>CM028131.1:1407228750-1409677500 GCA_016271365.2 Neoceratodus forsteri | reverse complement strand
GATAACAGAACTGGTGAGGCCAGTCTGGGGCTACCAGGATTACCTTTGTCTTGTCCCTCCTGACCTTGAGGATCACCTTGTGGACTAAGGGAAGTGGAGGGAAGGCACAGAAGAGGCCTGGGGTCCATGACCTTGAGAAGGCATCCATCTGCAGCGAGCCCTGCTGAGCGGAGAGGGCATGAAACAGCATCTGCTTTGTGGTCTCCCTGGAGGTGAACAGATCCACCTGAGGTTTGCCCCAGTGGGAGAACAGGTTGTGTACTACCTCTGGATGGAAAGACCACTCGTGGGACGTCTCGCCCACACAGCTGAGAGCATCTGCTACATGGCTTGAGGCTCGAGGGTCCAGATGCAGAATGCTTCCCCACACAGAGGCCGGGAGTGCGTGCTGCACTGCTTGTTGAGATAGTTTATAGTCATGGTATTGTCCATCTGGACTTGCAACACTTGACCCCGAAGGAGTGGAGTGAATCCTGACAGTGCCAGTCTGACTGCTCTGAGCTCCAGCAGGTTGATATGACATCAGGATTCCTTGGGGGTTCAGAACCCATGGACTCTGTGATTCCCCATGTGGGCACCCCAGCCCGTGAGAGAGGCATTAGTCTTGGGATGGACAAACGGGATCCTTTCCTGCAAATGATCCAGGATGGTCCACCATTGGAGAGCGTCCCACATCTTCTGAGTCACTGTGACCAGCTGATTGAAATGACCATGATGCTGGATCCATTGGCTGGCCAGCTCCCATTGAAGGGGGTGCATATGTCACCAGGCCCATCGGATCATAGTGGTACAGGCCTCCATGTATCCCAGAAGGTGCAGAAAGTCCCGGGCAAGGTTCAAGTGCTCAACCAGAAATGATTGGGCAAAGGAGGAGAGAACTTCTATACTGTCCATCGGGAGCCTGGCTCTGGCTCGGGAAGAGTCAAGCTCTGTCTCGATGAAGCAGATCACCAGTGAAGGTACGAGTTCCAGCTTGGTCTTGTTGACCAGGAGACCAAGATCGATGCAGGTTTGGAGGGCCACATCCCTGGACCTCTCCACCTCCTGTCTGGAGGAACCCGCTATTAGCCAGTTGTTGAGATAGGGGTACACCCTGACCCCTCGACGCCGAAGATGGACCACCACTACTGCAATGCATTTGGTGAAGACCCAGGGGACCGATGATAGGCCGAATGGCATGGCTCAGAACTCAAGAAGGGCTCCCTCCGCCCGAAAACAAAGGAACCTTTGGTGAGATGGATGGATCGGGACGTGAAAGAATGCATCCTGGAGATCCAGAGAGCAAAGCCACATGTTCTGCTCGAGGGATGGTATGATCTGGGACACAGTTACCATCCTGAATGTGCGAGATCTGAGAAATTGGTTCAGGTTGTGCAGATCTAGAATGGGGGGCCAGCCCCGTCTGCTTCGGGACCAGGAAATACCTAGAGCGGAATCCTGGGTTGACCAGGGGTCCGTGACTCTGGCCATCACCTCCTTGTGGAGGAGTTGGGATGAGGTCATCTCGGAAAGCTGACTGAGCGTATATGGACACCATTTCCTCCTGTGAGGTGCAGGCTCAGCCTGGTCTTGGTGTGTACTGCTCAAATTCCAGAGGCAGTCCCTGGCTGACCACTTTCTAAAATCCACCTGTCCGTGGTAACAGCAGACCAGGCAGAAAGAAAGTGGCGGAGCCAGCACCCCATGATAGGACCCAAAGCTTGCATGGCAAACATGGGGGGTGGCCACCCCATCCTGTCACTGGGCAGGCTTGGAGGAAGAGGGTCCGGTTAGGAGACAACCTGAACCCCATCTTCTGGGTTTACGGGCTGCCGGAGGTCCAGACTTGGGCCGAGGGTGCCAAGGTTGAGCCTGCTGCTGATGCTGCCCTGATTGAAAATGGGTCTGCTTGGCCACAGAGGCAGAATGCCGAAAAAGGCTTCTTCTGGTTTTTGGAACCCTGGGATTCCTTCGCTGCAGATATCACAGAGTTGGAGGTGACTGTCCACACCTGGGCCGAAAAGGTCGGTACCAAGGAAAGGGACATCTGTTAGCTGTGCTGGGTGTCCCCTGTGAAGGTGAAGACCCTCAACCCAGCCCTGTGGCACATGGCAACCGTAGCCACCACCGAGCGGGCGCAAGAATCTCCAAGGTCCAAAGCCATCTGGAGTTGCTCCTTCACAACAGCCCAACTCTGGTCACAGACCTGCTTGACCGTGGTCTGGAGGTCTTCGGGGAGGTGAGGTGAGGTAAAACCTCATCAAGAGAGCCCAAGAGAGCATAAGAGAAGTGCGCCATGATGACAGATGAGCTTGCCTGATGAAGGCCCAGTGAAGAGGCGGCATAGACTTTCGGGGCAGAATGGTCCCGTTTTTTGGACTCTTTGTCCTGGGGTCTATTGGTGTCTCCCAAATTACTCGAGCGCCTGAACACAGATTTGGTCACCAAGCCTTCAACAGAGGGGTGATCTGTGAATCCTGAAAGGGACCCGACGGGCACAGCGTATTTACGGACCATACGGGCTGAAGGCGCAGGGCAGGAGGCAGGGTGCTGCCACAGCTCCAAGGCTAGGCCAAGAATGGCCTCTGTCAGTGAATCCCCTCATTTGAGAATGTCAGTGAGGGGATATTCAGCCCATTTCTTAATGGGTCCTAAGGGCATCCCCGTGTTGTCGGAGATGGGACGAAGGATACCCATAAAGGAAGAGGGACCTTCCTCCATCGAGAGACTACTGACAGATTCCTCTTCCAGGGGTGAGAATGGAGGTTGAAGTCCTCAGACTCCGGATAGATCATCCGGCCACCAGAGTCTCCCTCCACCCGCCTAGGATGGTCGGGAGTGAGGGTGATGGAAAGCCTATGCAGAAGGCCTGGAACAGGCCAAGACTCCTTAGCAGGAGCCCCCAAAGGAGGCTGTTTAGGTGGCAGCTCCACCAGGATCGGTAGGGAGGTCGATTTCAGCTGAAATCAGAATGGTCTTGACTGGCTCCGAAGGTGGAAGAATGGTGTGGACTGGCTCTTGAGGAGTAGGCATTGGCCTAGGGGGTGACAGCCAAGTAATGGTTGGGGTAGAAGCAGAGGCCAACTTCTGGCTGGACATAATCAGCTGCTGCCTTATTAAGTCCTCGTAGCATCGACGGAGTTTCTGTCAAAGCCTCTCCTCATCCGAGGAGGACAAAGAAGAGTGGCGGTGGCACCGCTTCTTAAGAGTGCTTATGCTCCTCCTTCTTCAGCCTGTCAGTTGAAAGGATCCAAGACCTGGACTTGGACCGTCAGGGGAACCAAAGGGGTTGTTTAGAAGGAACCAGGGAGAACCACAGCTCTTCCTGGTCAGGGACTGGAACCACGAGGAGATTCCCAGCAGG
The DNA here is from genome assembly GCA_016271365.2 of Neoceratodus forsteri. Classification (NCBI taxonomy): domain Eukaryota; kingdom Metazoa; phylum Chordata; order Ceratodontiformes; family Ceratodontidae; genus Neoceratodus; species Neoceratodus forsteri. The sequence continues at coordinate 1,409,674,157 of CM028131.1, read as the reverse complement.
CTGGATCTCCTCCTTGGTGGCAGGAAGGACCGGAGTCCTGAATAAAGGGTTGTTGGCCTCATCAAGTGACAGTGGGTCAATGGGGTAGAGAATAATCTCAACCAGATCGTCATCCTGTGTCTGAGCTGGCTGGCCTGATGGGGGTACCGTGAAGCCAGCGGCCGAGGCCACAACCTTGACCAAAGTCAAGACAGCAGATTCCTGGGACTGAGATCTCTCACGTTCCCAAGAACAACATCAATGAGACAAAGTTTCCCTAGTCTCCTTGTCCTTTTTATGGGACCGAGAGATATGCGTGCCTGAGGGCCCCTCACCGTTGGTGGGAAGGGACTGGCACAACTCCTGAAAACAGCCAGAAAGGTGGAACCCAAATTGAGAGGGACGAAGAAGGACAAAGAAGAGGACTGATCTACAGTCCGAACCACCTTCTCTTCAAAAGTCTTCATCTGTTTGAGCTGCACAATGGACCCCGCCTGTGGAGACTGCCCAGTGGGCTTCCTTGTATTTGACCAGCAGATTCCGTTTCTCCGGTCTGCCCAGTTGAAGTCATGCGAGACAATCATCTAAGACATCTGGGTGAAAAGCACGACACATTTCCTAGGCCTGGGTGTCATGACCAACACCCAAGCAGTACACGCACGCGGCATGCAGGTTGGTGCGAGACATCTTTTGCCTGCACGGGCAGTGGCGGAAACCAGGTGAGGATTTATCCTCCATTGTGGCTGAGATTGCAAAGCGATTAGCAGAAACTCTAACGAGTCAAAGTTTAGGTAAATCTGTGAATTTAAGCTCTAGGGCCTAAAATAACGTGTCAGCAGTAAGGAGGGAACCTGAATCTTCCAGTGGAAAGGAAGATCTGGTGTCAAGGAGCAGAGCCGAGGCATACACCACCTGGGTGGGTGGGAGGAGCCAGCTTAAAGACCTTCCGGCAAGATTCTTAAAGTGAAAGGACATGCCAAACAGTGTGGATAGAATACCATATCCACGATCCTAGAAAGAGGCAAGTTTTTTTTTTTTTTTTTAATAAATTTACCGCCGAGTTCGAGTAGCAGTGAAGCGGGTGGTAAGTGCCAGAGTTTGGCACTCAGGAAGGGAAGAGTGACAGCTGGCGCACACGTGGACTGAGGGAAACCTAGCGCGTGTTCCCTGTTATAACTTGCAGATTATAACTGGGTTTCCCTATGGGAAAAACTATACCCAGTTATCATATGATGTTTATCATCGTTGTGTGGACTTACTTTGGTAATTGAAAGGCTAAGCCTGTGGTTCAGAGGAGAGGCATGCAACATTCGCCATGCCATCCTCAGCAGTATTTAAACTGTGCATGCCCAAGCGTCCCTCATACTCTCAGATACTTGTTGCCACCATCCTCCTGCTCCTCCTCCTACAGCACCTTTCTCCTTTGGGATTGGGTCTTCTCCCCAAAATTGCTTGGCCCTGGGGTCCTTGTCCCCCATGACACCATGAGGGGCTGGAATCCTCCCTGAGGGTTCCTGTATCTTTATGGCATCTCAACAGGGTTGTAGCCCCTGTAGAAGGGACAGAGAGAGCCTAATCCAGAGTTCCAACAAGTTACACAAGCAGTCACATACTAGTACTACTCTGTCCTCCTGTCAATCCTGGCACTAGGTGAAAACACAGAAAACAAATACAATGCAATCAAAAACCATGCAGGAAAAATGTAAAACGCAACGGTAGCACTCAGCAAAAACACTGAGCACTACTATAGCAACATAAATAACAAAAAGCAACACTCATGTGTCTATGGGGACTCTGCTGCCTGCACCACCCTTTTTATGGGGGGCTTTGCCCCTTGAACCCCTGAACTATACATAATCATCTCTAGGGGAGGCAACTTGGGGATGGGGAGGAACCACGCGGGGGAATCCAGCAGGGCAACCGGGGTGGGAGCAAAAGGGCAGGGTGGGGGGGGGACACAGTCCAGCTGTTAGTCAGGAGGGAGGAAGGAAAAAAAAAAAATCACTTGCCCCAGGACCAGGAGTCAAACCCCAGTCCATTGATGTTCCGTCAACCTCCGCTGCCTGTAGCCCTACTCTCTACGCCATGGCAGCTGCTCCACAGCACACCACCCAGCAGATGCTTTATTCTTTCCCTCCCAGCAACCAACCTACAGGGACAGCGTTAACGTTACCTGCATTATACTATCCCTGTAGCCGTATTTCATGTTGCTATTTTTACAGTGTGGATTTTCCTGTGCTGTAATCACAGCAACATTTTCACCAGGTAGGGTCGATCCTAAACCAGTCCTACATAAGGAGCCCAATGATCCTTTAAACTATCATTTGTGTTGTGCTGTCTTCCAACAGTTTGATTCTTGTAACAAAATCCAGTTTTGGACATCAAAGTGGCTGCACTATTACATGCAAACATACATATTTTTAAGCAGTACAGGCCTCATCCACAGAAAGGTTTACTGTGCATTGCTCCTTTGTGAATTGTTTCAAGTTCCCGCCTGTGCAACAGAACAAAACATGCAATTACAGCATAATCGCTATTACACCAAACCGACATCAACAGTGAGGAATGCCAGTACAACAGCCGCAGTACTCCAGAGGCTCGGATTACTGTATGCCTGAGAGTCAAAAGACCCAGCAGTAAATGAAATGTTATATATTCCAAAAGAAAAGTGCTAAACGGAAACAAATTCACCCACGGTGTGCTTACTCTGTTAATCAAATCTGCTCGAGTTTCTAAACCTTCTCCTCGACCGACTACCTTGCCAACAACAGTAACTGGTAGGCACAGCAGAAAAGGTCTCACGGGTCAACGGAGTGCTCAGGCTCTGTCCAGTGACAGATGAGTATTCGATATACAAGAGCTTTGAAAAATTCTCCGCTGACATGTATAAACAGAGAAGACCTTGAGTTCATTTTCTTCAGCTGAAAAGAGCTGATCTCAGAAGCTGCAGCACTGATGCAGCAGACAAAGCCTCCCCACAGCCTGGAAAGAGCATGAGAAATGTAGAGACTTGGGTGTTGGTATTCTCTCGCAAATAAACGGAAGCCAAGCCTGGAGATCACATTTTTTGGCTGACAGGATACAATCATTTTCAGTGCAGTCCGCAATAAATACTGAGCCAAGGCTGGGCTACGAAGCAGAACTAACTAAATAGGCTGTCTGGTTTACAAAGCCTTAAATAACCAAAGTGCTCCATGCCTATCTGATTGTTTGGTGAAACCTGATCATAGGTAGGTTTTGCGAGATGGTCAGCATCATTGCTATCAGTTACCTAAATTCGCATCTGCTTATCATGGCAGAAGCACATTTTTCCTTCTGGGGCCCCTTACGCCTGGAATAGCTCAGCCCCCAGTTTATAAACTGTACTGGCATCTAGACTTTTACAACTGCTGTAAAACTTGACATGTTAAAAACTCAACTTTATTTATTTATTGAATTTTGTTGACCAGGTAGGCCCACTGGGCCCCAGAGGTCCCTTTTTCAGGGGCAACCCGGGGGTAAAAAATAACATACAGGTAAACAGAACGGTAAAAGCAGGTAAGCAGAGCTGTAAAAATAACATACAGGTAAACAGACAGTATAAGTAGGTAAGCAGAGCTGTAAACTTGCGTAAATACCAAATGGTTTAACAGTGATAACACACATAAGGCAAATTCCATACTGTATAACTGTGAAAGACTTAATGGCATTTACTTTGTTGTAATTATTTTTCTGTATGACTCAGGTTTTGACAATAATGTATGTTCTTGCACTGTACTCTGACTTGGAATGTTCTGTAAACAAGTCTTGTGTCTCATAGAATGTGTCCTGCTGTAATTATCAACTTTTAAATACAAAAATTAAAAAGAATTCCAAATTGCAATGATCACTGTAATATTACTTGCTTTGCTAATTCTGTGTGTGTGTGTGTGTGTGTGTGTGTGTGTGTGTGTGTGTGTGTGTGTGTGTATATATGATAGTGCATGGGGAACGATTGACAACAGGGCTATTCTTTCATCGAGTTGGAACTATGACAACGGATTACCCCGAGAGCGCAGCTCGAGGTAGTCCGCTGTCATAGTGCCAACGAGGTGAAAGATGCCCTGTTGTCAACTGTTCCCTATGCACTTTCTTTATAGTGTATGGTGGAATGTCATTTTTTGGGGAAACAGTTACTAGAAGGAAAAAAGAATTTACATTGTGAACGTTTTCACACTAACCATTAATACTGCCCCCGATATTGCTGCTTTCGCCATGTGTCCTGTCTATGGAATGAGCCCTAACTGTCAAATGCTGAGGGAGGACAGTGTGACGTTCGCAGTACAGTAGAGAACATCATTCCGTTGTACTGTGAACTTCACTAGTGTGTGACTACAAGGTTTGGAAAACGATCGATTTCGGTGGAGAACGACGTTCCACCATACTATATATATACACATATATAAATAACCGTACTACCATAGTTAGGGTTGAGGAGCCATTTACATGTTAAACCCAAAATTTTGCACCTTAATAACTTTGCAACCGTTTGATGGATTTGCCTGAAATTTGGAATACACGATCAAGAACCATATGCCTTGGGATCTGCCAAGTTTCGTACCAGTTGGATACACGGATGCGGAGTTATTAAGCATGTTTACGCTTTTTCTGGAATTCTACAGTCGCGCCTACAGGTCGCACGGTTTGCGTGACCGGTCCAAAATCTCCAGGGAACGTGCGGCCGGGGTCCCCAATGTGCCTTTCGAAGATTTTGTGAAAAAATATTAAACGGTTCAAAAGTTATTCAAAAAATCATTTCCCATTATAAGTCAATGGGAAAAGTTAACAAAAAGTTCGACAGTGTCGCAAATGCATTTTTACTTTCGCAAATGGCCCTCTTACTTTCACAAATCCGCCATCTTGTTTTCAGTTAGTGATCAGAAAAATGCTTGCCATTTAAATTTGGGACCCTCTAGCAACCTAATTATTTTTGTATTCACCTAGTCGAAGCCTGAGGATGCTAGCCATGTCTTTATTTTGGGGTAAAACACCCAGAAATATGTTTTCAAATTTCTGGAAAAGTACTTCCGTGCTCTTAAAGTGTACTGAAATTCTACGCAAAGCTTTACAAATTGCGACAGTACTTTTCTAGGCTGTGGGGAATGACAGCAATTCTTTGGCACCTGCTGCAAAAGAACGGGTTGGGAGTTTTGGCTGAAATTTGAGGGAATGCAGCCGACATCTCACAGATGTGCCTTTCAGTGTTGTGTTGAAAAAATATTACACAGCAGCAAAGTTACAGCATCCAAAGTTGACAGTTTTTCCCATAGGATAACATTACGCACCCAACGATTACAGGAATCCTTTGGCACCCTGCTGCAAAATAACGGTTTGGTCTTTTTCCTGAAATTTGAGGAAGACAGCCAACAGCCCACAGATGTGCATTTCAGTGGTTTGGTGAAAAAATATTATAGGAGGCAAAGTTATGGCACTCGAACTTCTCTTTTTCCCATAGGATAACATTACGGCGTTACACATTTTCAGGGCCCGTATCTCGAAACGTGAGAGATAATGGACTTTTCATCAGAAAAATGCTTAGCTCCCTAACGGTGGCCAAGTACAAAACTAGCCAGGACAGTTGTAAATCATATGACTTTTAAATTTTTTTCCTACATCATACGGTTCCTGAGATATAACCTATTTAGTATTCCAAGTCCTCATTTTCTGTTCCGATACCCATTATTATGCATACATTCTTTGTACTCACTGTCTTTCTCTATGCAGCTTTTGGGGAAAACCAGCCTGTGCGCTTACATTACGGTTACCGTTGCCCTTTCCGCTTACGGTTCCGTACCAGTTTCACTTACCGTTGACATCTAGCCACCATGTGCTATCCTTTATGCGCTTTCATTTGCGCTATGCTTCTGTTATTTTTGCCATTTGTGCTCACAGTACTGTTTCTCTTCTGTTTCACTTTGTGCCACCACGCCCATTGACATTTCCGCTTGCAGGCACCATGTTACTATGTGACAACACATCAGTGGGACAATCGCCTCGCTCACACCACCGCAGTAATGCTACTCCCTTTCTGTTCTCATTCGCTCATGCTACTGTATGCGCCCACTGTTAGTGTTTCCTGTTTCGCGCTTGTTCCTGTTACTATGCCACAAGACCCGCTGCATTACATTACTATTCTCGCTATCATTCTCAAAAAGAAGTGAATTAGAGGAAATCTGTTACAGTTAGGAAGAATTTAGAGACAGTGAATGGTGTTTAGGTTGAACTCTCTCGACCTCCCACCTCTAACCGGCATTGGGTCACGGTCCCAACTCTCACCCCATCTCTCCCATACTTCTGCTGTTTTACATGTGATGGGGTGAGAGTTAGGGGCTGACTACCTCAATGCACCCCAATGCCGGTTGGGGTGGGTAGATCCACAAGGTTTTCAACCCTAACACCCAATTCTCACTTTTGTGCTGTGGAACAACCCTAATTAATGCATTACACAGAGTTTTTTTCCTCTGATTAATAAATATATATTTACACACACACACACACACACACACACACACACACACACACACACACACACACATAACATACATGGTGATTATGTTTTCTGTTTAAGTATCTTATCGGCAGCTTTTCATTCAGCATCTGGTATACTTTTGTATTTTGTATATACTGTATATCTTAGTGGCGCTACTGTTCTGTTTTTGAAAACTCAGAAAGTTTTATTAAAACAGCAAATCATTACTAAAATAAAAGGCAAAAACTATTATATACCACACTGGTGGTGAATAAATTGGGTAAATGAACAATGTTAGTTATTTATTTATTTTTACTGAATCTGCTTTCTTCCTTTCACCCAGGACTCACTCCCATTGGCCCGACCTCAGATTCAGCCCAGTCACCCACCTTCTTCTGGACTTACCTCTCTCGTGTGTTCCATTCCACAATTCCCCCAGCACATCTCCAGCTTTGCTTGTACAGGAGAGTCCCTTGGTCAGTGGTACGGGCCTGCGGCGTGAGGTGGGCATCATCCTGTGAAGGTACTGGCTGTTTTCCCGTTTTTTGTCCCTAACCCTTGGGATGTCGATGGTGTGTGTACAGTGTGCGCTTTCATGCACACAGTTCCACGCCAATGGCTACCCCGCTTTGATGTGGTGTTCTAGTGGCACTACATCCATGATCGCCCCGTTGGAGGCGCTGCACTGGAGGCACTACCACCCCCACCCCACTCCCAAAGTGGAGAGTGTCCCAAGGGGATGCTTACCCACCTCCCCTGGCTGGCCCTCCAATGACTGAAGTCCATTCCTGAACCTGGGTCATCAGCGTCGCAAGCGGTAACTGTACTGCTGTGCTGGCGGGCCAACCAAACAATTTTATTTTTCAAACAGGATAAAAATTGATTTTCACTTAGAATACATTCTTTCTACTTTGAACATGTCATTTCTACTTAGACTCTTGTAACAGAACACAGAAAAATACAGGTTACTCACCTGTAACAGGAGTTCTAGGAATGGTATATGTTGTTCATCCACACTCATTGGCAGGTATCCTTGCCGCTTTAAATCTTGCCGGAAGGTCTTCAAGCTTGCTCCTCCCACCCACCCGGGTGGTATAACTCTCGGCTCCGCCCCATGGCGCCAGATCTGGCCCGCTGGAAGCTCAGGTTGTGCGTCGAAGCCGGGGAGGTGATGGAATGTGGGATGAACAACATATACCATTCCTAGAACTCCTGTTACAGGTGAGTAACCTGTATTTCTAGGGACATGGATATGTTGTTCATCCACACTCATTGGCAGACTCCTAGCAGTTCTCCGGGAGGAGGGAGGCAAGACGCACACCCCCAATACTTACTTGGGAAAGAGAGACTGGAGAACCGAGGCCCCAAAACCAGCATCCCGGCGTGACTCAAGGTCGATGTGGTAATGGGTAATGAAGGTGTTTGCTGACTTCCAGGTAGCAGCCCTGCAGATTTCCTGGATAGGGCGTCCCTGGAAGCAGCCACCGTTGCTAGCAGTATGGCGGGTAGAATGAGCTCTATCCCTCTGGGAGGCTCCATGCCCGCCAACTTATAGCAGAGATCTATGCAGGAGGTTACCACCTGCTTATCGTCCGCTTGGCTGCAGGTCTGCCAGATGCGGCTTCAGCGTAGGTGACAAACAGCTGGCAAACCTCTCCCCGACTTCAGCCGCAGCGCCTTATAATAAGCGAGCGCCCTTTCTAGGGTCCAGAGTATGGAGCCTATATTCGCCTCCGAGGTGTGATTGGGGTAGAACACCGGCAGAGTCAACACTTGGTTAAGGTGAAACTCCTGACACCACCTTCAAAGGAATTTCGGGTGGGGCGAGGACAACCTTGCCCTGTGGAAGACCAGGTAAGGAGACTCGATGGAAAGCGCCTGAGCTCTCCATCCTTCTGGCTGACGTGATAGCTACCAAGAAGGCGGTCTTCCACGACAGGTGAGAGAGAGCACACCTGTGCATAGGTTCGAATGGCTTGCCCATGAGCTTTGCCAGTACCAGCAGTAGATCCCACGGAGTGGGGTTCCCGCACTGGAGGGAAATGTGATCAAGGCCTTCAAAAAGCGCCAGACCACCTTCTCCTGCCTATCACTGCTTCCCGGCCCGCCGTAAGCAGAGATGGCTGCCAGGTGCACCCTCAGGGTCGTGCGACCCAAGCCCTTGACTCAGAAAGGGACCATAAATAGTCCAAGATGCTTGCCAAGGAACAGGAGGAAGGGTCCAAGCCTTGTTCCTGACACCAAATGGAAAACCTTTTCCATTTGAAGGCATAGCATTTTCTGGTCGACTTCACGGGACGCCTCAACTACATTGAGGACCTCGTCGGAAAGACCCAAGGCCTGGAACTCTAGCCCCAGGAACCAGGACATCAGGTGCAGGGATTGAAGGTCCGGATGGAACACCTTCCCTGATTGACTGAGAGCAGGTCCGGGCGAGCTGGAAGCTGCCGTGAGTCCTGGAGCTGAGACTGAGGAGATCTGGTACCAGAACTGGCGAGGCCAGTCTGGGGCTATCAGAATCACCTGCGCCTTGTCCTCCTCGCCTTGAGAAGCACCTTGTGGATCAAGGGAAATGGGGAAAGGCGAAAGAGGCCCGGGTCCACTGCCTCGAGAAGGCATCCCCTGCAGCGAGCCCTGCTGAGGGGGCGGCATGGAACAGACTCAGCGCTGCTCTCCTGGAGGCAAACAGGTCCACCTGAGGTGTGCCCAATGGGAGAACAGATGCTGTACTACCTCCGCAGGAGAGACCACTGTGGGATGCAGCCCTATCCGGCTCAGGGCATCGGCCAGGGTGTTGGAGGCTCCTGCCACGTGAATGGCTAGGAGATCCGCCTCCAGGCTGCGCACGGTGACCAAATGCGGAGAGCCTTGCATAGAAGCATGGAGTGCGCCCCACCTGGCGGTTTAGATAGTACATGGTCGTGGTATTGTCCGTCTGGACTCGGACCACTTGACCCCGGAGGAACGGAGCAAAGGCGGTGAGAGCTAGGCGGACCGCTCGGAGCTCCAGCAGGTTGATGTGGCATCGGGACTCCCGGGGGACCAGAGGCCATGAGCCCGTGTTCCCCAGATGGGCACCCCAACCCATCAGAGAGGCATCGGTCGATAGAGAGACCGCCGGCTCGGGCGGACTTAACGGGATGCCCTCCTGCAAATGATCTGGAACGGTCCACCACTGGAGAGCGCTCCACATCCCCTGTGTCACCGCTACAAGCTGGTCCAAAGGATCGCAGGCTAGACCACTGGCTGGCCAGTCCCCACTGAAGGGGACGCATGTTCCAGCGGGCCCAACAGACCACGCTGGTGCAGGCCGCCATGAGACCCAGGAGGCGCAGGAAGTCCCGGGCAGGGCGCAATTGCCCAACCAGAAATGATCGGACAAAGGAGGAAAGAACCTCGGCCCTGTCCGCCGGGAGCCGCTCTGGCTCGAAGAGAGTCGAGCTAGCGATGAATAGAATCACCTGCTTCGCTCGAGTTCCGACTTGGCCTCGTTGATAAGGAGGCCCAGTTGAGCAGAACCTGGAGGCCAGATCTCTGACCACTCCTCTCCTTCCTGAGGGAGCTGCTATCAGCCAGTCGTCCAGGTAAGGGTACACCCAGCCCCTCGGCCCAGAGAATGCTGTCACCACTGCCATGCATTTGGTGAAGACCCTGGGAGCTGGAGACAAGCCAAGGGCATGGCTTGGAACTCGAAGAGGGATCCTTCCTCCGGAAGCGAAGGAATCTCTGGTGAGACGGACGGATAGGGACGTGAAAAACGCGGCCCTGCAAGTCCAGAGAGCAGAACCACACCTGCTCCAAGGATGGTATTATCTGAGCCAGAGTGACCATCCTGAAGGTTCGAGACCTTAGGAACTTGTTTAGGTAGGTAGAGAATGGGCGCCAGCCCCGTCCGCCTGGAACCAGGAAGTACCTGGACACAAACCCTGGGTCTGAAGGAGGGTCCACCACCTCTTATCACCTCCTTCTGGAGGAGGAGAGCGATGTCGGCTCGACGAGCCGCCAGTGAGGCTGGGATCCCAAGCCTCCCGAGGCCACGGCTCTGAAGGGTGGTGCCTGCTCACTGCCCAGAGGCAGGCCTCTCCCACCACCTCAAGACCCACCTGTCCGTGGAAACAGCGACCAGGTGGAACGGAAGGCTGGAGCTGCCTCCACGGGGGACCGAGGGGTAAGGCAGGACGGGAATGGGTGATACCTTCAGCCCGGCCACTGGCAGGCTTGGAGGAGGGACCGCCAGGGACCTCCTGGGCCTTTCTTCTCCTGCCTCCTGTTAGAGGAAGTCGGGGGCTTGGGTTTGGGATGCCAAGGCCGAGCCTGCTGGCCCTGACGTTGCTGGGCCGGCGCTCCGGGGCACAGAAGGACGAAAGGGCTTAGGCTGTGGTTTGCGCCTTGTCCTCTGAGCGGAAGAGACCGAGTCCAAGGTAGCACTGGACTCTCGATCCTCTGCAGGTGACCTTCCACCCCAGGGTCAAGAGGTCAGTCCTCAAAAGGAACATCCGCCAACTTGTGCTGGGTATCCGAAGTAAAGGTGGATATCCTCAGCCAAGCTCCGGCCGACGTGATAGCCACCGCGCCGCCACCGATCTGGCACATGAGTCCCCTATATCCAAAGCAGTCTGGAGCTGCTGTTTGGCCACTGTCCTGCCCTGGTCCCGCACCTGCATAACCGTAGTCTGCAGATCGGGCGGGAAGATGAGGATGACCTCATCCAGGGAGCCCAACAAGGCATGAGAAAATGTGCCATGAGGACGGCCGAACTGGCCTGACGAAGGCCGAGAGGACGAAGCGTGACTTTCGCCTGACATAGTCCATTTCTTGGACTCCTTGTCAGGAGGTTTGTCCACATCCCTGGCGTTGTCGGCGCCCCGGAAAACGCTGTCGGTAACCAACCCCTCAGCAGAGGGGTGTTCCGAAAAACCGGACAAGGAACCGGTAGGACCGCATACTTCCTGGCCATCCTGGCCGAAGGCGCAGGGCAGGAAGCAGGGCGCTGCCAAAGCTCCAGTGCCGACCCACTATGGCCTCGCCACCGAAAGGCCTCCGCCGGAGAATCCTCGGTCCAGAATCTCCGTGAGGATACCTGGCCCGCTTGGAAACGGGTTCGAGCTCCATCCCGTGGACTCCGAGATGAGCCAAGCAGTCCTAGGAAGGACGACGGCTATCGCCCATTGACTGACCTCCTGAAGACTCCAAGTCCAGTCGCTTGGAGAAAAAGGAGGAATCATCTTCGGACTCGGAAGAGTCCTCAAGAGCTGCCTCTGGCCTGAGCCACCCTTCACCTGCCGAGGTCGGTCGGGAGTGAGGGTAACTGACAGCCGATGGGTAGACCCTTAGCCGATCGAGAATCCTTGGTCGGAGCCCCAATTGGTGGCTGTGGAGGCGGAGGTTCCACCGAATCGGTGGGCAGCTGGTTTTGGCCGAACAACCGCCTGGGTATAGGCTCCTCGGATAAGTCGAGGGTGTGTCGGCCGCCCGTGACAGCCACTTAATGGCGGGAAGCGACGAGTCGGCTTATTCCCGGCCAGGAGTAGTTGCAACATAAGGTCTCGCACGCCGACGAATTTACGCTGGAGCCTCCTCATCCGAGGAGGAGGACGAGCGGCGACGCCGCCACCGCTGGTGCCGAGACCGAGACCGCTTATGACGGTGGGATCGGCTGGACCGCGAAGAGGTCCGAGACCGAGACCGAGAGTCCCGGAATTTCCGAGGTCGGGTGCGGGAGGTGTCGGCCGGAACCGCACTCCTTCGCTCGGATGGTCCATCCGAGGGCTCCGGAACCGGAGGCACAGGCGAGCCCACGGGATCCTCAACTCCTCCCGGGGGAACCGGGGAGAGGGGAATCTCGGCTGCTAAAGGCGACAGCCCGTCCAATGGGTCGAGAAAAATCTCGACTTCATCGGTGGGAGTCTCGGTCAACTGACCTGACGGGGACACCGTGAGGCCAGTGGCCGAAGCCGAGCGGTCGACCGAAGCCGACGGTCGACGGCCCGGGGAGAGGGACCTTTCCCGCTCCCAAGAGCGTCGACGGAGGGACTTACCCCTGTCCCTCTTTTTGGACCGAGAATAAGGTCCAGCAGACGAAGGCCCTTCTCCCTTAGTGGAGAGGGACAGACAAAGCTCCTTAAAAGAAGCCGTGTAGGAAGAACCCAGAGAGAGCGGGATAAATGCCGCGGCCGAGGAAGATACGGCCCGCGCCGCCTCCTCTTCGAGGGCGACCATCCGCCGAGCTGATCCGCCAGACCGCCGCGGACACCGCCCAACCGGCCTCCTTGGACTTCACCGAGGGAACGCTCGGACGCACCAGTTGCAATCGGGCAGCACGGTCTTCGAGGACGAGGTCGGAAAAGATGAGCACAGGCGCAAGCCTGCGGGTCGTGCTCAAGGCCTAAGCAGTAGACACACGTGGAGTGTGGATCCGTCCGAGACATCTTTCTGCCGCGATGGGCATCTCCAAACTGAGTCGATTTGTCCATCGTAGCCGTAGGGATAGAAAGACCGAAGTCTTTTTCGCAAAATTTATTTTTAACCGCAAACGGAGAAATAGGAACTAGTCCTCAAACGCAGAGCGTTAAGGAGGGAACCTGAGTTTCCAAGCGGTAAGGAAGATCTGGCGTCATGGGGCGGAGCCGAGAGTTATACCACCCGGGTGGGTGGGAGGAGCAAGCTTGAAGACCTTCCGGCAAGATTTAAAGCGGCAAGGATACCTGCCAATGAGTGTGGATGAACAACATATCCATGTCCCTAGAACAATAACATACTTTATAATGGAAAGAAAGCCAGCTTTTTTCAAAAGGTTATACTATACTCATGTCCCTGAAACTGACAAAAATGGATGCTTCTAAGGTAAGCTCTGCCCAGAGAAACAATATACCAAGACAAAAAAAAAAATCTTTAGAAAAAATATCCATAGAGTATTGCACTTATCTGAGCTTCAAATAACTTTTATTGAGGAGGTAAAAACAGTGACAAGTTAAAGTTAGCAGCACCGCGACAACTGACCACATCCATGCTGAAATGGGAGATGAACATGTGTGCCTTCGACCAGGTTGCAGCCTACAGAGCTCCTCAATTGGGACATACCCAGCCGTAGCCACAGATGCAGCGATATGCCATGGTGGAACGAGCCCTCAACCCTTTGGGCGGCTCTCTACCAGCCAACCTGGATCACCAATCGATAAAGGATGTTGTTCACCTGCCAATCATCTGTTTAAATGCTGGTCTGTTAGAGGCAGCTTCAGTGTAAGTGACAAAGAGCTGGTGAGCCTCACTGTGTATCTCTGCCATCCTCTCCTTATAGACTTATAGATGCTGTCAGCAGATAAGGACTGCTTGGCCCACTGAGTCTGCCCGTAACACATGAGTGCTCTCTGTAGAGCCAGGGTATCGAGCCTACGCCCGGCATCCAAGGTAGGGCTGTTAAAGTAGACCAGAAGGTTTGTCACCTGGTTAAGGTGAAACTCTCAGATTATCTTAGGTAGGAACATTGAGTGAGGATGAAGGATAGCCCTGTCATTGTGGAAAACCAGGTACAGAGACTCCACTAAGAGCACCTGGATCTCACACACCTTTCTGGCTGAGGTGATGGCTACAAAGAAGGTGGTCTTCCATAACAAGTGTGACATCTCGCACTTGTGCATTGGTGTGAATGGTTCACCCATGCACCAGCACTAGGTCACATAGAGGCAATGGTCCCCACAGTACACCATTATAGGGGCGACACATTTATGTCGCCGGCACATGAGTACCAGCATTAGAGCGCCTGTGATCTTGGCGACTCAGATGCTGGAGCGCTGTATTTTCTGGTTGCAGTGCCAGTATGAGTCTATGACAGGTGCAGGCTGTTCTGTGCAGTCAGGGTTTCAGCAGTGTGGGCAGGTGGTGGCTCTGGTGTGTTCTCAGGGTTTACTGTGCGCCGTTGGTTCAAGTGTGGTGGAGGTTTGCGTTCCAGGATGTGTGGTGGAGGTCTGCGTTCCAGGATGTGTGGTGGAAGTCTGCGTTCCAGGATGTCCGCAGAGTTCCTCAACAGTTCCACAGGGAATGTTCTGCTGGCCTTTCAGGACTTTGCCTACCGCAAGGAGCCAACATTGCCAAGGGGAGCATGCTGACTGATGTGCAGTAAGCACGAACACGTGGGCACAGATGGTGTTGTTGTGCTAGGCAAATTATGTGCGACTCGAAGTATGCTATAGTATTTGCTGTGGGTGCAGTGGGCAAAGTCCCCCCGCAAAAACCAACAGTTCTCCCCTACTGTCCCTTGTCACCCTACTTCGGTTGTGGCGGAATGTACAGGCGTGGTAGTTGCGGGTGACATGCTTCTGGTGCCCTAATTTATGGCGACCAGATTTATGTTGCTGTGACATGGGTGAACCAGTCCTCGCACCAGAGAGAACAAGTGGTCAAGGCCTTTGAAAAAGCGCCTGATCACCTTTTCTGTGTCACCATCGGCATACCAACACATGTCCAGTATGCAGAAATGGCTGCCAGGGGCATCTTAAGGGTCATGGCTCACAGTCCCGAGTAAACAGAGACCAAAAGTAGTCAAGGAACATAGCCACAGAGCAGGAAAGGGGATCAATATCCTCACCTTGACATTAGTGCAAGAACCTCTTCCACTTAAATGCATACACTTTGTGAGTCGACTCTTTATGGGATGCCTCCGCTATGTGGAGAATATCTTCAAAAAAGCCCAAGGCTTGAAACTCTAGTTACTCAGGAACCAGGCTGAGAGGTTCAGAGACTGACGGTCCAGGTGAAGGAGCAACCCTTGGTGTTCAGCAGGTCCAGGCTATGTGGGAGCCACCATGGAACCCCTCTGATCAGCCATACATTATGAAGCATGGAGTTAGGCAACTTTAGGAAGCAGATACTAGAAATGCACAGCAAAGCACAACTTCAGAAAAACTTAAAAGAGGTCATTATGATGGCGCTCAGGGAGGCTTTAATTTCAGCAAGAGTTGATAAAAACACGATAAGATACCATACTAAATGGAGATTTAAGGAACTATTAAAAAAGAAACAAAACTGGTCCCCTGAAGAAGCCTCTATAACTGGATGAAATACTGGGGCAATGGATGGAATAAAAAGAATAAAACAAAACTGCGTCAATAAGGAGTCTGGATATTTTTTTAAATTTGAGAACCCCCCCCAATTTTGCTACAGATTACAGCCATCCTTGAGGCTGCTCCACCTATAATGTTTTAATAAAATGCATACCATTACCTGCAAGACACCGTTGTCTTCAACCTGTTACTAAGGCTGAGGAGATCCTGGTACCAGAACTGCTTCAGCCAGTCTGAAGCTATCAGGATCAGTTTCACCTTGCCTTGATGTGCCTTGATCACTGCCTTGTAGGTCACGGAGAATGAAGTAAAGGTGTACAGAAAACAGAGGGCAGCCCCCATCAGCATTTCTGACTGAGGGGGGGGTGGGCAAAGAACTGCCTCAGATTTCTTTTCTCTCAGAAGGAAAACAGATCTACCAGAAGTGTGGCCCATCAGGTGAACAGCTGTGTCACCACATCCTAGTGCAGGAAACACTCATGCAATGTCTTGTCTACTCGGCTGAGAGAGTCCGCTGGCTGGTTGTTTTCTCCTGCGATGTGCACTACCAGGAGATTTGTCTGCAGGCTGTGCACCATTGACCAGGTGCAGAGCACCTCCTGACATAAGGGAAGGGAGTGTGTCCTGCCCTGCCTATTTAGGTAGAACATGGTGGTCATGTTGTCTGTCTGGACTTGCATGGCCCGACTCCGAATCAGCGGAGTGAATTCCATCAGAGCCAGTCGCACTGCTTGGAGCTCCAGCAGACTGATGTGACAGCGGGTCTCAGTGGGTGACCAAAACCCATGGGCTCTGTAGTTGGCCATGTGAGCTCCCCCAACCACCACAGGCACACGCATCATCAAAGTGAGGGTCGGTTCTGGGAGGACAAAGGGAACATTCCCTTCTCAAAGTCCAGGGACACAGACTGCACTCGATGACATCCCTTGCTGGTTGCATCACAAGGACCAGCTGGTTCAGGTAACCATGGCACTGAGACCACCAATACCCCAGCTACTACTGGAGGGGGTGCATATGCCAACAGGCCCAACAGACCATGCTGGTTGAGGCTGCCATGAACCCCAATAGCTGAAGGAATTTCCAGGCCAGGTGCGATTGCTCAACGTGAAATGATCGGGCAAAGGATGAAAGATCCGATGCCCTGTTCATGGCCGGGCAAGCCTTGAGTCAGAGAGAGTCCAACTCTGTTCTGATGAATTTGATCACTTGCATGGGTACCTGGTCAGAGTTGGCTAGGTTGACAAGGAGGCCGAGGTCCTGGAAGGTCTGGAGGGCCAAATCCCTAAACCGCTCCACCACTTCTGTGGAGATGCCTGCTAGGAGCCAGTTGTCCAGATATGGAAACACCCCCATGCCTCAGAGTCTGAGGTAGACTTCCATGACGAAGAAACACTTGTTAAAGACCCTGGGTGCTGAAGATGGGCCAAACAGCATGAATTTAAACTGGTAGATGACCCCTTCTGCATGGAACCAGAAGTACCAGTGGTGGGACAATGGACTAGAATGTGAAAGAAGGCATCCTGAAGGTCCAGGGTGCAGAACCAAGCCCCATCTTCCAGTGATGATATGATCTGATTCAGAGTGACCTTATGGAACTTTCTCATACAAATGCACTTATTCAGGTTGTGCAGGTCCAGAATGGGGCACCAAACTCCCTTCCTCTTTGATACCAGAAGTACAAGGACATGTAACCCTATGAGGACATGGCACCCAGGACAGGCTCTACTGCAATGCACTCCAAGAGCTGAGCAATTTTGCTTCACAGTGCAGACAGCACATCCGCAGACACCCTGAACTCCCTTGGCACCCGGGATCTCTATGACAGGAAAGCCTTGAACTCAAGAGGCAGACCTGGATCCATCACATCTAGTACCCACTTGTTCAAGGTAATGGCAGACCACTGTTAAAAGAAGTGGAGGGGCCAACCCCCAACAGGAAGCTGCGACAGGGACACAGCTGGAGAGGGAATGGTACTCCACAACCCGTCAGTGGGCAGCCTTAAAGTGGTCTCCAGATGGCTGGGTACCAGATGCACCCCCCTTTTTTCTTGCTCTGACTGTCCTTCTTGAGATTGTGTCGATATAGCTGAAACTGACTCTGCTGATTGAAGCAGCTGCTGTTACTGTGGCTGGTAGCCAGAGCCATCAAAGGAGCTCTTCATTGCCTCTGCAGGCTTAGTAGCCTGCTGTGATGAAGCCACTGAGTCCAGGGTGACAATGGACTTCTCAGAGCAAGTGAGATGGTCCTCCACCTCAGGGCTAAGGAGGTCAGTGCCCAAAAATGGCATATCCGCCAACTTATTCTGGGTCTCTGGAGTAAAGGTAGAGATGTAGCCAAGCCTTACAGCATAAAGACACAGCCACAGCCACAGAGCAGGTGCAAGTGCCACCCAAATCTACAGCTATCTGCAGCTGGTGTTTAGCAAACACACAGCCAATGTCCTACACAGCTCAGACCTCAGACTGGGCTGAGGCCATGAGCAGAGGGAGAAATTCGGTGATGTGGTCAAAGAGGGCATGACAACATCTGGCCATGAGCATGGCGTAGCTATACTGCTGAATGCCCAAGGTGGCCACCAAGTAGACCTTCTTGGCAACAAAGTCCTGCTTCTTGGACTCCTTGTCTGATGGCTTGTCCATGTCGCCCTGGCCTTTCATTTTCTAAAAAATTGAGTCAGACACAAGCCCTTCAGCTGAGGGGTGCTCGAAAAACCCAGAGAAGCTCCGGACAGGGACAGCAACTGTGCAGACCATGCAAATGGGAGAGCTGGACAGGATGTAGGGTGGTGCCACAGACTCACTGCCAGTCCCAGAACAGTCTCATCCATTGGGAATGCCAATCCAGCGGATTCAGCCCCTTCCAGCATGTCTGTGAAGGGGTAAGATCCCTTCTTCTGGACTGCCTCCAAAGGCACATTCAACATCCTTGACATGTGCTCCAGGACAGCGGCAAATGAGGTCCACTCACTATGAGAACTGACCATCAGACAAGTTAGGTTGACAGGTCAACTTCTACTCGAGGCCATCAAGGCCTCCACGCCCGAATCAGAGTCCCCTCGAAAACTGTCCTCACCTTCTATTTGCGATTCTCATACCCTAGGAATGCAGGTGAGACCACTCTTACAACTGTAAGAGTGGTCTGTCTGGCTGTCATAACAAAGAGAACTGTAGAGACAGAATCAGTCCCATAGTCCCACCCGTGTGTCCCCTATCACTTGGCAGACAACCCAGGTAAATAATTTAGCATGTGAGTCATGGCTCAGAGAAGAGGGGAAAACTGCCAGCGGTGAAAACCTTTGGGAAACCATGGCCAGCTAAAACACATCTGTTCCTCCCAGACTACATTTTATGCATGTGAGCTGCTATTACTCATTGCCTCAGATATCCAGGCTTAGTATGGAGTTAGGACTAAATGATGGACTGGTATGGCAGGAGACTTATTTATTTTATTTATTTAGTTTTTGTTGACCGGGTAAGTGCACTAGACAAATCCTACCTATTTTCAGGCACAACCCGGGGGGGGGGATACAGATGAATACCAACTGACCTTGAACCAGATTAAGCTGTTGGTGGTATTTTTAGTGAATGAGGGGAAATTTGGCCAGGACACTGGGAAAATTCCCCTACTCTTTACGATAAGTGCCATGGGATCTTTAACATCCACCTGAACTACCACCAATCCAGGCAGATGGGACCTCGTTTTAATGTCTCATCCGAAAGATGGCACACCAGAAGTGCAGCACCCCTCTCATGCTGCACTACAGTGTCAGTATTGGGATATTGACCCAAGTGCCAGATGTGGGAACTGAACCCACAGCCCTCTGATCTCCCAGCCTCAGAGGTGAGTGTGCTACCTAAGCCACTGACACTGACACCGACACTGTACTTACAGTACATCCTTTATTTTCTGTCTGCATCACTCTTTATTTTTACAGTTCTTCTACATTACCCTCTGCCTGTCATTCATTATTGATGAATAGCAATAATCACTATAGCAGGAAGACAGTACAGCGCTTGAGGTGGCCTCTGAGAACTGCCTCCCCACTGCATGCTACGATTATGGCTATTGTTATTTAACTATTCACGGTAACCTGCTAAGTATTCCCCTCATACCAGTTCCAGCTAGCAAGGGCGAGTTACTCAGTTTTTGACTACTAATAACAGTTCTTAGTAGTTCATCTCATTAAGGTCATCAGGGTGTGCTGACAAGGGATCAGAACTGTAGAATCAGCCGAAATAATTCTAAGCGACAGGAAAAAAGATTCTGTCAGCTGTACAAACTAGTTTCTTTGCCTTCCTCAACTTAATCTCGTAGGCATTGCTAAAAGGTATAATCCACTCAAATCATACATTTGCAGTCCTATTCATGGTTTCCCAGCATTCCTGGCTTTCCTGAATGACTTCCTAGTTAGATATGACCAAGTGGCAGATAAGGCCCACGGATTGACAATTTTTGTGTTGCATAAGTGAGAAAAATATATGCTTGCATACAGTTCTCCAGATATTCAATATAAATCTTCGACTTGTGAGAAATACGTACCACAAGTATTTTACCAACTTCAGTATTAATTTTTCTGTACAGCTTCTTCTACATGTACCATTTATTTGTTTCAGAAGTTTTACCAGGCTGGCATACTAAGCTGGTAACACTACAGCTCATTTCCAGATGTATCGGGGGGGGGGGGGTGAACAATAAAATAAGCTGCAAGAGTAAACATACATTAATGGGGCTGGCAGTATAGCCTAGAGGTTAGAGTAATGAGCTGTGAATGGGCTTGGTACATGCAACAGACCTGGGTTTGATTCCCCACAACCTCCACTTGCATACTGTGCACTTGAGCAAGTCACTTAATCCACCCTTGATTGCCCTGGTCGCTTCTGAAAACAGGCACTTGTGCCTATGGGCTTTACCCGGTTACCAAAGACTAAAAACAAAATAAATAAAAAAAATTAACAGTTGTGCAGCAATGCTATTCTGTGCCAAGTAATACAGTACACACAAAATAAAGTGCAAAAATGCATTACAGATAAATGCATTACGTATGTGCAAATCAATCTTCTGTGTAGGGTATGTACAGAATGAGGAGCCTAAGGCAGATAAAACTGTACTTGAACAGGAGCAGAGAGACATCTCCAACCAATGTGGACTCCCAACGCAACAGGGCTTGAGCAAGTTGTGGGCAGGGGTGGAGAACAACTACTAAGAAGATCACGGGTCAGCGGCAGTTTCTGGAGGGAGTTATAAAGTCATGACAAAGAGACTTGAAGGAGAAGAGAAAGCAGCAGAACAGGTGGACAGGAGAAGAGACAACCAGAACTTAGGGAAGCAATATAAGAAGGCAGCTTGGCCAGCAGCAGATTTCCTGGGGGGAGAGGGAGGGAAATGGGAACTATATTACAAAGTGGGTCATGGAGAAGAGAAGGAGAGGAAAGGTGGGGGAAAGAGAGCCAATTTTGGTAAGAAGGAGGAGGCACAGCGCAAGGTGTCTAGTCTAGTCTCAAGGGAGGGGAGGCAGAGGGAGGAGAAGACAGCAGCGGTGCGTACAAGGGGGGGGGGCAGTTCAAAGCAAAATATCAGAAGTAGTAAACGAGGGTGTCCAGTCTGGCAAGGGTGAATTTGGGAGCAGCACTGTAGACAAGGTTGCCATAGTCGAAGATAGGGAGGATCACCTTTGAGATGGTCTCTCGGCAAGCATGAAGCAGGATGAGATATTCGCTTTGTTCCTGTAGAATGCAGCATGGCTAGGGTGAAGCTTCAGGTGGCTGGCATCCCCCTACACTGAGAAATTGAGATGGTGGTCTAGCCAGACTCCTAGGTACTTAAAAGAGGAGACATCCTTAATCACAGTACCATCAAGGGTAAGGAAAGAGGGAAGGGAGGTAAGCCTGGTGATGCTCTGCTGTTCTTCAGGGATATACCCTGGTCTCAAAGATATACCATGCTCAGGCCTGTTAGTCCAGTCCTGGATCCAGTGGCCACTGAAAAAGCCTGGTCTCCAGTGGACTTCACTCTGGAAAATGGTACCCAGGGCAAGCCTTGCACCATGGACCTCAATCCATGGAGGGCAAGTAAGAAGTCAGAAGCTCATGGAGGCATTTGGGGCCCAGTTCACTTAAGGCTTTGCATGACAATTAAAGAACCTGGAAGGGCCACACTGATACACAAAATGATTCACTGCCAGATGGGGCTCTCATACAAGTAGAGTCTGGGGAACCTGAATATGTAGTCACTTGAGGAAAGAAGAAACGTAGGGACATGATAGGTACCTTAGTAATTCAAGGGCATTAACAACGTAAACCCAAGTGAACCTTTCAAGACCAGTGATAAAAAGAACATGTGAGGCACACTTACAAACTGACTGGGGTGGGGGATAAGTTCTGGAGGGAGACCAGGAGGCACTTTCTCACAGACAGAGTAGTGGCAGGGAGGAATGGGCTACCAGAAGAGGTGGTAAACTAGAAAACCATTGATGGCTTTAAGAGGAGGTAAGATAAGTTAAGAGGGAGTAAGACTGTGGGTAGGGGGACGGGTAGAGCGACATGTGAAAAATACATTGTTTCCTCATTGGTCAGACTTGATAGACCACGTTACATGGGAGACAGAATAGGCAGAGTACATCTGGGCAGACTGGGTAGGCCAGGCAGCCCTTTTCTGCCAACAAATTCTACATTTCTATGTTTCTATCACAGAAGGAATTGTACGAACAAGAAAGGCAATAAACCATATAGACATGGAGATCCTTAAGGGACCATAAAACAAGTAGGCAAATTTAGAAAAAAAAAAAACTCCTAACAGCAAACAATGGTAGAAACACACTAGGACTACTCACACAAATCAAAACACTCAGTACAACATATTTTTTGTAAATTTTGACTAGTTCTCCTTTAAAAGCAGCAGTTCAATGAAAAATGTTTTCCCAAAGCTAGTTTCAGCACTAATTAATAAAAAAAAATTTGCATTCCTGTCAAATCTACTTTTCTAAGTTCTATCTGTGCAGCGCACCATGAATTTTATTTTACTGATCCAAACCCATACCAGGTTTACTATGGTATTTCTGAGATGAAATACCCTTTTTCCTAAATGTATTCTATATAGCTTCATGCCTCTGTATGTACTATCTGACACAGTCTTATTTGTACCGTTGGTCTGAACAAAACTTTAATAAAAATTAGTTTGAAAAAAAAAAAAATGGTAATTCTAAGCCAACGTGGCAGCCATCTTTTTTCTTGAGAAAAAAACTGAATTATACATTTACAAAATGCACAGATTTTATTGGAACTTGAAAATGCTACCACAGCATAAAACTGGAAGATGCCTGGCCAGTGAAAAAAGGTAGGGTAAAATGTGTTGCCTAATTTTGTAACACTGCTGCTTTATCTGTCTCCCCCTGTCTAGCGGTTACATCCTCTATATTATCCCTTGTTGACTATGGCCTACCAGTATACGGTGCTGCTGACACGACCGCCCTCAATAAAATTCGCCTCATCCTAAATAAGGCATGCAGGCTAATCACTGGGGCCCTCAGGCTCACTCATTCATGCCAGCTCTATGACATGGCAATACTGCTGGATCTAGACTAATGTCTACGATACCTAACATGCCTAATAACAAAAACAACTCTTCTTGAGCTATCCCCACCTGGGCTGACAGCCTCCCTCCACCAAGGCCAACCCTTGGTCTGTACACGGACCTCCTGCAAGACCACTTTTCTGGTCCCAAGATCTAGGACCTCCCATGGACAGAGGTCTTTCTGCTATAGAGCTCCTTCCTGGTATAACTTGCTCCCTGCCCCCATCTCGGATGCTCCCACGATCTCCAAATTCAAAACCGCACTTCGAAGCCAACTATTTAATACGTGTAGCTGCACCTGTCTATAATTGAGGCATAGCTCTCTGTGCCTCGACAATACCCGCTGGGCGGCACCAACACCACACCTCTTTTAAATCCTCACCTACTGCTAATTGAACTGCTATTATCCTGCTGCTTGCTCTTTCCATCATGCAAGAATGTGCCATTGTAACCAAACTGGCTTATCTGTTTATCTGTTGTAATCACATGTGCTTGCTAACTATGTAACCCATTTGCTGTAACTAAAAGTCTGTTATGTATTTGTCCTCAATGTGACGAGGCATCTTTGGAAATGAGCCTCTGGCTCAAAGGTTGTAAACTGATGTACAAACAAACAAACAAATAAATAAATAAATAAATAAATCTTCAATTTCCAATAGTTTTAAATTTATAAACTGCAATTTCTTTACCAACTCAGGCTACTGACTCACCTGGAAAACAGGTATTGATTATATGAGCTACATAAAACCTGTGCAAGTAGCTGCCCTGCTGCCCCCCCCCCCATATGCCAAGAACTTCTAATTAACTGAGCTGTATGCAACCTGTGCAGGGAGCAGCCCAACCGTTTATTAATGAGGCAGGTTGATAGCAAGGGGGGGGGGGTTCTGTAGTGAGTTAGAACTGCGGAATAAGAGGATGGTTGGAGACAGAGTAAATATAAGGTTATTCATTACATAACTATCCTGAAGGCATGCTATACCCCAGACAGAGTTGCTAAGTTTAACCCCCGGTTAACGTAAATTGCCCTAGATGTACCCAGCAACCTGCAGACATCCTACACATGATGTATGTGTGCCAGGATCTCTACAGATACTGGCAAAAGATACAGCATACTATCTCAGTGGCAGTGGGTCAACAGTTATCCCTCAAGTCTAGGAGAGTTATGCTGGGGGACTGGGGGGATACAGAGAACCTACAAACAGGTCGCAAGAAACTTCTACTGCTGGCTATAACTACATCTAAACTGGGTATACTAAAAGAGTGGAAACAAGCTAACCCTCCAACGTATACAACCTAGTTACAAATGATGAAAGACCGCATGGACGTGGAGAAAATAATATATAGGGCCAGAGGGAAAGAGTCTAAGTATAATAATAACAACATCTGGGAGGGATTTGCAGCATTCTTAGAAAACAGCCGGGGCTAGCAGTAAATATACCCCTCATAAAGGAGCAGAAAGCCCTTTATCCTACCATTTACACAACAATGGGCTGTAGATCAACACAGCAAATATTCATTAATGGAACTCGACCTCTAAAATTAGGTATATTATGAGAAGAGTCCGATACAGTTGAACTGTTAGCTTTTTTATTATACTTATTTTTATTGTTTAAGTTTTATGAAACATACCACAGGTTTTTATTCTCAATTTATTAACAACATGCAGATATAGGTACTATGTTTGTAAAAACCTTATAATGCAAAGAGTATATATGTCAGATGCGTCAATCACATTCTGTAAACTATTCCCCAGTGTTGCGTACAATTGTAATGTGCTTTGACGTCAATAAAACATTTTTGGAGAAAAAACTGCTGCGTAAGAACTAACATTGAAACACAGACTCTGACGGCAGAAGGAGACCGCAGGTCCACTGAGTCTGCCCTCACTATATTAACTTACCCCACCGACCTACTGATGCTTGTTTATGGGAGGCTTATAAAGCTTTCATTTGTGGTAGAAGCATAAGCTTCTCGGCATCCAAGAAAAGAGAGAGAGAGCTAAACTTTTAAACAGCAAATAGGCCAAACTAAAGGAACTGGAAACAAAACTAAACTCTTCAGGTCACTCTGATCAGTCCCTTCTATATGAAATAACCCTGCTCAAGTTTGACATTAATAAACCTTTTTCTGCTCAGGCAGAATATGCACTATTCCGTACAAAGCAGAGCTACTAGGAATCAGGGGAAAAGGATGGAAAACTGGTGGCCTACAGGCACAAAAAATTACAGGACCAAACCATTATTCCTGGTATCCGCGACACCGCTGGAAAGGTAGTTAATAGCAGCTTAGGAATTAATACTGCCTTCAAAGAATTTTACATCAGGTAATATGACAAAGAAATTGTGGATATTGTTAAAATAAAACAGTTTCTTTCCTCCATTAAAATTCCTAAGCTAACTAAAGAGAAGGAAGAACAACTTAGCAAGCCGTTATCCCTAGAGGAAGTTTCTCTAGCTATTGACTCTCTGCCTAGTGGTAAGGCCCCTGGACTAGATGGGTTCCCAGGAGAATTTTATAAACTTCTAAGCCCAAAGTTATCCACCCATTTACTTAATATGTTTCACGAATCTTGGGACCAAAGTTCCTTACCTAACACTGACGCAAGCACTGGTTACTCTCATACACAAGAAGAATCAGGACCCTTTATGCTGTGACAGCTACCACCCAATATCTCTAGCAATCCTAGCAAAACTCCTAACTTCCGGTATCTAAAAAATAATTTGTGATTTGATTGGTAAGGAACAGGTGGGATTCATTCATGGCAGGTCTGGGGCAGATTGTGTTCGTAGGTTATTAAATGTTATATGGTATGCCAACAAGATTAAGGAACCACACCTTGTATTCTCCCTGGATTTGTTCAAAGCATTTGACTCCTTGTCCTGGGACTACATGTTCCTTGCCCTGCAACACTTTGGCTGTGGAATTAACTTTAACACCTGGGTCTCATTGTTGTATAAAGGTTCTTCTGCTCAAACACTTACAAATGGTCTTATATCTCAACCTATTTCACTATCCTGTGGAACCAGACAAGGTTGCCCCCTGTCTCCATATTTGTTTTTTCTGGCAATCGAGCCCTTAATTAGGGCCATAGCTGAGCACTCTAGCAGTTTTGGCTTCAAAATCAGTTCACATGTTCATAAAACATTTGCGTTTGCAGATTATCTCCTTTTAACTTTATCCAGATCAGTTCAGTCATATGTGGCCCTCAAAAAACTGCTCCTTGAATTTGGCGCTATTTCAGGTCTACAAGTTAACTGGGATAAGTCCCAAGTTCTTTGCCCTAACCCCTCTCCCCTCTCCCATTATACTAAAGAACCTTAAGGAAATTTTTGAGAAGGGTTGGGTTAAAAAAAAAAAAAATCACAGAATTTATCTGGGCTTGCAAAGCACCACAAAACTTGATGCTTTAGTCGAATTAAATTACCTACCTATGTTCCGCATTACTGAACAAGATTTAATTAATTGGGGGTGACTTAATCTATCCCTTTGGGGCAAGATAAACTCAATTAAGATGATCATTGCCCCTAAACTATTTTATTTGTTTCTGAATACTCCAATCCTATTACCTAAATCTTTACTTGATAAGCTAAATTTGTTAATAAGGACTTTCCTCTGGGGAACAAAACCACCTCGATTAAGCCTTAACAAACTGTGTGCCCCACACAAGCTCAGGGGTTTTGCTGTTCCTCACTAGGAATGGTATCAGTGGGCTTTTATGTTTAAACAAGCTGTGGGTCATTTTACAACCGAATACCGTGGATACCCCTAATTCTCCTCTATGGCTGTCATTAGAATCAGCTTTGCTAAATCCTAATTGTCTTTCTGACTACATCTACCTACCCCCTTAAACTTGAAAAATAACCCCTGTCTAAGTAACTTGTTCAGGGTGCTAAGGAAGGTTAATAAAGCCATTAATCCTGACTCCAAAGCCCTCAAAACAATACCCCTCTGGGCCAATCCAACACTAACAAAAAATGGTGTTCTGCTGTCCAACAATGGATGGGCTCAAGCAGGCATTAAACAAGTTGCTGACATGTTACATAAAGACTCTGGTATTTTGATGTCTTTTATGGAAGTTAAGGAAAAATACCTTCTCCCGTGGTTCCACTTCTACTACTATTTGCAATTACGCCACCTAATTTCTGATCATCTTTCAAAGGAGGATCTTTCTTTAAATAACTGCACGGAATGGGACCAACTGATGAAGCTATGCAACATTAAGAGGGGAGCAAGCTTGGTATACAAACGTCTTACCTCTCCTCTCACTTCTGCATCTCTCACCTCTTCTACCAGACAGAAATGGGAAGTAGAACTGGGAACTGGAATAGAGGAGCAAGATTGGGGTTCTGCCTAAGATCATGCGTATCATGGGAACAAAGACCTCAAAGGTAAGCTTATTCAATTCAAAATCCCACATCAGTATTATATGTCCCCTACTAAGCTGTATGAACTGGGTTCTCCTAACTCATATTGTTGGAAGTGTAATTCCTCTGATGCTAATATATTCCACGTGTTATGGGTCTGCCTGAAATTAAAAGAATTCTGGGCTGAGGTTGGTAGAAATATGCGATTCCTGCTTTTCCAGTATAGTACCTCTTTCCCCAGAAATAAATATTCTAGGAATTTCCTCACCTACTCTTACGCTCACATACCAACAAATGATATAGCTCTCAGTGGCCTCTGTATGTGTCAAACATTTAATACTAAAATACTAGAAAGACCCCCAAGGTACTCTCGCTACCAGAACAGTTAAATATGAGGAGTTATATTGCCAACAATGAGAGAATCTCGTATTTGCTCACTGATAGGCTAAACACATTTTTAAACATGTGGGGGCCTTCTTTACTGAAGATGAATTCCCAAGGAGCCGATTTAGATATGCAGGTTTAGTATATTAGAACGTGTAATACTAAAACTTTATAAGACTGCTGTATTAGCAGGTCAATGCTTTTAAGTCTTATTGTTAGAATGTGCTGACTTAGTTATAGGTTCAAGGTCCAATGTCTATTTATAAGTTATAAGTCATGAATTGATTAATTATTTTCTATAATATCTTAAATGTTATTAATTGTATTTATGTATTTAAACTTTTGTGATGAGCTGTCTGCACTGTTACTTCTTGTCGCTATTCTTATGTTTTTTGTGTATACTGTTTTACCTTTACTTTTAAAAAGGAAAATAAAAATTATTATGGGGAAAAAAAATACTATGCTGGTAGGCTGTTACCCTACATTAAAAAATGGAAGTACATGTTGTAAATTGTTTTCAGTAATTAAAAAAAAAAAAAAAAAAACTGTCTATATTTTACTGTTTATCAACATATTTCCCATTTTACGCACAGTAAGCCACTCCAGGGCATAGCTGCATTCTTAATTAAAGCACACCCCAGCTGCATAAGGCACTCGGCCATTAGCTTCTTGCCTGACAACATAACTGGGGCATGCATTAATTCAGCAAACAGCCGTTCAAACATACAAACACAAAACAAAGCCAGCAGAATGAGGCCCTTAGTGCTATCGAGTCTGTTTGTATTGCAAGGTCCTCATACCCTATTGTGGCTTAGTGCTTCCATATATATTAATATGTTAGGGCGCCCTTCCCTGGAGGCCATGGGCACCTTATATAGGGTGCGAAATGAGAGCATAGTATCAATCAATCAGCTTTATTTTTAAAAAACACCTTTCCAAAACCAAGGCACTTTAACAATAAATAAATCAAATACAAAAGTTAAACAACAGCCTAAAATTAATCATTAAAATATATTTAAAAATCAAGATAGGCCAAACTAAATAAATGTGTTTTTAAGGCTAATTTAAAACTTTGGACAGTCAGTCAATTTCGCACCCGATGAGGTAGAGAATTCCACAGGGTTGGGGCCATAAAACTAAATGATCTGGCCCCTGATGTCTTTAAACGCATTTGGGAATCTCCAGCAATCCTCATCGGTGGATCGGAGGACGGAGGGACAGTAGGGACGTAAGAAGATCTTGCAGGTAGCTAGGTCCCTGATTGTGTAGGGCCTTATAGGTCAGCAAACCGACCTTAAGGTAATCCCACTGTACAGGCAGCCAGTGCAGTCCCGGAGGACAGGCGCTATATGACTGGTCCTAGACATACCAGTCAAAAGCCTGGCCGCCACATTCTGCACTAACTGCAAGTGGCAGATATCCACCCCGGTAGCCCTAGGTACAGGGCATTGCAGTAGTCCAGGTGGGAGGTAACGAAGGCGTGGACCAACGTTGGAAGGTCATCAGCAGGAACCAGATGCTTCACCTGGGCTATATTTCTCAGATGACAAAAAGTGGTTTTGACAACAGCCAACACCTGATGTTTAAGAGTCAGGCAATCATCAAATATAACGCCCAGGTTCCGCACCCAGTCTGAGGTCCCCTAAGCCAAAGACCTGAAGGTGACCCTATCGGCAAACCCACCTCCCGATGACCTGGGTCCACAACTAACACCTCAGTTTTATCAGGGTTTAACCGCAACCAGCTCTCAGTCATCCAGTCTTGGATCTCAGTGAGACAGTTGTTAAAGACCGATACAGCATCACCCTGATCGGGCACAAAGGACATGTACAGCTGAGTATCATCTGCATAGCAGTGAAAACTCAAGCCATACTGCCTAATGATCGCTCCCAACGGCAGCATATATACCGCAAACAACATGGGTGCCAAAATGGAGCCCTGCGGCAACCCAGAGGATAGGGGGAGTGATGCCGAGGAAAAAATCCCGGACACCACCCTCTGAGTCCTACCCTCAAGGAATGAGCGAAACCAACTGAGTACTATAGTACCAACTATAGTACATAAATGATAACAATAAAATCTGTTCAGTAAACATGACAGTTAGCATCTTTCAGCTGGGATGACAGAAATAGGCATATAAGCATTCCCCCAAAAGCTTGAGCAAACAGATACGTCTTCAGGTTAATGGCCTGACTTGTTTTACATCACAACAGCCACGTGCAACACTGAAACCAACGGTTGAAAGCTTAGAGAAATAGTTACATTTTCAAACAAGTAGCAGGTTTGAAAGTTATAACTAGTAAACTGATGTTGTATAAATCGAATAGGCAATGGTCTGACTCAGAATATGCATTTTATGTAAACTGGTATATGTTTGGCACACAACTGGCAGCTGCTGCTCTGAAATGGCTCCCTTCTCCTCCTTCACCTCTTATACTCAAATGGAATGAGCATGGAGAGAAATAGGTCAGCCTGGAGGGATGGTTAGCAGTGTCCTTATGTTTTGCTTTTGTTAATATTTTTGGAAACTCATGTCTGTCAATCTGTATAAAGGTTTAATTTGTAGAAAAACCACATTCCAAACACCACATGTGCTCTTCCAATCCAAACACAACATGTGCTCTTCCGATCCATGGACATCCATTAGTGGTTTCTAAATGGCGTTACTCCAGCTCTTCAGTAGTCAGAAGGATAATAATGGAATTGGACAGCTAGTAAATCAGATTTAAATTGCTTGTGCTGGCTTTTATTTTCACACTGTGGAGACAAATTCTGTGCTCACGGGAAGTGAGGGACTCCGAGGACTAGGAACGGAAGAAACCCTCTGTTCATCCACATATCAGGTGCTATCCCACCTGAGCAGGGTGTGCCACAGTCATCTTGCCAATGTACCTCATGAATGACCTAAGCACAGAAGATGCAGGGGCCATCAGGGGCCTTGGCTAGCTAACACAAGTCAAAATAGCCAACTGAGTTCACTCACTGCACCAGCAGCGTGGAACATCACCGAGCTGGGTTGAAACTTACAAAATGGTACCCTAATTGTATGATCTTGATATTCATCCAGCTGCAGTTTAACAGTCCGAGGCAGAGGGCCCCCCCAAGGATAACCCTTGCTGTGGACCCCCACAAAACATAAAAGCATAAGGATGTAACTGACCATCACTCAAAACTGACATCATTTATTCTCCATGCTTATTCTATTTTCTATTTGCCTTTCTCTCCCGCTTTGAACTGGCTCATTGGTTGCCATCTTATCCTGTTGCCAGCTGTGTTATACCTACTAACTTAATTTTTGCATTCTGAGTGTATTTTTTGATGCTGCTAGCTTTTGTAGATGTATGTCAGACCTATCACTAACACACTAACATACTAAAAGCCAGCAGAATAGGCCTAATGGTCTGTCACGTCTGCTCGGTAGCCAGCCACCAAGTGGGTGCTCGCTTTCCCGCTCCCCCAGCCCCCCAAGAGGGTCTTCTTTGACCTCAGTTTCCCCTTGTACCTGTCCCACCCCTTCTTGAAGTCCTCCACTGTACCCTCCACCACCAGCCTCCCAGGCAGCACATTCCATGGCTCCACCACCCTCTCAGTGAAATAATGTCACCTATGTTCCCCCCTCCAGCTTCCACTCATGCCCCCTGGTTGTTCTCCCTTTCTTTAGTCTGAACAGCTCCTTGAGTCTGCTCTTGGTTATTCCTTTTATGTAGCTGAAGACCCCTATCATGTCTCCCCTGTCTCTCCTCTCCTCTCCTCTCCTCCAGTGTGTACAGCCCAAGCTCTTTCTGTCTCTCCTCATAGGGCCTCCCCACCATGCCCTGAATCATCCTGGTCACTCTCCTCTGGACCCTCTCCAGCACTGCTATGTCCTTCTTCAGAAGAGGCCTCCAGAACTGTACACAGTACTCCAGTTGCGGCCTGACCAAGGCGTTATACAGAGGGAGGATCACCTCCCTCTCCTGGACGTAATTCCCCTGGCTATGCAGCCCAATATCCGGTTTGCTTTGGCTACAGTTCTTCTACAATTTTCAGAGTTATTCATATATTAATTTCTACCACCACCCCTAGATCCCTCTCACCCAATGTGGCTTGCAGTGGCCCCGGTGTACATATGGCCGGGTTTCTGACCCCCAAATGAAGTACCTTACATTTCCCAGCATTAAACTTCAATCCCCACCTTCTTTACCACCCCTCCAGGGTATTCAGTTGCCCCTGGACTGTCTCTCTCTCACTTCTTCCCTATCCACCAGTGCTCCCAGTTTGGAGTCATCTGCAAAGAGACTCAGCCTACTCCTAATTCCCCTCCCTATATCCGAGACATAGGCATTGAACAGGAGTGGCCCCAATACTGAACCTTGGGGGACCCCACTAATTACCTTCCTGGGGGAGGAGACTATCCCTCCGACCATTACCCTCTGTATTCGCCCCGAAAGCCAATTTTCCACCCACTTGAGCACCTGTCCTCCCATCTCCATCTCTCCCAGCTTTGCTATCAGCCCATTATGGGGTACTGAATCAAACGCCTTGCTTAAATCCAGGTATAGGACGTCCACTGGCCTATGTCTGTCCAGGTACCCCTGTCACCCAGTCATAAAACTCTACGAGGTTGGACTGACACGATCTCTCCAGGACAAAGCCACACTGTTTATCATCCTGGTGCCCTAACCTTTCCAGCTGCCTCCCAAGCCTCTCCTTGATAATGCCCTCCATTCCTTTGCCTACCACAGATGTTAGGCTGACAGGCCTATAATTCCCCAACTCCTCTGTAGACCCCTCTTGTGGATAGGCACTACATGAGCCACCCTCCAGTCTTGAGGCACCCATCATGTCTGCAGAGAGGTGTTAAAGAGTGCAGCCAGTGGAGCTGCCAGCTCCTCTGCCAGTTCCCTCATAACCCTCGGATGTAGCTGGTCCGGCCCCGGCACCTTATCAGTTTTTAGCATCCGAAGGGCCTCTCTCACCCTATCCACTGTGACTTCTCACCCCCAGTCCTCCCCCTCATGCAACCACCCAACCCCTTCTGGGTCTGGCCCAGCCTGTACCCTAGCCTCTTTCAGTCCTCTGGTCTCAGCCTGACCCCTCGATTTTGTTGGCTCCTCTTCCCTCCCATCAGGCTAATAGGGATCCCCAGTCTCCCCCGGCAAAGTACTCATTTAGCACCTCTGCCTGTTCCCCTGCTTCTTGTGCCCATCCCGCCCCAGTCTTAATCCTGCTGATCTGTGTCCTTCCTTTTCTTCTCTGTCCTACGTATCTATAGAATCCCTCCCCCTCCCGGATATCCCTGACCAGGTTTTGCTCCATCCCTGCCTTGTCTCCCCTCACCACTCTGGTGACCCTCCTGGCCATTAGTTCATACTCTCCTCGCTCCTTATTCCCTGTTGAGCACTAAAACGTGTGTAGGCAGCCTTTTTCTCCCTCACCGCCTCCTGTACCTCCCTGGTTCACCAACATGGCTTGTTGGTTCTACCATGCTTTCGCCTTACTTTTGTACAGGACCTAGTAGCCTCTTGCACCCCTTTTTTAATGGTCTCCCACAAGCTTCTGGCATCCATATCTGGCCTAATCTTGTCCAACCTCTCCCGTAGAATCCTACCTATGCCCACGAAGTCTGCTCCCCTGAAGTCTACTACCACTGTGTTAGTGCGGTTTTCCTCCTCCCCAGATACAGCAGAAACCAGACCGTGGCGTGGTCACTACCCGCCAGTGGACTGCACATCTCCAGGCCCCTTATCTGGTCACTGTCCACTAGAACAATGTCCAATATCCGCCCCTCTCTAGTAGGTTCCCCCACATGTTGGACCAGGAAGGCATCCTGAAAGACGTCCATCAGTCTCTGTTCCCTGGCCACAGAGGATGTCATAGTGTCCCAGTCAGCCTCCGGCATATTAAGGTCACCCATGACCACCACCCTGCCCTTTCCAAGGTCACAGTGACCCTTGATGTTCTCAACCAGTTTATCCTCCAGATTGTTAGAGGACACTGCTACCTAGCATTATATATGTATTTTTATATATTTAACATCTTGTATCTCGCACTGTTACCAGTATGTTGATTACCTACCCACTATATGTTAGCCTGACTTGCACTGGTTTCTTGTTATTGTTCAGGTATAATCACTGCTGTTTCTTCCCACTGTATCTCCGACTGTTTGTGCCAGTTTCTGGCCCGTACCATGCCTGAAAAAGGTATATGGATCAGTGCACCAATCTGGTTAACAAATAAATAAATAAAATTTGGGGAAAGGTGGGGAGTGGCCACTCCAAAGCAACAACCACCAATCATGCGCCACACGTTGCCAGTTTACATAGAGTAGTTTGGGGCGCTTGCAAGTTGTCAGTACTAAACACTCTGCACTATGTTCCTCATTAGTTGTGAGATGAGCCCAAGCTTACAGCATGGAAAAAAATTCTGGTACCCACACCACTGAGCCACCCAGCTAGACCCAGGTCTGAAAAAGTTTTAGACCAGGGAAAATAATTATGGATATGATTTATTTTACTGAGCTGAACTGCATTTCAAGGTGTGTCCTGAAAGCACAGGGAAGTTGAGTAATTTGCTCAGGGTCACAGAGTGTGCAAGTGGAGGTTGGGGGGAATCAAACCCAGGTCTGCTGGATGTACCAAGCTTGTTCACAATGGTCACACAGGGTCTTAAGACAGGGACCTCACTTAATGTTTGTTCCCCTTTACCATGACTTCCAGTGGGTCAGTACACAGAGTGTTACGGAGTACTGACACTTTCACAGTATTTTTTTTTTTTTTTTTTACGTTCATTTCTTTCATCAACATGGCTGTTTCTTTGTCCATTAGTGTCCCATAAAAGCTAAGAAGCACAACAGAGCTAATGCAACAGGAGCCCAACTGCTGCAGCTTACCATATTTCTGACCCGCATGGATCCAGTAATTCTTATTTGTGCACACTTTAAAACCTTTTCCCAGGACCTGTCCTCTGTTCTTTTTTTTTTTTGGGGGGAGGGGGTGATAAAAGAATGACTGCAATTCTTCTAGGAAATCAAACAAAATCTGTGATGCTGTGAGCACAAAGATTTGTTTACCTCACTGCTTGCTGTCATCCTCGGTTGAAAGATTACTGACAAGTCACTACATCATGAAGGAAATGAATCACACTGCTTGATTCCTTCTAAGTATAGTAACATGACAAATGTGTGATTGGCACAATCGCTGCAGGCTGCATACTTAATGTTTTCTTTTTTATATTTTTTTAATCATGATTTGCAAAGGTGGGTGACTATCTTAAGCACGTCTGAGGGGGGGAGTCCCAGGTTAAAGTAGGAGATAATGACACCCAATATTATCAAAGGCTTTTTATAGTGAGATATGAGCAAAGCTGGCACTCACAGCTCCTGAATCACTGCATAAAACGAAGACCAAACAGGATATTATCATGTCGGCTCTGTGACAGAACAATTCTGGCAGACAGGCAAAGCAATCAGTTATACCATAAATGTGTCTTTCCCATCCTCCCCAGACAATAAAGACATATAAGAAATGCTGCATGTTTATAAAAGTAAACAAAATGCTTTTCCTGGTGTTGCTAATACAACAATGAACTAAAGATTTTGAACTTGCATTGTATTGCTTTTTTTGATAAAACAGTTAATACATGCTACACTGATGTAAAACATTGAGAGATCTAGTACTGACTAACAAAGAAGGGATCACAGATCTCCAGGTAGAAGGTCACCTGGGGGCCAGTGACCATCACATGATATGGTTCAATTTGGCTACTACATCTAAATCATCCCATTCCAAGGCAAAAATATGGGACTTCAGAGGAGCCGATTTTGATAAGATGGCCAACAGAGTTAAGCTAGCCCTGGCAAAAAGAAACACAGGTGAGGAGGTACAGGCAAAGTGGGCAAGCATTAGGATACAATACTTGAAGCAACATCCCATTGTGTTAGACAGAAAAGGAAGTGCAAAAGAAGAAGGAAACCACTTTGGTTCTCAAATACAGTAGCAGAAAAGGTCAGAGCCAAAAGGCTGGCCTTCAGAAAATATAAGGGAACACAGCAGGATGAAGATAGGAGGCATACCAAACTGCCCTAAGGGAAGCAGGTAAGGCAGTAAGGCAGGCAAAGTCCCAAACTGAGGAAACACTAGCACTAACAGTAAAAGAAGGTGACAAGACTTTCTATAGATACATTAGTGAAAGGAGAAAGTCCAGAGGGGGTATTGCTGTTTAATGGAGAAAAGGGAGCATGTGAGGAGGAGGACCCTGTAAAGGCATCTATCCTAAATAGATACTTTTGCTCAGTATTTACTGAAGAGAAGGTGGGCAGGGCCCACAGCTCAGCATCATGGACACAGGGGGAGGGAGGTGAGCACTACTCCCTTCACAAAAGAAAGGGTCCTACAAGAGCTTGCTAAGCTCAGGGTGGATAAGGCAATGGGACCTGATGGCATACATCCCAGGGTACTTAAGGAGCTAAAGGAGGAACTAGCAGAGCCATTAGCAGAATTGTTTAGTGAGTCTCTGAGCACAGGAGAGGTCCCAGAAGACTGGAGAAGGGTTTATGTGATCCCGGCCCACAAGAGTGGTAGCAGGGAGGAGGCGGGAACTACAGACCAGTCAGTCTTACCTCAGTAGTGGGCAAGATTATGGAGGCACTCCTTAAGGAAAGGATAGTACAACACCTGGAATCCATAGGGGCACAGGATCCAAGACAGCATGAGTTTACAAAGGAAGGTCCTGTCAAACTAATCTCATAGATTTCTTTGACTGGGTAACCAGAGTGGTGGACCAAGGGGAGCAGTTGATGTCGCCTACCTTGACTTCAGCAAAGCTTTTGACACTGTTCCACATAGAAGATTGATAAATAAGCTAGGTAGGCTCGGGTGGGTCAGAAGTTGGTCAACTGGGTGGCAAACTGGTTGACTGGCAGAAAACAGAGAGTGGTAGTAAATGGTATACAGTCAGAAGAGATGCAAGTCACAAGTGGGTACCTCAGGGATCAGTCCTGGGGCCAGTCCTATTCAACATCTTCATTAGTGACCTCGCAGATGGACTAGAGGTAAGGCTTGTCTGTTTGCAGATGACACCAAGATCTGCAACAGAGTAGATGATCCAGATGGGGTGGGCAGAATGAGAAGAGATCTGGATAAACTAGCAGAATGGTCAGAAGAGTGGCAACTGGGATTTAATGCAAAGAAGTGCAAAATCATGCACATAGGGAAGAGAAACCCTGAAGCCACTTATAGGCTGGGAGGGGAGTTGCTAGCAGTCACAAAGGAAGAAAGAGACTTAGGCATCATCATCACTGATGACCTAAAATCATCCAAGCAGACCTCTAAAGCAGTAGGTAAGGCTAGGGGGTGTTAGGGTGTATTAGTAGGGGTATCACAAGTCGTAAGAGGAGGTAATAATCCTCTGTACAAGACATTGGTTAGGCCCCATCTGGAGTACTGCGGCAGTATTGGAGGCCACACCTTCACAAGGACATTAACCAAATTGAGGCAGTCCAGAGAAGGCAACCAAAATGGTGCAGGGACTGCATCAGAAGACATATGAGGACAGATTAACGGAGCTCAATATGTATACCCTTGAGCAAAGGAGGAGAGAGGTGATATGATCGAGACATTTAAACACCTTAAGGGCATAAACAAGGTGAAAGAGTCTAACATGTTTAAATATAAGAAAATAGCAGGACAAGAGGAACAGCATGAGATTAGAGGGAGGCCGATTAAGGGGAATGTGAGGAAATTCTTTTCACAGAAAGGGTGGTAGATGCATGGAATGGCTTACCACAAGAAGTGGTGGCTATGAATACAGTGCAGGGCTTCAAACAGGCATGGGATAGGCATAAGGGAGCAATACAAATGACTATGAATAGATAGGTCACTGACAGAGCAAAGGCCGATGGCACATTTATAAGGTAGAAAAAGAAATGGGCAGACTGGATGGGCCTTGCGGTCCTTATCTGCCGTCAACTTCTATGTTTCTATGTAGATGTCAGTATACCCGTACAGGGAAGCAGCATATTGAGAAACTTAAGAGTACAGTCCCCAGGTGCAACCCCCTCTCAGGTGGCATGGCAACTGACTTGCATCACTCTCCTGGATGCGGCAGGCACGTCTCTTGGAACTCCAATGTCTGGGGGCATATGATAAAACCGCTTGCTGGGAGACCCTTGCGCTCAGCACTACTGGGTTGCTTGACTGCCTGCTGGAGGTGGCGGATGTGGACACCTTAGATAGACAACAAAACAGGCTGGACCACGAAACCTCAAGGACCTGACTTTACTGGTGGGCTTCACGCCAAAGTTCATTTGTACAATTAGTAATCCCAGGTCCAAGGACCCCAGTTTATCACCCACATGCAGTTCATTATGGTAACCCATTTTTTTGGGTATCCCTTCCAACCCCCTGTCTCTAGTAGCAGGGCCTGCTACCCACGTAGCCAGCAAGGAGGAGCGCACGCACATGGCACAGAGGCCGGGAGCTGCGGCAAGGGTTGCCAAACCCAGGATATAAACATAGATGAATAGAACGCTGCAGCGCATCATGGAGAGACGTCTAGGTCCCAACAAAAGAGTCGTAAGTCCAGACCTCAATTTGCAAAACACAAGTTAATGTACTTAGTGCAATTTATCACAATTAAAGTGAAGGCTTACAATTTACAATACTGCATGTTGTGAGGCCAAGACTCAGATACCACTATAGCCAGGTGTCCCTGTTCTGCTTGCCTGCCTGACAGGCAGCAGCCACCTGCTGTGGTGCTCTCAGTCCCTTCTTGCTCCTGGCAGTTCTCCCTCAGAACATGTCTCTGACACTCCCTATCCTTTTTTAGTCTCACTATGCAAAGCAATTACGGACAGCATAATTACAAAAATTTGGTAACATAGCTGGGTATAAAACAAACAAAGCAAAACTGAGGTATTGTCTTATAATTACTCCCCCACCCACCCATATTAAAAAGACTTCCTTTAAGTGGCACAGACAAGAGATGAGATACCTGGGAATAAAGCTTACAAGAAACCCCATTCATGCAGAATTACTAAATTTAGAACCCCGGACTCTAAAATTAGCGGAAGACTTGTCCCGATGGACCCGCCTTCCTTTAAGTTTTTTGAGCAGAATAGACACAATCAAGAAGAATGCGTTCCCACGCATACTGTTTTTTCTCCAGACATTACCATTCACCCCGGCTAAAACATATTTCCAGGCGTGGGACAGAATGATTTCTCGCTTTATTTGGAGTGGAAAGTCCCCCAGAATTAGATACTCTGTTCTACTGCTGACTAGAGAAAGAGGTGGGCTTAACCTCCCAGACCTCAGACAATGTGCAATGGCGACACAATTAAAGGTGGTCTTAAACTGGATACACATACAATATGATGCCCACTGGAAAAAACTAGAATTAACATGGGGAGACCTATTCAAACACACCGGAGCTCCTATTCGGGATCCCTCCCAAGTGTCGAGTAGTAGCAGTAGTAAACTACCCAAAATTCACCAGGGAACCCCTAAAAGTTTGGCTTAAAATCATCAACGATTTTCCAACATTCCCAGAAAGAATGCTCCTGGGAACACTGAATCACAATGCTGACCTCAAGGCAGGTCCCTTGGGCCCATATTTAGCACAATGGTATCGGTATGGGATAACCCATATCTTCCAGATAGTGGGAAAGACCGGGACTGCTTCCTTTTGTTTCCCTACAAAGGGAATACCACTTGCCCCACAAGTATTTTATTTCTCACCTACACCTTAAGTCCCACCTTCTACCATTTGAAGAGTTGCTTGCAGCATTGACCAAGAGTCCCCCCCCAAAATTTTACAGCTACTACTAGCCCACATTAGGGGGACTACCTCAGAACACTTAATCAGTAAAATATACAAGGTTTTAAATGAAAGACGGGGAGACTCGACTGACTCGATCAGATTCAGATGGACAGAAGAATTGCAAGTAGTAATAACCGAGTCAGCCTGGAGCGATTCAGCACTACCAGCCTTCAAAACCTTCTCCTCCCCAAATTGGAGGGAATACATGTGGAAACTTCAGACTCGTTTTTTCTGAACCCCTGCTATATTGGCTAGCATGGGAGAACTGGGGGAGGGAAAGTGTCGGAGGGGTTGTGGGGGCGACATAGCAAACCAGAGTCATGTTCTCTGGTCTTGCCCAAAGCTAGTTAAGTTTTGGGCTGAGATCCTCGAGCAGCTGAGGGCAATATATGACACTGCTGACCTATTCACACCCACCTATGTCCTGACCTTCATTAAACCTGAAGGACTACGAATAGACAAGAAATTATTAAAACAAATCTCCAAATTTATAATAGCAGCCCACAAAACTATCACCAGAT
Source organism: Neoceratodus forsteri (assembly GCA_016271365.2). Lineage (NCBI taxonomy): Eukaryota > Metazoa > Chordata > Ceratodontiformes > Ceratodontidae > Neoceratodus > Neoceratodus forsteri. The sequence goes on along the minus strand of CM028131.1, from coordinate 1,409,633,995 downwards.
TATGGTTCACAAATAAAATACCCACTAAAGAAGCCTGGTTAACTTTGGCCAGGAAGATATATGCCCTTTGAGCGACTCTCAGCCAAAATGACAGATAAAACGGAGAAATTTGATAGTCAATGGCGAAAATGGGTGTCCTACCAATCAGATCACTAGGCTGATTTTGTCCCTTAAGATGTTAATTGTTCTTGAAGACCATTCTCCCCCTAACAGAAATGTATGCTGGGCCTTAACCTACAGAATTACCTAAAATTCAGTACCACCTGAACATCTAGGGGAAGGGGGACCTCTCCACGCCATGTCATAATTCATTCAAATAGCTTGGAGATTGTATTTTAAACACAGTACTAACTGTATCCTGGAAACTGATGGAATAAGCTGTTAATTTATCTCCTTTCACCATACCTGCTAACGTCTATATGTGATGCATTGTGCAGTAACTGACTGGTATTGATTCATGATGTAATGCTGCCTGCAGAGCTTTGAACTCATACATTAAAAAAAAGATTAAATTAAAAAAAAAAAAAAACACAATTATGGGCAGCATACCTGTTCATCATGGGCAACACGGTGCCTAGGGATTCTTTACCCCTTATGTGAAACAAAGAAACATAGAATTTGATGGCAGATAAGGACCGCTTGGCCCACCCAGTCTGCCCATTTCCCTACCTAATGGATAAGCTGCAGATCCTAGTTAACCCGTAGCCTACTTCTTTCTACCCCCAACCCCCTAGAATTGCCTTATGACTGTCCCATGCATGCTTGAATTCAGTCACTGTTTTTGACTCCACAACTCCTCCGGAAGGCTGCTCCATGCATCTACAACCTTCTCTGTGAAAAATATTTCCTTACATTACCTCTGAGCCGCCCCATCTTCAAATTGTGCCCCTTGTTCTTGCACACCTCTTTTTTGAAAGATGCTACCCTCTTGGACTTTGTTGATTCCCTTGAGGTACTTGAAAGTTTCTATCATGTCCCCTCTCTCCCTCCTTTCCTCGAGGCTATACATATTAAGCTCCTTTAGTCTCTCTCTCTTCATATGTCTTCTGGTGCAGACCCTGCACCATTTTAGTTGCCCTCCTCTGGACAGCTTCCATCTTGTCTATGTCCTTGCGGAGATTGGGTCTCCAGAACTGCACACAGTACTCCAGATGGGGTCTCACCAGCTGTCTGTACAGAGGGAACAACTTCCTGTTTTCTACTGGTGATGCCTCCCATGCATCCCAGTATCCCCCAGCCCTCCTACTGCCCTCTCACATTGTTTGCCCACCTTTAAGTCATCTGATATGACTACCCCAGGTCCCTTTCCATTTTTTTTGTTGTTAGTATCTCACCCCCATTGTGTACTCTTCCCTGGGTTTTGGTTTCCAGGTGCATTACCTTGCACTTCTTAGCATTAAATCTAAGCTGCCATACATTTGACCATTCCTCTAACTCTTGACAAGTCCCTTCTCATCCTTTCCACCCACCTTGTGCATCAACTCTGCTGCAGATCTTTGTGCCATCTGCAAAGAGACATACTTTTCCTTCCAGTCTGTCTGCAATGTCGCCATAAAGACACTGAAGAGGACCGGTCCTAATACTGAACTCCTGCGGCACCCCACTAGTAACCCCCTTCTTCAGAGTGACTCATTTACTATTGCCCTGTGTCCTATTCCCCAGCCAATCCTTTACCCAGGCTATCATCTTGGGACCCACTCCCAGGCTGGCTAACTTGTATATTAATCTTTGTGTGGGACTGAGTCAAATGCCTTGCTAAAGTCTAGGTAGGCCATGTCCACAGCCCCTCCCTGGTCTACTACTTTGGTCACCCAGTCAAAGAAATCTATTAGATTTGTCTGGCATGACCTTCCCGCTGTGAATCCATGCTGCCTTGGGTCCTGTGCCCCTCTGGCCTCTAGGTACTCGACAATTCTTTCCTTCAGAAGTGATTCCATCATTTTCCCTATCACTGAGGTTAACCTAACTGGTCTGTAGTTTCCCGCTTCTGCCCTGCTCCCACTTTTGTGAAGGAGAATCACATCGGCCCTTCTCCAGTCCTCAGGTACCACCCCATCCTCCCATGATTTGTTAAAGAGGGTAGTCAGTGGTGTCACTAGTTCTACCCTTAGTTCTTTTAGAATTCTGGGATGAATCCCATCAGGCCCCATGGCTTTGTCCACCTTCAGTTTTAAGAGTTCTTTCAAGACCCTTTCTTCTGTAAATGGGCTGGTATCAACTTCTGTATCCAGAGTGTTTCTATTGTTTGTTTTAGGTACCTCCTCTTCGCTTGTAAATACTGAGCAAAAATATTTGTTTAGTATCTCTGCCTTTTCACAGTCACCCTCTGTCCACCCCTCCCTTTATTAAGCCTCACTATCCCTCCCTTAGTCTTCCTTCACCCCTGATGTACCTAAAAGGTTTTATCCTTCTTAACTGAGTTGGCTATCTTTTCCTCAGTTTGGGCCTTTGCTGTTCTGACTGCCTTCCCAGCTTCCTTTTGCTTTAACTGATACACTTCTCTGTCCTGTCTCCTTCTGTGATTCCTTGTACTTTCTGAATGCTTTTTTTCTCTTGAACCTTCACTGCCACCTCCTTTGAGAACCATAGTGGTTTTTACATCGCTTTTGTTTTGTTTATTTGCTTCACAAAGGCTTGTTACCTCTGTGATGGCAGTTTTATTATTCCCATTGTTCTTCCATCCCTCCTTCCTGCCCATTTGCTAGTGCATTCCTTAGGCACTCACTCATTTTGGCAAAGTCAGCCCTCCTGAAGTCCAGTACTTTTGCCTTTGTATGGCTTGACCATTGCTGTGTTTATTGTGAACTATACTGTTCGTGGTCGCTAGTTCCCAGATGGCTACCCACTTCACATCTGTGATCCTCTCTCCATCTCCATTTGAGAGGACCAGGTCTAAGATTGCTCCTCCTCGAGTGGGTTCCAATACTAGTTGTCTGAGGCATGCCCCTGTAGGGCATCTAGAATAACCCCACTTAGAAGTGGCTGCTGCAACTGCACTCCAGTTAACATCTGGCATATTCAGATCACCCATCAGCAATATCTCCCTTTATCTGCCATTCTAAGTATACTTTCTATCATTTCCTGTCCATTTCCTTCCCCAAGAGGGGGGTTCGTATACAACCCCTAGCGGATTGTGGTGCCATTGCCTGCCTCTCCAAATTCGACTCCACAGTGCTTTTTCTCCTCCTGTTTACCTCTTTGTTCTGTTGCTTTGATTCTTCTCTTTATGGAGAGCTACTCTCCTCCTCTTTTACCCTCCCTGTCCCTCCTGTAGATAGTGTATCCTGGTATGTTTATGTCCCAGTCATGGTTCTGTGTGTACCATGTTTCTGTGACTGCCACGATATCCAGATCTTCTCCTCCATCAAGGCCACTAATTCAGGAAGCTTGTTACCCAGACTACGGCATTGGTACTCATTGCTCTCCATTTTGTGATGGCTTTACCTTCTGTAGCAGCATCCCCCACTGACCTTTCTACCTTGGTCTTTTTCTCATTTAGTACCCTGTTTTGTAGGGGGAGGCTGGGATTTTCCTGCTGCTTATCAGTGCCTCCCCCCTTGACTAGTTTAAAGGCTTGCCAATGAAGCATTTAAACCGATTGCCCAAAAGACTTGTTCCCTTCCTGGACAGATGCAGACCATCCTGCCAGTATAGGCTGGTGGCCCTCCAGGTGGAACCCCAGTCCCCAATGAAGCCAAACCCCTGTGCTCCACACCATTTTTTCAACCATTTGTTAAACTGCATGGTGCAAAGTACCCTCACCTCACCCATGCCACTGACAGGCAGCACCTCCGAGAAGGATACTGTGTGTGCTACTTGTCTTAAGCCCCTCCCCAACTCTACAAAGTCCTTCTGCACTGCTCTAATCTCATGATGAGCTAAGTCATTTGTCCCTAGGTGGACAATGACGTCCAGCTCACACTCCGTGCAACTGTTCTCGTGATCCCTAAGGATGCCTTCCTGTCCCTCCAAGCCATGGCACCAGGCAGGCACCTTACTCAGTTTTCCTGCTCCCCAGTTCTATCCCCTAATAATTGAGTCCCCCACCAGGAGCTGCTTTCTTTCCCTGTGGTGCCCTCTGCCTCCTTCCTGAGGGCCTCCCTTGTGACAGTTGTCTGCACCCTCCTTAGTCTCCTCTGCAGGTGCATCCATAGGGGAACTATGCTCCCCCAGAATGGTGTATGGATTGTGGAGTGGAACAACTGACTGGGTGTGCCTCTGTTCCACCACCCTTACCCTACTGTGGTCCAACTGCTGTGCTTTTTTCGCAACCTCTGAGGTAGTGGTGGTGGCTCTGGTACTCCCTGGATGGGGAAGGTTCCCTTGCCACTGTCCAGTGCAGCCTGAAGACTGGCAACTTCCTCCCTCAGGGCAGATAGTTGTCTGCAAACAGGGCAACATCTCAGCCTCCAGAAAGACTCCCGGAAGACTGCTGCCCCACAGCCATTACATTGTACTACTCCCCACATAACTGTCTACCTTGTTTAGTTTTTTTTTTTTTGGTGTGTGTGATTGGTGCGTTATATAGAAATATATGTATTTATATAATGTGTATGCTTATATTGTCAGTGCAGTGTGCTAGAGAGGATATGACAGTGATATGTGCCTTGCCCTCTTGAGGAAATTATGTCAGAACCCCAGGTATAAATGAACTATTTCCAGGGGTGGGTGGGGTGAGGGTGGGAAGGGTTGGCTAAACTGTGCCCTCACGAAATAATCAGCTAAACGCTCTGACCTATCGATGCGATGAGTGCCTTCCTGTCAGCAAGATGTCATACACGACAATTTGTAATACTGCTTCAAACCAATTTGACAGAGAAAATACCCGGCTAATCAAGCAGAGAAAAATCCATACATCCAAGTCAGACACAGGTAAACCTCCCCAGCCCCAAAAGAGCCTGGTGACTTGTGCTCTGAAAACAGTCAGCTGTGCAGAAGGGCAGACACAGAAAACAGTATTCAGCCTATGTGGGTTTAAACTCTTCCTGCACTGAAAACCTTAACAATTGTAACAAAAGTAAAGCAAACTCCACCTCCCTCTGTTGATTGAAAGACTGCCTTTTCTGATAATTCTAAGTTCCTTATTTCACCCTTCAGTTAGAAGTATCCTCCACCTGAAGAATATTAACTTTCCTAAGGAATCTGCTTCAAACCAAAGACAACTGTAAATTGTAAGGTTCACCCCCCTCTGTTGTGAGCACTACTCGCTTTCTTGCAAATCTTAAGTCCAGTGTTGCAGCTTGCAGCCAGAGGTAGCTTCACCTGAAGACTATAAGGTTATCTGATGAGCCTGCTAAAATTAGTACTTTTATCAAGGTCTGTAAGATTCTTCCAGAGCTATTGGCTGTTAAGTAGCTGTGATGTAAGCACTTCCTGACACAGTCTGGCCTGGCCTTATAAGGCACACGGAGGTAAACAAAAGAAAAACCAGTTTCCACCCCCTAGGCACTGTCTGGGTCCAATACACAGCCTGTAACCTGCTCTCAATTCAGGGCTTATGACAAATTCTTAGCCCAGTGAATACTCACAATATTACAAATATTGCAATGCAAACAGTCAATCACTAACTCCAATCAAGTCAGAAGGGCAGAAACACAGAAAACAGTAAAATCTTAACAAATCCCTTAACAAATGTGCTAAATCCCAGTTTCTCTCTCCCTCTGTCCACTGCGTTAACTGCACACATGACCTTTTGCAAGTTACAGAACTTGGCATTCCAGCATGGTGCTCAAACATAACCAAGGTAAGCTCATGACTTTATACAGGCAGCCAACTTTGCACTGCTGGACACTGCTATATCGCACTCTTCAGTGCATACTCACTCCATCAAAATGTTCCGCCTGCGGCTAGGCTGTGGAAACACCCATTGTCATTCAGGGACTCCCCTTCCCCATACACTTTACAGAGACGAGACTCTTACCTGACTGCTGCTTTCTAGAGGGTGTACCTGCTTTACATATTCCTCAGGTGTTAGATGGTCTCATGGTGCAGGTCTTTGAGGGTGCCCCTTCCCACCAGGATGCCAACGATGACTCTTCAGGGGAACCAGCCTCTTGGCCTGAAAACCATTGAGAGATTTCCCATGAGAGGACACTCCCTGGGGTTCCCACACCCTCTCCATTGTCCCTCTAAACTCTCAAATTATGGGCAAATCCCCAGATCCTCATTCATGGTTCCCAGTGGCATGGGACGCATCTTAGCTGCCAGAGGTCCTTCATGGCAGCTTCCAGGGACCTACACAATGACATACTAACACCACTGCCTTGGTGAGGCATTCACAATCTTGTGCCACTCTTGGAGCTCTGAAAGTAACTGGCAACCATGCCTGCAGGTGGGAGCATTCCTCTTTTTCCGGTGCTCCTGACCCCAGTCCTGCAGTCAGCCACTTGGCAGACAAAGCGTGTGCCCCCCTCCCCACCAAACATGCAGGAGTACTCCTGACATACCAGCACCTTGCTGGCTATGCCTGCAGCTTCACCCATCTGACAACCATATTCTGGGTATCCCATCCGCCCCTCAGGATGCCTACCCAGTGAGGGCACCTGGTGCACTAATGCTCCATGCCAACTAACTGGCACTTCCTGCTACCCAAGGGCTTCCCATCAAAAGGCTCCTCTCCTCACGCTTTGGCACCTTGAGGGTGCCCTCTATATATGCTACATGAAGCTCCTCCCACACCAGATTCACCCATAGAGGATGGTGTTAGGGCATAAGTCCCTTGCTGGCCACGTATGATAACCACCTCCACCAGCTGGCAGGAGGGGGCTGTTACACTAGTCATAGCAAAACATCACGAAAGGGGAAAGATGATTATGAATAAATTATCTAATAACCTGTTCTCCTCACAAAATTGTTACCACGTTATAGCAATGAAGTAAACTTAAAGATCATATGCAATAGTTTTCAAAACTAAAACAGGCAGCACCACTCAATAAACATTGCCATAAAAACTATGTGTGTTCCAGGTTTTGTAACAAAAATAAAAATCATACTTTCTAAGCGTCTTTTTGTTGTGTTCCATTTCTCCATGGTTGCTGGATGCTGAGGCAGCATGCCTCCAGGCTGCTGATGTCATTTGGGGTGCTACTGTACTGTGCCTGTTAGAAAGCCATATTGCTACTAGTATTGTAATGTTGGTAACTTCACTGCTGTTGGTCAGTGTCTGCTTTACAATAAGTTAGATTTAATATGTACCTTATCTGTGTTAATTCCTACTAGGGATGGATGTGTTAGCGCTGGTGAAAATATCATATTAATGTAGAGTAAAGAATAGCTGAGCCTGGATTTAGATGACGTAAAAACCTGCCAAGGAGAAAAACACTGACCTGGCTAGTGCATAGAAACTTTTTATAAGGTTTCAAAACAACGTTACTTCTCCCACCCACATTTACAGGGAGGTGGGATAATTGTTTTACTGCCATCCTGAGAAATCACCTGTGCTGAACGTCAGGTGTGAATGAGCACAGCAGTCTCTAACATGACAACAGGACTCCATGCCTTTCACAACAGAAAGTTACAGGGTGTGCAAACCTTACATCAATGTGCTACTCTCCCCGACTTCTGCATAGGCTAACACAATCTATTTAAACTGTTTTTGTGCATTACAACTACTGAGCATGACAAAACCACAACCAGACAGCGGACTGTCTTTCAGGTTCTTCTTGCAACAGGCACACAGCAAGAAAAAAAAAAAAGAATCTTCAGTTCTTCACAGATCTCAGCAATGTGACAGTCTCCCTGGCTAATTTATACATAACAGAGAACAGCACCCCCAAATGACATCACCAGCGTGGAGACATTCTGATTACCACAGGGTTCAGCAAATCTCAGCATCTAGCAGTGTGGCTGAAGCACAGCACACAACAAATGGCTACAAAATGGTAGATTTTCATATAAAACACCAGGCAGACACATTGCACATGATCTTTAGAGGAACTCAGGTTAATTAACCACAGCAAACAAGGCCGTTTACCCTCCACAGCCTGAACAGATTTTACAAAAAAGGCAATCAGCTCGACAAGCCCTACATGTAGTTATGTAAATATGCATGAGCTAGTGGGAACATTTCACCATGAATATATGTGACAACATTCCCATAAAGTCTGTAAGGATAATAATCAACGGAAACTTTGAGCAGTAAATGTTCAGGTTATAGTCCAGACAGCAATACCCTCTCCTCGATGTAGCCATGAGAAGGTCCACTGACTGCCTTCAGGAACTAAGGGCTTTAAAAGGTGAACATTAACTTGGTGCTAGCAGTATAGCCCCTAGTGAATAGTGCGACAAGCTGTTAATCAGCTTGATATACATCCAGCAGACCTGGGTTTGATTCCCACACTTTTACATACTGTACCAAGCGACCCTACGTAAGTCACTTAAGAGGGAACAGTCAGTACAAAGGGCCCCACTTCCAAATGTGGAGCTTGTCCCAAATGTGCACCTTGTGTGCAGAACATTTTGTTTTACTTAGAATCTACTGTACTACAGTAAACAATATCAGACTCGTTTTGTTTACTTCCAGGCTGGCATCTTCTGTAACAACAAATCCCAGAATCCCCTGCAACTGACATTAAAGCAGGACTGCAGCAGCAGGAAAGCCGACAGCCTGCAGTGCATGTTTGAGCTTTTATAAGCTCCGATCAGATGTTTTCCAAGTCTGCTTTTCTTCCGGGGCTAAGTACAGTCCTCTGTGACTGTACTTAGCCAAAGGAGGACAGCGGGACCAGTAAACAAAACATCAGTGCTTACATAAACTCTAACATGCACTGCAGGTTATTGAATCTCACACTGCTGCAGCTCTGCTCTGATGTCAGCTGCAGGGAAGTCTGAGATTTGTAGTTACAAAAGATGTCAGCCTGGAACTAAGCAGAATCAGTCCGATACAATACTACAAGAAACAGTAAGTAAAACAAAATATTTTTGCACAAAATGTGCACACTGGACTAGCCCCACACTACAGTGTGGGGCCCTTGGTGCTGACTGTTCCCCTTTGACCTCCCTGTGCTTCCTGCGATGCATCTGGAAATGTGCTTTGGCTCAGTGTATCTTTCCTGGTCCACAACCGTAAAATAAAACTACTGTGTTGAACCTGTCATTTTTCCTGCAGAAGTGTTTTGTTGTGTGTGTGTGTGTGTGTGTGTGTGTGTGTGTGTAGATTCTGGTTATACTTCGATTACTGTTCTAACTTTATTTGTCATCTGGTTAACTCAGTGGGTACTTCATATTTACACACTCACTGGTGGTATCGAATACTATTTTAGAATTGTATGTGGTATTTTATTTTCCTTTCAGTCAAGGAGTCCTACAGTGGAACATGGGGATGCATTGTGCTAACAGTTTAAGGGCCCTGTATTCAAAGGTCTCAGTTTGCTCCTCCCCACAAAATTACAATCCTAAATGCAAATTAATGTAATGATCCAGAAGCAAATGATTTGATACTTTTTATTGGACCAACACAGATGTTACAACAAAAGAACAAAGTGCTCTAGCTTTCAGACCAACCAAGTTCTTCTTCAGAAGCTTTATGACAGTTATTTAGAAAATCCCATACTATCAACACCCAGATAATGCATAAAAAACAGAAATAATTCTCATTGATTTAACATATTCATTTGAAACATAACAGAAGATCAAAGAAGATAATTAACACCAGTATGCTTTTAGCTGAGAAGCCCCTGAAGGTCAAAAGTTATCAAGAAATTGCAACAAACAGAGAGTTCACACATAAATATTAAAATGTCTCAGCATGTTTCAAGAAAACAGTCTACTGAAAATAAAACCTTGGGATACTATTCTCCCTAATTACATGTAAAATGAGATTACAACTTTTATTGCAAGTGTCCTTGTATTTTAAAGAACACAGTCAATGAGAGGCAAAATGCTGAAATTAAGCCTAATTGCAAGTTGAAAACAAGCCCCAAATTAAAAGAAGCAGAAATTATATGTATATATTTATACAATGGGGGTGAGAGCAATATGAGTGGGATAACTTCAGTTATTTCCACAGCAGTGAAATAACTTACGATGACATCACCGAAGTTAAAATAACTTACAAATATACCTACTCTGCTAATGTCACCACTCACTCAAGCTAGCATTCAAAATGAAAGTGCTTCAAAAATCAGTTTCTATGTCTCACTGAAGCCTGCAAATTACTCAGCATTGCAAAACACACTTACCTGTGTCCCATAGTTGGTAACACTCCTAGCCCATTTCTGTACTAATCTCAGCTTCAAAATAACCTGAATTCAAATAAAACTAATTTACAAAGCAGTTTCTCTTTCTCACTGCAAGCTGCAACTAACACAACTAGCATAGCAAAATACACTTGCCTGTGTCCCAAAGTTTCCAACACTCCTAGCCCATTTCTGTGCAAATCTTAGCTTCAAAACAACCGGAGTTCAAATGAAACTCATTTGCAAAGCAGTTTCTTTCTCACTGCAAGCTGCAACTAACACAAATAGCAGAGTAAAACACACTTACCTGTGTCCCGAAGTTTCCAACACTCCTAGCCCATTTCTGTGCTAATCTCAGCTTCAAAACAACCTGAATTCAAATGAAACTCATTTACAAAGCAGTTTCTCCTTCTCACTGCAAGCTGCAACTAACACAATTAGCACAGCAAGACACAATCACCTGTGTCCCACAGTGCATCTAACAATCCCAGTCCATTCAGAAACACTCCCACACTCTCAGACCACAAACAAATAGTGTTTTCAGTATAGTCTAGAGGTTAATGATTGAGTTCTAAACAAGCTTGATACAGCCAGCAGACCAGACCTGGGTTTGATTCTTACAACCTCCACTTGCATACTGCACAACTCTGAACAAGTTACTTAATTAACCAGTACTCCTAAAAACTCACCTGCTTACTAAAACAAAAAAAAAAGCACATAGAAACAAGAAGAAAAAAAACATGACACTTCATAAGCTCTTACCCCATTGTATAAATAGCACACATGGGCCCAGATATTCAAACTGTGCCATTTTGTGGCGCAAGCCCCTGCGCCGCTCAAAATAATTGTGCAGGGGTGTGGCCAAGATGATATTCAACGGAGTTGCGCTATGGCGCAACTGCTTTGAATATCGCCATCTGGCCACCCCCATGGTGCAATGGAACTGCGCCAGCGCAAGTGGTCAGAATGGAGCATTGAGATGCGTTGGCACAAGTTCCATTGCGCCATGCACAGCACCTGCGATATTCAAAGGGTGACATGCAAATGGTGCCATAATTTATGCAAGGTACACGGGGGGCCATTTGTATCTGATTACGGCCCCATTTGCATGCCATTAGCATGCAGGTGTGCCGATCCCCGATGACTTGTGCCTGGCGCCCTGCCAGGCAGCAGCCGTCGGGGACCGATGCCCCCTGCAGCCCGATTGCGGGACGTCCTGTAAGGGACAATGAAGGGCTCCAATCCCTGGTGGTCCAGTGGACCGCAATTAGCCCGATCGTGGGCATAACTGTATGTCTCCCCCCCCATAGCCCGATCGCGGGCAGAAATGTACCCCTCACCCCCCGAGTACCCCGATCGCGGGTAGAAATGTACCCCACCCCTGACTAGCCTGATTGCGGGCGAAGTGTACTTCCACCCCGCAGTGCGCCTGATCTGCTGGCAGAAGTGTACCCCCACCACCCGAGTAGCCCGACACGGCGCAGTGGTACTCCCCACCTAACAGTCCCGACGTGCAGAAGTGCACTTTGCTCCTGGAGAAGCTCGGACGCTGGCAGCATTTCACCTCTGTATCCCGGGTGATCTAGTGGTCCCACGCTCACGAGCTCATTCACCTCACTTTCGGCCGCGCAGGCGGTAGCTCACCCGCCGCCGCCTTTACGTTGACAGCTGGCGCTTCATTGGTTCATGCCTGAACCACTGGGCGTGCAGCCCTACCGAGCTGTCAGTCAGCGGAGGTGGGCGGTCTGCAGGGTGCTGCCACCGCCGCTGACGGGGGAAGTGGGTGGTGGGGCTCCCAAGGGGGCCAACACAGATCACCAAGGGATTTCGGACTTGGGGGTGGAATGCTGCCCACGATCAGGCTACGTCGGTCCACTGGACCACCAGGATACTGGACTTTGAGGGGAGGTCTGATGCCCGCGATCGGGCATGGGGGGCACCCGCCAGGTGCAGGGAACAGGTTAGGCCAGCCACAGGTGGCAGCTGCTGTTTGGCGCCCTGCAATGCGGCAGCTCACCTGTGGGTGGCCCTCGACTGTTCCTTATTTTCCGGCTCAACTTTGTGCAGGCGAGGTAGGGTTGCGCCTGCATAACTTTACCTGACCCGGGCTGAATATCGGGCTGTGCAGTTTGTGCATGGCACGCTCCCACCCCACCTGCACGCCCACCGCGTTGCATACATTACTGATGCGCCTCTGGCGATCGGGATTTGTGCAGGCGCACTTTTCCTTTTAAATATCGCACTCGGGTGCACCATTGGTTGATGGGTTTGCGCCTTACGCGCAACCTTTTGAATATCTGGGCCATGGATGTTCAAATCGTGGGATATGGAAATATTCTCCCTCCTGCAGAGTGAGCTGTGACTTTGGCACTCATGAGAATACATAGCTCACTCTGCAGGAGTGAGAATATTTTCCATATCCCACTGCCCATCATGTATCCCATATATATATATATTTTTTATTTAGTTGCTTAACCAGGTATAGCACACTAAGCTGAAAGCTTTTTTTACAGGAGCGACCTGGGAGCACAAGGAGGTTAAGTGACTTGCTCAGGGTCACACAGTATGCAAGCAGAAGCTGTGGGATTCAAACCCAGGTCTGGTCTGCTGGATGTCACCAAATTTGCAGCTCAGAGCCTTAGACCACTGCGCTATACTGCGTGCGTGCGTGCGTGCGTGCGTGCGTGCGTGTGTATATGGCATACAGAGGGCTTAAAGTGAGCAAATCTTTCACACAAAATGTAATCCAGATGTTAGCTTGAGACATTTTCCCAACTATACTCTAAACCAGTTAATTAATGCAATGGGCACTCAGAAACAATCCACAGCCCCCTACTGGCCACAGAGAGAAATGTGCATATACGTACAACAGGCTGTAAAGGAGTAGAATCAGTTAGGGGACCTTAAATCTGTTAACACTTGCGCCCTTATTTACTATATTTGAATATCGATATGCAAATGACCCCTTAGCCCATGCAAGGCACTAAGGGGCCATTTGTATTCCATTCTGGACTCATTAACTTGTGAGACACTAGCTTGTGCTGCAGTGACTGTGTGAAGGACTGTCCTTCCTTCCCCTTTCCCAGCTGTGGTGCAATGTAAAACATCAGCATTACGTGTTCCCTCACACCCCCATTCCCATAGGCATGATATTTCTTATTATACTCCCTGATAGTCTGGTCCCCCTCCCCCCCAATTCCTGTCAGAATTAAAAAAAAAAAACAGTCTCCCTGGTATCCTAATGTACCCTACTCCCAGTCCTGGAAGACAGTGCTACCTCCACCTTCAACAGGGAATGTTGTAGGCAAGACAGGGTTAACTCTCTACCATGTCAGAACAAAATGCTGAACCTGTAACCAGCCACAAAATGATCTCTGGCATGAAGGCTGAAGCACCTGAGTGACCCTTTTAGGCTGATTATTTATCTACACAAACAATACAATCTTCTGTTACTCAAAAATGTGGCTTCGTGAATTATGACAGCATTCAGCTTGCTGCTGGGTGGTGCAGAGGGTGGAAGTAGGAATGGGATGATGACAAAACTGGCACTATATTAGGTTCATACTGAACAGTATATAGAAAGGATAGCGGTGGTAGTGCCCATTTAAAGTGCCCCCCCACCCACTTCTCAGTAATAACAGTATCAAAGGCTACCCCCTCCCTCCCTCACTAACCTATCCTGATTAGCCTTAAAATTTTTGTCTTATGTTCCACAACATGCCTTGGGAGCCTGTCTCTCAATCCTACCACCCAAAATATTTCCTTTTTTTCTGAAGGTATTTGGTTTTAACAGTAGGGTGTGTTTCCTCGTTCGCGGAACAGCCTTCTTTAGTACCAAGCTTAGCTTCTCCATCAGCTGCTTGTATTGCTTTATGTCTTATTAAAAGTAATCCAAGTAGTCCTCGAATTTTAGCGATCTCCCTTACCCACAAACAATTTTAGATTTTCTGCAGTCCATTCTAAAGCATCTAGGGTGTCCTGTTGCATCCAGGGGTAGTGAATCTGCCCGCCAGACCACCCAGTGCATTCGGTAGTAGTAAATCTGGACCCAGACTACCTGGTATATCTGGGGGTAGTGACTCTGCACCCAGAGCAGCAAGTGTATCTGAGGGTAGTAAATCTGCACCCTGACCACCCAGTATATCCAGAGGTAATGAATGTGCGCCCAGACCACCCAGTATATCCAGAGGTAATGAATGTGCACCCAAACCAACCAGTATATCCAGAGGTGGTGAATGTGCACCCAAACCACCCAATATATCCATGGGTAATGAATGTGCACCCAGACCACCCAGTATATCCGGGGTAATGAATGTGCACCCAGACCACCCAGTATATCAAAAGGTGGTGAATGTGCACCCAAACCACCCAGTATATCCAGGGGTAATGAATGTGAACCCAGACCACCCAGTATATCCAGAGGTGGTGATTGTGCACCCAAACCACCCAGTATATCCAGGGGTAACGAATGTGTACTCAGACCACCCAGTATATCCAAAGGTGGCGAATGTGCACCCAGACCACCCAGTATATCCAGGGGTAATGAACGGCACCCAGACCACCCAGTGTATCCTGGGGTAGTGAATCTGCACCCAGATCACTTAGTGTATCCTGAGGTAGAGAATCTGCACTCCATGTATCCTGGAGTAGTGAATCTGCACCCAGACCACCCAGTGTATCCTGGGGTAGTGAATCTGCGTCCAGACCACCCAGTGTATCCTGGGGGTAGTGAATCTGCACTCAGTGTGTCCTGGGGTAGTGAATCTGCACTCAGTGTATCCTGGGGTAGTGAATCTGCACTCAGTGTATACTGGGGTAGTGAATCTGCACCCAGACCACCCAGTGTATCCTGGGGTAGTGAATCTGCACCCAGATCACTTAGTGTATCCTGAGGTACAGAAATACAGGTTACTCACCTGTGACAGGAGTTCTAGGAATGGTATATGTTGTTCATCCACACTGTCTGGCAGGTATCCTTGCCGCTTTAAATCCTGCTGGAAGATCTTCAAGCTGGCTCCTCCCACCCACCTGGGTGGTAAAACTCTCGGCTCCGCCCCATGACGCCAGATCTGGCCCGCTGGAAGCTCAGGCTGTGCGTCGAAGCCGGGGAGGTCGGGTGGGTCGTGTGGATGAACAACATATACCATTCCTAGAACTCCTGTTACAGGTGAGTAACCTGTATTTCTAGGGACATGGATATGTTGTTCAATCCACACTGGTCTGGCAGACTCCTAGCAGTTCTCCGGGAGGAGGAGGCAAGGCGCACACCCCCTACTTAGGGAATAGAGACTGGAGAACCGAGGCCCCAAAACCAGCATCCCGGCGTGACTCAAGGTCGATGTGGTAATGGGTAATGAAGGTGTGTGCTGACTTCCAGGTAGCAGCCCTGCAGATTTCCTGGATAGGGACGTCCCTGGAAGCAGCCACCGATGCAGCAGTATGACGGGTAGAATGAGCTCTTATCCCTCTGGGAGGCTCCATGCCCGCCAACTTATAGCAGAGATCTATGCAGGAGGTGACCCACCTGCCTATCGTCCGCTTGGCTGCAGGTCTGCCAGGTGCAGCTTCAGCGTAGGTGACAAACAGCTGGTGAACCTCTCCCCGAATTTCAGCCGTGCACTCCTTATAATAAGCGAGCGCCCTTCTAGGGTCCAAAGTATGGAGCCTGTATTCGGCCTCCGAGGTGTGACTGGGGTAGAACACCGGCAGAGTCAACACCTGGTTAAGGTGAAACTCCGACACCACCTTCGGAAGGAATTTCGGGTGGGGTCGCAGGACAACCTTGTCCCTGTGGAAGACCAGGTAAGGAGACTCAATGCAGAGTGCCTGGAATTTTCCCATCCTTCTGGCTGATGTGATAGCCACCAAGAAGGCGGTCTTCCACGACAGGTGAGAGAGATCACACCTGTGCATTGGTTCGAATGGCTTGCCCATGAGCTTTACCAGTACCAGCAGTAAATCCCACGGAGGTGGGTTCTCGCACGGAGAAATGTGTCAAGGCCTTTGAAAGCGCAGACCACCTTCTCTCCACGCCACGACTGCTGCCCCGGCCCACGCCTGGGCAGAGATGGCTGCCAGGTGCACCTATGGTCACGACCTAAGCCCTTGACTAGAAAGGGACCATAAATAGTCCAAAATGCTTGCCACAGAACAGGAGGAAGGGTCCAAGCCCTTGCCCTGACACCAAATGGAAATCTCTTCCATTTGAAGGCGTAGCATTTTCTGGTCGACTCCTTACGGGACGCCTCAACAACACTGAGGACCTCGTCGGAAAGACCCAAGGCCTGGAACTCTAGCCGCTCAGAAACCAGGCCGTCAGGTGCAGGGATTGAAGGTCCGGATGGAATACCTTCCCCTGATCGACTGAGAGCAGGTCTGGGTGAGCTGGAAGCTGCCTCGGGAGCCTGGAGCTGAGGCTGAGGAGATCTGGGTACCACAACTGGCGGGGCCAGTCTGGGGCTATCAGAATCACCTGTGCCTTGTCCCTCCTTGCCTTGAGAAGCACCTTGTGAATCAAGGGAAATGGGGGAAAGGCATAAAAGAGGCCCGGGGTCCAGAGCCTCGAGAAGGCATCCCCCTGCAGCGAGCCCTGCTGAGGGGGGGCGGGCATGAAACAGCTCAGCTGCTCTCCCTGAGGCAAACAGGTCCACCTGAGGTGTACCCCAGTGGGAGAACAGATCTTGTACTGCCTCCGGCAGGAGAGACCACTCGTGAGATCCAGCCCCTATCTGGCTCAGGGCATCGGCCAGGGTGTTGGAGGCTCCTGCCACATGAATGGCTAGGAGATCCACCTCCAGGCTCGCATGCAGTGATGTCTGAGAGCTTCCTTGCATAGAAGCATGGAGGCGTCCCGCCCTGGCGGTTCAGGGTAGTACATCGTGGTATTGTCTGTCTGGACTCGGACCACTTGACCCCGGAGAAACAGAGCAAAGGCGGTGAGAGCTAGGCGGACCGCTCAGAGCTCCAGCAGGTTGATGTGGCATCGGGACTCCCGCTGGGACCAGAGGCGTGCACCGATGTTCCCCAGATGGGCACCCCAACTCATCAGAGAGGCATCGGTCGATAGAGACCGCTGGCTCGGGCGGACAAACAGGATGCCTCCTGCAGATGAGATGGAACGGTCCACCACTGGAAGCGTTCCACATCTCCTGGGCCACTATCACTAGCTGGTCCAATGGATCATGGCGCTGTGACCACTGGCTGGCCAGTCCCACTGAAGGGGTGTGCATGTGCCAGCGTGCCCACGGACCACGCTGGTACAGGCGCCGCATGAGACCCAGGGCGCAGGGAAGTCCCGGGGAGGCGCCGATTGCCCAACCAGAGATGATTGGGCAAAGGAGGTAAGAACCTGGCCCTGTCCTCCGAGCCGCGTGTTTGGCTCAAGAGAGTCGAGCTCTGCCCGATGAACAGGATCACCTGCTTCGCTCGAGTTCCGACTTGGCCTTGTTGATGAAAGGCCGACTTGAGCAGAAACCTGGAGGGCCAGATCTCTGGACGCTCCACCCTCCTGTCTGGAGGGGGCTGCTATCAGAATCGTCCAGGTAAGGGTACACCCGACCCCTCGGTGCTGCAGGAATGCTGTCACCACTGCCATGCATTGCTGAAGACCCTGGGAGCTGGAGATAAGCCGAAGAAGGGGCATGGCTTGGAACTCGAAGAGGGATCCCTCCACTCGAAAGCGAAGGAATCTCCGATGTGACGGATGGATAGGGACGTGAAAGAACGCGTCCTGTAGGTCCAGAGAGCAGAACCACACGCCGTGTTCCAGAGATGGTATTATCTGCGCCAGAGTGACCATCCTGAAGGTTCGAGACCTTAGGAACTTGTTCAGGTCATGCAGGTCGAGAATGGGGCACCAGCCCCTCGTCCGTTTCGGAACCAGGAAATACCTGGACATGAACCCCAGGTCTGAGGGGGTCCTCTACCTCCCTATCACCTCCTTTTGGAGGAGGAGAGCGATGTCGCCGACTGAGCTGCCAGTGAGGTCATGGATTCTGAGGCCCCCGAGTGCGTGCCTGCTCTGGGCGGGGCCTGCTCCGAATTCTAGAGGCAGGCCTTTCCCACCACCTCCAGTACCCACCTGTCCATGGTAACAGCGGACCAGGCGGAAGGAAGTGTTGGAGCCATCCCCCCACAGGGGGAACCAGGGGTAAGGTGACGGGGATGGGGGCGACACCCCTCAGCCCGTCACTGGGCAGGCTTGGAGGAGGGACCGGCCGAGGGACCTCCTGGGCCTTTTCCTCCCTGCTTCCTGTTGGAGGAAGCCGACGGCTTGGGTTTGGGATGCCAAGCTCGAGCCTGCTGGCCCTGACGTTGCTTGGGCCGGGAGGCTGCAGGCGTCAGAAGACCTAAAAGGGCTTAGGCTGTGGCTTGCTGGCCTTGTCCTTCTGAGCGGAAGGGCCGAGTCCAAGGTAGCACTGGACTTCTCGATCCTCTGCAGGTGACCTTCCACCCAGGGTCGAAGAGGTCAGTCCCAAAAGGGAACATCCGCCAATTTGTGCTGGGTATCCAAGGTAAAGGTGGATATCCTCAGCAAAGCCTGACGACGCATAGCCCTGCGGCCGCCACCGACCTAGCACACAGAGTCCCTGATGTCTAAAGCAGTCTGGAGCTGCTGTTTGGCCACTGCCCTGCCCTGGTCCTGCACCTGCCTGACTGTAGTCTGCAGATCCAGCGAGGAAGATGAGGGACGACCTCATCCAGGGGAGCCCAACAGGGCATGAGAAAAATGTGCCATGGGGCGGCCGAACTGGCCTGGAGAAGCTGAGAGAGGACGCAGCATAGACTTTTACCCGGCATAATCCAATTTCTTGGATTCCTTGTCGGGAGGTTTGTCCCACATCCCTGGTGTTCCTGTACGCGGAAAACGCTGTCGGTAACCAACCCCTCAGCAGAGGGGTGTTCAGAAAAACCGGACAGGGAACCGGTAGGGACCGCATACTTCCTGGCCATTCTGGCCGAAGGCGCAGGGCAGGAAGCAGGGCACTGCCAAAGCTCCAAGGCCGGACCCACTATGGCCTCGGCCACCGGAAAGGCCTCCGTAGGAGATTCCCCTCGGTCCAGAATCTCCGTGAGGGGATACCTGGCCCGTTTAGAAACGGGTTCGAGCTTCATCCCGGTGGACTCCGAGATGAGCCGAAGCAGCCCTAAGAAGGACGAAGGGCTATCGTCCACTGACTGTCCTCCAAGGACTCCAAGTCCATGTGCTTGGAGAAAAGGGAGGAATCATCCTCGGACTCGGAAGAGTCCTCAAAGAGCTGCCTCGGGCCTGAGCCACCCTCCACCTGCCGAGGTTTATCAGGAGTGAGGGTGACAGACAGCCTATGGGGCAAACCCATAGCCGACCGAGAATTTTTGGTCGGAGCCCCAATTAACGGCTGTGGAGGCGGAGGTTCCACCAGAATCGGTGGGGCAGCTGGAATTGGCTGAACAACCGGCCTGGGAACAGGCTCCTCGGCTACAACGAGGGGTTGTTTCGGCCGCTCCGGTGACAGCCACTTAATGGCCGGGGAAGACGACTGGGTCGGCTTATTCCCGGTCAAAAGGAGCTGTTGCCACATGAGTTCCTCATACCTCCGACGCAACTCGCAGGCCTCCTCGTCCGAGGAGGAGGAAGAGGAAGAATAGCGGCGCCGCCTCGCCAGTGCCGAGGCCCGAGACCGCCTGGCGGCGGGGATTGGCTGGACCACGAGGATGTCCGAGACCGAGACCGAGAGTCTCGAGCTAGGCCGGGCGAGGGGAAGTGTCGGGAATCGGCACTCCCTCGCTCGGACAATTCCACGAAGGCTCGGAACAGAAGGCACGAGACGAGCCAGCGGGATCCTCAACTCCCACTGGGGGAACAGGAGGGATTCTCAGCTTCCAGCTGACAACCCGTCCTAACGGGTGCGATAAAATCTCAACACGCATCGACGGGTCTCGGTCAACTGGCCTGACGGGACACCGTGAAGCCAGTGGCCGAAGCTGAGGGTCGACAGTCCACTGTCGACAAGAAGGAGGGGATCTTCCCATTCCCAAGAGCGTCGATGGAGAAACTTACTTTGCTCTTTTGGACCTGAAAAGGGTCCAGAAGAGTTGGACCCTCACCTTCCGTCGAGAGGGTCAGACAAAGCTCCTTAAAAGAAGCCGAGTACGAGGCACCGAGAAGGCGGGACAAATGCCTTAAGCCGAGGTAGAAGCGGCCTCCGCGCCCGCCTCTTCGAGGGTGATCATCTGTCGAAAGGATCCGCCGAATACCGCCGCGATACACCGCCAACCGGCCTCTTTAGATTTAACCAGTGGAATTCTTTCTGGGCGCCCCAGTTGTAATCGGCAGCACGGTCTTCAAGGATCGAGTAATGGGGTGCGAAGAGTACGTCGAGGCCCGCGATCGCGCTCAAGGGCCCAAGCAGTAGACGACATGGAGTGCGGATCCGCCCTAGACATCTTTGCCAGTATGGGCAATTCCTCCGGAAACCGGGAGTCGATTTGTCCATCGTAGCTGCAAGGAAAAGAAGACCAAGTCTTTAGCAAAAACTTTTTGATTTCGAACTTTCAAGAATTAGGAACCAGTCTTATCACGAGCGTTAAGGAGGAACCTGAGCTTCAAGCGGTAAGGAAGATCTGGCGCCATGGGGCGGAGCCGAGAGTTTTACCACCCGGGTGGGTGGGAGGAGCCAGCTTGAAGACCTTCCGGCAAGATTTAAAGCGGCAAGGATACCTGCCAGACAGTGTGGATGAACAACATATCCATGTCCCTAGAATCTGCACTCCATGTATCCTGGAGTAGTGAATCTGCACCCAGACCACCCAGTGTATCCTGGGGTAGTGAATCTGCGTCCAGACCACCCAGTGTATCCTGGGGGTAGTGAATCTGCACCCAGTGTATCCTGGGCTAATGAATCTGCACCCAGACCACCCAGTGTATCCTGGGGTAGTGAATCTGCACCCAGTGTATCCTGGGGTAATGAATCTCCACCCAGACCACCCAGTGTATCCTGGGGTAGTGAATCTGCACCCAGACCACCCAGTGTATCCTGGGGTAGTGAATCTGCACACAGACCACCCAGTGTATCCTGGGGTAATGAATCTGCACCCAGACCACCCAGTGTATCCTGGGGTAGTGAATCTGAACCCAGACCACCCAGTGTATACTGGGGTAATGAATCTGCACCCAGACCACCCAGTGTATCCTGGGGTAATGAATCTGCACCCAGACCACCCAGTATATCCTGGGGTAGTGATCTGCACCCAGACCACCCAGTGTATCCTGGGGTAATGAATCTGCACCCAGACCACCCAGTGTACCCTGGGGTAGTGAATCTGCACCCAGACCACCCAGTGTATCCTGGGGTAATGAACCTGAACCCAGACCACCCAGTGTATCCTGAGGTAGTGAATCCGCACCCAGACCACCCAGTGTATCCTGGTGTAGTGAATCTGCACCCAGACCACC
This sequence comes from Neoceratodus forsteri, assembly GCA_016271365.2. Classification (NCBI taxonomy): domain Eukaryota; kingdom Metazoa; phylum Chordata; order Ceratodontiformes; family Ceratodontidae; genus Neoceratodus; species Neoceratodus forsteri. The sequence goes on along the minus strand of CM028131.1, from coordinate 1,409,612,386 downwards.
CAGTGTACCCTGGGGTAGTTAATCTGCACCCAGACCACCCAGTGTATCCTGGGGTAATGAATCTGAACCCAGACCACCCAGTGTATCCTGGGGTAGTGAATCTGCACCCAGACCACCCAGTGTACCCTGGGGTAGTGAATCTGCACCCAGACTACCCAGTGTATCCTGGTGTAGTGAATCTGCACCCAGACCACCCAGTGTATCCTGGGGTAGTGAATCTGCATCCAGACCACCCAGTGTATCCTGAGGTAATGAATTCACACCAGACCACTTTGTATATCTGGGGGTAGTGACTAGAGATGCTTGCATATGATCTAAAAAAATTAGATCCATCAAAATCTGACCATTTGGGGGGATTTTGGATGAGACGGATTTTGAACTTTCTGATCCAAGATTTGATCCAAGTGAGGATTGTAGTTTGGACTGTGTAAAATCGATGAGCCAATCTGATTTGAATTTCATTCAATGAAAAAAAAAAAAAAAAACTTCCCCAGGATCTAGTGGTACCCAGCTCCCTCACCCAGCCATAAAGGCTCATGGGGCTTTTCTATCTTGAGCCATACCATGGCCCTGCTCTCCCCAACCCCAGTTGCGTGTTTGTCAAGGTCAGGTGCCCAAATTTATATACTGTACATATATGTATTCTTTGCAAAACACAAAAACTGCGTCAATGCACCAGTTAGGGTTCCAATTAAGGCGACAAAAGTAGGGAAATGTGGTGTTATGGTTTCCAGCTCTAACTGATATCTCGCCACCCCAGCACAAAAAGGAAAAAACATTACTCGCCCGCCCGTCGGTGGCCGTGCGAATTTCCGCTTGCGATGCGGCGACCAGGTTCGAGCGGACCGAATTGTCAGAAGGCCAGCTGGAGGAAGTAGGATCGAGTCCGACGGACAGCCTCCTACTCCGGGGGAGGGTGCGGGTAGCGCTCGGAGCGCTGAGGACTCCTGGCAGAGGCCAGGAGATCTACCGCTGCCGACGCTTGACGTGGGGAGTTGGGGAGGCGGGGCAGACGCTGGCGTCATTGCACGTCTCCGCCCCCTGGAGGAGGAAAATTGGAAAAATGGCGGGCGGGACCACCGTAGGATGAAGCCCTCCCCGGAGAGCCTCGCCTCGCCACTGCCGCTGCGGGACCCCAACCAGTCACAGTTCCGGGGTCCGCGAAGGGTGGCCCTGGCCCCACCCTCCGAGTAGCTGGGGTGACCCGGTCCTCTCAGCAGCTATAGGCGGTGGTGGAGGTCTCCGAGGGCCGTGACCAGGGCGGAGGGCAGACGGTGGTACCGCCAGGAAAAAAGGGGAAAAAAAAAAAAACATTACAGTTTCGGCTGTCCTGAGTCTTGGTGAATCAGTGGTGGGGTCTTCCTTGGGGTTCTCAACCCTAACCCTCAACCCATTCCCTGAGCAAATAAGTTCAGATGTTTTCTGTTTTCTTCACGCAGGGCCCACAGGTTGTTGGTAACATGTGGCAAGAGGCAGTTCTGTATGTTTGCTTTTTTTTTTCTATTATTTATTTATCACTCCGGGAGCCTGGCAGGCGACTCCGGTCTCTCCCTCGGAAAGCCTCAGTCTCCAACCCCCTGTTCCCCAGCCCGACATCCCCTGTGATCCCCCAAGGGTTCCCCCCATGTCAGGGCCGAGGCGAAGGGGTGCCAGCTTTACCCCACCCCCAGACAGACATCCAGACATTCCAGTAGCCGGATGGGTACTAGGGAGTCATCACGGAACCTGCAGCTCCATTTTCTTCAATCCCCCCAACGTACATAGGCTTTGTGCCTCCCGGCCCGCATCTCCCTCCAGCCACCACCAGAGGCAGATCGACAAGCAGGATGGCAATCCCTCCCTCCCCGAGACAGGAGAGCAGTCCTCTGGATGCTCAATCCTCTCTCTCCCCTGCCAACCCCTGGCAGCCTGGCTGGGTCGCCAGCGTGGCGCGAGGTGTGGCGTCCAGTGCCTCAACCCTCAGCGCCACTGGGCCGGCGTACAGTTCTGTACGTTTGAAGACTATAGAATGGGGTGAGCAATTAGGTTTGAGAACACCAAGGAAGATCCCACCCCTGATTTACCAAGAGTCAGGACAGCCAAAACCATAATGTTTTTTCCTTTTGCTGCTTTGGGGGGTGGGGGGTGGAGGTGGGAAGTTAGGGTTGGAAACCAGAACACATTTCCCCACTTCTGTCGCTTTAATTGGAACCCTAACTGGCACATTAGCGCTGTTTTTTTGCAAACAATTTCCTTTATTTTTGAGTCTGTAGAATCATATCCTCATTTACACAGGTCCCTTCAGGACCTGCGTGAATACATCCATCTGGCTGCAGAAGCACATAGGCCTTGTGCCCTGCACTTCTGTGTCTCCAGGAAAGCAATTTATCTGCTTCATTGTAATTGTTTTTCGTGAGGCTCACTTCAAAGAAAAAAACAAACATTAAGTGTAGCTCTTAACTCCTATTGGTTAATTGTCTATGGGCAAAAATGTGTTTTTCATCTTTTTAGCCATAAGTCAGTACATTTTTGTTGCCTTGGTCTGAAAGTTGCTATGCTGGTAGTCCAAGACAAGCTACATATTTGATGCATTTTTGATGATGACTGGACTTTAACTGTGGATCTGGCACCATGGCGAAGTTTGGAGGTAATTTTGGAGTGCGGTGCACACCCTATGCATTTTCTGAGGGCATTGTGTTAATTTTGTAGTACTCACTGAGACCACTATTTCGATATGTAGGTTGTCCCTTAACTCCAAAAACTGATGGGAGTTATTGCTTGTTAAAGTTGCAATGTACTATGGGAATTTTCATTTTTTAATTTTTATGTCTATTTTCAGTTGGTATTTATTTTTATTTATTTATTTATTTAACATCAGTTTAACAACCTTTGAGCCAGGGGCTCATTTACAAAGGTACCTCGTCATAAGAATGGACAACAAAAATACATACACGAGACAAGTTGCAGGTCAGCAGTACAGTTCAACAATACGGTACAGTCAGATTACAGGTATAGAGGGACATAGCATTGAATTAACAGCAAATTCAGATAATCGATTTCATATGGGATTGAACTTGTAGTACTCATTGAGATCTTTCTTTTGATATACAGATTGTTCCTCAACTCCAAAGATTGATGGAGTTACAGCTTGTTAAAGTTGCAATCCTATCCTATGGGAATTTTCATTTTTTATATTAATTTTTTATATGGCCCCTGAATTTTTTGGGGGTGAGTGTTGTGTGCCAGTCTTGTAGTACTCATTGATACCTTTTATTTATATAGATTGTCCCTTAACTCCAAATATTAAGTTATGGCTTATTAAAGTTGCAATGTTATCCTATGGAATTTTAATTTTTTTAATTTATTTTATTTTTGACATTTTTTTCCGCCAACACGGGGCTAGCAGGCGGCTCCAGCCCTTCTGTGAGACTTCGTTCTCTGGTCCTGGATGGCCGGGCCATCATAGTGCCTGCCAGCTCCATTTTCACCATTCTCTCCCTGGGCCCCACGAACGTGCAATGGGCAGAGTGGCTGGACTCCACCACTGCGGAGGCAGTCTTTTGCCCTGGATGTGGGTCCCTCCCCATTCTGGCGGCACATCTGCACTGACACCTAGCCGCCGCTAAGTGCCAGTCAAGCAGTGCTCCGCACTGTCCCACCTCCCCAAGGAAGGAGAGCTGTCTACCGATGCTCGATCCTTCCTCCCCCCTGCCAGCCCCCAAGCGACTCAAGTCCGTTTCCGAACCTGGTTTGCCAGCATGGCTTGAGATGTGGTGCCCAGGGCCTTAACCCTCAGCGCCACTGGGCTGGCTCATTTTTTAATTTTTATGGTTTTTATATGTCTGTTTTCAGATGATATATCTTAGGGATTTAGTCATGTAGTACTCACTGAGACCTTTCTTTTGATATGCAGCTTGTCCTGTAACCCAAAAGACTGATGGAATTACAGCTTGTTAAAGTTGCAATGTTATCCTATGGGAATTTTCACTTTTTCAATTTTTTATGTTTTTATATGGCCTCTGAATTTTTTGGGGAGGGACGGTATTATATGTTAGTCTCGTAGTACTCATTGAGATATTTTTTGATATATAGATTTTCCCTAAACTTCAAATACTGACAGAGTTATTGCTTGTTAAAGTTGAAATGTGCAAAAAAAAAAAAATAAAAATAAGGCCAAATCCTTCTTTTGCATGAACTGATCCTCTTTCATTAGATTTTCGTGAGCTCACAAAAGAGGACTGGTTAATATGAGAGAAGAATGTGAAAAAAATAACCTAACTCCAAATTCTTCTTTCATATGACCTCATCTTCTTTCATGAGATTTTTGTGAGCTGACAAAGGAAGATTTCATCATACGAAAGAAATATTAGAAAAAAGGCTAAGTCCAAATTCTTCTTTCATATGACCTCATCTTCTTTCATAAGATTTTCACAAGCTCATGGAAGAAGACTGGTTCTCACAAGAGAAGAATGTGAAAAAAAAACACCTAAGTCCAAATTCTTCTCTCATATGGCCCTATTCTTCTTTCATGAGCCATATAAAAGAAGAAAATCATCTCACAAAAGAAGATCTTTTTAAATGCTCCAAAAACACATTTATGGGTTATTTTTCAAAATCATAAGTGCAGAATCTAGCAAAATGGGTCCCATTTAGCTAGATTCATGTCTTGATGTCCCTGTGGGGCATCATTTTGCTGGATTTCTAAACATTTTTTTAAATGGAAACAAGATGGCTGCCATACGAAAGAATAATTTTCTCTCACGAAAGAGGATTACCCCCTCACGAAAGAGAAATCCTCTTTTATATGGCCGTATTCTTCTTACGTATCAAACATCTATCCATAAGTCCCTACTGAGCATGCTCAGAACCAAAATTTCAAATCCTTTTAACTTGGGAACACAGTAATATTTTCTTACCAAAGCAATGAAATGCACCATTCTAGGGCAAAGCCCTTTCTATCCTGAAAATTTCAGACCAAAATACCTACCATCTGGGCACCAGGCGATGACAAAAGAACAGCAAAACTCCCAATTTTTTCCTAAAAATGCTCTATCCGGATCTCAGAATCTGCACATCTGACTAGAACAAAACTTGGCACATCAAGAGACCCTACCCCTCAGATCATGCAAATTTCGTGCAAGTCATACGAACATACGAAATTGCTGGCAGAAAAAGGCTCACAGGTCTATCAAGTCTGCCCTATTGTGTAGCTCTCAGTTGAATACCACTGCAACTGCCCCCCACCGAACAGGGGAAAAGCTATTAAAGTGCAAAGTTAGGGGTTTGACATTAAACAGCCTACTCAACCCTAACTATAGTGGCACTACCATGCCACTATAATATATATCTATAGCAGTTTCGTTCCCTCAGTGTCTTGTTGTTACTGCCACCTGATCCTGATTGCTTTGGCTGTGGGGCCAGGAGAAAAGGCGAACAGGTGGCTCACTGGCCACGACAAGATCAATACTTGGAAGGTGGGGGAGGAAAAAGTTACACAGCAGCTCCTAAGCCTGCACTGATGTGAGCACAAACAGAACAACTTAGTGGTAGTAGAGTGTATGTGTCCCCCCCCCCCCACGGCCCCTATTGCAGAGCCCATTTGGGACAGCTGAACGGGAAGGAGGAGGATGCTGTATGGCACTGTCAGCCATGAAAACAAGAGGAACTGCTGGTGTTGGTTTAAGGTTTTATATTCAGAAGAGACAGAGCAGGCAGGAAGGGAGGAGGAGTGGCACTGTATGTGAAAAATGACATAAGGGCCACAGAGATCCAGGAGGAACAAAATGGGGGAGAGATACTGTGGGTTAAGCTGGAAAGGAAAATGGGGACAGCCATCCACACAGGTGGGTCTATAGACCACCAGCCCAGGAGGAAGAAACAGATAGGAAGTTGATGCTAGCCATCCAAAGGATGGCAGACAAGGGTGAGGTAGTACTGGTTGGAGACTTCAATATTCCAGATGTGGACTGGAGCATCCCAGCAGCAGCATCAACTAGGAGCAGATTTATCCTGGACTCCCTTCAGGGTGCCTTCCTCAAGCAACTGGTCATGGAACCAACTCGGTAGAAGGCAATACTGGACCTTGTGCTCACAAACAGGGACAGTGTGATGGGGGTAACAGTGGGGGAGCACCTGGGAAACAGTGACCACCAGTCATTGTGGTTTGAAATCACAGAAAGAGCAGAACCAAACCACACAAAAACACATATCCTGGATTTTAGGGGGCAGACTTTGGGAAAATGGGGAGATACTTGAAAGAGGCATTAAGGAATGGGACAGGAATCAGGGTTGAGGAACAGTGGGCAGTATTTAAATGTGGATTACAAGAACAACAGAATTATGCATTAAGCAGGTTAGCAAGAGGAAAAGGAAGAGAAGACCATTATGGTTTTCCAAAGAGGTAGCAAAGAAAGTGAAAGCCAAAAGATTGCATTCAGGCAATACAAAAGACACAGGCAGAAGGGATGAGGAGAAGTACCAGGAGAAGCAAAGGGAGGCAGGAGGTCAGTAAGGAAGCCAAAGCTCAGACAGAAGAGCACATTGCAAAATCAGTGGGTAGAGGGACAAAACCTTTACAGGTACATAAGTGAAAAAAGAAAGACAAAGGAGGATAGTGAGACTGAAGGGGAGGATGGGGGCCACGTGGAGGATGACAACAGTAAAGCTGACATATTGAACAGGTATTTCTGCTCAGTCTTTACTGAGGAAGAGGAGGGTAATGGGTCTGAAGGGAATACAAGGGGTGAGAATGGTGCAGAAATGGACACAAGTCCCTTTACACAAGAAAGGGTCCTGAAGGAACTGGAAGTAATAAGAGTTGATAAAGCAATGGGGCCAGATGGGGTGCACCCCAGGGTCCTTAAAGAACTAAGAGAGGTGGTGGCCGAACCTCTGGCTATCCTGTTTAGCCGATCACTAGAAACAGGGGAGGTACCCAAAGACTGGAGGACAGCAGATGTAGTCCCCTTATACAAAAGTAGGAACAAAGAGGAAGCAGGGAACTACAGACCAGTCAGCCTCACCTCGGTAGTGGGGAAGATCATGGAAGCACTACTGAAGGAGAGATTGGTGGAACATCTGGTTGTCAATGGACTACAGGACCCAAGGCAGCATGGTTTCACCAGGGGGAGGTCATGTCAGACCAACCTCGGTGAATTTTTGACTGGGTGACTAGGGAGGTGGATCGGGAGGGCAGTGGACATGGCCTATCTGGACTTCAGCAAGGCCTTTGACACTGTGCCACATAGAAGACTATTACACAAACTGGGGAATATGGGTGTGGGCAGGACAGTAGTGTGGTGGGTAGGTAACTGGCTGGGTGGCAGGACACAGAGGGTGGTGGTAAATGGCTGTCACTCCACAGAGGGAAGAGTGACCAGTGGGGTACCACAGGGATCAGTGCTGGGACGGTCCTATTCAACATCTTCATCAGTGACATTGCGAGGACCTAGAAGGCAGAATTTCACTGTTTGCTGATGACACAAGCTCTGTAACAGAGTAGACACACCAGAGGGTGTAGACAGAATGAGAAGCGACCTGCAGAAACTTGAAGAATGGTCAGGGGTTTGGCAGTTGAAATTCAATGCAAAGAAGTGCAAGATAATGCATATGGGGCACAGAAACCCTGGCACAATATATCAGTTGGGGGGTGAGGATATAGCATGCACCAAGCAGGAAAGGGATCTTCTGGTTATCATCTCTGATGACCTCAAGGTAGGGAAACAGTGTGACAAGGCAGCAGGTAAAGCAAATAGGATGCTGGGATGTATAGGCAGGGGCATCACCAGCAGGAAAAGGGAGGTCATAATTCCGCTATACAAGACACTAGTGAGGCCCCACCTGGAGTACAGTGTACAGTTCTGGAGACCATACCTACGTAAGGACATAGACAGGGTAGAGAAGGTTCAGAGGAGGGCAACAAAGATGGTGCATGGATTGCATCACAAGTCCTATGAAGACAGGTTGAAGGAACTGAACATGTACTCCCTGGAGGAGAGGAGAGAGAGGGATATGATAGAGACATACAAGTATCTTACAGGGAGGAACAGGGTGCAGGAAAACACTATTTTTAAGCAAAAAAGATGTTCCAGAACTAGAGGGCATGGGATGAAGTTGGAGGGAGGACGATTCAGAGGAAACATGAGAAAGAATTTCTTCACAGAACGGGTGGTGGACAAGTGGAACACCCTGCCAGAGGAAGTGGTGGGGGCTGAAACAATCACGGGATTTAAGAATGCATGGGATAGACATAAAGGAATTCTGGAGGTCAGGGGTAAGGGGCAACAGACTTCTATGAAAACAAACTGAACTTACAAGCTCAAATGGGCAGACTGGGTGGGCCATAGGCTCTTATCTGCCAACACTGTCTATGTATCTATGTAAGGTGCTCCCCAACCCCATTTTGAAGTTCACGTGGGCTGGGTAAGCAAGGAGTAAGTGTGGCTTGCCAGTCGCAGCATCATAAAGGTGTTTGGGGAGTCAGATAAGGCAGCAGGCAAGAGCTCCAGAGTCACACAGATTCAAGGTAAAGCCCCCCTTTTTGGAGGTGGTGTCAAATTTACAGAGGATGAGGTGGGGGGTCAGTTAACAGCAGGGACTTGACTTTGGGGGTGTATATTTATGGGCAGGGTTAGGGAGGAGGTACCACTGGATACCTGGCACTTTAGGTGACCAGAATGTGCTGGACAATCACAGCAGACCTCAGATCTTTCAGACTATCTGGTAAATCTGGTCAGATAAAATGTTTTACTATCCAAGCACTTCTAGCAGTGAATTTGCACCCAGACCACCTGGTATGTCTGGGGTAGTGTATCTGCATTCTATTCACACAGTATATCTAGGGATTTATTTTATATATAGCTGTTTGGTCCCCGTTGCCTCCTCCCACCAACTGGCGACAGGGACACATACGCATTTTTTTTTAGATTTTCTCCCTGACCCCCCACCCCTGGAGGCCCTGGCACATGGCCGTGTGAGCATGTGGAGGCACACTTCACACCCTGTGGTGCCAGCTCAGCCCCTTCCACCACCCGTCAGTTTTGCGCCCACTCTCTGCCTATGTTACCTACTGAACCTCCACCCAGTGGGAGGCGGAACTATGGGGAAGCCAACTCACCCTCACCACCCTCAGGAGAGGAGGCTGCCCGCTGACATGCTCAATGGTGCTCCGCCCTCCCCGCCGCGGCTGGCACTAGCGACGCAAGTGGTTCCCGAACCTGGTGCCGACAGGCGTGGTAAGGTGTCTAGTGCCTCAACCTTTTATGCCACCAGGCTGGCTATATCCAGGGATTTTGAATCTGCACCCAGACCATCTGACATATGAGGGGGAAGTGAATGTACACCCAAACCACGTGATATATCTGAGAGTTATAGCTGCCACATCAGAACTTTCGCTGGGCTGGCAGGACTAACAATTTCAACAGTGAAAGAAACCAGTAACCTGGCTCCACAAAATGAAAGCTGAGATAGACCCCACATGTCCAAATGTGGGGTGGAGGAGGGATCCTTCCTCCACATGGCCATGACATGCCCAAAAATCATGGGGTTCTGGTAGAATGTTCATAGGGTTATGGAGCAAACAACTGGTCAGCCGCTACCCCTTATACCACAGGAGTTGCACCTGGGGGCAGAGTCTACCATAACATCCTCCACAGAACTACACATCTGGGGACTAGCCCTCTTTGTGGCTAAGTAGACAATAGCTCAGAACTCAATGAGTTCCTCACCACCTACAGTAGCACAATGGGTGAATAAACTATTGGACTGCCTTAAAACAGAAAGTGCTCAGTGTACTGCCAACGGCCAGGCTAAGGTCTTTGACACCATGTGACAACCCATACTCAGTGCACTGGAGGAGAGGAGGTTCCCTATGTAAGTCAGCCTGACAAAGGAGGTTGAGTGACCCCAGTTACACTAATTTACAGGTTTCGCGCGTTGGACAGTGGTGGGCTACCTAATAGTGTGGGAAGACCACCACCCTCCCGATGTGAAGGTACCATTGTGACCTTGCTTCCCAGCAGGGTCGAAATCCCAGGTGGGGTTAGCTCAATGTTGGTAAAATTGTCATATTAATGATTCTATAGAATGAGATGAATTCAATTGTACTCTTGCTTTGCAATGACATATGTGCAGGGGTTAAATTGGGCAGGAGCCCAAAGGAACTCAGTTTCACCACCTCTTAAAAACTGTAAGAGAGTTCCACCACCTAACAATGACAGTTCCACCACCTAGAAATCTAGATTTGGGTACCAAGCACCAAATTGGCTGAACTCGCTCCCCAGTGACATGGTAGAGGCTACTAATATCGGGCACTTTAAAATACAACTTCACTCACACCTGATTGCACACAGTGTCTGCGACTGTAGCCACTGACACCCCCACCTGTTTTTCACCAGGAATTTTATGACGCTACCCTAGCACTTACTCAGGACCCTCGAATTCTGGGACCATTAGCCAATTTCCCCCGCCTTCTCCCCTAACCTTATCTTCCCCACTCCCTCCTCCAATAATCCCTTGCCTCACTCCCCCACCCAACCCCCATATCTATACCTAAGCCTTGCACACCCTTCTATCCATAGAACCCCATGCACACCTCCTCAACTCGAATAAGCTCCTCCAAAATTGACAAGGCCTAACTGCCGCTTTTTCTCACTATTCTCTTTATTCCCCATCTTTCACTCTTCAACCACCCCTCCAGAGCTGTCTCTAACTGCATAGTCACCTATTCTGGATTGCAACTATAAGTAACCTATTGTAACTCAATATTTTCTGCATTATCCCTGCCACGTATGCAATGCATCAACTGCTTCTTACCGGTATCGTTTATTGTATTGTATCACTGACATGGAACCTCTGAAAACAAGCTTTAAGATCAAAAGTGTTAATCCAAGACTTCAATAAATAAATAAAAACAATAAATAAAATAAAAACGCTTAGCGTTCCCCCACCTAATTATTTCCAATTTAGCCACTGCATATGTGATATACATCTGTAGGATTTGTTTGTAAAACTGGCATGAATTTGCCACGTTAAAAGTTCAATAAAAATATTTTACAAAAAAAAGAAAGAAAACTGGTAATCTGCACTTTTCACAATTTGATGGACTTAAAGCAACAGTGAAATGAAATTGGGTGAAACTTTGACACTATTTTATTGTTTATAAAAGATGTCAGACATCTCTCAGTTTCATTTGGCTGTAAAAGTTTTTAGTTCTACCAAAATCTGAGTATTTTATTAATGTTTTAGTTCAGTTTTTTCTCAAGAAAAAAAGATGGCTGCCACTTTTGGCTTAGAAATACCACTAGATGCGACCCGAGTTCGGGAACGGACTTGGGTTCTCAGAGGTCAGCTGGGGTGAGGAAGGATTAAGCATATGTAGACTGCTCTCCTTCCTCAGGAAGGGGGGATTAGCACTATGCACTGCAGACCGACACCCAGCGGTGGCTGGGTGTCGGCACAGGTGCATAGCCACGTAAGGGGTGGTCCCACGTCCAGGGTGCTAGGCTGCCTCCGTGGAAGCAGAGAAAGACGCTCCACCCACTGCACACGTGTTGGCTCGGGGAAAAAACCAGGAGGAAAAGCCGGGAGTGGACAGGATCCATGATGGCCCGGTGCATTCCTCTGAGAAACCACCCCTGACTTCTGGATTTGTGTTCCGGGGGCAGAGAATAAGCCAGGGCTCCTCATCCTGGCCCCACCGTGGGGGAATTGCAGGGGTCGGTGGATCAGAGGACGACTGTGGCCGGAGACACCTGTCGGCTCCGTGGAGGAGGCGGAAAAACTGCAAATTAAAAAAAAAAAAAAAGAAATACCACTAGACCTGGTAAGGGTAATGATCAGAAAAATAATAAAACCTCATGGTGCGCAACTTACAAGGCACCTTAGCTTTTTGAAAACAAAAAACAAAAACATTTTTTAGTTAGACTGTTTCTTTAATAAATACCTTTTCCGATAAGCCCTCTGTTCTTTTTGACTTGTGTACTATGGATATGACAGACACCATGCAGATACCGCTGCTTAAGTTATGTGCCTGACTCAAGGTAACACAGCATCTACATAGTTCTGGTGGGATTTTAATCTGAGTCTCCTGGTGCTGAAGCCTGTGTTCTAACTACCAGATCATGATGCCTCTCTACATCTTTAAAAACCAAAACATTCAGTAGCGATGTTATTTATACTCGCAAGAGACTTGCACACCTCCCTTCCTCACCCGCACTCACTGCTGGGCAACCTGCTTTCACCTATGCCCTCCTCTCCCTCTAGAACAATCTCCCTGCTGCTCTCTGCCTCTCTCCCCCCGCCCCCAAACGTTAATTGAAACTTCTCTCTGCTCTGTCCTGCTCCTGCCAAGCCCCACTCCCCTCGATCCTAACTCCCACTTCCCACCCTCTTTGTTTGGTCTGACTTGATTCTACCATTTTAGTTGTAAGTTTGCTTTTTTTTTTTTTTCTTGTTGTTGACCGGGTAAGTGCACCAGACAAATTCTGCCTATTTTCAGGCATGACCTGGGGGAAGGGGGATACAGATGAATGCCAACTTACCTTGAACCAGATTAAGCTGTTGGTGGTATTTTTTGCCACATGAACCTCAAAAAGAGGGACTCACCAGCTGCAATTTCTGTTACCCCCACTATTACTGCTTTATATCGCCCATTTTGACTCTGCCTGGACGTGACTTTAAACTGCCACGGCTGCAATTTTATCACCTGTATTTCCTGGCACTGTAGACACTTTCCATTTTACCTTTATGTTGCTGATTGTACCACTCTGATGATTATACCATTGTTACCGTGCGTTCACCTTTTGTAAATGTACACTCTGTATACACTTTACTTTGTAACCTTATACTGACGCTGTACTCTCCTTGCTGAGTATGTCTGTACTATTTAACCCCTTCCCCAGGGTTGCCCCTGGAAACAAGCCTTAGCTTAATGTGCCTTTCCCGGTTACACATTTTCAAAAAATAACTAACTAAATGCATAGATAAATATGTTATACAACACTGTATGGGAATTAAAAGTAATGTAGCTTTTCAGTGTTTTTTAAAGAATCGCTATATTTTCATAGAAACGGCCGGCAGAGGAAGTCCTTGCGGTCTCTTCAGTCTGCTCCTGGAGGTTGCACATGCCCCTTGTGGGATCATGATGACCGGCTTTCCCCACTCCTCCACCCCTCCTTTTTTTCAAACACAGTTTATTGATTTTTCATAGCAAAACGTATTTCCATATCATCAGGTCAGCAAGTTCACGCACATGACTTACAAGACATTACAGGCTATTTAGTTTAGCGCAGCAAGAATACACAGGCAACAATCTGCCTTGTGCAGTTGACTGTTCAATACAGATTTTAGAGCACTAATTAATATTTCTGTTAATGTACACAGGTTGAGACTGAAAGAAGAAGAGAAGGAAGGAAAAAAGAAACTTAGAACCATTACCAGCGAATAACAATAGCAAACATTACAGTGAATTTCTGCAATAAACTAAATCACAACAGTCCTTATGTCTGTATCTCATTTCATTCGTGACCCTGAGTATCTTGTAATCAGTGTGACTGGGGGTGGGGACACATTATTCTGGGCTTTCTCTTTCATTTCTAGGCTGACCATTACTTAGCTATGCCTCCAGGGCTACCCTGCCCTCCCTGATCGCTTTACAAGCTGTTTAAGTCTATCCAACCCCCTCTTAAAGCTCGCCACTGTTTCTGCACTGACCAGTGTTCCGGGTAGCGTGTTCCATCTCTCCACCACCCTCAGTGGGAAGTAGTGTTTCCTCACATCCCTCTTGAACTCCTCGCCCACCACCAGTTTCTTACTATTCCCTTGCTGCTCACTGTGCAAAGCCCTCTGGTATGGAGTCCTACCCTGCATGCATTTAAACATTTCAGTCATGTCCCGTTCTCCCTTCAATGAGCACAGGTTAAGGCATTCTAACCTTTGCTCAAATGTCCTCTAGGGGTGTGCGAGTAATGAACAGTATTTCTCGAATACGACAAATAATGCACTATTTGTTATTCGGATCCAAACAACAAACAGTGGCACTATTTGTCCCCTGCATTTTCAGGAAATACTATTAAATAAAAAGAAAAAGAAACATCCCAAACCCTCAGCACTTACAATCTGACCACTGTCATTTTATTTCCCTCCCTTACCTGATCTATTACTCTCCCTCCCTTACCTAACTCCCCCCCCCCCCAACTTTCACCTTGACAAAGTTTGGTTCGAGCTGCCCCACCACCCCTCTCCAGTCTCTCCCAGTATCTCTGCTTGCTTGTCCGCTGTTTCCTCCTCTCTCTGCTTCATGTCTTTTATCTCTCTGCTAATATCCAGTTCTTCAGACCCCTACCCCTATACGCTGGCTTTTTTAGTAAACACCTTTGATCATTGTTTAACACGTGACTACTACCCGCTGTTAATGTTATTTTATGTATTGATTGTACTCAATCCCGCAAGTGTATGCTCTCTGTAACTATATTATGTAAGTTTGTCTTTCAAATGACGTGGAACCTCTGTAAATGAGCTTTTAGCTCAAAGGTATCAAATTTGAGATTTAATAAATAAAAAAATTTAAAATAAATTAAAAAAATCCTTGAATGCACGCCCCTGTTCCCCAACCTCTGTTAGCAACCCATATCCCCCTTCCTCCCAGCACCCACAGTTTGATACTTTAGGAAAAATTACCACAATGTGTGACTGCCTCTATGGCTGGTCACTATGTAAGTGCTCATTTATGCCTAAAAAACTAAATCCCACCCTCCCAACTAGCAACATCTTCCAACCTCCCTGCCTGACACCCAACTCTTTACATGCATCTTACTATATATCAAAAAGGTGACCGGCACACACCTGCCTTCCCCCACGACTGGCTGCCTGCTACAGAATGGAAGACCCCAGCACTTGCTCGCTCGGAGTCTGCATAGTGAAATGATCAACTTGATTGTTTCACCATACAGAGCGAGCAAGAGCAGGAACGCTTTCATTATTTAGCAGACAGCAGACCGTGGAGTTGGACAGGTTTGTACTGGTTGCCTTCTTGATATAAAGTAAGGCGATGTAAAGTTGGGTAATGAGGGGGGGTGGAGAGCTGCTGCCAGTTGAGGGGGGATTAGGTTTCTTTAAGTGCAAACAAGCGCTTAAATGGTGGGCAGACGTAGAGGTGGACAGGCTATGCTAGTCACCCATCGTGGGAGTTTTCCAAGTTAAAATATCTGTAGGTACTGTGGGGGGGGGGAAGGTGGGGGAGTTGGGTTTCCTAACAGATGGCAGAGGACTGGGCAGGGCTTGGATTTAAGGATTTGGGTTAAGGAGGAGGGTGGAGGACTGTTTATTTATGTATTTCTTTTTTAAATTACATACCCTTAAATACCCAAATAAGAATACCAAATATTTGGGACTGAATATTTGGGATAAGATATTCGCACACCCCTAATGTCCTCCCCCTGTTGCCCTTATATCATTTTGGTCCTCCCACATTGCCCACCTCTGCAGTGTCTCCAGCTTTATGATCTTTTTTAGGTGAGAGTTCAAAATTATGCACAGTACTTCTGGTGCGCTCTGAAGTCGAAGATAATCATGACTGACTCCAATTCATGATTCTGGGCTCCATCTCATGATTTCTGGCTCCGCCTCATGATTTTCACTTCAGCCTAAAGATCTGGGGCTCCATCTCATGAGTTCTGGTTCAGTCTCGTCATTTCCGACTCCACCTCATGACTGTGGGCCGAGTCTCACGAGTTCTGCCTCCACCTCATGAGTTCAGTCTTCCTCTCCTGACCTTTGAAAGTTCATCTCATCACTTCTGTGATGCAAAGTTGCCAACAGTGTACTTATCAGCACATTCTGGTACCTGCAGTAAGGCTACAGAGGTCTTTGCAGGAAGAACCAGGTGTTCCAGTAGATTTGTATTTTTTAATGGGGGGGTAAACGTTCCAATTTTCTTTCAGTGTTTTGTGACATTTTCTTAGATCTAAAGCAAGCTGCATGACTTGCTGATCAGGAGAACACTCTGCTCTGACATCATCACCTAATGTACCTTCATTCAGGGGCTCCGATATCATTTAGTACACCTTGGGAATGTAAACATGGCGACAGAAACACACACGCTTTCATCTCCAGAAAAATGTATTTATCTTGCAGGGTAGACGCAGTGTGCAGTTATTAAAATTTTATGAAGAGCAAGCCAGGGACAAACACTGAGATATAATAATGTGGATTATTTTTTTGTTTTGCAAAAAAAGCAATTATTTATCATCAGCTTGTAACGCTGCTGAGATGTGTCAGGTGTTCCTCTTCAAAGCACTCTGTGTGTCTTTGCAGAAGAATGCCACCTCACAGTCTGCAGCCTGGGACATCACCAGAATTTATAATGTGTTGCATAAATCAAGGGGTGTCCCTTCCTGCAGTCTCCACGTAGGCATTTCTGTGCAAATAAACAGTAGCGGAAAAAATGTACAGCCAGTGTTGAAATTACTGAGCTCTGGGAGCTATGGCGGGTCCATGTCTTTAAAAGTGATCTCCCTTCCCACTGCAAGTCAACATTGGTGATGTGAGCACTGTGTGAGCACTACAAGGGCTCACTTCAGAGCTATGGGGGCCAAGCCCTGGCAAGTACCCTGTAAGTCCAACACTGCACACAGCCAGCCCAATGAAGGTGGTGTGCAAGTGTGGCTTCTAAATGCTGCGAGCAGGCAGGAGGCGGATGCTGTCCCCAAATGCGATGCACTCAGTATCCAGGGGAGGGGGACGGAAAGGCAGACTTGGTACATTACTGTCCCCTGGTGCAGGGTACAGTACAGACATAAGCACCTCAGTGATGGTAGGACAGACATCGATTAATTCAGTGATGGCACAGGATCAACTCCAGCAGTGTGTGTGTGTGTGTGTGTGGGGGGGGGGTTAGGAATAGGAAACAACTCCGTAGAAAATTCAGGCATCAGGATGACAGCTGGCAAGTTTGGGCCATGCCTCCCACTTTCACCTGCACTGGATTTCCTTCTCCTTAAGTCCTTCCACCCCACAGGTGAAGGGGTGGTTGCCAGTGGCAGTAAGAGGGTGTTGCTGCTGCTGAAAATCCTGGTGGAGTGTGAAGAGAGTGAAAAAAGTGCTTATATTCTTTTTTAACACACACACACGCTCACACTGCATGCAGCACAAGTCCATAAAGTCCTCAGGAACTGTTCACCTTATCACTGCTGTCAGGGGAGTCGCCAGGCTGTACTAGCCTGACGGCCTGGATCTCTTCATTCTCATTTGTAAAATATGACTACTGTGCTTTAAATCAGCAGGCCATGATGCCAGCCCACCCCCCATCAACAATACTTGGGCCTTCACTTTCCCAAAATTCTGCTGTACTCTGTAGCTTTCTGGATTCAGAGGACTGCAGACTTGCAGAACACATACAGCGGCGGCTACCACATGTGTACACCAGCAGCACCCCATCTGGATCCAACATGGCGCTGGTGGCTAGGATTACACGCCTTGCTGCACAGGAGAACTCAGTCTGACCTCAGACTCACATCCACATGGAAACTGAAATAAAAAAAAAAGAAAAAACCCTGAGATGGCTGGAACGCAGGCCTGCATGCCAGAGAAGACTTAGAGCTACAATTTTGTGGTGATATGTTTTGATTATTATTATTTTGTTCTTCCAGAAAAAGAAACCAGCTGTGGCATGGTAGTCCACTAAGAGTGTCTGAACAGACTGTTAGTTACACCAATTGTCAGAGGAGTCTGCATCAAGGGGGCTGGGGTGCAAAACAAAAAGCTCTTTAAAGAGACTCACCAAGTTAGCCTCCCTGCATCACGCCAGTTCTCTTCAGGTTCGTTTTCAGGGTCGCCTGCTGACCGAATATGCATCATACTTTTAGTTATAACACTGAAATTTATTGTTGGTTACTTGGCCTTCCATTCTAAGATCCAGCCTTCGCGCCTACGCTTCATTAGATGTTTTGACGTGATGGTAGAGACATAGGACGCAATATTTGGTTCTATAGAGGGATATTTATTTATCAGTTAATAATGGCCGTTTAGCAGAAGCGTGAGCATTGAGTGGAACTAACAAGGCTCTTGTTAGTCGACCAGTTATTACGTTTCATTGTAAGCAGCCATTATAATATAAAGCCGATCGTAAATTGTCCTCATAGATTACAAATCACGCTGCCTCGCTTGTCCCTGCATCACGTCAAATATGTCCCGAGTATGAGGCGGCGTGGGGGGGCGGATCTTAGAACGGGGAAGTGCCTGTGCCCCAGTAATTAAGATTTTATGAGTGTTATAACTAAAATATGATTGCATATTTTCGGGTCAGCTATACACAGAAGGCATTTCTGGGAGGCAAAGCTCCAAACTGCGTGGTACTCAGCTACATATATTAGCTTGGTGAGTCTTTAAAAAACAAAACACCATAACAAAGCAAATAACTTCTTTAAGTGATAAAAATGGATGGCAAGGAAATCACTAGATTCTTTTTCATGAATAAGGCATAGTATAACTGTTCTACACAAAAAAAAAAAAAAGACAGGGACACCGTGAACAAAACAATGGCACAGAGCCTGGGAGAAGGTGCTACTCTTCAGGGAAGTCAGGCCTAGCAGAGTGCGAAGCTGTGAACCTGGAGACCCCAAGTTTCAGTTTAAGATCTGACACTTAACTCACCGAATCGGATTTTCAAAGCTCGGTCACAAGCTGCAACCATGGCAGCTTGTGCCTAGTGCCGCTGCATCAGGGACCCTGCAACCAATTCAGTGTTGGCCAGGGTTCTGGCACCTGAGTCCTGCAGCTTGTGGCATCAGTGGCATTGTGCCAAACAGATGGCGCATCCATGAGGTATGCTGCAAGCAGCAGGGTGGTCGGGCGGCAGATGCACCCTCGGACATAGTGGCTTGCAGCCCCCTCATGCCTGTATGCCTGTAAGGTGAAATATGAGAAAAATAAAATCCCTGGTGATCTAGTGGTTCCCCACCAGCCCTGATATGCCTGCAATGTAAAGTATTATTAAAAAATATATATTGATTAGTTCTGAAGGTCCCCTCCCGACCTGATATGCCTGAATATGACATCGCAATGTCTATATCTGGTGGTCTACTGGTCTCCCCACCCCAACCCCGTCAGGTAGTGCCAAACACCCTGCTCCCCCACCCACTGCTCTGACAGTTAATTCGGTGGCTGGCTGTGGTGATGTGAGGAAGGCTGTGCCGGTTGCTGGATCGGGGTTTGGGATGGGGGGAGCGGGGTGTTTCGCACTACCTGCCAGGGTGGGGGGGGCCACTAGATCACCAGGTATGGACATTAGCAGCACTGTCATATTTGGGCACATCAGTCTGGGGGGGGACCTTGAGCACCAATCAGTAATTTTTTTTATAATACTTCACACTGCGGGCATACAGGGACGGAGGGGGGAGCACTAGATCACCGGGGATTTTATTTTTTCTCATAGTTCATCTTACGGGTGGATCAGGGCTTGGGAGGTCGACACAGTGGCGCACAGCTGACAACCCTCCCAGAGGATGTCAAGTCATGTTAGACCAGCTTTTGGCTGGTCTAACAGTACTTAGAGCATTGTCCCCGGGAGGGTTTTCTGATTGCCAGATTAGGGGATATGGGAGCCTGCGTCTGCTGCACGCCCCTTAGCACCATGCTGCAGCCCATTTTGTGGCACAAGGCTAGTGCAAACACCCTTTGCCACATGCAGCCTGCATTTGATGCAGGCCGCTTTACTGAATCGCTCCCGGATGCATCTTTTGACACAAGGTGCCAGCTGCGTCAGACACGTTTGATACAAGCACCTTCTGTCCTTCTCAGGGCTTTGAAAATCCATCCCACTGAGTGACCCTAAGAAAATCCCTTAATCTCCCTGTGCTTATCCACCTCTGTTCTATTTTCTCTTTCAGTGCATCTGAAATTGCATCATAAAGCACTCTGGGATACCATTGATATGGATACTGTATGTCGAATTAAACTTCTTTCCTCGTGGAGGTTTCCCACCAGAAGCCCAGAAAATTTAGATAAACAGCTATCTAGCATGTCGATGGCAACAGTAAGTAAAACGCATAATTGGCAAAAAGGGAGGTGCTAGGCACCAGACAGCATTATAAACCAGAAAACTGCGGTGTGGGTTGCTCCTCCACACACACACACACACACACACACACACACCCAGAGGGAAAGAAATTAAAACATAACTAGACGCATATTGAAAAAGAACACAGATAGTTTCATTTCTGTTAAGGGTTTTTATGAACTGTTTATTCAGTTAATTTTTATATTTTCCTGTTACAGCATTGTAACTATAAAAACAAAAATGGGTCGAAGATTTTTATATCTTTTAATGTTGGAAAAAGAAATGCATATTTGTTAAGAAGAATTGATGTCCACTGTATCAAGATGTATTATAACATGTACTGAAATTCATTGTTATGTATGGCTACCTTCCTCAATAGCTACAAGTTGCCAAAAAAAAATCAAATAAAAGGAGGTGCTTCCTCCCAACTGATTTCTCCCTCTCTCCCTCCCTCCCACTGTGGCCTCCGCAGACCTGATTTTTTTTAGACTCTGTAATCCAGTGGTTCACCAACATGACAGAAGAGGGTTGCTGTGGCTTTCTGTATGTGACATAAAACATTACTGCAGTAATTTATTAGCTCATTAAACAAGAGGGCCTCTCATGGTTTTCTGAAAGCGTTCTTTTCCAGGTTTTTGTTAACAAACTTAGCCACATGACCTGACTCCTGGCCTTGTTTTCATGTTTTGCTATGTAATGAATCAGGTATGGCTAAAACAGACTCGGAGCTGAGCAAACTGTTCTCAATCACAGGTGAAATCCACCTAAGCTTCCTGCCTCACCCATCTGCAATTTCACATTTATGGAAGACTGTGGGAATTTTTTTATGATCTCAGTATGACGTATAACTTTCGTGGGGTGGGGGAAATCCCTATAATTCCATATGGTATTTCAAACACCGAGAATTTTCAATGTCCTCAAAATAAGATCTGACTTTGGTGTAGGAAAAAAAAATCCCACAACTTCCATATGTAAGCATTAATGCACGGCAGAGGAGGGCTCTAGTAGGGAATTAAAGCCCAGCTGGGGGGGGGGTGGAGCACAAGGCCGAAGGCTGAGTGCCTCCAACCGCCAACCGGGCATTAATTCCTTAGTAGAGCCCAACTCTGTAGTGCATTAATGTGCTTGTAACATGACAAGTGCTACATAAATTGACTTGACAGATTACTATTCTGGCAGACAGACAGTCAGAGATGTTTGTTTGCCATGATCGCAATTTGTTTTACTGCCTGTAATTCGTTTTGATACATGAAACATTGTTTATTATTGTGGCTGCTACATAGTACTGTGCCACTAAAAGATACAAAACGTAGAAGATTAGCACATAGTGATAGATGGTATTTTTGTCAATTTTCCTACAATCTACTTGTTTGTTCTTAAAACTCCTCATAACTTGCTCATTTTGTAATGATTTGAGGAGCAGATCATTGTGGGACCAGAGAATAAAATGCTGTGCCGATCGCAAACAGAACTCAGTGATTTCCGGCACAAACAACTGTACACTGTCTGTTTTTTTATTATTATGTCATTCCTTGGACATCAGGAGTTTGTCTTGTCAGGTATGTTTTTTCTCTATATCTCCGCCATCCTTGTGCCCTGACTTAAAATGTGCAAGGATGCAATTGGGACCGCTGAGTGGGTGGGTGGGAAGTAACAACTTGAAACAGTACTCGACTGGCGCTTCCACTGTGGAGATTCTTAGTACTACAAAATGAAGCGGGCATTACTAGCGAACTAATGCCTGCTTCATTTTGTGTCACGGGTTGTGTTTGTGCCTATTACAATGCTGTATTCATCTATGCCAAAACTTGCGATATTACAAGGCAAGTTTAATCAGAGGATTTGAAAAGAAAAAAGTGCACAAAGAGAGTTCCTTTATCTCAAGTTACTCTGATTTCATTTAGCATAAACCAAATGTTGACAGAATGAAGTGATTTAAAAAAAAGGCAAGATATGAATAACCCATGGTGCACTGCATTAATGGGTTAGTGTGTTATTTTATTATTTCTTAGAAACCTGGCGTTATTGTCAATGCCCTTCCAGGATAACCCCTGCTTCTGTCCTTTTGCACTGAGGTTCTAGTCTTTTAAACTGATTTTCTATTTTGGACTCACCATAACCAAAACCACTTATATCATGTGGCTGGTTCTCCTTCCCCTGGGCTAAGAAGCAGATGTGGCCCAATGATGAGCATGAACCACACCAAAACATGTCTGTGACTGCTGTTTCCAGTCTTTGCAGACTGAGTTTCTTGTATTTTAAACAGTTTGTCTAATTGTTTAGTGATTAACAGTGTACCTTTAAACAGTCCTGTTACTCTTCTTTTTTCCTTTTTTGATACTTTATTTTTCTAGTATGCTCCCTTGACCTTATCTGGGAAACTCCTTCCATCACCTTCTAAGGGCCTTTTCCCGTCTGTGGAACTCCTGGGGTCCAATATGCCATTTATGCCTTCACTTGCTCCTAATTTTGTCCCACAGGCAGGTAAACTGTAGCTTGTTCCCCAAAGGTGGGACCTCAAAGGGGTACCAGGCCTTCAAGGAGAATACTTCGCTCAACAAACCCAGGATGACAGAGGAAGGAGCCACTGAGGAGGAGGAGGAGGAGGAGGGCCCTGTGAGTCAAGGGATTTCATCTGTTCCTAGTCCGTTCATTATGTCACCCTGAAACCCCACCCCTTATCTCACACACACACACACACACACACACACACACACACACAGTGCTCACTGCTGTGGAGTGACCTGGCCTTGCACCTATCAGAGCCATTTGGAGGGATGAGTGAGCTTGACCCTCCCTCTGGAACTCCCCTTCCAGTCCCACTCTGGGCACGTGATGCTTCTGTGTCACACGCCAAGTGAGCACGTTCATGCTGACTTAAGGCTACTCTGTAATGGAGCATCATTCATTCACGCATGACACCCCCTTCCCCTGGGCCTCCAGGGGGTGGTCATGCAACAGAAGGAGGTGCCCTCCCTCTCCGAGCCAGGAGGCATCCAAAGTGGATGCCAGAACACCAGATGTCCCAGGTTCGGAGTGCAAACACGGACTGTCTGAATGGCAAGTGGTAGCGTTACTCCTGCGCTAGCTGGCTGTCAAGACCTGCATATAGTTTTTTTTTTCTTTCTTTCTTTCCATTATGTGTTTATCCTCCTTGGCCTGCAGGCAGGGAATCTGTTCTACTCCAGGCTCCTGGTCGCCGATCCCCTGGTACCCCCAGGCCCTAGTTCCCCCACAGATTTCCCCCTGTGGTGGGGTGGGAGGGCCATCCTCCCCACCTCCTGTGACACATATCTGGATTGGGCAATTACGGGTGGTCCTGAGGCAGCAGCGCTGGCATGCTGGTAGGGACTTCATGGAGTCTGCAGCCATTTTTCCATGTTTTCCTGGTCCCTCCCCCTCGCAGCTGTGAATGCGTGCATGTCACGGTGCCATGTTTCTTGTCTCCCTGGCTCTGGCACTGTCCCCGGACTCCACCAGCAGGCAGCCAAGGAGCGGGATGATGTACCCACCTGTCCCCGGGACAGGAGAGCTGTCATTGGATACTCGATCCTCTCCCTCCCCTGCCGACCCTCAGTGGCCCGAGTTCATTCCTGAACCTGGGTCACCGGCATGGCGCGAGGTGTGACATCCAGCACCTCAACCCTCAGCACCACTGGGCCGGCCGGCAGTCCTGTATTTCAATCAGAAACTGGTACAGATATGTCTGAACTTCATAGACCTCTCTTCCCCTCATGTTAATTTGTATCACATCTCCTGGGGCTATACAGAGATCCTTACAGCTCCAAACTACAAATAAGTGAACAAACCAACAAACAGGCTGCGTACTACTGTGTGGACCTAAGCAAACGCAGGCAAATGTCAGAGGGGACCAAGTTAAGGCCAGACCAGATAAAATTGTGCTGTGCTTGGCTGTTCCCTGGTTCTGTGCTGCATGTTTTTTTTTTTTATTTACTGAAATGTTTCACCAGGAAAGCACACTGAACAACAAGTTGCTCGTTTCCCAGTGCAACCTCGTGGGGGGTACAATGGAGTAACAAACAAAATACATTTAAGTCACCATTTACAAAAAGATACTTACATTGAAACAAAACATTTGGCAGCAACACTTGGAAATAAGAAACAAGGACTGAGAACATGAAAGTGACACGGGGGGTCTAGTACAAAATAAAGGCTGGAAGATGGGGTAACCAAGAGAGAAGAATTGGGAAATATTGGTAGGGGTACCAGTGGGGCAAGGAAGTATATTTGCAAGTGCATCAGTAGGAAGATTCATAAAGTGCCAGAGAGGGTGAAGAGGGAGAGAGGTGTGTGGATGGGGGGGCAGTCACAGGGACCTCTACAGGATGTTTGGGAACCGTGCAAGTGGAGGAGGGAAGAAGAGGGGTAGGAAAGGCTGCAAGGAGGTGAACTGGGGGGAGGAGGGAAGAGGGGGGAGCAGAGCCCACAGGGACCCCCCTCAGGATATAGATGAACCCTGCAGGGGGCATAGGGGCAACTGCAAAGAGTGGGGTGGAGAAAGGTAGCTATAAGAGTGAGTAGGGTGGGTCAAAATAGGCAGGCAAGTTCAGGCAAGGGTTGAGTGGCTAGTGTGTAGGCGAGAGATGAGAGTGGTTTTGGAGGTTGGTGCAAGGAGGGGTGGGGAAGACAGAGGCTATAAGAGAGTGGAGGAGTGATTTATAGGCAGGGGGAAAGATTCAGGAAGATAGATGGCTATGCATTTGGCAAGTGCATAGTTAGGGAGGGTCATGGCAGGTGCAGTTCGAAGAGAGACAATTGTGTAGGGCAGAGCATAGGGAGTGGGAGATTTGAGGGGGAAGGGAGTTCCAGATTTTGAGAAGGTGGTAAGAGAAGCCAGACTGGCCAATTCGGGTGGAGCGTCTAGGGAGTACCAAGGTGTGTGTGTCATTTCATCTAAGGAAGTGAGTGGGAGAGGGTGGTGTGATAAAAGAGGGAGAGAGGTAGTTAGGGAGAGACCCTAACCAGTGTTTAGAAGCGAGCTTATCGCAATGGGATAGGCATCTGTTTGGGAGAGAGGGAAGGGATCGTGCGTGGTAGAGATCGCAGTGGTGTGTGCGAGAGGTGGCATCAAGGGCAAAGCGACAGAAGGAGTGAAATAGTCTGTCCAGTCTGGCCAGGGATGTTTTGGGAGCAGCACCATAAACTACATCACAGTAAATAATGGGAAGGATCATCTTTTGGACAATTTCGTGCCTAGCTGTAAGAGGGATGCAGCTACGGTTCCTGAATAGGGTGTCAACCTTGGGGCGCAGTTTTTTTCAGGATGGCGTCAATATGCCCAGAGAAGTTGAGGTGCTGGTCCAGCCAGACCCTAAGGTATCTGAAGGAGGATGTGTCCTCAAGAATTGTCCCATACAAGGTGTGGAAGGAGGGAAGGTTGGGAAGCCTAGAGTCTCTGCCTGGTGCCGAAGGTCATGAAGACAGTCTTCTTGGCATTGAGTAAGAGGTCGTGGTTAGCAAACCAGAGCTGAACTTTGTGAAATCATGCTGCAGACAGGTTGTAACCTCAGCAGGACCTGAGCCAGATGCAAACAAAACAGTATCATCTGCATACATGTGGACTGAGGAGGAAGGGGAGCAGACAGAGGGCAGATCATTTAGGAAGACTGAGAATACAATGTGTAATGTGTAAAAGAACAGGTTACTCACCTGCAACAGTAGTTCTAGGAGTGGTATATGTTGTTCATCCACACTTGTTGGCATGTCCCTTTCCCTTTAATTCTTGCCAAAAGCTCTTGCCTGCTGGAGGCAGAAGGTTGTGCATCGAAGCCGGGGGAGGTCGGGTGGGTTCATGTGGATGAACAACATATACCACTCCTAGAAAATACAGTTACGTAAAAACTTACCATAACAGTAGATCTTTGAGGAGTGTCTCTTGCAGTAGGTAATACTTTTGGGTATCCAGCAGAGGTCGCTGTGGTGCATGGCAGCTCTTCTAGCAGTTTTTCACCAGGGACCACCCACACATGACATCAGCTTCCTGTTTCCTATATAAGTGCCGGGGGTCCCTGGTATCCTAAGTTCCCTCGTCGGATTCAGCTTGCAAAGCGAGGACCAAGGGGAAGCCGAGGTACCAAAGGAGTCCTAACCCTAGTCACTGGACCAGAACTTGCTGTCTTAGAGAAGGAGGGGGATGGAGCGTGGGAACAAACCTACTGCAAGAGACACTCCCCAAAGATCTACTGTTATGGTAAGTTTTTACGTAACTGCACTATCGTCCACGGAGTGGTCTCTTGCAGTAGGTAATACTTTTGAGATGAATCCCAAGCAGAAATGCCCATGTGGGAGGACAGTTATCACAGGAGACCTTGTAGGACTGCACGGCCGAAGGCTGTCCTATGTCGTGAGGCGACATTCAGATTGTAGTGCCTTGTGAATGTATGGTTTGTGGACCAGGTTGCTGCATTGCAGATATCTGAAATGGAGGCTCCCTTAAAGCAAGCTGCAGTGGTGGCCATAGCTCTAGCAGAGTGGGCTTGGACAGGTCCAAGTAACGGCTTGTTGTATTTTTTTGTAACAAAATGTAATGCAAGGTGCCAACCAGGATGAAAGATTACGTGTCGCAACTGGGAGGTCTTCATGACCTGGGGCAAAAGAGATGCACAGTTGAGATGCCTTTCTAATCGATTATCCGATTAGTATAGTAGCATAGTATACGGTGGACATCTAAAGTATGTAGAAGATGTTCACCCTGATTGGAGTAGTCTGGATAGTAGACCGGAAGCTCCAAGCACTGATTTAAAATATGTTTGGAGACTACTTCAGGAAGGAAGAAAGGGTTGGTATGAAGGACTACCTGTTCCTTGTGGAAAATCAAGTAAGTTTCCCTACACATGAGGGCATGGAGCTCAGAAATACACCGAGTGGAAGTGATAGCCACTAGAAATAGGGTTTTCCATGAAAGAAAATTGAGATCACAAGTGGCAGCTGGCTCAAAAGGCTCAAGGGTCAAATTTTCTATCATAAAATTGAGATCCCACATAGGAGTGGGTCTTCTAAGGAGGTTTAATATGTAACATTCCTTTCAAAAACATCTTAGCTAGATGATGTTGGTACAGCGACCTGCCATTCAGAAGCTCATGGAAAGCAGAGATGGCAGCCAAGTGGACTTCAATGGAAGAATAACTTAGGCCAGACCCAGACAGTGAGGCCAGGTAGTCCAGAACCTACGTCAGTGGACAAGAATAAGGTTTCCAAAGATCAAGAAGTTGACCATACGGCAAAGCGTTTCCATTTGGAATTGTATGTTGCTCTTGTTGCTGGCTTACGGGAAGCCAAGAGGTTATTGGCAACAGGAGAGGACACTTGTAAACGAGTTATGAAAGCATCCTCAGGAGCCAAGCATGAAGGTGTACAGCCTTCAGGCTGGGGTATAGGAGAAACCCGTGACACTGAGTCAAGAGGTCTGGTCTGATTGGCAATGGGATAGGATCCTCCACTGACATTTGCAGGAGTAGAGGAAACCATGACTGGCAAGGCCACAGTGGGGCTATGAGAATCATCGTGGCTGGTTTTAACTGTTGTTTTAGTAGAATCCGTTGCAGGAGAGGGATGGGGGGGAGCATATAAGAAGAGACCTGTCCAGGATTGGGACAGGGCATCTATAGATTGTCCCTTTCTGTTCGGGATAATGAAAAAATACCTTGGAGGCAAATAGATCCAGATGTGGAGTGTCCCATAAGTTGAAGATTTCTTGGAGCATTTGCTTGTGAAGTGTCTATTTATGAGTCATGGTCTGACGACTCAGTCGGTCGGCTAACTGGTTGCAATGTCCCAGAAGGTGGACAGCTGTTAGCATCAGTTATTGCTGTATGGATTCCTGCTAAACAGCAAGGGTCTGTCTGCATAGGGCGCGAGACTTCGTACTCCCTTGCTTGTTGAGGTAGAACACTACTGCAGTGTTGTCTGACTGGATCAGTGACGATCCTGGCTTGAGGTAGGGCTGGAACACCTGAAGGGGCAGACGGACCACTTTCATCTATAAGAGCTTGATATGAGACAGATGGGGAGAAGAGGGCCATTGGGCTTGGGTCTGGTAAGGACCTAAGTGCACTCCCCCTCCATCAGGGAAGCATCTGTGGTCAGTGTTTGCGTGGAGGGAGGGACCGGAAAGGCATTCCCTGATTCAGATTGATTCTGATTGTCCACCATGTTAGGGAGGACTTCAGAGAAGGAGTGACCTTGATTTTGTCTTTGAACTGTCCTGTTTTTTGGGACCATTGATTCTGGAGGGTCCACTGGACAGGTCTCATGTGGAGATGGGCGAAGGCTACCACAGGGATGGCAGTGGACATGTGACCCAGAAGGTGCAGCATTTGTCTGGCTGTGACTATAAGTCTGTATGTGTAATGCCAGAGCTATATGTGTATCCTGCCGGGCAGGTGGGAGGTAAGCTCTGGTTGTAACTGTATCTAGAACAGCTCCAATGTATTGGAGAGACTGTGTTGGGTTTGGACTGGACTTTGGCCAATTTACTGTAATTCCCAGATCTGCGAAGAGCTGCAAGGTAGCATCTAGGGAGGCAAGCAGAGCTACTCTGGAGTCTGCTTTTATAAGCCAATCATCCAATCATCTAGATATGGAAAGATGAAGCGCCCTTCTCTTCCCAAGGCTGCTGCCACCACCGCTAGGCACTTGGTGAACACTCTGAGGGCTGATGAAAGGCCAAAAGGGAGTGTTCGAAACTGTTAATTTTGACCCAGTAAGTTGAAGCAAAACGTGTGGTGGGCAGGGTGGATGGGAATATGAAGGTAGGCATCCTTCACGTCTAGGGCGCAAAGCCAATCGTCCTGTTTCAGAATCAGCATGATGGTCGGTACGGTGACCATGCGGAAATGTTTGTACTGAATGTAAAGATTCAGTTGTCTGAGATCCAATATTGGTCTGAGGTCTCCTGTACATTTGGATACCAGGAAGAAATGGGAGTAAAATCCCATTTGATGTTCCGGAAGGGGCACTGGTACAATGGCCTTTTTGGTCAAAAGAGCTGTCAATTCCTCCCGTAGGATGGGTATATGCTCTGGAGGATAATGAATCTTGTGTGGAGGGCAAGGGCATGGTGTGGAGAGAAACTCCAATGTATGACTCTTCTGTATAATCTGAAGTACCCAATTGTCAGAAGCAATTGTTTGCCAGACCTCCAGATGGAGGGCAAAAATTACCCCCCACAGCCTCTGAGGCCTGGTCGAGGAGGCGGGGGGAAAGCCTAGTGGGTCACTGGGCGGCGGGGTGCAGAGCTCCACTTGAAGGGCGGGAGCAGGCACCTTGGGTGGCAGAGGTGTTGCCTCTGTTGAATTGAGCACGACCTCTGAAGCCAACTTTGTTATTACCTCTGTACTGACCACCTCTTTTGGAATAAGAGGAATGTTGAGCACGGTAGGTTGTAGATGGCGTATGATACATGTCATGGACCATACAGAGGGTTCTGCCTGATGCCTGTAAGTCATCCAGTAAAGTTTGAGTACCTGGCCCGAACAGCTTGAACCCATTAAAGGGGACAGTAGCTACTTTATGTTGTATATCAGGTGCAAAGCCTGAAACGCGAAGCCAAACGTGGCGACGCAGAGTGACACCAGTGGCTGACAGATGGGCTGAGGTATCTACGGCATCATATCTCAACCTGAGAAGGTGATGGGAGATAAACTGCTAGTTGTCACTGTAGCCAATAATTTATCCCTGTCCTGTGAAGGAGGGAGTTTATTGATAAGCTGAAGAGCAGAGGACCCCATGGTACGCTGATACTTAATCACATGATCCATATAGTTCAAAATTCTGATACACATAGCACCTGAGGAAAAGACCTTTTTCCCCAGATAGTCAATTTTTCGGGATTCCTTATCAGGAGGTAAGGAGGTCATGTGTTCAGGTTTTTTGCTATGGTCATGAGCAGCAGTAATGACTACAGAATCTGCCTCTGCAATACTATACAGAAAGGGGCGGTCCAAAGGAGCCTGATATAAACTATCTACTTTCCGGGGAACAGCTGTAAAAGCTGAAGGTTGATGCCAAGTAGCCAGCATGGCATTCTGGTAAATTGGTATTAGTAGGGGAACCACTAAAACAGGCTCCTCTGGTAATTCAAGGTATTCTGCCATATCCTTACATTGCTTGTCATGTTCCGTAGTGGAGAACCCCATGACTTTTTGAATTTGAACCATCATTTCACTAAAGGAAGGGTCACCTGGGTGAGAGGCGGCCGCAGGCAAAGGCAGATCCTCATCCAGGGAAGAGATTTCAGAATAGGGGGATTCCGGATTAGGGAAATCCAAATCTTGAAACTCTTCATCCTCAAGATCACCGGTGAGATCAGGTGGCAATTCTTGGTCATCTGACAAATAATCCTCTATAAATGGAGGAGGAGACCAGGGTGGTGTGATATCCTGGTCACTGCGGAATCTTTTAGGCGGAGGAGGGGGAGGAGATCGGGTGAGATCACCCAGCCCTTCAGAGGGCTGAGAATGCCGCATGGCATGCAAGACACATCAGACTACATTGATGAGGTCCCTTTCCTGGGAAGGAGGGGGGTAAGAAGGGGGGGGGGGGGTATGTTGGGAAACCAGAGAGGTGATAGAGGGAATAGGACGGGTAGCCTGAGCAGGTCTTGCCCCTGGGCAGTAAAGACCAGTGTCCTGATCTCTGTCCGCCTGACCCTATAAGAAGCCACCTGGGTAGGCAGAGGGGCAGTCAATAAGGCATAAGCTGTGGGCTTCCCTTGAGGAATGTGGGATCTCGTCAACGAGCCCGAAGGGGAAAAAGAGTTATTTCCACTTAAACTACCAGATGCCATCAATGGGAGTGGAGCTCCCATTGTCGGAGCAGCAGTATATTTTACTGCTTGTAAAGCACTGGAAAGTGTAGTCGATGAGAGGGTATAAGCCTCCGTCAATGGAGCAGTCACTAGTTGGACTGCAGTCAAAGCACAAGAAAGCGCCGTTGATGAGAAGGTATGAGCCACCGTCAACGAAGAAGCACTTAAAGGACGTCCCGTCGACGGAGAGACACCAGAAACAGTGGCTGTCAACGGACGTCAAGGCAGGGAGTGTGAGGAGGGTTTCTCCTTCTCCTTTTTCTGCCTGGAAAGAGAACCAGTAGAGGCAGAGCCCTTGGTATGAGCCCCCTGGTTCTCTAAGAGACATTTTCTGCTTCACCAAAAGTTACTGAATTTCAAACAACTGTCGTCAACGAGTTGCCTGACTGAAGTCCCGACATAAGCTGCAGGAATTGGTGTTGTGTGTGGGTCCCAGGCACCTTGCACAGAGCGTGTGATTGTCAAAGCGATATATCTTCCTACCGCCATTACAGAAACGAAATAAAGCTTGTTTAGTTGAAGAATCAGTAGACATTCATCTTAGTTCCAAGTTTCTTGTCGATGACTGCTACACAGAAGTTGCACTAGCTGTTGCGCGAGCTGAAGACGGTGGGAAAATGAACTGAGGATACCAGAGACCGCCCACACTTATATAGGAAACAGGAAGCTGATGTCATGTGTGGGTGGTCTCTGGTGAAAAACTGCTAGCAGAGCTGCCGTGCATCACAGCGACTTCTGCTGGATACCCAAAAGTATTACCTACCGCATAAGACCACTCAGTGGAAGATCTACTGTTACAGGTGAGTAACCTGTTCTTCTAGAATCGTGGATATGTTGTTCTAGCCACACTTGCTGGCTGACTCCTAAACTTAGGGAACAGAGATTGAAGAACTGAAGCCCCAAAACCAGCATCCAGGTGTGACTCAAGGTCGATGTGGTAGTGGGAAATGAAGGTGATTGCTTACTTCCAGGTATCAGTCCTGCAGACAGCCTGGATAGGAACATCCCTAGAAGCAGCCACAAATGCACTGGTATGGCGGGTGGAATGAGCTCTTATCCCTATGAGAGGCTCCTTGCCTGCCAACCAGTAGCAGAGATCGATGCAGGATGTTATCCATCTGCCAATCATCCGCTCTGGTGCAGGTCTGCCAGGTGTGGCTTCAGCGTAGGTGATAAACAGCTGGTGAACCTCTCCCTGAATTTCAGCCGTGTGCTCTTTATAAGAGACAGCTTGTTTCAGGTCCAAAGTATGGAGCCTGTGCTCGGCCGCCAAGGTGTAACTGGGGTAGTACACCGACAGAGTCAACACCTGGTTCAGGTGAAACTCCGACACCACCTTCGGAAGGAATTTTTGGGTGGGGGCGCAGGACAGCCTTGACCCTGTGGAAGACCAGATAGGGAGACTCAACAGAGAGTGCCTGGAGCTCCCCAATCTTTCTGGCTAATGTGATAGCCACCAAGAAGTCGGTCTTCCATGACAGGTGTGACATCTCACACCTGTGCATCAGTTCGAATGGCTTGCCCATGAGCTTTGCCAGTACCAGCAGTAGATCTCACAGTGGTGGTGGTTCATGCATTGGAGGGGAAATGTGGTTGAGGCCTTTGAAGAAGCACCAGACCATCTTCTCCTGAGCCACCGTCTGCTGACCAGCTTACGCCTGGTAAGCAGAGATGGCTGCCAGGTGTACCTTAAGGGTCGTAGACCGAAGACCCCCTTTGGAGAGAGACCAAAGGTAGTCGAGGATGCTAGTCTCCGGATAGGATGAAGGGTCCAGGCCCTTGCCCTGGCACCAGATAGAGAATCTCTTCCATTTGAAGGCATAGCACCTCCTGGTTAACTCCTTCCTAGATGCCTTAACTACACTGAATACATCATTGGAGAGACCCAAAGCCTGGAACTCTAGCCGCTCAGGATCCAGGCTGTCAGGTGCAGGGACTGAAGGTCCAGATAGAATACCCTCCCCTGATTGACCTAGAGCAAGTCCGAGCATGCTGGAAAACACCTCGGGTGCCTGGTGCTGAGGCTGAGGAGATCTGGATACCAGAACTGGCGAGGCCAGTCTGGGGCTGCCAGGATCACCTTTGCCTTGTCCCTCCTGACCTTGAGGAGCACCTTGTGAACCAAGGGAAGTGGAGGGAAGACATAGAAGAGGCCTGGGGTCCACGGCCTCGAGAAGGCATCCCCCTGCAGCGAGCCCTGCTGAGGGGGACAGGCATGGAACAGCCTCAGCTCTGTGTTCTTCCTAGAGGTAAACAGATCCACCTGAGCAGTGCACCAGTGGGAGAACAGGCTGTGTACCACCTCTGGATGGAGAGACCACTCGTGGGATGCCTCGCCCACATGGCTGAGAGCATCCGCCAGCTGATTCAAGGCTCCTGCCACATGAATGGCTAGGAGATCTGCCTCCAGTTGGGCTCATGAGGGTCCAGATGTAGACAGCTTCCCTGCACAGAGGCTGGGAATGCATGCTTCCCTGTTTGTTGAGATAGTATATGGTCGTGGTGTTGTCCATCTGGACCTGAACCACCTGACCCCGAAGGAATGGAGCGAATGCAGTCAGCACCAGCCAAACTGCTCGGAGCTCCAGCAGGTTGATGTGACATTGGGATTCCTCTGGGGTCCAGAGCCTTCGGACTCTGTGGCCCCCATGAGGGCACCCCAGCCCCCGAGAGAGGCATCAGTCGTTAGAATGGCTGTCGGCGCTATGCGGACAAATGGGATCCCCTTCTGCAGATGTTCTAGGACGGTCCACCATTGGACACATCCCACATCTTCTGGGTCACAGTGACCAGCTGGTTGCTGTCGCTGAGTCCACTGCCTGGCCAGCTCCCACTGAAGGGAGTGCATATGCCACCGGGCCCATCGGACCACGGAGATGCAGGCCACCATGTAACCCAGAAAGTGCTGGAAGTTCCGGGCAGGGCGCAAGTGCCCAACCAGAAATGATTGGGCAAAGGAGGAGAGCACCTCCACCCTGTCCTCGGGGAGCCTGGCTCTGGCTCGGCAAGAGTCGAGCTCTGCCCTAATGAAGCAGATCATCTGCGAAGGCACAAGTTCCAACTTAGTCTCGCTGATTAGGAGACCAAGTTTGAGACAGGTCTGAAGAGCCAGATCCCTGGATCTCTCTACCTCCTAAAATGGAGGGACCCACTATGAGCCAATCGTCGAGATAGGGGTAAACTCTGACCCCCTGATGCCAGAGGTAGGCCGCCACCACTGCACCGACCGCATTTGCTGAAGACCCGGGGGGCCAATGACAGGCCAAACAGCATGGCTTGGAACTCGAAGAGGGCTCCCTCTGCTCAGAAGCAGAGGAACATTCTGTGAGATGGATGGATCAGGACGTGAAAGAACGTGCCCGGCAGATCCAGTGAGAAATACCTATGTTCTGCTTGAGAGATGGTATGATGTGAGATAGAGTTACCATCCTGAATGTGCGAGACCTGAGGAATTAGTTCAGATTGTGCAGATCTAGAATGGGGCACCAGCCCCCCGTCCGTTTCGGAATCAGGAAATACGTGGAGATGAATCCTGGGTTGACAGGGGGATCCATGATTCTGGCCACTACCTCCTTGCAGAGGAGTTGAGTGATGTCATCTCAGAGAGCCGACTGAGCATGCATGGAAACCATTCCTTCCCATGGGGCGTAGGCTCGGCTTGGTGGGTACTGCTCGAACTCCAGAGGCAGCCCCTGGCCGACCACTTCCAAGACCCAAATACCGGACCAGGTGGAAAGGAAGTGGTGGAGCTGGCTTCCCACGGGAGGACCCAGAGTTGGTGTGATGGGAATGGGGTTGGAAATCCCTATCCCTTCTCTGTGCAGGCTTGGAGGAGGAGGAAGATTTGGGTTGGGGACCACTGGGACCTTTTCCTCTGGGCCTACGGGATGCCCAGGGCCCTGGCTTGGGCCAAGGGTGCCAGGGTTGAGCATGCTGTTGTTGGTGCCCTGACTGAAAGTGGGGCTGCTTGGCCGCAGGGGCAGAAGGCTGAAAAGGCTTTCTCTTCTGCTTTTTGGAACCCTGGGGTTCCTTCTGGGCAGAAGTTGCTGAGTCCAAGGTGGCACTGGACTTTTCTATGTGCTGGAGGTGACCGTCTACTCCTGGACCAAAAAGATCGGCACCCAGGAAGAGGACATCTGTCAATTTGTGCTGAGTGTCTGCTGTGAAGGTAGAGACCCTCAACCAGGCCCTGCAGCACATGGCAACTGCAGCCGCCACTGATTGGGCACAAGAGTCCCCGATGTCCAGAGCCATTTGGAGTTGCTGCTTTGCAACTGCCTGGCCCTGGTCACGGACCTGTTTGACAATAATCTGGAGGTCTGTCAGGAGATGAGTAAGGACCTCATCGAGGGAACCCAAGAGGGTGTGAGAGAAATGCACCATGATGATGGCCAAGCTTGCGTGATGAAGGCCAAGTGAAGAGGCAGTATAGACTTTCTAGGCCGAATGGTTCAGCTTTATGGACTCTTTGTCCAGGGGTCTATTGATATCTCCTGAGTTTCACAAGCGCCTGAACACAGATTCAGTCACCAACCCCTCGGCCAAGGAGTGTTCTATGAATCCCGAAAGGGAACCTATGGTAACTGCGTACTTGTGGGCCATCCGGGCTGTGGGTGCAGGGCAGGAGGCTGGGTGTTGCCAGAGCTACAAGGTCAGGCCAACAATGGCCTCAGCCATAGGGAAGGCCTCTGTTGCAGAATCCCCTCATCTGAGGATATCAGTGAGGGGATATTCAGCCCGTTTCTGGACGGGCTCCAAGGGCATCCCTGTGGATTCCGAGATGAGACGGAGTTTGCCCATGAAGGACATGGGACCCTCCTCCGTTGAGAGACTCCCTATGGATTCGTGGTCTAAAGGACAAGAATGCAGGTCGGAGTCGTCAGACTCCAAGGAGTCCGGACAGATCAGCCAGCCCCTATGTTACCTTCGACCCGCCTAGGATGGTCAGGAGTAAGGGTGACTGACAGCCTATGAAGAAGGCCCTTAACGGGTCAAGACTCCTTGGAAGGAGCCCCAGAGGTAGGCTGTTTAGGTGGCGGTTCCACCCGAATTGGTGGAGAGGCCGGTTTTGGCCAAGCCAGGAGGATCTTTACCGGCTCCTCGGGTGGAGGGGTGGTATCAACCAGTTCCTGAGGAGTTGGCTTCAGCCTAGAAGACAACAGCCAAGTGATGGCTGGAGTGGGAGCCGGAGTTGACTTTGAGCCAGCCATACTCAGCTACTGCCGCATCAAGTCCTCGTTGCATCGATGCAGCCTGCGTCAAAGCCTCTCCTCTTCCGAGGAGGACGAGGAAGAATGGCGGCAGCGACAATCTTGGAGCGCTTTCGTGCTTTCTTCAACCTATCAGTCGAAGGGGTCTGAGACCTTGACCTGAACTGTCGGAGGGGACTGACAGGGTCGTTTGGAAGGAGCCATGGAAAATCACAGCTCTTCCAGGTCAGGAATCGGGACTAGCTGGCTGGGTCTCCTCTTCGGTGGGTCCAGTCAGGATCGGGTTTCTGAATAAGGAGTTGTCGACCTCATTGAGTGATAATGGTTCGACAGGATCGAGAATGATCTCCATCGGATCATCGTCCCACGTCTTAGCCGGCTGGCTGCAATCTCGATGGAAGTCGAGAGAACAGATTCCTGGGACTGAGATCTCTCATGATCCCAAGAACGTCCTTGGCAAGACAAACCTTCTTTTTGCTCCTTCTCCTTTTTTACGGGAACAAAACACGTGCGTGCCTGAGGGACCCTCTCTCTTGGTAGGAACTGACTGACACATCTCTTTAAAGGAGCCTAAGAAGGTGGAACCCAAATTGAGCAAAACGAAGACAGACAGGGAAGAGGGACGATCAGCGGCCCATGCCGCCTTCTCTTCGAAGGCCTTCATTGGCTCCAGCTGCTCAGCGGACCCCACAGCTGTGGAGACCACCCAACAGGCCTCTTTGGATTTGAGTAGCGGGTTCCGTTTCTCCGGTCTGCCCAGTTGCAGTCATGCGAGACGATCATCCAATACACTGGGTTGAAACGCGCAACAAAAATCGCAAGCCTGGGTGTCATGGACATGGCCCAGGCAATAGATGCATGAGGCATGCCGGTCAGTTAGAGATATTTTTTGCCCATACGGGCAGCAGCAGAAACCAGGTGAGAACTTGTCCTCCATCGTGGTCATAATTGCAAAGCGATCTGAAGAAACTTGGGACGAGTTTAAGTTTGAGTAAATCTGGAGATTTATTCGGCAGGGCCTACTGTAACGCATGAGCAATAAGGAGGGAACCTGATTCTTCCAGCGGAAAGGAATATCTGCCGTCAAGGGGCGGAGCCGAGAGAGATACTACCCGAGTGGGTGGGAGGGGCCAGCTTTTAGAACTTCCTGCAAGAATTAAAGGGAAAGGGACATGCCAATAAGTGTGGCTAGAACAACATTATCCACGATTCTAGAATATGTATTTCTCTATACCTGGAGTACTAGGACCATACTCACCAGTGACAGTGATGCCTGCCTGCCAGACATTTGGGGGGGGGGATGTCTAACTGCTCTTCCCCCCAAAACTATTTATCCCGCCCAGTGCAGTGGAGTCTATCAGTCAAATGTACTGATACCGAAGTGCAAGCTGTCTATGAAAGGGAGTCTCTTCTCCCAACACCACGCTACACTGGTCCAGTTATCTCTCTTCATGTTTGGGACTCCTATTCCATTTGGTGCCTGCCTCTTCCTCACAGAATAATAAACACTGCATATAATACTGCAGTGCATAGGGTCAGTGTGATATTGGTCTATATGGTCTCAGATCACTGGTACTTGTTCCATATATTCTTAGATTTAAAGAGCACCTTCCCTCAGTTTTTTAATTCATTCCCCAGAAATCATAAAGGACCCTTACCTGGCCCAAAATCATTTAGTATAGAAAGCTGATTTTTATGTTGCCTCTATTTATGAAGGGATGGGACCATATTTTGTCTCTGTGGAGCCAAGCCGCCAATCCCTTCCACTTCCTTGTATTGAGCACTGCCCCCACACTAGCAAGGGCCTTGTTAGTCGAGGCGGGGACTTTGATTTGTTCAGAACGGGCATCTAAAATATAAAAAAACTGTGTTACGGAAACAGCCCCATTACAGAGCGCCCCCCCATGCTGTCAATATAATTACATCACAAAACGCACTAGCGTGGGGGTGGCACTCAGGACAAGGAAGTGGAAGGATTGGCGGCTCGGCTCCATGGAGCCAAAATGCAGTCTCTTTCCTTCTAAATAGAGGCAACAAAAAATCAATTTTATTCACTGATCGATTGTGGGGCAGGTAGGGGTCCTTTACAGTTTGGGGAATGAGCACCAGAAAATGTGCTCTTTGACAGTAATAGTAGTATAATAACTGGTGACCCCCTTTATCACACTAATTATCAATGTAATCAAATGGCGTAATAACCAGGTATGCTGTCATACCCAGCTGTTACGGCATTTGGAGAACTTGCGCTTCAGTTTCACTTACAGTACAACGGTGGGAAACATGCTGCTCTATAAGTCCCTGCACCAGTTATTTAAAAAATACAAAAATAAATGACTGTGTGCTTATGAAGTCTTTTACATGCCCTTGGGGAGTGATGACCACATAAACCTACTGAGCTTCGCTCTTAAGGTTTATGGGTCACTGCACACCTTGGGTGTGTAAAAAAAACTTCTGAACACACAGTCATCTATGCACCTATCAAACCTTCTCAGTCTTAGGAATGGCTCATGACATCTCAGGTCCTCCTCTCAACATCTCCTTCACCTTCCTCAGATGGCTACTGAGATTGCTCAGAAAGCTTTTTTCAGTGCCACCCCTAGGCTATGGAATGATTTGCCAGTCTCCCTCCATTCGCTAGGCACTTCCATCCTATTCAAAACTCATTTTAAAATGTCCTTCTAACCTCATCTGTGTGCAAGTGCCCCACCTAACCTGGGATGGAGGAGATCCTTAGGTCTGGATGTAGACCCCTAGGCAGTTCTCAAAGCAGTTGACTACTTAGTTGTTACTCAAGTTTTATATCATATGGTACTATGTCACTAGCTATAGTCTGGAGTCTAAATCGCAATCCGATTATGATGTTTTTGTGTTCTATGCTGCTAATCTCTTCTTCTTTATAGTGGACCTGTGCTTATTTCAGGGCTTAGTGCTGTGTGCCCTAACTGTAATTAACTTTTATTTCAGGGCCTTGTATTGTGGGCCCTGTCATTTATCTGTACTGCATCATCATTGTACGACTGTACGGATTTTACCTTTACTATTTGTTATGTATAATTCTTTGACTATGTTGTATGTGCCATCTTGATGGCCCGGATCATTCCTGAAAATGGTCCCTCAGACCAGTGTACCCACTCTGTTCCCTAATAAACAAATAAAAATCTCATATTTTTAAGTTCTTCCACTGGTAACTGCACTGCAGTATAATGTAGTTTTTTTCTAGACAGTATTTTGGGATAACTCTTACACAAATGAAACTATACAAGATAAAGCTGAACTACACTGTATTGCAATAGAAAAAAATAATTTTTATACACTTTTGCTGTTTTCAAAAACTATGTAATGCTGTTTGCGAACTGTTTCATTTAGAAACCATTTTGTGACACTTTGAGAAATGCGCTAAAAAATGATACTGCTCTAAGTTCTACCTAATAATTAGTGCCTTGAATGGGGGTCTCTGTGCTCCAATCATCTATAGTTCCTGAAGCCAACACTGACAAAGGCCTCTGCAATCAAAGTAAACATAGTTAATACCAAAAGGTTTCTAGGAAGAAATCAAGCATTGAAAAGAAGGAGCAGCAAAGCCAAAATTAATAAGGAAACTAGCCAGCCTGCCATCACAGTGGTAGGGCTACCACATGCAACGATGGCAACTAGGATTCTGGAATGGGCCACTGGAGGGACGGCAGGGGAAGAAGGATTTAGCAACCCAGCGGACACCCTCTTCCTCCAGGGAGGGAGGAGCGCTGCCTCCACTGCTGTGCTACCACTTGCGTGACCACAAGTGGCTGCGCAGTGGAAAGCGAAGTAGAAGGGTGGACGTCAGCTGGCGTGCACAACTGAGTGCTTTGCATGCCGGTGCCCAAGGAGTGATGAGAAAACTTGGAAAAAAAAGGCCTCGGCACAGCAGATGCTGGACCCTAGTACAGACACCATCAGTGCCTCCTTACAATGCATAAAGACTCTGGGTGAGTCTCCTCCAGCTTCCCATCCCAGCCTGAGTGGTAGAGGCAAGGCTCAGTGGTTTATGGTGCGCGCAGGTAGAAGTGTTGAGGACGAGTGCTCCCTGGGTGTTTCTGAGGGAAGCAGGTGCTGGACATCACAAGAGGGCATAAATGTTAAGTTAAGGAAAAAAGTAAATGAAAATTAAATGCTTACAGATCGCACAAGATTTATAAAAATCAATAATCTCAACCCACTACATAAAAATGTCTTCCAAGTTTGGGCATCTAGAGAAAACAATCTAAAGGGTGAGTTCATGCTGCAGTTTTCAATGATATTGACAATATTGATTCTGACTTCCTTACTAATCACAGGCTGACACTTTCTAATTACAAACGGAGACATGCTATGCGTGGCGGATGGGGGGAAGGTTAGAGTATTCCACGGCAACTGTGACTGACACATAGATTAGCCAACCAATCTTACGCTCTTCAGTCAGGTGACAAAAGTGTCCAGCTACTGTAACCTTTTGACTGATAGTTATCAAACGTAATTTTCTTGCTGGGACATGCTTCAAACATTCTATCACAAAAATACAAAATAAATGTTAACTACCAGCTCATTTAATATCAAAATTAAAAATACATAGGTGATACAAGGACCAATCCAGGTGACCTTTCAGTAAGGAAGCAGACAGCTGTTTCATGTAATATTTAGTGCTACTTTAATGAGAATCTGAAAAAAGGATGCTTATGGGTTTTACGTACGCACCTCCACCTCACCCACTGGCTGATTTTAAACTGCCAGATAATGCTGGAATCCAGATATTAAAAAACACAATGTCTGCAGCTGGAAACAAGATGCCACAGAGAGAACAAAAGAACCCAGCGGCCAATATTTTTCACAGCATCGATTCACGGCATTTACTAATGTAATGAAATATTCTAAGTGTAAATGACACCAGGTTATTTCTGCAGGGTACAGAATCTATGGGGCCCACGTGGCCCGCTCTGGCAGCTAAAGGGGGCACAGCATCATGAATATGCACTAACTGCAGCAGCTCGATGAGGGAGCCACAGTGCATGTGTCCCTTTATTAGGTTTAACTCAAGTCCTCAACATATCTGAAGAGCATCCTGGTATAATGAGAAGAAGTGCTAAGCAAGGGCAAGACACAGGGGGTCATGAGATTATTTGTGTCATAGATTCCACAGTGACATATCTGTTGGTTTTGCTAATCGGTTGAGACTAACGCTCTCCCTCTCTCTCTCTCTCTCTCTCTCTCTCTCTCTCTTTCACTCAATCAATCCCTTCCCCCACCTCCAGCTGTCAGCTGGATCCACAGAGCAAGACAGCTCAACTTTTAAAGACCTCATGCATAAGAAATAGATGACTTTTGCTGCTAACGAAAAAAGAGGCATCAGGGAAACCATTATTTGTAGTTTATGTTCAAAGCTAACTGGAAAGCGAGAAACAGAAGAACCACAGAAGCACAGAAGACTGCAGAAGGCCTTGCGGTCTATTTACCGTGCCCTGTGAGGATCTACATGCCCCCACACCACCACCTAGGGAATCATGACCAGCCTATCCCTTTCCCCCTGATCTGTTGATCAGGAGCTATGTTCTCTGCTCTGCTCACTGGGAAATCCCTCCCGCACCCCTTCCCCCGAATGCCACTCTGTCCATTAGCTAATATGGCCATCGTTTGAGGTTTGCAGGGAAAGTTAAGGCCTACAGTGAACAGACAGGTAAGAAAAGCTGCTGTGCCTTTATCTCCCATCATTATTTCTGTGTCTCTAATCAGTTAAATGCTGTAAATGATTCTGGACGGGTAGCAAAGCCTAACCCAGATAACCTCTTTAGTCTAAATGCCGGTCAGCTACAGATCATTAACTTGTCAATGTCTACGGTATCTAGATGGTGAACGAATTTACTAGCTAATCATAACCCAAGAGCATTTCCTAGAATGTAACCATAAAAACGGCCAAACTCTAGTGTCACTTACATTACCGCTTATGTTATGAAGCCAAAGTTGGATGCTATCAAGCTCATTCTAGGAAGTACACCTCTTTCCATATAAAGTCAAATCTGGAGCATCTGAGATCAAGTAAATACAAGATATTTGTTGGATTGCTTGACACTTGAGTTTAAAGTGTCACTTCTCAACAATTTTATTTGGCATCTTGAAAATGCCTTTTCTCCCCTTTAAAGTCACAGTGCTTGGCAGGCTGGACCCGAGACACCAAACGGTTTTATACAGTCTTAGCTTTCTTTGATATACATTCATTCATACACAAGATAAGTGTATCTGTTTTCTGAAGGGACTCTAATTCTGTGCCAGCACCTTACCCTTACCTCCTGATGTAAGTAGGCATCACGAGCACTGTCATTCTTACACCCAGCTCCTCTTAGGTCATGCTGCTCTCCAGAGTACTGCAGATCTAGGTGAACACTGTTTTGTTATCCCAGTAAGAAGACACCATAATACTGCAATTCTGCCCGTATATCTGCTGGCACACATGACCTCAACCCAAATCTAAAATGCACCACTGGAATGATGGCTAGTCAAACCACATTCTTGGTGACTCCTGACCTGGTGACCACAATGTGAGCTTAATCTTCTGTCCATACTTTTAATAACATTCATATATAGATTCATGATAAGTATATAATAACTCACAAATCCTACCTGTAATATCTGGACTGCAAGTAGGTTGAACACACCGCCTTGGAGACGTGGCTTGCTGAACCAAAGTCGATCACTTTGACCCTGTAAGGCTGCCTTGCTGGGTCAACCAACATGATATTTTCTGGCTTGAGATCGGCGTGGATCAGTCCAAGGCTCTTCAGCTTCATAAGTGCTGTTGCCACCTGCTGAAGGATAGGTCGGATGTGCTTAAGGGGCAAGGGGCTGAATTTGTTCTGCTTTAAGAAGTCATAGAGATTCTGCTCCAACATCTCAAAGACCAGGCAGGTATGGTTCTTGTGCTGAAAACACTCATAAGCCCGGACAAAGTTGTAATCGTCTGCACTTTCTGTGCTTAGTCGGGCCAGGATGCTGACTTCAATCTGACCCTGCCTGGCGTAGGATGGGTGGTTCTTTAAGATCTTTATGGCCACTATCTCATTGGTGCCTCGTTTCCAGCATTTGACTACCTGCCCAAAAGTCCCCCGACCCAGAAACTCTAACACTTCGTACGTGTTGGTCATGGAGCAAAGTACTTCGTGCTGGACTAACTGGTAGTCCCCCTCGCTGTTGGAGCCGCTGTTTTTGGAAGTTGCGGTTGAGGTGGCAGCTGTAGCTACCGTGGCACCACTGGCGTTGTTTTGAATCATTGGTGGATGCTCCTCGATTATCTGCACGCTGCTGTTGTTCTCAATCTCCTCACTCTTGCGCTTAAGACCGCATTTTTGGTAGGTATCCAGCAGGCTCACAGTGCTCCGGCGTGTCAGGTTGTGTGCGATGCCAAGCGCCTGCCCCGACACTGCCACCACTCCCGATGTGCTACTGGCGGATGTTACCACAATGTGCCCGGTGCTGGCTGGGAAAATGACAGTTTGCTCGTAGGGAAGGCTGGGGTTGGTGACCTGGAGAGATGTGCTGACTGCCACTTGCGTGGCTTGTACGTTCTTGCTCTGACTGTAGACCTTACTAAGTGTTCCGTACCCTGTCATATCCCAGTTAGAACTCGGCTCCACTTTCAGCTTCTTCAAGCTACAGAAGGCACTTGATTGAAAGGTGTGAGGGGAGAAAACTTGCACTTGCGAGGCCATACCTAAACAAATGAAAAAAAAGACAAAAGGTCAAAACATCAGGCCTGAGCAAGTCTAGAAATGTGACCAAGTCTGACATGCTAGTGACCCCAGACCAGGCCAGCACAATGTGCTTATTTTACTATTAATCATGCAGCTTCAAAATTATATAGTGAATGTAGTGTGAGAGTAACAACATTAATTGTGTGAAAAATGTACAGTATTTGTAATCTTGATAAATCATGCACTCCATGTTTTTCAGTTGTGAGGTTCACAGTTCGATATATGATTTAAAAAAAAACAACTTTTAAGTCTCTAAGTTTT
The DNA here is from genome assembly GCA_016271365.2 of Neoceratodus forsteri. Classification (NCBI taxonomy): domain Eukaryota; kingdom Metazoa; phylum Chordata; order Ceratodontiformes; family Ceratodontidae; genus Neoceratodus; species Neoceratodus forsteri. Next base: position 1,409,568,301 of record CM028131.1, on the reverse strand, counting down.
ATGCCACTCCATCTTAATATAGTAAATGTTAATTTTCAGCCACATGTGCATTGCTGAAACATTCAGACCACTCACAGCCCAAAAAACTACAGTTACAAGTATCCTAACAGAATAATATACCAAACTGCATAAGCACCATTCTCTCTCTCTCCCCCCGTATTAAGCTGCTGACCCACTGAACCAAATTTATCAGCCATAAGGCTCCTCTGATGCCATGTGGTGACATCAGTGTCATTTTCCCTCAGGAATCTAGTTCAGCTTTGAAAGCCTGAACAATGCTAGCTTCCACAGCCTTCAGGGTAGGTTATTCCTCATGTTGGCCATCCTCTGTGTTAAGTAATGCTTCCCATTTCTCCTGTCCTTCCTCCCCCTTCAGTTTAAGGACATGCCCTCCATGTCTGCTTGCACTCACTGGCTCCAACATCTGTGTATACGCTACCCTGTCTATCCCATTTTAGTGTCTAGAACGCCATGGTCATGCACAGCAGCAAAAGAAATATCTTGCACATTCAGACCCAAAGATGCAGCCATTCTATCACCAGCATCAGTCCAAGAACAGAAAATTAAAAAGACACACACACACACATGTAACTTGCAAAAAGATTCATGGGGTGCGGGGTGGAGCATGCTCGGACAGATGGCAGGTGGACGCAGAGCCCAGCAAAAAAAAAAAAAAAAGATTCAGTGGCAATTCATAGGCTAAAAACACAGGGCCACTGTGTGATTACTCAAGGCCACCGCTCAACCACCAAGGGCTTTGTTCGTTGAATGGTGACCTTGATTTTGCAGGCACTCAAACATTTTACACAAGCGTCATTTTATAATGTATAATACAGTTGACGTACACCTACAGTAAACCATTTTTACAGACAGTAAAAGTTATTAATAAAAAGCATCAAATTGGAGTTAACATTGTAGACCAATGGTTCTTAGACTTTGTCACAGTGAGCCTCCCCAAATCCATGGAAAAGATTTTGAGCCTCCCCCAAAAACTGAAATAATCCTGGGCCTCCTCAAGGAAAAATAACATGCTGTACTTTGCGCAGTACACCATGAATAAATTGAAACCCCTTTGAGTACTTAGCTCACATTCAGTTCTTTGTCTTATACTGATGTGGAACCTTTGAAAAAGAGCTCTTGTGCTCAAAGGTGTTACCTGAATAACAAATAAATAAAATAAACAAATATTATTATTCAGTTTATTGTAACCCCCGGCCAGCCTACTTGTTCCGCTTATTTTTATTCTTGAACCATTGTTACCCTTTGTTATGTACCTTCTTGGGTCAGACTACTTTTCTGTTTCCTCTATATGAAATAACCTTCCTGCATACTTTGCCTCTCCCCCTCTTTCTCTGCTCCTAAGCAACATCTCTTGGATTACTCTGCTCCCCTGCTATTGCTCTGAGCACTTCTATGCTCAACCATTGTATTTAGGCTGTTCTGCCATCAGTCTACAAATTGATCAATTACCACCACTCATTATCAGTTTATTGTTCATATTTGTTTGCACTATTGTTCATTGTGCATTTCTTGATTGTTTTGCTGTTACATTTTAAAATGTATTCACTCCCTACCCTTCCCCGAGTACACTTGAAATGAGCCTTGGCTCATTCACCTTCCCTTGTCACCTATTAGTAAATAAATACATAAAATTCACCTACTATTATCCTCTTTCAGTTTGCTTCATCTCTTAACACAAAATACATAAAACTCAAAATTTAAATGCAGTACTTTTTCAGATTTGCTTGAGCCTCCCCTGGAACAGGTTGGGGCCTCCCAAGGGAGGCTGGCCTCACCATTTGAGAACCCCTGTTGTAGACCATAGTTTCAATGAGCCATTGGGCTCCTTCTGCACGAATGTTTCGCAACACAGGGAAGGATCGGCAGAGTTTGGTATGATCTAGAATGACGGCAGAAAGCAGATGACTGCATGAAGACACTTAGGTAGCAGGTAGTATGTAAAATGCTTATGCAACATGGCTGTAACTTTGACTTACACTCTCTCTCTGTCCCTGCTACAGGGACTGCCACCTTGTCGAGGTGCTGTAAAGACACAGGAACTCTCGTGAGGAGGGTTCCACCCTCAGTTTGTTGCAGGGGACGAGGTCCTCTTTGGCCAAAAGTATCTTAGAGAAGAAAGCCCAACTCTAAGAAAAGAGAGGCACTGCCAAAGGAGGGGTGGGATGGTGGTAGCAACAAAACAAACACTCAAAGGATGCTTAGGCATGCACGGTTTAATGGGAAGTCCCCTCAACCAACTTTCTGTATACCTGTGTAGTCTGTAGGTGTGAACAATGATTCCCTCTCTTGCATCCCCATAATTTCTTCCTGAATTAAATGCAACTGAGGTTGCTTCACTCTGTTCTGCCTGGTGTGAAAACCTGCTTGATTTCAATATAACGGTCATGACCCAACTCATGTAAGGCATCTTGGAATTTTATGACGTTTTTTGGGCTAAAGCCTGCAGTAGCTATACTGTATTAGTCAGTGGTGTGGCTGTTCTCTGCAGTCCCTATGTTTTTGTCTTATGATGTCCATGAAACTTTTCAAGGCATAGTAAGTGTCCTGCTGTTTGTGTCATTTAAAATGTATCTGAGTTAGAAAAAAATGCTTTTAGAGACTACAGGGACTTCACAAAACATGTAACAGAACTGAATGAGAGTATACCTTCTGCTGGCTTGTGCAGATACACATCAACTCCTACATACAGAAAATAGGTTTAGGGGACATTCCCTTTAAGCACCGGTCAGTGGGTGGCAGCTAGTCTCGTCCACTACCCCATCAAATGATGGATATACAGCTCTTTAAAAAATATTAAAGTGCACCATGTCAGTACAGAAAATTGCATTACAGAAAGAAAAACAAGTTTCAGGTTACACTATTTCCTTATTGCTGCAACACAGTATAGGCCTTGGGGAGTGCTCAAAGAACTACCTTTTCAATAAATTGATTGAGGAAATGTTTCTGTCAATCAGACGCCAGCAAGAATGCAATGCATTCCAATAACCTGGCCAAGAAATTGCACTGGAGTTCCGACAATATGAACCTTTAACTAACAGATTAGAAAACTGACAACTCTGATTAAAGGCCCTCACATGCGTCCCACACAGAAAACACTGAAGAAATGTACAAGGGAGCCTTTCCCCATAACATTTGTGTACATTAGTTGTAAAGTGTGAAATATAGCCATTTACCAGAGACAGTCACGCCACAGTGTGATAAAGATCACAGTGGTGGGTGTCTCAGGGAGCACTTGAAATTGCAATGTATAAGACGATTAAAGAGATGTTTAGCTTATTCAGAAGGAAACCGGAGGCTTTCGCGTAAATAACATAGAAACACAGAAACATAGAATTTGACGGCAGATAAGGACCGCTTGGCCCACCTAGTCTGCCCATTTCCCTACCTAACGGATAAGCTGCAGATCCTAGTTAACCAACAGCCTACTTCCTCCTACCCCCCACTAGAATTGCCTTATGTCTGTCCCATGCATTCTTGAATTCCTCCACTGTTTTTGACTCTACGACCTCCTCAGGAAGGCTGTTCCATGTATCCACAACCCTCTCTGTGAAGAAATACTTCCTCACATTACCTCTGAGCCATTCCCCCTCTATCTTCAAATTGTGCCTCCTTGTTTTTGCACATCTCTTTTTCTGAAAGATGATATCCTCTTGGACTTTGTTGATTCCCTTGAGGTATTTGGAAGTTTCTATCATGTCCATCCTCTCCCTCCTTTCCTCCAGGCTATACATCTTTAGTTCCTTTAGTCTTTCTTCATATATCTTCTGATGCAGACCCTGCATCATTTTGGTTGCCCTCCTCTGGACAGCCTCCACCCTGTCTATGTCTTTGCGGAGAGGGGGTCTCCAGAACTGTACACAGTACTCCAGATGTGGTCTTACCAACTGTCTGTACAGAGGGCCAACAACTTCCTGTTTTCTACTGGTGATGCCTCTCCCTATGCATCCCAGTATCCCCCCAGCCCTCCTTACTGCCTTCTCACATTGCTGGCCCACCTTTAGGTCATCTGATATGACTAGCCCCAGGTCCCTTTCCATTTTTGTTGTTGTCAGTATCTCACCCCCCATTGTGTACTCTTCCCCTGGGTTTTTGTTTCCCAGGTGCATTACTTTGCACTTCCTTGCATTGAAGCTAAGCTGCCATACATTTGACCATTCCTCCAACCTTGCCAAGTCCCTTTTCATCCTTTGCACCCCACCTTGTGTATCAACCCTGTTGCAGATCTTTGTGTCATCTGCAAAGAGACATACTTTCCCTTCCAGTCCCTCTGCAATGTCACTTATAAAGACATTAAAAAGGACCGGCCCCAGTACAGAACCCTGTGGTACCCCACTAGTAACCCTCCTTTCTTCACTGTGGACTCCATTTACTATTACCCGCTGTGTCCTGATGTCCAACCAGTGTTTTACCCAGGCTACCACCCTAGGACCCACTCCCAGGCTGATTAATTTGTGTATTAATCTTTTGTGCAGGACTGTGTCAAATGCCTTGCTAAAGTCTAGGTAGGCCATGTCCACAGCCCTTCCCTGGTCTACTGCTTTGGTCACCGAGTCAAAGAAATCAATTAGATTTGTCTGACATGATCTTCCCGCCAGAATCCATGCTGCCTTGGGTCCCAGCCCCACTGGCCTCTAGGCACGCAAATACCCTTTCCTTCAGAAGTGATTCCATCATTTTCCCTACCACTGAGGTCAAACTGACAGGTCTGTAGTTTCCTGCCTCTGTCTTGCTCCCACTTTGTGAAAGGGAATCACATCCGCCTCCTCCAGTCTCTCAGGTACCACCCCATCCTCCCATGATTTATTAAAAAGGGTAGTCAGTGGTGTTACTAGTTCTTCCTTAGTTCTTTAAAATTCTGGGTGAATCCCATCAGGCCCTATTGCTTTATCCACCTTCAATTTTAAGAGTTCTTTCAGAACCCTTTCTTCTGTGAAAGGACTAATATCAACCCCCCTATCCAGAGTGCTTCTATTGACCAGATTAGGTATTTCCCCCTGCTTTTCCACTGTGAATACTGAGCAGAAGTATTCGTTCAGTATCCCTGCTTTTTCACTGTCGCTCTCTGCCCAACCACCTTCCTCTTTGTTCAGCCTCAGTATCCCTGCCTTAGTCTGCATGTTCAAAATATGGAGGCTCATAGAATTAGCAAGTGAGAGCCTAACTTCCATCGAGAGACAATGTCCGTGCCTGAACAATCATCCCATGTTTGAGTTCATCACTTTGATGATGTTGTTGGTCTGGGTTTCCCATTTAAGCACCTCAGCTAACCACAGGCCTAGGTATTTGGAACTGCTTATACCAAACCCAAACTTCTGTTATCTGTAGTTGAAATTACAGAAAAGATTTAATTCACACTTGCACTTTTTGGTCTTAAAAGAGGGCCAAAAAGTGCAACCTTTTGCACAGACCCAAGGAATTGTTATACTGAGAACAAAGGATCTGCGTGATCCTAATATTTAAATTAAGGTGCCAGATGTATCTTTGTGCAAGATTACTGCCACACACATGTATACACGTAGCATAGTGCCACGCACATAACGTGTGTGACTGCACAGTCAACTCAAACATCCCCCTGTACCCCCCCAACTGGTACCTCTGATCTGCTTCTGGCCCTCCAGTGAATTTCTTCAGTATGCCCCATGATGGTTTCCCTGGTGGTCTAGTAAACCCCCAACCCAAGTTTCTTTAGAGTTCCTGGTAGTCTAGTGGTTCCCTGTTCCTAAACACACTGCTCCACATAACAATCCCTTGACAATGCAGTAAAACACTGATCTCAGTTCCCTGCCAGGTGTGCACACACAGCACAGCACTACTACACCCCCCAACTGCCAGTTTTTGCAGGCAGTATTTGGCAGCCATCACAGTGCTGCACCAGGTGCGCCAGCGGTAGTTAACAATATGAACGGTACTGCTAGTTCCGCCCCATTCCACGCACAAATACATGCTGGTGTGAACTGGTGCAGAAGGGCCTCCTGACCCCTCTGAGCAGAGCTCAAAAGGGATTGCAAGCAAGAGACTGGTGGTAAATCATTTCACAACGATTTATCTACGTGTGCCTTGTGAGTGAGAATCTGGCCCAGTGTCTCCTATCTGGCTTAGCTGACGGCGGGAATCTGTTATTTTGATTTACTACTAAACGTGAGTTAACTCGCTGATTTTGCTACAACTGACAGGCTATGCCTGGGGTTCTGTGGAGCAGACACCCCTCCCACACAAGCTCTATGTAAGAGCACATGCACGTAGCATCCTCTGGACACTCATTTCTTTGCTCCCGCCATCCTCCCCATCTCTTCCGGCAGGTTACCACCCACCTTCTGGGCTTCTCCCCTCAAGGTTCCTTTAGCCAAAGGGCCTGCCTTCCTGTGTCACCTCCACAGATAAAACCCTGCTCAAGAGGGTTCCTGTCCATCTGATACCTTGAAAGGGTGGCGGCTTCTTCTGGGAACAGAGAGTGTGAAAGGCCATAGCGACGCCTCAGATCTAATCACTACACTAGCAGTACTGAGCTACTTATAGTACTCAGTAACCTTATCCAAGTCAGGAGCACAAGCACTGTACTACTGTAGGCTGCACAAGCATTCACAACTATTCCAGCAATCAGCTGCAGTAGCTCTCCATACTTGGCTGTGCACTGAACCAGTGAGCTACAGCGAAAGACACAGAGAGAGAGGGAGAGAGACAGACAGACTAAAAAAAGTGAAATCAACACAACACAAGATGTAATTGTGTTTGAACTAATTAATGCAACAGATGGCAAATACAGCTGAATCCCAGCAAAATCAAGTCTGCTGGCAGTTTCAGACTCTGGAATGCCACTCTCCACTGCTAAATGTGATCTGACTTATAATGTTCATTACTACTACTTCCTACTATGCTATGTCTAACACAAATATTAAAATCTTGTGTACAAAAAGTACCTGCATAAAAAGGGCCTGGGAAAAAAAGTAGGAACATTTCACCCAATGCTGCGCAGCACAGAAGCAATTTTTATCCCCTGCAACACAAAGGTGTTTACCTATAGCAGCTATGTGCTATTCATCTGGGGTGGGATACTCAGACTGCACCAGGCTGTGGCGCAAGCCTGGGCGCAGCACAACTGGGATGTGCCAGGGCACTGACAGGGTGATATTCAACGGTGCTGCGCCATGACTCAGCGCCGCTGAATATCGCTCCCTTGGCCACCCGTACAGCCATGGAGCAATGGCACTGCACCAGCGCAAGTGGCCAGAGAGGAGCAGGGGATGCGCCAGCACAAGTGCCTTTGCACTAGGTGCATCAACCGCGATATTCGGTGGTGGACATGCAAATGGGGCCATAATGCATGCAAGGCGCAAATGGGGCTATCTGCATGTCCTCTTTATCACCTTTGCATGCGCAGGTCGCCCGATCCCGGTGACTTGTGCCCGGCGCCCTGCCAGGCAGCAGCAGTCAGGGACCGATGCCCCCTGCCCCTCACTGGCAACATGCTCCAATGCCCGATCGCAGGCTGTAAATAGTAATAACTTCCCTGGTGGTCCAGTGGACCTATCTCCGTGCCCGATCGTGGGCTGTATTAATAAAGAACCTCCCTGGTGGTCCAGTGGACCTACCTCCATGCCCGATCGCAGGCTGTATTAATAAAGAACCTCCCTGGTGGTCCAGTGGACCTATCTCCTTGACCGATCATGGGCTGTAATATTACAAACACACCCTGGTGGCCTAGTGGTACCTGTACCCCCCCAACCTGCCCACTCTATCCCACCACGCTCCCCGGTCAGGCGGCCGCAGCACCCACCCACGAGCCGCCCGGCTGCCCGGCGTACAGTACGTTTCGCATGCCCGTTGGTCCTGGCGTGAGCCAGCCAGGCATCTGGCTCATACTATGCTACACAGTCGATATGTGAATGGATCCATTCACGTATCGGGATTAATACCAGCTCTGATTCAGTACTGCACCCATTGGCCCAGCTGTGGACCAATGGGCGTGCAGCTCCTGCTGTGCGCCCTCGGTCGGCGGGCAGCCGGGCAGCTTGCGGGTGGAGTGCTGCTGTCCGCCGCTGACTGGGGGGGAAGCGGGGTGGTGGGAAAGAGTGGGCAGGTTGGGAGTGGGGTACGGGTACCGCTAGACCACTAGGGAGTGTTTTTAATATTACAGCTCGTGATCGGGCAAGAAGATAGGTCCACTGGACCACCAGGGAGGTTCTTTATTAATACAGCCCGTGATCGGGCACAGAGATAGGTTCACTGGACCACCAGGGAGGTTCCGTATTATTACAGCCCACGATCGGGCATGGGGGGGGCGCTACGCCACCGGACTGTGCCGCCAGAGCTTGGGTGGCCACCCACAGCTGGCAGCTGCTGTGTTGCGCCCTGCGTTACGACAGCTCACCTGTGGGTGGCCAGCTGTTGCTCCATTATTTTATGGCGTAACTGTGTGCGGCGCATGTTGGGGCTGCACCTGCATATTCGCAGCACATCCCGGGCTGAATATCGGGATGTGCAGAACATGCATGGGCACGCCCCCCCCCCCTTACCTGTGCCACATATTTTACCGATGCGCCCCGGTGCATGAGGATTTGTGCTGCACATGTTCCCCCATTGAATATCGCACCGCGGCACATCAGTGGGTTCCGCATGGCGCAACTCAATTGCGCCATGAGCAACCCGTTTGAATATCCCGCCCCTGATGTTTCCTACACAGTGGTCACACAGTTGCTTCACACCAGGCTGTATGTAAAATGTTTTGCATACTCTTTCCACTGCTACTCAAATCAAGTGTGGCATTACTGGTATGGAAACAGCTTGGAATCACATTTTCCCTGGGTACAAGACAAGCTTAAAGTGAGTTTTGTCACTTTGGTTAAAAACTTTGAAAAACATATGTTTTATACAGTTTCTGCTCCTATTTTCTTTTTTTTTTTAGTCTTCACTTACATGGAAACAGGAAATGTGTCCCCTAAAACTGATCTGCTCCTGCTGTGTAATTCTTTGCTGATCACACCAGCCTCCATCTGTGACATCATAATCATGGCCACAGCTACAGACTGTGATGTCACAAACAGAGGATTAAGACTTCAGCAAAGGGTTAAGTAACAGAAGCGGGTGAACTCTCGGAGACAATCACCCTGTTTCCATGAAAGGTAACATTGTCACGAAGAACAAAACAGAAGGAAAATGCACACACTGTATCAATATAAGCTTACTTTGACTCTTTTGACAATGTTTGTTTCTCAATGTAGAGTACAGGTGGCAGTGCCAATGGTACTGAATAACCCCCCACACCCTGGCATACCACCTTTTTCCATGTATTTCTGCTGCTGCTTCACTGTGTGAGTCACATCCATATAGTTATGCCAGCTTGACTGCAAGATCTGCTCCTTTCTTTCTCATTACAAAGCACAGATCACTCTTGTAATTCCTGGGCCTGCCTTTTATTTGGTAATGTTAAAGATGTCAGTATGAATCACATCTGTGTCAGACAGCATGAACTAATACGATGCTAGTACAGTAAAACGGAAGACTGGATGCCCAAGATTTGTGGTGCGGGAGGGGATCACTGCACAGGCATCACTGCGGGTGGCAGGGGGTGCTCCTGGGTGCCCAGAAACCCCCTCCCATCCTGCTTCCCTTATGTTTTCATAAAAAAAGTTTTTCGTACACCGGGACTACATAATGGGATTTCTTTGGTGGAAAACCCCCTCTTCCCAAATCCTGGTTATGCCCCTACAATGTTAGCTCTTCAGATCGTCACAAGATTCGTTATTACACTGGGACTTTTTTTTTTTTGCTGGACTGTTTGAGGGGTTTCTATTGGCAGGACTTGTTGCAGCATTTGTGTTAAAGGAAATGGAAGGATTGTGAGTTGACAGAACACTGAAAATGTAAATTACAGGGGTCTGTATTTTCAAAAGTGGATAAACTGTGCTCGTGTGGCAAAGAAAGTTGCATAAGGGAGTGTACTCTTGCATAAACGCATTCTCTTCAACATGTTTGCAGTTTTGAAAAAAGAATTGCCTTTCTGCACCCTTTTCCACATTTTATGCAGCATACACTATTTATTTGCACAGCAAAAGAATGTCTTGTGCAGTGGCGCAAGAAATGCTACACCTGGTAACTATTTGTTATTATCATCATGCATAGAATTTTTGGTGCACCTGTATTACAATAGTCCCGTGAGCGCTCCCTGTCATTCAGATGGCAGCTGGGGGCCAGCCTGGTGGCTCAGAGGTTTGAGGTGATGGATGCCACACCTCGTGCCACGCCAGCGACCTGGGTTTGGGAATGAGCCTGGGTCATCGGAGGTCAGCAGAGGGGAGAGGGAGAGGATGTGAGTGGCTGCCGGCTGGCAGCCCTCTGCCTCGGGAAGGTGTAAGAGGTATCCTTGGAGCTTGGCCGCCCCCTGGTGGAGGCTGGAGTGGCAGCGCCACTCCAAGGTCTGCCGGCGTTAGGCCGAGGGAGGGCTGAAGAGACCAGCACTGGAGCTGTGGTGCGCATGTGTACCTCCATGCACATCTGCCACCACTTCTGGGGTCTCGGGCGTAGGATCACGGGGAGTAAATGGAGGAAACAGTGGGGGCCACCAAGGATGATGCATCCGGACTGGCTCAGGGGATCTGCCGGGGCAAGGATAGTGCCTCAAGACCCCGAAGGACCCCGAGACCGCTAGGGTTGGCTGACAATGAGAGTGACCCGCTGCAGGAGGATAAATAAAAAAGTTGCAGATGGCAGCTGGGCAAAGTGCTGACGGGAGGGACTGTGCTAGTTGCTGTCCCCAGTGCAGAATAGCTCATTGGTGAGTTGAGGCAAGGGGTGTGTGTGGAGTAGTAGAGGGTCCTGAGCAGTCATGATTGGGGGGATCTGTTGGCCATTTGGATGGGGGAGAATCAAGGACATGGGGGTACACTGGCCACCAGTGTGGCATATATTGATGTACAGGTCGCCAGGAGTGGTGATGGGGGTACAGAGGGGGTTCAATTACTTGACAGGGGGCGAAGATCAGTGGATGGAGGGGTACACTAATCACCAACGGGGGTTCAAGCACATGACAAGTCACCAGGAGTGGTGATCGGTTGGGCGTATCTGCACAACTCCACACAATGCCGCTGCACAGTCATATACAGCAGCACTGTGCGACATGCTAATGAGCCCATAATGGGTATGCAAATTGCCCTTAGCGCCATGCATGCCTTACGGGCGTATCAACATTTTAAGGCTGAATATGGCTCACAGGAGCACTGGCACTATACCACTTGTGACATGCTATCTCCAATCAGCTCCTGTGGGCCATATTCCACGAAGGGGGTTGTGGCACCACAGCCCATAGACACTATGTGCTGTGCTGACACAGCACCATATTCAGACAGTTAGTGTGCTCCAGTCAGAGCACACTGTCTGAATATTGCCCCTGAGCCTGTTGTGTGCTATCTTACATGCTGTGTTGCACGGTACACTGTGAAAATAACCGTCTCTGAATATGGGGCCCTATATTTCCAAAGACTTTAAGAGTGTACATGTGAAGGGCATCACTGTATCATCTTCATACCCCTACCCCACCAACCAAGTATTCAAAGCCTTGAAATCAAATTGTTCTGTCTGGTGGGGGGATTCAAATCCTGACTTGGCTAAAAATGTTTTGCATGGCTAGGAAGAAGGGAAGTGGGAGCAATAAATCACCCCAGTGTAGGCGGTCTTTTTATTTTTGTCCCTCCCACAGCAGTTGCCTTTTTGGTCTGCACATGAAGCAATTTCTTTATTCCCCCATATTTGTGACCCCCTGGTTCCCCTGTACTCCCCGCTATCGGGCCACCACAGCTACCTGTCCTCCAGCTGGGATTCCAGTATTGCTCCTAGGTCAGTAACATGGAGTGGCCGCCCCCCACCCCAAGCCAATTTTCTAATTCCATCCAACTTTGATTCCCAATACAGGACAGGAAGTCAGCGTCCCACTCACTGTCACGGCAAAGAACTATTTATTTCAAATGTATTGGACAGAGATTATCCAAGATAATTAACATGCGTTCATATAGAGATGCTTAACAGAAAAGTTAAAAGTTAAAAGGAGATAGTCTTACAACACACTAGTATAATACCGATTCTGCAACATTAAACATGCAATACTTAAAATTGGGCTCAACTTGGGCTGCCTCGACAGCCCAGTGTCACATTACTTATTTCATTCTAGCTTGTGAAATGGGGGTGGGGAGGTAGACAATGTGTGTTTAGGGTCTACTGGTACTCTCAAAAACCCTGCTGAACCACTGTTGTGATATCTGCCCTATGCTGCAAGTTTCAAAAGTTGTACTTTAGTTCTGTCACTTCCATAGGACTGCACAACATTTTTCTGACCACAAAAAAATCCTTGTGCTTGTTGTATTCACACTCAACTTTCAGTTTCACTCACGCTTATTCACAATCTGTACAGATGGCCATGGCAGTGTTCTTGAAGGTGCCAATGGCAAGGATAAGGTGCTCTCAGTGCCAAAGAAAAATTTATGCTTGCTTGTTTTGCTCCCATTGACTGATGCCGTCTCCATGGATGCGGGAGAGTGTATGGTACTGAGCAGCTCTCCGGCAGTACACATGTGGGTGCAATCAGCACCAAAGTTACTGCTCTCATAGTAAAACCTATTTCTGTCTGTTATTTGGGTAACCATACACTGTCAAAAACAGTGTACGGGCAACTATCACAACTCATTTGTTTTCCCATCTCAGGATTGTTATGGCATCGTAGGACCTCTCAACTTCGCACTCAAAGTCACTAAGGTGTCATAACAGTCCCTCAATGGAAACATGGCCTTGTTGTGTATGGCAGTCCATACATTATTCTCTATATGTCACCATGCAGGAGACACTCGGGAGGTGAGCCTGGGATTCACCCCGATCTGGCAACTCTTGGTCAGGCATACTGTCAAAAGCAATAATCCCCGCCGATATGGCAGATTTAGCACATATTCTGTGGCAGTGCCCATGTCTAATGCCTTTCTGGTTATGCATACAAAAAGAAATTGGGGAGGGCCTTGGGGAATATGTCGAACTCACAGCAGAAATGGTGCTTATGGCTGTTTACCCGGATCGCTCCCCCCCCCCCCCGGACAAAAACTCTACTTCCTGTCTTACTACTGGCGGCAAAAAAATCTCTAACAAAGAAATGGATGACCAAAGCAATACCGAACATCCATGAATGGAGACGAATTGTGTATTCTATATACCAGATGGAAAATATCACAGCAAAATCAAATAATCAGGTGGATAGATTTGCCACCCTCTGGCAGAGATGGTCTTTTCACCAGGCCAGAGTTGATCCTGAATTTTGTCCATAGTGGACAGGAACTGGGTTAGAGAGAAAATGAGAACAGATTGAAGTTATGAGTCTATTTATCTTCTAATAACAGCCTCTATCAAGTATAAAAGATATTCATGCAATGTAAACCTGTATCACAACAATTCTGATGTAACCATAGAAAATGATGTGATTGTACAATGTCTCCTGAACTACAAGAAAAGGAAAAAAAAACCTTAATAAAAATATATTTTTTTTAAAAAAAGCAATAATCCCTGACCAAGGGGAGAAAGGCACTGTCCTTCTGCTCCCACAGCCAACACTGCAGATTCATGGGCAGACTGCAGTGCCTTGTGGGAAGAGGGGAAAAAATGAGGAAAAATCCAAATGCAGAAGGGGGGGGAGGGTGATGTACTGTTGGAGTGTGCCAGCCTTTGGCTTAGATGTAAAACCAAGGTTCCTTCTGCCCATCTCTGGTGCTGTGCTGGTGTGTGTTCAGGTGAAAGCAAAAGAACCCCAGGCACTTTTCCCAGCAGATGGGGATTTTTCCCAGTGTGACCAACATTCCCCGTCCCATAAAACCAGTTCATGCAACTGTCTAAGGCTGTGTATGGGTGTTGATGAGTGCAATGGCTGCCACTACATGTCTGCATTCACTTCACTATCACTCTCTTGTTGCTTGTAAAGTGCTTTGGGATACAATGTGTATGGAAAGCACTATATAAATGCAAATTCTTCTTAATGCGGATGGGAAGCCTTATAGCTTTCCCAATTCACATCTGCTGTTCTCTTTTTGCACATCTCTCCTCTTTTGTTTTCTGACTCCTTCATCTTTAATACCAGCTCTGTATGTAGTCCCCTACTGTGCCATGACGTGTGCTTGAATCAGTAACATCATTGGCTACAGTCACTTTTTTTACCTTTCTATTTTTCCCGTTGCCATCCCCTTGCAGACAGCCCCACCATGGCAGCCCCTGCCTTTTGTCCCAAAATCTTCCTGACCCGAGACACTCAGTGGCTCCCCACTCCCCTATAGCAGGGCCACCTACCTATGGTGAAAACCACATGGAGGCAGACATGGGGTCTGAGGCGCAAGTAGAGGCAGCTTTGGTACTGGCTGTAATTGGGAGGAGCCATTTTCTGTTTTCTCCCTTGTAGCTAAGACTACGTAACGCTAACATGTTGCCTACCCTACGTCCTTCCCTCCTCCCAGGCTATGTATCATCCAGTTCTCTGTAACCCTGTGGCTCAAGGCAATGATGCTTGATATGTCACTTGCCTCCTGACCCAGTCACACAGGTTGTTAATTAGCAGCAGAACACTCTCCCCTACCGTCGGGGGGCTGTGCGCGTTGCCACAGGCAGCACTGTGGGACCCCTGCCCACTGGAGTCGAGGGGTTCAGGTTACAAATCTGGGTTGCCCACATGGTAGCGCAACACAACCAGTAAGCCATCTGGTGGCCCACTTCTGCCACCGATGCCACTACTTGCTTGGGTTGCTAGACTGATGACACTGGAGCAGCTCCCCAGTGCATCAGCCAAGCAGGAGTAGCAGCTGCTACTACATAGCTGGATCTGCTGGTATTGCATTAGTTCCTGCCATCTAGGAATCTGATGGAAAGTTGGTCTAAACAAAGGTCAACGCCTCAGCTGTGGCTACTGACCTATGTCGGAAAGGTAGGCTGGGGTTCTGGACGGCTGGGAGCACATTCAGGATCAATAACACTTTGTTAGCCTTGTTTTTCAGTCTGACACTCCATATTGTATGAGAAGCACTTAGGGTAACTCTAGTCAATGCAAAGTAGTGAAATAATTGTATATAAAATATTGCATATAACTTACTGTGCAGACTGGTGAATGTACCAATCCCCTTGTACCCACCCCCTTTTCTCCAAATATATTTTAACAGAGTTCAGATTATACAAATTACAATTAATATAACCTTGGTTCCAAGTACATAAACTGCTGAAGTAATCGTACCGTAAATATTGTGTTACTATTCTCCCAATTTTACCATGTAAGCACGAGACATTATAACACAGATATTCCCAAAATCAGCTATTGGAGAAATGACCGTGAACTAATGTCCATAAATATCTAAAAAGTTCATTTCTGTGCAGAATGCATATAAGACATCACTTCAGTGATGTTTCATCTGTGTAGTACCAAAAACAAACCAAAACTTGGTGGGCTAGTATTTAGCAGCCTCAGGCACAGGTTATCCCCATCTTGCCAACTATAACAACCCTAATGGTTAAAATCTGAAAAGAACTGCTTATGACACAGACTTTTAGTTACTCACCGTCTTTCTGCTAGTGGAAGGAAAACATGTGGTGCGGCTGCACAACCTGTTAAAGGCCCATGCAGAGGGTAGACCTGTTCAGGCACATACCTGTTTAACCTTCTGACCACAAAGAGGTGGCTATTTTGGAATCATTGGTTCCCCTAAAACTCCAAAGGTCTCCTCACAGAGTATAATCAAATAAAAAAAATGACCAGACGGAATAGTCCACCTCAGCCACTTTTACACCCTCGGTATACATCAGTTATGATTTGAGCATCTATTAGTGATGGTCCCAAGTACTAATCAAGCAACAAATACATTAAACACTATCACTCTTTCTACAAGGAGAGGGTCAGGTTGGTTTGATCAGGATTGTAAACAGGAAAAATCAAAGGTCTTATCATTAATGAAGGGTACAAAGTTGTAACCACTACGAATTAACTGTAGGCTTTTAAATAGCGCCAGGAAATCATACACCATCTTCTTTCAAGGGGGAAAAAATGAAAAAAACTGAGTATTACCTTAAACAGAGGGAAATCACGACTCAGGTTATCGACAAAAAAGATTCCAGATCCTTTTGGCTTCTTGTGGCCTGGGGGGCATTTGAATTCTGCTGTTTCTACAGATACATACATGTCAGTAACAGCCTTTGCAGAGTACTTCGCCTCATTATTTCACGATTCTAGGATGCAGTCAATTTGTCAAGATTTCTTGACATATTGTCCAGTTAGCTCTGTCTCTAGTCTTGAAGTAAATTCCGCAATTTCTTCCTTAAAATATAGTAAAGCCCTTGGCCCTGGCCTGATTCCGGCAGCGGTATATTTACAGGCTCCTCTCATTTGGGAAGATTATTTTCTGCTGTTTTTAAATACATGTCTAAAGGAGGGTTCCTCTCCTTATTCTTGGTTCAGTGCTGATAGTGTTCCAGTTTTTAAAAAGGGTGATACATTTGATCCAAAAAACGTACCGGCCTGTTATCTTGTTAGACATTACAGAGGGACTAGAAGGGAAAGTATGTCTCTTTGCAGATGACACAAAGATCTGCAACAGGGTTGATACGCAAGGTGGGGTGGAAAGGATGAAAAGGGACTTGGCAAGGTTGGAGGAATGGTCAAATGTATGGCAGCTTAGATTTCAATGCAAAGAAGTGCAAAGTAATGCACCTGGGAAACAAAAACCCAGGGAAAGAGTACACAATGGCGGGGTGAGATACTGACAACAACAAATAAGGAAAGGGACCTGGGGGTAGTCATATCAGACAACCTAAAGGTGGGCCAGCAATGTGAGAAGGCAGTAAGGAGGGCTGGGGGGATACTGGGATGCATAGGGAGAGGCATCACCAGTAGAAAACAGGAAGTTGTTGGCCCTCTGTACAGACAGTTGGTAAGACCACATCTGGAGTATTGTGTACAGTTCTGGAGACCCCATCTCTGCAAATACATAGACAGGGTGAAGGCTGTCCAGAGGAGAGCAACTAAAATGGTGCAGGGTCTGCACTAGAAGACATATGAAGAAACACTAAAGGAGCTTAAGATGTATAGCCTCGAGGAAAGGAGGGAGATGGGGGACATGACAGAAACTTTCAAATACCTCAAGGGAATCAACAAAGTCCAAGAGGGTAGCATCTTTCAGAAAAAGAGATGTGCAAGAACAAGGGAGCACAATTTGAAGATAGCGGGGGGATGGCTCAGAGGTAATGTGAGGAAGTATTTCTTCATAGAGAGGGTTGTAGATGCATGAAACAGCCTTCATGAGGAGGTTGTAGAGTCAAAACCAGTGGGAGAATTCAAGAATTCATGAGACAGATATAAGGCAGTTCTAGTGGTGGGTAGGAGGAAGTAGGCTGTTGGTTAACTAGGATCTGCAGCTTATCAGTTAGGTAGGGAAATGGGATGACTAGGTGGTCCATGCGGTCCTTATCTGCCGTCAAATTCTATGTTTCTATCATTGAAAATATTTTTGAGGATCCTTCTTATTCGCTTGAGAGAGCAAGGGAATCAGGTGGAGGGACTTTCTCTGCTGCAGTTTGGTTTTACAGAATATTGTTCCACTCTTGCTAATTGTTTTATTTTTAGACATTTATGGGAGAAATATAGAACAGTTATGTAAGAACTTACTGTAACAGTAGATCTTTGAGAGAATCATTAGCAGCAGGTCGTACCTTAGGAACTACAGCCATCAGGCTCCAGGGCTACACAGAAATATTTTTGCTAGCAGTCTGTCTGAGGCTGCCCACGGTTATATCATTACGTCACTGTCCTCCTTATATAGCCATGGGTGGCTCTGTGCCCTCCTCAGTTCCCCACCAGATACCGACCACCAAGGACATGCTCCCGAGAGAACTGAGGGAGAGCCAGAGAGACCTGCCAGAAGAAGCATGGAACAGAAGGCTTACCGTTCTGGAAAAAGGAAAAACAGAAAGAGAGGAACTCACAGACCAAGGGGGAAGGATTGTAGGACACCAATTCTGTTGAGAGAATATTAGATATTAATATGTCCAAACTAACAGAAGTACTTAGGACGGATTTAGATAAATGGGCCAAACTATATTTATCTCTACGAGGTAAGATTAACTCATTGAAAATTATCTTTGCCCTAGATTGTTCTATTTTATGAACAATTTTGCAGCAAACATGCCTATGGTGTGGTTCAATAAGACAGAAAGAATGATCTCAACCTTCTTGTGGGATAGAAAACCTCCTAGGTTGTCCAAAGCCAAACTTAGAACTCCATTAGGTAATGGGGGATTAGCATTACCGTGGTGGCAAGGGTACTTCTGGGTGTACAAGCTAAAACAAGTGTCCTATTGGTTTCTCTGAAATGAAAAAGCTGATATGCCTCTATGGGTTAAAATAGAAAGAGAATTAACTGCCCCATTAGACCTACCTTACTTATTTTTTGTATCCACCCCTATTTACCTCGCTAATCACCCAGTACTTCAGATTGCAACACTAGTATGCAAAATGTTCGACTGTCTAAAAAAAGTTGAATTTGTGCCTTTAAAACTTATGCTGCTATAGGAAAACCCATTGATTACTCCTAATAACAAAGTTCTAAAGGACATAGGGTGGAAAAGGAAAGGTATTAAAGTATTGGGTGATTTGTTAGATACTGATAACAGATTATCATCTTTTGAGAATCTTAGGAAAAAATTTCAGTTGAGTAAGAGCGATTTCTGTATGTATCTACAAATAAGGAGTTTTCTCTTCAGTAAATTCTTACACCCTAACTACGTACTTCCCCCTACTGTGGAATGGGACACATTGTTGAAAATAGCTTACCTTGCTAAAGGCTTTAGTTTAATTTATAAATTGTTAAATGAGGCAGACGTCTCTCTGACAGAACATGCCAGACTTAAACGGCAGGTAGACTTAGGACAAGTAATTCTATCTTCAGTTTGGAACAAGGTGGGTGTGGGTAAATGCTTCCAAATCATCCAAAGAAGTACAGGATAAACTAATACAGTTTAAAGTCCTGCATTATTATTATTATTTTCCCCCCCGACAACTGTTCAGTTTAGGGTTGAGTGACAACGATCATTGTTGGAGATGTGGGATGCTGGATGCAGGGCTGGCGCACCTACTTTGGTTCTGCACAGGGGTACTAGATTGCTGGAAACAAATCTGTGCCTTATGTTAAACCATAACTGGTCTCCCAATCCCACTTCCCCGCTAATATTTATCACTGGTGATGTTAGCACGTTAACAGACATTCCAAAATTAAAGAAAATATGGGTCTTGTCAGTAGCACTAGCATTTAAGAGACTCTTCTTAGAAACTGGAAGGAAGTAGCTGTACCCTCTCTGCAACAATGCTTAAACTCTCTGTAAGGGGTAGCAAATAGTGAAAAGAATCTGTTACTCAATAATAGATAAAAATTATGTCTTTTTGGATATATGGGGTGTGTTCCTAACCTACTGCTCTGCAGGAAGCATATAATGATACATAGAATTTTTGTGGTTTAGCTTATTCTACAAATATCAGAATTTTTAGAGCTTGTTTTATTACAATTGATAGATTGTTTTTCCTTACTATATATAAATCTTTAGAAGGTTAAGATGTACAGCTTGATCAAACTTGAGAATTAATCTATTTGTATTGCACTGTGCTTGGAACCCTTTTAAATATATTTTTATGTCTTATAAGTATGTAATTCTGTACAAAGGTATTGTAATGTTTTAATAGAAAATTTTAATAAACTTTAAATTTTAAAAAACTATCTACTGTTACGATAAATTCTTATGTAGCTGCTCTTCTTCGAGGATATCTCTTGCAGCAGGTCACACCTTAGAAATGAGTCCCAAGCCATACTGCAGAGGAGAACCGTCTGGGTGACTGGAAGGCAGTGGACCACGAAAGGAGGCCCTGTAACACAGCTAGGCCAAAACCTGCCCTCCTTCTAGAGACGATGTACAGACTGTAGTGCCTTGTAAAAGTGTGGACAGTACTTCAAGTTGCAGCAGCACAGATCACAGCAGCCAAAACCTCTGTGAAACAGGCAGTGGGGGTGGGCACACCTCTGGTAGAGTGGCCCTTAACAGCCCCAGGAAGTTCCTTACTGAACTTCTTGTAACAGAAAATGATGCAGTTGGCCAACCATTTGCACAGGCACTGCTTAGAAACTGGAACACCCTCTTTCCTAAGGGCAAACAAAAGAAGTAATTACGAGAACTTTATACAGTCCTCTGTATGGTGTGTGTAGTATCTAAGTATTCTATGCGTATCTAATGTATGGAGCAATGCTTCCCCTGGACTAGCATGCTCCAGGTAATAAACAGGCAGGTGGATGGTTGGATTCAAAGTAAACTCAGACACCACCTTTGGCAAAAACTTAGGGTTAGTATGGAAAGACACCCTGTCTTTGTGGGAAATCAAATAAGGCTTCTCACACATAAGAGCCTGAAGCTCGGAAATCCTCTGAACAGAAGTAATAGCAACTAAAAATAACGCTTTCCATGACAGAAATCATAGCTTGCAAGTTACAGTGGGCTCAAAAGGAACCAAAGTAAGCTTCTCTAAAACAAAATTCAAGTCCCAGGCTGGGACTGGCTTGCGGATGGCAGACTTCAAGTACAGGATGCCTCTCAGAAAAGTACAGGCTACATTCAAATGGGTAACCATACAGCCCTCAATGGGCACATGGAAGGAAGATATGGCAGACAGGTACAAATTTAGTGAACAGTATTTTAGTCCGGCATCTGACAAGGACAGCAAGTACTTTAGAATCTGGTTCACCGGGCAGGTGAAGGGATCCAGGTGATGGGAGGCTGCCCACAAAGCAAAGTGCTTCCATTTAAGTCACCCTAGAGGAAGGTTTTCTGGTGGCCACCAGAACATCAGCCACTTTAGGGGAGACAGTAGGGGTGCCAATAGAAATTCCTGGGCCTGGGACACACCTTTAGGACTGGGCCCCCCCTTAGCCTCACATCCCCTGTTACAGGTCCCCCTATGCCCCCGTCTGCTCCCTGGGAGACATCAAACCTGGTAATGGCTATGTCTTCAGGAGCCAGGCATGCAGGTGAAGTGACCAGAGGTCCGGATGAACAACTGTTCCCTGTTCTTGTGACAGCAAGCCCGGGCACAAAGGAAGGTGCACCAGAGGCTCCACTGCTAACTGTAGCAACAGCAGAAACCAAATCTGACAAGGCCAAAAGGGGGCCACCAGAATCAGGGTGGCTCCCTCCATTTGGAGATGACTGGCACTCTCTGAATCAGAGGAAGGGGGGAGTGGTAAGGCGTAAAGGAACCTCCCTTTCCAAGAGAGGGACAATGCTTCTCACAAGAACACTCCAAGCCCTGGAGTGAGTGAGCAGAAAGCCGGCAGTTTTACATTGTGTGGGGATGCAGAAAGGTCCAGTTCTGGGCAACCCCACCTGTTGAACAGGTCTTCCACCACTGAGGTGAGCAGTTCCCATTCTTGCATTCTGGACTGCAACCTGCTTAACCTGTCTGCCAAGACATTTTGGACACCTGGAACATGGACGGCCAACAGTTCTAGACCATGCTCTAGAGCCCAGTACCAAACCCTCATTGCCTCCCTGCACTGAGGGTAAGAGTAGGTGCCCCCCTACTTGTTGATGTAGTGCACCACATTGACATTGTCTGTCTGCACTAACAGATGGCCCGAGGAGAGATGGTACTGGAAGGCATATAGGCTGTACATGACAGCTCTCATCTCAAGGATATGGACACGGAGAGAAGCCTTGAGCAGAGTTCATTTCCCCTGAGTCTGGAAAGGGCCCAGGGGTGCACCCGAGCCCATCCCCAAGGCATCCGTGGTGAAGATCTGATATGGGGAGGGTATGAGGAAAGGAACCCCCTTGAGTAAATGGTTGGGCTCAATCCACCACAGGAGAACCTTCTCTACTGGCAATGTGATTAGAACCTTCTTCTCCAAGTCACTGGTTCGCTGATCCCACTGGACCCTCAAAGTCCACTGAGGGATACGCATGTGCATCCTCGCCAGGGGAACCATGGCAATAGCCTCAGCTATTGGGCCCAGCAGCCTGAGATATGTCCTGGGCGTGACTTATCAGCTGTTGTAGAGTTCCTAGGCCTGTGCTATCAGGCTTTCTGCCATGTCCCGGAGCAGAAAGACAGATCCCTGGGCAGTGTCCAGTGTTGCTGCTATGCACTGGAGATGCTGGCCTGGAGCTAACACAGACTTGAACAGGTTGACTGTGATCCCCAAAGTGCTGAATAGTTGCAAGGTATGTGCCAGGGTCAAAGATGGTTGCTCCTTGGTCTGAGCTTTGAGCAATCACTCGTCCAGGATGGGAAGACGTAAAGTCCCTCCCTCCTGAGGGCTGCTGCCACCACTGCTAGGCATTCAATGAAGATCTGCAGCACTGAAGACAAGCCAAAGGGTAGGACCCTCAACTGGTAGTGCTCCCCCTGAAATAGGAACCTGAGGTACTTCTGGTGGGGAAGGCAGATCTTGATGTGCTGGTAGGCATCCTGCATGTCTGGAGAGCAGATCCAGCCTCCCTTCTGGAGCAAAGGCAACAGGACTGGGAAGGTGACCATACTGAACATTTTGTACTAGATGTAGTAGTTCAGGTTTTGTAAATCTAGGATGGGCCTCAAGTGCCCTGGGGACTTGGAGATGAAGAAAAAGTGGGAGTACAACCCCGCATTTCACTGATCTTCAGGAACAGGTTCTATGGCTCTTTTCTGCAGCAGTGTAAGGATCTCCTCCAGCAACACAGGCACATGGCCTGGAGGGTAAGTAGAAGGCTTTGGAGGGAGATCTGGAGACATCTCCAAAAATTCTAGAGCATGTCCTTGTTCTATGAGTTGCAACACCCAGGCGACGCTTGTGATCTCCCGCCACACAGCCAGATGGAGAGAAACGACCCCCAACCACCATCTCCTGGGAAACCGGATGGAGGAGGTCAGGCAAAGAATCAGGCGGAGGCAGCTGGGGTCGCTCCTCCACCCCTGGAAGCTTTCCCTGTGGTGCAGGAGGGGGTAGGCAGGGCCATTTCAGCTTTATGCTTGCTGGGCTGTCTGGTGCCAGACCTGAGTCTATGGATGACATGCCGAAAGGGCACCCTCTACCCATTCTTCTGGTGGGTGTAGTAGAGGGAGTGAACAGACCCCAGAGCTCTCCCCGAGGCTTGCAGGTCATTAAGGATATCTTGCACGTCCGCCCCAAAAAGCTTGTAGCCCATGAAGGGAGCATCCAGGATGGACTGTTGGATGTCAGTAGCAAAACCTGACACCCTGAGCCAGGAGTACCTCCTCAGGCAAACTTTCACTGCAGAGGCCTTAGCCGAGGCATCCAGGGCATCATAAGCATCCCGCAGGAGGTGTTTGCCCACGTCCTTATCTGACTGGAGAGTCCTGAGCATTTCCTGTTTTGGGGACCCTCTGGAAGGGACTGGATTGCAGTCCTGGCTGCTTTCCAGAGGCCATTCTGGAATCTGAGCATGTGGCCCCATGTAATTAATGATCCAAATAGCTAAAGTGGAAGAGGAAATTACCCTCTTGCCCATAAGGTCCAGCTTTCTGGACTCCTTGTCCAGAGGGAGAAAGCTAAGGTGCTGGGGCATCTTGGGTCTATAATGGGTAGCACTGATCACCACAGAAGCCACCTGTGGAGGAACGTCAAGAAAGGGCTTGCCAGAGGGGGCTTGATACAGCTTGTTCACCTTTCTGGGCATAGGAGGAATCAGGTTAGTCTGTACCAAGTGACCATAGTGGCATCCTTCTATGCACTGATCACAGGAGGAATGATGAGGGGAGGGGAATCAGGCAGGTCTAGGTAGTCAGCCAGATTCCACCAGGTAACTCCCTGCTCTGCAGCATCAAACCCCATAGCAGACGACATCTGCTGCATCACCACAATGAAGGAGAGGTCATCGGGGGGGGGCTGCAGGGTGTATTTGGAGATGTCCTCCCCTGCCAAGGAAACAGTGGAGATGCTAGAGGGTCTTCGGACCCTGGCATCCTCATCCTCCTCCTCATCATACAGAAGGAAGTTAGGGCAATAATCATCGTCATCCCCTGGCTCAGAGATAGGCACCAAAAATATTGATGACCGAGAAGGGGCAGGCCACAACGATGTATGAAGAGATGGCGCTGAAGCCAGCTGAGAGGGCCCCCCTGGTGATAAGCCCTGAAACAGTGTAACCCTCTGCATGAAGGCCCAGACAAAGGAAAACAGAGCCTGGACATCAACGGTCACCGGTGTTGGCACAGTGCTCTGTGGCAGCAACGGAGAGTATTGAGGCACCAGCGTCGGAGGGGAGGGCTGAAGCAGTGATGAGACGGGGGCAGATTGAGATACCAACTGAGGGACCTGCAACCCCAATGTTGCAGGAGCAGTCAGGGACATCAGCTGAAGGGGCTTAAAGCCCAACGACAACTGACTATCGCTGTCCACCACTGGGCTGGCACAGCTCTCTGACTGCAGCCCCTGAGAAGGAGGGAGGGCACTCAGCAGGGGAGGAAGCATCGCGGGGGGGGGAAGAGAGCTACGACGATGATGGGCCAGTGCTGGCAGAGAAGAAACCAAGAGGTCGCATTGCCAGACTCCCCCGCCCCCCCATAGAGGAAAGGGTAAGGAAGGCAGTAGGAATCAACAGTGGGAGAAAGAGAATGCCTGCCAACGATGAACCAATGCCGGTTGGAGGAGCCCCGGCAGGAAAAACTGCCAAGGCCAGCCCTGTAGCCAAGAGAATGTGGACAACTGTGGGGGTCACTGCTGGCCTGGCTGATGACCCTGTAACAGTCAGCGCTGGAAGCGGTGGGCAAGAATGCTCCTGGGAGGGTCTATCTTTGTCCTGGTGGCGATGTTTGCCAGACGATTTGTCCCAGGCTTTGGCAGCATGAGAGCTCATGGATGGGGCCAGGGAAGCAGACGAGCTCCTAGCCTGAAGCTTTTTCCATGGTGGGGATCTTCTGCTCCATCAGGAAGGATTCCAGGGTTTTCTGGCACTGTTGCCGGGCAGTTTGATTGAAGCTGTGGCAGATCTCGCAGGTCTTAACATCATGGTCGTTGCCAAGGCAGTGGACGTAGGCCTCGTGGTCGTCTTTGTTGTAGATCTTGTGTTTGTAGCTGCAGTGTCGAAAAAGATTTTCTGACCGGTCTGCATAAACGGGAGAAGCAGAGAAATTACTTCAGGAAGTAAAGTGAACACAGAACTAAGGTGAGAAAACCAAAAAACGGTAGAAGAAAAATGTTGGTCAACTGAAGCGATGGTGCTGTGTGGAGTCTGAAGTGTGATAGTCAATGGCGGGAAAAGAACTGAGGAGGGTATGGGACCACCCATGGCTATGTAAGGAGGACAGCAACATGATGACTTTACTGTGGGTGGCCCCACACTGCTAGCAAAAATATTTCCGTGCGGTGCTGGTGCCTGACAGCTGTAGTTCCTAAGGTGTGACCTGCTGCAAGAGATATCCTAGAAGATCTGTTGGTTCGTAAGCAAAAATTACATGTTGCCTTTATTGATTATAGTTCTGCTTTTGATTCTATTTCTCGAACTAAATTATGGCAGCTTATGCAGGAGAAGGGTGTTGATTATGCCCTGATTTCTGTTATTACTAAACTGTACAATCAGACCTGGGCTCGGGTGAGATTAGGTCCTTCTGATAATGTCTCAAATGATTTTCTGATGAATAAAGGGGTGCTGTAGGGTTGTTTACTTGCTCCTACTCATTTTAACATTTATATGAACAGTATTTTGGAGGACAGAAATATAGAAACAAACAAGTTGATGGCAGCTAAGGACCTCAAGGCCAATCCAGTCTGCTCATTTCTTTTTCTACCTTATGAATTTGCCATCTTTCTCGGGTCACATTAGACTCACCAAAAATTGGGTCTATAGAACTTCCTGCATTAGCATATGATGATGATCTGGTTTCTTTTTTCCTAGCCTCAGTTCTTCAGAAGAAATTGGACGGTTTTGGTCAGGGTGTCTTACAAACTTTCCCTGACGATAAATCCAAACAAAAGTCATGTGGTTATTTTTGGGTGGAGGGGTGAAGATGGAAAGTGGGGACTTTAACTAGTACCACTGTAGAGAATTTTAATATATGGATTGTTAAAATAATATGGTTGAAAAGCATACAAAAAAATCCTGGTAATACCATCGCTCCTGAAGCAATAATACTACTGTTCCTGAGTGATAATACTATCGTTCGGATGCTGTAATACTACAGTTCAGCACCCGAACGATAGTATTATCAACAAAGCTGAAGAGCGCATTAATGTTAAGTCTATCCTCGATAAAGTATGTCTTCCTTTTACTGCCCGCTTTTGCTCTTTTGGTGGCAGAATGAGTCTGAAAACATGGCAGCTTGCTTGCTCGCTTAGTGAGCGAATGTTCAGCAGCAGCAACTGTTTTTCTTTACTTTTAAAAACATTTCCTGGGATTATCAACAATCCAACTCTCTCCGTGGCTCCTCTGCTCGCCTGATACCGCCGCTGACAAACAGTTAAAAAAAAAGGCAGGGCTAAATGAAGCCCACAGCACCCGCTCATGCACACAGCACTGGGGAAACCTGCCAGCATGCACATGGACCCGCTGACTCCACTGTTCAAACAGAGGTGAGTCAATTCACCTCGTATCCATATATTAAAAAAAATAACAAATAGGTTCTGGCATAACAAGGTAGTACTTCCATCTCGAGGTTCTGGGGACACATGAAACCTCTCAAGCTTTGCTCTCGAGGTTTTCTGTGTCCCCAGAACCTCTCGATGGAATTATTACCTTGTAATACACCAGAACCTATCTATTCTATTTATGTTCATCTTGGTTTATGTGTTTCTTTTAATGGCTCTTGGCATTTTCATACTGTTAAAACTCGAGCAAAAGTAAAAAAAAATACCTTTCAGGTTTATAAAGTTTAATTACAAATATGGGGGTAACAGTATTAAACCCCTGAGACAGTTACTTCTTCTAAATTAAATCTGCAGGCCTTGTATGGAGAGGAAATCTGAGCTCCATAAAGGGTTTCAGAATGGGAAAAATTTGCAGTCCAGCTAGTTAAATCATCTCATGGTCTGAATAAGTCCATTCCCATGGCCTACATCACAGCAGGACTTGGTCTGGACAGTTATAAAACCTTGGCTGACTCGTTGGTCTAAGGATATTGAATAAAATGCACTAGCGCTGCCTCTGACAGTCTCGTTTGCGTAAGTCTGCAAGCAATGGTTAGTTGGGGACATGTCGGGAAGTAGATCAGCCCCTTCGTTAGCACAGGAGCATTCATTATTAAAGGAACAGAAACTCTTGTATCTTCTTGTTTATTTCAAGAGGGGTATTACCATTAGTCACAAGTATAAAAGTTACATAAAGAAAAAGATCAGGATGGTTAATCAATAACTGGACTTAATTAGCATTTCAAAAATCCAAATGTTCTCCTTTTATGCAAGAAATTAGGTACCGTTTGGTTACAGATTTTATCTAGCTCTTATTCCCTATCCTACAAAAAGAAGTGATTATACGTGCTACAAAACTGAAATTTTTCCTAGTGATACACTTTATGCCAGATTTGCCCATATTCCGAATGCCTGTGGTACCCCCTGCTTTTTTCGCAATTGGAGGTACAGATAACTTGTATCATGTTCTCTTTCAATGTACATGGTATAACAAATTGAGGGTCACATGGATACATAGTAAATTTCTGGGTCGAAGCTGTATTCCCAATGACACTCCTTTTCTTCTTTCAGTGAATGATGTGTTTATTATTAATCAGTAGGAAAATTATTTTTATGTTGTTAAGGGAATCGCGACTAGTAAACCTTTCTTGCATCAGGGAAATGCTGTCCTGGACGAAAACTTTTTTTTATTGAATTTTTAAATTTTTTATGACTATATGAATTCTGACAGCCATTCTAATAGCCACGAGTAAATGGTTTGGCCTGAGTCTACTGGAACATCTTATGTCTGAGCATTCCATCATTCGGATTACATGCTGTCTATGCATTAGCTAATGCCCCACCTTCATGAGTCATCATTTATAATAAAATATATTGATTTCCCAAGAAGTTGCATGCATTTTATGTTTCAGTCAGATCTCTGCCTACAGGAAAAGCCAATATTAGTATTGTTTTGATATACATGCACTTAAAACAGATATATTCCCTCCTCTGATTTGAAGGTGCTTGTCTAATATGTCTATATAGGTGATTAATACAAATAGTCTATGTTGTTTTGTTATTCAGTCATACAGATATTGGCTGATCTGTGCTAAGAATTTGTATTTTAATGGATGTTCTGTATTGCTATGTAACATATTTTTAAGCTGTAATGGCACATTGCCAAACAATAAAGCTTTTTGACTGACATTAAACACTAAAAATGTCATCCACTTTACAACATTTACAATATGACAAACTTTAGCACAATATGCAGCATGATATGAGAGCTTATCAGCCCGACTCACAGTCAACCTTCCCCCCCAAGAGACTTCCTCTTGTTCTTTACTGACAAAGTCCTATTAATGAGGTCTAGTCTTTTTCCTGCCTCTGAAGGATTCATGTAAAGGAATGCTTTTCCAGAATAATTTATCCTGAGGCATGCACGAAACTGTAAAGCATGAGTACTCCTAATGTTTTTAATCCCGCTCACCATCATAAAGAGGTCTGAAGAACCAGGTTGTTCTCCAGCCCACACCGCCTCAAAACTCTTCCTTCTCCGCCTTGTGGCAAAACTAATGTCAGGAAAAAAGTACATGTTCTTGCCGTCACCCAGTTGAGTCTGCCCTTTTCTTTTGGCTGCATTAAGGAAAGACTCTTTAACATGAGGGCCACTTGTCACAATTAGGATGGTTCTGGGCTGATTCGACATTGCTGGTTTTCTTCTAGGCATAATTCTGTACATTTTAGAATGAGCTCTGATGAGTGAAGTCCCAAGTGCATTTTAGTAAGTTCTCGTGTGCAAGGTAGGAGATCCGACCCCTCTACTCCTTCAGGGACCCCCCACCCACCAGTAACCTTACATTTTGTCTCTGGGCCCCATTCTCCAGATGCTTGAGTCAAGGCCTTAGCAACTTATTTTAGGCTAGGAGTCCAGTCACAGCCATCATCGCTTTGCCGGCTGTCTCGAAGCCCGATTTTGCTTCATCTGAGATGAGATTTAATTTACTTCATGTTTGCGAATCCGGTGTTTAGATTCTCCATTTTCCAGTCTAGATCTCTTTGTCAGAGAGCTCTGTCCATGGGCTCCCCATCTTTTCCAGCCTTGTGGCAAAGGCCACCCACCCCTGCCTGATCTGGTGGCTTCCCACTTCTTGTCTTGCCGCTGTTCTGAGGTGCTTGCTGGTGAGGTTTGCCCATTGTGCTATTTTGCCAAAAGAGATATCAAACAATACAGAACAATAAGCTCTAACAAGTCCTGCTATTTAAATTAGATTTGCATGCTTAAAATGAGGAAAAATACAATTGCTAACGCGCAGGAGCTCTGCCCAAGAGTGTCCAACCTCATCGTGTGTAAGTCACGCCCCCACCCCTTTTTGTTCCCTTGAAAATTCAATAAACACTTGATTTTAAAAAATAGAAGAAAATTGGTTCAGACTACATGAAGAGGAATATATCTTATTGAATTGATGCAATCTGCATCAGCAAGGCTCTCGGGGATGCAGTGCCTCACTACTCTGACGTGCCCGCAGTCGATCAGGATGCACACTCATCAATGGGCTGTACTCAGTCAGCTGCCTGATGCCTACCAGCATGGAGGAAGAACATGCCAAATGGTGCAGAAGGAACTTCACGGGAGTTCCAGAATTTGGTCTATGATCCCCAATTTTTGGGAATCCCAAGCCTTCAGAAGGTAAAAGCTACTGGGAGCCCTGATCAAGTGATGAACGACATATCAATTTCAGCTAACAAATCCTGGCAAAAAAGACTTTGCTTCCTGATTCAGTTGATCCTGAAAATGTATCTTTTGAGTAGGAGACCGCAAGACTATACCTAAAGCTGGTACCTCTAAAGCCCGTAACCTTTAAAGGGAGTGTTTACCATTCCCCATATGATTACTGCAAAGGGTACTGTGAGGCTCTAGTATGTAAATTGCTGGGTTATATTTAGCAAATGCCTTCTGTAAAACAGAAAAAATACTTTTAAAAACAGTGAGTGGAGGCATCCATTTTGTGGACAGGAAGGGCGCTGTGATGATGTTACTGCTTTACTAGCTCTGACAGTGTGCAATTAAGCAGGTTAGAAGAAGCTGTTTCTACACACAGGGATCATGTCATGTCATGTCAAATAGTAATGAAAAGCATTGTATACTCTTGCTGCCTTGTGCCAAACACAAAATCTAGTTTTTTTGCGGCACGGCCGTTTTTCCCATAAAACATGTACAGAAATTGTTTACTCGCTCATAAAATATATACTACCCAATGTATTCTTTTTCCTTACTATACTGACCAGATCTTGCTTAGATTATGTAAATTCTAACTCTGTACCTCTTATAAGATTTATGCAACAATGCACGGGCTGGTAGTATAGCCTAGAGGTTAGCGTAACAAGCTGTGAATGAGCTGGGTACATCCGTCAGACATTGGTTTGAGTCCAAGAACCTCCACCTGCATACTGTGTGACTGAGCAAGTCACTTCACCTCTCCAGTGCTCCCGGGTCATGTCTGAAAACAGGCACTTGTGCCTAGTGGGCCTAACCCGGTTACCAAAGAATAACAACAAAAAAAAGCCACGTTACAAGGACAACTTTGTCAACAGGGCTTCTAGCTCCATGAGTAATATCATAGAATCACATCATATCACAGAAGCTTGATGGCAGAAAAGGACCATGCCGGCCCATCTAGTCTGCCCTTTTTATCCCCTACACCTCCCCGCCAGCCCGCCCTCCCCGATACTCAGCTCCCACAAGGCTGTCCCCTGCCCTCTTGAATTCTTCCACCCAATTTAGCCCCCCACCACTCTTGTCTGGTAGTCTGTTCCAGGGCTCTGCCACCCTCTCAATATCCTGTATAAAAATAAAGGTCAGAAATCAGCAAAGCAGAAGTCGTACTGGGCTGGGGTGCCAGGATACAGTCAATAAAAATCAGTGAAAGGGGGTACAACCATACTGCAGTGCGGGAGGAACGCAGAGATGTTAGAAATCTGAACAGGAATGCCATCATGACACAAAGACAGAATGAGGTAGGGGGAACAAATACCCTTAACTTCGTGACTACTTGCTCAATACATGCAGGTAAAGTGGGGGAAATAATAAAAAATAATTGGAACATTTTGAAGGGAGACTTAGATCTACAACAGTATCATGATAGAACCCCCTCCCCCCCGTATGTGTTACAGAAGAGCACTCACCCTCAGAGACTCTTTGGTTCACAGTAGACAAACGATCCCCAAAAAACAAACCTGGCTACAGAAAAATTCTATGAGGTGCTTTAAATGCCTCAGATGTGTACACTGCACCTCTGTCTTGCCAGGTAAAGAATTTAGGAGCCCACACTCAGACAAAACCTACATTATTAAGGAGCTTATAACTTGTGACACAAGTGGTGTGATTTACATGGCCACTTGTAGTTGCGGTTCTTTTTACGTAGGAAAAAACCAAGCGACAATTTAAGTTGCAGGTTGGGGAACATGTGCGGGCTATTAGGAATGAGGACCTTACATATGCCACAGCATTGCACATACACAAATCTGAAAATATGTCCGCACATTGTTTCTCTTTCAGAGCGATAAGAGTTTTTCCAAAACCAGGGGGTGGTGACTATAATAATTGGATTCTGGAACGTGAAGGTTTCTGGATCTTTACACTAGGGGCTTGCAGAGCCCCTGGCTTAAATGACCACTTTGATCTCACACCCTAGTTACGGTGTAGGAACTAAAAATGAATTGTTCACAAAACCATGTATTCATGATAGGGCAAAAATTGCTTTCCAGTAATTGAGTTAAGTTATCTATAGGTACATAGGTTTATTGGATTTTTAAACTAACATTATATGTATCTGTTTTGCTTTCTAGATTATTGATTACCAGCATTTAAGACGTATTTCAAATCACTGGGACAACAATCTGTTACCTTCCATGTGGTCTGTCACTTGGATACATTTCTGAAACAGCATCGATTCTCTCTTATGATTTTAAATTTAACATCTCTCATTACACTCTTTAACAAACACGAATGCTGTGTCTGTGTATTATGTTTCTGTGTCCTTAGCTTGATTTATAAATGTGGACTACGTAAGAGTCATGGTGATTGGTTTTACGTGTCACTATCACTTTAAAGTTTTTTTTTAATGTGATGACATCATAGGGCATGATGTATAAATCCAGGGCCCTTTTTACTTACACAGATCCTTTCAAAAAGGAATGCTTTAATTCCAAAACGCGTCAGGATGATGTGTATTTTAGCATCGGCACTTGATCTTGGATAAATAAACTTGTACTTTTGGATACAACTGTGAGCAGCAGCTTATTTATGGATGGTGAGTGCAGGATTTTTCTTCTATTTGCATAAAAATAAAGGTCTTTACTACTGCTACCCCTGTCAGCACAGCTCAGGTGTTCTCAACTGCTGCTATTAACAACGTCAAGACTGATGAGGCAATTACATCATCAAAACAGCCTTCCCGTCCACAAAGTGGAGGCCTCCATATTACTATTTAAAAAGGTATTTTCAGTGTTTACTAAAGTCCTTTGCTAACTGTATCCTTTCCAACCAACTTCTGCACAACTACAGCGACTGTCAAAATCATCATAAAGGGGACCATACACTTTCCCTTAAACATCTGAAGTAAAATGACAAATTTCTGTATTTTCTTTGCCCGATTTCAACCATACTTTTGAATAGTGTTAGATGCATAGCTGGTATGGCTCTAGATGCAAACATCCAAAACTGCAACAGTATCCTTTGTTCTTCTAGGTAATGGTAAAATTGGTGCTGTTAAAACTGCAAAGTGGTTATCTCTTACTGTGCAGCTTAAAACTGTCAGTGCTCAGAGTTATACAATGATATCCACACACAGGTATTTTTTTGTCTAAGCACATCCCGACAGACTAAACTTGACAGATGCTACTGAAGATTAAAATATTATATACTGCTTCACCTTTATCCCCTCAGTATATTTTCACGTCCATTCAGTGTTTTCTGTCCATGCCGCTCTATGTGCATTTTGCACCAAAACAGCTAATTTTACTGTCCGGTATTGTTTCTGCACTTTACAGGTTTCTAACATGTATTGCATTACTTGCTGCCTGTATTGTACTGTCTGCATCAACCTGCTGCCATCCCTTGGGACTCCCTTGTAAATGAGATGCTGTTGCTCAAGGGGTTTTATCCTGCTGAGGTAAACTTTCAAATAAACAAGTACCTTTTCATTGAGGTTCTCCTTTGTGATCTCCACTCCAGCATTTCGCCATCCTTGCCGGAGGGCTTTAAAGCATCTGTGAGCATCCCCACAGTCACTCAGCACTTGCAAGCCCAGGTGCTGAAATGTGTGCTGGCCTACCAGTCAAATGCTAATACATTTTGTATCAGGCCAGTTACATTTTTCCTTGAACTAGCCATGCTGTGCTTTACTCTGGGAGATAATCTGTCAGTGAGTAAAACAGACGGGCCAATGAAGAAGTAATATCTTTACTACACTAGTACATCACCATGGCAAAACATCAGCAACACACAACAAAACACAATTTAATAAATAACCCAAATAAAAAGAGTCATGTAAACAATTCTAGAGTTATAGACCGGCATGAGGCATCTGCAACTTGACTGTTAAGAGAAACTGGGCTCCTAAAATGCCCGTGGGGCCAGTGGATTTCCCCAAACTAGCCCTGCTGCTGGCTAGAAGCAGCAAAATAAAAAATTTAAATGCTTATAAATTTTTCTTCTGACTGCTGGTAGCAGGGCTGAGGTACCACTGGGATCTTCCCTCCCAGGCTTCTGAGAAGCAGGAAACAGACTTGAAGCACAGGTGTCTTCCCCTCTGGATTGTGCCAGTCAGTTCCTAAGCAGAGAAACGGTCCAACCTCCAAACCAGACAATCCACCTTCAAATGGTACTAGAAATATAACATTAGTGAACAAGAAATGTATGGGCTTATCAGCCAGCTCTAAAACTGGAACAAACATAGGGAGAGAACCAGCCCTGTGATCACCAGTCAGGGAAAGAACATTTACAGGTATTTAAATTTTGATTTCTGTCTCCTACTGCTTGTGGTAGGGCTGAGGTACCACTGGGATATATAACAGCAGTAATACTATGGTTCCCAAGGGTGGGTAAAGAATTGTCCATGACTGGTTAAACATCAACGACATCCTGTAGAACTCTTTGGCAAAAAGACACTGCCACAGAAACGGCTACCTCCAACTTGTAGAATT
This sequence comes from Neoceratodus forsteri, assembly GCA_016271365.2. Classification (NCBI taxonomy): domain Eukaryota; kingdom Metazoa; phylum Chordata; order Ceratodontiformes; family Ceratodontidae; genus Neoceratodus; species Neoceratodus forsteri. Next base: position 1,409,533,940 of record CM028131.1, on the reverse strand, counting down.
TTGTAACTTGTGTAAAGTAGACCAGGTAGCCACTCTACAAATGTCCACTAGAGATGCATTCCCTAAGTTCCGCCCATGAAGTAGCCATGGCTCTAGTTGAGTGGGTTTTAACTGGACCTGGTAACTGTATCCCCACCCGCTGATAGCACAAAAGACAACAGCTGAACAAACCCATCTTGCAACAGAGTCCTTGGATGCCTTTTTGCCTCGATTTGGATGAGACGTGAGGACAAGTAGGCTCGTAGTCTTCTAAATTGGATCAGTTTCCTTGAAGTTTTTATGATTCATCTAGGGTCCAGAGTATACAGCTCCCTTTCCTTGTCATTCTTAGATTTGGTGCACAATGATGGAAGGCTCAGCTCCTGATTACAACTAAATGTGGATGTCACATTTGGCAGAAATCCTGGGATCAGTGCTCAACACCACAGAGTACTGATGAAAGACAGCATAAGGCTCTTTCGATGAGAGTACACCAATCTCACTGACTCATCTAGCTGAGGCAATAGCAATTAGGAAGGTGACCTTAATCATGAGATGGAGAAGTGAGGTGTCCATTAATGACTCAAAAGGAGCTTTGGAGAGAGCCTGAAGAACCACACTGAGGCGCCAAGGAAGAACAGTTGTTTTTAGTTGGGAACATTTCAAGAGCACAGCTCTCAAAAAGCACTGGGTGTGAGGATGTGACCCCACAGATTCTCCTGAGCCCCCCAGAAGCAGCGTCCCTTGCACCACTACCTGAACTTGTAACGTCCCTGGTTGTTGGCCTCTGTCGAAATCATCCTTGAGAAACAAAATCAGAACTGGTAAAGACACAGGCTAGCTGTCTTCTTTCTATAGATTCTATAATATACTTTAGAAGTTGCTTGACGTCTGGAAACCATCATCACCTCAGTAATTTTCAGGGAATAACCTAAATGTCCTAGAGTATCCCATTCAATCTTGAAGCTGAGAGGGGCAGATTGCGGAGATTCAGATGTGTGATGAGACCCTGATGAAGAAAGTCCGGGTTGCAGGGAAATTTGACTGGAGAGTCTGTCAACATGTGACTCAGATGTGGGAACCGTGGCCTGTGGGTCCAATGTGGACAAACCAAAATGATCTCGGCTTCATCCTGCGCTACTCAATGTAGGACTCTGGACAGTATAGAAAAGGGGGGAAAGCCATACAGCAGTCCCAGTTGGGCCCAGTGGAGGGAGAGGGTGTCCCAAGCCAATGCGTGATCTTCCCTTGTGAGAGAAGAAAACAACTGCATTTTGGCATTGCTTCTGTAGGTGAAAAGGTCGACCTGAAGATGCCTCCAATGTTGCATGAGAAGTTGAAATACATCATCGTGTAGTTCCCACTCTCCAAGTAATATGTTTTTGTGGCTCAGTCAGCACGCTGTGGCGCTCTCCTGTCCCAGGATATAGGCTATGGAGAGGCTGGTTAGGTGCTCCTCTGCCTGTGGAGTAACTATAGAGCTTTCTGCAGCATGCACAAGCTTCTCATTCCATTTGGCCGGTTGGTGTACGCCATCAGCATCCTGTTGTCCATGAAGATGAGTACATCTTGATGGAGAATGGTGTCCATGAAGGACTGAATAGCCAGGCGAACCGCTCACATTTCCAGGACACTGATGCTGAGTTGGGACTCCAGGAAGGATCAGAAGGACCATCTGCCTTGAGTGGATTGATGATTGAAGTGGGTGCCCCATCCTCTGAGGCTTGTGTTGGTGGAGATCCTCAATTGCTGTGGACAGCCTAATGTGTTGCCTTTCATGATGTTCTGCTGCATGGTCCACCATTTCAGACTGTCCTTCATACGCTTTGGTAGCTTCACCTTGCAATGACTGCTGTCCCTATGAGACCATTGTTTGAGGAGAGTCATCTGAACCAGTCTCATGTGTGTCAAGGTCGATGGAATCGTACCCACCAGGGAAACCACTGTCCCAATAAGCTGCATGAATAACTGAGCCAGTAGGCATGTGGTGTGTTGAAATCTGTGAATATGTTATAGTAGGCCCAGAAATGTCCCCGTTGTTAGGAGGACTTTGCCCTGACAAACTCCACTCCCATATGGACTAGGTTTGTGCTGGCTTCAGAGAGCTCTTCCAATAGCTGATAACAAATCTGTGAGAGTTCAAACAGTGGATGGCCAAGGCTACCACTTGCTGAGCCAGTTGATACTGCAGAGCCAGGATCAGGATGTCGCTGTGTCCCTGGACTTATGAGGTGTTCAATCACAGTCACTACAACCTTTAAAAAGACTTGTGAGGCTGACGAAAGGCCAAAGGGAAGGAATTGGAAATGATGCTCCTGGACTTGAACCACAGATTCTGTCAGTGAGACTCCCAGATGGGAAAGTGCAGGTAGGTGTCTTGTAGGTCTATGGAGGCCAGGTACTCTCCCTGTTGCACTCCCCTAATGATGGATACAGGGGTCTTCATCTTAAAGGACTTGGTGTGAATAAACTGATTCAGGAATTTTAAGTCCAGTACTGGTCTGAATCTCCCAGTGCATTTTGGAATGCTGAAAAATAGGGAGTACATGCCTCTGCTGATTTCTGGAAATGGAACCATTTCTATATCATTTTTCTGAAGTTCAGTCTGGTACTTCTTGAAACATCGCAAACGGAGTCGGAAGAAAACAGAGATGGGATGTCATGAGGCACTGGAGGCTTGGATTCAACTTCTATGAAGAATCCCTTGTTTATGATGTCCAAGACCCATCTGTCCATCGTGGACTGGACCCATTCCCGAAAGAAACTGGACTCTGCATGCAGTTCGGGGATGGGTCCTGACTGTCTCATTATGAAGATTTTCTGAAGAAGCTGCCTATGTCACAGTTGCCACTGCCTCCGTCCCAGTTATTACATCAGTTCTGGGAGATGAATCAGGGTCATCTGTTGTAGGAGCCTCTGTGCTGGTTCCCTGATGTACTGTATGAATGGTCACAAAAATGTTTCTGGGATCATTCAAACCAATATTTGTCCCTGGATTTAGACTGCAGTAGGTGGATTTTAGCTCTCTGTCCAAAATCCTTCGCTGCGTCTTCAAGTGATGTAATGAACAGGAGACCTCCTTCATATGGGAACATTAGCCAAATAAATTTCTGAGGAGGTGTCCACCTGTCAGTCCCTTAGCCATAGGTTTCATCTCACCAAAGTTTGACAGAACATGGTCCAGGCACACAGAGGACTGCATCTTCCAAGACATCTGCGCAGTAAGCCAAAGCCTGGCCAATGAGTTGTAACTGATGAGCGTATTTGCTCTTCTCAGAATCCTCCTCCAAGTTGTAAGCAATTTTAGCAGCCCTAGACAGTGTGACCCTGGTGGAAAAAGGTTGCGGTCACTGCCTTCATGGATGCTGTAGAGGTCTGGGATGCCATTTTTAAGGAAGTATCCACTTTTCACTACACTGTATCCCTGAGGTCTGCTCCTTCATCTGCTGGAATGATAAAAACATAGAAACATAGAAGTTGACAGCAAATAAGGACCGCAAGGCCCATCCAGTCTGCCCATTTTTTTCTACCTTATGAATGTGCCATCGGCCTTTGCTCTGTCAATGGCCTATCTATTCATACTCATCTGTATTGCTCCCTTATGCCTATCCCATGCCTGTTTGAAGCCCTGCACTGTATTCATATCCACCACTTCCTGAAGTAGGCCGTTCCATGCATCCACCACTCTTTCTGTGAAAAAGAACTTCCTCATATTACCTCTTAATCAGCCTCCCTCTAATCTCATGCTGTGTCCTCTTGTCCTGCTATTTTTCTTATATTGAAACATGTTAGACGCTTTCACCTTGTTAATGCCCTTAAGCTGTTTGAATGTTTCAATCATATCACTTCTCTCCTCCTTTGCTCTAGGTATACATATTGAGCTCAGTTAATCTGTTCTCATATGTTTCTGATGCAGTCCCTGCACCATTTTGGTTGCCTTTCTCTGGACTGCCTCCATTTTGTTAATGTCCTTGTGCAGGTGTGGCCTCCAGTACTGCACACAGTACTCCAGATGGGGCCTAACCAGTGTCTTGTAAAGAGGGATTATTACCTCCCTCTTACGACTTGCGATACCCCTACTAATATACTCCAACATCCCTCTAGCCTTACCTACTGCTTTAATGGTCTGCCCGGATGATTTCAGGTCATCTGTGATGATGATGCCCAAGTCTCTTTCTTCCCTTGTGATTGCCAGCAACTCCCCTCCCAACCTATAGGTGGCTTCAGGGTTTCTCTTCCCTTGATGGGCTTTTTGGTCAAGGATGAGATCTTGGGGACTATCTTTCAAAGGTTTAACTGGGTATTTGATTGTATCTTGTCAAACTTCAACAGCTTGTTGACATAGTGCTGTACTGGCTACTCCTTTTCCAGGTGTTGCCACACCTTCTTAAGTAGGTCCTCTATGGCTGGTGGGATGGGGAACAAAGTCCTGGTTTTAGTGGATTGGGATGGCTTGAAAGATGGTTTGTCCACTTTAGACCTGGAGGCTGCAGGAGTGTTAATTTTTTTTTTTTGTGAAATTTCTATTTTTCCCCTCCTACTGCCCCACAGAGCCGCTCCATCAGGAGTTGCCCATTAAGCCTGCCCTTACCAGTGCCTACCTTGCAACCTCCGGTCCCTCCATCCAGCCTCGGCAACCACCCCCACCGGGCGGGGTCGGGCAGCCCACGAATCCTTCAAGTCTTGTCAGGGTCCTGGGGTGGCAGGCAGGCACTAGTACATCGGGACCTGGCTCGGCGCTCCGTCTTCCCGGCTCTGAGGAGTGTTTTTCCCTGTTCTGTAAGGGACGTTGACAGCCTCTGATGTCAAGGCGCAAGCGCTGACGTCCTCAACGTCCTCCCCCTAGATGATGCAGCCCCTAGATGTGACTGGTCTGCAGGCCTCTGCCGTGACCAATCAAACCCCGAGCGCGCAGGCGCTGTCATGCCCCAGCCTCCGCCAGAGTACCCGTGTGCCCCGGTTGAATCCCCCGGAGGCGAGCTCAGCCATTCTCTCCCGGCTCCTGAGTCCGCTCCTGAACCCGAATTCCGGCGGTGGTGCAGGTGTGGCGTCCAGCGCCTCAACCCTCAGCGCCACTGGGCTGGCTAGGAGTGTTAATTTTATCTACCTTTTGTGGTACCTTTCCCTAGAATGCATAAAACATTACTAATCAATAAAAAGTATGTCTGTTAAACAAATGATACTTTTCTTATTGAATATGTAATGGCCTGTCTCATAGCAAGCAGTCGATCATCACTTCTGAGTGAGGGCAGGACTTTCGTACCTCACATTCATTAAAAAAAAAAATGCTAGGAAAATTGTGATATACAAGGCAACAATACCATCGAGGGAAGGCTACTGAGGTAAAATGCCAGGAGTCTGAAGGCTGTGGCACTTTTTTTAATTCTTTGGTAATCGGATAAGACCCACTAGGCACATAGGTGCCTGTTTTCAGGGATGACCTGGGAGCACTTGGGAATGTTAAGTGACTTGCTCAGAGTCACACAGTATGCAAGTGGAGGTTGTGAGAATCAAACCCAGGTCTGTCTGCGGGATGTACCAAGCTCATTCACAGCTCATTACTCTAATCTCTAGGCTACACTGCCAGCCATGACCTCATTAGCCTACCAGGACTGCCATCATTTCCAAAGGTACACTGCACTTTCCTAGTGCTGGTTTTATATAACACATAAGGATGGTCGAGCCAATGTTTGCAGTACAGAAATATCTTTATTTCATGTATAATTAAGCTAAGTGTGTTAACTGAATAGTCATTTGTTGGTCATTGTTTGTTAAAGTGCTGTTCGGTTTAATTAGTAATTTACTTATGCTATTGTTTTTATTGCTGTGGTAAATGGATTTAATTGCAGTGCTATATAGCTTTAATTGCAGTGGTATATCGCTTTAATTTCAATGGTATACAGCTTTAATTGCTGTGATATACAGATTTGATTGCTAAGGTAGATGGATTTTATTGACAGATTATTTGGATTTATTTGCTGTGGTATAATCAATTTGATTGCTGTGGTATATAGATTTTATTGATGGGCATATAATATTAATTTCTGTGGTATATAGATTTTATTGATGGCTATATGGATTTAATTAATGATCATATGGTGTAGTAACTATGGGGAAAAGGGCCCATCCACGTATGATATACATACATACATACACATGCATATATTATAGATGAACACAGATCAAATAAAGTCAAGTGTATAAAGTCTGAAGTAACAATAAAAGTTGCAGGGGCTTTCCATAGAAACAGCCATCTTTAGACAAATCAGGCGCCCATTAGGGGTGCTGGCTATCGAGCAGACACGAGAGATCACGAGGCCTATTTTGCTGGCTTATTAGTATGTTAGTATGTTAGACCTGAAACTGAAGTGCTTTCTTTAGAGTAGGACTGTCTATGGGAAACAAATTGTGGTGAGTCTCAGACTAGCTTCTAGTGGACAAGTGTACACATCACAAAACTATCTTTTTTTGCAGTCTCACACAACAGCCAGAATGAGCATGGAGTCCAAACTGCAATCCTGTCCACCAAGGGGCCATGACAAGTCTAAGACATAGTAAGATGGCAACTGTGGGCCATACCTCTCAACCTGCTGCCTCACGAATCAGGGGCAAGGCTTACAAAAATCAGGGACAGGGAAAATTCAAAATGGCTGCTGGCCGTTGGTAGGTAGCTTGTTATCTCTGCTGCAAGCAACGTTTCTGCTATTGACTTTTTTCCTTTCTTTACTTCTGCCTTTAACAATGGCTGAACAAGTGTACAAGAAGAAGCAGTAAACGCTTTCATCTGCGTCTTCTGATGAGTTTATACAGCCGAAAACATGGTCCGCTTGATAAGTTCATACGCCATGACATTCCTAGCCCAGTAGGGGTTTAGCTTCCCCCCTCATCTCAGTCTGATCCACTGGCACAGAAGCTTTGTTAGCAACACACAAATCAAGCAGCTGCTTGGGGCCCCAGAGCAGAAGTGGTGCAATGAAGTATATGGGTCCATTTGGAGGGCCTCTTATAGATGTAAGAGTGTTGCCTCACACGTTCTTAAGGACCAGAGGACTGTGAACCAAAGGTGAGCAGTTCTGTGGTCCTAAGGACGCAACAGGGTGACACTCTTAGATCCATAAGAGGCCCTCCAAACTGACCCATAAAATTATTATAGACTGCTAACTGTATTAAATAAAAAAAAAAATCCTTTGTTTTATTTATTTAAAATGCTGACAGCATGAGAGGTCAGCGAGAATTCAGCATGTGAGGTACTCTTATGATAATGAGTACCTCATATGCATCTGAAGGGAAGGCTGTGATTAGTCGGGGATCCTCCCGCAATCTATAACAGAAAATATAAGTAAAGATCAGCTTGAAATGCAAAAAGTGTTAATATAATGAACAGAACTGTTATCATCACTCTTGTACTCAGAGAAATCGTACCAACTTTTTGATGTGGGGGCAGAAGGAGGAAGGGGGTGGGAGTGGTGAAGGGCGCCACAAGTATTTCTGCTTGTAACGCCATAAGGTCTAAAACGATTCCTGCATTGGCATTCGATTTCCCTGCAAGTCTCACTGACTGTCACAGAGAGTATACTAAAGACAAAGAACCTCTGTGCGTAAACACTGAGGCAAGGGTTACCCCAAAGGGCATTTGGCTGGGAAGCCAAGTTTCAAGAAAATACAAAGTCACACATGCCCCCACAATACAAAGCATCATGGGCTGCATATGCAAATCACCACAGAATGTTATGCTGGTCCAACTTTAAGCAGAATTGCATGGTGCCGAAAGGCCCTCTCACGCAGTTGCAAAGGGTGCTAACAGAAGACATAGACACGTGTTTGGTCCTACCAGGACTCATCAGTATGCCTCGTCTGTTTAACACCCCAGTGGACTGGACCAGCTACCCCTAAGGCAGTGTGCCTGGGATATATTGGTGAACCCATTAAAATAAAAAACCATTTAAAGACAAAAGAACACTCTGTGCGTAAACACTGAGGCAAGGGTTACCCAAAGGGCATTTGGCTGGGAAGCCAAGTTTCAAGAAAATACAAGTCACACATGCCCCCACAATGCAAGCATCATGGGCTGCATATGCAAATCACCACAGAATGTTATGCTGGTCCAACTTTAAGCAGAATTGCATGGTGCAGGCCTCTCACGCAGTTTGCAAAGGTGCTAACAGAAGACATGAACTGCGATGTTTTAGGTCCTACCAGGACTCATCAGCATGCCTCGTCTGTTTAACACCCCAGTGGACTGGACCAGCTACCCCTAAGGCAGTGTGCCTGGGATATATTGTGGTGAACCCATTAAAATAAAAAACCATTTAAAAGACAAAGAACCTCCGTGCGTAAACACTGAGGCAAGGATAGAGTATAGTAAATCCCACAAACCTCCACTCCATGACCCGATCAAACAGCACAACCAGATGACATGGACTTGTTAACTTTTTTGAGAAGCTCACAGAACAAACAGGAAAACCTCCTGGGACGTCTGTCTGAAGACCTCAAAAACATCAACAACTAGCTGGAGAGATCTGGCAGAAAATCTGAAGCTTTAAACTCCTAAACAAGATTTTCTACAGAAAGAGTTGTCAGCCACAAACACAGAACACAAAGAACTTAAAGATAAATATACCTTACTTGGAAAAAATAAAAGTTCCAACTCTGGAAGCACTATCCACAACAGCAATAAAGGAGAACGCAGCTGTTAACTGTAAAATTGAGAGACACAGCTAAGGAGGTTTGACTCAAACATCCTCACTCCCTCCTGAGAATCTTTCAGTCTAAGTCAAAGCCTTCAGAGTTCTTTTTTCTAAGTGGGAACCAGCAACAAACAAACAAATAAATAAATATGCCCAAGAAACTTAACAGCATTCACTCCCGAAAAAAGCAACAATTCTCACATCATCTGCATTTGAATCTGACAGAGCTGGGGCTGGATGTTTGAAGCTTCGGACGCAGGACTTTGTGACAGTTGTTCTGTCGCAGCTGTGCCACTCCAAATGTGCCAACATGTTTGTGTGGGAGTTTCAAATATTCTGACACATTTGTGACCCCTTTGCTCACACTGCGGCAGAAAAATAACGCATACATATTTTTTTTGACAAAACACAACAGAAGCTGGGCGCACTCCTCAGAGAGACTGGGTGCTGGTGAATAGCGCAGCAACAGCAAAAGACAGAAACGAGTACTCCAGGGACTGATGAAGGCGCTTTATTGCTCAAATAAAGTACAAGTGTCATGCCCGACCGAACAGCAAGCCTTGGCACTTCAAGTTACTAAAACTTTTTTCAGGGTGTGTGGCCGTGATCTCTTGTGGTCATGCCGCTGAAAGAGTTTTAGCACCTCAAAGCATCAGGGCTCACTGTTCGGTCAGGCCTGACATTTGCACTTCGTTTATTTGTGCAATAATGCACCTTCATCCACTGTATAAGTGCTCATTTCTTTCTTTCAATACCATTTTGACGTTTTACTAATTTTTGACACACTACGTCTAGCATTTGAGACATGAAATTTGGTCACCTCTAACAGTTGTGTCGCAAGTAGCGTAAGTACGGCAAAATTATGCCACAATTCCTAGGAATTTCAGCCCTTAATTTTTAAACTAGCACAGCTGAGAGGTACATAATATTACAATGGGCAGAAGGTTCTATATTTATCTGGATTTCGCTTCTGCAACACAGCAGCAAAGGAGGCACTTCCTTGCAATGCATGCAGAGGTGACTGGCTGAGTGACACAAGGTGCTCAGTTTTCTCTTCTGAGCCTGTCTGAAGTTCTAATCATCTTTAACGAAAAGTACAAATACATTTTCTGTGACTCAGATCAACTTTGTGACTTCCTCAGGTCAATTTACCATCATGAGGATGATAAGAAACATAAAAACATAGACTTTGACGGCAGATAAAGACCGCCTGGCCCACCTAGTCTGCCCATTTGCAGCGGAGGTAGTATAGCGTAGTGGGTTAAGGCTCTGAGCTGCAGATCTGGAGACCTATGTTTGAATCCCACAGCCACCTAGGTGCATACTGTGTGATCCTGAGCAAGTCACTTAACTTCCTTGTGCTCCCAGGTCGCATCTGGAAACAAGCTTCGGTTAGTGTGCTACTCCTGGTTAAACAATGTTCCCTTCCATTTCCCTACCTAGAGGATAAGCTGCAGGATGACATTTCGTATGCCGATTCAGTCCTTCTGGCTCCAATAGAGGCAGTAATTCTAGCTCAACCTATTTGATAGTTTTTGTATTAATAACTATCTTGATATAAACTCTGATGTGTAAATTTAACTTTCTTCAAGCCTTTAATTTTTCCTTAATATATTTATACGATAAAGCAATAAATAAAATTAGATCCTTTGTCTTTTCTTCGTAGTTTAATTCCTTTTTTGGTAACTGGTTAAGGACCACTAGGCATAAGGCTTGTTTTCTAAGGCAACCCAGAAGGACTGGGGGAGTTAAGTGACTTGCTCAGGGTCACATAGTATTCAAGTAGAAGTTGTAGGAATCAAACCCAGGCCTACTGGATGTACCATACTCATTCGCAGTTCATTACTCTAAACTCTAGGTAATACTTTCAGCCCAGCTGCTACCAGTTTTATAGAGGTTTTATGCTCTCTTTCACTGCAGGACACTCATTGGCCCACAAATGACCCCCAGTCCTGACACCCACCATTGCCAGGGCTTACCTGATGGATGTGTCCCCCATAAATTACCCTTCTGTGGCAGGACCAGGTTGGGAGGGCCGTTTCCCCCGCCCCGCCCAAGTTACTCATCCCGATTAGCCGTCAGAGACTAGTTGGTAGTGCAGAACCTATGGGGACACAGCGTGATGTCATCCTGTCCTCGCAGAGTTTTTCCTCCTTGATTTTTGCCCCGCCCACCTCCCCAGATGTTGTGCACAGCCTCATTCTTGCCTTACATGCTGAGCATCCTTTACAGAGGGATAGCTCCCCAGCCCAACCGCAGGGGGTCACTCAAGTGGTGGAACACGACACCCACCCAATCCCAGACTGGGAGCGCTGCTGAGCAGCAGCGCTGGACCCCAGCCCGGGACTGCCCTGCCAGCTTCCTGAGCTCTCTCCCAAACTCGAGTCGCCAATGTGGGAGTGCAATGCACTACCCCTGGGCCATCGGACAGTCTTTGAAATTAGATTATTTTTTTCTACAGATTCTTGACTTTTAAACAAGTTATTAACTAAAGCAATGATGAGTGATATTTAGTTTGAGTAATATATTTTGGAAACATATCATGATTAGAATATAAATGAAGGTTAAATAGTTCTCTTAAGCACCATCTGAAAGCATTCCACATTGCATAATCATAGTTCCTTTTTAAGTTGTATTTACATTGTGTATCTTAAATTCACTGACCGTGATTGAAACATAGAAACTGACGGCAGATAAGGCCTGCTATCCCCATCCAGTCTGCCCATATTCCCTATCTGTACCAGCGGCCACTGACCCTACTTGGTCATCGGCTTTAGCCTCTCCTTCCCACCGCTAGGGTTCCATTTTGCCTGTCCCATGCATGTTTGAATCCCCCCACTGTGCATGCTCCCACCACCTCCTGGGGAAGGCTATTCCATGCATCCACCACCCTTTCTGTGAAATAGAACTTCATCACATTCCCCCTTATCCTGCCCCCTCCAAACTCATATCATACCTCCTTGTTCTTGTACATCTCCTATACTAACATACTATTTGCCAGCAGAATAGGCCTTACGGTCTGTTGAGTCTGCTTGTGCCTCAGGACCCCGGTTGGGTACCGAGACCCCCCTCTCATCGCCTTTCTGTTTCTCCTGTCTTCCATCCCGTCCCCCCTGGGCCAGGCCCACCCCTGCTTCATCCCTATTCTGTACCTGTCCCACCATCTCTTGAACCCCTCCACCATAGGGGCCAGAACCAGCTCACCAGGCAGCGCATTCCAAGGTTCCACCACCCTCTCAGTGAAATACCTCCTCCTCTTTCCCCCCTCATCCTTCCTCCTTCCAACTTCAAACCATGCCCTCTGGTGATACCCCCCTTCCTTTAATCTAAAGATCCCCTCCTTGTTTACCCTATTTATTCCCTTGAGGTACTTGAAGACCTTAATCATATCCCCCCGGTCCCTCCTCTCTTCCAATGAGAACAGGCCGAGCTCCTCCAGTCTCCTCTCATACGTCAAATCCCCTAGTCCACGTATCATCTTGGTTGCACTCCTTTGGACCCTTTCCAGGAGCTGTATGTCCCTCCTCAAGTGCGGCCGCCAGAACTGCACACAGTACTCAAGGTGTGGTCTAACCAGGCCATTGTACAGTGGCAGAATCACTTCCCTACACCTTGAGGCAATCCCTCTTGCGATGCAGGCCAACATCCTATTTGCCTTGACTGCTGCCCTCCTGCACTGATCAGAGTTATTCATACTTGCATCCACCAGGACCCCTAGGTCTTTTTCCCCTGCCGTGGCCTCCAACACCTCCCCACCCAGGTTTTACTCATGTTTGGGGTTCCTCCTCCTCCCAAGATGTAACACCTTGCACTTGGAGGAGTTAAAATGTAATTTCAAGGTGCGAGCCCACCTATCCAGGGTCTCCAGGTCCCCTTGCAGGGCCACACTCCCCTTCTCCCCCTCAACCACTGCTCCCAGCTTGGAGTCGTCAGCGAAGAGACTCATTTCACACCCTATACCCTCCCTGATATCTGATATGCATTAAACAAGATTGGCCCCAGGACTGAGCTTTGTGGTACTCCACTAATGACCCCTCTAGGGGTTGAGATCTCCCCACTGACCACTACTCTTTGGGTGCACTCAGCCAGCCAGTTTCCTATCCATCTGACCATCAATGGGCCTACTCCCATCCCACTCAGTTTCTCCAGTAGGCCTTTGTGCGGGACAGAGTCAAATGCCTTGCTGAAGTCCAAGAACAGTACATCCACAGGCTTTCCCCTGTCCAGTTCCGATGCTACCCATTCATAGAACTCCACAAAGTTAGTTTTACATGATATACCTGGCACAAACCCATGTTGGCGACTATCCTGACATCCTATCTTCTCCAAGAACCCCCCAAATGCTCCTTCAGTATACTCTTCATTATTTTACCCACCACCGATGTCAGACTGACAGGTCTATAGTTACTCGTCACTTCCCTTGACCCTCCCCCTTTGTGGATTGGCACCACATGTGCCTCTCTCCAATCCCTAGGCACTATCCCTGTCTCAATTGACCTGTGGTAGAGCTCCGCCAGGGTGCAGCTAGTACATCTGCCAAGTCCCATAGAAATCTCATGTGTATGCCATCTGGCCCTGGAGATTTTTCCTTTTTTAGGGCCTTAAGGGCATTCCACACCCGTTCAGTCGGGATTACATCATCTGCCCCCCCCCCCCCACACTGGCCATACTGAAGGATGTCTCCCACTTGCACCTTGTTTTTTTTTTTTATACTTCTTTTATTAATAGACTGTTAATTTCACAAAACAGTTCCATGACATAAAGCATCACAAATTACAGTCATAAAACTTACATTTTATCGACCAGTGGTGAGGGTTGAGGCGCTGGACGCCACACCTAGACTATGCCCTTGACCCGGGTTCAGGAACGGACTCGGGTGGCCGGGGGTCAGCAGGGGAGAGGGAGGATTGAGCGTCCCAACGGATGCTCTCCTCCCTCAGGGGTGGGAACCAAGAACGCATCCACGTTCTGCATCCCCTTCGCAGCTGGTGGAAGCACCGACAATTGAAGGGGATGGAGGTGGCTCCGTTCGTTGGAGCCGGGGAGGGGGGACATCGACGGTGCATGAGAGGTCTGGCGTGCATCAGCATGCCACCACTCGGGACGTACGTCCTAGCGCTCGACGTCCCAGAGGGTAGGGGAAACCAGGGAGAAAAACGGAAAACACCTCTCGCAGCCCTAGATGATAGCCTCTCGGGTACCATCCAGACCACCAAGAGGGACAGACCCCACTGTGCAGGAGGAGAGAAGGAGGCACTCTAGGGGCAGATCCCACGGAAGGTGGAATGGGGGATGAGAGGAAGGAAGGAGAGGGCTCCGAGAGTAGGCAAGGAGAGATAAAGAAATAAAAAAAAAAAAAAAAAAACTTACATTTTTCAATTCTCACACAGAATTCTCCCAAACTAAGGAATAAGGTTCAGTAATCAAAATACATAGAAGTTACTGTTATATAAAGCCAGGAGTAAGTCCATATGAAAAGGACTACCTTTAAAAAAACAAACAAAGAAAAAAACAGAAAGACAAAACTATATTAATTACACTGTGCCAGGAATTTCATTTGATCATTGATACATCTGTATATCTAAAAACTCTTAGAATATCTGCAATCCACATATATAGTTGATCAGGGGGTTTGCTATTTCTCTCCCTAAGATGCCCGTAGGGAGCCAAGGAGGACCCAATAAGGAGTTCTGGGGTTGACAGTCTATACTTATTTTAATTAGGTCTCCTGGCATGGTCCATCATGCAGTAACCATCTAGTCCACCTATTATGATAAACCTGTGTTCGTTGCCTAAGGGTAAAGGTTAATCTTTCCATCTGGTGAATAGTCTCCACTACTTCCACCCTATCTAGTAGGTCAGGAGCTGAGGCCTGGAGCCATTTCCTTGTAACTGACTTAAGGGCCGCAGCCACCAGTATGGCCCATAGGTATCTCTCATCCTTACCCTTCAATGCCCTTGGCAATAGCCCCAAGACCATATGCTCTGGGCCTATTTGTGTTTGTATTGTGAACATCTGGGAGAGGTGTTTCTGGACTCCCGCCCAAAACACTGTCAGGGCTGGGCAAAACCAGAATATGTGGACCTATGTGGCACACTGTTCCCCACATCTGTGCCAGTACCCTGTTGATGTCCCCCCTGTAAATTGGGCGACTGGACTGGTACCAAAAAGTATCTGACCCTCAGCTTCCAACAGAAATCCCTCCAGGCCAAGGACTCAGCAGTGATCCACGTGCTTCTCTACATCAGGGACCACTGCTGGTCTGTAATAGAAATCTGTAAATCCTGCTCCCATTTATTTCTTATATGATGAGTAGTAATTTCCATATCTGAGATATAATTTGTATACAGTCGAGATATGGCATGGCACTCTACCTCTAGACCCCAAGATATATGGAATGGTGACCTCTTTGAGAATGTCTCCTTCAATAATGAGACTTTCTGTATCTGTTTATTAATTGCGTCTCTAAGCTGAAAATAACGAAACCTATCTGTGGGGAGGAGACCATAGCGTTGTTGAAGCATCTCAAATGATAGAATGGTGTGGCCATGCAACATCTGATATGGTGAGTGAAATCCCCTTCTAGCATGATGCTAGAACTACTTGTCCAGCTTAGACAGCTTAAACTGTGGGTCATAAGCCCACCATTTATATTTCCAGAGTTGTCTTTGTGTTTCCCCTCTACAAGTACCTTGCCTCCAACCAGCCAGGACTGCTTTCGTACCTGTGTCCCTGCAGTCCGGTAGGCCCTCCCGCTAAGAAAAGGCATGCCTGAATGGGGTGGGGGCACCCTGAAATCCAATATCCATCCGCTTCCAGTGTGCGCCACAATTTGGGTTGCTCCAAAGAAGGGCAATCTGCATCTGTGCCGCCACCCAATAACCTTGTAGATTTGGAAAGGCCAGACCTCCATCTTGTTTCAAGAGGTATAGCAGTGTCTTCCGTATTCTAGGTCTCTTGTTTCCCCAAAAGAAGGTAAGGAAAAGATCCTGCCATGACTCTAAATCCTGTTGAGCCACAATAAATGGTACACATTGGAATAAGTACAGAAGGTGCGGTAGGGCATTCATCTTGAGTGCCTGGACTCTCGCAGTTAAGGATAGGGGAAGCAGTGACCATCGCTGAAAGTCATTTTTGAGTTGTTTTATGACCGGAGGGGGTAATTATGTTCCACAAATGTGTGGGTGCTTGTGCTAATCAGAACTCTAAGTATCGTAGGGATGTAAGGTCCCAACGCATAGGGTACCTGAGTTGGACAGCCTTGTCAGGTATGTAGTTAAAGCTGAGTATCTCGATCTTTCCCATGTTGAGTTTATAACCTGACAGAGTGGAAAAATCTTGGATTAAGTTTAACACTACAGGTAAAGAAGTTTTAGGGTCCGCTAGATATAATAGCACATCATCTGCGTACAATGCCAATTTATGTGTGAACCCCCCAATTGAAATCCCCGAACCTCCAGGTGTTGTCTAATCATTTGAGCTAAGGGTTCTATATAAAGGGCAAATAACAGGGGGGACAGTGGGCACTCTTATCTTGTACCTCGTTCTAGGTTTAATGCTTTCGATATATGGTCATTTGCCCTGACATACGTCTGGGGGGGCCTCATACATCTTGAATAAGGCCACAATAAACCACTGTGGGAACCCAAACCGGGAGAGGTCACACCTCAAGAAGGGCCAAGAGACCCTATCAAAGGCCTTTTCTGCATCTAGGCTCATTAACAGGGAGGGGAGTTTCTGTCTGTTTATATAGTCATTTATGTGCGTTGTGTGTCACAAGTTGTCCTGAGCTTGTCTACCAGGGCTAAATCCCGTTTGGTCCATGTGTATTAGGGATGGGAGGTAAGCCTGCAGTTGCCTTGCCCAAATCGACATCAGGATCTTCTAGTCCATGTTTAGTAATGAGATGGGGTGATACGACGTACTCCTGGCAGGGTCCTTTCCTGGTTTGGGTATCACAGAAATGATAGCCCTGGACCATGAGGGTGGGGCAGGCACCTCTCCCCCATCACGTCCGCAAATACCCGAAGAAGCAAAGGCTGTACCTGACCCCCCATGCACTTATAGAAGCCCGATGGTAGACCATCCGAGCCTGGGCACTAACCCACCTTCAACCTGCCAATCTCCGCCTTCACCTCTTCCGCCGTTATAGGGGCCAATAAGGATTCACCTTGTTCTGACGAAAGCCCGGGCAGTTTTAACTTTTCTAGATAGGTCTGCATTGACTCCTTCTCTGAGACTATCTCCTCCTTATATAAGATGGTATAATATTCTTTAAAAGCTTCCGAGATCTCATGTACCCCCTGAACTATTGCCCCCCTCCAGGGATGCCACACCTGTGTGATAGTAGCACGAGCTCTCTGTGCTCGAAGTCTACTACCGAGTAATCATAGCGAGTGAGGACCCCCCCCCCATAATATCTCTGGCGTAGGAATAGGAGCTTTTGCTCCACCTGATAATCAAGGATACCTGAGAGTTCCCGTTTATATTTTAACAGCTGTTGGGCTCGCTCTCTATCATATTGCTGTTTTTGCAGCCCCTCTAGCTCCTGTACATACCTGGTTAATTCTGTTTTGCGAGCCCCCCTAGCCTTCTTTTTCTGTGAGACTATCTGTATTCATTTTCCCCTTAGTACCGCTTTGGCTGTATCCCACAGGATGGATTGGGAAGTATCCTGACCTGAATTTTCAGCTAGGAAGTTCTGATATGTCTCCGTTATTAAGTTCTGTGTCTCCTTATCTTTCAAAAGGGAGACGTTCAGCTGCCAAAAAGTGTTACATCTAACCTCTCCCAGATCCATTCGCATGTACTC
Organism: Neoceratodus forsteri; assembly: GCA_016271365.2. Lineage (NCBI taxonomy): Eukaryota > Metazoa > Chordata > Ceratodontiformes > Ceratodontidae > Neoceratodus > Neoceratodus forsteri. Next base: position 1,409,516,461 of record CM028131.1, on the reverse strand, counting down.
GGGGGCATGATCTGAGAGAAGTAACTCTCCTATCCAGGAATCATAGACCCATTGTACTTCATCCTTCAGGACTAAGAAATAGTCCAGTCTGGAATACATGTTGTGGGCAGCCAAAAAAAAAGTATAGTCTCTTTGCCCCCCATGTTGGTTGCGCCAAACATCTATTAGGTCTAACTCATACAGTAATTTAGCTACCTGTTTCGCCGTATAGTGTGGTTTTCTAAGAACTGAGGAGGAGGAATCCAAATGGGGGTTAAATGTAAGGTTCGGATCCCCTCCGCATATAAGCCGCCCTTAGCCCCACTCTAGGAGCGTGGTCAGAAAGGTACGGTATTCAATATATGGTGTCCCCGTGGGAAGTATACCAAAGCCAGGGTAATAATATTGCCCCAAAACTTCCCCTTTAGCATAGCAAATCATCCCTCCTTGTCAACCCTTGAATCTATTTTTTCAAATTGTGTCCCTGATGGAACAAGAACCATTGTTCCCTGCCTCCTACCCCTTTTGTAAGAGGCAGCAGCCATTTCTCTGAATCCCAACTTTAAAAATGTATTGTGCTCCTGCGTCGACAAATGAGTTTTTTGGAGGAGCAAGAAGTCCACAGCAGCTTTTTTAGCTTGACTTATAATCTTGCTCCTTTTTATAGGGTTAGTGAGACCCTTAACATTGTATGAGCAAATTAAAGTTCCCCGTTTATCCATGTTTAAGGTTAAGCATTTCAAATATCACTTCTTTAAGGAGGATTCCTCCCACTCCTCCCCCCCCAGGGCCCTCCATCACCCAGTTCTGAGCAAATAATGTAATTAAATATACAGCGTATTCCTGGCATGAATAATCAGACCTTTTAATACCAACAGGTACACCTAGAATAATAAAAAACAAACAATTATTAACTCCAGTCAACACGACCAACAACTTTTTAGAACCAACAATGCACTTCCAAATGTGGAGACCTTAATTCAAAGGTCTCTTTTCTTGCCTACTCCGAAATCTGTGTGAGGCAAGCATGGGGGGGTTTTGGTGTCTCTGTACTGAAAGACCCCCTCCGAGAACTTGTAGGTGATATACAAACAGCTATTCGCCAATCCTAAACGTAAAGGTAAAGATAACCTCTAGTGGCTATATTAATACTGATGAGCACCTGCCCCCTTTTACTAGTAAGGGGTTAAACAGCTATATGTGCTCGTAATGAAGTAGAAACCCAGTCAACCTCTGTTGTCAGGTATAAATTACCACGAGGCTATGCGGAGTGAACTCTAAGAGTTCCTAGGGGATAGGGACCACCCCACCCAGGAAGCCGCAAGCCCCACGGAGAGAAAGAAAGATCGAGGACCAGTCCCAGGAGCACTGCCTTCTCTGGACATATGTGGCTAGTTTAAAATATTCTGTTATATCCTATTTGACAGTGTATATTTCATATTTAGAAGTCGGCTAGGCCAACAAGACGGGAGCCGCCCCCACCATCTGTTCAGTAGAGCTGACCCCCAAGGCTAAACAGAGGACTAATGAGGCCCGCACTGCCACCCATTAAGTGACCAACAAAGGACACCAATGAGGAGAGTACAGAGCCACCATGCCCTGTTGTAGTGCATTAATCAGCTTCTGAGGAGGTCAAAATTGCTCTAAACTAACCGCCAACACCATATCTGCAGTCAGTCCGATTAACAAGATGGCTCCTCTCCCATAGGCTAGCTCACACTTTTACATCCTCAGTGTATGGTCCATGACCCTCCAGCCACACGCACTTCCCAGGAAAAGGCAGCCCCCTACCACCCTGTACTCTTTATCCACTTCTAAAATCAGAAGTAAAACAAGACCCACTATCAGGCACTATTATAAAGGCAAGTGTTAGAGTCTGTTTTTTCTCAATTCTGGGGTCTAAAATTACCAAGGTCTTTGAGCTCTCTCTTCAAAAATGCATGTTCACACATAGTGTTTAATGTAGGAATTCCTACAAAATCAGACTACTTGCAGTTCTAGCTTTGTGAGTTCAAGTTTCACATTCTGCATCATTCGTTGGTGCGACATGATTTCCAAGGGTATTCTGCACTGTCTGAGTTACACGCACTTGATCTCCATGCTGAAAGTATTTCTGAGCTCTCACAGAGTCCCACAGGCTGGAATTATCCGTGTTAGATTTAACTCCCTGTCTTTTTGGACCGCTTGTCGTCCAGGCTCTCCTCCGCACTTGTTGGGTGTTAGAATTTGTCAAGAGATCTGGTAGATCAATCCCATGCAGAGTTAAAAATTCAGAGGCATCTTTCAACTCCTGAAAGCACAATGGACCCTTATCAGTGAGTATTTTGAGTCGAGCAGGGTATTCTACATAGGCTTGCATCTCTTTCTATTGGGAGTAATTTGACTACAGTTAGTACTTGTCTGCGTCTCATTAAAAGCTGGGGCGTAAAGTCATGATCAAAATACAATCTTGTGTCACCAAATTCAACACTTTTCTTTGCCCAAGCCAATGAAAGAATCTCTTCCTTGACCCTGTAGTCGAGAAAGGCAAGAACAACCAATCTTGATCTAACTTTCGGGTCCCGGGGTCTTGGGATGAGTGATCGGTGTGCACGGATTATGTCCAGATCTTTTTCTTTAGGTAAATTCAAAATTTCATGTAGGAATGAGTCTATAAAGGATATCATGTTACCATATTCCGTACCTTCAGGCAAACTGTGTATCCTAATGTTATTCCTTCGGTTACGGTTCTCCATTTCTTTTAGCCGTTGTTCAAGGGTGGTAGCCCGTTGGTTAAGCTCCAGGAGAGCCGAGTTATGTACATCGGTTGTTTGGGTGTAATCCATGAGAGTAGCCTCTAAAGTACCCGTGCGGTGCGCTAAGCCTTCAATTTCTCTCCGGTGGTCAGAAACCTTGGCTTCCAAGCGTTGTAGAGTTTCCGTCATCAATTTAAGCATCTGGCAGAGCTGGAGCGAGGTAATGTTGCAGTTGGCCTCCTCAGAAGGTGGGTCTAAGGGTTGAGCGCTCACAGTAGGTTCCTGAGCTCTATAGGCCGCTACTGGCTGCGTACCTTCATAGGTGTTTTTGCCTGTTTTACCACCTCCATTTGATGGATTTTCTTTGAAGCACTGCTTCGGGGCCATAAGGTAAGCTGTTATACCTCGTTTGGTAGACAGGATGAGGGCTCAATCTAGATGATAGCAGTGGATTTTTCGTGGTCGATCTGGGAGCTCGCAAATTAAGCCGCCATTAAGAGGTGCTCACAACCAGAAGTCACTTGCACCTTGTTTATGCCTCCGAGATACTTGAGGGTTTCTACCATATTTCTCCATTCCCGCCTCTCATCTAGTGTATACATACTGAGGTCTTTTAATCTCTCCTCATATGTCTTCTGGTGCAAGCCCTGCACCATCTTAGTTGCCCTTCTCTGAACCGCCTCCACCCTGTCTATGTCTTTACGAATATACGGCCTCCAGAACTGTACACAGTACTCCAGATGAGGCCTTACCAGTGTTTTGTACAGTGGTATCACCACCTCCCTTCTTCTGCTATTGATACCCCTTTCTATGCACCCTAACATGCCACTGGCCCTCCCCACAGCCTTTGTACACTGTTTGGTCACCTTTAGGTCATCTGAGATAATTATCCCTAAATCACTCTCTTCCCCGGTGACTGTCAGCACTCCCCCCATACTGTGACTCTCTGCAGGGTTTCTGCACTCTCGGTGCAAGATTTTGCACTTCTTTGCACTGAATTTTAGTTGCCACACTTCTGACTATTTTTCCAGCTTTCCAAGATCCCTCCTCATTTTCTCCACCCCATCCTGAGTGTCTACCCTGTTGCAGATCTTTGTGTCATCTGCAAATAGGCAAACCTTCCCTTCCAGCCCTTCTACAATGTCACTAATGAAAACATTAAAAAGGACTGACCCCAGGACTGATCCTTGAGGTACCCCACTGGTCACCCCACTTTGGACTGCAACATGTTTTTTCTTTTAATACCAGTTGGTTATGATTAACTGTGTCATATAATCCTTTTCTTCTGTACAGAAAACAATCTTAACAATGTTATAAATAAAAAGTAAAAATTAAAAAATCAGAGGCAAATTGCCAAAATCAGTGACATGTCTGAAAAACAGTAATATCCACTCCAGAAGCTGTGTACAATATGCTGGTTAGTGTAACTGCATTGTAATATTGAGAACTGGACAGTGACACTAATGACTGACATTATTTTTTTTTAATTTGCTTTTATTGAATTTTGTACAGTACAATGTACCTAAAATACATATATTCTAGAGACAGCATCAAGTGAACTTTTAAAATATTCTCTTCGATTACTAAGGATACTGCAACATGCCTCAGTTTGTAACCTCAAGGTGGGGAAATGCACAGAGTTGATATATAATATTATTTACTCAACATGGAACCACACTACAGCCAATGTCACTGTGACAGAGAACTTTTCTGTCTTTTAAGCAAGACTTCTACACCACAGCTCACTCGCATATGGCTCAAACAGGAGCAAGAAAGAAGCAACATTTTAGAATTCAAAAACCCTCAGTAAAATCATTGTAAGGAGCCTATATAATAAGAGCTCACATACAACTGAAACAGCATACAGACAGGTTCAAAACACTTACAGACAGCAAAAAAAAAACAAAAAAAGCCATTATTTATGTCCATGCTATTCATGCTGCACCATCCTTGGTTTCCGATTCCTCGGCTTCGGCTGATGTGCTAGGGTTGTCTGGGGGTAATTTCACAGCAAACTCTCCAGCTGATTGAGGGTCCGTGAAGCAGTATTCCTTGTTCTTATATGTGAAGTAGAGCCTTGCTGGAAACACAATTTCAGTAGGGAATACCCACTTTTCTCAATTGCTGAGCCACCCCCTCAAACGATTTCCTGCGCATTCTGGTAGCATAAGAAAAATCCGGGAAGAATAAAATTGCTTGATCCCTCATCATTACCAGGTACTGTTCTTTGACAGCTTATAGCAACACATCTCGATCCCTGGAGGATGCCAGGGTAAATAATATGGTGCGGGGAGCTTCCGTAGCCACAGTTGCCCTTCTCAGGGAAATCTGATATGCTCACTTAATAGACACAGCAAGGCCCAGACATGCAGCCTCCGGTAGCCAGCGTTCCAGGAAAGTGATCAGATCTCCTTCTTCTGTCTCCTCTGGCATACCTAATAGCTGCACATTTGCTGCCCGAACCTGGTTCTCCAATTGCTCTAGACGATTCTTAAGGCCAGTTTGCTCTTTAATAATGATCGCTGAAGTTGCAAGTGCTTTTCCTGCGATCTTCCCCATCTCTTCCACAGAATTTGCCATAGCCTCCGTTCTGTTTTCCACTAATATAAGACACGCACTCTGTTGGTCAAATTGTTCATCAAGTCTTTGCACAGTTTGCGTTAAATAACTGAGTGGCCTTTGAAGCATTTCAAGTGTGTCAGGCTGGTCTGGTGGTGGATTCCCTGGTTGTAAAGGCTCCGGGAGCCTCGAGGGCCCTGCAAGTTGTTGATCTGTTTTTGCCACATTTCTGGTTCGCCCCATCATTTGGAAATTGCATGAACTGTAGTCTGCTAGAAGTTCTACTGATTGATGCCTGTTTTATATGCTTTCATTCAGATTAGAGGTTATTAGTTTATACTGAAAGCTCTAACAGCGCAGAGTTCTATGAGAACACGTCCTCCTCGCTAGGCTGTTGGCTCTGCCCCTCCTGCTGACATTGTTTTATGATTCAAATGAACACTATTCAGTGGCAGAAAGCCCACTTTAGGAGGCAAAATCAGTGATATCCCTGTAAACCAGGGACAGCTGAGAAGTATGCTGTCAGCTCCCATGCTGCATCTGTCCTGTGAATAAATGGACACCTGGACTTCAGGAGGGCTGACTTTGCCAAAATGGGTGAGTACCTAAGGAATGCACTAACAAATGAGCAGGAAGGAGGGGTGGAAGAACAATGGGGAATAATAAAAACTGCCATCACAGAGGTAACAAGCCTTTATGTGAAGCAAATAAACAGAACAAAACGATGTAAGAAACCACTATGATTCTCAAAGGAGGTGGCAGTGAAGGTTCAAGAGAAAAAGAAAGCATTCAGAAAGTACAACGAATCACAGAAGGAGCAGGACAGAGAACTGTATCAGTTAAAGCAAAAGGAAGCTGGGAAGGCAGTCAGAACAGCAAAGGCCCGAACTGAGGAAAAGATAGCCAACTCAGTTAAGAAGGTATAAAACCTTTTTTAGGTACATCAGGGAGTGAAGGAAGACTAAGGGAGGGATAGTGAGGCTTAATAAAGGGAAGGGGGTGGGCAGAGGGTGACTGTGAAAAGGCAGAGATACTAAACAAATATTTTTGCTCAGTATTTACAAATTAAGAGGGGGAGGTAACTAAAACAAACAATAGAAACACTCTGGATACAGAAGTTGATACCAGCCCATTTATAGAAGAAAGGGTTCTGAAGGAACTCTTAAAACTGAAGAAACATAGAAACATAGAAACATAGAAGTTGACGGCAGATAAGGACCGCAAGGCCCATCCAGTCTGCCCATTTCTTTTTCTACCTTATAAATGTGCCATTGGCCTTTGCTCTGTCAGTGACCTATCTATTCATAGTCATTTGTATTGCTCCATTATGCCTATCCCATGCCTGTTTGAAGCCCTGCACTGTATTCATAGCCACCACTTCTTGTGGTAAGCCATTCCATGCATCTACCACCCTTTCTGTGAAAAGAATTTCCTCACATTCCCCTTAATCGGCCTCCTCTAATCTCATGCTGTGTCCTCTTGTCCTGCTATTTTTCTTATATTTAAACATGTTAGACTCTTTCACCTTGTTTATGCCCTTAAGGTGTTTGAATGCCTCGATCATATCACCTCTCCCTCCTTTGCTCAAGGGTATACATATTGAGCTCCGTTAACCTGTCCTCATATGTCTTCTGATGCAGTCCCTGCACCATTTTGGTTGCCCTTCTCTGGACTGCCTCAATTTGGTTAATGTCCTTGTGAAGGTGTGGCCTCCAATACTGCGCAGTACTCCAGATGGGGCCTAACCAATGTCTTGTACAGAGGGATTACCTCCCTCTTACGACTTGTACCCCTACTAATACACCCTAACACCCCCTAGCCTTACCTACTGCTTTAGAGGTCTGCTTGGATGATTTTAGGTCATCAGTGATGATGATGCCCAAGTCTCTTTCTTCCTTTGTGACTGCTAGCAACTCCCTCCCAGCCTATAAGTGGCTTCAGGTTTCTCTTCCCTATGTGCATGATTTTGCACTTCTTTGCATTAAATCCAGTTGCCACTCTTCTGACCATTCTGCTAGTTTATCCAGATCTCTTCTCATTCTGCCCACCCATCTGGATCATCTACTCTGTTGCAGATCTTGGTGTCATCTGCAAACAAACAAGCCTACCCTCTAGTCCATCTGCAAGGTCACTAATGAAGATGTTGAATAGGACTGGCCCCAGGACTGATCCTGAGGTACCCCACTTGTGACTTGCATCTCTTCTGACTGTATACCATTTACCACCACTCTCTGTTTTCTGCCAGTCAACCAGTTTGCCACCCAGTTGACCAACTTCTGACCCACCCCGAGCCTACCTAGCTTATTTATCAATCTTCTATGTGGAACAGTGTCAAAAGCTTTGCTGAAGTCAAGGTAGGCGACATCAACTGCTCCCTTTGGTCCACCACTCTGGTTACCCAGTCAAAGAAATCTATGAGATTAGTTTGACAGGACCTTCCTTTTGTAAACCCATGCTGTCTTGGATCCTGTGCCCCTATGGATTCCAGGTGTTGCACTATCCTTTCCTTAAGGAGAGCCTCCATAATCTTGCCCACTACTGAGGTAAGACTGACCGGTCTGTAGTTCCCTGCCTCCTCCCTGCTACCACTCTTGTGGAGCGGGATCACATGAACCCTTCTCCAGTCTTCTGGGACCTCTCCTGTGATCAGAGACTCACTAAACAATTCTGCTAATGGCTCTGCTAGTTCCTCCTTTAGCTCCTTAAGTACCCTGGGATGTATGCCATCCGGTCCCATTGCCTTATCCACCCTGAGCTTAGCAAGCTCTTGTATGACCCTTTCTTTTGTGAAGGGAGTAGTGCTCACCTCCCTCCCCTGTGTCCCTGATGCTGAGCTGTGGGCCCTGCCCTACCTTCTCTTCAGTAAATACTGAGCAAAGTATCTATTTAGGATAGATGCCTTTACAGGGTCCTCCTCCTCACATGCTCCCTTTTCTCCATTAAGCTTAGCAATACCCCCTCTGGACTTTCTCCTTTCACTAATGTATCTATAGAAAGTCTTGTCACCTTCTTTTACTGTTCGTGCTAGTGTTTCCTCAGTTTGGGACTTTGCCTGCCTTACTGCCTTACCTGCTTCCCTTAGGGCAGTTTGGTATGCCTCCCTATCTTCATCCCGCTGTGTTCCCTTATATTTCCTGAAGGCCAGCCTTTTGGCTCCTGACCTTTTCTGCTACTGTATTTGAGAACCAAAGTGGTTTCCTTCTTCTTTGCACTTCCTTTTCTGTCTAACACAATGGGATGTTGCTTCAAGTATTGCATCCTTAATGCTTGCCCACTTTGCCTGTACCCCTCACCTGTGTTTCTTTTGCCAGGGCTAGCTTAACTCTGTTGGCCATCTTATCAAAGTCAGCTCCTCTGAAGTCCCATATTTTGCCTTGGAATGGGATGATTTAGATGTAGTAGCCAAATTGAACCATACCATGTGATGGTCACTGGCCCCAGGTGACCTTCTACCTGGAGATCTGTGATCCTTCTTTGTTAGTCAGTACTAGATCTAGGACAGCCCTGTCTCTTGTGGGTTGCTGTACCAGTTGTTTGAGGCCCTCCCCTGCAGGAATCCACTATGAGTCTAGTTCTGGCAGATGTTCCTGCTGGTATTGACCAATCTGTATCTGGCATGTTGAAGTCTCCCATTATCAGAACCTCCCTTTAGCTGTCATGTTTTGTATATCTTCTAACAGTAATGTGTCTATGTCCTCCCTCTGGTCTGGGGCCTGTAGACAACCCCAGTTCTTATGGCTGTCCCATTTCCTGTTTCCAGGGTGACCCACAGTTCTTCTGGCTCCTTATGTGTATTCTGAATTTCTGTAGCTTTGATATTTTCATTAACATACAGGGCCACTCCTCCCCTTTTGCACCTCGGTCTCTTCTGAACAATACATAGCCAGGTACTGAAGTCTCCTAAGTGGTTACTGGTAAACCACGCCTCACTAATTGCTACTATGTCCAGTTTAGCCTCTGACATTATTGCCTGCAGGTCTGGGATCTTATTTCCCAGGCTGTGAGCATTTGTACATGATTTTCCATAGGCCAGATTTTGGTGTGTTAGTTGTTGGGTGAAGTTTGGCATTACCCTGTGCATCGTTGTGGGGAGACAAACCTTTTTACTGGTGATGCAAATGAACGGCAAACACGCTGAATTCCTGTTTGACCACTAGCTGAGGGGGGAGGGGTGTTCTTCCCATTCGACGTATGGGGTACTGCACCCCTCTCCCCATTTGCTAGTTTAAATATTCTGCAAAGACGTCAAACTTCTGCCCCAATGCACTGACTCCCTCTTTAGTCAGATGCAATCCAGAAGGTGGACAAAGCAATGGGGCCTCATGGGATTCATCTCAGAATTCTAAAAGAACTAAGGGTAGAACTAGTGACGCCACTGACTACCCTCTTTAACAAATCATGGGAGGATGGGGTGGTACCAGAGGACTGGAGGAGGGCAGATGTGATTCCCCTTCACAAAAGTGGGAGCAGGGCAGAAGCGGGAAACTACAGACCAGTTAGTTTAACCTCAGTGATAGGAAAAATGATGGAATCACTTCTGAAGGAAAGAACTGTTGAGTACCTAGAGGCCAGAGGGGCACAAGACCCAAGGCAGCATGGATTCACAGCAGGAAGGTCATGCCAGACAAATCTAATAGATTTCTTTGACTGGGTGACCAAAGTAGTAGATCAGGGAGGGGCTGTGGACATGGCCTACCTAGACTTCAGCAAGGCATTTGACTCAGTCCCACATAAAAGATTAATATACAAGTTAGCCAGCCTGGGAATGGGTCCCAAGATGATAGCCTGGGTAAAGAATTGGCTGGAGAATAGGACACAGAGGGTAATAGTAAATGGAGTCCACTCTGAAGAAAGGGGTTACTAGTGGGGTGCCGCAGGGTTCAGTATTAGGACCGGTCCTCTTCAGTGTCTTTGTAAGCAACATTGCAGAGGGACTGGAAGGAAAAGTATGTCTCTTTGCAGATGACGCAAAGATCTGCAACAGAGTTGATGCACAAGTTGGGGTGGAAAGGATGAGAAGAGACTTGGCAAGGTTAGAGGAATGGTCAAATGTATGGCAGCTTAGATTTAAAGGTAAGAAGTGCAAGTTAATGCACCTGGGAAACAAAAACCCAGGGGAAGAGTGCACAATGGGGGGTGAGATACTAACAACAACAAAAATGGAAAGGGACCTGGGGGTAGTCATATCAGATGACTTAAAGGTGGGCAAGCAATGTGAGAGGGCAGTAAGGAGGGCTGGGGGATACTGGGATGCATAGGGAGAGGCGTCATCAGTAGAAAACAGGAAGTTGTTATCCCTCTGTACAGACAGCTGGTGAGACCCCATCTGGAGTACTGTGTGCAGTTCTGGAGACCTAATCTCCGCAAGGACATAGACAAGATGGAAGCTGTCCAGAGGAGGGCAACTAAAATGGTGCAGGGTCTGCAATGGAAGACATATGAAGAGAGACTAAAGGAGCTTAATATGTATAGCCTCGAGGAAAGGAGGGAGAGGGGGCACATGATAGAAATGTTCAAGTACCTCAAGGGAATCAACAAAGTCCAAGAGGGTAGCATCTTTCAAAAAAAGAAGTGTGCAAGAACAAGGGACACAATTTGAAGATATGGGGGGCGGCTCAGAGGTAATATAAGGAAGTATTTTTTCACAGAGAGGGTTGTGGATGCATGGAACGGCCTCCCGGAGGAAGTTGTGGAGTCAAAAACAGTGGCTGAATTCAAGCATGCATGGGACAGCCATGAAGCAATTCTAGGGGGTGGGGGCAGAAAGAAGTAGGCTGCTGGTTAACTAGGATCTGCAGCTTATCCATCAGGTAGGGAAATGGGCAGACTGGGTGGGCCAAGCGGTCCTTATCTGCCGTCAAATTCTATGTTTCCATGTTCTTTGCTCTTCAGTGCGGTCACTCTGGCATCTTTCTCAAGCACTCGAATGCACACACACACACACACACACACACACACACACACACACACACAAATTAAGAGAAATGAACAGGAAATCTGAATAAAGCAATTCTGGTCTCTCGGGGGTCTCACATACTTCAGGAGTTCAGCTCTACCACAGAGCACAATAAATAACCCATCACCTATGGAATGGGATAAGGACCCCCAACACCCAAAGAAGTGAATAACTGCAAACATCACACATGGGACTGAACAAAGGCATCCATCAGTCACGAAACTGAATGCTGGCTCCCATCACTGATGGAATGGAATAAAGAATCCATCGCCCACAGAGCTAAATAATCCCACCCATCACAAACCAAATGAAATAAAGGCACCCATCATTCCCAAAAAGAACACTGGTACCCATTACCACGAAACAGAATAAAGGTACCCATCACCCATGGGACTAAATAAAGGCATCTCTCAGCCACTGAATTAAATAATGGCACCCATTACATAGGGGACTGAATAAAGGCATCCATCAGCCACGGAAGTGAGTAATGGATCCCATCACAGATGGGACAGAATAAAGACATCCATCAGCCATGAAACTGAATGCTGGCTCCCATCACTGATGGAATGGAATAAAGAAGCCCATCACAAACGGCATGGAATGAAGGCACACACCATCCACAAAAAGAATACTGGCACCCATTACCAACAAAATGGAAAAAAGGCACATATCATTCATGGTACTAAAAGACACCCATCACCCATGGAATACAATAAAGGCACCCATCACCCATGGGACTGAATAAAGACACCCAGCACCCATGGAATACAATAAAGGCAATCATCACCCTTGGGACTGAATAAAGGATCCCTGCACCCTTGAGACTGAATAAAGACACCCATCACCCATGGGACTGAATAAAGACACCCAGCACCCATGGGACTGATTGACGACACCCATCACCCATGGAATACAATAAAGGCACCCATCACCCATGGGACTGAATAAAGACACCCAGCACCCATGGGACTCAATAAAGACACCCACCACCCATGGAATGCAATAAGGGTACCCATCACCCACAGGACACGAGAAAGGCACCTATCAAACATGAAATGGAATAAAAATTTCAATCTCCCACAGAACTAAAGGTTCCCATTAGCCATGGATTGGAAGAATGGCACCCTCTGACAGGGAAGTGAACTGGGCGGCTTCTCAGGGAACATGCTCACAGTGAACACAGCAGACACCGGGTTAAATCAAATGAAATCTGTTTTACTTTCAGTAACAGAGAAAAAACAAAAACAGTCTGTACTCGGCTTAACAAAACTTCTGAGTTCAGTCTCTCTCTCGCTCTGTCTTCACCTCACAGCTTCCTCTGCCTCTCTCCCTTTAATGGGCCCAGGTACTGCTTGTTAAACAACCCCCACCCTGACATACATCCAACACCAAGAACAGTCAGAGCATTGAGGTTTTAAAAGGCCATGCTTAAAGCAAAAGGAGTTTGGTATAAATCCTGCCAAAGCCCCCGTTGAAACCTGTGTTGCAGGGTTCTGAAGTGGTTTACGGGTGAAAGAAGCGTGATGGACATAAACTTCGTCACATACCCACCCCCCTATGCCTGTGGCATGCTCAGTAAGGGCCATCAGAGACCTACCCAAGAGAAAAAATCTGTACTGTCATGCTGGCCACCTGCCAGGTGGGGCACATCAAACAAAAAAGGCTGCAGTATCAAATACCATCTGGTGACACCAGAACTGGTATCCCGCACAGCATGTACCCACTTGAGGAGGGCATGGTCAGTGACAATGGTGTACTTCCATCCCAACAGGTAGTAGTGTAGGGCGACCACTGTCCACTTTACTGCCAAACATCCTTTTTCCTGCATGACACACCGCTGCTCCTGGGGAAAAGAGTTTGTGAGATAGACAGAGGATGGGGTGAATCCCATCCTCAAGGTCCTGTGATAACAAGGATAGGGTGAATCCCATCCTCAAAGTCTTGTGATAACACTGTCCTCAGACCCACCTTAGAGGTGTCTGTGTGCAAAATTAAGGGATGGTTGAAATCTGGACTTCTCATATGACTAGCCCTTCACTGAGCACATTTTTTTTTTTGAAACTCAGGTTTATTAATTCTAATATGACATGCAGGAGGAAATAAAATGGAATACAGCCAGTTCTCTTGTCAAAAAGATTTAAAAAGTGTGGATCCCCTGTAGAATGTCAATATCTAGATAAATAAAAACAAGGCATAAAAATGGTAATAGCCTTAACAGGATCACATATAAAATAAAAACAACAAGTCAATGCACAATAAATGCCCACAGATCTGCTCCCTCAAATCCATTTAGAAGAAGTACTCCACTGTGGGAAGACTTTAAGCCTGAGGTTCAGTGGGTGGAGCAACTACGTCACTCCATCAAGCCTTAAAAGGCCACTCCTCCTGGACTGTTCCAGGATTCGTCTCTTCAATGCGGCCGGAGGCACCGCTCCTCCTCCTCGGTTCCCTTCCCTTCTCCTCCTTTGGGCTTTTTTGCCTGTGTTTCCGTGGTGCCTCCGGCCGCCGGCTCATTCTCCTCGCACACCCCCCTTCCCATACCTCGCTTTGCCTTTTCCTCATTCCTGTCGTGTACTTTCCCTGAGCTCCAGGCTGCCCGCTCCTCCTCTCTGATGCTTCTGATCTGCCATCACCTGTGTGTGCCTGGCATCTGCTTCTGTGCTTTTCCACCCTCTCGCCTGTAGCACTCGTTCTCTGCTATCACCCTTCACCATGCTGTCTTATTTACTCCTCTTTCTCCCTCCATCCTGTGCTCCTCCCCATCATTCCTTTGAGCCATGTTCCAGCTGCTCTTGCTCATTTTGTGAGATGCAGCTGCTTTGAGCCCTGCAACCTGTCCTCCCCTCTCATCCGACTTGCCCTGGCTCACCATCTTTGGTCCCACTGCTCCGCTCCTGCATCTAACTTACCCCTGCCTCGCTCGTCGGAGGCCGCCTATCAGGGCATGCTCCCAGGTGCTGGAGTGTCAGCCTGGGGCAGTAGGTCGCATGCCTCTCAACTGCTCTGTTTTTCGAATAGCTAGTCAGTGCTTCGGGCCTGCCTTCACTGTCGCTTCCTTTTGGGAGTTCCTATTCTATCTCTACTTAACCCCATTTGTTTCTGCATCACCAATCCTATGTTCTGGACCCGCTTCTCGTCTTGCTTTGTCCTTTCCTATCAGCATGATTGTAATGGCATAGTATGTACTGGCGGTCCTGTGTTCTGGCATTAGTCCATTTCCTTGCCCTGTCTACTTCGTTTGGCCCCTGTCAACAAGCTTCCTTTTTGAACAGTGTCTTTATTGCCTATTTGTCTCTACACCTCTCCACTGCTCAATGGTTTGGGGAATTTCTGCCCCATTTATATGCTGGGATCCTCTCTAAAGACTATTACCCTATAATTTTGTGACAGGATCAGAACGTTTTCCTGCAGTGACAGCAATATTATTAAGCAGCCTCCACAGAACCCTTTTCTTTGCCCAGTAGTCTAGTGGTTGTAACACTGAATCCTGACAAGATCACATCCCACCCAGACAAAAAGGCCTGTTTACATGCAGTCTGCATGGCCGTGAGTGGTGTGGAGTTGCAGATCTGCTGCCAGTGGATATGACCCATAATATTACCAAAGCATACCAGCAGGACACAGCCTTACACCTGTCCCTCCCACTATGTCACCCTCGTGTGGTATCTCAGTGATCCTCAGTAACATCTCCGATCTGCTGCTTGCCCTCTTCAGGGTCTCTCCTCGCTGACTGGGCTGCTCCGTGCATGATCACCACCCTTCTCCTCCTGTATTTCTGCCTCCTTAACCTCCATCCTGGCGCAGTCCTGACTCCCGGCAATGCCATGCTGTGGCCTCACCTTCCCCTGCTCCTTCGACCCTCGCCTCTTCTCCTTCCTCATCTCGTGCCCTTCTCCATTCCATTGACCCTCGCCTTGCATTTTGGCTCTCCTTGCCTTTCTTCTAACATTCCCTGTGCCCTCGTTTCTTTTCCTTCCTCAATCCGTGCTTTCCTTGGCCCCCCCATTCTGCTCCTTCTATGATCATTGATTTCTTTTGGGGGATTTTCCTATCCTGCCATCACCTTCCTTATTCGTATCCTCCTCTTACCTTAGTCCATCTGGTGTCCACATGCCTGAATCTGGTTCTCCTTAGCTCAATCTGACCTCAGGATCTACTCATTCACATCGATTACTTAAGCATACCTCTCATTGGGTCCTATGCTACCTCAGTGAACTGCTGCACTCCTGTGGTTATTATCACCATGAGTCTTCTCATGATCACATCTGGGTATCCCTCACTCATCCGACCTCTATGTGGGTCTACTCCTTCACACCGACTACTTGAGCATAATCCTCTCGGGTCCATGCTACTTTGACTCAACCTGCTCTCCACTTGGAAACATACCTTCATGTCTATTGCCCCCTTTGCTCAGGACTGGCATGCTTCTCTCCATCATCGTACACTGTTCCTTTCATACCTTACCTTAAACCATTCAGGCCTTCAAGGCTTCTTTCCATCATCGTACCTCCTCTGTTGCTTTTGAGTGTCTAGTTGCAGAGACATCACTCACATCCCTCGACAGCTGTCCATTTAGAAGGACAGAGCGACAGCTTCCTCTCAAATTGGACTTTTTCTCCTTCCTCGATCTCAACTTTAAATTGCTGTAGCAGAACTGTCCCTAATCAAAATGTCCTGTAACCTGGAGGGAAGGCGACCTGGGCTTTGGATCCCCAGAGGTTTCCTCCTCAAAGGTTTTTTTTCCTCTCCTCCACGCTGATAGTCATAATATTAGTCAGGGTTAGTGCTTTCATAGGTTCCTTAGTTAGGTTCCACTGTCGGATGGCGTTGGATGGTGGCCTGGCTGTTCCCTCTGTCCTTAGGATGTCCGCCCTTCTGCATTTTGTCAGATTTCCTTTCACTCACTCTTCTCGCCTTTTATCATTTTTCTCCTGTCCTTCCTATCTATGTCTGTCACTTTAATTCTGGTCTAGATATCTTCTGATTTCTCACCTCTTCAATGCTCGACACCCTCTTGGGTATTCTTTTTGGACTTCTTCCTAAGCTACCTTTAGCCAAGAGAATTATTCCTGCAGTATCTATGGGGGGGGGAACCCTCCTCTAGGGTTCCTTACATTGTACCCCTACAGGGTGGAATATCCCATGGATAGAAAGGTGAACAGCCACAATGTATCAAAGTCACACAAGCATACATCTCATCCAGTTGCATAAGCACAATTGAATGGGAAGGATTTAAGCCTGAGGTTCAATGGACTGAGCAACTACATCACTTTCCCATCATACCTTAAAAGGCCACTCCTCCCGGACTGTTCCAGGATTCCTCTCTTTGTTTCCCCACCATCCACCCCTCCTCCTACAGCAGCTCATCTCTCTTTTCCATAGGCTTCTTTCTAAGCTACCTTTAGCCAAGGAAATTATTCCTGTGGCATCTATGGAGGTGGGGGGGGGGGCCCTCCTCTAGGATTCCTTGCATCGTACCCCTCCAGGGTGGTATATCCCATGGATAGAGAGGCGAACAGCCACAATGTATCGAAGTCACACAAGCATACATCTTATCCAGCTGCATAAGCACAACTGAATCTAAGCATAATGCAGTCTAGTCTAGACAAGTCAAGGATCTGAATCCTAAGAAATCCACTGGGGAATAACATATTTGTCAAGGGGATGCTAAGGAGACATTAAATCTCAGGAGTAAACCTCTTTAGATATTAAATGGGGTAAAGAGCAACAGGCCACAGAGAATAGGTAGCGGTAGGGAGTCTCAAGACTATAGTTCAGGGGTTGTGCTACTCAAATGTTAACGGTGCACCACTGGTGCCAGAGTTGCCAGAGTTCCAAGAATTTAGGTAGTCTGAGCCTGAGGACTGCTGTGATATGCTCCATTGTTTCTATTTTGGGAACTTTCTATTTCCACTGAGCAAGTATTGGGGGTCAAGGAGACAACCATAGTATCGTGAAGCATTTAAGTGTGGCTACCCTCAGGATCTGGCTCAATTTGATTCTACCTGTAGGGCCTCAAAGGAAGTCCAGAAAGCCCTGCCTTTGCCCCTGCCTCTCTCTCCCTACCAAAATACCGGCTTCTTTGCCTCTCTTTAGCCATGGCCAAGTTCCACCCCCCCCTCCCTGAAGTATGCCAGTTAACTATTCCAACCTCGTCATTTCTTCCTAAGCTGGCATCCCTCTTCTTGCCTTTCTCGCTCCTTTTAAGTGAACATTCTAGCTGTACCCAGTTGTGAGCCTATCTGCTGTAAAGGCCCTCTCACTCAAATGTTGATGTACATATGTATATTTTCCTTCTTTGTATAATATTGCATTGTGTTTTACCATGTTACTGTACTATGATTTTTGTATGACCAGGTCCATCTTGCAAATGAGCCCTGCTCAATGGTGCCCACCTGAATAAATAAAGATTTTGATTGATTGATTGATTGAAAGGGGAACTGATAACCTAAAATTGCTTGTATGGAATCATAAATAGCCTTCCAGTAGGGGAGTATTACTGGGCAGTCCCAGAAGATGTAGACATGAGAGCCGATGCCCCCAAATTGCACCCAACAAGCATCTGAATGGGTAACACCACAATGTTTGGTAACCATAGGAGTTTGGAAGCATCTCTCCCATAGGAGCCGACTCCATGAGTTCTTGGGTGCTCAAGCACCCACAAAGTCGACATAAGCACCCTCAATACATTGAGTGCAGCCTGCAACAAAGGATTATTAGGGAACCTGGTCACAGGAAAAATACTACCTACTGGCAATGAGCACCCTCAAAGATTCCTAAAAGTTGGCATTCCTGATCTTTCCAAAATTTTCCAGTTGTACTCTCTCCATGTCAGAGAGGCAGTGACCACTCAGCCCCTCTGCAACCTACGATCCCAGTGTTCTGGGGGAAGTAGTAACCCAGATTCCTCCTCCCACTTGACTTCTAAGGATTCTGTAGGTGGGGTGTGTGTTTTGCTAAGCAATGTATACAAGCAAGATATCAGTCTAGTTTTAACATTAAGGTTTACCAGACAGTAAAAATGATCTTCCAAGCCTGACTGTGGTCTCTTTATTTGCAGCAGGTGCTGTTGCTGCATTATAAAATGGCACATTTGAAGAAAACAATAATAGGCATCTCGCCACAAGCGGAACTTAGTGTGGAGTTCTTGGAAGGACATATAATGTTGTCCCGAAATCAACTGTGCAAACCTGGTAAGGTCTCTAGCCTTCCAATATCAGAAGCCCATATCTAGTTGCAGAAGGGAAAAATCATCACCATGTCTGATTAGTGTCAATGAGCCCATGGTATTTGAAGTATCTGTGGCACATCGTAATTTAAACAACATTTTAATTGTATGCTTGGTCCAGGGTTGCAAGTTTCCTGCAGGATTCT
Source organism: Neoceratodus forsteri (assembly GCA_016271365.2). NCBI lineage: Eukaryota > Metazoa > Chordata > Ceratodontiformes > Ceratodontidae > Neoceratodus > Neoceratodus forsteri. The sequence goes on along the minus strand of CM028131.1, from coordinate 1,409,497,858 downwards.
TTTCGGTAACACCCGTGTAGGAATGATCCATAAAGGAAAACAGGGGAGGTCAGCTGCCTCTGTAAGATACCAACCTGCCTCAATGTGCTGTTTAGTCCACGTTCCCAAGTATGCCCCTTGGGCTGCGGGGTAATATTTACAAAGGTCAGGCAGGCCCTGCCCGCCCTTGTCCTTAGAAAGATGCAGCAGTCTCTTGGTCACTCTGGGGCGTTTACCTAGCCAAACAAATCTAGATAATTCCATGAGCAAGTAATTCCAGTATGTCTGGACAGAGCACATTTCTGATGGCCTGAAATGCTGCCTGACACTTTGGGGACCAGTGGACCTAATTTAGGGCAGTTTGCTTGGTCAGGTCAGTCAGTGGGGTAGCAAGGGTTGAGAATTCTGGAATGAATTGGCGGTAATACCCTGCAAGTATAAGAAAGGACCTAACCTGTTTCTTAGTAGTTGGGATAGGGTAATCAGCTATGACCTTTACTTTGTTAGATGTATGTGCCTGTTCCCAACTATATACCCCAAGTATTTCATCTCCTGCCACCATAGGATGCGTTTTGCAGCACTGGCTATGAGACCTGCTGCCCTGAGTAACTGAAGTATTACGGTCACATCCCACAGATGGCTGTCCCAATCTGGGCCAAATATGACAACACTGTCCAGGTACACTGCTACTGCTACATACTGCACATGGGGATGGAGGATGGGGTGCATCATTCTCTGGGATGTGACCAGGGCTCTATACAATCTGAAGTGAAGCATGGTAAATTGATATAGGCCAAACAGGGTGACAAAGGCCATTTTTTTTCATGGGACTTGGGAATTAACAGTATTTGCCAAAACCCCTTGGTCAGGTCCAGGATACTAATGAAATGAGCCTTCCCCAGTTGGTCCCAAAGTTTGTCTACTCTTGGCGTAGGCTGTGCATTGAAACATGGATGCAGCATTAACTTTCCAGAAGTCTATACAAAACTGGTGGTCCCAGCTGGTTTGGGGACTAGCACAAAAGGGCATCTAGACCATTCACTCTGGGATCCTTAAATGAGTGCCAACTTCAACATAGTCTGGATTTCCTCTGGTACTGTCTCTTGGATTCTTTCCGGTAGTCTATATGGTTGTCAGTGGATCTGGACACCTATGTCTGTGACTGTGTGGTGCTGAATCACATGGGTTTGTCCTAGCTACGGGGATAATATATCCCCAAAATTCTCTACGTTTCTTGTTTTTGGGTCTGGCTGAGCTAGTTATCCAGTGGGATAGTGCTCGGTTCCTTTACAACTTTAGGTCCTGAATCCTTGGTTCCATCCTCAATGTCCTCATCTGTCACCAGACTTGGGCCCCTTTATGATCTTCTGGGTCAAAGAGCAACACCTCACTGCCTTTCCAGGGTTTCAACAAATTAATACAGTAAAAATGTTTTTCTTTTATTCTGTCCAGTTGTAAGACTTTGTAATCAACCAGGATTCTGAGGCTCTCATATAGTCCCTGCCATTCAGCGAGGAATTTACTCTCAGACCTAGGGAACAGAAGGAGTACTTAGTCACTGGACTTGAACTCCCGTAGCCTGGCCATTGGTCATAGTGTCCTGCCATAGATTGCTGTGCTTCTGTTAAAATTTCTTTGGCAAATCTGCCAACTGTGTCCAGTATTTCTTGCATCTGTAATACATACTGGAGCATGTTAAGCAGACTATGTGCCTGTGCTTCCCACATCTCTTTTATGAGATCCAACATCCCGCAAGCCTGTTGCCCGTACAACAGTTCAAGAGGTGAGACCCTAGTAGACGACTGTGGCAACTCGCAAATGACAAACATTAAACAGGGCAACAATTTGTCCCAGTTTTTCTACCTCAGTTGACATGAATTTATACAGCACACCTTCTAACAATGTATTGTGTTTCACTAAGCAGTCGCTCTGTGGGTAAAACACTGATGTCCAGATGAACTTAACATTCAGTAAAGCACACACCTCCCACATAAGTTTTGAAATAAAGCTGGTGCGTTGATCAGTTAGAATGTCCTTTGGAAGTCTAACTCAGGAAAACACTTCTATCAATTCTTTTACCACTGACCAGGCCTCGTGGAATGTAGGGAATAGCCTCAGGGTAATGGATGGTGTAATACAATATAACCAATATATAGGGAATACTGGTTGGGCAACCATGCACAATCAGCATGTGCTGCCACAGAGGAGTTCTGATTATATCAGACCTGGAGAATGAAGCTCGATCGGTCTGATGTAATCAGAAGCCCGAGGTGGCAGCTCAGGCTGGTTGGGTATGTGGTTGCCCAACCAGTAATTTTTTTTCCATTCTTACTCCTTTCGGTCGCAGCCTGTGGGGCCTCTCTCAGGCATCCTGGCCTGATCCTGCCCACCTGCGGTCCCCCCATCCCGAGCCTCTTTTCCCCCCCTTCCTGCAGCCAGTACCATCAGCTTAACCCCTCCTTAACGGCTTAACCCCTCCGGGGTGGGGCCGCCCCTCCTCTTTGGGTGCTCTTACAGACTGGCCAAGCTGCAGGTGAGGGCCCGGGTGGAGGAACTGGAAGGCCGGGTGGGTGGGATCCGGTGGTGGGCATGGGGGTCAGGTGCCGTCAGCTACCCCGCAGAGCTGGGTGTTTCCTTGTTCTGGTGCACACACACCCCCAGCACTGAGGATGTGCAATGACATCTAGCACAGGCATGCATGCTCCCGTGCACATTGGCAACGACATCTGCCCACAGCGTTTTCCCTTGTTTTTGCACGCGCTCCCGAGTGCAGTGATCCCTGCCTCTACAGGGTGTCACTAGCGCTGGGAGATGCATCCCTCCCACACTCCAGGAGAGGAGAGCTGTCTTCAGACGCTCGATCCTCTCCTCCCCAGCCAGCCCCCGAACCCGGGTGCGATGTTTTGCATCCAGTGTCTCAACCCTCAGCGCCACTGGGACGGCTTAACCAGTATTTTTTTATAGTGCTTAGGTTGTTTGTTTTATTTTTTCAAGTTTTTATTTTTTAAAAAATGAATGTGTTTTCACAGCACTCCTGTGGCCAGCAGGTGGCTTCAGTTCAGAACTTGAACTAGCTGCTGTGCACGTGGCAGTGCTGTGAAAACACCAGGTGCCGCAAGGATTTCCGATCAGCAGGAATCTTCTTGCATCACAGAAAGGTACAACTCCTTGTTATGAACTTTGAACTGTGGTACAACCAGGTTTCAGCTGGCACGGAAATCCAAGCAGAACAAACCCTCACTGTACACTATATACCGACATGCAGATGTATTTTTTATCAAGAACCACACCACAGTGACCCCAATTCTTTCAAAAGGGGTGTCTAATATGGGTATTGGGATCAAAGGGGCCCCTTTTTATACTTTTAAGGGCCACCAAATGATACTCAGGGCAACGCACGAAAGTCTAGAGTCACTCCTGAAAGACAGAATTGGTGAATACCTTGCAGCCAGTGGTCTCCAGAACCAGAGGCAACATGGATTCAAGAAGGGGCGGTCCTGCCAGATGAACCTAATTGAGTTTTTCAACTGGGTGACAAGGGTAATAGACCAGGGAGGGGCGGTGGATGTGGCCTATCTGGACTTCAAGGATTTTGACACCGTCCCACACAGATGGCTGGTGAACAAGATGTGCAGTTTTGGAGTGGGTCCTAAAATAGCCAAATGGGTGGAAAACTGACTTAGTGGTAGAAGCCAGAGAGAGGGTGGTAGCAAATGGTGTTCACTCGGGGGAGGGCAGAGTGACCAGTAGGGTGCCACAGGGGTCAGTACTGAGCCCGGTCCTCTTTAACATCTACATTGGCGACACTGCAGATGGACTGGAAGGGAAGGTGTGCCTATTTGTGGATGATACAAAAATCTGCAATAGGGTAGACACACCGGGGTTGGGGGGGGGTGGAAAGGATGAAGGAGGACCTGCGGAAGGTAGAGGAGGAGTGGTCAGGAACTTGGCAATTGAGCTTCAACAGAAAGAAGTGCAGAATCATGCACTTAGGGCATAAAAACCCACAGACCATGTATAAACTGTTGGGGGGGGGATAATAGTCACGGTAACAGGGCAGGAGAGGGACATGGATGTTATCATATCATATGACTTAAAGGTGGCAAAACAATGTGATAAGGCAACGGGAAAGGCAAATCACATGTTGGGCTGTATAGGGAAGGGTGTAACCAGTAGGTGGAGGGAGGTGATAATGCCCCTATATAAATCACTGGTGAGACCCCACCTTGAGTATGGTGTGCAGTTCTGGAGGCCTTATCTCCATAAGAATATAGACAGGGTGGAAAGGGTGCAAAGGAGGGTGACCAAAATGGTGTAGGGTCTGCATTAGAAGCCCTACGATTAAAGACTAAGGGATCTAGATCTGTACTGTATGGAGATCAGGAGAGAGCGGGGAGACATGACTGAAACATTTAAATACCTAAAGGGACTAAACAAAGTACAGGAAGGGAGCACCTTTCAAAGAAAAATATGTCCAAAGACTAGAGGGCACAATATGAAGTGGGGAATCAGAGGGAACAGGAGAAAGCACTTCTCCATGTAAAGGGTGGTGGACCCCTGGAACAGCCTCCCAGTGGAGGTGGTGGTTGCTAAAATGGTTACTGGATTTAAGAAAGCATGGGACAGCCACACAGGTATCATCAAAATTGGTAGCGAAGGAAACCCAGAGCCTGAACAGGGTCTGGAGACACCACTAGAAGGTGTAGGGGTGGGAGGGCAGAGGCTGGTGACCATATAGGGTTGGCTGATTTAAATTAGGGAGGGGAAAAAGGGCAGACTGGATGGGCCAGGCAGTCCTTTTCTGCCATCAATATCTATGATTCTACTTCATTACATATACCTGACCAGAAGAACTGGAAAGTATGTGTGCCTCAGTTTTCTCCTTGCCCAAATGACCTACAATAGGCGAAGTATAGGCTAGCCTCAGTACCTCTATTCTTGCAGACCTGGGAACCACCAACTGGTAACATAAAGTCCCAATTTGTTTCTCAGGTTCCACCCAATACAAAATATCATCTTTCAGGTCAAACTTTGGACAACATTGTGCCTTTTGTTCATCAACCACTTCACCATTAACCAAACATAAATTCTAGTAGGCATTCCTGAGAACCTCATCAGCCCTTTGTTCAGAATTTATTTTGGCCGGGGTTTCAAAAAATGTCTGGTCTGACCTCCAGAAAGATTTTGTGAGCTCCTGTAGATGTGGATATCGTGTCTTCATCCAAGTCACCTCGGGTCTTCCTTGAACACAAGTCCTTGTTGCCGTCCCCAACCACTACAACACCCCTCCCAATGAGGTACATCCAACACCCTGGACAGGCAGTGCAGTAAAGTCTTCAAGGGCCAACCCTAAAGCAAAAGGGGTTTGGTACAAATACCACCACAGCCCTCATCAAATCCCATGTTGACTGTGTTGCACAGTTGTGAAGTGGTTTACAGGTGGAAGGAACGTGACGGACATACATTCCATCACATACCCATCATTCATGGAACTGAATAAACGCCCACATCACCACAGAACAGAATAATGGCACACTTCACCCACAGAACAGAATAAAGGCATCTATCACCCAGGAAACAGAATAAGAGCACACATCATCCATAGAACTGAATAAAGGCACCCACGTACCACAGAACCAAATGGGAAAAACTCATATCCCATTTGTGGATGACAGACTCATCCTTTTTCTCTTTTTTTAACTATTCTTTATTTTTAATAGAAGTTTATCCTTATGGTTTCCCATCCCTCTCCCCGGTTGCACATTTCCTCAGGCCAGGAGGGACAACATGCAGGTGCCTTCAAAGGTAACACATTTCTGCTGCTTTACTAATTCAGCAGGGGGTACATAAGTGTTGTTCCGTCTGTGCTGCCCCTCCTTGGCCTGAACAGAGTACATCCCTGGGACCAAGGTATAACCCTAGAACAACGGACATGGCCACTGAGAAACACCTCTATGGAAAGTAAAGGTCTTTCAGATACAGTACATATACAGTAAAAGGCAGTATATCCAACCAAATTAATTTCCTATCTGTGCCCATTAAATGTAAACGGCAGTACTGCTTGAACTAATGAGGCTCATGCCCATCTATTGGTTGCCCCCCCAACCCCAATAATTCCAACACTGACAGGAGCCTACTGCAAAATGGAGCCTTGCTTCTCAGCTGGACTACCTTGGGTAAATAATACACTGAGAAAAGGCAATATAATTCACGTCCCCTCTACAGAACTACATGCTATTACTTATTTATTTATTTGAAAAGTTTCACCAGAAAGGGCACACTCAGCTTTAGCAGCTCGTGTCCAGCTGTGTCCTGGGGAAAGGGGGAAGTGGGTAAGTACATCAGGTTTAAACAATATAATACAATATTTGAGGTTGCAACAGAGTACAGAGATACAAGGTAGCAATGAATAGTCATATACAGTTAGCGTTTGGGCATACGACCAGCACATAAGAATAAAAACAGATATCCATTAACTAAATAGATGCAGTTATGATAGCTTAGGCGTGAGAGGCATTTACCTTGGAGCAGAAGAAGGGATTGGGGCCGGGGGGATAAAGCGAGGGTACAGGAGAGGCTAGACAGTTGTCCCACGGGAGTGAATATTCCCACAAAGGTCATACATGGGACGGTGGTGACCCAGACCGTGAACTAGTTAACTGGTCCGCCATGACACAGTAAGGCGGGGATAGGGCTATGGAAGAGGAACACGTTAGGAGGGAGAAAAAGTAAATAAGAGGGAGAAATGAAAGTGGTGGGGTGACAAGGGGAGGACTTGGGGTAGATGGGGGAGAAAAGGGTAGAGGAAATGGGTAGGAATTCAAGGTATAGGTGGGAGGGAACAAAAGGGGAGGAATTAGGTGGGGACTAGGAGAGAGAAAGGGAAGAAAGAAGGACAAGCATAGGAGTCAAGAGAGGTGATCAATCAGACATAGTTACAGGAGGGTGAAGTGAAGTTTCGTAGGAGAGAGAGGAGAGTGACTGAGGAGTAGTGGCAGAATGAACAGTGAGCGGGAGGAAGTTCCAGAGTTTAGGGAAGCGGTAGGAGAAGGCAGACTGACCTGCGATGGATGAACTTGCAGGAAGAGCTAGGGTTCAATCATCAGAGTTACGGAGGAAGTAGGAGGAGGGAGAGGGGGTTGAAAGAACAGAGGAGAGGTAAGAGGGGACAGAGCCTGACAATTTCTATATTATTTAGTTTTTTTTCACCCATTGTTTCTCCTTCATCCTCCCCCCCTTCCCCTGCCAACATTTGGTCACCATAGCAGCCCCCAAGTAGGGAGGCAAGGCGAGACTGCCTTCACAGCTGACACCAATGCCATGCTTTGGTCATCTGACAGGGGGCACACAAATGCCAAGTGGACCATGGCCTTCTTCCACAGAAGCAGAGCACCTCCTCTCCATGACTTGCTCAGTCCCCCGCCCCCCCGGGAATCCCAATGTGAAATTCAGGGGTTCACACTAGAACCATGGTCTCCCAGATGGCTGATTTTATCAGCTGCCCCAACCCCCAATTTATTTATCCAGGATAATCTGACTGAGATGCAATATCTTGTTTTCAAAGGGGCCCTGCTTTTGTCCACTTTTAGAGCTGGGTAGACTGATGCACCGAGAGTTTATGTGACCTGCTCTGGCTGACCCTAGAGAGTAAATGGCTGCAGTGGGATTTAAACTGGATCTCCTGTTTCCCAAACCCATGCACTAACCACCAGACCACTGTGTTGGCTTTGTAACATTCGCTTTTAAACTCCCAGGTGGAATAGGTTTTCTGAGATGGGCACATGCATTCAAGCTGATACAGCTTTTTAGATGCTACAGAATACTCTTCTGCTTCAAGTACAGCCCTGTGAAATGGGCCATCTGTAATAGCTATCAGGTGATGTGAACTTCTAGTCTCTGTGAAACTTTACTGCTTTTAAGAAAACTAATTATCTTTAACCAAACAGACAATTTTAAGAAACAAGTCATAAAACATTAAGGAAATAATAGCGGGCTACGAGGAGCCGGACATTTTGACTGTATGATGCTTCAAGCAGCTGCTGACCAAGGGCTTCAGGCAAATGTCATCCCAGCAAAGGTCTCCACTTTCCCTACCGCGGCACTTTCTGAATCAAAAGGGAAAGTGAGTCATCCCTGTGAGGCCCACCTCTCCTTCAGTGAAAGCAATTCATCTAGCTCTCCAATGAGGGCGGGGGACGGACAGATAGCCCCTATCCCACAGCAGACATTAAAAGCCAGGCTGCATTTCCCAGCCTGACTGCTTTGAAGTCTTTCATTTTCAGTGGAGCATTTCACAGTACCTACTGCAGCCATCTGCGGAGGGGGGAGGGGGCAAAGACCTGCGTTAGTGATGAAATGACTAGAACAAGTGGGCAGCTTGTCTGCAGTTGGGTGGGAGGAGTGCTGCTCAAACATTAATTCAAAGGGGAGTAACTTGGACTGTGTGGGACCCTAGACAAATACAGCAGTGGAAATGGACAGGAATAATCATGAGGGAATAGCATACTATAAACTAAAATAGAATGTTTTTTAATATAGTGCCTTTTAAACACACTGAAAGCCCTTCACAAAGTAACGAGTCAGATACTGGTAGTGCAGAGGCTGTATGTGGCACACCTGCAGACGCCATTAAAGAGCTACTGAGACCTCTGGGAAAACTTTGGAAAACATCATATTTAGAGACAATTCAGTCTGCAGTTCATATTTCTCCTCCTCCTCCTCCTCATGTGTTACTGAGTTAGTCTAATAAATGGTTTTGCTTGCAACCATCTTTAAGACCTGGCTGTTTTCTCAAGCTTTTGGAGGAGACTGACCTGTTACGTTGTGTACACTGTTCTGTATTTCTGTCTTATTTATTATTATCATGTTGGATTTGTTAAGTTACTTTTATGTAAAAAGTGCCTTGGTTTTTAAGAGAGGGGTTTTTAAAATTAAGTATCTATCTATCCATCTGTCTTTTTTTGCATCTTATTACTGAAGAAACTTGCACAATAACAATCCCAGGGACCATTACCGGCATGACCCAGGCATATATCTGGTAGGTGTTTCCTCATGTAATATTACAGTTTTACACTCCAGTGCATGTCTACGCATCTAGGACCAAGGACCAAAGGTACCTTAGGGAAGACGGCCCAAAGCACAAATGAATGAAACAAACACATACTTCCCATTAAGAGAGAGAAGCAACGTAGCCTGGGAAACGGAAATGCCAGCACAGATGAATGCAGGACCACCATCCAGCTCCCAACTCTCAGTGGAATAACTGATTAGTCAATATAATCAATATTATGACCTTTGCCTTGGAGAAGAGGAAAAAAAAACCCTATGGAGGAAATATCTGGGGAACCAAGGCCTAAATGCCATACCTCTAGGCTAAAGATTACTTATATGTCCAGGAAAGGCCCTCAGGTATGTGCTTTAATTAAAGGGTTCAGCAGTCTCTCCTTCTGCCTGAAGACTTCCACCTTACCAAAGGTGCTGCAGTGCTGGTCTTACAACCAAAGGAATCCCTATGTTGAAGGATTACAACCCCTTGGGAAGTGTTTAAATGCCAACGTTGATGCCCAAGGAATGACTGGATTACTGAAGGAACACTGAGATGAAGGAAGACCTTTTTGATATCTGCTACAGGCTTGGTTGCCCTCATACTCACCACTGAGAACAAGACTCAAGAGAACATTACAGGGCCAGCCCGGTGGCACTGAGAGTTGAGGCGCTGGATGCCACACCTCGCGTCATGCTGGTGATCTGGGTTCTGGAATGAGCCAGGGTTGTCGGAGGCCGGCGGGGGGGTGGGGAGAGGATGTGAGAAGTTGCTGGCAGGCAGCGCTCCACTTTGTGAGGAGGTATTCAGCTCTCTCGGAGCTTGGCCACCCACTGGTGGAGGCTAGAGGGACTGTGCTGTGAGACAGCTTAGACATAGTTCGATGGGAGGGTTGAGGGGACCTGGTCCAGAGCTGTGGTGTGCAAGTGGGCCTCCACGCGCATGCACTACCACTTCTGTGGGTCCTGGGGTAGTTCACAGGGAGAAAAATGGAGGAAACAGTGGAGGCCAGCATGGATGATGCCCCCGGACTGACTCTGGTAATCTGCCGGGGTGCGCAGAGTGCTAGAAGCCCCCGAAGGACCCTGAGCTTGGCAGGCTCAGCGGACAATGAGGTCGACCTGCCACTAGGAGGATAAAAATAAAGAGAGAACATTACAGCCAAGCCCTTGAGGGGCAAGGCCTGTACAACATGATCCCTTTTGGGGCAAGGAAGAAACCCCTTGAAAGGCAGGAGTGGTAGGCAGATTATGGGGAACTGAGCTGGAGGGTCAGCAGGAGCTGGGGTATTTGCCTGGGAGCACAAGGTAGAGTAGATGCTAAAGGTATGGTAGGCTAAAAAGTGGGTACTGTAGTATGATGAGATAGGTGAAGTCTGGTAAGCAATATGATAAGGAGGAGGTAGCACTGCTATGGTTCCTATAATCTAAAAGCTGAGCCCTGAAGAGGGTGCCTGGGCAGGCTGATGGACAGAACAGTAAGGATGAAGCAGCAGGCTGAGGGTCCAATCTAGGTGGAATGTCCAAAAACACAAAAAGGGTATTGTGTGGCCACTACAGAAGCGACTGGCTGAGGAAGCAGGCAAGATCTGTAGGGGCTGGGTAGACAGTTGTATGGGGCACACAGCAGGGTTGGAACAAGATGGGATAAGAGCAGTGGCGGGGGAGCAGCAGAGCTGACAGGAGTGCACAGGAGGAAAGAGGAGGAAGGAGTAGGAAGTAGCAGATTGGGGGAAGAGGTGGAGGCAGTATGCCGAATGTCAGAAAGGCAGAGGCAAGCAAGAGCTACCAAGAAACCAGAGAGATAGCAGAGCTGTAGGAGTAGACCATGGGGAAACAGACTCCAAAGAACAGACAGAGGCAGCTCAGTAGAGCAGGTGTGCAGTTACCTGGCAAGTTGTCTTGTGCTTCTCTAGCAAGAAACTAGCTAGTACCTGCACATTTTGGGCTAAGCACTTGGAGACCTGTGCCTGCTAGTAGAGCACTAGCAGCAGTACTGACAAGGGCTAGGACCAAACAGCGTGGGGCAGGGAGGACAAGTGAGCAACAGCTGAGGATACCAAGGAGCAGAGGGAAGAACACACACATGGGAGAGAGGTGGCAAAGGCCACACCAGTAACAGAAAGCAGACTCACTACGGGAGAAAGATGCCAGGAGACAGCAAGGACTCAGGAAAGAGTATGGGACACCTGGTAGCAGTAAAAAAAAAACAGGAGGCGATACCAGTTCAGGTAAACGGAATCTGAGTAGGAGAACTAACAGCTGAGTAGGAGAACCAACAGCTGTGAAGCTGTTCTAATGAGCATCCAAAGGACACCTGGACAAGTTCTGTATAAGTACCACTCAACTGTGTGTGTGTGTGTGTGGGTGGGTGGGTGGCGAGGGCTGCCCCCTGCCCTACTGAACCCCAGGCATAGCTTTTTTATAATAACTGGGTTAGGTTTTTTCCCATAGGGAAACCGTGGCATAATTTGGCATTACAAAGGAGCGTTTATAACAGCAAATATGCGCACGGTTTCCCTCGCTATGCGCATGCCCAACCTACAGCTCTTCCGGGTTTTCACCACTCGCCACCAGATTTTTTTCATCGGTCGAAACCGCACCATCACCACTATCTCTAGGCGGTAAGTAACTATTTAAAAAAAAATTTCCTAACAAAAATCACACCGTAAAGGGGACAACAAAACAAGAAAAAGTAAACTGCTGCTAAGTGACCAAGGACTCGGCTAAACATCATCCAGACCGCAGCCACACCAGACCATTTATTTTATATAATTGGCTGTGTCGAAAAAGCCTAACCCAGCAATTATATAAAATAAAATATGGGGTGGTGTGTGTGTAAACTCAAATTTTACACACACCCTTGGGGTTGGATGCCTGGATAAACCCGAGAGCTTCACTCTCGGGGTTTATGTGCCATCCAACCCCTCGGGTGTGTGTAAAATCTCATTACACACACCACCCCATACTTTATTCTCTATATTATGTACAATTTGTAAGTTTGCCAGGTGCTCTTTTTGTTTGTGATATGTAATAATTAAATAATGTGTCTGTATTTCGCTGCTGCTAAATGTATTATTTTTTCATATTATAGAATTTTTTTTCCCTACTGTAAACAGGTTATGGTCTTACTTGTTGAAAACCACTTTAAATGAGTCTTTGACTCAGTAGTGTCTCCGATTCCCTTATTTTTTTTCCATATACATTTTTCCCCACCCCTGCTGTCATCTACAGGAATATACCATTAATCAGGGATATACCCTGGTCAGGCATCCTTGCCATCATGCAGATGGAAGAGGGATTTTTTTCCCTCAGATTTTTTTCCCCTTTACCTCCCTCTGGTGTGAGCCATGCCCTACAGCCTCGGTCATACAGCATGCCCCTGCAGAAGGATAAAGCTCCCTGGCCCACCTGCAGAGTTTGCTGCACCACTGGAACCTACCACCAGTCCTCCCCAGCCCCGCCAGTCCTCTCCAGCCAAGGCACATTGCCTTCTGACAACTGCCTGTAGCCCAGTCTGCCTCCTGATGCAACACCCAAAGTCTGCGCCTGAACTCTGGCTGCCTGCATATAATTTTTCCCTTAACTGCCATCCCCGCACCCTCCACGGCTCCCTGTATTCCTCTCCCCGTCTTTGCTTGAAGGTTGATGCTTCTCTTATTATGCCTCCCTGATAGATATCCAAGTTCTGGTTTGGCCCTTAACTCCCTTCGGTTTTACTTGATACGCTGTTCCTACTCCCTCCATTGTTCTGGCCCCGACTCCTTCTCTGTCTGCAGGGTTAAATCCTCTGCCAGCCAGTCCACCCTCTCTTACCAACTGCCCCACCTGTAGCTAAATCCCCACCTCCACCCCCACCATCCATTCTACTTTATCCTCTTCTTCTCTAAAATACCGCTCCATACCAGTCACTGCACCTAAACCCCCCCCACGCCCTCTGACATCACCCCAAGTGATATCTAACTGCACAATTCTTGCATTTTGCATGCCAGCAGAAAAAGGCTTTATGGTCAATCCAGTCTCTTGAAGAGGTCATACATGGCCTCTGGGGAATTATGGCTAACCTCACCCCCCCACCTCCTGAACAACTGACCAGCAAGCTCACTGGGTCTATTCAACCCTCTCTTAAAGCTCTCCTCTGACTTTACACTGACCAGTGTCTCAGGCAGCTTATTTCACCCTCCACCACTCTCTCCATGAAGCAATATTTCCTCAAATCTCTTTTAAACCAAGATCCCGCCCCGGTCTTGAGTGCCCCATGGATTCCTCCCTCCACATGGTGAGCCAGGAGGGAAGGGCCATCCCCCAGCTCACCCCTCCCCGGTGAATAATCCAGATCAAACTTGGTAGACAGGCAGCAGCGTAGGTCGCGGGGGAGCAGTCAGGTCTTTATGAAGACCACCCTCCCCCATCTTCTGTGTTCTCCCCTTTTCTACTGAGGTGGCACATCAGGACGTGCACTAGCTGCTCGTGTACCTGCACTACCACCAGGGCTCCACCCAGTGACAGTCAGAGGCCAGGATTTTTTTTATTTGTATTTACTGAAACTTGGATTAAAACCTTTGAGTTAGAAGCTCATTTACAGAGGTTCCGCATCATACAATAAATAGAGTAAGTGCAAAACAAAACAAACAGAAGCAGAGAACTCATTACAATAATAGCAATGAGGCTTATACAGTTAGGGCAATACATTCAGACAAAACAGTAGCAGAAAACACATTACAAATAATTGCAAACCGGGATTACACATTTGTGCAGGTATATGTACGGAGTATAATAAGTAGAATAATAGATAGGTGCTGGTGTATTACAAGGCAGTAATTCCATTGAGAGGTTCTGGGGACACAAGAAACCTCGAGAGTGAAACTCGAGAGGTTTCTTGTGTCCCCAGAACCTCGAGATGGAATTTCTGCCTTGAAACACCAGAACCTATTTGTTATTTTTTGTAATATATGGATGCGAGGAATTTTTAAGTTACTTGTGTCTGCTGTACAGCGCTACGGTCTGCAGAGTTAGTAAGACTCTCGAGTGTTGTTCCCTCAACCCCCGCCTCCTGCTCCCAGTCCCATTCCGCTTTTCTCTCACAAAAAAAAAAAAACACGGTTCACACAGTAGTCGCATCAGTAATCCCAACGATACTATCACGAGGACCGGAAGTATAGTATTATTGGGCCGGAAGTATACTATTACGAGGACCGGAAGTATACTATTACGGGACTAACTAATATATTACAAGGAATTTTTTGTATGCATTTTGGGGGTATTATTTTCATTATCCATATATTACAAGGTAATTAAAACATTGTACTTGAGCAGTAAATTAAATAATGGATGGAAGAGGCCAAAAATTACAATAATGATAACATTAATAACATTAATTAATAATAACAAATAATGGCTGGCCACCCCTCCCCGGGAGAGGACAGCAGTACTTGAAACGCTCAATCCTCTCCCACCCCAGCTGACTCTCACCAACCTGTGCTCATTTCTGAACATGGGTCGCTGGCGTGGCAGGAGGTAAGGCATTCAACGCCTCAGTCCTCCATGCCACCGGGCCGGAATAGGAAAATTCTTAGGAGGCAGAGCCTCTCCTGGATGCTAGAAGCCACCGACACAAAATGTTAAAATGATGTGAAATGGTCTGTCTGATGGCTCAGTGTACTTCTGTGCCAATGACCCAGGTTTGGGAGCATACTCATGGAGACAGGATTGCAGCAGGCAGGGTAAGGGAGTGCCGCTAAGTGCAGTGTGAGCCAGCCAGCTGAAAGAGACACCCATGCTCTGTTGTCACCGTGGCATGGCCTCTCACAGTGACCTGAAGAGCTTGCTCCACAGTGAGGGGAGGGGCATGCCCACAGCCCACTGCGATATCTAAGAGCACCAGTGATTATGCCCAATGTCAGGGAATGTGGGAAGGGTCATCGAGAGAGAAGCCGTCAAAAATATATGTGCACACTGAACCATCTAAATGATAGCTACCCACCCCCTTAGGCCCTGCTTCATGTGGAGCCCCACTGGCCTCAATGGTGGGATCAGCGACTGACTGGGCTGGAGATGATAGGCAGGTGACCTGAAGGAAAGAGTAGGTGGCAGCATGGGCAGCCAAAGAGCAGAATTTTTTTTTTTAAACTGTTAAAATAAATATAATTTGGGGCTGCCCTCTGCAGGTCACACAAGAGCAGTGCTTGCAGGGCCTTGAAGGGAACCACCACCTGCACCTACCACGGCTGAGGTGGGAACCCCGACACATTCTGTGAGCACTGGAGGGGAGGACAGGAGGGCAAAGGTGGACACGGCGGGGGGGGGGGATCTAGCCTTAGAAAAAATTTCTGGTGGGCACAATGTTCAAAAGGTACTTCTTTATCTGAACTACATCTGATCCCTAACCCACAAACTTCTATTTTTAATCTATCTTTTCAGCCAACAAAAGCAACTTTTACTTGCATAAAAAACCTGATACTCCTCTTTACTCTGTTGTTTACTGACAAAAATTCCCTTTGAATCAAAGGATCAATTGAAAACACGTAAGACGAAGACGGAACGAACTTTCCTGCCAATTACAGTGGAAGTCTCTGATCCCTAAGCAGTTCTTTAGGACAAACACAGGCTAGACTGCAGTCTACAGTCCTAACTTCAGACTAAGTTAAAGTAGACAACAGACAGGTTCTGAGACAGAGAATCTTCCTGCCCCCCACCAAAACACACACCACCTGGAGTCCCAGACATGGACATGATTTGTGAAAATAATTAAATGGAATGCAAACTAAGGCTTAACTGAAAAGACAAGTAACCACATGGTGATTTATGTGCTCTCTCTTCTGCTCGTCTAATCATGAGTCTAGAGCACAAACCTAAGGTTCTAAAACTGGCTAGCTCACTAAATGCCAACTTGCTTGCAATGCTGGCAAACCAGGTTCAGGAACGAGTCTGGCTCGCCAGAGGGCTGGAAGGGGCAGGAGATCTGAGGATCCTACAGGATGCTCACCTCCTCGAGAACGACCATCGGTCACCACCACAGCACCTCCTGGAGGAACTCAGGGGGCACAAGCATGCAGATCGGCAGTTTAGGAGAGGACATGTACTGGCCAAAATGCAGCCAGTAGATACTGTTGTTGGGGACAGAACAGGACATATTCTGTCCAGAAAGGATGAAGAACCCCACACTGGCACAGCTCAAAAATAAGACATCAGCACAGAATTCTGGTGACACGAGAGTCCTACCTCTAACTGATCAGTTTACAGTTCATACAACACGGTATAACCATACTAACAATAATGATAGGAACCCCCTCTAATAAGGCTCAATACTTCTCTAACACCCTTGAAATATTAAATAGGCTTATCTTCTCCCACACAGACCTTCACCAATGAAGCTGTTTGTGAAAAAAAGGAGCAAGCTTGTAAATTTTAATTTAAAACATGACCAACTGAATTTAGAGAGTACAGTGTCTTCCTGCCAACCCAGAGGCCCTCTGACTGCACTACCACCTGTGGTCTCCCAGGTGGCAGTAATGCGGCAGAGGACATTTCAGTCCATCCCCAGAGGATGAGGGTGTCCTCTGAGGTGCCCAATCCTTCTCCTCCCCAAGGCCCCCTGCTGACGACCCCGGATTGTTCCAGAACTGCCATCATGAGCAGCAGCCCTACCACTGCACTGACAGGCTGGCCCGATAGGTTTACAGACTCCATTGTGCCTGCTAAACCCTGTTCCAGATCAGTGGCAACGAATGCCTAACCAGTCAGGGATACCAAAGAAACATCAGAGTATGGAATTGGGGGGGGCTCTGAACTGGGAGAAAATCAATTCCTAAATTGGGTCAAAAAGGTCGTTTCCTTGTATGCAGTTCAGTGCATGCTGAGGATCAACAGCAAAACATTTTTAAAAACTCACAAAAATAAAAAAAATAAAAACAGGGCCAGATCGGTCTTGTCCCAACAAGCATTGGGGTACTGACTTGCTCTGGGACCGTCATCTGAGGAATGGTTAAAATGAACTGACAGATATCAAGTTTAGTGTGACACTGTTTATTGTTATAAGCATTAAGACAGCCTCAGGCAAGTTACGTGTTATTTAGTCGCTGTTTTCATAAAGGGTTTGTTTTTCGATAAAATGGCCAGGTGGTTCAACTGGCCCCAATAGAAAGACACTAAGTTTTAGGTCATGCCACAGCATTCAGACTGTTTATTATATTCAAGAGCAAGCAAGGATAATTCACGTCAGTGATCATGCTTATATTGTTTTTGTTTTGTTCATATAAGGACTACCATGAATTGGGACTTATCTCTTTTTACAACTCAGTCACTAACAGGAACTGACTATTATAAGTTCAATAGTTTTGTATACGAAATGGAATTACAACTCTGGCTTTATTCCTCTGCTCTTGCTACATTTTTTTGTATGGCCAATTCAATAAAGAAATTTTTAAAAAAAAAGAAACAGAATCGATTCAGTAATTAGAGAGGATCTATTCTCTTTTCCTGCCACCTAAATGATGCTCTATAAATGCACAGAGATGTTTCAGCGTAGACTACACTGCACTATGGAATCTCATCAGGACAAAACATGTGTCTAGCTGTTCTCAGACATCGCTGGAACTACTACTGTATGTAAAAGCCCGTTTAGAAGGCAACTTTTGGTGAAGTCAGCCTGCCCCCAACCCCCACCCCCAAGTACACAAGGATTTACATACTCATGATGCTTTATAATCCATTTGAGGCTTATGTGTGTGTTTGCAAGCTTGTGTGTTTGTGCACAAGTGTGCGCATGCTTGTGTGTGTGCGTGTGTGTATGCATACGCATGTACACACACGTGATCCTAAGAGATAATCAGAAACCAAACAAGTTGGGTGTTTGTTCTCTCCTTTCATCCTTTACCGATCTTATATATAGCTCTACTTCCAAACTGTCTCTCTGGTATGCTACCTCAGACAATAAAGAAAAGTAGCATCCGTAGCAAAACTGGCACACCACCACTGGTTCAATAGAAAAAAGACGATTTAACATACTTATGGTGCAAATAAAACCATACAGACCACTTGCCACAGTTAAAACCGCCGGACCACACAAACATTGCATGTTGTAGACGTGCAATGTTTGTGTGGTCCAGCGTTTTTTAACCACGTCTGGTGGTCTGTATGGTTTTATTTACACCATAAATATATTAAATCATTTTTTTTATTGAACTGGTGGTGGTGTGCCTTTTTTTTTGCTACGGGTGCTACTTTTCTTTATCGTTTGCTTTACATGTTTGAGCACCATAGTGTTTGTTCTGGTGCTGCTTCATTGTGTGCTTCTGTATGCTTCCTCAGAGCATACTAAGCAAGAGATTTGCACAAAGGCGTTCAAGTGCTGAGTTTGACTTTTTTTTTTTTAAATGTTACTGCACTACAATACAGCTTTTAAAACAGTAGGTAAGCATATTCACCTTTAATACACTTTCCAACATTACAACAGAGCATACTTCATTTTGACAGTAAGGTAATTGCTATGCCCCAAACTCTGATACTACACTGAAGGAAGGGTACCTCTTAACAATACAAGTCCATTTATGTCCTATAATAGATACTAAATAGCTGATAGTGCCATGAGCAGGAATACTTCAAACATAAGACATAAAACATTGTCTTCCCTTTTTTTTTTTTTTTAATTATCTTTTTCCGCCTGGAGCCCTTGCAGGCGGCTACGGCCCTCCTGATGGAGGGACTCACTCTCTGGTCCCACCGCTCCCACTCCTGCCAGTCCCCAGACATTGCCCTGCATTTTGCCCCCCCCCACCCGTGGAGGGGCCAGGGAGGAGGTTTACCGACTTCTCTCTCCCCGCCTTGGAGACCCAATCCAGAAACTGGGGACGGCCCTCAGGATGCAGTGGACCATCACAGAGTCTGTCAGGCTTTTTTCCACCATTTTCTTCTCCTCGCCCACCTCCCCTACCGGTACGCAAGGGCATCGGTACATGCCTTCTGAACCATACTGCCTCTCGGCCATTGAAAAAGGGCAGTCAGCGGGCGGGACAACAAACCCTCCCTCCCTCCCCGAGAGAGGAGAGCAGTCCTCTGGATGCTTGAGCCTCTCTCACCCCTGCCAACCCCCAGTGACCCGGGCTCATTCCTGAATGTGGGTCGCCGTTGTGGTGACCAATGCCTCAACCTCCAGCACCACCAGGCCAGCTGTCTCCCCTTTTTTTAAATGAGCTTGACTGTTTAATACCAAACAGTCATTCATCAGCACAGTCAAAGGAAGAGCTTAGCAAATGCTTGCTTTAATATATTTTTTATAAATGATTATTTATGGGGAGGTGTGTGTTATGAGTTTTCCTGTAGCGCTCCACAGAGTCACTGGGAAGTCACAACACCTGGGTTATATGTAATCACTGGGGACACTGGCACAGCTTAAAGCTGTGACATCAGCACAAAATGCTGGTGGCATGAGAGTTGCACTGTCTCTAACTGATCAGTCTTCTGTGCCAGTGTGATCAGGGACAGTAGCACTTTCCAGCATCTCCTGAGGTTTGACTGAATCATAGCAATATTTGCAGGGCTCCCATATCTACAGGATTCCTGTAGCATCATTTCTGCAGAATCACAGGGGTTACAAAGATCTTCCATCCACATTTTATATAAAAAAAAATGCAAGGGAAGCCATGTTTTAGGGATTTCTAGGAGTTGCAATGGACATTATAGGGGTTGCAAACAAATCATAGCAGTCTCAATCGCAACTCCTGGTCACCCCTAAATGACACCCCTGAGGGGATTCCTGTATTTTACAGCGAAATGGAGCCACCTACAGGGACAACTGAATGTCGAGAGTACTGCCTGGAAAGTGCTGCTATCCCTGATCACACTGGATGTCCCAAGGAGTCAGAAGCAAGCTAAGAAGCACCATACCATGGCAGGATGAGAGCCCAGGTACACTTGGGCCCTGCTTCCCTTTCCTGCCACCTCACACCTGGCTGTAGGCTCAGTGGGCCCCCCACCGGGGGATATCAAAGGCGCCAAGGTAAGGAGTGTGGTACACCAGAACACTGGAGCTGGGTGGATGGCAGAGGGCAAGAAGGGCGTCATGGTAGCGGCAGGGTTAAAAATAGAAAATTATGGAAAAAAGGAATCTGTGAACCTTCAGAAGTAATGTTAGGGTAAGAAAATTCCTGTACTGTGATTGGAGAATCTAGTTGCATATCTGTATGCTAATTCAACTTAATGCCCTCTGCTATTTTCAAATAGCTAATAAACCTAACTCTACCTTAAAAAAATGTTTATAATTGCAATGACACACTTCAGGGTGTGTATTAAGTATGGCCACCCTTTTCCCATGAAAACATAAAAAAACTGGATTAAAAACAGAAACCGCCATTTTTAAACAGCGTCAGTTTTTCATATAAAACAACTGACTACATCTGCAACCCCACTTGATTTGTGTAAAACCCCCATTTTGCACCACATTCTCAGTGCAAAACATATTGATTTTCACATACTTTTGGGGATAAACTGGGGGGAAAAAAACAGATTTTAAGATTCTGTAAAATGGAATTGGCCATTGTTGAAAACATCACTTCTTGGGTGCTTGACGTTACTTGGCTTCACCTTGTACCTCACCTTTCTTGGTGTTACTGCTTAATTAACACACTTAGTGGCACTTTCTGCACCTGGGGTTGTGTGTTAATTGGCTTAACCCGCACCCTGTTATGTGTTATTTCTTTCTTACAACTAGCTGCTGCCATGCATCTAATGACAGCGTTACCTCAGTAAGAAATGTAACCGTGTTTTCCGAGTCTAGTGATGCACTGGGGTGTATACCAAGATATACTGAGTGAGTGAGTATACTCAAATTTTTAGTGGGGGCTAACACTACATCTACTTTTTGCTTGTCTCACTATACAGTATATGGTCAGGGCCCCATGTTCCCTGTAACAGTTCATCACTGATTTCTGTGGCAGGGCTCCAAGCCTTCTGCAGTGACTTTTGCTCAATTGTTCATTCCTGCTGCAGGATCCTGTGTGGCTATTGGCTAAGATCCCATGTGACAGAACTGATGCCACGAACACTGCAGGAGCTTCACGCTAAACAAAAAATGGAAGAGAGACAGGCACTATGGCAAAGCAGTAGGTCTTAATGGTAAACCATCCAAAATAATGAATTCTGTGACACTACACAGATTCTGCAGTATATTCTGCGGCAAATTCTGCATCCAGAGAATTGAAGAGATTTTGGGGGCCTTTGCTGTCCCAGGTTTGGGAGTGAGCTGGATCGTCAGGGTCTGGCTTGGGGGGATCACGCAGCCAGAGGCGCCCCCACCTCTGGGACAGAGGTTTCCATTCTCTGCTGCTATACTGCCACCTGGGTGATCACAGGTAGTAGTGCAGTCAGAAGGCCAGGGGAGGGATGAGAATATCACAGTTGTTGACACGAAGCTGCACCCATGATGGCAGTGTATGTGATGTCCCAGGGAAAACAAGCAAAAATAGCCCCAACACCTGCGACAACGGACCCCAGGCCCCCCCCCCCAAACAGTGGTGCCTCCTGATGACACAAGAAGCTCGGGTGAAATCGGCCACCTTGTCCCCACCTGGAGGGGCAGCACCAGGATGCACAGACTAAGACAGCTGCAGGTTGGAGATATGCCTTGGGAGTTCTAGAGATGGGAGCTGGTGACAGGGAGAAGGCACAAACAGAAATTAAAAAACAAAATTGTAAGAGCCTTGTTTGTCATAGCCATAATACAATAAAGAACTGCAACAGAAAAAAAGCAACTGCAATTGATATAGCAATTGATAACACAAGAGCGCCAACTTGAGTGACAGCCACAGAAAAAATAACATGGGCTCGAGGGAGAATAAAATAGCTGAGTATCACTTTTTATTTAGTCCTGTTATTCATCCCTCCCATCATATAAATAAATACATTTACATATCTGGATATGTTTGAACCTTCATAAATAGTCTTATGTTTATATTCCGTAACACAGACATCAATGTTACACTTCATTAGCGAGGCTCTTTCATAGGTCTCTCAAGAGACAGTCTGACCTTTTCTAATGAAATATAAAATTTCAAAAAGATACAAATATGTAATTATATTGATATATGCACTGTTATTTTTTAGATGAAAGCTACAAACCCTGATCAAGTAACATACAGTAGTTACAAAACACTGGTTAAAATTCAAAAAGGTGGCTGAAAACCAAAATGTATTTTACAAGTCTGAGTGAGTGGAGGCTGTCTGAGTTCCAGGACATACTCTTCCCCTATGTTTTTCTTTAATTAACAGGATCAGAGAGGTTCCAGAGACAGCTCTTGTTACTGGGAAAAGCCAGAATGCACCCACATTTTTGAACAATATATACACTTTTCTCTTTGTCACTACTCTTCTGCCTGTGTCAAAATGTAGACAAGACACAGTTAACATGGACACATAATTCAGTAGTCACTACTAACTACTGAAAATGTGGGTGCTGATGGTAACAGAGCATCTGTGTGTAGGGATCCCCCCTCGGATTACGCAGCACTGAGTGAGCAACTAATAAAAGTACAATTCATCAAAAATAAGAGAAGTAAAGTGCGTGAGGCCTAATTTTTTGTATGATTTTCTTACTCAGGACCTCCTGGTCCTGTTACAGTGTTTGTGGGTCAACGGGTGTTTCCCTTTAATACTGTATCCATGCAAATACACTCTTCGCCTGGCAGTCACTTCTTCGGTTCTATCCATAATTGACTATGGCCTTCCTGTCTATGGCGCAGCAGACCCGACTGCCCTCCGCAAGGTACGCCTCACGCTCAACAAAGCACAAAGCATGTCGACTTATCACCAGTGCCCATCGCCTCACCCACACCTGTCTACTGTACTCCATGGCCACCATACTCAACCTTGATGAGCGCCTCATGTTCCAAACCTGCCAACTTACATACAAAGCTCTCCATGGTCTCTCCCCCCTGGCCTAGCTAACTCTGTTCGGCCAATAATCCTACAGTGCGCACACGCAGCTCCTGCAAAACTGCACTGTCGCCCAAGGCTAGGACCTCCCAGGGCCAAAGGGCCTTCTCATAGAGCTCCCACTGGGTACAACTCCTCCCTGCCAGCATCACTTAGGCTCCCTCATTAGCATGTTTTAAATACAGCCTCAGAAGTCACTTGTTCAACTCACACTCCTGCCGCTGCACCTGACCTCCCCTCCCTTGCACTTACCGACAAAGCTCTTCTGAGCTGCACCCTTCCTCTTCAGCCTTCTCTGCAGGGACCTCTATTCAACTCAACTACCCTTAGCTACCTATTCTGAATTTGATTATCTGAATTTGCTGTTAATTCAATGTTATGTCCCTCTATACTTGTAATCTGACTGTACCGTATTGTTGAACTGTACTGCTGACCTGCAATGTGTCTCATGTATGTATGTCGCTGTCCTTCTTATGACAAGGTACCTTTGTAAATAAGCCTCTGGCTCAAAGGTTGTTAAACTGATGTTAAAATAAAATAAATTAAAAAAAATTCATACGGCATTAATACAGCTTACAATGTAGTGGCACAACCTGCCGTCACACTGATTGTAATGGTACAGCTTTTCCTGTGTTATTAAAAAGTTTACTATTATTTTTGCATTTAATTTTTTAGTTAGTTCTTTTTCTAGGCACCCAACCCGCCTTCCGGATGCTAACTGTTCCACGTGAACGCTCTCAATTTTCCACCAGGTCTTACCTTCACGCAAAGGGCAGTGTGGCATGGGTGCTAGGTGGGGTGCAGGGCTCGGGGTCAGTGGCAGCTCAGGGCAGTCATGTTTCTGGCTTTTCTACCCAAGGTGCAGTGTCCCATGCCACTCAGATGTCTCCACATATGCATCCATGCACGGAGCACTGGCACCCACCAGTCCCTCCTTTGATGCATGCAGCCGCTACCTGCCTCTAGGGGGCCAGGCAAACGCCAGGAACCGAAATCCTCCCTCCCTCTCCGGGAGAGAAGAGTAGTCTTCTGGACGCGCAATCCTTTCCCTCCCTGGTTTACCCCAGTGACCCAAATTCACTTCTGAAGTCAAGTTGCCGGCGTAGTGCGAGGTATGGTGTCCAAAGCCTCAACCCTCAGCACCACTGGGCCGGCTTAAAAGGTTTATTATTTTATTAGTTCATTATTTATTTGAAATGTTTTATCAGGAAGTGCATACTGAGCAGATAACAGCTACTTTCCAGATGCTTCCCATGTAAGGGAGGAATATGGCACATAGCAGTACCATGATAAAATCCGTACTATGCACCTTACTGTATTGGGGCAATCAGTACAGTACAGGGCACAGTAAATCCCATCACAGTGGAATGATAATATCAATACATTAAGGGTGCAGAGTAAACGGTACTAAATCCGCAGCGCTGAAGTGTAAATCACATTATGGTGTAATGATCAAATCAACACAAGAAAGGTGCACAGCTAAACGTACTTAAACAGCAGTGGTGAACCGGTATGCAGCAAGTTAATCAAAACAACAGAGAACAAGGCAGTCAGAATGAAAAATATAGTACAGTGCATCCTACTTACAGCAGCTGAGGAAAAACTATGATGCCCATGGGTGGGCACCAGAGTGCAAAATACATTTGGGGACTGGAAGGAGGGCTAGGCATGAATCTCTATTTTCTTTTTCTTTTTTCAATTATTTATTTATACTCCCGAGCATGCTGGGGGCAGGAACTCCATCCCGCACCACCCATCTGCTAGCCCGACCACCCTGACCATCCCCAAGAGCCCCCATGGATTACCTCTCATGGTAGGGCCAGGAAGACCGCCACCTCCCTCCCCGGAGCACAATCCAAATCTTGCGAGGCCATGATGGCAGACCAGCGGAACGGAGCCAGGACCTCATAGAGCCCCCAGACACCATTTTCTGCACCCCTCCTGGTGCAAGGTGCAGCAAAGCACATGCACGCCATGCCTGCTAGCTGTTGGTCTCCCTGCCTGCATCACCCACCCAGCCCCTGATAGAGGGTGACTGATGGGCGGGACAATGATCCCTCCCTCCCCAAGAAAGGAGAGCAGTCCTCTGGACACTCAATCCTCTCTTGCCCCAGCTGACCCCCGACTGCCCTGGCTCGTTCCCGAACCCGGGTCACTGGTGTGACGCAAGGTGTGGCATCCAGCACCTTAACCCTCAGCGCCACCGGACTGGCCACTACTGCCTATTTTCAGCATTCTGCAAGTTGGGGGGGGGGGTACTGATGCAAACCAACTAGAGAAATTTTCCTACTCTTTTCTCATGCACGAAAAGATTTATTTTGATTTTTTTTATTGAAATGTTTTTTCTTTCTGTTTTTTTTTTTTTTTTCTCGTGCCCCCTTCTCTCTACAGCTGGCCTTCTCCTCAGGGACTCCCATAGTGGGGGCCAGCCTAAGCCTCGGAGCTCAGTCCTCTCAGCCCCCATCCAGCCGTGGATCACCCCCCCCCCGGGTGGGGAAGTGGGAGGTCCTGCAACCTCCACACTTACATCATATGTGTCAAGCCTCTGACCAATGCTCCGGGACCGTACTGCACCCTCACCAGGGCCTGTCGCCCAGCACAGCTATGGGACCATTTTCTGTTTTTCTCCCCATTTTCCCAGAGGACATCGGCAGCCAAGGAGGTACGAGGAGGCAGGCATATGTGGAGATGTGACGCCACTCCAGACCCCAGCCGACACCCTCCCCTCCCACATGGCACCATCCGCTGCACCTCCACCCATGTGCACCCAGATGACGGTGTTGCAGCTGGAGCAGCATCCCTCCTTCCCTGGAGGAGGAGAGTGCCCCTCAGGTGCTCAATCCTCCTCCCCTCGGCCAACCCTCCAGCGAGCCAAGCTCTTTCTTGAACCCCGGTCACCGGAGCCATAAGTGATAATCTAATCGCTGTGCCAGTGTACTGGCCATGATTTTTCTTTCAATAAAATGTCCAAGCTCTTTTCGAGAAGTGCCATGGGATCTTTAACATTCACTCAAACAAGCACAAAGGTCCTTAGTTTAATGGCTCATCTGAGGGATGGCACACCTCAACAGCACAGCATCCCATTAGTACTGCAATTGGGTCCCAGTTTTTATGGTATGAGCCCAATCCCGGTGTGGGACCTGAATCCACAAACTTCTAGCCCACTGACCCTTCAAAAACACTAAGTTAACTGTGTAGGAAGCCTGCAGTAGTAGTGTGGTGCATATGTCTAACTGGGTAGATTAGGCAACCCTGTGCATAATGCAGAGGATAATGTATGAGTGGCCATACACAGCAAGCCTGTGTCTGCACTGAGAGAATTCCATCGCAGCCAGGAACCTCAAGAGTGAAGTTTGAAAGGTTCACTGGTTATCACAGAAAACTCAAGATGAAGACACAAGCTTGACTGTGTATGGATACCCATATATTATATTTTATAGTGTATGGGTATTCATGCCCATTTGAGACATTCTGCTTCTTTTGAATGAAGTTCGGGTTGGGGAGCGAGGCACTTGAGGGTCGGTGGCTCAAATTACTTATTCAGTGTGCTGCAACTTTTCTGTAAGTTCAAGTTGAAAAAAAAAACCCAGCTCCCAGCTCAAATGGATGGAGAGGAGACAAACAGCAGTGTCGCAGCATTCTAATTTATTGTGCTGCAGCAGTGACAGCGACTACTGCAGCACAATGTAACGATGTCACCACTGCAGCACAAGTATATAGTGTAAGGTGGAACGTTGTTTTGTATGAAATTCAGTTATTGGAATCAGCTTGTTGTGCTGCAGTAGTGATGTCAAATTGTTGTGCTGCACTGAGTACATCACTACTGCAGCACAACAACTTAGAACATCTTCACACATGCATGATAAAGTGGCCGCAGTGGTGAGAGATGGCCATGAAGAGAGCGGCGCTGGAAAGAACCACGCCAAAGTAAGTTATTTTTTAGTGCTTGGGGACGTTTTCTTGGGACACAGAAGCAGTATAATGGTTGCCTATACACTATAAAAGATTGTGTATGAGCAACCATACACATACAAGTTCGCTTTTGGATCTCGTGGTTTCCTTGGTAACCAGACCTCTCGCGCTGCCCTCCCAAGGTCTACTGTTACCATGGAAACTACTCGATCGAAAAACAGTCTTGTTGTGTATGATTGCTCATACACAATCTCTATATTCCAGGCATGGAATTCCATGCATAGCAAGGTTCCACCACACACTACATATAGAATAATGGACGTAATGGATAGGGAACTGTGCACAACAAGGCAGTGTTTACATCAAGGGGGGTTGATGACATCATAGACCTCAACAGCAAACTTTGAGAGGTCCCTATGATGTCATCAACACCCACGATGGAAAAACAGCCTTATTTGTGTGCAGTTCCCTATGTATTATTTCTTACAGTACACAACTGTTTTAAAAAAATCCAGACATTTTTTTTAAATACCTGATCTGCAGCAGTGACAAGGTTGGGCTGTGGCAGTGAGAAGTTTGGTGAATTTTGAAAACTGGGATTCTCAATGATTGCTGAGAAATACTGGATTCACGAAATAACAGATTCCTGGAGAGATTGCAGTCAGTAATAGACCGGTGACCCAGACGTGGCGATGAGTTAACAGCAGCCATTTCTGAAGAGCAGAGTGCCACATGACACACAGAGCACAGGCACGGAGGACATAAAAAGCTGCAGTATAGTAGTGACGTAGTTACTATGCTACTAGCTACTATACTGCAACAACTTTCTTGGCCCAATCAAACTACATCTACAATAAGGCCCTATCATGTACTATACATAGAATAATAGATAGGTAACTGTGCACAACAAGGCTGCGTTTCCATCAAGGGGATCTGATGACACCATAGACCATAACAGCGAATCTTGAGAGGTCCCTATGATGTCATCAAAGCCTCGACACTGAAAAACAGAGTTGTTTGAGCACAGTTAACTATTTATTTTACATAGTGTATGGTTTTGGTAAATAATGTTTTTTGTAAATAAATAAGTGAATGAAAATGCCATTTGAGTGTGCATGCGCATGTGTGTGTGTGTGTGTGAAGCTGCTCAGGGATGGACTGGGAAGACCCAAGTGGGCAGGCCAAGTGCATAGCGGGTAGTCAGGAGTCTGGTTGGAGCTTATTTCTGGTTCTGTGGCTTCTGAATTTATTTACTTTGAGGAGGCTGTGATTACCAGAGAGGATCCCTAGCAGAGGCGGGACAGGGGCGAGTCTTGGGACTAAAGTATCTTTGCGTGTGCAGAGAAGCAATTCAGGGGATGAGCTGTAAGGAACTGAGCAATGAGCATTTTAAAATGTGAGAGGCTGGCGTGACTAACACTTTGTGCTCGATTTTATAACAAAAATTGCTGTAGTGTTGTAGTGACGTAGCTACTATACTACATCAACTTTTTTTGACCTTCGAACTGTAGTATAATGAGATTTTTGAGTGTATCAAAATCCATCCACAACAACATTCAAATACGATACAGAATTTAGAGAGTGAGCTGACCAAGGAACCTAATGGAGGTAAAGATACCAGGAGGAGTCAGCTGCAGTTGTCAGTATAGATTGTGGCATCACAGAGGAGGGTTTTAGAGCAAAAGGAGAACAGGCAGAGCAAACAGCAGGGGGGAGACTCTACAGGAGTTGGGAGACTGTGAAGGCAAAGGCTGAATGACCTGCA
The DNA here is from genome assembly GCA_016271365.2 of Neoceratodus forsteri. Classification (NCBI taxonomy): domain Eukaryota; kingdom Metazoa; phylum Chordata; order Ceratodontiformes; family Ceratodontidae; genus Neoceratodus; species Neoceratodus forsteri. The sequence goes on along the minus strand of CM028131.1, from coordinate 1,409,469,234 downwards.
GATGATTTTATGTGGAGGAGGGAGAGGAAGGAAATGCCAGAGTTGTGGAGGTAAGGGGCAGATGAGAAGAGAGTTAAAATTGGGGGAGGATCCAAACCCGAATTTTGAGATAAAAGTGTCACAATGGGAGAGGCGCTGACCTGCAAGAGAGGGGAATGAGAGAGAGGTGTAGAGTTGAGTGCAAGGGGAACAGTCGAGAATGAAGTGGCAGACAGAATAAAAAGGATGTCATCTGAGGTCATATGGCTGGTGATGTAGGAGAAGGAACAGAACTAGCTATGTCAGCCTCCAGCAGAGTAATGTTTCACACATCACACCTAGAACTGCTAAGTCAAAATCTTCTAATTCGCAAACAGGAAAAGAAAAAATACTTACTAAGAAGTAATAGTTTACTATTTTTGAAAGTTAATATTAATTTCAGGCAGTACAATAACTCTTTAAATATACTGTATAAGAACCAGTTAATATACTCTATGATAGCCGGCCCATAGGAGTGGAGGGCTGAGGTGCCTAGCATGATGATGCCACATTGGCAACCTGAGTTCAGGAACAGAGTCGAGTTGTTCTGGAGTTGGCCAGGGGAGGGACGATCAAGCATCCCAGTGGACGGCTCTCCTCCCATGGGGAAGGGGGTACTGTGACCTGCTGCTTGCCTGCCAACTGTAGGTGTCCGGGTGGTAGCTCGGTTCGGGCACACCCGACAGCCAAACATGGGCATTTGAGGATATCTCCACGGAGGCGGAGCTCGTCTGTTATGCCACTGCACATGGGAGGCTACGGGCAGGGCATCAAAAATCAGGAGGAAAACCCTTCTGGCTGCAGGATGACGTCCAAGCCACACACCAGTGACCAGGCACCCTGCCATGAGTCCTGCAAGTGGAGGACGCAGGCATGTAAGGTAGTCCTGGAGAAGACAGGTGATGGGGCTGGGAGGACTGGACACAAGGGTGAGGGCCAGAGGTGTCAGAGCACAAAGTATTAATGAAAAAATATACTCTATAATGTTTTGTTTTTTTTTGCTTCATCTCTTTGTCTGCCTTACCTTGCCCCAACACTCCACTAAATTAGGCCTTCCCTAGGGAGGCTGCAAGCTGCCGACAACTAACCGCCTGGTGCTGAGACCTGCTGACTGGCTCCACTGATTAGCCTGTCATCCCACAATATGCCAGGGTGTCTCTGCTGGAGGAAGTAACATTTCAGTAAGTATACTACTCATACTAATAGAAAGCCTGTGGGACCAGTGGATTTTCTCAGTCACTAGTCCTACTGGCTACGAAACCTTAATTTTGACCCCTGTATAAGAGAACACTGTCGGGGACAACAGCTGAGGGGGTGGAGCTGGTGCACTAAGGGGCTGGGTGGCATGGTAGGATGCCCAAGGAGCTGTCATCTATCGTGATGTCTGATGTTTTTTCAGCCCTTTTTTTCTAGAGCTTGTCCTCCTCCCTGCGAGCACATGCACACTAACCTTGTCGAGGGGGAGGGGTGCTGCTCAGCAGCGAGTGATTACCCACACAGCCAGGGACAACCACACCATCAGGAGCTGCTATACTAGCAGTGCAACCCCCCCCCCCCCAACAAGACAGCATCTGATGGGCACTCTGACACCGCCCCTCACAGTCTCCATTCCTGACATCTTCAGGGCGTGAACCTCTGTCACCAGTCTGCCCTTCCCCCCCGTAAAACGTGGTGCCATGGAGCCAGATCTGTATAAAGTTTTTATACACATTAAAAACATCTCATTCCTCTGACAGAGTCACACATATTACACTGCTCCTCTTCAGTATCCCAAATCTTTACATAATTAACTAAATACTGTAACATATTCTGGCTATAAGACTTTGTACTTAACACAATACTATGGCTATTCTAAAGTAGAACCTCACTTCCCCACCTGTTGCCTTTCACACCCTCTACCCCTACCCCTACCCCTATGAAGAAGGATGCTCTGAGTTTAAATCATGACAATGAACCTTAGAGGGTCTGCTAAATTGGCACAAGTATGTACATTTCATGGTGTTCCCATTCATACTTATTAGCAACATTTCATTTACATTTCACAACAGATAAAACACCAGATGCTATACTTTAAGAAGAGTATCTCCTTTCTGAGCAGTTGTGGGGGGGGGGGGGTAAAAATACCCATCTGTTTCCTACTTCATACATGGCACCTAGGTTCTATTTCTTGTGCCCAGCCTTGAAGCTAAAAAGAAATAGCTTCTACCAGACACTGTTTTATATGGCTGTGGAAAAAAACACACAAGCATCAATATTGAAAGCCTGATTGAAGTCCAGTTCAGATGCAAATTTCAGATACTGCGCTATACAAATGTACGGGATTCATTTTGTGAGCTTCTTGAGCTAACTTGGATAGAATTACAAAGCCCTATTACTGGGTTGTTGTGAAAGGGGCCCTGTCTTCGTTCAATTGCCCCCATCCCCCAACTACCAAACCACTGGCCTGGTAAACAGTACTGAATTCATGTGATTCTATCAGCCAGAGTCTATGGATTTCTGTGTCATGGTGGTCTGAGGGTCGTTTAGACTCCTTTCCCTCCTCTCTGCACCCCCATTCTGCAGCACAGGCTTTCTCCCAAGCCAAGCAAGGACAGAAAAGTCCTACCAGTTTGACTACTGTTAATTTAGTTCAAGTGTATCTGGTGATGCTGGTTTCACTTCCCTCCCCTCCCTTTTAATTCCTGAGATGGTTACATTTTCCCAAAGCGTCCTGCGGGCAACACATTTCAACTTCTGATACAGCACTTTGTCAGCAGTAACTCACCAGCTCAGAGTTTAAATCCTCTCATGCCTTCTCTATTCTGTACTCCCTTCAGGCATCTTCTGTGCTGCACATAATCTCAGTTTTCCTAAAAGGTCTGCTTTATAATGCTCAAAAAAACTTGCTGAAGGATACACAAATTTAACTTTTCCACTGGGGGTAGTGTGGGGGGGAGGGGGGATATTCTGTATTTTTCCAGAAAGAGGGAGACCGGCCAGCCTGCCAACACAGCTGAAAGATTTACCGCTGTCACACAGGTGACCCAGGTTCAGGAACAGACTTGGGGCACCCAATGGCCGGCCCGGGGTGGGGGCGAATTGAGCAGCCACTGCATGCTCTTCACCTCCAGGGGAGGGGTGTCTCTGGTCCGGTGCTCCCAGGTGACCACCAGGCACACCACGATCAGGGCACCTGCAAGTATCGCTCCTCGAGGGCGTGTCCAATGCATGATGCAGTTGTATCACAGCATCTGCTGTGACACGTCCCCACCAAAAAAGAAGAAAAATGGCCTCTGGTGCATCTTATTAAGCCTCCCGCCCGTAGCGATATGGGAGTCCCCCGGCGCACCCCTGACAGAGCACCATCAGGGCTGCAGTGGGGATGCTCCGATGGCTCTGCCCTGGGGGGGTAATCCAGGGGGCACTGCGTCCGGGATGGTTCCCAGTTTAGCTGTGGCAGCAGGGTGGTTGAAGGGGTACGCTGCCGGAAGAATCTAAAGCATAGTAAATAAAAATAAAAAAAGGGTGACCCATTTCTGCACTCCAAGCCTGGTGCAACCATGGTAGTGGGCGGGATGTGGTGTCCATTCAACTGGGTTCCCTCATTCTCCAAGGTAAGTGGACTGCAGTGGAGCAACACTGCATCCTAGTGGCTGAAGTGAGCAGTGCACCTCCCAAGTTGTAGTGATGGGTGCATCACAGGGGCACTTGAGTGTCGCCAAGCTGATGATGCAAGGGTGAGAGTTACAGTGGAAAAGACACACACACCTCTGGCTGTCTATGAAGGCTATCGGTGGTAAGAAACTCCCACTGGGAGGGAGGGAGCAACCATGTACAACCAGGAGCATGTGGGATGTCTGAAGCCTGGGTCGGCTGAGGAAGGGGCATGGTAGTGAACAGAAAGTATAAAGATATGACTATAAAAAGAAAAAAGATGGAACGAACATTTCATAAAACATCAGAGATTCGACTCTTACTGAATGGAAAACATGGAGTAGGAACAAGTTTAAATCACTTCAAATCTCTCAAAGGCCACCTTACTGACCCAGTAGTAGCAGGTCACACTACTGTGTGCATGATCTAGGTATGAAGCAAGCCCGGGTCTCTTAATGTACGACCAGGCAGAAATGGAAGTGATGTTGCTCTCGCTCTCTCTGGGAGTGGGAGCACTGACTCTACCATGCTGGACACATGTGTCCTCAATTACTTGTCATAAGCACCATGCAGGATAGGCAGGTAACTTTCTGCTCCATGTGGGGACAGAGGATGGAAGACAGGAGCATGCAAGCCAGAGTTACAAGTGCCCAAGCAGAGCTGATAACTGCTATGCACAAAAAAAAAAAAAAAAATGGAGAGGCTGCCAAGGGTGGGGGAGGGGGTTGCTGATCCTGGTAGACAGGCCTGATGAAGGGATCACCATGTCAGGTTCAGAAAACGTCTGTACAAAGAAAGTCTCTCCTATCAGTGATAGGGACAGCCAGATGTGATCTACTTCTCCCCGCTTTCTCCTCCATCGACTCCTCTGTCTAGCCTTACAGAATACCTCAGCTTGTCCGTGATGCACCTCTATGGGTGGATCCCTCCTTAAGATGGTTCCTTTGTCTTCACATCTCCTTGAAAGGGTAGCAGTCCCTGTAGCAGGGACACAGAGAGAGTGTGTAAGCCAAATCTACTTTGCACAAGTATTCCAGCACACAGTACTAGCCTACACAGTGCTTGTTAACAGCACTTACTCTAATGATGGGGGTGTGACCATCGGGGTTCCGCAGGGTCCAGTACTAGGACCATTCCTCTTCAATGTCTTCATAAGTGATGCTGTGGGAGCCTTCAGGGTGTTCACCCTACCATCCTATCTCTGTCTTAAATACAGATTATAAGCTCTTTATGGCAATACCTACAAACTGGTTGGACCCCTGCTCCCATCCACAATCCATTCTGATCAGATAGGCTTTGTCTGGACCTAGCAGACACCCACTGTACCATTCATATCCTTCACCATGCACACACCCTGTCGACTCTGTTCCTCCTGGACAGCCTTGATGCCGAAAAGGCTTCTGATAGGGTCTCTTGGCCCTGTCTCTTTGCCATGTTAGACATATTTGGTTTCTCTCCAGATTTCGTCTCCCTTTTTCAGTGCCACTACAGCTCCCCACAGACTTTTAGTTAACGGTCATATCTCCCCTTTCTTTTGGCTGGGGAGGGGTATGCGACATGGCTGCCCTCTCTCCCCCCTCTCCTGTTTGCCCTTTATATTGAACCCCTAGCACAAGCACTGAGGGACAGTACAGGATTTTCTGATATTCAGGTAGGAGGGACAGAACACAGGGTGGCCCTATACATGGATGACAAGCTGCTATACGTGGTTAACCCACACACCTTTCTAGGGGCTATTTTTGCTATCCTGCAGAAGTTTAGCAAAGTGTCTGACTATAAACTGAATACTTCCAAAACTGAAGTGCTCCCATTTTATTGCCCCCCTCCCACACCACCATCACCACTTGTGGATCCAGTATCCCTTTCACTGGAATCTAGCTGTTCTTAAATGCCTTGGCATCATTCTCACTCTGTCTAGAGAGGAGCTTCAGTAGACAAATTATGGTCCTTTGCTCAGATGGTGGTAAACCTGCAAAACTGGCATCACCTCCCACTAATCCTTATAAGGACGGGACATGGTTTGGTCCAAATGATTACACTCCATCGCTTCTCATACTGTTTTCAAAATGTCCCCCTCCCTATACCAGAGTGAGACTAGAGGAGGTGACAGATGGCCATCTCCTGTTTTGTCTGGAATGGCCAGTGCCCTAGAATTCGATTCCATACACTGATGCTCTCAAAGGCTAGGCACTACCGGATCTGAGGTCACATTACATTGCTTCTCAACTCCGGATTTTCTTTGCTTGGCACAAAACTGGACCTTGCCCACAATGGCTGGATATAGAACATGCTTTACTTCCTTCATAGGACGTGTTTCACTACATCTTTACTTCACTAGACCCTGATCAGACTGAGGCACATCATAATCCTTGGGTTGCCTGGGTCCAACAGGTATGGTGAGAGACGGCTGTCACCTTGAACCATTTCCAGGCTGAACACTGGGTGTGCCCTATAACACAGTTAGATGACTTCCCACATGCGCATTTGAAACAAGCATATAGCAGATGGAGCAGGCATAATCTTGTTTATTTGTCCCAGTTCTGTTCAGAGGGGTTTGTATGCCAGTTCCAGAAGCTGCAGAACAAATATGTGCTAGACAGGCGTGAGTTCTTTCAATAGCTTCAGGTCCGCATTAATGGAGCCCCCTGAAAGGGACCTGCTCAGGCCCCTCCTTTACTCCTTTCTTTGAAGTCTCACATCAGAGCCCCAAACTCTGAATACTTAATCACTATTCTGTATCAAGCCATACAAGCCACAAAACCCTATACCACTTTATATGTAGCAGCAAAATGCTGCATGGGACTGGGGCAAGACACAGACCAGTCCAGACGGGAGAGGGGTTGTATTGAGGTGGGCCAAATCATCTCATCCCATATCTGGTGGTAATATGCTTGGAAGCACCAGCTCCAGTATTTTAGAAGCCCTGTCATCACGGCCAGATATGGTGAGTACCTTACTGCTGCCTGGTGGAGGCTCAGTGGGGAGCAGAGGGAGACCCACACTCGCATCATGTGGGCCTGCCCGGTGGTGTAGCCATTTCTGGGGGGCTTGAAACTGTGATTATGGAAATACTGCATATTATAACACTCTCCCCAGAGGTGTACCTCCTGCACCAATATCCCAGAGCTTTGAAGGATACGAGAGACAGGCACCTTCTCGGCATGTTGCTCCTAGCCACCAAAATGTGTCTCACCTGTAAGTGTCTCATGAATCAAGGAATAGATATGGGCCAGTGGTGAATTACAGTGAATTCCCTATAACAGATGGAAAGAATTACCTCTTGCCTTAATGAACGGTTTTACATTTTTACATCTCGGCAGAACTCGTGGATGATCTATGTCATGCAATATGACCTAAATTTTGTTCCGTGAGCCAATGGATTTCCGAGTGGGAGGAGAAGAACGTATGTGGGGAGAAAGAGATGGAGAGAATGGGTAGAGGCTGCTGGTGTGGGGCATGGGGTAGGACTACGGGTGAATTGATGGCTCACCACAACTCTCCTATATGGGATTTTTTAGCACTTGTTATAAACAGCAGACATCATTATGGGCAGCCCGTTGGCATGGAGAGCTGAGGCACTCATGCCTCACCTGCTGCCACGCCAGTGACCCGAGTTCAGGAATGAGCCTGGGTCACTTGGGGGTCTGCCGGGGGAGAGGAGGAGCAGATGCTCTCTTCCTCCGAGGAGGGAGAGTAGACTGTCCCCCCTCAACACTGCCACCTAACTGACCTTGGGTGGCAGCGTGGGTCAAGGCAGCAGTTCCAGGTGGGGGATGCTCCCTGGCATAAGATTTTGGCACATCCTATGACATGCAAATGCTAGGCTGTCACCTCCACAGAGTGTCCATGGATTGGGGAGCAACCAGAACAAGGAAAACATCACCGGCAGCAGGATGACACCCTATGGCAACTCACAGGCCCCAACCTGCCTACCAGACACAGTGACTGCCAAACTGAACAAGGCCATTCGGAGGGATTGGGGGACCCCGATGGCCCTGCCATGGGGGGGAATCTGTGGAGGAACAGGTGGACCCCACAGGTAAGTCCCAGAGATGGCGGGTGATGGAGTTGGGGGGTGCAACTGAGGGCTGAAGGGGGCTGCGCCTGGTGGGGGGCGGGGGCGAGAAGTCGTTATGGGTTCTCAGGCCCCCAAAGCTGAGTCAGGGGAATCTAGGAGCCCTAGAGTCAATTCTCTTTGGTGATAAGGTGCCATGTGCTTGTAAAACTCTTTACTGCTCTGCATATGTTTTTGAAAACCTGGATGTGCAACTGTTTGTTTTAGTAAAAATCTATTTACAAAAAACAAATAAGTGACATTGAACTGGAAGGGAAAATATGCATTTTTGCAGGTGATACCAAAATCTGCAACAGGTTGGACACACAAGAGGGGATGGAGAGACTATTTAGGAAGCTCTGGAAATTTGAGGCATGATCAAAGGCATGGCAGTTGGAGTTCACTGCCAAAAAGTGCAAAATCATGCACCTAGGGCACAGGAACCCAGGAGCTAATTATGGGGGGGGTTACTGACAGTCACTAAGCAGGAAAGGGACCTTGAGGTTATCATAACTGACTATCTCAAAGTGGCAGAGCAGTGTGACAAAGCTGTGGGTAGGGCTAGTGGGATGCTGGGACACATAGGGAGGGGTATCTCCAGCAGTAGGAGGGAGGTGGTATTGTCACTGCATCGCTTACTGGTGAGACTCCACCTAGAGGACTGTATCCAGTTTTGCAGTCACACCTCAGAAAGGACATAGACAGTGTCAAGGCGGTCCACAAAAAGGCAACTAAAGTGGCGCAGGGCTTGCACAAAAAGCCCTATGAGGAGACTATGAAGTATCTCAACAAGTACACCCTGGAAGAAAGGAGAGCAAGAGAGGACATGGTAGAGGCCTACAAGTATCTCACAGGTGTGAACAAGGTGCAGGAGGGGAGTCTCTTTCAAATGAGAAAGAGCACCAGAACCAGGGTGCATGTGATGAAGTTTGGTGGGGGGGGGGGGATAAGAGGGATGTGAAGAAATACTACTTCACTGAAAGGGTGGTAGAAGCCTGGAACAGACTGTCAGTGTTAATGGTACAGGTGAAAACAGTGGGCCTGCCAATGATTCCTATGCTATTAACCTTACCTAGTAATTCACTGTATATTTCCTAAGCATTCCTTTTTTTCCCCGTTCATCTATCTATTTCCTCCCCACTGTGCTTATCTCTGATTCTGATCTCAACTTGCTTCCTGTCTGAGTCTCTGCTACTGGGACTGGAGCGACTTCCAATACAAGCACCAACACTTGGGATAACTGCACACCCTCAGTTTACACCCCCCACCCCCGGCAGGATCCCCTGGCATACTGGGAGAGAAAACAGATCAAAATAACTGGCCTGAAACAGGGTGGAGATAGCCCAGTCACATACTGCTAGGGCATGGACAGCCATTGGCCAATCCCTAAATGCTTCCACCACCGAGGGAGAAGTCTTCTCCCCTGCTTTTCGTGAACCCTCCCAACTTCCTTGTGAGCACGCCCACATGTAGCAGCCCTGGCTGGACAACCCACCCCGGCAGGACAGCACCCAGCTGGAAGCTCTGGATTCTCCCTGCTGGCATCCACTCCTGATGTCCTGGGCTCAGAGTGATCCCCACCACTCAGCACCACAGAGCCTGCCTATAGCTTAAGCATAAGGAGTCAAACAGATCACTGAACTCGTATTTCGCATATTTCCTGAATTCGTCGCCCCTCCCCCCATTCGTTAATTACTTCTAACTCCCTTCATGAAAACAGGATCACTGTCCTTTGGGAGCTCATCTGGTTTTACAGCATGTCTGCACATGATGTCATATTCCTCTGTTTGTCACATCACTCTCTATTTCTGGGCATATGATCATAATGTCAAAAGCCAAAGATTATTATCTGACATCTAGGAAAGGAGCAGAAGATGAAAGACAAGCGGTGGCGGTAAAGCACCTGTTTTTAGGCAAACAAACAGCGTCAATCAATATTCATTTCACTTTAGCACAGTAAACAATGCTGGATGATGCCTGTAGTGCATAATCACTAAAAACGAAGCACATTCCTAAAGACCACTAGTTTGGCTGGCCCATTGGCATAGCGGCAGTGCCACCACTCGTTATGCTGGAGAGTAGGGTTCGGTAGGAAATCTCAGTCGGTGTGGGCCGACTGAGGGGAGGAAATCTGAATGCCCCAAAGGACACTCTTGCTCTGGTAAGGAAGGGTTACTTTCATCTGCTACAACACTGCCACCTGGGTGGCCACAGGCAGCAGTGGTATGGGGGGGTCACTGCTCAAGCATATGTGGTTTGCACGAGCATGGAGTCTCTGGCTTGCTGATGGCCAGGGGGTGTGGCAACAGAACACAGAAAACACCCTGGTTGTACGGGATGATCCTGGGCCTTGATCTTTGCCACTAACCTCTCTCTCTCTCCTTACACAGGGAACTCCTACCTCTGTACTCTGGAGGAGGTGGGAGGAACACAGAAAACACTCTGAAGGTAAGTGGCAGGAATGGGGGAGGGGGGGTTCTGGGCCTGACTTGGAGAAAGAAGACCAGTCACAGACAAAATGTAAATTAGTAAAAAAGCTCACCAGTTAGGCGCCACCCATGGCCCCGTGGCAGCACGTCAGGTGACTCAGGCTTTGAAGCAGGTTCTAGAGCCAGCAGCCAGGCTGAAAGGAGAACATCCCAACCCTTGGAGGGTGGTGTCACTGCCTGCTGCTGCAATAACCACTTGGGGTAGGCCAGGAGGTTAGCTCCCTTGCAAGAGGCACGTCCTGGCACTGACGGTACATGCATGTAAGATCCGTGATCAGGACTGGGAATGGTAGCACTGGGAAGAAGAGAGGATCAGGGGTCATACATAGGGAAAAAACACCCCATACGCCAACAAGACAGGGACTCCAGTCCACACAGTCTCCAAGGCCATCAGATGGGGTTGGGGGGTTAAAGGAGGATAAGCTGTTGAGGAAATGACTGGAGATCAATGGTAACTGAGATTAGCTGTTATACTGGGATGATACAAGTAAAATAGATTGTTATGCATTTTTGTATATCTATGTATATTATATAAATAAATTATATAATTGGAATTAATTAAGGTTGAGGGATTAAGTGAGGGAGGTGTAGAAAGTGTTACAAGTATAACAGGACTCCATATATATACAGTAGACCTTTTTGTATCATAGGATCAGTAAGGAGATGAGGTACAGCGGGGAGGTATTCAGTTGTGGGGACTGTGGGGAGCAGTTCTCCAGGGTTATGCTAAGGAGGAGGGGCATTGCTCCATCTTCAGGACCTTTGCAGTGCTACATGCTCAGCTGATAGCAGCAAGAGACAAGATATCTCATGTGCGGCAATGGCTCAGCTGTGGTCAACCCCTCACACCCCACTCCCACAGAAGCCCACTGGCCCAGGGGGCTGGAAGGTAGTGGAGGGGGGGAGGGTTGACCACTCTCACACCATTCAGACAGCAAATTGCATTGCACCTCTTAAGGAGGCTCAAGTACCTGTCTCCATTTGGGGGGGGGGGGGCTCTGAGTCAGTCAGGGGAAAGGGGCAGGATGACTTGGTGGCACCTGGAAGGGTGAGTAGGAGGAAGTCAGCATAGAGTCTTAGTGATTGGTGACTCAATGATTAGAGGAGTAGAGAGGTTGATGGGCATGTGAGGGAAGGGGAGGGAAATGGTCAGATGCTTTCCTAGTGCACTGGCAATCAGGGATACAGACAGGACAGGGAGGACATCGGAGGAGGTGGAGGGGGGAGATGGGGTTGTTGATACACTCGGGTACCAACGATCTGGTGAACCAGTCTGTGGAGGCAGTGAAGCGGAATGTTAAGAGGCTGGGGCCAGACTGAAGGTGCACTCAGCTTCCCTGACCTTTTCTGAGATCCTCCCTATGTGTAACAGGGGGAATGGGAACAGCAAAGTAAGGAAGGAAGAGCATGAGGAGTTAAATGGGTGGTTGAAGGGATGGTGTCAGGAGGGTGGCACCACTTTGTGGGGGACTTCGGGAGGGGCTTCTGGGACAGCAGGCTCTTCAAGGGTGATGGCCTTTACCTGACGAGAGGGGGAGAGTGCTCTGGGGCAGAAGTTTGACATTTACACTGGAGAGTTAAACTGCAGTGGAGACGGAGACTACAGGAACCACAGAGAAGGGGGAACAGGTGAGGAACCTAACTAGGGCTTCCCTGAACAGGTGGGTAGTAGCAGCAAGGTGGGTACAGCAATGCTGAGTTCAAAGTAGGTTGGGGCTCCTGGTGGCGCTTAGAGGTTGAGGCACTGGCCTGCCACGCCTCGGGCGCGCCGGGCGACCTGGGTTCGGGAAAACCTCAGGCAGCCAGGGATCATGGGGGAGAGAGAGAGGATCGAGTGTCCGGAGGACTGCTCTCCTCTCTTGGGGGGAGGGAGACTAGTCATTCTGCTCGCTGACTGCCCTCTGGCGGTGGCTGGAGGGCAGTATGGGTCAGGAAGCCGATGTCCTTGCGTCGCAGAGGAGGGGGGGACGGGTGAAAACTGGGGGAAATAGAGCCTGGCAGGCTCGATGATAGCCCACCGCTCCTGGGCGCAGTCCCCAGATTCTGGATTGAGTCTCCAGGAGTGGGGAGAAGCCAGCAACTTCCTCCTGGCCCCACCGTGGGGGGGGGGCAATCCATGGGGGAATTTCTGGGGCCACCCAGCACGTGAGCAGTGCAACCAGATAAAGAGTCCCTTTGTCCGGAGGGCCAAAGCTGCCTGCCAGGGCTCTAGGGTGGATAAAAATGCCTACGGGAAAAAAAAAGTTGGTATGGGGAAGAGGCCAATGAGGGAGGACTGACAAAGCCTACATTCAACATGAAAAATAAAAAAGGAGACTGGGAAAGAATAAGGGAGGATTAGAAAAAAGCAAGAGGAGGATCAAGAGAACGATGGAAAGGGGTCTGCCTTAATGCCAGTGCTCTAGGAAATAAAATTAGTGAGTTCCAGGTGATGGTGACAGACACTGAGCTGGATCTAGTGGCCATCGCAGAAATTTAGGCCTCAGAGAATAATGACTGGGACATGACAGTCCCAGGCTACACCATGTTTAGACAGAATAGAGAAAAAGGTAAAGGAGGAATCATAATGGGTAAACTGATGGAGACATTGGTCAAAGAGGACATTGTGAACCACCTGGAGAGCAGGGTACTCCGGGATAGTAAACAGCATGGGTCTGGGGCAGAGAGGTCTTGTCAGACCAACCTGATAGTATTCTTTGACTGGGTAACAAGGGTAGTGGACAAGGACCATGCTGTGGATTTACCCTACTATGATTTCAGCGAGGCTTTCGACTCGGTAAATCACAGAAAGTTGATGAAGAAGCGAAAGGATCTGGGTACAGCGAAGGACAGAGATGGGTGAGAAACTGGTTGGAAGGGAGACAGCAGAGGGTTGTGGTTAACAGGGTCAAATCAGAAGAGAGGGAGGTCACCAGTGGGGTGCCATAAGGATCGTTCCTGGGTACACTCCTTTTAAACATATTCATCAGCGATATGGGAGAAGAAATCCAGGGCAAGACGTGTCTCTTCACAGACGACACTAAGCTCTGTGGCAGGTAGACAGCGAGGAGGGGGTTAGAGAGATGCAGAGAGACTTGCAATGGCTAGAGAGGTGGTCAAATGTGTGGTAGTTTAAATTCAGTGCCATAAAATGCAAGGTGATCACATAGCGAATGAGAACCCAAGGACTGAGTACTGGATGGGGAAGGGGGGTAAGTTGTGAACAACCTCTAAAAGGACCTAGGGGTCTTCATCACTGACTCCCTAAAACAAACCAGTGTAACAAGACCTACAGTAAGGCAAACAGGGCGCTGGGGTGTATAGGAAGGGGAACTGACTGCAGAAGGAAGGTGGTATTACTACCTCTCTATAAATCACTGGTGAGGCTCCACCCAGAGTACTGTATCCAGTTCTGGAGTCCTCACCTAAGGAAAGATAATGACAGGCTGTAGACACTGCAAGGTAGTGTGACCGAAATGATTCAGGGCCAGCAGGGCAGATCTTATGAGGATCGGTTCAAGGCATTGAACATGTACTCGCTAGAGGCCAGAGGAGAGATATGGCAGAGACTTTCAAGATCCTGAAAGAACGAACAAGGTAAACTGCAGGGAAATATTTAGCACAAGTATCAGATCAAGAACAAGGAGGACAAGTGGAAACTGACGGGGGGGGGGGGGTTCAAGAGGGAAGGGAGAAGGTTTTATTTTACAAAGGGTGGTGGAGCCGTGGAACAGTCTGCCAGCTGATTGGGTGGGTACTAAAACTATCAGTGGTTTCAAACACAGCTACGGCAGAGTGAAAGGCTTATTTCAGGGTGGTAGTGGCAGGGCAGGAAGCATGGAGGTGGATAGTGTGGGCTAGAACCCTGTATGGGATCCAGTCCGGGGAGAGAGGGGTGACCAGCGGGATACCTCAGGGATCGGCCCTTGTGCCAGTCCTGTTCAAGGCCTTCATTAGTGACACTGTAAAAGGGCTGGAGGGAGGGAAAGGTCTGCCTGTTTGCAGATGACACCAAGATCTGCAACAGGGTAGATACTCCAGAAGGGGAGGAGAGGATGAGGAGGGACCTGAAGAATCTGGAGGAATGGTCTGAAGTGTGGCACCTAAGGTTAACTCAAAGAAGTGCAAAGTCATGCACCTGGGATGAGGAAACACAAGGAGAAGCTACAGGATTAGGGGGAGGGTGTAATTGCTGATGATCACCAAGGAAGAAAGGGACCTGGGGTTATCACTTCAGACGACCTGAAGGTGTCAAGGCAGAGTACACAGGCTGTAGTGAGGGCCAGTGGCATGCTGGGGTGCACAGAAACATAGACTTTGATGGCAGATAAGGACCGCTTGCCCACCTAGTCTGCCTATTTCCCTACCTATTGGATAAGCTGCAGATCCTAGTTAACCAACAGCCTACTTCCTCGTACCCCCAACCGGCACTGCCTTATGTCTGTCCCATGCATTCTTGAATTCTCCCACTGTTTTTGACCCCACGACCTCCTCAGGAAGGCTGTTCCATGCGTCCACCACCCTCTTTGTGAAAAACTACATAGGCAGAGGTATCACTAGCAAAAAGAGGGAGGTGATGATGCCATTGTATAAAACACAAATGAGGCCTCACCTAGAGTACTGTGTACAATTCTGGAGGCCACACCTTCGCAAGGACATTGACAGGGTGGAGGCAGTCCAGAGAAGGGTGACCAAGATGGTACAGGGCTTGCACCACAAAACATATGAGAAGAGACTGAAGGACCTCAATATGTACTCGCTGGAGGAGAGAAGGGATCGGGTGGATATGACAGAAACATACAAGTACCTAAAAGGCATATACTGTACATGGTACAGGGGGAATACATCTTCCAGTTTAGAAGTAGTACAAGAACGAGGGGGCATGATATGAAATTGGAAGGTGGCAGGTTAAGGGGAAATGTGAGAACATTTTTCTTCACGGAGATGGTGGTGGACAAATGGAACAGTCTGCCACAGGAGGTGGAGGGAGCGAGTACAGTGAAGGGATTTAAACATGCATGGGACAGGCATAAGGGAACCTTGATGTGGGAAGGAAAGGAAAAGGTCACTAACCGATAAGGTCAGAGGACACAAACAAGTATAGGGCTTATGGGCAGACTGGATGGGCCTTGTGGTCCTTATCTGCTAGCAATTTCTATGTTTCTATGAACAATTTAAAGAGCCAGTGATACCTCAAGAAGAACTTTGAAAAACAGTATTTGGACAGAAAGCAGCTTATATTTCTCATTAACTCTGTATTTCGTATTCTCATTATTTATTACTGAGGCCATATGCATCAAAACAGGAGTTGTTCCTTGAGAGTTCATCAGCTCCTATTGCTTCTTCCCAACCTGATGTCATAGTACTCTGCTTGTGACATCACAGTTATTCCCATGGCAACAGACTGTGATGTCACAGCAGAGCATTATAGTTCTAAATAGGGAATAAGCTATAGCGGCAGATGTACTCAGACAGGTACAGATCTGGTTTTTATGGGAATTTCTTCAGTAATAAATAATGGAGAGGGAAAATCCATAGAAATCTATAAAAGATATATGAAATAACAGCTGAATTGTGTCTAAATGTTATGTTTTTTTAAAGTTTTCCAAAAGGCATCAACTGCTCTTTAAGTTTCAGGTTTGTTAGGGTTTATGGGCAGACTGGATGTGCCGACTGTCTTTTTCTGCCATCACTGTCTAAGTTTCTATGTTTCTATGTGTCCACAGGAGCAACTGGTGGATGGGGAAGGGGAATAGAAGCAGTACAAAAAAATACCAGTCGTACTCAAATGGAAGTCGCCCCTGAAAACAAAGCTTTGTGCGGAAAAGCCAGGGTAGTTACAGAATGTTTTCCCTATAATGAAAAGATGGGAAGGGGCTATAATTTTGGCTCCATTAAGCTAACAGCCTGATGCCTTCCACATCCTCATGTGTTGCCCCTCCCCGCTTTTATACCTGTTATGATATTTGAGTTTGGAGAAGAGTACTCTGTAAATGTTCACTAGGGCTTCAGGTATGGACATTTTTTTTAAAGTATGGGTGGTCTGCATTCTACCACAGGATGCTGTGAGCAAGCATCAACAGAAGGAAGCAAGGAAGCAGGGGGACTCTGCTGGTTGATTATGGTGAGGCACCTGTTCACTACTGTGTAACAGTCACTCTTGGGAAGGGCGGAAGGTAAAGGGTAGGCCAAAACTGCAAACAGGAACAACACCCTATCTAGGGCAGGAGTATAAAGAGATTTTAAAAAAGGCACAGGGGAACACATACAGAAGCAAACAAAAAAGGGGAAATCTAGAACACCTCATCAGGGGTAAGGGTACAAAAGTATTTCCAAGTAACACAGGCAGAAAAGAAGCTGAGAATGCTGGGAGTGATACAGTACAGTGGCTGTGGGGCGGCAGTTTTCAGAGAGACCTTCCGGAGACTGCGGTGCTGCCCCATCTGCATGCACCTCTCTGGGCTGAGGGAGGAGGCTGATGACTCCAGGCCAAGTTGTCTAGGATTCAGGAGACCTCTTCCCCCCACCTAGAGGCCACAAAGTCTGTCACTGTTACTTCAGAGGATGCCAGGGAAGAGGAATGGCCGTACTACGATGGGCTCTGGAAGGGTGGTGGGTGGTGGGACAGAGGCACATTTCTCAACCGGTATCACTATGTAATTCCTATGCCACTCTGGCATGGTGGGACTGCCAGAAGGAGGCACCCGTGGTCATGACCTGGGAGGATATAAGGGCCCTCCATAGTGGAGACCCCAAGGAGGGTGGTAGAGGACCCCAGAGGAGAAGGAAGCAACTTCTGGTGGGGAACTCGATTGCGAGAAGTATGGTTTTGGGAACAGGAAAGGAGGGGGACAGGCAGGTTTGGTGCCCATGTGGCACCATGGCCCAGAGGGATGGGAAGTGGATCCTGAGAATCTCTACAGCGGCAGAGTGGGAGGGGGAGCTGAATGTCATTGTCCACCTGGGGACTAATGACCTGGTTAGGGATGGGGTTGGGATAAAATGAGTGAGTTTAGGGAGCTGGGGAGGGGTCTTGAGTAACAATACAAAGAAAGAGCCGCACTTGGAATCAGGTGCTCACAGTAAACATATGCACAAGGTCACTTCTGAAGAAGCTGGGCACTCACCACCAAAGGAGCAGTCCACAAACAGGAATACTGATTTACACTCCAAAGTTTAATGCTGGATATATATAAAATATAAAAAGTGCAAACAATTCCACAATGAGTGCAGACCCCACAACAGGAAGATGTGTCACCTGATGTGTTTCACATCCAAATGATGTTTTATCAAAGTGAAGTGTGAATCAGTACTCCTGTTTGTGGACTGCTCCTTTGGTGGCGAGTGTCCAGCTTCTTCAGAAGTAATCTTAGGGCTCTCAGTCTTAGGTAGCTCATTCAGTGGCTTTCACTGAGGTACTGCCTGCACAACAGGGGAGAGGAGAGGGATATCCACACAGGGAGCTTTAACTCATGGCTGAAAGAATGGTGGATAGAAGAGGGGTTTGGCTACACTGGGGACTGGGGACCCAACTGGGAGGATAAAGGGCCTATACAGGGGTGATGACCTGCATCCATCCAGGAGGGGAACTGCAGTCCTCAGTGGAAGATTTAAATGTAACTTCAATAACATTTAAACTAGGTGTGGGGGAAAGGGTTACAGAAGGAACTGGGGAGGCAGAAACTGCCCCCCCCCCCCACAGGCCGAAGTAGAGAGTAAGGAGAACCTGAAGGGAGAGGAATCCCTCAGGGTGCCAACTAATAAAGGAAGCAGGCTGGTAAAGACAAAGGGGAAGGGAATGAGAGCATTAAAAGGGGGGGAAGGGAGGGAAAAAAAGGGGGCAACAAGAAGAGTGAAAACAAAATCTGGAAGGCCATGTGTGTGAATACTAGCAGTCTAAGAAATACGATTCTGGGCCTAGACACTATCACAGTAGAGGCCGACCTGGATATTGTGGTCATTACTGAGTCATGGTGCACTGAAAACCATGACTGGGACATGGCCATACCAGGCTGTACTCTGTTCAGGAAGGACCAGGTGGGAAGGAAAAGAGGGGGAGTGGTGCTTTATGTGACAGAAAAAATAAAAGTGGCAGAGATGCAGTGAATACAGGAGGAGGCAGAGGTACTGTGGATCGCCCTGGAGAGGGGGAATGGAGCCACTATTCACACTGGAGTAATCTACAGACCTCCAGCACAGGAGAAGGAATTAGATTGGCAAGGTTGGAGGAATGGTCAAATATGTGGCAGCTCAGATGCAATGCAAAGAAGTGCAAGGTAATGCATCTGGGAAACAAAAACCCAGTGTAAGAGTACACAATGGGGGTTGAGTTAATAACAACAACAAAACTCGAAAGAGACCTAGGAGTAATTATATCAGATGACTTAAAGGTGGGCAAGTAATGTGAGAAGGCAGTAAGGAGGGCTGGGGGGATACTGGGATGCATAGGGAGAGGCATCAACAATAGAAAACAGGAAGTTGTTATCCTTCTGTACAGACAGTTGGTGAGACCCCATCTGGAGTACTGCATGCAATTCTGGAGAGCCCATCTCTGCAAAGACATAGACAGAGTGGAGGCTGTTCAGAGAAAGGCAACCAAAATGGTGCAGGGTCTGCACCAGAAGGCATACGAGGAGAGACTAAAGCAGCTTAATATGTATACCCTTGAGGAAAGGAGGGAGAGGGGAGATATGATAGAAACTTTCAAGTATCTCAAGGGAATTAACAAAGTACAAGAGGGTAGTATCTTCCAGAAGAAGAGAAGTGTAAGAACAAGGGGGCACAATTTGAAGATAGAAGGGGAACGGCTTCACAGACAGGGTTGTGGGTGCATGGAACAGCCTTCCTGAGGAGGATGTGGAGTCAGGAACAGTGGGAGAATTCAAGAATGCATGGGACAGGCATAAGGCAATTCTAGTAGGGGGTAGGAGGAAGTAAGCTGTTGATTAACTAGAATCTGCAGCTTATCCATCAGGTAGGGAAATGGGCAGACTAGGTGGGCCAAGCGGTCCTTATCTGCCGTCAAATTCTATGTTTCTATGTTTCCATGTAGACAGGACACTGGTGGAAGCCACTGGCAAGATGGCAGAAAGGGGGAAGATGCTGCCAGTGAGAGACTTCAACCTGCCAGATGTAGATTCCAGCTTCCCAGCAGCAGCTTCAGCTACAAGCAGGGACATCCTGGACTCTCTGTAAGGGGTGTTCCTCAAGCAAGTAGTCAGGGAACCCACTCATGACGGGGCAAGACAGGACCTGGTACTTATTAATGGAGACAGTGTTACAGACGTCAAGGTTGGAGGCCATCTACATAGAAACATAGAATTTGACGGCAGATAAGGACCGCTTGGCCCACAAAGTCTGCCCATTTCCCTACCTAATGGATAAGCTGCAGATCCTAGTTAACCAGCAGCCTACTTCCTTCTACCCCCACCCCCTAGAATTGCCTTATGGCTATCCCATGCATGCTTGAATTCAATCACTGTTTTTGACTCCACAACCTGCTCCGGAAGGCTGTTCCATGCATCCACAACCCTCTCTGTGAAAAAATACTTCCTTACATTACCTTTGAGCGGCCCCCCCATCTTCAAAATGTGCCCCCTTGTTCTTGCACACCTCTTTTTCTGAAAGATGCTACCCTCTTAGACTTTGTTGATTCCCTTGAGGTACACAAGGTGTCAGCGTGGCTCAGTTGGTAGCACATTCGCCTCTGGTCCAGAAGGTTGTGGGTTCTCGTCCCACACCGGGATTGGACTTGCACCTAAAAATCGCTGGCATCCGAGTGCAGTATTGAGGGGTGCTGTACTGCTGGGGTGTGCCGTCCTTCGGATGAGACGTTAAACCGAGGTCCCTTCTGCCCATCCTGGTGTTGTCCTGGTGGGTGTCTAGATGGAAGTAAAAGAACACAGGGCAGTCTTCGCAAAGAGCAAGGAACATTCACAATGTCCTGGCCAACATTCCCCTTCCTATAAAACTGGTTCATGCAATTATCCAGGCTGTGTGTGGGTGATGATGTGCGATATGGCCGCCACCACACATTCAGTCACTTCACTACCAGTCTAGCATTGCTTGTAAAGCGCTTTGGGATACTGTGTATGAAAAATGCTATATAAATGCTGATTCTTCTTCTTCTACTTGAACATTTATATCACGTCCCCCCTCTCCCTCCTTTCCTCGAGGCTATACATATTAAGCTCCTTTAGTCTCTCTTCATATGTCTTCCGGTGCAGACCCTGCACCATTTTAGTTGCCCTCCTCTGGACAGCTTCCATCTTGTCAATGTCCTTGCAGAGATTGGGCCTCCAGAACTGCACATAGTACTCCAGATGGGGTCTCACCAGCTGTCTGTACAGAGGGATAACAACTTCCTGCTTTTCTATGGGTGATGCCTCCCTATGCATCCCAGTATCCCCCAGCCCTCCTTACTGCCCTCTCACATTGCTTGCCCATCTTTAAGTCATCTGATATGACTACCCCAGGTCCCTTTCCATTTTTGTTGTTGTTAGTATCTCACCCCCATTGTGTACTCTTCCCTGGTTTTGTTTACCAGGTGCATTACCTTGCACTTTTAGCATTAAATCTAAGCTGCCATACATTTGACCATTCCTCTAACCTTGCCAAGTCCCTCTCATCCTTTCCACCCCACCTTGTGCATCAACTCTGTCGCAGATCTTTGTGTCATCTGCAAAGAGACATACTTTTTCTTCCAGTCCCTCTGCAATGTCGCTTACAAAGACATTGAAGAGGACCGGTCCTAATACTGAACCCTGCGGCACCCCACTAGTAACCCCCCTTTTTTCATAGTGGACTCCATTTACTATTACCCTCTGTGCCCTATTCTCCAGCCAATTATTTACCCAGGCTATCATCTTGGGACCCACTCCCAGGCTGGCTAACTTGTATATTAATCTTTTATGTGGGACTGAGTCAAATGCCTTGCTAAAGTCTAGGTAGGCCATGTCCACAGCCCCTCCCTGATCTACTACTTTGGTCACCCAGTCAAACAAATCTATTGGATTCGTCTGGCATGACCTTCCTGCTGTGAATCCATGCTGCCTTGGGTCCTGTGCCCCTCTGGCCTCTAGGTACTCGACAGTTCTTTCCTTCAGAAGTGATTCCATCATTTTCCCTATCACTGAGGTTAAACTAGCTGGTCTGTAGTTTCCCGCTTCTGCCCTGCTCCCACTTTTGTGAAGGGGAATCACAGCGGCCCTCCTCCAGTCCTCAGGTACCACCTCATCCTCCCATGATTTATTAAAGAGGGTAGTCAGTGGTGTCACTAGTTCTACCCTTAGTTCTTTTAGAATTCTGGGATGAATCCCATCAGGCCCCATTGCTTTGTCCACCTTCAGTTTTAAGAGTTCTTTCAGAACCCTTTCTTCCGTAAATGGGCTGGTATCAACTTCTGTATCCAGAGTGTTTCTATTGTTTGTTTTAGGTAACTCCCTCTTCATTTGTAAATACTGAGCAAAAATATTTGTTTAGTATCTCTGCCTTTCACAGTCACCTCTGTCCACCCTCCCTTTATTAAGCCTCACTATCCCTCCCTTAGTCTTCCTTCGCCCTGATGTACCTAAAAAGGTTTTATCCTCTTCTTAACTGAGTTGGCTATCTTTTCCTCAGTTCAGGCCTTTGCTGTTCTGACTGCCTTCCCAGCTTCCTTTTGCTTTAACTGATACAATTCTTTGTCCTGCTCCTTCTGTGATTCCTTGTACTTTCTGAATGCTTTCTTTTTCTCTTGAACCTTTACTGCCACCTCCTTTGAGAACCATAGTGGTTTCTTACATCGTTTTGTCTGGTTTATTTGCTTCACACAAAGGCTTGTTACCTCTGTGATGGCAGTTGTTATTATTCCCCATTGTTTTTCCACCCCTCCTTCCTGCCCATTTGCTAGTGCATTCCTTAGGCACTCACCCATTTTGGCAAAGTCAGCCCTCCTGAAGTCCAGTACTTTTGCCTTTGTATGGCTTGACTCCATCTGAGAACCAGTGATCACGATACGGTGTGGTTCAATATAAGGATGGCTGCAGAATCGAACTACACAAGGCAAGGGCACTGGACTTCAAAAGGGCAGAGCTTATAAAGATGAGTGAATGCCTCAGGGATGACCTAGCAGGGAGAATGGCCTGGTTTGGATGGAGGAACAGTGGTCGAAGCCAAAAGGAAGCATAGTAAAGGCAACAAACCTCTGTGTTAACCAAGTGAGCAAAAGCAATAGGAAAAAGAGACCACTATGGTTTTCGAAAAAGAGATGGCTGAAAAGGTTAAAAGGACAGCATTCAGAAGGAATAAGGAGATGCAGAGGGAGCAGGATAGGGAGGTGTATCAGTGGAAACAGAGGGAAGCAAGGAAAGCAGTAAGGCGTGCAAAGGCACAAACTGAAGAGAGAATAGTCCAGGAGGTAATGAAAGAAGACAAGACATTTTTCAGGTAGTGAAAAGAGGAAGACCAAGGGTGGGATTGTAAGGTTAAAAAGGGAAAGGGGGGACTGTGCAGAGAGGGACCAGGAAAAGGTAGACATCCTCAACAAATACTTTTGTTCAGTGCTCACAGAGGAAGTCGAAGGGGAGGGGCCACAAAAAAGTAACAGATGCTTTGGAGGCAGTGAGGTGGACACAAAGACCTTTTTGGGAGAAAGTCCCAAAGGGACTCGCTAATCTAAAGGTGGACAAAGCAATAAGGCCACATGGGGTGCATCCAAAGGTATTGATAGAGTTCAGGGAGGTACTGGCTGTACCTCTGACAGTCCTATTTAACAGCTCACTGGAAACGAGTAGTTCCAGAAGACTGGAGGAGGATGAATGTAGTCCCACTACACAAAAGTGGTAGCAGGGAGGAGGCTGGCAATTATAGGCCAGTCAGCCTGACATCAGTGGTGAGAAACTTAGTGGAATCACTGCTGAAGGAAAGGATTGTGGAATGTCCTGAGTCCAGTGGGTTAAAAGACACATGGGAGCATGGGTTCACGGGGCGAGGTCAAGTCAAACGAATATGTTACACTTTCTTGACTAGATGACAGAAGATTTAGAATCACGGCGGAGCAGTGGATGTGGCCTACCTAGATTTTAGTAAGGCTTTCTACACCATTCCACATAGGAGACTAGTAAGCAAGCTGAGTAGCTTAGCAGCGGGTCCAAAGGTGGTATTCTGGATAAGAAACTGGTTAGGGGATTAGGCAACTGAGGGTAGTGGTAAACAGAGTTCACTCAGAGGAAGGGAGAGTGACCAGTGGGGTGATTCAGGGATTAGTGCTGGGACTGGTCCTTTTTAATGTATTTATAAGTGACACTGCAGAGAAGCTGAAACGGAAGGTCTGCCTGCATGTGGATATGTGGATGACACCAAAATCTGCAACAGGATGGACACTCGTGTGGGGGCGGTAGGATTAGCAGAAACCTAAGAAAACTCAAGGAATGATCATGGTAGGGCAGCTGGGTTTCAATGCGAAACTGTGCAAAATAATGCACTTAGGGCACAAAACCCAGGGGTGAAGTATAACATGGGTGGAGTGTACTGACAACTACCAAGCAAGAAAGAGATTTGGGGGAGATCATATCGGATGACCTAACGGTGGCCAGGCAGTGTGCCAAGGCAATTGGAAGGGCTAGTGGGATGCAGAGGGAGAGGCTTCACCAGCAGAAAGAGGGGGTGGTGTTGCCTCTGTATAGATCGCTGGTAAGACCCCACCTGGAGTACTGTGTTCAGTTCTGGAGACCACATCTCCAGAAGGACACAGACAGAGTGGAGGCAGTCCAGAGGAGGGCAACTAAAATGGTGCAGGGTCTGCATCATAAACCCTATGAGGAGAAACTAAAGGAACTCAATATATACACCCTGGAAGAGAGGAGGGAGAGGGGTAATATGATAGAGAGCTTTAGATACCTCACAGGGGTAAATAAGGTACATGAGGGGAGTATTTTTCAGAAGAAAAGATGCTCAAGAACAAGGGGACATGCTATGAAGCTGGGGGGAGGTGTACAATCAGAAGAGATGTGAGGAAGTACTTCTTCACAGAAAGAGTGGTGGATTGCTGGAACAGCCTTTCAGCAGAGGTGGTGGGGACGAAAACAGTGGTGTGGTTCAAGAATGCATGGGATAGGCACAAGGGAATCACAGTGAAAAGGAAGGGGGGAGGGAGAAAATGCTGTAGATCAAGTACAGTCTGCGGTAATAATGTAGGTGGGGAAAAATGGGCAGACTGGGTGGGCCAAGCAGTCCTTATCTGCCATCAAATTCTATGTTTCTATGAATAATTTATGCAGCAGAAATGGGCAAATGTGGGTACAGAAGCTTAGGAGGCCTGACACGGAAATTAGGACTGAAATACCAGAGATACCTAGGGGCTCTGATTCTTATGATATCCCTCACTGGAGACTCTCTGGAGACGGTCTGTCTTTCTCTCAAACTATGTGTTCTCAAATCTGTTGCCGCAACCAGCTTGCTTGTGCAAATGTTTTGAAAACCTGTCTGAAAGACTCTCACTGTCTCTTGCCTGATGTTGTTTCCTGCTACCATCACTCCATCTACATTCCAAAGCTCCGTAATGGGCCTGTTTGTGATAATGACATTCCTGCTTTTCCGAAATGCATTGCAACTGGTTTGTTCTACTACCTACATTAGGAATTTCAGCTTCAACTGTACAACATACATGAAGAAGAGGGACATTAAGAATCTTACACGACTATCTAAATTATCCAGAAGCCCAACAAAGGTTATCGTCTTATCTGTCTCCTAAAGCAGCAGTAGTTGTCGGTGGAAAAAATACCATCATTTAGGTTTTTTTTGTAATAATGTATTTCTGTCATAATTAATAATGTATTTCTGACTTAAACATAGACAGATCCATATTTCTGACATAAACATTGACAGAGACATTTTTCTTTTCATTGTATTGCATTCTTGAACTGAGACATGTGGCTTTGAAGTATTTCAAGTAACTGCTCTCTGGCCACACCTATTTTGAATGCATTAAACATTTTTGTATACTTTATTTATTTTATTTATTTATTGAATTTTGTTGACCAGGTAGGCCCACTGGGCCCCAGAGGTCCCTTTTTCAGGGGCGACCCGGGGGTAAAATATAACATACAGGTAAGCAGAAAATACATACAGGTAAACAGAGCAGTACATATTGGTAACATACAGGTAAGCAGAAAGTACATACAGGTAAACAGAGCAGTACATATTGGGTAAATTACATATTGTACTTTTTGTGCTGTTTAACAAATTTATGGTAGCACTTGTCTAATACATTCACAATATGAATCCAGTCCGTAAAGTCAGAAATAACCTTTATTTTCTATACAGATTTTTATCCTCCAGGCGCATCGCAGGCGACTGTTCAACCTCTCCCTGCCTCCCCCTCCCGGCAACTGCCTCGCTGGTCCAAACCCCGTATCCCCTATGGATTCCCCCTGTGAAGGAGTGTTCAAATCAAGACTTTTATTACTTGCCCAGCCATGACTGTAGCTGAATTTTCACTTGCTCTTATTAATTACAATGAAATTAGCTGTTTTGGTACTTGTCCATCAATGAAATTTACTTGCCCCGGACAGGGGCCAATGGAATTTGCACACCCCTGCCCCTGTGGCGGGGAAGGGGAGGGCTGTCCTTCCCCACCTGGAGATCCTGTGTCCATATCTGGAGGGCTGGTGAGCCAGTGACAGGGCAGGGCCAAGGCTGGGAGGCAGGGCTTCATGTAGCCTGTGACAGCCATTTTTCCTCCATTTTTCTCCCCTTGCCACCGCGGGCCATATGTGTGTGGGAGTGGAGGCACACACACACGCCACATAACCATGACCCTTTATCTGCACTGCTCAAACTCTGACGCTGCCACCCGGCCTCCAGCAGGAGGCAGCCAAGGAGTGAGACAGTGTTTCCCCCCCACCCTGGGAGAGGAGAGCAGTCCATTGGACACTCGATCCTCTCCGTTTCCTGCCAACCCCCGACAACCTGAGCTCATTCCTGCACCCGAGTCGAAAGCATGGTGAGAGGTAAGACACATAGTGCCACAGCCCTCTACATCACTGGGCAGACTCTAGTCAAAAATAACCTTGTGGGAAAGGATTTCATTTACAAATTAATAGTGGTTGCCATCTTTAATGACTTGAGTCACTGATTATCAAATTAGTAATATTAGCTATTTTAAAAATACCAGGCATAAAAAGTATGTTGCTGCTGAGTAAAATACTGATGCTTTAACAGATTCTGATGTTTTTGCTGGCTAACACAGCAGGCTGTGGAAGGCTGTGTAGTCTAGTGGTTAGAGATCTATGAACCTTGAGACTCAGGTTTGAATCCCGCCACTGTCATTTATTGTTTGACCTAGAGCAAGTCACTAACCCTTCCTGTGCTTAGCCTCCTCTCTCTTTCTTTCTCTGCTTTAGCCCCCTAATCTTTCCTTAACCTCCATCTCACTTAGCCACCCTGCGTTTGATTTTCAAACAGATGAGAATGCTGCCAGCCCCAGGTGTGCTGAACATCTGGCGCATGGAACTTGCAGCATTCTCCCAGCTAGCAAGCAGAATTTTCGATCCATGCGCCAACTGCCACAAGTTAGACCAACTTTTTCCGGTCTAGCTTATGGCAATCCCAGGTGCCCTTTTTATGGGGCTTGCGCCAAATATTTGAAGCAAGCTGCCGAAAAGCGGGTAAAGTGTTGTAACTGCATCTGACCTACTAAAATCAGGCACAGTTTGCAGCAAAGGTGTAGGTGCAGCTGTGCCAACAAAAGGTTTTGACGTAGGGCTTGATGCAAGTCCTGCATTGCCCTTTGAAAATCCACCCCCGTGTTTATCCACAACCCCTCCCCCGCTTAACCCCTAATCTTTCCTTAACCTCGGTCTCACGTAACATCTCTGTGTACATCAAACAGCTGCTTTAACTGTTTGTGGCTTGTAAAGTGCCTTGGGATGTGCTGTGTATGAACACTGCTAAATAAAACCAAATCCCTTTGCTTTCCTAGTCTTTTAAACATTCAACTAAAGTGTTTTGGGTTAGAAAATGGGCTCAGAAAATGAATGAATCTGATTGGCTGAAACACCTGGGAAGACATTCATTTATTTTCCGATAGAGCCCTGTAAAAAACGAGTGCCAATTTGGGGTGTCCCACTACTTCAGCTATCCTTGGGCACCTCGAATGTTCACAGTAGCCAGCCACCATTTCTGTACCCTCACCAAGTGAGCCATTTAAAAGCAGCAGCTGGGCTGCTCTCCTGCTCCCACCCAGGGCAGCCACCCAAAAATACTAAAATGAAAGCAAATAGGTGGTTATGCCCTAGGAAGTATTCCAATTTTAAAGGGCACACTGTGTTCACTGACAAAGACCGATATCTCTGACACCGTTACTGAGCACGAGAGCAGCGGGACTTTCTTAGTTTCCCATACCACTGACAGACGTCCACCTGCGGTAAAGGAAATCAAGAAAATACCGCTCCTCTTATACACAGCAGCTGGAGATACCACTCAGTCTCCTAAAACAAGAATGTCAGTCCATGAAGTGCTATAGATGTAAATGCAAAGATAGCAGTTGTTATTGAAAAGAAAGAGTAAAAAATGTACCCCACATAACAGAATAAGCATTTATTTTGTGCATTCAGTAAAAGTAAATACCTGGTGCCCCAATCACAGTAACTCTCCCACACTGCGGCTTTTTCATCTCTGACTTCAACAGTTCTCACATTACAAAAAAAAAAAAAAAAGGCAGGAACAATAAAAAGTTGGCGTCAACACTGCTCACCAAAAGCATATAGAACAGACAAAAGCTATCTGCTTTTAACATTTTTTTTTCCTCTACCACCACGCTTGACCTCCTCGAATACAGGTCCCAAACTGTCATACTCAAAAAAGGGAGAAAGGTTGTGTACCGAACAGCTGTATCTCCAGACCCAAGTAAAAGAAAAAATGTCTTTCAGGAGGACACAAAACTGTTTTTGGTTTTTTTTCAACAAAATAACAAAGCCAACATACTGCTGGGGTTCATCCCTACTTCTGGAAGTTTGGGGATGGGGGAGGCAACTGTATCTCCGGACCAACTAAAAGAAAAACAAAAGTCTTACAGGAGGGCACAGAACTGTTAAAGCCAACAAACTGCTGGGGTCCAGCTGTCCTTTAGAGTGTGTGTGTGTGTGTGTGTGTGTGTGTGTGTGGGGGAGGATAACTACAAGAGAATGGCACTCTGGGGGGAGCAACACAAGGTAGAACAGCATTAAGAAAAGAGAGGGACTACTTTACCAAAAACAGTTTTTTCTTAGCCTTTCTATTCGTTTTAAATTCATTTCCTCTGTTATTTTACTACTTAATTAAACCTGTCACAGATGCCCATTTTCTAAGTGCAATAAAGCCTTCCAGGGTGGGCTTTATTGCAAAATACAGGACCTTCCAGGGGCTATAAGGCCCTCCGCCTGAGGTGTCAGGCCTCATTACGCCCTGGGCAGTCCGGTATTTCCCAATAAAGCCCACCCTGTCAGGTATTATTGCTTACTTAGAGAGTGTATGAAAGATTTCATATAAAACCAGAAATGCAATCATTCATTTGTGGGTGGAGGGTGAAGGAGAGGCTGACTGTTTTTCTCTTTTTTGTAAACTCTTTTTATTGGCAAGCAAAAGAGGTTTAAAAGTACACTATATACATATGTTATCATGCAGTGGCTAGGAACAGGTAATCTGGCGGTGGACTGGACTCTACCCCCCAAAGCAGATACTGAATTGGCACGCATTACAAGGAAAAAAGGCAAGAACATTCCTGGACCACAAAAACTAAAGACAATGACAGCAGAAAAAAAGATTGCAGGTCCATCTAACCTACCGGAGTTCCCTATCTGCCCCCCCCAGGACCTATTGTCCATGCAGGATTTTATCCCTCCCCGTGTACTCTGCTGCTCCCAACCCTACTGCTACCACCCTCTTCAGTCTTCAGTTAGAGGTGAATGGGGAAAGAAGCTTCTAGCTGGATGCTATGAGGAAGTAGACTTGAAAGATTTGCCTTAGCTGGTTTTCTGTGTGTTTCCAACAGACAATTTGGTGTTTGTGGGTGTTTAAAAGCAGGAGGCTGTAAGAGTAAGTGAACTTGAAAGATTTTCTTAGCTGGTTTTCTGTTTGTTTCTAGCAGACTATTTGGTGTGTGCGTGTGTGTGTGTGTGTGTGTGTGTGTGTGTATGTGTGTGTGTTTAAAAGCTGCTATCTGGCCTCTAAGTGCAGGCATCATATTACAGGGTATTAGTGCTGTTTGAAAGTAAGGTGGGACTCTCAACTCAGTCAGTCTTCAGTTAGAGGTGAATGGGGAAAGAAGCTTCTAGCTGGGTGCTGTGAAGAAGTAGACTTGAAAGACTTGTCTTAGCTGGTAGTGCTTGGTGGTGCAGTGAGGGGTAGTCACAGGGCTGATACACTCTCGTGAGAGTCGGGTGTAGGCCCTATTCCCACCCTCCCCACCCCTCCCTCCCAGAGCTAGGCTGATTTATAGGGGAACACCTGCCCTGCAATTGGAGGAAAGGGCTTCAGGTGCAGCTCATGTAGTTCTAGCCACTGGGGGCTGGGTTTAAGGGCTGAGAGAGAGGAGCTTAAGGAGTTGTACACTTCCCCTATACGTTTACTGTGTAGTACTGCACCTAGTAACAGGGGTACCTGTTTACTGTGGGACCATATCTAGGATTAGTCGGTGACCTGATTAGTGGGTAGGGGTACCTGTTTACTGTGGGACTGTATCTAGGATTAGTGGGTGACCTGACTAGTAGGTAGGGGTGTATCTTGGACTAGTGGGGAACCTGGTAGTTCATCCAAGGAAACCTAATTAGAGGGTGATGGGACCACACATCATTAGGGTCAGCATCTTTGGGAGGGTGGTGGGGTGCACAGGGTGTAGGGTGGCCATGATACTGGACTGGGCTTGGAAGTTCGACGGTTGCCCAGTGTGCCACCAGCTGGCACAGCTTAGGGAGGAGGTTGAGGGGATTAGGAGACAGCTGGAGGAAGGGGGGGAAGTATGGTTGGGGAATAGGGCAGGGGCTCTTCCACGGGGTTGCACCAAACACTAGGGGCAGGGGCATAGGGAAAGGAGTGCAGGTGGGTACTCTGGGGTCACATAGGGACCCTGACAGAGGGGACCCAAAAGGAGGATCATGGCAGAGAGAGTGAGAGAAGCCCTCAGGTCCCTTAAGACAGATAAAGCACCGGGGCCGGATAAATTACATCCCAGAGTGCTGAAGAAACTGGCGGATGTCCTGGCAAAACCCCTGGTGGAGCTTTTCAGCATCTCTCTGAGGACAGAGTGGGTGCCCAGGACTGGAAGGTGGTGCATACAGTGCCTCTCCACAAGGGAGGATCAAGGGAGGTGGCAGGGAACTACAGGCCTGTCAGCCTGACATCGGTGGTGGGCAAGGTGATGGAGGGCATGGTCAAGGAGAGGCTAGGGGGGACCTGGAAAAGTCGGGGTGCCTGGACGATTGACAGCATGGAGTCGTCCCAGGGAAATCGGATCAGACAAACCCTGTGGAGTTCTATGGCTGGGTGATGAGAGCCTTGGACCTGGGTAGACCGGTGGACATCCTCTATCTTGACTTCAGCAAGGTGTTTGACTCTGTTCCTTACAGGGGCCTGTTGAATAAGCTTGGAGAAATGGGGGTGGGGAACCAGATGATCAGATGGATAGGCAACTGGCTCCAGGACCGGACCCAGAGGGTCGTGGTTGGCGGGATAGTCTCATCCCCAAGGCAGGTCATTAGTGGGGTCCCTCAGGGATCAGTCCTTGGGCCTCTCCTGTTCAATGCCTATGTCTCTGACATAAGGAAGGGTATCAGGAGTGAGATGAGTCTCTTTGCGGATGACTCAAAACTGGGGGCGGTGGTGGATGGGGAGGAGGGGAGGGTGGCCCTACAGGGGGAGCTGGAAGATCTGGAAAGGTGGTCTAGAAAGTGGAAGCTGAGGTTTAATGGAGGGAAATGCAAGGTACTGCATCTGGGAGTCAGAAACCCAGGCCAAGAGTACACTCTGGGGGGGAATGCTACAAGTCTCAATGGCTGAGAGGGGCCTGGGGGTGGTGGTGGATGTCAAGATGAACAACACTAAGACTTGTAGGAGGGCAGTGGCCAAGGCCAACAGGAAGCTGGGATGCATCACTAAGGGGATCACCTCCAGAAGGAGGAAACTGATACTCCCCCTGTATAACTGCTTGGTGAGGCCGCACCTCGAGTACTGCGTGCAGTTTTGGAGGCCACACTTAAAGAGGGACACTGAACTCCTGGAGATGGTCCAGATGAGGGCAACCAAAATGATCTGGGGCTTGAGGGACAGGACCCATGGGGAGAGGCTTGAAGAGCTAAATATGTACACATTGGAAGAGAGAAGGGACCAGGGGGACATGATAAAGATCTTCAAGTACATGAGGGGGTTAAATAGGAGAGAAGCAGTCAAGGTGCTCCAAAGGAAGGGGGCAACCAGAAGGCATGGGTGGAAGCTGGAGGGGGGGAGATTCAGGAGATAAAGGAGGAGGTGCTACTTCACTGAGAGGGTGATAGAGCCATGGAATGCAGTGCCCAGGGGGCTGGTGGAGGCAGAGACGGTGGAGGAGTTCAAGAGAGGGTGGGACAGGTACAGGGGAAGGGTTCAGGGTGCAAAGTCATGTGCAGTGAGAATATCCGGGTCTGGCAAGGGAGAAGCCAGAGAGGACGAGGGGGGCAGTAAGGTCAGCTCCCAGGGTGGGGGCTGACCAAACGAGCAGACACGAAAGACTGTTAGGCCTATTCTGCTGGCATTTTAGTATGTTAGTATGTAACCCGAGCAACCACCAAACCTTTCACTCTGTCCCCCCATGCCTGAAACCATTTATAGTCTTAGAGACCACCACCCCCTCTGGCAGACTGTTCCACGGCTCTGTCTGTTAGTTTGTTCCACGGCTCCACCACCCTTACTGTAAAACAGAACCTCCTGGGGGGCGCTGTGGAGCACACCTACCGACCAGACGTGCCTTAGATCTGCTCTCCATACCTACAGAGCATTCAACTTAAAATAATGAGTAATTCCGGGAAATCTTTCTAAATAGTGACTGTACTTGAATCTACAAAAGGTGCTGAATCTTCCGATCTAATTTTTATTATGATGGGACGTACTAATAAGGGTCCAGCTGGTGCTGCAAAGTTGAGGCCTGTTGAGCCAGAGCAACACGAGGTAACTTCTCAGCCTGGGATTGAAACAGCTCCTCCATGGACGGCGCTTCAACGCTCGATGCAAGGAACTGATAATAAGATCGAGTCCATTCTAACCCAATTTACAGTGCAAGAGAATAAAATTGTGGAAGCTAACAAAACGGCCTCCTCTGCACAATCAATGGCAAACCAGGCGCTGAATGTAACAACCAAGCTGTTCCAGGAAAACGCACAGCTGAGGTATCGGCTAGAAGCCCTCAAGAATACGCAGAGGGCTTCTAATGTTAGGATTGTAGGCCTACCTGAGAACTGTGAAGGAGATAGCCTTCTGTTCTTCCTCCAAGAATGGCTCCCAAAGGCATTGAAACTTGGATCGGGAGATTGGGGCGGAACATTTACTACGAGCTTGACGTGAGCTCCTAGATCAGCCATGGATCAAGACAAGGCACCCAGAATGGTACTAATGATCACTGCCAGATCGGGGATCCGGGATCTGATCTTAACAGCAGCCAGAGAATCAGGGAAGCCTAATTTTCAAGGGACTACCATACACATGTTCCCCGATCTTTCGTTTGCAACGAGGATGCAGTGTAAGCAATTTGATGGTGTCTGGGTTAGACTCCAAAGTCTAGGTGTGGCCCACTCCTTACTCATGCCTGCTTGCCTCAGAGTGTTCTATGGGGGAAAGACATTTCAGTATACTGACCCGACTGAAGCAGAGAAAAAGGCGGAGGCCATAGCGATTGAATTCTGCCATGCTGCAGCTCCAGAACTACCCAAATCCGAAGAAGAAGAAGAGAAGAGACCTGAATGCCATGTTGGGTGACCAGAATGAATACTGTTACCACATTAGCTTTGAAGAGCTGTTGGAGTTCGATGGGACTGCCTTTATTTTTACTCAATAGCACGACAGGGCCCGAAGTTACGGCCGACGAAAGCCGCGATAGCCTGATGGCGGGTGTTTATGGCACAGGCTTAGTGACGTTAACATCATCGCCTTTGGCTGCAGCAGCAGGTAATTATATTTGTTTACAGTTTGTTCTGGCACGAAATATTACTTCTGGCAGCACCCGGGACAGGCTGCTGATGGGCACATTTCCAGGTGCCAAGACCCCCGTGGAAGCAATAAAATAAATATTATGAACTACCGCCACTGCTGCTGCAATAAGAGCAGTGGTGTTAGCAACGTCACTAAATGGGTACAATACCCATAAGCACTTGCACCCGCTCAATCGGGGCCGCTATGCGCTTCCGTGTTCGGCCGTAACTTTCGGCGTTTTAGTAAAATGTAACTACTGAATTAAAAATAAAGACAGTTACATCCCGGAACTCCCGCAGCAGTGCTAGAAAGGTATGTGGGGACGGGAACGGGCAATCTTGTTCTTTGCAGGTCACCTTTAATGGACCTTTCTCTCTGTGTATCAGAGTGTTAATCTTAGGTTTAACATGCTTGTTTAAAAATTTAAATAATCGCTGTACTAGTGAATGCTGTATAAATCTAAACAGTCTTGTGATGCAGTTTCTATTAGAAAGGAAACTAAGTTGGAGCATGCTGAACTGTTAGACCCCTTGCCACGTATTGCACTGGGGTTATTTTTTGGTAAAATGATGCAGTTAATATATCAGTTTACATCTATATCAGCTTAATGTAAAAAGTCTAGCAAATTTGGATCTCTGGGTCTGGAGGGTATTTCTATTATGCACAATAAATATATATGGAGTCATGTGTTTGGGAAGGGGAACACATCAGCACTAGTGGCTGAGTCTTTAATTTGTTCGGATCTTCATTTTTAATGTGAGGTCACCCAAAGTCTTGTGGGGTGCAGCTTATCTTAGACTTAATATTCTTCTTGGACATTTAATCTTATGAGATATACCCCTACATCTGTAAATCAGAATGTATAGACTAACTCTCCTATGTACATTGGGTGTATTATTGTGCAAATCTGTGATCCCTTACATGAGATACTTGTATGCTATTGTTTTTCTATGTAAAACAATAAAATATAAATTACAAAAAAAAAAAAAATAGAACTTCTTCACAGCCCTCTAAACCTTCTCCCTGCCAGTTTCCACTTGTGACCTCGGGTTCTTGACTCTGTACTCCTGCTAAATAGTTCCCCGCAGTTCACCTAGTTATTCCCATCTGGAACTTGAAGATTTCTATAGCATACCCCCTCTCTCACCTGATCTCCAGTGAGTATATGTTCAGTGCCTTGAGAGGCTCTTTGACACTCATTATACAATCTGCCCTGTTGGCCCTGAAATCACCCTGGTCACTCTGCTCTGTCTCAAGCCTGTCACTGTCCTTTCTTTGGTGAGGACTCCAGAACTGAGCACAGTATTCCAGATGTGGCCACCCCAGTGACTTATACAGAGACAGTAGTATTTCCTTTTTCCTGTTGTCAATACCTCTTCCTATACACCTCAGCATCCTATCAGCCATACTATAGGCCTTGTTACGCTGTCTTTATTGTTTTAGGGGGTCACTAATGATGACACCCAGGTCCCTTTCTTCTGCCATACTGCTCAGTTTAACCCCTCCCATCCAATATTCTGTCCTGGTACTTTTTCCCCTAGGTCATAACCTTGTATTGTTTGGCACTGAATTTCAATTGCCAAACCTCGGTCTGCCTCTCCAGCCTTTGTAGATCCCTCTGCATCTCCTTGATCTCTTCACCACTATCTCCCCTACCACAGAGCTTCATGCCATCTGCAAAGAGATATACCTTGCCCTGGATGCCCTCTCCAATGTCGTTGATGAACATATTGAAGTGGACAGGACCCAGGAGAGATGCAGCACCCCACTCGTGACCTTCCTCTTTTCCGATCTGAGCCCGTTTACCACCAGCCACTGCTGTCTCTCCTTCAATCAGTTCTCTATCCATCTATGTTCCTAGCCACGCCCAGGTTCTCCTGCTTCTTCAACAATTTCCTGTGTGGCTCCGAGTCAAAAGCCTTGCTGAAATCAAAGTAGAGTAAATCCACAGCATATCCCTTATTGACTACCTTTGTTGCCCAGTCAAAGAAACTATCAGGTTGGTCTGACAAGACCTCTCTGCTACAGACGCATGCTGTATACTATCCTGCACACCACTGCTCTCTAGGTAGTCCCCTACAGAAGCATGCTGTATACTATCCTGCACACCACTGCTCTCTAGGTAGTCCCCTACAGGCGCATGCTGTATACTATCCTGCACACCACTGCTCTCTAGGTAGTCCCCTACAGGCGCATGCTGTATACTATCCTGCACACCACTGCTCTCTAGGTAGTCCCTACAGGCGCATGCTGTATACTATCCTGCACACCACTGCTCTCTAGGTAGTCCCCTACAGACACATGCTGTATACTATCCTGCACACCACTGCTCTCTAGGTAGTCCACAAGGTACTCATTGATCAGTGACTCCAGCAGTTCACCCACTACAGAAGTAGGGCTGACAAATCTGTAATTCCTGGTAGCTCGTTGCCCCCCCCCTCCCCCATGTAGTGGGACTATATCCGCTACCCTCCAGTCTTTCAGAACAACCACTCTGTGAATTAAGTTACTGAACAGCACTACTAGGGGTTCAGCCACTTTTGCAGCCAATTCTTTGAGCACCCTTAGGTATATCTTATCCGGCTCTGGAGACCATATATAAATTACAACTAAGACTAGCTACCAACTAGTCATATAGTTTGTTGTCCTTCAGTACTAGTGGAGTGGGTTAACAGAAAGAGTCTAGAAATTAGGGAACCAGAGGGCTCCCACATCTTGTCATATGCAGACATTTTGTTAAGTACAGCATATTGCCTTTTTTCTAGTTTCATACACTCCAGTAATGAAGATATGAGATGTGCTGCAGTGGGAGACTTGTCCAGTTTCCAATGTTGTGCAATTACAGTGCTCCCTCTATTACCTGCCCAACTTTGTGCCACTGTTTTCTGGCGTATAAGAGAGGGTGGAGTATAATAGAGGGTGTATGTTAAATGATGGCACCTGTAATATTAAAAAATATGTTAAACATCATATCAGGGTGATTTGCTAGTGTATATAGTGTACATACACTTTTAAACCCTTAGATATGCTGTATTTGCAAAAATGTTATTTTATTTTGTGATATGTTTTATTTTATTCAGTGAAAAAATTATTTATTAAAAACATGCTCGCACATACAGTACAGTGGAGTGGGAAAGGGAGTGGGTGATCCAGAGAAGGCTGTCCCTGTACTTGTTAGTTATTCCAGTAGGGGGAGGAGGACGTACGTTCTGTGATTTAAGGCAGGGAGGAGCTGAATACTGTGAGAGTGCTTTGTGTCCGATTATGAACACTCTAAAATCCTCTAAAAAGATCAGGTTGACAGCGTTGTTGAGCGCACCAAAGGGATTCAGGTGCCTCAGAGGAGGAACAAAATAGAGAAAAAAAATGTCTCATGCAGGTTAGATGGGCATACCATTACATGCCACGTTCACTTTATACACGCCGACTGAGCCATCGCGTCTGCCACTGACTTCCCGGTTCCCACTTCTGCATAAGCCACACCACCCCTGCACACTACAAAATATACTGTGTCCCCTAATAAGGCCAATGCAGATCAGAAGATGTACGGATGACCGATGGGATTGCGAGGGGAGTTACGGGAGGGAGGTCTACATACTGTACTGTGCAGTACAGCACTCGCCTTGTATGGCCAAGATGCTCCTACAAAGTTATTTTTTTGATAAGAACACAAACAAATTTGATTTAAAAACATCGGCGATTTTCCAGCCCATTATGCAGTGCGTATGACGCAAAACGCCAAGCGGCTTGGATGGCAGAAGAAGGAGGGAAATTACAATGGAAGATATAGCGGTTGGGCGGAATAAAATGCTGGCGGATGGCGGACACAGGGAGGCGGATGAAAGAGGGAATTAACATGGGGATCTGTCGGGACGTGAGGTGAGACTGGCGGTAACAGAGGGTGGCTGATAATCGAGGGGTGGATAAGTGAGGGAGCACTGTACTCTCTTCCCCACCAAGCCCCAGCCTCCAGGTGGATGATGGTAGATTTTACCCTGTGGGCCTCCTGGTGTGAGCTCTAACAGCACTCCTTCAGCTGACAGGAAGAAAGGGAGGCCTACTGTTTTGGAAAGAATGTCCATGATCTCTGCCCAAAAGGACTGAATGTGAGGACTGAGCCATATAGATAAAGGTTCCCTCTTCCACACTGCACCTAGGGCACCTGTCAGAAACAGAAGAGTCCACTAGATGTGCCAGGGCTGAAGTATAGTAGGTCCTGTGGAGGAAGTTAAAGGTCTGCCTGCGTCTACTGTTCACTGAACAAGTTGAGGACTCTTTTAACCCTTTGTCCCAGTTACCCTCTGTCTAGCTAGGGCCTCCCAGGTCTCTTTCCCACTTTGAATGGACTAAGTGCAGTGTGTCCTGCAAGCTACCCAGGAGCATGTTATAGAATTGTTTTATAGGCTTAAGTACCTCTTTAGTGCATAAGAGGAGTTCCTCCCCCCAAGATCTGTCAGGGCCAGAAAGGGCAATCTGTTTGTTTAATTCTAGAGCACACCTGGAGATAGGCAAAAAAGGTCCCCAGGGGGCAGAGAAAATCAGGCTGCAAGTTGCCTGAAAGAGAGCATTATCCCTCTCTCAAACAAGTCTCCCACCCTAACCAGGCCTTTGTGACTCCAGTGTCTAAAGGTCTGTACTGAGGGATTTGGAGTGTTACTGTAACCCCACAGGGCACACTGGATATCTGCCTCTAGGGAGAGACCATCTGGATATTCAATTAGACTATGGGTGATCAGTCACACTGTGCCAGTGTACATGCGAACAGGTTGGGTATCTGCTTTGTGACACCCCCTGTCAATACAGGGGCAAGAAGGGACTAGAGAACTGATACACCATAGTGGTCTGCTTCAAGGTCAACCCACGTGGGTTTTTTCTGTACTGGACGCAGTGCGTCTTTAATACAGGATAGTTGGGCAGCCAGATAATAAAAGTGGAATTAGGGGAGTCCCAGGCCCACCCTGCCTACAGGGAACTAAAGGGTGGATTGCTACACCTTTATCCTTTCCCCCTGCCAGAGGAAGTTCATTGGGTATCCCTACAGACAGCCAAAAAATTACAGGGGAAGGTGGACTGGCAGAACCTGGAACAGGTATAGACATTAGGGCAAAATGCACATATTCACTGTATACACTCTGCCAATGAGGGTTAGTGGTAATGTTTTCCACCTGTCATACTCAGATTTAATTTTCTGAAGAATGGGCTAGTAGTTAATGGAACCCAGTGCTGACAACTTCTTGAGGACAACAGCACCCTCATATTTCAGACTTGCTGCTGGTTTTAGCACTGTCCCTGACAGCTGGAGGGGGCCCCTCTCTCCCCTGATCATGGGGAGCCACTTGCATTTTGCTGAATTAATCTTATGGCCCGAGAGAGTGCCATATACCTGGAAGATGTCCATCAGAGCATTTGAGGCTGCCTGGATATTGGCCAGAAAAAGGACATCATCTCCGAAAAATGAAGCAGGACCCTTGAATCACTGGGTTTCCCTAATGGCAGTGACTAGCGGTTCTACTGTAAAGACACAGAGCAGTGCAGAGAGGGGGCACCCCCATCTAGTGCCCCCCCTGAAAGGAAGAGTCAGAGAGATAGCCATTGGTGAGGACCTGAACATGTGGGGAGCAATACATGGTGACGATCCAGGATCAGATCCTAAGTCTGAAACCAGACTGTTCCAGTGTGACGAACATGAAGGGCCACACAACCTGGTCAAAGGCCTTCTTGATGTAGAGAGAAAAGAGACTGGGTCGTGCAGTTCTCTCGACAACTTCCACAAAGTTCAAGGTTTACCTAATGCTGTGTATTGCCTGTTGTCCCTTTATAAACCCTCCCTGGTCTGGATGGATGAGGTCTGGCAGAATCCTCCAGGTGGCCCGCCAGTAGTTTAGCTATGATTTTATTATCTACATTTAATAGCAACACTGTGTGACAATAGCCTCACTGGGTGGGGTCCTTACCAGGTTTAGGGAGCATAGTAATTGTGGTCAAACACTGGGAAGGGGGAAGTACTCCTGCCTCTAACACTTCCAGTACCATGCGCTCCAATAGCTCCAGGTATACCTCCCAGAGTTCCTTGTAAAATTCATCAGGCAGGCTATTTAAGCCTGGTACCTTGCAAAACTGCTGTCTGTAGTTCCTCCCTAGAGGGGTCATGATCTAGGATTTCTTTGGTGTTGTTGGGTGGGGTGGGGGTGGAGGCCAAGAAAGTAGCGGGGGAGGGTCTTCCATTATTTCGAATGTGTGTAAGTCTGGGTAAAAGGATCCAACGGCCATCCCACTTTAACGCTGGGGATAGTGCTATCTGCCTCTTGCTTTCTGAGCTGCCAGGACAGCCAGTGCCCCACCCCCTAGTCCCCTTCAAAGTAAGTCCCAGCCCTCATGAGGAACATACTATGCTCCAGTCTGGCTGAAACTAGATGGCTGAACAAGCCCTTTAACAGTCTGTGTTTTCCATAAAGGTAGGGTGTAGGTTGGCGCATAAGCTCCCTCTCCAGTGACATCATCATGCCCTCCAGTTTTTGCTCCCATTGGGCCTCAAGTTTTCTTTTATGGGATGCCCTGGAGATGGTCAACCCCCTGGTGAAGGCCTTCATCGCCTACCACTTGGTGAAGGCTGATGTCTCCCCTTTTTTGTTATGTTATAAAAACTCCTTTAAGGCAGCAGACGGTTTAGTTTTAACTTCCTAGTTCAATGGCAGCCTGTGGTCCTATCTCCACTGCCTAGTTGGGGAAGGGCATCTCCTCCATTCAGCGCCACCAGCAGGGTAGCATGATCAGAGTGCAAAATTAGGCCTTAAGAAACACTCTCCAATCTCTGTAAAAAATTTGTGGAGAAGAGCAAGTCTATATGGGTGTAAAGCCAGTGTGCATGAGAAAAGAAAGAAAACTCCCTGTCAGTTGAGCACAGAAACCACCAGGCATCCAACAAGTATCTCACCACTGCCATCTGTCTAAGGACCTGGGAGCTTCTCGGAGGCTGTCTAGTGAGTGGGACTGACTGATCTAATATTAGGTCCCAATGGGTAATAGAGTCTCAGTCTACAATTAACAAAGCAAGAAAGTCTGCAAGCACCAACGCCAGCCTGTGGAGGAACTCAAGGTGGTTAAAGTTCAGGCTATAGTCTGCCACCAAAGTCAGCACCTCCCCACCCCCATCTCTACCACTGCTTTTAGGTACTGCCCATGAGTATCCGCCACCTGCCTGACCAGGGTGAAGGGGAGGCCTGGGTGGAACCAGATAACTACTCCCCATGCCTTGGATTTAAGTCCTGCTGGACAAGAGTGGTCCACCTCCCCCCTCCCCCCACATTTCTCCAATCAGCACAACTCCTCCCTGATCATGCAAGTCTCCTGTAAAATGGCTACATCGCCATTCCCTTTTTTTTTTTTTATATATGATCAGATATTTTCCTCTTGGCTACTGATTTTAGTTCATTTATATTCCATGTTAAGGTTCTCAGGGCCCCCATCTTATATGCTAGAGAACCTGTGGTAATCCATCTCCGCTCCGCCACCACAAATACTCCCAACCAATTCACTTTTTGCTTGTCAGCTTTCTCATTAGAACCGAAAATAAACAGTGTAGCAACAACCCCAACTTTAACCTCAAACTTCTGCCCCCTCCTCTGAGCAAACGGCTCATGAACCCCACATGGAGCAATGTGCTCAACCCCAGACCCCCCCCCCAATCCCTTCCAACGAGTCATTGGAAACAAGAATGGTTCACATTCCCCACTACTACTTCATGTTAGGAGCAGGTGTGAATCAGTCCCACCCCTGATACCCATCAAAATAACCAGATATTAAAGCTGTCCAAACATCTCATGGAATAGTGCAGACGATAAGTAGCCTATTACACAGCTTGGCGGCATTAGCTCTCTTGTGTATTTATGCTACGATAATACCTGTGTTCCCTATTGGGAGGGGAAGGGGCACTGAAAGCCAAGGTAGTTTAGTAAGGAGAGGAGACCATGGGCATAGGCCCAGAACAAGGGTTCCGTATACAGAACAACTTGGTATCAGTGATGAAGCTCACGCAAGCTCTTTTAAATATTAATAAGGTTTTTTTAATTTATTTTTCATCCATCAGGTCTTACACCTTATTCACTCAACATTTCTCAGTTTACATAGTAACATGCTATGAAGCCAGCAGATTAGGCCCTATGGTCTATCAAGCCTGCTCGATAATCAGTGCCTTCCCAGGGCACCATTATTTGCCCCCCCCTCCCTACAAGTTCCCCCACCCCCAGTGGGACTCTGGGTTGCACCCTCCCCCTATACCTATCCCAGCCTTTCTTGAACCCCTCCACAGTTGCAGTAGCCACCAACTCCCCGGGCAGTGCATTCCAGGGCTCCACCACCCTCTCAGTGAAGTAGCATCTCTTTGTTTCCCCTCTCAGTCTCCCCTCCGTCCAGCTTCATTGAGTTTCATTTGAGTTCCAGTTTAACCCTTGTAGGGCCGCAGACTGATATATCAGTCCCAAATTCCTATACATTCTAATTCTGTTGGCAGCCTAAGGGTTAATGCACTGCTTCTTCAGGAGTAGTGTAGACTTACTGTAAAAATATCTTCAACTTAATATAATTCAATATAAAACATTAAGTCACCATAAACTTCCAATTATACAGAAATTTCTATTTTACATAGAATCCTTTTACCTGTCGCTTAGATTAATACTTCGTATATCACATTTAATTCTTTTATGTTCAGTTCTGGCCGCTAAATCTGAAAATAAATATAACACCAACAATACACTAGTGCTTCACACTATTCAATAAAGAATATATTTGTATCAAAATAACCTGTCCACATTCTCATACCTTTTAAATATGAACCCTGCTTTCTTTTTCTTTTTATTTGTAGTGCCCATGTGGGGCAGCTGATCAGCAAGTCTGTCACTGCGAGGAGGATCTTTGGCCTTTTTAAAATCAATTTGCATCTGGCGCCTCACTGATTTCACCTGCTGCGACATGTAGAAGGTAACATTTGAAGATTCGGCACAAAAATAAAAGACTTGCTGTAATAATGGCATAGAAATGCAGTGGACTGTCACAGAGTTCAAGGCTCAGACATCCATTCTCATCCCCGACTAGGCCACACCCCCAGTGGCTAAACATTAGTGGATTGGGGATGACTGTGCTGTATCTTGATACCACCATCAAGACCACTCTGATGGTTGCAAGAGTGGTCTCACACACATTCTTAGGCTATGAAAACCGCAAACCGAAAGTAAGTGGTTCTGTTAACCTTAGGCCATATGTGAGACCACTCTTACAAATGCAGGAATTGTCTTGGCAGTGGTATTAATATATCACTGATCAAGACTGAGCAATAATACTGTATATTAAAATGTAAAAATAACCTGCCCTGAATGTGCTTGTTTTAAGAGCAGCTGATACTCTTCACAGAATAAGAGTGTCTCACGCACTGAAGAAAGGAGTGCTCTAATTGGTCAGGAGTGCTCCCTTGATCTAATGTCACAA
This sequence comes from Neoceratodus forsteri, assembly GCA_016271365.2. NCBI lineage: Eukaryota > Metazoa > Chordata > Ceratodontiformes > Ceratodontidae > Neoceratodus > Neoceratodus forsteri. Next base: position 1,409,426,409 of record CM028131.1, on the reverse strand, counting down.
CCAAACCCTCAGTTTATTTATCTTTTTTGCACCTCCCTTGCTTCCTGACCAGCCACTCCTTCGGGTCACCCAGGTACCCCACCGTCACTATGTCCCGCCGCCATCCACCACCCCACACTGCAGCTCATTGGGTAACCAATGTTTCCCTTCATTGGATGGGTCCCTCTTCACGGGAGAAAGCACTGGCGGGGGCAGCCAGCATGACTTACTTGGCCTGGGTGCTGTTGGGGTTGGTCCAGGCTGTCCGGGGCTTCATGGTGGCAGGGGACTGGCAACCGTTATCCAGCTGGTCAGGGAGCCATTTTCCTGGTTTCTCCCCTAGGAATGCGACATGCAAAGATGTCAAGGCATGAGCTTGACGTCTGTCGCGCTCCCAACTCAGCACTGCCCAATGTGCTGCCATGCCTCTGGCCTCCGCCAGCGGTTGGCAAACACTGGACCGCGTACCACCCTCCCTCACAGAAGAAGGCGAGCCATCATAGGACACTCCAGCCATCTCTCCCTCCCCCCGGCTGGCCTTCCGACACCCAGGTCCACTCCCAAACCCGGGTCACTGACATCGCAGGCAGAAATCCAACCGCTGCGCCAGGGGCCGGCCTAAACCCTCTGTTTATGACCAACTCTAGTGTTGTGAAAGTGGACATAATGCATATTCTTACCCCTCCCCAAAACACACACACACACACACACACGCCACAGACGTCTAGCATTGGGTCTCAGCATTTTGCACCTGCACACTTGCAGTGATGTGGGGTCACTCGGTCTCCTTGCTCTTTCTGTCCTGATCAAGTTTCCAGCAAAAGCCATCAGCAGTTCCAACTAATCCAGAGCAGTGCGGAGTTCTGTAATTTGAACTGCAAGGGTGCGAGGTGAAGCCACAGAAATATATCACATTGAACCTCCCTGTGCTTCACCGCTCTGTAATCTTTCTCTAATCGATCTTAGTCCATTTTCAATCTCCCTGTGCACTGAAGACAGTGGCAACATTCTCTAAGTTCCCTTTACTGGACTGTGACGTGCTCTGGGATACCGTTTGTATGAATGTTTTTATGAAAGGCGCTATATAAAACCAAATTCCTTTCTTTCGTTCCTTCCTTTCCTTGTGGAAAACTGCAGAGCCAAATCATTTCCACGCCACAGTGTGGAAAATATGTTGTGATTCTTGAATTTTTATAGGGATTCTTTGTCATCACTGTATAAAACATTCTAAATTAGTATATGGAACCAGCAAGTTCTGTGACAGCACAGTAACACATGTCTGCAATAAACTGCCCCACGCCATCTTATACCATATAACTCGCTAGGATACCACATTCCAATTGAGAACTTCAGTATTTAATAGCTGTAAAGTCAGTTGATGGCAGCCCACATTAGTGGCTGCAGTATTTTTATTTATTAATTTTTTCATCCAGTTTTTGCCCCAACTAGTAACCTGCTCCTACCATTCAGGTCATGTTCCACCCCCACCCACCCCATGATCAACAGGGATCTCGCAAGGCAGTGTCCGAGACAGTGCATGTGACCATCATTTACATGGCTCAAGGTGTACTGGGTTTTACCTGTGTTTATTGTTCCATACCTCCACTCTAACGCCAGATGTTACCCCAACAGACCTCGCAAGCAACGTCCCACTGTGGCAGAGGCAAGCTCCCTGGCCAACTTCAGGGTCACAGGGCCGGCAGAACCTGACACAGATCCACCCTGGCGGGAAGCACTGCCCCCAGGCTGCCTGACCGGCTCCCGAGTCCACTCCCGAACCTGGGTTGCCAACATGGAAGTGCGATTCATCACCCACTGGGCCATCAGGCAGCCTACAGTATTTTTTTTTTTTTTAAATATGTTAATGTGCTGAGGGTAGCATATTGCACCACCATGTGGGAAATCTGAGTGCATGTTCTGAGCCGGACTTCCAGCCCTTGATCCACGGAATCTGGGATGCCTGCCAATCCTGGAGAGGGTGTGGGTATGAATGGGTGGTCATGCAGCTTCTGCCTTCCCCAAATAGAAATCAGGCACAATGATGCAGCACTAAAAAGAGGAAGGAGGGTCGACAAGAGGTCTCAGCTTCATAGGTCTGCACACCCCCCGCATGGCCTACTAACAACCCCAGAAGTCCCCGTCCACCCGTTAGATCACACAGGTTGTGAAAGAGGAGTTCAGCTGAGGAGGGGATAGCTCTGATGGTAGAGCTGAGGGGCGGTAGGCTGGGGGAACACCAGGGACCATTTGTGCTGGGGTAGTGGGCAGTGGTCAAAGCAGTACAAGTCAGATGAGTCACTGACCCATGGGATAATGAATGAAGTACAAACTATGGTAGGGGATCTTTACTGAGGATAACAGGACTGCTGCCATCAGGATTTCTGTTTGGTTCCCCCTCTAAGAAATGCAGATCAACAGACAGACGGACAGACAGGCAGATGACAGACAGACAGATACAGTCTGTAGATAAACAGGCAGATATATTGAGTGATACTGTTTGTAGATAGACAGACAGATACAGTGATACAGATTTTGTTTTTGTTAGCTATTTGTTATGTTAGCTAGCATCGTTCCTGGATTACAACAAAGTGCAAAGAACCCAACAAAACAAATGACAACAAAAGAAAAAAATCAAATAGAAATTGCATTACGTAAAACTCTATTAAAGAGACTGGGCAAAAAGGTGTGGAACTAAACAGGCACTTTTTTTTTTTTTTTTGTTAATTCTATTTATTCGCCCTACCACCTGGACCTCTCTCAGGCTACCTCTACTCGCTGGCCGCTCTACCGCCAACCTGATCCCTTGCCTCCTCAGAGGGTATGCTGCCCCTCCACCAACCTCCGACCGGGAACCCCCCAGCTCTGAGCCCCTTGGGGTAGGGCCGCCACTCCATCCGGCGCTCTATCTATAATCTAGTGCTGGTCGAGGAGGAGGAGGGGAGAGAGAGAGGCGGAGGCAAGGTCCAGTGTTGGCGTGTGGCGGTGGCCCGGAGAGGAGCCGTCGCCTATCCAGGTGTAAGCTTTTTTTCTGCTTTGTGCTTGCCCTCTGTGCGCAGCAGTGCAGTGACACCAGCACGGAAGGATCCGTAGACATCTGCCGCGCACATCGCCGAATCAATCCCAGCGTCGGTAGTACCTCCGGTCTCCACCAGAGGTCACTATTGCGCCGGGATGCCCCTGGATCCCACCCCAGGGAGAGGAGAGCTGTCCTCCGCAGCTCAATCCTACTCCCTCCCTGCTGACCCCCAGCACCCAGGCTCGTTCCCGAACCCGGGTCGCTGGCATGGCGCGAGGTGTGGCGTCCAGCGCCTCAACCCTTAGCACCACCGGGCCTGTTTTTTTTTTTTTTAATACAGAGCTTCCTGCTCAGTCATACTTGTCAGGGACATATCCTGTTTCAAGGGACAAACCCTGTTAAGGCCTGTTTACCCCTGTCTTCCCCAGGTACTAATCCATCCCCACACCCCTGCAGTTCTTCATACTGTGGCAGAAGATCAGTGCAAGGGCCAGCCTTCCATCAAGCCAGTCCACTCTGTGGACTTGGATCCAGCTTAATCTGGCACTAGTATCCAGAGAACTTCTGGGAATCTATACGATCATATAGACGGTCACAGCTTTGTTTTTTGTTTTTCTATATTCGACCCTGGTCCTCCCTTCTCCACTGGCGCAGGTGGAGCCTTCCTGGTGACCTTGGCTGCACGTAGTGATGCCCAGTGGAGGGAGCAAGCTTTGGCCCATTACAGGGTCGATGCGGCACTGCAGCCCAACACCAACCCTCCCCAACTGCAGTGCACTGCTAAGCAGCAGCTGCTGCGATCTAGCCTGTCTCCCGCCGTGGCATCCAAGGCTTGCCCCTGAACTTGAGTCCCCTGCACAGCAGCACATTGCAACAGGGCCACCAGGGTGACCAAAGACACCCATGTTTTATTACTGCTGTGCTCAGGGGTTGGTCTGCTCTCCCCTCTGTGTCACTTTCTGACCTGCCGTCCTGTTGCAGCAGATTTCCAGTGAGATCGCAGATTAGGGGAAGGGGTTACCATAGTTTTTTTTTTCTTTTTTATGGGTCTCACCACTTTGCATGAAAAGTATAGACAGCAAAACTGTCTTGGATTGTAAGTGAGCTGTAATGTTTTCACAAACTATAACAAAATATGCAAAAATGATTTTGGAAGAAAGTTGTTGCTTGTTACCTACAAAGGGGGCTGCTTTTCTGGCCAAGACAAACATGTCTAACATGGACTGCTGCTGTACACAGTAAAGAAGCTTAATTTATTCCAAGGCATAGGATACTGCGCAGCTTTACGTTCACGTCACTACGACTGGAGTCTTATAAACAGGGGGGTGTTTACACAGTTCTCAAGAAGAAAGGTTAAAATAGCACCTGACTGTAGGCATGACAGAAGTTAATAAAATGTTTGTTTTTTTTAAGAAGGTACAGTGACCAAGGTTTTCAATTATCCAGCAGACACCATGGAGGTGTTATTATCCTGCAAAGGAGCAGAAGGACACCTGCTCATATCGCTCTTAAAACACAACTCTTTCTCTCATTTTCAGGACCTTAACCATCAGAGCAGCCAGCCAAAAGCAGACATATATAGTCAGGCTGAGTGGCAGCTGAAATGCTGCTGATGTTGTTTGACACACCGGTCCTGTGTTACAAATAGTGTCAAAGATGGACGTTTGTTCGTTCTTGTGCTCTGGTGCACGTGGCTGATGATCAGGACCGCCGGTCTGCGGATGAAGCAGTACGCAGAGATGACAGACCAAGAGACCCTTTCAGCCTTGTATTACTATGCTACAAGCCCATCTAAATCATCTGACTTCCACGGACTTCTGTGACAAAGGAGCTGGTTTGGGAATGTTTGGCTCCCCAGTTACAGGGCACTTGTCCACCGGAGCGTGATCTGTTTCATGTATTTTATACAGTGCCTTCAGAAAGCATTCACCCCCCTTGGAGTTTGTCACATTTTGTGATGTTGCAAACTCAAATTAAAATACGCTTATATGGGATATTTTTGTCATGTATCTACACAAATTACTCCATAATGTCAAAGTGGAATGAAACTCTGGAATTTTTGTACATGTAATTTAAAATAAAACCTGAAATGTCTTGATTTGATAAGTATTCACCCCTTTGTTATGACACTCAAACTGAGCTCAGGTGCATCCAATTTCCTTGTGAGATCACTCTAAAACTTGAATGGAGTCCACCTGTGGTCAGTTCAAATGGTTGACATGATTTCAGAGGAAATACACCTGTCTCATATAAGGTCCCACTGTTGACAGTGCATGTCAGAGCAGAAACTCTACCATGAAGACCAAGGAGCTGTCCATAGAACTCCGTGATAGAATTGTGAGGAGGCATAGATCTGGGGAGGGGTATAAAAACATTTCTAGGGTGTTGAAAGTTCCCAGGAGCACAGTCAAGTCCATCATTAGGAAATGGAAAGATTACGGAACCACCCAAACTCTTCCTAGAGCAGGCCATCCTCCCAAACTGAGCAACCGGACAAGAAGGACCTTGGTCAGGGAAGTGACGAAGAACCCAATGACCACCCTGACAGAACTACAGAGTTCCATCGCTGAGATGGGAGAACCTGTCCAGAGGACAACAATCTCTGCAGCACTTCACAGATGTAGCTTCTATGGGAGAGTGGCTAGACGGAAGCCACTCCTGAGAAAAGGCCACATAATAGCATGCCTGGAGTTTGCAAGAAGGCACGTGGCAGACTCTGAGACCATGTGGCAAAAGATTCTCTGGTCTGATGAAACAAAACTTGAACTCTTCGGCCTGAATGCAAAGCGCTATGCCTGGAGCAAACCGAACACAGCTCAGCACCCATGTAACACCATCCCTACCATGAAGCATGGTGGTGGCAGCATCATGTTATGGGGATGCTTTTCAGCGGCAGGGACTGGGGCACTTGTCAGGATAGAGGGAACAATGAATGGAGCCAAATACAGGCACATCCTTGAGGAGAACCTGCATCACTCTGCAGTAGACCTTGGACTGGGGCAATGATTTACGTTCCAACAGGACAACGACCCCAAGTATACAGCCAAAGCAACACTGGAGTGGCTTCAGAACAAGAAGGTGAATCTCCTTGAGTGGCCCAGTCAAAGCTCAGACTTGAATCCCATTGAGAATCTTTGGAAAGACTTAAAGATTGCGGATCACCAACGCTGTCCATCCAACTTGACAGAGCTTGAGCAAATCTGCAAGGAAGAATGGGCGAAAATCCCCAAATCCAGATGTGCAAAGCTGATACAGACATACCCAAGAAGACTCAAAGCTGTAATTGCTGCCAAAGGTGCTTCTACAAAGTATTGACTCAGAGGAGAGAATACTTAAGTAAACAAGATATTTCAGTTTTTAGTGTTTCATACATTTTTGTTACACAATAAAAATATTTTGGCCCCTTTAAATTGTTGAGTGTGCTGTGTGAATCAAGGGGGAAACAAATAATTTCAATGCATTAAAAATTCTGGTAGAAACACAACAAAATGTGACAAAATCCAAGGGGGTGAATACTTTCTGAAGGCACTGTATCTAGCCCTATTAGCCCTGAATAAGAGAGAACTTTTTTTCACATTTTTTTTTACCCAAGATAGTCCAGCTGAGATGCAACATCTAATTTCCAGCACAGTCCTACTTTTGCCGGTTTCGCAGCTGGCCGAACTACGGCAGTAAACCAAAACGCCTTGCCCTTGGTCACACAGTGATTACTTGGCTCCAGCAGGGTTTTAATCTGTGATCTTCTGGTTCCCAAACCAGTTATTTAACCACTACATCACACTGTCTCCTCTCAAGGGGGCCACCCTGTTACATAAGTGTGCGCATGGAGTTTACCTGAATATCTTTTAAGTTCACATATCAACCGGACTCAGCAATACACACTAAAGTCACGCTCAGAAAATCTTCGCATACCACTAGTATGCAAACCCATCGGCAAGAAGGCCTTTGCATTGGCTGTCCCTAGAACCTGGCACTCCCTCCTCAGCAGTCAGCAACAAGGACTCCACCACCACCCAAGCCTTCAAACAAGCTATGTCTGCCCACCTTCTCACCTCCTGCAACTGTCCCCTTCCACATGTTTACGGAATCCCTTGTGCCACCACCTAACTCTAATCTCACCTGCGCCATGTCCACATCCTACCCCACCAAAGACTAAAATACCAACCAACTGTACTTCTCAGCCATTACTTAATATAAAAATACACTTAGGTAAGGATTAATTTTTTTTATTAGTTTTATAAGCAGAATTTACACAATTAATCCAATGCCAGTACAATTAAGCATACATGCATGAACTGACATACCATATATAATCACGTATAAGTTGAGTTTATAGTACCAAAAGCAGGCACTAAAGATAGGGGACTCAACTTATACACGAGGCCGACATAGCCGCCAAGTTTTCACTGCTGTCTTATAGGAATTACTCAACCTATACGCGAGTCCAAAATGGAATAAACCACTTTGTTTTATCTTTCATGTCCCAGTATGAATCCACTGCTCCAAAGCCTGTTCTCTGTATGTGGCTACCTCAATCACAGGCTCAGAAAAAAACATTTCAAGAACGCACCTGAATAAGTACGGTATATGGCTTGACAGCATAGTAAGCAAAATAAAAGGGGTCTCAACCTATACGTGAGGTGTATCTATAAATCTGCTAAAATCACTTGGAAAGGGAAGGGGCAATTTATACATGAGGTCGACTCATATGCAAGTATATATGGTACTTATCATAGCCTGCATCCCATAACTATCCAGTCTGATATCATGTAAGGGGTGGATAACTGTATGGTACACGCGAACATTAATATCACAGAATAGCCTGCAGATTGCCATATTGGAACAGGATCCCTTTAAAAAAACAAAATAAAACAGCATTTAAGGCAGAGAGAGAATACATGCCTCTAAAACTGACTTACTGGTCCAACTTAGTCAAGGGATCGTCTACTTTAAACTTAGCATGTCTCTATGTAGTCCCCCACAGGGAGCAACAAACCGTAATTAGCACTAATTGATAATGCACACGATTATAGGACCCAAATGAACTATCAAAATGGAAAAGGCAAACTTAGCAAACCTGTAACATCATGGCAATCTGTAATTAGGGACCCCCAGAGTCCCCCATCCTGTACAGAAATGCTGAACAGGAATTACGAATGCAGAGACCTTACTCAGCAAGGTCCCACTATTTCTATGTGCAACACATCTACCAGGGGGAGGATGGGGAAGGAATAAGCGGAGTGTCTCCATGCGGCCGGTGCCATCTTAAATTCACACTTTGTCACCTTATTACAAACTAACCGACAGGTGAACTTTAAAAGGTAATGGAGAAATACACTCTGGAACAAGCATGTAGCTCTCACAAAGTGGGCCATCGCTGCACTCCAACCCTTCCCAAATCTTTACCCCTTCTTACATATTGGTGGTCACAAGGATTCAGTCCAAATTCGACTCTGGAGGATTGTCCTGGAAACCAGTCAAGTTTGATTTTATTGTTCAGTCCACCTGCACCTTTTCTTGAGTAAATAATTTAAAATTTCAGACTGTATTATAGAGCATGTGACACCCCCAACCGTAGCCCTGAGTAAGTTGCAAGATTTATGGTGGTTCAGCGAGTTGTGTAGCTGAACTCTGGATACACAGAGATTCTGGATCTCTCCTCAATAATTAACTAGCCCGCTCTTTGAGCTGCATTCAGTACACGGTCTCTTTCATGTATGCCAGCCAGTACCACCAGAAAGGTATGAGTTGCATCAGAAGTCTCCACACACTTCTTCGGTGTAATCCTGCACACCCAGTGAGCCACTGGTGGCAGCTCCAAATGCAAACACATGCTTATAATAACCATAGGACAGTCCATTCTTCTGCCACATGCAAGCCATGGATCTAAATAAACAGATCTGGTTTGATTTTTCTAAAGTTTCCAACCTATAGCAAAGGGCCTTATTTTCTTTCTTTTTTCTGTTTGCATTATCTGTCTACCCACTACTACATGCCCACTGCACCCCTTCGGATCTCCTTCACCCTCCTTCTCCCCAGAACCACCCCTTTCTGTCCATCTTCATAGACCAACCAGATCTCAGCCCAGTGTCCACAAGGCCAGCTTATCCCTGAGGGGGCCTCCTTCCACAATCATTTAGGACAGATACATCTGGGACATCAACCACCCTCTGTCCCTGGCCTGCTTGTCCCTTCCGGGAGGCCGTACTGTGACTAGAAGGAGGAGACACTCTGATGATGCAGGCCAAGGGGGCTCTGAGACTAGTGCACTGGGGGCCATCAGTATGAGCAGGACTGGAGCAGCTGTCATCCAGCATACCGGTGTGGCATTTATGCCTTTTCTTCCCCACCCTCACAAATGCTTGTAAACTCAGTGCCTGGTCTGGGGGTCACCCATGCTATCACAGGCACTTCTACCACTAAGAGCCACTCCAGAGCGGAGCATCAAGCTCCTGCCCCTGGGAGGAGAGCACCCAAAGGACACTTATTTTTTTAATTTACTATGTTTTATACCCCCTTAATGCCCAACCTAGCTTGTCAGCCTCTCTCTCCCTCTCCCCGAACCCCGTCACTCACTGTCCCTGTGGCTGACCTTTGAACCCTACAGTGCCCCACAGTTTTGCTCCCTATGTCAGAGCCCCCACCCCCCGGGGTTCCCCAAGCCCGGGAGGAGTTTAGGTCAGGTGTGGGTAGGGAGTCCTGTGAGCGGATACAGGACCTGTTAGGAGAGGAGACTTCATTCTGCAGGCTGGGGGATTTTCCTGTGTTTCTGTTCCCCTCCCCCAAGGTCTGGTGGGCTAGGACAGGAACAGACGTCTGCATGCTAGCTTGCCAGCGTCTCAGTCAGGAGGTGCCCACCCACCCATCACAACTCCACTTGCACTGCCCCATCGTGGTCACGCAGGTAGCAGTACTGCAGCAGAGCATGCCGACCTCCCTCCCTGAAGGAGGACAGTGTCTCCTGGGATGCTTGACCCCCCCTCCCACTCAGCCGGTCCCCAATGACTTAGGATCACTTCCGAATCCAGGTTGTCAGCACAGTGGGTGGCAGTGCTACCACTGCACCGACAAATAGTCCCAAAAGACACTCTTAAGCCTTCCCCGCCAGCCTCCACTCCTGACATCCTGGCTTGGAGCGCAAAAAACAGGTTGCCAGTGTGCCACAGTAATGCCCCATCGTTTATCCCCAAGAAGCCTGCCCTTTTGTTCTCCTTTTTCAGACCTAACGTTGCAGTCACGGCTCATACAGTGGAGCCTGCTGCTTCCTTAACCTCTGCTGCCGTCAGCTGGGATTCTATTTCACAAATTCGGAATAGATTTCAACAGCTTTTTGGTCTAGCACAATAATCCGTTTATCCAGGGCTTTTACCACCTGAGGATGTTGTATAGTGTAGTTTCAGGCTCTTCAGAATCTGTTGCTGTGGCCTACACACCAACATTTGGTCTAGCAGCATGCTGTCCTCTCTTCCCACCACCATTCAGAGCAATTTTCTCAGTTTCCCCATTACTGATCTTATTCAAACTTATATGCAGGATATTAAACAGTCAAGATATTAGATTTACACACAATCCAAGCAAATAAAAGCATACCAAAGTAGAATAACAGACAGGAAATCATCAATAACAAGGCTGTAATTCCATTGGTAACATCATAAACCTCGAGAGCAAAGCTCATGTGGTTTATGATGTCACCAGAATCCCGAGCTGGCATGGAAAGCCTAGTTACTGCTTGTTTCCTATCTGTTACTTTTTGTCATACATGGAACACTCCAAACATTCCATTTCATAACACCTTTGATCTGATGTCAGAAGGATAGTACCATGACTTTCTAATGTCAGAACGATGGTATTATGAGTTTTTGATGTCACCAATTCCCTATAAATACTACGTAAGCAAATTCTATGTTTCAATGCTTACAAGAAAAAATGACACTCATATATTACATATAGGATAAAGTATGGGGTGCAGTGTGTTACAAGAATTTAATACACACCCGAGTTGTTGGATGGCACATAAACCCCGAGGGGTTTATGGTAGCCATCCAACAATGAGGGTGTGTATTAAATTTGAGTGTATACACTGCACCCCATATTTTGTTTTATATAATTTAAGGGGTTGCGTTGGGTTTTTTTCACCAACTCCTCTCTGCCCTTGATCTGTGGTGCAGAAATAAAAGTTTTTTATTTAGATCCAGGTGGTGAGCACCTGGCCAGTGGTGCTACCACCTACTCACCGCCCCAAGCTAGGGTGAAGTTAGAGGACGAGGAGGCAGAAGATGCTAGCTGGCAAGGGGCGCTGGAGACAGGCAGTAGGAGGGATGACTTGGGGGCCTTGCTGCTCTCGATACTCCTGTCTTGTCCAGCCCTACAGACAGTGCGAGACTGACGAAGTGGGAACAAAGCTATTTTAAAACTTTTTTTCCGCCTTCCTTGCCCCTGGCCTGCCTCTCCTTCTGGTTGCACATGACCCCCCCCCCCGACCTCCTCCCTACTCACCTCAGATAGCAGCTGACCCAGGGGTGGCCCGGCGTAACCCTTCGCTGGATGGGTCCCTCTCCTCCGAGGGGGAAGGTGTTAGGAGGGGGATACCAGCGCACTCTACAATCAGTCCCCGGGCTCTGTTGAGGTGGATTCTGGGGTGTCGGGGCATCTGAGGCGGCGGGGAGTCAGCAGCCATCATCCGGCAGACCAGGCAGCTTCTTTCCGTTTTCTGTGGGGAGTGACGTCCTGACGTCAAGGTATACGCCGACGTCTGCCACTCCCCCTTGAACACTGAGCCCTGGCTGTACTGCTGCACTCCCAGCCTCTGCCAGAAGCCAGCCTACACCGGTGTGCATCCCCTGCCCTCCCCCCGGAGAAGGAGAGCTGTCACAGGCGCTCCATCCTTCTCCCCCGGCCCGGCCCTCTGCAGCCGAGTCGTTCGAACTCAGCGCCCGCCGCCATACGCAACTCAACTGCGCGCCGACGGGCCGTCTAGTTTTAAAATTAAAAAAAAAATGTGGAACCTTTACGCAAAGCAGGGATCCGTAACACTCGCTCTTCTCAGGTACCGCTGACAGTCTGACACAAAGAGTCGTGTATTCAAAAAAACAGCATTTAATACACGGCTTTTTCAATGGGAAAAAATGCAACCCATTAATTATAAAGCAATAAAAGAGCGTCCCCGTGGAGGAGCCAAAGGGAACCATTACCTTTCTTGATGGCTGTAGGCTCCACCCCCCCACCCCCAAATAACGATACTTTGTGATGCTGATAATATCCCTCTGTGTGTATATACCACTGCTTGGGATTTTGACGACCCAGGTAAGGTATTGAGCCAGAGCCATCCGAGGGCCAGAGAAGGGAGGAGGATTGAACATCCCAGAGGATGTGCCCCTCCTCAGGGAGGGACCGCAGACTCTGCTGTGCTACCTCTACCTGGGTGACCACAGGTTGCCGTGCAAGCTGCAGAAAGAGGGAGAGAAGATGTCGACAGGCTCTGACAATTGCTGCCACACATCTGCATGCATCTGTGTCCTGGAGCCCACTGTTGGCATCCTAGGAGATGGGGCAGAAAATCAGAAATAAAACTCCAGACGTAGCAGCATGAAGCCACCTGCACACCGCAGACCATGCACTGTCAACTGAGGCACCAAACACCAACCACACTTCATTGTGTGGGACCCAGCCTACCCCTCAGCAGCCCTGCCTTGAGAGCAAGTCAGGTAGGACCAGCAGTAAAGGTAAGTCCTGGAGAAAGTGGGTGATGGGGCTGGGTGGAAAGTATCAAGGTAAAATTGAGCTGGCTGGTATGGAGATACAGTACATAAAAAAAGTAAATGGAAAACTTTTCAGTACTCCATACCTTCAGATACAGCAGGATATCATGTCCCTATGCACCTTCTAGGATTGCAACTATCCTCAGGTTCACAGCTCTTGCCTCACTTTTGTGTGTTTTCAGTTGGCCACGCAGTTGCCTGTTCTGTGCAAGCTTCGACACAGCTGCCACTGACATGGTTGATCTCTTGTCTGCCTGCTTCACTATCGTTGAGAGGTCTTTAAACTGTACAACATGAGCTTCTAAACAGGTCAGGGTGTGTTCAGTTTTGATGTCCATCGCCCTAATAGACTCCAGCATGGCATTCCACGGAGGGTCACAGCTCCGCTGTCAGGTTTACTGGCTCCAGCACTATCTGAGGCCTCCGAGGCCTGCTGTTGCTTTTGCAGGCAGAACTGTAAATAAGGGTTCACTCTTAATTGTTAACCTCAGCCAGAGATAGTGTTGCTATGCGCCAGAAGGGAAAAAGTCACAGCCTACCCAAAAATGATCCACTTTCTACTTGACTGTGGGGCTACAGCAGTGCACCTTGTCTGTAACAATAGCTGAAATATGAAGAAGTAAACTATGAAAAGTATGCTGCTCTTTGCCTCTCTCCTTCCCATCTCTGCCTCTGCTGCTCTTTGCCCCTCCTTCTCATTTTTCTCTCCTTTGATCTTCAACTTTTCTTCCCATCTTTCTCTTCTGCTGTTTGCCTCTCTTCTCCCCATCTCTCTCGCCTCTGCTCTTTGCCCCTCCTTCCCATCACTCTCTCTCCATCTCTCCCTCCTCTGCTCTTTGCCCCTCCTTCCCATCTCTCCCTCCTCTGCTCTTTGCCCCTCTCCTTCCCATCTCTCCCTCCTCTGCACTTTGCCCCTCTCCTTCCCATCTCTCCCTCCTCTGCACTTTGCCCCTCTCCTTCCCATCTCTCCCTCCTCTGCTCTTTGCCCCTCTCCTTCCCATCTCTCCCTCCTCTGCTCTTTGCCCCTCTCCTTCCCATCTCTCCCTCCTCTGCTCTTTGCCCCTCTCCTTCCCATCTCTCCCTCCTCTGCTCTTTGCCCCTCTCCTTCCCATCTCTCCCTCCTCTGCTCTTTGCCCCTCCTTCCCATCACTCTCTCTCCATCTCTCCCTCCTCTGCTCTTTGCCCCTCCTTCCCATCTCTCCCTCCTCTGCTCTTTGCCCCTCCTTCCCATCTCTCCCTCCTCTGCTCTTTGCCCTCCTTCCATCTCTCCCTCCTCTGCTCTTTGCCCTCCTTCCCATCTCTCCTCCTCTGCTCTTTGCCCTCCTTCCCATCTCTCCTCCTCTGCTCTTTGCCCCTCTCTTCCCATCTCTCCTCCTCTGCTCTTGCCCCTCTCCTTCCCATCTCTCCCTCCTCTGCTCTTTCCCCTCTCCTTCCCATCTCTCCCTCCTCTGCTCTTTCCCCTCTCCTTCCCATCTCTCCTCCTCTGCTCTTTGCCCTCCTTCCCATCTCTCCCTCCTCTGCTCTTTGCCCCTCTCCTTCCCATCTCTCCCTCCTCTGCTCTTTGCCCCTCTCCTTCCCATCTCTCCCTCCTCTGCTCTTTGCCCCTCTGCTCTTTGCCCCTCTCCTTCCCATCTCTCCCTCCTCTGCACTTCGCCTCTCTCCTTCCCATCTCTCTCCCCTTCCCATCTCTCTCTGTCTCGTCTGCTCTTCACCTCTCTTCCTCCTTTGCGTTTTGCCTCTCTCCTTCCAATCTCTCTCTCCCTCCTCTGCTCTTCGCCTTTTGCCCTCCTCTGCGCTTCACTTCTCTCCTTCCCGTCTCTCCCTCAAACATCAGCTCAAACTTCTCTCTGCCCCTTCCTGCTCTTGTTCTGCCCTTAACTGACTTCAGTTCTCTGCTCCATTTCCTGCTTCTGCCCAATGTTTTGATGAATTTTGCATCTGTATACGGTTGCCTCAGGAGTCCTACGATTGCCTGACTTACACTTGCCTGACAGGCAACTGCCTGACGTAGTGTGTGTCATGATCCCATACTCCCAGACTTAAATAACTAACTCCAGGTCGCTGACATTTGGAATGTCAGGCAATCCCTTGTCGGGATTGCACACCTGTCAGGCAACTGCAGGTCAGGCAAAAAATGTTGGCAATTGCCTGTCAGGCAAGTGTAAGTCGGGATCTTGTAGTAGATCCGGTTGCCTCTCATTGTTCATAAATTAATGCTTATTACATTAACTGTCATTTTATTTTTTGCCTGCACTTTATATCACACCGCTGTGTATGCTTTTTATCACCTCTAATTTGACCTCTGCCCACACTTTACATTGTAACACTGCGTATGCTTTTTTGCTTTGTATTTTGTCTCCTCTCCCCCTCCCCTCTGGGTTGCACCTGGAAATGAGCCTCAGCTCAGTGTGCCTTTCCCGGTCACCAGATTTCAAATAAATAAAATAAAAAATAAGTATTTTTCCTGATGATTTTTTTTAGCTCCTGTACTTGTGAAAGTTGTACTTTTGATTACTTTTTGACCCAGTTGTTTCACATTTTGACCCACATTTTTTTATACAAGTGTGTCTAACTGGGCCCATATTTAAAAATCCCCAGTGCTGTCTTCAACCTCAGCCTGAATACATTTCATGCCACTCACTGATCCTGTTCACTGGGTAGTCGGTTATGATGATGCAAATCTGTTGCCATATAAAAAAACAGAAGCGCACTGGATAACCTCAGTCTCCAGGTAAAGTGGCATTCTACACATCACACCATCCACTGGCAGATCAAATGAATCTAATTGGACTGGGGGGGGTGTAGAAAAGCTATAGAAATGGGCTGGCCCCAGGGTGCAGGGATGGTGTGTTGTTCTGTCACCTGGACGACAGGAGTCCACGTGCGAGTCTCAGAATGCCACACCTTTTTTTTTTTTTTTTTTTTTCAGGAGAGACACACTAAGCTGAAAGCTTGTTTACAGGTGTGACCTGGGAGCACAAGGAAGTTAAGTGACTTGCTCAGGGTCACACTGAGCTATACTGCCTGGAGGCCAGCTGGGTACTGGTTGCATCCCGGAGGTGAAGCACTCCCAAGAAGGGATGGCACTGACCACTCATCATTCGCAGCACACTGCCTGCCAGCCAACCAAGGGGCAGAACTGGTGCAGACTGTAAAAGCAGCTACCCACCAGCTATTCTGGCTGGGAAAAATCGGGGGATTAAAAAAAATACTTAGGAATTAAAAAACATTGAATAGCTACTTTTTAAAAGCCCAAAATGTTTTAAACTCTATACTGATGCCTTTAGTAGTGCCGACAGACATCTGTTCTTTTGGCCGTAGGAAGCGGATCTGTCTGCATAACATGCTTTACATCATTACTTCAGGCTTTCGGAGCTGGCCATAGGGACGCTGAAAGATTCCTGGCTGCAAACAGGGTGGACTGCTCTGTGTGTTCATAATGCTTTTAATGCCTGCTGGGCCTTGTTTTCAGTGCATAATTTCTCAGCCCCACCACAAAATGACTGATTAGGCTGACTGGTTTATCCCTGGCAGAGCTGAGGGCAGCTCCTCCCACCCACCTCTGTTTGAACTCTTGCTGCTGCACCGCCTTCTCCATATTGACTGGCTGTCGTTTGTTGCCCCCCAAGTTTTCCAGGCAGGAAGAACATTACTTGCGATCCACTGTTTGGATCAGCTACCAAGAAAATTTGAGTCTGCCTCTGTGGATGCCTCTGCCTAGGCTGATCTTCTCCTTCCTGCTTTCACTAACTGTGCGCATAGCTACATCTGTTCTAACTATGGTACTTTGCTCTGCTCATCTTTTTTGCCAGAAGCCTGGATGCCGGTGTGTCAGCATGGCAAGTACGCACACCATTAAACTATTAGGTGGCCTAACCTCCCCAACCCCTTATTTTTCAGGGGCTGAAACTGGCATCATCCTAACAGCCAATGATGGTAGATTTTGTATTAAGCTAATATAATTTTCCTTTCACTAACCCTGCTGACATAAAAAAAAAGTGAGTTTGGGACAGTGGAATGGCCATGGGGCAAATTAATTTTCCAAGCTATCAGCCCTGTCAGATGATAATTGTAAAACGTAATTTCAACCCCTATTTTTATTAAATGGAAAGTTCAAATATCTTGCCAGGTAGATAGTGACTCCAACCGTGTTCTTCACAAAAGTGTGAATAAATAAAACAACACTTAATAGCCTGATACTTGTTTGATTATGTCACTCAGTAAACAGTGCAACACCCCCTCCTGCCAGCACTATACTGAGTGGCAACTCTGCTTGAGGTATGTCAATTAAGTGTGAATGCACCTTAAGCCAGTAGCCATTCTAGAAGACTCAGAAAGCTCCACAGACCTGTTAATACCTTAAAGCATGTATCATGCTTACTTTATATAAAGTAAGTGGAATTTCAGCTCAGTATGAAGCTGGGGGCAGGGTAATACATAATCAAACAATTTCTCTCTACACTCTCTCAGGCCATACTCAGCAACGACCCGCCCCCAGCCACACCAAATCCTCCGCAGCTTACCCCTGTAGAGAGGCAGGAGAAGAGCCAAGTGGCCCTACTTCCTCTGGAACACAATCTGGTGTGGGAGAGGATGGCACGGAGTCGAGTGTGTCAGCATCAGCATCATCATCTTGGTGGACCCAATTTTCTGCTGACTCTCTCAATGTCCGTACTCTGTAGAGGCTAGTACAGACTGCTGCCAGTCTTGCACGCAAGCGGCCTCCCCCAGTTGTGACAGCAAGCTACCAGACCCATCATCAGGTGCTGGTGCTGTGGCAGAACATGCCTCCTCCAACCCCCAGCTGAAAACTTCAGCTGTCCGATAATCAGTGTCCCTTTTTCGCTCCTGAACCCGGGTCACTGGTATAGCATCTCAACAGGGCCAAAGGGGCAGCAAGTAACAATTTTTAAGGGAGAAGCCATGTGGGCAGGAATATGAGGCCCCAGACAGGGCGAAATCCTGCTGCTTGTAGCACTGTACATCCAGTCTAGTACCAGCAACTGTCAGCCGTAGTGTGGTGAGATTTCCTGGTCCCAGACTACTTCTAATTCCTGGGATACAACTCAGTGGGGTGGAGGTGGTAGGGAGAGACACAAGTGGGATCAAAGCTAGCTGGCAACAATGGTGGCACTTGGGCAAATAACATCACCACACTCTCCCTGTCTAGTTATAGTGCCTGGACCTCTGGATCCCAGACTGGGACAGTTCTGGCTGTCTCTATTCCTGGCCGGCTGGCCCCAGACACAGAAGTAAATCCCACACCATACATGAGGGCACAAGCAATGGGTATGTGGGGACTTGATCAGTAAGCATGTGAGCAAAAGTATGTAGGCAGGCTGAAGAAGAACCTAGCCCACTAAGTAAAGACGGCAAAATAGGTAGTAAAACCAAACTTTACCAAAAAATTAAAAAAAATAAGAATGCAGCTAAGGTTCAATGCAGGGAAATGCAGGGTACTGCACCTGGAAGCCAGAAACCCAGGCAAGTGTATATCCTATTAGGGGGGAATGCTACAAGACTCGATGGCTGAGCAGGACCTGGGGGTGGTGGTGGATGTCAAGATGAACAACTCGGAGACTTGTAGGAGGGCAGTGGCCAAGGCCAACAGGATGCTGGGATGCATCACTAGGGGGATCACTTCCAGAAAGAGGGAAGTGATACTCCCTCTGTATTACTGCTTAGTGAGGCCGCATCTCGAGTACTGCGTGCAGTTTTGGAGGCCACACATAAAAAGGGGCATTGAACTCCTAGAGAGGGTCCAGAGGAGGGCAACCAAAATGATCTGGGGCTTGGGGGAAAGGACCTATGGGGAGAGGCTCGAAGAGCTAAATATGTGCACTTTGGAAGAGAGAAGGGACAGGGGGACATGATAGAGGTCTTCAGGTACATGAAGGGGGTAAATAGGGCAGGTGCAGTCAGGGTGCTCTGAAGGAAGGGGGGGCAACTAGAGGGCATGGGTGGAAGCTGGAGGTGGGGAGACTCAGGGGAGAAAGGAGGAGGTGCTACTTCACTGAGAGGGTGGTAGAACCATGGAATGCACTGCCCGGGGGGCTGGTGGAGGCAGAGACTATGGAGGGGTTCAAAAGGGGGTGGAGCAGGTACAGGGGAAGTGTTCTGGAAGAAAGGTCCAATGCAGTGAGAATACCCTGGACTGGGAAGGGAGAAGCCCAAGAGGGCGGGGGGGGGCAGCAAGGTCAGCTCCCAGGGTGGTGGCTGACCAAACGAGTAGATACGAAAGACCGCTAGGCCTATTCTGCTGGCATTTTAGTATGTTAGTATTGAAAATGTTATAATCTTCCAACATCGATAAAAAAGCATTACATTCCATATTGGCAAGCCAGCTTCACAGTGTGAACCTTTCATACCAGCTCTGCACCGTGGGCACTGGGAGTACTTTCAGGCTCTGGGAAGAAGGACTATGGTGGTGTCCCCACCACAACAGCACATCCTAAGGGACAGTCAGGGAGGCACAGGACATCACAGATGAGAAAGCAACGTTCTGCCCTCCTCCTCCCAATCAGGCATTGTGGGGACACCCTCAGCATTAAAGGGGGGAGGTAAAAACAGGGAACAAAAGCAGGTCAACACTAGTGGGAGTGATATCCCACTCAACTCCCTCTACCCCCTGCTGAGGCAGCAAACTAGTGTGAGCCAGGAAGCTCCCCTTTAGGCCTCCAAGGCCCACATCTGGGGCTTTCCCCTTGGGGCTCAACCTGAATGGCAGAAGCTGTACAGAGACAATTTGAAGTTCTGTAAGGACAACGGGAAGAATGAGGGCAGGTGACTGTAAATGAGGAGTCCTAAGAGATGACAGGATTGTTGGAGGGAGAAAAAGTGTGTTAAAAAAAGAAGCAAAGCGAGCCCAGTGGCATGGTGCAGCAGGCACTAGTGGCCTTACTGCCTTACTGCCTGCTGCACCTGTGACTCGGTTTGGGAATGGACCAGAATTGCTCGAGAGTTGGCTGGGACAGGCAGGATTGAACATCCCACAGATTGCTGTCCTCCCTTAGGGAGGGGTTTTTCCGAGTCCCGCCGCTTGTCTGTCACCTGGTGGATGCTGGGAGGCAGCACCAGCGGGATCAGCAGACACGGTGGAGTCTGCCGATGCAGCTTGCAGGTGCAACAATACACATAAGCATGCTTGCATGGATGCAGACACCTGAAGCTGAAAAAGTCTTGGCTTGCTCTGCATCCCCTGCAGGCACCGCACAACCTTATGTGGCAGGCAATCTGCCAATATCACTCAGTGTAACTGGTGGTTTAAGTCCATGAAACAGGTCGGTGACGAGGCTGAGGGATGCCACCAGTACAGGGACCACAGGAAGGAAACAAACTGAGAAAAGAAAACCCAGCAAAGAGGCCACTCCAGTGGCAGCACACCATGCTGCTGTGCCGACAACCCAAGTTTGGGAGTGGACGCCGATCGCCACATCACAGGGTGGCTGAGAGGCTGCCGGCAGTGCAGGGTCTGACTGGAAGGCACAGGTGGATGTTCGGTGAGCAAACAGCTACTTGAATTAAAAAAATCAGCAAAATAGCAGCAAATTTAGTTATTTAAATTTTATTGACCAGGTACGTACTAGACCCATTCCTGCCTGCTTTCAGGTACAACTCGGGAGCTGCACAGCAAATAATATAAGGAGGAACATACTGTAGACTAGAGTGTTTATGTCAGGAGCCCCACAGTGCTAGAGAAAAGCTCTGGTCAGATTAATACAGCTGCTGCAGGGCCGGCCCGGTGGCACTGAGAGTTGAGGTGCTGGACACCATACTTCGTGCCACAATGGCAACCCAAGTTCTGGAATGGACTCGGGTTGCTCAGGGGTCGGTGGGGTAAGGAAGGATTGAGCATCCGTGGACAGCTCTCCTTCTTTGGGGGGGGGGGGATTGCATGGTGTGCTGTAGACTGGAACCCAGCGGTGGCTGGCTGTCAGCACAGGTGCGCCGCCAAGAACGGGGAAGGGCCCACGTCCAGAGCATTAGGCTGCCTCCACGGAAGCGGAGACAGCCGGTCTGCCCACTGCATGGTCATGGATCCGGGGAGAAAAATCAGCACAAAATCGGGAGCTGACAGGGTCCATGATGACCCGACTACCGGGACGGAGAACAAGTTCCTCCGAGGGAGGGACTGGAGCCCCTTGTTAGCATCCCCCAAATAATAAAAAAAGATACAGCTGTTAATACATTAGCTTGATAAGGGATATAGAATGATGTGTGGCTTAGTTGAAATTTACTTGAAATTACTATGATGTAAAAATCCCACATTTTACTGGACAACAGGAAAAAAGCTTATGGGGCCTGGATTCTGCTACCCTCTGGGAGCCACCTGAAATGGGAGGGGTCAAGCAGCTGTTACACAATGGTATATATTCCTATGCAATCTACAGCACTGCATTACAGCTCTGCTGTGGTCGGCATCCAACTGACTTTTTCCTCGGAGGGGTTATAACAGCAAAGTTCACCTTTTCTAGTCGAGTTTTGACCATACCCAACAGAATGTTAACAAGAAGTCTGTTTTCAGTGTTGGAAATGAAAAGGATTCACTGAGAGAACCCATCCCCTTTGATCTAATAGCAAACATATCTTACAGGAAGGAGTCTGGGAAAATGTTTCTTCATTATATTGTTGCATTTTTACAAGGGGTGTGTATTTTACAACAAAGCAGTTCTTCCTCATTTTACTCCTGGAACTGACTGACTTTTAATTTCACTGCAGGAAATGAGTTCCCCTGAATTCCACCTATTTCTACTATGTGCTTTAAGCTTAACTAAGCAGCCTTACAAATGTGATACAGGGATGGTATAGGGGTCTGTCTAGTGATAAGATCACAGGCTTGGGAACCAACAAGTTTTGGTTCGAATCCCACCAAAGCCACTTACTGTTATTCCAAGTAAACTGCAGTAGCTAAGTGCTAAAGGAAAACTGTCCTTTGTAGGGACGGTTACCTTCCGGTTTAGCTTTTGTAAAAAAAAAAAAAGCTGCTTTCTCCTCGCGCCTCAATGTACTTTCATTTAATTATCAAAAGTCCGCTACCCAGAAGTATGGCGGATGCTGGGTCGGCTCTATTAACTGTAAAGGTGTGGCGCGGCACCACGCCCTTCAATACAAATGCACTGAAGCACATGGTGCGGCGTCATACTTTTACAGTTAATGGTGCTGACCCAGCGTTCGCCATACTTCCGGGTAGCGGACATTTGATGAGTAAATTAAGTAATTTCTATGGCACGAGGAAAAGTCTTTTTTACAAAAGCTAAACCGAGGGTGCTTTGCAGGGCAGGAGCCCTGCAAAGGACAGTTTTCCTTTAAGCGCAAGGTTCACAATATCTGGCATTGCTATGGTGTTTTGCAACAGGTTAAACTGGGGTTTGCTCTGCTTCTATTAACGGAGCACTACACTACAGTCAAAATTTGCAAAAACATGTGTCGTGCAGAGTGTTTTGTTTTGTGTGTGTAGTCCTGGTGTGTCGTTCCCTTTTTTTGCTATTAAGAGTTTTTCTAAATTATCCTTCTAGTTATATGGTAGTTTTAATAGCCCTTGGGGAATTGCATCCTAGCAAGGTTCATTGCTCTACTTTTTCCAACAATGCATCCTGTCCCATGTGACAGTGATGTGTCTGCGACCACTGAGTCAGCAAGTACTAGAGATAGGAGCCTGACGTTCTGGCCTCCACTATATAGTTCTCACTGTATCTGACTTTTGCTGCTGTTCTTGCTGTGTATCCTATTCCCCTCTCCCCCAGGACGCATCTGGAAACAAGCATGTCTGCTCAGTATGTCTTTCCTGGTGAAACTTTTAAATAAATAAATATATTTTATTTTTGTTTTCTATGTGTGTGTCACATCTAGCCAAAAGGACTAAAGATTCTGCTTTTAAAACTTTTCAATTCATCAAACTACACACAGCCATAAAAAGCACACAAATCACCCCAGATCATCGATGTTATCATTAGTAAAGACTCTGTTTTCTTACAGAATAATACACTCAATAAGCCCTCAAGTATTTGCTAGATTGAAAATGTAGCCATTAGTGCTCACTGGATAAGGAAAGTTACTTAATATCACAGCTCCGCTGTTGTAAAATTGAGTCTAAACCAGTGCTTGCTTAATCCATGGTCCCGGATACGTCACTGTCATGTAGGACAGGAGGCATTTTAGGAACAAGAAGAGCAATAAATCTTACTAAGATGGAGATCCCCAGGGGCCATAAAACTAGTCCGCTAATTTGGAAAAAACACAACTAATAGCAGATGGGGGAAGGACTCACTACGACTACACACGCAAATCAAAACACTCTGCACAACATAAGTTTCTGCAAATTCTGATTGTAGTACTCTTTAAAAAGAAGCAGGTGCTAAAGTGCACTTCCCCAACAAAACTCAGGAAGAAAGACTAAGGGAATTAAATGCATACTCACTGGAGGAGAGGAGAGAAAGGGGAGATATGATAGAAACATTCAAATACCTCAAAGGTATCAATAAGGTACAGGGGGGTGGCACATTGCACAGAAGGAGATGTTCAAGAACAAGGGGGCATGATATGAAGCTGGAAGGTGGGATACTTACAGGGGATGTGAGGAAATACTTCTTTATGAAGAGGGTAGTGGATGCCTGGAACAGACCCCCAGCAGAGGTGATGGGTACTGAAACGGTAGCGGATTTCAAACGTGCATGGGACAGGCACAGGGGGACCTTAGTAATAGGGTTGGGGGTGGAGGTAAGGCCAAAGATCACTTAGGGTCTATAGTGGCACAGTAGGCAGAGATTTTAAGGGCAGGTGGGCCAGGAGGTCCTTTTCTGCCAACAGAATCTATGTGTCTATGTTAAAACTACTGAAATCACTTTTTTATCCTTTCCTCGCCCTTCCCTAACCACCACTGATTTCTGCACAAGACATTATAACAATGTGGATCTAGTCTGGTCTATTCTGATGGAGAAATGTGGCAGCCACATTAGTAAAGTCTATGATGAAGGAGAAAAAAAAATGTTGCAGGTGAATACGTTTTCTTTAACTAACAAAATTGCTTTTGAGAATAGCTTTTTTTAAATATTATTTATTTATATAGTTTGCAAGGAAATCTTACAAGCATTTTTTACAGAAGGTTAACGTAATCAAGATCAACATTTTTAATCAGAAAAGAGCAAAGCAGAATAAATGCAGCACCCCTTCCGCTGTGTTGCCACATAGGGGAAATTACCCATACATAGCAAATAACCCAAAGAGTATCGAAGGCATACAACACAGAGCTACAACAGGGATGAATTAGTACATATATATTCAAAATGATTCCTGTTTACCATATTGGGATATAACCCCATCATCCCTTATAAACATAATAAAACCACATATATATAACTGCCCAGCTACTCAGGGAAATCACTATATCACCACTGAAATGTATACTTTACAAGTTGCAGAAAGTTAATCACTCAAAGCATGGAAGCACAATTGTGGTCTTTAACCTGAAAAGATGTCCAGAATCACTTAAATAGGATGTGTGTGTGTGGGGGCAAAGAAAATCTCCAGGGAACAGTGAAAATATAGATCACTCCTCATATTGCCAGACCGAGGAAAGGACCAGCTCTCCTCAGGCATATTACAAGGGCAAGTTGATATCAATTGAGTTGAAGGGACAGCTTTTGGAGCAGACATCCGTTAATCGACAGATCCTCTGCTTATGCAGGGCTACCACCTGAGAGACATAAACATCTTGAAAGATCAGTGGCGGGAATCGCCATGTTAGGAATACTCACGGCAAAGCGGCCCACCATCTACTCCTGAAAGCCATAACCCAGATGTCCTCCCCAAAAGAATTTCAAAGAAACCATTGCAATTATGTTCCCCCATCCAATCTTCCACTCAACAAGTTAATGTAACACGGTGTAAAGAGACTAGTAAACAGTGTCCAACATCAAATAATTGGTCAGTGCAACATATGCTATAAGCAATCCAATAACACAGAGTGTGCAGTGTCCCAGTTATAACTCACAGTCCAGGTCCATAAATAAAGTCCAAGAACCCATCAATCAGGGCCCGCATCCTCAGAGCCTTCTTCTTCATCCTCTGCCATCTCCATTTCAATAATCTGGACCAGTTTTCCGGCATCTGCAGGGTCATTAAAAAGATATGTGCGACCATTCTATGTAATCTGAAGCCTAGCCGGAATCAGGAGTTGATGCTGCACTGTAAGAGTTCTGAGTGAGCTTCGGATCCGATCAAAGGCCTTTCTTCTAAGCCAGGTACTATAAGACAAGTCCGGGAATAAAGCAATGTCTGAGTTCCCATATCAGAGATGTCGGGCCCGCCATGGCAGTCTTAACACTCGGTCCCGGTCTACCACCCCGATGCAGACAATCAAGAGGGTTCGTGGGAGGGAAGAGGCTGTCAATGTTCATCTAGGGGTAATCTGAAAGGCCTTCTTGATGGATATCCAGGGTTCCCCTTCTGACAAACCCAAAAGCTGTGGCAAGAAAGTGATGGTAAATTCCAAGGGGTCCTCACCCTCCACATCCTCGGGAAGACCGACCACCCAAATATTTTTCTCCCTTACCTGATTCTCAAGGTGCTCCAAATGCTGACACAGTAAGGTGTTTTCAGAGATCAATTTAGTCGTGGCCTCTGCGACCTTACGAGCTGAACCTTCGACTTACTGGATCTTTTGGACGGCACCATCCATCCTAGTTTCTAAGGTAATGACTCGAGGGGTAAGTCCATCCAACTTTTTATCTATATCTTGAACAGTATGAATGAGGTGTGCAATGTTAGTAATCAGAATCTACAGCATCACTTCTCTGGAGCCAGAATCGTCACTCTCCAAGGCTGCTCCATGCTGCTGGGACCTTGTATGTCTCTGCTGGCAGGGCTTTGGCTTAAAGAAGTCTGCAAATGCAGCCAAATTCTTCTGCTTGCCCATTTTCACAAGGATAAGTCTAAAACTTAGGTATTCAATCAAACAGAGGTAAAAAGGAGGTGAATTACCCTGTGCTCTGTCTGACGAAGAAGATTATCAGCCCCACGCCTCCCCTGAGTCTAGTGGGACTCCTCACAATAAAAAGAAACCAGCGCAGCCTTAGGTCCTCGGGCCTAACGTTACTAGAGGTCCCCAAGGTTAGGACTAAGGCAGGTCAGAAATCTTTCACGCATGCTGCCCCTGCCTTGTGGAACAACCTACCTCTGGAGGTAAGAGAAACCCAATCGCAGTTGCTTTACCAAGACTCAAGACCTATCTTATGACAACAAGCGTATGCCAGTGCCACTCACCTGACACTACTACTACTACTGACCACAACTTGCCTGTTTACCAAACTAAAATCTCTAACCCTCCCCAACAAGGTAGCACTAACTTTTCCTCCCCCTCTCTGAACCCTCCCGATGCTCCAGAACTATTATACCTAACGAATCTCCAGTACTAACTCGCTAAGATGTAGGACAAAGAAGAATGTAATGTAATGAAATAACAACTTTGCAACTACATATATGAAACCACTATTACAACTGCTATGTGTACACAGCTGAATACTGTATACCCATGATAACCTGTATCTGCTTATATTCTACTGTTTAATTATACTTGTATTGTTATTCCCGGGTCGCCCCTGAAAAAGGGACCTTCGGGGCCCAGTGGGCCTACCCGGTCATCAAAATTCAATAAATAAATAATAAATAAAAATCAATAACAGAACTTGAAAATATTAATTTCTCCCGGGAGCCGAGCTAGGATGTGACCTCTTTGCTCAGTTGCTAAGCCACGCCCCGATACTAGCTTGTAAGAGTTTAAAGTCCAATATAAGTTATCATCCACCTGTAATGTACTATGCACTGTTTTCTCATCTACTGTATTTTGCTGCAAAGCAGTGTTATTACTTGTATCATGGTCTTAGATCGGTACAGTTCTTCAGTGATCAGAACTGCAGATGAAAATTCAAACCAGAACTCAGATTTCAGTTTACACTGCCACTCTCTACATGTAAATTTGAGTCACTATCTTAACAGGGTTCCCCACTGTCTGAAAATATAGGGTGGTGGCAGTGGTGATCGGGTCAAAATGTGCGTTATTTTTGTGGACCTCCTATATGCACTGTACATGCGCATAAGCTGATTTTAAGTACAATATAGTGTGCTGGTATCAAAACAGGGGTAGTAGTGCAGTAAAGGATGTCAATAAAAGACAATTTTGAAGGATTTTGTAAAAAAATCAGTCATTAATGGATAGAAATAATAGGGTGGTGGTAAAAAATATAGAGTGGTGGTAAAAAAATATAGGGTGGTGGCCCACCGCGATAAAACAGTGAATGGGGAACACTGCTTAATTACATTCTGGATAGCTCAGTCTCTTCACCTTCTGTCTGTTCTTTCAGACAGTACAAAACATACTATGGTAGTTAAAAAAAAAAAATTCTGCTATGTTAGATCAACATTAGTTGATGATGGATTCTGAATCGTTCTTCAGTCACTTGACCCTGCTATGTCAAGTACTGTGTGTAGTCAGCAACATTCTTCCAGCATCAGAGGTGCCAGAGAAAACAGAAGAAAAGTGCCACAATAACAGATTCATGAATAAAAGTAGATCTGGATTGGGGGGGGGGGGGGTGGACACAAAGAGAAATAGAAGAGCAGGGATCTCATGCATACCAATGAGGTGATGAAACTCCACTGTGGAAGTAGAAGGTAATATACGTCCGTTCCTGTTCCTGTCTGCCCTGCTCCCTCTCCTCCTGTCAGTAACACTTTGGATAGCTATTGCTATCTGCTGCCACACCGGACACCTGGGTTCAGGGACATTCTTGAGTTTCTTGGCTATGCCAGTGTGGTACAGGATTGACAGTCCGCTGACTGCTCTTCTCTCCTGGAAAGAGGGGGGGGACTCGCTGCACCGCTCATACACTGCTACCACATGGAGTCGCAGTGGTAGGCCAGCGGGAGTGCTGCAGCATGGGGATTGGCTAGCAGTTGGCACATAGTATGTGTGCGCCTCCATGCATACGTACGACTGCATCATCAGGCCATTGGCCAGGGGAGGAAAAAGGGAAAATCGGGGACTGATGCACTAGGAAGCCCCTGCTTGCCCACTCCATCACTCTGGTCCCTGCCACAAGAAACTGAATCCAGACTCGGGGTGGGGGGGGGTGGCCCTCTCCCTCCTGGCTCCACCATGGAGGACAAGCTGTAGGTGGATTTTAAGAGACAGGTGAGTCCTGGGGGGAGATGGTAACATGTTGGGGAGATGAGCAGGGGCTGATGAGCTCCGCCAGTACACTGGCACTGAAAACGTTCTATAGGGAAAAAAAGCCAGTACCTGGCTAGGAGCAGGACAAGGCTTGTAGATAAGGCAGATTGGCTTAAAAAGGAGCTAATGTGAGACAGGCTGCTAAAATATATAGTTTTAGAAACTGATTTGAAATTAAACTGAATGATCTGTGTTAAGCTGTCTTAAAGACAATAAAAGCATCTTCTTAAATCAGTGTACAGCCTGCCAAAATACACAGCCATTTGCTTTTATCATGGCCCGTGAAGCTCTATGATGTACGGTGAAGCCACTCTTCCCCCAATTTCAACTGAGAGTTCAGTGAATCCAAAGACTTTGGCCCCAATGTGTAACAGCACCACGCTGCCACCTGGGAGAGCACGGTTTGCAAGTGAGCCCCAGAATTACAAACTGGGGCCAGCTGGGGTAGAGGGTGGCATGGAGGGCAGCTTTGTTTCTGCAATAGTGGGCACAAGCCACCAAGCATTTGCATGTCATCCCCTGCTGAAGAACAATGTGCTGGCATGGACATCAGTGGTAAATGTAGCTGCTCACCCATATCCCCACATCTGTCACCTTTCTTGGGTATCGCCGGGAATTTCCCAACTTTGACATGGCTGTTTTTGTTGAGGCATGGGGCCCAAAAGAATTGGCGGCCGTCAATCAGACAGTTGTAGTTGTGATTTTATTCACTTTTTTCTCCTGAGACTCTCCCATCAACCATCCACAGGTGACATGCACAGTCCATCTGACCCCTCCCATACAAGCAGCTTCTCCTATGAAAGGGGGCAAGCTCCTTGACCCACCACAGTATTGCTGTGGCATTAATTGATTAAGAAGCCCTCCTTAACCATAACCGCTCACAGGCTTACACCCCATAGTCACTCCTGAATTTGGGTCAGCTGCACAATAATACACTGCACTGCTGCTGGAACAAAAAGGTGGTCAATGTAACCATTTTCTTTAAAGACTTTTTTTTAATTATCAGTTACGAGTACGGGGGATGCTCAAGGAGTAACTGGTGCTCACGGTAAACAAAGTTCAAGAGAAAAGTAATAAAACCGAGATTAACAGTCTTACCAGATGAAATAAGTCTTCATCTGACCACAGTGTTGTGCTCAGGGAGTTAAAGATAAAGGGTTGGAGGTTGGAGCGGCGTTGGAGGAGAGCTGGACTGACGGAGGACAAACTGGCCCTGAAGTCACATTATGGTAACTACCAGGGGGGCAATCTCCCGAAAGAAGGCAGACTTTTGTCAAGGGAGATTGCTGCAGCAAGGAACAGACCAGCTCAGCTCTTCCGTACGGTAGATGGGCTGTTACATCCGGCCTGTCTCCAAATGGGGGAAGTAGACTGAAGTACGAGGTGTGAGGAGTTTGCTCTGTTCCTTCCTGACAACGTGTCCTCTACCAGGGCAGAGATTTCTTCCAGTGTCACTCAAAGGACTTGTGGGGTTCAGCCTGAGATGTGCCAGGGCACCCCTCTTGTATGGGCTGAGTTTGATCCAGTTGGAGTGGAGGAGGTGGCTGAGATAGTCTTGAGGCTGTGACCAACACATTGTGACCTTGACCCAGGCCTAACCCAACTTTTGGTTAAATGTGTGGACCTGACAGGATCTGTGGTGGCTGAGATTGTCCGGAGTTCATTGCGGAGTGGGGTCTTTCCCATGGCACTGAATGAGGCCTTGGTCGGACTCCTATTGAAAAAACCCTCGATGGACCTGGAGTGTCTCAGCAACTACAGACCAGTCTCAAACCTTCCATTTTAGGGAAAGGTTTTAGAGAAAGTGGTGGCCATCCAGCTCAAGACGTGTCTTGCCTCCTCTACCACATGAGTGCTTCCAATCTGGATTTAGGACTGGGCATAGCACAGAGACCACCCTGGTGAACGTGTTAAATGATCTCCTAGAGGCAAGAGACAGGAGAGAATGTACCATCTTGGTGGCGTTTGACACCATGGACCTCAAGGTGCTGCTGGACCTCCTACGGTACTGGTGTGGACTAACCGGTAATGTCATCAACTGGTTTAGGTCCTACCTCATGGGCAGGGCGCAAAGGGTGATGATGGAGTTAGCCTCATCTAATCCAATGCCTCTGCGCTGTGGAATTCTGCAGGGGTCGGTCCTGTCACCCATGTTGTTCACGGTGTACATGCTTCCATTGGGAAACATTATCAGGCGGTATGGGCTGGAATTTCATTGCTATGCCGATGATACCCAGCTATATCTGTCCTGCGCACCTGGAAACCAGATGGCAGCTTCTGTGTTTAACACCTGCCTGGAGGAGATCCAGAACTGGATGACTCACAGTTGGCTACAACTCAACCCAGACAAGACGGAGGTACTGGTGGTGGATCTGGGTTGTCGAAGGGACGGGGACTCAGACATCCCCTTGGTCTAATGTTGGGGGGTGTTCCCCTGACAGCCTCCATCCGGGTTAAGGATCTGGGCATGATCCTCAGTGATGGTCTGACACTTGATGCGCAGGTGTTGGCCATTGTCAAAAGTGTTTTTTACCATTTGAGGAACACTGCTCAGTTCCGGGCCCTTGTTCCAGCTGAGGACTTGACCACCCTGGTACATGCCTTTGTCATGTCCAGACTGGATTACTGCAATGCCCTGTTCCTGAGGCTATCTGGAAACAATCTCCCCGATTGCAGCTGGTGCAGAACGCGGTGGCTTCATTGTTGACAGGTGCTGCGAGATCGGAACATATTACGCCTGTCCTCCGCGGACTGCACTGGCTGCCAGTTAGGTTCAGGATTGCCCTCAAGGTCGGACTACTGACCTATAAAGCCCCGCATGAGGGAGGACCAGCCTACCTGCAAGATCTTGTTCCCTACCGCCCGTCCCAGGTTCTCTCTCCCTCTGAGGGCTGCCTCCTTGCGGTTCACAGGGTTAGGTTGAGACATTCGGGCGATCGAGCATTTGCAGTTGCCGAACCAACCCTGTGGAACTCGTTACCTAGACATCTAAGGGAGGCACTTTCGGTGGAAACCTTCAAAAAAGGATTACAAATATTCCTATTTAACCAGGCTTTTGATGTTTAGGAGCAGAACTGACTGTTATTTTAGTGTAGGATTTTACTGTAGTATTGTTATATGACTGATAGTATTGTTATTGTACTATTGCATGCTTTGTTGTTTGTTCATTAGGCCTGTTGCCTGATATTATGTATGTATTGTTTTAATGATTTTGTTAAGGACTCCTAGCCTCCAGGAAGGAGCGTTACAAAAATAAAGTATTCATCTATCTATCTATCTATCTATCTATCTATCTATCTATCTAGCTAGCTAGCTATCTATCTATCGGATATGATGTTTTAATAAATTGCTCCTCAGTGCAAATCCAGAAGAAACAAAGGGGACAGGGCTCTAATGACCCAAAGTAGGTCACCAGGCCCCTGGCCCATTTTGTTCCTGCTGGATTTGCACAGACGAGCATTTTTATAAAATACTGTATTTGCACAACACTTTGGTCAGCTGAAGACTTATTTCATCTGGTAAGACTGTTAGTGTTGGTTTTATTGCCTTTTTCTTTCATTATCCATCAAACTTGCACTTCTTCAGACCCCACAGCCCCACTACCTCTCTCTTGCATGCTTACTTACTCAGCACTCCGATCCATATCTGCCTTTCCTCCCACTTTCTCCATTCTCTTCAGGAGGACCTCAGCATCCAGCCCGCATGCTGCGGTCACCCTGGAACAGCCACAGTCTAACGGAGGAGGAGGAGGAGCGGAGGGCATGTCGTTCAGTGGCGACAGAGGGTGGTGGGGTGCTGGTGCCATCATTCACACAGATGGCTGTAATTTATTCCTCGTTATGGCTCTTCCAGCTCCCATCCTCCCACTTCCCATGGTATCCACCTATAAGCACCCAAGAGGCCCACCTTCCGGCAGGGTGGGCTGATGTCGGTGAAGCCATCAGTCCTGCTGCAAGACGTGCTCTTGCTGTAGGACGCTCATCTCTTTCCCCCAAGGTCTGCACTGCACACCAAACCTCACCAGCCCAGGACAGGGGAGTCAGGACCAAGACCTGATCCTGGGTCTTCCACAAAGTGATGCAGTGGTGCATCAGCAGCACAATGCTGTGCCAAACAAACCATTTTCAGTTTGTGCACAGTTTGAATATCTTCATATTCCTCATTTTCATTTATATCCACTCCTGTGATATATGTAAGCAATAATCCACAACAGGTTATGCAGTAAGAACTTATCGCACACCTCAGGTGGGATGTTAAGCACAATACGTAGCTCAGCACTTTCAACCATCTGTGAAATGCAGTAAGATCTGTATTACCACACATCCTGGAGTGGACTACTGTGCTTAAATACTGTGCTTAAACGGTATAACACAGTTCATTTAGGCAGAAAAATGTCTGAAAGCTAACCATGTGGTAAGACAACTTATCACATGATCCACATGATGTGGTTCAGCCAACTGCATTCTTCCTTTTCTCCCTGCCATTTTTATAATGTGGTTATTATTTTGCTAAATAACATGTTTTTATTACATTTTACTGCCACAGAGTCTGCCTTGCATTCTTGCTCTTGCCTGTGTATTGCTGTCTGTGTATAGGTTTCCTGGACATTCCGTAACGTCAGGTCCTCCATCCAGTGCTGTTCACTCAGTAGTGTCAGACAGTGAAATTAACTTGCATCCCAGCCAGCACATGGAAGCCATGTGTAGCTCAGGGTGCACACTATGAATGTGAAACAAGGAAACTGGAGGAGGGCGTCTTTGTGGAAAAAGAGAACAAAATAGCAGGACCTCAACTTTTATCAGTGAGGGAAAATTAAGAATTAAATTATTATTGTGTAAGACCTGACCCAACAGGGTCACCATGGAGTGCTGGTTAGGCTGAGTCAAATCTCAGGTGATGTCTGATAGCTAAGAATCCCTGTTTAAAACACAACAGAAGAGGGAATGAGTTAGATACAGAAGAACCTGGATTACAGGCCCTTAGAGCTGTATTTGGTGAAGGGCACAGTGAATTTTATTTGTTGATTGCTATTAGACGCTCACCAGGAGCACTCCATAAAATCACTAAATTGATTAAACTACCTAGGGTTAAGCAGATTAAAACCTGAATTTGCAAATCACAGAATACACAGGAATCACCGGAAATGTCAGCAGGAAGCAATGACGAAGGAGGCGGGAAGGCAGACTCGGGGGCAGTAAAAAGGAATAAAAAATGTGTTCCTTCTAACAGCTAAAGCAAATCAGAAGTGAGAAGAGCACTGAAAAGAATAAACAAGAGGGTGTTAAAGAGCCCCTGATGGCAAAGGAGAAAGTTTGCAGAAACCTTTTTCTTTCATCAGGTATTTATGCCCCTTGATGCTGACCTGCCTTCTTCTGCTCAGGGTCCACCAGTGCCATCACCCACCTTCTCTAAGAGCTACCTAGGCAGATTTCCCAGTGGAGAGTTCCGCATAGATCACCCCTCCCCCAAAGGGGCTGGCCATTCTCCCCCAGAATACAATCCAGATGTGGAAGGTCTAGCTGATGGTGCATTCATTCATTCATTCATTCTTTATTTTTATAAGGCGCTTTTCTTGTAACCAAAGCGCCTGTACAGTACATAAAACAATAAATAGACAAGTTTAAAACTATCATAAATCATTAAAAGCTCTACTAAAAAGATATGTCTTCAAAGCTCCTTTAAAGCTTTGGACAGTCGGACAATTTCGCACCTGACGAGGTAGAGAATTCCACAGGGTCGGGGCCATAAAACTAAACGATCTTGCTCCTGAAGTTTTTAAACAGACCCTGGGAATCTCTAGCAATCCCTCGTCAGTGGATCGGAGAGAGCGAGGAGGACAGTAGGGACAGAGGAGCTCTTTCAGGTAAGTAGGTCCCTGATCGTGTAGGGCTTTATAGGTCAGCAAACCGACCTTGAAGGTGATTCGCTAGAAAACTGGCAGCCAATGCAGTCCGCGAAGCACAGGCATTATATGGCTAGACCTAGAAGATCCAGTCAACAGCCTGGCTGCCGCATTCTGCACTAGCTGCAGGCGACGAATTTCAACCCCCGGTAGCCCCAGGTAAAGGGCATTGCAATAGTCAAGGCGGAGGTAACTAACTGGGACCAACGTTGAAGATCCTCTGAGGAACCAGGTGCTTCAACCGGGCGATATTCCTCAGATGGTAAAGGAAGTTTGACCACCGCTGACACCTGAGATTTAAAAGTCAGACAGTGCGTCAAATACTGCGCCCAGATTCGCACCTGGCTGAGGTCGTCAGCTGGACGCCCCCAAGCCATAAGCTTGAGGGCGATCCAGCTAACAAACCCGCCTCACAGCGACCCTTGTCCACAACCAACACCTCAGTTTTTTCAGGGTTCAACCTCAGCCAGCTCCCATTCATCCAATCTTGGATCTCAGCAAGGCAATTGTTAAATACCGAAAAGGCAGCATCCTGGCCGAGTACAAAAGACATATACAGCTGGGTATCATCTGCATATCAATGAAAACCCAAATCGTATCGTCTAACAATTGCTCCTAACGGCAGCATATACACTGCAAACAACATGGGCGCCAGAATGGAACCTGCGGTACCCACAGGATAGGAGACTGATGCCGAAGAAAAATTCCGACACCACCCTCTGAGTCCTACCTCGAGGTAAGATCGAAACCACCTGAGGACTGTATCAGACAGTCCGCAGATAGGCCGCAAATGCTCCAACAGCGCACCATGGTCAACAGTGTCAAATGCTGCAGAGAGATCAAGAAGTACCAAGATGGAACAGGTCCTACGATCTCTCGCTATTAGGAGGTCATTTAGTAACCGAACAAGTGTTGTCTCGGTACTATGCCTTTTCCTAAATCCAGACTGGAGAGAATCATAGACATTGTTGTTGGTCAGATGATCATCCAGCTGCACTGCAACCACCTTCTCAATAACTTTACCCACAAAGGGTAAGTTAGAGACAGGCCTGTAATTTGCTAGACAATCCGGGTCCAAGGAGGGCTTCTTCAATAGAGGCTTAACTATAGTCTCCTTAAGAGGATCTGGAAAGATCCCCCTCCCCAAGGACCTCCAGACTATCATATCCAGGACTGGGCTGATTTTATCCACACAATCCACTAAGAGACACGTGGGTCCAGGGTCCAAATCACAGTTGGTCGGTCGAAGCGCCCGGATGATCATCACAATGTCACTGATTGTGGGGAGGCTGAAGTCAGACCATGCAAACTGGGTGTCCGACATCTCCTGCCAACCATCACAACTCCCATTAGAGAGGGAGAATCGGACATCTGATCTGATTTTGGCAACCTTATCTGCAAAGAAGAGAGCAAACTCCTCACACCATTCTTGAGAAAAGGCTCTTCTGGGCTGAAGACAGACTGGATTGCACAGCCTGTCCACAGTCCGAAAGAGCTGAGCTGGTCTATTCTGTGCAGTCGCAATCTCTCTGGACAGGAATTCTGCCTTCTTATGAGAAATTGCGGATTGATAGACCACATAGTGGTCCATCAAACTAAGTTTATCATCATCCAAACCGGACCTCCGTCAGCGCCTCTCCAACCTTCGTCCAACTCTCCTCAACTCCCTCACGGTCTCATCGAACCAAGGAAACCTGGGACAAAGAGTGAGAGGACGAACAAGAACAGATGCAATGGAAGTCAGGACCCCTGTCACCGCCTTATTATAGGCACGTACCAGGTCTCCTGGATCCAAGCATGGCATGTGGAATAGTCGAGGCGCCATTCTGCTGTGGCTGGGGATTTTTCACTATAGTTTCAGTTTCCCCATGAGACAAGCATGCAATGGTTCATACACACATACACATATCAACATCAAGGGTAGACGCTCCTCTAAGTCTGCATGTCCTGATTATGCTGACATCCCGCTCCTCTGGGTGTCAGGCAAACCATGGCATGTGTACCCCCCCAGGAGAGGACAGCTGTTCATGGGATGCTCAATCCTCCCCCACCAGTCCCCGAGTGACCTGAACCCATTCCTGGCCTCAGGTTGCCAACACAACAAGTGAAAGCACTACCACTGCACTATTGGGGGTCACCTCATTTAATCTTATTTCTGATATATTCACTGCATTTAGCATCCCGTTGTTCATTATAGCTCTGCACAGGAACATGGAAACAGGCTCACTGCCCCCCAGATTTCATCTCATCTGACTGCTTGTCTACACTTGACATCGTAATCCTCTCTTTATGGCGACATACGTATAAACAACTTCCACATTAACAGGCTATGATATCACAAAGTGAGGACTGCAATGGCAGGTGTCGACAAGCTGGCCACACAGATGAAATTTAGGGGACGGTGATCCTGTTCTTATGCTAATGCGAATTGTTAGAAAAAATACATATAGAAAATATATGAAATATAAACTGAAACGTGTCTAAAAGTGTTTTTTTTCCAGTTTTCCCTGAGACAGCACTTTAATGGATTTAATTTCTGACCCTCCCCCTTTAAGACTGCTAGGGAAATAAACTGTCCAGGGGACTAGTAAAACAGCTATTCATTAGCCATTTACTAGTGGTCTCATTAGTCAATGCATGCTATACATAGCATTTGTCTAACTGGCATATGGGTTAAACATTTACCCCTGCAGTATACTTTTAAAGCTTGAAATATATGTTTTGAAACAGGGAGAACTTACCAAAAAAACAAGAACTGATCACTTAATATTCAGGCATGATAGCTAGCCACCAAGAAACTTAGGCTAATGTCTGCAATTATTTGTGGGGAAGGGGACAGCCATGAAATTCCACCATTTACTGTTTGGCGGCAGATAGAATCCCATTCTTGTTTGGATAATCATTAGAGGGGTAACTCTGTAAACATTCAGATGCCTCATATCTTTGCCCTAGGCCCTGGAAACAGATCTGTGCCTCAGAATGACTGTTGGGGGGGGGGGACAACAAATATGTTACTGTTTATATCTTTCATTGGACTAACAAAATTGTTTTTGAGGCTAGCTTTCAAGAGTTAAACTCCCTTCATCAGATCAGTCACTGACCTGATAAAGAGACTGTAACACATTATCTCCTGGATGGCCATTTTTGTATCAGGTTAAGCAATGGATAGTTCGGACTTCACACAAAGGCTATTGGAAGTAATAACTCTCAAAAGTCAACCTCAAAAAAGATTTTGTTAGTCCAGTAAAAAGCATCACCTGCAACATATTTGTTTTGTTTTTTTTCTCTTCTACATTGTTGACTGGACTAACATGGCTACCAGATTTCTTTGCTAGAAAGACTGCCTGTAAAACCATTGCTTTCCTAAAAGTCCCTCACAACACTGACACTCTGGTTGTAGATACGGATGATCACATCACTGTCCCGTCTTTCATTTCATATATTTATAGTTTATTTCTCCAGGTTATGCAACATGTCATTTTCAGTGGGGTCTCAGCTTCTGCATTTTTCTGCAGCTAGGTGGACAGGCGCACTCTGGGTGGTAAAATGACTTGCTTAAGGTCCTGCAGGGTGTATTTGGCTCTGGTCGGGCAGCTGACATTCAATGCCAA
Organism: Neoceratodus forsteri; assembly: GCA_016271365.2. Classification (NCBI taxonomy): domain Eukaryota; kingdom Metazoa; phylum Chordata; order Ceratodontiformes; family Ceratodontidae; genus Neoceratodus; species Neoceratodus forsteri. The sequence goes on along the minus strand of CM028131.1, from coordinate 1,409,388,917 downwards.
AAAATCAAAGAAGGAGTGCTACCTGGGAGGGGAAAGACTGACTGCCTCCGACCAGGAGCGTGATCTTGTAATTATGAACGCGGATGACTTAAAGGTGGGAAAACAGTGTGAAAAGGCAGCACTGAAGGCCAATGGAATGCTGGGATGCATGGGTAATCACAAGCAGGAGTAAGGAGGTGGTCCTGACACTGTACAGAGCACTGGTCATGCTGCACTGGAGTACGGTGTCCAGTTTTGGAGGTCTCACCTCAAAAAGGACATTGACTGGATAGAGACAGTTCAGAGAAAAGCAACAAAGATGATACGAGGATTGCAACAGATGTCACACGAAGAAAGACTGAGTGAACTAAACATGTGTTCCCTGGAGCAGATAAAGGAGAGGGGAGACATGATCGAAATGTTCAAGTACATAAAAGGAGTAAACAAGGTGCAGGCACAGGAACTTTTTCACTTCAAAGAGGCCAGTAGAACTAGGGGCCACAATCTGAGGCTGAAGGGAAGGAGGTTCAGTACCAACAACAGGAAGTTCTTCTTCACGGAGAGGGTAGTGGACACTTGGAATACTCTTCATCCAGGAGTGGTAAGTGCTACAATGGTGGGGGATTCTAGAGGGTGTGGGATACACACAAAGAAGCCCTCACACAAAAGGGCAGCTGGGGGATAAGAAAAGACAACAACACAGGTCAGACTAGATGGACCTCGCAGTCTCCTTTTGTTGTCACCTTCTATGTTTCTGTTTCTTTAGACCTGTGATTGCCCAGTTCCCAAACCAGTGCCCTAACCACCATGGTAAATAATTCATTAGGGTAAAAGAACAATCTTCATACAAGAGAGCCCTTGGGAGACAGCAGTATTACAGAGGTCATACTTAATCTGACACAAAATACATACAGCAACAATTGCATGGATTGCTTGCTAGCTGTAGTCACAAGTACTGTGACTGGGCTGGAAAATTGGGAAACACTGAATGCTATTTTAAAAATATGTTGTTTATTCTGCTTTTTGTCCTTCAATTAGGTGGGACAGAACCGGTGCAAATATTAACAATTGCTCTGTTTTCCCAGAGTAAAATAATTGTGAAACTACATGAACTAGACCGTTACGAGATCTAACAAATTAAAAAATAAGAATAATATTTAACAGTCACTACAGTGAAGTGGAACACAGTGAGATAAACTCGACCAATGACACTGTATTCCACTTCATTGTAGTCTTCAGCTCACCTGATGTCACTCGGTTCTGGAACTGCTAAATGACTGGGTAGGAAAAATACTGCATTAATATGGAATACTAAATAAGGGGGGGAAAAAAGGCTATTTCAAAACAAACACACAAAACAATACATTGGGGTTATAAACCAGACTGCACACATGCCCAGATTTACAAGTATAACGAAACAATGTAAACAACATTGCTTATGTTCCCTTTAAGTGATATCATTCAGCCAGAATATACAACGGATTATACCATGCCTACCTTAAATCCTGTGACCTGATTGGTCAACTGGCATCTTTAGCCATGGTTAAATCTCATGACAACCCACGCATAAAGTGCCAGCTGACCAATCACCACATAATGGTACAAAGTGAAGTGCTGTGGTCCAGTTGGTGGATTACCTATCTACGCCAGCGTTCTTCAAATCGAGATGTCTTATTATCCGTGGTATAAGTTAATTTTTCTAGTATACGTATATATAAACATAGAATCTGACATCAGATAAGGACTGTTTAGCCCACTCAGCCTGCCATTTTTTCCTTACTTAGAGTGTTATTGCAGACCCTACTTGATCTTCGGCTCTTTCTCCCCCCACTTCCTTTCCACTAAGATTCCCTTCTCCTTGTCCCATGCATTCTTGAACCCCAACACTGTTTTCACCCCCACCACCTCTGCTGGAAGACTGTTCCAGGCATCCCCCACTCTTTCTGTAAAGAAGATACTTCCTCACATCCCTTCTAAATCTACCCCTCCAGCTTTACTGCATGTCCCCTTGTTTGAAAATGCTCTCCTCCTGTCCTTATTTACCCCCTTCGGTATTTATAAGTCTCAATTATATCCCCCCTCTCCCTCCTCTCTTCCAGGGTGTATATACTAAGGTCCCTCCAGTCTCTCCTCACAGGGCTTCTGATGCAGACACTGCACCATTTTAGCTGCCCTCCTCTGGACAGTCTCCACTCTGTCTATGTTCTTCCAGCAATGTGGTCTCCAGAACTGGGCACAGTACTCCAGGTGGGATCTCACCAGCGATCCATACAGAGGCAACACCGCCTCCTTCTTTATGCCTGCGACACCCCTCCCCATGCACCCCAGCACCCACGAGCCCTCCAAACTGCCCTGTTGCAATGCCTGGCCACATTTCTTTCTTTAATAACCAGGTAGGTACACTGGTCCAAGGGGACATTTTCAGGAATGACCTAGGCCATCGAGATGGCACATACAGAACATTAGAATCAACATATAAGTAGAGGTGATACATCCAGTCAAGCCAAGCCTAGTATATAACAGTTCATATGCCTAGCATTCAGATAATATACAGAGATGTAGCGCCACAAAAAATAAGCAATGTGACCATTAAGATGGATGACTAGCTTAACGACAGTGTAGCAGGTGGAGCCTGGTATGGGAAGAGTGCCCCATCGCTTGTCAGGAAGGGCACTTACAAACCGTGGCGGTTAAGAGGGCATTTTTAAAATGCGATTTGAAGAGGTGGGAAGTGCCTAGTGAGTGAACGGTGGCCGGCAAGCCATTCCAGAGCCTGGGGCAGTGACAGAGAAGGCTCTCTGACCTATCTTGGCTGCAGTCAGGGGATGCTCAAGGAGCCATTGAAAAGAGGACCTCAGTTCCCATTTGCCTTTCCTAATACTACTGAGTCTAAATAGTGGGGAGTAAACTGTATCATGAAAGGACTTTTCAATAAGGATACCCATTGGGTACTCATGGTGGGCCAGCGGAGTCATTCAAACAAGTTCAACCAAACATCAAGTAAAGAGAGCAGTGGTGGGTGTTATGCAGAGCCAGTGTGGCAAACCTGCAGATGCTGTTAAAGGTGGTATTGAGTAAAACGAAGGTACAATTTCAGGTCTGGGTAAAAACAGGAGAGCAGTAATCCAGGAGGGATAGAAGTGTGCCCTGAGCAAGGGCCAGGTGCACCTTGGTGGTCATGAGATGCTTTAGGCGGAAGCAGACACAGAGTTTCTGGTTCACACACTTGACAACTTGCCCTGTGTGAACTGTGAAGGTTAGGGAAGGGTCAAGGGTGATCCCCAGGCATTTGAATGTAGCTACTTGTTCAATGGAAGACCCATCTGAAGTGAAAATGCTCAGGGTGGAGGAGGTATTATGCCCTGAAGTGCCTTTTGCGAGCCTCAGTTTAGACTCACAGAGCATTGTCTTTGTTTTGTTTGTCATTTTTTTGGCACTGATGAATAGTCTGTTCGAGGCAAACAACTTTTGGACAGCCCCAAATTCTCTGGAGAGTAACAGGGATAAATTCAATGAGCTGCTATCTTATCCCTCTTGTAAGAATAAGACCCTCCATGTACATTAGCATGTGACAGTCTGTGCCAGCCCCAAGGAGGTGTCTGATGAAGAGGGAGAACAGGACAGGCCCTAGTATGGACCCTTGGAGAACTCCACTATGCACCCCTAGGTGCTGGAAGTGCCCCCCCCCCCAATACAGACCATTTGAGATCTCCCAGTGAGATAGATGCATAACCATGCCATGGTAACTGTTGAAAAACCAAAGAAGCGGAGTTTATCAAAGAGGATGACATGATCAACTAAGTCAAAGGCCTTAGATCCATTAAGATGGCACCAGTAAGCCTGCCTTCATCCGAGTTCCTTAAGATATGGTCAGTGAAACAGGCCAGTGCAGTGGTGAAACTGTGGACCTTTCTAAAGCCATGCTGGTGGGGAGAGAGCAGACTGTACTTCGAGATGTGGTCGGAGATTTGCTGGAGGACAATTTTTTCCAGAATTTTGCTTAAGTAGGAGAGGATGGATGCTGTCCTGTAATTTTCGAGGAGCTTAGTGTCACCTGATTTGAATACAGGAACAACTCTAGCCTGTTTCCATATCAAAGGGATGGACATGTGGTAAGGGACAGATTAAATAAGGTGGCTAAAGGACTGGCAATGAGGTCAGCTATCAACTTAAGAAACTGAAGGTAAAGACCGTCGCTACCAGCACCACCAGAGAGAGCCCTAAGGAGATGACGGAACTCTGTGGGAGAAGTGGTCTTAAAATAGACAGTATGTATGCCGGACTCTTCCACATTCCCCTCACTAAGAGTGGGTGTGAAGTCCTTGGATGGGAGCTTAGCCAGGTATTTGATTAGGTTGGTGAATTTGTGGTTCAGAGCTTCTGTGACTTGAAGGGGCTCCTTTCTGGCCATTAGAGCGCCAGCATTAGTGCGCCGGCACATCAGGGAAGTGATTTTGGGATTCACGCCCCCTCCCTGAGGTCCATCCCCTCAGAGTTGGAATAATAATAAAGGGGGGTGTAGGGGTGTGGGCACAGCCCCCCGCAAAAACAGGGGTCGTCGAAATCCTGACTTGGCGCACTGATGACCAGGCGAACTAACGCTGGCACTCTGGGTGGAACTGAAGGGGCTCAGGTAAGATGCCTGTTTTTGTGCACAGGTTGATGTGGCTCTGCTTGGAGCCTGAGATTAATTAGGGAATTCACCATGGCCCTGAACCTACGAGGGTGACTTAGATTGCAAGCTTGTTGGTTTTTCAGGAAGGAAGCCTTAAGGGATTTGAATTCATGCTTACAGAGATTCTAAAGCCTTCAGTAGTTGTTCTAGGTGGCAGGGGATGGGAAGGATTTTTAGGCCACCCATAAGGCATCCCTTTGTTTAGTTTTTAAAGCTCATTTGTTAGCCATTTAGAGTTTCCTCCCCTCACTCTCTAGGTGGTGGTCAGGAAGTGTTTGTCCTGGATAGAGTAAAGGGCAGCAGTACGGAATCCCTGGGCAGAGTACACATCAGTTTGAGCAAGGAGGGCCGACCAGTTTACAGCCCTAATGTCCAAGCACAGCTTACCCATGTTGCAACTGCAGGAAACCCCTAAAGGACAAAAACTTGGGTGGGGGAACATGGATGCTGACAGGACCACATACAAAAAGTGGGGGAGTGGTCACTGATGGAATAAGGCAGCACCCCGACCTGAAGGATCCTGTCCTCCCAGTTTGTTATAATCCAATCAAGGACTGAGTGACTGGAGGACTTGGGAGTTGGTCCGAGTGGGCGAGATATTAATTTGGGTGAGTTTGTTTTTTTTTTAGCTGTTTTAACAACTCCCCACACTCCTGCTGTTGAACATTTAACCAGTTTATGTTGAAATCTCCTACCACTATGAGATCCCTTGAGGGACAGCAGCTGCCAAAGCACTAGGTTAGTTGGAAAAGTCCATTCAGGCCATTCTTAGGAGGGTACTCACAAACAGCAGGCAGTTCAACTGCACAGTCTCCAGAGCTTCAAAAGGATACAGTCCAACAAAAGTGTAGAGGATAAAGGCAGCACTTTATTTCATATAAAGAGGCCAAAAAAAACAACTAGCCTACCAGCAGGTAAAACATACGCCCCTCCTTCAATCCAACAGCCAAACGTTTTTGAGCGTGACTTGCACTTTCTCAAGGCTGAGTAATGCCAGTAATGGCAAGGCTTTTAAGGGCAACAATTAAAGTGACAGTGCATAACAATTACAGAAATAATAATGTCTAATGCAAGTGATTATGTGTCCCTATAAATAAACATGCCCCTTACAGGGTAAAAAATGATAAAAACACATGTAAGCACTAAAACTAATCCACCGGGGCAATGCAAGGTTGTTCTGGGACAACCTTAAAGAACTTAAAGGGGCACTGTCAGCGTTTGACCGTCATTTCTGGCTAAAATCAAACAGTGTGCTTCTTGATGCAAACCACTAAACATATGCTGCAGAATACTACTATGTATAATAAAGGTAATGTTTTTTTAACAGTTTGACAATTTTTAAAACAAATACCTTTTCACCCGTCCCGGTCATAATGCCCCGCGATTCCAGAAGTACATCCAGGTCGGGACCATGCGCCTGCCATGAGCGCGATCCTGAAGTGCATTTTTTTCATATACAGCATATGGCGTTATACTGTACCTACACCCACATGATTCTAAAATGCCCCGTTTATCTCGCTTCAGCAAACGAGTACTGGAAGTACTTTAATTCTTATTTTTAAGTCATGGCCGAAATCCCACACATGTGCACCAACGGCATGACTAAAAATCTTTCGCAAGAGCATGCCATCAGTGCGCATGCGCGGGATTTCGGCCATGACATAAAAATATGAATTCAAGTATTCCCAGTGTTCATTTTGCCGGTGCCGATAAACAGAACATTTTTTAATCATGTGGGGTACAGGCACAATGTAACACCATATGCAATGTATGACATAAATGTACTTCAGGACCACGCTCGTGGCAGATGCGCGTCCCCGAGGGGGGTCCTGACCTGGATATGCTTCCGGAATCGTGGGGCATTGCGATCGGGATGAGTGACAAGGTATTTGTTTTAAAAAGTGCCAAACTGTTAAAAAAAATCACCTTTATTATACACAGGAGTATTCTGCAGCATATGTTTAGTGGTTTGCATCAAGAGGCACACTGTTTGATTTTAGCCAGAAATGACGGTCAAACACTGACAGTGCCCCTTTAATGGAAAAGCAAGGATGCCACCACCCTCCCAGCTAATTGTCAACAATGCCTACTCCTTGGACCCACTTAAAATCACCAACTGCCTAAATGCCACATTCTCTGACCTGAGTGCTATCCTTCCAAACAACTTCTTCGACCCTACCCCCATAACCCATGAACCAAACAATGCCTACCCCCATTTCCATCTCAGGGTTATTACTAGAATGGAAGCAAGGCCAAACCTTGCAAATGCCCTTGGGGGTTCAAACTATTGCAACGACTCCTTTGATATGAGAATCCTTAACTTGGTACTAGACTTGGTACTTTCACCACTGACTGATCTCCTTAACCTCTCCCTATGTGTGCAGCAATTTCCTACAGACTGGAAGTCGGCCACTATCACACCAATTCTGAAGAATGGGAACCCCACCTCACCCAATAATTACCGGCCCATCTCCATTCTACCACCCTCTCAAAAGCACTGGAAAAGATCATTGCCACTCAACTCTCCGACTACCTACTTACGCACAACATACTATGTAGAGAACAACATGGCTTTAGAACAGGGCAAAGCACAACTGCCCTCACAGAGTTCTCTAACTTGCTGCACAAAGCCCTGGATAAGAAACACCTAGCAGGAGCAGTATTTATTGACCTCTCTAAAGCTTTCGATACTGTCTCACATACCCTGCTCCTAAATACTCTCCATCTCACCGGGCTGTCCCTTGGACCCATCACATGGTTTGCAAGTTACATCTCAGATAGGTCCCAATGTGTTAAGATCTACAACACTCTCTCGACTACCCTGCCTGTCCACTCTGGAGTTCCACAGGGTTCCACCCTCGTCCCTTATTATTCAGCTTCTTCCTGAATACCCTGACAAAACCCTGCCCAAGTAAACTTCTGTTCTACGCTGATGATGCGGTTCTGTTTACTGCCAACCCAGATCCCACAACCCTACAGTCCTCACTACAAATTGCATTCAACCACTTGGAAAACTGGTTCACAAACCACAGATTGGTGGTCAATGTAAAAAAGACTAAGTCAATGCTCTTTGCCCACCAGCAAAGCAGGAACGCAAATGCCCAGCTAAAAATCTTTTCCAAAGCCCTCTCCCCTTGGAGCAGGTCCATACCTACAAATATCTGGGCCTTACATTTGATCCCAGCCTCTCATTCCACCCAAACATCGATAACCTCACCTCAGCCATAAATATTTGCACAGGACTACTGTATCGACATAGAGAATGCCTGCTGCCAGAGGCCCTCAACCTTGCGATCACCTCCTGTGTTCTCTCTCTAGTAGATTACGGACTAACCACATACGCAGCCGCTGACTACATGGCTCTGATTAAAATCCACATAGCCATCAACAAAGCATGCAGACTCTTCACTGGGGTAGACAGGCGTACCCACGGCTGCACCCTGTATGCGATAACAAATATCCTCACTCTTGGTGAAAGAGTCCACTACCAAACAGCTCTCCTCACCAAAAAAATTCATCTAGGTCTCACACCCCCTGGAGTTTCTGCCACCCTCTGCTCAGCTCATGCCACAGCTAACACCCGCTCAGCTAACAAACTGATATGGACTGTCCCCAGGGTTACGACCTTACTAGCTCAAAGGTCCTTATACCACAGAGCACCGTTATGGTACAATGAGCTCCCTTCAGCCATTTCCTCTATCACCAGATTGGCCCCATTCAAAATAGCCCTCAAAGACCACATACTTTCCACCCGCCACTGCCAGTGCACCGGCCAATATGGGTTGCGACTCAACACCACCAACACCTGGCTACCGAGCTCTGACCAGGCCTGCCAGGTCCTTTCTCAGTATTAGAGCTGTGATACAGATGACTACAAGTGCACCTGACTATCAGTACACACCCACACCTCACAGAGTAGGCTTGGGCTAAAATGCCTGTACCCTACTGCTGTTAACTCTCAACAAAAGACTGACTGTGCAGTGACAAAGTCGGCATCCCGATAGCTTCCAAAAGGTAGGTAAAATGGGACTATTAAAAAATATGAACCAGTATTTGAAAAACAGCAGAAAATGTACCTGTAATTTAACTGTTGATGGTGTTCTCCTAGATGCTTCTTAAATGTACAGGACGCAAGCTACACACTACCTGAACTGTATATTGTCACTTATATTCTCCTTAGACTTGCTTTAGCTACCCTTCCCCGCCACTGTTGTACTGTACTGCTTATATCCTACGTTTTCCTTTACCACTTTGAATTATTGTATTATACATGCAATTACTATGTTGTGTACTATGCTGATATTTTGTATTTTGACGAGGATCCTTTGTAAATGAGTCTTTGACTCAAAGGTTGTAAATCTGATTTACTCAATAAATAAATAAAATAATAAAGCAAACATCAAACACACTCAAAAAATCACTTCAAAAAATAAATAAACAAAATGGAAAGGGGAAAAAGAAGGATAAAAGGAGGGGGGACAGTATGTGGAAGGGAAAGGAAGGGAAGGGAAGGGGAAAAATGGATAAGGGAAGATAGTTAAAAAGCATGCAACAATACTGTACTGCCTCCAAATATAACTGATGATAAGGCTATGAAAATTCATAATGCCCGATACCCATGAGATATTATAAATACCACAACAATAAATAATGTTGCATACTTATTCTAACCAAAAAACAGCTAATATGGATGCAGAACCACAATAACACTGAAGGCTGAAATATCACTACTACAAATATGGTGCCAGTGGAAAAGATTCATTCAGACCTGGATATTCCTAAGATCGTAACCTTAACTGCCACAGTGTTTCTCGTTGAAGCAACTTCTGATCTAAATCCACACCCCTTATAGATTCATGGACCTTTTCAATAATTTTTAAAAGGAAACTATGTCCCTTCCCTTTATGGCGTACATGTTGCACCAAAGTGCTAACACCATCCTGTTTCTATATACTCCTAATGTGTTGTCTAAAATAAATAGTTCCTTAAATTTCTGCCTTGTTTTTCCTACATAGAATGCAGTACACGCTTTGAAACTAGGAAGGTAAATAACATTTACTGGTGCTACAAGTTGCAAAGTCCAAGTATAGAACTTGTTCCCCATCACTAGATTCCAAAATATGTTCCCTGGACCAACAAAAGGGCAGAAGCAACAATTGCTACATTTCAAAGTGCCATTCAGAAGATGTTTAAAATGTTCTTTCTGGCTGTGCTGATCCCAGTACATACTGTTAACTAAGTGGTCTCTTAAATTAGGGCCCTTTTTGTACACGATTCTAGGAAAATTTTGGGTTACTCTTTCAAGTTTCTTATCAGTCTGGGGAATATGCCAGTTATTCAAAATGACATCCCTCACATCTTAGATTGAGGGATAAAGGGTACAATTAATACAGGGGGTGTCATTCATCACAAACTTATTGTTCTTTGCCCTGGTATGTAAACCAAGGATATCATTTCTATCCCTATTTTCAGCTTTTTGTTTTGCACTGGTCACCAAAACATTATTGTAACCTATATCCTAGAACCTGTTAGTCAAAATATCAGCACATTTGTTATGATCCTCATTCAGAGTATAATTTCTTTTAAGTCTTAAATATTGGCTCACTGGAATATTGTTTTTAACATAGTTAGGATGACAACTATTAAAGTACAAGAATATTTTTTTATCGGTCTCCTTCTGTACAATTCAGTTATTAATATCATTATTATTATTACCCTTTTTGATTAGCAGATCCAAAAAGTTGATCTGCTCAAGGTCAAAGTTAAATCAAAGCTAAGATTCTGATTCGTCTGTTCCAAATATTGTACAAATTCAAAAAGTTCAGCTTCAGTTCCTTTCCAAATTAGGAACAGATCATCCATATATCTTTTGTATAGAACAATCCTGTCCTTAAAAAAGCTGTCATGACCATAAACAGCCTGATTTTCCCATTCAGCCATATATATTTATAACTGTAACTGCATAGTTGGGGGCCACAGCAGCCCCCATGGCTGTATCCTTTTTCTGTATAAAAACACCATCTTTAAACAGAAAACTCCTGCAAGTCAATATCTATTTTAGCATTAGAATAATCAGTGGGTTCATATGTCTCACTGCTTCCAACCCCTCCTGATGGTAGATGTTGGTACACAGCGACCCGACATCCATGCTGACCAGATACCAATCAGGCTGTATATTAACATCCCCCAAATTGTAAGAAGATTGGTGGTATCTTTCAAGTAGGATCTGGTACCGTGAGCCACAGATTTAATGTGGGCGTCTACATATTGTGCCAGAGGTTCGGTAACCGAACCATTACTGGCAACAATTGGTCTAGCAAGTGGTTTTAGCCTGCTTTTGTGAATTGGCAGCCCAAAAAGAAATGTCTTAACAGGGAAATCAACCTGTAGAAAATGAAATGTCTCAGTATCAATCACTCCATTCATGAGGGCGTCATGTAACAAAACATCAATGTTCCATTTATAGTCTGCCGTTGGATCCTTCAATAAAAGAGTATAAAAATCCTCAGTGGGTAGCTGACCCAGCTTTTCATCTCCGTATTCCATCCTATCCCATGCCACAATTAATCCGTCCCTGTAAGGCACATGTGATCACTTGTATTCGACATTATTAATTCTGTAATTGTTATGCATTGTCACTTTAATTGTTGCCCTTAAAAGCCTTGCCATTACTGGCATTACTCAGCCTTAAGAATGCGCAAGTCACACACAAAAACATTTTTGGTTATATATGGATGTCCTGCATGTTTTTTTGAGTGCTCACCTTTTGGAACTCATTGTTGTGTGTGGGGCTGGCCGCCCTTCTGTGAGCACCATCCATGCAAAGGTTGACCACGTGGTGGTGGCTTACCTTGGAACTGTTTGCAGAGTCCCAATGTCCTCTGTGAGAGTCCTTAGCATGAGGACCACAGTGCGGAAGGACTGCTTGAGGGTAGCCAGTAAAAACCTGCAGATCAGCGGAACAGATAAGGGGAGTAAAGGAGTATTTCACTATCATCTTTGCATGCATTACTCCCATTTTCTGATTTTAGGAATTTTTCTTCCCACCCTGCACATTTATAGCATGTTAGTATATGTTCATATCTGGCAGCACCATACAATGCTGCCAGCTATGTATTCACACATTCACAGATGGTGACAGAAACAGCATCAGTTGTGTTCAGTGCAGGAGACCGTTTCAAAAGTGTCTCAACAGACAGCCAGAAAGAAGGGCAGTTGGAACACAGTAAAATGTTCAAAATAGGGTCACAGCACTGCACTGCAGTAAGTAGGTAAGTATGTGAAGATACCACAGCAGTATCAGACAAAGGCAGTCAGTGACTGCAGGCACCCAGTAAGTTTGAAACTGTTTATAGGTGGGGTGGGGGAAAGTCTGAAACCGGTAAATGGATGTTATTACTACCATTTACGTGAAAATACTACCAGGCAGATGAAGTTAGCAGTAAATACATCCTAGTCCAAAACATTATCTGGACCACTGCTGCAGATGCCCACCTACTGGACAATGCCGGAAAAACAGTGAGGGAATTCAAGAATGCATGGGACAGACATAAAGCAATTCTAGTGGGGGTGGGAAGAAGAAGTAGGCTGTTGGTTAACTACTGTAGGATCTGCAGCTTATCCAATAGGTAGGGAAATGGTCAGACTGGGTGGTCCAAGTGGTCCTTATCTGCTGTCAAAGTCTATGTTTCTATGCAGCAATGCAGGACTCCAAACAGAGCTAGTCCCGGTGGTCCCACAGCAATCGTTGGGGAGGCAACCCTGAAAAGCCCCCTCACAACCCTGCTCCTCAGTGTTCTGGCTCATCAGATACTGCCATCTCATCGCCCTTTTCCTGTTTGGTGGTCGTCACTACCTCTCCACCCATTTTGCACTCCGCCTCTGGTTTCTGTGCTCTTTGTACTCCGCCTCAGGGGTTCCACGCTTTAAGTGCACGATTCTGCACTTTTTCACATTAAAACCCAGAAGCTATACCCTTGACAGCTCTTCCAGTTTTCTCAGGTCTCTGCTCATTCTCCACCCCCGGGAGTTTCCACCATACTGCAGATTCCAGTGTCATCCACGACGAGGCAGACCTTCCCTTCCAGCTCCTCTGCAATGTCACTTATAAAGACATAAAAAAGAACTGATCCCAGTGCTGATCCGAGGTACCCCGCTGCTCATCCTCCATTCTCCGGCATGAACTCTTTTTACTACTCTGTTGCCTATCTCCTAACCAATTTCTTACCCAATTCACCCTCTGGACCCACCCCTGAGCTGCCCAGCTTCCTTATGAGTCTCCTACGTGGAATGGTGTTGAAAGACTTATGAAATCTAGGTCGGCCACATCCACTGCTCCACCCTGATCTAATTCCCTGGTCACCCAGTCAAAGAATTCTATCAGATTTGTTTGACATGACCTTCCCACCACCATGAATCCTTGCTGCCTCAGGTCTTCTGAGCCACTGGATTCAAGATAATCCACAATCCTCTCTTTCAGCAGTGATTCCATTAACTTTCCCACCACTGATGTCACGCTGACTGGTCTATAGTTGCCAGTCTTCTCCCTGCTACCACTTTTGTGAACTGAGATTACATCTGCTCCCCTCCAGCCCTCTGGAACCACTCCTGTTTCCAGTGAGTTGTTAAATAGGATTGTCAGAGGTGCAGCCAGTACCTTCCCGAACTCCCTCAATACCCTTGGATGTATCCCATCTGGCCCCATCGCTTTGTCCACTTTCTGATCTGTGAGTCCCTTCAGGACTCTCTCTTCCGAGAAAGCACTAGTGTCCACCTCCCTCCCTCTAAAGCTCCTATTAATTTTTTGTGGGCCTCCCCTTCTCCTTCCTCAGTGAACAGTGACCTAAATATCTGCCTTTTCCTTGTCCTCCTCTCAGGGTATGAAATAAACAGTAAAAATTGATTAGCAACTGTATGCATAAAAATGCTAATCAGCTGTGACAATACATAGCACTTGGCAAGAATGATTAACAAACATTTAAAATTTTATATAGAACATTTATATAGTTTCATTAATATTGTCTACTGTGCCATGCACTTACTTAAAAAATTATCAGCAGTCTACTGCTATGAATTTCTGGAAATGAGCATAATCTCCTGTTTTGTGTAGCGTTTTTCTATGTTACACCAGCTATTTAATACCCTGCCTCTACACAATCCCCCTCTTTCCTTCTTAACCTTACAGTCCTTCACCTGATTTTCCCCTTTTTACTTACATACCTAATAAATGTCTTGTCCCCTTGCGTTAACACCTGGCTATTCTCTTCTCAATTAGTGCCTTTGTGCTCCTTACTGCTTTCCCTGCTTCTCTCTGTTTCCCTGATACACCTCCCTATCCTCCTCCCTCTGCATCTCCTTATACCTTCTGAATGCTACCCTTTCAGCCTTTACCTTTTCAGCCACTTCTTTCCAGAACCATAGCGGTCACTTTCTCCTCTTGCCTTTGCTCACTTGCTTGGGGCAGAGGTTTGTTGCCTTCACTGTGCCCTCCTTTAGCTTTACCCACTGCTTCTCCACCCCACCCGGTCATTCCTGAGGCATGTCTTCATCTGCCTATGTCTACCTTTCCCTCTATGCACGTGTCTGTTGCAATGTAAATAATGGCATACCTAAACCTCTGTATAGTCTTCTTGTTTAGGTTCTCTGCCTCTCCTGTAAATAATTTGTCAAGGCCCAGTACCTAATGTGCAACAGGCTTCATTAATGCACCTTATGAACTGTAATGTCTTCATGTTCTTCGTTCCATAAGTTGTTGTTTACTTGCTGTATGTAACTGTTTCTCATGATGAAATATGACGTGGAGGCTTTGAAAATTAGTCTTTGACTCAAAGGATTGTAATTCCGATCTCTGACAATAAATAAAAGTTCTCTCATCTTTTTATATTCTGTCTTCCTGAAGACCTGGACTCTTGCCCTTAGGTAGTTCGGTTCTGCAGCCATCCTTATGTTGGTTGAACCACACTGTATGGTGATCACTGGTCCCTAGGTGGCCTCCCACCTTGACATCTGAAACACTGGCCCTGTTAGTGAGTACCAGGTCCAGTACTGTCTCATCACGCATGCACTCCCTGACTAGTTGCCCGAGAAATGCCCCCAGCAGGGAATCCAGGATGTTCCTGCTTCTAGCTGAAGCTGCAGCTGGGAGGCTCCAATCTATATCTGGCAGACTGAAGCCCCCCACAAGCAGCACCTCCCCCTTTTCTGCCATTCTTGCCAAAGGCTTCCACAAGTACTCCATCCAAATCCTCCCCCTGTGTTGGAGGTCTGTGGATCACACCAGTGCGAACAGTGGCTCCGTTTCCCATCTCCAGAGTGACTCACAGTATCTCTGCCGCCCCCTCATGGATTCCCTGTATGTCCATTGCTTTTATGCCTTCCCTCACATAAAGCACCACATCCCACCCTGTCCTTCCTGAACTGAGTATAGCCTGGTATGGCTATGTCCCAGTCATGGTTCCCAGTGCACCATGACTCAGTGGCCACAATATCCAAGTCAGCCTCTGCCGTGATGGCCTCTAGGCCTGGAATTTCATTTCCAAGACTTCTAGCATTCGCACATGTGGCCGTTCAGATTCTGTTACCACTCTGCTTGCTAACCCCCTTTCTTTCATTTTTGTCCTCCCCCAGTTTTAATGTTCTCATTCCCATCCCCCTTAATTTCTACCACCCTGCTTCTTTTATTAATTTGCACTCCTGGGGATTTATCTCCCCTTGGGTCGTCTCTACTCTGTACTTTAGTCTGTGGTGGGGGGGGGGACCAGTTTATGCCTCCCTGATTCCTTCTGTCACCCCCATCAGCTAGTTTAAATGTTCACCAAAGTAAAATTTAAACTGTCCACCGAGGACTGCGGTCTCCCTCCCAGATGGATGCAGGCCATCACCCCTGTATATGCCCTTATCCCTCCAGGTAGATTCCCAATCCCCAGTGTAGCTGAACCCCTCCTCTCTGCACCATTCCTTCAATCATGAGTTGAAGCTCATGGCGCAAAGAATCCTTTCCTCCCCATTGTACACAGGCAGCACCTCAGTGAAAGCCACTAAGCGTGCTATCTAAAACCCCTCACCAGCTCCCTAAACTCCTCCAGCACTATCTCAGCCCCATCCCTAACCAGCTCATTAGTCCTCAGGTGCATAATGACATCCAGCTCTTCCTCCTGCCCTGCTGCCCTAGCAATCCTCAGGATCCACCTCCCACCCCTCCAGGGTATGGCGTTGTGCAGGCACCTTACCTCCCTCTCCTCCTCCCTTGCTATTCCTAAATCTATCCTCCTCACAACCAAGTCCCCCACCAGAAGTTGCTTCCTCCTCCTCCTCTGGGGTCTTCTACCACCTTCCTTGGGGTCTCCACTGAGGAGGACCCCCACATCCTCCCCGGCCTCTACCATGGGTGCCTCCTGGGAGTCCCACCCTGGCAGAGCAGCACAGGAATTATGTAGTGGTATCAGCTGAGGAAAGTGCCCCTGACCCACCATCCCCACTCTTCCGGAGCCTGCCACTGTCCAGCCATTCTTCCTTCCTCAGGGGTCGAAACTGACACTGGCCCAGTAACCAAATGCTGGCAGATTTTCTATTGGTCTAATAAGATTCTCTTTTAACTAGCTCTGTGGGCTTTTTCTGGAGAAGGTAACATTTCAATAAGTACACCAGCTGGGCCAGTGGAAACGTCTGTGGGACAAGTGTATTTTCCCAGTCACTAGCCCTGATGGCTTGTGGCTGCAAATCTTAATTTCGACCCCTGCTCCCTGGCATCCCCTGAGGTAACAGTGGCAGACTTGGTGGTCCCTGGGTAGGGGAAGAGGTCCTCCAAATCCTAGCCAGTGAGGACTGGAGTTTATCGACCTCCTCCTTCAGCCCAGAAAGGTGCATGCAGATGGGGCAGCACCGCAGTCTCCAGAAGATCGCGCCGAAAACTGCCACCCAGCATTCCCTTTGCTCCTCTGTACCTTTACCCTAGATAGAGTTTTCCCTTCTAACCCACTCAGTTGTTCACTCTTCTATGAAATGTCTTCCTCCTTCCTTTACTCCTTACCTTTCTCTGCTTTTTCCTTACTGAGGCAGCCACACCATCGCCTTCACCTAACTTTTTGCTACCTTACCCTTGATAGGTTGCTATTAACGCTTCCCTACACCCTCCTTAGAAACTCATTATACTCCTACCTGAGATAGGGTGTTGCACCTATTCCCAGTTCTGGCCTACCATTAACCCTCCACGCTTACCTGCAGTGAGTGATACAACGGAAGTGAACAGGAACCCTAACTCAGTCAACTGGCAGGGTCCCCTGCTTTCCTGCTGATGCCTGCCGATGCCAGTTACCTATTCCACTCCTTCACTGCTCCACTCACTAACTGGGACACAAACGTCAATTGGACACGTCAGGAGGGAGTCCTTTTACAGTGCACTTATTAGAGGGCACTACGCCTCTGTCAGCTCCACCCCAGCTGCACATTTGATTCACAGGACTTCCTGAATCTACTTCAGCCCCAAGATTAATCTCCTGAACTAGTTTCCCCTGCACTAACTGTTACAATTTTAAAGACAAGTTTCAAAGTGCCCAGAACACTGCCTACAAATCTCTTTTTTTCTTCCCACTTACCGTGCTACTTTCAGCATTAAGCGAATTATAAATAAATGAAAATATACCTTTCAGGTAAAGCTAGGTTCTTACACTCCTCTCTGTCAGCAAAGTTTGTATTACCAGCCTATATGTTGAATAACAGTACACCAGTGTTCGAGCGTGGGAGTTTTTTTCTTGTATAACATAACCGTGTTATTGTTTTCTTTGTAGCCATTATAAATGCCAATAACAATTTAAGTGTTTGCCCACATAAGTGGCTGCCAGGAGGGGATAGCCAGAACTATCGAAGGGGGGTAACTTCTAACTTCCCTGTGACTGCCTGCAAAATGGGCGGAGAGCTGGGCAAAGCCAAAAGATATGTGTTTAATTCACCGATCTTTCACCACAGTCTCTCCAATAGCATCCTCTTTCCTGACCTGCATATTATGCCACTATCTCTGGAGAGCAAAAAAAACAAGAGAAGGGCACGTCCATGCAAACTCACGCCGACATGCACAGTACTAGATGTGAGGTGGAGTGCAGGTGAAGCAACTTTAGCCAGATTGCCAGGTTGTGGGACTCTCCCAACTATGAGTTCCACATCTGCAAAACTGAATCTGTGCTGTCAGATGTATCCTGTAAAGCTTTATAAGGCTGACAAGTGAGGTGGGACCGCTTATCCCTTTTCATATGACTCACCAAGAGATGATAGAGTGGTAAACGTTTCTCAGGAGTCCAACTCTGGTCCTAAACTCAATATTTAGCAACTTATATTAAAATATCTAAAGTAGGCCGGCCCGGTAGCTGAGGTTGAGCTGGACGTCACCTCGCGTCACGCCCGGCGACCCGGGTTCGGGAACGAGCCCGGCTGTTGGGTCGGCAGGGAGGGAGAGGATTGTGCATTCGATGGACAACTCCCTCCCCGGGAAGGAGGGGTATGCTCAGTGCTTTCATTCTTCTGGCAGAAGCCGGAGGCGAAAAGCACAGGAGCACATAAAAGAGGGTAGGAGTGGCGATATCGGCGAGAATGCCTTGACATCAGGGTGCCGGCCACTTCCTCAGAAAGGAGGAAAAACACACCGCTGGAACACGAGTAGACAAAGCACCGATACTGACCCTAATTACAACTGCCTGCCTGACCACCAGGGGACCCGACAAGACACTGAAGTTATTGGGGCGCTGGGGTCCCATTCCGTACCCACCTGGGGGGGGGTATATCCAAGGCTCTATGGGGAACCCCTGGGGATTCAGGTAAGGCAAAATTTGTGGGGTGGTGCCTAGGTGTCTTCCGAAGAAGCGTGGCTCCGGGGTCAAGGAGGTGGACAAATAGAAAGTTAAAAAAATATATATCTAAAGTAGTCTGCACTAGGAAATTGAAAAGTGGTTTGCAAGGTAGCAAATGGTATCACTCCATGTGAGTCTAACAGTTAAAAGATGAATCGAAGCCTCAGCCAGCTCAAATTCCTCATCGCTACATCAATTTTATTAGGCTGGTATTCCACATCATAGGGCAGGGTGCTCTGTTTCAGGGCAGCATCTGTTAAAAATGTATGCCTAATTATGGACCAGCAGTGCAGTGTGATATCTGCAAATTTAGAAAATTTGTGGAATGGGAGGCGGCCCAAAGGTTTGCCAAACCAATAGTAGTCCAAGTCAAACAAGTCATTTACCATAAACACACTTTTAAACATAAACTGCGACAACACCTTCTCACCATGGGTACCTGTGCCTGCCCCCACTAAATCCCGCCTCAAGTGAGTAATCCCATTGCTGTAGTCTGCACTTACCCTCTAGCACTTCTTAACCCTGTCACTGTTCCACTGGGTAGCCCCGACCTTGCATTTCACTGACCTGCCATCCTCTCCCATTGCACTGCCACGCCCCCAACCTCTCTTCCATACCCCTACCCCCACCCATCCCCCTGCTTACCATTACCCCTCCATCTTCTCCCCCTTCTCCTCCCTCTGTCTACTCTACTGATGTTTGTCTCTCCTTGACGCAGGCATACATTGTACAATGCCTCAGTATAGTATAACCAGCAACTTTATCTGTACTGTTGTACCGTAACATGTGTTTGTATATTTGCTACTGAACCACTCTGTATTTGAATGTTTATGTATCACTCTGTACTTGTTAACTGACGTGGAACCAATTAATGAGCATTCACTCACTGGTGCTAGCCAAGATTTAAAAATAAATAAAATAAATTCAATCTGTTTCCAAAAGGCTTAGAAGTTAGAGGAAAGCCACAGACATACTGTACATAACTGAGAGGAATACACATGCAACTTCAGATTAGGTGAAAGACTCCTCCTTGGTCTCTACGTAAATGAAGACTAGAAAATCTGATGCTAGGGGGTGCTCCCTGCCATATAAACCTGGATATCAATTTGTTTCAGGATTTGAAATATATGGCCTCTGGTATAACTGGTAAAGTTTGGGGAACATAAAGGATACATAGCAGAATATTCTGTCTCATGACCTCAATGCGCTGGGGGCAGAACCAAGAAGTACTTGGTTCCTCTGCAACACGTCCTCTATCAACTTTTGAGTCAGAGGCTCGAAATTTAAGAGCTCCAGGTGGGACAACTGCTTTGTAAACGTTATTTCTAAATATTTAAATGTGTGTCTCTGCCATTCAAACGGAAATTGGTGTTTCAATTCAATTGAAGGCATGTAGTTATACAACAGGACTTGTGTCTTTTGAGTGCTCTATTTATACCCGGCCAGCTTTCCAAAGACCAAAATAAGGAGATCCCAAACTGCCAGCAGAGAGGTGTCTGGAGATGTTAGGGTGAAAAGGACATCATCGAACAGGGAGAGCTTGAAGTCCCAGCCCACAACTGGGACTCCTATAACCCCAGAAAGACAGCGGATTGCAGCCACCAGCGACTTCAAATGCAAAGCAAAGAAGAGAGGGGACAGGGGGCACCCCTGCCTTGTGCCCCTCTGCACGTTGAAGGGAGGCCCAAGAGATCCATTGATTCTGAGATAAGCTTTAGGGGATGTATAGAGGCCCTGGAATATCGCCACCAGCTCCTCAGAGAAATTGAAGGTTGATAGGGAGGCACACTGGAAAGGCCAGACCACCCTGTCAAAGGCCTTCTCTGCATCCAGGCTTATTTTCCCCCTTTTTTCTGTCGACTAAATGGATACCCTACTGTGGACATGTCTGAAAAGTGGATAATCTCCCATTGGTGTGTCTGAAATGTGGATACCCTACAATGGGTATGTGTATTGAGGAGGCAGTATAGCGCAGTGGGTTAAGGCTCTGAGCTGCAGACCTAGGTTTGAATCCCACAGCTGCCTAGGTGCATACTGTGTGCTCCTGAGCAAGTCACTTAACTTCCTTGTGCTCCCAGGTCGCATCTGGAAACAAGCTTCGGCTTAGTGTGCTACTCCTGGTTAAACAATGTTTCCTTTCCCTAAAATGTGGATAATCTACTGCGGGCATGTCTAAAATGTGGTTGTAGTTGTTTGTGAGGTATTACATGATACTTTTACTCTGTTCTGATTGACATAGAATAGTTACCTGTCGTATAATACGCCGATCATACCCTAGTGGTCTGGTGATGTGATCATGGGAAATTTCCGTACAGCTGTCAGTCAATCAGATTGTTCCCTTTTATCCAAGCCAGTTGTACACATAAACAATAAAATGATGTTCCAGTGAAGCCCTACCATTCAAGCTCCCCAGCAACATATCTCTAAACCCCCTGCCTCATAAATTATTCTTTATTTTTATTTATTTATTTATTTATCCAGGCAAAACACTGTTGAGACAGCTCATTTACAAGGTGGACCTGGGGCATATGCAGGCATATTACAGACAAGTAAATGTAGTAGAACACACAGTACAAATAAAAGGGTACAATCTTACAAATATGTTACAGTCTGTACAACATTTACATGGTACACAAGAGAATAATACAATCATTTGGTACAGCTGTCACTTTGAAGCCACGGTTTTCCCGATAATAATCTAGAATAAAAAGATGTAAATGGTACACTAAGGTCTTGCTAATGTGGTACAGTCTGTGCAGCATTTACATGGTTCACAAGATGACGCATACATCCTATGGTACCGTTGTCACCTTGGAGTCATGGTTATCCCACTGTTGGAGAAAAAGAAAAAAAAAGAATAAGAGTAAGGGTGAAACTGGGATAATAAGGGGGATAGGCGCCAAAGTTATCACATTAGCGTGGACAATTGCAGTGTTCGTTAAAGCATCTGTCAAAGATGATTTTAAACTAGGGTATTTTCACTGGCGGAACAATTTTTAGTGGTTTTTTTTGCATTTTATTCCAAGTGGTGGGCAGGTAGTAACTTATGGCTGCTTTACCGAAACGTGATTTTACCTGAGACAAATGACCAAAATCGGTGTCCCATCTTAAGAAACAGAATATTAGAGCAAGAAGATGTTGGAATGTATAGCTTAGTAGGAAAGGCCTTTTCTGACGGATAAATATTTTGTAACAGAAATTCCTGACATTTCTGTTTTAAATTCCTAATCTTCAGTAACCTGAATGACACATTTTGGAGGGACAGATATTAAAATGACTGAGGCAAGAAAATGATATCCCTGAAAAGGTGGGCCAGCACAGCAGAGATGTAGTGTTTACAGTGTTACTTCATAAACTTATTAGTTTCTTGGAGTTCTGCTCCTAAAATCCCACCAAGCTGCAGTCCTCCTATTTTAACAACACTGTCCCAACTGTCCAGCAGGGGGCACCTCCCCAGACTGGAAATAGAAACAATGTTTAATTTTGCACACTCCTCCACCACACATACACACTTATAGCAATGGTCAGCAATACGGCCCTATTTTTTTTCCTCCTGATGATACACAATATTTAAACACAAAATTGTGTAACAGGCAGCATGATTAAATAAGTGATTGCCAAAAATAATAAATAACAATCTTCCACCTTGCATCCAGTCTCCGATTGGGCCCTAACAGTCTCTTTGTTCCTTATAATATTTAAAGCTTGATTTAATAAAGGCAGCATTTTTGGGTTTCAACTACAAGCACTTCCCAGAATAACACGATACCACCAGTTACAGAGTCATTTCAGAACACCAGCCGGTTTCATTTCGTCTTGACGGCTCAAACTTTACAAAACCTTCAATTAACCAGGTCACTATTTTCATACGATCTTTCTTAGGCTTATCCACAAATAAAAGCCACACAACTGAAATAATTATAGTGGAGGTATCGGAAAAAATTAAAACTACCGTTTCACCACGACTGTACCAGACAAGCCACACCGGTTTACAGCCGAAGTCGCAAGATATACAATAACATCAGCGCTTGGAGGTTAACCCCCCAAAAAGGCAGCACATACATACCCGTTAAACTCAGATCGGTCTTAATATTTCATAGCATTATAATGTCTCATAGTATTTTGACTGAAACGGGTCAGATTGGTTTGCATAAAAAATTAAAAAATAACTCAGGTTTCAAAACACTTGTTCCTAACTAGAATGAATTGAGAACGCCCTCTTAGACACAATCGTGCAGCTTCAGACTAAAATATATTTGGTTTACATCTCATCCAGCCATGTCGGCAGCGACTAGTCGCTTTTTCGCTCTTTTATGTTCAATATCATTTGTTGTCACAACATAAATGCAACTTGCAATCCGAGATGCGTTGGTCGCAACAACCACATCTTGCAAAGGCTCACGCAAACATAATCAGTATTTCGATCTACATGTACAATGCACACACAGACACAATCACATCAAATGTTTTAGTATAAATAGCACTGGCAGCAGCATTATTACCATCAATCTCATTATCATTTGTTCCCCCCTGTCGACCCTGTACGGAAGGACTGACAGCCCTTTCGGAGATCTGCAGCCGTGATCCCATCTCACCCAGTTCAGTTCTGTACCTAGTGTGAGAGACCCTTACCTTCGTACATAGGGGCCATCGGTGCAAGGGTGCCGGTTATACATGGCAAAGAATGAGGAGGAGAGCCTGCTGCTGCCCAAAACTCAATAAAATTCTGCCATCTTGAGCCTCTGTCCGTATCGGAGCGGCTCTCTCCAGCATTACTGCCTCACTTCATCGGTGGATGTGTAACAAGGCATTGATCCTCTTCTGCATTTGCTGGTGCTTGTTCGGTTCTTCTGGGTCAGTTGGATCCACGGTTCTGGATGATAGGGTGGGGAAGGGAGAGGGGATGGGGTGTCCTTTTTTGCAGTGTAACCCCACAGATTTCTGACTTTTTTTGGCTCAAAATTGAGCCAAATCGCGAGCGTCCTTTAGCCCTGTGCTACCATGTCTGTGGGGTTCTGCAAAAGTTGGGTTGGAGAAACAGCGCAGGGAGTTTATCGCAAGTAATCGAGTGCCTATCGGATGGATTGTACTGTACAGCACTAGGTGTTGAAACGCTTTACCAGCAACATACCACAGGCACTGCACATGCTGTTTACTAAAGCTACCTGGTGTTTTTTTTTTTTTTTCTTGTAAGTTATCTCTATTAGTTGTTCAGAAATGGTCTGCTGGAAGATCTCGTGGCTATTAATATATATTAGCAAAAATGTATTTATTTATTTTTGCCAGATAAATGCACTAGACATAAAATGCCCATTTTGAGGCATAAACCGGGAAGAGTTCAATTAGATACATGATATGTAGCAGCAATTAGAAACGTAAGAACAGAACAAGAACAGAAATCACATAGGATACAACTTAGTACAGAGTAACACTAGAGATTATTGTTGCCATCCCTTCTTGCACTGTACAGTTTTAGGGGGAACAGAAGCACTACAGCGTTCCCAAGTCATATTTGCTTATAGCCTGTTTCCTTCCTCTTGTAAATCTCTCTTTTTTTAAACTTTCTATTTTTTTGCCACTTGCTGCCACCATGGCCCCCGTGCCATCTCTCCTGAGTCCTGGCATTCAGTCCCGTCACTCCCATCCACTGCTCTCCTTACCTTTGCACCTTTGGTTTAATCCTCCAGCTATCACCACCTTCCCACCCTGATTGGAACTGAGGAGGCGGAACGACCCCCAAGCCTACCGCCAGGTACGAGGCAGTGGAGAAGGAATGCAGGGCCCAAGAGTGCAGCAATGATCATCCTGCTGTAGTGATATGCTTCCATCTTTGTTCCATCCGACCCCTTGGGATGTCATTATTAAGGACATCAAGGGTGTACAGATGCAGTGCATACTGTCATACCAGTCTCAGTTAATTCCCTCCCTTGGGTCCTCTGACCGCACTATAACCTGTGGTCAACCAGGTGCCAGAACTGCGGCAAGGACGGCACCGTCAGTCCCCAAAGGAGGAGCATGTCCTCTGGGATGCTTGATCCCTCACAGCTGTCCCTCACAACCCTAGCTCATTCCCAAACCCGGGTCATCAGCATTGTGAGTGGTAACCCTACCACTGCCCCGATGGGCTGGCTACAGCTCTCTCTGTTGATTCTGTTTCCTGGGTCTTTAAAAGTTGCTATGTATGTAGTCCCCTATTCCATCATTATAAATGCTCCAGTCAGTGACATAATCTTTCAGAATCAGTCAGTGGCTTCAGACACTGATCCCACTACTGGCACGGGCTGCTACATTAATGACAGTGGAGCAGCTCCTCAATGTACTCAGTATACAAGGAATTAGCATTTATGCAAGTATCAGTATCAGTATAGGAGCCCCAAGCTGATTCTAACTGGTTACGCCCTTGGTTGAAGCATATATAATGGGGCAACTGGGGTGCTAAGCACAGAGCTGGTTTTAAAGACAAAGGAAACAGAAAATAACAGGAAAGAGATATGTCCAGAAAGTGTACAGGAGGTAATCAAATATGAATTGGTAATGCTGCAATGGTTCTGTTCCCATTTGATACACCATTCTAGAGACCTTGCCACCTATTCTGTATGTCACCCCCCCCCCCCCATTGTAATCCTCCAGGTCACACCTGAAAATGAACCCTGTCTCAGTATGCATCTCATGGACATTAATGAGTTTGTCATATTACACAGTGCTTTAATGAGAAATTGTGGCGAGAGAATGGTGCTCTCTTATCATGAGCAAAAAAATGTCAATGCTTTTTAATGTTAAGTGGTTAATCAAACTTGGTGGAGTGACTGAAGAGTGCAGTTGGGGACAGTAACATAATATTGTGATGGCAGAGTGCTAATCATGAAAAAGTTCCATCTTACTGTAGAAGGCCTTATGGTACCTCCAGTAAACTGGTTAAAACTTCCATTCAAAATTATGGCATTACTGCAATATGCCAGGCCTCCCCCCTCTCTCTCTCTCTTTTTTATATAGCTTTTTAGCTATGGCGGCCTCCGCCTGCTTCAGGCAATTGCCAGTGCTGCAACCCAAACAGCCAGTCCCCCCACTATCTCTCTGGCGGGGATCCATATGGGGAGGGACCCAAGGGTGCTGGCACTGTCACTCCGTCACTGAAGGCCACCGGTGCACAGAGTTTTTTTTTCATTTTTGTCAACCCCTGGCCTCCTCCCCTCCAGAACCCTAGCACAAGACATGCATCCCCATGCACATCACCTTGTCTGCACATACAAGTTCCCTTGCCCCACCGCAGGGGTCGCTATGTCACTGGAACCAGGATGCCTCCCTCCCCTGGCTGGGAGTGCTGCCACATGGTAGCACTTCCCCAGCACCTTGGCTGCTTGACTGACTTCCTGAGTCTGCTCCCAAACCAGGATCATCAGCTTGGGAGCATGTGGTGCTTCCGCTGGACCATCAGGTGGCCCTTGCCATGCTTCTCTTGCTGCAGTAATCTGCAGTAATGGGGAACTTTTTGAAGATGTAATATCCATCATGTCCTCCTCTCCTGCTACAAATTAATTGCCGTATACCGCAGTTTGCGTACTGACACACATATCCAAGCTTAGGACCCAGAATGTTATTCCTACTGTGTATCTTAGTGGTGAATCCAGAGGAGGGATCCACAGGTTAGAACCCCTCCTTTTTAATCTCCACTTCTATTAAAGTAGAGGGGTCTTCTCCCATACACTACTAGCAATGTTTAGACCCTCCCCCCACCCCTGTTATGACATTTCTAGATCTGCACCGCAACCATCATTGTTATTCTCACTAAAGATTCTAGTCCTGCTTTGAAAAGTTGAACAGTGCCAGCTTCTACTAACTCACCAAGTAGGTGATTACACATGATGATCACACCTAGTGTGAGATAATGCTTTCTGATGTGTCTCCTTATCCTGAGCTCTCCCCATAGCTGGAGTACCTGCTCTCTGTCCAGTGCACCACAGTAACATACTGTGAACACCAAAGTTTCAATTTACAATTATGTCTATGTATGTATATATATGTATGTATGTACATATATATGTGTGTGTATATATATATATATATATGTGTAGTATATATATATATATATATATATATATATATATATATATATATATATATATACAGTATATATATATATAAACACCCTTAATACATGCAGCATCTCATACATAGTAACTGAAGGTTGGAAGGGACTCATGGTCTGTCACATTCACCTGTTGCTTCATAAGCAAGTATGAATAAGTGTTCTGTGCAAACATATCATGATTTAAAGGGTTTTGATACCCTTGGTAAGCAGAAATTCCCAGAACACTCATCCCCCTGCATCACAAGGTGCAGCAACCTCAGCCACTTATGAACTACTGTAAAAAGTTCTTCAGAAGGTCACTACCTTGCAAACCAGAATGTCTGTTTCGGTATTGGGAAGGGTTAGTACACACTATGGGGATAGTAAGGAGGGGATATCCATGTACAACAGGGCTGTTCCTGCCACTAGATCACCAGGGTAAACTACTGGGAGACATGATAAACCATTCTTCAGCTGTACAGAAAGTGGGCACAGTGGTACAGAGTGAAGGGATGAGACAGTGGTAGCGTGAGCGCCCTGAGGCATGGTCCATGGCGTGGTACTGTGCGCCTGATGCCATCCCATGGGACAAGCCTTGCAGCTGCTGTAATCCACCTTGTTATTGGTTGCACAGCCTCTGTGCAAGCAAAAAGAACTGGATTGACCCTTTTTCATAATGAGGCCAAGAGGCACTGTAGCAAAGGCAAGCTGCGCCCTAGAGACAGCGCCAGCCCTATGCACACATCAGCTTTAGTAGATGGTGGTACAGGGAGCCTCTGAGTGCCCTGAAGTCTGCCAGCCACCACTGCAACTGTACATAGGGCTTCTGATGGATAACAAACCTAAGTCACTGCAGTAGCCTACTTTTTTGTGGTTTAACTTTTTATTAATTGTAATAAAAAATGAATAAATTTAATGCATGTCTATACGATAAAAATCTGTAACCTACACAGCTTTGGGTGATCAATCCTTTAGAAATACTGCACTTTTGTGGAAAGATAATAATTTTATGTATATGTATATGTATATATATATATATGTATATATATATATATATATATGTATATATATATATATATATGTATATATATATATATATATATATATATATATATATATATATATATATATGTATATATATATATGTATATGTATATATATATATATATGATATATATATATATATATGTATATATATATATATATATATATATATATATATGTATATATATATATATATATATATGTATATATATATATATATATATATATATATATATATATATATATATATATATAGTTTTGTTGACCGGGTAAGTGCACTAGACAAATCCTGCCTATTTACAGGCAAGACCCAGGGGAGGGGGATACAGATGAATGGCAACTGACCTTGAACCAGATTAAGCTGTTGGTGGTATTTTTAGTGAATGAGGAAAATTTGGCCAGGACACCAGGGAAATTCCCCTACTCTTTTCGAGAAGTGCCATGGGATCTTTAACATCCACCTGAACTACCACCAATCCAGGCAGATGGGACCTCGGTTTAACGTCTCATCCGAAAGACGGAATATATATATAAAATAACATCTAGCAATTGAAGTGCATTATAGAGGAGACCTCTTTATTGCCTAACACAGCAGTACCCTAGGGTCTTTTTCCTGTCTAAGGCGTTACCTCTGCATTCCTATTTTACATAGTGGGGAGTTAAAAGAAAGGAGGTTCATAACTTTTGCAACACAATTAACTTGCCAAAGGCTTGGTGACTAAAACACTCCTGCTGGGCCAATATCTCCATAGCACTGTGCCATCCCTCATTTATAGGGACCATTAGGGATCTCCATTTCCTCAGAGTGAAGCATTTAGCCTCAGTACTGGCCGCTACTAACCATTTCTCCATATGCTTGGTGGCAGTGGTGTGTGGAGTACAGCAGCATTCTTCCTGGTGTTTTAGGAGCCAGTTCAGCAGGGAGATAGCTGTCCATTGTGTGTGCATTTCTCTTATCTTTACTTCTGGACAAGGGGAAGTGGAACTAGTTGATGAATAACTACAGTGTGTACTAATGATCCCCTTTGTCCAAGGTGCCAGACAAGGATTTTCCAGAAGAGAACAGGGAAAAACAGCACATCCAGGAAATGGTACGTGGGGCCAATCCAGGGTTGCTAGTCCACAAATATGCAGAACAAACAGGTAGAAGACACTCAGAAGACCACTAGAAAACACTCAGGAGCCTCACATATTGTAGCATATTTATTGTGCAGTGATAAAAACACCAACTGACTGCCCTGGTGTTTCAACCACCAAGATCTTCACTGGGGGCTATTTTCCCAAAGCCTTTGGGTTGCCATTCTATGTAATAACAAGTAACGTCCCAGTGTAACTATCCCTTATTTACACTGTGTTCTTTAAACGTATTTATTTATTTTGCTTTAGAAGTCAGTTTATTGGTGCAATCAGACACTCGGGGATGTGAGACAGTGGGCAATAATCACACTTCTCAGGTGTGTTTAAAGCAGCAGTACTACCTAATCCGGAAGTGAATGGTTTCCAGTTGTAGCACTACAGAAAATATGGCGTCTTCCTCGGCTGCCTGTCTTTCACTGCTGCTTTCAACATGGTGGATGGCAGAAATGTAAACAAAAATAAAGGAAAACTGACAAATTAACGGGTGACAGTACAGTGCCAGCAGGAAAGATTACCAGGGACATGCTCAACAAAGCACAGGGAATAAACTGTTGAAAAAGCACAGATTTTTTTTTTACATTGCACTGCTGCTTTAAAGGCACTGGTTTCTATGCAATGCCTAGCAATATAGCCATAACAAGCAATTATTGGTGAATCTTTCATGTTTTTATAAAAAAAAAAACAACATAAGCCAGCAGCAGCATCTTTCCCTACTACTATATTCAAGTCACAAGTCTAATTCATGGTACGTGCAGTTACAGTCTTATTCTGATGGTTATGATAATGCAGATCTATGGGTTTGTTATTACGCAGATACACAGAAATGTGATGGCAGAGAAAGGCACCACGGCCCATCTAGTCTGCCCAACACCCTACCTCCCCCCTTCTGTTATGCTTCCACCCTCTTTTCCCAACTCCTTAAATCTATCCCAAGCCCTCTTGAACCCCTCCACCATTTCAGCTGCCACTACCTCCTCCGGCAGCTTGTTCCAGGCCTCCACCACCCTCTCCGTGAAAAACTGCCCCCTGACATTACCTCTGTATTGCCCACCTTCCAGTTTGAGGATATGTCCCCTCGTGTTCACTCCCTTCTTCAATTTGAACAAGCTGTTACCCTCTACCTTATTTATTCCCTTCAGATACTTAAAGGTCTCAATCATGTCCCCCCTCTCCCTCCTAGTCTCCAGAGGGTACAAATTCAGCCCTCTCAATCTTCTCTCATAGGGTACAGTCTGCATCCCTCGTACCATTTTGGTTGCCCTTCTCTGCACCCTCTCCATCATTTCAACATCTCTTCGTAGGTGAGGCCTCCAGAACTGCACCCCATACTCCAGATGCGCCCTAACCATGGTTCTGTATAATGGCATTAACACCTCCCTCTTCCTGCTATTAAAACCCCTCACAATACAGGCCAACATTCCATTTGCCTTTCCCACCGTCCTGCTACACTGGCTGCCCACCTTGAGGTCACGCGATACCATAATCCCCAGGTCCCTGTCTGTTTCCTTCTCCTTAATCACCAACCCCCCAAGAGAGTAAGTTTCCCTCCTATTCTTCCTCCCCAGGTGCATCAGAGAGCTCTTTTGTGCATTAAAATTCAATTTCCAGGTGTCAGACCACCTCTCTAGCCTCTCTAGGTCCTGCCTCATGGCTTGCACCCCACTAGGTGAATCCACCCTATTGCAGACTTTTGTATCATCTGTGAACAGGCACACCCATCCCTCCAGACCCTCTGCTAGGTTACTAACATAGATGTTAAAGAGTATTGGTCCTAGCACTGACCCCTGTGGCACCCCACTGGTCACTGCCTGTTCCCTGGAATGTGTCCTATTTACCACCACCATCTGACTCCTTCCCTTCAACCAGTTTTCCACCCACCTGGTGATCCTGTTGTCCACCCCTAGTCTGTCCAGCTTATGTACCATTCCATCATGCGAAATGGTGTCGAAGGCCTTATTGAAATCCAGATAGGCCACGTCCACTGCTCCTCCCTGGTCCACTATCTGTGTCACCCCATCGAAAAACCCTATCAGGTTAGTCTGACAGGACCTTCCCTTGGTGAAGCCATGCTGCCTGTCATCCTGCATGCCATTCATCTCCAAGTATTCTATCAACCTGATCTTAAGTAGTGTTTCCATTACCTTCCCCACCACCGAGGTAAGACTAATAGTATGGTAGTTTTCGACCTCGTCCTTCCGCCCCCCCCCTTATGTAGTGCGACCACCTCTGCCCTCTTCCAGTCTGTTGGCATCACCCCGTGACCAAGGACAAGTTAAACAGCCTTGCTAGATGCGGCGTCAGTTCATCCCTCAGCTCCTTGAGAACCCTTGGGTGTATTCCATCAGGCCGCATTGCCTTGTCTACCTTAAGTCTACCCAGCTCTTTCCTTACTCCTTCAGCAGTGAATTCTTCCACAGCCACCTGCCTGTGGCTGTCACCCTCCCCACCCCTTCCTGGTCCCCTACCCTCCCTTTCCTCCGTGAAAATTGAGGCCCTCCATGAAGATTGAGGCGAAATAGCTGTTTAATGCCTCTGCTTTTTCGAAGTCCCCTTCCAGTACTGTTCCACTTTCCCCCTTATCCTTCCAATCCCATGCTGTGCCCTGCTCCTTTCTCCAACGTACCTAAAGAAAGTTTTGTCCCCCCTCCTTGCCTGCTTCGCTATCCTCTCCTCTGTGGCCTCCTTAGCCCTCTTTATCTTTTGCCCAGCCTCCTTTCTTTTTTCCCTGTAGATTTCCCTGTCCTCATCCTTTTGTGTCTTTCTGTACCTCTTGAATGCTCTAGTCTTCTTCTTGACCCCTAATACCACCTCTCTAGTGAATCACAGAGGTATTTTCTGTCTTCTATTCTTTCTTACTCTTCTTATACATGAGTCCATGGCTTTAAATACCCCTCTCTTGATGGCTGCCCATAATTCCTCCACCCCCTTCACATCCCCTGTCCTCAACATTTCTTTCCCAACTACCTTCCTCATTCCATGAAAGTCAGCCTTTCTGAAGCCCCTTACCTTGGTTCTTGTCCTAACCCTCTCCCTGCCTGCTCTCACCCTGAACCTGACAGCCCTGTGGTCACTGGTGCCAAGCTCTTCCCCCACCTCCACCTCCTCCACACTTGTTGCTGAAAACTTTCAACAAAAAGTTAAACTTCAATAAACTTCAATTAAGCAACATAAAAGAGAGTTGGGTCGTGCCTGAAAATAGGCAGGACTTGTCTAGTGGACTTACCCGGTCAACAAAAACTAAATAAATAAATAAATATATATAATAATCAAGTAATCATAATTTCAAGCTTCTGAAATGAATTGCAAAATAGCACGGATAATGTGGGACAGTCAAAAACTGATGACACGACTAGTCGCATGCCTTCTCTTGTCTGCTTCAGCACATGCAGTATTTATTTATTTGCTTTTGGTAACCGGTTAGACGTGCTAGATATAGAAATGCCTATTTTCAGGCACTACCCGGGAAGTTACAATACGGCAATACAAGACAAAACTGTGGGATACAATGCGACACTCAAGTGGTGTAAAACAATACAACAGTGGTATATGAAATATGTTAACGTTATTTGCATGTTAGCTTTTCTTTTACTGATTTTGTCTTAAGATATTTACTTAGAGAGCTAGTTCTGTATATGGAACAATTGATGATTATTTGCTACTGTAAATATTGTTGGCGTTATTAATTATATGTATATTTTTTTTGTAATGTAGTAAAAAAATCCAATAAAAGTTTTGTTGATAAAAAACACAAACACTCACACTGCAGACAATTCAATCTAAAGCAGATATATGTACCATCTAGAACAGGGGTGTTCACCAAGCTTTCAAGAGGTTCCAGGTTCTAAGGAACACCACTCCATCAAGGACCATGTCAAGCAACATGTATTATGGGGTTGTGTCCTTTTCTCATTTGCCTTTTTGTTACCTTTGTGCCCTTTTTAGTCTACTTCTGTGTTCTTTCACTTATCTCTCATCATTTTTAATCTTTGCCCATTATTCTTAAATCCCTCGTTTTTTCCCCTTAGCTTCCTGCCAAGTGGCATCACTGTTCTAAATGTAGGGATTCAAGTTTAGAATGCAGGCAGCGCACAAGAGAAACATGTCAGCACAGCATGTGCAGGAATAGGTCAGGGGTCACAGGAAAAGACCTGCATATGGAACAGGGGGCCTTATTATACACACTGCTGATCTAGGAGGAAAATTAAAAAAACGTTGCACCATATATCACAAGTACCTCATAGAACAAAGAGAAAGTATGTCAGTGGACCAAGGTATATTAAAAGGAGCGCTCCTTTTTTATCATTTCAAATGTAAACAAAACTGCTAAAGCACAGTCAAAATGGGGAAAGAAGGGTATCTAATGAGTCAGGAGAAAAGGGTCAGTCTGAAATGAAGTAAAAGGTATAGTGCAAAATGTTCACTGTAACGTGCACTGCTGCTTTAACTACAGGTCCAAGTTTATGTAAGCAAGAATGCACTTGTTGGCCCATCGGTGTGGAGGTAGTGGTATCACTCATGATGTCAGTAGCCTGAGTTCGGGAGTGACCTTGAGTCATCAGGTGCCAGCTGAGAGAAGGAGAACAGAGTTTCTGAAGGACTTCTCTCTTCCTTCAGAGGTGGGGAGTGGGAAGCTAGCAAGACCTGCAGCTTGGCTACCAACTGGTAAAAATTGTATGATAGCGTAGCTGGGTAGGCTGATACAGGGAGGGTTTGGGATGCAGCCAGTGCCGGTACATGTGAGTACCTTGGGCAATATTCATGGCCGCATTCCAGGGGAGGGGGAAAAAGGTGGAAAAAATCATCACCCAGCTGGGCAGACAAAGTCCTGCCTGCTCCTCATGTCCAGCATCGGACTTCCTTCCCCAGTTCCTGAGTACACTCATGGGCTTCATCTATGCAGTGGGTTTCTGGATATAGGACAGAGCTAATGAAGAACTGAATGACCCTACCTAAGGGGGACACATGCCAAGGGAGAAATGCAGTGGTGAGACGCAGGTTGCTTAGAGAGTCCCCAGGAGCCCAGGCAGGGGGGCCTTGATAGATGGGAGGAGGAACTGGCATGTGATGGAAGGTGGCCCTAGCCAGGAGGCCGGGGGGAAAAAAAAAGCTTGCACTTGCAAAATAAAGAATTTGAGGACCAGTTCTCAGTTGCAGGAGACTGGTGGAAAATCACTGTGGTGCAGTTTAGCTTCAATTTCTTGCCTACTCCCCCCTTCAGGAGCTTTGCCCATCAGCTGCAGTGCACATGAAAGTCCACTGGTGCATGTAAAGGAGGGGTGAGGATGGCATGTGAAATTCATGCTGTATCATTCACAATGTCACTGACTGCCATCACAGCATATGGAGCACTTTTGGGGCACCCCTACCAAAGGAAATTTTTCCCATCATTTGTTTTGTGCTGTCACATCTGCTGGTCCCTGCAGCACCCATCCCCCGTCATCAACCTTCTCATCGACTGGACTTACCAGTTATCCACCACTTGCCCAGAACCACACATGGTGGTAGGTGACCTGCCTCGTTGGTTATGTGGTGCATGCATGGGGTGCCGGATCACATCTGAGGAGGGGTGCCAGATCTGGCTGGGGCATTTTCCTCCCCTTGCATGCCAGTGTCTGCCAACAGCCCTGCTCCTTTTGCTGCTCTCGGATGTGCTAACGCTAGGCCTCTGGCAGGTGGCAGTGATGTGGCAAGAAGCAGGTTCCCCCACCCCAAGAGAGGAGTGCCGTCCCTAAGACACTTGATCCTCCCTCCCCTGGGTGGTGCCCAATGACCCTTGCTCATTCTTGAACATGAGTTACCAGCATTGTCAGCAGTAACACTACTGCTGCGGTGATGAGCCAGCATCAAAGGGACACTGTCAACTCTTTTTGCATCATATTTATTTCTAGTTGAAAAACGCATTTTATGATTGCTTACCTTCTCTAAAACTCTTAGAAGTTCTTGGTTGTTGTTTCTGCTTACTTCCTTAGTAGAACTGAAATGCATTGGAAGAGAATGGTGCAATCATACCCGACTTTGTTTTCCTTCAAATTCTCAATCTACATTTACTGCATCCATCCTGAATATTAGGAATACCCCAAACAGTACAGCCACTCATGATCCAATAGTTTCCTCTCCCCCCACAGCAGCAGGAGTGGCTAGACTGTGTTAGAGGAGTTCCCAAGTCCAGGAAAGATGCAGTGGAAGCTGTTCAAAAAATGTAAACAAACACATTCTTGTGTGGTAACACCAGTATGGTGGGAAGTCTGTTTTTTTTTTTTTTTACTTTTAAAAAGAAAATAGGAATCAGAAATATACTACCAGCTACATCAGCAATCTCTGCAGAATGTGGGCAGTGATATTGTGTGTTTTCTAAACTACACACACTTTGAGGCATAAGGGGGGGTTGACAGTGTCCCTTTAAGGAATTTTTCTTTTTATCAGGTGGTAGAGGTGTTGCAACACTCTACCCATTGTGCAGGGATATTGGGGGACTGAGTTCATCTGTGACCATTCCAGAGAGAGGATGCACATAGGGGAATGGCGCTAATGAGGAGGGATACAGTAAACTACCAGGGCTTTTTTTTTTGCTGGGATTTGGGGTGCGGGCTGTCTTGACTACCAGGATTGATGTATAGGTTCAAACTCATGGACATCACTGTTGCCCCACAAGTGGGTCAAAAGTATGGGTCAAGGGCACATGTTCAGTGCTGCAGGGGCACTGCGTCACGTGCATGATGCATGAGCTGGTAACGTGCATCATTGCTGTCCACAAACCCAGTTTGCACTCAATAACCAGTGCACATCTTATGTTTTTAGGCTACCAATTTTATGGGTTGGCACACAATTGAAACTGAGAATCAGAAACATAAAAACATAGAAAGGTGTCAGCATCAAAAGACTCATAATCCATCACAGCCGGCTCTGTGGCACCAAGCGATG
Organism: Neoceratodus forsteri; assembly: GCA_016271365.2. NCBI lineage: Eukaryota > Metazoa > Chordata > Ceratodontiformes > Ceratodontidae > Neoceratodus > Neoceratodus forsteri. The sequence continues at coordinate 1,409,353,255 of CM028131.1, read as the reverse complement.
GGTGTTCGTTCAGCACGTTGGTGACCTGGGTTCATGCCCCAAACCCAGACATCAGGAGCAGACTCTGGCAGGGAGGGAGATATGAACATCCTCCAGATGTTTCCTCCCAGGGGAGAGGCCAGAGGGGATGGTGTTGGACTGCTTGCTAGGCAGCTCCTGGTGGTGGTTTGTGGTTTGGGTTCATGGCGACTTGAAGCCTCAACACGTTGCTGAATGCCACCCTGGACACCACCGTGGTTGGACCAGTACTTGGTGGGGGTGGGTTGGGGAGAAAATTGGGAAAATATAGATGCTTGGCTGACTGGATGATGGCAGCTGGTCCCCGCTCACCACGAAGCCTGAAAGTGTCCAAGCCAACCCCTTGCCATGTGTCTGGCATAGAAAGAAGCCTTCAGCTAAGTCTCTTCTCCTGGTTCCCCTGCCCTGGGAGGGGGGCCCCCCCAATGAAGGGATATGTTGGGTCAGCTGGGCTGTGGCAGTAATGAGGGCAGCGAGATAGTGACAGACCCTAGGCCACCCAAAGGGAGTGGTTGGCCGAGGGCTTGGGGGAACATAAAGAAATAACACAAAAAAGATTCATAATCTATGGTGTCTGACTGTTTTTCTACCAGAGTCATACCTGCCCATCTATCCTTGGTCTTGCCTGGGCCGTATGCTCATTGGTAGATCAATTTCTCTGCCCCCATTCTCAGCCCCCTTCCTTGCCTTAGTTTTCAGGAGCCCCTTATAGCTGTGCCATGCTCTATTGAAACCTGTCACTGTTTTGGTGTTTACCACCTCCCTTGGCAAACCATTCCATTTGTCCACTACCCTGTCTATATAGAAACACTTCCTCGCATCCTTCATGAATCTACCCCCCCAACACACCAGTTTATGCTCATGTCCAGTGGCTGCTAATCCCTCTTTATGCTTAAGCAGGTTGTGACACTCTACCCCATTTATCCCCCTCAGATATTTAAATGTTTCTGTGATGACCCTTCTCTCTCTCTCTCTCTCTCTCTCTTCTGGACTGCAGCAAGTACATGTCCAGACTAGACAGACAGTCCTCATGTGATTACCCTGCTGACCCTGTATCATTTTTTAGCATGCCTTTGGACGGCTTCTATATGGTCTTTACCCTCTGCAGCACTTTACAGGACCTTTGTCCTCAGAAAGAACTTAGGCTATGGGCAGTTCAGAGGAGGGCAATTAAAATGGTGTAGGGTTGCACAAAAAGCCCTATGAGGAGTGACTGAGGGATCTCAACATGCTCACCCTGGAAGAGAGGAAAGCGAGAGGGGACATAATAGAGATCTACAAGTACCTCACAGGGATGAACAGGGTGCAGGAGGGGAGTCTCTTTCAAAGTAAGAAAAGCACCAGGACAAGAGGGCATGTGATGTAGCTGGAGGGGGGGAAGTTAACGAGGGATTTGAGGAAGCACTACTTCACTGAAAGAGTAGCAGACACCTGTAATAGACTGCCAGCAGAAGTGGTGGAGGCAAAAGAAGTAGAGGGCTTCAAACATCAATGGGTTAGAGATAGGGGAATATTAGTAAATAGGCAGGGAGGAGGGAGGGTTGCTGGAGTCCAGTTAAGGTCTTTGGAAGCAGACTAGGCAGGGACCATCTTAACAGACTGGGTGGGCAAAGCAGTCCTTTTCTGCCAACAAATTCTGTGCTTCTATCTGTCTATCCAAATAGGATCACCCAATTAGGGTCCTTATACTTTTTTAGGTGCAGACTTCAGAACTGGACAAATTGGGGGCGATGTGGAGCCCAAGCAAGATGACAGCCAAGATTTAGAGCTCTGCAAACTTAGCTGCATCTAAACTATATAAACTTAATTTTCCAGATGCAGTGAGCAAAGTGTAAGGTTGCATTTCATAATGGAAGATCTCAGGTGCCAACAAGGGTAATCCAAAGAAGGACAAAGCTACTTCAGAGGGCAGCAAATCTAAAAATGCTCCTGTTCCTCTGACCACGTGCTCTGCGCAAGATCGCAACCTCGCTGATTTACCAGCTGCAGGTGAGGAGACTATACAGTCCTTGGGCCACAAAATGACTCAACTGTTAGCCTCAATGGCTAAGTTGGTGGACAAATTTGACTCCTTAACCAATAGAGTCACTAATGTGGAAACAGAGGCACTGTATCTTAAAATCGAAGCTACAGAGACCAAAAAAACAATTGGAGGCAGCCTTTGGTGCTACAGCCAACCTGGTAAAAGAAAACACGCATCTAAGATCATGCTTGGTGAGCTTAGAGAACCAGGCCAGGGCTGCAAATCTATGAGTTGTTGGGATACCAGAGAATAGCAAAGGGGATAATTTGGGCCTGTTCCTGAGGGAGTGGCTGGAGCAGCAGCTGGGTCAGCCATTGTTGGATTGTACCTGGGCCATTCAAAAGGCTTACCGAGTGGCTTCCCATTGTCGACCAGTTAATGTGGAGGCTCCCAGGGCCATTGTATTTGTCGTGGATGGGATCGAGACTTGCGATTTCCTCCTGGCCTTAGCAAAGCAGAAAAGATCATTACTACACGATGGCCACCATGTCTCTATGTATCTGGACTTGAGCTATGCCACCTGCCAGCACAGGAAGAAATTCGATGACGTTCACGCCACGCTTCGGGAGGCAGGGATGCCTCATGGACTGTTGTTCCTTGCTCAGCTTCAGACAGTCCAGGAGGGGAAAATTTTTATTTTTTTGACCCCTCTGAGGCACTTAAATGGGCACAAAAACATGTTCCCACCCGGAGAAGAAAAGAAGTCTGCTCACAATCTGACTCGGAAAATGATGAACTGGACACTTGACTTGATCTGTTAATAACAATGTTAAGGTTCAGGTTTGCAAACTGGGCTTTGTTTCCCTCTTATATGTAGCCCCCATGTGGTAATTGGAAGCTAACATTTTATACCACTACGAGGTTAAGTTTGGGAGGGTTTACAGAGGGAATGTGAATTCTATTAAAAATGTAAAAGTGTATTATCTTTGATCTTAGTTACCAGCTGGGCAATGTTGAGTAGACTATTTTAAGTAAGGTGCTCTGAATCTAAATGTGGGAGCACCTTTTGGTACATTTAATATCGGTAAAGCACGTGTTGTTTGTCACCTGTCCCTTTACAGGTTAAAGGGGAGTGGATTCAATGTATCAGTACTGTGGGATTTGGTAGCTCATGGATTCCTAATGCAGCAAATATTGAATAATAAGTTACGTAATTGATATTTTTTGGGGTTTCTCCCCCTCCACATGACATATCTAACTCATGTGTTACTTATGATTATCTGCGTGTATTAAGAGGGGTGGCGCCCTCATGTGAATTTTATTACGAATCTTTATGGAATGCATCTGGAACATAAACTTTATGTTTTGTATGAAAACTAATAACAAAAAGTTAAAAAAAAAAAAAAACTGGACACAGTGCTTCAGGTGTGGGCCTCACCAGTGACCCATAAAAGGGCAACAGTGCCTCATTTTTTTGTACTGTGGAACACCCTCCCCACACATCCCAGCATCTTGTTTGCCTTCCCAAGTGTCTTGGTGCACTGGGCCATTGAACTGAGGTTATCACTAGTGATCATTCACAAGTTCTTTTCTTAAGTGGTCTGACTGATTATTTTCACCCCCCTCCCCCCCAATCAATAACAGGCCTTCAGATTTCACTGCCTATGTGCATAACTGTGCGCTTCTTCTTGGCATTAAACTCCAGGTGCCAGAATTATTTCGAGTCCTGAATGCACTGTTAGTTCAATGTATGAAACTCTGTCTCCAGTTGGAATAAAGATGTCAAAATAAATGTTGCAGAAGGGTTCTGCCACCTCAGACCTTCACAATGCAAAATAGAGTCTGTCAGCTTCTGGGCTCTGCGTGTCAAACACCACGTAAATGCATCAAAATCCAGTTAAACAAAATTCAACAAACTTTGGACAATGCCAAATGTTTGCTTGTTTGTATTTTCTGGGTAGTTGTTGGACATTGATAAAGCAGCAGGTGACATTAACAAATTAATAACACAAGATATAGTGACATTGCCATGGCTGAGAAATGAAGAGGTTCACTTATAACATTGTGATTGGGCGAGGATTTATAAAGGGGAAAACAGGAAAAAGGCAGAGAGTGTGCAGAATTGGGGAGGAAATTCAGTGTCCCAAGTGTTGGGATAGGTGGAGGAAGGGCACACCCTGAAAGGTCCTCTCACAGGTTGGACTGATACACTGATGTATTTCTGTGCTTTATAAAGGAACATAATCCGCTTGATTCCAAGGATAAGGTAACCTGGGGTGTATGTGCTGAGCCTTGTTTACTTTATGTTGTAACAACCAAAATGCTTTAATCTTAATGTTCAAAACACAGGTAAGCAGAGTAACACAGCTCCTTACCAATACTGATCAATCAGTCTAGGAACACGTTAGAACATGCGTTTTACTTGCCTTTTACTAGAGTATAAACATTATATTAATTCCATGAGTTGTATTCAAATACTAAGGGTTGTGCAGCATCACTGCTATTCCATGAGAAACAAAGCACTGAACAGCAGCACATGTGAAAGAAACAGTAGCACATATGTGGAACAAAAAGCAGGGGTAAGATTTCAAGCAGAAATTCAATCAATCAATATATTTTTTTTGCCAGGTGGAACACCGTTGAGACAAGCTCATTTACAAGATGGACCTGTGAACAGGACAATAGCCAGCAGGGCCCTGAAAATAAGCATGTAATAACATATATAATAATCATATAATACATATATAAGGCAATGGGAAAAAATAAAGAAATATGTAGAAGGCTGAGAATCAGTAACGTGCTACATACATTAGAGCTTATGAATAGACAGTCGTACAGCACATATACAATAGAGATTGCATGATTACAGGTGTAAGAACTACAGGCCGAGAGGGTGTTAGTTAGTTTCATTGGGAGCCAACAGTGTGATACATTTTAAAAGACAATAATTCCAAGGGCATAATGCCATATAAGTGTAAAGTGTCTAGATCCATTTGAATTAAGAACAGCGAGCTAGGTGGGTACAACCTACTCCAGCTAGAAATGTGACGAGCGAGTCACTGGGCGTGCTGGAGGAGGAATGTAGTAGCAGCGGAGCTGGTAGAAGGGAAATAAGGTAGTAAAGTACGTATGTGCAGACATGGGTAGTAGTGGCAGATCTGAAAGAAGAGAGATAAGGATTGAGGGTACATGTGGGCAGGTCAGGGCATGACGGAGGGGGGAAGGGACTGAAATTAGGAGCTGCACAGGAAAACCCTCTACCTTGCATTTTCCAGCCTTGTGATTGGGCAGGGACTTCAAAGAGAAAAGGAAAAGAAAGGTGGAGAGTGGGCAGAATTATGGAGGAGCTTCAGTATTCTGAAGCTGTGACAGATGGAAGAGGAGCACGCCCCCAAAAGCCCTCTCACAGTCCAGACTGATACCAATATGTTCACATGCTGTGCTAGCGAACAGAAAAATGGGTGTATGAGTCATGAATACCACATTTAAAAGTTATTAACAATACAGTGTGTTATAAATTAAATATAAATCTGTTCAAAATATAGGTATGTATCTCTTTCTCCCTAAAATAAAGCTTAGAATGTTCTTAAACCCTCAAATATGCAAGCATACTGCCCCAAGTGTACCTCCCAGTGAAAAGCATGCTTATTCAGGTTTTAGTCTTCCTTATTCAATTTGTCCTTCTGCAGCTGATCAAACTCCTTAGGGTTTTTATCTGCCCAGTTCCTGGCCTCACTGCAGTCAGTAAACTGAAACATGTTCACACCAATTGTATTCTAAGCTCAGTTGCCATCAATAAGGAGTTTACCATCCCTGGACCAGGACTACTGATTTTAGCCCTAACTCCAGCAGATTTCTTACTTCTGATGCAGACATCAAAATAGAGATTCAGGAAGAAAGGGATAGTCTGTCAATCAAAATTAATTGCTTTTTCTAGATGCATAGAAGAGGCAAACAGGGTCCTTGTCCTTCGGACTTCATTTGCTCCCCCTGCTTTTCTACATGTGACGTCATAATAACCTGCTTGTGAAATAACGAATAATATATAGGTGACCATACACAACAAGCCTGTGCCTCTATCGAGGGGTTGAGATAACAGTATATGGACCTCGAGAGCAAAGTTCGAGAGGTCCATGTTGTCATCGCAACCCTGCGATGGAAACACAAGGTGAGTTGTGTATGGTCACCCATGTTTTATTTTTTATAGTATATGGTTCTGTAGCAGGAACTAGCGAGGGGTGAGAGACTGTGAGAACCAAGGAGTGGCTGTGCTGAGTTAGCACTACCAGTACGTATTGTCATTTACTGCATATACTGTATAAAAAAAAAAAATCCAAGGAACATTTTTCCCCCTATCTTTATCAGCCATCTCCCTACTCCCAGCCTGGTGGTACTGAGGGTTAAGGTGCTGGATGCCACACCTCATGCAATGCCGGTGACCCAGGTTTGGGAGCAGACTCAGGGTCATCGAGGGTCAGCTGGGGGAGGAGGAACGAGCATCCCTGTGACTGCTCTCCTCCTCCGGGGAGGGTGGGGAGGACTCCCGCGAGGGTGCTGGCTCCTGGCGGAAGCGATGGAGTAGTGCAACTCACAGTGCACTAGTGGGGGCGGTACAGGCAGACATCTGATGGGCAGCATGCAGGAGCATGTGCCACAGCATCCTTGGCATCACTGCATGCACGTACTGTGGGAGAAACTCAGGGTACAGTAAAATGGCTGAATCCTCTGGTGCGAATGAGGATCCACCTGCGGCGCCACACTGGATGCTCCAGGAGCTCCCTCTGGTCCTGACCCCATGGTCTTCCATGCAGGGGGTCCGTGATGTGGCCTTAGGGAGGTGAAGGAAGGAGGTAGCAGCTAGAATCGCAGTTCAAGTAGGGAGCCGAGTTGAATGGGCAGGGGAACCATAGGATCATCCCCCAGCCGAGGAGGTAAGGCCAAATAAAATAAGGAAAAGAAAAAAAAAAAGCCCAGCAAGTATGAACCTGAAGTAGCCATCCAGAAGTGGTAGCTGTGCTGGTACAGTGACAGAGGGTGTGAGCTGAGAAGCAGTTCAGTGTAGTAAGCAGTAACACGCTCAGGGGAATCTTCCTCAGACCCGCTGAGGGTGGGCATCATAAAACGCTAGTGCAGTCACTAAGGCAGGCTGCATCCTGCAGAAATCGCAGTGAGGAAAAGTGAAAGTTGGTGCTAAGCAGAGTCAGCTCAAGCATGGACACATGTGCACAATATTTAGAATGTGCACAACTTTTTGAGACCCACTGATTTCCATACACAATAAACATTAACATATACCATATCATAAATATTTCCATGGCAATCAATTGTGAGTCATAAACAAAGGAGTATGGCATGATGGGTAAATAGGGCCAGACAGCAGAATTATTTATTTATTTATTTACAAGTTTAACCAGGAAGGCATACTGAGCAGGGTTGCTCGATTCCAGATGCAACCTGGGGGACAAGTCCCAAGAAAAATAGTACAATCACAGGGTGCAGTAGTTAAACATCACAGTGAGGGGGCCACCTGCCATACATACAGTTGGCAGATAGAAACAAAGGAGACAGAGGAGGGGGAAATACAATGGCAAAAAATTACACAGAAACCCATCTGAGGACCCAAAGTACAGTACGTAGTGGGAACTAACTAAAGCATGAGCAGCTGGAGGAGAAGTGGGTGCCGAGTAGGAGATTGAGGTGACGGGGGTTGGGTGAATGATGTACATCGGCTGGCAAGGCATTCCAAAGCTGGGGGATACGGAATTTGAATGCTGCCTGCCCTTTGGTTGTGCACATGAAAGGGATGTGGAGCAGCCTGGGGTCCATGCGTCTCAGGGAGTAAGCAGGGGGAGGTTGTGGGGAGAGGATAGAGGCCAGGTAGGGGGGAAGGGTATGGGACCAGAATTTGGCTGTGGACCTAGCACAGTAGAGCAATCTGCGGTCTTGGAGGGATGGCAGGGCTAGTGAGCTGTACAAGGCACAGTGGTGGGTTGTTTGTGGGCAGTCAAGGATAAAGTGACAGAAGGAGTGGAAAAGTGTGTCAAGGCTGGCTAAGGAGGAGGAGGGAGCAGTAGCATAGACTATGTAGCCATAGTCGAGTATTGGGAGGATCATCTTTTGAACAATAGCTTTCCTGGCTGGAGAGGGGAGGCAGCCTTTGTTCCTATATAGAGCGCCGAGTTTTTGGAGTAGTTTCTTATGGATGGAATCAATATGAGTGGTGAAATCTAGGTGCTGATCAGGCCAGACGCCTAAGTATCTGAAACTGGTGCATGCTTCCAGGAGGGTTCTGTCCAGTGTTTGGAAGGGGGGGGGGCAAGGGGCTTGGCAGGAGAGTCTTTGCTGTGAGCTGAAGGTTAGCAACATGGTTTTCTTAGGGTTTAGGAATAGTTGGTTTGACTGGATCCAGTCCTGGATGGCGTTGAAAGCCTGCTGTAGCAGATTAGCCACCTCTCTTGTGGAAGGGCCCGTGGCATACAGCACTGTGTCATCCGCATACATTTGTATGAATGAGTAACGACAGGCTGATGGGAGGTCGTTTAAAAAATGGAGAAGAGCAGTGGGCCCAAGACTGAGCCTTGGGGGACGCCGGCAGTAACTGGTAGGGGGTAAGAGATGTGTGAGGCGATTTTTATCACCTGGTGCCTACCCACCAGGTAGTTGTGGAACCAGTGGGAGGCCGGCTTGGAGAGACTGGCAGCTTTTAGTTTAGAAAGGAGCAGAGTATGGGAGATGGTGTCAAAAGCCTTGGCTAAGTCGATAAAGATGGTAGAGGTGATATGGCCATTGTCCATGCCGATGAATATGTCGTCAGTGATTCTTAGCAGGGAGGTGATAGTTGAGTGTGATTTACGAAAACCGGATTGGTATGGGGTGAAGAAGGAGGAGGAGATGTCCAGATAGGGAGAGAGTTGTGCAAGGACAAAATGCTCCTGTAGTTTTGCCAGAATCGGGAGTAGGGAGATGGGGCGATAGTTACCTGGGGAGGAGGGGTCACCCCCTTTTGAGAGGGGTATGATGGTAGCCTGCTTCCATTCGGATGGTAATTTGCCTAGTGAGAAGGAGAGGTTGAATAGATTGGCTAGAGGGGTGGCTATGGCTGGAGCGGACAAATATAACGTCTTGGCATCCAGGGCCATGGGGCATTTCCCTTTGTTAGGGTTCAGAGATCGTAGGGATTTGAGTACTTTGGCCAGGGATACAGGGCGAAAGGAGAAGCAGTATGGTCGGTAGGAGTGCTCTTGTAAGGGGGGGGGCACGGAATGGGTGGGTGCTGAAGGGACGATAGGATCGAGTCAGCACAGCTGGAGAAGTAGGTGTTGAAACCAGCGGCTACCTCGCAGGGATCGGTGATGGTAGTGCCCTGTATTGACAGTGTCGATGGTGGCGGCTGGGTAGAGGGGGAGAAAAGGGATTTGAATGATTTCCAAAAGTTTATCAAGTGGTTAAGGTTTACACTGAAAGCCGATAGGAAATAGTTCTTTTTTGCCTGGCGAATGAGTTTAGTGCAGGAGTTGCGGCTGGCTCTGTAGCTTTGGAAGGATGCCTGGGTGCCCAGCTTTTTGTGGGCTTTCCATGAGTGGTCCCTGGAGTGGCATTGGCTGATGATATCAGCGGTGATCAAGGGAAGAATTAGTTGATTCTGTGGTACAAGGGTCATATTTTCAAGCATGTCCTCAGTAATAAAGTGGGAAAATGCATAAAAATATGTGAAATATAAGCAGAGCATAGGAGTTTTTGAAGTTTCCCTGTAGATATCATTGCATGCTCTTCAATGTGGTCACCGTGGTATCAATATTGTCTCATTACGTTGGCCAGTATCCCACATTTCCCCAAATTTAGAATGTCAGTGTTCCCTATTTCCGTGGCAAAAGGCTGAGAGGTGTATGCCATACACAATATTCCAGGACACCCCTGGTGTTTGAGGAAATCGGTAACAGTTGCTACGGGATCAAAGAATGGAGCTCAGAGGAGGCGGTGCCGTTTGTATGGGGGGCGTGTTGAATGATTGGGCACTGATTGCTCAAGTCTGCTGTGTTTGAACTCTTGATGACGCCAGTGGATTTTCAGAGAACAGACTGTGCGTAGAATCGGATTACCGACTCAGAGCTTCCAGTTAAAAATACAAATGAGGAAAAAACAAACACACATTAGTGGTAAATAAAGCGAATAAAGAGTGAGAATATTGCGCGGAGCGCCACATAACTCACCCGGTCACAATAAGAGCTACAACGGGAAACGCTGGTGAACATATTTCGGAATATTCCAGCCGTGCTGAGAGTACCAATCATTTATTGCTGTCATAAAGAGTGCATTTTTTTAATTATTAAAAGCACAGGCCTAAGCCTACACAGTGTAAAATGCCAACGACAGAGGTAGTGTTATGTAAACGTGAAAGGGCTGCAGTACTATACGTAGCGAGCGAGGGCCATAATAAGACATTCTTTATGCACATGCTGTAGCCAGGGAAGGCGAGTGTTACTTATTACTGCAGGTCTGTCACAACTGCAAGCTTGAAAAACGTGCGAGGTGGCATTTTTTAGTGCCATTCAACCTTTAAATACCACATCGAGGATCAAAGAAGGAAGCATTCAGGCGATGGAATTCTACACAACAGTACTCAAATGCCAAGGGCTGGGAAGTTTGAAAAACATGGCAATACACAATAGATAATTCTAGATTCCTCTATTGCAGGCGGATTGTCAGTGCAATAATAAGAGAAAATGAGCATTCCTAGTACTGATACTTTCCTTGATTACAAATATTTATATACCGTCTCGGTGGGATGCACCTGGGACTGGAAGGTTGTAGGTTCTAGTGCCACAACATAAACTTATATTACTGGAGGGTACTGCACTGTTGAGATGCTGTCCCGATGACATCTTAAAGCAGCAGTATTTGTTAGTCTGCACATTTATTTCATCATATAGTTTTTTTAGTATTAAGATATTTCTAACATAATTAGGTTCATCAGATTGTTTTTATTTCTTTCAGATGTTGAGATGACTTTTTTCATGGTTTTTATAATAATGACTCAAGTCATTAAAGATGCCGTCACTGCAGTTTTAAAAATTCCCTTCTCTTGCCATCCCATTGGCACAGCTGTAACGCTACTGCTCGAGATGCCAGCGGCCCGGGTTCAGTAGCAAGCCCAAATCGTCAGGGGCTGGCTTGGGGAGGAGGATCGAGTATCCAAGAGGAAGTTGTTCTCCAGGGAGGGTGGAAGACTAGTGGTGCAGTGTGACTGCCACCTGGATGATCACGGGTGGTGGTGGTGGTGAAGGCGCGAGTGAACTCAAGGGTGGGGAAGTGCTGATTGACTGGGAGGGGCTTCACACACTATGCGCATGCCGCTGTCAGCCAGTACTTCCTTGGGGAGGGGAGAAAATGGAAAAGACTCTCTGCTGAGCAGCATGACATTCTGCTGTCCTGCAGACCCCACACCTGCCGACCTGGCTATCTCCAGGCGATGCTACCTGAAGTCTTCAAAGGGACCTGGCTCAGCCAGAGGACCCCATTGTGGGGGGTAAGCCACGAGGGAAATGCAGGAGAGGTATGATACCAGGAGATGGTGGCGTGATTGGCTTGGGGAGATGCAGGAGCTTGATGGTGGGGCCAGATGCCAGCTGAAAGAGGTGGCAGAAACAGAAAGTAAAAAAAAAAAAATCTTGTCTCCCGAGGTGACTTTTTGACTTTACATACTGGATTCTTACCTAGGATGTATTAGTAGAGTCGGTGATAGCACATATGTGATGGTAAAATCTGAACACCACACCAAAATGTTTATGCATAGTAGGCTTGGCCAGAAAGCAGGGACTTGGAAAACTTCAAAACCCCATATGTCAGTCCTGGAGGGAAAAACTGTATACTAATATTTTGGCAGGAATACAGTATTTAAAAAAAAAACCTATACATGAAGTTTTTTTCTGTTAAATACTACTGATGTAAACTATATCTTGTGTTGCTGTGTCATTTACAATTGTAGTTTAACTGGCTTTTTAATTGAATTTCTTTTTCATGTTATATCTCAAGACTTTGGGTCAAAGGCAGAGAAAAAGTTCTTCTGGTATATTAGGGGAAAAAGAAGAAAGGAGGGCAAATCACAAATGTAGCTGAGAGGGGTAGGGTGAGAGAGGAGTATGGGCGAAAGGCAGCCATCCTTAATGATTACTTTTGCATAGTTTTCAGTAGGGAAGACAGTTGCTCTTGCCAAAAAGTGTCATGAAAGTGGCGACTAAGGGTTCTCTGAGATGAGTCAGCCAGAATTTACAAGTGAAAAGGTCTAGAAAGGACTGGCAGGCCTAAAGATATATAAGACCCTAGGACCAGATGGGTTGCATCTGAGGTTACTCAGGGAGCTGGTAGTGGTACTGCCTGAACCCCTGGTAGGGTCTGTTCAGTAGCTCACTATGGGGGGGGTTCTGATGTGTTGGAGGGTGGCAGTTGTAGTTCTCCTTAAAGGGGGGAGGGGACAAGGAACAAGCGGGGAACTACAGACCTATCAGTCTTACCTCTGTTGTAGGGAAGCTGATGGAGTCACTGGTCAAAGAGGATCTTGTGGACTAACTGGAGAGCAATGGTCTCCAGGATAGTAAACAGCACGGATTTGTGGCAGGGCGGACTTGTCAGACTAACCTAATAAATTTCTTGACTGGGTGATGTCTGGCTGGAATGCGCTGCCTGAGGAGGTGGTTTTCTGCAAATCAGTGGGGACTTTTAAGAGGGGGTGGGACAAAGTGAGGAGGAGGGTAACCGTTGTGAGGGTCGGAGAGGGAGGGACAGCTGCTGAGTAAGGGGATGGCTAGCTGCACACTTGAGCAGACATGATAGACCGTATGACCTTTATCTGCTGGCAGTTTTTTATGTTTGTATGTAACAAGGTGAACTGTGGGGAACTATTTAGTTTGAATACTAATTTGTAGTCACATGGACATGAGTGGAAACTGATAGGAGGAAGGTTCTGGAGGGACATGAGGAAGTATTTTTTTACAGAAAATATGGCAGAGCCGTAGAACAGTCTACCAGCCAAAGTGGTGGGTGCTAAAACCGTTGGTAATTTCAGGCATGATTGGGACAGAGTGAAGGGTGTGATGGTTGCTCGAGGCAGCAGAAAGTAGTAGGAGGGGAGGAGAATAGGGGGAGGATGGGGAGGGCGAGGACCCTGGAGGGACAGTAGGTCCCAGCGCTAAATAGGGAACTCGGGCAGACTGGATGGACTATTGGTCTTTTTCTGTCATCATTGTCTGTGTTTCTAAGCCTCTTCTGCTCATGTCTGGTGATTGTCTTGATGGTAGTTAGGGTCCCATGGCACTTAGACCATGCAGGCCCCTTTATTCTCCCCTTTTATCTCCCCAATCCTGCAAAATAAAAAAAAAGCCAAGAATTTGGGTACTGTGGTTAAGAATGGTCACAGTGAAGGGGAGTGTGGCCAGCTACCAGTGTGACTAGACGTGTCTTGCTTGAGCTGTGACGAAACTACAAAATAACAGTTTAAATACTTGCAGCTGAACTTTCTTCCATTGAAAAACCTGGAGTTCAGTGCTAGGAGCATTTGGGATTGACCAGAACATATATCTTTTAAAGACTTCACATGGTTAATAAAACAAAAAACAGACTACCAAGGGTAGATGCAAGCGTGACCAGCAGACTGGCTCATGTGGGAGTACTGCGAAAGGCACCTTACCATTGGACCCCTCCGCCACAGACCTGATATTACATGATGTGCTACAAGTTATTAAAGCAGTGGACTGTTGCTTAATAGCACTGGATCAAAAAGTGGCATATATGCAGAGTAAACTAAGGACCTGCGAACAGCAAGTGAACTGTGCAGTCTGTGAAGCAAAGGAGGCTACTGGCATGGCTGGAAAATTGTTGGCAATAAGCTCGGGACTTAGAAAATAAGGTCCTGGGGTACTGCCTAGAAAATAGTTATAATCAATTTTGAGCTAATAACTTATGGGTGGTAGGTTTACCAAAAAATGTTGACGGGGATGGCCCAAAGAAATGTTATGCAGTCTTGGTTTTTAGAGAATTATGATGCTTCTCCACCTTCATCAGTAAATAAAGCATTCTGAATTAAACCACGCAGGGCCATGACAAGGTTGGTGGGTACCAGGACCCTGCTTGTTGTGTTTCAACAATCCTCAGACCAGGACTGGATTTGGGGGCTATGAAAAGAAAGGGACTGGTAACATCAGAAGACCGACTCAAAGCCTTTCTGTTTCTTGATTTAAAGAGCTGGTGACACATTCAGGAGAACTTTAACAAAACCTAATATTTAGACACAGTCCAGCTTGTACTTCCTATTATTGCTGTTTTCCTCCTCACCATTATTTATTACTAAGGTCATCTGTATAAAAACAGGATCTTTGCTACTGAAGAATTTGTCTATGCCTGCTACTTTCTCCCTGCCTGAAGTCATAGAGCACTGCTTGTGACATCACAGTTACTCCCATGGCAACAAATTGTGATGTCACAACAGAGGATTATGACTTGAAGTAGGGAGTAAGATATAGAGGCAGATGGACTCTAAAGGAACTCTAAGGGATAAAGATCATATATTCATACAAATTTCCTTAGTAATAAATGGGAGGAGAAATATATCAAATATAAATGTAATGCAGGCAGAATTGTACCTAATTATCGTGTTTTTTAAAGTAGTCTTTGAGGTGTCAGTAGCTCTTTAAGCTTTGTGACAAGATCTAGATGCAAAGCTTTTGATGCCATCTGATCGACCCTTCAGGAACTGGGGATCTTCTGTAGCCTGGTTTCCTTCAAACCTGAAAGAGACATATTCGGGTAAGATGTATGTGTTTAGTGACCCCAAGCAGGCTGTAGCTTTGCTGGAGAAAATAAAAAATACTTAGGACCCCAGACAGAGGCTTCAGATGAGGATGGTAACTGATGGACTTGGAGAATTACAGCCTGAGGACTGCACTTGCCTTTCAGGTACCGGGTAGGGAGGAAAGAGACCAGCCTGAGGTTCAGGATAATAGAAGTGGCATTACAGACTAAAACAGGGAACTTACTTTTTGAAATACAGATTTTTTCATGTCCGATCTAAATGTTCATTATGATTTGCTATCCTGAATATGGTGCCGACCTCATGGACATTGAGTGCCTCTCCCTTCCTCCACTCTGTTGCTTTTCAGGGTGGGAAAGATCTTCCCTAACATGGAAGAATGGTCATACTTCTTTTTTCTGGACTCAGTTCACTTTATTGCAGGGAAGAATGGGGCCAGTGCTAAATAGCAGTGCAGACAAAATTTGTAATGTCTTTCAGTACAGTTACAATTTTCCCTATTTGTTTAACACAGGCTAGTCATAAATAAATCTCTCAAATGTTATTCATTTCCTTACAGGACTTTTGAACTTAATCAAGGCTCAGAATGTTGTTGGCTGCTCAAAGCTATAGAATACTAAATCTTCATGCTGAACACATTTTGTAATGCTGTTGGGGTTAAGCATAGCACAGAAAATCAAGCCAAGGTTTTACAGTATGCTGATTAAGGCACTTTAGTAGCCACAGAACTCATTTATGACTGTCTTGGACACTTAAGATTTACCACACAGGTCCTCGCCTGGTGGTAGTACGCTGGTTATCTGATTTGTTATATTATTTGGGAACCTTATGGGGTTACACGTTGCTGCTTGAACAGTCTAGGTATATCGAGCACAATCTCCTACTGTAATGTACGTTGCAGGCTGTGTTTTATGCTCTTGTACAGTGGACAACATTTTAAGTTCTACTTATAAAATCAGTAAACACAAAGTTAAAAATGAGTGACCACAGTACTTGTTAATTAAATATCACATACATCAATGACAGAATTGCAGTTTTCTTAAAACAATCTATCCCCACATAAAATTCCACAGCAGTGACATCAGACCAATAGCGAAGAAATGTCACACCATGAAGAGAAACACCATGCAACAAATTATTAATGAATACTGTTGATCATTCATTGTGGGGAGTGGAACTTGGACTTGAGACCATGCATCTCTATGGATGAGGCCCAGCAAGGTGCAAATACATTTCTTGAAGACTGACCACCGTTGGGCTCCTTTTCAGTGTACAAGGACATTCCTCCTACTTAACTCAACTCTGCTCATACAGCACTAGAGTGCGCTCTCCCAGCAGCTATTCTAGTACCACATCATCTGCCAGTTAAAAACAAGGCAAATTATCTAATCAGTGAGGTCTCTACTGCCACCAGGGTACATATAGTAATTTGCTTGTCAGCCCCCACACCACCACCACACACCAAGGAGCAGTGCCCTCCCCCTTTGTTTAATCACCAAACATCCAAGGAGTTCCTGATTATGCAAATTAAATATGGCTGACATAGATGCAGACAAATGATTCCCATCAGTGTGATGTAAGCCTGGACAATTTGTCACTACGTTCCATGCCTAACACCTGAACTCCAATTAACTTTTTTGTTATCTCTGTAATTTTTTTTTTATGTCCTGGTCTGTCCAGTCTGTCCCCATCTGCTGGCCCCCCTCAGCCCATCATCCACCTTCTCTGGGACTTAACCTCCACCACTTGCCCTGGACCAGTATCTGGTGGGTGAGTGCCATGGCTAGTGGTGTGGGGCCTGCAAGGGTGCCGATGTAATACTGCCAGCTGGAGGGTTCTCTTCCCAAGCTTTCACCCACGAGTTGCTGGCATGCAGTGACGCACATGTCTGTGGATGGTGGCACGCATGCATGCTTATGTCCAGTGGCTGCTCTGCTTCCCCTCTACTGCCACCTAGCTTCCGCTAGGTGAAAGACAAGCTGTACATGGGATGCTCGAACCTCCTTTCTCCATCTAGCACTTAAGCAACCTGAGTCCATTCCCAAAAATCTGGGTTGCCAGCACAGCGTGCGGTACCCCAACTGTTGTGCTATTGGTCTAGCTGAGTCCTAAGTAACTTTAATAAAATTCCTAACTTCTCTGTTGACATTTTTCCTAATTTTCTCCATAATTCTCTGATCTTGAATCTTCCATACTTTTCTAGGCTAGGCATCATGTCTGACCACACGAGGTGTCAAGATGGCAAGATCCACATTAGCTGAGCAAAATATTGTGACAATGAAGTGCCCACCCAGAAACTGTTACCCCCAGAGATGAATGAAATATCAGGCTTTCCTGCGTCTTACAGTTATTGCATTGTTAGGAAAATAAGTTGTTTCCAGCCATACCCTTAACTACTCTTCACATTATATCTGCTCCTTTTGCCTGCAAACTCAGTGCCAGTCTATAAGGTCTACATATTGTCTGCCTATGTGTCCAGAATAGAAACAACGAGCTGACAATCCAAATCTGTCCAAGCAGTCCAGTTTCCTCTAAAACAAAGAAACAGAGACTTTGATGGCAAATAAAGACTGATTGGCCCACCCTGTCTACCCATTTCTCCCTACCTACACTATTACTGCAGACGTACCCCATCTGCAGCTTTTTCTTCCTCCCCCCTTCCTTTCCACTATGATTCCCTTGTGCTTATCTCATACATTCTTGAACCCCATCACTGTTTTGGCCCCCACTGCCTCTGCTAGAAGGCTGTTCCATGGATCCACCACTCTTTCTGTGAAGAAGTACTTCCTGACATGTCATCTGAATCTAGTCCCCACTTCATAGCATGTTCCCTTGTTCTTGAGCACCTTTTCTTCTGAAAAATACTTCCCTCCTGTACCTTATTTTCCCCCATGAGATATTTAAATGTCTCTTATCATATTCTCCCTCCACCCACCTCTGTTCCACGGTGTACATATTGAGGTCCGTAGTCTCTCCTTATAGAGCTTTTGATGCAGACCCTGCACCATTTTAGTTGCCCTCCTCTGGACTGCCTCCACTCAGTCTATGTCCTGCCGGAGATGTCTCCAGGACTGGACACAGTACTTTAGGTGGGGTCTTACCAGTGATCTGTACAGAGGCAGCACCACCTCCCTCTTTCTGCTGGTGATACCCCTCCCTATGCACCTCAGCACCCACTCACCCTTCCGACTGCCTTGTTACACTGCTTGTCTACATTTAGGTCAGCCAATATGATTACCCTCAGGTCTCTTTCCTGCTTGGTGATCATCGGTACCACTCCTCTCATTCTGTACTCTGCCCCTTAGTTTCTGTGCATTAAGTGAATTATTTTGTACTTTTTCAAATTGAAACCCAGCTGCCATACCATTGACCATGCCTCTAGTTTTCTGAGGTCTATGCTCATCCTTTCCACTCCCAGAGTGTCTACTCTATTGCAGGTTTTGGTGTCAAACGAAAAGAGGCAGACCTTCCCTTCCAGCTCCTCTGCAATCTCACTTATAAAGACATTAAAGAGGACTGGTTCCAGCATTGATCCCTGATGTGCCTCGCTGGTCACCCTTCCTCCCTTGGAATGAGCTCCGTTTACCACCACACTCTGTCGCCTATCTCCTAACCAATTTCTTATCCAGTTTACCACCTTTGGACCCACTCCTAAACTACCCAGCTTGCTTACTAGTCTCCTATGTGGAATGCTGCCAAAAGCCTTACTGAAGTCTAGGTATGCCACGTCCTCTGCTTTACCCTGATCTAGTTCCTTGGTCATCCAGTAAAAGAACTCTATCAGATTTGTTTGACATGACATCCCTTCTGTGAACCCATGTTGCCTCAGGTCTTGTAACCCACTGGTTTCAAGATATTCCACAATCCTTTCCTTCAGTAGTGATTCCATTAATTTTCCCATCACTGATGTCAGGCTGACTGGCCTATAACTGCCAGACTTCTCCCTGCTGCCACTTTTGTGTAGTGGGACTACATCCACCCTTCTCCAGGCCTCTGGAACCACTCCTGTTTCCAGGTTGCTGTTAAACAGAACTGTCAGAAGTGCAGCCAGTATTTTCCTGAGCTCCGTCAATACCCTTGGATACACCCCATCTAGTTCCATTGCTTTGTCCACCTTCAGATTAGTAAATCCTTTTAGGACTCTCACCTCTAAAAAAGGACTCGTGTTCACCTCCCTCCCTCCAAAGCTTCCATTACTTCATGGTCCTTCCTCTTCTCCCTCCTCTGTGAACACTGAGCAAAAGTATTTGTTCATGATGTCTGCCTTTTCTTGGTCCCCCTCTGCACTGTCCCCCTTCCCTTTATAACCATACCCTGGTCTTCCTCTTTTTACTTACATACCTAAGAAATGTCTTGTCCCCTTTCGTTACCTCCTGGGCTATTCTTTCTTCAGTTTGTGCCATTGTGCTCCTTACTGCTTACCCTGCTTCCCTCCCAAAGCATACACCAATTAGACAATAGCTGCATCACCAAAAGCTGGCTCACATAACTCAAAAATCTTCTCAATGATACGGCCTGATATTCTACAGAAGGGCCCTAATTTCAGCATCTGCCTTAATTGTGATAATGCCAGATTTGGTCCTGAGGCATTCTTCTATCATGAACCAGGGCAGGTCAAATGTTAACCTCAGAAATAGGTCCTGCACTGCTTACAAAGTTATTCAATCCCCAGACCTCTGCACGATATACTAAGCAGGAGTTAACTTTCGCTTTATAAATGGTTTTCATGGAGTTGAAGGAATTATTTGCATATATCTTCCCAAATCTGGTAATCCCAAGGGCAGATTGCCTTGTGGTTTTCATAATTTTAGCCATGTGACTACACTACTTTGCTTTTGCATCTACTAGGATACCCAAGTATGTAAAAGGCATTACTTTAAGAATGGAATTTCTTGCTGCCAATTTAAAATATAGGCCCTTTTAGTGATCTAATACAAAAATGTTTGGTTTTTCTGCATTTCACTGCAGTTTCAAATCACACAGTGAAATAATGACATTATTTAGTGCTCGTTGCAAACCAGTGGGAGATCTAGAGATGAATGCCACGTCATCAACATATAGTAAGATAAT
Source organism: Neoceratodus forsteri (assembly GCA_016271365.2). Lineage (NCBI taxonomy): Eukaryota > Metazoa > Chordata > Ceratodontiformes > Ceratodontidae > Neoceratodus > Neoceratodus forsteri. The sequence goes on along the minus strand of CM028131.1, from coordinate 1,409,333,402 downwards.
AACTTTATGCCCACAAATGTTTGGGGCATCAGTCTCTGTATCTAAGTTATGTACTGTACAATCAGTGTAGAGGATAAAAGTAATGGGGCAAGAAGACACCACTGCTTATCTCCCTTCAGTTGCTGAAACTGTACCTGTAAGGTCTCCTCTTGAACTACACTTTATTTTTGTCTCCATATGTAAACTTTGCAGCAGGAGTAGTAGCCTTCCACTGATATTTAAATTATGTAATTTTTTTTTTAACCAGGAGAGACACACTAAGATGAAGCTTGTTTACAGGTGTGACCTGGGAGCACAATGAAGTTAAGTGATTTGCTCAAGGTCACACAGTATGCCAAATAGACCATAATACCTCCTTATCCACCTAATGAATGCTGCATATACTGTATATCCAGGGAAGCCATAAGCAGGCTTGATCCTTTTTTCATTGTGTATTTCCTGGATAGATAATCCCAAATAAAAATGTGATCATTTGTGGAATGATTATGTCTAAATCCAAACTGTGTATTACTAAGAATGTTTTCTTGTACCTCAAAAAGTCAGTCTTTCTAGTGAGTAGCATCTAATCATCTTAACTTGAAAGACACAGCAATGGTACTAGCCTATAACATGTTAGGTTAAGCATAATTTTCACTTTTTAAAAATGGGGACAATATCAGAGATTAGCCATTCATTTGGAAGCTTAAAGTCCACACATATTCTGTTAAATTAAGGGTTCAGAATCTTTTCCCGCCATTTACTATTACCGTGAAGGATCTCCACTGGAGTGCCGTCTACACCAGGGGCCTTATTTGTCTTTTGTTGTAGAACAGTGTTCAGCCTGTTGTTCTGTTATTGGTTCCCATGAAGCGAAAGGAGTCAGCATCCATCCACTATGGTTGCGTACTGAAGTAATTAACTTGCACATTAATATCATTACACAGATTCTCAAAATGTTTTTTTTTTCCCCATATTGGTGCAGTTATCACAGCTTCTATAGTTAACCTTTTGATTTTGCCCCATATGCAATTAGGGACCACAAATTGTTAGTATTTTTGGTTTGTATAGCTTCCTGTAGATCACCCCAGAGAGTCCTTTCATGTACCTTTTTTTCTTGATCAATAGCAGACGATACTCCTTCCCTGCACTAATAAAGACTCATTTATGAAACAACTTTTTGTTAGCTTAAAAAAGGTATTATCTTTACCTAGCAGAAATATTCTCTTTTCGTTTCTCTCCTGGTTTTGTGTAGGCTAATGTGGCACAACCCTATCTTTTTATGAAACAACAAATTAGGAGCCCTTGCCAATCTTGCTAGTCTGTTAAAAGTATGTTTTTAACTGCCTACATTTATTGTCAAACCATGGGGCTTGATATTCCCAGTTTTTACTCTGGCTTTAATTTTTGCGTCAACTGATCACTCTTTACCACAATATTCCCGAAATAGCATGAAAAACATTTAAAATATCTGTATTTTCTGCATTTGAATCCAAGAAAGCCCTTTTTAATTTCTTACCTCTATGAGAATTTTGTAATCTCATAATTCTATCAGGTAAAATAGGATCCCATTTGATTTTTCGACTACTGTACCTCAGATCTAGATGTGTGCCTGCCTGTCTTTCTAATACTAGATCAGTATTTCCTGGGGATATTCCCGATTCAGCTTATCTGTTATTACTTTAATAGGAAAGTGGTCTGAAGAAGCCTCATTTAACACTTCAAATGAATTTATTTGTCAGATAAAGTGTATTCATTGTTTTCAGATACATATCCAATACAGACACATTCATTCTAGAGAGAGCAGAACACGTAAAATTAATCTACAAAAATCATTCAAAGAAAAGATAGAGAGAAAAAACAATATACAGTCGACAAAGGTACATCTTGTCCAGTCATATCATCTGTACCAAGTTATTCAACAAAACAAACCTCAGTTCATATCACCAATTAAATTCAGGTGTTGAGTTGGACCTTATATTTATATTGTTACCCCACCCTCAGGGTCACCACCTTGCATTGTTCTGTGCTGGGCTCACACTAAGTTCCCTTCTGTCTTGTTGATAATTAGGATAGATTAGCTATCTGATCCAGAATTGTTTGGTGATAGTCTCTATATAGCTAAAGTAGGGGAGCCATCTCCCTTTCAATTTTTCCATATTTTGTCACAATTTAGCCATCATCCATTCCATAATGAGGATGGATATGCAGTTTTCCAGCCAACCGTGATTCAAGGGTGGGATGCCACCAACCATTTCTGCATGATGGCCTTCATGGCAGTTGCTATTAGCACCTTGTATAGGCACCTGTGGTTTTCATCCCAAAGAGTGCTTGGAGGGAGGCTGCAGGCCATATGCTCTGTTCTCTTAGGGGGAGCTTTCTGAAAAATTGCTCCCACGGCTTTAGCCACCTCATCCCAGTAACTGGCTAATTTGGGGCATTCCCAAAACACGTGTGTGATGGATCCTCTGGTGACATTCCTGCCAGCATTTGGCCAAACAGAAAGAGCCAAAATGGGCCGTAATGGATGAAATGCAGAAAAGCCTGCAGGGCACTTTTTATTGATACTTCCTCCAGCCATTAGATGCCGTACATTTTTGTGCTTGATGCCAGCAAATGTGCCACTCCTCTTCACTCAGAGCAGTTCCTACCTCTCTCCCATTGTAGCTGAATCTTATCTCTTCTTGTTTCTGTTGCTGTGGGGTGGAGTCTATAAAGTGTTGAGGTGTTTATGTATGGAAGAGGATTGGAAGATACCAACTAGTTGCCTAAGTGGACCCAACTGGTTTTGGAGTTCCCATTTCATTGTGTAATTGTTAATATAGTGCCTCACTTGCAGGTAGCAGTAAAGAGGTTGTACAGTACAGTGGTTTAAGGCTCTGAGCTACAAACCTGGAGACCTGGGTTTGAATCCCCCAGACCCCACTCGCATACTGTGTGACCCTGAGCAATTCACTTAGCTTTCTTGTGCTTCCAGGTCGCACCTGTAAACAAGCTTTCAGCTTAGTGTGTCTCTCCTGGTTAAATTAAAAAATATCCCTATTCGTAGGATTAGATTCAGTTTTAGGCTCTTCAAAGGATTTTATTTTGCCATCCTTTAACAAATGTCCTAGCTGGGACAACCCCCTTCTTCCCAGCATTTGTATGTGGGGTCCACCCTTCTTGGTATAAATCCATCAGCTGTTCTGTTCGGGGTCAGAATACACAAGCCCTGGACACTGTCACCTCTGATTGAAGTAGATGCTTCCAGGTGAGGAACATAGTCCATGTCCAAGGATGGTGTACCTGTCTAATCACCCTGTTGTCAAGTTTATTAAAAACCCAGTTTCTGACTGCCTGTGATCCTTCCAGGGCCACCCCGCCCAAGTGTCGTCTGTTTGTAGAAAAGGCTCCAGGTGTTGTACTTGGCATGCCCAGTAATACAGTTGAGTGTCAGGAACCCCCAGACCCTGGCCATTTATCAAAGAGTAACATATTCCAAGGAAGGTGGGGTTTCCTCCCTACCCATCTGAACCTCAACTAGTGTTGTCCAACCTGTCTTCATGTGTGCTTTTTAATATTTGGGAGAAACACGAAAAGGCAAAGGAGTCTTGGCAGTATGTTCATATGTAACCCCTCAACTCTGCCCATAATTGATAACGGAAGGGCATTCCAGCATAGTAAGTCCATCTCCAAAGTCCACAAAAGGGGCACATAATTTACATCGAACAATTTTCCATGCTAGGTAGGGATCTGTATACTTAAATAATGGAACTGAGACTCTACCCATACAGAAGGAAAGTTGTCTCGGAGCTCTGTGGTTTTATGTTCGACGAATAACATTTCTGTTTTGTCCGATTTTGCTTTAAACCCTGATACTTTCCCATATTCCAATAATATTTCCAGGAATTTTGGGATCCCTTTTGAGGGGTCTGGAAGGAAAATGAGGGTGTTGTCCACACAAAGGGCAATGTTCACCTCTTCTCCATTAACTTTAATACCTTTGACTTCTGTGGAATCTGCAATCAACACCACCAGAGGTTCTTTTTTTTTAATTTCTTTTTTATTAAATGGTTTTTGTCACACTTATGTCAAGAGTACATTTCATTATATATTGTCACATGTTTTAAGTTCTATGTGTATTATTGACAGTTTTTTTGTAATTCACCCTGAGGTTTAAATGTTTGATATAAAGTCTTATGCATCCTTTTGGTCAGAGACCATATGGAAGGTAAAGCTCCAACTCTTTTCTATTTTAGCTCACACCTTGTTTACGCCTTAAGTTTTGTTTACTCCTTCATTTCTAATATAACCAAATGAGTAATTTCCTCTTGTTGGTTAACTCCTCCTTCTTTAATTAAATTTTCTTCCCTTCAGATCTTTGGTAGTTGTTCGATCATCCCCTGTTACCTTCCCCACCAACTCCACCAAACTTAAGGACAGGAGTGTAGATCTACCTCAGTATGATAGAGAACCCACTTCTGCCATCTCATCATGTATGTTGGAGCTTTACCCTGAATTTTAGCATTAAGATTTTCTGTTTCATATAATTCAGACATGGTGGATCTCCATTCTACTACTGTTGGAATTGTACTGGTCATCCATCTACAAGTAATGGACTTTTTGGCTGCCAAAAGACTGGGAGGCAAAATAGTTTTTTCCCATGGAGGGGAATGGTCTGGAAAGATCCCTAGCAGAACTTGTTCAGCTGTCAATTCTATCCCTTGTTCTATTAATTTGGTTAATTCTATTTGTAAGGATAGCCAAAAGGGCATCAAACAAGGACACTCCCAGAATATGTGTCCCAGTGTCGCCCTCGGACATCCACACTTTCACCAGCATACTCCATACTCTTCTGGAAGGAATTTGATCAGGACTGCCGGGGCTCTAAAAAAGCAGGAATGACACTTGCACACAAATTCTCTCTAAAATGGAGAGGAAGTGATCTTTACCACACTCACAGCTGATCCCCTCCATGCCTCCATGTTTTTTTCTAGGTGGAGATCTTTGTTCTATTCCTGTAATATGGATTCAGGCGATTCCTTTTGTTCACTTCTCAATTCCCTATATATTGTACCTATTAAATGCTTACCCAAGTTCCCCCTTGTGGCTTCCATAAATAATTTGAGTAATTCTGGATTTGGATCTCGAATTTTGGGTTGAATTATTCAATTTCTGAGTATATGGTTCCTGACCTGGAAATAACGGAATAAATCTGATCTGCTAAGGCCATATTGGGACTGCAATTTTTCAAAGGGGAGTATCCCCTGAAGGGACAAAAACTGGAAAAGATGTGAAAGGCCTAATCTTCTCCATTCCCGGGAATATGGAGTTCATATATACGGGTGTAAATGAATCATGTTCTGATAATAATTTAATATATTCGTATATAATACGTAGTGGTCCCGTTTGCCTCAAGCTTCTCCAACATTTATAAATTTGAGCTGTAATACCTGTTAGGGTAGCAGGTAACAGAGACCTTTCAGCAGAAGAGAGAAGAATTTTTTTGATATCAAATAAGATTTTAAATGAAATCATTAAGATGAAATTCAGTATCCTTCCAAGGTGTCAAATAGGATTCCTTCATCCAGATCAAGACTATCCTAAGGAAAGATGCCCTAGAGTATAATTTAAAGTCTAGAAGTTTAAATCCCCCCTGAGCCAGGGGCAATTTAAGAACCGATAATCATATCCTAGGACATCCTTTACCCCAAATGAACATGGAATATAACTTGTCCCATGATTTAAAATAAGTTACTGGTAAATAGGGTATATTCTGAATTAGATAAAATAGTCTAGGTAGTATATTAATTCGCACTATTTCTATCCGTTGGTGGAAGGGGTTAAGAAAGATGGACCATCTTCCAGGTCATTTTGGATTATAGTCGTGAGGGGTTCATAATTTAAAATCTTCAATACTTCTGGTTTAAGAGGAATGTTAATTCCTAGGTATTTTATTTTGGTAGTGTGCCATTTAAATGGGTATTCTTTTTTCAGTCTTTGGGTGGGGATAAAGTTAAAGGCCAGGATCTCTGTTTTTGTAGTATTTAACGTAAATTCTGCCAGTTTCTCTAGTTGTTTCAATATTTGCCAAGCTGCCAGAATTGATTGAGATGTGGAAAACAGGGTCAAGAGAATATCATCTGCAAACATATTTATGTTATGTTCTTGTTGTGCTATAGGAATCCCCTCTACAGAGCCTACTTTCCTCAATCTTGCCGCTAGTGGTTCCAGATATAATGCAAATAATGTAGGTACGGTGATGGGGGACACCCCTGCCTTATGCCCCTACTTAATTTGAACGGTGAGGATAGGTTTCCATTAACCCTCACGTAGGCCCTTGGGGAACTATATAGCTTGTTAAGAGTAGTGATAAATAGAGCCGGAAAGTGAAAGGCCTCAAAAGTGCTCCACAGAAATGACAAATAACCTCGATCAAAAGCCTTTTCGGCATCTAAACTAATGAAAACAGATGGAATTTTCCTGGTCTTAATATATTCCTGTAATAGTAGAGTCCTGTGGATATTATCTATAGTATTCCTGTTTTTAATAAACCCTGACTGGTCAGAGGATATAATCTTTGGCATTATTGATTCTAATCTAGATGCCCAAATAGCTGTATAAATCTCATAATCAACATTTAAAATGGAAATAGGTCTGTAAGATGCCGGGTCCGAATTATCTTTATTTGGTTTAGGTATTGGAGCAATGGTGGCATAATCCCACAATCGTGGAGGAGCTCCCTCTTGGGCTACTCAGCAAATAAAGTATGTAATTTGGCGGTGAGTACAATGCTGCATGTGAATAGGAGGGGTGAGAGGCGGGCACTGCTGCCTCATTCCCCATCCTATTACAATCTATTTCAATATCACCCCATTAAACCCAGTCCTGGCCAGTGGGGAATTGTCAGGGCCCCCACCCAGTTTCAAAATGTCTCTCCTATACTAGAAGCTGCTAAAGTTTGACTCAGGAAACTCCAATCTAGGCAGTCAAAAGCTTTTTCTGCAATGACCGTTACGACTGACATGGTGTTCTGGCTACCCTCTATTGCTGGCATAACATTTCATAATTTCCTAATGTTGTCTTGGATATGTCTTTTAGGGATAAATCATGTTTGGTCTGGGTGAATGATAGATCTGATTACTTGCTGTAACCTATCTGCTAAAATTTTAGTAAAAATCTTAGTATCTTGGTTTAGTAATGATATGGGTCTATAAGACCCACACTTGGTGGGGTCTTTCCCTGGTTTGGGAATAACAGAGGTCAAAGCCTTCTGCCTTGAGGGTGGAGTATCTTCTGACTGCTGGACACCTGTAAACACCCAATGCATTAAGGGAATGAGATCGTCTGCAGAGGCTTTGTACCACTCCCCTGTATATCCGTCAGCGCCTAGGGATTTATTAGAAGGAAGTTGGTAAATGACTCCTTCAGTTTCTGTCCTTGTTATTGAGGCATCCAAAAAACTCCCTGTATTCATCTTTTAGTGTTTGTAAATTCAGTTTTCCTAAAAAAATTTAAACTGTTCCTGCTCTGCATCTCTGTCCTGAGCACACAGAGTAGAGTAAAACTGCTCAAACAGGGAGGCTATGACCTTGGGATTTGTTTCAAAATTTGTGGGCCTTGAACTGGTTCTGAGTTTTTGAATATATCTTTCTTTTTTTTTTAATACTTTATTTTTAATCATTATATCATATTCTCTGATACAGATACATTCTTGGTTCAAAGGCATAGCAATGTAAATAGGTACAAATACATAGTAAATCAGGATAAGTTTCTTCTCTCCCAGTGTTACAACATATGGGGGGAAATACAACTGAATTTCAGTTGAAATAAAAAAAGTTTAGCAAAGGCATTTACAGCCATGACCATGGACTATATACTAAATGTGATAATGTCCAACAAGTCCCGGGGTACTAGACCCAAATAAGTCATCCAGTGACTTATATCAAAGTCCATGTATTAAGATATAATAATAACAGAAAATGAGGCAAACCATCAAGTCTGTATCCACCCATAGGAAAACAAACATTTTTGAATGAACAGGGTTAAAAACCCCCAGAACAAACAGATAGATATCAACCATCAACTATTGTTGGAAAGACCAACGAGTACAGAACAAGCTGTAGTACTAAAAGAGTGTAGGACCTTGAGACAGTTTTTTTACAGCTTTATATCAGCCCTCTTCGGTCTCTTCTGGCGCTGCATCACCCCGCATAAAGTCCTCCTTAATCTTAAGCAGCCTTTTGCCGGATTCCAATGGGTCTGTAAAAACAAAGGTTTTACCTGCGTATGAGATCCTGAGCTTTGCAGGCATCAGGAGTGAATGGCTAACCCTCAGAGATTTAAGTTCCCCACGAACTGCATGAAAGGCCTTCCGTCTCTGGTGGGTAGAGTAACTAAGGTCCAGGAAAAAGAAAATGCGAGTACCGTCAGAAAGATGAATTGACCCTTTGTTTTTCGATGCCAGGAGGATCCGATCTCTGATGTGCTGTCCCGTGGTAACCAACAATATTGTTCGAGGTAAATCCTGATCAGCGGGTTTTCTCCTAGGAGTTATGCGATAGCCAGTATAAATAAGTTCCCCTATGGAAAGATCCAGCGTGCTGTAGGGGAGTTGCCAAATATACTGCTGCAAGTCATCTCCTTCAGCGCCTTCAGGAACTCCTAGTAAACGAATGTGGGCTAGATGAGATGCATTTTCAGTATGTTCCAATTGAAGTCGCAAGATCTTATTTTCGGACACCAGTCCTGCAGTAACAGCTGAAGTCTTGTTGGCAGATTCCTTCACCAGACATGCTTCTACTGAAATAGTCTCCACTTTATTTTCTGGTGTGGAGACTCATTGACTATACTGATCCAACTTGGAATCCAGTGCTTGCACTGATTAATTGAGCACTTGGATCTCCTGTAACATGGCACTGTTAGGAGGCTCAGAATCTCCTGTAGTACCAGCCATGAGGCAGCTATGATCTGTACCATCAGGCCTCTTATTCTTTCCTTGGCCAGAATCTGCTTGCCCGGTTTTGTGGGGATTACTCATAACTTCAGATGCTCCAGATCAAACAGCAAGTGTCTTGAGTCTGTAAGTTAACAATATTGCCATTCGGGAAAGTTCAGTGCCAATTAGAAGAGGCAATTTAATATTATTTTTTAATAGGTGGATAGGAGGTCTCAGGAGTGCGACCGATGCTGTCAGCTGCTAGCCACACCCCCCCTGAATATATCTTTCTACTTGAGCCTTATGCAGTTGGAAGGCCAGCAGTCTGCCAGCACATTCCCCCAGCTCATAATATTTTTGTTTTAAAAACCTAAGCCACATCTCAACCACCCTTAAATTGAGTTGGTTCAGTTCTTCTCTGGTCTGTTTTATTTGTTCCAACAAGCCTCTCTGCCCTGTTTGTTTACGTTGCATCTTTAGATCCTTAAGTTGTTGCATAAGTGTATCTTATTTTTCCCTCACTTGTTTTTTCTTATGGGACCCGTGCACAATTATTTGTCCCCTCAGAACTGCTTTTAAACTATCCCATACAATTTTCAGAGTCGAGTCTTTTTCTGTATTAAATGTTAGGAAGGTGGCAATGCTTTCTTTGATACTAGTATGGAAGATCTCATCCTGGAGATGGCCTGCATAAAATCTCCAGAGGGGCCTGTCCCTGCACTAGTTAACCTTGGCCACTGGGTGGACTGCAGCGTGGTGCATCGTGGTGGGTCGTATTTTGCATTTTCTTACTGCCACGTAAAGAGACTTTGATATTTGAAACATATCTAGCCTTGAGTAGTTATTACTTGGTGTAGAAAAAAAGGTATAATTCCTTGTTTTAGGATGTTCCTTCCTCCATTGATCTAACAAACCATGTTCAGTTCTTAACATCTGTAAGTTTTTCCCTGTAGTTTTGGTAGTCCTCAGGGCACCTATGGATCTATCCAGGTGGGGTTGCTTTACAGCATTCCAGTCCCCCCCCAATAATGATCTCCCCTGGGGGGAGTTTCACCAGTCTACTGAACAAATGTTTTAAAAAATTGGGCTCAGATAGGCTGGGGCTATATACATTTATAATACGTAACATCTTAGTCCTGTGGATTAACAAAACTATTGCTATGTGACCCTGCACTTGCCAAGGTAAGTTCTTTTTTTAGCAAAATTGCCACTCTGGCCTTTTTACTCTTGGCATGAGAGGAGGCTACAACCTGCCTTACCCAGTGTTGGCATAACTTTTCATATTCTTGAGAAGAGAGTTTGGTCTCCTGAAGCAATACCACCTCACAATGTACTGGTTTTAATTCCCTCAGAATGAGTGCCTTCTTGACCACAGATCTTAAGACCTTAACATTATAGGTGGAAAACCTGAGATCTGCCATTGTAGGGTATAATCTTATAAATCTTCAGTATTCGTCTCTCTTGTACTGGGGACTGAGCAAAACCTTTTAAAGTGATATTGTGATGCTGGATCAAAAACCAGTAAGCAAAAGAACCTTGCTACTGTATTAGTTGGACACACTTCTCAGCGAGTGCCCCTGAGTTATATACATTACCTGCCTGAAAGACTGTGATACTGTAGTATTCTCTGATTTAAACATGGATTAGTTTCCTTTTGCACCAAATAACACTTAACCAGAACATTCAAACCACACAACTTAACTATCCATAACTGGAACATGGAACAGAGTGAGTAACTGACCCTTTCAGGTAGGCACCTGGGTCTCCACCCCTGCAAAAGCAGCAGTAGGGCCACTGCATGTGAACACTTCGGTTCTAAAGAACCCTGGAAGGAATCCCTCCTCTCCAGAGTGCTGTCCAGCTGGGTCCTCCTCCAACTCTACTTTTGGTTGGTCAGTGGGTGCATTCTGAAGTAGCTTAGGATACTGGCTCCTGGGATACCTAAACAGGAGTACTGAAAAAAACACACAGAACTTGCGCAGTATGCCTTTTAAAGGAACTCCATGATAATGCCCTTCTGCCTGTGACCACCTGTCTTGGTGGCTGCACACAGCCATTTTCCCTTATCTGCTGAGCCCCCCCCCATTGCTCACAGCTAAGTTCAGGCCCAACTATACCACCCCCCTCTTCCACCAATGAGCAAAACCCTAGAGAGGAAACACCTCTGTTTGTGGTTCCCCACTTCCCCCTTCATCCTTTCCTTACATTCAAACCTCCCAGAGCAGCAAATAACAGAACAAGGCTGCAGCTCGAGAGGCTGATTTGCAGAAATCAGTAGTCAGATGGCATTTAATGGTATGACCATACATGTCCCCCTCGGGGGAGCCGATATCCCAATCTTTGCATTGCCACTTTAGCTGACCACCCAGGTGTGGCAGCCGAGGTGAACCCACCGCCTTCCTCCTAAGTAAAGCCTTAGCAATAAAATAAGCAGTGCACATCGATCAGACAGTGATGAGCTGACAGCAAGAACCATAATGAGTTTGTTCAACTTAAATATCATTTTAAAGTATATACTGTACTGAGGCTCCCTGGGATCAGAATGGCAGTGCCATGTCTCTTGGAAGTAATGAGATATGCCATGCATAAAGCAGAGTGGCGTACTTCAAAGTGACACCTCATGCCATTTGACCAGTCCTTCTTGAAAAACTAATCGTGCCAGGAGAGGGCCACAATAAAACTTCTCATGCTAAGGAAGCAACTGCAGTAAAGAGCAGGAAATTGCTAATTTCATGGGGGGAGGAAGAGTTTAAAATTCAAAACATTGGTGATGGGGTTTAGGGATCAGTCAGGGCTAATCTTTTACAGTGGGTAGCAGGAAATGCGCTTCAAGACAGCTATGGAGAAAAGAAAAGAGTTATTTAGCTCTCTTGTGTCCAGACATCATTGTAATAGCCCCTTTGCCCACCTTTTAAGATCGGTTTGCAGTAGGTTCGTTGACAGATCAGCTGTTCTGCTCTTACCAGCAGATTTCCTCCTGGCCATCGCCCACACCATCTGCTGTAGCTCTTTTTCATAATGGTCTCCTGAGGATGCCAGGACTTCAACTCCCAATGTTGCCAAGTACTTCTCTGCTGGTGTGAGTGGTTCATAATTCACTGGCCCTTTATCTGCTTGGATCAGTAATCTGGCCAGGTAGTGTATTAGCACCTTAAAGTGTTTCTCTCTGAGGGCCTTGATCACTGTAAGCACCTGTTTATGTCCTCTCTGCATGGCCGGGGAGTAATCGTGATCCATATATATCCTGCAGCCATTGAAACCCAAATCTTTTTTTAGCTCAGGCTTTCTGTAACTGGGCTTTCTTTATGGGGAACTTGAGAAATTTCACAATGATGGATCTAGGAGGTGCCCCGGACTTTAGCTTTGGTCCTGTTGCTCTGTGGGGGTGCTCAGTTTTAATCTGAAAGTCCTCAGAAATAGCCACATAACGATAAAGCTGTTGAGATCGGGCTAGTCAACGTCCTCCAGGAATCCCCCCCCAAAAAAACATAAGTTTTTCCTTCTGCCTTGTGCTTCTGCATCGTCAGCCCTGTTGGTAAGCTCTTTCTCTCTTTGGAAAAGATTAAGGATTGCATGGCCCACGCAGGACATTTCCTCTTGAATATCAGTAACAGATTCCTCCTGTTCAGGTTTATGGAAGTCTTGTTTCACGTCTGCGACATTGTTGTCAATCCTTTGAAGGTTTTTTAATATTGCCACAGAGCTTGATTTGCCAAGAGTTGGTGTATGTGCATCTTCTTCTCCACCCAACCCCACCGTGTAGTCAGAGGCCCCCCGAGGGCGAGTTGTTCAGGCTGTGCCTCCTCGACAAGCGTGGACAGAGCCATTGCTTTTGGATGTGGCTGTCTTAATTTTGGGTATTTCTTGTCTGCCCCATTAGAAACAATTACCGGCACCATTTGTTAGACTAAATTTGGCTAGATGTGGGCAGATGGGGCACGATTGTTTCCCTGGAAATCAGAGCCACTGAGAAAGCTGCCATTCCACAAAGTGATGTCACTAGAAGACCTCAAATGATTTTATATGAGATATTTAACATATATCGGTAATTCAAAAATTTGACAGACCTCCAATTTCAATGGAAAAGTTATAGCTCCCTGAAGATCTCCATATCTACCGTTTGAAATGCATAATTTTTCTCAATAGGTATGTTAGCAAGGACATTTCCCATATATATAATTTTTCATGTCTAATGAAGTTCTGTTATCTGTATTAAAAAAAGAGATTTCTCAAACATCAGCATTGCTTTCCACCTCCAAAAGAGTTCCCATTCTTGCATTTAGGTCTCCACATAGAATAATTAAGCAATAAGCCACAAGGGGTGTGGGTTATCGGGAATTACCGCGGCTGGGTGGTCTGCCCATGAAGCAGCTGGTGGGTAAATCCGCACCAGCCATGGTAAATCCCGATAACTTAGATCCCGAGTGACTTATTCAGTTACACCGGTACTGCTTTTTTTTATTATTTTAAAAAAAGCAGTACTTGGTATCCTGCTTAAATAAGCCACTCAGTAGTACAGCAGTGTTTTTGTTTTGTTTTGTTTCCCTGATGCACGGAGCTGCTGTTTTACAGTCTCTGCTTAGCAGGAAAACAAGATGGCGGTCGTAGTTCCGTGATTTAGCAGTCGGATTGCTTTTTTTTCAAGATGCGGTTGGCTGGCACCTTTTGCGGTGATTATCAGAGGATTTACAACGGATGTAAGGTGCCAGCCTGCTGTTCTCATTGGTCGGTGTCCGAGGTCCATCGTATAATGCTACATAATTTATCTATATTAGTGCGTCTTTCTGCTGTCTTGGATAGCTGAACAAGTATAGCTTCATACTCCTTGGACATTGGGCACAGGGGTATACAGGCATTTACCAAACCTGTTATCTCTCCCTTTTGAGATGCTATTAAATATGACCAGAAAATAGTCATGGCGTAAGTCTCATGCTTCAGCCTCACAATTATATTTGGAGGTCGGGGCCATCAGTCCACCCCTATTTCTGCCCAGTTTATTCCTTGTTTTCTCAAACTTCTGGAACCATTGAAAATTTGTTTCATCTTCATTATTTAACCAGGTCACCTGACACATAATTATTTCAGATTATTTCACAAATTTTATCCAGGACTTATCATTTACCTTAACTGTAATACAGGTGACATTCAAAATTATAATATTAATGAACTTTAGTAAAGGTGGACTGATGATCCTGGTCTGCATTCAGTCTGAATCAGAATCCAAGTCTATTTTGAACTCATTTTATTTAGTTTTTGTTTACCGGGTAAGTGCACTAGCCAACAGGTGACTATTTTCAGGCACGACCCGGGAGAGTACAATACAGCATAACACATGGAAGCAAAACAATACAACTTAGGCAAACAACCATACATAGTACATTCTTAGTCATATAGAGACGGTTCCAGCTAGTCTAACATGGTTTAGTCTATACTAAGCATGACCAGCAAGCCAAGAGCAGCTTCAGGGGAGTACTGGTACAGGTGGCAGGTGAGGAAGGGGTATAGGACTCGAGGGACAGCTAGCTGCTTTACCGGGGAAAGCATAGGGAGACTGCCGGGTTTGAGGTTCCTTTGACAGCCAGCCAAGCAGCAGCAGAGTACCCAGGGGGAGTAAGTGGAAATAAGGGGGATGCCAAGAACATCCCGGCGGCAGGCTAGAGGGATGCCAGGTTCATGGCCCCACAGTCGGGGGTAGAGAAAAGGGGAGGGATGGACGAGTGAGAGAGGCGGCTAAAGATACGGCTTTGGCGGTAGAAGGCGGGTAGGTGCAGCCGGGCAGGTGGTTCCTAGACTGGGCATAAGGACCGGAGGCAGTCCCAGGCCATTAACGTCTATCGGCAGAGGTAGATAAGAGAAGGGGAGGGAGGGAGGAGGTAAAGCCAACATGCACCTGTGGCAAGTATGGGCAGAGCCCCGGTAGCACAGAGGGTAAGAGATGGGGGAAGGGTGAGAGGTGCCGTAAACCGACGGCCGTCAGTAGCCATCCCGTGCAGCCTCAGGGGTCTGGGGAAGTAAGAGAGGATCCCGATGGCAGGCTAGAGGACGCCAGGTTATGTCCCCGCCACCAGGATGAGAAAAAGGGGTGGGGTGGTGGGAGGAAAGGGCATTAAAATACGGCTTTAGCGGTAGTAAGCGGGAGGGTGCGGCCGGGCTCGTGGTTCTGAGGTTGGGCATAGAGGCAAGGTGTCAGTCCCTAGCTGAGTATCTCAAGTGGTAAAGGAGAACAAGTGATGGGGAGGGAGGAGGTGGGGCCTTACAGTACCAACATCCACCTGAAGTAAGTTTGGGCAGTGTCTAGGTAGTGCAGAGGATAAAACCAGTACATAATATACAGTAAATGTAGGTAGTAGTAGATAAGTGCAAACATTCATAAAAACATATACATGATTATAACGATAATGAGTTTGAGGAGAGGGGTAGGATTTAGGGGAGAGAACAAAGGAGGGTGGTATAGAGACCAGTAGCAGGGGGGTGGGGAGCAGGGGCAGGGGAGATACGGGAATCAGGTAGGATCAAAGCAAGTGCATGGATCTAAGGCAGCCAGGTGTAGTTTCAGTCCCCGTTTGAAAGAGGGATGGGAGGGTGCATGCCTGAGGTCCAGAGGGAGCTGGTTCCATAACTTGGGGGCTGCATGTTGGAAGGAGCCTGTTCCTTTGTTGGTGCGGCAGCGGGGAATTTCCAGCAGGTCTTTGTCAGCAGATCTGAGCGTCCGGTTAGGAATCGCAGGAAGAAGAAGCTTTCAAGGGCAGCAGGCTGACTTTGTCTCAGTATAGAGTCATTTAGGCATGCTAGAAGTAGCTCCTGATGGCCAGGGAGAGCCACCCAAGGTCCTTATATAGCTGGCAGTGATGAAGAAGCTGTGGGGATTGTAAGGCATATCGGCATATGTTATTATAGGTTACATCCCATTTGTGCAGTGCAGATTTGTGGGCAGAGGTAAGTATAGGCGCACAGTAGGTAAGCATTGGTAGCAGGATCCCTCTGGCTATGGCAAGCTTGGCGAAGGAGGTAAGCATATAACTTATTCTATAGGCTGCTCCTAACTTGCAGTTAACATTTTTGCAAGTGGCTTGGATATGAAGGTTTAAATCAAGTGATTGGTCTAGTAGGATGCCCAGGTAACGAAAGGTGGTAACTGTCTGCAGTGGATCGCCATTTAAATCTATGATGCTCAGGGGAGTGGAACACATACGGATCTTTTGAGTGGTGCCTAGTAGCATGGCATTAGTTTTGGAGGAATTCAGGATGAGGCGTTGGGAGTTTAACCAATTCTGGACACTGGAGTAGGCACTATTTAGCGAGGTGTTAATGTGCTCTACATTAGGTGAGCTGGCATAGATAACTAAGTCATCTGTGTAGAGGAGTGATGAACAGGCAGGTATTTCGTCTGGTAGGTTATTGATGAATAGAGTGAATAGAAGAGGACCCAGAATGGAGCCTTGTGGCACTCCAATGTTCGTTTCCACAGTGGAGGAGATGGCTGAGTTGAATTTAACAGCCTGGGACCTGTTGGTCAGATAGCTCCTGAACCATTCAAGCACAGGAAGGAGCAGCCTATTTTGCTTAGGGTGATAGGAGCAGGGGTGGTCAACAAGGTCAAATGCCTTGGTTAGGTCAATAAAGACAGCCCCTGTGAGCTTTCCTTGATCCATGCCAGTGAGGATGTCAGTGGTGAACTTAGCTAGAGCTGTCGCAGTACTGTGGTTTTTCCTGAATCCATGTTGTGCATCATTGAGCTGTTTAGTGGTTTCAAGGAATTCCTGGATCTGTGTGGCAACCAGTTTTTCAAGGATTTTGCTGAGTGGGGATAGTATTGCAATAGGCCTGTAATTAGAGATATCTTTCTTGTTCCCTTTTTTGAAGATAGGGGAGATCCTGGCCATTTTCTGTAGTTCTGGGACTGCACTGCTGGTGAGGGATAAGGTGAAAATTCTAGCCAGAGGTTTGGAGATAAAATACGCAGCTAGTTTTAAAAGGCGGGGTTCAAGTTGGTCAGAGCCAGGACTAGTGAATTCTGATAGTTTTTTTAGATGGTACAGAACCTGAGAGCTGGTGATGGCTTTGAAATAGAGGAGGTGTGGTATAGGTTTTGGATCACTGGCGGGGGTGGCAGGGTCAGTAAGAGGCACAGTGTCGACAGTGGAGGCTGCTGGTGGTAGAGTGCTGGTATAGGGGGAGAGATCAGAGAACATGCTATTGAAGGCGTTTACTATGGTGATGGGGTTATTGCAATGAGAGCCACTTATTACCATGTCAGAGGGTGTAACTGATTGTGGTGTCCCCAGGAAGGTTTTTATGTGGCCCCAAAATTTACGGGGGTCATGGGCTGAGTTCTTTAGCAGATTCTGATAATACACGCTTTTTGACAGCCTTATGTTTTTCCTGCAAGAATTTCTTTCTTGCCTGTAGTTTGCATGGCCCCTAGTCGATTTAGAGTTTTTGAAGGTTTTCCAGAGCTTGTCCCTGTACCTTAGTTGTTTTAGGAGATCCTTATGTAGCCATCTAGTTTGTTTTCCCCTGACTCTACGCATGGTTTTTGGAGCATGCTTGTTTTGTACAGGGAGATAATGTTGTAGGAATGTGTTCAAGGCATCCTCTACATCTCTCTGCCGGTATATATTCGACCAGTCAATGTTTGAGATGTCCCGGAGGAAAGAGTCTGTATCCAAGTTTGCAAAATTGTAAAAGTGACCTGCCGAGGTGGGGGGGGGAGGCTGACCAGCCCTCCACTGGCAGTAGATAGGGGAGTGATCAGTGATAGTATCTGCCAAGATCCCAGAGCAGGTCATGTGTTCAAGTCTGTTTGTCATGATCCAGTCAATAAGTGTGCCAGACTGTGGCCCAGACAGTCTAGTGATTTCCGTTATTTGTTGATGAAAGTTTAGACCTTGCACTAGTGAAGCCAGGGAATTGTGCGAAGGACGTAGCCAGTTCAAGTTGACATCACCAAGGATGATAGCTTCATTTTTGTTGATGCGTTTTAGGGTGAGCTGGAGTGCTTCCTGAAGTCCATTTACTCCCCCAGAGGGTGGATTATAAATACAGATTATGTGAAGTTTTTTAGAGCCAAGGGACAGGAGTGCGTGCATTGATTCACTTGTGGTTTGGGGGTTTGAGTCAGTGATGATACTAACGTCCAGGTGAGATTTATGGTAGAGGGCAACTCCTCTACCCCTCTTTGACCCCGGTCTGTCCTTCCAAATAAATGAGTAGCCAGGTATGGTGCACAAGGAATCAGGTGTTCCAGGTTTCAGCCAGGTCTCTGACAGGCACAGTATGTCGGGATCGTGTACATTGAGCCATGCTTCTACTTCAGGCAGGTGATTTTCGAGACTTCTGATGTCCATATGTGATATAAAAAATCTCTTGGATTTGTTGAACGATCCATTCGGGGGAGCCCCACTGCTGGGCGGGCCGGGGTTCAGCTCAATATCCCCAGAAAGTATTATCAGGAGTGATGCTAGGTACAAAAGCAGTGTGCTAAGGAGGTCTGGAGCATTCTTGCAACACTTCCATTTATTTCTGAGGGAGGACAGGGCTCGTAAATGCAGCCTTTGTGGAGGAGAAGGTTCCCAGGAGGGTTTCGGCCTAAGGTCTGCAGTCATGAGGTTGGAGAAACTGAAATCAGTGGCTGAGGGGAGTTCTGAGAGTGTCAGTGCAGCATGACAGAGAGACTTGTTAAGCCCCAGAGGAGGGAGGAAGATCAGGAAGATAATTTATTCAGTCTGCCGTGGGGACATGATGCTTGTGTAGGCGAGGAGGACATGATTCACACTTAGGACCCAACACTTTTGAATGTGCAGCTGAGGGGTTTTTACCGGGGTGAGCTGGGGAGTGGTAGAATTGGAGCAAGGTTCCTAGGAATTAAGTTAGAGCAGATAGGGGGAAAGAGAAAGGAAAACATTGACGCTAATGAGAGAGGAAAGTTTAGGAGTGAGTATATGTAAATGAAACTGTTCGGTGTATGCAGGAGTAAAAGGACAGGAGGAGGACGATTTGGTTCGGGGGAAGTTACGAACTTTTGGCTCGAGGAGGATTTTTTAAAAGTTGAGACAGACGTTAGGGGATCACTCCCCCAGCGGGAAAGTGGAGCACTTAGTCATATGGCGCTCGGAGGCTATAAATCTAAGGTGTGACCAGGGTGGGTGAGGTGGGGGAGGTGGGGGGCGCAAGCGCCACAGACAAACTGCCACCGAAGGGGCTGTAGCACTTGAGTCTTGAATCCGCTCTGAGTTAACCTGAGGCGGGTAGGGAGGCGCTTGCGAGTGGCGCTCAGTAGTCCCAGTCCAAGAAAGTTCCCCAAGGCCAGCAGTTCAGGTGAAAACAGCTGCTTTTCCTGAGGGAGTACAGCCAGGGAGCACTGCAGACTGAGCTGGAGGCAACCGGCAGCTGGAAAGCGGTGGAAACGTACCTGGCGGCTTTTACGCCTTTAGCTGGTCAAAGGACTAGGGTGCGGCCGAGCTCGTGGTTCTCCTTCTGGGCGTGCGTATCAGTGTTTGGCCCCTGTCAACAGGCTTCCTGGAAGGGCTGGGCGCAGGACTTTGGCGGTTGTGGCAGGGCTGGCGGCTCTTTGGAGGTACCTGGGCAGGCAGGCGGAGGGTCCTCGGCGGCACTGAGGGTCTCGATGGTGGGTTCCTAAGCCCCGGCGGGCTAGGAGAGGACCTAAGGAGAGCAGCAAGGGACAGACTTAAGTAAGGGAAGCTGAAGGACAAGGCGCGGTCAGAGGACAAAGAAAAAGGGCGGGAGTCTGAGATTAGGAAGGGGATCCAAGGAAAACAGTGAGAGAGGGGTTGTAACACACTATAGGCAGGTAAAGTCAAGCTTTAAGTTAGTTACAAGATAGCTCTACAGGTTAAGACTTAGGCTCTATGAAATACAAGTACTAGGCAGTATAAGAGGGACTAACTACACAGAAAATAGCTCAGGTATGCGCTGTGCGAAAAACAGGGCAAAGGCCAGAATTACTAAGATCCAGGGATAAAAGTCCAAACAAACTGCCACCGAAGGGCTGTAGCACTGAGTCTTGAATCTGCCGGAGTTAACCTGGCGGCGGTAGGGGAGGCTTACAGCGGCGCCAGTAGTCCCAGTCCAAGAAAGTTCCCCAAGGCCAGCAGTTCAGGTGAAAACAGCCGCTTTTCCTGAGGGAGTACAGCCAGGGAGCACTGCAGACTGAGCTGGAGGCAACCAGCAGCTGGAAAGCGGTGAAAACGTAGCTGGCGGCTTTTACGCCTTTAGCGGGTCAAAGGACCAGGGTGCGGCCGAGCTCGTGGTTCTCCTTCTGGGTGTGCATATCAGTGGTCGGCCCCTGTCAACAGGCTTCCTGGAAGGGCTGGGCGCAGGACTTTGGCGGTTGCGGCAGGGCTGGCAGCTCTTCAGAGGTACCTGGGCAGGCAGGCGGAGGGTCCTCGGCAGCACTGGGGGTCTCGATGGCTGGTTCCTAAGCCCCGGCGGGCTAGGAGAGGACCTGGTGGCTTTTACGTCTTTAGCGGGTCAAAGGACCAGGGTGCGGCCGAGCTCGTGGTTCTCCTTCTGGGCGTGCGTATCAGCGGTCGGCCCCTGTCAACATTGGAACTGAGAGGAGAAAATCTGTTTCTTACACTCATGTCACCATAATGCAATAATTGTGAATAATCACTTTCATTCACAGACTCTTGTTCAGAATTTAGCACCAGGTTGCTGTCAATTCATTCTCCCCTACATTTATGCCTTCTAATAAAGAGTTCAGATGCGGAGGGGCCATTTAAATTATGCTTTATTTGTACTGCTTGTTCTAAACATTTTGTAATGGGTTCTTGTCTGCCATTTTCCTTAGTTTTCAGAATATTTGGCTTCCTGTTATTTATTGTTTTACAATTAGCTCCATTAAGTTTCTATTTTTCCCTACCTTTATCGTCCTGAATAAAATTTTAAGAGTATCATTCATAGAGAGATGCCATCGTTTTTAAGGGCTCCTGCACAGTCCCAGATTTTATTGTTTAATTATTGACTCTTCATCACCAGACAAATGTAAACTTTTTTGGGCATTACCCTGTAGCATTACACAGATGTGAAATTTTCTCAGATGTTTTGTTTTCATACTGACTTTGAGACATCGTATATCGAGACCCTTAGGAAAACAACTGTTTAATTTTATGTCTTGGGTATTCCCTTAAAATATACTGAAGTTAGTTTCTTATGGTCATCTTCTCTTTTTTTGGATTTTTTAAATTTTTTTATTTTAAACCTCTCAGGACTTTCTGGCCCAGATATTCAAAGGGGTTGCACCTGGCACAACAGAGATGCGCCGGGGCAACCCCGTATTGCGCCCCAGTGGAATTTTGAAAAGGCTGACCTGAGCAGAGCAAATCCTGATGTACTGGGGCACAATGTAATGGTATGCAGCGCAGATGCAGGGGGCATGCCCATCCATATGCGGCACATCCCGATATTCAGCCCTGGATGTGCGGTGCATATGCTGGTGCGACCCTGCAGTGCGCCGCATAGAGGGGTTCAAAGTTGAGCCCCTGCAGAGTAGGAGCAACTCCCGGCCACCCAAAGGTAGACTGCAGTACTGCAGGGTGCAACACAGCAGCCCTGCCTTGGGTGGCCACCAGCCCACCCAGAACACCGTCCACAAGCACTCACTGTACCTGCCCCCCCTTAGCCGCAATCACGCAGCATACATTTTAAATGACACCCGGGTAGTCTAGTGGCCCCCCCAGTCCCCGATGTATATAACATATGACTATCCCTGGTGGTCTAGTGGTCCCCCCTCCCACCCGAGTCTCTGATGCCCCATAACATGTACCGATGCATGTCCCTGGTGGACTAATGGCCCCCCGCCCATTTCTGTGATTGCGGTACATGTGTATTCCTACATTCTGTGGTAGTCTAGTGGATCCCCCTTCCTTCTGAGTCCCCGATCACAGTAATATGCACTCACGGCATTCCCTGGTAATCCAGTGGCACCCCCCCACCCACCCACCCACACAGGACCCCTTGCCTGCCCGCTCTCCCCGTCATCAGCGGGCAGCTGTATCCACCGCATCCCTCCCGGCTGCCGCTGAATGACAGGTACAGTATGGGCTGTAAGCCCATTGGTCCCCTATGTGGACCAATGGGCTTGCAGGGCATACTGTACTAGGCAGTCCCAAATATGTGACATATCTGGGACTATCTAGTACAGTAGCCCTGTAAGCCCATTGGTCCACACAGAGGACCAATGGCCTTACAGCCCATACTGTAACTGTCATTCAGTGGGTGGCCGGGTATGGGCAGGATGCAGCCGCCACCGAAGGATGGGGGAGCAGGTGGCAAGGGTCCTGGGTGGGTGGGTGGGGGTGCCACTGGATCACCAGGGAATGCCTGTGTACATATTCACGAATCGGGACTCTGGAGGGAGGGGGTCCACTAGACTACCACGGACTGTAGGAATATGCATGTACTGCGTTTGCGGAAATGGGTGGGGGGGCCACTAGTCCACCAGGGACAGGCATCGGTACATGTTACTGGGCATTGGGGACTCGAGTGGGAGGCGGGACCACTAGACCACCAGGGATGGTCATATGTTGTATTCATCTGGGAATCGGGGACTGGGGGGGCCACTAGACCACCAGGGATGTCTTTTTACACTTCTGCCACATGTTGGCAACTACGGGGTATGGGATGCCCCGGGATCCCCACAGCACATGTCATGCTGTGCAGGGCACCAGGCGCAAGTCACCGGGCTGCCCTGTGCAAGGCATGCAAATGAGGCCATAATGACATGCAAATGGCCCCATTTGTGCCTTGCTTATATTATGGCCTCATTTGCATGCCCCTTGCTGAATATCACGGGTGATGCACCTAGCACAACTGCACTTGCGCTAGTGCATCTCCGTGCTCCTAGCTGTGGCTTGCACCAGCACAGTGCCACTGCGCCATGCACAATATGTGCGCTGGCCCTGCCATATTCAACGGTGCTGCACCATGGCACATCCCCATTGAATATCACCTGGACCTGGCACCAGCGCATCACAGTTGCGCTGCACCCAGGCTTGCTCCACTGCCTGGCGCAATCTGAATATCCGTCCCTCTGTGTAAAAATCAAAATCAGTTGAAGGGAATTGTGTTCTTCCTTTGCATGTCACATTGTGACTGTTTGTATTCTCTTATCTTTTTTATTTCTTTACTTAGATCTCTTCCACTTTTTTTATCTACTACTCTGTTCCCATCCTGCTTATTTCTGTTTTCTTGCAGCTTTCTTAAAATTTCTTCTTGTTCTTTACAAATGACCTCTCCTTTATAGAGTTTTGCTTTTTCTGAGTATCCTTTTCTTTGCTGACATGTTTACCTGTTGTATCCTTGTTTTCTTATTCTATCATATTCTTTGGACTCATTGTCTGCTTGATAGAAAACAATATTTTGTTCTGTAAGTCTGTATCAATATGTAAAATAGTAAAATTACTTGGGGGTTTAAAAAAATGTATATAAAAAATGTTTGTTTACTTTTTCTGAGTTTTCTTAATACTGTGCATTATGTGCTTAGAAACTGTAGGTTGCAACTTATTTTTCATTCATTTTACTGTATGTCTTTAATCACATTACAAACATTTCACTCTCCTCTCTAGTAACATATGTTGTTCCTTGCGTTGCCTGCGAAAGTGTTGGAAAATAATGTATAGGCAACCGTACACAACAAGGTTTTGTTTCCACTGAGGGGTAAAATGACATTATGGATGCTGAGAGTAAAGATCGAGAGGTCACTATGATGTTATCTCACCCCGAGATAGAAACAGTAACCTTGTTGTGTATGGTTGCCCATACATTATTTTGTATGGTAAAAATATATATATATATTTTTTATACTTCATCTTTATTAAAGATATTTTTCAATTTGATACATATCAGCATCAGAGATTTTACACATGCATTATATTTAACATGCAAAAGAAACTCATATCTGGGAGTTCCACTTTACAGCATATTGGATACTCTCAGCCTTTCTTACAGTATACACTATATTTTAGCTTAAGCTATAAACAATAGATTTAAAAATAAAAGAAATAAAAAGCCGTTAGAACAAATGATAATATCAGTATATAAGAAAACATATAAGGTCTCTATCATTTGTCCCCTATTACAATTAGTGGTAAATTAACTTATTATAAATACGCACATAGACTTCTAACTGATTATTTAGGAGCATAAATACATAAGACCAGTCTGTATCATTAAAAAAAGCTGCCAAGTGCTTGTATTGAAAAGAAGGAGATTTTATAGAAAAAGAAGGAAAAGAAATAGAGAAAGAAAAAGAGAGCAAAACAAAGTAAGAATATATAAAAACCACAATTTATCTCACCCTTGTCTTATTGGCAGTTGCGTTAATTTGAATAGCATGTAGTTCCAACCCTGTCCACCACCCAGCATCAATATAGGATAAATAAACTATTGTTATTCAGATACTGTGCTCATTGAGAACAGCATCTAGTCTATTGTTTCCCTTTAACCCTCCTCCCCCTCCTTGCCCCACAAAAGTGCCTCCCATCTAGTCCACCTGTTTATAAATTGTGGGGACCTAAGGGCCAGAGAAAAGGTTATTCTTTCCAGAGTTTTTATATTCTCTACCAGCTCCTTCCAATCACTTACAGATGGTGAAGAGTGAGACAACCACCTCTTGGTAATGGCCTTGCAGGCCGCCGCCACAAGGATATTCCAGAGATATTGGGCTTCTCGCCTCCTTATCTCCATAAGGTATAGGCCCAGAATCAAATGTTCTGGTCCTAAGGGGGTAAATATTTGTTTAATTACATAGAAACATAGAATTTGTCAGCAGGTAAGGACCACTTTGCCCACCCAGTCTACCCAGTTTGTCACTGTTCTTACTGTCACTGCAGACCCTACCTGATCTCCAGCTACTTCACCCCCTACTTTCCTACGAAAATTCCTTTGTGCCAAACCCATACATGCTTAAAGCTCTTCATTGTTTTTGCTCCCACCTCCTCCGCTAGTAGACTGTTCCAGGAGTCCACCACTCTTTCAGTGAAGAAGTACTTTTTCACTTCCCTCCTAAATATTCCCCCTTTCCAGCTTAATTGCATGCCTTCTTGTCTTGGTGTACCTTCTCTTCTGAAAAATGCTAACCTCCTGCACCTTGTTACCCCTGTGAGGTGCTGACAGGTCTCTATCATGTCTCCCCTCCCTCATCTCTTCCAGGGTGCACATACTGAGAGCAACAATACCCAACAGAGTGGGTGGTACTGGGCTATACCCGCCCACTCAGGGGTGTAATGAGGCCCAGTGCCACAGCCAGAGGGCCTTATAGCCCCTGGAAGGGTGGGTATAGCCCACACCGCCCACCCTCCAGTGTACTGCGATTAGAAAATAGGTTTAGTCTGAATATTAGGGAAAAAATTTTACTGTTTAAACAAGTTTAAAAGAATACTGTAAGCAGTTAATTTTAATGGATACAAACTTAAGTAGTTCCTACCAGTACTGTTCTTATTACCACTAGAGGGTGCTCTTAAGTGTTTGTGCCACTGTGATGAAGGTCTTGTCCACCACCCCACCCCCCAACAGCAGTCTCTTGCCCTTGTAAAAAGTTATATGCCCTTGCAGGTTTTACTTGCAAGACGGCCACTTATTTTATTTTTTTATGCAGTTGGAAGATGCGGCCGTTATGTCAGGTGCATGACCCTGTGTGACCATGCTTCACGAACCCGGAAGCAGAGATCCAAAAGTGTACTGAGAGATGGCATCGCTGTAAGTGTTACTTGGCTTCTTAGAAAGGGATGTTCCTCTTGTACAAAATTGGACTTACAGTACAGCATCCCAGGTACTTTGCAGGCAGCGGGGGGAGGTGGGGGGGGAACGGGACACAAGGGTGTAGCTACTGATACTCCAGGTAAGCCATGGCGTACCGAGTTCAGTAGCAGGGGTAGCAAACAAGCTGGCTAGCATTGTTCTGCCCCATCTAGTCCATCATGTTTAAATTCCTTTGTTTGGCCTTGCAGGCTTTTCCTTTTCTCTTTCAGGTTCATTTTGGGGAAGGGAGGTGGCAGAGTGGACCACGGATGTTGAAGCTGAAGGTCTCAGTTAGGTCTGCATGGTCCATCTGCATAGTGATTGCCTGCGGCATCTGGTGGGGGGTGTGGCAAGTCTGGGGCAGCGAGTTTAAATGCCTCAGCAAAGTTACAAGCCATACTATTAGTTCAATTGTACTGGGAGTGAGAGAGAAGCAGTAGAAAACTGAGGAGCAGCAGATGGAAGAATAGACTCAGAGCCCACTAAAAGAAAAAAAGACTGCATGTGGAGTGGTAAGTGGAGCAAATCTGCTTACCTGCTATGCTTTTGGACTTGTGGTGCAGTCAGTGGTGTCTACCAGCAGGCAGCAAGCACCACACTAGCAGCGCAGACAGACAGCAGGTCTAGTGTGGGAATCATCTGATTGGAGCAAGGAACCTTGGACTCAAGTTGTTGTGGGGGGGGGGCAGGCATGAACAACAGTAGGGTAGGGGGTAGCAGTGTGGCAGGTTGGTGTACAAATCTGAAATGCCTGGCTACACCCCTGATGGGACATCACCAGCTGAGTAGCTCACTTGCTAAGCAACAGAAAAAAATGGCAGATTGGAGCAGTTGGTGCAGGGACTTGCTTTAGTAACTGTAGTACACCAGCATTTTGACATTACTACTGTGATACAGCAGCATTTTGACATTACTACTGTGGTACAACAGCATCTGTAAATGTATGAATTTCCATGTACAACTGCACTGAACTATATATTATATAGCAATAAAGATATCAGCTTTTTTTACCTAGTTACCTCAGAAATGTTATTTTATTGAATCACTCAGTACTGACTCCCCTCAATGCAAATGAGGAAGGAAGCACACCTTAAGTTGGTAGCAGATCTATGTGGCAAAAGACAAGGGAGTCAGGTTCAAGTTCTTTATTTGACTGACTGCTGGTCTTCTCAATTTGTTAAAGACATGTTACAAAATAAGTTATGGTATAGAATTTACATATTTTTTTCAAGGATGTAGTACATGAGCAGTTAATACATTCAGAGTAACACTGTGATGATGATTTTTTCATAATTAATTTTTTTCCTTTGTTTTATTACAGCACTGAAGAAATCAACAAGATTTTTTGTATCACTCACATTAATAGGATTCAGCAGGACTTCCGTACAGTCAGAAAATGAGTTTTTAGAGGACTTCTGGTGACATCATGTCCACGGTAACCACCTGAGCACTCAGCTCCATCTCCACCAGGGCTTTAAAGTACTGCAGTTCAACACATCTTAACCTAATTTGGGGCTAATTTGTATTTGGGTACTGTAATACGCCACGACGAAAGCCAAACGTTCCAAAATTGCTGCCAGACCCACACGATCCAGACAGATTGCAATATGACAGTGACAGTTCGCAGATCTCAGGCCACAGTGACCCACCAAACACCAGTCTCACTGGTGCCCCAACATCACCTGACAGATGGATATAGTCCTGCGGGAACTGCGAGACTTCAGGAAAGAGACCAGATCCACCTTTGCTCCCCTACGTACTGATGTGGGGAAAATCAAGAAGCGGCTCAACAGCCTTGAGGAGCAGTCCACAAACACCAATTCCCACGTGGACTGCACAGAGCGTGCCATAGTCTGGCAACACCAGGCTCTGCAGGGACTGCAAGAGAGGGCTGACGACACAGAGGCCAGGGGCTGAAGAAATAACTTAAGGGTCTCAGGTTTCCCGGAGAGCTCTGAAGGCAATAACCCTATTCAATTCTTGCATTTTTTCAAAACTAAGCTAGACCTACCAGAAAGCTGCACCCTCAAGATGGACCACGTCCATCGTGTGCTGGGCCCTCAGACACCCAATCATCCTCACTCGATCCTGGTGCGCTTCCTGCACTTTCAAGAGAAAGAAATGGTACTCCATATGTCCTGGCAACAGGGGGACTTAACCTTTAAGGAGCAGCAAATTTACGTAGACGACGATGACCCATTCACTATCTCGACGAGGCACAGAGCATATGCTCCCATCCTGTGGAAACTTAAGGAGGCCAAGATTAAATTCAGAACACCTTACCGTTCGAGGCTTGTGGTACAATTTGCAGATGGCCCAAAGACCTTCGAGAATGTGGATGAGGCTGCCCAGGAGCTATCCTACTTGGGAATCAAAATTGCAACGGCCAGAAACCCAACATCATCTCCCTGGCTTCCAAAGTAGCACAGAAGGCCTGGAATAAACTAACACTGAGGGAACAATGCCGCAGGGAGGGTGCTTCAGCAATACAGCAGATTGTGGCGGGACTGAGGAAACAAACGATGGCGGTGCCCAAAAATGAGCTACCAGTAGTGAAATGTAGGGACTCATGGACTCTCTAACCAATTTCTTCCTAACAGGTAGGCCAGCTAAGTTCTCCCCCTGTTACTTAGGTTCTCCCAGAGACTCCTGGATCATCTGCCCTTCCCTTGAGTAACCCCCCCCACTCCCAAACTAAGGAGATACTTATAAGGGGTTCACCTTTACAGTAAAGCCTAGAGCTCCATAGTTTCTCCCACAGGCTCGCTTGGGTTGCCTTGACAGAGCCTCCTGGTGGGCCTCCTCCTTTTTGGGGCGATGTATTTGGAGTGGGAGAAAAGGGTCGAGGGGTGGAGACCTGGATGATCCCGGGGTGGGGGTGTATGGACTGGCTAATCCTTTGGCCTCCTTATGGCCTTGGCAAAAACGAGGTTTTGAGTCAGGTCAGTGGCACCTACTGAGCGCACTGCAACTGCTGAATGTTAACTTCCTTCCTATCCTTCTCCTGACCCAGGCTAGCTGCTGTGTTGCTTGCCCTGTGGGCTGGGGAGGGGCCAATGATTGTCCCCCTGGGGGCGTGGAGCTGGGCAGCGGTCTTGCTACACCATGCCAGGGCCTTCCTCTCCCCCCGGATAGCTCCGGTGTTGGGGGGTCGGGGGAGTGGGGTGCCACGTTCCTAAAATGCCACACCTCTAGAGGGGAGTTTTGGTTTGCCACCCCTTCTGTATGCCCCTCCACTGCTGTTTTGGGTGTAGAAGGATACGGATGAACTGATCCCCCATTTTGTCCCCCTCCCTGTTCCATGGGCTGGATGTGATTAGGCATAAATGTGAATGGATTGGGCAAACCTGTTAAATAATCGAGAATGATTGCTATGTTCAAGAAAAGTCAGGCAGGGATTGTTTATGTACAGGAAACACACAACAGCTAATGAACACAAAAAACTGGCTAGCAGGGGATTCTCCCAGGTATTTTCCTCCTCCTTCACAGGGGGGAGGAGGAGGGGGGGTCGCCATACTGGTTTCTGGTCACACCACCTTTCAGGCTACCCTGGAATGGGCAGATATGGAGGGTCAACTGGTGATTGTCCAGGGGTTACTGCAGGACAAAGAGGTAACTTTGGTTAATGCCGACTTCCCCCTGGGGTCAAACACACTGACAATTCCAAATCTCCTGAATAAGGTATTAGAGATGACTATGGGTGCCCTGATTTTAGCGGGTGACTTTAATATTGCCCCTAGTCCCAACCTGGATTCTACAGGTACTGCCAGGGGGAGGCAACCCACCTTGCACAAGTTTTTTAAACATTTGTCCAGGAGGTGGGCTGGCTGGATGTGTGGTGCACCCTTCACCCTAGGGATAGAAGATACTCATTTTACTCAGCTGTACATAGTACTTATACCAGGATAGATCAGTGTTACACACAAAAGGAATGCCTGAGTGTTCTTAGAGAGGCTGCCATGGGGTTTATCGCCCACTCTGACCATTCCCCTGTGATCATGACCTGGGAGCTGGGGCTTGAGAGGTGAAATACCATGTGGAGACTCAACCCAGTTCATCTTAGAAGTGAGCCATTCCAGGAGTTCCTGGGGGATAAGATACAGGAAATCCTGGAGGACAACTCCGACCCGGAGACTGCCCTGTCCATTCGGTGGGACATGCTGAAGGTGGTCCCTCGGGGCCACCTAATACAGCACACTGCTGCCCTTGCAAAGCAGCACAAGGAAAGACAATCACATTTGGAACAAACTCTTAATTTTCTCCAGGATGCCCACCAGCAAGGAGACCAACTGGTAACAGCCCAGCTAAAACAGACTAAACAGGAGCTGGATAAGCTGTGCATGCAGCACACAGAGATAGCACCTGTATTCCTGAGACAGCGGTATGGGGAGATTGGCCCTAGGGCCTCGCGCTTGCTAGCCTTTCATTTGCACAAACAGCGACAGCTGTCCACTATAGCTACCATTAAGGACCCTGGGACTGGCACTTTACACATGAGAATGGGATGTAGCTCCCAGGTTTTCTGTGACTATAATAAGAACTTATACACTCCTGACCACCCGTCAGACCCCAGTGCCACTGGTGCTTTTCTCTCCTCCCTGGACCTCCCCAAACTTGATAGGGACCAACAGACTGGACTGATCTCGCTATAACCCAAATGGAATTACTAGCAGTCATTTCTCATCTAAAAACTATGAAGGCCCCTGGCCCTGATGACTGCTGCACAGAGTTTTATAAACACACAGTGCAAATGGTTAGCTCACTTCTCCTACAGGTCTACAACGAAGTGTTGCAAGGCCTTGGTACCCCCCCAAGCTGGTCTTATACAGCAGTTTCCCTCATTCCCAAGCCCGATAAATATCCCCAATTATGTAATTCTTATTGCCCAATCTCGGTCCTAAATGTAGATTATAAAATTCTCAAGTCCATCTTGGCCAGGCGCCTGGACAAGGTCCTCCCCTCCCTGATTGGCCTGGACGAGATGGGCTTTGTAAGCTCCAGATCCACAACAGACAATACCAGGAGGGCCCTGCATTTGGTCCAGGAGATGCAATCCTAAAAAGCCCCATCGGTACTTCTCAGCTTAGATGCTGAGAAGGCATTCGATAGGGTTTCATGGCCCTTTCTGTTCACCACTATGTCCAGGATGGGATCTGTGTAAAGGTTTCTGGTCATCATTCAACCCATCAGGCCTGCCCTCTGTCCCCAGGACTATTTGCCATCTTCATTGAGCCCCTGGCCCAAGCTGTTAGGCGTTCCCCCAAAACTACTAAGATTCAGCTGGAGGGCAGGGAGCATCGCATAGCTTTATATGCTGATGACGTGTTGCTTTTCCTTGCCAACCCTACTCAGTCTGTCCCAGCTGTGTTTAAAATACTAGAGCAATTTGGATCATGTTCAGGGTACAAACTAAACACCTTCAAAATTGATGCTTTAGCATTTCACTTTGCCCTTCCACCATCATTTAAGCAGATCTACCCATTCCGCTGGGACCTAGAGAAATTGAAATATTTGAGCATTTATTCACCTCTCACATAATGCAGGAAAGCCCATACAAAACAACTATGGCCCATTCTTTGCCCAGCTCCAGGCGAACCTGGCTAGGTGGAGTGTCCTCCTGCTTAACCTCCTTCAGAGGGTAGAGGTTGTCAGGATGGTGACCCTGCCTTGGGCTCTCTATTGCTTTCAAAATGTGCCACTATGTATCACAGCCAAGACATTTCAGGCTTGGAATAAGGCCATAATGGGTTTGTATGGGCCAGAAAGCACCCAAGAATAAAGTCCTCAGTTCTCTTTCTTCCCAGGCGGTGTTGGGGGGGGGCTGGCCCTTCCTAGTCTTAAACTGTACAATTGGGCCTTGCACCTTTCTTTTATTTTTGTTTGCTTTATGCGGACTGGCCCCACTCTCTGGAGGGAAACTGAAGACGGTCTTTTCCCATTAAATGACCTGGTGAAGGCAACCCTGTACCAGTCTCCCCTGCTCTCAACCAGCTGGACCTTGGTCCATGGATTGCACACCAGATAAGAACCTGGTGCGTGATCATAGCTGGAGACTTTTCTCTCGGCAGCTAATGATTAGATATTTTCGAACCCCAGCCATAACAGCTCACTATTTAACTACTAGATCAGCAGAATGCTGGCATCAGTGAGGTGAACCACTGGCACACCATGCCCATGTATTTTGGTTCTGCCCCATCATACAATCCTTCCTGATCTCCCTGCAGTCAGAGTTGGCTGACCTATTCAGGCAATCAATCACCCTAACAGCACACCTTTTTATACTGCAAGTAATCCCCTGAGAGTTTAGGGACTCCCATACATGTTACCTAATGGGTATAGCCCTCATGGCGGCTAAGAAAGCCCTAACTAGACACTGGCTTTCACCTCAGGTTCCCACAATACCTGAATGGAGAGAAATAGTGACTCATATTTATAGGTCGGAGAGAATTTCATATCATTTGAATGACCGCTCTGAACTATGTTCCCTGAAGTGGACCAGATGGATCCTGTACATTATGGTACAGGACCCCCGTTTTGTGCCTTAAAACTACTGACCTCACTAGGAACAGAGATGGTGTTACATCACGATTAGTGGAGCTGGGGAGTGAATTACCAGGGGTGGGGCTGGGGGAGGGATCTTTGAACATAAGAATAAAATTTGTAATGTCTTCTCCATGAGAGAATTTTTCAGGCCCAGGCTGAAGTCCTGACATTCATGAACTATACATGGACTTGACATGTTCTACTGTATTTAATACGTACATGTGTAGTTATATGTATGATGATGAATTCGTGACTGCCAATACCCTCTACCCTGTTAATGTAGAACATTTTAATAAAAATTATATTAACAAAAAAGAAAATTAGTTTTTATAAGCACCAATCAAATCACTGAGAGAAATGTTGCTGTATTTTTCATATAGAGGACAGATAAAAAAAAAAAAACATTTTCCTTGTGCCATCTTTTACAGAAACATTCCAGATCACTATGAGTATAACCTTGTTTAGTAAATCTTGCTTCAGTATGCTTTAGAGGGATACTTTCAAACCTTATATGTGTTATCATACGTTTTTCTTTAGAGGACAAGTCCATCAATAATTACAGGTTTCACAGTCATGCCAGACTTTGTAGGCTGCAAGCCATGGTAATAATTTTGATGGTCTATTGGCAGTCAAATCTTTTTGCATAGGACTTTTTAATACAAGTTCTTTTTGAATGTTTCTATGAGAAAGGAAGACAATAACCCCTTCATAAAGTCAGTTCAGACATGTATCACACCTATGTCACCAATAATGTTCTGCAAAGATTCCAACCAACAAGATGTGTTTGAAAAACTGAGACATTTGACTGTTTCCATCAAACACCATTTTGGCTAGGAGTTTATAGTATTATTCATGATTCATAACCAGTATAAGGATAATTGTAGTTTTGCCAGAGCATCAACTGGAACTCACCTTAATTCAGCTGTAACAAAATAGTCTGGTATTGATTTGCTAATTTTCAAAATTGCCTTATATTTGAGAGAAAATGGTACTTCCATCACATGGGGAAAAGACCCCCAAGCTTCTGTCCCATACAGTATAATATAATTTAACTTGGCTTCAGTAGCATGTAAAGCAGTAAGTACAGTTGAGCCCTCATATCTGGGATTACATCATATAAATGCACATGAATTTTGTCTGATTGTGTTTTTTTTTTCATTTTCTGTTTAAGCCCCCTCTCACTGCAACCACACCTTTCACTCAGGGACTCCCAAGGTGTCCTCAGGCTCGGCTAAACTCCTAGGTGTCTCGGAAGGACCAGCCCCCATCCTGCTGTGTTCCCCCCCCCAGCAGGGAAGGAGGGAGTTCCGTCTTCCTCCCTACTTACTATAAAACAAAGGATAGTGCATGTCTGGATAATCTATCATCTGAAGTTACATATCCACTGATCACACCTGAGGAAGTTAAACTAGCTAGCCAGGCCACCAAAGTCAATTCCTCAGCTGGTCCTGATGGCATTCCAGCCAGATTTATTAAAGAACTGGCAACTAAACTATTAGAGATCCTTATGTTATTATTTAATGTATCACTCCATGAAGGCACAGTCTTATCGGAATGGAGATTGGCAACTGTAGTGCCTATTCACAAAGCAGGTAGTAAACACCAAGTAAAAAACTACAGACCCATTAGCCTCACCTTGTGTTTAGGTAAATTGATGGAAAGGATCTTACAACAGAAAATGGCAGCCCACCTTCAAAATATGAACATCATAATATATCTCAATATGGTTTTGTACAGGGAAGATCTTGTCAACTAAACCTAATACATTTTTTTGAACCAAAAATCAGCTTGGCACTAGACCAGGGACTCCCAGTTGATGTTGTCTTCTTGGATTTTGAGAAGGCTTTTGATTCTGTCCCTCATGGAGTTCTGATCGAGGAATTAAAAGGGTATGGCTTCCATGCCAACATTATCAAATGGGTAAAGTTTTGGCTAAGTAATAGGCAGCAAAGGGTGAGCGTTAAGGGGCATATGTCTGAATGGGGTGTAGTTAGTAGTGGCATCCCCCAAGGCTCCGTCCTGGGCCCCTTGTTGTTTAACATATAAATTACTAGTATGTAAGCAAATAAAGGCATCTGGATACATAAATACGCCAATGATTGCAAACTTGGTTGCATCATTAATAATTCTGAATCAGTTAATTCCCTACAATCAAATTTGGATAATCTAGTTGGATGGTCAGTAAGAAATAAAATGACCTTTAATGCAGCCAAGTGTAAGGTGATGCACCTGGGCAGGAACAACAGGTAAGCAACCTATAATATAGAAAACAACAAATTACAAACTGTTGGATCCGAAAAGGATTTGGGTATTACTATTACAAATGATTTAAAGTTCACATCTCATACCAATAATATAATTAAGAAATGTCATGGCATACTGTCTTGTATTCTGAAACATATCAAGAGTAGGGAACCAGATGTTCTAATCCCCCTATATACAAATTTGGTTAGGTCACATATTAACTTCTGCGCTCCATTTTGCATCTCCACCTCCTTGGGAAGTAAGGCCTCTATAGAAAAGGTGCAAAGAAGAATCATTAAGAAGGTCAAAGGTTTGACCAACATTGACTATAATAGTAGACTTCAAAGCCTGGGCCTATTTTCATTAGAATACAGATCTTTAAGGGGTGACCTATACCTAGCCTACAGAGCATTTCAAGATCCTGCCCTGTGTGAGGCTATTTGCCTCGAAAAAACTGTAGCTTGGTTTAACACCAGAGCACACAGCTCAAGGCTAAAAACTATAGTTAACAAAACCTCAAAAATGAATAATTATTTTACCCAGCGATTGCCTCCTGTTTGGAATGCATTACCAACAGATGTTGTTACAAGTAATAGCTTGACAGAAGTCAATCAAAGATTGGATAAACATATGGGGGAAAATAAATTTTACTTTCACCACTAGGTGACGAATTCTATATGGGCACGTCCCATTGAACTTGTACCACACCTATGAACCTACACAAACTGTGTTGGGCTTGTCCCTTATGGTTCTATCTCATAATAGCGAATGCGAAACAACAATCGCTATTATGGCGAGTGTATATTGCCGAAAAGAAATTCGGCGATATACATGCCAGCAACTAAACATCCAGAAAATACACTTAATGTCTATGTGAGAAGACGCACCCTACCTCATGGGGGTGCATTTCGGGAGAGGTTGACACTCCAGATTTACAATAAAACAAAACGGTAATCAGTAGCCAGCGGCAAAAGTCCCCCCAAGTCCACAGCCCCAGTACCTGCTGCACTGAGCTAGCCACCTCACCACCACACACATGGCTGGCTCAGCTGCAGCAGGCACAATAATGGTAATAACCCTCTTCCCTATCCCTCCCTTTCCCTTGCCATCCTGCCTTTCTGGTAGCCTCCCCTATCCGCGGGTGAAAAGTGCTGCTACTCCTTATGGGTTTACCTTAAGATAATAAAGGAATATGAGTCGTTGCTTTGATGGTCACCCATTCACTCACTATTATCACAGGATCCAACCCTTACAGATCACTAGAGTTGGCCCGTTGGCTCGGCACTGGGGCCCATCACCAGGCATGAAAGCGGGGCCCATTTTCCATTTTTCTCTTCACCACTCGCCAAGGACGGTGGCATTTGGGGAGGTCCAAGGAGATAAATGCACACAGAGACATCCTCCCCTCCCTCTTGGTGCTCCTAGCTGCACCTCCACCTGTGTGCACCCAGGTGGTGGTATTGCAGTGGGAGCGGCAACCCTCTCTCCCTGGAGGAGGAGAGCATCCTGGGATGTTCACTCCTCCCCTATGCGGACCTCTGACGACCTAGGCCTGCTCTCGAACCCAGGTTGCCAACGTTGTGACTTGTGAATGGTAGCTCTACCGCTGAGCCAGCAGGCCAGCTGTCTGATTGTAAGTAAGTAAAGTAAAGTAAAATTTATTTGTTTAAAGCGCCCTTCCCAAGCTCAGGGCGCTTTTACAATAATTCAAACACTTTAAATACAATCCATATAAAACAATAAATATAATGAATGAACATAAATAACCCTTAATTATCAAATCCCAGAGAATGCTTGGTTAAAAGGGAATGTTTTTAACTGTTTTTTAAAACTTTCCAGTCAGGCAATCTCGTATCTGACTAGGTAGAGAATTCCACAGGGTAGGTGCCATATAGGCAAACGATCTTCCTTCAGATGTCTTTAAGTATACCCTGGGTATCTGTAGCAATCCCTCATCAGAGGATCGGAGTGAATGGGTGGGGCAGTAAGACACCAGGAGTTCTTTCAGGTAGTGAGGTCCTAAATCATGTAGGGCCTTACAGGTCAGCATTGCGACCTTGAAGGTGATCCGCCACTGTATAGGCAATCAGTGCAGTTCACGCAGCACAGGTGTTATATGGTTAGATCTAGAAACTCCCATCAACAACCTGGCCATCGCGTTCTGCACAAGTTGCAAGTGGCGGATATCCACCCCTGGCAACCCTAGATAGAGAGCACTGCAGTAATCAAAACGACTGGTGACAAAGGCGTGGATCAGGGTAGGATGATCTTCGGGCGGAACCAGGTGTTTCACCCGGGCTATACTCCTTAGATGGAAAAAGGCAGACTTGACTACAGCCGACACCTGCACCCTCAGGGTCAGGCCCTCATCAAATACCACGCCCAGGTTACGCACTTGGCCAGAGGCCATAAGTGGGTCCCCCCCAAGATATAATCCTGAGGGTTTCCCAGCCCAAACCCCTGTTGTCCTCACTCCAGGGTCCACCACCAATACCTCAGTTTTTTCTGAATTCAACCAAAGACAACTAGTACTCATCCACTCCTGTATCTCCAGTAGGCAGTTATTAAACACTGTGATGGAATCAGACTCCTGTTCAGGTGCAAAAGACAGGTAGAGCTGAGAGTCATCAGCATAACAATGAAAACTCAACCCATACCATCTTATAATGTCCCCCAATAGAAGCATATACACCACAGATAACATGGGGGACAGCACCGAGCCCTGTGGAACCCCACAGGGCAGCCAGTGAGGGGCAGACGAATAAATCCGACACCACTCTCTGTGATCTGCCTTCAAGGAAAGATTGAAGCCAACTGTGGACTGCCCCCCTCAGTCCACAGAAAAACCACAGGTGGTCGAGCAGCACCCCATGATCCATGGTGTCAAATGCTGCTGAGAGATCCAGGAGAACCAAGATGGAATGGGCTGTCCGATCTCTCGCCATCAGGAGATCATTTAGAACCCAAACAAGAGCCGTCTCTGTGCTATGCCTTTTCCTGAAGCTGGACTGGAGAGGGTCATAGATATTGTGGCTGGTCAAATGATCCTCCAGCTGCAGAGCGACCACCTTCTCAATAACTTTCCCTACCAAGGGTAAGTTAGAGACCGGTCTGTAATTTGCTGGGCAGTCGGCATCAAGAGAGGGTTTTTTCAAAAGGGGGCGTACTACCACCTCCTTTAAGAGATCCGGAAAGATCCCTCTCTCTAATGAAACCACCACTATCCCAGCCAGGACCGGGCTGATGACATCTACACACCCCACTAACAGGCAAGTAGGGCCCTGATCCAACTTACAGTAGGTAGGTCGCAGAATGTGGATGATTCTCACTATATCCATGACTGCCAGTTGGCTAAAGGTAAACCAAGCCAACTGGGCATTAGTACCACCCAATTGATCAATGCAAGGCTCAATGGATGGGTGCTGGCAGATCTCATCCCTGATGGTAGATACCTTGTCATCGAAGAATTTTGCGAACTCCTCACATTGTATTTGTGACAATGCTCGACCGGCCTATAGACAGGCTGGATTGCACAGTCTGTCCACAGTCTGGAAGAGCTGGGCTGGTCTATTCCTCACTGCAGCAATTTCCCTGGACAGGAACTCTGCCTTCTTACAGGAAATTGCTGATTGGTAGATCTTATAATGTTCTAACAATCCAAGCTTATCCACCTCCAGGTGAGTTTTCCGCCAGTGTCTTTCCAATCTTTGTCCCCGCCTCTTCAGCTCATTGTGTTTGATTGCAATTTAAGGTGTTTGGTCCAGTTTCCGTTTGAAGTTAAGTTAACACCTGTAAGGAAGTCTTATAGATTTTCTACAACCTGAACAGATGCTTCACCCCTAATTTGCATAGTAGGCGAGAAGATAACCTCTCTGCATGGTGTAGAGGGAGTCAGTATGGAGCATTTAAAAAAATGTAATCTTTTGAGATACAGTGAGATTTTTTTGTCTCCTCAATCGTACATGCATGAATTTTGTGCCAACTTTGCCCTAGAGTTAGCCCTGTAACTGCCTGTGTATTTCTTATATACTCTTCTCTGTTCCTCAACTGCTCGATGTATGCTTACCTTGCTCTAGAGCCAGCACTGAATTGCCTGTTATCTTTCTATGTATTCCTTATGCTCCCTCTGTTGTTTATGTATGAAGTATTTACTTGTAACTACCTTCCTATGTATTCCTAATGCTTCCTCAATTGTTCCTGTATGAAGTTTTACCTGTAACTCTCCCGGGTCGCACCTGAAAATAGGCACATGGCTGTCTAGTGTGCCTACCCGGTTAACAAAAGCAAATAAATAAATAAATAATCAGCATTGTTACGTGTAATGGGGACAAACAGAAGTATCAGCAGTAAAATTAGGTGTTCTTTCACCATAACATATTCAAGTGTTCCCTAATTGCTTAATGTCCAAGGAATAAAAGTCATTACAGATCTTGTAGTCAAGCCAGCCCTGTGGTGCTGAAGCTGAGGCACTGAACACAACACCCCACACCATGCCAGTGACCTGGGTTTGGAAATGCTCAGGTTGTTGGGGGTCAGCTGGTGGGAGGACTGAACATCCAAGGGACTACTGTCCTCTCTCAGGGAGGGTAGCTTTGTTTGCCTGGCCTCTGACTGTCACCAGGTGGAGGCCTGGTAGTAGTGCAGGCTAGGGCAGCACAGAAAAGGAGGTCTGTGGCCTGGTGAGCTGTGCATGCCTCCACACATTGCAGGAGAGCGGGGGAAAGAAAAGCAGATAAGGGAGGTGTGGGGCTTTGTGAAGCCCTGTCTGCCTGTCCAAGGATCCCTGCTGCCCCCCCCCCAGGAGTTGGTCTGCACTGGATTATATATTCGGGGGGGGCAGAACTGCCCTCCCTCCCTATCCCTGCCCTGGGGGAGAGTCTGTGGAAGTACCCAACCACTCCAGGGGAGGCAGGCATTGGTCCGTGGGGCAGGAACAGGGGTGAGAAGCTACCCCAGAAACTCCACAAGAGAAAAAGCAGTATGGAAAAAAATGTTTTAGTCATATAATTATGAGTGGTCCATGATTTCCAGCATCTGGTTTCATATCTGGTTTATGAGTTAGGCCAAATTAGAAGATTCCATTTATACAACACTCATGGAGTGAAACGTTCACAAATAAATGAGCTTATGACATATTGTATGGTATACAGCCTCTAAAAAGTATATTTAAGTGGTTATACATGTGACAGCAATTTATTTTACAAGTTGCATAAGCCACAGCCATTTATCTTACAGGCTGCATACGTCACTAACCAGCATTTGAAAGCTGAAGCTTTTTTTCAGCACCAGATCAATATGTTTTACAGTGCTGCTGACATCCACATCATAATAGTCCTCTCCTGCTCTGAAACCAGCTGCTGACTTCAAAGAGAAACAGGTAAAGCCTCACACAAACAGCTAATTTATGTTTTTCCTTTTAAACTGATGTTGTATACATTGACTACACGATGGTGTGACTCAAAATACACATTTTATCACCATAGGCAGCAGGACTTTTGTAACTGACTCATGATTTTGCCACTTGTGAGTTATGGTTCTGTTCCCTCACACACGAGGATAAATTGTGTATACTGAGTCAGGCCATTGTATAGTCCATATTTACTAGATTACTTTTTTTTTCTTTTTTTAATAGTTTATTTTTCATGTCACTAAACCTTTTTATGCCCACCTCAGTCCAAGCACTGTCCTCAGCCGCCTCTCTGGCACGGATACTGGTAGCCTGAAACAACTGCCCTGGATCTCCATACAGGCTCCACAAACTCTTCGACTTGCCTCCCCTTTTTCAGCAGGGCCCTACTGGCACAGATGTGTGCCATTCCAGAGAACACATCAAGTAGTGTTGCTAGTGAGGAGGCGCTCTGGAGCGGTCAGCGAATATGAAGTAGGTGAGGCATGGCCTGACATCACATGCTGTGTGGTGAAGCTGCCCCGACTTGTGAAAGACTGTGCAATCTGAGCTGAGGCTGGTACAATGTGTGATCCTATTGGTGGAGAATTAGCAGGTGTTGTGTGATCGTCCATGACATCTATGCTATCTCATATACTACTGGAGGCATTACAAGACTGGGCCAGCCTATACTCACCCCTTGCTGCCAGTGCAGAATGCCGCCACATCCCATCCTGTGCCCCTCTGGCCGGGGCCTGGGAGTCAAGATCGAGAATCCATCTTGTTTCTCCTGTGTGGTAGTGCAACACAGTGCCAGCAAGTGTCACTGGAGTAGGCTTTTTTTAAAAAACTTTTTATTTATAAGCTTCATAATGAACAGAACCATTAAAATTCAACTTGATTTAAGGTATAAGATGCATAACATTCCAATATCATAATTAGGATGTAACATTACCCCTCACTCAGTGTTACAACATGTACAGAACATACACAGTATTGGAGCTGTACTGAATATCCTAATTTTATATATACTGTAATCTTTGCAGCTATATTTCTTGCTGTTCCACTCCTTGTCCATGCCTACTCCTGTCACCTGGAGTGATGTTGTCTTTGTGTAAGTCCTACTGTACTTTGTTCTCCCATGTTACCACCCCACCCACCACCAGAACACCTCTGCAAATTAGCAATTTTGGTTCGGTAGGCCCTTCCTGGTAAAACTCTTTCAATAAATAAATTAATAAAGTCATAGAAAAATGAACATAAAACAAAACAAGTTTTAGATACTGCCATTTTAACTGTATGTTAATTAAGCAATAAGGCACAACAGGGTGTGGGTTATTGGGGATTAACCCATACCTTGTGTGGTGTGTCACGAGGTGCAGCCGAGTGACTTAACCACACAAGAAGTGGGCAAATTACCCAATAACTCACATCCTGGAGTGCCTTATTGTGATTATACAATAGTCCCTGTGTAAAATAAATCTAAAATGTGTTTAATTATGTTTTTATAAATGCCATTCCTCAGCCATGGGTTATGCAGGAGTTACCCATGGTCATGTGACATGTTTTGACTAATGAGGTTACAGAATTTTCACACACCATTGTATAATCAGAAAGACAAAAACCTTTGTAGTTCCCTAACTAAATAAACAAGAAAATATTTTTTCTCCAAAAGGTGCGTTATCTCCACTTGCGATGCAGATGACCAGGGTTCGGGAGCGTATTTGGGTCACTGGAGGGCCGGCTGGGGAGAGTAGGCTTGAGCATCCCATGACAGCTCACCTTCTCCAGGGGGAGGGTAGGGAATTGGCCCAACATATGCTGACCTCTGGCGGAGGCCAGAGACTTAGCATTAGGTCAGACTTCTTAGGGTGTGTTTGGCGTCAGACGTAGGTCGGAGGATCAACACACCTCTGAGACTCGCCAGGGGAGGATGTCGCAGGCGTCGGCGCTCATGCCTTGACATCACGGGCACTTGCGACGTCAACAGAAATGTGGAAAATGCCTCCCAGCTCCGAAGGAGATGGAGCCTTGGAGCGTGCCCTCAATGTGCTGCTGCCTGCCTGGTCGCCTTCCCACCGACGAAATCAGAAGTTTGGGGTGCTTGTGGGCCCCACCTCGTCCCCACCCGGGGGGGTAAACCACAGCTCTATGGGGTGGCAGAAGTGATCCAAGTAAGGCGGACAGCAGAGGGATGACTCTTTGGGGTTCCTGAGGAATATTGGAGCTGGGGGCTGTAGGAGGGAAAAAGAGAAAGTAAAAAAACAAAAAAATTGTACATTATCTGAATGATTTTTATCCGAGTCAGTGGCCCCGCTGTTAGAGATTATAGCCTCCCAGATTACAGCTGCAAAGCAGATAGAAGCAGATTGGCACACCAAGGATTGATGGTAACCTTCTGTGCCTTAATTTAAGGAGAATTTAGAACAAGGTTACTTTATCTTATTCTTCCCCTGCCCTCCCTCCCCCAAGCGTGAGGTCACTTTGTTAGATAGGAATGAAAATTAATAATTTTTTTCCGAATACCTATTGGAATATTTTCTTAATATTAACTATTTGAAGCAGAGATTGTAATGAAATATACTTATATTCGCGTCATGTTTATTTTTTATTGTTTATTTCAAAGATTTGGGCAGGAAGACATACTGAGCTATACAACCCACTTCTGGGTGTGTCTTGGGGGAAGGGGGCAATGGAATAATATAAATGCACAAGATAATATGCAAATGTAACAGTAACAGGAAAACCTTAAGGTGTGCTAAACAACGCAAGTCCAAACAGTTGGTATGGAATAATAACAACAACAGAGCATCCATGAATCAGACAGACCCCATAAAGAGAATCATTACAGCCAAGGAAACAAACACCCCAAAAGGGACCACTGCAGCAAATATTGGAGGCAGGAGCCAAACAAGTGAACAGCTGCTGGTGTTTACACCACTCTAAGGTGGCATGGAGGAGCAGACATAGGACGTGGGGAGCAGCTCTCTTAAGTGTCTATTCAGTGACCACTGTGAGGAAGGGTTTGGATGGCGGGAGTTTCATATGGAGGGCAGCCTCCGAGAAGGCTCCTTTCCCAAGTGACCTGTGACACTTGGGGGAAGGAAGTAGCATTGGTTAGAGCATCTGAAGAAATAGGACAACAGTGGGTTGGGGGTCAGCAGAGAGGAAAGGTATTAAGGGAGGCATTTAAACTAGTATAGATCAAAATTATAGAGTGCAAGTGATAGCGGTCCACAAAGGAGTTCCATCCAAAGGTGGAGTAGAGGTCATGGGTAGTGAGTGTGAGGAGGGCAGTTAAGGGAAAGTCAGCAGAAAGCATGGTACAGGGTGTCCCATTTTGCTAACTGGTCTTGCAGACAGCAGCATAGACTATGTCACCATAGTCAATGACGGAGAAGATCATTTTTGTTTTGCACCTTCTGTGCCCACTGGCACCACACTCCTTTGGGCCCCAACAGCACCCCTCTTCTCCTGCCAGACTAACCTCTTGCTGGTCCCTTTGTGAGCTGTTCCCATTCAGACCCTCAATCTTCTGTACTGGCCAGTGTTTTCCTACCAGGGGACCTCCTCTGGCCATTGCCACAGGAACATCTCCTGAGAACTCCTGCACTACCATCTCTGTGTTGCCAGTGTACCACTGCACTGCGGCTTAGAGGAGGAGCTGCTGAGTGGAGACAGAAGAGTGTGCATGCAGGGCCAGTGCAGAGGGTTCAGGTGTTGGGAGGGTTAAAGAGGCTGTAATCTGACATACTAGTATGGCGTTTTCCTCTGTTCTAAACCTACTCACCCTCCACCCCATTCACTCAGGAGCATGCACGACTGGCTGGAGGGGTGCCTCTTGGCACGTGATCACCCACACCATCACCGGCACCTCCAGCAGCCACCACCAGGAGTCACTACAAAGTGGCACTGTGAGTCCCCCCCCCCGGGAGAACATCCGGGGGACACTTGTAACCTTCCCTCCCAGCCTCCACTCCTGATGTCCTGGGTGCAGAGTGCAAACCAGAGGGATCCCCCATTGCTCGATGCCATGGAGCAGGCAAG
Organism: Neoceratodus forsteri; assembly: GCA_016271365.2. Taxonomy (NCBI): domain Eukaryota; kingdom Metazoa; phylum Chordata; order Ceratodontiformes; family Ceratodontidae; genus Neoceratodus; species Neoceratodus forsteri. Next base: position 1,409,289,528 of record CM028131.1, on the reverse strand, counting down.
GATCATTTTCTGAACAGTGTCCTGTCTGGCTGCGTTAGGAAGGCAAGCTTTGTTCCTATGGAGGGCAGCGAGCTTACGGAGAACCTTAGAGGAGAGGGCAGCAGTGTGGGTAGAGTAGTCCAGCGACTGAGCTATACACATGTGTAAATGCTGTATTTGAAAGAGGTGAAATGTTTCATGGGTAGTTTTCACGGGTCATATCAAAATAAAGGTGCAGTGTAATTAAAAAAGGAAACTTGAAATTCTACAATCTCTAAACACAGTAGATGTGCTATGTAACAGTCTGAGTGGCTCAGTTGGTTGCATGCTTGTTTCTGGGGATAGACTCTAGGAAAGCTGTGGGTTCTAGTCCCACACAAGGAACTTGGGTAATACCCAATACTGACACTGTAGTGTAACATTATGGGGTGCTGCATCGTTGGGGTGCCATTCTAAAACAGATCCATGTAACCCCCAGAACACCTGGACTATATCAATACTACCATATAGTATTGTAGACTTTTACTTGCTAAAACATAACTTATTTTAAACGAACACCCCATGCACAAAATCTCAGATTTCCACCTGAAGTGGGGCACTTTCTTTCAATGTCATGTGAGGCTTTGGCCCTATATCTGGTTGCAGAGTCAGGGATGGGGGAGGGGACCCAAAATCATCCCAGGGTTGGGGTAGTGAAGTCCGAAGTGGCAGTAGGGGAGGTGTCGAACTTCATCTGTCCAGTCAGCGGGTGTTCTTTTTCCTGTTTTCCTGCCATCCTGAGAACATGCCATAGGATGCACACAGGTGCCAGCCTGCCATGCACAGAAGTGTCAGCATGCTTTTCCAGCCCTAAAGCACCTGCTAACTCCACACTGCACTGCCATCTTTTGTCACCCAAGAGGCAGTAAAGTAGTGTGAGGTGCTGCCTTCCCTCCCCAGAGGAGAGGAGAATCAATACCCACCTGTATCATTGCTCCCTGTGGATAGGAGTAGTGCCTGGGGACTGGAGAGTTGAAAACATGGTACCACTGCATAAAAGCAGAGCTGGGGATAACTCAGAGAACTACAGACCAGTGAATCTGACCTCTATGGTGGGTCAGCTGTTGTTGCCCACCATCAAGGAGTGCTTACAAGATTTTCTAGAGCTGCACGGATGGCAGGATGAACAACAATGTGGTTTTATTATGGGATGAGGTTAGTACAGTCTCCCATGTTATTTTTACATATTAATAATAAACGTGATCTTCTGGTAAGCCAGGCTGATAGCAACAGGGCACAAGGGGAAAAATAGGCTTTCCTACTCATATAAGATTTAAGCCAGCTATGATTAGGCACTATTAAATGACGTGCATGATGATGCTCACACTCGTCATTTAATAGTGCCTAATCAAAGGTAGCCTAGATATTTTAAGGCTAGGAAAGCCCATCTTTCTCTATGTTCCCTGCTGCTATCAGCCTGACTTACTGGAAAGATGTGTTTATTTTTGATATGTCAAAAAACCAGGGGACTATACTACCTGCATTCATGATGCAAAAGGGTGATGAACTCACCAGATTTTGGTGTGGGGAGAAGGTGTGAAGAATGAATACCAGAGGGGGACTGAGAAGGCCACTCCTGCAAGGTACTGCTATATTCAGGGAAGGGGGAAGACAGAAGGGGAGAAATATGAGCAGATCACTGTGAGATATAAGATGTGAGGCTGCCAACACCATGATCACTACCTGATCCCATTGTCCTGGCCAACATTCCCCTTCCCATAAAACCAGTTCATGCAATTGTCCAAGGCTGTGTGTGGGTATTAATGTGTGAAATGGCTGCCACTACATGTTCAATCACTTCAATACCAGTCTAGACAGGACTTCGGGATACAATGTGTATGAAAAGCACTATATAAATGCTGATTCTTCTTATTATTATTTCCCATGGAAAAAGAAGACAAGACAAGCATATTTTTGATTTCTGAGAAAGTATGAACTCTGGCATTGGACTATACAAGAACTTTGCTACAAATAAGTGGTGGATCTAGGGGGTGGTGAAGGGTGTGTGGCTGTACCCCCCCCCCCATTGTAACATACTTGCTTGCTGCTGCTGCATTTATCTTTGTTGAAGAAGTCTGATTTATTGATTGTACAAATGTTTATATTCAAAACTATGGATTACATTTGTAAGTTGTGTCAAAAATGTACTAAAAAAGAATAATAGCAGACAATATAAAGGTTTAATAAAAATGTTAAGAAGTGCATATCAAATATGCACACCACTCCAGCACCCCCATTGTAACATCCTGGATCCACCATTACCACTAGACCACCAGGTTGTTTAAGATTTGTACTGTACTGTGGTTTACCAAAGAGAAAGTCGGTTGGATTAAAACACAATTTCAGCATGTTAAAGTAAACAAAATGAACAGAACCATAGCCTAACATGTGTATTGATCAAAATAATGCACATGGTTTTGACCATTTTGGTGAAACAATTCCATACACAGGGAAAAAAGAACTAGTTAGCACTACAGAGAGCCATATAGCTCTCTGACTCTGGCTCCAATGATGTCATCAATTAACACATTTGGCGGCCATTTTAGGAAGCAGGTAAGGCAGTTTTTTTGAAATTGGAAGGCTGATTTTACATTTTTTCAAATGCTTTCGAACCACATTTAAGTAAATTATATAAATGCAGTTTTAGCATTGATGTATACAGCAGCCTTTCCTTTAGTCCCCTATGAAGTCAGATTTTTGAATAGTTTGTTGTCAAAATGTTGTTTAGGTATCCTTTAAACATGTATTCTCTGGAGACTGGTGTGTGTGTGTGTGTGTGTGTGTGTGTGTGCATGATAGAAACATATACATTTCTACATGAGGTTAATGGGTAGACATGGTAGAGGTATTTAACAATGAACTGGATAATAAGCACTAAGATGCACAACAATAAGGTGATGGGGTATGTTCTAAAAAGACATGAGGAAGTTTTTTCACAGAGAGGGTTGTGGAGGGCTGGAACAGTTTGCACAGTGAGGTGGTGAACACTGGCAGGGTGGTAGTGTTTAAGGTGGGGAGGGACTGCTACAAAGTGATGTTGGATGGCTCAGGGATAATGGTCTGGAATAGCCGGTTGGTGTTTTGGAAGTTAATACATAGGGTCAGGGCAGACTGGATGGACATAGAAACACAGAATTTGATGGCAGATAAGGACCACTTGGCCCACCCAGTCTGCCCATTTTTCCCAAATGAATCTCACAAACAATATAAAACATAACTGAAAGCAAATGTGGGGAAATTTGTTATTAAAATAAAACATAACAACCAGCGATACTGAAATACATAACCTAATGAAATAAGGGAAAATCACATTCTACTGAAACAAACTAAAAGAGGGAAAAAATACACTTAAATGACAAAAAACATGAAGACTTCATCACATAGAAGTGTTACGTGTTACTGGTATAAATGAAATTTCAGTTAGCCAATTGATAGTCTGTGATTTTACATAACTGTATGGCCATCTAAGCTGTTAAACAATGTGTGTGTATAAGGATAACCTGTAATATTGTAGAATCTCACAATAAAACTGAGCTTAAAAAAATGACAAAAAAAGTACTTTGTCTGATTTGATGCAGATAGAAAGGGAAAAAAGGTTACAGCCTACCCATTAAATAATAAACCAAAATAGTAAGTCAAAGGCAATCATATATATTATGGAGAGGAATGAAGCTCCCGAGGTGGCTCGTACTCCCTTTTGTAATCAAAGGGTATTAAAGATATGTATCACTACACAAACAGATGTTGACTCTGCACAAGCCCAATAATCGTCTGTGGAATATCCAGTCCCTATTTTTCTGAAGATTCTCATAAACACATGCTAGCAAAGAATGTTTTCCCATATTATGTATGTTTCATACTGCCAAGGAAATCATTCTCTCTAGATCAGCAACAGTGTTGTGTTTTTATCGTCAGACTAGCTGGCATCTAACCTGCCAGTTAAAATATTTTATGCAGGTAAACCACACTGCCAAAGAACTAAAATGGTACTTCCCCCACACCTGTGTCATGTGATTATATTTGAGTTCATCATACCAAAGGGAAGAAGACAAATGGTTCAACGCATGCTTTTGCTAGCAGTGGCCAGAAACACCTAACAAAGGAGCATTCGAAAAAAGGTGCTCCCGAGTCTCTAGAATACCCTTACAACCTAACCTAGGACAAGCCTTTCTTTGATTCCTTTGTGTTTCCTGTTGTTTTGAACTTTAAGCCTCCCATGGCAGCATAACCACAATACATTCCACATTTTCAGTGGGATTCTCTTGTCATTTGGCTGTGAGACCTAACATAAATTCAGGCATCTAGCTAAAGACAGAACCAATTATAGAATTGAATACTTGTTTCCTGTTGTTGCTGGTAATCTCTATGTGCGAAAAGGACCACTGATGGGGTTTCATGGTAGTGACCTTTATGTAATCTGGAAGAAGGGATGTGGCATGCAATCTAAGCCACTTTAATTTACCTGATTTCCGTTGTGAGAAGAAAGGACCAAGCCACTCCAACATCCATGGGGACCACACTGGTTGTGCATCCCTTTTGTACCCAACCTAAACTGGTATGTATAATTCGCAATTAAAAACACAAAGATCGAATTTAACATTCCAATGCCACCTTCCTTCACTAGCAGATAATGTTATGTTCTTTTTGATAGGGTTTAATCTGCTCCCCCAAACCACCTGGAAAAGATGCTACACAAACTGGCTTCTAAAGAAATGTAGGGGATTTTCCGTGGTATCAAGGTCAACATTCCCTGTCAATAAAACAGGTGCATGTAACCCACTCCTCAGGATGCATGTGGAAATGAGTTGTCACAGCTCAGTGTGCCTTTGCTGGTCAAAAATGACAAAATATAACTCCAGATACTTTCAAAGTTCAGTTACCAATTCATTCATTGCATTTTTCAGTGACAGTAATAAACTTGAAATGGACTGAACTGCATCAGATGTTTCTTCAGAGTCGATCTGACCTGGTCACTCTGACCGCTTTGCGCTTGAAGATGTAGGGAAGTCATCTGTGACAAAGACAAAGTAGTTATATTCTTTCAAGGGTAGTGTACACTTTGCAGGGCAGGGAACATAAAATCCCTTCCCCCCCGCCTCCAAAGCTTTCTCCTGGTACATCAGGAATTTCTGTCCTCTCTGGCTCTGGCTTCTTAATCCTGTCAAAAAACTTCTTACAAAGGGCCTAATGCCTGAAGACCAAGGGCTCTAAATTCCAGCCATCCAGGACAGCAGAATAGCCTACTTGATTATTGATCATTGTAATCATTCTCTTTCGAATACGCTCTGAAATTTCTGACGTCATAATCCCTAGGCCAGAAAACTATGCTGAACAATTAAATAATATATATATATATATATATATATATTCATTGTAAAAACTAGATTAATGCATCAGTTAGGGTTGAAGTGACAAAAGTAGGAAATGAGGCATTAGGGTTGAGACCCTAACACTCCCCGACCCCCACCCTCCACAGACCAACAGGCAGCGGGGTGTGCCTTGGGGTCATCGGACTAACTCTCACCCATTCCATGTAAGAAAGCTGACATGGTACAGTATAGTAGAATGGGGTGAGAGTTAGGCTCGACGACCCCAGGCACACCCAATAACCTGTTGGTCTGTGGAGGGTGGGGGTGGTGGGTGTTAGGGTCTCAACCCTAGTACCTCATTTCCCTACATTTGTCACTCAACCCTAACTGATACATTGATAATGTTTTTTGCAATGAATTTCCTTACTTTTTGAGAAAGTGTAATTTTACCCCATATGGTTTTGGTATCAATTTTTTTGTAATGAACTGTCATCTTCCTGTGGCTCCCAGTATTGCATAATGGATGGCCCTGCAGTACTATAACTGCATAATGGTATCCATATGTGGGAGGGCCCTGTGCTTCCATCTACATATAAGGACCCTTCGCTCCCATGCTATCAGTTTTTTGGATCCATAAATGTACAGACATTGTAATGAGCTGTCATCTCCCTGTGGGAGGGCCCTATGCTCCCAGTGTTACATAATGGATGGATGTGGGAGCCCAGGGCCAGACACATTCCAAGTAACCCTTGTGCTGCAAATGGCACAATATCTCAGTAACCGTAGCAATCTTGGAAGAAATTCCACTGCAGTCATAATCATGGACTGGTAACCTGCATGCGTGCTTAGTACACTAAACTGCGATTAGTGAAAAATCCATATCTCGAACCGTTTTCAGGATATAGGCACCGAAAGGTACCATGTTCGCCACAGTGTTATCCTATGGGAAATTTCTCAACTTCAGAATGCCATAATTAGGGAACTGATGCAAATTTTATACCAAACCAGCATATGACACATCTCTGGGACACCCCCTTTCTACTCTGCAAATTTCAAGCCTAAAGTCCTAACCGTTTGTTTGCAGTGAAGTGGCTAAAAAACAGCAATCTTTAAAAATTCCTGTTCATGAGCTGTCAAAATCCTTGTTCATGAGCCAAATCCCTGTTCGTGAGGTATCAAAATCCCTGTTCATGAGCCAACCCCTGTTCGTGAGGTAGGGCCATCTGTTGTCCCTCACGAACAAGGATTCTGACAGCTCACGGACGGGGATTGGCTCTCAAACAAGGATTTTGACAGCTCACGAACAGGGATTTTGACAGCTCACGAACAAGGATTTCTCATGAACAAGGATTTTGACACCTCACGAACAGGGATTCTGACACCTCACGAACAGGGATTATTTTTAGAATCCCTGTTCGTGAGGTGTCAAAATCCCTGTTCATGAGCTGAATCCCTATTTGTGAGCTGTCAAAATCCCTGTTCGTGAGAAATCCCTGTTCGCAAGAAAAGGCCATCTGGTCATCCCCATATGAACAAGGATTTTGACAGCTCACGAACAAGGATTTCTCAAGAACAAGGATTTTGACAGCTCATAAACAGGGATTTTTTACACCTCACGAGCAGGGATTCCTTTTTAAAATCCCTGTTTGTGAGGTCTCAAAATCCCTGTTTGTGAGCCGAATCGCTTTTCGTGAGGTGTCAAAATCCATGTTCATGAGAAATGCCTGTTTGCAAGATAGGGCCATCTGGTCGTCCCCATATAAACAGGGATTTTGACACCTCACAAACAAGGACTGGCTCGCGAACAGGGATTCTGACACCTCATGAATAAGAATCGGAAGCGAGTCACGAACAAGGATTTTCAAATTAAAAAATGGCCATTTTTTGACTAAACTAAATGGAACCAAAACCATGGGTTTGTAGAGGGTGTTGCCCTGAACAAACCCCATACTTTTAATCTCCACAAAAGACATCCATGGGGCAAGTCACAATGTTTTGTATTTTTGGAAAAATTGAAAACAAGAAGGCAGCTTGCGAACAGGGATTTTTTTTCCATACGAACAGGGATTTAATGATTCCCTGTTCGTGAACTGTCAAAATCCCTGTTCATGGGCCCAAATCCTTTTTCAAAGCTATGCAGCTATCCAAAAGACTGAACTGAGTATGCTCAGAACCATAAATTTCAAAATTAAATAACTCTGGAATGGATCGATATTTTTTCACTAAACCAATGGTGGCTTGTTCTTTTGGGCCAGCTCTTTCTACCATGAAAATTTCAGATCAATATTCTAAATGGAGTGGCTGCAGCGTGATGAGGAAAAATCAGCAAAAATGGGCGATGGACTTTTCCACTTTTTCCACTATGCGCAACATCCGGACGCCCATTCAAAACTAAACTTGGCATGTCTAGAGGTTTACCCCACAGAACCGTGTATGCCAAATGTAGTGCAAATCTGTTGAACGGTTGCAAAGTTGTTAATGTGCAAAATTTGGGGGTTAACATTAAACTGCCTATTCAACCTTAACTATAGTGGTGCTACCATACCACTATATATATAAAAAAAAAAATATATATATATATATATATATATATAACCCCTAGGTGGTGCTACTCCTAGGGCTACTACCCTGCCTGTCTTCCTAACAACAGGTTGAGGGGCCTGGGCTCCAAACTGGCAAGTACCAGGGTGTCCCTACTCTCAGTAAACACAATAGTTTGGTGCCTCCACTCAGAATACGGTTTGCGTGGGTATCTATATAGACTGGTATAGCCCTCTGGGAAGCTATAACCACCCACAACCCCACCTAGTGGCTAAGTATCTATACATTGACACTAACCATTAGCAGTATTCAATAGGCTGTTCACAATATGCATCAATATTATGCTCACAGTTGTCCCACTTACCAGCAGGGTCTCTGGTCCTGGTATACACCTTGAAACCCCCTGTAAAGACAGATTTGCAATACAGCATGCATGTTCAACACTTAATAATATGCTCACAGGCTAGGTTCAAAGTAACACAGTAAATCAAGTTTATTAAGGGGACATGAGCAAGGAGGGAGGGAGCAAATGATTTACTGTTCAGGAAAAAACCCAGGTTACTTAACATACAATTAATTTAGTCCCTTTATTAAACAGTCTTGCAGCTACTGGGTACCCCGAAAGTAATGCTGGCTGGCCAGAATTGGTGCCTGGGGTCGCAGCTGTTTTGGGGGCCCTTGATAGAAAGAAGTAATCAACATTAACAGTGCAAACCAAATTACATTATTTGTATCTGCGACTGGCTGGCCTAGTCTATTGAAACCCTTGAAATTAAGCTGAAAACAATTAGATGGTACCAAAAGATAATCAAGATGCTTTTTGCAGGGAGCTACCCTGAATTTACTCACTGTACCAGAAGATTGAAGACGACCTGGTGAAATGAAGACCTGATGCTGGAAGCTGCTGTGCATGGGGAAACTGGGCCACGACGACTCACCTCCACTTCATGGCCTTTCCCTGTAGATGGCCGCAACCTGCAATGATTCGTTGCACAGGGTCTGGATCCCTGAAGCCGGTCTCTCACCAGAAAAACTGTAGCTGGCACAGGAACAGTCGTCATGGGCCAGGTTGGGCATGGGCCCAAGTTCAACACAGTGTCCCTGGCAAAGTTCAGTTTATCTGCTGGTGACCCCTCCAGCTGGTAGACAGTTCGGTCACTGGTAAAGGCAGGTTCCTCTCTGGCAATCAGGAGTCCCTGGACGGTAGGCCTTGACTCACAATAAGCATTCAGCACATCTAGTTTAAGGAACATCAAACTCTCCGATTCCTCTTTCAGCTCCTGGCCAGTTCACAATGTCAACCGCTTTGCTGAGCAAACCTCTTAAGCTGCAGTAAGGCAGTTCTTGGTGATCGATCCCCCCTTTGGGACCCAGGATGCATACCAGAGGAAAACTAGGCCTCCCTTAGGCCGGATCTCCACAGAGCCTACAAGCTCCTTGCTCTAAAGAGTCTCGGGATTAACTGCCACACTTGTTTCGGAATTGCTTCTTCTCTGAATTTAGGCAGTCTAGGTATCTCTCCAGCTGGCAGGGAGGGCAAGACAGGCCCTTTTCCTTAGCTCACACAGGAGCTCATTTCAGTTTGAGAGCTCAGGCTGCACTGACTCCCCTGTTTGAAAACAGTTCTTCGACTTGTCCATTTTTCCTACATTCCGGTTGGCTAAGGGAGCTGTCAGTCACCGTGTTGTGCTCCTGTTGGTTCCTTTAGGTGCCAAACAAGAGTTCACAGTTTCTCCCACAAGGCACCTGAGCTAAGGACCCCTCAAGGCCCCCTGTGTCCCAGCCCAAAACATGGTGGCTCTCATTGGAAAATGCATGCTGCAATATAGGCAGGTCAAACAATAGCCCTTATCTTAAAAACAGTAACGAATTAAAAGTAAATAACAGCAGTACCAATGTAAGACTCCCTCTGCCCTATTAGTGACAGCAGAGTGGGGTAGATTGGGGCGATGCCTGGCTAGTTTTGAGCCTTAAAACACTTGGACCCAGCCCAGGCCATTTACAGTATACACACTGGCAGTGGCACTTAAAGGGACAGGCGCGAGACACATCATGGCACTCTCACGCAGATTAATAGGAGGATACCACAACCATAGATTTATCATCTCTGCAGGATGTCCACCTGGCAGTGGGCATTACTGGAGCCAAGGGTGGTACTTAAGATAAGCCCCCTATTTGGGGGGGTTACATATATATTTTCTTCATCCTCCTGTTCACTGGCATGAAGTCCATTTGTCAGCCACTTCCCAGCCCTGTCCTTGCTTTATCTGTGACTTACATACACCTAACCCCACGGGTCTGCCCCCCCCCATTGAGCCTTTGAGAGTCAGCATACCCCCCCTTGCAGGACAGGCTAATATCTCTTGGGTGGGGGCAGTCAGACTGGTGGGGCCCAAGAGTGCTGAACTTCACTCAGCTTGCACCAATGTTTTTTCCTCTCCATTTTACCCACCCCCCTGTGATGCCAGTGGCAAAGGCCCCAATGTAGACATGTGCATAACTGTGTGGTTTCATACAGACCCAGCCAACATCACCCCTCCCATGAGCTACTCCATCAACACCGCCACCTGTAATTATCCTGGTGGCAGTGTTGCAGTGAAACTTGTGACCCTACCTCCTCATCATCCAACAGGAGAACATCCTCTGGGATGGTTGATTCTCCTGCCAACTGTTCAATATTCTGGACACTTTCCTGAACCTGGGGTTGCCAGCAACACGAATGGTGACACTGCTGCACTGACAGGCTGATCTATAGTAAGTATTTTACAAACCATTCGAAGTTCTGGTAGACCAAAAGCTGCATGTTTAAAACATTTATTTATTTACGAGATTTACCAGGTAGGCATACTGAGCAACATGCTCGTTTCCAGATGCGACCTGGGGGCCTGGGACATTTAGAATATATGCACTCCTATCTGCATGTTTGAAACATTTGAAATATGAACCTGCCCGGTGGCACTGAGGGTTGAGGCACTGGACGCCACACCTCACGCTATGCCAGTCACCCGGGTTCAGGAACGACCTGGGGTTGTCGGGGTGCCGGCGTGGGGGGGGGAGGGCGGAGCAGGATCGAGCATGCTGATGGGCAGCTCTCCTCACCCAAGGGTGGTGAGCGTGGATTGGCACCCCCTCGTAGTTCCGCTCCCACCAGGTGGAGGTCTGGTGGGTAGCATAGGCGGAGAGGGGGCAGCATACAGTTTTGGGAGGTGGAAGGGGCTGAGCTAGCATCATGGGGTGCGTAGCGTGTCTCCACATGCTCTCATGGCCATGTGCCAATTCCTCGGGGGGGGCGGTCAGGGGAGAAAACCTGTAAAATACCTATGTGTCCCAGTTGCCAGTTGTTGGGAGGAGGCGACGGGAACCAAATAACTATATGAAAAAAAAAAACAACATTTAAAATATATGCACTCTTATTAGTGATCTTAGTTGGACAGAGGTCCTGTCAAGGGCTACAAAAAGTGGTAGAGGGGCAGCTATGCTGGTAAATGGGGTTTGGCATGGACTCAGGTCACTTTGTGGCTGGCTGAGGGGGGGAGAGGATTGAGCACCCCAGGGGACTGCTCTCCTCCCTTGGGGGGGGCACTACTTTACATTATCTGGCTGCTTCCATCCTAGCCAAGGCTAGGAATGCTTGCTTGGGAGGGCCCGCCCTCGGGATGCTGATAGTGTGCATGTGTGCCTCCATGTGCATCATTTCACCCTGGTGGCCATCAGGGCGACAGTCAGAGGAAACCCCCATGACCAAGATGGCAGGACTAGCACCACCGATCATTGCACTTACCCCTCTGAAGATTGTCCTCTGTAAGTGGTGAGGTAAGTCCCAGAGATAGTAGGTGTCAGGGCCGGTACATTCTGACAGATTGGCACCAGCTGGATGAGTAGGGAGATCACAAAGAGAAGAAATGGGAGATAAAGCTACTGTACCTGCACTCTTGCGTATGTGCCAAGTGGAATGGGCCCTGTGGCATGTTTGAGTCCATGAGAGTTGCTGCCTACCATGTAAGTGGGTGCAAACCCCATTTGCACCCATTGTTATCTGTCTGCTTCATTTGTGTTGCAGTATTGTGGGAGACTCCTACGCATGCAATTTTGCACTTATTTTGTGTATAGCACCAAAGGGTGGTAGTAGTGCAACATGGCAAATATCTGCACAGTACAAGTACGCCTTTGGTAAGAGAAACTCTCGCTATACGTTATACTCTACTACTTTTCTTATGGTCCTTAACTCTAATTATGACTTAGGCACTATTATCCACAAAATTATTGTCACTGTTTTTATCCTCTTGTTTTCATCTTCTACTTATCCCTCCCCATGCTGTCCACACCTTTTATTCTTCCTCTGCTTTGTCAGGCAACTACAGAATATGCAAAAGTGCAGTGAACAATATGACAAAAATAGGCAATTGTGAAACTATACCTTTCTGGAAAGCAAAATTGTGCACTTTTGAAAATAATGAAAACCTTAGCAAAATGCATAAAACTTTGCAAAAACTATTTGCAGTTTAAGAAAACTGGATGAAGCACTCAGAGTTTGCCCAGTCCCATACTGGAAATGTCCCAGGAGGCTCCAGTCCATGCCACCATCCCCACACTTCTCCCCCTGCAGCCCCCCCCCCCGTAGTGGGGCCCAATTTGGAGGAGGGCCAGTAGCACCTGTTTGAACGATGTGGATGCTGGGAGCCAATCTGGACTCAGTGACACAGCTGACCAATGATACCGTCATCAGCTGGCATCACGGAGCCTTTTTTCCTATTTAGGACCCTCCTACCTCCTGCACTGTAAGTCTGTCCATGCCAACACTGGCCTCTGGGGGTGAGGGCTGACATTATGCGGTCACCCAATATGCCAAGGCTGTTCCACAATCCCCCAGAGGAGATGGTCAAATAGGTCTGCCTCCTCTGTAGCACACCTGAGACTCCAGTGGCCTGGGAGTCTAGATCGTGATGCAGTCCTTGGTCTTTTGCATAGTAGCACAGTGCATGACCGTTGGTGCAATTGGATCAGTGTTGGTGTCACTTTTCACCCTGAACTGATCTTAGCTTCTCATATAAGTAATATTTGCAAAACCTAATTAATGTATTTAAGTACATTAACACAGCTAGTCCATCTCTTCTTCCTCAATGCTGCATCAGCTGAAACATTTATACACGCTTTTATATCTTCCTGACTAGACTAGTGTAAGCATCTTCTCAATAGCCATCCCGAATCTTAAGTTGCTAAACTAAGACATGTCCAAATGCTGCAGTCCTGGGGGATGGCTGGGGAGGAGGAGGACCAAGTGTCCCAGAGGATGGAGTCTCCTCCAGGGAGGATGGATCAGCAGGCTCCACTGCCCTATTGCCATGTGGGTGACCACAGGTGGCTATGCAGTTGGAGCAGCTGGGGTGGGAAGTGGCTGGCTGGCGCCATGTGCACAGCCACGCATCTACCTGCACAAGTGTACTTAGCACCCTTGTTGCCGGTGTTCTGAGGGTGTAGAGAAATGTAACGAAATCCCCAAAAGTATGTCGGATGATGCCTGACTCTTCCAGGCCCTGCCCTCCCAACTGGCTGCTGTACCAGTCCCCACAGAAGCCATCACAGTGCAGAAGCTACGCTGTGGCACTGGAGGCCAGAGAAGGGTTGGTACAGGGCTGGGGTTGCCAAGGCTGGAGGGGGCAACTTTAGTAACAAGGGAGTTAAAAAGTATACTGAGAAATGAAAAATGCTGCTGTCTGCTTCCTCACTTGCTCCTGAAAATACAACCATGTTACTCTTATTCTCCGAGGTCTTCACTGACTACTGGTTCGCTTTGAAATAGTTTAAAATTTCACTTATTGTATTTATAACGCTTCATGAAAATGTATCAAACTATCTTGCTGATACTTATTTTCTGTACTCTCTTTCCCCTCTCACATTCTCATTGCTTCTCCAATATCTGCCTTCTCTTTGCGCCAATGCCACAGCTATCCACCGCTGGAGTGGGAGCATTCTACTTTGCTGCACCCTTTATGTGGCACAGGCTTCCTATTTCTCTCCACCTACTCGACTCTCTCCAGCTCTTTAAATCTCAGCTAAAATTATTTTTTTCTTATGTTCACACCATATTTCAATTAATATAGAAGCTATCTAAAATTTAGATCAACTGCACTTGGAATTGCATAAGCACCTGTGAAGCATTTTGTGATTACTTTTTATGAAATACGCTACATAAAAAATTAATCAGTTGTATGGTATCAAGCTGCTATGTAAATGCTAACAGTTATGCTGTAATAACCCTATACTCTGAGTGGATTTTGAGGCACGAGGCACAGCCAAGTGTCATCAACCACTCAGAAAGGGCAGTTATTACAGCCTACCACCCCCCCTTGGACTGTGTTATTGTGCTTATACAATGGTGAGAAAAGTTTCAAAGTCTCAAAAGACCTTGTTACTGACCTGTGTGGTTACACTGCACTAACTTCACAGTCATGTAACTGAATTCCACCAATCCCAGTACAAAATTTCTATTATTACAGCTTCATACATGTTCAGCACTTGCATCAAGTCTTAGATCTGATCTGTGCCAACCAATCAGTCAGCCATTATAAGGCTGCAAAATCTGATAGTTGTTCATTTCTACAGATGTAATGGCTCACAAATATTATAATGGCATAGACACATGATTTTTTGCTTCAAAGAATCCCTTGGGTGCCATGTGATTTTGCTATGTAAGAACTAACCCCCCCCCACCAAAAAAAAATATGCAAGACCGGCATGATTGAAAACATAATTGATTATTTCATAAGCTGAGAGCATTTCTGTGTACTTCCCTCACTTTATTATTTTTCTCCCTTATGTTTATCATCTTGTCCTTGCACCCTGGCTACCCTCTTCTTTTGGGCCTTGCATCAGCCCCTTCTGCTCACTACACTCAGCCTGCTCTACCACCTAAGGGACCTTCCAGACCACCAGCCTACACAGACATTTTGAGGGCAGGTTGCTGCTGCTGGAAGCCTCCTCTGGCCAGTGGAGGAGCACTTCTTTCCCCTTTAGCTGGTTTATCTCTCCCCAGCTCAGAGGAGGACAAACTTTCTTGAATGCCTGGCTGAAGGTGCCCTCAAGTGGTGCACTGGGGGATCCAGTGGTGTGTGAAGACCCCCAGATGCTGTCTTTCAGTGTGTCAATTTTGTATTTCCATCAGTTTTTCTCTCCACTACCCACATGCTCGTCTATGCTATGGCTGGCCTGGGTGAGAGTGCAGATGGTGCATGGTCATTTGCACTATCAATGGTACTTCCACCATACCACCACTAGGAGCCACTGAGAGAGCTCACCCCCCAAGAGGAGATTGTCCATTAGAGTATCCATGCGTCTTTCACCTAGCTTGCTGATACACAAGCAGGCTACTCCATCCTGAAGGCCTGATGAGAGAGGGGAGATATGACAGAGACCTTCAAGTTCCTGAAAGGAACGAACAAGGTAGACTGTGAGGAACTACTGTATTTAACAGAAGTAGCAGATCATGAACACAGGCACAAGTGAAAACTGACAGGGGAGATTCAAGAGGGAAGTGAGAATGTTTTATTTTACAGAAAGGGTGGTGGAGCCATGGAACGATCTGCCAGCTGATGTGGTGGGCGTCAAAACTATCAATAGTCTGAAACACGGCTGGGACACAGTGAAGGGCTTTGTGGTTGTTCAGGGTGACAGCAGTAGGCCGGGGAGTATGGAGTGGATAGTGAGGGTTAGAACCCTGTATGGACAATAGGTCCCGGGTTCACAGGCAGACTGCAGGGGCCTGTGGTCTGTTTCTGTCATCATTGTCTGTGTTTCTATGTTTCTGTCCTCAGAACAAAAGTGGAGCTCACCCAGGTAACTGCAGGTTAGTGAGCCTATTATTAATACCAGGAAAGATGTTACAGAAAGTACTTAAAGACAGGCTCTAGAGTCATCTGTAGGAAACATAAGCTAGATAAGATAGTAACTCAGCATGGAAGTAGTAGGGGCAGGTCCTGCCAATGGTGGTTATTGTCTCATTCTTTGAGAAAGCAACCAAAAACTATATAAGGGTAGACCAGTAGACTTGATTGAGCTAGATTCTAGCAAACCGGAGAGGCAGCATAATGTATAAT
The DNA here is from genome assembly GCA_016271365.2 of Neoceratodus forsteri. Lineage (NCBI taxonomy): Eukaryota > Metazoa > Chordata > Ceratodontiformes > Ceratodontidae > Neoceratodus > Neoceratodus forsteri. The sequence continues at coordinate 1,409,273,567 of CM028131.1, read as the reverse complement.
GTATTGGCAGGAGCACAGTTTTGGGAATAGAGATTGAAGAACCAGGTTCAGATCCCTCCAAAGCAACTTACACAGTGTGAAACCTTAAACAAGTCCATTAAAGGTAATGGGCTTACCAGTAGGTGTCAGCAGTCCAGAGGTATAAATATCTAACCCATCCAGTATATACAGTAGCAGCATACCATGGAATCTGTCACTGTGGGTCAAACTCTGTGGTGTTAAGCACAGCCTATACTTCAGTGACATCATTTCCTGCTCAAGGTCACTGGCTTGAATCCAGGTCTGGTCAGCAGTGTTAAAAAGCAATTATAAATCTGACAGCTACATTGGCTGTGGTTGGTGTGGCCTCAGTTCAGTTCAGTTCCTAATAGTGAAGTACATTCCAAGAGTACATTATATATCAAAGCTATTCAGCTAATGCTCTCTGCTGCCATCCATGGGTCAGCTACACAATGACTCATGTATTACAATTCAAATTATACAACTGACTTGCCCCTGGCTAGATTAATTCCCTGCCTGCGGGGCTACAGCTGCCCGTGGGAATATTGCGCAGGCAAGCAGCTGTAATTGTGGAAGAGTGGTGTAAACATCAGCACTTTATTGTGTTGCAGTCTTCCCCCAGCACATGGACACACTGCTCTTCATATAATAATATGGCCCATGGACTCTACTGCTAGGCCACGGAACCGTTCCCGTAGCCCAGCTAGTAGGAGTCTGGATAAGACTCATCCACGTTCATTACAAAATGAAATCCCACATAAATGCTTGTTCTTGAACACTGTCTCATTACTGGTACACCAACAGGAGATACCCCTTGCAGCAGGCATGTTCCAGGACTGGGAAGATATCAAGCCAATCAGGTGGGCCAACTCAGTGGCCCAGTGGCAGTGCATGTTCAAGCCCCAGAATCCCTCGCTGAGGCCCACTGGCGGTTGGGAGAGTTGCGGAGGTGAGGCTTTTGACTACCAGAGAAGAATAAGTGCAATCTGGCATTCATGAACCCACCTCCTGCCAACCAACAAGGAACAATATTGGCATGGGCTGGCTGTGAAGGAAGCTGCTCACACACCCTCCCAGTAAGAGGAGAGGTGCAGCCATAGTGTTCCCAGTCGGGGTGGAGACAGGAGGTTCCATAATGTGAAAAGCATGGGGATAAAAAGAATAATTATTCGGGCTGATCATCACCCGGAATCATTTTTAGGGGATATAATTGCCCAGTGGAGGTGCGTTGCACCTCATGCTGGCAACTCAGCTTTGGAAATGAACCCGGGAGCCAAGAGTCCAGTGGCAGGTTGGGAGGCAGTGCAGCTGATGGCAGTGTGCCAGACGGGGGGGGGGAGGGAGAGGTAGCACTCTCTGGTGCTGCAGTGGCTTCCACGCTGCACACAACTGAGGCATGTCACCCCCCCCAAACACACACATGCTTGTGTGATAAAATACAAAGGGAAACACAATGGCTGTGCAGGGTGATAAACAGCTCTCACAGGCTCCGCACCACCATTTAGGTACCCTGCTCCACTGGGACGGAAGTTGGGGGACGTACCTGGGAAAGCAGGGTGTTGGAGCTGTGGGGGATTGTCTGACAGGAGCAAGCCAAGTAAGAAGGACTATAGACAGATAATGAAAAATAAAAACAATTATTATTAAGAAAGAGAACACAATCAGACGTTGTTTCTAAATTCCTTCTGTTGGGGTCAACTACTGTAGGTCAAGCCTCATTCACATTCCTCTTTACAAATCAGCTGAGTAGAATAAAGGGGTCCAGTCATACTGACAGGTGAATTTCTGAGGCATTTTTTTGGTGCAATCAGATACCCAGAAGAGCCAGCGTCATTAGACTCAAAATAATGTTGTGCACCTTGATGTCCCTAGCCATTTATCCCACTTTGGCAAAGTAGTGTTTAGGTGGCTAGCCCTCACTCTCAACTGTTTCAAGGTACTCCTAAAAAGTCACTGTACACAGACGTGTGAATGTAGATAAAAAGTTTCTGTTTTGAAAAAGCCTGATTGCCTCATGATGGCACATGTCACTGTTTATTCAATACTCTTCTACTGTAATGTTGTTGTATGTTATCGTCTATATGTTCGTATTAACTTTTATATGATCCTTCGTAAAATGTACACTGTAATTGTCACTCTTCAAACCCATGCATTTTGTTAGATTTTGATTTCACCGTACTGTTTGCCTGTCTTAACCAGGACCTCCTTGTAAATGAGCACTGTTCCACGGAGCTTTTTCCTGGTAAAACAAATAAATACAGCAGTACAAGTCATCACCATTCCAATCTCCCAACACAATATCCCAATCCTGTTACCCTTCCTCTGCTTGCCAAGTTGAACAATGCAAAGCAAGCAACAAAATCTGTGCCCGGTTTTCCTGGAGAGCGGCAGGTCTCCACTTGACTTCTGCAGATATCTAAATTGCATCTTCAGGAGGCCAAATGTGTGTTCAGTGGTCAGCCTTGTGGCGCAATGAGCTTGGTTTGAGTGCATGCCTGCTGGTGATGCTGTATCCGAGAATGGAGCCACGTTTCTAAATAGTAACCACTTTATTTCTATAAGAAAAAGAAATCATGAATGTCCATGCTGTGTATATAGTACACAACTATGATAAGCTTACTGTTCTTAAATCCCCCGATTTAGTACCTGGTAATTTTCTTATGTACCCCCCCTCCCGTTGCAACTGGAAATGAGCCTCAGGGCTCTGCTTGTTTACCTGGTAAAATACTGCATGTTTTACAAGCTGTTTTTTTTAACTTTGTTTTATCACCATGCTACATGTGGGGATTCACCCCATCTCCATCCCCCATACTCACCCCAATCCAGCATCTCCCAAAAGCTGCCTGGCATGGAAGCCCCGTAGCTTACCCTCTACAGTGGGGGCTCCCAAAGGAGAGACTGGGATCCACCATTAATCCACCTGGGATTAAGGGTACAGCATCATTCGGATGTGGAGAGGAGGCTGTCATACTGCTGTTGCTACACAGGGTTTGCTCTTGTGTTGATTTCCCCTGAAGCATGGACATGTAATAACGCCAGTGTGTGGGCAAGCATGCTTCTACACATGTCCCGCAGATGTCAGTCACTGTCTTCTCCTCTGCTGCATGGTCTCTGGCTTGGCGTATACCCAGCCACTGCTGGATGGCAAGTGAATGCCGGGTGCCACCAACCCTCCCCCCGGAGGTGGGGAGCTGTCCCTTGGACGCTCATCCAGCCTCTCACTGGATGGCCTTGTCATGCTCCGAGCTCACTCCTGAACCCAGGTTGTCAGCTTCATGAGTGGTAACTCTACTACTGCACCGGCAGGCTGGCTATTTTACAAGATAATAAGGCCTCTGCTTGGTGTCTCTTATGGTATAAGAGACTCTGACCATGAGGTTTGGGGCGAGAGGACCATGAAGCTGAGCAGTTCTGGCTGTCCAAATCTCATGACAGGAGTCTCTTATACCATAGGTGGCACCCAGTAGAGGCCCTATTAACTTGTTATAAATTGCTTGCGTTAGCTAGCGTGATTTATAAGTTTCACGTCTTTTTTTATACGTCTTTTTTTTCAAAAGTTAAGTAAAACCCATCCTCCCCACACACACACCCTGCTCTAAAGTGGAATGGGCCACTGCTAACATTCTGTCACAACAGACTTCTGTATGCAGGTTAAGATGTACAGTGGCTTTATGCATGGATGGGCTGAAATCACCTAAGTGATTTATATTAAGTAAGTAACTAACTAACTAAATACATAAATAATGAAAATAAATAAGCCAGACCACATGCTGAACTTGTAGGTTAAAAAAACAAAGGTTGCAGTGTCCAGAGCAGACCATGATGGCAGCAACTCAGCAGAGATCTGGTCAGCTGTGGTGGGACAAATCAGGTAGCCAGGTGGCCTACGGCCACTAAACAAATTGGTTTGGCTACCAGATTTGAAAAGTTGTCAGCCAGCTGACTACCTGCCCATGTGATTTTTGAGCCCTTAAAAATAATGGTCACTAAAATATTGATTTGGCTACCACATTTTGAAAGCTAGTGGCCACATCTGACCAGCAGCTTACAAGCTGATTTATCCAACCCTGATTCCACATATCCTGTAACTTTACAGATGTAGCCTACAATATGCACCTCCAGCATGATGTGTGCGTCCTGGATTCCAGCATTACTGAGACCCGTAGAATAACTCTTGTTATAAACCACCAGCACTGAGTCAACCAGTCAGCACAGAGAATTATGGATGTAGGAAGACATACTCCATGTACCCCATGGTGTACAATTTTATTTTGGGGGGGGGGCAACAACAAGGCTGTGCACTGCTGCCATTGTTTCATGCAACACAATGCAAGGCCAGCTGATCCTTTCTGTAATTTCTTTCTTGGGAGTCAAAAGGGAGGCAGCATAGCACAGTGGTTTAAGGTTCTGAGCTGCAAATCTGGAGACCTGGGTTTGAATCCCACAGCCCCCACTTGCATATAGTGTGTGACCCTGAGCAAGTCACTTAACTTCCCTGTGCTCCCAGGTCACACCTATAAACAAGCTTTCAGCTTAGTGTGCCACTCCTGGTTAAACAATTGGAAGAAAAAAACAAAACTTGAAAGGTTAACCATTTAGATGATGTTTGCAACCCAGGTACTATACCATATTACAAGCTGTGGAGTGTTATGTGGCTGCCAGAGACAGCAATGTATAGCAACTGTATTTATCCCTGTATGAGTGATGAGGGCACAAAACAGTGCCTTGGTGTACAAAATGTATGTTTATAGTTCCAGATGGGGCAACAGACATGCTCCTGGTGTACGAATTTTTATTGGGCTACACCTTGGCTGAGAATTTGCCTGTACGAGAAACTCTTATGAGCATGTGATACACAGCTTTTGAAAAAGATGGGTATTTGCTAAATAAAATCATAAAAACAAAAACACCACCCTAACTTTTTAATTCAGGTTCTTAACTGAATACCAGGTACTGCTTAAGTAAGAAACTGAAGACTGGTAATTCCTAAAATAAGATCAAAATCTGGGTAACTTGCATTCAACAATAATGCTTCACTTAGAGTAATCTCCCCCTATCACTGAGAAATACGGAAACTAACAAGATTTCACCTAAAGAACTTGACCTAATTGTAAGTGTGCTGCTTTATGTTTCATTGTAATTATGTTTTAAACTACGTAAGCACAAGCCTTGCTCAGGACAACTTTGTAAATATGACTTTGCCCTAATTAATCCTATTCCGGACTAAAAATAATGCCATACCTACCCACTGTTATCTCTGATGTTCGCAGGCTTCCAATCCTTGCACTGTCTGTATCTCATTCATTTATGTATAAAGGGCAGTGACTCACACATTGCATACGACAGACACTGCAAAAAATCAAACTGTATTGAATTCTAGTAGTTTTACGTAATGGAGGTAAATTGATGATAACCCTTGACTGGTGAGCAGACTGGAAAAACAAACATGTTGATCAAGTTAAAGGGGATGGGAGGCATTGCATCATTCTCAGTTCACGTTTGCTGACCTTTTTTTCTCTTCCTCTCCATGTCTATTTGTTTCTGTTTTCTGTCTCCCTGGTCTTCAATGCCACCTCTGTGTCTGGCTGTGTGTGATGAGCTCGTTACACGTGCTCCAACTAGTGACATCGTAGGCTGCAGTCAGTCAGTAGCTCTTGTTGATGTTACTGCTATTTACACAAGCTGTTTCCCTTCCCATTAAAGCAGTAACGTCCCCCCCCCACCACATACATAGTTTCTCCACCGATTTTTCTCCCCCGGATTTCTGTGGCACCCCTTAGCCCCATCACCAACCCATCTTGGGGACTTTCAGGTTAACCACAGGTATGTGGCCTGCCCGGTAGTGTCATGTGGGGCCTGCAGAGGACACCAGGTGAGCTGATGTTTTTTCCTCCTAGTTGACCCCCAAGGCATTATGCATGCAATGACACACTTGCATGCTCACATGCAAGGCATGTGAACATACCGCATCAGCTGACGGCCTCCCCATGCAGGTCCCTGCTTTCATTGCCATCCAACCTCTGCCAGATGGCAGATGACTGAGTGGACCCAGGAACCCCCCATTTTGAGGGAGGAGAGCTGTCACTGGACTTTCAGTCCTGCCTCTCCCAATTGGCCCCCGAACAACCCTGGCCCGTTCCCAAACCCAGGTTGCTGGCGTAGTTGGTGGTGTGCCTCAACTCACCATGCCAGTGGGCCAGCTTAAGGCTTTTTGATTATTGTTTTCACTGAGAACATAGATACATAGATACATTGACAGTGTCGGCAGATAAGGGCCTATGGCCCACCCAATCTGCCCATTTGAGCTTGTAAGTTCAGTTTATGTTTTCCTAGAAGTCTGTTGCCCCTTACCCCTGACCTCCAGAATTCCTTCATGTCTATCCCATGCATTCATAAATCCCGTGATTGTTTCAGCCCCCACCACTTCCTCTGGCAGGGTGTTCCACTTGTCCACCACCCGTTCTGTGAAGAATTCTTCCTCACGTTCCTCTGAATCGTCCTCCTCCAACTTCATCCCATGCCCTCTAGTCCTGGAACATCTTTTCGCTAAAAATAGTGTATTCCTGCACCCTGTTCCTCCCTGTAAGATACTTGTATGTCTCTATCATATCCCTCTCTCCCTCCTCTCCTCCAGAGAGTACATATTCAGTTCCTTCAACCTGTCCTCATAGGACTTGTGATGCAATCCATGTACCATCTTTGTTGCCCTCCTCTGAACCTTCTCTACCCTGTCTATGTCCTTACGTAGGTAAAGTCTCCAGAACTGTACACTCTACTCCAGGTGGGGCCTCACTAGTGTCTTGTATAGTGGAATTATGACCTCCCTTTTCCTGCTGGTGATGCCCCTGCCTATGCATCACAGACTTCCATCCCATACCAGGTACACTTCCTACCATTGAGACACAACAGGGTATGGGTTGCTATGTGCTAAATATGTCCAGGTGTGTTGGGAGGAAAGATGCATTTACACCGAGTGTCTTCAGAGCACCTGTAAGTGTGGTTATCACATAACAACCCCTACCCTGAAGTGTCTTATTGCTCTTATAAAATGGGTCAATGGGGACAATTTAAAAATAAAACAAAATGCCAACTTTTTAAATAAAAACAGGTATTTTCTTTTGCTAAAAGTAAGTCGTAAAAAGTCCCTTGTCTTTCCACACACATTCAAAAGATGGAATGTTTGTTCATCATGGGATACAGGAGTTCAAATTCAAACTTCTGTAGAATTCCACAGGCAGAATGTTCACCTCTTCCTACACAAACACATAGAACACAGTGATAGAGCCTACAATGTATAGCCACAGATGGGGATTTGTCTGTGAGCATGGCCCTGAGTGACACCTGGGCTGGCAGGGAGGTAATTAGGTAACTACCCATCAGTGGTGGGGGGGAGGGTAGGCAGGTAGGTGTTCCCTGGGGAGCTGGTGACTTAGGACTGGAGGGAGGAGCCTAGCCTGTAAAAGTAATAGCACCTGAGAGGTTCTTCCTTTCCTTGCTCCTCTCCCTCTGGTCAGAAGGATCTTCCTCTACAAGGATCTCCCTTCCAGGTGTTGGCAGTCAGATTCCAGGCAGAGCAACTGGGTAAGAACTTGACTTGGTTGGTGAGGCTGGCCTGGAGTAGGGACATATTGTTAGCAAGGTACCCCCTTTTTCTACAGTTGTAACCACATGGCTAGCACTGTATTTGGCTCAATATAATGTGGTTTATTTTAGAAGGTTTGATGAGGCATCTGAGGTCTGAAGGTGTTGCCTTGGGAGGAACCTTTTTCTTCGATGCCTGTAGGAACCTCTGTTCCCGAAGCAGAGTAGATAAAAAAAGTGCTAGGTTTGGCTGGGGGCTGATATGTTGACTGGACAGTTGTTGCGGCAGGGAAGGCTGGAATTGGACCATGTGGCATGGCGTCCAGTCAGTAGCTTATATCCTTGCTCCCTTTCTTTCTGGTAACATACCTGGTGTGTCGGCTTCATACTGGTATGTCAGAGTTGCTCACACATGGTACTGTGGGGGGGGGATGTCCATGAATGCTGTGCATTTCCTCTCCCAGGTGTTTCCAGATTGGCCTCGGCTTGCAGCACTGTACAGCAGGCAGCCAGACAAGTATGGGGGAGCGTGCTGAAATGGGGAGTAGTCCCTGGAATGCGATCACACTAGCCCAGTCCATCAGAGTCCACAACGCAGTCACAACTAGGCAGCCCAGCAGAGCCTGCACCACAGCAGCAGCAGCCAGGGAAAATGGCTGCATCAAGGATAGAGCCATCAGGGCCCAAAACTCAACCACGGCCAGTGGACATGACTCCTTCATGAAGAGTTGTTGGCAACAGAACTGCCACCACTGAGATCAACACCTCTACCCTCAGAGGATTCAGTACTTCCACCCCGCCTAAGAAGGTCAGGACCAGGAAGCCTAGGCAGGTGACTCCTGCACCAGTGGACCCTCAACCATGTAGGCCTTATTTGGATAACTTGTCTGCAGAGGAATTGAGGGCACTTTTAAGACAGATTGTTATTATACCCCAGCTAACTATGCCAAAGTGGTTTCATTGACTTGAGGGCCCCCAGAGCTGGTAGGACCTGGGAGCTACCCATCCCTTGGTCCAAGGGCTTAGTTGAATCTGAGCATGGCCCGATCATGGGCTCCAGAGCCAGACAGTCCAACCTCCACACTTCTGAGCCTGGGCATACCAGATATGCCAGTACCACTGCTGCCATCATTGGTTCTACCACTTCCTACAGGTTTTTCATCATCCCAGCAACAGGTTCTAGTAGTTCTATTGGCACGGCTCCTGACTGCTCACACTCCCCTACCTTAAGCCCTGGCAATTTCATCCACACTAGAGCAGAAGTTTGACAGAGTGTTGGCTTTCATTGCTGTGTAAGAGCAGACATGGCCATACACGACACAGGGGGCCTCGTGTCAGGGGGGTTCACAGGTGGAGGGTGTCACAAACCCACTCAGCAGGTCAGGCTCTCTACTCCCAAAGTGCCAACCTCTTAATGCAGTCTTGTGAACAGCTTAACAGAACAAGGTAACCCTCTTGTCTGTTTTGTGAGTTTGGATCAACCTTTGGTCTCAAGTCTTGGAGGGATTCAAACTGTGAACCTCTTGTTAGCGTACCCAATGCAAAGGCTCAGATAATTCTGTCTTCGGGGGGCCAGATATCTTTGCCTACAGGCACCTAACCAGGTGTACAGAAATGAACCCTTAAAAACTTTAATAAAGACCTCAGATTTAAAACGCTTCTCTTTCCAGTTTGGTATCACCATTCAAGCTTATGCCTAGTGTCAGCTATAACCATATATACTTTTCTTGCAAATGAAAGAAATCAAAGACAGACCAGGTATGCTCTAAAAAGAGTTTTACTAAAATAGATAAAAATATGTAAAACACAAAATACAGAACTATTATATCACAAAACATACAAATCTTTTAAAAGAACAAGGTTTTAAACAGTGCAATTCCTACTTACAGTACTTAGATTTGTCTCTCTTTCTAAATACCTGTTTAAAGTGCTCATAGATGTTTCTTTGTCAGAGTCTAGATAAAAGTGTCTTAAGGAAAACAGAATTAATGTTTAAAAGCTGGTTTTCCCCACCTATTTTGCATGAGGTCACCTAGCTCCTCCCTGTCAGAATATATATATAAAAAATATATCTATATAAAAAATAGGATGTCTTTTCCAAGTATTAAATTCTACAATCCTCAGCATGACTCATGTCCTTCAAATAACATGTCTTTGATCTTAATCAGTATCCTCTCTCACACAGGCATCAGAGGAACATTTACAACTTCGCACCAGTTTGCTAAACCTGGTTCCCCTTCCAACATCATAACCTTTTTTATGATTTCCCTCTTAACAACTACAGCTTATAATTAACTTAGAAAAGCCTGTAATTAGTTTCTGGCCTGCCATGTAACACCTGGTATCTAAAACCTGTGTGTGTGTGTGTGTGTGTGATCTCACATGCTGTTTCAGCATTTTCTCATGGCTTTCATCTTTCAGCTGAAACCTGGGGGGGAGGGGGAGCAAGGTCACTCCAAGAGCACCAGATTTCTCAGCATCTCTCATGACAGACAGTCCATAACCCATTTTGATATTACAAAAAATGATACTACAGCACTCAGAACTGGCTGTCCACGTCACAGAGGGGTCATGGCGATGGCCGCTCCAACCCAGCTGGGGGTACTACAGCAGGCGAACATGGGGTTTATGAATTTGGGTGAACTGGTGAGTTCACAATTGTCAGAGAAGGTCCAGCAGGAGATCATTAGTGGGGAGTACATTCATGCTTTCACATTACTTAGCTGGCTAAAAGATCCTGAGAAGGAAAAGGATAAAAAAGAGAATGATGAGGGGGTGGAGAAAAAACATGAGTGCCAATTTGATGCATATGGGAAATCAGGGTAGCAGACTTTGCAATATATGCCAGAGTGCTGATGCAAGGTAACCTATTTAAAGCAGCAGGGCTGTGGGTATAGTATACTTTTTTTTTTTGCACCGTTGTCCACCGTAATTGTAATCTTATGAAGTGTACTGAATTGTATTAATGCCCAGCACCACCTTGAAAATGAGCTTGCTCAATGGTGTTTATGCCTGGTTAAATAAAGTGATTGATTGATTGACTTCAGCTGGATTATGATGATGCATGCCAGTAGACTGGGTGGAAGTGACAGAAGTATGACAAGGAGTTCAGGAGACATAAACTTAAGGTAGGAAAGTAGATTATGGATCATGTTAGACATGCCCCTTCTGTGGACAATAGATATGGGGGAGGCTGCAGAACATGAACAGCGGCTTTCCGGTCAGGTGACTGCTATCACCTCAGAAGGGGACTCAGGGAAGCAGCAGTAGGAAGGGGGGAGGGGGCACTGCTACAATTACAACCAAGGGGCTTGCAAAGCTGATTCATGCAAATACAAGCATGAGTGCAGGATTTGTGGCAGGCTATATCCATTCAAACAGTGCCAGAGAGGGATGGGTCCTCTCAATCCTATTGGAGAGGATACTACAAAGCTCCCAATGCCCATAGGGGTGGAGCACATTGAGAGGTGTCTGGCCACATATATGGACAGGGTGGCTACTCACACCCTGACAGAAGGCTTCAGGGAGGGGTTTCTGATCCCATACAAATGTCCATGTCAAGCTTCTGAGACAGAGAACTTGATGTCAGCCAGGGAGCGACGGAGGTCATGCAGGCCAAACTAAAAAGAAATTGCAGCAGGCAGGGTCAGTGGGCCATTTGCATCACCTCCATGTCCCTGGCTGTAGGTCACCCCCACTGAGTTAGTTTCCAAGAAGGTGCCAGGGGAGTTCTGGATGAAAAATCATTTGTCACAACTGGAGGGGGATTCGGTTAACCACCATATCAGCCTGGTGCATATGGCCATGTCATATTCATTGCATGACAGTGCAGTAGAGGTGATTCAGGGGGCAGGGCATGGGGCCCTCTTAGGCATGGCAGATATAGAATCCACGTATAGTTTATTACCAGTACACCCAGAGGATAGGGACTTGTTAGGCATGAAGTCTGAATGGCTATACTATGTCGACAGTTGCATGCCCATGGGGTGTGCGGTGGTGTGTGTGCTGTCTTCAAGCAGTTTAGTATGTTTCGGCGCTGTGCCACCATGTGCAAGGTGGATCGATCAGAAGTGATCCATTATCTGGATGACTTCTTGTTTGTTGGTCAGGCCGGTACCCATCATTGTGCATAACTCAGGGGGACTTTACAGGAGGTATGTGTTGAACTGGGAGTTCCGTTGGCTCTTGACAAGATAGAGGGCCTGTGCACAAGTCTTTCTTTCATAGGCACTGAGATCAACACGGTGGCAAAGAAATTTTGATTACCTCAATAAAAGTCGGTGCCTCTTCAGGTCCTCCTAGAGCCGGTGGCCAAGGTGTGTAAGATTACCCTACATAAATTGCAACAGTTGTTGGGGCATTTGAATTTTGCCTACAAGGTCATGCCCATGGGTGGGACATTTATGCAGTGTATGGCCAAGGTAGGATCTGGTTGTTCCAAACTATAACACAGGATACGGGTGATGGAAGCCATGAGGGAGGATCTGGCTGTTTTGCATGCATTCATATAGTGCTTTGATGGGGTGGCACTATGGCCAGCACCTTGACCAGCCAAGAATTGGAACTCTTTATTGATGTATCAGGGGGTTTGGGCTTGCACCCCTGTTCCTGGGGAAAATGGTGTGTGAGTCAGTGGCCACCCTCCTGGGCAGCTTTGGGATTGCTGAAGCGGATCACCCTATTGGAATTTGTCCCCCTGTGGTGGCCTTGGTGGTATGGGGTGAGCATTTGAAGGACAGGTCTATCATCTTTAGGACAGATAACACCGGGGTAGTTTACACCATAGATGGTCAGCTAGGGGGCAAAGATCTACTGGCCAACCTCATGAGGGTCTTTGTGTTAAAATGTCTGTTGCTTAACATCCAGTTCGGAACAGTGCATGTCCCAGATATTGATAATGGTATTGCTGATGCTGTTTCACATTGGTAGTGGCAGAGATTTCGAGAACTGGCTCCAGAAGTGGAGAGACATCCCAGGGAAGTCCTAGCCTACCTCTGGGAATTGGTAAAATGGAAGCCTGGGAGTTACTCAGAAATTCATTAGCGCCCAGCACACAGTGTTTTACCAGAGGGGGTTAGACAGCTTTCTGAGGGTGCGTCAGGCTCAGGGGTGGGAAAATGTTTGACCCATCCCAGAAGGCCAGCTCTGCTCATATGTCCTCCCTAGGAACCGAGAAGAGTCAACACTGGCAGTGGTGGGCCAACACTTGGTGGGCAAAGTGTGGTTCTCAAAGATCATGGTTTACGCTGATACCACTAGGGCCTTCCACCTTCACAAGATATTGCAAGGATGGGCCCAGACAGTTCCCAAGTGGCCAGATGGTTGGCATCTAATCAGCCCAGTGCTCTTGAAATGAGCCTCTGATGAGCTTTGAAAGGTTTGCTGGTCAGCACTAGAGGTGCACTTGTTCAGAACTGCCTTTTTAGTGGCTTTCTGTGGGGCTTTTCGGGTATCCAAATTAATGCAGCCGAGCAAGGCAGCTGGCTTTTCCAGGTGGCAACCAGTGTCAGATTGTGCAGGAGCAAGATGGACAGTAGGGCTCTGGGGTGCTGGTAAGGTCTGAGATTGCCTGGGGATAGGTACAATGGGACATCCACGCACTGGTCCATGATTATTTGGCCAGGTATACAGTGGGAAATGAAGCATTCTTTCGGCATGAGGATAGGTCAGCAGTTCACGGTGTTCCAGTTTAGGCACATTTTCCACAAAACCTTGCAAAGGCTGGGGGTTGACTCAAAAGAGTTCAACACTCATTCCTTTCAAATTGGGGCTATATCACATGCCAGGGCAGAGGGGTTAATGGAGGAACCAATTCAGTCCTTCAGTTGCTGGAGGTCGCAGACTTTTGAAAGTTACATGAGACCAAATATGATTTAACTCCTTGATTTTGTTCCTGGCAGATGACAGCTCCTACAGTGTACAGATCTGGGTATGCAGCCATTCCTTCATCCACTGGGCTACCATCCAAGCAAGGCAGTACCAGGGAGGCATGATTCTGTTTCTAAATCCTCGACAAGCAGAAGTGCATTGGATGGTATGCTGGGGGATGAGATGGAGTGAGCTGCTTCCTTGGTTGCAAGCTGAAGCTCTGTGGTGGGGCCCTCCCAGTGTGCTGGTAGTGCATTCAGGGAGAAATTATCTGGGAATTTTAAAGTCGTTTGACCTGCTGCACAACATGAAGAAGGACTTGGCCTTTTTGAGGCAAATGTGGCCGAACATACATATTATTTTGTCAGACATTATTCAAAGACAGCAGTGGTGGCATGCTGGCGACCCCAAAGCCATTGAGAAAGTTTACAGACTGCACAACACAGCAATGTGATCATTTATGGACACTCTAGGAGGGATCTGTCCTAAGGCATGACACAGTTCTGAGTAAAGTACCCACTTTTATGCCAAGGATGGGGTGTACTTGTCCAACATAGGATTAGATAGGTTTTTAGAAGGCATACAGCAGGCAGCAGAGAAAGTAATAGTGTGAGGTGCTTGTGGGGGGTTGAGCATTGCAGGCATGCTTACCCTGTGGCAGTACAGTTGTCTTGGAAGATCTGTACAGAGGGGGTAACAGGGGATCACAAAGCATTTTCAGCCAGATCACCCTGAGGCTGATAGGAGGTCTGGGCCAGATGGCTGGAGTTTCCCCCTTGGGGGGGGGGGTAATCAGATGGGCAACCTCTTTCGGCACTTACCTGAGGCACTGTAGCTTCCTCTGATGGGGATGACACTTCAGCACCCAGATATTAGCCATCCCTCATGCCCCTGAGGCAGGTTACTTCATGGGGTTGGTACCATACAGTCGGCTCCCCTTGGGGTGGGGAATGGCTGTTATATTTAATGAGATGATTAATGATTACCATCCATGACTTCCTTGCTGTGCACGCCATGCTGACTTGGCTGTAACTGTTCATCATGGTTAATAAATACATGGCTGTGGCCAGTTTCTCCAAAGCTCATTGTCTGTCTCAGTCTGTTCGGGTGGAGTAAAGGGTATGTACCCTTTAAGACAGTGGTAGTGCCTGCAGTGTATAGCCGCAGGCAGGACTTTGTCTGTGGACACAGCCCTGAGTGACACCTGAGCTGGCGGTGAGCTAATTAGGTAGCTGCCCATCAGGGGTGGGTGGAGGGGTAGGCAGGTAGGTGTTCCTTGGGGGGGAGGGCGACTTAGGGCTGGAGGGGAGGAGCCTACCCTATAAAAGTAGTAACACGTGAGAAGTTCTTCCTCTCTTTTCTCCTCTCCCTCTAGTCAAAACCCACCCAAAGCTCACCCTCGTAAAAGCAGGGGGGAACTGGTGGGGGGCAAATAGGGAACTCACTTGGGTCCTTCCTCTTTTACCACCCCCACCAGGTGAAACATTTGGGTATTATCCTGGATAGCAAACTGACACTGGAGGCCCAGGTATCATCCATGGTCCAAAATAGTTTCTACCATCTTAGGAATTTTACCCAGATTAAGACTTTTATCCCACCATTTGGGTATTATCCTGGATAGCAAACTGACACTGGAGGCCCAGGTGTCACCCATGGTCCAAAATGGTTTCTACCATCTTAGGAATCTCACCCAGATTAAAACTTTTATCCCACACTATGAATTGCCCTCACTGGTATATGCTTTTGTGAGATCTCTTTACCTTGGGCTGACTGGAGAGACCCTGCATTGCTTGCAGCTGGTGCAGAATGCAGCATCCAGGTTGTTGATGGGCCTTTCTAGGTCCTGTCATATGACCCCGATCTTGCACGATCTCCATTGGCTGTTGGTGAGGCAGCGGATTTCCTTCAAGGTCGGCTTGCTGACCTACAAAGCCCTACACATACTGGGCCCTAGCTACCTGTGTGTCTTTCTGTTTCCTCATCAGAGCTCCCACCCCCTTCGTTTCTCTGAGGTGGGTCTCCTAACAGTTCCCAGGGTTCAGTTGAAATCTTCTTGTTGAAGTGCTTTGACTTAGCTGGCTCGAGCCTGTGGAATTCACTCCCAAGGTCCTTGAGGGAGGTTCCCCCACTGAAAGCCTTTAAGAGGGATCTGAAGTCCCATTTTTTTAAGGAAGCCTTTGATTTACTTTAATTCACTGGCTGTTTATATTTATTCTTAGATAGACTTCATCACTTAAGGACTTGGCTGCTCTTGCCTCATGGCACTCTACAAGACACCACCACCACCAGGGTTGTAAGAGGGCACCACATCCAGCCTTTACCCCTCTCCCCCACTGATCACTGCCAGGACCTTCCAGGAGCTCCATTTGGGAGCCAGGACTGCACCCACCCCCCCAGCACCACTCTCGGCCAATCCATGGGCTGGAAAGGTGGGACTAAGAAGCCTTTGTCCTCACGGGCTTCTCTGAGCTGCACAAAGGACTCGGCCACTCTTGCCATGCAGCACTCTACAGGATGCCACCACTGGGGTTGCAAGGGGGCTCCACATCCAGCCTTTACCCCCTGCTCTAAACCGACTGCCACCAGGACCTGCTGGAGGCTCCGTTTGGGAACCAGGTTTGTACCCAACACCACTCTCAGCCAATCTGTGGGTTGCTCACAGTATTTCATGGCCACCTGCTCAAGTGGCCCATCCATGCAGTGGCCCATTCACACAAAAGACCACTGTGCTAAGGACAACAAGGAGTCTGCCTGGAGTCAGCCATGAGTCAACTGGTTAGCCAGTCACGCTGCTCCCCACCCACGCACACCTGTACCAAATCTTCCCCAGCTGTAAGCTCCTGTATCTTCTATCTCTGGTGATGTCAGTTGTGCAAGTTGCTTTTGCCGAATTGCTACAATAGCTCTCTCAACCAGCACATTTGAGTACATACTGCTTTATTTGTCTTGCTAATTTACCTTCACTACCCCTGCTGATGCACCTGTTTAGTGTTCTATATTAATCAGTTACAGTCCCTATCTGTATACCTGCTGCTTTAACTTGCTTCTACCTGCAGACACACCTTTGCCTCTCACTTGTTTTAGGCAGCTAGGTCCCTTGTCCTGGGTTGTTTCTCACCTTGTATGAGGTTGCTGGATGAATTCTCACACATCCCTAACTATACAATAGCTAGATTCCTTTTGTTTATTGCCCACTGTCTTTCCTCAGTTGCTCACCCTTGACTGCAATTTTTATTTGTGCCTGTCTGTATCTGGCCCCTTGTCTCCTGCATCTCCCTTCACTCACTGCTACCCCTTCCTCTACATGCCTGTTCTGGGCCAGTGCCTTCTGAGCCTCAAACTACCCTGTCTCATTTGATTCCCCTGCACCATGCTCCTCTTGCTACCTATATATCTTACCCTCCTCCCCCTTCTCCTCCCATTCCCCTCCCCCTCTCTCTTCCCCCATCCCCCTGCCCTCTTCCCCACTCCCCCCCCTAACCTTGACTGGAGAAGGGGGTGTTCATCAGACCTCACCCCAAACATCTGCCCTCAACTCTCATGCACTTTGAGCAGGAAAACCAACCTTCCTTCCTTCCCTTCCCTCCCCTCCCTACCATCCACTCACCCACCCACATACCCACCTACAGCAATAATCTGAATAT
This sequence comes from Neoceratodus forsteri, assembly GCA_016271365.2. Taxonomy (NCBI): domain Eukaryota; kingdom Metazoa; phylum Chordata; order Ceratodontiformes; family Ceratodontidae; genus Neoceratodus; species Neoceratodus forsteri. Next base: position 1,409,256,474 of record CM028131.1, on the reverse strand, counting down.
ATACAGTACACACTTAGCTGGGACACAGTTAATTGGGACCACATCGTTAATTGGGACATCTCATAGGGGATAAAACAGTTCCCAGACACCCCATTTAAAGATGTAGCTATTTCTGCAGCTGAGGCACTACAGGGACTGTCCTTAGCAATGCACTGATGCCAACATCATGGTGTTCTACCACAGTGTGAACAAGTAGTGGTAATTGATGCTGCAATGCCCAGAGTGGCGATCGCAGAAAGTCATCAAAGTAAGATGACAGACTTTCTACCTCATGTCACTCTTTAGTTCTCTAAAGATCCAATGCAATCAGATTTTTAACAAGTTATGAATGAAGCCTAACAAAGTAACATTAAAAAAGTATGCACACCATGAAATAAAGCGTAACAAGGTATGTAGAGCATAATGCCATATTACATACTTCATTAACTACTGTATAAGACTATCACTTGGCCATCTGTTCATGAGGCAGTTTTTCAGCTGCTTATTGCCCACATGGTTAATTAGCACAGTCTGTAGGTCAGCAGTTACCTGCTTCATACCTTGGGGGCACAGTAAGACAGGGACCTTTGACCCTGGGATGTCCTCCTAAAAGAATGGCGAAGGGGTAGGCAGCCTGCCCATGTAGTGGCATGAGAGCTGTCCTGGACAATAAGTAAGTTTTGCAGTGCTGAAGGTACCTGATGTTTTGGAACTTTTGCTACTGGCAAAGCTATGTAGTATTATCTATGTTCAAATGACAGCAATCCTGTTCTGGCATAAAGATTGCAGTGGTATCTGTGAATATTTGCTCCAAGTACAAACTGACAGATCATTGGGAAGAGGGACTAGAGTCTGGAAAGCGTGCTCTCAGTTGCTGCGGAGTAGATTATGATTCCATAGTCTAAAATATATTTAATAGTATATTATATGCAATAAGCATATATTTTGCTATCAAAAGTTGGTTACAGGGCCTGGTGGCACTGAGGATTGAGGTGCTAGACGCCAAACCTGGCGTTACACCAGCGACCCGGGTTCAGGAACGGATTCGGCTCGTCAGAGGTTGGCAGGTGAGGGAAGGGATCCAGCATCCAGAGGACTGCTCTCCTTTCCTGGGGAGGGTTCCATGGTTTGCTCCATTCTTTAGTGACCCCTGACAGAAGTCAGAGGTAGTGCAGGGATAGTAGTAACCACGATGTGGGGCAGAGCTGGAGCGGATGTTGGCACGCTTGTGCCAGGGACGTCATTGCACACCTGAGCTCCAAGGGGAAAACAAAAGTGGAAAAGCCTTCAGATGTTAGGGAGGTAACGAGGGCACCAAGGACACACACCCACATCTCCAATGCTGGACCTCTCCCCCGATGGCTTCTCCAGACTCCCCACCAGACAGATCCGCTAATTGCATTAGGCCGCAAGGTAGGTGAGGCAGGCCCTCCCATGGGGGGGGGAGGTGATCTGGGGGGCTGAGAAGTCTGGGTGGGGACAGCCAGAGGAGGGAGGGTCTCAGGTGGGGAGTAGCGGCAGTGGAGTCGAGGGTGCACCTCTGAGAGTTGCCCTGATGTCTGGTGTAAAAATAGTACAAAAAAATTTTAAAAAAGTTAGTTACAGCAGAAGTTCTTTATGGGTGATCTCATTGACATGCACTCTCATTCTTGTTTGAAATGTGTGTCTGTTTTGTAGTTAATTTGTCTTCCACGGGGTGTCTCTTATGGTATAAGAGCATCTGCGAGTGAGGTTTGGGTGAGAGGACCACAAAGCTAAGTCGTTCTGGCTGCCCAGACCTTATGCAAGGACTCTCTTATACCATAACAAACATCCCTCAAAGGTCCTGCTAACTTAATATTAATCATGTGAGTTATTTAAAGTCAGTTGTTTTTTATAGTTGAAATGGGAATCTAGCCATCCTCCACCTGACTCTGAAGAAAGGCAGAAGAAAAGGAAACTAGAGAAAAAGCTAGCTACAAAAGGAAACAAAAAATAATTCTTTATATTAACTCATGCAAGTGAATGACGCCGTTATCTCTCTATTATCTGAAGACGCTTTTTGAAGTCTGATCTTTCCATTGCTTAACCTTGATATAAAATGACTGCCAGGCATAAATGAGTTATAGGGTTGATTACTATAGATAATGCCAAGGTAAATATTTTGCTTCAGTTTATGTAGGAACACAGTCACCGACTGTAACATTGCTAATTCATCACAGGAGGTGAAGGAAATTACAGAAGTAGAACTGATAGATAAAATCACAGCACTAGACACTTACAAATCCATGGGTTCAGATGAAATACCATCCAAACTACTTAAAATGACTATTGGTAATATTGTAAATCCACTATTAATCATTCTAAATAAGTCACTCATCACTGGGGTAACAACAAAGGATGGGAGACACACAGATATCACCCCAATCCATAAGAAAGTGGCAAAGGATCAGGCCAAGAACCATCGCCCCATAAGCCTGACATCCACCTGTAGGAAAATTACAGAGTCACTGATTAAGGATAGGATAGAAGAGCACATGGCCAAAGAAACAAACTGGGATTCCACACAACACGGTTTTAAAAAGGGGCAGTCATGCACAGCAAATTTAATTTGTTTCTATGCCAAAGTGAGCAGATCCCTAGACGAGGGCATACCATCAGACATGGTGCTGTTGGATTTCAGCAAAGCCTTCAATACTGTGCTGCTTTCAGGTATAATTGAGATATTAGGAACAACAGGCCTTGATATGTTGATTATACGTTGGGTAATGTCCTAGCTATTGGATCGCACCCAAACAGTGGCAGTCAATGGGTATGCATCTAGCAGACACAGAATCACAAGCGGGGCACCGCAGGGGTCAGTTGTGGGGCCAATTCTGTCTTAAATGTATGTGTCTGACATGAATCATGGTATCAGCAGCTGGTTCATCATCTATGCTGACAATGCAAAACTGGGCAGTCAAGCAGCCCCTGAGAACCGTATGACACTACAGAAAGCTCTACCTAAGCTGCAATCCTGGGCTATCTTAAAAGACATGCAGTTCAGTGTCAGCAAATGCACTGTTATCCACATGGGACGTAATAACCTGAAAGTAACCCATTTTCTTGGAAATAACAAACTCATCAGCAAAGACTAGGAAAGGGACCTAAGAATAATCATTGACAGCAGCCTAAATATGAGGGAACACTATAATAGCATAATAAAGAAAGCCAATTTCTTGGTTCACAACACAGGAAAGGCAATAAATACTAGAAATAGTAAAGCATAGGGAGGCATTTACAGAACCTACATACGTCCACACCTGGCCTATGAGTCCTAATTTTGGTCCTCGTATTTGAGAAACGACATCAGTATACTTGAAAAAGTCCAGCAAAGGTTTACAAAAACAATTACTGGTCTAAAAGAAACACCTTGCAAAAACAGATTACATCCCTTAAAACTCCAGAGTTTAGCGACTAGAAGGGTTAAAGGGGACATGCTATTAATGTTCGACATTATAGCTGTCCAAAGCCTGCTGGACTCAATGAACTTAGAATTAAACAGTGTCACACATAACTTTAGAGGTCATGAGAGGCAAATTAAAGGTACATATTTTAGAAGAAACGAAAGAAAGTCGTATTGCACACAAGAAATAGTGGGTATCTGGAATATATTACCGGAAGTGGTAGTTAACTCAAAGACAAGATCTCAGATAAGAAGAAAAACTGGCTGACCCACCAGCACAGTGGTTTTGCAACCGCTTGGGACACTGGCAACCCCGGTTCGGAAGCAGACTCGGGAAGCCGGAGGGCCAGACAGGGCGGAGGAAGATGAGCATCCAAGGGACTGCTCTCCTCTTCCCAGGGGGTTGGGAGGGTTACAGTGCTCGGTGCATGCCTGGCTTCTGGTGGTATGCTGGGGGATGGATCACCAGAGCCTGCTGAGGTCTGAGTGGAGGGGCGGGCAGATGCTGACATCTGCCTGCGGGTCGTTGATCGACATCTTGGCATCATTGCATGCCACGTCCCTCCTGGTGGAACTTACCAAGAAAAATCTCCCCGTTTCTCAGGACCTCCTGGCTCAGACGCTGACCCCATGTATAGCCACCATGGGTGTACCCTGGGCATTACTGTCCCCCAGGATGGCTTCGCCACGAGGGGTGAAACAGAAGGGGTTGGAAGTCCCGCAGTGAAGTGTGTTCAGGAGTTGAGGGCTAGCCAGGAGTGTCATGTCTGCTGGGGAGCCAGAAACAATAAATTGAAAAAAAAAAAGAAAAGAAAAAAACCTTAGATTTATACTTGGGCTTACACAAACAAGAGGTCTGCACTGAGAGGTGTATGTGTGTGTGGGGCAGTTCAAATGGGCTGCATTGCCTATTTTTTGCCCCAAAGAACAGTAGTATGAAGCAGAATGCATCACTCATAATGCTTGTGCAGGAATGTTATGAGCTGTTATGCACCACTCATAATGTGGACAGCTCTCCTCCGGGAGAAGGGGAAAGACATGGATGTGGAGCTCGGTATTAGCTTGCCCTCTAGAGAATGACTTACTAGGTAGTAGAGGAGTGATGGATGTCAACATGCTGTGCATGGAAGCATGCACTTTCACATCCTGGATACCATTACACATCCACTCCTTTTGCGGAACCAGAACACAGGAAAAGCACCGCCAACCAGACAGATGAATCCCCGCTTAGCCCCCCACATCTGTAAGGGCCCTACCTTCTGATCCTGGATCCTCATACTTTTACCACTGCTGAGATTCTAACCAGACTGTGTGGGGAGGATGCCACAGCACTTAGGGCAACCCTGTTCTTGGAGGCAAGCCAGGAGGGAATGGCATAATGGCCTAGGATGTTGCAGGGTAGAAGATACAGCATCTGTGAGGTTGCTCTCCGATGAGGAGGGAGGGCAGCTGGCTCTGCTGCATTATTGATGCCCGGGTGACCACAGGTGGCAGTGCAGTTTGGATGGGAGGATGCTGGTTGGTGCTTTTGCAGCCCCACTATTGTGTGCACATGCGTACTTAGCACCCTTGCTGCTGATATGATGCGGGTGGGGAAACACTGAAGAAAAAACCTGGGAAGTGTGCTGGATAACACCCAGTACTTTCAGGCCCTGCCCTCCCAAACTGGCCACTCACCCTCCCAACCTAAAGGGCTGAGGGGGGACGCTGAATGGAGACCCTTAGGAAGCAGCACAGGGCAGATGTTGCACTGTGGCAGTGGAGGTTGGAACTAAGTGCCAGAGAAGTGATGAGACAATCATGAGGGGGTGGAAAGAATGCACAGGGACCTTGGGGAACTTGATGAGTGGTCAAGAGCATGGCAATTGGGGTTCAATGCCAAAAAGTGCAAAATTATGCGCCTAGGTCATAGGGACCCAGCAGTGGAGTATAGGATGGGGGCAGAGGTACTGACAGTCACTAAGCAATAAAGAGACTCTGAAGTAATCATATCTGATTATCTCAAAGTAACAGGGCAGTATGACAAAGCAGGGGGTAGGACCAGTGGGATGCTGGGATGCAGAGGGAGAGGTATCTCCAGCAGGAGGAGGTCAGTGGTGTTGCCACTGTATCGCTCACTTGTGAGACCCTCTCTGGAGTATTGTGTTTAGTTCTGGAGGGCACACCTCAAAAAAGACATAGACAGGGTAGAGGCAGTCCAGAGAAGGGCAACTAAAATGGTGCAGGGGTTGCACCAAAAGCTCTATGAGGAGAAACTGTGGGATCTCAGGATGTACATCCTAGAAGAGAGTAGAGCTAGAGGGGACACGATATAGACCTATAAGCACCTCATGGGGATGAACAGGGTGCAAGAGAGGAGTCTCTTTAAATGAGAAAGAGCACCAGGACCAGCAGGCATGTGATAAAGCAGGAGGGTGGGAAGTGAGGAAGTAATACTTCACAGAAAGAGAGGCCGGCCCGCTGGCACAGCACTTGGATTTCCACTTGCGATGCCAGTGACCCGGGTTTGGGAATGGACCCTGGTCTCTGGAGGGCCGGCTGGGGGGAGAAGGATTGAGCATCCTATGGACAGCTCTCCTTCTCTGGGGGGAGGGTGGGGAAGTGCCCAGCGTGTGATGGACCCCTAGCGGAGGCCGGGGGTCCCACAACATTGGCGCTCGCATTCAATGGAGGCGGGGCAGATGCTGGACATCATTGCACATCCCTGCCTCGGAGGAAAATTAAGAAAATGAAGGGGAAGCCCTCCCTGGGCTTCAATTAGCCACTGCCGCCGCACTCTCAACCAGATACTAGTTCCACAGTGCCAGAATTAGGGGAACCGGCGCTGTGGCCAACCGGGAGTTGCAGCACTTGGCGGTTGGTGGGAGTTTTGAGGGCTGTGACCAGGGCAGAAATAGGACAGAGGCCTCCCGGGAAAAATGATAAATAAATAAATAAATAAAAAACTTCACAGAAAGAGTGGTAGACACCTGGAATAGACTGTCAGCGGAAGTGGTGGAGGCTAAAACAGAAGGAGGCTTAATTCATGCATGGGATAGACATAGGAGAATATTAATAAATAGGCAGGGAGGAGGGAGCATCACCAGAGATCAGTTAGGGTCTATGGAGTCAGAATAGGCAGGGACCATCTGGGCAGACTGGGTGGGCCAAGCAGTCCTTTCCTGCTGACATATTCGATGTTCCTATAAACCTGGTTTACTGGTGTCATGAGTGGCGATGCTGCTGCTGCACCAATGGGCTAGTGGACAACTGGAGAGCTGGGGGGGGAATTGACAGGGTCCTTTTATAACTAGCCACAGTTTATTTTTAAAAGAAAGATTGGTGAACTAGCCCGGTAGCACTGCAGAAGCGCTACTGCTCACCACACCAGTGAACTGGGTTCAAGAGAGAATGCAAATTATTGGGGGGGGGGTGGATTATAGTGCATCCCATGGACTGCTGCCTCTCCTGGGCCGGTAGGGATGTGCCTCCCACAGGGCACCTGACACCGAGCGAAGGCTTGGTGTTGTGGCAGTCAGGAGGCTTTAGCAGGGGGAGGGATGCTGGCCAACATGGTGCGTCACTGCACATCAGATTCCCCAAAGGGCAAAACTCATAGGGAAAAACATCTCAACTGTGGCAGTATGAGAGATAGTCCCCACAGGTCCGGCATCACTGAGCAAGCACCCTCAAAACTGGATCCTGCTTCACAGGGGTTTGGCCAGGCCTTCTCGCATGCCACAAGGGGTAAGTCATGGTAGGTCCTAGGGATGGTGGGCGATTGTGGTGAGGGAGACTGTCCAGAGGAAGGGCCAGCTGAGGGATACTGGTGAATAAACAATAAAATAAAGAAAAAAATAAAGAATTATTGTGCTGTTTAAAAAAAACACAACTTTGCAAGTAGTAATGATTTCTTCAACATGCTTTTATCGGTTTATATTCATCCTTTGTACCAGAGGCACTACAGAAGATCTAAAGGAATGAGGACATTCAAGACACACGCGGTAATGGAACGAAAGTTTAAGAAATATTCACAGTGAACCCATCATTCGTATAACTTCTTGACCATGGAGGAACTACTCAACATCTTCACTACTAAAACAGCTCAGAGGGCAATTTGTGCTGAACCATTATACAGCCCTGCAGGACAAGGTGTGCAGCACACCTGCCAGCTTCTAGTAGCCTGTCATTAAAGTGCATTTAGGCATCTGAAGAAGAAAAAAAATCTGCAAATGGGTGTGGTCCTGCTGAGACCAAAGTTGCTTTTGCAAGCGAGACCATGACAAGAAGGCCAAGCTGCAGAAAATACAGAAATTTATATTACCTCTACAACCAAATAAGTGTATCGATTGACAACACAGTCAACAAATTCTGACTGCAGATGCAAACAATAATGATAGTAGTTATACAGGCACTGGTCTCCACAAAGGCACTGAGCGATTGAATTTTAAATTCCTTTAAATCAGCTTCTCAAGTGTTAAATCCTTCTGAAAATTACTTATTCCATAACCACGGAGCAAGACTGCTGAATGCAGGTTTTCCCAGTTCTATGTGATCTCTGAGCCCTGCCAAACGGAGTGATGATTGTGATCTAAGTGTGTAGGTGTAATTCAATTACTGTCTGCTGTTGTTCCCAACAGAGGCAATGATCTTTTAAAGCACATATTGGTATTAAAGTCTGTCTTGGAAAAACACATCAAAATATGGCTGCTGCTAAACACTGTGCAAGCCACTTCTGGAATTACACCTTTGACTATAACAAACATCAATGTATGCTGTTTTCTTCTGAATTATATAGCAGTAACACAAATTGTACATGTATGTCAGCAAAACACAAAACATCTTTATACTATTCATTATAACACATCAAGCGCGGTCTGTTTTTGCAATACAATATTTTCTATGGTATTTTCCCTTTCTTTCAGTTAATTAACCCGACACCAAGACAATTGCCCTGCGTTGACAGGTTTGGAATTCCTATTGATAAGAGTGTGACCAGGGATCTGTTTTCTAGTTGCCTAGGCAGAAATGTCACAGGATTCATCCATTTCAGTTTTTTTCCATTTTTGCTTAAAGCTTTTATTCCAGTTATTTTCCTCATCCATACCTGCATTTAGAAAACTCATAAAGCACCAGTATAGCCTAGTGGTTAGAGTGCCGCGTTCTGAACCTGGAGATTCAGGGGTGAGTCCCATCACTGCCACTTGCTCACTTTGTGACCTTGAACAAGTCATTTAACCTCCTTGGGCTTACCCTCCTCTACCATACTCTCTCTTTCTCACTGCGCTTAACCTCCCTAATGTTTCCTAACATCCTTCCACCTGAGTTAGAGAAAGGCAAGTAGCTGGCCCAGTGGCATGCTGGTAGCACTACCACCCGCCATACCAGCGGCCTGAGTTTGGGAGGGGACTCGGGTCACTGGGGATTGGACGGGTGGGACAGGAATGTGCATCCGATGGACTGCTCTGCTCTGCTGGGGGGGAGACTGGGTCAGCCCCACCATTGACTGACACCAGTTGGAGGCCTGGTGGCAGCACAGGCTGGAGTGGCACGTACTAGGTTTGGCATGGTGCATGCAAGCGTCCTCTCAGCACATACCACTGCCTGTCCACAGCAGGAGAAGGGATGCCAGAAAATGGAAACTAGGGGCTGTGCGAACTAATGAAGCCCTACCTGCCTTCCCTTGGCCTGTGCTACTTACCAACCACTGGACTCTGGATTATTATTTATTTATTTTTATTTATTTAATTAAGGTCTAGGAATTACAACCCTTTGAGTCAGAGACTCATTTGCAAAGGCTCCACGTCTTACATAAAATGGATTAGAACACAGTGTAATATGGAATATACAATTTAAACAGCTCTAATACAGAAAATGACAGTAACCTACAGAGGTGAAAGAAAAAATACATAAACACAGACATAGAACATAAGTAATTGTGAAGTAATGGAGCATTAACATTTTTTTTTTTTAAAGTTTCATCTGCAGTCACAGTGGGAGTTAGACATAATGTGATTAAGTAACTCAGGTTTAAAAGGCCCAAGCCTGGGGATTGATAAGATAGAGTCAGGGATTGAGTTCATCCAGAGTAGGGCCCTATAGCAAAATGACCTTTGGCCAGCAGTGGTCTTCACAAAGGGGACACGGAATGTGGCGGTGTCAGAGTGTCTAATGGTGCGAGCCGGTAGGTTCTTTTGGAGGAGCTGTAGACAGCCCAGGGGGGCTAGGCCCAACTGGATTTTTTTGGCCAGTAGGCAGGTCTAATAAACTAGTCACCCCTGGAAGTTTAGCCATGATGACCGTAGATAGAGGTCACAGGTATGCGTGAGATGATCACAGCCTGTGGCCAATCTACAGGCTTTGTTTAGGGCACGTTTAATGCTGGACAGTGCTGTGTCAGAGGTGGCCCCGTAGATGATTATGCCATAGATGATTATTAATTCATGGTAGGGGAAGGACGGCCCTCCTCTCCCCCCCCCTCCCTGGCCCTGCCACAGGGGTGAATCTGTGGGGGAGTTCCCTGTGGGTTGGGGCAGTGAGTGCCGGTGGTGGGGGGGAGGAACAGGGTTGATTGCCCGCCCGCACAACCTTTGCAGGAAAAAAGCTACACTGGAAAGAAAAAGAAAGGAACGTCATTTGGTTTTATATAGGACCTTTCATGCAAACCATATTCCAGAGCATTTTACGATCCAGGAGAGGAAGGAGACAGAATTATGCAATTATGTATTTCAAAAGTTGTACCAGGAAGGGTTCATACTGAGCTGGTAACAGCTCATTTCCCAAATGCATGCTGAGGAGGGGAAAATACAGAATAACAATGCATGAAACATCATTACAGCTACACACGGTGTATAGTAAAGCAAGTTACAGTGCAGTGATGGTAACGATACAATAAGGCGCATAGTAAATTGTAATAACACAGCAGCAGGGGGGTGCAGGTCACAAGTACAGTAACATAGAAACATAGAGGTTGATGGCAGATACGGACCACAAGGCCCATCCAGTCTGCCCATTTCTTTTTTCTACCTTATAAATGTGCCATCGACCTTTGCTCTGTCAGTGGCCTATCTATTCATACTCATCTGTATTGCTCCCTTATGCCTATCCCATGCCTGTTTGAAGCCCTGCACTGTATTCATAGCTACCACTTCCTGAGGTAGGCTGTTCCATGCATCCACCACTCTTTCTGTGAAAAAAAATTTCCTCACATCCCCCCCTTAATCGGTTTCCCTCTAATCTCATGCTGTGTCCTCTTGTCCTGCTATTTTTCTTATATTTAAATATGTTAGACTCTTTCACCATGTTAATGCCCTTAAGGTGTTTGAATGTTTGATCATATCACCTCTCCCTCCTTTGCTCAAGGGTATACATATTGAGCTCCATTAATCTGTCCTCATATGTCTTCTGATGCAGTCCCTGCACCATTTGGTTGCCTTCTCTGGACTGCCTCAATTTGGTTAATGTCCTTGTGAAGGTGTGGCCTCCAATACTGCACGCAGTACTCCAGATGGGGCCTAACCAGTGTCTTGTAAAGAGGGATTATTACCTCCCTCTTACGACTTGTGGTACTCCTACTAATACATCCTAACATCCCCCTAGCCTTACCTACTGCTTTAGAGGTCTGCTTGGATGATTTCAGGTCATCGGTGATGATGATGCCCAGTACTATGAGAACATAGCACATTAGTACCTGAGTATTCTGGGGAACTCTCGCAAGACTAGGATTTAAAGGGATTAAACAAACGAAAAGAGCCAGGGTGGAGATAATGGACCATATTGATACAACATCAGGCATGCGAGGGCAATTCAAACAGCACAGAGACAGAATGGAGAGAGCTTACCACAAGGACAGAGAGGTTAGCACTGGTAGGCTAAGTAACTTGCTCAGGGTCACACAGAAAGTATGAAATGAAAACAAAAAAATGAGGCACACACCGAGAGAAGTATTTAAAGTTTTTATTGTGAAAGTAATATAGGACACGGTGATAGCATCCCGACATAGCACCCTGCACACGGGGCTTCATCTTAGGGCATGTGATAGCTGACAAGACAGTGAATCTGAATGGAAAACATCTGCATATTCATGACCTACTTCCAGGAATATTAACCAGTCTTTGTCCTGCTCCTAGTGACTGCTGATTAAAAATCCTATGTAATAAATACAAAAGTGTTTCAACATTTTTGCACAAAACAAAGTAAGAGGCAGTTGTGGGATTAAAACCCATGTCCCAGGCTCCCCCCCTCTGCACTCTAACCAGGAGCTGAAACTGCCTCCCAAGTTGTTGGTTTTTAACTCTCTTTATGACATTCCATGGATGGAGGGGATGTACCCCATTTTAGTCCTGCAGAGATTCTCCTGAACCCCCACCCAGCACCCCCCAGTCAACCCACACAGGAAAGCCCATGACTTGCCCCTCATGGCAGGGATCCCTCGGGGCAAGGGGAGAGACCAAGACCCACCTTTGGTCCTTGATGAGCATGACCGGGCATCATTCGGAAGGGTGGTCCTGGGAGGCTTCTGGCTTCATGCTGTGCAGCAGGGAGGGGTTTTCACTCTGTTGCTGCTCGTGGGGGAGGCAGATGTGCAATGACTTCAGTGCACATCAGGCGCGCTCCTGCACCCAAAGTGACAATGTCCTCCACTCCACCAGTCTCTGCCCCAGCAGTGGTCCAGGCACACCTACCCCTAGCCATTGCTAGGGGTCAGAATGTTACCAGGCACCAGGTCTCTCCTTCCCTGGAGGGGAGCAGTTCCTCAGATGCTCATCGTCGCTGACCGGCCCTCTGACAACCCTGAATTCGCCCTTGAACCTGGGTTGTCGGCACCACAAGTGGTAGCTCTACCACTTTGCTGGCGGACCGGCTTACAGCCTCCCAGTTTGACCTGCCTGTGTACGCCAAATGACTGATTCAACTGCCTGTGGACTGTAAAGTGCTTTAGGATAAAGTATGAATGAGAGGCACTACACAAAACCAAATTCCATTCCTTTCCCAACATGCAACTTTCTCACCACTTTCATCATCATTTCATTAGGGGGAGGGGGGGTAAATGCGTGGGGTCTTTTGAAATCATGTCTGTTCAACAGGCAGAATTACCAAGCACACAGTTGCCTGAGCCTAAACATGAGGTTGTGATGCTCAATCCTTCCTTCCCCAACTGACCCCTGGTGATCCGGGTCCGTTCCTGAACCCAGGTCGCTGATGTAGCGCGAGGGGTGGCGTCCAGCACCTCAACTCTCAGTGCCACCGGGACGGTCATTAGATCTTAATTTGAAACCATTTCTCTGGTGAAGACTCTGGATACATACCCACCAGTTGCCTGTGGCCAGCTCATGGTAGGTGGAAAGCCACATCAGTAGTGCTTGTACTTGCAGGGTGGGCCAGCATCCACCGGAGTGGACCAGGACTTGTTTCCTCTGGTTTTATCCCCAGGGATACCAGCAAATACAATGACGTGCACGAGCACACACGAACATGTAGCCATGCTGGCATCAGGTGAGTCCGTCTTCTATTGGCGGCCCTGACTGCGATCCAAGAAAACTTCCACTAAGCTGTGATTGTGGGGTGGGACACATGCTCCTCCCACCCTAAAGGAGGAGAGATGCTCTTGGGACACTCAAGCCTCATTCCCCAGTTGCCCCCCCCCCTCACAGCTTGAGCTCACTCTTGAACCTGGGTCACCAGTGTTGTGACTGCTTGTGCTACTACTGTGCTGATTGGCCAGCTCTCCATACCTTTTTTAAATTGTTAAAGGTTCCAGGTATTTCCCACTTTCATTTCTTGTGAATAGTTTAAATTATTTTTTTCCTAAAGTTACTCCTGGAAACAGACTCCATTCACCAAATAAATTCTGATGTTTATTTACAGTTTTTACAATGTCAAGCAGTCTAACATCACACTTGATTTTTTACAGCAAAAACCCATTCCTTCATCAGGAGCTGCACAGACTGTTAGGCTAATCATTTTTGTTTCCTGCAATGCTATTGGTTTTAATGATGCTCTCTGGGATAAGTCCTTCTCTCATTCACATGGGCCCCTAAAGTGGGTTTCTGAATTTAGTTTTGATACTGATACATCTTTGGTATTCTGTGTGTTGCAAAGTTGCATCCTCTCTCTCAGTTGCAGCAACCTACCCCTAGGGGGCAAACTGAGAGGTGAAATGAGGTGAAAAATTAAGCAATAATGCCCGACAGGGTGTGTGTCGTGCTGGGATAACGTCACGCCTCAGGTGGTTGGGCACGAGGCCATAGGCCGAGTGCGTCCAACAACTGAGGCGTGACGTTATCCCAAATGTCACACACCCTGGAGGGCATTATTGCTATTATACAATGGCTCGTTGTTATATATAAAATAAAAAAATAATTTTAAAGAATGTTTTTATTAGTGTGGAAAAATATTTTTGTTTCTTAAGAGGAGATGCAAAAAAAGGGCTCTAGGTCCAAAAAATCATCTCCAGGTTCACCATGAGGCTGAGACTAGACCCGTGATGTTGTACTGGGATAACATCACGGGTCCAGCTCAAGACTGACCAATCAGAGTCCAGGATTTTTTCTTGCCATTGTATAACAGGTAATAAAAACTCATAAAAAGGTCATAAAAATGTGATTTATTTATGCAAAATGACCCAGCAGAGACATGTTTTACTGGGCTCAACTAGGTTGCAGCAAATCAAATTAAGAAATGAAATGCTGCAGTTGTTCTCACAAGACTATCAGATAGTGGCCGGCCTGCCGTCACAGTGGTAGTGCTACTGCTTGCAATGCCGACAACCCAGATTCGGAAGCGAGCCTGGATGTTGGAGGGAAAGCTGGGGGGAGGTGGATTGAGCGTCCCATGGACTGCTTTCTTTTTCTGGGAGGGAGGGTGGAGAAGCTCCCGGCACTTGCCTGACCCCTGGTGGAGGCCAGGGGTCCAACAACCAACACAAGCAATAGCTGGAGGCAGAACAGATGTTGGCATTCGTGGCCCTGACATCATTGCATATCCTGCCTCCCAGGATAAAAAGAGAAAACTTGGGCCACACAGGATGTCATTCACCTGGCACCGTAAATCCCACAGCATTGACCTGTGGCACCCTGGAGCCCTATCCTGTCACCCAACAGGAGGAAGGGCCCCCTTCTTAAGGCTCCACCTGGGGGAAAGCCAGGAAGGAACACCAGGTGAAGTAAGTCCAGGCGGTGGGTGGACGGGACTGGGTATGGGTAGAAATATGGGGGCCAGTCCATTCGGGGGAGAAAAAGTATAGCAAAAAAAAAAGACTATCAGATAGTGTGGTCCTCCTAATGGTTAATGTAGGGGCTCAAACTTCACTCTCATGTAGACCAGACTATAAATAACAGTATGAAATGGATAGGAGAAATCCTGAAAGCTAATTGGCAGAAGCCGTTTTTGACTTGTGACCACATCTGAGTAAATCAGCCCAGTTCAGAACTGATTACCAAGATCGGCCATTTCCCAACATTTTGGGGGCATTTTGTAATCGCAATAATACACTCCAAGGTATGGGATAGCAGCGCTTTTTGGGTGATATACCACACCCTGTTGTGCACTGTCGCTTAAATATAGAACTTAAAAATAAATGCATTAGACAAAGAGGCACAACGATGGAAACAACTGCCATTGTCCTTATGAGGCAAGATATTGCAGCAGTGCATGTCAAGGTAAAATTTAAACATATGCTGTACTTTTTATTCCATTTTAGAGTACCCCTTATCTCCTGTCTTGTAAGATACTCTTTAGCTTCTATATGCACTGTGCTTTCTCACCTTTTGTTTACTTTTGCAATAATAAAAACAGCAGTCATTATACAATTGCATGAAAGAATCCTGGGCTCCGATGGGTCAGTCTGGGGCTAGACCCATGATGTTATCTCCGCACAACATTACTGATGTAGTCCTAGCACACATACGACCAAATGAAATAAAAAAAAAATCACAGCACGTGCCATGTTCAAGTTGCCCACACTTGACATGACCACTCTCAATGTTACCAGTACGTAACAAACTTTAAAAAATGTATCTTCCTCCCTCCCACAGCACACAAACCACCAAAAATCAAAACTAGAACCTTCACACATTCCCTCAAATCCCTTTTAAGTTTATTTTTCTGATTAAAAAAAAGAGCGAAGTGAAAGCTGTGCTTTCGATCGGCCTCACAGTACTCCCCCGCTGTACTGGCAGTCCCAGCTCGGTGAACATCCATACTACATTCTTATGATTTTGGTTTTTATTTAAAAAAAAAATCTGCCACTGAAAGGGAAAGCCGTGAGATTGACTTTACAAGTTAACACTCACAGTGCCTCCTGCTCTCCAGGTACTTCCCGCTTGCAGATGTAAGCCCCCCTTCTCCACTGTCTAGGGGTACCTTTTTCCATTAGCAGGTTATACAGACCTGCCACTAGAGGGATTCTTGGTCTTTCTACACAAATCACTGTACTCAATCGTGGGCAATATGGCCTGCATTATCATTCTACTTCTAATCCTGGCAAAAACTATGACTCATAAAGCACTGATCCATGCTAAGTCAGAACCCACAATCATAGTTCCTGCTGCATCTTCGTATTGCTTCCCTACTCTTAATCTGTCGGGTTTTCATTTTAATTCTCATACCTATCCTCTGGCCCTCCTCCCTTCTCCAATGTCTTTCTGTGCACTTCCCCTGCTAGCCTTGAACGGCCATGTCAGCATCTCCTATGCCCTGGCTAGGCGTACCTCAATGACTGAACACCACACAAGAACCCATACGAAAAGAGCCCACTTCTACCTGATAAATGCCCTCAAGAAAATGTTTCTAATTCTCCTTTTCTGTTCAGGCAATGTCGAACTAAATCCAGGTCCCCCAACTCAAATCACTTCTCCGTCGGAGTTTGCAGCTGATCCTGGGATGAAACTGATGATGGTCAGTATTCTAAGCCTGCTCAAAAAACTTGATCATCTTCAAGTTTGGGCAGCCCACACTGACCAGATCTGATTATAATTACCGAGTCATGGCTAAAAGACCAACACTGATCCATAGAATTACTATACCGGACTACAAGCTCTTTAAGGCTGATAGGGATTAGGAGGGTGGCTGTATATGCAAATCAAAATCTGATGTTAGCAGCATTTCCTGTAAAACTAAGCCCAAGGAATATGAAATTGTCTAGCAAACTTCACCTTCCATCCTCAGAGTGCACCACAATCATTGGTGGCTAGACCCCCGTCAGAAGCACAGAAATTCTTAACGTGTTGAAATCCATAACTTTGGCTGCTAACACGGAAACAATAATCTTAGGGGACTTCAATATGGATTGGCTCACTGCTAAATCCCACTCCCTAAAAGCCATCTGTGATGAGCTGGGTCTTACACAGATAGTAACTGAACCCACAAGAATCAATGCTTCTAACTCTGCCAACAGCTCACTCTTAGATGTCATCTTAACCTCGTATCCCCATAAAATCTCACATTCTTAAGTTTTCCATAACGACATGAGCGACCACAGTATCGTATGTACAAGATTCCAATCTAAAACCCAGCAGCACCCTAAATTCAGAATCAAACGCTCGTTCCGTAAATTCAACTCATTAAACTTCCTAACTGATCTAGCTACGATCAAGTGGCAAGACCTATATCTTGCCAAATCTGCAGATGCCGCCGTCTCTGTCCTAAATGACAACCTCACCACCCTAATTAACAAGCATGCTCCTCTTATATTAAAATGAGATGCGGGAAAATCTACGCATCCGTGGTTCACCCAAGAGCTCAAATCTGCACTTACCAATAGAGACAAGCTACGGGCTAGGGCCAGGCACACAAAGGACCCGGCAGACTGGCAGGTGTTTAGAACTGCCAGAAATGCCTGTGTTAAAAGTGTATGTGCTACTAAAGCAAACTTCTACATCTCCACTCTGGAGCAGGCCAAAGGGAACTCCCAAAAAATCTGGAAGACACTGAGATCCATTGAAGGCCATCCTACTGCTTCCGCCCTTCCCACCAAGATTCTGGCCATGGATGGGATGGTTGAAAATAAACTGTGAATCCTCGAAGAACTTAACCTTCACTTTGCCACTGCCAGGTTGGCATTCGACTCCTCCCCATACGTTAGCCGAGTGAATAGCAACACTAGCCCAGATACTACACATGCTACTCCACCTCATCCCTTCCACTTGTGCCTGTTTAGCTACAAAGAAGTCGAAGACATAATTCTTAGCCTTGATACCAAGAAAGTGCAGGGGACAATGGCCTTGAATCATTTTTCTTGCGGTTAGGCTATGCCCAGTTCACAGCCCCCATCCTTCACATCTTCAACCTCTCTATTACCACAGCCACTGTTCCATCCTGCTGGAAATCTGCCCATATTCTTCCTCTCTTCAAATCAGGAGATCCTTGTGACTTAAACAACTACCGTCCTATCTCTATCTTGCCCGTTCTCTCCAAAGTGCTGGAAAAACTTGTGTACAACCAACTAAAAAATCACCTCGAAGCACACTCACTCCTAAACCCGGCCCAATCTGGCTTCAGGTCGAAGCACAGTACCATCTCAGCCTTGGCTAAAGTCTCTAATGACTGGATCCATGCTGTGGACACCAAGAAGGTTACTGGTGCAATCTTTCTAGACCTCAGTAAGGCCTTTGACACTGTAGACTATCACCTCCTAATCACCTGTCTTGCCTACATAGGTGCCACTCCACTTACCTTACAGTAGTTTAACAGTTATCTTACAGGAAGGATACAAAAAGTCAAAGCTGATGGCTTACTATCTGCCCCCCTTCCAACTGCCAGAGGAGTCCATCAAGGCTCCATCCTAGGACCAATCCTTTTTTCCCTGTACATCAACAACCTTGACTCCCACATAAAGAACTCTAGCATACATTTATTTGCGGACGATACAGTTTTGTACGCATCAGGCTCGTTCTTAACTGAAGTCAGGGAAGCACTCCAAGCTGACTTTATCCAGTTAGAAAGCAACCTTATCAATGCCAAGCTTCTCTTAAATGCCAAAAAACCCAAGACAATGATTTTCTCGAGACTTGCCTTGTCTGGTGCCCTACCAACCCCACCTAAAAACTTCATAGTTACCATCCTAGGTGAACCCTTGGAAGTCGTACCTAAATTTAAATATCTAGGTATGTGGATAGACATGGCTGGATTAACCTGTATGCTAATTATGCCATGGTGTAGGGCCCCAAGGTTCAGGAGGGCCCCCACTGTTAACTTATTTACAGCTACTTTCTTTGATTCTGGCTGTACTGGACAACCACTGACAGGCCGAATTGCCCAAAAAGCAGCCCTCTCCTTGGAGTCAGTCAACCCCCCCACCTCACTGAGTCAGCCTGGTGAATGATGACCCCCCCGCAGCTGCTCTGAGCAAGTGAGCCTCTCAGTTTCTCTGACGGCTGCTCCAGCTTCACCTCTGATCCACCCTGACCCCACCACACAACCAATCATGTCCATCAGAGGTCCTCTGGAGGTGTGGCTACTGGGAGGCGGGAATCAGTGTGTGCATGTGTATGGCATCAGGACATGTGGCGGGGCAGTAATGAGGAGTAGAGGAGGAGAATGAGAGAGAGAGCTATGGCGGTCAGTCATCAGTGCTCGTGGTTGGTCTCGTCTATCAAAGAAGAAGAGTCTGTCTAAAGACACAAAAGTAGAGAGAGATTCTGAGCAGGCCACGGGGAGGTCACCCGGAGTCAGATTTGGCTTCAGTGCAGCATCATGTGCTGCTGGTGTTTTTAGTGTAGCCACTAGCCAGGGTCAGTCAGTGCTGCTGCTAGTTTGGCCTTTGGTCGTGCTGTGGCTATGAGAAGTCCTCCCATGCCAGGCCACGCTGCAAGGCTGAGTCATGTCACCACCGCCTGTGTGATCCTGAGAAAACAATCAAGAGGACTGACTGGACTCATCAAAGTCACATTCACATCAGGCAGGCCACATCAGGTATGTTGTGTTGACTAGTCGTCTGTGTGCTGCAGTGTCCAAGCCATTTGTGCTGCAGAAATAACTAGTTTTATTGCATTGGAGAAACAAACTAAGCTGTGGCTGCCTCTAGTCATGGTCTGTCTGTGAGTATTCAGTAACCTGAGTAGTGTACTGATGAGTCTTTAATAAGATTTGAGTTTAGCACTAAGTGGACTATGGGATGCTAAGTCACCTGAGGGGAACTAACTTGTGCGACTTGCTCTTGCTGGCACAGTTTTGTCTTGGTTTAATTTGAGTCATATACATTACTGGGAAGTTGCAGCAGGTTGCTCTAGGAAACAATCTCTGAAGTGACTGCAGTCAATACCTGCAGGTCCTGCAGGGTTCTTAAGGCTCAGTCTTTTTGGCACAACTCTGTTTAGCTGCTTTGGCATCAATGACTTGGAGTAGGAGCAAGGATGTGGCAACTCAGCATTGGCAGCAAAGCAACTTTTAGGTTGACAACAAAACGATAAATGACAACGGAAATGGAGGGGCGGAGACAGTGGGAGAACAGACAGAACTGAGGACAAAGATAGATGTACACAGGGTGATTGTGACAGATGCATTGCAGAGGCAAGGAGCTTGAGCATGTCTCAGGTTTGGAGCTCGAAGGAGTCTAGAGTGAGGAAATAATGGAAGGGAGCTGTGAGCCCCCACTAACTGCTTCAATACATGCTTCAGTTTTTTGATTTTGGCAGAGAGAATAGGTATTCAAAGAGGCATGTGCAGGGAGATCATGGCAGCTACAATCCCAATTTTTATTAATTTATTTATGTGGAATTTGATATTTGGGAAGGCAGGGCACACTAATGGAAATCTAATGTCCAGGTGTGTCTCAGGGAAGGGAAAAAAAGAGGAAGAAAAGAGGATCCATCATTATTAATAACAAAAATAGCTACAAGGTACAGTATTGGCAAGGGAAAAACAAGATGAGTTAAAGGTAACTAAAAAGTGAAAATTTACAAAATGTTAGTATTGTTCTGATAAAATGTTTCTTTGTACAGTAATTGGTCTTTCTGAATTGTGTTGTTTATAATCAAGGGCATGTGACCTGTCAAGTCATGTGGCATAACACATAGCATTATAAACCACATCTTGCTTGAGTACCCTGGTCATTATTGCAGAAGAGTAGAATGTTGGCATTTAGGGGCCCCACGGGCCACAAAATATGACTTGGAGTAGGGCCCCCACATCCATTAATCTGGCCATGTGGATAGACAACAAGCTTTCCTTCAACAACCACATCGAGGATCTATCAAAGAGGCTTAAAGCACGCTTGGGTTTCTTCTTTAGAAATAGGACCCTCTTTTCTCTCGTGACCCTCAAAAGACTTGTCCAAGCAACATTCCTTCCCTTGCTTGACTACGGAGACATTATCTTTACCTCCTCCCCAACCTTGAGCCTATCTAAACTGGACGTACTCTATCATCGTGCTCTTCACTTCATTACTAACTCTGTGTACAGGACTCACCACTGTGATCTTTATGCAGCAGTTGGGTGGACCTCTCTTGCCACCAGACGCCTCCTGCATGCTGGCATTTGGACCCTCAAATTACTACTCAACAAACTGCCTGTCTATTTAACGTCTCTCATACACATCTCACATAGCACCTACTCCCTAAGGAAATCTGACCTTATCCTACTAGATGTTCCCAGGACACGTACCACTGCTGCCCAAAGAGCTGTCTCATACGCCCTCCCAAACATTTGGAACCAACTACAAGCCATGCTGAAGCTAACCAGCATCGTATCAATTTACTCCTACAAAACACTAGCTATCTCTAAATTAAAAGGCATATGTAGGTGCTACTAGGCCCCCAATGCCAAGTCAACTTCCTAGGTACTAACTGGCCTTCTACTTATTAAGCTGAAATGTGTTGCATAATTTAGGGCAAGATTAAAGCTGGAATGTACTGCATATATAGCATAAGGACTTCTATTGTGTATACCTCTTGTATTATATATTTTTTTCCTTGTTGTTCTACATTTTATATCTCCTGTCTATGTAATTGTGAAATCTATGTGTATGTGCCTCAGGACCGCCTTGTGAATGAGCTTGCTCAACGGAGTCTTTCCTGCAATAAACTTGAACCTTGTATTAAGAAGGGGAAGGGGACCCAGACCACAAGTGCCATCCAAATTCATCCTACGGCAGTCAAGCCTGAAGCATGGAACAAAAACCAGAGCAGCATCTTACCTTCAGAAGTCTCCCACCCCCCCCCACCACCACAAGTATATCTGCTTCAAATGCCCTCCGAAGCTTCTTAGGCCCCCAGCAGGAACATCATCGGAGACAGGAGCTGATATCCCTACCGCTCACTGCTCCAGGACCCAGCAGGCCAGGAATGGAGAATACTCTCCAGAACCACCCTTAGGACTATGGGGAAAGTTCATTCAAAATAGGATGCGTAACAGTCAATTCATTAAATACATCACAAGAAATCACGGACTCAGATGCCTTCATAAAAAAACAAAGCAAATTGATTTATTCCTTGGCCCAGAAATGATTAGAAGGCACAGGAGAAACTCACTGTAAACTTTGACAAACAGCTCCATGGAGCTAACTTCAAACATGTAGAGAGAATGGCACAGATATCTCATGTCAATGTACAGTAGATCACCAAATAGTATCTTCAGGACTGAATGATAGCACGTGCACCTGGTACGTACCTTAGCTTCTTCCACAGAAACCCTTGTTAGGCATGCCTGGAACCTTTTTCCTGTTCTCAAGTTCCTCTGCAGGAGAGTGATTTACTTCTCCTAGTTCCACCAAGAAAAAAAAAAAATACCTTGGGGTGATGGCAGCCTAGCCTTCACGGCTGCTCCCAGTAGTGTAAATTCCCTTGATCCTTTTCAGAAACTACCCAAATGGTGCCAAAGATTTCTGCTACCTTCCAGCTCGAGCTCTCACAACGGAGCTGAGCAACCCAACTACAGAGCAGTGGCTCCCTTCCTTTTGATTACTGCCTCCATTAAGGCACCGTGGCCCTTTTTGGGCCTAAAGACCCACCCCAGACATGGGCATGGTGGGTCCCGGGACCTGCCCTAGACATGGGCATGGCAGGCCCCTACGAGTCCCAGGCTGTGGTCCTCCCTTCCAGCCTTGCCCCTAGGCCGATGTGCCATGAGGGAAATTGAAATGCTGGAGCTGCCACCAACCAGTGACCCCTGCTGCAGCCCTACCACAACCGCAACAGCCCCATCAGCCTGGTTCTCCTTCCTTAAACAAGATCCTGAGTCCCCATTCTTCTTCTGTGGGCAATTATGGTTTCCCTGCAGATGTTATAAACTTTCCCCTCTTCTTGTTGTCCCCGATGCCTCCATCTACTGCTTCCTCCTGCTCTGGGGCTTCTAAGATAACCCAGGACCCCATGACTGAGCTTGCTCCCTCCCACAGAGACCTCCTTAGAACTGGTGCACTGCCGCTGCTGAGCTAACCTGCCTAAGTGGGGTGGGGGAGAATCCCCCCCCAAACTGCTCTGCTTCCCACTCCGCCAACCTCTGCCTCTCTCTCTCTCTCTCTCCCTTGAAAAACCTAGAACTCTGCTGTAAGTACTCCCCTAAGTGCTGCCCCCTACTGGCAGAGCACCCAAAATCCTAAAGGTGACCGAAGCTCCCTAAACGGCGCTGGGGGTGACCAAGGGCTAGTAAGCCCCCCCCCACGAAGGGACTCACACAGAAGTGAAAACTGTCATTATGATCGGCTTCACGGCAGTCCCTTAGTCCCTGCTTGCATAGTAAGTGAGTGTGTGAGCACGTGTGTAATGCTGCACTTCACATACTTACCCGATTGCCATTTTGTGTCGTTTTGTGCATTCAGTTTGTTCTTCCGTTAAAAGCTTTACTGGGAGATGACAGCAGGACAGGGAGACCATTTCTCCAACTTCTAGGTAACACAGTAGAAACAGCCACAACTGTCAGAGTGGCGGTAGGACAATGTTGCACTTTCAGACAGCGCAGCAGCATGGAGAGTGAGGGAGGGAAGGGGAGAGAGAAACATAAAAAGAACATTAGCAACTGAAAATTAAAAGCAGAAAAAATAGACTTAACAGTACATCAAGGGAACAATAACACAGACAAAAGTTAGTGGAGGGGGCACAGTAACAATAGCAGCTCCACCTACTGGTCAAAACAATAAATCAGCACTATTTTTTAAAAAGTAAACCTACCCATTGAAAAAAAACTGAAAAAAATCTACTTTTAAATGTACTTTTTCATTTTTTAACTCACAAATCATGTTGCAATAGGAATAATGCACTCCAGGTTGTTCAAAAGCTGTGGAGAATACCAATGCAAGCCTAGGGAAAGCCATAATAAAACAAGCGTTCTTTTTATTATTTCAAATGTAAAACAAAAGTGGTAAAGCAGACTCAGAATGGAGAAAACAGTTTTTTTACAAGACAGAAAGTAGGTGGCAGGCTTTTTTTTTTTAAAGGTAGAAAATGGTTCACCACACCACGGACAACACATTATAGAACAACAGGGCAACAAAAACAGAAATGAACAGTGCCAGCTGGGAGGTAGCAAATCAAATTCCAGTGGATCCCCAACTGAGAGGCAGCAAACAAAGGTCCAAGGGTCCATGTGGCCTGTGTAGTGCGTTATGGTCCAGCTTCAGTAGGAGGTTTCCATTCTGCCTGTAGCATAGGCAGCCAAGCTGCCAGCCCTGCCACGGCAGTGGTGGTGCAGCCCACTGCCACCCCAACCCTGTTCAGTGGTGCTGCAACTGATCCAGTGGCTGTATCCACCACACAAACCCTGCTACTGAGGACCTGCAGCAGGACCACCTGCCGCCTCAGGATGTCGTCCCTTCACTCCTCAAGTAGGGCATTCATTGCCCACCCAGCTATCCTGGAAGCATGGTGTCTGGAGATGGCAGGATGCCCATTACTGGCTTGTAGATGGCCCCTCTCCTGGTGCTGGCTGTGATCCTGCCTGAACCCAAGTTCCCCTGGCTGTCCTGCTACTTCTGATGGACCGGCCTGGCCCCATCTGCTCCTGCCTGGGACCTGGTGGCAGTTGATACTGGTGTTGCCACTTTGCTGGTGATCTCTCTTCTTCTGAAACTGACCAGTTTCCTTTTTCATGATAGCAAGGCACTTTGAGGGCTATCTGGTCTCTTACATTTTTTATTTATTTATGTATTTATTTATTGAAAATCAGAATTACAATCCTTTGAGTCATAGACTCCTTTGCAAAGGCTCCATGTCAGTACAAAAGCACAAACTTTACATTTAAACATATTTTACATAGGTCATAGTACAGTGTATTTACATTGGTTGGTTAACACCTCTAGGATCTTAGAGGACCCTGGGTCATTCTAGTGAGACAAGTCAGGTTACAGATTTGTAGGGTCATTTACAGAGCCCTGAGTTAAGGTTTATATACAGCTAGGTTGTAGACCTGGGGATGCAGTCACGGGATAAGCTAGTCATTTATTATATTCGGACAAGGGGGAGGAATGTTGGTTACAGCCACAGGCCTCTGAGTCAAGAACAAGGCTCTTGATGCTAGTTTTAAATTGGCCAAGACTAGAGGCCAGGGAGATGGAGGGTGGTAGGTTGTTAAGCCAGAAGGGAGCACGATAACAGAAAGACCTTTGCCCTAATGAGGTCCTACAGTGGGGGACTAGGAGGGAGGTGCTTGCAGGGCGTCTAGGGGCCCTCCTGTGAGGGGCTAGCTGGATGAGGGGGTGAAGGCCCTTGGGTGTAAATTTCATAATAATAATTTTTTTTTTGCTTGGAGGCAAGTGTGGTACTTAAGTCTCCTTTCGAAGGTCAGCCAGTCTACAAGCTTGTGGAGCACACACGTGTGGGTTAATCTGTCACAGCCTGTGACCAGTCTGCAAGCTTTGTTGAGAGCTAGGCTAATGCAATGTAGGGTTGTTTGGTCTGTGGTGCCATAAATTACAATACCGAAGTCGACCAATAAAAGGACTGAGCAGGTTACAGCAACACGTAAGACCTGGGGTGTAGGCAGTGTTTATGTCTGTATAGAATCCCTAGCTGGGTGTTAACAGAGGAATTAAGGTGTTTAATGTGTGTGTGGTATGTGAGGGATATGTCCAGCGTGACACCCAGATATTTGAAGTTTGAGACCTGTTCACTGTGGAGGCCGTGAGTTTGAGATGGATAGCGGGGCATTACTGTATGGGCTTTGGCGGTGGGCAAAGATAATATATTTCATCTTGTTGTAGTTTAGTATTAAGCGATGGTCAGTGACCCAGGATTCTAATTCTCTAAAAAAGCCTTGTAGCACATTTTGGAGGAAGTTAGGACTGGGGTGTTTCCAGAAAACTACGGCGTCATCTGCATACAGCAAAAGCTTTCCACTGCAGGACTGAGGGAGGGAGTTTAGGAAGAGAGTGAAAAGTAGTGGCCCTAGAATTGACCCTTGAAGGACACTCGTTAGGACTGGTCACTTGGAGGAGAGGGTGGAGTTA
This sequence comes from Neoceratodus forsteri, assembly GCA_016271365.2. NCBI lineage: Eukaryota > Metazoa > Chordata > Ceratodontiformes > Ceratodontidae > Neoceratodus > Neoceratodus forsteri. The sequence continues at coordinate 1,409,230,714 of CM028131.1, read as the reverse complement.
ATACATGTTGGAGTCATGCTCCCAACAATGTTAATACATTGATTCCGATTACCTTCCACCAAGTTATTAATTGATTTCGATATAGTCGCTTTGTGTTCACGCTTTCCTAGTGACCTCTCTTCTTCTGAACTGATCATTTTCCTCTTTCACGATACCATTGCACTTCATGGGTGATCTGCTGCCTTACATGTTAGAGTCATACTCCTAACAATGTTAATATGCTGCTTACGTTTTTCCTATGCCAAGTTATCAATTGATAGGGGCGTGGTCAGCAGCTGAGCTGAGAACAGCCTTTTCGTGCAGCTCTGCAGACAATAGCAGCTATCTATAAAAAACAACCTTTCATTAAATTTACTTCACATTTTGACAAACAGCAACTGACAGAGCATCTCCTCTGCATTAGTTTGATATAAAAATACTGGAAGAGGAGGAGGCCTTACATCCGAAGCTATGGTGCGAGGAAACAAAGTGACAGTTAATGTGGAGGGAGCCCGCATGAAGGATCCAAAGGTGAGCAGGAGTAAGGACCAACAACCCAGCAGTGGGGAACACAACAGGGCCCAACCATCCAACAAAGTGCAGCTCTAAGCAATTCAAGGACTGGACCAGAAAATAGAAGACTTTAGTTTGGAATTAAAGCAGCTCAACACCAAGGTGGCAACATTGGCAAAGGATGCCAAAGGGGTGATCAAGACAATGGAAAATACACTAGTAGTAACAACTGGGTTAACCAAGGAAAATATCCTACTCCGGCGGCACTCAGAAAACGTTGCCCGAGCCACCCACATTAGAATCCTGGGACTGTCAGAAGACACCGAGGGAGAGAATCCCAATGTTTTTATGAAGGAATGGATCAAGCAAATTTTGGATTTCAAGGGTGACTTCGACATACAGAAAGAATATCCTATCACACCACGTGGAGGTCGGCACAGAGTAGCCACAGGAGATGCCATTCCTCAGATCATTCTACTAGAGCCTCAATCGTCAGAGGAAAGGGATTTAATCCTTCAGAGTGCCAAACAACTTAGCCCACTCCAGTGGAAGGACTCCAGAGTGCATATATTCCTGGACTTAAGTTATGCGACTAGGATGAGAAGGAAGGGCTTTGACGGCATTTGGTCCAGTCTCTATGCACTTGGAAGTACACCATGTTCTACTGATGCCTGTCAGTTTACGAATAATATACGGAAGGAAAACTTTCCAATTTTCTGACCCCATGGATGCCTCCAAGCTACTAGCCAAACTAGAGAGACAGTTTTCATCTAGAGGTAAGAAGTCGAATTCAGATGAAGAGAAAGATGCCTAAAATTTGTACTGGGACTGAAGGTACAACTGAGGAGACTGAAGTCAGGGGTTGAGAGGTTGATTTTCTGGATAGTTTCATAAAAAACAGTGGCCTGAATTTTAAAACAAACTTCATGTCTTTCTAGTTGTTTCTTGTTGTATGGGACTATCATTAGCCACAGGAAACATTCAAGTTGATGCATAGTGACTGCCTCTCATGTGTGCCCCCCTCCCTCTCCCCGTCCTACCTCTTGGCTTCTGCTACACAAAGCAACTAAACACTAAAGGCATTTAATATGTTTTTCTGTATCTCCGCTCTCTCTCTCTCATTGGATTTAAAATGCCTTAGTCTAATGTAACTTGATTGTTGGTACCTATGATGTCTCCCACATTGTTTGAATTTTACAGTAATAATTTAGAGAGGTTTTGTAACTCAGACTAAAAACTGTTAGCTGCAGACCATTTTAACTGCACGGAAGGACACTGTCTTTATCATTTCTGAAAACCGTTGCATGTGCGATGGGATGATTAATCTGTTTGATAGGGTGCAAGATATAGTTTGGACATTTTGGTGTCCTTGCTCATGGCTACAAAGGTCATTACAGTGTAATTAAAATGTTGGGACTTACAGGTTGATCTGGGTTTTTATTCAGACTTGTTTTTCATTGATTGACTGTTGGAAAAATAAGTAAACTCCAACGTGGTGTAACACAGAATAGGGATATTTAGTTTTGTTTCTGTAAAAATTATGAGCTTGTAGCGTAGAAGCGTAAAACTGTGGATATGCCTGCCTGTGTGGAATTATATGTAATGCTCTTTTACATAAAATTAATAAAATATAAGTTAAAAAAATTATCAATTGATTTCAGTGTTGCCACTTTGTGTCAGTGCTTTACTGGTGATCCCTCTTCTTCAGAACTGATAATTGTCCTCTCTTCTGATAGCACGGCACTTTGTAGGCTACCTGCTCTCTTGCATGTTGGAGCTGTGCTTCCAACAGTGTTAATATATTGTTTCTGCCTCCCCTCCACCAAACTATTAGTTGATTGTGGTGTTGCAGCTTTGCACCCATATTTTGCTGGCAACCTCTCTTCTTCTAAACTGATAATCTTCCTCTTTTCTGATAGCATGGCACTTCATGGGCCATCTGCCATTTTACATGTTGGAGTCATGCTCCCTGCAGCGTTAATGCATTGCTTCCACTGCCCATTCACGAAAGTGTCTAAACTGATGTCTGTAGGATTAGTGAGTGGTGCTCTGGGCTCATAGGGTCCCAAATCATACTGCTTCCAGTTTATTGGCCTGTTACAGGGACAAGATAAATGCCATCCACCTCTACAACTTCTACTGCCCATCCTTGTACACACATCCATACAGATCTTTGTCTCCTTCTGGTGTCCCTTCACAATGCCTACACTGAAGTATTCATTCTCAGAGAGGGTGGTGACTTCAATGTCAAATTGGATGGGTCACACAGCAGGATGTCCTTCCACATGACATCACACTCATAGCCATCATCAAAGACCAGCCTGAACCCCCACACACATACCAGCATCCTGGGTTTTCATTCCAGAGCAATAATCCCAGAATAAGGGGCAATCTAGGAAGCACAGATAAGTACAAGTCAATATTTTCATTGCTAAATTGCAGTACTGGGGTAAGTTTATAGCAACCCCCAAGGTTCTTTAATATTTTTAATAATCACTCTTGCTTTACGAATATACAGTAGCACAAATACTAGACACATTGATGCTGTTATCAAGGACTTCCTATGGGACAAGAAGTCCCCAAGGATTTGCATACACAAGCTCAGAGACTGTAAGAGAGGTGGATTTGTCCTACCCTGGTTTAAACTGTATTATTTGTCCTTTCTGGTACACCATGCAAAATGTACTGGTTCCTTCATGTCATATATAAGAACACCCCACAAAGGAGAGAACTAGAGGGGCAAGTGCTGGATATGGAGAGCCCAGTGATATACGTAACAGTGCCACTCTCCTAGGAAGTGCAAGGACACCCTTCAAATATGGGCACCAATGAAGCCAGGAAAACACTTAAAAAGATCACTAAGTGTGAGTTATTACCAAAAAGGATGAGCCCCTAGTGTTGAATCCATCCCTAAAAATTGAAGAGGTGTTTGTGGCTAGAGGTGTGTGGAAACAAAAAGCTATACTATGAGACTTAGAGTTGACCCATCTGTGATGGCAGACATAGGAGGGGCAGAGAAGCAAGATGGTCACAGCGCTACTCCGCTCCTCGCAGCCATGAGCTTGAAGTGGCGCTCGAGTAATTTCACTGTGGACTCAGGTTTTTATCTTGTTTTATTTTAAAACGATGGATGAAACAGAGACTGATTTTGTCTCATTTTTCTGAAATGGTTTCGTTGTTTGCTCTTTATTTCAAATAGAGCATGCTGTAGAGAATGGGAGCACTGGCATTCTTCCAGTGTTTTTTAGCGCTAAGATTTAACTGTCAGGCTCACTTTGAATTGATTCGGCCTCAGCTTGTTTGTGAGACACCGAAGCAAAAAGGCCCTAGAATGGGTTGGGAGAGCACTTGGGAGTCCACTGGGAATCTGTTGTGGAAATGTCCTCGTAGGAGAATTTTAGCTGCAATGGCCTGCAGGGACGTGGAATGTGCAGTGCTGCAGTAGTACAATATATGCTGAAAGGCTTGATAATGCCCTGAAGAGGTATGCTACCTTTGCCTAGGGCATGGGGGTCATTTTTTTATTTGAAGTACAGTATTAAGTTTATTATGCTTAGCGGAGCACTTTGTCTTCTTTTCTCTCCTAGGTGTCTGCAGTCTAATAATGGCATGGTGATAAAGGAAACAGATGGAGATTGATTACGAACTGAGTAACCATGGAACAGAAATATCTCCATAATCTAAACTGAAATGGGCACTATGAAATGGAGGACTGGAGTGAGATTTTCTCAGCGGGTAGAACTCCTAGATGAAACTGGCACCCCTGCTCACATATTGAAACAAGGTATTAATATATTGATATTTGCTTGACTAGAAAGAACGCTTGTTCAGTGAAAGGGGATTCTTGCCAATTTTTAAGATAACTATATAGAAAGAGTATTATAGGAGACCACGGACTCTGTCGAGAATTTTAAACTAAGGTGTCTCTTTCTAGCACTGATAATTGGAGATCACAGACTCCACTGTTCAGACTTTTTGTATGAAAAGTGCCTCACTTTTGGTTCATGGCAATGAGTAATACAATTTAACATAGAAGGGAAACGAATCGTATTATCGTTTAACCAACCAGTATCTTGAGTGCAAAAATACACAGACATTCAACTCCTGACTGCTTTAAGGAGTCTGTTTGAGATTGCAGGGATGCCGTGGATCTGTAGTGACTGCTGTAAAACAGACCTATATATGTTTGTTGTTAAAAAATGGTTGCTCTCTCCAATACAAACAAAATCTTTGCTGCCACTTCCACTTAAACATGGGTGTAGACAGGCATACTCACTGTACACATTTGTGTACAGTTTTGAGTGCCTGGTCCAAACCATATGCCTTTCTGTTAACACTATCAATCTATTCTGTAGTATTTGAGTTGGTGTAGGCCACTAAGCAGTGTATTTGTTTAAACTTCTATTGTTTAGGAGACACATCTGTGTAAAATGTCTTTAGAAATTAGAGGAGTCATCTGACAACAACCTGATTTGTTTTTAAAGGGACAGCACATGGAGAAGATGTAGAAGCATAGACTTTGACAGCGGATAAGGACCGCTTGGCCCACCTAGTCTGCCTATTGATGTTTACATCTTTTAATGGAGGGGGGGTGGCAGTTGAAATCTGTGTGTACAAAACAGAAATTTCTGGCTACACCCCCGCACTTAAAGCCCTATTAGAAACTTTTCAACATGATTTGGAGCCACTAAATGCGTTTCTCTTCGCTCTAGGATATACCAAGTGGGTTTATATAGGACTCCTGCAAATGGAGCCATTACTATGGATACAAGATTACCAAAACTTTAAATGCTCCAGATAGCAAAGACTGGATGTAATATCTAATTCATATGAGCAAAGAATCGGTAGAATATTTAATGTATATTTTAGAAAGTCTCAGCAGCTGAACATCTCCAGCAAATGAACAAGTTTTAAACTTGCTTTAATTTTTAAACACAAACTTTGTGTTTTTATTGTGGTCTACTGTATGTTTTAAGTAGAATTGCTTCATGTGCATGTTTTAAGCTACAGTCATATCAAGATGTTTTGTTTCATACAGGATTCAAGCAACTTTATTAAAATTAAACTAGAAAAGCAGCTGATTTATAGATAATTTAATTCTGTTAAATTTTTATAATCAATAAGATTGCGAAGTAGCATGCTGTAAAAAGTCCAAAAGTATTTTCCATAGTGCTTGTTGCAGGGATCATACATTGTCCTGTGCACTTCAGGGCAAGTTGCCTTAAATGAAGCGAGACTTTAATTGATAGAAACGCACAATGAGTGATAGTCATTACTACTGTAGCTTTGTAACTATTACTTGTTAAAAGGAAATTAATGTGGACACTAATTATTTCATGTTGAATTAACTTATTGATGCTTATTAGAGGGTATCCCAATCATTTAATAATTTATATTGCTAATTCTGTGAAACTGTAAAATGTATTTTTTCTTCTTCTTTTGTATCGTAATGACTTTTAGTCGAATGAATAAACACTGCTTACTTAGAGTTACCCCACAGACAAAAGTACTATGCCTTTTCTCCAAGTTAGATATGATCCCCATAGAACACAGTCTTGGCACTACCAACAGGTTAGAAGTATGCTAAGGCAAAAGCTGATAAAGGAATATAGTCTCTCCAACTTTGGCCCATGAGATTAGCAGCATAAACAAATAAGCCCTCCCAAGGGGGAGGGAACAACTAGTGGCTACCACTTTATCCTGAACAATAGACCCATCTTAACCCTGAAAATCAAGCAGTGGTAACCCTGAAAATTAAACAACTGTAACTCTGAAAATCAAGCAATGGTAACCCTGAAAATCAAGCAATGGTAACCCTGAAAACAAAGCAACGTAACCATGAAACTCAAGCAATGGTAACCCTGAAAATCAAACATTGGTAACCCTGAAAATCAAGCAATGGTAACCCTGAAAATCAAGCAATTGTAATCATGAAAATAAAGCAATGATAACCCTGAAAATCAGGCAACGGTAACCCTAAAAATCAAGCAATGGTAACCATGAAAATCAAACAATGTTAACCCTGAAAATTAAGCAATGGTAACCCTGAAAATCAAGCAATGGTAACCCTGACAATACAGCAATTACGACCATGAATATCAAGCAATAGTAAGGTAACCATTGAAAATCAAGCAATGGTAACCCTGAAAATAAAGTATGTGGTAACCCTGAAAATCAAGCAATGGTAGCTCTGAAAATCAAGCAATGATAACCCTTAAAATAAAGCAATGGTAACCCTTGCCAGCAAACCGCCATCTAAAACATGGAAAATCATGTACACAAATGCCCGCAGTATGGGAAACAAGGTCCCAGACCCAGAAGCTACAATGGCAGAGGCTAAGCTGGACATAGTAGCCATTACCGAGACATGGTTCACCAGGAACCACACCCACAGCTTGACACCAAATACACAGGGGGGAGGGAGGTGAACACCAGTCCTTTCACAAAGAAGAGGGTCCTGGAGGAGCTCAATAATATACCAGGTTATGCATTGTTCAGAAGAGATAGGGAGGAAAAGAAGGGAAAGGGGACAGCCCTTTATGTCAAAGAAAACATAAAAGTGACCAAAATACAGAGCAGGCACGAGGAGGCAGAACAGTTGTGGGTCACCCCGGAACCAGGGAACGGAACAGCCATTTGAACAGGGATGGTCTTCAGGCCTCCAGACCAAGGGGAGAGTGTGGACAGATGACTACTGCAGGACATACAAAATATGACAGCAAAGGGAGAGGTTCTGCTAATGGGTGATTTTAACATGCCAGAAGCAGACAGGTCAACATCAACTGGTGCATCAGCCAGGACACGGGACATGGTAGATTTCATTCAGGGGGAGGGCCTCAAACAGCTGGTGCAAAAAAACACCAGAGACAGGGCAGTCCTGGATCTGGTGTTGACAAATGGTGGAAGAATCACAGATCTCCTGGTCGAAGGACTGTTGGGGTCCAGCGGCCATCACATAGTATGCTTCAGTTTGGCCACAGGAACACAAGTGACTCATTCAAAGGCAAAAATCTTAGATTTCAGAGGGGTCAACTTTGGTAAGATGGGTGAGAAGGTTAAGGAAGCCCTGACAGAGAAAAATGCAGGACAGGGCATAGAGGGGAAATGGGCACTAATCAAAGAGGCAATAATTGAGGTAACAGGCCAATGTGTTAGGGAGAGAAGCAAAAACAAAGAAGGAGAAAACCGCTCTGGTTCTCAAAAGCAGTCTATAAGAGAACACAAAGTGATGATGATAGGGAGGAGTATCTAAGCTGTCTAAAGGAAGCTGGGAAAGTAGCGAGGAGCGCAAAGGCCCACACCGAGGAAACACTGGCTCAAACAGTGAGGCAAAGAGACAAGTCATTCTACAGGTACATTAGCAACAGAATAAAGTCGAGAGGGAGTATTGCTAAACCCAGAAAATCAAGCAATGGTAACCCAGAAAATCAAGCAATGGTAACTCTGAAAATCAAGCAATGGTAACCCTAAAACTAAAGCAATGGTTACCTTGACAATTAAGCAGTTGTAACCCTGAAAATCAAGCAATGGTAACCCTGAAAATCAAGCAATAGTAACCCAGAAAATCAAGCAATGGTAACCCTTTAAATAAAACAATGGTAAGCCTGAAAATCAAGCAATGGTAACCCTGAAAATCAAGCAATAGTATCCCTGAAAATCAAGCAATGGTAACCATGAAAATCAAGCTATGATAACTGTCACAAGCCCAGCCTCACGGGCATGGTAGGACCTCATGTTGGCAGGGAGGGTTCCCCTTTTTACAGAACTTGTGAGCAGTTGTAGGGTTCAGGAAGATTCATCAACCTTCTTTTTCCCAGTGGGACAGTGGAAACTGTAGTTCCAAATCCCCTTGACTCTGTACTATGTTCGGGGTTTGAATCCCACCACTGCCACTGGCAGCCTCTTGCCTAAGTATTTTTTGTAGGATAGCCGAGCGGTCACTATCTTCGTTATCAAGGCATACAGTCTTTACAAAACCCTTCTGTTAAAATGTTAAATCACACAATCAGACCCCAGGCAGAGTTTATAAGAAAATCATAAAAGTTTACTCAAATAAAAACAACACAGTAAATTCTACAATTTGGAAGATCTTTGAAATGCAGACAATACCAAAAATAACACTGGATGGTTTATAGAAAACACCATATACTGTTGTTCTAAACTATGCCTTATTCTGATGTTAGAGTCCAGACAGATTAAATGTCCTTGTGGAGATGAAAGTTCTCTCCCTATAGTTGGAAGTTCATTAAGCAACAGAGTCTGTAGCAAGTTTGTGATCAAAGTCAGTTCTCTGAAGGTCCTTTTAAAAGGCTCCAGGTGCTTCCTTGGTGAAAAGTCTTGGTTTCCAAAATTCCAACTGAACATCAGAATTTTCTGTTCAGTATATGAAAAGGCTAATTTCCATACACTCAGGCCTGGTTTCAGAAGTTTTCCCAGGCCTAGACATATACTCTTTGTTTAAAAGTATATACCAGCTTGGTTAGCGCAGAGATTCTCCAAGTGCTCAGGCTCTTGGCTCCAAACTAAAACTGCCTTGATGTTCAAAATGTGTGTCTGATAAATACAGTCTGGTCATTTTTAAGACACACCCACTCCCTCTCTCCTCTGGGATGGGCAAGCTAATGCAGATATTGGGGTGCAACAGTTTACCTTTTCCTGCAGGTGTCACTGTGGTTCCATGTCAACCCCCTGGTCCATGCATCTGGCTTGACCTCTAACCCATCCCATGACAGCTTTCCTGTTATTGGAAACCACATGCCCAATTTTATCTAATTATTCATGACTTTTTGGGTCATAAATCTGTCAGTCCCTTATCTGGAGAAGTACCAGACCCAATCTAGCTTATACAGAAATTCTGGCTATTTTATCTCTTAAAAGCCTTTTAAAGAGACAGTGTCTTAACTCTAAAGTACATTACAGCACATACAATAGGAACATTAATAAAGAATATAGATCTATCTTGCCACAGTAACCCTGAAAATCAAGCAATGGTAACCCTGAAAATCAAGCAATGGTAACCCTGAAAATCAAGCAATGGTAATTCTGAAAATCAACCAATGGTAACCTTTTAAATAAAGCAATGGTAACCCTGAAAATCAAGCAATTGCGGGAAAAAGTTCTAGCTGTAACGGTTGCTGAGAAGAAGTGGTGTATATGTTGGATGACTGAAAACCAGGCATCCAGAGATTTGACAGGCCATATCATACAATGGAAAACACTTCACTAATGGTATTACACCCCAACCGCACTCTAAAAATCATCTCTAATGACAGGTAGTTGCTGCTGGTGTTGTGGGGTAGAAGGAGCTGGCCTGGCTCACTTATTATGGAGCAGAAAGTTATTCAGACAGTTCTGGACAAACATCCTAGCCATCATACAGGAAATACTAGAACATCAGTTCCTGATATGGCTTTGAGCATGTATTCTTCGAATAACAGCACAAATGTTCCCCATAAGAATGCAAAAGTAAAAGAATGGGTATTGGGCACGTAATAGCAAAAAGGTAGTAATATGCCAATGGTGCCACCAGCAGCCACGGCAGCAGCTGACTGGATACCAAGATTAAAGTAGCAGTCAAAAGAGGAATATGCCACTATGAGATGAATAAGTAAGGTATGTTTTATGAGATCTAGGAACCCCTACTATACTTGCTTCTGGGTGGTGTGTAGTTCCTGAGCTACACACAATTGTATCCCCCAGCCCCACTCTGGGAAACCAGAACAGGAACTATAACCTGCTTGAACACACTGAAAATGTTAAATTCACACAGTAAGAGCAGAAAAATCACACAGCAAAGCACACACAAGGGAATAGGATAGTAAGATTGTTTACTAGTGTTGTTTCTTTTTAATAAATTATGACTGAATGTTGTTAAGTGCTCTATTTTTAACCTTTTAATTTCAACACATGTAACAGCATCAGTCGTACAGGTACAGAATACAAAAATGTCAGACACACTGGTGAATGGGAGCAAATGAACGGGACACTTGATACCACTATATGTGTAGGGTTTGATGGCAGTAATCCTTCAATTCTGAAAGATGTTGCAATTCACCTAGCGCTCCTCATCTCAGCTCTCTTTAAAGGGGAACTGTCAGCAATAAGAGCTCCACACCCAAGTGTGAGACTGATCCCAATTAGCCCTTTTTATAGAGAAGCACTATTTTTTTTATTTACTGATTACTGCAGTGTAATAAATTGTATCAGGCTAATTTCATTGACTTGTAAGCTGACATTTTATGTAACCAGAAATGCCAGACTCCCTTGCTGCTGCTATCGGAGGAGATCTGCAGCAGTGGGAAATCAACAGCCTGCAGTGAATGTCAGAGTTTCTTATAAGCTATACTCTTCTGTTTGCTGGACTGCTGTTCTCTTGAGGCTAGACGCAGTCACAGAGGACTGTACTAAGCCCTGTGAGCACAACAGGACCAGCAAACACCTGATTTTAGCTTGCAAAATCTTTACCATGTATACTGCGGGCAACTGAAGGCTACTGAATTTCCTGGCTCTACAGCCCTCCTCTGATGTCAGCTGCAGGGGATTCTGGGATATCTGGTTACATGAAATGGCATCTTAGAAGTCAGCAAAATTGGCCTAATACGTTCTACTATGCAGCAGGAAACACTAAGTAATAAAAATGTGTTGGTACACAAAGTGCAAATTGGGATCAGACTCACACTTGGGTGTGAGGCTCTTATTGCTGACAGTTCCCTATATAGAGCTGGTGCATGGCCTGAAATTAATAGTAACTTTCAGAAACAGTCAACTATAACTTCTTATATTTAAAATATTTATTTTTCTTTTCTGTCATGCTAATTAGAAGATTCTCTACCTGACAGTGCTGTGTGTGATATATGTGTAAGCCCCCTCTCATTCTGAGAGGGGGCTTATACCGCCTTTAGGGCCCCCTTTCTGTTTACCGGTGCCCCCAGAGTTAGGAAAATCAGTGGTCTGGGTGCAGTTTCTGTCTTCCACCACGTGGTGGCAGCAGAGAGCAGAATATTAAGGGTATAAATAGGGAGGAACAGGAAGTTTCAGTGTGGCTGGAACTGGGAGACTGGAAGGAGAGGCAGGCAAGTCAGGAGCTCAGCAATCTGTGCTGGGCCTAAAGGAGGGTCCCCAAGTGAGTAGTCAGGATCAGTGGGTGCAGCATCATGGAGTCAGAAAGTCATGAGTGCTCTGAGGGCTCCCTGAGCTTCAACTCTCAGTGTCATGATGTTTACTCTAATCCTGCTGCCTTGCCATTTGCTCCTCCTGGCCCATTCCTCCTCCCTATCGTACCCTGTTGCCCCACCCCCCTCCTCTGCAGTTGTCCGCAGTCTGAATGCTTGGCAGCTAGTGATGCTTTGGGTAGCTCGGCCCCCCCCATGACCCTGTTATAGGGGATTGGCAGATAATCTACACTCCTCCTACTCACTATGACTTCCTGTCTAGTCATTCAACCCTGGCCGCTCCCCCGGGGCTGTCCTGACTCAGAAACCTTAACTTGTAACACCGTCGGCCTCCCTTGACTTTCACTAGTTCCTTCAGACCTACCTTAAGGAACATTCACTGCCCATTCCTACCGTCACCACCACTATACCACATACCCTGATACCCTTGTTATTAAGAGGAAGTGTGCCTGGTACCCCTCTGCAAGGTTCCTGCTTCTCCTCCTCCTCTTATCGGGGAATATCCATCCTAATCCTGGACCACCTATTGGCATGACGCCTCCCCAACGTACCCATGGTCAGCTGCACATTGCTTCTCTCAATATTTGTAGCATCCTAAAAAAATGGGACTCCTTCCAGGGTTGGGTACTACAGTACCAACCGGATGTCATAGCAGTGTGTGAAACCTGGCTCACCCCTCGGACCCCGGATTCCTCTGTATCTCTGCCCGGGTTTATCCTTTACCGTGCAGATCGACATGGTAAATGAGGGGGTGGCTGTGCCCTCTATACTAAGGATACCTTACAAGGTCACCTTCTCCACTCCCCTCAATTAGGGGCTGGCACACATGCCCTCACTGTCAAACTTGCTCTGGGAAGAGCCCAAAACCCTTTATACATAACTATAGTATACATTCCCCCAAGGGACCAAAATTCAGCCTTCCAAGCAGTGCTGTCTTATCTGGACACACTACCCTCTCAGTCAGTCGGAACTACTTGTACTTGGTGACTTTAACATCAATTGGCTAAGCAAGGATGCCACCCCACACATTGATCTCACCACAGCCCAAGATCTAACACAACTTGTCACTTCCCTCACACGTCTGGACCCTTGTACCGGATCCTCCTCACTATTGGACCTCATCTTCTCCAATCGCCCCGGTAAGATCACCAATGTTTCCATACTTCCAAATGCTCTCAGTGACCACTCTCCTGTTCTCTGCTCCTGGTCCTGTAAAATCCCAAGATCCCCTCCCAAAATAATTGTGCAACGTAAGCTTGGTCCTGGTAAATTGGCACAACTAAAAGCGCACCTCAGGGTCTTGGATTGGTCCTTCATTTTCAGCACTGTAAACCTAGACAGTGCTTTGGACCTATTTACCAGGTCCTTGAATACTGTTTGTAACCTCTATGCACCTGTCACGAAAAGAATGGTCAAAGACAATCACGTACCGTGGTTCACTGAATGGCTCAAGTCTTTAATGCGAACCAGAGACTCATTATGGCATCTCTCCATCGAGTCCGGCCTCCCCCTTGATAGACAGAATTACAGAATGGCCCAGAACAAGTGCACGTGGGCCATTCACAGGGCAAAAGCAGATTATTATAAATCCGCCTTAACCTCATCCTAGGGCTCTGGCCGCAAGGTCTGGAACAACTTTAAAGAAATATGCGGTAAGATCCCCAACCTGGTTCCCTCCCTAGTCATGTCAAATGGGTCCTTGACCTCTGACCCCACTCACATTGCTGCTGTTTTCAGTGATGCTTTCTCCAACCTTAGCCATGTTCTCCCCCCGAACTTCTATGACCCACCTGCTCCTAGCAAGCCAGTACCTCACCTCGCTGCCCCCCCTTTTATTTTCACCGCATTTCTCCTAAGTCAGCTGAACCATACCTTACTGCTGCCCTTAGTCACGCCTCCTCCAACGCCGACTCCCTTGATCTCAGAATTCTTTGGCTCTCCCTTAAGGAAGTCCTTGCTCCTCTCACCCACATTTTAAACCTTTCCCTCTCACTAGGTAAATTCCCTACCATTTGGAAATCCGCCTCTATCACGCCCTTATTTAAAGGTGGTGACCACTCCTCTGCCAACATGTACCGTCCTATCTCCATACTCCCCCCCCCCTCCAAGGCCTTGGAGAGGACAGTTTCGGATCAGCTCACTGACCACCTCAATAAATATGACCTACTCTGCAAACAACAACATGGTTTCTGCAAAGGTCACAGCACGACTACTGCCTTGCTTGAGCTAACATCACACATCCATACTGCACTGGATAAAGGCCACATCACAGGTGCAATCTTCATTGACCTCACTAAGGCCTTTGATACCGTCCATCATTCATTACTCCAGACCTCCTTGCTCAACCTCGGTCTCTCACAGGATTCCGTGGGATGGTTCGCAGACTATCTTGCTAACCGGACCCTTCAAGTTAAAATTGGGAATACCCTATCCTCCAAATCTCCTGTCCTCTCAGGGGTCCCACAAGGGTCCATTTTGGGTCCCCTCCTTAGCAGCCTCTTCCTAAACTCCCTCCCCACATCCTGCTCCTCCAACCTATTACTATATGCAGATGATGCTGTCATCTTCTCCTCTAGTCCAGACCCCTCTCAACTCCACTACTCCTTCCAGTCCTCTTTCCAATGCTGTAGAAGCTGGTTCGCCTCTGAGCATCTATTATTAACTATAAAAAAAAACAAAGGTATGCTCTTACGCTCATCCATGAGAATTCAGGAAATGTTTTTACCTCAAATACTATCAGGTTCCAGACCCTCTGGAATTTTTTCATTCCTTTAAGTACCTGGGCATCACTTTGGACACTGGCCTTACCTACCATGAGCATATACACCAATTATCCAAGGCCCTAAATATTAGGCTCGGGCTTTTGCACTGCTATAAACACTGCCTTACCCCTGAGGCCCTTAAGCTTGTGATCTCCTCCTCGGTTCTCTCCCTGCTAGACTATGGCCTTCTGACTTTTGGAGGTGCAAGCCCCTCAGCCTTGGATAGTCTTAGACTTGTGCTAAACAAGGCTTGTCATCTTTTACTAGGGTGTGACAGACTTACCCTTACCTGTGTGCTATATAAGGACACCAACTGGCTTAACCTTGATAACAGAATCAAATTCCACACGTCTCTTAGCAAAAAAAATCACTCCTGGCCTCGCCCCTGTGGCACTCACTTCCTTAGTCACCTTGGACCCTAAAGTTAAGCACACCCGTAGCTCAGATACCCATCGTCTCTCCATCCCTTCCTGTCGCACAACTCAATTCCAAAGATCCTTTTGCTACAGGGCACCCTTATGGATGAATAACCTACCCTCCTCCTTGCATTTTGATCAAAGAATTGGTCACTTCAAAATGCACCTTAGGGCCCATCTTCAGTCCTCAAGTGACTGCGACTGTTTGTGAACTGGTGCCTTGTCCATCTAAGACTGACAATGGCCTCTGGCTTGCCTCTGCATACAGCTCTTTCCTCCACCAGCTCAGGGATGTTAGTTTCCAGTCTCTTTAAACTGTCTCAAACTGCACTAGTTCCTGAATGTCAGCCTAACTTTCCTGTTGTAACATAATTTTAATCTGTAATAATCAATCACTGTATTTGTATCTGTACTAATTTGTATTTGTGCATCTGACCTATTATATGTGACGTGGAACCTTTCTAAAGGAGTCTTTGACTCAAAGGTATTTCTGATTCTTCTGAAAATAAATAAAATAAATAAGCATGACAGTGTCGTCTGGGAGATGGAATTCCCAGGGCAGGGTGGTGAGAGTACCCAGTAGGAGGGAGCTGTAGAGCCTTAGAGAGGTTCCCATCCCCGTGTATGTGTGTCTCCTGGGTCATCAGGGCTGTGGGACTTGTGGTAGGGTTCCCGCAGGAAAGGGGGCAGTGGCAGTGCCCCTCCTGTTCCCAGCATGGCAGGGTGGGCCAGGTTGTTGAGGGGTACAGGAGTGCTTCCACCCAGTTTAAAGACCTGCTTGGAGGGGCAGGTCCTGGGGCGCCGTTCATAAACTGTTCGGGAATGGGCCACAGGTCTTCTTGGACAGGCCCTGGAAGGCTCTCCTGGCCAGATGCTTATCTCAAGTGCAGGAGTATGAAAAAGGGGACATATTTGAGGTTCAGGTTGCCATCCTCTGGGTCATCGGAGGGGCATCCAGGAAGTGGAGCGTGACCTGGGTACGTATGGACCTGCCATGCCCATGTCTGGGGCAGGCTCTGGGGCCTATATTAAGTTAGTAAGCCTTTAGGCCCTTTTTAGGTTGTGGTTCTGCTCTGGTGAGGGAGATTGGAGGGCTGCAGAAAAGGTGAGGTTCTGGAGGAGATTCAAGGCTCCAAATTTCAGCAGTGGTCTGGTCAGGGAAGAAAATTCCTGAGTTCCCTGAATGTGTGTTATTTTGGACCAGGGACCAGGTTGGGAGATGCTGCTCGTATCTCCGCTCGTAAGGGAGATGCCTGACCAGGGAAGAAGTTTGAGGAAAGAGCAAGTAAAGGTGGCTTACCAGTGCTGGAGGTTTCTGGAGCCCTGTGCTTCTGTGGGAAGTAAAAGTCCAATTTTGGGTACAACATCCGAGTTTCTAAAATTTAAATCTGTGAGCCTTGTTTATTCTGTCTGTAAAACCTGTCTCCTTCCTGTGGTTACCAGCAAATGTACAAAAGTTATGCCCCATGGAGTAGGAGTATTTAGGTATGAAAAAGCGATGCATGCCATGGGCCCTGTTAAATCATTTGGGCCCAGGAGAAAATAAAGTGATTAATTTTGGGGAAGAATTAGTGACTCTTGATCTCATTTGTAAATAGGGATGAAATGAAATTTCAAGCCCTCAGTTTTTAATGCCTTCATGAGTTTATTTCCAGGGGGCCTCTTTTCTAAGATCCTGCACCTTTTGGGGTCTGAAGTTGTGGAGGATGAACCTTGAAGACACCTGGTTCCCTGTTTCTAGAATTCAGGGCTTTTGGGGGGAGATTTCATTTTTTCAGAAGTGGCAGTTACCTGGGAGCCAGCCAAAGTAAGAAAACATCTCCAGAGCCGGCCCGGTGGATCAGTGGCTGGATTTCCGCTTGCGATGCCAATGACCCGGGTTTGGGAATGGGCCCAGGAGTTGGAAGGGCTGGCCAGGGGAGAAGGACTGAATGTCCTCAGGACTGCTCTCCTTCTCCAGGGGAGGGAGGGGAAGAGTGTTTGGCACTTTACAGACCCCTGGCGGAGGCTGGGGGTACCGCCGTGACCGGCACCATCATGTTAGGGGGGCGGGGCAGACGCTGGACGTCACTGCACATCTCCGTCCCCAGGGAGCAAGCATGGAAAAAACCCAGCTCCTGGCATGATGACCTGCTCTGCCCCGCTGTCCACTGCCTCAAACGTCCGCCGGGGGGGTGTCCCACTCCTGTGGCCTCAACCTGGGGGGTAAGCAGGGGCTTGCCAACAGTGTCTGTTGGGAGGGGGGAGCCCCTCCAATGGCTCCACCAAGGGGGACAAGCCTGGGCATGGGGGCAGTGGGCAGAGTGGGTCCAAGGATAGGGGGAACCGGGAGAAAAAAAAGAAGACATCTCCAGGTAAGGTCCAGAATTTATTCCATTTTTGATTTGCTGGAGATGCCATGGAGTGCTGGTGAGGTTCTATGTTGTGGGACCCCCTCCTCCAGAAGATCGAGACCCCTAGATGTTCAGGGAGGTGGTGGCTACATATGGGGGCCTGTCTGGGATTCCTTTACACCCCAAGAAGAGAGCAATGCCCTGAAAATCCCGGCCCCGATGTGCTGGTAGGCCTCTTGCCATGTGTAGGCTGTGTGCTGCACTTTAAAATCCTCATGTTGGTGTGGGAACTAGGCCTGGGGAAAAGGTAAGCCTCTGCCCTCCTGTGTGGTGTGCACGCATGACTGGCTGGTCACATGACACCTCTGCTTTGGGGATGGCTGCAGTGAGAATAAGAAAAGCCAGTAAGCCAGCACCATTTTCCAGCAGCATCAACAAGAGAGGAAATGAGGAGAGCAAGCCAAAAGTTGTGGAGACAGCATCCAGGGAAAAAAAGCAGTCAGAGTGTTCCATTTATTATCTGAGCACTGTGGGGAGGACTGAGAGAGATGAAAAGAAAAGTTAGAGGAGATTGTGGGGCAGTCATATGGAGTGGATTCGGAGAATGGCAGGCAGGGTATCTATAGCAGAGGAGGAAGCTTCCCTCCAAGAGGAGCCGTTGACTATGGTTCCTGTTTCTTTGCTAACGTGGCTCTGGCAAGCAAGAGAAAAAGGAACAGTCAAATGAGCAGTGCATGAGATGTGAATTTTAGGGGGAAGGAATCATGTGACTGCCTGTGTGTGGAATTTGTTCAAGTTCAGCCCCAGGAGGCATCTTTGACCGCGCCCCACCAGTCTTCCTCTGGGGGATCCCCCAAAGTGTCTCAGAGCGGTCTCTTTCACTGTGGTCACCAGACAGTGGGGATTCTGGAGAATTTGAGAGCCTTTCCCTGGGAGAGAGCACCCTGGAAGGTGCAGCCAAGCCCAGGGACGACTCTCCTGATGTGGTCGTCGAAGCCGAGGAAGAGGAGTGTGCTGCTGAAGAGGTGAAGTCAGGGGGCAATGGGGAGCACAGATGTCTGTCCTGCTCCCCAGAGCTGGCTACTGACTATCCCTGTGGCAGAGGGAGGGGCAGGGGTCTAAGAAAACCCATGGGAGACCCCCCCAGTGCCCAGGGGGTCCCATCCTAGATCCCTGTCCAGCGGTAGCTCACCGGCCCTGTCGGATAAGTCTAAATCCTCAGTTGTGGCCAAGCCCCAAAGCTTGAAATCTAGTGAGTTTGCCAGTTCGCCAACTGTTGCACCCCAAGAGATAAAGAGGAGTTAGAAGGCTCTGGAGGAATGGGAAGAGGACATGGATGAGGAAAAGTTTCTAGGTAATAAGTTCCAGTTTGCTGACTACCAAGTATACTGTGCAATCCCCCGACCTTTGCACCGCATGGTGGTCACTAAGGATTACTGCACCCCACATTTGTCAGTTCATGACAGGACCCTCTGGACCTGGATGGACGGGTTGAACCGAAGTGACCCCCTAAACATTAAGTATAGAAGGGGAGTATGGTTGCCAACTGGACAAGCTCGGAGGACCAGCATCCAAGACCTTCTGGAGTGGAGTCAGGCCGAGAGATGCGTCAGGAGGAGATTGCACATCGAATACCCATCTCTGGATTACCCCTACATGTCAGAGAGTTTGGGGCATCATAGAGGAGATGTGAGAGGAACGGATTTACAAGGAACAACTGGAGAAATTGAAACATTGACCTGGAGGTGGAGGTGTTCCCTCGCAATAACTTTTCCAGAAGGCACGGGCAATGTGCCACACTGCACCATGGTCTGGACTTACCTTGTTTGAGAACTTTGCACTGGTGCAGGGCTTGGCTGGGACTCTCAACCAGTACTATGTGATAGATAAAGATTCTTTTGGGGACATCACCACCAAGCCGGACCTGGATTTCTATTTCCCACCTGGTGGGGGACCTGCTACTTAAGCCCCCTGTAAAAGACTCTTAAGAGTGTGCCAGGAGAATTGCTCACTGAGCAGGTTATGGTGACTGTATAATAATTTAAATGAATAATGAAATGACCTGTCATTCCTAACTGTTGATTTAGAGTTTAAGGATAGTTAACAATTTTCATTGCACTTAAAATATTGTGGCTGGTGTGATTGTGAGAGTGTGTGAGTGTGTGTATGATGTGCGGATGGTAGCATTCCTTTAATTGTACATAAAGTAAGATGTTATATTGAGTGGGAGGCACAATCATGGGATAAGGGCAATAGTAACTGCAGACCTACCTCAATGAGTGTACATAAATATTCCGAATTTAAATAATAACTGTTTCCTTTTAGGCAATATTAATAGTTTTGCTATTTTCTAGTTGTGTTGGACATCCTGGCACAGGTAAGCTTTATTTTAGAAGGTTCTAAATAGGTTAGAATAGATAGTTTGGGGATGGTGCCCCTGGGGCCACTCTGTGGGTCTCTCTCTCTCCAGCAGGCTGGGGAGATGCATATTACCTAGTCTGTTGGGGGGGGTCATGTTGGGCCTTTGCCATCATTCCCAGGAGGGAATGATTCCTTGGGTAGGGGAAGGGTGTAAGCCCCCCCGATTTTGAAAGGGGCTTATACCACCTTTACGACCCCCTTCCTGTTTATCGGTGCCCCCAGAGTTAGGAAAATCAGTGGTATGGGGGCACAATGTCTGTCTTCTGCCATGTGGTGGCAGTAGAGAGCAGACTATTAAGGGTATAAATAGGGAGGAACAGGCTGGGGGAAGCACCAGAGAGACAGCTTCCAGGCAGGAAGTATTTTCTGTAGCTCTGCACTTCTTGCTCCTAATTTACCAACTAAAATATATAATTTTAGCTGAACCTGTTATTTCAACTGAACTCAGTGAATTCTGCAGATTCTCAGCTCTCTAACTATACCAGACTTGTGATGGGGTGTACTGAGCAAAATCAGCCTCATTCAGCTGCAAATTTGAGGCCTTCTACTGCATCTCAACCTCAGCTTCCTAGTTCTGATCAAGACCATGCAGTGGGGCCTGCTACTTCTAAGGATCCTCCATGGCAAGCACTCATAAAATCTGTCAGAGTGATGGACTCAAAACTTGAAAAAACACTTTCTAAATTGGAGACCCATGATGCAGTGATAACAGCACTGAGCTCAACTGTCGCTGACGCAGACAAGCGATCTTTAGCAGCTCAGACTACAGCAACTACCCTGGTGAAAGAAAACCAATAACTAAGATATCGCCTGGAGGGAGTGGAGAATATGATTCGGGTGGGGAACGTCAGAGTAGTTGGCCTACCTGAAGGGGTGGAAGGGGTGAACCTTTTGTCCTTTATGCGGCAGTGGCTGGCTGAAACCCTCTCGATCCCTGAGGATTCTGAATGGACAGCTTTGTGGCAGGTGTACTGAGCAACACCAAGGGTACGACCTGCAGATGTGGGTCAACCGAGGACGGTGATTCTGAAGACGATGGGTCCAGAGGTCCGGGACATTCTAATAGGTGCAGCTTGTGCATCTTCTCCCTTGGAGATCCAGAACCATGAAATCAAGCCATTTTCTGATCTCTCCTACCAGACACGCTCGAGGAGGAAACAATTCGACGCAGTTCGCCAGAAGCTTCATTCGTTGGGGATAGCACACTCCTTCTTGCTACCAGCCCGTCTAAGAGTCACATATGGGGGTCGGAGTTGGCAATTTACAGACCCGAAGGACGTGGGTTGCTGGGCTGAAAAAGCAGCTACTGAATTCAACAGTAAACCAGGACTGGAAAATGTGGTGGTCAGCTCTGATTCGGAGGTAGGCTGAGTACTAACTCTGACTTTTTCTTTAGTCACTCATTTGACTTTGCCTAATAGTCAAAAGTTAGAAACTGGAATACTGAGAGTGAAGTGATATTTTGAGAGAGGGGGTAGTGTTGTTTAATCCCTTCTCATAGTTATACTGACCCAGTTTAAAATTTTGTTCATGTTATTTCAATTGCTCATATTGTATACCGAGATCTGTTCTAAGCTAATTGTTTATATGGAGGGTGGGTAGGAGCAGGAGACAGCGGAGTGCATGGGAACCATGTCTACCTTTAATATACGTTCTCTTTGAAATGTCACAGCACTACTGGTTAGTGCAGTTCAAAGTTTGGGATATTCTACCTAATAAATGGACTAGCACCTTAGCCATGAAGTGGCTGGCAACTTGGACTTTCTTATAGGACAGTTGGTGAAATCTGTCAATTATTTTATTTTATCCCCCACTGCTGCTGCATACTATGTAAGGGCTAGAACCAAGTGATATTCCATATTTTGTTGTTGTAACTGAATGAATCCTCTTGCTGTAATGTCTTTTTATTAAATCAATAAAAAGAGAGTACAAAAAAAAATAGGAAGGAATAGGAAGTTTCAGTGTGGTGGGAGCTGGGAGATTGGAAGGAGAGGCAGGCAAGTCAGGAGCTCGCTGGTTCTGGTTGGGCCTAAGGGCCCCCCCAAGTTAGTAGTCAGGATCAGTGGGTGCAGCGTCATGGTGTCAGCAAGTCATGGGTGCTCCAAGGGAGGAGGACTAAACAGCCTGATGGCATTGTTTGGAAGATGAGCTTCCCGTGGCAGGGTGGTGAGAGTGCCCAGTAGGAGGGAGCTGTATGGCCTTAGGGAGGTTCCCATCCCTGTGTATGTGTGTCTCCTGGGTCATCAGGGCTGTGGGGATTGTGGCAGGGTTCCCACAAGGGAGGAGCAGTGGCAGTGCCCCTCCCATTCCCGGCATGGCAGGGTGAGCCAGGTTGTTGACAGGGTGCAGAAGTGCTTCCACCCAGTTTAAGGACCTGCTTGGAGGGGCAGGTCCTGGGAAGCCTTTCATAAACTGGTCGAGCAGGCCGTAGGTCTTTGTGGACAGGCCCTGGAAGGCTCTTATTTATTTATTTTATTTATTTAGTTCATAAATCGGATTTACAACCTTTGAGTCACAGACTCATTTACAAAAGCACCTCGTCACAGGAAGGGGAAACAACAAATAGTGCGGTGAGACAGGGTGGAACAATACAGGTGCAGTACATACATTATACATAGCATAAGACATAGGTATTTTACCAAAGTACATTATACATAGCGTAAGACATAGGTATTTTACCAGAGAACAGAGCAGAGCGCTGTTGGGACCTGTGGTAGGTCATGAGGCTATAGCCATGAGGAAAGCAGGGTGGGGCAGGCTAATGAACCTGGGGAACAGCGGTGAGGCCTTACCATGGGCACATTACACTTCAGGCGCCAAGTAGGTGGTTGCGTAGGGCAGTTTTGAACTGACCAATTTTAAGGTGTCTGAGATGTGCTTGGGAGGAGTTATACCAGGACGGTGCTCTGTAATAAAAGACCTTTGGGCAAGGGAGGTCCTGGCTCTAGGCACCTGGAAGGCGGCCTTGGAAGCAGTATGGTGGTGGTTGAGTGGGAAGCAGGCTGGAGCTGAGTAGTGACACCAGGGGGACACAGTCCAAGAAGAGTCTTTTTTGCTAGGATACCTGTGTGATATTGCAGACGTTCTTCCAGATTGAGTATGTTCGTTGTGGCATAGAGCTGGCATGTGTGAGTTCTGCTTGGGGCACCGGCCAGGAGCCTGCAGGCTTTGTTGATGGAGGTCTGGACTTTGGTGAGGGTAGTGGGGCCAGCGGCTGCGTGTATGGGAGGCCATAGTCAACTGGTGACAGGATGGAGAGTGATGGCCAACCGTGAGGGCGAAGCCAGGAGGCAGTCTTTGTGACGATAAAGGAGCCCAATCCGGGTGTTCATGGCAGAGGATAGGGCACTGACATGGGCATGAAAGGAGAGGCTGAGTCAAAGGTGATGCCCAGATATTTGTATGTTGACACCTGCTCAAGGGATGGAGGGTGTTGGGAAGGATGGAGAGGGGGCATTTTGGAGCTACTTTGGTGGTGTGTAAGATCATTGACTTTGTTTTCTTGAGATTCAGGACCAGGCGGTGGTCGAGGAACCATTTTTCAGCTTGGCTGAAGGAGGTTTGTAGGCTGTTCTGGAGAGTGGCTGGATTGGGGTGCGAGGAGAGCAGGACTGCATCATCTGCATATAATAGCAGCTTTCCTGCACAAGAGCTGGGAAGGGTGTTCAGGAAGAGACTGAATAACGTGGGACCCAGAATGGAGCCTTGAGGGACTCCCGAAAGGACAGGCAACGCCGAGGATAGGCAATCAGTTAGCTTGACGCGTTGGGATCTACCATAAAGGTAGCTGGAGAACCAGGCTAATGGGCCAGATGACAGCCCTACTTTACAGAGGGTGTCAAGCAATAGTGGGTGGTTCACAGTATCAAAGGCCTTGGACAGGTCAATGAATACTGCCCCAGCCAATTCCCTGCCATCTAATGCAGAGTGTATATGGTGGGAGAATTCCAGTAGAGCTGTGGTAGTGCTGTGACCTGGGCGGAAGTCATGTTGTTCAGGGCACAGAATGTTGTGGTTGGATAGATAAGTCACAAGTTGTGTGGATACTATTTTTTCGAGCGCTTTGGAGGGGGAGGATGGAGATAGGTCTGTAGTTATTTGGTACAGTCGCGGTCTCCATTCTTATGTATAAGGATGATTTCGGCCTGCTTCATGCCTTGAGTGGCGAGACACAGGATCGATTGAGGAGGTCAGTGAGGGGGACTAGCATGACATCCAATGTTAGGCGGAGTATCCATGAGTCGAGGGGGTCATCACTCGGGTTGCGGGAAGAGAGGGCGTTTCGGAGGATTGGTTTCGCGTCCTGTGGGGAGATAGTCCTAAAGAGAAGTAGGGGTGAGCAATAGCTGGATTGTTGCATACCGGTATGGGGTCAAAGAAGTGGGCCGGGAGAACTGAGCTTAGATCAGTGAAGGTTTCGTTAAGGCAGTTGGCAATACGGGAAGGGTCCGCATTAACAGCGCCATTTATGATCATTTGAGTGGGAGGGGTGGAGCAGGTTGTCCCGTTTAACTCTTTCACGTTATTCCAGAAAGTGCGGGCATTGCCCCATGTGGATGTTAAGGCGGATTGGTAGTGGCTGGCTTTGGCTTTTCTTATGGCCCAGGTGCACTGGTTGCGAGCTGCGTTATAGGCCTGCCTGTCAGCTAGTTTGCCAGTATTGACAGCAATGTGCCACAGATTATCACGTTGCTTCAGCTGTTGGATCAGGGGGGTGGTTATCCAGGCAGCTGAGTGTCTCTTTGTATGGGTGTGGGTGACAAGGGCAAAAACATCACAGGCCTTGCAGAAGGCATTGGTGAGGAAAGTAAGGGCGACGTCTATATCCATAGCAAGGGAGATCGGGGACCAATCAAGTTGTGCAAGGTGACGCTTAAGTTTGCGTAGACCTCCGGGGTGAAAACGACGGCAGGGGGTGGCGTGCCGCGCAGTTTTGAGTGTGGGGGTGGACCAGTGGCAAAGAATTGGCGAGTGGTCACTGAGGGAGTTGGGCAATACATTAATATCCTTTATTTTGTGAGGGCGGTTGGAGAGCACAATGTCAAGAAGCGTGCTAGTCCCATTTGATTGGTTAAATCTGGTGGGTTGAGTCACTAGTTGGGATAGATCGAGGGCTGTGAAGGTATCTTTGATTTGAGCAGCGGTAGCACTGAGCCAGTTGATGTTAAGATCACCCACTATGAGCTGTTCCGCCTTGTGTGGCAGGGAAGTGAGGTACTCAGTGGGAGGCGGATAGCTTGGTTTTGTTCGTGGGGGTACATATGTCGTTGTGAGGTAAAGAGGGCCACGGCCTGGGTCAGGGAGATTACAGCGGTGATTGCTTGGGCCCCATGATCGATCTTCGGGTCACGCAGGGCATGACCCAGGAGGGAGTTTGTTAGGTAGACAGCGCAGCCCCCGCGCTTACCCACACGATCTTCTCTGAAGAGGGAGAAGCCAGGGAGGGAGACCGTCGAGTCCGGGGTCACTGGTGAGAGCCAAGTTTCCACTATGGCAAGGACGTCGGGCTTATGTTGGGAGACCCAACATTGGAGTGCAGCAGTCTTTTTAGGCAGGCTGCAGATATTCATGCAGGCAATGCGGAGGCCATGCCCTGTGGAGGGCAATGCACCGGGGTCTGGGCCTGGGTTGGGATGGACATTACCAGAGAGCAGGAGGAGCAAGATGGTGAGCTGGAGTAAGGGACTGCTGCTGTGATGGCGGTGATGTCTGGGTGGTCGGGAGGATTTGCGAGGGGCACAGCAGAGGATGGGTAGGGAGCTAAGGGTGGGCAGGGCTAGTGCAGGGGGATGCCACCAGCTATTGTGGGCTGCGGAGGGTATGGGTGCCGGAGGGGGGTGTGATGAGGCAGTTGGGCGAGCCAGTGTGTGTGGGTGCAGATGGAGAAAGGGGGTAGAGGGAGAGGTTAGAGGAATGGGAGGTGCACGAGAGGCTAGCATAAGAACATATGTCGCAGTGTCATGGATATTTAGAACTGTGTTTTTGTAGCAGTGTTGGGGTGAAGAGGATCAGCATGAATAATGCAATACCTAAAGAGCCATTATGATATGCTGTTGTTAGAGAAATAGGAGGGCTTAGATGAGCAGGGTCCCTCTAGTGTCCAGCCAGTATAACCTGCAGATGGTAAAGTGGGCTGATTGGTTCTACAGCCTCACGTGGTAATGACTATAAAGTGGAGAGCCGACCAAGGGTGGTGGTGGGGGCGGCGGGGTTCAAACTGCTAGCTTCAGACTCCCTGTACTCCGCGGTCTGCAGTACCTGAGGTCTGGGGGCCTGGCAGTCCAGTCCCGCCCCGGCTGCTGCTGGGAGGTGGTCTCCTTCTCGAGCCCTCGCGACCCACGGGCAATCTGAGGAGAGAGAGGGGTTTAAGTACTGGTATGAGGAGGCAGGCCAGGTAAGACAAAAGAGCAGATGTAGTCAAATCAGCGTTTTTTCCCTTTTTGTAAATCGCAATCCCAGACTATGACACCTCAAGCCTTCATCAATCATCAGAATTAATAATTACAAAGGGAGATGCAAGACTACACTATAAGAGCATGGCTAACAACAGCACACTAGTTAAACATCAGCCTATATGCGGTGGAAAAAATTAGCAGCACTCAGAGTTCAATTGCAGGCGCTGTGTAGGAGTCAAGTTTAGGCGCCAAATTCAAACTGCTAGCTTCAGACTCCCTGTACTCCGCGGTCTGCAGTACCTGAGGTCTGGGGGGGCGAGCGGTCCAGTCCCCGCTCTTCGGCTGCTGCTGCTGCTGGGGAGGGCGGTCTCCTTCTCGAGCCCTCGCGACCCACGGGCAATCTGAGGTCTGTGGGGGCAGGCGGTCCAGTCCCACCCGGCTGCTGCTGCTGCTGGGGAGGGCGGTCTCCTTCTCGAGCCCTCACGACCCACGGGCAATCTGAGGTCTGGGGAGCCACGAGCGGTCCAGTCCCGCACCGGCTGCTGCTGCTGCTGGGAGGCGGTCTCCTTCTCGAGCCCTCGCGACCCACGGGCAATCTGAGGTCTGGGGGGGGAGCGCGAGCGGTCCAGTCCCCGCTTTTCGGCTGCTGCTGCTGCTGGGGAGGGCGGTCTCCTTCTCGAGCCCTCGCGCCCACGGGCAATCTGAGGTCTGGGGGCCTGGCAGTCAGTCCCAGCACCCGGCTGCTGCTGCTGGGAGGCGGTCTCCTTCTCGAGCCCTCGCGACCCACGGGCAATCTGAGGTCTGGGGAGGCGTGCGGTCCAGTCCCCGCTTTTCGGCTGCTGCTGCTGCTGGGGAGGGCGGTCTCCTTCTCGAGCCCTCGCGACCCACGGGATGGATGGATGCTTATTTCAAGCACAGGAGTATGAAAAAGGGGACACATTTGATGCTCGGGTTGCATCCTTTGGGTCATCGGAGGGGCATCCAGGGAGTGAAGCATGGCCTGGATATGTATGGGCCTGCCATGCCCGTGTCTGGGGTAGGCCCTGGGGCCTATATTAAGTTGGTAGGCCTTTAAGGCCCGGTTTAGGGCATGGTACTGCTCTGGTGAGGGAGACTGGAGGAGATTCAAGGCTCCTAATTTCAGCAATGGTCTGGTCAAGGGAGAAAATTCCTGGGTTCCCTGAGTGTGTGTTATTTTGGGCCAGGGACCAGGTTGGGAGATGCTGCTCGTATCTCCGCTCATGAGGGAAATGTCTGATCAGGGAAGAAGTCTGAGGAAAGAGCAAGTAAAGGTGGCTTACCAATACTGGAGGTTTCTGTAGCCCTGTGCTTCTGTGGGAAGTAAAAGTCTAGTTTTGGGTATACCATCTGAGTTTCCGAAATTTAAATCTGTGAGCCTTGTTTATTCTGACTGTAAGATCTGTCTCCTTCCTGTGGTTACCAGCAAATGTACTATAGTTATGCCCCATGGAGCAGGAGTATTTAGGTATGAAAAAGTGATGAACCTCTGTGGCCCTGCTAAATTATTTGGGCCGAGAAGAAAATAAAGTCATTCATTTTGGGGAAGAATTAGTGACTCTTGATCTCATTTGTAAATAGGGGTGAAATGAAATTTCCAGTCCTCAGTTTTTAATTCTTTCATAAGTTTACTTCCAGGGGGCCTCTTTTCTAAGATCCTGCACCTTTTGGGGTCTGGAGCCGTGGTGGATGAACCTTGAAGACACCTGGTTCCGTTTCCTGAATTTGGGGCCTTTGTGGGGGGGGGAGTGATTTAATGTTTCTAGAAGTGGTAGTGACCTGGGAGGCAGCCAAAGTAAGAATACATCTCCAGGTAAGGCCCAGAATTTATTCTGTTTTTTGATTTGCTGGAGATGTCATGGAGTGCTGGTGAGGTTCTATGCTGTGGAACCCCTTCCCCTGGAAGATCAGGACCCCTATACGTTCGGGAAGGGGTAGCTACATATGGAACAGCTGCCTACCTGGAGGCTAACGGTTCTGTTCCTCCCTATACATACAGCATGAGCATTATGACTTCACTGACTATGACATCATTAGTAACGAAGAAGAGCCAATCTCTGACTGCTTGATTGGAAACTTGTGACAAATGTTACCAGTGAGGCAGCAGGGCATGTGCTGTAACAGTGAGTGAGGTCACATGCTGATGATGAAGTGGGACGATTATATGTCTGCTTCCATTTAAAGCACAGCTTTTCACATCACACCCAATACTATTAGGTAGAAACCATCCAACGAGCAAATAGAGAAAGAAAAACCCTTCAGTAATAAAACATAATAAGGAACTACTTTTAAAAATTACTAAAATATTCTGCCAGCTCTTTTTTGGTGCTACTTGCTCTTTAACCTGTCCCTTCATACTGGACAGATTCCTGCAGCCTGGAAAACCACAAGCATCACCCCACTACTCAAGTCAGGACCACCTGCAGATCTGAATAAGTACTGTCCTACATCTGTGCTACATGTTCTTGCCAACCTTTTGAAAAAGCTTGTACACAGCCAGATAATGAACTACATTCTACACAATGGTTTGCTCACATAGGAATGGTCTGGATTCTGACTAAGCCACTCGACATGCACTGCACTCCTAAAGGTGACAAATGACTGGACAGCTGCCCTCAACTCTAGTCATCATACAGGAGCAACATTCACTGACCGCACCGAAGCATTCAACACTGCAGACCACAGCATCCTCCTACAAGAAATACGAAAACTAGGTCTGGATCCGAAGGCTGTGATTGGGGAGAACATCGGACCACTTATGCAAAAATGACACAAGTATGCTGACTTGAGTAACATGGGGGTTGTGGGGGGCACTGAGAAAAAAAAACTACAGAATGATGTGGTGTCGAGCATGCCATAAGTGGACGCATAGGGTACATCGGTTTGATCTCCTCCACTTTCGCTGTCTTTTCTTAATTCATTTTTTGAGTTGGGGGGCTTCACTCCCACAACCCCCATGTTAATAAAAAAGGGGGGTGAGGGGGCAGAGCCCCCCAACTCAAATAAACTGACAAAATTGATAGAAAGAAGTGTAGCATGGCTGCAGTAGAGTGTTAATCACGCTGTATTTGTAGCTTTGCGCTACGCTAATATCGGTGGTCCAACGTTCTCCACACTCACCCAGAAGGTGATATACTGCCTAGAATCCTACCTAACAGGTCGTACATTGTAAGTGTTACAAAAACCACCTCATCCGCAAAGTCCCTCAACTCTGTTCATGGGCCACTCCTAGTCAGCCCTTTTGTGAATGAGCTCCCCTCAGTACGCTCTACCGCAATGCCATAATACACTTTTACACAGATAATATCATTACCTATGTTGAAATCAGACACTATTGAGGACCTTGCCAAGATGCCACAAACAGTTTTCAACAAGAAACAACTCTGGATGGATGCAAATTACACTGAACAACTGGAAGAAGAATGAGGAGAGCAACAGAGTCTTTCCTGAGAATGGCAATCAAAAGAAACAGGCACAAGCGACCAATATGGTTATCTGGAAAGGTTAAAAAAGCACTGACAGCCAAAAAGAAGGCCTTCATCAGGTACGAGGAAAAACAAGTGAAGGAAGATGGGGAGAATGCCAAATAAGAATAAGGAAACCAAGAAGGCGGTCAGAGAAGCAAAGGAAAACAAAGAACTGCATATACGGGGGTCAAGGAGAGGAAAACAGTTCTTCAGATATATTAGGAAAGAAGAGGAGTAATTGTTAGGCTAACATAAGTCGACAAGGTAATTGAGGAGGAGGACAGAAAGCAGCCATTCTTAGCAACTACGTATACTCTGTATTCACAAGGGAAGACAGGGTCTCTGCCATAGAGTGGAATTAAGGTGGTTATAAGGGTGATCCCTGAGGTGAAGCAGCAAGTATTCAGAAGTGGGATGGCAGCCCTTAGGATTGATAAGGCCCCGGGGGCCAGATGAGATGCATCTGAGGGTGCTTAAGGAATGGGCAACAGAACTAAATGAACCCTGGTAGGGCTATTCAATAGTTCATTTCAGACAGGTGTAGTTCCAAAAGACTGGAGGGTAGCGGACATAGTCCTGCTCCATGAGAGGGTACAAGGAATGACCAGGTAACTACAGGCCTGTCAGTCTCAGCTCTGTTGTGGGTAAACTGATGGAAATACTAGTTAAAAAAGACCTTGCTGACTACCTGGAGAGCAGTGGACTCCAGGATATTAAACAACGTGGGTTCATGGCAGGGAGGTTTTGTCACCAACGTGACAGCTTTCTTTGACTGATTAATGAAGGCAATGGATAAGGGCCACCCTGTGGATTTACTCTACTTTGATTACAGCAAGGCTTTCAACTTGGTGCCTCATAGAAGGTTGCTGATGAAGCAAGAGGATCTGTGTGCAGCGAAAGGACACAGATAGATGGGAAACTGGTTGGAAGGGAGACAGCAGAGGATTGTGGTTAATGGAGTCAAATCAGAAGAGAAGGAGATCACCAGTAGGGTGCCACAGGGATTGGTCCTGGTTCCAACCTTTTTCAATATGTTCAGCAGTGACATGGGAGAAGGAATCCAGGACAAGATGTGTCTCTTCGCAGATGACACTAAGCTCTGTGGCAGAGTAGACAGTGAGGACAGGTTTAGGGAGATAGAGAGAGACTTTCAAAGGTTACAGTGGTGGTCAGAGGTTTGGCATTTGAAATTCAATGCCAAAAGTGCAAGTGAATGCACATAGGGAATAAGAAACCCAGGACAGAATACTGGATGGGGGACGGTTAAGTTGGCATGATCTGTAAGGCAACATACCTTGGGGTTATCATCAATGACTCCCTAAAACAATCAAGCCAGTGTAACAAGGCCTACAGTAAGGAAAACAGAATGCTGGGGAGAATAGGAAGGGGTGATGACAGCAGAAGGAGGTAGATATTACTGTCTCTCTATAGATCATTTGTGAGGCCCTACATGGAGTACTGTGCTCAGATCTGGAGTCCTCACCTAAGGAAAGATGAGGGCAGACTGGAGAAAGTGCAATGTAGGGTGACCAGAATGATTCAGGGCCAGGTGGGCAGATCTTGCAAGAATAGGCTCAAGGCACTGAACATGTACTTCCCGGAGGTCAGACAACAGAGGGAGATATGAGAGAGACCTTCAAGTTTCTGAAATAAATTAACAACATAAACTGCCAGGAACTATTTAGCATAAGTAGTGAATCAAGAACACAAAGGCACAGCGGTTCCGGCATGAACCACTGATCAGCACTTTAGCTTAGACTCCCTTGCTGAAACTAAAATAAAAAATTCTCCCAACTGCATGACTTTGAACCAAATGGACTAAAAATAATTAAACTACTCACCGGGAGGCTCCATCATCGATAATTCCCCTAAATTCTACTGCTGGATGGCTAAAAACTCTGCAAACAGATTCCAGCTGCTCATGGACCTGGAGGAGGCAGGAGACGAGAGGCCACAAGAGAGATAGCATGGCGGCAAATCCCCACGAGGTGCACCGACACAACTAAAGCTAGAGCCTGATAAACTGGTCCAAATGGCAGGCAAGGGGGGCAAAAAGAGAGGTACCAATCCACAGGCAGGCGCCCAGCATGAAAACAGCAAGCATCCTCAAGGCGATAGCGGAGTTCCGTGAGGAGACGAGGGATTTGATTCAGGAACTCCGCTCTGATCTAGGCTCTCTACAGCACCGCATGGATGAGGCCGATAGCCAGATTTCAGCCAACACTTCTACATTAGACTCCCTCGAAACCGCAGTTCTTTTTCTAGCCTCTGCACAGTTATAGCGCAGTGGTTTAAGGCTCTGGGCTGCAAATCTGGAGACCTGGGTTCGAATCCCACAGCCCCCACTTGCATACTGTGTGACCCTGAGCAAGTCACTTTACTTCCCTGTGCTCCCAGGTTGCACCTGTAAACAAGCTTTCAGCTTAGTGTCTCTCACTTGGTTAAACAATTGGCAGGAAAAAAAAACAAACAAAAAAAAACTGTTACACTGCTCCCTTAGACAAGAGGACATGGAGAATCGCGGGAGGCGAAAAAAACATTAAGATCTTCGGTCTACCAGAGGGGGAGGAAGGCTGTGACCCCCTGGTCTATGCAGATCACCTCTTTAGGACAGTCCTGGAACTTGGCCCAGAATACCAACTCAATTTTGAACGCACTCATAGGGCACTAGGTCCTAAACCTACTGCCAGGGATGCCAGGCCCAGATCTTTTGTAGTCCGATTCCAAAGCTATCAAACCAAAGAAACCCTGCTAAGAAGAACGTGGCAGAAGGGGAAAATCATGCTGGGAAGGCAACGGCTGATTATGGACAATGATTATGCCCCTTACACTCAGGGCCAACGAAGGGAGTACGCGCCCATTTTCCCAATCTTAAAACCACAAGAGATAACATTTCGTACACCATATCTGTCATGGCTTACAGTCTTCTTACGAAGTGGTCCAATAACATATAATACCGCCTCAGAAGCAAAGGAGGATCTCTTTCAGAGAGGGATAAGTGAAGACCATACTTTGGGGCAGTGTGCTACAAGGCCTAATCAACCCAGACATGAAGACAGGGCAACATCACTCCCGAGGTCTAATCTCAGCCTGGATGAAATACTACAGAAAATCCACCTATTGCGGGACCCTACATGAATCCTGGACAGAAGTAAGACTGACACCTTCTTGTATTTTGTTTCTGATAGTCTCACTGTTTTTTGGTGTCTGGGTGTCCCGGGGGCTCTCGGGAGGAGGGCCCTGGTGGTCAGGGCGGAGGGTGAAGTCAGCTCAGCGGTGAGACCTATACACACGTAATAAAATAAAACAAAAATATATATATATATATATATATATATATAATAACGATTCTTCATTGCTATGTTGGGCTAATGGGGCTCCCCGATGGTGGACATCATGTCTGGCTGGGAAACCCTGGCCACCTGCCTTGTCATTGTCAGGTGCCCCTTCTGAATCTCCACAACTGTGCCTGCTTCTCTTGGTTCTTCTTGGGCCCCTCCAGGCCTTCTGCTCTCTCGCATGATTGAGCGGAAGCCTGGATGAAGGATCATTGAGGCTGGAAAGCAACCACGAGGGGACTCCGTAACAAAGAATGAAGTGAAAAACTACACATAAGCCAGAGATCTTGAAACTCTCGAACCCTTAATATCGTAAGAGACTTGGGCCAGACCAAACTGGTATCGAAATAGGCCTGCCCAGGGCGAGGAATGACTGAAGGCCTTCTTACGTGGTTTGCACTGGGGGACTTAAGTTATTATTGGATATCGATCTGCTCTTGCTCTCCTTCCCCCCTCCTTTTTTTTTGTGTGTGATGGCCCCCTTTTCCCTACCTTTTCTCCTTACTCTCCCACTGCTTTTACTTTTCTTCATTTGACCCATCCTTCATGTGATGTTTATTATTGGATATCTCTTATGGTTCAACTGGGGGGGGGGGCTCGTCCATCACCATCCCTAGGGTACATATTACCGGGGCAGTCCTCCCAGACTCAGTACTGATATATGGCCGGCTTGAGCCTGGTGCAACCTCCCTGGAAGTAGTTAGACTACTAATTATCCACAGGGGATCTCTCGGGATCGGGGATTATTATGGGGGGGGGGGAATCTCCCGACCTTCCCTTATTGTGAATGGATCTTTGGTCCAACCCTTGTTTAAATTTCACCCCTATTGCCTTGTCATTAACAAGGGGTGGGGGGGGAGATACTGGGGAAAGACTGGACACATGTGTTTAATCAAGTTAATAAGAGGGTAAAGTATACTCTGTACTATAATTCAACTCAAGCCTATATAGTTTCTCCTCTGGAGAGAGGAGATGAGAATGGTCCTCGACGGGAATCTACTCTATTGTAAACAATTGGTGAGAGAAGGGGAATGAATGAATACCCAGAGTAAGGAGTCCAGAGAGCTCAGCCATGCCAGAACAATTAAGAGGGGACCCTAATTTGGGGAACATCACCCCCTTGGGGAGTCACCAACCCAGACGTGGGTATATATCCTACCTTATGATTCTGGAGATCCCCAATCAACCCATTTCCCCCTTGGAAAATGGGATTGAGAGAGATTTTAGGTGGATTTGGAATACCACCTTCACTGTGGAAGCACTCTTGTATATAGTTCTAGTTTACACACTGTTAGTAAGGTTTTCAAATGTTTGTGGGAAGGGGAGGGGGTTAAAAAGGGATACAGGGGTTGCTGTTGTTGTATTCAAAACTTCACTGAAATGAGACACCAGAGACACCACTGTAAGCAGTATACTATCATTTTATTATGACTACAGAAACAGCACGAGGAGACTTGGGGCGACTCTCAAACATGTGAGGGCTGTCTTCTGTCGACTTGGGGACTGGATCCTGGAAGGGGAGCGATCCGGGTGATGACAGGTCGGAGTGATCTGAAATATAAACAGAGGAAAGGGCAGAAGGTCAGACCATATAGCACAGACAGACAAAGACTCACAAATAACAAAGAAGGAGACCCTACAAAAATAAAATGACCACGCACCCTGTTAAAATGTACTCCCTAAATGTCAACGGGTTACATAACCCTATCAAAAGGTCTCGGATGATGCAACATCTTAACAGACAACTGGCAGATATAATTCTACTACAAGAAACCCACCTTTCTGAGACTGAACATCAGAAACTGGGCTGGGGTGGTAGGTATATAGTACACTCCTCCTCCCATCCTGGTGGAAGAAAGAGGGGGGTAGCAATCATGATACCAGCTACTACTCAATTCAAAATAAACAAAGTCTACTCGGATGGACAAGGCCGAAACATTATAATCCAAGGCTGGTTGTATAACCAAGAGGTCACATTGGCCAACATATACCTGCCTCCACAGACCCAAGACTCCAGTAATTCGGGTGATTTTAGCCCAAGATCCTAGACTCTCTCCAGGGGCAACTAATAATGGCTGGTGATTTTAACATGACCATACAGCCTAACATAGACTCATCAAACCTGAAACGTTATCGTCTTTCTAACACAGTAAACTATTTTAAAACACAACTGGAGCACCTGGGTCTGGTTGACATATGGCGTAAAATATTTTCCACATCCCCGGATTTACATATTACTCTGGCAGATTTCACTCATATTCTAGATTAGATTATTGCTTTACTACATGTAAACATTTCTCAACTGTAATAGATATTACTATTTGCCAAACAGTTCTGATCACCACCCCCTCATGTTAAAGTTAGACTTGGGTAAGAAACTTAAACACTCCCTTTGGAGGTTTAATCCCTATCTACTAAAGGACAAACAGTTTATGGACCAGATTAAAAAAATGAATCCCACAATTTATTGAAGAAAATGTTTTGCCTACAATCTCGGAAGCTACGTTATGGGATGCTATGAAAGCCACTATAAGAGGGGAAATCATTGCCTACACTTCAAGGAAAAAAAAGAGAGGGAGAAGCCAACTATAGCGAATTTACAACTAATCTGCAAAATTACCAACTGCTGTATCGGGAAGGGGATAGGGAACTTCAAATTAAAATTTGAGAAACTAAAATGGCTCTCCAAAAAATTATAGATACCAATATCCAGATGTCCCTAATCTACCCGAAACAGGCTAACTATGAGGGGGGGATCAAGGGGGGCATGCAGATTGGCACAGAAGCTGAGGGATCGAAAAAAAACAGTGACTATATTAACAAGCATTTGTCAATGCCGAACGTTCGCGTGCAGGTATTTGCAGTGGTGTTTGGCACGTATGGTGCTTTACCCTAATGCCCTGTGCGATTGCTGGTATTTGCACAATTAATTTTCAAGCATGACCTTTGTTACCCCCATTGATAGCTACATAGGCGAAACACGTTTTGGGCAGGATGTGAAAAATGACAGCTGTACTGCTCATAAGGAAGTGTGGTAAAATGGCAATGTTGAAAATCTGGAGTGGAAATATTGAAAATTGGCAAACCCTACGGCGTCGTGGGAACTGTGCAACCTGCATCGCTCGAAAGTCATTGTTAGAATTTTTCAGCAAATTTTCAACATTGGCATTTTAAAACCTCTGCTAATGAACAGTGACACTGTGATTTTCTTAATCGTCCCATATACTGAGTTAACTGGCGACTGTGCCATTGTATAGCTACATGGGGAAACATGTTTTGGGCAAGATGTGAAAAATGACAGCTGCACTGCTCATAAGGAGGTGTGGTAAAATGGCAATGTTGAAAATGTGGAGTGAAAATATTGAAAATTCGCAAACTTACGAGCGTGCATAGGAACTGCGCAATGAACACTCGTAAAAGTCATTTTTAGGAATTTTGTCACCAAATTTTCAACACAGCCATTTCAAGACCTCTGCTCATGAACAGTGTCACTGTGATTTTCTTAATGTGTCCCATACATTGAGTTCGCACACCGACTGCGCCATTGTGCGCCTACAGCGGAAACACGCTTTGGGCAGGATGTGAAAAATGACAGCTGTACTGCTCATGAGGAGGTGTGGTAAAATGGCAATGTTGAAAATCTGGAGGAAAATATTGAAAATTCATAAACTTACGAAATGCGGCGTGAGGGAACCGCGCAACGCACACGCCAGAAACAGTCATTTTTAGGAATTTTCACCAAATCTTCAACACTGCCATTTTAAGACCTCTGCTCATGATCAGTGTCACTGTGATTTTCTAAATGTGTCCCATACATTGATTTACGCACACCGACTCGCCATTCTAAGCTACATGAAGGATACGTGTTAGGCAGGATGTGAAAAATGACAGCTATACTGCTCATAAGGAGGTGTGGTAAAATGGCAATGTTGAAAATCTGGAGTGAAATATTGAAAATTCATGAAACTACGAGCCTGCGTAGGAACTGTGGCAACATGCTCGTAAAACAGTGATTTTTGAATTTTTGCACCAAATTTTCAACATGGGTTTTGGGATCCTTCTCATAAATGATGTCACTGTCATGAAAGATGGACCTCAAGGGTACTCACAGCGACTGCAAAATCACCTTCGGGCCCCAACAACACTAAGACAGTGACATCATTCATGAGAAGGGGTCCCAAAAACCCATGTTGAAAATTTGGCAAAATTGCCTGAGATATGCAATAAAGTTGAAAACCCCTCTCTAGCCCATTATACAGCTTACCGCATTTCCTCAGTTCGCGGTCGGCTTTGAAGAGTGCAGGCGTGTTCCCGGTCCACGAAGATCCGTCGCACGAGCTCTGGAGGTAAGCATGGGGTGTGGGGTGTGGGAGGCTGAGTGCGCAGTGGGTGGGTGCGGGTTGTGGGAGGGGGGACTGGGAGAGCGCCAGGGACCGCTTTTGGTTTACAGGTCAAAAAAAGACTACGTGGGCGTTTGCCACGCTGGGGTGGGCTCCCAGTGCGGCAGAAGGATGGCTTGGGGCCGTGGAGCCGACGGAGTTGGGCACCTGTCGGCAAACAACGCTGATTTGCCACGCTGGGGTGGGCTCAGCGTGGCACCAAAGATTTTGGGAGGGGCGTGAATGGGGGCGGGCGTGGCGTGGTGTTTGTATGACAGTGGTGGTTTCTTTGAAGCAAAGACCACCGCTGTCATACACAGCTCCCGCACCCATTGGTGCAGAACCGCCACGCCTGCTCAACAGAGCACTGGATTGAAAGGGAGAGGTACACCTCCAAAGTGTGCTACTCTCCCAAAACGTTCCTTGCGCATGCGGGCAATCGAACGTAAAAATAAAACACCCCCAAACAGGCAGGATGACACACAGGGAAGATGAAATAAGGCAATCCTTTGTACATTATTACCAGCAACTGTATACACCACAAAATTCATCAACCCCAGAACAAAGCCAGGACTTTTTAGAGAATCTAAATCTACCAAAACTAACCAACTTACAAATACAGAAATTAAAAGCTCCAATTGCAGCAGACGAAATACAAACAGTGATGGCTAATCTTTAAACTGGACGTTGCCCAGGCCCGGATGGGTACACTGGAGAATGGCACAGGTCCTTTCAAAAAGAGCTATCCCCCAAACTTCTTCACTTAGAGAGACAGCTAAGGTTAAGCCCCATCCCTTATCGTGGGAATATGCCACCATTGCGGCAATCCCTAAACCAAATGGGAACAAATTGGAACTATCCTCATAATGACCGATATCCATCCTAAATTCTGATTATAAAATTTTCATGGCTATCTGGGCTGCTAGATTTGAAAACATCCTTCCCACAATAATACATTCTGACCAAGCAGGATTCATTACACAAAGAAACACAATGGATAACATCAGAAGGACTCTAATTCTAATAGAATACATCCAAACCCAAAACCTGCCGCTTTTATAAGCCTAGACACAGAAAAAGAGTTTGACCGGGTCTACTGGCCATTCTTATGGGATACATTAAGAGCATTCAGATTCCCGGATTCATTCCTCTCGTGGCTCAAGCAAATTCACCTTTCCCCAAAAGCATATGTACACATAAACGGGGGATTGTCCTCACCATTTCCGCTTTATCAAGGTAACTGACAAGGATGTCCCCTATCCCCCTCCGTTGTTTGTGTTGTATATTGAACCTCTGGCTGTTGCCTTGAGAACATCAACAAAAACACAGGGAATCCCCTTGCATCACACCGAATATAGAATTAGTCTTTACACGGATGACATTCTTCTCTCCCTTATATCACCTTCCAACTTGATTACTGATACATGGAGACTTCTAAAAAGTTATGAAGAACTAGCGGGTTTTAAATTATATATGTCTAAAACAAAGGCCTTATTATACAATTACTCCCCACCGAAAACCCTAAAGCAAACTCTGCCCTTAAAATGGAACGCCACTAAAATGAAGTGCTTAGGAATACAAATACCTCAGAATCTACAGGTTATAGAATTAATAAACTATGAACCCATGTCCATCTTGGTCCAAAAGGACCTAGATAAATGGTCACAACTTCCCTTAACACTGTTTCAATGCTTTGAGACAATCCAGATGAACGTATTACCCCGGCTTTTATACCCGTTTCAAAATATACCATACTTCCCATCTCTAGATTTCTTTAAGTCCTGGGATAATATGATTTCTTCATTTATTTGGAACAAAAAAAAAAAACACGAATTCGGCTATCCGTGCTGAAACTATCATTGGCCCAAGGAGGAAC
This sequence comes from Neoceratodus forsteri, assembly GCA_016271365.2. Classification (NCBI taxonomy): domain Eukaryota; kingdom Metazoa; phylum Chordata; order Ceratodontiformes; family Ceratodontidae; genus Neoceratodus; species Neoceratodus forsteri. The sequence goes on along the minus strand of CM028131.1, from coordinate 1,409,191,646 downwards.
AATCTTCCAGATCTTAAAAGATATGCAGAGGCAGCATTTCTGCGTATACTTTTACTCTGGCTTTCAGACCAATATGAAGCCCCCTGGAAGAAACTGGAGTTCCATCTGAATGATCTATATGACATTAAAAAAAATCCTATTTTCTTCCATAGGGAAAACTCCTCCTCTAAAAGACTTCACAGAAATCACTTTGCATGTCCTCAGGATCTGGTTTCAGCTTCGTAAAAAAGAACCATTTCAAACAATATATGGATATTGCAAAGTGATTTCTGAGGACAAACTTTTTATTCTGTCTTACACGGACCTATCCTTCTTCCGTTGGAGAAGATTGGGCCTAGAACATGTTTTTCAGTTTTTGGGTCCAAATGGAATTTTAACATTTGAGAACCTAGGGCAGAGATTCAACGTATCTAATGCAGACCATTACCGATACTTTCAAATTAGAAATCATATACTCAGAAACCATGTTATACATGTTATACCCCAATTCCTCCTCTTTTGAAACTGTTCTCGTATCATTCCCTTGGCAATCATCTTATTGGAAATCTATATAAAATTATGAGAAACCTTTCCAATGAATCAACAGATTCAATACTAGAAAGTTGGAACAAAGATTTCAATCTCAACATATCAAAGGAAAAATGGGCCACTACAGCTCTGAAGGCGCTTAAGTTTACCCAGTCACACATATGGAGAGAATACTCGTGGAAGTGTAGGTCCAAATACTTCAGATCCCCGGCACGGCTGACGAAATACCTGCCAGCAGAATATGGGCACTGCTGGAGAGGATATGGGTGTAAATTGGCTGATTTTGCCCACATAATGTGGCAATGTCCACTATATGGATCACTCTTCAAAAGGAGATCACAGAATGTCTGGGAGAAAGTGTAGAATTAACGGCAGAAGTGGTTCTGTTGGCCATTTACCCAGATCGCTCCCCTCCGTGGACAAAGTCTCTGTTACCCACCTTTCTGCTAGCAGCAAAAAAAATCACACACAAAAAAATAGATGTCAAAGGACATCCCCACCATACATGACTGGAGGCGTATCATGACTATAATATATCAAATGGAAAGTCTGAAAGCAAAAATGAATAACCACTCTCCAACTGTTACCAGGTTATGACAAAGATGGATTTTTTTTTCAAATTGAATAAGCTTTATTTAGCACACCAAAAGAAGGAACAATATTCAAAAAAAGTTTGTAGAATATGGTTACACTAATGAGCAATAACAGAGACAAAAATAAACCAAATGGTGTACGATTTAAATAAAGTCTTACATTCCCTTCCTCCACTACTACCCTCAAATCCCCCTCCAACCCCTCCACTGGAGGATACCCAGAAGAATAGAACTAGTTGGAATGATTTGAATTGTCAGGGAAGGAGGCACCTGTATTATAATGGGAATATTTAGGATGTCAGTAGATCCTGAAGGGGTTCCCAAATATTTTGGTAATGTGAGAGTCGGCCAGCCATACTGGCAATAAGGTGCTCAGCTTGCAGGGCAAATAATATCTCCTTGTGCCACTCAAGATATTGAGGTATCCCTTTATCAAGCCAATGTCGCAGGATAACTTTCTTTGCACATACAGAAATCAAGGCCATATGTATTTTCCAATTCCCAGCCAAGACGTTAGTATAGTCCCCCAAAATGCATATTTCAGGGAGGAAAGCATTATTCAATCCCAAGAGGGGATCTAGATGGGTTCGAATAGAGTTCCAAAAAGGGGACACTCTTTCACAGGACTATAGAATATGGAGTAAATTGCCAGGCTCTTTACCGCACCTGGAACAGAGGTCATCCGGGAGTTTACCTATTCTATGCAGACGAACAGGAGTATAGTACAGGTTGTGAATAATATTAAACTGCATAAAGTGGTATTTGTCCCATTTGATAAATTTATAAAGGTGTTTCCAGATAGTGGTCCAGTTCCTGGGAGTATCAGATGGTGGAAGGGAGTGGTCCCAGCAATAAACTCTTGGCCCCTCATTGAAAGCCAGGAAATCTTGTGGCGCCCGATAGTAATACAATATTTTATGTGAGACAGGAGCCTGATGAATGAGAGGGACAATTAAGGTAGTTAATGGACTAAAACATGGACCACTGCCAAAATGTTGCAGAAGCGTATGTGAAAGTTGGAAATATCTAAAGCACAGGGAGGTGGGCCAGTGATATTTGATACAGGCATCTTGGAAGGATAACAGTTTTTGATTGAAGGTGAGATCGTCAATCGATCACACCCCCATACAGGGCCAAAACTTCTCAGAGAGAAGCTGTCCAGCTATACAGAAATTTGGATTCCCAAACAATGGTTGGGGTATGTCTTTGTATGGACAGACTTTATAAAAAGAGCAGAGTTGCAAGTGAACCCGTAGGGATGCTTCCAGAGGGGAAACTCGTAGGGACGGGGGAAGTTTCTTCTTTGGGAAATAAGGTAGGGAGTGAATATCCAAACCATTACCCGAACACAGAGAATGTTCAATGTCCACCCACTGCGGAATATACTGCCTAGGGGAGTCACTTCCTGGTGTTCCCACCCAGTAGGAAAGCCGAATGAGGTGGAGGACCAAGTAATACAAGAAAAAGTTTAGAGTCTGCAATCCTCCATCCAATTTAGTGTGCATAAGCTTTACCATGTCATAAAAATGAAGAGAGAAGTCGGTGGACCCGATTAAACCACATTTGGGAAAGGGCCGAATTAAACATCTGGAGCTGGTACAGTAGTCTAGGGAGAATATTCATTTTTATGATATTCATACGGCCCCATAATGTCAGAGGAAGTAAGGACCAACGATCTAGATCCACTTTAAGACGGGTCACTAGGGAATCTAAATTAAAATGACGCATTTTAGAGGGAGAAGTACTAAGATACATTCCTAAATATTTCAATTTATTTGGCGTCCAGATCAAACCGAGATGCGCTGTATCAGCTTGGAAGGTAACATTGTTCAGAGGCATAATTTCCATTTTAGCAAGATTTAACTTGTAGTTAGAAAGAGCACCAAACTGAGAGATAATCTGAAGGGCAGCAGGAAGGAATGTGGCAGGGGAAGAGATGTGTAACAAAATATCATCTGCATAGACAGAGAGCTTGTATTCTGTTCGCCCAATTGGAATGCCCGAAACCTAAGGGGAAAGAATAATTTTGCGAATGACAGGTTCCAAGAAAAGATTGAATAAATAGGGAGAGAGTGGACAGCCCTGCCTGGTGCTCTGGTGAAGGTGAAATGGCGATGATAATACTCCGTTACACAGGATTTGGGCTGTCGGGAAAGAATACAGCACCCTGATCCACTGAATAAATGCTTGGGGAATACGATATTTAGGAAGTAGTGTAAATAAGTAATCCCATGAAACACGGTTGAAGGCCTTTTCAGCATCCAGGGACACCAAGGCTGCAGGAGCAGAGGAGTCCCTGGATACTGAAAAGAGATAGGACAGTTTCCTAAGGTGGTCAGCCGACAGTCTACCCTGAACAAAACCAACTTGTTCTCTACTGATGAGGGAGTCCCACACAAGTCCTAACCTACATGCCAAAATTTTAGCCAAAATGTTCATATCAGCATTAATAAGAGATATTGGCCTATAGTTGGAGACAAGTAGGGGGTCCTTGTCAGGTTTAAGTAGGACCACTATGGTTGCCGCCATCAGAGAGGAGTCAGAAAGACCATTTGTAAAAATATAATTATAGGTATCAAAGAGAATAGGAGCCAATTGATCTTTACAGGATTTGTAAAAATTAGTGGTAAAACCATCCGGGCCAGGTGCTTTGTCTGCGGCCAGAGAGTCAATAGTTTGGGTAATTTCTATTAGAGTTAATGGAGCTTTTAAAACGGTAACTTGTGAATCTGTCAGCTGGGGAAGGGGCACATCCTGCAAAAAGGAATCTACCTGGGCTGAAGAAAAAGAAAGTGAAGGGGGGGGCATATAGATTCTGATAAAAAATTCTGAAGGAATCAACAATATCTCGTGGGAAAGTGAGGAGACAGCCAGATTCAGTATGGATAGAGGCTACAATTCTATCCAACACTTGGGAGCGTAACCGAAGGCCAAGCGGTTTCCCCACTTTTTCTCCCTGGTCAAAATATTTTACCTTTGAATGAAGCAGGAGATGTTCCACTTTTTCCCCTAAAATGGTATTATACTGAAATTGGAGATTTTCCAATCGTTTCCACTCAGATTGAGGGGAGGTCTGGGAAATCCGTTCCTCTAGGGCACGTATCTGGGATAACAAGGAGGATAAGGTAGCAGAGGTTTGTTTTTTTCGTGTAGTTGCTAAACGGATCAGCTCCCCTCTAAGAGTACATTTCAGGGCTCCCCATAATATATCCAGAGCAGGCATGGAGGAGGAGTTAATCTCCATGAAGGAAGAAATAAAGGATTGAAGGTGTTGTAGTAGGACACCAGATTTAAGTAATTGGTTGTTTAGGCTCCAAACGTTATCTCTGTTCAGAGAGGGAGTGAGCTGGATATGCAAAAGGGTAGGGTGGTGGTCTGAAATTACCTTGGCTGAGTAATGACATAATATAACCCCAGGCATGCACTCTGCCCCTATTAAAAAGTAATCAATACGAGAATAGGAATTATGTGGAAGGGAGTAGAAAGAGAAATCCCGAGTATCAGGATGCAAGGCCCTGCATGGGTCTACCAATCCCACGGAGTCTATCAATTCCCGGAGAGCCAGTTGACCACGAGAAAGTGCCAAACGTGCCTTGCCAGATCTGTCAAGGTCACTGGACTGGACTAAATTCCAATCTCTCCTGAGTACAATAGGGTGGGATATCCACGGAGCTAAGACGGACATCAAGGTGGTGAAAAAATGTGGATCATCAGCAGTGGGACCGTAAATAGCCCCAAGTATGATTTCCAAGTGGCCCAGTAAAGCCCAGAGAATTATATATCGACCTTGTGGATCTGTAACCTCTTGGAGGAGGTGAAAAGGTACACTCTGAGCAATTAAGATAGCCACCCCCTTTTTACGGGTATCCAAGCCAGCTCCGAATGCATGTCCCACCCAGGACTGCCTAAAAAGGAGGACCCGGGATGGGAGTAAGTGTGTCTCCTGCAAGAAGACCACATCTGCCTGTAACTTCTGTAAATGAAGCAATACCTTAGTCCGTTTAGTAGGGGACTGGGCACCCTTAATGTTCCAGGTACAAAACTTATAGTCATTGTGATATAGTAGCTGGAAATCAGAAAGCATGGGTAGGTGCAGGGAAGTAAACATATAAGTGATATTTGACTGCTCTGACAATATCCATCTCCCGGAAGTGCCTTCCCTCCAGTCCATTCCTCCGGTGGTGCCCACCCCTCACACCCAAGACCCAAAAACCCTCATCCAACCCCCCCTTTCAACTGTACAACACAACCATAGTAATGGAAGGATCAAGATGAAGCCCCCCCAATTAAGTAATAACCTATATGACCAACAAGAAAAAAACTCCAATAATACCAACAATTAGAAGTATCCTAACCCCCTTCCCCCCTTCTAATCGGTTCGTGAAGGCACCAAAGATCAATGCCATACCTAACCCCACGACCGCTGCCCCACCTGCCCAGTACTAAAACTCCTATAATAGCCTAAGAAGAATGATAAATCTGTCTAAACTCGGGTCCTTAGGGAGGAGAACCTCACCCATCCAAAATTACTAGGTACCCAGAGGTGGACCCCACCTTGTATCTACTTTGGGGTATTATACCAGGGTTACCAATAAGTTATAAGGGTATATAACATTGTTAGTAGCAAACTATAATATAGGAACACAGACAAAAAGCACTGTAGTTCAGTACATAAGTAAGAGCTGAACAATATGTCTGAAACTGTGTACAAGAGTAATTAGTAAATATCAATTGAACATAAATATGACAAGGTAATGAGCTCTAGGTAAACAACAAGAGTTAATGAAAAAACGAAAATGTGCCTGGTGCTCCAAATTTCTAAACAGTCTCGAGCTAATAACCCCCCTAAATTACAAATAAGAAATAAATTAGCGGTGCAACCAATTGGGGGTTACAGAATCAGTACACAATGTAATACAAGTTGCCTTGCAAATCCAGAAGGCATTGGAGCACAATAGGGGGAAACATATGTAAGAACATGGATGAAAGGAGACCCTGTTGAGGTCCTGCATCTATGTAGTACTAAAAGATTTAGGTCTGCTGATGCAGGAAGGAGCCCACGGCAAGTCAAAAAAAAAAATTAATCTTTTGTGCTAGTCAATAACTTGAAAACAATTTCTATTGGCTCTGGGTCCTGAAGGTCAGTCATCACTCCGTTTGAGAAATGCAGGAAAGGCAACAGAGAAAGGCAAAATAAGGGACATCTACTGAAGGAATAACTCAGTATAGGGCTACAGGGTAGAGATCACCCAAAAGTCCATGAAGGCATCCCTGGAAATAAAATAAAATTCTTGCCACTTATAACTCTAGTTCCAGAAGAGGCACGTAGAAACCATAAACTGCCATCAGAGTTCCAAAGAAATAAAGTTCTGGGAAGAAAACCAAGAAGTAGCAATTCAGCAGCCGATGTTGCACTGCTTAGGTTAACTGACAGCTATGTAGTTATGACGTGAAATATGCATCAGCCAGCTTTAAACAAGTCCGGAAGGAGGGACTGAAGCTCCTTGGAGGCATGAGCAGAGTCCTCAAATGTGTGCCAGGTATCCTGCAGACGAACTTGCAACCGGGCAGGATATAGCATTCGAAATTTGATCCCAGCTGATATAAGCTTAGAAAAGGTTGGGTGAAAAGATGCCCTCTTTTGTCTAACTGTAGCTGGGAGGTCTTGTGAAAACCGGAGTTTATAACCTTCCCAGGTGATAGATTGAATGTCCCTGATCTTAGCAAACACATATTGTTTGTCGAGGTAGTTTAGGAGACGTAAAATAAGGGGCCGAGGAGGTGTGCCAGGTGGAGTTCTAGGGCGCAAGGCCCGATGTGCCTGTTCTATCACATATTACGGCCCATTAGGTGACAGTCCGACCAGCTTGTCTAACAACTTTTGGGTGAATATAATAGGCGCGGAACCTTCTGCATCCTCAGGAAGTCCTAAAATCACCAAGTTATCACGCCCTGCTTCTACCCCTCAAGATCTTCTAATTTCAATTCCATCTTGTGCAGGCGCTGGCGGAGTGAATAGACTTCAGGGTCCAGCTGCTCTCGTCATTTCTCAAGGGATACTAACCTGGCTTCCACATCACCAACTCTCCGAGAAGTATCACTAATGTCTTTTCGGATTGAAGTGAGTTCTACAGCAAGGGTGGTAAGTGAGTCCTTAATTGGTAGTAGCTCTCACCATTTCTCAAGGGATACTAACCTGGCTTCCACATCACCAACTCTCTGAGATGTATCACTAATGTCTTTTTGGATTGAAGTGAGTTCTACAGCAAGGGTGGGAAGTGAGTCCTTAATTGGTAGTAGTTCCAGTAAAAATCGTTCCTCCGAGAGCAGAGTAGGCCCTTGTGTCTTAGAAGGAGCCTGACCCGAGACAGCATTGTGGCCTTTAGATTTCTTTGGGACCTTCTCTGGAGTCTGAGGAGGTGTATGACAAGGGAGACTTTGACACATCTCTGCATCCATCTCAAGAGAAAATATCTTAACAGAAAGTTCACCTGCATCCACTGGAAACAAAAACACAACTGTGGAAGTAAATATTTAGAAAAAATAGGCTATGAGATCTTAAAGAATAAAAGAAAATAGCCCGGGTGAGTGGGAGCAGGCTAGGAGAGCTGTTAGCGCGATCTGTGCATCACGTGACCCCATGGCAAAGATGGATAATACATCAGGTAGGAGTAGACCCTGAGTTTTGTCCATAAGAAGGGGGAAAGAGGAAGGGCAGGGGGGGATCTTAGTAATTTTGTTCTCAGCTCTCGCATGGAATGTTGTCTACTTGCATAGTCTCCTTTTCTTTGCAGCGTTAGTCATTCTAAAACATAACTGCAACATGTAGTTGATACTTGATTGTTGATACATTATGAAAGTTATACTGAATCATAAAACAGAACATCATTATATGCACCGTGTCTCATAAAATTAATGGAAAATCCTAATAAAAAGAAATAAAAAAAAAGAACACAAGGGCATGAGTGGAAGCTGATTGGAGGAGGTTCAAGAGGGAAGTGAGAAAGTTTTATTTTACAGAAAGAGTGGTGAAGCCTTTGGAACAGTCTGCCAGCTGATGTGGTGGGTGCCAAATCTATCAATGCTTTCAAACACGGCTGGGTAAGAGTGAAGGACTTGGTGGTTGCTCAGGGTGGTAGCGGTATGTAGGGGAGCATGGTGGTGGACAGTGTGGGTTAGACCCTGTATGAACAATAGATCCTGGGTTTGTTAGGGTTTTATGGCCAGACTGGATGGACAAGTGGTCATTTTTTGCTGACATTGTCTAGGAGCCATGGAACAATCTGCCAGTGATGTGGTGGACACCAAACTATCAATGGTTTCAAACACAGCTGGGACAAAGTGAAGGGCTTAGTGGTTGCTCAGGGTGATAGCAGTAGGGTGGAGAGCATGGGGTGGATAGTATGGGTTAGAACCCTGGGTTTGTTAGGGTTTTGTGGGCAGACGCATAGGTCCCATGTTTCATCAACTGGAACGCTGGTCACTGCGGCCGAGTGTGGGGGGTGTCCAGGATGTCCAGTGGGGTATCGGGGTGTCGAGTGGTGGGGGCAGGGTGTTGTCGAGCACAGGGGGTGCCTTAATATGTGGAGTAACATACCCCACCAATAGTCAACACTGTAAGTTAATCCATGTTGATGACCTGTGTCTTCACATGCACTATCTGAAAGAGTAACTACTCCTGAGCCAGCACCTCACGGCCCCTCAAATCAGCAGAGATGCAACATGTTTTTCCAACAGCACAATATAAATGATGAACTATAGCTAACTGGGGGATAACCCAGGCTCAGGGAGACAGCTGTTTGACATACACACTACTCTGGTCTGCCTTACTTTCTCTCTGCAACCTGTAGCCACCCACATACAGTGCACTCAGTATAGCGCAGTGGTTTAAGGCTTTGAGCTGCAAATTCGGAGACCTGGGTTTGAATCCCACAGCCCCTACTTACATACTGTGTGACCCTGAGCAAGTCACTTAACTTCTATGTGCTCCCAGGTCGCACCTGTAAACAAGCTTTCAGCTTAGTGTGCAACTCCTGGTTAAACAATTGGAAAAAAAAAAAAAGTATCTGCACTTTAAAGTGTGCTACTTTAGAAATTAAATGTTTTGTTTTTATTCCCCAAAGTTCATTTTTTCAGAGAGTCCCCCCCCCCACCTCAGTTGTCAAGACTACTGCAGATCGAGCTGCCGATCAGCCCTCCCCAAACTGGATCCATCACGGTCACCTCACATTAAAAGTTCTGCCAGATTTGCAGACACTCACTCTGTCTAGCTCTTTTATACCTCATGTACTAGTTCAGGCAGCGTTTGCAAAGAACTTACTGAGAGTGTGATGACAGTACCGATTTGGCCCTTACCGAAGAACATCAGGCTTTTGTAGGATTGCCTTCCACACGCTGCACGCAGGGCCACATCCTGGACCACTGACTCCCGCGGCTGAAAATTTGTGGAACTGCTTCTTACTCATTTTAGTAGCAACCAACACCTCCTCTTCATTCCTCGCCGACTCCTTGGACATCGCCGCAAAAAAAAATACTAGCATTTTCAATGTAATTTGACCTGCAACTGCTAGCATAAGCCTCTGATCTTCGAATCTACTCTGCCCGCTCAAAAGAGTACATCCACATGCACAGGAGGATGTTTATAGTGTATGGTGGAATGTCGTTCTCCACCGAAATCCATCGCTGTCGAAATGTTGTTCTCCTACACTAGTGACGTTCGCAGTGCAGCAGAACGATTTTTTTGTTCTACTGCACTGCGCATGTCACACACTGTGTCCTCGAGCAGCATTTGACAGTTAGGGCTCACTCCATAGACAGGACACATAGCGAAAGCAGCAATGTCGGCGGCAGTACTAATGTTAGCGTGAAAACGTTCAAAATGTAAAGTTCTTTTTTCCTTCTAGTAACCCAGTAAAAGTGTTTTGAAGCAGAAACATGCTGTAGTGATTTTTTTCCCCCCAAAAAACGACGTTCCACCATACACTATAAAGAAAAGTGCATGGGGAATAGTTGACAACAGGGCTAATCTTTCACCTCGTTGGCACTATGGCGCCGGACTACCTCTCGAGCTGCGCTCTCGAGGTAATCCATCGTCATAGTGCCAACTCGGTGAAAGAATAGCCCTGTTGTCAACTGTTCCCCATGCACTATCCTATATGTAGCTGCCTACTGTGTCAGAGCCAGGCAGCCGGGAACGAGCGTCATAAGGGCACGCTCACTGACACAGTGCGCAGACGTGGAGGAGAAGCTGTGCAATTAGTGGGTCTGGCAGTCAATTGTGCAGGTGAGTGAGTTTCTTGGTGTTTTTTTGGATCAAACCCGCAAAATGTGGGTCATTTGGGGAGTATGAGACTAGATGGTCTTTTCCTGCTGTTATTGCCTGTGTTTCTATGTTTAGTCCAGCAAGCATAAATCTGAAAAGTAAAGCAGCATAGGCCCCATTGCAAGCCAAATTCCACCTGTTAACTGACATATCCAAAAGTAATGGAAAAGTCACAGTATTCAGTTCTCTTTGTCTTCAGGAGTTAAAGTCTTGGCACCTAAATCCTTTTTTATTATCTGTGACACCAAACCTCCTGCAACCTTTGGGTCCCAAAAATGGTAAATTTTCATGGTATAGTCACTCTTCAGCCTTTCTATGTACTGTGTTCTATGGGAAAGGCCGAACTCCTGAAGCAATCTGTGTACGGCATCAAAAGCCTTGTGACATATCTTAATTTGCAAAGCTAAAGTCCAGAAAAAAGAAAATTCTGTCCACATCTTCTATGACTCTAGTTCTAACATCTGAACCACCTTCAAAATTCGGTTCAGTTCAAGAGCCCCAGCTGTGACCACAAGAGTCCTTGGATTGTTGGAGGAATCAAGACTCCTCAGTGTTACATGGTACGCCCACAGTGCAATCACAGCAGGATCCAAACTGAAATGAGACCTCAGCCAGTCTTTGATAAATGCCACTGGATTCTCACCTTCCAACACCCTCAAATTTACAGCCCACACTTGGTTTTCTAAATTCTCAATGCAGAATCTTAATAATTAATTTTCTTGTGCCAGTTCTTTCTTAACTGCCAATGTCTTCCCTGCCAGCCCCGATGACTCCTTTGCCTTGACCACTGCCGAGGATGTTTGTGACTTGCATACCGGCATTCTGGTTGAGAAATCAAGCACCTTTTGGTGGAGTTCCATAAGGTGGCAGTCCATCACCTTTACTGCCTGGCACACATCCTGCAATATTGGCTCTGGGGTCACAGTATCTGTAAAAGTGGAGGCCTCCTGCATGCCGACAGCTGCAATGGATGCCTGCTGCCTGTCTTTTTTTTTTTTTTTTAAACTCTATTTTACCACTGACCCAGGAAACTCTCTCTGGCATCCTCCTTTTCACCCTGCTCTACCTTTGTGCTCAAGAGGCCTCCGACTTCCTGGCACCAACCTGGCTATCCCCCTGGCTCTGAGCTCCCCGAAGTAGGGCCACCCTATCCACCCAGGATGCTCTATCTCTTAATTTGGGCCAGGTTGGGCTCGGCCCAGGAATGGAGGACGACTGGTGGTGGAGTGTGGCTGGGTGGACGGATGTGCCGTCGCCTATCCCCGGATGGGGATTTTCTGTTATGTTTTCCCCAGGAGTGCACACGTGCCATGATGTCCCGCCAGAAGGCTGCTCAAGGCTGACATCTGCCGTGACTCCCGCCCTTCTGCCTGGCTGGTGAGCCCTGCTGTACTCCCGATCTCCATCGGGGGTCACGAGGGCACTGAGCAGCACCAGGATCCCTCCCAGGGAGAGGAGAGCTATCCTCCAGATGCTCGATCCTCTCTCTCCCCTGCCGACCCCCGGCTCCCCGAGTCCGTCCCTGAACCCGGGTCACCAGCGTGGCGCAGCGTCCAGTGCCTCAACCCCAGCGCCACCGGGATGGCCCTCCTGCTGCCTGTTGTACTGCTTGAGTTGGCATCTTGTTCTTTTTTTATACTCCCCATGGAAAATTCACTCAATAAACAGTACTACCACAGGCCAAAGGAAAAGAAATTAACTATGTAACTATGTTCATTTATTTTAAAACCAAATTCTGTCAATTTTATGTATAAACAGCGTGATATAGAACATAAGAATTTGACGGCAGATGGGGACCGAGTGGCCCATCTAGTCTGCCCATGAACTTACCCCCCTCCCCTATATTTTGCTGTTACTGTTTACACCGTAGTGCCAGTCTCATGCGTGTTAAATTAATTCACTGTCTTTGCTGTCAGCACCTCTGATTGCAGGTTGTTCCATGTGTCTATTACTCACTCCATATGTAACTCCCCCCTTGGGGGCGTACATTAATTTCCCCCAGTATCTCCCATTTTCTCCCAGTGCCTGCTGGAGTCCTGCTCATCTTCTGCTGCAGCCCAAGTCTTTCTGGTGCTCCCCAGACGTTTCCCTGAGCAGCCCGTATAATTATTTTAGCCCTGCTTGGGCTTAGGTTTAAACCTTGAGTCACCAGCCTGCTTGCGAAAGAGACGACTGTGCATGCGCAAGTGGCGCCTTTGTTGTTTCCAACCACCAGTCTAGCGGTCGATCAGGGAGCTCTACAATGGTCCTGGTGCCTCTCTTCAGACCATTGGTGTCCGGTGACCTGAATGCTGCTGCAGAGAAGCCGCTTAAGGTTTTTTAAAATAAGTTTAAGAAAGGGCATCATTTGGGGCTAATTAATATGCATGAGCCCCTTATTAATATTCACAAGCTGCTACCTGCCGCTTGGGGGGGACAGTATTTCGGCGACAGCAAGAGTACCGGAACTAAATGCATAAATGTGGGCTCATTAAAGAGAACACTGTTGGGGTTATCTATCAAGGGGGAAACTGTAACTAAATAACTTCATTTCTGGCTGCACCAGAACTTTAAACTTGTGAGAGTGCATAAACTGAACAGTATCTTTAATGGCAGCCACCATCTTGTCAGCTTGCTAGCCAGTCACGAACTGGGATTTCTGCCAGAGCCTTATGGGACAGTACGGAGGACTTTGGGGAAAAAAATCAGGGACTAGTTTCTGGCGCCTAAAAAGTAACCGAGAGGACTAGAACTGTTGCAAACAGCTTGAACAGCCAATCGGATTCCTTTGATTTTGCCTTTATTTAAGACGGACAGTTTGAATTTCAGTGAGTCTGGGAGATCTGGTGGTGAGAGTCTGAGATCAATGGAGACTCCAGCTTGAACTACTGAGAAGAGAGGAGCTTGTAGGCTCTGCAGAGATCCGGCATGTGAGGGGCCTAGTTTCCTGGTATAAGTCCTGGGTCCCAAAGTGGGGATCGATTGCCAGGAACCGCCTGACTGCAAGATAAGAGGTTTGCTCAGCAAATCAGCTGACATTGTGAACCGGCCAGGAGCCAAAAGGGGAATCGGAGAGTTTGATGTTTCCAGAAGTAAATGTGCTGAATGCCTATTGCGGGTCAAGGCCTACTGTTCAGGGATTCCTGATTGCTAGAGAGGAGCCTGCCTTCACCAGTGATCGAACTGTCTACCAGCAGGAGGGGTCACCAGCAAATAAAGTGAATTTTGCCAGAGACAATCTGTTGAATTTGGGCCCAAGTCCATCCCGGCCCATGCCGCCTGTCCTTGTGCCAGCTCCAGTGTTATCGGTGAGAGACCAGCTTCAAGGATCCAGCCCCTGCGCAGAAAGTAATCGCAGTTTGCGGCCACCTTCAGAGAAAGGCCATGAAGTGGAGGTGAGCCGTGATGGCCTAGTTTCCCCATGTGCAGCAGCTTCCAGCATCAGGTCTTCATTTCGCCAGGCCATCCTGAATTGACCGGTACAGTGAGTAAATCCAGGGTAGCTCCCTGCAACAGGAACCTTAATTTCCCTATGGTATCATCTAATTGTTCACAGTTTAATTTCTATGGTTTCCAACAGACTAGGCTAGCTGGCCATGGATACAAATAATTTGTATTGCCTTGCATAACTTAATAATCATCTTCTTCAAGGGCCCCAATGTCAGCTGCAACTCCAGGCAACAATTCTGGCCAGCCAGCATAGATCCTGAGTACCCAGTACAGGGGTTTATTTAACTCTAAAAACTGATTAGCGTTTTGCTCATAAAAGTGCTAAATCTTTGTGAAAATGCATAGCTCTTGCCTCACTGTGTTTAACAAACACAGCACTTCTACGAAATCTATATGAATACTTTCTGTACAGTTAGTATAGTCCCAAGGAAAAAAACTGCTAATCAATTATTTAAAACCCTGCAGTAGGTAAGGGACTGCTCATCATAGAGACTAAATTGATGGTGTTTATTGACCTGGTTTTTAGAACTGTAATCATCTGCTTAAATTTGCTCCCTCTCCTTGTTCATGTCCCTTTAATAAACCTGATTTGCTGTGTTACTGTGAACCTAGCCTGTGAGCATATTATTACCTGGCTTAAAGTGATACGATCTTTACTGAATGTGTTAAAAGTGAACGCTGTATTGCAAACTATCTTTACATGGGGGTTGCAGGGCATACACGGGTACCAGAGACCCTAGTGGTAAGTGGGACAACTTCAAGCATATTGTTAATGCTTATTGCAAGCTGTATGGTAAATGCTACTAAAGGTCATTGTCTATATTAAGGTAATTGGTTACTAAGTGGGAGGGTGGGTGGTTATAGCTTCCCAGAGGGCTACACCAGGCTAGATAGGAACCCACGAAATTATTACTCTGGATAGAGGCACCAAAATATTGTGCTTACTGAGGGTAGGGAAACCCTGGTACTTATCAATTTTGAAACCAGGCCCCTCAACCTGTTGTTAGGAAGACAGGCAGGGGTAATAGTCCTTGGAGTAGCACCATCTAGGGGTTACATGTAAAAAAAGTACTTCCTGATATTGCCTCTAACCCTTCCCCCTCTCCGGCATAGGTTGTGCCCTCTTGTATGCACTTCCCCGTTTGCATGGAAGAGGTTGTCTACCTGAACAGTGTTTATACCCTTGATGAATTTGAACATTTCTATCATATTCCCTCTGTGCCTTCTCTGTTCCAGAGAGTACAAGTTTAGGTCTTGGTGTCTAGACTCATATGGCTTGTGATGGAGGCCCTGCACCATCTTTGTGGCCGTTCTCTGAATTGATTCCAAATGCTCTATGTCCTTCCTCAGGTGGGGCCTCCAGAACTGGACGCAGTACTCCAGGTGTGTCCTTGTCAGGGATCTACAGAGTGAAATGATCACTTCTTGTTTCCTGCTAGTTATTCCCCTGCCTACGCATCAAAGGATACTGCTTGCTTTTCGTGCCGTTTTTTCACATTGATTCCCCACTTTAAGGTTGTCCGATATGATTACGCTTAAGTCCCATTCAGTCCTGGTCTCTTCAAGTCGATGCCCATCTAGGAAGTATTAAGTTCTTGGGTTCTGTTTTCTCAGGTGTATAACTCTGCATTTTTTAGCATTAAATCTAAGTTGCCAGTCGTTGCACCGCTGTTCAAGTTTCTTGAGATGCTCCTTCATATTGGAGGATCCCTCCTGATTATCCACCATATTACACAGTTTTGTATCGTCTGCGAACAGGCAGACTTTACCCTCAAGACCATCAGCAATGTCACTGATGAATATATTGAAGAGGACTGGACCCACTGACACCCCTTTAAAATCCTACTACTGTTTACATGCACCACTACCATAACCACAACATTTATCCCTGCTGAGGACTGCACATAAGTACTTGTTCACTGCATGTCCGTTATACACCCTTGTGCTCCATCCACCCATCCACTTTAGGAACCCGAACAATACAGCCATTCTAGTCCTTTTTATTGCGAAAGGCCTGTTAGGTAGCACAGTCTCACAGAGCCCACCACTGCACCCACCCTCCAAAAACCTGCATGGTGAAACAGTTCATGGCCTGCTGTGCATTGACACCCACTGACGGCACTGAGCTGCACACCATTACCAGAAACGCTCTCCAGGCTTGCATATTCACACCACCTACGATCACAGTCCCTGTGCTTAACTATGTGTCCCCGGTGTCCAGTGACAGACACCATCACCTGTCAAGGTGAGTAGTACCATTTCCCTGGTGACCCATGCAATGTAACAGCCTCCACCACCACCCAACAAAACCTCCAACACACAATTAGCTGCTGTATGGTGGTAACCCCAACCACTTCTCAACCATACTGGTGCTGGCACACAGAACCTGGCGTATACTGGAAGCACACACACACAACACATGATGTATGTGCTGGAGTCTGTTGCTACCCACAAAACACTGAGGACACGTCATGGTGTAGTACCGGATGACATTTTGTGCACTGCTCCACCCCATCGATGAACCACAACAATACCAGAAAGGTCCTCCATGGTGTGTGGTGACACCTCCCCTTCCAATCAACCGTTAAGGTGTGTAGTAAGATGCCACTGTTGTGCAATGGCACCACCTCAGCACACAATCACATGTTCACCCTTCCCCCCTCAGATCCTCTGACACTCACACTTTGTTGGTCCCCCCTCATCGGTCAGTCAGGCTTCACTCATCATTTCCCACAAATTTGAACCCCCCCCAAATACGGCACTCCTCCTCCTACTCCCTTGCCCCTGCCATACACAACTTTCTCTCTTCTAACTGGTTCCTGCTTCAACCCTCCTTAACTGTTCTCCTATACCTCTGCTCCTCTCCATGACTCACATCCCCTCTTAAACCTTCCTCCCCCCTAAGCCTGCTTCTCAGCACACTCTCTTCTCCCTTCACCGCTTACCCCCTCACTCCTACCCCCGACCTTCTTCCATTACCAACTTCCTTGCCCCTGCTTAGTTTTTTTTTTTTTTTTACTTACTCTTTATGCCCCCTTCTGCGCTACGCTGATTCTTCTTCGGGATCTCCTAGGCTGTAGTTCCCATAGTCCCGCCCCAGGTACCTCCCTCCGGGTGCTTGGCTAGCCTTCACCATCATGCCGTGGTTTGCCCCCCGGGCGGGGAGGAGAGGGACCCCCCAGATAGTCCCCCTCTCACACCTAGAGACTGTGTCGGAAGGCCTCACGAGCCCCATCTGTGGAGCCTGGTTAAGGGTTTTCTCGGGACAGCCGGGTCCCATCTACAGGAGCCCAGCGCAGGGTTCTTTCCACTTTTTCTCTGGTCCCGACCCCCCCGGACATCTGCACGCAAGGGGGGCCAAGAAGTGACGCATGTCTCGATGTGCTAACGTTCCGGCAGACGTCCGCCTTCCCCTTGTATGCTGTCTTGCTGCACCTCCACCCGTAGTCACCCAGGTGGCGGTATTGCAGCGGGACTCGCATCTCTCCCCACCCGGAGGAGAGCAGCCCCTGGGCGCTCGATCCTCCTCCCCCCGGCCAGCCCTCCAGCCGCCGAGTCTGTTCCTGAACCCGGGTCGCTGGCACCGCAAGCGGTAACTCCACCGCTGTGCCGGCGGGCTGGCCCGCCCCTGCTTAGTTTTGACCTCTAGAAGGGTTCTCAGCATCCTGGAGGGGTCTGGCACTGGGCAAGTCTCCTCCTCCTCCCCTCTCTCCTTTCTACCCAACTTGTCCTCACCTAAAGCTGCCCTCTGTCGCGATTCTTAGCACCCTGGCGAAGTCTACTCTCAGGTAAGTTTCTTCCCTCCTTCCTGTTTTTCCTTTTCTCTTCTATCCCCCCATTTCCCTCTGCACAACGTGTCCTCACCCAATTCCCCTGACAGGGTTCTCTTCATCCTGGAGGGGTGCAGCACTGGGCAATTACTCTTCCTTCACTCCCCCTCTGTCCTTTCTACCCAACTAGTCCTCACCTGATTCTGCGCTCTGGCAGGGTTCTTAGCATCCTGGAGTGGCCTAGTCTTAGGCAAGCTTCTTCTTTCCCTCCTCTTCCCTCCTTTCCCTTCATCCTTTCTCTTCTCTCTTCCCAATGTGTCCTCACCTAGTTCTGCCCCCTGGTAGGGTTCTCAGCATCCTGGAGGGGGTCCAGCACTGGAAATTACTCTTCCTTCCCTCCCCTTTCTACCTAACTCGCCCTCGCCTGACTCTTGCTCTCTGGCAGGGTTCTCAGCATCCTGAAGAGGCCTAGTCTTAGGCAAGTTTCTCCCACCCCTCCTCCTCCTTCTTCCCTTTACCATCCCCTCTACTATCTCTGCCCAACTTTTCCTTGCCTACTGCTGCCCCTTATTCTAAGTTGTCGCCTCATTCCGCAACTGGCACCGATTTCCACACTCTGAAGAGGCCAGTTCCAGGTATGACTCACCCTACCCTTCCCTACCCTATCCCTTACCCTCACCTCTCTCCTGCCCACCTTTCTACCCCCCGTACTTAAACAAAGGAATTAGTTCACCTAAGCTAATAACTTGCACTTTTTGTTCTGTCTGAGGGGCTCCCAGATTGCACTAGCCCCGTGTTAACTTGCCCCTCGCAACTAATTTTTTGCCCACTTTGCTCCAGTAATGTTCTCCCCATCATTATCCTCTCCTTCCCCCAGCTGGTTTCCGCTGTCTACCCCTCTACCCTCCTTGATATCCCCTCACTGCACCTCATTCATTCAATAACTGCTAAATGATCTGCCCCTTAACTGTGATCCATTACTGCAAGGAGTTGGCTCCAAGACTACATTAAATTTCTGTGCTATGTTCCTTGGATATGCCACTTATAATTAAATGCATATTCCACAGATATGATTTATTTAACTGTATGTCACAAATGCGACAGTATGATTATTTATGATAAAGCGAAAAGTGAGTCGGATTGCTAATAATCCACAAGAAAAGGTTTTAAAAAGAAAAGAAAACTGTTGCTGCTACCACCGATGATTCTCTCGTTAAGCGGGCAAGCAAGCCACCATGTTTTCTGCCCGCCCACAGAGGAAAAGCAGCCAATCAGAAGGCACGCTTTGGAAGATATGTGTGCACGCTCTTCAGCTTTGGTGATAATATTATCATTGAAGTGCCGAACGACAGTATTACGGCACCTGAACAATAGTATTATCAGTCAGGAACGGTAGTATTATCACTCCAGGAGTGATGGTATTACCAAGATTTTTTTGTATGCTTTTCAATTATATTATTTTAAGAATCCATATATTAAACAATGGTAACAGGCAGACAAGACAGTAATAACAAATGGATTTCACAGTTAATGTTACAAAAGTGCATGCGGTAAGAAGATTAGAGGCACTCCATGAGTGTGGTTTGGCTAGTTAGGTAGAGGCACTTTACAATCAGTGTCTGAGGTAGAGTCCAAGTCTATCAAGAGACACGGGTCAGAGGTGTACGCAGCCAGAGGTGGCTTTATCAAGAGCAGTAGAGAAGAAAAGTGAATGAGGTTGGGGGGAGAAAACAGAGAGGGGTGTACCAAGTTACATAGAGAAGCATCATCTGCAACCATGAGAGGTAGCTGACGGGGGAACCACAAATGGGCTGGGGATAGGAGGGAGGAAAGGTAGGAGGGAAGAAGTTACTAATTTCCCTAGATAAGCTGCAGATCCTAGTTAACCAACAGCCTACTTCTTCCTACCCCCCCACCAGAACTGCCTTATGTCCATCCCATGCATTCTTGAATTCCTCTGCTGTTTTTCACCCCACAACCTCCTCAGAAAGGCTGTTCCATGCATCCACCACCCTCCCTGTGAAAAAATATTTCCTTGCATTGTCCTTGAGCCTCCCCATCTTCAAATTGTGCCCCTTGTTCTTGCACATCTCTTTTTCTGAAAGATGCTACCCTCCTGGACTTTGTTGATTCCCTTGAGGTACTTGAAAGTTTCAATCATGTCCCCCCTCCCTCCTTTCATTGAGGGTATACACATTAAGCTCCATTAGTATCTCTCTTTGTAGGGCTTCTGGTGTAGACCCTGCACCATTTCAGTTGCCCTCCTCTGGACTGCCTCCATCCTGTCTATGTCCTTGTGGAGATGGGGTCTCCAGAACTGCACGCAGTACTCCAGATGGTGTCTCACCAACTGTCAGTACAGAGGGATAACAACTTCCTGTTTTCTATTGGTGATGCCTCTTCCTATACATCCCAGTATCCCCCCAACCCTCCTTACTGCCCTCTCGCATTCCTTGCTTACCTTTAGATAATCTGATATGACTACCCCAGGTCCCTTTCCATTTTTGTAGTTATTAGTATCCCCCCCCCTTTTGTACTCTTCCTCTGTTTTTTTTCCCCCAGATGCGCTACTTTGCACTTCTTTGCATTGAATCTAAGCTGCCATACTTTTGACCATTCCTCCAACCTTGCCAAGTCCCTTCTCATCCTTTCCACCCCCTTCTGTATCAACCCTGATGCAGATTTTTGTGTCATCTGCAAAGAGGCATACTTTTCCTTCCAGTCCTTCCGGAGTGTCACTTATAAAGACATTAAAAAGGACCAGACCCAGTACTGAACCCTGAACCCTGCAGTACCCCGCTAGTAACCCCCTTTCTTTGGAGTGGACTCCGTTTATAGTTACACTGGATATCTCAGCTGAGACGCAACATCTTGTTTCCAGAGGGGTCCTGCTTCTTCTCAGTTCCACAGCTAGGTGAGTGACTAACGCAGATCCAGCATCTATTGGTTACCAGGGCATTGGTGGAATATAATAACTGGCAGCCAGGGCACCTACATGTTGCTGCTATAGGGAAACTGCACTGTATGGGTACCAATGAAAGGGGCATATCCTAGCGTACAGCTGTCACTGCATGACTTGCTCAAGGTTACACAGTGAGTATGTGGGTTTAATAGAGTCTTAAGCTGTGATTTCCTCAGTGATAAAATTGGAAATGTTTAGGTGTGGAACACTCCGACACTATTCAATGAAGCAGAGTGACAGAGATGTAGGAACTCTTATACAAATTTTCTAAAAGGTGATGCAACTGGGGACTTAAAATCCAGACCACCATACACAGACCGAGCAAAACAATAAAAATCAGACTGGCTGGTCTGGAAGAGTTCAGGGAGTTGGGGAGGGGTCTTAGGCAGGTAGCACACTTAGTAGCCCTTTCTGAGGTGTTGCCAGTCTACGACGGGGTGAGGACAAGGTTCTCCACACCAGGAGCTTCAATGCATGGTTGAAGGAGTGGTGCAGAGAGGAGGGGTTCAGCTTCATTGAGGACTGGGGTTTTACCTGGAGGGATATAGGCCTATACAGAGGAGATGGCCTACATACATCCAGGAGGGGACCAAGGCCCTCAGTGAATGGTTTAAATGCTTCACTGGTATGCATTTAAACTAGCTGAGTGGGGTAACAGAAGGAAGCAGGAACAATCAATCTTCCCCCACTCCCCCCTGCAAGTGGAAGTGGTGAGTAGGATAGCAGCTAAGGGGGAGGTGCTGCTGGTGAGTGACTTCAATCTGCCAAATGTGGATTGGAGCATCCCGGCTGCAGCTTCAGCTAGGAGCAGGAATATCCTGGACTCCCTGTAGGGGCTGTTCCTCAGGCAATTAATGAGAGAACCCACTCGTGAGGGAGCAATATTGGACACAGTACTTACTAATGGGGACAGTGTTGCAACGTCACAGTGGGTGACCACCTGGGGACCAGTGATCACCAAACGGTGTGGTTCAATATAAGAACAGTGGCAGAGTCAAACCACATGAAGGTGATGGTCCTGGACTTCAGGAGGGCTGACTTTATAAAGATGGGGGAATGCCTTAGGGATGCCCTGGTGGGGTTGGGGGGGACTTGGGAAGAGTAGGGGAACAGTGGACAAAACTAGAAGGAGCTATAGTGAAGGCAACAAACCTCTGCATTAGGCAAGTAAACAAAAGCAAGAGGAAAAAAAGGCCGCTATGGTTCTCAAAGGAGGTGGCAAGGAAGATAAGGGGGAAAAAAGTTAGCATTCTGGAGGTATAAGGAGGCTTGGAGGGAGGAGGACAAGGAAATGTATCAGATGAAGCAGAGGGAGGGAGGGAGGAGGTAGGGAAAGCAGTCAGGTGCACAAAGGCCCAAATGGAGGAGAAAACAGCCCTGGCAGTAAAGAATGGGGGGGTGAGGCATTTTTCAGGTACGCAAGCGAAAGAAGAAAGACCGAGGGAGGGATTGTAAGACTAAGGAAGGAAGGAGGGGAGTGTGTGGAGGGAGACCAGAACAAAGCAGACATCCTAAGCAAATATTTTTGCTCAGTATTCACAGAAGAAGGGGAAGGAGGGGGACCATAGATAAGTGACAGCAACATCAATGGAAGGGAGGTGGACACTAGTCCATTTATGGAGGAGAGAGTCCTGAAGGAACTCACAAAACTGAAAGTGGACAAGACAATGGGGCCAGACAGGATACACCCAAGGGTCCATACTGGGCCCGCCGCTCTTCAGCATCTTCTTGAACCGCTTTCCATATGAGTGCCAAGGCAGTATCCTTCTATATGCGGATGATACGGTACTCTTTACAAGTAATGTGGATCCAGCACTACTTGAGAACCAACTTCAGAGAAACTTCTCCATAGTTGAAACCTGGTTCATGAAACAAAATTGCTCGTGAACTATAAAAAGACCAGAATCATGTTATTTACAACCACACATAACAAGCACAGATCTTACCAACTCACTATCGGAAATAACCTCAACACCCCCCCCCCAGACCTTGTTCATACATTCAAGTACCTAGGGGTGACACTCGACAGTAACTTATCCTGTGCAAACCATGTAGACCACGTGGTCAAAGCAGTCAGTACAAAATTATGCCTACTGTACTTTATAGACATAAACAATGCATGACTGCTGATTGTTGAAGCACTCAGACTTGAAGTAAATTGCTCAGTGACCTCCATAATAAATTATGGCCTGGTAGTCTATTGTGCTGCAACAGATGCCACCCTTTAAAGAATTTCAGTAGCCATAAATAAGGCCTGCAGACTTATCACAGGGGCCAACCGGCTCACCCACACCTGTGATTTATATGCCCAAGCTGATTGGCTCAGTCTTCATTGCAGAATGAAGTACCAGACCTGCCTGCTTGCCAAAAAGACATCTCTGAGCCTTACCCCCCTCAGGCATCCAAAACCTCCTGTACGCATCAAATAATCCCCGCCATACCAGAGAAACAATCAACTAGCCATTCAAAGTCCCCTTCTGTCAAACCTCGCAAGGGCAAAGATCGTTTGAATACTGTGCCTCTTACTGGCTAAATTACCTCTGCTGTGAAGTACTGGCTGAATCCAAAATTGGCCCTCTTAAGCAGAAATTGTGAGTCTGCCTAATTGCACTTAGTAGCTGTGACTGCAAAACCTAATTTCAACTTTAGCTGTCATTATACTCTGCCCATCTGTTGCACTTATCTCCTAAGGCATGTACCAGGGCACTTACCTCTACCCCTCTTCCCAACAACTCGGTTACCTCCCTCACCTCTCTCGTTTGTCCTTGCTCACTCTCATCCAACTTAGACTTTCCTTCCCCAAGCCTCTCTCTTTTGACTTCTTCCCTCTTTGCCCTTATGCCTCCTCCACCAATTCTGGCACGCTGGGATAATGACAAGGACTATTGGCTGCAAAGCTTTAATCAGAATGTTTAATTTAATTGTCTTAGGTCCTATCCAACACTGTATGTAAACTTTATCACATAATTAGTACTACCTTGCAGTCTTCTGTTTGTATGAAGTCCAATATGCTGTAATGGTTTTATGTCTACCGTGATCGTCATGCATCCAAATAATCTATGAACCACTCCATGTGGAAAAAATGAGGGATTGGAGTAATCTTCCAGAGTAGTCAAGGGTGTGGCAACTAAGATTCAATGTGAAGACATGCAAAATCATGCACCTGGGGTACAGAAACAAGGGGTGGAGTACACGATGGGGGGGGGGGCATCATACTGACAACCATGAAAGAGGAAAGGGACCTGGGGGTAGTCATATCTGATGACCTAAAAGTGGCCAAGCAGTGTGACAAGGCAGTGGGGAGAGCCATGGGATGCTGGGGTGCATAGGGAGGGGTATCATCAGCAGAAAGAAGGAGGTGGTGATACTGCTGTACAAATCACTGGTGAGATCTCATCTAGAGTACTGTGTCCAGTCCTGAACTCCACATCTCTGGAAGGACACAGAGTGGAGGTGGTCCAGAAGAGGGCAACTAAGATGGTGCAGGGTCTGCAACAAAAGTCTTATGAGGAGAGATGAAAGGACCTCCGTATGTACACCCTGGAGGAAAGGAGGGAGATGGGGGATATGATAAAGATGTTCAAATACCTCAAGGATATAAATAAAAGTACAGGAGTGTAACCCACCTCCTCCTCCCCCTTTACAGACAAGTCAACAGCAATAACAACACAAAGGCATTACCCCTGGCATTAGGGCAACACCTGGCTCAGGCATCTAAAAGGTTTAGAGGGAGGGGCACAACATAAACATTTCTATTTTACCCGAGCCTGGGGGAGAGTTACCTGGGCTATGGTGTGTCACACATGTCTGAGATGGCCCCAAAAACTCACAGGTCACACAAAGATGGAATGTCCGCAACAGGAATGGGATTGTACTGTATGGCTTTATTCTGACACCATATGTCAGTCAGAACTTGTGGTGCCCCCAGGGCTTTTGTAGGTACAGAACATAGAACTCTTCTGCAGCTACAGAACTTATTACAAAAATATTTTTTCCAGCTTCCATCCCCCTCTTCTGGATCAAATGGACAAACAAGGGCACCAGTGATACCCAGGACTACTTGAACACACATCATAATGGGCAGACCCAAGGCACATTTTTTAAAGAGGGACTATGGTCAAAAATTACTGGCATTAATAAATTCAGAATATGGATCAACATAGCCCTAATCACCCTCATGTCAAAACTGAGATCCCTAAGTTACTTTGTTTAAAAGTTACAAATCATTTTACAACCCTAAATTCTCTGCCTGTTCAAAAAAGCCATTTTCAGTGAAGAGGTGCTGATGATGTCATCTCCTGAACTCACAGTCTATTCCTCCCTGTCAGCAAGCTGACAGGACCTGCTTCTTTAAAGTTTAATAAATATGTGCACTGGTGAGCGAAGGCTTAAGAGGTCGAAGGGGGTGTGTGGGGGAGATAGGATATGGTATAGGGGACTTAGTGGTAGTAGGTTTAACATGAGAAAGGGGGGGGATATAGTAGTAGGGAGGGTAAAGTTAAGAATAATTGAGATTCACGTACAGGTGGTAAAAGCAGAGAGGTGTGTGAGGATAGTGAAGCTTCTGGAATGGCTGCTGGGACGGTTAATTTTGGACTTGGGTGGAATATGGGGAGAATCGAAGGGAGGTTAAGAGGAAGGGTGAGTGCTGGAAGGGCTTGGAGAGGAATAGGAAAAGAAATAAGGAAGGGAGATAATGGTGGGAAGTGATCTGGTGGTGCAATCCTGGAATGTCCGTGGTCTCTCCTCCCTGGTTAAACAGAGTGCTATGCTAACAGCGTTAAGGAGGGCACAAGTGCAGGTGGCTCTGCTGCAAGAAACACATTTGACACCGGTGGAGCATGGAAAACTCAAAAGAGGATGGGTGGGTGCGTGCTATGCAGTCTCTTTTAGCCCTCGTAAACAGGGAGTGGCAGTCTTGGTGCATAAAAATCTGCCATTACAGATCACAAAAGTCCTTGTAGATTCAAGGGAAGGCAGATATGTTTTTGTTACGGGGGTTCTTCATGGTATGAAAGTCACATTCAGGAGTGTATGCGCACCAACTAACTTAGACCCGGGGTTCTATAACAACATAATGTCTACATTGGTGAGAGAACAATTTGAGAACCTGATTATGGGAGGGGCTTCAACTGCACCCCTGATGCTACCCTTGATCACTCGGAGGGGAAGGGACGCAGAGATCCATGCATTAGGAAATGGAGGGAGGGATTGGCAGAATTGAATATGGTGGATGCCTGGAGGACTGCATACCCTCAGGATAGAGAATATACATTCTATTCTAATCCACACAAAACATGGTCGAGGATTGATCATATTTATGTAACGCTGGGTTAGTATGAGAAGCTCAGGAAGGTGACACATGGGCCTATGCAAATCTCAGACCATGCAGGACTGGTAGCGTCCTTTCAGTCTCTGGGTGAAAGGGGGAGATGCGGACACAGAGATTCCCTACTTATATGCTAGGCTCGCAGGAATTCGAGGACTATGTGAAGGAGCAATTTAAATTTTATATGGAAGTGAATGCACTGACTGCCACTTCCAAACAAACGCTATGGGATGCTGGCAAAGAGTATATGAGGGGAGCAATAATAGGCTACATGGCAAAGTACAAAAAAAACAGATTGGAAAGACAGAAAGCTCTTCAGCAGAAGTTGAGGATATTAGAGGGGAGGGTAGCAAGGGGGGAAGGAGGCAAACAAGCAAGACAGGAGTTGGTAACAACCAGACAGACACTTAATACCCTGCTGATGGATGAGGCCAGAAAAAAGTTATTTTATTTGAAGCACAGAATATATGAGTAGGGCAACAAGCCAGGACCTTTGTTGGTAAACCTTGTGAGGGGTAGAAAGAATGCTGTGCACATTCTCGGCATCAGAAACAAAAATGGGCAGACTGTCACTAAGTATGTGGAGATAAGGGAGACATTTAAGAAATATTACGAAGAACTATATAGAACAAGTGGGGAGGGAGGTGAAAAAGAAATGCATGAATTTCTGGTTAAATATAAATTGCCCCAAGTAACAAGACACCAACGAGAGCTGCTAGATAAGGAGATTACCAAAGAGGAAATCACTCGTGCCATTAATGCAATGAAACCAGGGAAAGCTTGTGGCCCAGATGGCCTGCCTGCAGAGTATTACAGATTGTTGAGGGAGGAGGTAAAAGAGGTTATGTGGGAGGTATTCAGAGAAGGAAGAGAGTGTGGACAACTACCCGACACGTGTGGGGGTGCTTTAGTATGTGTGATTCCTAAACCAAATAAGGACTTATTGGAATGCTCATCATATAGACCTATATCCCTTTTAAATTGTGATGCCAAGGTGTTTGCTAAAATTTTGGCTACCAGGCTAGAGGGTATACTTCCAGAGCTGATCCACCTGGATCAAACTGGATTTATAAATGTAACCCCTAGATGGCGCTATCTCAGGGGCTACTACCCCTGCCTGATTTGCCACTAACAGGTTGAGGGGCCTGGATCCAATGGCGGGTGCCTCCACCCAGAGGTCAGAGTTTGCAATAGTTAAACTTACTTGGTCACAGCCCTCTGGGACACTGCAACCCCCCTTTCTTCCCACTAGTGGCCCACACAATATATCAGAATTACCTTCAGTATACACTTACCCCAGGACTAGTTCCGGCACTGGGACCTCCTGTGAAATAAGATACAGTGCAACAATCACAGTACAGTACTTTAACATAGACAAATGCCTCAGGCAGTATAACTTTGCTGAAACATGCAGCTCTGATTTATTTAGGGGGATATAACAAGGACAGGGGGAAATCAGGTTAATTAGCTTATCACTTTACTATCTACCTATGGCTCTGTGCACAGGCCTATCCCTACCAGTTACTGTCCCTGGGTACCCAAGCCCTAGTGGCTAGTCCAAACCGTGGAAGCTGGTAGGGGCCCTTTCACACAGTGAAAAGAAAAATTAGTTTAAACAGTCAGCAGTACAGTGATTCCATTTGGATTTAATGTGGCAATTCAACAGGGTGCGACCCTGAATTAGTACTCACGACCTCCAAACAAGATAGGGTCCTTCAACGTCAGCAGGGCTACTCTTGAGCTCCACGAGACTCTTCACACATTTATATGGTAAAAAAGAAAGTACTATACCAGGCAGGCTGCTTCTCTATCCAGATCGCAATTACTGCACAATACCCGGGAGAACACACAGCAGATTCAGTTCCTGACAGACCGAGTGCAAATCAGCAATTTCTCCAGTCTTCTACAGGGTGAGCCTGGTTTCTACTCTTCAGAGATCCTTTGATTCTTTCACAGGACGGATTCAGTCCTAACAAGCAGTTACACAAGCTGCAGACCGGAACTCTGGGCCTTACACACGTTTTTTGACTGAAACTGTGCACTGAAGGAGCACAGGGTTTCTTTCCCCTTCACTGCCAGAGCTAAAAACTGAAACTCCAACAGACAAAACCGGGCACTTCCTTTGAGTTCCTCCCAGTTCTTGACTGGATTGGCTGTCACTCACAATAGACTGCTGCTGTTGGTCCAAAAAGGCGCCGAAGTCTAAACTACATCTCCCAGAGTCACTGCCCATACAATCCTCTTGTGGCTGGCTCAGATTATGAGTCCAAGTTCTGATTCGTCCCAAGGCACCATTTTAGAGCTAGCTTACCCCACACTGATTGGTCCAGTTCAGCAGTTCAAACCAGAATGGGGAACTAGGCAGACACAGTTCTGACTGCAAAGAAAGCAGGTTAGACAAACTGTAATTTCATTATTACTGTAAATGATTTCTGGCAAACAGTTACATCTTTCAGATAGGTTCCCTTTGCACCCTAGTGACTGCAAAATGGAGTGAATTGGCAGCAGCTCGAGTGGTACTCAAACAGAGAAGCACACAGTCCCCCCATACAAACTAATTATGTCTGCAAGCAGACAGCTCTTAAAGAGACAGTACCAGAGGCTCTAAAAACACTCACTGATAAATGGCTTAAACGCCAAACACCATTCAGGCTTGGAGCATTCAAGCAAGCTCCTGGAAGTCTTTTGGGAACCCCCATTTGCAGGGGGGGTTACATAAAAGGCAGGCATTCTTATCACAATATCAGGAAGGTCCTTAATGTGTCGGAGCAAGCCAAAAAGGCGGGGGGACGGGCAGCTGTACTGTCAATGGACGCAGAAAAATCATTCGATAGGATTGAATGGCCATATCTGTTTACAATTCTACAACGCTTTGGGCTAGGGGAAACCTTTAATAAAATGGTAAGGGCATTGTACTGGAACCCCAAGGCTGCTGTACTGATTAACGGGAACCCAAAAGAGCAATTTACGCTTCACAGAAGGACAAGGCAATGGTGCCCTCTTTCCGCCTTGCTATTTGCAATGGTGGTAGAGCCATTGGCTATTGCCATTAGAGAGGATTTAAGGATACAAGGGATAAAAGGGAAAAGTGGGAGGCAGCATAAAATCACACTATATGCTGATGACATGATGTTATATGTGATGAGCCTTCCACAGTCTATGCCTGCACTGTTAGAAACCATAGCACAATTTGCTGTATTCTCTGGATACAAACTGAATCTGGGAAAATCAGAAATTATGTCCTGGGTGAAGAGGGTGGGAAGGGGGCGGTACATGGGGCCTGCGGAGGGTGGGTACACGCTTTGTGTCTGGGGATCAAGATAGGAAGAGACCTGAGATCATTATACAGACTGAACTATAACCCACTATTGAGATTAGTAAGAGAAGACTTAGGTGGATGGAGGAACTTGCCTATATCATGGCTAGGATGTATCAATCTACTTAAGATGAATATTCTTCCTAGAGTTTTATACCCACTACAGATGTTGCCCACTGGGCTGTCAGGGAAGGATATAAAGGCATTTGAAAAGGATTGTTCTAGGTGTATATGGCAAGGGAAGAGGCCCAGGGCTAGCTTGAATAAGCTGAAAGCTGACCAGGCTATGGGAGGGTTAAACTATCCAGATATGAAGGTATATTTTTGGGCGGTACAAATGAGGATTATTAAGGACTGGGAGTATAGGCCGAAAAAGGCCAGTTGGATGGACCTGGAAGAGAAGGGATATGGGGTTCGGATCTCTTCCCTGCTAGCGGAAGGAGGTAGAAGGGTACTGCGAGAAAAGAGAGACTCGAGTATTTTAGTGAATGGTGTAATAGATAGCTGGGACCAGATTAAGAAGGCGATGGGGCATCAAAAGGGGGAATCTTTTATTTTACCACTGGTTGGGAACCCATTCTTCACTCCGGGCGTAGGAGATCCCTCATTTCAGATTTGAGAAGAGAGGGGGATAATGAGTCTTAATGATATAAGAAAAAAGGGAGTGGTTTGCCCATTTAATGAACTTAGAGAAGCGCTGGGTTTCCCGGCCCATCATTTGTTTAGATATTTCCAGGCGAGGAAATATATTCAAGATATTGAGAAACAGGGGGTCCCAGGAGCTAAGATCCAAGTTCTGGAGGAAATGCTGCAACAAATTAAGCAGAAACCAGTAGGTATTATAAGGAAGGCTACATCCCTTCTGTGTCTTCAGTGGCCAGATATGACAACTAAAACTAAGCACCTGTGGGAAAGGGACCTGGGAGGTATATTGTCTGAGGAACAGTGGACCTTAATGAAAGGGACACACCAGGGACTTTTACTTTGTAACAAATACAAGGAGGCAGCACATAAATTCATACATAGGCTATATATTCCACCAGTTGCAGTGAACAGATACAACCCAACAATATCGGCTGTGTGTCAGAGGTGTGGGTCATCCTTGGGTACCTATATACATTCATTTTGGACATGCCCGATACTTCAAGTTTTTTGGGAGGAGATGGCAAAAGAGTTGACAAATATGAAGGGGCAGCTGATCAGAGCGGAGCCAATCTTAATGTTATTTGGCATAGATGACACGCAGCAGGAGGAGTGGGGGGTGCTGGAGAGATGGGTGAGAATACTTTTGGCATTGGCAAAGCAATGCATCTTAAACACATGGGTCTCTGGTGACAAACCCACAATTAGACAATGGAGGAACCTTGCATGGGATGCACTGCAGCTTGAAAGCTTGACATATAAAGCTAAGGGGCGTGAAGACCAGTTTATGAATATGTGGGCACCCTACTGGCACACTATGAACCCCATGGAACAGGAAGTGTTAAGATGAGGGTAAAACAAGATATAAGGAACAGAAGTGGGAGAGATCAATAGCAAAAAGCTGAAATGTACTAGAAAGGAACCCGTGTAGTGAGGGATGGACTCCTTTGCTAGGGGATGCTGGGCCCAAGCGGAAATACAAACAAAGGAAAGGATATTGTTGGAGCAATGCATCAGATGCTATAGATGAAGGCATAGATGTTCTTGCCGGTTGGAGTGAATTTTCGATTACTCGGGGGTGTGGAGGGATGGGGGAGGGTGGCATGGGGGGTGGTCTGGGAAGGGAGGGTAGGTTCCCCTCTTTCTTTTTTTTCTTTCTCTTGCTTTTTCCCTGGGGGTTTATCTTTTGTGTCTGTCTTTGGTTTTTCTCTTCTATTGGTTCTTTTTTTTTAGGATGTAATATAGAAAGATCAAATAGTTGAGGCATGTATCTAATCCGAAAAGGTTGTACAAGGTCTGTAATAATGATACTTAAATTAATTGGCAGAATATACTGTATGTTTAAAATGAGGCCTGTAAGATCTGAGAAAAGAATGCTATGTGTCTGCTGAGATGTGAATCATTGTTTTTTTGCTTTGGTAAGATAAATTAATAAAAAGATCATGCAAAAAAAAAAAAAAACTATGTGCAAATGGTTTTCTCCAGTAAAACAGGAAGCACCATTCAATAAACATTGCTCTAAAACCTATGTTTGTTTCAGCTTTTGTAACGAAGTTGACAAGTTCATATTTTTGTTTTTGGTGTTTTGTCATCATGGTCCTTTTCTGCTGGGTTGCTGGATGCTAAGTCACAGCACACTAATGTGAGATTTGCAGACTGGATATCTCTGATGTGGTGAAAGGCTGTGATCATTCACACCTATCATTCAATTGAGGCGATTTCTCAGGATGGCACTTTAAATCGATTTATTCCATCACCCTGTAAGTGGGGTGGGAGAGGTAGTGCTGTTTTGAAACCTTACTAAAAGTTTCTGTGCAGTAGCCAGCTCAATGCTTAATCAATCAATCAATCAATCAATCAATATTTTATTCATCATCAAAGTATGAATGAATGGGATACTCAGTTGAGCAGAGCTCATTTTCTGTTTTCTCATTGACAGGCTGTTACTTGAGCTATATCCAGGCTCATCTGTGTTGTACTCCAAATTACAATGATCGTTTTACAGGGGCTAACACTTCCACCCCTAGTAGGAATTAACACATATAAAGCCCTTATTAAAACGTATTGTAAAGCAGACACTGACGAGCAGCAATGCAGTTACCAACATTGCAACACTTTTAACAATACAACTTCCAAACAGGCACTGCAGAGTAACACTTCACATGGTATCAATGGCCTGGAAGCACGCTGACTCAGCATCCTGCAACTCTGAAGAAGTGAACCACACCAAAAAGGCATTAAAATACACATTTGTCAACTTTGTTACAAAACCTGAAACACATAGATTCTATAGCACTATTTTAGAATGGTGCTGCCTGTTTTACTTGTGAAAACCATTGCAGAATGATCTTTTAACTTGGGAGAAACAGGGCCTATAAGCTTGCTGACAGGTAGGGCTAAACTGTGAGTTAAGGAGATGACATCATCAGTACCTCTTCACTGAAACTGACTTTTTTGAACAGGTAGTGAAATCAGGGTTACAAAATAACCCATAACTTTAAAATGAAGTAACACAGAAACCTAATGTTTGGTATGAGAGTTATTGGGGGTATGCTTATTCCAATTCTGCAATGTAGCATTTTTGACCAGAGTCCCTCTTTAAGAGAGCACAGACCATGGACCCCTTAGAATCCTGAAAGTTACCTGTGGACATACAAGCCCAACCTGGTGGGAGCACTCTGTTACCACCCATAATTAACGTTCATAAAACTGGGGGAACCAAGTTACAACCCCAAAACTTGTAAGCAGATTGGGTCCCTCTGCAATCTGGATTGAGTGGTCAGCTCAATTCGGCCAAAATCAGACTTCCTCTGAAATTACAACAGTCATAGTTTCTCAGACACTACAGCTTCTGAAGACGTTCCAACTGCACCTTTATGTTAGGCACCAGTGTACCCTCAGTGAACATTTTTTTTTTTATCACTAGGTTTATCTGCCTTACTAACTCCATCCTCCACTCAATCAGATCCCCTCGTGCCTCGCTGCATCCCCTCTTAATTCCCCAGGAGCCTGCCCCTAGAGTGCAACCAGTTGCTCGTGAGACAAGACAGCTGGAGGACGTGCTTGTCGGCTTCCGGAGAGGTCGTCACCTAGGATTGACAGAGTCAAGTTTCTGTATTCTAGTGCCCCACAGTCGCCGGCGCTTGGGGAGAGCCAATTGGGGGGGGTGTGTCGAGATGCAACTCCTCCCAGGGCTCTCGGCTGAAGTCTGCCCCTCTCGTTCGTTGTCCCTGACTACACTGCCAAGCCCAGGTTCACACGGGAGATGGCAGTATAGCAGCAGGACTAGCACAGTACCCTCTCTAGAGAGGGAGAGCCACCTCTGGGCGCTCAATCCCTCTCTCCCCCCCACCGCCGAAGTGAGTCAGTTCCCGAACCTGGGTCGCCAGCATGGCGCGAGGTGTGGCGTCCAGTGCCTCAACCCTCAGTGCCACCGGGCCAACCCTCAGTGAACATTTTAATGCACCTTTGTGCTAGGCACCAGTGTACCCACAGTGAACATTTTAATGCACCTTTGTGCTAGGTACCAGTGTACTCACAGTGAACATTTTAATGCACCTTTGTGCTACGTACCAGTGTACCCTCAGTGAACATTTAATGCACCTTTGTGCTAGGTACCAGTATACTCATGTGAACATTTTAATGCACCTTTGTGCTAGGCACCAGTGTACCCTCAGTGAACATTTTAATGCACCTTTGTGCTAGGTACCAGTATACTCACAGTGAACATTTTAATGCACCTTTGTGCTAGGCACCAGTGTACCCTCAGTTAACATTTTAATGCACCTTTGTGCTAGGTACCAGTATACTTACAGTGAACATTTGAATGCGCCTTTGTGCTAGGCACCAGTGTACCCTCAGTGAACATTTTAATGCACCTTTGTGCTAGGTACCAGTATACTTACAGTGAACATTTGAATGCACCTTTGTGCTAGGCACCAGTGTACCCTCAGTGAACATTTTAATGCACCTTTGTGCTAGGTACCAGTGTACCCACAGTGAACATTTTAATGCACCTTTGTGCTAGGTACCAGTGTACCCACAGTGAACATTTTAATGTACCTTTGTGCTAGGTACCTGTATACTCATGTGAGCATTTTAGTGCACCTTTGTGCTAGGCACCAGCATACCCTCAGTGAACATTTTAATGCACCTTTGTGCTAGGCACCAGTGTACCCTCAGTGAACATGTTAATGCACCTTTGTGCTAGGTACCAGTATACTCACAGTGAACATTTTAATGCACCTTTGTGCTAGGCACCAGTGTACCCTCAGTGAACATTTTAATGCACCTTTGTGCTAGGCACCAGTATACCCTCAGTGAACATTTTAGTGCACCTTTGTGCTAGGCACCAGTGTACCCACAGTGAACATTTAATGCACCTTTGTGCTAGGTACCAGTATACTCACGTTAACATTTTAATGCACCTTTGTGCTAGGCACCAGTGTACCCTCAGTGAACATTTTAATGCACCTTTGTGCTAGGTACCAGTATACTTACAGTGAACATTTTAATGCACCTTTGTGCTAGGTACCAGTGTACCCACAGTGAACATTTTAATGCACCTTTGTGCTAGGTACCAGTGTACCCACAGTGAACATTTTAATGCACCTTTGTGCTAGGTACCTGTATACTCATGTGAGCATTTGGTGCACCTTTGTGCTAGGCACCAGTGTACCCTCAGTGAACATTTTAATGCACCTTTGTGCTAGGCACCAGTGTACCCTCAGTGAACATGTTAATGCACCTTTGTGCTAGGCACCAGTGTACCCTCAGTGAACATGTTAATGCACCTTTGTGCTAGGTACCAATATACTCACAGTGAACATTTTAATGCACCTTTGTGCTAGGCACCAGTGTACCCTCAGTGAACATTTTAATGCACCTTTGTGCTAGGCACCAGTATACTCACAGTGAACATTTTAATGCACCTTTGTGCTAGGCACCAGTGTGTGCTCAGTAAACATTTGTTACATTCCTACAGAACTGCAGGAGTCCTCTTCCATGGAACCCACCCACAGTTAACACCTAGAAAGTCACTTAAGAAACACACAGGAGCTCAAGGCTGCAGGGCTTTCTGAAGTACTGGACTCCAAGTAACAGGAATATCAGGTAAATAACTTTTACAAGGCTAGAGCTTTAATGTAAAATGACACACAGTCTATTCTGGGCAGAACTTTTAGAAGAAGTGATATGGTGTGGGGATTGCCCCAGCAGTTACTCATGGATATCAATCCAGAATGACACATTCTTGAAGAAAATTCACCCCCCTCGGGGCACTGCAACAGACGGTCGCCACCACGACCCGGTGCACAAACTGCTTACTGACACACTACGGTGAAAAAAACAAGAGGGGCTCTCCCTCTAGAAGTTGGGCTGCCAGCAGGCAGAGCACCAACTGCTCTGCACAAATTACAAACTCTGTCTCGGACTATGAAGTCAAAACTGCAGCTCTGAGAGCAAGGGGAGTTATGTGGCTGCGAGAGTTCTAAATTCTAAACAGCATGCCCTGTCACAGCAGAGACTGACTAGAGAATTCTTGAAGGGACCTTACAGGGATATCACCCGTGTGCTGCCCAATCCTGCTTAAACTTATTCTAAAGGTGTTCTAGTAACTTTAGGGGAACCTGGATGTTACAGGAGGAAAACATTTTTCGGAGAAAAAGACGTTCAAAAACAAGGTGTCATGCTATGATGCTGGAGGGGGTCCCCAGACTCAGGGGAAATGTGAGAAGGTACTTTTTCACTGAAAGGGTGGTAGATACATGGAACAGCCTCCCATCGGAGGTGGTGGGGCCAAAAATGGTAATGCAATTCAGCAATGCATGAGACAGGCATAAGGAAACCTTAGTGGTTTGGGGAGACAGCCAGAGATCAAATAAGGTCTGCTGTATTACAGTAGGTATGGAAACTGGGCAGACTAGGTCGGCCAAGTGTTCTTTATCTGACGTCAGTTTCTATGTAACCGGACAGGGCACAGCTTTTGGGGTCTGGCTGATCAGTCAGTCCGTTTTTACTGTTTTGGTCCATCCATTATGAATTTCGCGTAAATGAGGGTATGGGTGAAATCTGGACCGCAGTTTTTACTGTTTTGGTGTAGTTCGAGTAAGGCAGTCCAGATTTAATCTATACCCTCACCTGGATGAAATCAGTATCAGCCGTAAGGAAACTGTAAATAATAATTAAAAAAAAAAAAGAGCAACTGGTCCATCTGGACCCCACAAGTTGTGCTCAGTCTGAATTTAACGGTTTGTGGTCTGGTCCTGATCCAACAATCTAGATGTTACCCGTACTCCAGGGACTACATTCCTATGGACTCCTGCCAGATTTAACCACTGGATTTTTTGGTTCCAAATCTGCTACTCCACCCACAACTAGGTCATGCTTCCTCCTCCTCATTATCCAGTCCAATCTCTTCAGTTTGTTTTTGGTGGACATTTTTACCCAAACCTGGATACTGGTTTTGGGGAATGATTTATCACTATTGTACGGCAGGCAGGGATTAACAAAGTTGCATGTCACCAGTTCGTAAACCCGCCCGCCGACGGCAACCCACCACGGGTCCACTATTTGCGCACCAGTTCCTTACATGCATCCCGCTGAGGCTTTCTAAATAAGTTTACTCGATGGTCCGCGTGCTTATTATTACCACCAACAAGCAAGTGCTAGAAGGCGTATTTCAGCAACCACGCTGCAGTCCAGCTCACCGTGCGAATTTACCTGCAGCGCGAAAGGACTACAACTCTCCGCTGCAGGTATGCGTTTTCGCAAGAGGTGCTGGGAGATGTAGTCCGTGTGTACGCCGGCATAACCCGCGTTGTCACTGGCTTGGGGGTAGTGGCTGAACTACGCGATTCAACGCACCCTTTGACTCTCTTTAAAAGCAACCTCCACCCCATTTGACTCTTCAAAAGCAACCAGGAACTGAGGAGGCAATAAGAAGAGATTGAAAGGTAAACTAGTTTAGCTTTTATTGTATGTGAACAATTGCTCTATTACCACAGTTAAGGCACAGACAGGGGTTTCTTCAGCGCGTGGCATGGTGTGGACTATAATTAGAATATTGCATTAAATTGGCAAATAAGAATAAACCTCTAGACTGAAGGTGTGACAGCCTTTCAGTGGGCAAGTTAAATGACAGAGAGCTCGCTTCTTATATATTCTGGTACGTAGTTAATAGGCATAGCAAAGACAGCGTGGTCTAGTGGTTTGTGCACCGGACTGAAAACTAGGAGATCATAAGTTCAAACCCCAAAAGAGGGAAATATTGGCTGAGTCACTTGACTTTCGTGTTCCAGTTCACCCACCTGCGGAAATGGGTGAAGTTGGACCCAGATAGAAAGGAGACGTTGCATCTCAGCTGGGCTATTCTGGGCAAGAAACAAAAACAACCCAGACACTGATAACATAAAGTAATTTAGTACTTTATTGGCAAGCAGATGTCTGATGAGTCTGCCCAAACAGAAAAGTGACCTTGTTTTTAATGCTGAAGGATATTTTTTTTTTTTTTTTTTAATTTTAATTCAGCAGTTTGCAGCTGTGGAAATATGAAACTGTGCGAGTCCCAGTAACTTAAACACGATTTTCCTTTGGGGCGACATGGGCTCTGCCTGCAACACCTGCAAAATGAAGACAGGAAACAGTGATGTGCCTGTCATGTTGTATTTTAATTAGCTCCTAGGCATCAATTAGCGTTTAGAATATTTATTCTGTGGTTTTTGTTCTCTTAAAAAAGTTATTTAACTGTAGTTCTTCCAATCCGTGTTTTCCTCTGATTCCTAGCTGGGGCAACGTGCATGTAAATGTTATTTTATCTGATTGTTGATAAAAGTTATTTTTTTTCTTGTAATTTTAGTAAATCAAAATCTGAACTACAGCAGACTAGTATGAGCACAGATACTGCCATCACAGTAATGAGTCCTTCCTTTTTTCTGGTGAAGTGAAACTGGATGATTCTGCCAGCAAGAACAATAGTCTGTTGCACAACTCTAACCACTATTGCGCTTACAGTGCACACCACTATTAAACAGCAGATGGGATCAGCATTTAGTACAATGGGTTCCTTTGCTTACAGTTTTTAAAATGTGGGTGGGTCGAATCAAAGTTTACATAGTATGGCTCATAAAAAGACCTCCAGTGATACTTGAAAGATATATGACAGGCAGCAGAAACATGCCGTAGCATGCTTGTCGATGCATCACAGAAACAGCACAATTATGTGCTCAGGGAAGAACTGGTCAGTTTTGATGCATTAAGTGAGAACTGCTGTCAGTAAATTACAAAATCTGTATCACCATCTACACTGATGTTCAGTCTACCTTGATATTCTTTTATCATTTTATACAAATAGTTGTGGCTATTGCTGCACATAAGAAGTTCATTATTATATATGGTAAATGTTTCCTTGCTGCAAGATCTCCAGTTTGAGAAAAAGAGTGACTGCAGGAAACTGAGCATAAACAGTTGTTCTGACAGTTCATAAAACACTGGGACAGTATTTGGGGAGCCTGGGCTGAGTTCAGTTTACAAGTCTCATTATATCTTGCTGTTTTTTTTTTTGTTACATTGTTTGTCCATGGGAGCCGTGGCAGTCATTGGCATCACTTCACCCCTCTTATCCCTGTCAGTTATGCCACCTCCATGGGGTACCCTCCCGCAGTCAGTGCCCTTAGGGCTTGCTCCCCCTGGTGAGGGTGGTGGGACTGCGGCTGCACTGCCACACACAGGATCCAGCTATGCGGCTTGGAGGGGCCCACCATAACCAGGGTGCAGGGTGGAGGTGCTCGCCTCACTCTACCAGTTCTCCCCATTTTTTCCCCTTTTTCTCCCACCCCATAGGCCGCGGATGTGCAGTGATGTCATTGCAGCATGCACGTGCACCCACATGCACACTACAAATGTCCGCCAACAGCCCAGTCTGTCTCCATGTGGTCTTGGCCTGAAGCATGCCCAGCCTCTGCTGGGTGGCACTGAAGTGCCGGACCATGGTGGACCCTCCCTCGAAGGTGGAGAGAGGTCCATCAGATGCTGTGCCAATCTCCCCCCAGCCAACCCTTCCGAACCCAGGTCACCCGCACCACAGGTGGTAGCGCTACCACTGCGCTGGCGGGTCGGCATGTCTTGCTCTTCACAGTTTGTATCATGCAGGTCAAAAAGCTAACCATCTGTCTATCTGTCTGTCTATTTGTCTATCTAGTATCTGCTGTCTATCAAGAATTATCTATCTGTCTGTCTGAAATACATAATAGGTTGCAGAGGAATACAAACGCATTTATGTCTTCTAGTTAGTGTCTTTTTTTTATTTTTTTTGAGTCTGTTTCCCAGCCACATGCACACTGTTGCCTGAGGGATCTGAATGGATGCATTGATACCCCACTGCAGAACATGTGTGGTAGAGTATACCCTTAAAGATGCAATAATCTACATCTGTAATAATTGTGTATCCTACTAGTCCTGTAACTCCTGGGTCGCTCCTGAAAAAGGGACCTTCGGGGCCCAGTGGGCCTACCTGGTCATCAAAATTCAATAAATAAATAAGATACACTATGTCAAAAGAAAAGAAATCTAACAGAAATGAGTACAATCATCCAAGCTGAAAAGGCAGCTTTTCTTGTATGAGAAAGGCAGAATGCAGTGGGTTTAAGTAGGGGAAACTTTAAAGCAACAGTGCAAGGAAAAAACGTTTGTCCAAAAAGCTAGTTTCAGCTACAGATAAGAAAAATATTAGCATACCTGACACATCTACTTTTCTAGGTACCTCCTATGCTGTACACCATGATTTTTTATCTCTGTTTTAACCCTTGCCAAATCTACAATGCTATTTCTATGCCAAATGTGACGCTATCTTTCTTTATGAGAAAAAAATAATTAAAGCATTTATCAAATACTCAGATTTTGGTGGAGCTAGAACATTTCACCACCAAGTAAAAGTGGTAGATGCCTGCCATCTTTTATAATGCAAAAAAGTTAGGGTCAATTTTTTTTGTTCAATTTCATTGCACTGCTGCTTTAAAATTTATATCCACTAGCAAGTTGTGAGACCTATAAACTCATGTTATGAAAGTCTTACCGCTCGTGTGGAGATGTATGTATTATTCAAGTAAACAATCCATTATGTATTTGATACTGTATATATCAATTTTGTAATTGTTTTATTAGTGTTACCTTGTTTTAGCTTAAACCCGCCATTTTTTCATTGTAATCTCTCTGTCTGACCCATTGTTCCCTTTGTTCTGTTTCTAGATTCTTTTTTTTTTTTAAAGGGGGCAGGACATCCTTTCTAATTGGCAGCTGTTTATTAAGTTCTTATTTTCAGAAATGATATGCACTCCCCTAACTTATATATATGTAACTGTACCTAAATAAAAAAAAAAAAATTATACAAAAACTTTATTTTGCATTGTTTTGTTTTTATGGGCAGCATTCTGTTTCAGTTCTCTTCATGAAGCCTGTGGTCTGGAGTTTCAGCTAAGTCATGGTTTGTGCACAGTGTTAATTATGAGCTGTTGGCCTATCAGAACTGTGCTTAGAGTTCTGTGCACAAACAGTGACATAGTTAAAACTCCAAATTACTGGTTCCATGAAGAAAAATGTAACAGAATGCTGTCCATAAAAAAACAAGCAAACAAACAAAAAAAAATGCGAAACATAGCTTCTCTAATCAATTTTTATTCAGCTACAGTTAAATATAGATAATTTAAGATAATGAATATCATTTCTGAGAATAACTTTATAAACAGCTGCCAATTAGAAAGTATTTCCTGTCCTCTTTAACTTGAAATTTATTAAAGTTTTTGCGGTACATCTTATGCATATTCAGACATACATGGTCATTGCAGGGTATACACAGATGATGCATTTAATTAGTCTATTCTGTATTAATATTACATGTCGGGGGAGAAGATGATGAAGATCTGTAAAGAAAGTTTACAGTGAAGGGTCCTTAGCCTATATTTATTAGAGAGAGAGATTGACAGGGTCTGTCCAACTTGGTCTGTGGAGTATGTTTAGCATCTCATAGTTCCTCATGGCACTATTTCTGATCTCCATTCCATAATATGGAGGAGCCAAGCATTCCATCTGTTCTGAACATTGGAAGGCTGTCCTGTAACTGGGGTGTCATTTTCTCAAGTTTACAAATTCCTATGATTATTTTCTCCAACTGGGTCTGAGTGGGGGCTGTTGTTTGCAGCCATAGCTTGGTTATGGCTTTTTTGGTCACTGTTGATAAGATTCCAAGTATGTATAGATGGTGTTTATATGTGTGGAGGGTAGTGTAGCAATAGTGCCATGTCAGGGGTATGAGAGGTGGGTACTGCGACAGTTTCTGTAACTGCCTGTTCCACTGATTTCCAGAATGGAGAAAGAGTGGGACAGGACCAGAACACATGCGTATGTGTGGCTACATCTTGGCCCCATTCCCTCCAGCAGGAGGCGTCTTCTGTGGTGTAGAATTTAGCGGTGATTTTCGGGGGTTCTGAAATGTTTGCTCACTGTCTTCCAGCCAAACTCTGTCCATTGATAGGAGCTTATTACTTTGTGATGCCTTAACCAGATACATTAGTCCAGGTTTTATTTGTAATTCCTACACTGATCTCCATCTCCCATGTGTTTTTGGTGTGTGCTGTATTAAATGGCATGCCCGTTTGGAGAGCTTGATGGCAATGTGCGACAACATTGGGAGGGTTTGTTTCTCTGATTAAGGTCATTACGAAGGGAAATGGGGAGGAGATATTCAGTTGGCGTATCTTTAATCCAATTAGTTGCTCAACTTGTGTCCTAATTTGTAGATAGCAAATGTGGTCTCATCTCTCCAGTTGGAATTCTAGGGAGAGTTGGACAAATGACTTAAATGTGCCATTGTCATAAAACTGGATGTGTGTCTCATTCATAGTTTGAAGTTACGATCTAGTTGGGCAGGAAGAAAAGTGGGGTCCAGGACTGGTTGGTTATCCTGTTTTGTTTGTTCACTAAAATTGTCTCCACATAGTGAAACGATTTGTTGTAATTGTGGAATGAAGCACTGGTGTGTATGGGTGTTGCAGCTAAACAGGGTGGATTCTAGGTCTGATGCGGAGTTATCTTTTTTTTAGTGTCACTCATGCGGGGGGGAGGTGTGGGTTAGGCCCAGGCTAAGCCCCCCTCTATTCTTGGGGAGTTGTATTTTTTATAAGCAATCCACAGTCTGGCGCTGCTCCAGTGACTCAAGAGATAGATTTATTCCACTTCTGGAAAACTGTTGGTGGGGGGTATAGTGGGAGGGTCAGGAAATACTACAGAAATCTGGGGAGCGAGGTTCAGTGGGAGGGGTTGCCAGTGTTGCAGTGTGACAGGGAGATCCTGCCACTCTTGAGGACCAGCCTTTCTTAAATCTGTTGCAACAGTTCTTCTGTTTTTTTACCTAATCTGTCCTTTACAATTTTTAGTCTATAAGGTTGGCCACCCTTCCCCTTTCTTGTCTATGCTTTAGTGTCCTCTCTAATTTTCCTTTTCCCTCTCTGGTCCTTGTACAGGGAGGTTATTGTGGTGACCTCCGAGCTTATGTAAAACAACGAGCTGTGTTTATCGTTGATGGGTCTAGTATATAAAAGCACTATGTCATAAAATACCTTGATGTATATAC
This sequence comes from Neoceratodus forsteri, assembly GCA_016271365.2. Taxonomy (NCBI): domain Eukaryota; kingdom Metazoa; phylum Chordata; order Ceratodontiformes; family Ceratodontidae; genus Neoceratodus; species Neoceratodus forsteri. The sequence goes on along the minus strand of CM028131.1, from coordinate 1,409,149,133 downwards.
CGTATGTTTATGAAACCTGTAAATGTTGAAAATACCATGGCAGTAGGTGTTTTTGATATTAGTAAAAAGTACTAGGTGACTGTATTATAGAAATTAAGTTGGTTGTGTTGTTAAATGCATGTAAATTGGTACCATGCATTCCTGCTGTAAACTGAGCCAATCTGAAATGTCATGGTGATTTGCATATATCCCATGATGCTTTGCATTATGGAAGTATGTGTGATGTTGCATTTCTTTGTAACTTGGCTTATTGTCAGTGTTCTTTGGGGTAACCCTTGTTTCAGTGCTTCTGCACTGTGGTTGTTTGTCTGTAGCTTGTCTGTTTTTTTTTTCGTTTTGAGCCCTCACCACCCAAGCAAACAAGGCAACCATAGGGATGAAGGGTGCTCACTGAAAAGTTTAGATCAGTGAGTCAGTAGGTACTGACAAATGCAGAAGAAGGACATACATAGTCTGTTGCTGCAGACTGCTGCGCTGAAGAAGGAATATGCCATTGCTGAAGGTTATCCTCCGTGTTTTGAATAAACCTTACACAGAGATTCTGTGTTGAAACTGAAGTTTGGTACCTGGTCCATCTGTTATCCCACAACCTGTCCACATGCAAGTCTTCTGATACTTCTTTTTCATGGTTTCTGTAGTTTCCAGAAAAAGGTTGTGAGGAGTCTGCAAGAGTTTGACTTGAGATATTTAATATAAGGTCTTCCCCATTTGTAAGAGAAGATGATGGTGATTGGTAGCAAATCTGTAGGACCTCTGTTTTAGTTTAATTTATTTTATGCAATGCTAGCTCCTCCATTACTTGTAGACACCCTGAGAGAGCTGGGAGCGAACGTTCAGGGTTAATGATAGATATATATATATATATATATATATATATATATATATATGTGTGTGTGTGTGTGTGTGTGTGTGTGTATATGTAGTAAGAGGTCATCTTCATAGTATACCACCTTATGCATTTGGCCCCCAGTGACATAACCAGTTACCCTTAACTGCTGGAGTAGATATTGTGCAAGGGGTTCTATATATAATGTAAATAAATATGGGGATAAGGGGCAACCCTGATACCTCTGGAGAACATAATGTTCTCGGAGAAGGTGGCATTTGCTTTTACCCTGGCTTGTGGGTGTGGCAAGTCCCATTAAAAGTGTAAGGAAATGTGTCGGGAAGGCACATTTTTGAAGGGTGTGGTGGAGGAATAACCAGACCACCTGTTAAATGTCCTCTGAGCATCTAGGCTAAGTATTAACATGTTTGTTTTTGGTTGCTTGGTCAAGAGTTCACTTTATATTGTTTGTGATTTGTCTAGGACATATAAAACCAGACTGATCTGGGTAGATGACTGTAGACAGTATATTGCTGAGGTAGTGGGCTAATATTCTAGTGAACAATTTGTAATTGCAGTTTAATACTGAGATGGGGCAGTATGATTTGCATTGTGAGGCTACTTTCTGCAGTTATAGAATGACTGAGATGTTTGTATATCTTCAGGAGTCTGGGCATTGTGCTGTAGTTTGGCTGGTTCTAATGGCATTTAGAAGTAGTGTTTGTAGAAATTCCAGTGTGGCTTTATAAAATTATGCCCTGATGCTGGGGCTCTTGCCATTATTTGTATCTTTTATGGCTTTGTTGAGTTTGGCTGATGTGATCGATTGGAGTAGATGTGCAGATTGGTCCTCTGTGAGGGAGGGGAGGGTCAATGTATCCATAAATGCTTAAAGGGCCATAGTGGAGGGTGGGCTGTCCTGTTCTGTGAGTATAGGGTCACGTAGCAGCAGGGGTACAGATAGGGCAAAGCAGCAAATGTTTTAGCAGGTATTCCATTTATTTATAGTACATATGTTCGTGTTAGAGTAAGGTACCAGACCATAAGTGAGGCTTGGCAACAAAACAACTGGAGATATAGCCAGCCTGGCAGCAGAAGTCAGAGCACACCTGATTCTATAAGCAAGTCCTAGCTTCGAACTAAAAGCAGGCTATTAATATATGCAGACTGAAATCAAGGGCTGGATGCAGGGTTATGCCAAGGTATTTGAAGGAATCAACTGCAGTAAGGGGAGAGCCATCAGAGCACTAAATACTGTAGTTAGGGTAGGGGAACAAGCGGTCAGTCTAGGTGCTCAACCAAAAAGCATGAAGTGGGTTTTGCTAGAGTTTAGGAGAAGACTGTTTTGAGTTAGCCAGGACTGAATACTCCCAAAGTCAACATTAAAGTGAATCCGTATGATTACCTATATGATAATTTCAAGTTACCCTAGTTGTGCAGAAATTGATTGAAAAGGCTACATTTAGAAAAAGACTTTAATAAAACATTGAAAAATACTTTTTTAAATTGGGATGTGGAGGCATCCATTGTGTGGACAGAAAGTGTGTTGTGATGATGTCACTGCCTCGCCAGTGTTAACAGTGTGCAGTGCATGCAGGTGAGAACAGTTTGGCTGTGCTGTTAGGTATCCCATTATATTCTGAAGAACACCCTGGATTTTATGTTTGGCAGAGTGTAACAAAGGAATCCAGTGCTTTTCTTCATGATTTAACAGAATCTCTGTCATGAGCAGTTTCTTTTAATCTGCTTTATTGCACACTGTTAGAGCTGGTGAGACAGTGACATCATCACAGCATCCTTCGTGTTCACAAAATGGATTCCTCCATATCACAATCTGAAAAGTATTTTTCTGTCTCACTGAATACATTTTCTAGATATAACCCAGCAGTTTACATACTGGATTCTTATAGTAACCTTTACAGTAATTATATAGGGAATCCTACAGACTCCCTTTAAGCCACAAGTTGATTTCAGTTGTTTTTCTAGAGTTTGTATATAGCACCATATTGTCTGCATAAAGCAGGTTGCAGCAAGAGACAGTGGATGTGGGCAGGTTATTGATCAGTAGGGTAAGAAACAATGGACCAAGTATGGAGCCGTGTGGAACACCAATGTTAATGGTGGAGAGGTCACATATGGCTTGGCTGAAATTAACAAACTGCTGTCGATCACTAAGGTAGCTTGAAATCCAGGTAATAGCACAAGGTGAAAAAACAAGGGTATACAATTTATATGTGAGTAGGCAGTGGTCCACAAGGTCAAATGCCTTGGTTAAGTCATTAAAGACAGCCCCTGTGAGCATTCTTCCATCCATGGTAACTTTGACATTGTTGGTAAACTGGATAAGGGCAGTTGACATGCTGTTGGTCTGCCTGAAATCATGCTGAGCTGGGGATAATAGATTGTATTTTTGAAGGTGCTCAGTAACCTAAGAGACCACAAGGTTCTCCAGTAACTTACCGAGTACTGACAGGATTGTGATGGGACGGTAGTTTTCTACACACTTTGGATCCTCTTTTTTTGTAGACTGGCACAGCTTTGGCAACTTTCCTTTACTTGGGCACCCCCCCCCCCCGAGGAGAAGGATAAGTTAAATAGTGTAATAAAATGTAAATTTTTATATTTGCTTGCTTGCATGCGCAAAGCAAACATATTGTTACTGTAGTGTAGGGGCTATGTAGATGTGTACTGTATAAGTATAAGCCAATGGATGTAGAAATACAGAAGGCTTGTCTCTCAAAAGCCAGTGCTGAGAAGGCTGATGATGACAGTGTTCATCTGGCTGATGGGCGTAAACTTCTAGTAGTTCAAATGCGAAAAGCCACAACAATCACATTGGTTTTCTACCCATTAGCCAGCTAGCAAACATCATCAGGCTTTGAAGATAAGCATCAAGCTGCACAGTGTGCGTGCGTGTGTGTGTGTGCGTGTGTGCGTGTATGTATGTGCGTTTTCCCCCAGTTACAGACAGGAAGCACCTATTAGAAACATGGAAACATAGACTTTGACGGCAGATAAGGACCACTTGGCCCACCCAGTCTGCCCATTTCCCTACCTATTGGATAAGCTACAGATTCTAGTTAACCAACAGCCTACTTCCTGCAACCCCCCATTATAATTGCCTTATGTCTGTCCCATGCATGTTTGAATTCCCCCACTGTTTTAGAACCCACAACCTCTTCAGGAAGGCGGTTCCATGCGTCCACTACTCTCTCCGTGAAAAAAACATTTCCTCACATTACTCCTGAGCCGTCCCCCCTCTATCTTTAAATTGTGCCGCCTTGTTCTTACACATCTCTTTTTCTGAAAGATGCTACCCTCCTGGACTTTGTTGATTCCCTTGAGGTACTTAAAAGTTTCTATCATGTCCCCCCTGTCCCTCCATTCATCAAGGGAATACATATTAAGTTCTCTCAGTCTCTCTTCATATGGTTTCTGATGTAGACCCTGCACCATTTTAGTTGCCCTCCTCTGGACTGCTTCCATCCTGTCTATGTCCTTGCGTAGATGAGGTCTTCGAAACTGCATGCAGTACTCCAGATGGGGTCTCACCAACTGTCTGTACAAAGGATAACCACTTCCCTTCTACTTGTGATGCCCTCCCTATGCATCCCAGTATCCCTGGCTCTCCTTACCGACTTTTCACATTGCTTACCCATCTTTAGGTCATCTGATATGACTACCCCAGGTCCCTTTCCATTATTGTTGTTGTTAGTACCTCCCCTGCTATTGTGTACTCTTCTCCTGGATTTTATTTCCCAGGTGCATTATTTTGCACTTCTTTGCATTGAATCTAAGTTGCCATATGTCTGACCATTCCTCCAACCTTGCCAAGTCCCTTCTCATCCTTTCTACCCCCTTGTGTATTAACTCTGTTACAGATCTTGTGTCATCTGCAAAGAAGCATACCTTTCCTTCCAGACCCTCTGCAATGTCACCTATAATGGCGTTAAAGAGGACTGGACCAGTACTGAGCCCTGAGGTACTCCACTAGTAACCCCCTTTTCTTCGGAATGTGTTCCATTCACTATTACCTTCTGTGTTCTGTTGTGCAGCCAGTTTGCTACCCAGGCTACCACCCTGGGACCCACTCCCAGGCTGGCTAACTTGATTATTAATCTTTTGTGCGGGACTGTGTCAAATGCCTTGCTAAAGTCTAGGTAAGGAGAGCCAGGGGGATACTGGGATGCATAGGGAAGGGCATCACAAGTAGAAAAAGGGAAGTGGTTATCCCTCTGTACAGACAGTTGGTGAGACCCATCTGGAGTACTGTATGCAGTTTTGGAGACCTTGAAAGTAATAAACAGAGTTGGAAACAGCATACACTATGGAATGCAAACATAGTTTCAGATATGTTAACAGCATGTCAATAATGAACAGAAACAGCAACAATAGTTGATTTAAATTGTATGTTGTTTATGTTCCCTTTAAAGAGCCCCTGATACCAGTTGGATAACTTTGAAAAATGTGAGAACTAGATAGAATTCAGTTTATAGTGCATATATTTTTGTAATCCTTTTTTTCCCATATGGACTTCATCCTCCTGTCTCTCCCCATCAGCCCCCTCTGCTGTCAAACCCCAGCCCCTTTACCCCACCTTTTAAGCCTTACACAATCTAGTTCTTACCTTGTTGTGTGAGTGGGTGCCATGGATGGTGGTGGTGGTGGTGGTGTGGTGCCTTCAGGGTCGCAGCATCATCCTGCAGACAGTAGTTCTTTTTCATCCATTATCACCCTTGAGTCAGAGCCAGTGGTATGCAATGGCACACATGTAGACCATGATGACGGTTGACGCTTTTAACGCCCACCCCTAACATTCAGTTCTGGTGATTGTCGCTGTGCCATTTTTTAATTTTTTTAGTTTAGTCTTTGGCAACCAGGTAAGGCCCACTAGGCACAAGTGCCTGTTTTCAGGGGTGACCTGGGAGCACTGGGTGATTAAGTGACTTGCTCAGAGTCACACAGTATGCAAGTGGAGGTTGTGAGAATCAAACTTAGATCTGGTCTGCTGGATGTACCAAGCTCGTTCACGCCTCATTCCTGTAACCTCTAGGCTGTACTCCAGCCCTAACCTCTAGGCCAGTAGTTCTCAGACTTTGTCACAGTGAGCCTCCCCAAATCCATGGGAAAGATTTTGAGCCTCCCCCAAAAATTGAAATAATGTTGGGCCTCCCCAAAGAAAAATAACATACTGTACTTTGCAAAGTACACCATGGAAAAAATTGAAACCCCTTTGAGTATTTGGCTCACATTCAGTTTTGTCTTATACTGACTTGAACTTTTGAAAAAGAACTGTTGTGCTCAAAGGTTTTATCTGAATAAAAAATAAAATAAACAAATATTATTATTCAGCTTATTGTACCCCCCAAACAGGCCAACCTACTTGCTCTTCTGTTTTCATTCTTTATCCATTGTTACCGCTTGTTGCAGTACCTTCATGGGTCAGACTACTTCCTCTGTTTCCTCTCTATATGAAATAACCTTCCTACATACTTTGCCTCTTCCTTCCTTCTCTGCTCCTAAGCAACTTCTCGGGGATTACTTTGCTCTTTCCTGCTATGGCTCTTAGCACTTCTATGCTCGGCCCTTATATTTGGGCTGTTCTGCCATCAGTTTACAAATTGATCAATTACCACCACTCATTATTAGTTTATTCCTATGTATTTGCACTATTGCTCTTTGTATATTTCTTGATTGTTTTGCAGTTACCTTTTGAAATGTATTCACTCCCTACACTTCCCTGGGTACACCTGAAATGAGCCTTGGCTCATTCACCTTCCCTTGTCACCTATTAGTAAATAAATACATAAAATGTACCTATTATTATCCTCTTTCAGTTTGCTTCATCTCTTCACACAAAATACATAAAACCCAAAATTTACAGTACTTTTTCAGACTTGCTTGAGCCTCCCCTGGAACAGGTTGGGGCCTCCCAAGGGAGGCTGGCCTCACCATTTGAGAACCCCTGCTCTAGGCTATACTGCCAGCCCTCCATTTACTCTCCACTAGGTGGCAGCAGAGCAGCAGTACACACTGTCCCCCACCCCAAAGGAGAAGATCTGTCGATGGGCGCTAAATCCTCCTTCTGCCCTCTAGCCGCCAAGCAGCTTTGGTCCATTCTTGAACCAAGTCACCGGTGTGGCAGGAGGTGAGGCATCCAGCACCTCTGCCCTCCATGACACTGGCCCAGCTATAAGTTTACTGTAGCTTATATTTCCTTAGACAGTACTGTTTGTGGCCCTGAGGGGGGGTTGGACCTGCTACCCACTGTTGTACGGTTCAGTGCTTTTTACCCTCCATACCATTCAGCCAGAGCTATATTTCTGTAATTTTTTTCCTCTTTTTCTTTATTACTGAGGGAAGTGACAAAACAAGATTACTGTCCCTTGGAATTTGGCTGCTTGTCTACACTTGTCATCATAATGCCCTGTTTAAGACATCATAATTATCTCCATAGCAGTTTGGGATGTCATAAACAGAATTGTGATTGCAGAGTTATGACTGCAGAAGTAAGCAGGCGGAGAGAGCAAACAGGGCATAGTTTCTGTTTCCATTCAGATGTCCTTGGTAATAAATAAATAATTCAGTAAGGGCAACAATTACAAAAAAGGCAGAAATATAAGCTAAATTGTGCCTAGATATTATGTTTTACAGAGTTGTCCCAACACTGCAGGCAAGCATTCAGGATTGACAAATACTTTTTTATCTGTGGGATGCAAACTTCTTCAGGTACTAAAAGACCCAGGTCTGGTAGGAGCTGTCTAAGATGTCTTGTCATGCTGTTGGGAGATCTTAGTCTCCTCCTGAACCTGGTAGTACACTTTGAGTATGCAGGGGGTTGTCTAGGAAAAATTGCCAGGAGGAGTGAAAGAGGGGTCCTGTCTGGTCCAAAGGTGGACTTGGGAGCAGCAGAACTACATTTCCTTCATCTTGTGATTATAAATGTTATTGATCCTTGGCTGGGGCTCCCTCCTCAGACAGTTCCCTGTTCAGGTTTATTCTCTTCTTCAGGCTCCCCAGTTCCCAGGCTCCCCCTCCCCGCATGTTAAAAGCAGACATCTTAGAGTTTGGTTAGCTCTTTTTACCAGGTTTCGTCACAGGCGATGCAGGGATATCTCCCTGCATCCGAAGGTACCTTTTTTTTTTTTTTTTTTTTATAGCATTGGTTCTCCATCGGGAAAAGATTGCTACTTACACCTTTTCTACTCTACAGAGTGCTAAGGGAAATTTCTACAGTCTGATGCTCAACATATATATCATTATGTCTTCTAACTATCAGGTTCAGGGGGAGATTAAAGTCTCCACCTATAAATAACACTCCTAACTGGTGTGTCAGGATCATATTCATGAGTTGTGCATGTGAAGCGTCACTATTTGGGGGGACATATATACCGTAGACTGTCAGGGGCTGATCATACAGGGTTCCTGCAGCTAATGTTCCTTTGGCACCCGCCACCCCCCTTCCCCTCCCCCTATTCACAGTCCCATGAGTTTCCCTTACAGCCACTACTAATGCAGGCTGCCTGACCATTTCCCCTCACACCCCACTATTTACTCTAGCATGTCTTCTCTGCTCAGCCTCCCCTCACCCCACCATTTCTCCCTATACCGTATCGCCCTTCTTCCCCCACCCTTCACCTCCACCGCAGTACATACCTCTCTGTCGTACCTCCTTTCTTCACCCCACTGCCAGCTATCCCCATCCCTCTGAACTACTGACAAGTCACTTTTATGGCTGCTTATTCCCCCACCCCCACCCTCATAAAGTATTTTTCTTGTTGTTTTAACTTGTACGTATGTTTTGAGTTATTCTGTAAGTTCTGAATCCAAGCTGTATCGTTCATTGTAATGCACCTTTGCTTTCCCCTATTGTACTTTGCTTTGCAATCTATGATGTGGAACGAGCAAAAGAGCCTGTGCTCAAAGGTCTATTCTGAATCACTAAATAAAAAAAAAAAATGTTAGTCGGCCTTCTTTATTTTTTTTAATATGTGAATGTTGTGTCTGCCTTAAAGGGAGAGTGGTGTAGTACAGACTACAGTACAAGGATCACTGCTGTCTGCGTCTGCCATTTGCATTTGTGCCATCTGGAAACAGTTGTATGTTGTCTTACCTCATGATGGCTGTCTGTGGTTGCTTGTGTGGTCTGTTCTTTTGCTGCTTGGGGGTTAGGGTTGGAAACCCTAACACCATATTTCTTTACCTTTGTGGCATTAACTTTTTTTTTTAGTTGTTTAACCAGGAGTAGCACACTAAGCTGAAAGCTTTTTTACAGGTGCATCCTAGGAGCACAGGGAAGTTAAGTGACTTGCTCAGGGTCACACAGTATGTAAGTGGAAGCTGTGGGATTCAAACCCAGGTCTGGTCTGCTGGATGTCACCAGATTTGCAGCTCGGAGCCTTAAACCACTGCGCTACACTGCCTCCCGTAACTTCTGGACCGTAACTGATTGTTGGCGGAACTAGATGCCTTGGAAGTGTTGAAGACATGTGCTGGAGGGTTGGAGGCAGTGATGGCAGCCTATAATACGACTGTCACCGAAGCCTTTGAACTTCTAGTGCCAGTCCATGTACGCCCATTGACATCGTGCTTTGGCTCTTCTTGGTTGGATGGGAAGTTAAGGATAATAAAGACCAAGAGGCGAAGGTTGGAGCATTGTTGGAGAAAGTACAGGGCCCAGGAGGATAAGCAAGCTCTGATGTCTCATTACAATGAGTATTAGAAAGCAATCATCCATAAGAAAGTGACTTTTCTGTCGAGGGAGATTGCTGCCAGGAAGAACCGACCGGCTCAGCTCTTCTGTACGGTGGACAGGCTTTTACATATGGCCTGTCTAGAGCTTGTTAGAGCTTTTTCACTCACAAGATGTGAGGAGTTTGCTTGGTTGGTACTTCTTGGATAGGGTATCCTCCTTTAGGACTTGGATCTCTCTAAGTGGGTTGGTTCAGCCCAGCAGGGTGGAGTCCAGGAGGCAGGGTCAGGCTTACTGTTCCTGGGGAGAATTTTGATTAGTGACGGTGAATGAGGTATGTGAAGTGATCTCTGAGCTGCGGTCAACTTTTTGTAGTTTGGATCCAGGCCCAATGCACTTACTAGTACGTTGCGTGGGGTAGTTGGGTCCAGTTTTCTTCAAGATTGTCCAGTGTTCTTTGTCGGAGTGGGTTTTTCCAAAGGAATTGAAAAGTGCTTTGGTGAAGCCTCTGCTGAAAGAAAAACATCTCTAGACCCAAATGTCTTGGCGAACTCTCGTCCTGTCCCTAACCTATCCTTTCTGGGAAAGGTTATTGAGAAGGTGGTTGCTCTGCAGCTTGAGGCAAACCTCACTGCCTTTAAAGGAGACAGGAAATGATTTTTACTTTCTCTTTTCCTTTCCATGCCAGTTATGTATTACGATATGCTTTGATGATTATTTTGATAAATAAATAATTTAGCTATGGGGTGTCCTTAGATCTACATAGAGTTCCACTCTCCTCACCAGCTACTTATCTTGATTTTCATATTTCTAAGACATTCTAAGACATCAGCAACTCCCATTCCATGCTATTCATCTGAAAGGTCTGGAGTGGTGTTACTGATGTTATAGAATGTTCAGGAAGTGTGAAAAGAGAGAGCAGCAACTGCTGAGGAGAGGGAGATTCAGGGTAGTTATGAAGGCAACAACATTAGAATATTAATTTAACAAAAAAGGTAAAAAACATATCGGAATATTGGGTAGCCAGTAAAAGAGCAACTGGAGGGCATTTAGAGGTGCAAAAACTGTTTCCTATCACCTTTAACACCTATGAGCACCCTACAGTCTGGGTTTAGGGCGATGCATAGCACAGAGACGGCGCTGGTTCGGGTGCTTAATGACTTGCTTAGGGCGAGGGATAGCGGAGAGTGATCAGTTCTCCTTCTCACTGATCTCTCATCAGCATTTGATATGGTGGACCATGGGTTGCTGCTGGACTGACTCTGGATATGTAGGACTCACTGGCAATGTCATCAGCTGGTTTGAGTCCTATCTTAAGGACAGGATTTAGAGGGTTGTGATGGGGGAATATTCCTTGTGCATGGTGGTTCTGTCCTGTGGGGTTCCCCGGGGTTCAGTCTTGTCCCCTGTGTTGTTTGCAGTATATATGCTGCTCCTGAGTAAGATCAATGGAAGGTACAGACTTGGGTTTCATTGTTATGCTGATAACACCCAGCTCTACCTGTCTTTTGCACCTGGGACACAGGGTGCAGTCGATGTGCTAAATGAACGTTTGTCTGAGATCCAGTCCTGGATGCAGTGGAAGTAACCAGTCTTAAAAAAAAAAAAGTGTATGCACTCAAAATGTAAACTACAGGCCAGGGGTCTGGGGGCCGCCGAGGCCCCCCAAAATTTTTTATTTTTGGTGCATTCTGGAGGTCATCTGAAGCATAATTTGCTATCCTGTGTACCCCTCCCCATGCCCAGTAAGTTGCACTCTAGCCCCCTCCACAGAGTGTCTCCCCACCTCCATCCAGTATGATTCCTGAATCCTGCTCTAGGAGTGCTGAAGCCATTGTAAAGGTGGTGGTGGTTTGGGGGGGGGGCAGGCCTGGGCATAAGGGGTAGTTGTGAAAAATGTTTTTAAAAAGCTGGGGGTCTGGGGGCCACTAGGCCCCCAGAAGCTCTGGGGTTTTATATGCTCTGTGGTGAGTTTTGAGGCTTTTATTGAAAATAAAACACACTTTTGTCACATTTTCCCTACCCTTGACTCCAGGAAAAAAATACTTTTTTTTTTCTTCTGGAGTCAGGGGTGTGAGAGACTCTGGCTTGCCTTAAAATCTGCAGCTGCAACTGGGGTGGGCAACTGCCTGATCATTGCCATCAAGAACTCACACCATAGGCATTATTGCCATTATGTGCTGTGAAAGATTATTATATGAAGGCCGGTGGTCTGTGGGCCGCTGTGCCCTAATGGCCCCCAGATCCTCAGCTTTTATATCGGGATCTTTCCCAGTGCATACTACAGTACATGGAATAACCTCTGTCCTAGTAGTTCCAAAGAAAGCTACTAGCTGCCACAGTGTCAACACCTTCAAACACATCAAACACATCATGTGTGTACCCCCCCCCCTCGCAACTGGTGGGCCAAATGGTCCTTTTCTGCCTTCAACCTCTATGTTTCTATGTTAAGCTGCCAGTTCAAGTAAGCCCCCCCCCTCCACACACACACCTACACCTTTTGCTGGCCCACTGCTCTACACACCACTCTTCAGCTCGGCGTGTGACTCTGCCAAAATACTGAACAAACTGGGCAAAACAAGTTACTTACCAATGGAAGCTGCAACAGCACCAAGCAGGAGAAAAGCGGTCACAGACGTGCCTCCTTGCAGCAGCAGAATCCAGAACCACCCTTGCAGCCCCCCTTCTGAGTCCTTCTAGAGAATTCTCAGCTCTTGCAGACATATTGGGGACACAAGATCTGCAGCCTGTTCCTCTGCTATGCTGGCACAAAAAAAATAAATGAGCAATCTGCTCCTATCCCTGCCCAGCAAGCAGAGAACACCCCCCCACCAATGTTGGATTGAAGCCTGGATGCATGCGTGTGCACCTCCCCCTTTTGATGAGCCACGGTTCAGTATGGGGGATGCCATCTTTTCTCCATCAAATTAACTGTCTTCTGCATACTGACTGCAGTTTATCAACACATTGGACACAACTATCATAGGGGCATACGCAATATATCGTCCATCAGTATCTCAACTTTCTGAGGAAGAGACTTGTGGAGAAAAATGGTTATTCATTAGTAGCCAGTAAGCTAGGAAGTAATTGGTCCACCCACTCTTTTTAGCCATTGAGCAGTTTTGTTGGTGAGGTACAAATGAAACCTCCCCTGTACCCCCCCCCCATAATACCCAACCTTCCTCTTCCCCTCCAAGATCTCCAAAAGCATAAGAATACAGTGAGCCAGCAGGCACCCATCAAAAAGATTGCAGGTGCACTCCCTAGTAGAAGTGGTCAGCTTTTTTCGGCAGTACATCAATAAATTAATAACATCCTCTGTAATAACACCTTACTAACTTGTGGGTTAGGGTGGGGGTTGTCATTTAAATTGTGAAACTGAATACATTTGGCATGGTGGAGACAGGGGGTGGTTACTTGTTTGGCATAAGTGGGGGAAGGGACTTCAGTGACTCCACTCCCAAACAGACTTTATTATATTACAAAAGTAAACTTTAATGGAAGTACACCTGGACAGTGGAGAAAGGGATGTGGGTGCTAGCAGGTGATCGATGGAAATGCTTGCTTGCAGAGTGGGTAGGGTTGTGGGTTTCACTTTAGAAACATTTTTTAAAGTAAATTAAAGTAATGCACACTTATTATGTAGTTATTTGCTGACCTATAAAACAGCGCTTCCTTCTGTGACCTACCTCTTCTTTCCTCTGGACACTGACTGGCTGCTGGCCCTCCAATGAGTCCTCCAGGCCCGGTCCTGGGCAGGGTCTCCATTGCACTGTCTGCTGCTTCTGGCTCGATGGGCGACCGACCAACTACCTCCTGACCTCTGCTCCTGCCGCCCACCATAACCCAGCTGCAGGCCGTGACATAAGAGTCCTCCCTCCTGCACAGAAGGAAGAGGACAGACCCGTCGGACCGAGTTGGAGTCGACAGATGACTGACTGAGTGGCCTGCCTCAGGTCGGAGATGGGTCTCGATGACCGCGACTAGCAACCGAGTACTCCAGTCATCTGAGCTGAAAAAGAAAATCCCAAGATGAGGAGTGGGAAACTTCAAGGCGCAGAGCTGTACCATCGTGTGCCTGTCTTAGACAAAGTGAGATTCGACTGCTGGCTCCGAGTTGGCTCTCGCTCTCCATGGCGTGACTCCATCCTCTCTCTCTGCCACAGCCCACATATGAGATGGCAACAAACTGTAGTAGGCAACTGGTTCTGGTCCTTGTGATCTTGTTGGATAGCAGTAGTAGCAGCAGGAAAGTAAGTTACAGCAGCGCAACTGATTGGTGGAGGCTTGGAGCAATTAGAAGCATGTGGACAAAAACTGTCCAATTGCTCTGTTAGATGCCAACAGTTGCGAACAAACTTGGTGCCACTGTGTGATGTCAGCACATCTATCGGGAAAGAATTTAGTCAACCATCTGTTCCCCCACCCCACCCTGCAGCATAGGGAACCAGGTTCGGGACCCGAGCAGATTTAAAAAAAAAAAGACAATTTTAAAAAGAGGAGATTTTTTTCTGTACGCAATGGTCTACAGTAAGTATGCATGGTTACACCACTGCCTGGATGTCATTGAGCTAGTTAAGACTGAACCCTGCAAAGACTGAGGTATTAGTGGTAGAGCCGGGTCAAAGGGCAGAAGTGGAGGCTACTGAGGAGGAGACTGGGCTTTTGCTCAGCCAATCTAGGTTATTAGCGTCCACCAAAGTGAAAAATCTTGGAGTCATTCTGGACAGTAAGCTAACACTGGAGGCTCAGGTGGCAGCGGTTGTCTGGAGTGGCTTTTTTCATTTACAGACTATCAACCGAATTAAGCTTCTTGTCCCGCCTGACAACCTGGCCATGCTGGTACATGCATTCATGACCTCAATGCTCAATTGCTGCAACGCTTTTTACCTTGGGGTCAACAGGAGTGGTGTGGCACATGCAGATGCTGCAGAATGCGTCGGTCTGGCTATTGATTGGCCTTTCCAGATCTTGTTGTATGTCACTGGTGCTGTGTGAACTGCATTGGCTGCCGGTGAAGTAACGCATCTCCTTTAAAGTGGATCTTACCAGCGAACTAAACTGACTGCCAGTGAAGTGGCGCATTTCCTTTAACGTGAGTCTTAACAATTAACTACACTGACTGCCAGTGAAGTGGCACATCTCCTTTAAAGTGGGTCTTCTGACCTACAAGGCCCTGCATGGGCTGGGACTGATTTACCTGTCAGAGCGCCTGCATCCTCATGTCCCTAGTCGCTATCTCCGCTCAGCCGAGGAAGGCCTCCTGGTAGTCCCGAGGGCAAGATTAAAATTGTCTGGGAACTGAGCATTTAAGGTCGCTGCCAATGGAATTCCTTTCCCAGGACTTTGAGGGAGGCCCCTCGGTTGAGACCTTTAAAAGGGGTCTGAAAACTTTTTTGTTCATGCAGGCATTTTGGGATTAAATAGGTGTATTGCTACAAGTATTTAAATCTCTATTAATTTTAACTGTGTTTAACAGAGTTATGAGTGAGTTATATTTCATTCTGTATGTTGACTGTTTTTTGTAATGGCACCATGGGCCTCAAGGGAAGGGCGTCACAAATAAATAAAACTACTACTACAGCACTACTACTACTAACTGGTACATTAATGCAGTTTATTTGCAAAACACTTTTGTTAATGCACCAGTTAGGATTCAACTTAGCACCACAAAAGTAGGGAACTGTGGTGTTAGGGTTTCCAACCCTAACTCCCCACTAGCAGCAACAGGACAAGACCACATAAGCAACCACAGACAGCCATCATCAGCTAAGAAAAACAACCTAAAACATACAACTGTTTCCACACCCACTACCCACTTAGGCCACCAAAAGGTAGTTGTTTTAACCTAATCTGAGCTTTCAAATGTAACATTTTACTTTTTGGGGGAAAGTGCTATCACTAAGCAAAACTGCTTCCCCTTGAAAGATTTCTAGATCTGCTGCTGAAACCAGGAAACCCACATTGCAACAGTACTTCTGTCTTCAGAAACGCAGGTCCCTGTGAGGCTCCATACTGGGACTGGTTTTCTTCAGTGTCTTCATAAATTCAGTTGCAGAAGCACTGGAATGGAAGGGATGGAAGGCATTCCTTTTTGCAGATTATACCAAAATCTGTAATATGGTGGACACACATAAGGGGGTGGAAAGAGTGTGTAGGGACCTTCGGAAACTTGAGGAGTGGTCAAGAGCATGGCAGTTGGAGTTTGTTGCTAAAAAGTGCAAAATCATGCACCTAGGGCATAGAAAACCAGAAGATGAGCATAGGATGGGGAAGGGGGCAGTACTGACCGTCACTAAGCAGGAGGGGGACCTTAGGGTTATCATATCTGATGACCTCAAAGTGGCTGGACAGTGTGACAAGTCAGTGGGTAGGGCCATTGCGATGCTGGGATGCATAGGGAGAGGTAGCTGCAGCAGAGGAGGGAGGTGGTATTGCCACTGTATCTTTCACTTGTGAGACCCCACCTGAAGTATTGTGTTCAGTTCTTGAGGCCGCATCTCAGAAAGGACATAGACAGGTGGAAGCAGTCGTGAGGAGGGCAGCTAAAATGATGCAGGGGTTGCATCAAAAGCCCTACAAGGAGAGACTGGGGATCTCAGCCTGTACACCCAGGAAGAGAGGAGAGAGAGAGAGAAGGGGCACGATAAAGACCTATGAGTACATTAAAGGGATGAACAGGGTACAGGAAGGGAGTTTTAAATGAGAAAGACCACCAGGACCAGAGGGCATGCAGTTATGCTTGGGGGAAGGGGGGTGTAGTTTGAGAAGGCTGTGAGGAATTACTTCTTCACTAAAAGAGAGGGTGATGCCTGTAACAGACTGCCAGCAGAAATGGTGGAGGCAAAAACAGTAGGGGTCTTCAAGCATGCATGGGATAGACATAGAGGAATATTAGTAAATAGGCAGGGAGGAGGGAGGGTTGCTGTAGTCCATTTAGGGTCTGTGGAGACAGACTCGGCAGGGACCATCTGGGTAGACTGGGTGGGCCAAGTGGTTTTTTTCTGCCAGCAAATTATTTGTTTCCATGTTTCAGTACAGAATGGTACAGAATAATTCCATCCTCTGCCTGAGATATTTTTTTTCAGACTACATATCTCAGGGTGAGGAGGGAAAAGCTGCAGCAAAGCCAAGACACTCAGTACCACCACCACAATTCTTCAGTCCTTTCTCATGCAGATGGTAGCTTGGTGGGAGATGGGAGTATATAGTGCTTGTACTTTGTCCTGACTCTGTCTTGAACAACAACTAAACAGGCCTGCACTCCTGCTTTTACACAGGGACAACCCCATTGTGATTGACCATCCACTCCCATGTGGCAGTAGCAGGAGCCAATGGATGGACATGCAAACAAGGAGACACCTTTTTTAGTTGCATCCCTATGCAACTTGTGAATTGACTTGTGCAAAACAACATGAAATGACCATAAAATCTCAGGCAACTGAGGCATTGCAGCAGTTGGAAAAAAAGCAATTGGGGGAAGTGAGACACATGGAACAACAACTTATCCCCAATGTACTGACTAGCAGGCACCAGCATTAACTGCTAAAAATAAAAAAAAAAAAAAGTCAATTAAGGTAGCGGGGGCCAAAATATACTGTAACCCTCCCTGATTTCACAATGGTTGGGGGCCATGACCGGGCTGGCTGTCCCGGTTTAGCCGCCCCTGCTGGTGTCACCTCTCGCAGAGGAGCAGGCTCCCAGCCCACTACAAGGGGCCAATATGATGCTGGAACCGGGCACCTCCTTCCCTGGTCTAGCTCTGCTACACTCAGCAGCACCCCTCAGCTCTGAACACACGTGATCCTGGCTCCCAGTTTTGCTGCTAACCCCGGGTCACTGGCAAGGAAGCACAGTGTGCTTTCGTGGGGCCATCAGGCAGCCCTTTTTTGAAAGATCTTGTCATGGGCTTTCAGAATACACTGTATAAGAGAGATCATGTAATGTTTCCTTCCCCTTTAACGTGAGGAGGGTCGACTCCTACATGTGGAAGACTTGGCAGCCTTGTGCAGTTGAATATTTGTGTTTTGGAGTCTACCTGACTTTTTTTTTTTCACAATCTGTTAACCAAGCCAAGTGTCTTAGAATGGCCGTCCCCCACCCCAACAACAGACTCTGGTCCTTTCCAGTCCCAGGGCAGGAAACACAAGTCCATTTGTGAATGTGGGTGTCACAAGTTGTCTCAGTACTGTGCCAGCTCATAAAAAAAGCACAGTTCCATCACAAATGTAATGGTTTTGCTGTTCTTGTCATTTTTCATGCAGTATGTGTAGAACTGTATGTTCTGTAGTCTGAACCGACAGATTAGGGGTATGTGAGTAACTTATCCCGAATATTTGGCCAAATGTTCTATTCTGGGCTCCCAAATATTCAGGTACTCATTATTCATATTTGTTATTCATTTTTCAAAAAAAAAAAAAAAGATAAAGAAACAGCCCCCCACCCTCATCCCTAGTCCAGATCCTTTCAAATATACAAGCTCCCGGTCTCCCCACCCTCAGTTTGAACCCTAGTCCCACCCTTCTCTCCCCCAGCACCCACAGTTTGAAAAATTAAGTGCAGTTTGTCAAAAATAAACTGTAAGGGGTGATCGGAACAACCCAACCACCTCTACAGCTGGCCGCCATCTTTCAGCACTTGTGCTAAAACAAAATAAGACCCCCCCCACCTCCACCTACCCTGGTTGCAGCACCTTTCTCAAGTCACCTTTTGTGAAAATAGTGCTGGGGGGGATGGTGGGAGATGGTGGGAGCAGGGTGCTGCTACCAGGGTGGTGGTGAGTGTGGGGTGACATATTTAGGGTGACAGTTTTATTTTAGCACAAGAAGTGCTGAAAGGCTGCGGCCAGCCATGGAGGCGGGTGTGGTTGTACTGGTTGTCCCACAGGTTTTGGTTTTTACAAATTACACTTAAATGATCACATTGTGGGTGCTGGGGAGGAGGGTGGGATTGGGGTTCAACCTGAGGGTGGAGGACTGGGAACTTATATATTTATTTATTTAGTTTTTGTTTACCGGGTAAGTGCACTAGCCAACATAATGACTATTTTCAGGCACGACCCGGGAGAGTACAACATAATGAACAAGTACAAGAGCATTTCAACAGGGAGAGAAACAAACTAATACATTATTCAAGGAAAGGAACAAATGTACAAAAATGTAAGAACCATAAGGGACAAATTCAACATAACAGAGGTAATGGGCAGCATTACAGGTTCTTATAGTAGTGAAAACATTTTCACAGGGTACAAATAGAGGGAAACTGAAAACATAACAGTAAACAACGGTAAGCAAGATGCAAAAGAAGTAGCAATTGTTGAAGGGATAAACACAGGATAATACAGGCAAAATACAGTAAATAGTAGAAAATTGGATAGCAGCTCTAACTCTGAAAAATAAAATCTATAGGATAAAGAAGAGGAGGAGGTGGGCAGGAGGAGACAGTAAGGTAACATAGTGAGAAGTAGGTAAGGAAAGGAAGGAAGAGTAGCAAGAGTAAGGGAGGACACGTACAGGAGGAAAGGTGAAAAGGTGGAGGACCAGGCAAGAGAGAGACAAAACAGAGGGATCATGGCAGGAAGGAGTTAGAGTGGAGATACAGTAGGGGGAATAGGGTTTTGAGAGACAGAAAAAACTTGCCGGGCAGGCAAGCCTACAGGACTTAGGGAACGAGGTCAGGACTCATACAGAGAGGAATAGGAAAGGATAAGACAGCATTAGGGCATACGGTTTTACCGAAACTATCAGGTGGGATCAAAACACGTGCAGGGGCCAGTACGCGATAGATAATGACGAAGCTCATTCTTAAAGCACCGATGGGACCCAGCCGATTTGAGTTCGGGGGAAGAGTATTTCAGAACTGGGGAGCCACATACCTGAAAGCCCCAGTGCCTGTAGTGGTAGAGCATCTTGGAACATGGAATAGAGATTTGTCAGCGGACCTTAGTCCATGAGAGACTGAATGGGGAATTAGAAGCTCTGCCAGAGATTTTGGGGTTTTGAACCTTACAATAGAGTCCGTAAGGGAACCCAGATAATATTGCCTTGTTGCCAATGGGGAGAGCCATCCTAGGTCATCATAAAGCTGACTGTGGTGCTTTAGTCTTGAGGAGGAGGATGCATGTCGACATATGTTATTGTATGTGACATCCCATTTCTGAATGGCAGTTTTCTGAGCACCAGCTAGGATGGGGACACTGTAGGTTAGGGAAGGTAGCAGTATACCCCTAGCAATGGCTTGTTTAGCAGATGGCGTTAGGAAGTAACCAGACTTGTATTCTGTACCCAGTTTGCTATTTACAGTCTTGCAGGTGGATTGAATGTGCAGGCTGAGACCAGGTGCTTATTGGTCTGTTATAAAAAATCTTATGAATCCAAATAGTAAACAAAGTGAAATAAAATCGAGTCAGAATGGAAAAGTGTTTGAAACAAATAAAGCTGCGGAAATTTTGAATGATTATTTCATAAACCTCCCCGATCTGAAATTAGATCTCATAACTAAAACTAATACCTTGAATGAAGTAAAGGGTGAGAATCCCCAAGATGAGAAGGAACCCAAATTCAGGTTTAAGAGAGTGATAAACAAAGAAGTTCTAAAAAATATAAATAGATTAAAAATAAATAAAGCAAGTGGCCCAGATAGAATAGATAATAAATTATTAAAAGAGGCTGCTATGGAATTGTCACCTATACTAAGGGACATTTTTAATTGGAGTCTAAGAGAGGGACAGTTTCCCCTAGCTGGAAATTAGCCAAAGTGATACCAATAGATAAGGGAGGGGATCCAAAGGATGTTTCAAATTACCGTCCAATAGCCTTGTTGTCCACAGTATCCAAGTTATTTGAAAAAATTGTCCATGATCAGTTAATGGACTACTTGGAAAAATATAATAAATTGACTCAACAACAGTATGGTTTTAGGCAGGGTAGCTCCACGGCTACCGCACTCACTGACTTTTTGGATCTCATAGCAATCCCTCTTGGGGAAGCGAAGTCCGTGGGTGTGGTATACGTGGACCTATCTAAAGCATTTGATTTAGTAAACCATAGTATTTTGATAAACTCGTTAATGAAAATAGGGGTGGAGGAAGAAACCTGCAATTGGTTTACATCATACCTTGATAAAAGATCACAATTTGTTGTCCTAAATGGACACCAGTCAAAAATGGACTATGTAACAAGAGGGGTCCCCCAGGGATCTATCCTGGGACCCCTCCTGTTCATAGTCTATTTAAATGACTTACCAAAGAAAATTGGATATTCAAAAATTCGTCTATATGCAGACGATACGGTTTTAGTAGCAGAGGGAAAAACTACAAGTGAAGTAGAACTAAACTTACAGAGTGACTTTAGCATCATGCAAGGTCATTTTTCATCTCTGGGTTTATTAGTTAATAATAAAAAGACACAGGTTATGTCATTTGCATTGGACTTAAAGGGAATTTCAAAATTAAATATAAAGACACAAGAGGGTAAGTTTTTAGAGCAAACTGAAACATATAAATATATAGGGGTACATATATATCAATGTCTTACTTTTCAATATCATATAACAAATTTAATAAAGAAAACATGTTAAGATTGGAGCTATGAGATGAATATCAAATTGTATAACAAGAGAAACAAGATTGATTATGATCAATCAATTAATGCCGGTTATTGACTATGGAAGTCATATTTACAGACATATAGCAAGAAAACATTTAAATAACTTGGATACACTTTATAATAAGCTTGCAAGATTTGTGTTAAGGTGTGATTTTTAAAACTCATCATTGCACTATGTATATGGATTTGGGTTGGATTCCATTAGACTTACGGGCTAGGGGAATCTGGCTAAATCAGGTTTGTAATATATTTAAAAATCAATCTTTAGATAACTTAAAAAACAAATTACAAAAACCAAAACATGGTTTAAATTTAAGAAAAACTGGTGCTAGAGATTTAATAATACCAAAGTAAAAAAATCGATTTAGTGAAATGACCCTTCAATATCAAGTAGCTAAAAGCTGGAGTTGTCTTGCTCCTTTTTTATGTGAACTAACAACTACTGATCATGTTTTTAAAAATGGCCTGAATCACAAACTTAGTTTTCGTTGTTGTTGTAATAGGTGAAATTAATGTAAATCAAAAAATGCTAACATGCCTGTTATTGATGAGTTTGTAAAACTCTGATGTATTGTTTTGTACTTTTCTGTAACTTGTATTGTTATAAATGTATAGTTGTAATAATTTTGCATAATGTACACAGGTAAGCCTTGTGAACTGGGATTTTCGGAACCCTAATGGCTGTATCACTGTATAAATAAAATTTTACCATACCATACCATACCAAGGGATCGGTCGAGCAAGACACCAGGATAGTTAAAAGGTGAGGCAGTTTCAAGTTTTGTACCATCTAGGTTATGAACTGTAAGGGAGGAGGGGCACCTACGAAGTTTAGGGGCACAGCCAAAAAGCATGACCTTCATTGTCTTAGCATTTAGGACCAGTTTATGTTCATATAGCCAGTTCTGTATATTTTTGAAATCAATTGAGAGGGCAGAGTTCAGATTCTCCACTTTGTTATCACTAGTATAAATAACGATATCATCTGTGTACAAGAGAGATGAGCAACTTTTCAGTGCACAGGGGACATTATTTATAAAGAGAGAGAAGAGGAGAGGTCCCAGAATGGAGCCTTGAGGTACCCCCACGTTTACTGAGGCAGACTCGGAAATGGCTGAGTTGAATTTAACTGCTTGTGACCTACCGTATAGATAGCTGCTAAACCAGTGTACAACCGGAGAGGAGAAGCCCAGGCTGTGCAAACAGGATAGAAGTAAGGGGTGGTCCACAAGGTCAAAGGCCTTGGTAAGGTCTATGAAAACAGCACCAGTAAGTCTTCCCGAGTCCATGTTTGAGAGAATATCTGAGGTAAGTTTTAGTAGCGCAGTAGATGTGCTATGTTTTTTCCAGAAGCCATTCTGAGCATCGGAGAGGATACCCCACTTTGAAAGGAAGTAGATTGTTTGGGTAGTGACAACCTTTTCAAGTAATTTGGATAAGACTGAGAGAATAGCTGTAGGTCTGTAATTGTTATTTTTTTGTCTCCTTTTTTGAAAACAGGAGTTATTCAAGCCGCTTTCCATAGGACCGGCACAGTGCCAGTAGACAGGGATAACGTATATATTTTCGTCAATGGGGAGGCTATGTAGACAGCAGCAAGTCTGAGTAGGCGAGGTTCAAGGAGGTCCGGCCCTACACTAGTATTGTCAAATATGGATATGAGAAGTTTAAAGACCTCTTGTGCAGTTATTGCCTTAAAGTAGAAAGGAGGTGTATACAGAGATATTTGGGGAGCTGTAGAGGAGCCAAGTGTCCTGTGGTGCCCTCTGTGCTGGAGAAGAGAGGTCTGCCATGCGAAAGCAGAGGTATACAGAGACAGATCTGAGAACTTCTAGTTTAAAGCATTTGTAGTAGTCTTTGGGTCATTACAGTGCACCCCATTTAGTATCATATCCTTAGGAGTGTAGGACTGGGAGGATCCCAAAAAAGTCTTGATATGGGCCCAGAATTTCCTGGAGTCCGACGCTGAGCTCATGAGCAGGTCCTGACAGTATTTACTTTAGGCTAATCTTATTTTCCTTTTACAGAGCTTTCTACAAGCCCTATAGGTGTTAAAATCAGCCATATGCCCAGTTTGTTTAAAGCGCTTCCATAGCTTGTCCCTCTCATGTAGCTCAGTCAAGAGATCCTTGTGTAGCCACCTAGTTGGCTTGCCTTTCACTCTCCTGGTGATTTTAGGGGCATGCCTAGACTGAATAGCAGTACATTTATTGAAAAAGATGCTCAGAGCCTCTTCTACACTGTCTGTGCAGTAGATATCAGTCCAATCTACACGTGAAATGTCCTGATGGAACGCCTTTTCATCCAGCTGTCCAAAATTTGTGAAGGTAACATAATGAGATGGAGGAGATGGCAGGGCTCCAGAGGCCAACAGGCATAAAATTTTAGTATGGTCAGTTATAGCATCTGCAAGGATCCCAGTTGAGATCAAATGCTCAGGCCAGGTTGTAAGCAGCCAGTCTATAAGGGTACCGGTTCTGGTTGGGCTTGGAGTCCTAGTCGGATCAGTAATCATCTGATGTAGGTTGTAGGTGCTATACACTGATACCAAGGAACTATGAGCAGGACCCAGCCAATTTAGGTTAATACCCCAAGAATTATAGCCTCATTTTGGTTTATATTTGAAAATGTTGTGTCGAGTAGGTCCTGCAATCCAGTCAAGCCACCAGAAGGGGGGATTATAGGCACAAATGATATGGAGCGTCTTTGCACCTAATGTAACAGTGACAAGTACAGTAGATGTTCACATAGCTCAGAAGAGGCCTGGTCAAGGACAGTTGTTAGGTTGAGGTGAGATCTGCGATAGATGGCCACACCACCACCATGTTTGGTTGCCAACCTATCCCTTCATATCAGGGAATAGCTGGCTATTGTGCAGAGAGCGTCAGGTATACTGGGTTTTAGCCATGTTTCTGAGGGGCAGAGGATGTCTGGGTTGTATTCTTTCATCCACACCTCAAGTTCATCCTTGTGGCATGTTAGACTCCTGATATTCATGTGAGCAACAAAGAGCCCTTTTCTTGGTAGACCAGATAGGTCTTCAGCAGAAAAGTGAATGAGGGTGCCAGGATTGACCTCAACATCGCCTGCCAGAAGGAGTAAAAGCAAGGCTAAGAAGCAGAGCCTTACTGAGTGAAAGGTTTGGATGTGGACAATCCTCCTCCACTTTTCAAGGCCAAGGAGCATATAATAAGTACAGCCCTTTGGGTACAGGATAAAATGCCAGGAACCTACCGGCCAGTGCTTAGTAACAATTGAGTTGGAGAAGCGAAAATCCCAGGTATCAGACCTGGTGCTAAGATGGTCACAGGGAATAAGGAGTGACAATATATTCATACTGAGTAGAGCTAATATGATAAGGGGTATTCCACCCAGGCAGTATTTACCCATAATTATTGGTTCGAGGTACGCTTTGGGACAAAGGAGTGTCATGGCTCGTGGATTAGTGTATGACATTGCAGATGGTGTGAGAGACGTTGCTTATAATATGAAAGTAACAAAGAGATCAGGGGATTTAGAGAGGGGATCTATGAACAGCAGTATGAGGAAGCTGAGGCTGGGAAAGTAGCAGTATACAAGAATACCACCGGAGTACCCAAGAACAAATGCCAGGAGGGGATTGTACAGCAGTCACCTGTGTAAAACTTGACTAGTAGGAATAGCACTGTCCCAGAAACATGAAAGATTAACAGGGTTAAGTAGCCAGAGCAAGCTTTGAGAAACCAAGCTGTTTTCTGGAAGTAACAATTGTTGCCCCCCGCAGTGGTAGTGCAGTATAAGGAGCCAATGGGGTTTTAGGGACTTGGACATATGACAGACTGAGTCCTGTATAAACAAGTGCCCACCCAGGGTGGGTGAGTGGGGGTGAAGCTGGGCTAAAAGCTGGGTGCTGTGAATCACTTTCTCCAGTAATGCTATCAATAGCAGACTAGGCCCCCAAGGGAGCGCTCTCAACAATGACATGAAACAGCTATTTTAGGTACATGTCAGTCCAGATGAAGAGAAAAAAGGTGCACTTTCCAGATAATTTCAGCTCTCCGACCGAGGTAACCGTCTAAGTGGCACTAGATTCCCCTAGGTAGAGCGGGGATTGAAGGCAATCCAGTCGGTAGGCAGCGTTAAAAAGGCACAGTAATCAGCAAGCCACAGAAGTAAAGGACAACCAATCGGATAAATGGCGCTCGGGGGTAAACCCCAACAGAGAGCGCTTAGGAGTCGGGAGGACGCATTTGATCTTAGTTACCGCTGTGCCGCCCACTTCAGAGAAATGCAACTGGGCTCATAGTTCTTGAGTCGGGGGAGAGTCCTTGTGGTGTGGTGCTCCTGCCTCATGGGGGGGAGCCTCAGGGGAACGACGGTGGTGTCAGCGAGTCCTGGCCATGCCGGGAGTGGGCTCTGGGTCTAAAGCCCTGGTGGGCTTGTAATGCGACCTGCAAGATAGACCAAGGGAGAGTGGTTAAGTAGCGGCAGGTAGTGGGAGGAAGTACAAAAGAAAGAAAAGAACTGGGCGTAGCACAGCAGAGACAAAATAAATGGGCATGCAGTAGAAAGTAGGAAGGAGAAGCAAGGTAACAGCTGTTGAGGAGAGAAGAAAGCGGGGGGAGAGAGAGAGAAGACAAGTAAAGAAATAGGCAGTGTAGTACAGTGCAGTTTAGGTAACAGTCAGCTTAAATATTCATAGGAAAAGTTACTCAAAAGCTATGAAAACACAGAAAAAATCGCAAAGGTGCTATGAATCATTTTCTCTTTTTTTGAAAGGATATGGGCTAGGAGGAGGGCAGGGGGCTATTGCGCTTTCTTTTTTTTTTTTTGATAATATTTCCTTTATAGCAGACAATAGTGGCACTGTTCATTTTTTGGATTGCAATAACAAATAGTGTATTATTCATGATAATTGAAAAATAATATTCATTACTCGTACACCCCTATAATAGGTAAGATATCTGAAAAAATGCTAGAATTCTTATTCTGCCTGAAACACCAAATTTAAAACTGAATCTCTAGCCATGTGCATTCTTACGGCATATGAACATGTCACTGTGCTGTTCTATTCAATATTCTGACTAATATTATTAATAGTATTGATAATGTACTGTACTTAATATTAGCAGAACATAACGTTGTTGAGTTTAAACATATTGAACATCATAACAGTGAGGGACTGGCCAGCTAGCACAGTGGCTGCATTGCTTCTTGCCATCCAAGCAGCCTGGGTTTTCAGCCAATACCTGTCACGAGGAGCAAGGAGTAACGCCTTCAGGTGCATGGCTGCCACCTGGTTATCTGCGGGGGTACCTGTATGGGAAGGAAATTGCAGCCCTCTAGGGAAGAGTACACTGGAGCATGCCTCCTCACCTGAGGCATTGCACGGATATATCATGTGTTCAGTGTGGGGCTGACAGAGGAACAGCGAAAGTGGGTGGCCTCATCCTCCCTCCCATGCCCCTGATTGATGTTCTGCCAGGATTCCTGCACAGACCCCCCCCCCCGTAGAAGGGATTAGGGTAGGGAGAAAAGAAGGAAATAAGGTGGCACAAGACATTTAAAGTCCACCATACTCCATGAGGGCACACCCGTCCTCTTGTCAGCTTCACCTCCACCAAGCTTCTGCTCCTCAAGTGAAATATCCCCTGGTCCCGTCCCGTCTGCAGGGGATAAACCACAGATTATAGCTGCAGGTTGGTGGGAGGCTGTGTAGCAAAGGCTGGATGTTGGGGTGGAACACTGTTGGCTCCTCAAGTGGGTATTGAGCCTGGTGATGATGAAAGGAGATTCTGGGTACCAGCCAGGGGCAAAGTGGATGAACAGAAAACAAAAACAAACAAAAGAATACAACAGAACATGGAACCAGCCACTGGCACATTACGCATGCACAACAGCTTGCAGCTTTCATTGCTTTGACAACATTTCAATGATATTTGAAAGGAATAAACGAGGTAAACTGTAAGGAACCACTTAGCAGGAATGGTGGGTCAGAAACAAGGGGACTTGAATGTAAGCTGGTGGGGGGGGATTCAGGAGGGATTCGAGAAAGTTTTACTTTACTGAGAGAGTGGTTAAGCCATGGAACAGCCAACCAGAAGAGGCGGAGGGCACCAAAACTGTTAATGGGCTCAAGCGAGGCTGGGACAGAGTAAAGGGCTTAATAGTTTCTCAGGGGGTAGCAATAAGGCAGGGAGTGGGGGGGAGAGGAGGGCAAAAACCCCACCTGGACAGTAGGTCATAGGGTTGAGTAGGGTAAAACTGGGCAGACTGGATGGACCAATTGTCTTTTTCTGTTGTCATTGATTGTGTTTTTTTGTTTCTATGTTAAATCATACACGTTTTTTAGAAACAGTAAGTCTGAGTCTTCAAATATTTTTATCCCCTTCTGCACGATAAAACACAGCTCCATTCCTGTAATCGGAAACATCAAGGGTAGGATAGCTGCTATGACCTTCTCCTCCCCCCACCACACACCTTAATGTGACTTAAAGTTCCATGGATGCTGCTGGAACAACTTTGCAAAACACAATATTTGGACCGAGTTCAGATCACATTTCACCTATTCTTTATAGTTCTTTGCTCCCTGTTCTTAGTTAAAAATTAACATGGAAACATAATGTTTGTCTCTTAGAGTTCATTGCCTCCAGCTGCTTGTTCACTGCTTTTTTTTTTTTTTTCCAGCTCTTTTTCCTCCAGTCGCCAGCCCACTGGGAACTTCCTCAGACATAGCCCCCAGGTAGCTTCTGCCCAGTCTGAGAGCCTCACAGCCCAAGGCCCCCCTGGAACTCTGACCTGCACTTCTAGCATGCTTAGATCCCCCCCGGCTTGCAGCCCCTGAGACGGGGTGGCCATCCACTTACTTGGCACTCCTTCATTCAAATCTGTAGGTGGAGTGATGCTGGAGAATATCAGGAACCTGGTTGGGCAGAGTCTGGCGGTGGGTGTGGTGCTGCTGCTGGCTTGTTGTCCTCCCAGGCCCGGGGTGTTTCCTTTTTTTCATGATGTGAACGTGAATGTGACCCCCTGGAGGTGCGGACATGCAATGATGTCCAGTGCAAGGAAGGCATGCTCCCACAACCATCTGGTGGACATCCACCATCGCTTCCATCCCTTTCTGATGTGTTCCCCAGACTGTAGTGCCCCAGCATCTGCTGGGAGTCACTGATGCCAGGGATCCACAGCCAACCCTCTCCAGGAGAGGAGGGCAGTCCTCCAGACATTCAGTCCTCTCCTTCCTGGCTGAGTTCCGGCAACCTGAGCTCACTCCCGAGCCTGGGTCACCAGCATGGCGTGAGGTGTGGCTTTCAGTGCCTCAGCCCTCAGCACCACCGGGCAGCCTGCTTGTTCACTGCTTAAAGTCATTATCCTCCGCAGACCAAAAAGTGACATTGGTGTTAGAGGTGGTGAAGCCAGACATTTTTTAACCACAGCCAAACCAGAACCAAGCCAGAGGTTTGGCTTGACTCTACGAGCCAAGGCATAAGCTCTGTGGCTACTGCCAGGTTGTCCTCTATGATACTGATAATGCCTCCCATGAATTGCACAAGAGGATCTGAAAGTTCCTGCCAATGCACTAACCGCTCAAGGCTGACAGAAATAACAGATTGTAACTGGCTTGTCTTGGCAGAACTTGACTCTCAGTTGCCCAGTGAGGCTGAGCCAAGCCAGAGCCAGACACTAGGCTGGAGCCTGTCTTGTCTTCCTCACCTCTAATTGGCATTGGCTGTGAAGATAGTCACTTGGCTGCCCTCTTGGTCAGTCATTGGGGAGCATGGAAAAATGGGCCAAGAGTGGGGATAACATAATTTTAATTAAATTATCAAGCAGAGGCTGAACAGCCACCACTTTTTCCCTTCAGTTTACAAACTGACCCTCCCTCAAGCTTCATAGAAACTTAGTTCATGCCGGCTGAAAAAGACTTCAGAAGTTCATTCAGTCTGCTCATTTCCCTGCCTAGCTCCATGCTCATCCTAATGCTGGCTGGATTTAGAGATCTGATAGCTCTAGAGGCTGACTGTGACCCCCTTCCTCAGATAGCTGTTCCCCTCTTCTATTTTTGGGCCCCGCTGTTCTCTCCTAGCAGTACCATCCAAGTTTAAATCCCATTACAGTCTTGGCCTCAACCATATCTCTGGGCATTCTGTTCCATTCATCCACCCCTCACTCCAAGATGCAGAACTTCCTCACATCCCTCCTGAATCTCTCCTCCACCCCCACATTCCCTTTGGTTTGGGAAGTGAAGTGTGTGTGCTGTATGTGTGTTGAAGATGGTGGCAGGGGAGCTGTACTGTGAAATGCATCAGTGCACATTGAGATGCTTCAGGGCATTTGGTTCTTTGGGTAGGACAATTGATACTTAACTGTCTGTGCACAAGACTGGAGTGATAATACTGTATTGATAAGTAAGCAATATGGCACTACTAGGTGCCTTTAAACACACCTGAGAAGAGTGATTATTGGCCATAATTACGCATTCCTCATGTGTCTTACTGCCTTTATAACATGGTGTTGAAAGCAAAAAATGCATTCAGAAGTACAACTATGTAATTATGGTGATTAACCACACGGTCATGTGACCTGTTTCAGTAAGTCAGATGGCTTTGTTCAATCCATGCCATTTTATAAATAACAGCATCATAAAGCTTTGGATGAATTATGTTACACATGCATAAAGAGAATGGAAGTTATATAAACTTATGTTTAATGATATTCGGGCAGACTAAGAGCTATGACCACAAAAGCAAAGCCCATTTGACTGGAAAGGTGTGAAATATGAGATAAATACCTTTGATGATATTTAGCACCAGCATTTAGCTGTTTTGACCAAACAGCCATACTGCACATAGTAGGCAAACACCAACCACCCAACCAACCAACCAACAAATCATGCAGTGTGCTACTTAACCTCCTCTGAGTGGAGAAGGCAGCATGATTGGTTCTCTGCAAAAAAATTAAAGAGCTGGGTTGTTATATTTTCCCAGTCTGCCAGTAGACCATATGTTTGAGTTATGATACTTCTGAGGTCATGTCTGTGAGGCAGTGCTGCATTAAAATGTATATATTTTTGGGTTGCAGGTTCATGAGCAGACTCAGTAGATTGGTCAGGCAGCCTGGGAGAGGTTGGGAGGTCCACTGTGGGGATGTGCCCTCAAGCCAGGGGACTAGGCAGATGATACAAAAGGAGAGAAGGCTACATAAATGTGTGCTTTTAAATTAACTTTTATTAATGGCCGCTCTTCTGGTTTCTGTTGCGCTTCACTTTTTTTTAATTTCAGCTTTTTGGCCCGTGGCTGCCTCTGCCTGTCTGCATTAGCCTTTCTTTTGGCCTCTCAGTCCCATTCATCACTCCCCATACTGTCTTTTCAGCAGGGATACACGTAGGGTAGGTTCTGAGAGTACCAGCGCTGTCATGTATGGTGTTTGGTGCTCATGGAATTTTTCTGTTTTTTCACCCCTTTTCCATGCCCATAACCCACTTGGCACCAGGCAGCACCCCTGCTGACAGTGCCCCCACATAGCACACCCCTGTGGAGAAAGCAAGCTCTGTGACCCATGACAGGGGTCGCTGGTGCAGCGGAACCTGGCGCCTCCCTCCCTCCCTCCCTCCCTGGCTGGGAGCACTGCCCATGGCTGTGTCTCCCTGGTCCTCCTGGCCACCCAGCCAACTCCGAGCCCGGTACTGAACTCAGGTCACCAGCGTCTGTTGGGCCATCAGGCGGCTCACTGTTCACCTCTTTACAATTTGTTGTAGAACAGGGGTGTCCAACCTTTTCTTGGCCATGAACCACTTTAAATTTCAGACTAAGACATGTGCCACAACAATAGATTTCACCATGAGCCCTATACCTTACCCATATGTAGCTGTACTTAGGAGGTAAAATAATAACAGTCGTAGTCAGTATTTAAGTAAACTATTTATTGATTTATTGAATAATTTTAAAATAGCTCTTAAATTAAGAAAAAATAGTTTTTTATTTTATTGTATTTATATAATTTTAAAATAGTCTGTGTGTTCACTGAGGTTCTCATGAGCCACATTAAACTGCTTCATAAGCCACGTGTGGCTCGTTAGCTACAGGTTGGCCACCCCTGCTGTAGAGCATAAAAGGGTCATGCCACTTTCCCAACAGCATGCATGTGGTCTGCTTCTGAGAATCGGGTGAGACCAAAATATTGATGTTCACTCAGGCAACATTTCTGGAAAGAGAACCCATACTGATTCTGAAAACCATAAAATGGTTTCTTGTTGGTCTCTAAAAAATAAAAATGAAAAGTGTGCCAGCTGAAAAAAGATACCAGATGAGGCATTTCCATAATAAACATTTTGTGTTCATTACAGACTTATCTAACGGCATTGTTGGAGAAGAGCAAGAGAGGAAATATTTCTTGAAGGCAGCATCCACTGAAGAGGGAGCTGAAGGTTGTGGCAAGTCTTGTGAAAGATGTTCTCTACAGAGAACTTTGGGACAATGATTACAGTCGCACTGCTTGTGGTCCTACTGGCTCTTCTCTACTGGTAGGTGTAGCACTCACAGTATGTATGGGGGGAACATAATGATAGTGGCATATTAACAATTGTTGTTAATTGAAACACACAGGTGGCAACATTAATGTCCGAAATGACAGGCAAATTACACCAGGTGGTACTGACTAGTGCACATGTTCATTGAAAATCCTGAGGGTGCAGCAGTCATGAATGGATTACATGGGTGCTGAACAGCGTTTCTGTTAATCCCATAAAGATGTTTTCAGTTTTCCAGAAACAATTCACAGTTGGGATCAGCAGAACGCAGTTACACAAAATTCTCCAAAAATGCAGCTACACAAAATTCCGAAAAATCTGACTTTCAGGACATTCCATTTTTATTACTGAAGACATTTTCATTAAAACATGATCTTTTCACCTTACACTTCTGGATTTTAAATAGCCGGTATTGCATCGCAGTTTGCAATGCAAATTGGCTGGTTGCGCGAGTCACAATGAGGAATGGATTGCAAAAAAGTGCGATCCATGTTTCTGTATTTTTGTTTCACTGTGCTGTCCCATGTCATTTAGCAGTGCCTGCTGGGATGTGACGTGAGGGGGATGTGAGGAAGCAGTCAGCAAGTTAATTGTAGAGTGCCCGCCGGGTGCCTTGTCTGCGCAGGACCTTTTTTAAATTTTTTATATACAGACCGACAATGCAGTTGCAGGCAGTGCGGTCAGTGGAAACTGCCGAGGGGAACTCCAGAATGCTCCGAGGACAAAGGTGAGGGCACAAGCTGCAAGGGAATCTGAGTATCCAGTTAGCACTTGACTGAGCAAGGAGGGAACACTTTGCATGATGCATCACAGCCATTTAGGGAGACCGAGTTCAGGGGTGAGTCGAGCTATGTTAAAAAAAACAACAAAAAACAAGAGTCACACTGAAGCCCTGCCTACCAGTAAGACTGCTCTGCAGTTTTAGTTGACTGAATTCAATTCTTTTAAGTCTCCATATCCAACTACAGTTCTTAACTCTGAGATAAAAAAATCTAATGCCAGATTGATGTCTGAAATAGCTCAGTCTAGTCAACTTCTGACAGATCCCTTAAAGAGGAGGCATGAGCAATCCTAGAACTCGACTTCCCTGTGTTCAGGCTTTTAGATCAGTCACTTAGATTGTCTGACAAGTGACCAAAGGTCTTAATTATGTCTTCCTTTTACTAATATGCAATCTAACAAAGAATGTTTCTGAATCTAATTGAGTCTCATAGGTTCAGTGTTTATTTGCTTTAGATCGATCTTATCAAGGACATCTTGACAACGGAATGAACTTATGGCCCAATTTGGATTATAAACGCAACAGCTGAGTTTTTTTACCACTGCATAACTGAACAGCTAGCCATTCAAGTAGTTTTTGGGAAATGAGTTGTGTAACATTCATTGACTTCCAGACTTTCCTGCATACAAAACAATTCTTCTACCCTTTTTAAATCCATACATTTCCTATAAATTTATTTAGAAATATCTGTTATGATCAGAAATTGTCAGTTTAAGCCAACTTTCACTAACTGCTAAAACATGACAGGATTATTATACAGTCATCCTTGCTTGCATTTCAGCTAATTTGGAAACATAAGAGATAAGTGTTGGGCTGTGGTGGAATTCACTATCTGCACGAGTGCACACTGACCTCGGGTAACCTCACGAGTGGTGGAGCGTAGCGAAACCACGAGTGCTTTCCATTCTTTGCAGAATACTGTCCAATCCTTATAAGGTCATGCCATCAGGACTGCAGTCAGAATTGATCATATCCAGTGTTTACTGAATATAGTCATCCTAATAAGGTCACACTATGAAGTACTGGGGACAAAACTGGACTTATCCATTCAGTACAGAATACATTCATGCCTGTATGGATAAGACATATGCAGCCACCTACAGTGTGCATGGTAGGCTTTGCAGGTGTGCTGATATGTCGACTCCAGGAACTTGCATAAGAATGTGTAATTTATACTTTTTTTACCACCATAAACAAGCTCACACTGACTTGAGGAGTTAAGCAAGTTCACTGGTCGTCCTGTTGGGTCTCTGTGCTGTCCTCCTGCTTGGTGTTTGCCCCTCCTGACTGGGTGTACTGCCCCTTGGTGGTTGAAATGTGTCCCTTCTTCGCTGGGTATATGCTGTCTAGCCTCCCCCTTCCTGTTCTGTGTGGCCCCACCTGCTTCTGGTGTTTGCCCCTACTGGCTGGGTCTGTGCTGCTTTATCCTGGCTGGGTCTGTGCTCCTTTATCCTGGCTGGGTCTGTGCTCCTATACCTGGCTGGGTCTGTGGTTTATCCTGGCTAGGTCTGTGCTGCTTTTATCCTGGCTGGGTCTGTGCTCCTTTACCTGGCTGGGTCTGTGCTTCTTTACCTGGCTGGGTCTGTGCTGCTTTTATCCTGGCTGGGTCTGTGCTCCTTTACCTGGCTGGGTCTGTGCTCCTTTACCTGGCTAGGTCTGTGGTTTATCCTGGCTGGGTCTGTGCTCCTTTACCTGGCTGGGTCTGTGCTGCTTTATCCTGGCTGGGTCTGTGGTATATCCTGGCTAGGTCTGTGCTGCTTTTATCCTGGCTGGGTCTGTGCTGCTTTATCCTGGCTGGGTCTGAGCTGTGAACTTCTAGCTGTGTCACAATTGCCTCTTCCTGGCTGATGATGTCCCTCCTGGATGTCCTGGGCTGTCTCTTCTGGATAGGTTTGTACTGCACCATTCTCTCTCCTTATACACTTAGGTTTTTTTTCATGTT
Organism: Neoceratodus forsteri; assembly: GCA_016271365.2. Lineage (NCBI taxonomy): Eukaryota > Metazoa > Chordata > Ceratodontiformes > Ceratodontidae > Neoceratodus > Neoceratodus forsteri. The sequence continues at coordinate 1,409,114,779 of CM028131.1, read as the reverse complement.
CATGTTGCAGTCCCTCGCCAGAAAAAATTAAAAAGACAACCAAACACTTCTTGTTTTGTATTTCTTTTTTACCTTATGCACCATACACCAAAGAAAGTCATAAGTGTGCTTTTTAGTGGGAAAAAAAAAACACAATGCATATTGTCTCATGTAATATGACAACTGTTTCATTTTGCTGATCAATTCGATCTCCTTGCTACATATTAGGTACATTGAGTAGCACTTTTCCACACGAAACTGCTAATCAATTGAAATGCTTTTTTAAAACCTTGCACTTCATCTGTTCCTGCTGCTTATATCTGCCATAGAGTCATAATTAAAGATCTTTAAGGATATCTCTTTCATCAGGCCACACCTTTGGGATATATAACCGCCACTGTGTAGGACCACATGGAAACTTTTGCAAGCAGTCCAGCAAGGGCCACCCACGACGAAGTCCTGCATCGCCCTACCATATATAAAATGTGGGCGGCCCCATCCCTCCTCGGTTCTTTTCCTGCCTTTGACCAATGCTCATTGGTCTGCTGTGGAAACATTGCTGCTTTGGCCGCCATTTTTTCCTTTTTCTCAGTAATAAAAATGTTAGATTCAATACATTTTCTTCACGGTCATGTTATCAAAAGAGCCGGCAACATGTGCCCTTGTTGGGAAGACAGGAACTTGCCCTCGAAGCACATGGTGGCATTTTCCATGCTAACCAGCCCCCTAATTACTTTAGGCTGTGGGGATATCGAGCACCACCCCGGGAACTAAGACAGGGGAAGGCTATCCCAGGTGTGCCGCAGGTCACTTCTCATCTTCCAGGATGATTTTCTCTAACAAACTGGCAGTTGCCCACCTTGACGGTGTCAACCCCCCCCCCCAATCCCAACCACCAAGCAGGAGATAATGGTCTGGGTATGGAAGGGCCACTTCTTCATATAGCAGTGAAAAACAGGAGCGGGTCTCTCTTGAGGGGAAGGTGCTGTGAGGTCCCAAATAATTTTTTTTCTTCCCCACATCTAAGAAAAGGGGGGTGGGTGCAAAAAAAATCACACGAGTAGACAAATCTTCACTGTTCCAAAACTCTTATTCTTTTATTTGATTTCCAGCCCAGATCCTCTACGTTTCACCAATAAATATTAGCTTCCTCAGGAGGTGCCTTTACAAAACTTTAAAAACATAAATACATTCATAAATATCCTTTCTACAACCAAATTACTGTTAAGTATCCAACAATTTATTTTGCTAGGTAATGACGGCCACTTACAATTTAATTGGTGTTCAAGATAAATGTGTCCTTCTTTTAGGCTATCTGTTTCCACCATAAATCCTGAAAACCAAATAGATTCATAAATATGCTTGCATTTACACCAATTCCCCATTTAAAATGGCAATCTAGCCACTTCTTTATCCATAACAGTTATCTCTTAACCCTCATACCAGTTAATTTTCTAATTGATACCATATTGCTATACTTAATACTTTAAATATTTTAAATTACCTGTTCATGTGCTGTTTTCAACATGTTTTTGTTTCTTTTTATACCTCATTTTAATGGTTATTCTACAACAAACAATTAGACATACCACAAAAAACCATAATTAATGTAATTACATCATATTCATTTAAACATTGCATGGCAATATGGCTTCTATTTATACAATAAATCATTTGCACAATTTTGCTCTCTAATATTGTGCCAACAGAGTCATAAGTATTAAACTGATTCCTACATAACTTATTTCATAATATGCAGTGTCATGAATAAGAAGCTATAAGATTGTATGTATGATTAAGTTTGGTCAGGAATTGTCTATATATTAAAAAATTTAATTTGTATGAATGTTAAAAGGGTGACGCTGAGAGAGAGGAAATGATTAATAATGGTATGAAAAATGCACATTACGAAATAAGTTATGTAGGAATCAGTTTAATACTTATGACTCTGTTGGCACAATATTGGAGGGCAAAATTGTGCAAATGATTCATTGTATAAATAGAAGCCATATTGTCATGCAGTGTTTAAATGAATATGATGTTATTAAGTTAATGATGGGTTTTTGTGGTATGTCTAATTGTCTAGTGGAACACATCAGGAGAGGCAGCACCATTAAGGACTAATCAGCAGAAGAATACATTTCCCCGTGGACTACCAGGATACTGTCCTGGAACACTCAGTAGGTCCCAAATAATAACAGCATTTACACAAAAGGACCCAGCATTTACTATACCAAATAAATAGACTGCAGTACAACTCCAGTTCAAATATATATTTATTGCGAAATAAGCACTGCTCGAAGAAATGAGTAGATGCAGGGGGACCCCCACAAAAATGACTGTTTCATGCCCCTTACGGGCACTTTGTCAAGATCTTGCAGTATGTTTATTTGGTATAGTGAGTGCTGGGTCCTTTTGTATAAATGCTGGTCATACAGCAATGTTGACAGTGACGCCTCTGCTTCTCCTGTCAACTATACTTCAGTCATATAGCAATGTAGATGATGATGCCTCTGCCTCTCCTGCCGACTGTTTTGCTTTGTCTGTTAACCTCACACATCGACAGTGGCACCTCTGCCTCCTCTGTCGACCTACTTCTGCCAGTTCTCAGCATCGACGGTGGCGCCCTTGGCCTGTCTCGTTGATGTATGCTGGTATCAAGATTTTTACATCGCCAGTGGTGCCACTGTGGCCCACGTCTATGTTCCTATACCTCTGAAGTCGACAGTGGCGCCATGTTACCCCCTGTCGACATACTCTGGCATTTCTGTCGACAGTACAGATGCCGACATCAAGGTGGTCTGCTAGCCCAGCACCGATACACCAGGATGCCTTTTTTTTTAACCTCTTTCTCTGGTAACACAGACTCCTTCGACAAGGTACCTAGCATACATCCTTCAGCGTTGCTTTCAGGGCCTTATCCTCTGCTCTTTCCAGAGCGTTGACGGCCCCTGCAGGCTCATTTCTTCCACTTTGTCGACCATGTCAACAATGTCCAGAAGTGCCACCCAGAAGAATGACCAGGAGGAAGACTGTGAAAATGCCCCCTGGACCAATATGCTCACTGGGAGAGTGGACTTCATAAGTTATACCTGGGTTCCCCCTGAGGTCACACCTTTGAACATAACCCTGCAGCAATCAACAGGCCTCTTGAGGGCTTATCGTAAAAGGAGAGGCCATTTCAGGGCATGGCCTCCCACCTGTCATTCTCCCTCCCCCTATGTTCTACAGGGGAGGATGCCACCCTCCCTGTCTGTCATGGGCCTCCCACCCTTCCTGCTGCACTTTGAAGAGCAGGCTACAAATCTGTGTCAGCCATCCTGGGGGTCATCAAAGCTGCCCCAGGCCATACTTTGACACTACACATAGGAGGCTGGAGATTCAAGGCAACAGACCTATCTGAGACTGAGGATAGTAAACCACAGGCCGTTCTGCCCTCAAGACAGCTGATACAGCTGGTCTAGCTCCCCTAAGAGCTGTGCCTAAGCAGGGGCTCTTCAATGAACCCACAGTTGCAGCTGATATAAAAGGAATAGGCCCACATAGGGCCTATGACACCTCCAGAAGCTGCCAGGGTACCTGTCCCTGGCTCATGTCTTAAGAGACACAGTTAATTCAGGGTGGCTGACTTTGCCATTAACAGGCAAAAGACCCTTCTGTATTCCCTCCCTGTGAAATGGGATAGGGTAGGAGGGACACTGGTTACAGACCATCCTTCTAGCCGTAGGCCTTAAGTGGATCCTGGGACCCTTTTCCTTCCTCTGTCGTACCTATTTTAGACATAGAAACATAGAATTTGACGGCAGATAAGGACCGCTTGGCCCACCCAGTCTGCCCATTTCCCTTACCTACTGGATAAGCTGCAGATCCTAGTTAACCAGCAGCCTACTTCTTCCTACCCCCACCCCCTAGAATTGCCTTATGACTGTCCCATGCGTGCTTGAATTCCACCCCTGATTTTGACTCCACAAACTCCTCTGGAAGGCCGTTCCATGCATCCACAACCCTCTCTGTGAAAAAATACTTCCTTAAATTACCTCTGAGCTGCCCCCTCTATCTTCAAATTGTGCCCTCTTGTTCTTGCACACCTCTTTTTTTGAAAGATGCTACCCTCTTGGACCTTGTTGATTCCCTTGAGGTACTTGAATGTTTCTATCATGTTCCCCCTCTCCCTCCTTTCCTCGAGGCTATACATATTAAGCTCCTTTCGCCTCTCTTCATATGTCTTCCAGTGCAGACCCTGCACCATTTTAGTTGCCCTCCTCTGGACAGCTTCCATCCTGTCTATGTCTTTGCAGAGATTGGGTCTCCAGAACTGCACACAGTACTCCAGATGGGGTCTCACCAGCTGTCTGTACAGAGGGATAATAACTTCCTGTTTTCTACTGGTGATGCCTCTCCTATGCATCCCAGTATCCCCCCAGCCCTTCTTGCTGCCCTCTCACATTGCTTGCCCACCTTTAGGTCATCTGATATGACTACCCCCAGGTCCCTTTCCATTTTTGTTGTTGTTAGTATCTCACCCTCCATTGTGTACTCTTCCCCTGGGTTTTTGTTTCCCAGGTGCATTACCTTGCACTTCTTAGCATTGAATCTAAACTGCCATACATTTGACCATTCCTCTAACCTTACCAAGTCCCTTCTTATCCTTTCCACCCCACCCTGTGCATCAACTCTGTTGCAGATCTTTGTGTCATCTGCAAAGAGACATACTTTTCCTTCCAGTCCTTCTGCAATGTCACTTATAAAGACATTGAAGAGGACCAGTCCTAATACTGAACCCTGCGGTACCCCACTAGTAACCCTCCTTTCTTCTGGGTGGACTCCATTTACTATTACTCTCTGTGTCCTATTCTCCAGCCAATTCTTTACCCAGGCTGTCATCTTGGGACCCACTCCCAGGCTGGCTAACTTGTATATTAATCTTTTGTGTGGGACTGTGTCAAATGCCTTGCTAAAGTCTAGGTAGGCCATGTCCACAGCCCCTCCCTGATCTACTACTTTGGTCACCCAGTCAAAGAAATCTATCAAATTGTCTGGCATGACCTTCCCACTGTGAATCCATGCTGCCTAGGGTCCTGTGCCCCTGGCCTCTAGATACTGACAATTCTTTCCTTCAGAAGTGATTCCATCATTTTCCCTATCACTGAGGTTAAACTAACAGGTCTGTAGTTTCCTGCTTCTGCCTTGCTCCCACTTTTGTGAAGAGGAATCACATCTGCCCTCCTCCAGTCCTCGGTACCACCCCATCCTCCCATGATTTGTTAAAAGGGTAGTCAGTGGTGTCACTAGTTCTACCCTTAGTTCTTTTAGAATTCTGGGATGAATCCCATCAGGCCCCATTGCTTTGTCCACCTTCAGTTTTAAGAGTTCTTTCAGAACCCTTTCTTCTGTAAATGGGCTGGTATCAACTTCTGTGTAACCCCTAGATGGCGCTATCCCAGGGGCTACTACCCCTGCCTGATTTGCCACTAACAGGTTGAGGGGCCTGGATCCAATGGCGGGTGCCTCCACCCAGAGGTCAGGGTTTGCAATAGTTAAACTAACTTGGTCACAGCCCTCTGGGACACTGCAACCCCCCTTTCTTCCCACTAGTGGCCCACACAATATATCAGAATTACCTTCACGGTATACACTTACCCCCCAGGTCTGGTTCCGGCACTGGGACCTCCTGTGAAATGAGATACAGTGCAACAATCACAGTACAGTACTTTAACATAGACAAATACCTCAGGCAGTATAACTTTGCTGAAACAAGCAGCTCTGATTTATTTAGGGGGATATAACAAGGACAGGGGGAAATCAGGTTAATTAGCTTATCACTCTAATAATCTACCTATGGCTCTGTGCACAGGCCTATCCCTATCAGTTACTGTCCCTGGGTACCCAAGCCCTAGTGGCTAGTCCAAACCGTGGCAGCTGGTAGGGGCCCTTTCACACAGAGAAAAGGAGAATTAAACAGTCAGCAGTACAGTAATTCCATTTGGATTTAATGTGGCAATTCAACAGGGAGCGACCTGAATTAGTACTCACGACCTCCAAACAAGATAGGGTCCTTCAATGTCAGCAGGGCTCACTTGAGGTACACAAACCTCTTCACACATCCATACAAAGAAAGCACTATACCAGGCAGGCTGCATCTGTATCCCAATCGCAATTACTGCACAATACCGGAGAACACACAGCAGATTCAGTTCCTGACAGACTGGACCGGAACTCTGGGCCTTACACGTTTTTTGACTAAAACTGCACACTGAAAAAGCACAGGGCTCCTTCCTTCTTCACTGCCAAAGCTCAACTGAACTCCAACTGACGAAACCGGGCACTTCCTTTGAGTTCCTCCCAGTTCTTGACTGGATTGGCTGTCACTCACAATAGACTGCTGCTGTTGGTCCAAAAAGGCACTGAAGTCTAAACTACATCTCCCAGAGTCACTGCCCATACAATCCTCTTGTGGCTGGCTCAGATTATGAGTCCAAGTTCTGATTCGTCAAGGCATCATTTTAGAGCTAAGCTACCCACACTGATTGGTCCAGTTCAGCAGTTCAAAACTAGAATGGGGAACTAGCAGACACAGTTCTGACTGCAAAGAAAGCAGGTTAGACAAACTGTAATTTCATTATTACTCTAAATAATTTCTGGCAAACAGTTACATCTTTCAGATAGGTTCCTTTGCACTCCTAGTGACTGCAAAATGAAGTGAATTGGCAGCAGCTCGAGTGGTACTCAGAGAAGCACACAGTCCCCCATACAACTAATTATGTCTGCAAGCAGACAGCTCTTAAAGAGACAGTACCAGAGGCTCTAAAACACTCACTGATAAATGGCTTAAATGCCAAACACCATTCAGGCTTGGAGCATTCAAGCAAGCTCCTGGAAGTCTTTTGGGAACCCCATTTGCAGAAGTTACACCCTTCTAGCCTGGGAAAGCTTGACGTCCGCGTCAGCAAGTACCCATAAGTTTCAACTGCAACCATATACATTTGCATTAGGCTCGCATATGTAATCATCAGTCAATATATCATTTTACCAAGAACACATTTCTGAAACATTGCAGTATCCTCTTTACAAGTATTACATACACATTGTACCATAACTCAAGTTATTACCTCTTGTACATGAAACCTGAAGAGGGGGCCCTTCCCTATCAGTTACCTTGGGGCTGGACGGGCAAGGGCACCATACTTAGAGAGGGCAACACAAGTAACTTGAGTTAGCACTGACGCTCAGTTTGGGCAATGAGCTTAGGACACATACACTCCTTTATGGACAACATTGAGAGGCAAATCCACAGGCCTCCCAAGTGAATCATAACTGAGGTGCACCACAGGCTTTACAGCTCGACCAGTCTTTCTAGGGGAACTGTTATAGTCTCTGCACTCTGAGCCTCATTTTCAGCATTGTCCTCACTTGTCAGGGAGTCTCCATGGGGTAGAGAGGCTAGAACTTGGGGCACTTTCAGCTCCAGGAGTTACAGTTTCTGAGTCCACAACATTTGGCTCGCATGGAGAGCTTTCGGACACTGGCAGTGGACTGTCAGGGCACTCAAAATACTCTTCTTGTTCGGGTGTATCACAGTCTGCCCCTAATCTATCATTTCCTCCCTGAAAGCTCAAACAGTTCAACCATGCACAATGATTCCATTTCATCTGATCTGATGCTTTGCACTTCACTTTCTGGGAGCATTGGCTCCAGGGATGAAGCTGGGGCTTAGACAGTCCAGAAGGCCCAGCTTTGTCTCCAGTATTGACTAGGGATTGCCCCGAAACAATTGACTCAGTTCAGTAAGAAGGATAGTATTCAAAGTCACTCTCACTTTCTTCCGATATGGACTGACAGTCATGCTCAACTGGGACTTGTGGAGGGAACACTTTAACTTTGCTTCTGTAGGTGCAGACTTTCTTGATCTTTTCTTAGCAGCAGCTCTAGTCACTGGTCCAGAGGGGCATCTTCTAGGGCTCAGACTCAATTAAGATTTGTCCAATGGGCAGTAAATGATTTCTATGCATTGTTTTTACATCTTTTGAATTATTCTCAGGCCTTACTTTGTACACTGGCAGATCATCTAGTTTGCCCACTACAATGTGAGGGAGATGGTGCCATCTGTCAGCAATCTTGTGCTTGCCATGCAGTCCCAGATTTCTTAGCAATACCCGATCTCCCTCCTGGAGTTCCTGTGCTTTCACCTTTTTATCATACCTTTCTTTGTTGGCCAGATTTCTTTTGGCAGCCATGGTTTGAGCCAGTTAGTACGCATGAGTTAGCTGGGCCTTTAACTTTTGCACATACTGTAAATAGTTGTCAGCTTGAACCCCATCAGAGAGACCCCAAAACACACATCTACTGGTAGTCGAGCTTCTCTTCCAAACATCAGGCGGTAGGGGAGAATCCAGTGGCATCACTTTGGTGCAGTTATAAGCATGTACCAGGGTGCTAATTTGTTGGCTCCATCTAGGCTTGTCTTTGGATGCAGGGTGCCTAGCATATCCAGCAAGTGCTGAAACGTTCAGGCTGTGGGTCCCCTGGGGTGGTAAGGAGTGGTTCTGGACTTTCGCACTTCCCACAGAGAAAGCATCTCTTTGATCAGACGACTCTCAAAGTCTCTCCCTTGATCAGAATGGATTCTTTGTGGAGCCCCATAGTGAACAAAAAAGTTTTCTACAAGTACTTTGGCCACAGTGGATGCTTTCTGGTCTTTGGTGGGGAAAGCTTGGGCATATCCGTGAAATGGTCAGTGACCACCAGCACATTACTGATATTTCTTTGATCTGACTCCAAACTCAGAAAATCAATACAGACCAGCTCCATGGGTGCACTGGTGGTGATGGTAAAGGGGCAGCCCTCTGGGGCAAAGCTTTCTCTGTAAGCAGCGACTACAAGTTCGAATGTGTTGCTCCACATCAGCCCCCATCTTAGGGCCAATAGAATCTGGATCTCACCAAGTCAAGTGTTCTGTCTATACCAAGGTGCCCCATGTGGTTGTGCAAGGACCTCAGTACTGAGCTCTCAAAGGCAGTGGGCAGCACTAGTTGTTGTCTACTTGTCCCCTCTGTCTACTGTTTCTCTGTATAACAGTTTATTGATCAGTTTCAACTTAGGACCTTCTTTGTATAACAGTGCAGTTCTCAAATCAGTGGAGCGTAATTTGGACACATCTTTTCCTGCATAGAGGGCTTCTAAAGCTGCTTTGATCATGGGATCGTGGGATTGAGCCACTGAATACTGTCATTGTCCAGCTGAGGCAGTGCACCAATGTCTATTGCAGAAAAGTGGCAATAAGCAGCAGGTATGCAATTCTCAGAGGCTCCAAGCAATCCACCATGCAGTCCACTGCGTCCGTGGACATTTGTTCCTCCCTGTCAAACTTCCGGCAGAGTGCCCGAATGTCAGGTTCTGCCAATGGACCCAGTCATTCTGGGGAACAGGCCTCCGGAGAGAGCATCAGCATCTATGTGGTTCAGACCTGCTCGTATTCGAGAGCATAGTCATATGTAGATAATGCAGAAAGCCACCTATGGCCAGTGGCATCCAACTTAGCTGAGGTCTGCACATAGGTCAAAGGATTATTGTCAGTTTTACTAGTATTTTAGCCCCATACAAGTACTCATGGAATTGGTCAACAATAGCCCACTTCAAAGCTAGGAACTCTAACTTATGTACAGGATAGTTCTTTCGGATGGGGTCAGGCTTCTACTGGCAAAGGCCACTGGTCTCAGGCCATTCTCGTGCTCTTGGTACAACACAGCCCCCAACCCTTGCAAGCTAGCATCAGTGTGCAGGACGAAGGTTTTCTTGGATCGGCATAGGCCAGCACTGGAGCATGGGTAAGTTGATATATGATCTCATGAAAAGCAGTCTCACAATCAGAGTCCAGCGGGCCCCAAATACTTCACCGGATGAAAATACACTCTTTCAGTCTTGAGGGCGTTGACTTTAGGTATTTTTGTGGGTTGGGGATACCCTTGAGTAAGGTTAAGTAAAGGCGGATCACTCTTGAATAGTCCTTGATGAGCGATAATAACCACAGAATCCAGGAATCTTGCAGTTCTTTTAGATTTTGGGCTGTGGCCAGGTGGTCAAGGCCTCAACTTTACTTGGTCGGTCTCTATTCCTCGGTGGATACTATGTGTCCCACATACTTTACTGATGTTTGAAAGAATTGACACTTATCAATGGACAGTTTAAGGCCAAAGTCCTCCAGTCGGTCCAATACCTTAAATAATCTGCTCTCTCATGTTCCTCCAGTGAGCTGCCAAACACAATAACATCATCTAGGTATACCAGGCACTCTAGTAAGTTCATGTCCCCCACTGCACGCCCATCAATCGCTGAAAAGTGGCTGGGGCACCTGAAACCCTTGAGGCATCTCATGAATTCATAGCCAGCGACAGATAGCGTCTTCTCCACGGTCCTCTGGGGCCATCGGGATCTGGTAGTACCCATCACGGAGATCCAGCACAGAGAACCACTTGCTCCCGCTTTAGGCAGTCCAAAGCATCCTGAATGCGGGCATTGTGTACTGATCAGGATAGTCCGCCGGTTTAAGATGCGATAATCCACACACATCCTTACTGTTCCATTCTTTTTCCTCACTACCACAATGGGGAAGCATAAGGGCTTCTGGATTCTTGTATTACACCAGCAGCTAACATCTCTTGCAGATGTCGCCTCACATCATCTATGTCAGCAGGTGCCAGGCGCGAGACCTCTCACGAAATGGTCTTTCGTCATGCAGCCGGATATTGTGCTCAGCTCCTTGCACGCATCCTACATCCCATTCCTTTAAAGAAAACACCTGGTCTCTCTGGGCAAGCTTCTCACTGATCCTCACTTTCCATTCAGCTGGTAGCGGAGTCGCGAAATCAAACAAGTCAGGCGTTACTCTGTCATTCTTCCTTGAACTCTTGCTGCTGGGTAGCACTGCAGTGTCTGCACAATGCACATTAGCCAGGATGCAACCTCTGTTTACCTGAATGTCTCTTTCAGACACATTATGAACTTGGACCATTACCCTTCTGGCATAAGCATGGGCTCTAGCGGGCAAAATACTAGGCTTGACCAGCAGTCCCTCTGGCAATTTCCATCGCCTGGTGCATCCAACATTAATATTTTATTCTTAACATCCTTTCTGATACGGACCTCTCCTATAAGGTACACTGGTATTTGCGCCAGGATCAGAGACTCAGGATCCTTCTTCCATACAATTCCGACCGTTCCTCTGGTTCTGTTTTTCAGCATCTCTCTGTGCCTCATAGGCCTTCTTAATTAAAGCCGAACTCTTAAAGCTCTACTAGTCTTTGACCCCTGTTTTTCATAACACACACTATGCCAGCCTTCCGAACATATGAGCATTTGTTCCAATCAACAAAGGGACACCATCATACAGTCCAGTGGGGGGACACACTAAGGCTAGGGTCTCTACTTGTTCGGCCACTCCAGCCACGGAGGTGGGGAAAGACAGCCAAATTCGGATATACCCGGAATAGGGGTAGGCCTTCTCACTTAACCCCCATACATGCAGTCCTTCTAATGGTTGTAAGGGTAAGTCTGACAAATGCTTCTGATACCAATCCTGGAACATAATTGTCACTTGGGAGCCACTGTCTAATACAGCTCTTGTAGACACTCCATTCACCTTTACAGTGGTCTCCATGGAGGGACCCACTATTCTGGACCAGTCTGAGAGGCGGTAGTGGGGCCTGGGCAACTGACCTTGCCACAAAAGGACGTGAATTAGCATTTTTGGTGCCTCACTGGGATCATGCGTCGCACCTCTAACCACTGATTTCTTCTCCGAAGCTCTCCTTGTAGCCTATATGCAACTTTGTCAGTGTCTTTGGGGACTGGCATTCCTTTCATGTGCCCATCTTTCCCACAATTATAGCAAAACATACTTTCTGGAGTTTGAGCTGGCCGAGGCGCCACACTGGGAGCCAGGGGGGGTATTACTAACTGGAAACCTGGGTGCCATCTCTGTCTGCGGCGTGATAAGCATTTGGAGACATCTCGTCAGTTTCTCCACTTCCATGGTCAAGGAATTGAGTTTGGAGCTGTTATCAGCAGGAGATACATGGGTGAGTACCCCACCCATAGCAGATGCAGTCGGATATAGGCCAGGCGTGCTTGCAGGCGTGGCCTTCATAAAGGGACTGTTTTGAATTCTCGATCTCTCTCAACAGTTCGCCCATTGTGGCATATCTTTTCCTTGTCAGAGCACTCATTGACTGTCAACCTCTGCCCTGAACTTCACTTGATGGGTCACCCTCAATCACTCGGGTCGTAGCACAGCTGTTGGTGCAGGTACCTCCCGAGGTCGCCTTTTCTCAACTCCTCAATTTCCTCATTAACTCATCATAGGAGGGTGGGATTCTAGTCGATTTGGGCGAACTGAAGCAACAGCAGTTCTGAGAAGGGGCAGACTTAAGGATTCTGTCCAGTCTGGTTCGGTCCAGTTCAATCGCTGGCAACCACCCTTTCTGAGGCATTCTTGCAACAATTTTTCCAGCCGAGACATACACAGACAACAACTCCCCTTGGTACTGTTGTGCATTTCTTACTCTCCACCATAGGTCCTCATCAGAATCTGGGCTCCCATAACATTCTCCAAGGCCTCAAGATAGGCCTGTGCAGTCGCTCAGGGTTACTGGCCCCGCTTAGCACGGATGGTAGCCAGGGCAGGACCCTCGGAGGCTCTCACTAACCTCGCTTTCGCCCGAGCATTGCCATTCTAGCACTTGGGGCAAACATAGTCTATCCAGGTCTCCCAGTCATCCTCCCTTGGGGGTGGGGAGGGTGCCAGAGAAGATCCTCAACCCTCGGTAAGAGTCGTGACTAATGGCAGGTGCAGAAATAGGAGTCTGCATTGGTTCAGCCACCATTACGGGCACTGGAGCAGGAGAGGGTGTTGGGGAGGAACACCCCAGGTGGCAAGAATAGTTTCTTCAAGTCCTCCACAGTTTTCCTCTCCCAGCAACCATTCAGCAAATTTCTCCTCAAAAGTTTCAGATAGTGGTGGGGCTGATTCCCGGTCTTTACTGTCCTTAGTTATCACTCTCCAAGCAGTGAGGGCTCCCTCTGGGGTAATGGTCTGTGGCACTTTGGAGCTATCTATGGGATCCTTAAACTCTACTAGGGCCAGGAAAGTGTGGGTGAGCAGATTAGCATGCCGACCCACCACCACAGGGTTTTGTAAACCTTCCACCTTGGAAAGTACTCCTGCACAGTGTCCGTATTGATACCCAGAGGGATGTCCAGGATAAGCATAGCATTTTGGGGTCGATCTCCTCCCAGTACACCACTCCACCAGCCGGTGCACAGCCACTTCTGTCGGGTACCCATTTTTCTTAACAGTGGTTAAGTAATATGGCCACTAGAGGACACACAATCCCAGCGGTGAGCCTCAAGATGTAACCCCTAGATGGCGCTATCCCAGGGGCTACTACCCCTGCCTGATTTGCCACTAACAGGTTGAGGGGCCTGGATCCAATGGAGGTGCCTCCACCCAGAGGTCAGGGTTTGCAATAGTTAAACTAACTTGGTCACAGCCCTCTGGGACACTGCAACCCCTTTCTTCCCACTAGTGGCCCACACAATATATCAGAATTACCTTCACGGTATACACTACCCCAGGTCTGGTTCCGCACTGGGACCTCCTGTGAAATGAGATACAGTGCAACAATCACAGTACAGTACTTTAACATAGACAAATACCTCAGGCAGTATAACTTTGCTGAAACAAGCAGCTCTGATTTATTTAGGGGATATAACAAGGACAGGGAAATCAGGTTAATTAGCTTATCACTCTAATAATCTACCTATGGCTCTGTGCACAGGCCTATCCCTATCAGTTACTGTCCCTGGGTACCCAAGCCCTAGTGGCTAGTCCAAACCGTGGCAGCTGGTGGGGCCCTTTCACACAGAGAAAGGAGAATTAAACAGTCAGCAGTACAGTAATTCCATTTGGATTTAATGTGGCAATTCAACAGGGAGCGACCCTGAATTAGTACTCACGACCTCCAAACAAGATAGGGTCCTTCAATGTCAGCAGGGCTCACTTGAGGTACACAAACCTCTTCACACATCCATACAAAAGAAAGCACTATACCAGGCAGGCTGCATCTGTATCCCAATCGCAATTACTGCACAATACCCGGGAGAACACACAGCAGATTCAGTTCCTGACAGACTGCAGACCGGAACTCTGGGCCTTACACACGTTTTTTGACTAAAACTGCACACTGAAAAAGCACAGGGCTCCTTCCTTCTTCACTGCCAAAGCTCAACTGAACTCCAACTGACGAAACCGGGCACTTCCTTTGAGTTCCTCCCAGTTCTTGACTGGATTGGCTGTCACTCACAATAGACTGCTGCTGTTGGTCCAAAAAGGCACTGAAGTCTAAACTACATCTCCCAGAGTCACTGCCCATACAATCCTCTTGTGGCTGGCTCAGATTATGAGTCCAAGTTCTGATTCGTCCAAGGCATCATTTTAGAGCTAGCTTACTCTACACTGATTGGTCCAGTTCAGCAGTTCAAAACTAGAATGGGGAACTAGCAGACACAGTTCTGACTGCAAAGAAAGCAGGTTAGACAAACTGTAATTTCATTATTACTCTAAATAATTTCTGGCAAACAGTTACATCTTTCAGATAGGTTCCCTTTGCACCCTAGTGACTGCAAATGAAGTGAATTGGCAGCAGCTCGAGTGGTACTCAGAGAAGCACACAGTCCCCCATACAAACTAATTATGTCTGCAAGCAGACAGCTCTTAAAGAGACAGTACCAGAGGCTCTAAAAACACTCACTGATAAATGGCTTAAATGCCAAACACCATTCAGGCTTGGAGCATTCAAGCAAGCTCCTGGAAGTCTTTTGGGAACCCCCATTTGCAGGGGGTTACATCTGTATCCAGAGTGTTTCTACTGTTTGTTTTATGTACCTCCCCTCTTCATTTGTAAATACTGAGCAAAAATATTTGTTTAGTATCTCTGCCTTTCACAGTCTCCTCTGCCCACCCTCCCTCCCTTTATTAAGCCTCACTATCCTCCTTGGTCTTCCTTCACTCCCTGATGTACCTATAAAGGTTTTATCCCCTTCTTAACTGAGTTGGCTATCTTTTCCTTGGTTTGGGCCTTTGCTGTTCTGACTGCCTTCCAGCCTCCTTTTGCTTTAACTGATACAGTTCTCTGTCCTGCTCCTTCTACGATTCCTTGTATTTCCTGAATGCTTTCTTTTCTCTTGAACCTTCACTGCCACTTCCTTTGAGAACCATAGTGGTTTCTTACATCGCTTTGTTTTGTTTATTTGCTTCACACAAAGGCTTATTACCTCTGTGATGGCAGTTTTATTATTCCCCATTGTTCTTCCACCCTCCTTCCTGCCCATTTGCTAGTGCATTCCTTAGGCACTCACCATTTTGGCAAAGTCAGCCCTCCTAAAGTCCAGTACTTTTGTCTTTGTATGGCTTGACTCTATTGCTGTGTTTATTGTGAACCATACTGTTCGATGGTCGTTAGTTCCCAGATGGCTACCCACTTCTACATCTGTGATCCTCTCTCCATCTCCATTTGAGAGAATCAAGTCTAATATTGCTCCCTCTCGAGCGGGCTCCAGTACTAGTTGCCTAAGGCATGTCCCCTGTAGGGCATGTAGAATAACTCCACTCTTTGAAGTGGCAGCTGCAACTGCACTCCAGTTAACATCTGGCATATTCAGATCACCCATCAGCAATATCTCCCCTTTTTCTGCCATTCTAAGTATACTTTCTATCATTTCCTTGTCCATTTCCTCCCCCTGAGAAGGGGGTCTGTATACAACCCCTGTGCGGATTGTGGTGCCATTGCCTGTCTCCAAATTTACCCACAGTGCTTCTTCTCCTCCTGTTTACCCTTTTGTTCTGTTGCTTTGATTCCTTCCCTTATGTAAAGAGCTACTCCTCCTCCTCTTTACCCTCCTGTCCCTCCCTAGATAGTGGTCCTGGTATGTTTACGCCCCAGTCATAGTTTTGTGTGTACCATGTTTCTGTGACTGCCACTTATCCAGATGTTCCTCCTCCATCAAGGCCACTAATTCAGGAAGCTCGTTACCCAGACTACGGCATTGGTACTCATTGTCTCTCCATTTTTGATGGCTTTACCTTCTGTTGCAGCATCCCCACTGACCGCTCTACCTCAGTCTTTTTCTCATTTAGTACCCTGTTTTGTAGGAGAGGCTGGGATTTTTCGCTGCTTGTCAGTGCTCTCCTCTTTGACTAGTTTAAAAGCTTGACAATGAAGCATTTAAACCGATTGCTCAAAAGACTTGTTCCTTCCTGGACAGATGCAGACCATCCTGCCAGTATAGGCTGGTATCTCTCAGGTGGAACCCCAGTCCCCAATGAAGCAAACCCTGTGCTCTGCACCATTTTTTCAACCATTTATTAAACTGCATGGTGCTAATTACCCTCGCCTCCCCCATGCCTTTGACAGGCAGCACCTCTGAGAAGGATACTGTGTGTGCTACTTGTCTTAGGCCCCTCCCCAACTCTGCAATGTCCTCCTGCACTGCTCTAATCTCATGATGAGCCAAGTCATTTGTCCCTAGGTGGACAATTACATCCAGCTCAGACTCCCTTGCAGCTGTTCTCGTGATCCTGAGGATGCGCTTCCTGTGAGAATGTTTGTTTGTCAGGCCAGTGTTTGTGATGGTTCCACTGCCAGATGACCCCCTTCAGGCCAGTAGCTGGGCACCTGCCCCCCCCCCCATCTGAGTTCCTAACCATTCAAAAATGGAAGGTCTGCAACAGGAGTGCCTAGTTCTGCCTGCTTCACTGTTGCTGATTCCAGCATAGTTCACAAAGGTGGTCGTCAGATGGATATAGAACAGGGTAGTGGCATCAGAGGACTAGGCCCTAACAATATCAGCATGAGGACGTACTCTAGATATTTGTGTACTGTCCCCAGACTGTCCACCAAGATTTTCCTCATTACCTTCTGGACCATCTGATAGTATTTCTGGAAGCCCTACTTACCTTGTTGTATGCAAATATTTGGCAGCCCTGTTCCCAGGGAATAATGGAGCCTAGGGAATGACTTTGAGGCTTATCCTAGTCCTCAAAAGGAACAGCAGATCTGAGGCCTACTCAAGATCCTGGAACCTGGGCTTTTCTCTACAAGCATAGACAGTCCAGAATCATCATCTTGTGAGCTCTGCTGCCAGAGCTGCACATAGGGCACTACCTCCTTTTCAGGGATAGGTTGGAGGTATGCCTTCAGGTCACATTTCTTGTTCTCAAGAGGACACACCGTCAATCCAGGGCCTTCCCCTAGTCTTATTCTTTTCACTCATTCTGGGTTTCCTCCCGAAACTTACCAGTGTCAGCT
Source organism: Neoceratodus forsteri (assembly GCA_016271365.2). Taxonomy (NCBI): domain Eukaryota; kingdom Metazoa; phylum Chordata; order Ceratodontiformes; family Ceratodontidae; genus Neoceratodus; species Neoceratodus forsteri. The sequence goes on along the minus strand of CM028131.1, from coordinate 1,409,097,440 downwards.
CACTCCAAGGTGCAGCTTTTATACATTCTTGCAAGGACCAGCTATGTGTTCCATGTTCTAGACCTTGCAGTCAGTATGCCTTTGGTTTGATCAACCTTTGGCATTATTTGTGAGATATGAAGGCAGTCTGGAACCTCACTCAAGACCTAATTTTTCTCAAACTGGATGGGCTGACCATCTGGTAACACAGCCATAGGGGGTTCATCACACAGTTTTCTAGACCTTCTCATACTGGCCACTGTCCTGATATTCAGGACCGGGCCACCCATATCTAAAGCCCTTTAGGTGATCCCTCATGGCCTTGGACATGGTACATATTGAAGATCTGGAGCAGAGCGTTCTCGTCTCCCTTTCTGCAACGGCCCTTTTCAGCAGCAAGGTAGATTTGCATCCTGATACAAGGGAGGGGTCTCTCAACCCCTTCCCCCACGGGATGTCATCAAGCCCTATGTGGATTCAGATGGGCAACATCAGTCAGGGAGAGGACACTCCTCTTTCTTTTATGAAAGGAAAGACTGAGACTCTAGAGTTGGTTTCTAGTTGACAATCTAGAACCAACGATGAGCTCAATTCCAGAAGATATCACATGCCTAGTCAGAATCAAGTTAGGCAGGTCATGTCCCACATGCACGGCAGGACCCTGCTAATACCCATGGTGGCAGACCTGTGTGGCAGATGGGACAGCTCAGGATCGATTCCTTTTTTTTTGTTGTTGGCATCACCTCTTACTGCAAGCAAAACAAAACAAAAAAAAAAGAATGATTGTTTTTTATTCACTCACTCTAGAACCTACAGTTCATCTGGGTGTGGCACATTCTCTCTTTATGACTAAGGGAAGTACTTACATGCCTTTCCTTTTATTTTTTCAGGTGGAAAGTGCCACTTATGCTCCCAATGGAGGGGGTAGCTCGGGCATCCCCTGCTACTCATGGAGCTGCACATGCCCATTCCACAGACTGGTGTAACTGGCTGTGGACCTACTTTTCTGCTGTCCTGCTCAGGCCTAGTATCATTAGAAGGCAGTCCTATGGCCCATCAGGACCCTATCTGGCGTTATGGTCCTGCCTGGCTCTCAAGAGCGTAACTATGGATAGACTTGGAGTCTCCTGCCAAGTGGTCACTGTCTGGGAGGCAATTGGGAAAGCCTTCCACCAGGCCCGTTTAGGTTACTGTTCTTTTACAGTAACTCCAGTCTGCGGTGTCTACTACTTTTCTCAGATGTGGACTCTTACAGTGCATTTGGGCTGTTGGTCCAACTTTCCATGTGCCTGTTGCAGGTTGTATGGTAGCCCATTCGACTGGGACCTCTATATTTAGCAGAAGCCTTTGATCTTAAAAGCCTATTGGTTATAATGCAGTTCTAACTGGAGGCTTGAATTGGAGACACTTTGGAACCAGAGGTGGCTAGCAGCCTGCATTGTAAAACATTACCTTGGCTGTTTTTGAGCTGGCAGTGTCTGCAGGAGTATGCCTCTTTCTCGGAAAGAGAGATACTTTTTTTTTCTACTGCCATCCCATCCATTTGAAGGATGTCACAGCTTTAGGCTGACACACTAGCCTTCTTGTTCTCCTGCTGCACAAAGACTGTGAGTCTTTGCATTCTTTTTTTTTTTTAACCAGGAGAGACGCACACTAAGCTGAAAACATGTTTACAGGTGTGACCTGGGATCACAAGGAAGTTAAGGGACTTGCTCAGGGTCACACAGTATGCAAGGTGGGATTCAAACCCTGGTCTCCAGGTTTGCAGCTCAGAGCCTTAAACCACTGCGCTGCACTGCTTCTACTCACCCTGAGTTTCTTGCTGTCGATGCCTAGAATACTGGGGTGTTCTGTATGCTGTATAACTGCTTCCAAGGAGTCCTAACAGCTTGGTTTTCAGCCTTCTTTGGAAGATGAGGCTCTTTGTTTATAAACAGTGCCTGCCCAGAGGGCTGGTTACCTGCATTAATTCCGATTACATATGGCATGGTGAATAACTTCCTGTGTTGTTTGTGCCCATTTATCTAGTGATATGCCAGCTCTAGTGCATGTTTCACCTTGTATCTGCTGCAGGGACATGAGCAGATAACAACTGAAGTACTGTCCACACTTTCACCAGAAGCTCACAATCAGGACATTGCCTTCTGCAAAAGAAAAGGCTTGAGTCTGGCAGGTCTTCAAGGCCTTATTTCATAGGCCTGTAGTCCTTTAATCACCCAGACTGTTAGTGGTCAGAACTGCTTGGCACTCATCCCATAGGTGTGGCCTGATGAAAGAGATATCCTTGAAGAGGACAGAACAGTTATGTACTTACCGTAACAGTAGGTCTTCGAGAAAATCTCTTATCAGGCCATGCCGACCCACCCTTCATCACCCTAGGGATTTACAGCCTGGTACATGCTGTCTCCTTTCTCTGTGAAAGGCCAGAAGATGTTTCCATATTGGGTTTTTGCAGTCTTTGTCAGGCAAAACTATGCTTTACCAATACCGCTTGTCCCCTGCACAGAGACCCCCAGGCCTTACAGTTTTGTACATGCCATCTCCTTCTCTAGGAAGGTTTATCCAGATGTCTTCCTTCTGGATTTCCCTGCATCCCTTGTTTGGCAGGGTCCTACCTTAGCATTCGGTTCCCTGGACAGAGGTTCATGGGTTCAGCAGCGTCATGTATGCTGTCTCTTTTTCCATGAACGAATATCAGATGTCTTCATGTTGGGTATTCTGCCTCTCTTATTCGGCAGAACCATGCATTTTCTCCTGGTTCCCTAAGGAGAGATCCTCAAAGTATGATCTCCAGTGGGGAACTGAGGAGGGATGGGGCTGCCCATGCTTATATATGGTAGGATGACGTAGGACGTTGTCGTGGGTGGCCCCTGGTGGACTTCTTGCAAAAGTTTCCATGTGGTCCTAGAACCTGGTGGCTAGATATCCCATAGGTGTGGCCTGATGAAAGAGATTCTCTCAAAGATCTACTGTTACAGTAAGTATGGAACTGTTCTGTCTTCAGCTTGTGGTTTGGTGGGCCAGTGGAAGACATTCACCACGCTCTGCCACCATAGTGGCATTTATACTATGAATGTTCAAACATCATTTGGATGCTCATTTTTCTTTGTTCCCTTCCCCACATTCTGCTCACTCTCATCCACTCCACTGTCCTTCTCCTACCTCTAGTTTGGCCAGTCTGTTTGTGTGCCTTTTGACCCTGAGTATCTCCCTGATGACATTTGCTGATGTTTTGTGGTTTTCCAACTGCTTACCTCCTGCCTGTAGCCTGTCTCAGTACAGCTGCTCTTCCTTCCAGCTCTCTAGATGCTGCAGACAGCAGCCAGGCCACAAGCATTATTCTCACTAACCAACAGCATGCTTTCGATACGGTCAACCATCCCATCCTCCTTAACAAACTAAGCACCCTTGGCATATCGGAACATGCCCTGCCCTGGTTCTCTAGCTACCTTTCCAGCAGGCAACAGCAAGTCAGAATTGACACAGCCTTCTCAGATTATTTACCCTCTACTCTTGGAGTGTCCCAAGGATCAATACTTGGCCCGTAATTATTCTCCCTCCACATTTACTCTATCCAGCAATACTTCGAATGCAGCTCCCCACTCCTATATATGCTGATGATCTGGTGTTCTTCACCAGTGCCACAGATATAGTAGATATTAATAATGCCCTAATCTCTGACCTTAATGAACTCTAATACTGACTCAAAGATAACAAGCTTCTAATGAACCATACCAGGTCTCAATCCATGCTTTTTGGAACCCCCCACCGCCTTAAGTACAATGGCAAGTTAACAGTTACTTGTGACAGTGGCTTCCCTCTAGAAACTGTCTCGTCATTTAAGTACCTTGGTGTCCAGCTCGATCCCTCGCTTGAGTTTTCCCTCCACCTGGCCAATGTTCATAAGGATCTCAACTCCTATCTCAGTATGGCATACAGAGCCAGCCCCCATCTGTTCCCATCCGCATGTATAACTATCGTACGAGGTCTACTACTGCCCAAACTTACCTACAGCCTGTCAGTATTCTTTCATGCCTCCAGCAGCTTGCAGCATAAATGGGACATGGCATACAATAATGTTTGCCATTTCGCTCTGAGATGCAATCACCTTACCCACCACTGCAAGCTATATAATACTCTAGGCTGGCCATCCCCTGCAGCCTTAATCATCCTTAACTTAGGAAGACTTATCCACAGGACATTGCATAATCAGCTTCCCCTGTCTTTAGCCTCCTATCTAGCACCATTGTAAAACCTTTATATTCCCTAAGATCCACAGATCACGAACAACTGTCTGTCCCTAGATCCAGGACCAAATATGGTAGCAGGGCTTTCTCTTCAGTTGTCCCAAGAATATGGAATAGTATTCCTCTAAACCTGTGCCAGTGCCAAGTCCCTCACTTCTTCTGCCATCAGTTCTTCTCCTACCAGCTATAACGCTCCCAGTGCACCTGCCCGAATCTCTGACAATGGTTCCTTCTGCCACTACTACTTTAAAACTGGGCTGATAGTTATACTACGGCCTGCACCTTCACCTTACTGAATGTATTACATGTATTAACAAGTGTTTACTCCCCTGACATCACCTTACTGAATGTCTCACCTCATTTACTGTACCTCTTGTATTGTTTGTATTACCTACCTGTTGAAACTCTGTACTTATTATTATTATTATTATTATATTTCTTGGCACTGATTTCAGTATGATGCATTGTCTCTCTCTCTATGTGTGTATATATATATATATATATATATATATATGTGTGTGTGTGTATGTGTGTGTATATATATATATATATATATATATATATATATATATCCAGCAGAACAGACCTGAGTTTGATTCTCATAACCCCACTTGCATACTGTGTGACTCTGAGCAAGTCCTTAACTGAAGCTCCCAGGTCGCCCCTGAAAACAGGCACTTGTGCCTAGTGGGCCTTACCTGGTTACCAAAAAGCCTAAAATAAAATAAACTGTGCTACCTGTCTCGTATGTACTGTACTACCCATACCTTGTGTAACCCCCCTCCATGCCCCTGTCTAGGGGCATAACTTTCTTTTGCAGATGTTCCGGGGCAATTAGAAAGGGGGTTCTCTAAAGCGCTAACATACGACACAAATGCACTTCCAGCAAGGCAGGGAAAATCATACTCCTACTTCTCCGTCGTCTTCAACACTTGTACACTTTACCTTCTCCCTCAGTATTTGATTTTCTCTTCCCTGAAGCTGCCCACTCGACCCAGACCTCCGCTCTGTACCTCGGCTGTTTCAAGAGCCTGTATGGTCCCACCCAGGCTGGATGGATACTGCAACTGGAATGTAACTCATGAAAAATTAATCAAACTGAACATAAAGGGGAAAAGAAGGATTTCATTCCATTTACTTCCCTCTCAGTCAAATAATGCACATAATCACTCCCCAAATTGGCTTTTATTCTGCACCTGTAATGCAAATGATTTCCAACAATACAGGGGTCACATACGTCATCTTTAAATAGATAAAGCAGCTCCATGGGACTATTTAACTTTTTACAAAACTGGCTGGACATTCTAAGGCAGCAGAAATGATGGATGCAGGCAGTCACAAGCAAGGATTCCTTTTTTTCTCTCTCTGCCTTGGATGCTGTACCCGATACCTACTCAAACCTTGGATCCCTGCAATCTCCTGACTTCTCTGGATCTGGTAAGCCAGATATTTTACCTTTTTCCTTTACTTACTCACTGGCACTAGTCTCCCCCCAAAAAACACTGGCGCGGGAAAGCGGGCCGCTTCCCCTACCTGGACCCCAGGTGCTGGCTCAAATCTCAAGGGCTTCCAGGATTTTTGTCTGGCGACCCAGGCCCTATAATCCACAGTTTGGCACCGTATTTGTGCTACTTCAGCACCTGCCACCATCACTCAGCTCAGCCTCTCCTTTGCCCCCACTGGTGCAGTGGCCCAAAACCCGGTCCCACTCCAATACCGGCCCCATGCTATGGGCTGAACTGCCTCCTACCAATGGCCCAGATGCTCCGGTTTCTGCTGTTACACTTACTCGGGGATCCAAGCCAGTCCCAAGTCCCCTTTTTCATCTCCTGGGCTTGGATTGAGCTCCAGCATGAGGGCTACCTGCTAAGGTCTGCCTCAAGGCCTGTGATCCGCCCAGACCTCAGTGTACCAGTGCCCCAGGACCTGCCTCTCCAAAGTAAGCCCATATATTGGGTGAAAGGCCCCCCGGCTCCCTCTACACCACCAGGCCGCCCTGCCACGCCAGGTGCGAGGGAAGTCACTGCCACTGGCTCCCCTCCTGGGAGTGCCCTGCCACTGCCCTCCCAGCCCTGGTGACCTGAGGTACACCTGCTAGGGGTCTCTAAGGGCTCCTACACTCTCCTGGCCTACAAAACCACATCCTGTCCCTGCCGCCAATGATGCAGGACCTGGCTACATATTCCCCACAGAGCTCCATCCCCCAACTCCTCATCGACCCTGGCGCATGGAAAAACATCCTTGCTGTACTCCTTTGGGGGGGGGTCCACAGGCCCTCCTGGACTGCCGAGCTCCCTCACTTGCCCACCTATTCTGCTCCTAGCACTATGCTTCCAGTCTCCCCCCTCCAGCTCCAGGCCTAATGCACACGCTGGAAAGGCTCCAATACTTCCTGTCTGTCCCTTTTTATACCCCCAAAACCCACTCTTTGCTGCCATTTGAGGTGTCCAGCAGCAATATCCCCCAGAGCACTAACACATTCCCTAGCTCTGGGGAAGGGGGGTAGAAGGGGGAAGGGATGCCTAAGATGGGAGTATAAGCCCCTCTTTTACAGGGGGCTTACACTTGTAACCTCCTGGGTCATGCCTGAAAATAGGCAAATGTATGCCTAGTGCACCCACCCGGTAAACAAAAACTAAATAAAATAAATAACATTTTTCTGCCACCTGCTAGGTGGTAGGATCCAGACTGCCGCCTCCTTCCTTTTGCTCCCACTTTTTTGCAGCACCACTGTTGCCAGCTGCTGCCAGTAAATCGTGATAGTCATGATACCAGGTGGTGCCACCAGATTGCCACTTCTTCCTTCCTGCTGCTGACTGTAGTCAGCTCCTCAATCACAATAAGAAACACCCAGCATTCTTCTTCTAGTCAGCCACTTTGTCTTCTTGCTGGTTTGTGAGTGCCTGCTCTGTGTTCTTTAACCTTTTCTGTAGTTCAGTTTCTAGCTCACTCTTTTCTTATAAGCATTTCCTTCAAGCTCTTCCACTTCCTACTCTTCCTGGTACCTTCTCTTTTCTGTGCTCCTGCTCAGCTCTTTGCTTCCTTGCCTTCTTCTGTCCTCCGTTGGTTTTCCTCTGCCTCTGTGCTGGTGGCTGCCTCTCTGCCTTGCCTTAAGAGTCAGCACTGCCTCCAGCTTTGTTTTCTTGTCTTGAGGGGCCTGCTTTCTGGCCTGCCTACCTTCTGCTGTACTGTGTCTTGTAATGTTCTGCATCTGGTGTGCCTGCCCTTCCCTATGTTGTGCGTCCCTCTGCTTCCCCAATTGCCTTCTTGACCTTGCCTGTTCCCATACTAGCTGTACTACACAGCCCTGCTGTGCCCTTATATGTTTTTTGGCCCCTCAACTGAATTGGGCCTACAGCTTATTGCTTTGCGCCATCTGTTAGATCCACAAGCCTGACCAGTTGCTTGCCCAGGACCTCTTCTTGGGTACCAACACATATCATATACAACCTTTACTGAGCTATGCTGTCCTCATCATAATAACTATATGGACATTAATCCCCCTTGTCACACCTGTTCTTCTACCTACTCAGGCAAACATCCTCTACTTACTTGGGTGTCGCATTTACTACTCATACTGTACAAGCTGCCTGGTCTTCATTTTTCTCCTCATTCACTTGACTCATGCCCAGCTCCCACATCCTTGCTGATCCAGTGACAGCTGGCCTCCCTGCAACCTTGCTCAGCCATCCATCATATCACCTCCATAACTAGGAACCTTGCTCATACTATTCTTGCTACAGCATACTAGCTCCTATCAAGTCTCCACTTGGGTCTGGCATTCTTTTCACATTTCTGCTTCTCCAACGACAACTGTGCTCCCTCCGTCCAGTGACTGCTGGTCTCCCTCAGCCATACTCAGCCTTCCATCCTACCACCTCCATAACAAAAAAAAAAAAATGTTCGTTTGCTGTTCCGGCTGCAGCATTCCAACTTCCATCCAGTCTTCAACCTGGGCCTGGCATTCTGTCACATTTCTGCCTCTCCAGTGACAGCTGGCCTCCCTGCCTCTCCGGTGACAGCTGGCCTCCCTGCCTCTCCGGTGACAGCTGGCTTCCCTGCCTCTCCGGTGACAGCTGGTCTCCCTGCCTCTCCAGTGACAGCTGGTCTCCCTGCCTCTCCAGTGACAGCTGATCTCCCTGCCTCTTCAGTGACAGTGAGTCTCCCTGCCTTCACAGTGGCGACTGGTGTACCTGCCTCCACAGTGATGACTGGTGTCCCTGCCTCCACGGTGACGGCTGGTGTCCCTGCCTCCACAGTGACGACTGGTGTTCCTGCCTCCATGGTGACGGCTGGTGTCCCTGCCTCCACAGTGATGACTGGTGTTCCTGCCACCAGTGACAGTGAGTCTCCCTGCCTCTGCAGTGACAGCTGGTGTTCCTACTGCCAGTGACTGTGTCTCCCTGCTTCCACAGTGACAGCTGGCGTACCTCACTTCAGACACATGGTAGTGTTTTTTTCCTTGTCCCTTTAGCAGTCACTTCAGAGCCACGACAGTGTATTTCTTTGTGTCACTTTACCAACTAGGATACATACAGTATACCACAAACGTATGCCAGAGGGTTTCTTCCTATGCCTTTAGCAGTCACTTCAGACCCATGACAGTGGGTTTCTTCCTATGCTTTTAGCAGTCACTTCAGACCCATGACAAATAGAATAATGGATAGGTTACTGTACATTACCGGTGAATAATACCATTGAAAGGTTCCTGTGTCCAGAACCTCAAGATGATATCACTCACCGGTAATGCACAGTAACCTGTCCATTATTTTTTTGAATATGTGGATCCAAGGTGTTGATGAGGCTTACCTTTTGATGGCTTCATTGTTGCATCTCTGGGTAGTCCTACGTTGTGGAATGTGCAGCACTTGAAGTAACTTTTCAAAAGCTTAAATGGATTCAACAGTTTTTTAAAACGGTTCAAACATGGAAAAACACGGGTGCCAATGATTGCGGCAATGGTGAAAAACTGGTAATTTTAACTCTTATTGGAAAGGTTCCTGCGCCGTTGTTTACTCGGGAGTTATAGTCTTGAGTAAATGACGTAACAAAGCTTTCTGATAGGATGGGGGGACTGACGAATATTGATGGAGAAGTCTCCATAGAACGTACAGTGGCTACCAAAAATGTTCCCCGATGTTGCCGAAATTTGGGAGTTCTGAGTGGTCACTTGTGGTGGGCGTCATTTCCTGTTCCTGGAAAGTGGAAGTTTCCGATGTTGCACCTTGAATTTGAGGTGGGGTTCCAGTACCGGCAGAGCTAGGTTGCATCCGTGCAGGCTGTTCTCGAGAGGTGGAGGGTTGCTGAGGATCACCTGATAAAATAGAGCAGATCCGTTTTTGTTTTTCCACTGATAAGGTACTATATGTATTAATGCTTTGAATATTTTTGTGTCCTGAGAGCTGGGCAACATCTGTTGGGGGGAATGTTAGAGTCCACAAACATTTGAATCGTGGTTTTCCGCGTAGAGTGATTCGTGATTCATTTTTCTGCTAGTATTCCAGCAGTCTTCTGCAGTAATTTCATGATGGATCATATTTAATTTCAGCCGATGGTCATGTAGCAATACCAGTAGCTAGTTGGTTTAAGCCTTACATTTGGAGCAAGGTAGAATGGGGCTTCTGGTTTTAACATTTCTGGTGGCCTGTGGCTTGCATGTTTTCTATAAGCTGTTATTGGGTCTCTGTCAGGGTTTTGCAAGTTTCTGTACATTCTGGGGCAACTGGTCTAACATTGTTGACATTTACAACACTTTTTGTCTTTGTTTCCCTTTCGTGATATTCTAGGAATTCATTCCCTTCTGAGTCAGTGCCTGGTATTATAGCTCCCCATTTGAGCTGGTACTGTTCGTTTGTGTGGACCGCGAAGTGCAGCTGTAAATTAAAGAACATTATATATGTAGTAAAGCTGTAAGGGAACTGGAGATTGATGTCACTTTCTGTGAGAGGCTGTGCTTGTCTGGGACGGTTTCCCAGTCCCATTTGCTTGAGGTACTTTTGTTTAGCTGTAAGGGTGTTCAGTGTTTGCATGAAGGTGCCAGGAGGACCTTGGAAAATAGACGCCCCATCATTTTTAAATTTAAGTACCTATGTATACTGGCAAGTGCTCCTCTAATTGTTGGGTTGTATTCTGAGCTGTCATGCTTTTTTAGTTGAAAAATGAAGTCAGCCAGTATTGTGTCTAGCTGCTCTGGAGGTATGGCTTCAACATCTCTGGACTCACCGGTTTTAGTGAAGATCCAGAAGCAAATGATTTGATACCTTTTAATGGACCAACATAGATGTAACAACAAGAACAAAGTGTTTTTTTTTTTGTTTTGTTTGTTTGTTTTTCAGGTTCAACACAATCTCCATGTGATGTTTATTTAAAATACAGGAAATAAGCTTCTGCAATGCCATATTCCTTCTCTTCTTCAGATCCAGAAGCAAATGATTTGATACCTTTTAATGGACCAACATAGACGTAACAAGAACAAAGTGCTTTAGCTTTCGGACCAACCAGTCCTTCGTCAGAAACCTAATGGCAGTTGTTTAGAAAAAACAATACTTTTAACAGCTAGAACATGCAGAAAAAAACCCAGAAAAAATCCCCATTGGCTTAAAATACTCATTTGAAAAATACAGAAAATTATGTCAGAGAAGTTTAACAGCACCATAATACCTTCAGCCAGGAGTGTCCCAGTGTTAAAGGTGCTTGGTTGAACACACACACAAAGAATCCTACTGCATATAAATTTAATTGACATAAGATAACACTGCTGGAGCAGATGACCCCTAAATCAAGCTATGGGTGTCACAGTGTGTATAAGGATGTGATTACTGAAAAGCAGCCTCCACCCAGATTAAAGACATACTAAGATTGTCTTAGGACTCCCAAGAAGTTTCAATGCATGCATTATAGACAAGGAGTTACCAGTAGAGTTGTCTTAAAAACATATGATGTGTAAAACTTGGCTGGACCTGTCACCCTACTGTACTCTCCAGTTAGATATCATGTCCCATAAATTTCAAAAAAACTCTAGTGTAGTGACAGGACTTTATAAATGATAATATAAATATAACTTGACAGTATTAGTGTCAAACAAAAAACTCTAGTCGTGGACCTCCAAGGAATTAAGTCCATGTAGCCTGATATGTACTGATGTCAATCTACACTGAGCATGTAACAACTTGATGTATCAGAAGTGTCTAAGGAATCTGAAAAAGAGATAAAAATTTAATTTCTCTCCTACTCCTCATCGCACAAACAATAAACCCTACCCTACCCCACATCCCCATAATGTGTGTGGGGGAAGGGGGGATAACTAGCTTTAAGGAGATGCTCACACACACACATTTCCAAGGATTCTGGATGCAATTACAATGAAATAAACCTGCCACCCTCCCCAGGATAAGGTAACTAGAAGTAAATATAAAGTACTGTATGTGACCAGAGGTCTAACATACCTACATTTCCACAAATCACTACAACAGTAGCCTAATGTACAAAGATCTGTCCAGGACCCCCATGCAAATGAGATCTCACACCCCAATATGTACAGAGCACTTTGTTCTTGTTGTTACATCTATGTTGGTCCATTAAAAGGTATCAAATCATTTGCTTCTGGATCTGTTCTTGGCTTGCAAGGACCAATACGGCAACTACTAAATCTCAGTTTTCGTTAAGTAATTCTGGAGAAGCTGTAGGTCAAATGCTGTTTTTTGGGGGTGTTAATATTTTCCTGCTCTTTTATGAATCTTATTCTGTCCTCTGATGTGTTGAGTTGTTTGGACAATCATTTTTATCAACAGAAAACATCTTGTCAGAGGTGATTTGTACGGAGTGCCCAGTCGGCTTTTACTGTAATTGGCGGTTACAGTGAAAGCCGCCTCGTGCTCCACAGGTGGCATTTTCTGGGCGCTTGGACTGTTTGGTGCTGGTAATAATAGTATCGTTCAGGTGTGGAATGATAGTATTACTGCACGTGAACGATAGTATTATCACTGCTGAAGTGTGGTATTACTGCTCTGCCATCGATAGTACTAACAGGACTTTTTTTTGTATGTTTTACAATGGTATTAAATTTAAAATCCATATATTAAAGTGGGTGTCTTCCTATGCCTTTAGCAGTCACTTCAGACCCCATGACAGTGTGTTTCTTCGTATCACTTTACCAACTAGGATACATACAGTATACCACAGACCCATGACAGTGGGTTTCTTCCTATGCCTTTAGCAGTCACTTCAGACCCATGATAGTGGGTTTCTTCCTATGCCTTTAGCAAGGCAAGGCAAATTTTATTTAAAAAAAGACGCCTATCCTGGAGGCTCTGGGCGCCAAACACTTAACATCGCATACAATAAACCAACAGTAAAAAATAAATAAAATAACACTGCAATATAAGATCTAATAATAAATATTCTATACTTAAACTCACTATTGTAAAATGTTATAAATTCTATAAATAAATAATATGCTCAGTGATAAATAATTAAGACTAATTATATAGCCGGGGACAAACATAGACAGTAGATCAGACATAGGATAAAGATTATAAATCAAAGTCCAGGAAGGCCTTGAGGCGGTCTTTGAAAACCTCAACAGAAGGGGCATCTCTTACAGCTGGAGACAGCGAATTCCACAGGACGGGGGTGGTGACACTAAACACTCTGTCACCAGCTGTTTTTAACCTCGTCCTGGGAATTGCAAGGAGGCACCTAGAGGAGGAGCAGAGGGAGCAGGTCGAGACAGCAGGTGTAAGAATGTCCTTTAGGTAACCAAGGCCCAGGCTGTGTAGAGCCTTAAAGATGGGCAATCCCACCTTAAAGAGGACCCTCCACCTGACCGGCAGCTGGTGCAGTTCACGCAGCACCAGAGCGATGTGACAGTACTTAGACTGCCCAGTCAACAATCTGGGAGCTGCATTCTGCACCAGCTGCAGCCAGCAGAAGGTAACCCCAGAGACCCCAAGATAGAGCGCATTACAGTAGACAAGCCTAGACGTCATGAAGGCGTGAACCAGCGTGGGCAGGTCCAGGAGTGGAATCAGGGGCTTTATCCTGGTAGTATTTATTCCTCAGGTGATAAAAACTGGTGTGAACAATGGATGACACCTGGGACTCGAGCGTCAATCTGCTGTCAAGAATAACGCCCAGATCACGCACCCTAGAGGAGGTCTTCAATGGGACAGACCCAAGAAAAAGCCCTGTTTCTGCACCAGAGGCCAGTCTATCACACTTTCAGTTCGACTCCACCACCAGTATCTCCGTCTTGTTGGGGTTCAGTCACAACCAGCTGGAAGCCATCCAGTCACTGATCCCAGCAAGGCAGCTGTTTAGTACTTCCACTGCATTGGATGTCCCTGGGGCAAAGGAAAGATACAGCTGGGTATCATCAGCACAGCAATGAAAACCCGAACTGTACTTCCCAATGAGCTCTCCCAGGGGCAGCATGTACACGGCAAACAGCATCGGCGACCAGACTGAATCCTGGGGAACTTCACATGACAGGAGGCTAGGGAAGGAGGAGAAATCCCCCATCACTACCCTTTGCCTCCTGTTGATGAGAAAAGACCCACACCAGCAGACGACAGTGCTGGTGAGTCCACAGAATTCCCCTAGGTGGTCAAGTAACACATGATGGTCCACCATGTCATATGCTGAGGAGAGATCAAGGAGAATGAGAATTGTCCCTTCCCCTCAATCTCTCGCCCTGAGGAGGTCATTATGCACCCGAACTAATGCAGTTTCTCTGCTATGCCTTTCAACGAAATCCAGACTAGAGAGGCTCGAATAAATCATGGGCCATGAGGTGTTCCTCAAGCTGAAACGCGACAGCTTTCTCAACAATCTTACCCAGAAATGGAAGATTGGAGATAGGATGGTAATTTGCCTAAATGTCTGGGTCCAAAGATGTGTTTTTCAGAAGGGGTCTCACCAGTGCCTCCTTCATCAGGAAAGACCCCCTCTGACATGGAGCACTGGATAATCAAGGCAAACACCAGGCCAACAGTGTCAACACATCCCATTAAGAAATGAGTTGACACCGGGTCCAGTTCACAAAAGGTGCGCTGCAACTTGGAAATCACTTCAATGACCTCTGCCACCTCCACCAGTCTAAACTTGCCCCAGCTGGACGGAGTGCTCTCTGGACACCCACAGCAACCACCATCGGCCACGCTGTGGCTCGCTGGCGGAATCCCCTGCCTGATGGCGGACAGAGAAGAACTGAGAAAACTCCTCGCATAAAGCATTTGAAAAGGCTTTTTTTCGGCTATAGACAGGAAGGATGGAGAAGCCTGTCCACAGTCCGAAAGAGCACAGTTGGTCAATTCTTCCCAGCAGCAATCTCCCTGGACGGTAATTCTGCCTTCTTATGGTTGATTGCCCCTGGTATACACTGTAGTGTGCACGCATGTCCTTTCTGTCTGCCTCCAGACCAATCTTCCACCAGCAGCGCTCTAATCTCTGACCCATAATCTTTATCACCTTGAGCTACCCGTCATACCAAGGGGACCTCAAGTGAGAAGTCTTGGGTTGTACACGGACCGGTGTGAGGGAGTTGAGCACAGCAGACATTGCCTTATTATAGGCCACAACTGCCATGCACACACCACCAGTGCATGCACTGTCCATACTAGCTAGATCAGCAACGGCCAAAAGACCCGTAGGGGTCAATCCCCTCAAAGGGCGCTAGCTCACCAACTCAGCAGGGAGAGGACTCTCGGTGGGGGGGGGTCCGAACAAAAACTCCATCGTACAATGATAGGACCAAGCAACCCGATCAGTCCTGAGATTATTTATCCCAAGCCCGTTAACTAAAATTTTTAATTTGTTGATATGTCACGGCATAGTTCCCAACATCTGGAAGCTAGCTAGAATCACTCCCATCCTTAAGAAAGGTGATCCTAAAGACATGTCTAACTACCGACCTATTGCCATTCTTTCCGTGCTCAGTAAAATCCTGGAAAAATTAGTGGCAACCCAAACTATAGCATACCTACAGGAATATAACCTCTTCTCAGGCTCCCAGCATGGTTTCCGCAAAGGCCATAGTACTTCCACTGCCATCGTAAAACTTACAAATGACATCTATGCTGCTATGAAATCCGGTCTCTTGATAGGTGCTATCTTCATTGACTTAACTAAGGCCTTTGACCTGGTTAACCATACCCTTCTCCTTACTAAACTCCGCTCTTTTGGTTTCTCTGCTGGAACAGTTGCCTGGTTCAGTAGCTATCTATCCAACAGGATACAGGCTGTAGCCTTTATCTCGGCCATGTCCAGTCCTTCTCCTATACTCATGGGGGTTCCCCAAGGGTCCATACTTGGCCTGCTACTTTTCTCAGTTTTTGTAAATCACCTCCCATCGTTTGCACCAGCCTGCTCCTCCTTGCTGTATGCGGATGACCTCATCATTTACCGCAGTGGTGGTAATATCGCTGATATTAACCACTCCCTAGCCATTGACTTCTTAAGCATTCAATCCTGCCTAATGGAAAACAACCTTGCCCTTAATGCAAGCAAAACTCACTCCATGCTTTTCAGATCTCCAGCTAGACTCAAGGCAAATTGCAACGCCCGTCAAATATCGAGTGCTGATGGTTTCCCAGTAGTTGGCACCAGCTTCCTCAAATATCTAGGCATTCTCCTTGATGAATCCCTGGATTTTGACCTCCATATCACTGCCACCTGCAAATCTGTTAATGCCAAAATCGGAGGTGCCTACCGTACTAGCTATGCCCGCACGCCATCTGCCAGGCTTGCCATAGCTCAAGGCCTGCTGCTCCCGGCCATGGCCTATGGCTCAGTCACCTACCTAGAGGCATGAAAGATCTCCCTCCATAAATGGGACACCAGCTGTAATAACATCTGCCGCTATGCCTCTGCATCACCACGGTTCAAACATCACTGTCAGCTTTATGCTGACCTAAAATGGCCCAGCCCTGCTGCTCACCGGCTACTGTCCTATGGCTCCTAGTGGTATAACTAGATCAGGCCTTGCCTCCTTGCTACACTCCCAAACTCCCTCCCTATGGTCTCGATCTAATGGCCATGCCTCTCTCCATCCCCAGGCATAAAACCACTATGGGTACTTTGTGCTTTCCATATGCGGCCCCAAAGTACTGGAATTCCATCCCTCAAGCTATTTGCCTAGCTCCTGCCCATGCTGGCTTCAAGAAACTCCACCGTGAACATCTATTGGCTTCAAATCCTTGTACATGCTTTCATCCACCTTAGCTCATTCATTCCTTCTATCCTCACCCCTGTCTTTTCCTGCACTCTCCCTCTTACCTTTTACCTGCACGCCTTCTTTCCTTACTTCCCTTTTTCTCCCTGATCCCTACCACCCCCTCCTCCTCTTCTACTTCTCTACGTTTTGAGCCTCGTGATGGCACTTACTGTATATTGTACTTTTCCTGTTGTACCTGATACTGACTTGTACACACTTGTTTATATTTTGACTTTTTCCAAACTGTACTGTGTATTATTTTTTGACTTTGTCTAACTCTGTATATCACCCAGTTGCCTAGTTGTTTGTATTTTGACCATATCTCTGTCTACCTTTTCCTTGTGCTGCGTTGTATTATACTGCTCATGTATTTTTCCCTTGTATTCCTCCTAGGTCGTGCCTGAAAATAGGCATCTCTATGCCTAGTGCACCCACCCGGTTACCAAAAGCAAATAAAATAAATAAATAAAGCCCCAGTGAGAAGACCAGGTCCAACATGTGGCCACCCTGGTGGATCATGGAAGAAACTTCTTGCATCAGGCCCAAAGATGACATCATCTGGAGGAAGTTGTAACCAAGCCAAAAAGATTCGTTATCGGCCCAAACATTGAAGTCCTCCAGCACCAAACACCTGAGCGGCCTCCAGTGTTTCACCGATGTCGAAGTCGGCTACCTCCTGCAATAATTCACCCGCTGTCCCGGGGGGGGGGCAGTAAATCAGGAGAATTCTGCAACCTGCTCCCTGGACCCCCACGAACAGCCACATAATCAAATGAACCTGGTACTGTCACTGGGTGCAGGGTGAAGCCTAGTTCGGATCTAAAGCAGATGACTACCCCCTGCCCCTGCATTCCACTCGGGCAGTGCACCACAGTGTACCTGGGTGGGATGGCTGCCTCTAAAACTGGGCTGGCATCGTCCCCAATCCAGGTCTCCATGATGCAAGCCAGAATGACAGAAAAAAATCAAGTCCGCAATAATTGCGGTCTTGTTTCTAATCGATCTGGCATTGCAAAGCACTGCCCTTGGGATTGGTGAACAGTACAGCCCCTCTGGCTACCTGCCCGCTCTCTCTGGTGGGAACCCTGGTGACAGGAACTAAACACTTCTGCCCTCTTCCCAAGAGCCGTCTGACCCCAGGGCACTTTCTACACCCAACTACCTCAATCCTACCACCTACCACAGTGCAACTCAACCAAAACATACGGTTCCCCTTTATTCCAACCCCCCCAAACAGCACCTTGCTGTAGTGGTGGAAACTGGGAGGCTGGAAAAAGGCCATAGATCGAGCAACTGGGATGCCCCATACACTATCCTAGCCCGCCCCAGGCCCAATTAACCAGGCACACTCACTACAAACATATACTTAAAACAAAAATCCTTCACCACACACTATACACACACACACAGACATAATTAACTAAACCCAGAACCCTCCACCCAGCAACCCCACACCAAGGAGAGCAAGTAGCTAAAGCTTAGCATTCCAGATTCAGGAGAGCAAACCAGCAGAGCTCGGACAGTAAAAGGCCCTTCAAGACAGGGCTAACAAATTATAGCAAAAGATGAAAATAATTTACATGAGAATAATGCCTTCTAAGCCCAAGGAGTTAGGAGACCGGGGGCCCTTTCACCGTCCCCGGTCTCTATAGGGCAAGATAACACAAACACATGAAGGATAAGTTCTGAGTGGAAAAAAGTCAGGGAAAACACCCAAGTTTCTGCAGGAGCTTCTCTCACCAACCCCATAGAGGAAACCAAGAAAAGTCACCAGCGTCTTCAGTGGCCCCGGGTCCACACACAATCCAGACACCCTCTCCGATAGTCCACCTGGGAGAGTCTCAGACTAGTAGATGAAGTCCCAGCCAACTCAGAAAGTGGCAAAACAGGCGAAAAAATGATCCGGCAGATTAACTTTTTCCCAGTTCAGAGACACAACCGTAGTCCCTCTAGGCAATTCCGCCCTTTACCCTGGCAAGTAGAAGCGGACGACGCCCTCTACATCTGCGTTCTCCCAGGAGATAATCCGGCCACCAGCTGGATCTCCACAAACCAGCCAGCCCTCTCGTTTGATGTTAGAAAGACGTACCTCCGGTAATAACTGGAGACCCTGGATACTGGCAACTCCTCAGGACAAGAAACCTGAAGACAATTCTGCCGATGATCGGGGAGCCACCTGTTAGTAGTCAGCCCCATCGCAGATCTTCAGGAGAGCACCTCCTAGTATCAGCCAGGCACCAGCTTTGCTGCCGCTTTGTAATCAGCCGCTATTCTGGATGATATTTCTGTGTGGATATTGAGGTCATCGGGTAACAGATTCTCCCCTTCAGTGAGCACTCAGAAGGTAAGGAGATATGAGGTCTGCAGGAATCTAAAAACTGAAAAACAAGAAAGCTGTTTCACTCCCCAGCCCTGCCTGTTCTAAAAACCCTAGCTAAACACCTAACTAGGTTTAACTAAAATGGTAAAAGCTGAGCGTTTAGGTTCTCAGGTCAGACAGTGACGATGAGAACAAGAAAATCAATTACAGCTCTCCTAGCAAATTTAAAATCGCCAGAGGGGAGACAGATTGCTCTCAGCCAGAGAGCTAGCAGATGCCAGCACAGCAGTCACTTCAGACCCAAGACAGTGTGTTTCTTTGTATCACTTTACCAACTAGGTTACATACAGTATACCACAGATTTATGCCAGTGAGTTTCTTCCTATCCCTCTAGTACAATAGTTCTTACACTTTGCCACAGTGAGCCTCCCCAAATCCATGGAAAAGATTTTGAGCCTCCCCAAAAAACTGAAATAATCTTGGGCCTCCCCAAAGAAAAACAACGTACTGTACTTTGCGCAGTACACCATGAATAATTTGAAACCCCTTTGAGTACTTGGCTCACATTCAGTTCTTTCATTAAGTTCTTTGTCTTATCCTGATGTGGAACCTTTGAAAAGTTCCTGTGCTCAAAGGTGCTGTCTGAAGAACAAATAAATAAAATAAACAAATATTATTATTCAGCTTATTGCAACCCCCACACACACACACACACACACACACACAGGCCAAGCCTACTTGCTCTGCTATTTTCATTTTTGAACCATTGTTACCCTTTGTTGCAGTACCTTCATGGGTCAGACTACTTTCTGTTTCCTCTCTATATGAAATAACCTTCCTACATACTTTGCCTCTCCCCCTCCTTCCCTGCTCCTAAGCAACTTCTCTGGGATTACTTTGTGCCTTCCTGCTGTTGCTCTTAGCACTTCTGTGCTCATACCTTGTCGTTGGGCTGTTCTGCAATCAGTCTACAAATTGATCAATTACCACCACTCATTATTAGTTTATAGTTCATATTTGTTTGCACTATTGTTCATTGTGTATTTCTTGATTGTTTTGCAGTTACCTTTTGAAATGTATTCACTCCCTACCCTTCCCCCAGTACACCTGAAATGAGCCTTAGCTCATTCACCTTCCCTTGTCACCTATTAGTAAATAAATATATAAAATTCACCTACTATTATCCTCTTTCAGTTTGCTTCATCTCTTCACACAAAATACATAAAATTCAAAATTTAAATACAGTACTTTTTCAGACTTGCTTGAGCCTCCCCTGGAACAGGTTGGGGCCTCCCCAGGGAGGCTGGCCTCACCATTTGAGAACCCCTGCTCTAGTAATCACTTCAGAACCATGACAGTGGATTTCTACCTATGCCTTTAGAACCCTATTAATCCCTTGCAGATATTTAGAAGTTTTAATCATGTCCCCCTTTCCCTTCTAACCTCTAGGATGTACATATTGAGTTCTCTCAGCTGCTTCTCGTAATTCTTATCCTAGTTCCCTGGATAATTTTTGTTGCTCTACACTGTACAACATTCACTCCCTTTATGTCTTTACAAAGGTATGACCTCCAGAGCCTTGCACAATACTACTGGTGTGGGGAATGAGTGCAAAAGAGGATGTAGTCTGGAAAGGGGGAACTTTGACGCAGCACTGTAAACTGCATTCATATAATGCAGTGCACGCAGGATCACCTTGAGAATGATCTTGCTGTGGACTGGGAAGAAGTTCTCTCAGACGTACTGTAGGTAGTTTTTCTGTTATCTCCAATATTGTCAAATGGTAATCTTTACACATGGGTATATATGCACCCTAACCAGGAGTCACTGGTATAGCTGTAGTTTTTTTGTTTAAAAATCTTTATTCAGTTATCAGAAATTATATAAACATAAAATATAAGACATACAGCACAAACAATACAAGGCTTCACCAATACCAGATGTATACATCTAAGAATACTTGCATAGTGTCACTTTACTCAATACTATAGATATTATCGATCATATATACTGATCAATGGTAAAATACAATGCATTGTTAAAGAGAAGATCGTTACAAAACCATTGGCTATTACTACACAGGCGCCTCATCATCAACCAATACTTTGTGCCAAGGTCCCCATTTTTGAAGAAATAGGCCAGATTTGTTAACAAGCTGTACCTACTGCTTGGAATGTTGGTGCCCTCTGTGTTCCGAAGCGCTAAGTTCCTCCGTCAAAAATGGTCACTTGTCTATTAGTGTCAAATGATAAACCCCAAATTGGGATTCTTACAATATCAAATCTCTGGTAGTCTCCAGTCCCTTAGAAAAATAAATATATAAAACAGTAATCTGCAGAAGAGTAATGATTCTCAGGCGTGGTCCCATTGACAACGATGACGCTAACGGAAAAATAAATTATGGTAAGTCTGATAGAATTTCCTCTTTTTGTGTCACTACATGTTGTCAATGGGTAATCTTTGTACATGGTTTCTAAAACACAGTTCCAGAAAATCTGGGATAATATTGGTACCTATGTGACTCTATAGGGACATTTTTATAATTACCTTTTAACATCTGCATGTGGCACTTTTCTCCCCAATGGCACATCAGCTGAACCTCGTACAGCAAGCCTGTGGTGCTTTGAAAACGAGGGCAGGAAGAACCAAGTTGTTGCCCTGCAGCGTTCTGGTGCAAAGACATCTGTCTTTGCAGACCATGAGGATGAGTCCTGGTGTAATGCACTCTAATCAGAGCTGGTGATTTCAAGACTGGCTGTCACATCTGCTTGCTATGCTTGATCTGATCCACATTGTCAAGGTGGCCTTGAAGATTTTTGGCCTTTCTTCTTACCCCAAGAAGAATCAAAGGATTGTTGGAGTGGCAGAATTTTTCTGATCTCTTGAAATAGATTTATAATGATACTTAAAACATAACTATGAGAAAAAACACATAATATAAAGGACAATATCCATGGGAATGATTGACAAGGAACCTAAAGAGGTAAGTACTGAAAAACTGGAGTGTGGTCAGCAATGGCCAGCTGCTCAGAGAACAGTCTTGGGAACCCTGAACTGCCTCTACTGCAGAAACCTATCCACAAATCCACAAACAGACTTCAAATGAAAAACTTTTGTCTGTTCCAGGATGTAGAAAAGAAGTGTCACTGAAGCCTTGGAGAGTTTGGAAACTTCCTCTTGTCCCACAAAGTAAGTACAGACCAGGGCCTGTTGTGAGGCAAGACTGCTGAGAGCTATCTGGAACAAAGGAGTCAAAGGAAAGACCCATCTAAATAGCATGGATTGGTAATCACCATAAATGGTGCTGCTGCTGTTGGGAGTGGCCTATGCCCAGGGAGGAAAAAATGGTAGGAAGGGAAGATCATATCACCCTAATACCCCCTGAGAGGGGAAAGGCGTAGAGACAGATGCAACATGCTGCAAGGAAAAATGTGCCACGGTGTTCTGATCAGAGCCTCATACCCAGTCTGCTTCTCAAGTACCTTCTGACTGGTTCGGAGGGAAGTAGAGCTGCGAAAAAAGGATAGAGTTATGACAAGCGGAAGACTGGGCAATGCAAGAAGCATGAGGATTGAACCTAAAATATGCTTTTCCTTACACAGAAAGAGAAAGGAAAACAGATAAATGTTCTCATACTTCAGTGCTTCAGGTGCTCTGCCATAGGCTCCGAACCAAACAGAACTCAAGTTAGGAGGTTGGAACATGGTGCCAGAAACTGTACTGCAAGAAATCTTAGTCTCTACCTCTGAACGTTTCCCTCAGGGAATGAGGCTTCAGAACAAGCAACCCTGGGAACAGAAAATAGAAGATAGAAGATGGAAGATGCTCTGAGACATTCAGTAGGAAAAGTCCATATCGATTGGTTTCCTTTGTACCCACGTAAAGAATTCAGTCAAGCTCTGAACTTCACAGAAGTTTGGAGAGCATAGACGTGCCAAAGCCAACCCCCTTCTCAAATGCAGATGAAGATTGGATACACTTGGCTGTCCTGTACACATAGTATCTAAGTTAGACTCCCAGTGAAGAAAAAAAGAGAAAAAATAATTCCTTGGATGAGAAGAGAAACTATTCTGTGAGAACTACACATGCCACAGGCAGTGCCAAGGTCAGAAACATTCACACTGTGTAGGACCTTGAACGTGTCCAGAAAGATACTGATCAGGCTATCTGTCATACTCGAGCCTAAGACCTATACAGGTCATTATGAAATAAATCTAGAGAGCTGAACCTAGACCCTACAGAGCCTGTAGGTTCCTGAGATTTTAGCATGTAAATTGTAGGAATTTTCCCTTAGTCAGATGTATTCCATCGCAACATCACCATACCCAGCAAAAATGAGCCTTAAAAAATGCTTAAGAATGTTGCAGTAAACAAAATATGTAAGCATTAAACCACGGCAGACCATGGTTCTACTGTGGAATTAATCCATGGTTGGGGTGGGGGGGCACAAGGCCACAGGCCGAGTGCCCCTTCCCCCCCAAAAAAAACATGGATTAATTCCATAGTAGCACCACCATGGTCTGGAGTGGTTTAATGCGCTTGTAACATGGCAAGCAGTATACAGAAGTTTAATATTGTTTTAATATAATTAAATGAAAATAATACAAACAAGAAAGTGCTCTGAAAACATCAGTTTTCTATCTCTTACTAATCTGTCTCTGAGGTTGCAGACACTTAAAAAGTGCATGCATGCATGTTGAACACTTCACATGAATTACTATACTGGTGTTATCTTTTTTACATAAACATCAAGTGACAAAAATATAGAGGGTATCTATACATACTAGTCAGCATAGGTTATTTTTTTCCCATGCGTATTTCTTCTACCTCTAGGCTCTGTTTTCACAGCTATATTCGGTGTTTTGCTGTTGCACTGTGGGTATGTCTTAATATTTGCATACTCACATACACACCGCATGACTGCTGTACACTGCCTTACTGTCTGCTGTACCCCCTCCTTTCCCTCATTTCCTCTCTCTCTCTCTCTCCCTCTCTTTCCCCCATTATGTATCAGCATTTCATAAGTCAAGCAAGACAACACAATAGTGAGGGCACCGTCCGCTACGGTCCATGAGTTCCTCTGGGGTGGGGCAGAATAGTACACAGAAATGACTGAGCACTTCTTCAGCGTGCTGGCGAGCACGATCCCGAAGCCAAGTGTGGTCAGTTTTTTTTTTTTTCTGTGGTGCGGTCCTGATGGCAGTGATGGATTAATAAGGGGAATTAATCCATAGTTGCTTGGCGGTCACATGTTGCTGTTGCTCCAATCACTATTTGTTATTCTCCTCTGTCACTTTTTGTCATGTTACAAATAGTCTTAACTGCCTGGTAAAGGAATGTTCTGTAGTGACAGTGCAAGAGCACAGCACAGCTCAGCCACCTTGATCCAGATTTCCTGTCATCATAATGAAAGTCCTGACCGCTGAGAAATAGAAAATTAAATATCTGTGCTTTTCTGCCCCCATTCAGCCTGCTTGCTCGCTCTGAGTAGTAAAACCAGCTTATCATGTGATCAGCTGATTTTACAATACATAGCGAGCAACAGCAGGAGCACTTTCATTCAGCATAAGGCGGCCAGACGTGAAGGAAGTTGGGTTTGTGTCAGTCACCTTCTTCTTGTTCAGATGGTCAGTTGCCCACCTAGTAAGAAGAACTTGGTGTTTGGGGGAGTGGAGAAGTGTGGTCAGATGGTCCTACCATGGTGGGGGGGGACATTAGTTATGTTCTAGTGAAAACGAGCACTTAGACCTTGGCTGGTTGTGGAGGCAGGCTGGTTGTACTAGTCTCCCATCGTAGGAGTTTTAAAAAATATATTTGTACTTGAAATAAAGGAAATTGTGGGTACTGGAGGAGGAGGGGGGATCAGGATTCTAAAAGAGAGAGGGGGATGGGGCTTGTATTTAAGGATTTGGGCTGGTGAGGAAGGTGGGAGGGCTGTTTCTAGGGACATGGATATGTTGTTCAATCCACACTTCTTGTCAGGTACCTTGCCACTTTAAATGTTGCCGGAAGGTCTTCATGCTGGCTCCTCCCACCCACCCGGGTGGTAAAACTCTCGGCTCCGCCCCATGACTCCAGATCTTCCTTACTGCTTGGAAGCTCAGGTTCCCTCTTTAGCGCTCTATGTTTAGACTGGATCTAAACTCTTCGGTTTACCGGAAAATAATTCTAAAATTTTCACGACTTCAGTCTGTTTCATCCCTCGCGGCTGCGATGGATAAATCGACTCCCGGTTTTCAGCGGTGCCCATGCGGGCAGAAAATGTCTTGGATGGATCCGCACTCCACGTGCGTATGTTCCCTCCGGCTGGACCACGATCCGCAGACTTGAGAGTTGTGCAAGTCCTTCTCAGTCAACGTCCTCGAAGACCATGCTGTCAGACTCCAACTTGGGCGCCCCAAGAGGCGAATTCCACCCGCGAAGCCAAAGGAGGCCTGTTGGGCAGGTGTCCGCAGTGACGGGCTAGGCTGAGCAACTGGAACAGATGATCGTCCTCAAGGAGGAGGCGGCCCAGGCCGCATCTTCTTCCTACTCAGTCATGGCATTTATCCCGCTCTCCTTGGGCTCCTCCTACACTGCTTCTTTTAAGGAGCTTTGTCTATCCCTCTCTACAAAAGGGGAGGGTCCATCGGGACATTCTTTTTGGTCCAAGAAGAAGGACTCGAAGGGTAAGTCCCACCGTCGGCATTCGTGGGAGCAGGAGAGGTCCCCTTCCCCGGACAGTCGACACTCGACTTTGGTCGAGGTTGCGGCTAAGGCCGCTGGCTTCACGGTGTCCCCGTCAGGTCAGCCGGCTGAGACACCCATCAATGCGGTCGAGATTTTCCTTGACCTGTCTGATGGGTTGTCGACTGGAGAAACCAACAACCCTTCTTCACCGGTTCCCCGGTGGAAACCGAGGACTTGCCTGTGCCTCCTGTGCTGGAGTCCCCAGTTAAGGTTCCCGAGCCGAGGGAGGAACGGATTTCCCCTGCTCCATCCCAGACCCGCCCTCGGAAAGTCCGATGGTCTTGGACCTCCTCTCGGTCCAGCCGATCCCGCCGACATGGGCGGTCTCGGTCTCGGCACCGAGGGAAGCAGCGGCGCTGCTCATCCTCGTCTTCTTCCTCCTCGGAGGAAAGGCTTCGGCGCAAGTTGCGTCGATGCTACGAGGACTTAATGTGGCTGCTGCTCCTCTTGACCAGGAACAAGCTGACTCCGTCACCTTCCCTGGCCATTAAGTGGCTGTCACCTCAAAGGCCGAAGCAACCCCTCATAGTTGTTGAGGAGCCCAAACTGGTGCCGGTTGTTCGGCCTAAACCAGCTGCGCCACCTATAGTGGTGGAATCCCCGCCTCCACAACCTAAATCTGGGGCTCCGACCAAGGATTCTCTGTCGGGTCAGTGGTTGCCCTATCGGTTGTCTGTCACCCTCACTCCCGACCGCCCTCAGCAGGTGGAGGGTGGCTCAGGCCCTAGGCAGCTGTTCGCAGACTCCTCGGAGTCTGACGACGACTCTTCCCTGTTCTCCAGGCCCCTTGACCTGGAGTCCACTGGAGGACAGTCAGTGGACGAGAGCCCATCCTTGTTCATGGGTCTGCTTCGGCTCATCTCAAAGTCTACTGGGATGCAGCTCGAACCCGTATCCAAGCGGGCCAAGTATCCCCTCATGGAGATACTGGACTGAGGGGATTCTCCCACGGAGGTCTTTCCAGTGGCTGAAGCCATTCTTGGCCCAGCCTTGGAGTTATGGCAGCGGCCGGCCTCTTGTCCTGCTCCTTCGGCCAGGATGACCGGGAAGTACACAGTCCCAACCAGGTCACTGTCTGGTTTTTCGGAGCACCCCTCTGTGGAGGGGCTTGTTACCAATAGTGTTTTCCAGCATTCCGTGAACACCAGGGACATGGACAAGCCTTCCGACAGAGTCCAAAAAGCTGGACTATGCTGGGCGTAAGGTGTATGCTGCGTCCTCCCTAGGCCTCCGTCAGGCCAGTTCGGCTGTACTGATGGCACACTTCTCCCACGCCCTTATGGGCTCCCTGGATGAGGTGATCCTTTATCTCCCGGCTGACCTCCAGACTACGGTCAAACAGGTGCGGAATCAGGGAAGGGCAGTGGCGAAACAGCAGCTCCAAACCGCACTGGATATTGGAGACTCTTGTGCCCAGTCAGTGGCGGTCACAGTGGCCATGCGCTGCAGAGCTTGGCTGCGGATCTCCACCTTCACGGCAGATACCCAGCACAAACTGGCAGACGTCCCCTTCCTGGGTACCGACTTGTTCTGGCCCGGGGTGGAAGGCCATCTCCAGAGGATCGAGAAGTCCATTGCCACCTTGGACTCTGTCACATCTGCCCAGAAGGACAAAGGCAGCCAGCAGCAGCACAAGCCTTTTCGGCCTTCTGCCCTTGTGGCACATCCGGCCCAGCAACACCAGCATCAGGGCAAGCAGGCTCGCACTTGGCACCCAAAGCCAAGCCTGCAGCTTCCTCCAGCAGGAAGCTGGGAGGGAAAGGCCCCAGAGGTCCCTCGGCCGGTCCTTCCTCCAAGCCTGCCCAGTGACGGGTTGAGGGGTGTCACCCCCAGCCTCATCGCTCCCGCCTGGGTTCCTCCTGTTGGGAGACGGCTCCGCCACTTTCTTTCCGCCTGGTTCGCTATCACCACGGACCGCTGGGTATTGGAAGTGGTAGGAAAGGGTCTGCCTCTGGAATTCGAGCAGGCCCCGCCCTTCCAAGCCGTCACCCCACTGGGGGCTATGGGGTCTGCAGCCTCTCTGTCCACCTGTTGGACCGACATTGCCCTGCTCCTCCAGAAGGAGGTGATCAGGCAGGTGGCGGATCCTCCTCCAGACCCAGGGTTCGTGTCCAGGTATTTCCTGGTCCCAAAGCGGACAGGGGGCTGGCGCCCCGTTCTTGACCTGCACGACCTGAACAGGTTCCTAAGGTCTTGAACCTTCAGAATGGTCACTCTGGCTCAGATCATTCCATCCTTGGAACGAGGCATATGGTTCTGGTCTCTGGACCTTCAGGATGCATTCTTTCACGTCCCAATCCATCCGTCCCACAAGCGATTCCTCCGCTTCAGAGTGGAGGGGGCCCTTTACGAGTTCTGGGCCATGCCCTTCGGCCTCTCTCCAGCTCCCAGGGTCTTCACCAAATGCATGGCAGTGGTGACAGCATTCCTGCAGTGCTGAAGGGTCTGGGTGTACCCTTACCTGGACAACTGGCTGATTGCGGCCCCCTCCAGACCGGAGGTGGAGCGGTCCAGGGATCTGGCCCTCCAGGTTTACTCTCAGGTTGGCCTCCTCATCAACGAGGCCAAATCAGAACTCGTGCCAAAGCTGGTGATTCAATTCATCGGGGCTGAGCTCGACTCTCTTTGAGCCAGAGCATGGCTCCCTGCGGACAGGGCCAAGGTTCTTTCCTCCTTTGCCCGATCATTTCAGGTTGGGCAATTGCACCCTACCCGGGACTTCCTGCGCCTCCTGGGCCTCATGGCGGCCTGCACCAGCGTGGTCTGTTGGGCCCATTGGCACATGCACCCCCTTCAATGGGGACTGACCAGTCAATGGTCACAGCGCTCCGGTCCTCTGGACCAGCCAGTGGCAATGACTCAGGAGATGTGGAATGCTCTCCAGTGGTGGATCGTTCCAGGCCATCTGCAGGAGGGCATCCCATTTGTCTGCTCCGAGCTGACGGTCACTCTATCAACTGACGCCTCTCTGATGGGTTAGGGTGCCCATCTGGGGGAGCACAGAGCACATGGCCTCTGGTCCCCTTGGGAGTCCCGATGTCACATCAACCTGCTGGAGCTTTGAGTGGTCCAACTAGCCCTCACCGCCTTCGCTCCGTTTGTACGAGGTCAATTAGTCCAGGTCCAGATGGACAATACCACGACAATGTACTACCTAAACCACCAGGGCAGGACGCGCTCCTTGCCCCTGTGCAAGGAAGCTCTCCGCACTTGGTCCCTTGTGTGCAGCCTGGAGGCGGATCTCCTAGCCATCCATGTGGCAGGAGCATCCAATACTCTGGCCGATGCCCTAAGCTGGATAGGGGCGGCATCTCACGAGTGGGCTCTCCTGCCAGAGGTAGTACAAGATCTGTTCTCCCACTGGGGCACGCCTCAGGTGGACCTGTTTGCCTCCAGGGAGAATGCGAAGCTGAGGCTGTTTCATGCCCACCCCCCTCAGCAGGGCTTGCTGCAGGGGGATGCCTTCTCGAGGCCGTGGAACCTGGGCCTCTTCTACGCCTTCCCCCATTTCCCTTGATCCACAAGGTGCTTCTCAAGGTGAGGAGGGACGAGGCGCAGATGATTCTGGTAGCCCCAGACTGGCCCCGCCAGTTCTGGTATCCATATCTCCTCAGCCTCAGCTCCAGGCTCCCGAGGTAGCTTCCAGCCCGCCCGGACCTGGTCTCAGTCAATCAGGGGAAGGTACTCCACCCGGACCTTCAATCCCTGCACCTGAAGGCCTGGTTCCTGAGCGGCTAGAGTTCCAGGCCTTGGGTCTTTCTGATGAGGTCCTCAACATTGTTGAGGCATCCCATAAGGAGTCGACCAGGAAATGCTACGCCTTCAAATGGAAGAGATTCTCCATTTGGTGTCAGGATAAGGGGTTGGACCCTTCCTCCTGCTCCTTGGCCAGCATTCTGGACTACCTGTGGTCCCTTTCTCAGCTAGGGTTTCAGTCGATGACCCTAAAAGTGCACCTGGCAGCCATCTCTGCTTACCGGGCGCGGGCCGGAAAGCAGTCGGTGGCGCTGGAGAAGGTGGTCGGGCGCTTCTTCAAAGGCCTTGATCACATATCCCCTCCAGTGTGAGAACCTCCACCTCCATGGGATCTACTGCTGGTATTGGCTAAGCTCATGGGCAAGCCATTCGAACTGATGCACAGGTGTGACATCTCTCAACTGTCGTGGAAGACCGCCTTCTTGGTGGCTATCACGTCAGCCAGAAGGATGGGAGAGCTTCAGGTGCTTTCCGTCAAGTCTCCCTATCTGGTCTTCCACAGGGACAGGGTTGTCCTGCGCCCCCACCCGAAATTCCTTCTGAAGGTGGTGTTGGAGTTTCACCTTAACCAGGTGTTGACTCTGCCAGTGTTCTACCCCAATCACACCTCAGAGGCTGACTATAGCCTCCATACTTTGGACCCTAGAAGAGCGCTCTCTTATTATAAGGAGCAGACAGCTGAAGTTTGGGGAGAGGTTCGCCAGCTGTTTGTCACCTACGCTGAAGCTGCACCTGGCAGACCTGCAGCCAAGCAGATGATAGGCAGGTGGGTCACCTCCTGCATAGATCTCTGCTATAGGTTGATGGGCATGGAGCCTCCCAGAGGGATAACAGCTCATTCTACCCGCCATACCGCTGCTTTGGTGGCTACTTCCAGGGATGTCCCTATCCAGGAAATCTGCAGGGCTGCTACCTGGAAGTCAGCACACACCTTTATTACCCACTACCACATCGACCTTGAGTCACGCCGGGATGCTGATTTTGGGACCTGAGTTCTCCAGTCCTTATTCCCTAAGTAGGGGGTGTGCGCCTTGCCTCCCTCCTCCCGGAAAACTGCTAGGAGTCTGCCAAGAAGTGTGGATTGAACAACACATCCATGTCCCTAGAAATACAGGTTACTCACCTGTAACAGGAGTTCTAGGAATGGTATATGTTGTTCAACCAAACACGACCCACCCGGCCTCCCCGGCTTCGACGCACAACCTTGCTTCCAGCGGGCTAGATCTGGCGTCATGGGGCAGAGCCGGGAGTTTTACCACCCGGGTTGGTGGGAGGAGCCAGCTTGAAGACCTTCCAGCAACATTTAAAGCGGCAAGGTACCTGCCAAGAAGTGTGGATGAACAACATATACCATTCCTAGAACTCCTGTTACAGGTGAGTAACCTGTATTCCCCGAATAGAATAGAGCACAAATAGTGCCACTGTTCGTTGTTCGGGTACAAATAACACATATAGCATTTTTCATGGTATTTGGGAATGCTATTCATATTCGCACACCCCTAGTATCAGTGGCCCCTGGTTGGGGTGCATTTATATCCATGTGTACAGATTACCCATTGGCAATGTGGAGTAACACAGAAACACTTTCCTATCGGTTCCATACAAATCATGGATTCACATCATGTGACTACAGAAAATACATACCAAATTACATATGCCCCCACTAATGGAAAGCATTAAATACAGCTACAGATCTGAGATAGAGATGTGACGCACTGCTGTGTCCTAACAAGGATGAAAAACGTGTCAGTATCTGCTTTTTTCAGCCATTGCAGATTCTGTGAGTGTCTTTTGGCACCAGTTTGTCCTGCCTAAAGCAGCAATGCAACAAAAAAACATTTTTTTCCAAAAAAAAAAAAGCTTTTTAAAGCTACAAATAATACAAATATTCACATACCTGTCAAATCTACTTCTCTAGGCAACTTCCATGCTGTGCACCACAAGTTTTTTTTATTTTTTTTATTTTCTCGATTATAGCCCTTGCTAAGTCTACAATGATGGTTTCTACATCAAATGTGGTGGCCATCTTTTTTTCTTGAGAAATAAATAAATAAATTTAAAACATTTATAAAATACTAGTATTGTATTAGAACAAGAAATCTTTACCACCAGTTAAACCTGGAAGATGCCTGGAATCCTTTATATAGTGCTGTTTTTAAGCCGAGTGAGCCTTAGTTCTCTCTTGGTGATTTACATATACTTCCCATGATGCTTTTGCATTGGTGTAGTACTATATGTGCAAGTTGTTATTTCTTTGAAAGTTGGCTGTGCTGGCAATGCCCTTTGAGGGTAACCCTTGTTCCTGTGCCTTAACACTAAAAGTTGTTGTCCAGAAAATAGAACAGTGGTTCACTGCCCAGTGCCTCATATTGAACTACATGAAGACCAAATTCATGATTTTCGCCCACCCCCAGAACACTAAGCAGAAACTTTGCCCCCCAGATCCTAACTGTTGACCTAACCCCACTCGAGCAAGTGAACTCCTTCAAATATCTAGGCATCACCCTGGACCTGGCTCTCACTTTCCACTAGCACATACACCACTTGTCCATGGCCCTCAATGTCTGCCTAGGACTGCTATACCGCGTCAAACATTGCCTTACCCAAGACGCCCTCCGACTTGCAGTCTCATCCTCCATCCTCTCCCTCCTCGACTACGGTATACTCATTTATAGCGCTGCCACCACCATGACCCTAAATAGGCTATGTCTCTCCCGCAGCAAAACCTGTCGACTTGTCCTGGGCTGTGACCGCCTCACACACACCTGCTCAGTATATAACTCCACAAACTGGCTTAACCTTGACAATAGAATCAAATTCCACACCTATCTTATGGCCAAAAAAATCACCCTAGGTCTCTCCCCTCCGGGTCTCACCACCCTAATCTATCCGTCTACAACCCCAAAAGTAACTCGTAGCTCCAGCAAGCAACATCTGTCAGTTCCTTGATGTCGTACCTCCCAATATCAAAAGTCTTTCAGATTCAAGACCCCCTCCCGGATGAATGACCTACCCAACTTCATCACAACCCAAAACTCTATTGGCCTCTTCAAAACCCGCCTTAAGGGTCACCTCCAGTTCTTAAACTGCTGTGACTGCCACTGACCCTGTCACACGTTTCCTCCCCCCGACAACAGCCTATGGCTGGCTACCCCCCCTTTTCTTTTTTTCCTTTCCTTCTTTCTAGATGCTTATGTAACCCCTTTGTTACCCGGGGTTACTAGAATCCCAGTAAGACCTAGTGGTAGGCAGGGAAGGCAGCTTGTGAAACTCCAGTTAAATGGGTTTCACACTGTCTCACTCTGTCCTCAGTCACAGCTGAGACTTGAGAGATGACATCACTATAGAACTGTCGCAGCTGCATGAGCCACATTGGAATCTACAGCTCAGGGAGTGAGTTTAGAACTTTGGGAATTTCAAAGTCATTCTTCCGTTTGTCCTTAAGCAAGAAGGAAGCATCAGTCTGCTGTTTGATCTCTCACTAAGAAAAAGGAAGTGTTCCTGTGTTTTATCTTTTTTAAAGTGGTGGAGACCGCTCCCCCGGTCTCAGTCCCCCCTCCCTCTGGGGGGGGAAAAAGTTCTCTGTGGGTTCCAGGGGCAATCCCCTTCTCCCACCATGGAAGGAAGCTGCCTGATTTAATTTAGTCTGTTCTTGTATAACAGCAAAGGTTACAGTACTTTGCCTGTGGGGCACCTGCAACGAATGGGTGAGTGTTTGGCTCCATTTGAAGGGGCAAACATATTGTTTTCTTCAGTTGGGAAATGAATGTGGACTGCTATTTGGGAGGACTATGTTCACTAGGACAAACAAATGGAGCAGTCAAACAGTTTAAAGTTTTAAATGGATTTAAAGTTCGCTGTAGAGGGGGTGCTTCAGGTCATCCACCGTTCAATCTACATTTTAAAGTCCTAAAGTTTTCTGTGTGTCCAGAGAAATGGCCGGGTATGGGCTGTGGGAGCTGGAAGTGGGAAAACCCCCCATCTTTAGTAACCAGGTCCACCTCTATGGATTTCTTCTGTGTTTTTGCTACTTGCCTCATGCACTTGGCCAGTGATGGGGTGGGTACCCAGGCGTAAGTGCAACTTGAAATCTCTCTAGGAGTCGTGAGACTCTAAGTGGTGTGGGGAGCCACAGGATGGGAAAATTACTCCTTGTTGGATGGGAGTCTCTTTGTTTGATGGGAGTTTCGATTTGAATGCGAAACAAATCTCTCTAGGAGTCGCAGGCGGCTAAAGTGGTGTAGGGAGCCCACAGTTTGGGAGTCTCCTTGTTTGATGGGATGTCTTTCCAAGTAAAGTTTGGGTTCATTCTTCAAGTGGACCGTCAGTCAAGTGGCGGCAGGGGCAGACCAGTCGGAGCTATGTATCAAAGCGCATGCAAAGTCCGGGCTGAGTGCCTGGTGGGTCCAAAGCCAGACAACTGTAGTAATGTGTTCATTCCTCAAATGGACCGCTGTGTTAACCTCTATTCTGCACATACAGTAATGTAGCCCTTTGGGGGACCATGCAATGCTTTGTTTATGTTCAGTTAGTTAATAAATAAAGCCACACTGAAAAATCCCAATTCTGGTTCTGGACATTACAGTTATTGCTTCCTGTAGTTGGATTTACTTGGGTGCCCCTGTGCAGAGTAGCCAAACCTAGGTCCCTTGTGCCAGGTCACCTCATCCTTCCCCGAACCCAGGTCCCCCACCAGGTATTGCTGCCAAATGCCAACAGCATGCCACCTGTCGTTTTAGTAAAAAGGCAAGGGTGGGGACCCCTGGTTACACTTATCTACGTCTTCATAAGTCTACAAGGACCTGACTTCGAGCCTTATTTTTTACCTTTACCATGCCTCAAGCATTTTTTTTCTGTTCCCTGCTCTGTATGCTACCTTATCTCTGTATTGTTCAATATATGTGACGTATAACCTTAACTCTGTACTGTTCAACATATGTGATGTGGAACCTTTGTAAATGAGTCTCTGACTCAAAGGTACTTTCCGATCTCTGTATAAATAAATAAATGTATGTTGAATATTGGCTGAATATTGAATTTTAAAAGGTTTCCTTGATTCTGGAAAATCCCTTTATTTGTTGCTGCTGAGTGCTGCACGGACATGCTGGGAGAATAGTAGGGTACAATGTTCTCTTTAACATCAACTGCTGAGTGGCAATGCTATGTGTTATTTCATACATGTGTAATACTGCTGTTCACAGCTGTGAGAAATAGCACAGCCTATGATAATAACAACATTCATACTCGGAGTGGGAATTATGTTTATGTCTGCACAGGGACAAATCCATCTAAAATGGTTGGCAAATGATTAAAAAAGGAGTCTCTGATTCCTTTACTTTAATGGGTCAGTGATACCCCTTCCACTACAAATGCAGGTACAAGACACACATGCTAATTTATTCTGCAGCGTA
Source organism: Neoceratodus forsteri (assembly GCA_016271365.2). Classification (NCBI taxonomy): domain Eukaryota; kingdom Metazoa; phylum Chordata; order Ceratodontiformes; family Ceratodontidae; genus Neoceratodus; species Neoceratodus forsteri. The sequence continues at coordinate 1,409,062,787 of CM028131.1, read as the reverse complement.
TTTCTTTTTAATTCTGCATGTTGTATTCTAAAATTCTGTGCAATAAAGTCTACATTTTTGCAACCTTAGTTTTCAGTTTTTGCCAAATACTGTTGCATTGTTTCCCACACCAGCTATTTTGTTATTATATCTGACATTTACGTGACAAAAAAACAGATGATGTGAAACAGTACTGGAGTATCTTTAAACATGTAATAAGCTTTCTCGAGCAAGTTTCAAGGAGTATAAGGGAACCCAAAGGGAGGAGGATAGGGAGTGTACGTTGAATGTTTAAGAGAAGCAGGGAAAGCTGTTAAGAGAGCCAAGGCACAGGCAGAGGAGGGTTTAGCATGCACTGTGAAAAAAGGGGACAAGACATTCTATAGGTACATCAGTGATAGAACAAAAACAGGGGATTGTGAGGCTCAAAGGGGAGGAGGGAGAGTTCAAGGAGGGGGATCTAGACAAGGCAGAAATACTGAACAAATACTTCTGTTCAGTATTCACGGAGGAGGGAGGGTCAAGGACCACAGTTGGGGAGAAGAGGCAGTGGGGGGGGGGAGAAGTGTACACCAGTCCATTCACAGTGGAGAGAGTTCTGGAGGAACTCACAAAGCTGAAGGTGGATAAAGCCATGGGGCCAGAACACATACACCTCAGGATATTAAGGGAGCTGAAAAGGGAACTAGCAGTGCCTCTGGCTGCCCTGTTCACAGAGTCACGCAACACAGGCGTGGTTCCAGAGGACTGGAGAAGGGCACATATAGTCACACCACACAAAATTGGCAGTAGGGAGAAAGCAGGGAACTAAAGGCCACTCAGCCTCACCTCAGTGGTGGGGAAGATCATGGAGACACTGCTGAAAGAAAGGATAATGGTACACCTGGAATCCAATGGTGCCCATGATCTGAGGCAACATGGATTCACAGCAGGAAGGTCTTGTCAATCAAATCTGATAGACTTTTTTTGATTGGGTGACTAGGGAAGTGAATCAGAGAGGGGCGGTAGACATCGCCTACCTAGATTTCAGCAAAGCCTTTGATACCATCCCACACAGAATGCTGGTTATCAAGATGAGCAGTCTGGGCATGGGGCATAAGGTGATACATTGGGTTAGAAACTGGCTGATGGACAGAAGACAGGGGGTAGTGGTAAATGGGATCCAACCCAGGGAGAGAGAGGTGACCAGTGGAGTACCACAGGGATCAGTACTGGGACCAGTCCTGTTCAGTGTCTTCATAAGTGACATTTTATTTATTTATTGTTTATTTATTGAAAATGTTTTACCAGGAAAGGCACACTGAGCAAAAAGATGCTCGTCTCACGGTGCGACCTGGGGAGGGGGGGATTACAGAGGAGGCAGGTATACATACAAAAATTGAACTTACAGTAGCACAATATGGAAAATGAACATAGTTGGGAAGGATACATTTGAACAAATTACATAGGCAGTGCCGTTCAGCACGGCACAGGCTCAGCAAGTACAGGTTATACAATTTGTGGTTAACCAACTAGGTAGGAACAGTACAGAACAAGAACGTAAGGGGATGGTATACAAAACAAGGGTACACATCGAGGTAAAACATGAAATACATAAGTGCCCGTAACAGAACAGAGGTAGTAATACAGAACTTGAGTGCCAGTAGCGGAGGTTGAGCTTCAGGGAGGAGCATCAAGCAGAAAGGAAGGATTTGGAGAGCAAGGGGGGAGGGGACATTGCAGAGGGTCTGAAAGGAAAGGTCTGCCTGTTTGCAGCTGACACCAAGTTCTGCAACAGAGTGAATACTCCAGAAAGGGTGCAGAAAATGAAGAGGGAACTGGAGAAGCTTGAAAGATGGTCAGAGGTGTGGCAACTGAGGTTCAGTTCAAAAAAGTGCAAGATAATGCACCTGGATGGGGGAACCCTGGGGAAAGCTACAGAATTGGGGGGTAGGTGCTGACTGTCACCAAAGAGGAAAGGGACCTAGGGGTTATCATATCATGACCTTAAGGGTATTAAAGCAGTACGCAAAGGCTGTAGGGAGGGCCAGTGGCATGCTGGGGTGCAGAGGCAGAGGCATTACTAGCAGGAGACAGGAGGTGTTGATGCCATTGTATAAAACACTAGTAAGGCCTCACCTGGACTACTGCATGCAGTACTGGAGACCACACATGCATAAGGACAGAGACAAGGTGGAGGCTATCCAGAGAAGGGCAACATAGATGGTGCATGGCTTCCATCACAAAACATATGAGGAGGCCTGCCTGGTGGCACCGAGGGTTGAGGTGCTGGATGCCACACCTCACACCATGCCGGCAACCCAGGTTCGGTGACAGACTCAGGTCACTGGAGGTCGGCTGGGGGGAGAGGGATTGAGCGCCCAACGGCTGCTGTCCCTCTCCAGGGTGGGTTGCAAGCTAGCCCCGCCTCGTTACTGCCTTCTCCAGGGTGAACCTGGGTGTTGGCAATGTGGTTGGGAAGCCAGTGGAAGGCAGGGGCTGACATCGGCCGAGGGCCCTGAGCGGAGATGCATCTCAGTGCGCCTCCACCTCATTGGCCCTCCTTGAGTGCTGACATCAGTAGGGGAGGGCACAGAGCAAGGGAAATACCCTGCCCTGGATCTAGTCGATGAACCCTCAGCACCATGTCTAAGGTAGGAACCTGGGGCAGATTTCATTGTGCGTGCGCTTCCTTGAGGATCAGGGGAGGTTTGGGGGAAGTGCTTCCGGAAGCCCTGAAGGTACTTGGGGCATGCAGCACTCTAGGGAGCATACTCCTCGGTCCTACTAAGGATGCCTCTGAGAGTGCAGTAGGGAGTTCTGAGAGAGAGATCAAGGGCAGCAGAGTTAGGAGGATAGAGAATAAGTAAAAAAAAAAAAAAAAAAAACATATGAGGAGAGACTGAGTCCTCAGTATGTACTCACTGGAGGAGAGGAGAGAAAGGGGGGACATGATAGAAACTTTCAAGTACCTCAAGGGCATAAACAATGTGCAGGTGGGGGATCTTTTCCAATGTAGAAAAGATACAAGAATGAGGGGACACAATATGAGACTGAAGGGGGGTAGATTAAGAGGTAATGTGAGGAAGTTCTTCTACACAGAGAGGGTGATGGATGCTTGGAACAGTCTGCCACAAGAAGTGGGGGGGGGGCAAGCACAGTGGAGGGGTTTAAACATGCCTGTGACAGGCACAAGAGAACATTGGGTGGGGAGGGATTGATGAAAAGCCATTGATCACTTAGGGTCAGTGACTGCATACACATTTAGGGCTTATGGGCAGAGAAGATGGGCCTAGCGGTTCTGATCTGCCGACAATTTCTATGTATCTACCACTGAAGATGATGACAGGGAAAGGGGAAAAATGTACATGAAGAAAAAATGGAGCCCCTCCCCCAAAAAACATGAGTGCTTTCTGCTCTCCTCACTATCTTGCGCTTCTGCATGCTTTACTCCTTGCTGTGTCTGACATTCTTACCACTTTTTCACTGTTTTACTACCCAGAAAGCCTTATTTTGGATGCTGCATTCTGTACCACTGAAAAAATACGTATTTTTTTTGCGCTGCACAGAAAAACCGAAAACTGGCATAAATGAGTACAGGTATGAAGTGGCTGGACTCCAGAGATTTTTCTGTTGAATGCTGTTCTTGACAATATTTAGCCTAATTAGACCCTAGAAACCATATAGCCAACTCATTTCATATGCAGTAGACTGCTGGCAAAAGCTACTGCTCTTGCTGCACTAAGTAAATGATTACTAAAGATCATTGGCTAAAAAAACTAGAAGCATGCTTTCTCTTTTTGTTTTTGCTTGGGTCAGGTGCCTCCTTTTCCCTCATTATGGTCTCCAGTGAAGAGGGTCATGTGGAGGTGAGTGCCTAGGAGTTGGAGGAGTGTGTCAGAGCCGGTGGAGGAACAGAAGACATGCGTGACCCGGTAAAAGGCAACCAAAATAAGTGGGATAGAAAATCCAGAATATGAGGAAAGGTTGAAAAAGGTGGGGTTGTTTGTCTTCACAGAGCATGATTAGGAGGAGACCTGATGCAATTTTTTATCATTCTAAGAGAAAACAGCCTTATGGATGAGTAAATGTCAAATTTAAAACTGATTATATTAATATTAGAAATAGGAGAACCAAAAACTGAGACCATTATGATGGTGACGGCAAGTAACCAAGGTGGTGAAGGAAAAAAATGTGGCATTCAGGAGGTATAAGGGAACACAGAGGGAGAAAGACGGGGGAGTACCAGGTAAAACAGGAGGAAGTGGGAAAGGCAGTGAGGGGGCAAAGGCACAGACAGAAGAATGGATAGCCAAGGGGAAGCAAGTGGGGATAGATTTTCTTCAGTTCCATAAGTGATCAGAGGAAAGCAAGGGGAGGGATAGTGAGGATAAGGAGGATGGCAGAGGGAGACTGCACAGAAGGGTACCAAGAAGAAGCGGACATCCTGAACAGGTATTTCTGTTCATTCTTCACATTGGAAGGAGGAGGGATTGACCACCAGGGATCAGCAGGAATTGGGGAGACTCAAATCCTTTTTAGAGGAAAGAGTCTGGAAGGGACTTGCAGCTGTGAAACTGGACAATGCTATGGGACCAGATGGGATACACCCAAGGGTACTAAAAGAACTCAGGGAGATGCTGGCTGCCCCACTGATGGCTTTTTTCAACAGCTGACTGGAACTGGGCGTCATTCTGGAGGACCGAAGGACAACAGACATGGTTCCTGTACATAAGAGTGACAACAGAGAAGAGGCTAGCCTAACAACTGTAGGCTGGTAAGCCTCACCTTAGGGGTCGGGAAATTAACACTGTTAAAGGAAAAGTTGGTATAGTGTCTTGAATCAAATGGGTTGCAAGACAAAAGGCAGCAGTGGATTCATTGGGGGGGGGGAGGTCATGCCAGACGGGGCTTCAAGCATACCTAGGATAGACATAAGGAAATATTTAACGAATAAGCAGGGAGGAGGAAGAGGGTCATTGGAGACCATTTGGGGTCTATAGAGGCAGACTAGGCTGGGACCATCTGGGTAGCCTGGGTGGGCCAAGCTGTCCTTTTCTGCCGACACATTCTGTGTTGCAATGTTTCTAAGTTCTGAGATTCTAAAAGGTTCTGATAGTTAGAACTTTCAGTACCATTTAGTTGAGAGTACAAAAGCTGTTTTAACCCTAATTGTCCACCTTTAAGCTATTGTCAGTGAAGAGAAATGAAACTAAGAACAACTTAGAGTGGTACTGCACTACCTCATGCCTCTGTTTGGGTTTTCTACCACCACCACCACCACCACCACCAGTCTTCTTTCCAGATAAAGACCTGCTGGGGGAGAATATAGGAGTCCAAAAATCAAAAGTTTTTAACATCCATAGAACCTTATTAGAATCTGAAAAAAGGTTCTGATGAGGTTCTTTGACAGGAAATGGCATAGGTTCTGGGTGGTTTTGAACTTATCCAGATTGGTTCTCCCATCCCTATCTAGAAGCCATAACGAACAAGTGGGGACAAGAAATTTCAAAGCGACAAAAGAAAACATTTTGAAATGTAACGTATCGTCAGTACATGGAACTCATTGCCTTCTGATACAGTTAATTGTAAATTCATAGACACATTCAAGAAAAAACTAGATAGTTCTACGAATAGAAGTTATTGACCATTACATTTGAAACTTGGCGACCGCGTAATATGTTTGCTTTCGTGTTCTGCCGTCTCTGTAATCCAAGTCATGAAGGAAAAATTTTAAGTAAAAAAAAATTCACACCTAGCAGTGTGTGTGTGGCGGGGGGGAGCAGTGGTGAACAGGATTTTCATTCATGCTTGAGATATCAGGAGCAGAGGCCAGAAGGGATGATTTAGAGCAGCCAAGAGGATGGTTTCCTCCCGTTGCGAGGGGGGATGGTGGATCGTGTGCTACTCTGGTTTTCAGTCCTAGTGGTTATGTGGTAGAGATGACACTGACAGCATGAGTGACCACACACCATCCAGAACCACTTCACACAGTGGCTGTGAAGTATGCTTGCTCATTTGGGAAGGGGAAACCAGTGGTAAAACACTTGTCCTAATCGCTCTAAATTGCAGCCTCTATGCGAGGTCCCCCATGGCACCTGACCCTCTGTAGTGCTGTGCCCACAGTCCCAGGACTGGTCCACAGTCCAGAGGTTGCTTTCTCCCCCAGCTGGTGGCAGTGGATGGGGGGCCCGGTAAGGGACAGACTGTGATCTTTGACAGACACACACTGGGGAACCTAAGGGAAGGCATGTAATAAACAAAAATGAGTCTGGCATCAGAGCGAGCTGACATGAGGATCCCAAAGGAAGGAGCAGAAGGAGTTGAAGACATGAAGCAAAACAAAAAAAAAATTGGGAGGGTTTAAGGTGATATTGCAAAATATTAAAAAATATGGTGCCAGTATACACTAGGGTCTGAATTGCATTAAGTGATACCAAATCTCAGTTATTGTTTGATCTGTTATTTATTGCAGTGGGTTTGTTGTTTGTCGTATATTTATTGTATCAGTGTTATTATGTACTGTATTACCTTATTTTCACTTCCGTTATTTCTGTAACCCCTCCCCCCAAGGATGTACCTGGAACTGAATCTATGCTTCGTGTACATTCCTGGACAAACTTTAAATAAAATGCTGAGCCTGCTGATGGCCCTGTGGGTAGTGATCCCATGCCGACAGCCCAGGTTCAGGAATGGACTTCAGCTGGGTTGGGCTTCTGGGTGGCTGGGGTAGCGCTGCCACCCATAAGTACTCCTAGCCAGGAAGGGATGAGGCTGAGGTTTTGATACTGCAGTGACCCTTGTGGTGGGCAGGGAGCTTGCCTTCTCCAAAGGTGCAATAGCTGCATGTGTGTGTGAGGCCTGATGGGGCAGTTCTCAGCATCTTCAGGTGGCGGGAGCATCTAAGGGATGGGTACAAAACAGGAACACCTCTATGTCTTCCAGACCACCTGCATGACACCCACTGATACTCTCAGACCTCACTTCACTAAGATCTCCACTGGGTTGGACAGTGTGGGGAGTGACTCACAGGGCTGGGAGATTGCTGGACAAGGACTGAAGACAAGTGGAGATAACAATCTGGGTAGCAGAAAGCTATATAAAAAATAAAGTACTAACATGAAATATATCCCCATTCGTTGGTATGGCAGTGCCCTTCACGGCCTCCATTTTAGCCTATTAGTGAAAACATTATCCACACAAAAGTTCCTATTTTTTGGATAACATTTTGTAAATGGTGCTACTCAGTGACTTGACAAATTTTGTTTGTCTCCTCCAAATGGCAGAATGGAACATACCCAGGGCCCTGTGTTCACTGGAGCAAACTGGACCCATTTCTGCGGCAGGACCTCATGCTTGCTGCGGTCAGGCTATGAGCAATTCTGTGGCAGTTCTGTGATGGGATTTACATCCTATGGCACCTCAAATGAGCCCCCAAATACAATCTAGATACCCAGAAAGAATGCTCAGGAAAAGGTAGCCTGGGTAGTTTGTCAGATGCACAGACAAGGCAATGCAAACAATTCTGGCATCATGATTCTGATTGGATGTAGGGCATGGAGAATTGAAAGGTTATTGTTTCACTGCAGTCTGTTTTATTGTCCCATGTCTCCCTCCCATCTGCCCAGTGCTGGTTTACCACAGCTGTGCTCCCTAGAATTTCTCCCCCTGCCTGTCCAGTTGCTTGAAGACCAGTATTGCCTGCTTGTAGAGCCTGGTGGTGATGGTTTGTGCTGTAACGCTGCTCTAATTGCTTCCTCCTACTTGCACAGTTCAGTAACAATGGTGTCATTTGTGTCAATGCCACTTGGCTTCCATATCTTCTTCTCTGCTACGCTGTACAGACTTACTGTGAGACTAGAGAGTAGCTGGACCATTTTACATTTGACACGGGTCCAGAAAGCCTCCCATTTTTTTGTCTGCAATAATTACTAATACTTTTTCATTCCACAGTTCTGCAATTGGCAAATAGATCCACCATTCCTTCTCATGAAATAGACTTCCTGAAGTTCTCTCAGTGTTTGTAGAAGGCCATAATGGTCATAAGCTTCAGGGCTGTGTGCCAGTGGATTGGAAAGGGGTGGCCCCCACTCACTACTGCAACCCGGGTGGGTGGATGGATGTATACTGGAGCTGCCAACAACTCACACTAATGCTATTTTAAGCTTGCTTACAATAATTTTAGCCATTTAGTTGGGGTTTTCAGTGGTGACCGTCATTATTACTGCACCAAAAAAATGTTTCTGCGGTAGAGGTATGTTTCTGTGGCAGGACCATGTTTCTGCAGTAGTTGCTGCAATCGCAGAATCACACAAAACATGGGGCCCAGAACATACCTGATGTTGGGACTGTAACTGCACCAACATCAGTCCAAATTTTTTGTTTTAAAAATTGTAAAGTTTCCATTAGATGTGTATGTGAATACTGTATCCAGAATATTTGGTGAAATATTGTATTCTGGGCCTCCAAATATCTGGCATTTGTATTCGGGATTTGGGTTCTGTTGAAGAAAGAAAAAGAAAAGAAACATCCACTCACCCTCCTCTCCTAGCCCAGATCTTTTAAACTATCCCAACCCCTGTCTCTGTTCCCTCAGTTGGAGCCCCATTGCACTCTCCGCCCAGCACCCACATTTTTCGAATAAACATTTATTTCATAAAAACTTCAATGATGGTGACTGGCACAACTCACCCTCCTCTGCAGCCAGCCGCCAACTTTCAGCACTTTAGCACACTAACAGATTATCTCCCGCCCCGCCCAACAGCAGCACCCACCCTGCACCCCAGCTGCACCCAACTCCATTCTTGAGAGAAGACGGTGACTGACATGACCCACCCTCCTCCATAGCTGGATGCCTTTTTCTGAATAAATGCACTCATGCAGTCGCTCATAGTAAAACTAAATGATCACGTGTTCAGCTGAGGGTGGGGGGCTGGGAGCTGGGACAGTTTTAAAGATTTGGGCTAGGAAGGAGGCTATTTCTTTTCCTTATTTATTATTATTTTTTTTTTTTAGATAGTATTTTCCTATAGGGGATGAATAGTGCCACTGTTCATTATTGGGATCCCAATAATGAACAGTGCATGATTCGTGCTATTCAGGAAATACTGTTCGTTACTTGCACACCCCTAGTCATCTTTACTTTCTTATAGCAGTGGCTAGTTGGTCTATATTTTTTATAACACCTTTCAAGACCTTCATTGCAAGATGGTTTACAAAATTGCTAACGCTGACTGGTACAGATAATGACATTGACAGGCAGTGGCAGGGTGAGCAGTGCCACCCCCAGTCCTGTGGAATTCTCTGCTGGGGCACCTCAAAGGGGCGCTCTCCCTGGTGATATTTAAAAGGAATTTAGAATCTTTTCCTCTTCCAACAGGCCTTTGAGTTCTGAGAAATATATTCAATGCAACAAGCAGTTTGAGGTCTGATTAATATGAGTTTTAATGAGTGCTTAGTGTTACTTTCGTTTATTTTGCTATACGTTTTGTGTATATACCTATTTTGTTTGTCTGTTTTATACTCTGTGAGGGCACCCTAAGCCTACAGGGAAGGGCACCGGAAAGAAATAAAATCTACTGCTACTACTACCAGCAGAGCTTCAGCAGTGTGCACCAGTTCAATGTCACAAAACCACTTGCAGGCCCTCCCTGCAGGTTTTTTCATTTCTTTTGCACCTCGCTTTTAGAAGCCTTGCTCCTGGCCCTCTTTCAGGTCTCCACTGTCTCCGTTTCCAGTCCCAGCTAATCCTTTTTGGATCATTCTTGATCTGTTACTGGACCCACTCTCCACTGCTTTCATGACTTGCCTCCTGCAGTTGACCTTGATAGATTGGTCATATCTTCCAGGAGACAGAATTCACCTTGGAGACTAGAGGGCTGGGTTGTGACTGGGCGGCTGAATATGCATGGTAGACAGGGCGGGAAGGTACTCATCTGCTGAAGGCTCTTCTGCTTTTCTCCATTTCTCTGTTTGCTTCACTGCATCACAGAGTAGATGCGCCCAAGGACAGCAGTCTTGTTTCCAGACACGTCAGCGATGCCCCATCCATGTACAGTTCTTTCTGTGCCACCAGGGGGCTATTGGACAGCAGGATCCTCCTTACCCAGAGGAGGAGATGAGCATCTAGGTGGACTCTTGATGCTCCTCATGTCAGTTCACTCCTGTGATCCTTGGCTTTGGCCAAGGTCCTGGATTGCCAACGTGCCACACAGTCCCCTGCTACCTGGTACCGTGGAGCTCCTTCTAGTTTTTACTGCAGCCACTATGAAACGAGTCCCTTCTCTGCTCAGTCTAATGCAAAACACCCCTGTATCTGTCTTACCATTTCCAACCTGACAGGTGATCCTGTGAATTCAACCATAGTCCTCATTGCAGCAGGCTGAAAATGATTGTTGTGTAGTTGTGTTGTGATGATGATGTGCGATGAAGCTGAATGATCGTGCCCCACTTCAGTTTGCTCTAAGTTTGCATTCTTGTTTTCAGTAGCAATCTAAATATCTGTGACAGGTACAGTAATCACTTTTGGATTAATTTGCATGTTTAGAGGGAAACTCTGATTAGCTGAAAGTCCCTGTGAGAACTATCCCACTAAAACTAATCTTACTGTCTGACGCTTTTTCAGACCCAGATACATAGTGATAAGGGGCAGTTTTATGGGCTATCAGAGTGTGAAACTGGCTTGTGAATGGGTAGCCTATCTGGTAACTAATTAGTATTAAATTAAGTAATAAATACATGGGGGGGGGGTTGCTGTGAATGCAAGACACTAGAACAAGTGCGACATCTTGTGATGCATGAGGTGAGGCCAGATATCTTAAACCACCCGAGGTGTACAGATATGGAGGGGATAACACTTGACAGGTTGTGCAGTTCTAAGGGAGAGTAATGCATACCTTATGTGGTTGTTCAGCATGTGGCGTAGCTGAGTGCTGGAAACATCTGAAAAGTGTATTATTCCCTTATGACTGCACAACCTGGGGTGTATAATCCCACTTATAAAATAGGCTTATATTAAAAAATATGTAGTTCAGATCAGCTGTGCGGTTGTCAAAAAATAATTAACAGTCATGTGACATGTTTCGACCAGTGAGGTTACAAGATTTTCACTAAGGTGATTTACAAGGCTGTATGGAATTGCATTGTCTGAATAAAGACGTTATGAGTTTAAAACTTCAAGCCTGATGTGGTGAATTCTGTTGGAGTGCAACACTTTGGAGTTCAGGATGATAAAATAACCTGTTTTGTTTTTATAATATGGGGTTTATTATTATGCTTGCACCAAGTGCTCTGTTGTAGCAAGATTAAAAACAGCTGTGTGACAGTCAAGAACAATAAACAGGAATGCAATATGTGTAGTTAATATTAATATTCTTGAAACCTGATACAGTTGGTAAATGCGATATTGTTCATTGTGTTTTCTGCTTGCTGTCTGTAGCTCTTGCTCTGGGACATGGTTGAAAATGAGAACCCTAGTCTCAATCTGTTTTTTTAAGTAAGGAATGAAACTAGAAAAGTGTGTGATCCACCACCAGTGTCCTCTGACTCACCACCCCCAATCCCTATACCTTTTTCAATATCCATCTGCTCCTTACCAGTACCTGCCCTTATGGGGGTGGGAGGAGGGGAAACCCATGCGGTGTCCTCGTCCCATGATGCCTGTGTGGTAGGGTCTTGTACTCCTAGTCAATGTTGGGGACCTTCCAATGCCCCCCCATATCAGTGTTACCCTGACTTGCTGTTGACTGCTATGCCAGGCATGGTCCTATTGCCTCCAACAGTGTTGTTCCCCTGCCATTGTCTTCTCTGGCAGGCTGGGTCCAGATAGTCCCCCTGTCTACAGTACTACTCCACTCTGCTGCTGTCTGCCCTGGCAGGAGTGGGACAACATTAGGGGTGGGCCTTTCACTGCCCCCCCCATTGTTAATTGGACTCACTGCTGCCAGCCCTGGCAGGTTGGGTTTAAATGGTCCACCACCCTACAGTACTGTCCCCCTGCTACTCTCTCTCCTGACAGGGGTGGGGCAACATTGACAAAACTTCTGCTGGCCACCCCCTGTGTTAGCTGGACCTGCCCTGTCAGGCTGGGTCCAAATGGCCCCACCATTCTACAGTACTGCTCCTCCATGTCACTGCGTGCCCTCGCAGGGATGAGTAACATGAGGGTGCCTTGAGAAGGCCCCTAGTACTGCCCAGACCTACTGCTGCCTGCCGTTAAGCCGAGTCCCCAGATTATCACAGTCACTGTCCATGAATGCAGATGCTTCTCCCAACTGCAGGAACTCACAAGCTGTTGAGCTGGGGAACTACTCATATTTGTGTCGATCATGCAGTGATTTCAGGACACGGCCTGCCAGAGCAGGCAGTGGTAGGTTCATGCGGTACTACTGCAGGGGCCACAAAGGTCTCACAACACTATCCCACTTCTGCAAGAGCAGGCTGTAGTACAGGGAGAAATTAGAAGGCCCCTGATTGCTATCCTTACATGCCAGGGTGGCAGCAGCAAGGAAGGGGGAACAGTACTGTAAGGGAGGGTGGTAGGGAGGGTGGTCACGGTTTTAAGGCCTAGTCTGTTAGTGCAGACAGTGGGTCTGGGCAGTACAAGGAGTCATCAGAAGATCCCCCCTCAGTGTTGAAAAGGATTACATGATCCTTGCCAGGGCAGGCAGAGTTAGAGCACTGAGGGATTGCGGTACTAATAGATATCCCCTGTCAGGGGTGGCAATGACAGGGGGCAGCTGGATTCAATGACCATGAGGCCCCCACCCAACAATTTAAAGGCATGGGTATTGGAGGTAAGAGGGTGGGGATTCAGGCTGTGGTGGTGGGGTCTCAGTTTAAATCATTTTTTCCTTTGGTTTTATTTTTGTGAATTTGATGGTACAAGAGTTGAATCGGCTAAGGCAGACTAAGATCAGTTCTAACCCCATTCAGTGTCATATTAAACCAATCCCTTGTCACATCAACCTCATACCTATGTAAATCAAAAGTACACAGCTGGGAGGTTTCAATTTCACATCCAACAGTTCTGATTTTAATTGCTCACATATATTGCTTATTTTGAGCACAGGCTTCCAAATGATGGGAAACCATAATGTGAACCAGACCACCAAGCAGTCTCTTTGGACTGAAGAAGCCTCACCACACCAATTACAGTCTGGATTACTCAAATTTCCCTCAGGCTGTTTCACACATGTATTAAAGGAGAATTATTATTTATTTAGTTTGTATTTTGTTTATTGGGTAAGTGCACTAGACAAAACATGCTTATATTCAGGCACAACCCAGTGGAGTACATAGCAGTAACAACAAGAATACAGTAATTGAAACAGCAGAAAGAAAGTGCACAGTTACAAACATCAGGCAAAGAAAAGGCAGTGACATGGTACACAATTAAATACAGGTGGGAACAACACAAGCCAATAACTGACAGTGATAGGATAAAACAACAGTTTTTTTGTCCTTAGGAATAAATGAGCAAGGTTTCCAACAACAGCTGAAGAAAAGAAAAACATGGTACAAAATAAGTAGCGGTAATAGCATCTAAGCAGGCATGTCTAGCATGTCAGCAAACAATATTGATCCTAGAAAATTAAATAGATGGGTGCGGGAGTCAGTACTTAGTATCTGGAAGGGGGGGGCAAAGAAATTAGAAGAAGTCAGGAGCATGAGTATTTATCGGTGGATCTGAAGTAGCAGAATAAAGACCTTTTTAAAAAAAAAAAAAGAGACTTGCAGACCCTAAGGTGAGAGGGCAAGGAGTTCCAGGTTTTAGGGGCAAAATGAGCAAATGCCTGTTCACCTATCTTGGAGAAGCATTTGGGAGCGGCCAGTAGGACCTATGTTTTGGGCCACAATTGGTAGGCAGAATCAGTAGGAGTAAACATAGAGAGCAAGGGGTCTGCACCCATCTAGTGAGTGACCCTCTAACCCTGCACCTGGTAATTGGTATGTGCCTCTGTTGGTAGGAGGTGAGGGTGGAAGAGAAATATTCAGTAGCATGGTTGACGTCGCTGGTAGAGAAAAGAGGAGACCAGTCGACACACCTGAGGTCGGCAAGAAAGGTGTTGGGATTTAAAGCAGAGAAGTCTCTAATGGAAATTACCTTGGGGGGCAGGAAGGGGGGCCTGGCATCCCAAACACAAAAAAAGGGGTGAGTGATCACTGATTGAGTCAGCAAGAGTTGCAGCAGCGGTGATCCTGTCCTTCCTATTGGTTAGGATCCAGTCTATGCGAGTGTAGTGAAACCCATTGTTGGAATGGCTAGTAGGGTTAGATACAAGTTAGGAGAGGTGGGCCTTACTAACAATGGACTCGTGGCTTTTGGAGTTGGACCCGAGCCAGTCAAGATTAGTCACCCATAAGGATGATCTCGTTTTTCTATGTGGTAGAGGGAAGGTAGTCAACGAGTTCTGTTAAACCTGGTTGATCACCTTTAGGAGGGTTATAAACAGAAACAAAATGTAACTTCTTAATCCCACCGAGTAGCAGTAGGGAGTGTAGGATTTCACAGGATTGGAAGGGGGGGTAGGCAAAAGGGTGAGATTAAGCTGAGGCTTGAAAAATAGAACAAGGCCATCTCTCCTTTTTGATGAGGGATGGTCAACACAAAGCATGTGGTACCTGGAAAGGGAACACGTGGCATCTGGGATGGAGGGTTTTAACCAGGATTCTGAGACACCCAGAATGTCAGGGCCATAGTGTGAGGCCCAGTGTAGTGTGAGAATGTTTAATATAACTCACCACCGGACTAATGCTGCAGCAAATAAAATAAAACTGTGATTAATGATTCATATCCAGGAGTGTGACTAACCCCATTACAAAATAGGTGCTTGCACTGAAGCACCCGTACCACAAAACCTCACCGGTTTTGACTTAAACTGAGTTTGTATCTGGGGCCTCCCACCTGTGCTGCACCCAAGTTGTATTTTATTTGTTAAAAGTAAAGCACTGTCAAAACAAAGTCCACTGATATCGACAATAATTAAGTCTATGTTGCCACAGCCACTTCCTGTCACGATTACCTCACTTCGTACTGATGTAGACTCACCTGTTATGGCATTAAAGAAAAAACATTTTTTTGTAATTATTTTTTTGGAATCTAAGGAGTCTTTGAGATGTTTCTGTATCATTTATCCTGTGTTATAGCATCACACACATTTCAGTAGTTCTCTTTACAAACTTTAATCTTCCTGACCTTTGCAGGCTTTGCTTGTGAAAGTGTCGGAAGATAATAAAACAAATAGTACTCAAGATTTCCATGCTGTACATTTGCCCAGTGGAGAGTTCCAGTTATGCCTTTGTAGATGTGAAGTTTTTGACTGTTATTGTAATAGTTCCAATACTGTCTAGCAATTGGTATGCTGTCGCTACAACGACAACTTTACTGCGACCGACACTACAATGACAACAGTGTAAGGTTGCTGTAGTGTCGGTGCAGGACCCCAGCACTGCTTTCTTGGGGTATTGCACCCCCTCCCTGAAGAAACTCCGACTCGGAGTTGATTAATTTAGTAGGGTTCAGGGAAGTGACTCTCTTTATGCCGACCACAAATGTGGTCGACATAAAGGAGTCGCTGTACTGTCGATCGACAACGAAATTGTCGACTGACTGTCATAGATCCCACCAATCCATATGTTATTAGGCATGCAGTAACCTCTGTATGCATTTTGTGATGAATTCCATTGAAGCAGTGTGGAAATTACTGTAACTCTAGTGACAGTGCAGCTCCTTTGGTAGCACTTCCATCTTGGGGCTACAAAGCTATGGGCGCGATTCCCATATCGAGGAATTCAAGGGCCTATAAACCAAAGCTGATGCTGCAGTGTACTACTAGAAGTGGTTTCATTGTTTGAGGTGCCTCCCTGTCTGCCTAGTGTCATCGACATGGACTGCTTAACCCCTTCCCTCTCTCTTGATCTTGTGCCCACACCTTCCTCTGCTTATAATACCTTATAATGGAGTCTTACAGTGGAGCAGGAGGGCTGTGGGTAGGGGACTACTTAGTTAGCCAAGATTTAACTAGTATTGGCCCCTTCCTTGAAAACATGGATCTCGGGGTTGGGGGGAGGACAGTAATAAAGGACTCTGAGAAAGGTGCAGTACTGAAACATCAGCACATCGGGATTGCATACATCATTAACACCAAAAAAGGAATTGCACAGAATAAATATCTTTGGGAGAGGAGGAAAGACTGCTGCAAAGCAAAGGCACTCACCACCATGATCCTCCAGCCTCTAGCTGTGGGCCCGGTCTCAGTAATTAGCATACTCCTGCCCCAGCACAAAAAAAACAATGCAGGAAAGCACAAACTTAAAGGGGCACTGTCAGCTGTCACCAATATTAGAGTAAAATGCACCTACATAAGCAAAAAACTCAACTGGTTACCTGTTTTTGTAGAGCATTACTTCAGTTAACTTTTGGACCGAATGCAAACCTGCGTAATAGCGGCACGTTCTTGCACATGCGCGAGATCTTTTCCTCCTGCTGCTATTGCGCATGCGCGGGATTACGGTGCCACAGTTTCAAAGTGTTTTGCGGCTGAACCGTGCTCGGGATTAAATTTTAAATACCAGCAGCACTTTTCATTACGGAGTTCTACTAAATGATCTATTTGTTGTAATGGGGACCATAAAACATGCATTTCGGCACCGTGCGCCGACTACATGCGCATTCTCAGCGTGGAATCTTCTTCCGGTGGGGTGGGTTTACATTCGGTCTGAAAGTTAACTGAAGTTTTTTGCTTATGTAAGTGCATTTTACTCTAATATTGGTACAGGTATGTGCTTGTGGAATCATTGTTTCAAATTGAGGCAAAATCGAGGGGCAAAGCTGACGGTGCCCTTTTAATGTCTCAGGGAGAGGAGGGAAAGGCTTTTAGACTCGGCTGAAAAAGGAGTCTGGAACAAGAAGATATGGTGACTTTTGTGTGTAACCGGGTTGACGTGTATACATCGGTTACAACCCCTGCCTTGCAGGCTCAAGCAAGGTTGAGGGTCCTGGTCTCTGTTTTGTATGGAAAGTGGGGTTCTTTCCCAGGAGAAATTAATTAGCGTGGTGCCTCCACCCAGAGACAAAATACAGTGAGCCAGATGTCTGACTGGTACAGCTGCCTGGGATTCTGTACCTACCCACCTCTCTTGCAGTCACCCCACACATGGAGAACCAGAAACCATTTCGCTTTTTCACTATGCATACAGTTATTGACTATAGCTAATAATATGCTCATGCAAGATATGCTCATGAGACAAGTTAACAATAACAATAAACAAAATTTATTAAAAAGGGTAGGGGAATAAGGGATGCGAAGATAAATAATGATTCAGCAAGATTTGATTTAACTTGTAAAAGCATGAACAGCAACAATAACAATAAACAGTGGCCACCTTCCCCCCCCAACAGCATACACAAGCAATATGGCCCACCTCCCCACTGGTACCAGTGTTCCACAAAGTCCTGACTGGGTACCCAGATGGTTGTATGGTACAGGTCCGACAAGGTGCAGCTGGTTGGCCGGCACTGGTGCACTTTTAAAATAAACAAAAACTTTTGCTGGCAAACTATTACAGTTGACTCTCTCCAGCACAGGGCAAGCCCTGAATTTCTCACGGTTCTGGAATACCAGTCATTGCAGACTGTTCAGGCTGAAAGTTTATCCTCTCTCTGTCTGCAGCTTTCAGGGGCACCAGGCAGGAGTGCAGGTCTCTCTGGCTGGGTCGCAGTTCTGTGGAGATACTTCCTGCTCTGTGGAACTCCTGCTGGACCAGGACCACACCTCTCCCACACGTCCAGGCATCCGGCCCTCAGGGTGAAGTGATAGGCAGTGCCTGGCTCTGACACTGCCCAGCTGATTCCATAACTGTCCGATGTCACGAACCTCCTGGATCTCTGAAATGCAACTTCAGTTCTTTCAGCCACATTGCAGGTTGGCAGCTGTGGCACAAAATTCAACAGAAATATTGTCTTTCCGTCTCTGCAGGTTACTAGGCTTGATTCCAAGGCTCAGATATTTGTTCAGTGAAACCACTTTAAACACTGGCAGCTTCTTCCAGATATTGGAGACAGCAAAAAGGTACCTCCTGGGTTGTTGGCTGTGGAAGCCCCAGACAAGCCTCGAAACTTCCTGCAGCACTAGCAGTCTGAGCCTCCTCACTCTCTGGAAGCTCGCAGACGACTGACTCCAGCTAGATCTGTCCCCAGGTCTCGAGATCAGATCAGAGGCCCAATTTGTCAATCAGGCTGTCAGTCCTTGAAATTCGTATGCAGAATGTTCATTCAGCGCCTGATTGGATGGGGAAAAGGCACCAAAGCACAGTCCTCACCTTCTCTCTGAAACCCGCTTTCTGTAGTTCTAGGCTCCTTGTACTCCCTACTGACTGCAGAGCAGGTCGGAGGTTGCTAAGATGGCTGCAAATTAATCTAGCGGTCCAGTTTAAAACACAGTCCCAACTTTAGAGTCTTTTTGCAGGCAAACAGTAAAGTATTAACTGCTACCAGAGTTTAATATTTGCCCTCTGCCCTATTGTTCAGTGTCAGAGTGGGACATGGCAGGGTCTCCCCCTGCCTGTTGCTGGTGCTGCAGCGCTGTCCTCCTAGATGGTAGGCAGAACATTTAGGTACAGAGCAGCCTCTGCTGCTCTTAAAGAGACAGTACTTAATAGCATTGTTGCAGAGTTTTTTTCTTTTTTTCCCTATTATTTATCTATTGATTTTTCCCAGTTTTTTGTTCCTCTGCCCTCACGGCCTTGGCAAGAAAGCGGACGTGTGGAGGTATGTGCACGCCACGCATTGCAGTATGCCCCACCCTACCGGTCACCTATGCCCACCTGCACCACCACTGGACCACCACCCAGTGACTGTGGGAGGGCATCCCCCCCCTTCCTGGAGAGGAGAGGAGAGGCTGCTAGGCAGCTCAATCCTGCTCCCCCCCCCGTGCCAGCTCACCGACAACCCAAGGTCATTCCTGAACCTGGGTCACTGGTGCAGAGTTTATTTATTTTTCTTTCTCTCCCTCTCTTGTGTGACTCCAGACCCCCTCATGTGTCTTTTTTAGGGTACCAGGGGTCAGAGCACACAAAGGGGACTTTGGTATGAGCCACAGGGGGGCTTTCACTACTGAGCACCATAGCACTATTAGGATCTGCAAGCAGACTGCTGCAGCTTGCACGTGGGGGAGAGGTTACATATGGAAAGAATATTGAGGACTCTGGCCCCATAGGGTACATGCAGAATCTGAGAGGCCATGCCTAGAGTTCACACGAGACAGGACATGTGATAGAGAAGGTTCCCAGGCCTCCCCCCAACTGCATCTGATCCAAGGTTGGACACCATAATAGAGGAGGTCTCGGAATTCCAGCAGGAGTTCCATACTAATCTGAATAAAATAAAAGGTCAGGACCCTGATGATGAAAAAGATAAGTCCTCTGGATACCAGGGCACACCAAATTCAACATATGCTAGTTCCTTACATTAAATAAAAAGTAAAAGCAGCTCAAGGAGAAATGAGGGGACTGAAGGGAACAATATTCCCCTGTGCAGGGTATCTGGGGGCTGAGAAGACCCACTGCTTGGTTGAGTTGTTACATGAACACCTGCCCTTGTTGTTAAAATTATCACAAGATATTTCGTTTGCCATTAAAAAGAGTCCAAGTCAGCATCAAGCCCTGTCCTCAAAGCCGGCAGACCCAGTAGTGATGTCGTGTTCCATTATCTTCCGTTTGCTGCTAAACTATAAGGGACAAGCAGCAAATTGTAAATACTATGCCATAGGCACAAAAAGACATTTACCTGATGTACATAAATTGTATCTGGACAAGTTGGCAATAATGACTCCCCCGATGGTCAGATGTACAGGAAGGAATAATGGGCTTCTCTTCTTTGTTTAAAGACCTGTCTCTCCCAGTCCCAATACCAAACTAGCATGCAGAACTGCAAAGAATAATCAAGGTCCTGATTTTTCTCCGGCACTTTGGGACCGAGTCCTGTGGCAGGATTCCCATTTGCTGCAGAATGTCTGTGCTGATGGCTTGTAATTTCTGCGGAAGTTCTGCGGCACCAATGAACTGCCATGTTGCAGCGTCAGCTTGTCATCCTTACACCACATCCATGGCAAGGGCTATGTCAGAGATAACAAAAAAAAAAAAAAAAATACACATGCCGACCTCTCCTGCAGGTGCTTAAAATGAATAGCAGCAAACATATGGTGCACACACCACATAAGCTACTGGAAAAATGTCTAAATCTTTACTGTGAATACATGAATTAAGACACCACGGCCAAACACTTCTACATAGCGCCTTTCTCAGAAGGCTTCTCAGGGGGCCCCCCGAGGAAGTCTTTTGGGTAAGACACTACATAGGTGTGTTTGGCTGTGATGTCTTAACTCATGTATACACAATATATAGTTTTCCAATAGCTAATGCGGTGTGTACACCATATGTTTGCTGCAACGGCTACGTCAACCAGGAAGGGGGAATGCACAGTACCTCTAGTTAACAAAATAAACTCATTAACTTTCATAAATAATATTTGTTTCCAAAAAGCTCCAAATATAATATATCACACAGGGTTCTATCTTTTTACATAAATAAAATATTCAGAGGGGACCTTGTGTGATTTATCTATACGTGTGTTGTGTACACCATTCAACCCCTTGTGGGAGAAGGCTCCTGGGCCCACCACAGAGAATCATCTATGTGGCAGAACAGTGTGCTGTACCTTCCCAGGGTCGGAGCAGTGGTGCATGACAGTGCTGGCCCTCATCCTCATGCTGCCCAGTCCCTGAACTCAAGTCACCAACACTGGAACACAGCATGCTACCCGCTGGACCAAAGGCCAGGCCTGCACACATATCTTCATAACTTTTTTTTTTTACATTTTAACCCCAAATTTTCAGCATAATCTTTTTATGACCACCTCTTCTGAAAATGGCAGGTATTATTTATAAAATACTGGCTGAAATGTCATTTCGCACCACAAGTGCAAACACTCGTTTTAGACAGTTTTTGAAGAGCAACATCTGTCAGGTTCAAAAGGTGGTATGAAACAATGGCTGTGTTGACAATTTGTGGTCAAAATGTTGAAAATTACCAAATTTAGGAGTGAATGTTAAAACATTTCGACATACCTTCATAACTTTGGTGTTTTTAAAGATTTTGACCCCATATTTTCAACCGTCTTTTTGTGACGCCTCTCTATGAACATGATGGGGTGAAATTCTTTAAATCCTGCCCAAAAGGTGATTTCATGGCGTGACTGCAAAATCACCTTTCAGGTCGGATTTGTTTGGAAAATTTCACCTACCTTGTTCATGAGATGGGGTCCAAATAGATCATGTTGAAAATTTAGTGTAAAAGTATTAAAAAAATGGCAAAGTTATGAGTAAAAGTTTAAAATGCATTGAAGAATATTGATTGCACTTTCTTGTTTCTTCAGTTTCTGGTCAACATTGAGGAAGAAGGGTGTGTTTTGTCGAAGAATGGCTGGTGAGCATTTCTAGGTGAGTGAAGATGTGGGGTTTGTGGGGTGGTGGGTGCTGAGTGGAGGGTTGGAGTGGGTTGGGTAGGGGGTTGGGGCAGCAGCAGCAAAAGACATCAGTGGACAGTTTTCTGCTTTTCAGGTTAAAATTACTTAGAAAAGAAAGGACTATGAGGAACCATTAAGAAAGGACTACGAGGAACCATTTTTTCTTTATAGAGCAAGGGTAACACTGGGGATTGGGCACCTCAGTGTCACCGATGTTTGGCAGCACTGGGGGTCTGCACCCATGAATGTGGTTGGGAGTGCATTACATTGGGAGGTGCAGGTGCTGTTGGGTGCAGGTGCTACTGGGCACAGCCCAGAAAGGCTTCCTTTATGCTTGGAGTGAGTGGGGTTTGAATGTTTATGTGTTCCTGCTTGGAGTGGGAAAATATGCCACTCAGAGCGAGTCAAAGCACAGCCCAGTATGGCTTTCTTTATGCTGAGGGGATGGTTTGAATGTTTTTGTGTTTCTGCTTGGAGTAGGAAAAGATGCCCGCTCATGGCAAGTCACAGCATAGCCCAGGAGGACTCTGTTTATGCTTGGAGGGAAGTGTTTTTATGTTTATGTGTTCCCGTTTGGAGTGGAAAAAGATACCCTTCATGGCAAGTCACAGCCCAGCCCATGAGGGTTTTCTTTATGCTGACAGCTGGCAGTAACTTCCGTGGTCAGCTGCAACTTTTGTGGTCGGCCACAAATTGTGCAAATTCCATGAATATCAGCAGTAAATTCTGTGGCCATGGAACCGCCGAAAAACACGGGCTCTTGAAAGTAATTCCCTTCTCACCATGAGATATAGGTTCAGAATAAAAATCTTGGGAGTAGGAGGGAAAGGCTGTGGCAAAGCCAAGGCACTCGCCACCACCACCACCACCGCCACCATCCTTTAGTCCTTTCTTTTGCAGATAAAGCTGGCAGATCCATAGGAGGCAGGGTTGGAAACTTATAGGAAGTACTTGCAACTTGACTTGACTTTGTCCTGAACTGCAGCTGAACAGTCCTGCATTTCTGCTTCAACACAGTGACAGACACAGACGCACTATTGTGGACCATTTGCCCCCCTCATGACAGCAGTAGAAGCCAATGGATGCACACATGAATAAGGAGACCCTTTTGTAGTTACATTGTCATGCAGCTTGTAGGTAATATTGAGCAAAACATTATGAAATGCCCACAAAATCTCAGGCAACAGAGGGGCTGTACTGGTGCAAAAAATAGTAATACTGGGGGGGATAAACAGCCTGTCCCCAACTGTATGTTAGTGGTACCAACAAAGCTAACTCACTGTTAAAATCTAAAATAAAAAAAAAGAGGTCACATAGGGTGGCAGTGCCAACAGATAATATGGCCCACCCTGGTTTCACAGTGGGGTGGCCATGACCAGTCTCTTCCCCGGTTCATCTGCCCTGGGCTCAGACACTGCAGTGGAGCCACTGGGGAACCAGCTCACCGTGCCACGGATCTATGACAGTCGATGAGACAATTTAGATTTGTCGTGACGATGTTACAGCGACTCCTTCGTTGACCGCGCATTTATGGTTGGCATAAGGAAGTTACATCTAACTGTATTTTCTTTGGGGGCTTTGCCCTGAACCCCCTACACCCTGCTACTTAAATAATCAACTCTGAGTAAGAGTTGTTTCGGGGAGGTGGTGCAATACCCCCAGAAAGCCACAAGTAAGGGCACATATGACTAATGTAATGTGTCTCTCCCAGTCTCTGCAACAGTCACAAACAGCCTCCCTTCTCTCCTATCTCAAAGACAAGCTATTCTCCCCACTTCTCACTCATTCTCTATCCAGAATAACATCTGACTATAACCTGAACCTATGTTTCTAACCAAATGCAGTTAAATCTGGCTATTCTTAATTATCTTGCTGTTTAAATTGTTGACATCTGATATGTGAATGGCATAAATGTCCCTGCACATGGTATAAAATGTTAATCTGCCTCCTGCCTCCCCTGGTTACCTGCAAACTGCCTGTAATCCTGAATCCTTTGGTTATTGCCTACTCGGGTACTATTGTTATTTACCTATGACTTAACTGTATATTGTGACTCACTGTACTATTCTATGTGTATTATTGTATTATGGGTTTTTTTTTTCATTTTTTTTTTTTTTGTAATTGCTATTTTCTACCTCCGTCCCAGCCTGCCACCCCCGACCCATCAGGGGGGAGACACCTGACATCCCAGTGCCTTCCACTCTACCCATCAGAGCCCCAGATCCCCACAGAGCCATAGCTATACCTCTCGGGGTGGGGACGAGGTGGGCGCTGAACACCCTAAAACTTAAATGTCGTCGGTCCAGGGCTCGCTGAGTGGGTGGAGGCAAATCGTGGGCACGCCCCAGTCTTCCCATTTTCACGGCGGTGGCAGGCCCCTTTTCTGTTTTCACCCTCTCCGTACAGTGTGTGACTCCCCTGATGTCAAGGCACTGTAATGCGGCTAGCCATCCCATGTAGGGCTTTCAGTACTCCAAGCCTCTGCTTGGAGTCAGGCAAATGTGCAGGCAGCGGCCTGTACCCTCCCCAGAGAAGGTGAGCTCTCGTAGGACACTCCAACCTATCTTCCCACCTGCCGACCCACCAGTTACCCGAGTCTGCTCCCGAACCCGGGTCGCCAGCATGCAGCGAGGTGTGGCGTCCAGCGCCTCAACCCTCAGCACCACCGGGCTGACTTGTATTATGTTTTGTTCTTGGAATGCTTTATTCCTCGGGTCGTCACTGGAAAAGGGACTTTGTCTCAGTTGACCTACCCAGTCATCAGAATTCAAATAAATAAATAAAAGCAGTGCCGGGGTCCCGCACTGACACTACAGCGACCTGACACTGCTGTCGCTGTAGTGTTGGTTGTGGTAAAGTTGTCAAATAAGCGTCGGTAAACGGCTTACCACAAGGGCTGTTGTGGTGTCAGAATCAGTGCCATTCCCTCTCTGGGCTGGAAAGTTCTGCAGTTGGATCAATATTTTCCAGCTTTAACCACCTGTCTGTGTATCCTGCATCCCCCTCCTGATCCCGGATAAGATAGTGCAGTGCGCTGACACTGGGCCAGCAGGTGGCATGTTATATTATGTAACATTTTCTTTGGACATGCAGAATTATTCAGGTATTGTCTTCCTAGATACATGCAGGGTACTGGGGGTATTGTAACATGCTGGATAATTCAGCCACTGTCTCTTTAAATCAAAGAATTTCCACATAAGCTGCAGCCTCTGATCATTTTTTTCCATTTTGATTTTTTGCTGCTGCCAGGCTGCCCTCAGGCTGCAAGTATTTACCTTGTTCAGGCCTCAGCTACCTCCTGTCCCCCATCTAACCTTCACTTGACACCTCTGTTATTCCCCATGTCTCGTCCCTTTGTAGCAGGAGTCCAGAGGGAAGACCGTTCCCCCCCCCAAGCAGTTTAAATCCAGATGTGAAGGTCCTTGTACACTGCATGGAGCCTGAGTGTGCAGCAGTGGCTGTAGTGTTTAGTTGTCTCCCCAGGGGGAAGAGCTGAAGAAGAAACAGCTTACTCGGCAGAAGGGAAGCAGTGCTCCAGTACAGCTGCAGCTGGTCCTCTCCTATGTAAGAGTGGGGCTGAAGAAAATGAAAACCTGTTCAACCAGGGTGACAGAATGGGGGAGGGGGGCAGTAGGTCAGGGCCATTTGTGTAACCATAGCATCGCCACTCAAAGTGCTAGCAATTTGGGTTTGCAAGAAGCCTGGGACATTGGAAGGCCAGTAAGGGAAGAAGGTCCGAGCTTCCCAGAGGACAGTCTCTTTATTCATGTTGGGTGGTTCACTGCTGCTGCTCTGCTAATAACACCTGAGGTACCAGAGGTTGTAATACACAGTGATGTGGGTGTTCCCAAGTCCAGGAAAGAGATGCAGTGGGAGCTGATCAAAGACTGTAAACAAGCCTGTTTTGGTGTGGTAACTGCAGTATGGTGGGCAGTCTGTTTTTTCCTTTTTTAAAAGAAAGAAGGAATCTGAATCTACCAGCAGCATCAGCATTCTCTACTGAATGTGAACAACCATTATATGTGTTATTTAAAACTGGGGACACTCTGAGAGCTAAGGGGGTCAACAGTGTCTCTATAATATATTTCTGAGATAGTTTCATCATCAGTGTATTTTTATTTCATTTTTATTTGTTAAAGTAGTAATCAGGTGAGTAAAAAAATTGCCCCTTTTTTCACAAGTGACCAGTCACTAATAAAAACAGACACTACATACACAGAATATAGAGGATAATGTATGGCTTTTGGGTAATAACCATGCTGTAAACACTTTGAGAGCTTGCCATGACATCACTGTAAACCTCGAGAGCGCAGCTCGAGAGGTTTTCAGATGTCATGCCAACCTCGAGAAGCGTTTTCAGCGCGGTTGTTAACCAAAGACCATACATTATACTTTATAGTGTATGGGTTACCAAGACTGTGTAATCATGGATTGAATCACTTTACTTTACTGAATTACTTTACGGAACACTGGTTGTTGCGAGCATTCAGTTTTGTTAGACTATTGATTGTTGTGAGCATTCCGTTTTGTTATACCATTGATATGATATACTCAAGAAGGGTTAACAACAGAATGATGTCATAACAGTGGCATAACAAGGTTGTAATCTGCTTGATTTCAGTTAATAATAAGGGCTTCCCATACATTATATAGAGGATAATGTATGGTCATCGATGGTTAACCGGTTTATAATTACTGGTCTCCGTTTTCTCCCATTGTCAAAACCGTGTGTTAAATGCCATAACACCTGAGTAGGTGTTACGGCATTCATGCGCTCCCTTTGAACAACAAAGCGCTCGAGACAAGTAATTAAACATAGCGCGACGTTCAAATTGTCCCTGTCACTTCAACCTCCACTGACTGAAAAAAAACACTTACTTCTCAGGCGTCACCTCCATCCCAGATAGCCTCCAGCAGCCTCACATCACCTATAAGTTGAAAAAAAAAATGTTAAGCCGATTCCAAACAGCGGACGAAACAGAAAGGCAAAAGTTTGTTGAAGAGCAGGAAAACCGCAACACAATCCGGAAAACAAAAAGCGACCTCAGACTTTTCATAACCTACTTGTCTGAGGTAGGAGAGCCACAACATTTCGAAACTCTTGACATCCTAAAATTAGATAAACTACTAGCTAATTTCCTCTACGTATTAAAAAAACAAGACGGTTCAGAATATGAGCCAGGAACCATACGAGGGATACTAGCGAGTATCGAGAGGCATTTATCCTCACACAAGTACCCTGACAGCATATTTGTCGACACAAAAAAACCCCTAGCAGCCAAACAAAAGCAACTAAAAAAGGCTGGTAAAGGAAACCGTCCAAATAAAGCCCAAGCATTAACTGAAGAAGA
Source organism: Neoceratodus forsteri (assembly GCA_016271365.2). NCBI lineage: Eukaryota > Metazoa > Chordata > Ceratodontiformes > Ceratodontidae > Neoceratodus > Neoceratodus forsteri. Next base: position 1,409,035,955 of record CM028131.1, on the reverse strand, counting down.
TGTTGAACTACTGTATAAATCCAAAACACTAAACATGACCACACCAACTGGGCTGCTAAATTTCCTCTTCTTTAATCTGGGCATCCACTTCGCTCTCCGAACAAAAGAACACTACAACCTACAGTGGGGAGACATAGGGGAGAGCACAGACACAAATGGAAACATCTTCCTGGAGTATTGTGAGCGCCAGACAAAAACCAGAACTTGAGAAAACCCACGTGATGTCCGCCCAATAAATCCCCGAATTTATAAAAATACACAGAACCCAGACAGAGACACCATTGAAGCATACCACATCTATAAATCACAGAGGCCACCTGAAATGCTCAAACCTGGTGCTCCCTTTTACATAGCACCCAACAGCAACAGAAAAGATTCATCCCTCTGGTTCTGTAACATGAACATGGGGATTAATAAACTAAGAACAATGATGCATACAATGAAAATGCACTCTGGCATACCTCACAGCAAAGGAATTACCAACCACAGCACAAGAAAGACCACCATACAACGCCTGGTAGATCACAATATCCCACCGACTGACGTGCAGCAGATATCAGGCCACCGCAATGTACAGTCAATAAACAATTACTCCAGCCTCTCCGAATGAAAGCAGCATGAAATCAGCAACCTCTTAACTTACTCAGATCACCAGCTCCCTTCTACTTCAAAATATTCACACGAACAGCAACAGAGATCTCCACACCTCAGTACCCAGCAAGACGAAATGGCGTCTGGAGACATGCAGGCAATGTTTGGGACCGGCTGCATTTTCCACAGTCCTGTGACAATAAATATCTACAACTCCAACCAAAAACCTCAAAGCAGGAAAAGAGTCAGTCATCAAAGATTCAGACACCTCCGATTAAGGTATTTTCTTGTATTCAGACCCCCGAAAAACGCAAATATTTAACTTTTTTTCTCTCGACCTAACTTATGCAGTTAACACTTTAACGATGATCCCTAATTCTCTCCCTTTCAACCCTAACCTTTCCTCTGCAGGTCAAACGAAAATACCATTCAAACAGGAAATGATACAGAAGAATCTCCATAGTGGACTTCTAACACTTGTGGCCAGTTTATTTTATTAACAGTTAAAATTACTAAAGTTAATATTCAACCACAGTTCTGTTTTCCTCACACAAATAAAAGGTTTCATCTGCAAGGTAAGCCTCCACGTCTTTTTTTTTTTTTTGGAGAAAATGGAGCCCTTCAATTATATAAAATAAAATAAAATATGGGGAGAAGTGTGTCAGACTCGAATTTAACACACACCCTCGTTGTTGGATGGCATTCATAAACCCCTCGGAGTTTATGTGCCATCCAACAACTCAGTGTAATGTTAGATCTCATGTATCTGCTCCCATACTTTATCCTATATGTTAACCATTGAGAGGTTACCAAAGCGACCATGTAAACCTAAAGGCAGCTCAGAGTTTAGGTCGCCATAGCAACTCTCAGATTGGTTAATATAAGAGATAATGTATGAGACCTATCTGTAACAAGTTTGTAAACTCTTTGAGAGGTCGTCATGGCGATGACTAGAAGCTCGAGAGGTTTCATCGCCATGACGAACTCGAGAAGAGTTTACAAACTTGTTACAGATAGGGTCCTATACATTATCTTTTATAGCATATGGACCCTTTTCGGCTAATTTTGGTACCAAAAGACATAAAACGCGGCGGATCTGACTCCAAACACCAAGCAACTACTGTGATTCATGTAGAATTGAGATTTTTACTCATGGATCATGAAGTTTCCATCTGTCAGGAAATCGGAGGCAGTTGAAAAACATTACGCAGGGCATAAGTTCAGCAAAAAGTCCCGTTTGAATAAATCTTTATCTGTTAGTACGCTCCCTACAGAAAACAGAAGCTGACACTGTATTTTTTATAGCTGGGCTCCCACTTTGAATTTACCACTCGGATAAATGGCAAATGTTGAGAGGTAAAGCTTGACAACGTGGCTCACGCTTTTGGAATACAAGCAAGGTTCTAAGCTGTTATGCTGCAGTAGCTACGTACCTGGTGCAGCATAACCACAAGCTACTGCAGCATAACATTTTAGCTGGTATGGATTTTTATGCTTAACAGCATTCTACGATACATTATAAAACGGTTAACCATCGATGTACCATACATTAGCTTTTATAGTGTATGGTACCAGTTCCTTTTGTTAGAAAAGAAAGCAGTTCCTTACTGCTGTTTTTTCATGTCCCCACTGCTCTGCCCTCACTGCCGCGGCTGTTACAAGGCCATCCGATCCAGCTGCGCGCATGCCCTGACTATTCCCGGTTGTTAACCCATCGATGGGACGTACCCTCGATGGGTTAACAACATTGTGACGTCACATCGATGGTAAAATGTTGTTATAAAAAGGTAGATTTCTGCCTATAACAACGTTCTACCATACATTATAAAATAATAACATTAACACTGGTATGAGGTGCAAACTGATTGATCAGCCAAAGTTTTCATAGGCTTATTCTTAAACTTTAGGAGTTTGTTGCAATTAGAAACATCATCAGGTAGCTTTATTATAAAAAGTGACGGAAGTAAACATTGATGAATTCTGACCCTGGGTGGAGGTGAAAAAAATAATTTTAAACATAAATATTTTTTGTGAAATCTAGTTCTATGTGAGTTGATAGCTCTTGCAAAGTAATAGGACAAACAGGCAGGCATTAGACTATGCACAATTTTATGCACAAATACAGTTGAATGTTAATTGAATCTGTTTTCAAGGGAGAAACAACCCATAGTCCGTTTTCTCTTAGATGTTTTTAAAGCAGCTTTTATGAATAATTTTAAAATTTATGACTCAAGTCATTAAAGATGGTGACCATTAGCAGTTTTTTAAAATCCCTACCCTTGGGCTTACTTTATTTTTGCCGTAAAGCTTTTTATCATCCATATGCAGAATGGGCAGCTTATTAGCCCTGTCCCCATGAGTCGCAGCTGTCCCTTACCTCCACCAGCCAGGGGTCCTGTTTCCCCAGGGAATTACCCCAGTGGCCGGGCCAAGGGGGGGGGGAGTGCCATTCACTCTCCCTGGAGAACACATCCAGATTGCCCCCGACTGGGCGGCAGAGCGGGCCACAACAGCAAGGGCAGGGCTTCAGTTAGCCCCTCCCCATGTTTTCCTCCTCCCCATTGCTGGGGCACACATGCGCTGCAGAAAGGGAAAAAGGGAAATTGTTTAACCAGGAAAGGCACGCTAAGCCGGAGCTTGTTTCCAGGTGTGACCTGGGAGCACAAGGAACTTAAGTGACTTACTCAGGGTCACACAGTATGCAAGTGGAAGCTGTGGGATTCAAACCCAGGTCTGGTCTGCTGGATGTCACCAGATTTGCAGCTCAGAGCCTTAGACCACTGCGCTATACTGCCTCCTGCAGTCCTGCAGCTTCCTCCGTGTCACTCCCAGACCTGTCCTACCACTAGCCCTCCACCTGGTGGCAATCACATGGTGGAGCTGGCAACCCTCCCTCCTTCCCTGGGGGAGGAGAGCAGCCTGTCGGATACTCCATCCTCTCCCCCCTGGCTGTCCCCCAGCAACCCAAGATCGCTACCGATCCTGGGTCGCCAGCATGGTGGGTGGTAGCACTAGCACCATGCCACTGATCGGGCTCCTTGCACTTACTTTTTGACTTTACATAATTTATTTATTTATTTTATTTGTTAACCAGGTAAGAACCCTACATAGTGGATTCATACTGTGGATACATTAGGAGGGTGCTAGCATGCATTTCTGATGGTAAACTGCAAAGCAATATACCAGAATGTTTAGTTTTTTCATAGTAGATCCAGAGAGCAGTTACTTTTAAAAGTGTTAAAACCCCATGTCTCAGTTAAGGAGTAAACTGCAGTGCAAAGAAAAATGGGCATTTATTACGTCTAGCGCATCTGCCCGGTTATCAAAAATAAATAAATATACAGTATGGATGCTTTTTGCCAGAAATACATTTTTACTAGAAAACTATATAATGACATTTTTTTCTGCTACTAAATACAGTACTGCTCCTTTAATCTGTTAAATCAATCATTTCCCTACTTTCTGTAGTAACTTTGTATTGCTTTTGTGCTACAATGTGTTGATTTATTTGACTGCATTTTGCGCTTAAATTTACACTTCATCATCTTGCAGTTTTGCACCTTGTAAGTTGTTTATTTTTAATTTTTGAAAGGTGTCCCCCTCCATATCTTTCATAAACTAGCATATGCTTAGTGCTCTGAGCCCTGGGAGGGTACCATGTAAAACTTCTGCTACTTCTACCACATTTTGTTCCATGTCTACCCCACACTTCTTTGTCTACCACAAAACCACCTCAGATTTTATTTTCCGGCAAGCTATAAACTCACAGCCAAGATACTTCCTGGCAAACATCCCATGGACCTCAGTTTGCTTTGCAGTCACCGTGGTTCCCACTTTCTGTTGCACAACTACCCCGAGCATTTGCCCCATAATCAGTTCTTATCTCTTGTTCTATCCCAACCCACCTGTACCCCACTGACTATCCTGCAATTGCCCCACAATGCACATTCTGTCCACGACCTCTCCACTGCAAAATTTCTGCTCCACAGTCTCCTGGGTATTATTTTTTGCCTTATAGTTGTCCTGTTTAATTCTCCATGACCATCTATTTTAGCCATACAACTACCACAGACTACACATGTTGCCCCATTACAACCTCATAATCAAATACCTGCATAGCAATTGTCTCAAAGGCTACTCTCGTCTTCATAACCAACCCTATCCCAATTCCTGCCTTTCAGCTACAGAACCCCAGTGTTTACCCCATAACCAATCCACACCTCATTTTCTACCCCTCAGTCATGCATTATATGATTATAATGACATCATTACATTTATTCATGAAGTATAGTGCACAGTTGATTCATTTCTCATTACACATATATTGCTAGACCTTATTTGAAAGTGATAACTGGAGTCAAGGCATATGATGTGTTTGGGGAGAAAGGAGGGAATTATTTAACCAGGAAAGATGCATTAAGCCAGAACTTGTTTCCAGGTGCGACGTGGGAACACAAGGAAATTAAGTGACTTGCCCAGGGTCACACAGTATGCAAGTGGGGGCTGATGGGAATCAAACCCAGGTCTCCAGGTTTGCAGCTCAGTGCCCTTAACCACTATGCTATACTGCTGGTCCAGTTAGGATTTTCTCTACATATATATATATATATATATTATATATTATATATAATGTATTTGTGTATATATCTATACATATATATGGGTTAAGGTATGGCAGGTTGCAGAGAGGGACCAGAGAACATTTTATAACTCTGCTTTTCAACTACTTTGAAACAACACCTGAATCAAGAACAGCTGACACCTCAGTGGTGAAAGAAAAAAAAAAAAAGGATAAGCTGGTAGGATAAGGCTTCTGTATTCTGAAGGTTGGATGTACTGTGCTGGCAATATTTATAGAAGATGCCGCCAGACTTTCCTCCTGGTTATCTAAGATGCTGAGAACTTGTAATGAACACTGAACGTACAAGGTCTCTGTTTTCCTGACAGACAGCACATCTAGGGAATTGTTGGACTAACAGCAAATGCAACGTCAGTGTCATGTGTGTTTGCCTTCCAAGTTGGTAAAAAAAAGAAAGTTAATCAAAGTACCATTCAGCTTGTATTTTATCTACCAATTAATCACATAGTATGCCATGTCATCAGTGGGCTATGCTAAGCTGCCGGGCCAGATAACAATGTTATGTAAATGTCCCTGAATAGCCAGCTTTACTCCATTGTGTCACGGCTAACATTAGACATTAACTCCAGGGTTTTTAAACTCTCTATTTAAACCTTGCAGTTATGACTTTAACCAGAACAATCTGGCGCATCCATTAACTGCAAGCAAATTTAAAGCTGTATCTTCTTAAGGTTAGACTAGAGATGTTGCTTTTAATTGGGGCAGTCACTGGCATATTCTGACACCTCACAGTCATTTTGAGCAACTATACACTCATGAAATGCCCACGTACCTACAGAATTAATGTGTTGTACGGAACAATGTCTGTTATATGCCTCACATTAATCAGGGGGCTTTTTAAAAATCAATAAGGGAGCAGGCTAGTCTGAAGTCTGAATAAAAAGCACCATTTCTGCTTACAAGAAGCTAAACACAAATCATTAAGGCTTTTTTTGAGCCTTTTGTTTTTTTGTGAGAGGATCGTTATTTTATTAAAACGTGGCAGAGCAGCCTGACTCTTCACTGCAGTTGGCATTTCAGGCACTCCGATGTCCTTGACGTGTTACGTAATGTAGTGCCATGCCATACAGTTCATTGGGGGAGAGGATAGTATTGTTTGCTTAGTTTAAAATATTGAAACATTTAAATTTCTGCTTAACTACTGCTCCAGTTTATGTAAGCACCAGCCTGTTAAATTAGCAGTGGTATGAGTCGTTGTTTGAAAAAGGGAAAACCGTTACCATCAACAGGTGCTTCGAATGGGGGGGGGGGGCAGAGTACCCCTCTGTGCTGATGGTGTAAAGAATTCAGTGAACCCACTGCTGTTCTTTCTTTTCTGAGATCACATGTTTGCACTGCACGTAGTTTGAAATCACACATTTTCTTTCTGTGGAAGCAGTCTAGATTCATGTTTTTTATCAGAACTGCAGTGCTGCTTCAGCATCACAGTGGGAGCCAGTTAGGTCAGCGCGACATCTCTTGTGATGAAGTTACAGTGCTCGAGAGGTACGTATAAACACAGTGGTTCATAGCAGTTGGCTTAAGGGCCACCCATGGTGCTGTTTTGCCAAAATAATACTAAGTAGTCTTATCTACTAGAAAGACTTTCTCGGCACCAGGACTCCTATTAAGCCTGAGAGTCTTTTCCCTATGAGGGGCTGTATTTTTGATTGGGAAAGCCAGAGCACCCAACTCTTGACTGCCATGGTTTGGCCAATATCCACTACTCACCTTCACGGATGTCTTTTTACTAAGCTGAAAATACTTCACTGATTTTGTTTCAGACTTATCAGTGCTGCTGCAGGTTAAGTTAAAGCAGCACTATAAAATATTCCAGACCCAACATCTCATGGATTTCAGTTTTATGTGGTGGTAAAATTTTCTAGTTCCATCAAAATCTGAGTATTTTATAAATATTTTAATGTAGTTTTTTCTCGAGGAAAGACATGGCCACCACATTTGACTTATGACTAGCATTGCAGAACTGAAAAAGGATTAGGACTGAGAAAATAGTGAAAATGATTGGTGCACAGCATAGGAGATATCTGGAAAAGTAGATTTGACAGTATGTTAATATTCTTACTTATTGTAGCTCAAACTAGCTTTTGGGAAAACAATTCCATTGCACTGCTACTTTAAATGTAAATTGGACTCTGTTTCAGTTAATTTACATGGTCAATAAAAATAAATATATTTAAGCCTCAGTCCCCATTTTTATATATCTAACTGCTTACTGACTTTTTTTAATCTATTTTTGCTCCTCCTCTGTGCAGGCCTGTACCCTCACCAGACCAACCCTCCCAACCCCGTCACCCGACATCTCATGGATGTACTGGCTTCCTCCACAGTCTGCCCCACTGCTTCCCCCCTGTGGGTAGGGGGTGGTGGTGGCTTGATTCCAACTGCTGCACACAGATCCTGTTCTTGGGAGGGCAGCCACGTCACCACTGCAGGGCCTGCAGAGGATCTTTCTTCCCCTTCCCTCCGAGATGCAAGCACACACATGCAAGTGTGTACTGTACATCATCCACTGGTGTCTCCTCACCCACTAAGCCATTCTAGAGTGCACTGCCATCCGTGGTCACCCAGATGGCAGTCATACACCCAAGCAGGTGAAGGGAGTGTCCTCTGGGATGCTCGATTTTCCTCCCCTGATGATGTGGACTTGCTTCTGAACCAAAGTTGCCAGCATCATGAGCGGTTGCGTTACCGCTGCGCTGATGGGCTGCCTCACATTGCTAAACCAGGGTGGGTTATAACCCTGTTTCCTTCTCCCATCTACCCCATCCAGTTCTATACATTCTGAAAAATGATTTTTCAAAGCACAGTGGGAGGTGTCATCTACACATGTACGCAGATGACACCATACTTTGCTACAGTGCAGTGAGAATATCTGAGATTAAGTAAGTACTCCAATCTGATTTAAACACAGTCTGCTCCTTGTTCACAGTCTAACAGACAAAGAAACTCGGCACAAAAGCACTGAGGCAAGGGTTGCCCATAAAGGGCATTGGCTACAATGCCAGGTTTCAAAGAAATACAAAACCACACATACTCAATAATAAAAAGCATCATGGAAAGGATATGACATCACTATAAAGGAATATCAATCAAGACTGACATGCAGATGACACTGTTCTAAACTCTTTCATGGTGATTTGCATATACTTCCCATGATGCTTTACATTATTAGGGCATGTGTGATTTTGTATTTATTTGAAACCTGGCTTTGTTGAAAGGAAACCTTTGCCTCAGTGCTTTTGTGCTGAGGTTCTTTATCTGTTAGATTGCTTTCCTATTTTGTGCTCACCAAGGCCCCAAACCATAAGACCATCAAAGGGCCGGTTTGTCCTTCCTCTGAGTTAAGATACAGATGAGGCATGCTGAGAAATTCTGAGAAGGATGAAATGTGTTTGTGTCAGGCTGAACCCCTAACAGGGCTAATATATAACTCACTACAGTCGGTGGTAGTTCCAACAGATTTGAGGATAGTAGACGTCGTTCTGCTCAAAAAAAAAGGGGAGAGAGGAACTGGGAAATTTTACTGGCCCATCACTCTTTCCTTGATTGTGGGTAAACAGATGGAGGCCCTAGTCAAAGAGGACCTAGTGGACTGCCTGGAGGGAAGTAGGCTCCACGAAAGTAAGCAGTACAGGTTCATGTTAGGAAGATCTTGCTAGACCCTTGCCAAACCATCCTGTTGACATTCCTTGACTGAGTAACAAGGGCGGTGAATAAGGGACAAGCACTAGATTTACTCTACTTCGGCAAGGCATTCAACTCAGTGCCACACAGAAGGTTGCTGAAGAAGTTAGAGGATCTGGGAGCAGCAGTGGACCTAGGCAGATGAGTGGAATGTTGGTTGGGGGGGAGACAGCAGATGGTGATGGAGAAGGTGGCTGAGCCATGGAACAGTGTACCTGCTGAGGTGGTAGTTGCAGAAACCATTAATGGGTTCAAGCTCAACTTGGACATAGAAAGGAGCTTAATTAATTCTCTGGGTGGCAGCAGTTCGGGGGGGGGGCGGTGAGGGCGAAAATCACATCTAGACAGTAGGTCACAGCATAGTATAAAGGTAAAACAGGGCAGACTGGTTGGACCGGTGGTCTTTTTCTGCTGACATTATCTGTATTTCTATGTTTCTGTTTTCAGCCTTAGCAGGGTGTGTAAGAGGCCACTTGGCACTACACACTCCTGCTTGAAGCAGGATTAGTCTAAATTCTGTCATGACGATTTGAATATTCTTCCCATGATGCTTTGCATTATTGGGATTGTGTGATTTTGTACTTCTATTGGTTCATCAACAACTGTCCGATCTTTAATGCAACCAAAACTAAGTTTGTGGTGTTTGGATCCCAGAACTTGTTAACTCGTTCAGCTGATTGACTTGCAGCCATAACTTGAGGCAGCAAAACTACTGAGCAAGTCAAATTATTCAGACATCTAGGAATTTGGTTCATGTACCACTTACATACAGTAGGCACATTGATCGCATCTTATCACTCACAGGAGTGAAGCTCAGTTTTCTCTACATTTATTTATTTAGCTTTTGTTAACCAGGTAAGTACACTAGACAAACACATGCCTATTTTCAGGTACGACCCGGGAGAGTACAGGAAATCAAAGAACATACAGAGTACAAATTGAAGCAAGTAGGGCCGATGCACTGATGTCAGGAGAAGCATAACATACATAGTAAGATATCTCAGGTTACAACAGTAAGCACAGTCAGTGTAATAAGGTACATGTCTAAATGCTGCCTCTGTGCTGAAGAAAGAAAGCAGGTAGTCTTCCACTTCCTGCTCTCTTCCATTGACTATGGAGACATCACATACCGTTGTGCAGACAAAACCTCTCTGCTGCCTCAGGATCATTCCTGCAGCCAGTTGTGCAGGTTCATCCTTGCCTGTGGGTGGTCTACCTATCACTGTCTGCACGACCAGCTTAACTGGTCAGGTCCCTCAATCAGGTGTGACTACCACTGGCTTTCTTTGTTGTACGACTGCACAAGGAAAAGCCTCTTATTATCCCCTCCCTAGCCCACCTCACAAAGTCAAGCAGTGCCTCACTCAGCAGCAGTAGCAGCACCAGTTACCTTCTCAATTCTCTGGATTAAGCGTGGACTTCATAGAAAGACCTTTGCATTTGCAGCACCAGACACCTGGAACAAACTCCCTCTCCAGCTGAGGAATGTTTCTTTCTTGCGAGTGTTCAAGTCCAGTCTTTCCAGCTGCCTAAGAATCCCCTGTATTTGTTTTGGTGCAGTATCTCCCTCCCTCTGACAGTGATCGTACTGCATAATGATGCTCTTGCTCATTATTTGCTGAAGCCCCACTTTGTTAGCTGCTTTGACTACTTTTTGGATGTACTTACCAAAACAGTTTTTTTTTCTGTGTTTATTTTAGCTTGTATGTAATTATTCCTGCTGGAATATGTTAACCTGTTGACTGCAGCTGTCCTCCCTGGGACCCCAATAAAAAACAGATGCTGCATCTCATGGGGTTATTCTGGTTGGAGTAAATCAGTCAATAAATAATTCAATAATGCTGTTTGTTAGAGATGGACGAGTCCCATTTTAGAATACTGAGCAAGTATTCATACTCGGTACCCCAGATACTCGGCTATTGTTATTCGCTACTCAGACAAAATAGAAAAAAACTCTGTTCCCTCCCCAGGTAATCAGGGCTAGTCCCACGGCCACTCCTTACCCAACCTAGGCATCTTTCACCCAGCTGTGGCCAACCCCTCACCTACCCTTGTCATCTCTCAGCCAGCTGTGGCCACCCCTCACTTACCCTAGTCATCTCTCAGCCAGCTGTGGCCACCCCTCACCCACCCTAGTCATCTCTCACCCAGCTGTGGCCACCCCTCACCTACCCTAGTCATCTCTCACCCAGTTGTGGCCACCCGACACCCACCCTAGTCATCTGTCACCCAGCTGTGGCCAACCCTCACCCACCCTAGTCATCTCTCACCCAGCTGTGGCCACCCCTTACCTACCCTAGTCATCTCTCAGCCAGCTGTGGCCACCCCTCACCCACCCTAGTCATCTCTCACCCAGCTGTGGCCACCCCTCACCTACCCTAGTAATCTCTCACCCAGTTGTGGCCACCTCACACCCACCCTAGTCATCTCTCACCCAGCTGTGGCCAACCGTCACCCACCCTAGTCATCTGTCACCCCAGCTGTGGCCACCCCTCACACACCCTATTCATCTCTCACCCAGCTGTAGCCACCCCTCACCCACCCTAGTCATCTCTCACCCAGGTCCTTTTGCTAGCTTCTGGCATTGTGCCAGAAGCTGACGCTATCAGTATGCTCAACCTCCCCTCCCCCCACCTGACCTCCCCAATCCCCAGAATTACATAATTACATTTTTTTAATGGTATCCACCCCTTCTGACCCTCAGACCAGAATTTGGGGAGGACAATAGTAGCAAAGCCAGGTTAGCCCAGTGCCCCCCCCCCACACGCACACTGCATGCTAGTTTCTCCTATTTTTCCTTTAGCTGAATAGACCAAGTTCAAGGAGTGCATGACCAGGAGGGAGGAAGGGTGTGAAGCATTGTGCATCACTGATGTGCCACATTACGGTGGTGGCGGTGGTTGACAAAGAATGTAAAGCAATTAGCCATAAGCAGCTGTTTTTTTGAATGTGATGAGTATCCAGTAGCTGTCATTATATATGAGATGTCACACTCAGCTGACAGTGATGTCGGCAGCTGTAACTGGTTAAAAGGGCTGTCACTCGGTTATGGAGCCCGCTCCCTGATAAAGGTCCGTGACTGAAATGCTGGGGTGGCTGTCAGTGCCTAGTGCTAAGTGCGGTTACCTTTGGCTAATAAAGCTCTTTGGAATGTTTCCAGCTTATAAACTGTAATTCTTTCAAGACTCCCAGCGGGTGTGCTGTATTTATGGGCACAGGACGAGCTGTGGACACCTGGGGAGGGAATAGCAGTTTTTTTTCTGTTTTCATATTCCCAAAAAGTGTAGTTGAATGCCCCCGAACAGGCATCAGTACTTGGTACTCAGATAGGAGTGCCTCGTACCATATTGTACGTGGTATTCAGGAATTAATATTTGGGTCGTGCACACCCCTGTTGTCTGTTGCCTCAGTCTACAGTCACATACCGCAATGCTACATTATTTTTCTTTTATTTATGTATTTTATTTTATCATTTTTAGCCAGGAAAGAAATATGAAGCCAAGGCTTGTTTCCAGATGTGTCCAGGGAGCACAGGGAAGTTAAGTGATTTGCTCATGGTTACACAGCATGCAGGTGATGGCTGTGGGATTCAAACTCAGTTCTCCAGGTTTGCAGCTCAATGATCTTAACTACTACACTATACTGCCTCCCACTATAGTTAAGTTTAGGAGAAAAATGATAGTAGTATTCAGTTTTGTCCATTTACATTGTATGTTGCTCAAACGAACATGTGAAAAGTAGGACAGAAGGGTTGTCACCCATCGGGACAGATGACCCACCTTTCAGTGATTATACTTTGTTACATTTGTCTCCCTTAAATAGTTTCTATAGACACTGTAAACGTGCCATCCTTTGCCCAGCTACCCCACAAACACACTTGATGATTTGTAAGTATTCAGGTGTGGCCAGGGGTTGAACAGTTACCGTGAGTTACAGTAATCTTACCCCTCAGGGGCATGAGGCTTGAGGTGCAGCTGAGTGCCTTTTACCCCATGGGTTAGAGTAACAATGGTGAACCGGCCCGTTAGCACAGCGTGAGTGTTACTGTTCATGACGCAGATCACCCAAGCAGGGCTCTCATCAATGTGGGTACCCGTGTCCTTTACGCACATTTTGGGCCTTGGGATGCTCCAAGATTTCAGTAACAGGTCCCACAGACATTTGCACTTCAAGGCCCAGGAGTCCCACAGCTGCAGCTTTAAAAACAGCATGCCATGAAATTTTCCCTACCAGCAGCTCTGTTGTGCAGTGTTGGGAGGAAAGGCGTGTTGGCGAGTGATCCTCAGAACTGAAACTGGAGAGGGAGCAGAAGAGAAGGGACGTGAAGTATGTAATCTGCACACTTCATGCCCCTTCTCTTCTGTTGTCGCTCTGATTTCAGTACTGTGAATAACTCACCAACACGTCTCTCCTCCCAACACTGTACAACAGAGCTGCTGGAAGGGACAATTTCATGGAAGTTTTTATCTTAAAGCAGTAGCTGTGGGACTTTGCAGTCAGGCTTATATACATTTTAATGGGGACCGCAACAATTTCAGAGGGACTCCCAAATTATAGCTGAGGATCCCATTTTTTTTTTTTTTTTTCAGAAAGTCCAAGACACCCCCAAACAAATAATCCTACTGAGAGCCCTGCCGGGTTCGGGAACAAGCTTGGGTCGTTGTGGGCTGGCAGGGGGAGGGATGATTTAGTGTCTCAGGGGAGTTCTCCTCCCTCGGGTTGGGGGGGTACACAGTGTCTTGCTGCTTTCCACTGGGCTGAGGCAAGGTGTTAGCATAAGTGAACCCTTACTTCAGGGAAGGGCCTGCAATTGTAGGCCATGCATGCATGTGCACCACTGTACGTAGGTGTGTGCAGCATTACACAATGGTGCTCGGGGAGAACAACAGACGAAACACAGCCCAAGTCTGATCTGGCAGCCCCAAAGACCACTGCCGACCAACATGGCAGGCCATTTACCACCACATGTGGTCCTGGGTAAGTGGTGGCAGCTGGTAAATCAATGAGCAGGTCATTGATGGTGCTGGGGGGTGCTGTAGGGCCAGGGGTCAGAGACGCAAAAACACAAGATTGAAAAAAACAAAGGATTAACAAAGGTAACCCAACCCCTGGAGTACCTTAATGCTATCATTTAATGAAATTTACTTTTCTAATTTATATTTTTTTGCATGTGGAGTTTCAGGTGCTTAACGTAACCCTTTACAATTGAAGCCTGCCAATCAGAATGTTACATTTCTGGTGATTGTTTTATAAATAAAAATTAATTTACTTTTGCATACACAGTGATATAGTCCCGAGGGTCAGGTTGTAATTTAGGGTCATTGAGGCAGTACCAATGATAATCGTCCATCTTCCAGACGTTGGAAGGAATCCACAGCAGGGGACTGATTACGTAGAGCATGGCTGGTGTATTACAGCTTATTAAATGCATTTGCAGATCAACAATTCTGGTTGGACAGTGAGATCAGCAATATTGCAAATCTTCTTATAATTCGGCTAATCCATAACATGCCGACAATTAGCAAATCCCCTCTTTGCAACTAAGACATAACTTGGGATATTTATATGCAGAGTAGCAGTCCATTGGCATCATCCAACCTTTAGAGGGCTGGAAGAAATTCATCCCGGCCTCTGAGATACATAATATGAAGATGTCATCACATTTGATCCTACAGCATATTGTATAAGTTTATCGAGACAGTCAAGATGTCTGTTACGGATATATGAGAGTTTCCATATTCATTTTTTTATTTGTTTTTTATCCTCCTGGTCTCCTTGGTGGCCCCCCTCCCCAGCCCCATCACTTGGCTCCTCTGTGACTTACCTTTGCCATGTCCTCTGCCACAGGATCATGGCTGTGCTCGGCCACTGGTGTGGAGCCTACAGGGGGCCGATCTTCATCCTGCCACTGAGGGTATTTTCCACCTGTTTTTCTGCCTGTGTTCCCCTCCCTATTGCTGGGCATGACACATCATTGTGCATATGTGAAGGTGTATGCACGCTGCAGGGTCTAGCAGCACCCTCCCTTCATTGGCATCCCTGACCCATTCTGCTCTCACCTGCACGCAGCCATTTGGCAGGACTGCCAAGCCGCTCTCCCTGGGAGAGGAGAGCTGTCCTCTGGACACTCGATCCTCTCCTCCACACCAGCCAACCCCAGGCAACCCGCTCACATTGTGAGCATGGGTCACCAGCATGGCAGGAGGTAAGGCACTGATACCTCAGTCCTCCACACCACTGGGCCGGCTCATTTTTTTTTTTTTTTTTTTTTTACTTTCTGTTTATAACTCCTCCCACACTGACCTGCCCACTTCTGCCTGGCTCCAGCCCCAGCCTCATCATCTGTCTTCCCTGGGACTTAACCTGTACCTCATTCTGTCCCCATAGCTTACTCCCCATGGTGGGGCTCTGGTTTTCAGGGCCTGTTCCAGGGCTCCTTGAGTCAACTTCCACCAGCCTGTGGAAGTGGGTGCCACAGTCAGTGGTGCAGAGCCTGCGGAGGGAGTCGCCCTTTATCATGCCTAGGCGGGTGTTTACTCTCACTCCCATAGGACATCAGTAAACAGAGGGCTCATGGGGATGGGAGACGCACACTATGGCATGGTATCCCCGAGCCTGACCGATGTCCACAGACTCACTTTACCTCTGTTGCACTTCTACCCAAGGTCACCTAGGTGGCAGCACTGCAGCAGAGGCAGTGACCTTCCCTCCCCAGAGGAGGGGCGCTTCCTCTGATATGATTGATTGTCCTCCTTCCTCCAGCTGGCCCCCAACTACTGTTGCTCATTCTTTAACTTAGGTCACTGGTATCATGAGCGGTAACCCTTCTGGTGCACTGACTGGCTGGCCTCCTTCACACACATTCTTGGCACAAGACAACTGCATACCAAAGGTGAGCAGTGCTGGCACCCTAACAATGCAAGTGGAGACACATTTACATCTACAAGAAGCATCCTGACTGTTGCAGTTTAATAAGGATTTGTCACCAGAAGAGCACACTGAGCTGCAAGCACCTCATTTCCAGATATGTCCTGGGAGAGTATTTGTATTTGTACCCCAGATACTGGGCAAACAAAGGAGTGCTACAAATAAAATACAAACTAAGCAAAAATAGTGCAGACAAAATATGAAAACTGTGTACAAACGTGAAAGTTAAAACAGCAGGAGTGTCATGTGCTATAAGTGATTAGTGACACTATACATGTTTAAATCCCTATACAAGGTAGCTATGGCCAGGGCCCCGTGTTCACTGCGGCAGGACCTCATGCTTGCTACGGTCAGGCTATGAGCAATTCTGCGGCAGTTCTGGGATGTGAGTTACATTCTATGGCACCTCAAATGAGCCCCAAAATAAAATCTGGATACCCAGAAAGAATGCTCAGGAAACTGCAGCCTGGGGTAGTTTGTCAGATGCACAGGCAAGGCAATCCAAAGCAATTCTGGCATCATGATTGGGATTGGATGTAGGGCATGGGGGAATTGAAAGGTTATTTTTTTTACTGCAGTCTGTTTTATTGTCCCATGGCTCCCTCCCACCTGCCCAGTGGTGGTTTACCACAGCTATGCTCCCTAGAATGTCTCCCCCTGCCTGCCCAGTTGCTTGAAGACCAGTATTGCCTGGTTTCAAAACAATGCTGCTCCAATGGCTTCCTCCCTCCCTCCCACTTACTTGAAGCCTAGTGGTGAAGGTTTGTGCTGTAACGCTGCTCTAATTGCTTCCTCCTGCTTGTGCAGTTCAACACCAGTGGTGTCGTTTATGTCAATGCCGCTTGGCTTCCTTATCATCTTCTCTGCCACTTTGTAAGGATTTACTGTGCGACTAGACAGTAGCTGGACCATTTTACATTTGACAAGGGTCCAGAAAGCCTGCGTTTTTTGTTTTTTTTTGTCTGCAATATTTACTAATACTTTTTCATTCCACAGTTCTGCTGTTGGCAAATAGAACCACTATTCCATCTCATGAAATAGACTTCCTGAAGTTCCCTCAGTGTTTGTAGAAGGCTATAATGGTCATAAGCTTCAGGGCTGAGTGCCAGTGGATTGGAAAGGGGTGGCCCGACTCACTACTGCAGCCCAGGGAGGTGGATGTATAGTGGAGCTGCCAACAACTCACTAATGCCATTTTAAGCTTGCTTACAATCATTTTAGCCATTTAGTTGGGGTTTTCAGTGGTGACGGCCATTTTTGCTGCACAAAAAAATGCTGTTTCTGTGGCACAGGCATGTTTCTGCAGCAGGACCATGTTTCTGTGGCAGTTGCTGCAGCCAAAGAATCTCAGAAAACACGGGGCCCAGGCTACGGCAAAAGTGAGTGCAGAAATCAAACTGAATTAAATGCTCAGATTACATGGCAAGGTGCTGTTATATGGTAAGGAATGCAGGGGCAAAAATATAAAAAGGGGGTAAAAATCATGCTGGGGAACTATATTTGTTGACTTATAATAAATTTAAAGTGTAAAACTGTCATTTTGCTAAACTAAACAAATTTGGAGAACCTGGGACAACAACGATCTATCGCCCAGGGGCACAGAGCTACATAAGCACAGAAGGGAGGGAACATTACAATGGGATAGAGGGGTACATATCAGCAAAGGTGAGTTTAAACTAGGTGGGGGGGGTGGCGAGTGGACAGCTAGTAGGCAGAGAACCCAGAGAGGGGAGCCCAACGAGCTTACCCCCCAGGATAACAGAGGAGGAGTCAGGGTAGGGGCATGGAGGGGGGATCCCAGGGTAAGACAAAGATGGAAACGGGGTGGAGGGTGGTCATGTTGAATGCAAGGAGCCTAGGCAGTTGAGTTGCAGGCTCTCTTGGCAGTGAGAGGGGTGGACATTGCGGCCATCACAGAAACGTGGGCTAGCCAGTACCAGGATTGGGATATGATGATCCCAGGGTATAGAACATTCAGGAAGAACAGGCCAGGACTAAAAGGAAAGGAGGGACGTGGCAGTCTATGTACGAGAAGGGATAAAGTATATAAGGGAGGAGAAGGAGGAAGACAGTACAGAGGCCCTATGGATGCAGTTTCAGGACTCGAGAGGGAGGGCACTGAGGATGGGGGTAGTATACAGACACCCAGCATAAGGGGAGGACCTGGACAGAGAGCTAGCTGAGCAAATCAGAAGGTTCTGTAGGAAGGGGAACACAGTGGTGGTGGGGGACGTCAGCCTACCTGGGATGGATTGGAGCACTCCAGTCACCACGAGCGCGAGGGAGCCGGTCATACTAGAGGCATTTCAGGACAGCTTCCTGGAACAATTGGTACATAAGCCAACTAGATTGGAGAGGACTCTGGACCTGGTACTTTCAAATGGGGAGGCTATAAGGGATCTGGGGGTGGAGGACCCTCTGGCTGGGAGTGACCACCGCTCAGTGTTGTTCACGCTCAATATGAGTAGGAAAACAGGGGGCATGGGGACCAGGGTGATTGATTTTAAAGGGGCAGACTTTAACAGGATGGGGAACATTTTGGACAAGCATCTAGCAGACATTCGTCAAGACATGGATGCTAGTCAAAAGTGGGATATTATTAAAAGAGGGCTGAAGGAGGCCACTAGGATGTGTACAAAGACATGGAGTAAGAAGGGCGGGCAAAGAGCCCAGTTGGTTGACTAAGGAGGTTATGGATGGAATAAGGGCCAAGAGAAGGGAATTTCAGAAGATGAAGAAATGGGGGGAGGGGAGGGGGGTTGACGGATGAGTATACGAAGAAGTCCAGGGAGGTTACTAGGCTGGTCAGAGTGGCCAAGGCCTCAAGAGAATTGAGACTGGCACAGCGTATCAAGGAAGGAGAGAAGGACTTCTTCAGATACGTTAGAGAAAGAAGGAAGAACAAAGACCAGATTGTGAGGATTAGGAAGGATGGAGAAGGGGGGGGGAACAGGCAAAGACATTAAATGAATACTTCTGTTTTGTGTTCAGAGGAGAAAGGGGGCAGATACCCCAAGGGGGGGTAGGGGGTGAGAGGGTGGCTGACGTTGGGATTGCAGAAGACAGGATTGTGGAGGGCTTGAGGGCACTAAGAGTGGACAAGGCACCAGGACCAGATGGCATTCACCCTAGGGTACTCGAGCTAGCGGAGATCCTGGCAGGACAACTGATTAACCTGTTCAGTACCTCCCTAGACACAAGATGCATACCACAGGACTGGGGATGGCCCATGTAGTGCCCATTCACAAGAGTGGCCCCAGGGACGAACCAGGCAACTACAGACCAGTGAGCCTCACATCAATTGTGGGGAAACTCATCGAGACAATCCTAAAGGAGAGGCTGGTGACCTTCTTGGAGGACAGTGGTTGCCAGGACGGTCATCAATATGGGTTTGTTTTGGGCAGATCCTGCCAGACAAATCCAATCGAGTATTATGACTGGGTGGCCAGGGAACTGGACAGGGGCCATGCGGTGGATGTACTATATTTGGATTTCAGCAAGGCCTTTGATTCCATGCCGCATGGGAGGCTGGGGGGGGGAAGCTGGAATACATAGGGGTGCCAGTGTAACACACTACAGCCCTTTCTTCCCATGTGAGCTGCACTACAGCAGGCTGCACATGAAACATGGAAGACATCTGTTCTCTATTGACCCCACTGTTCTTATGCTGCTTTAAAGCCTCTCTTTTCCAAAGGGCCCTGTTAAAATATGTCAGAAGGGGAAATCTCGTCGTCTTACCTTCTGTTTACTAAGACAACTCCTGAAACGCCTCATTCTTTAACTTCTCCTTATCTCTGGGAGTGTACATCCTAATCCGGGCCCTCCTTCATAAGGAGTCAATGGCAACAAAAAACAGGGTACGCTTGTCCTGCCCAGTATGAACATCTGCAGTCTGTTAAAAACATTTGATGCCCTCACTGCCTGGGTCGCAGTACACAATCCTGACATCCTGTCAGTCATCGAAACGTGGCTGTCACCATCTACCCCTGACTCGGCCATCATCCTACCAGGCTACTCACTTTTTAGACAAGACAGGCTATCTAGAAGAGGAGGTGGCTATGCCATATACCTAAAGGAGTTATTGTTGGCTCATCCACTGTCCCTCCCTGAACCAGCTATGGATATTTAGATCCTTGCTGTTAAGGTTATGCTCTGTGCACACAACAAGGCCCTCAACATTGGCTCAGTCTATATTCCCCCTGACCTCACCAAATGGGGCTTAAAACCCCTAATGAACTGCGTCATGAGTCTAAAACAAGATGCAGAAACCATCCTGTTATGTGACTTTAATGTCAACTGGCTCTTGTCAGGTGCCAGTAGGCAGAGGGGTGAGTTAACAGGCCTGAACTTTGCCCAGTTAATAACAACTCTAACCAGGACAAACTATAAGACTGGGACTAGCACACTCCTGGATTGGGTCCTAATGAATCGTCCAATGCATATCTCCCATTCTGGAGTATTGCCTGACACTATCAACGATCACTCTCCTACCCAGTGTTATTGGACTAATAAATTTATCAAGCCACCTGCCAGAACAATCACAAGCAGAGTGCTCTCCCATGGCAACCTGCAACCACTAAAGTCTCTTCTCTGGCAACAAGACTGGTCTTACATTGAAACCACCCCTGATATTGACTCAGCTGTGGAATACTTCATTGAACGCTTCATTGTAGCCTGTGACTTCTATGCCCCTTTTAGGACACGTAGGATCATTGGGCTTGATAATCCCTGGATCTCTTTCAACCTTCTGGCTCAAATGAAAGCTTGTGACCAACACTGTCAGTCAGCCTCACATACAGGCCTATAAGATGGCCAGGAATGCATGTACTAAGGCTATCCATGAGCACAAAGTGTGGTATTATAAGGACATCCTTGCCAAGACCTTGGCGAACGGGAAACAATTCTGGGGAAAACCTTTCAGAAATCACTGGGAAAGCATCCAAGCAGGCTCCAACTATGTTAAATGTTAAGGGATCTATCACTCACGACTCCGTGTTAATTGCCAACACATTTAGTTCATTCTTCACAGACCATAGCCAAATTCTGCCCCAAAATTTCTTTGAACTGCCCAGCACAGCTCCTGCATCCACCAAATCAGAAGAGGCCTTGACCCACACATGTTTCTACTTCAAAGCTATCTCGGAAAGTGAGGCCAAGACATACCTACTTAAAGTTCTAGGAGGAACTAGGACAAGCAGTGATTCCCTCAACCTAACACTTCTTACCCTAACCCTAGATGAAGTCCTGTCCCCCTTCCCACCAAGCTTCTCAATCGCTCCCTCATACTTTCACAATTCCCCCAGTTCTGGAAATCCACTCTGGTTACACCAGTTTTTAAGAGTGGGGACAGATTACTACCTGGGAATTATAGGCCAATATCTATTCTTCCCCCCGGTGTCCAAAGCACTTGAAAGGATTGTTGCCAACCAGTTTGTGGAGTACCTTGAAAAATACAACCTACAATGTGTCCAACAGCATGGTTTTTGCAAAGGGCACAGTACATCTACGGCCCTACTGGAATTCATATGTTTCATTCACCATACTTTTGATCAGGATCAACTTGTTGGTACAACCTTTATTGACCTGTCTAAAGGATTTGACACAGTCAATCACCATTTGCTGACACATCAACTTGCTGGACTTTGTATATCTTCAGACGCCCTAAAGTGGTTCACCAGCTATCTAGCAAACTGCACATAACAGGTGAGAATAGGGTCTGCCCTTTCTGCTGAACTGCCTGTCTGCTTTGGGGTTCCTCAAGGATCGATACTGGGACCCCCTTCTGTTTAGCACCTTCCTCAGTAATCTTCCATAATCCTGTTCCGAACCAGTGCTCCTCTACGTGGATGACACGCTCATTTTCCTAAAGGCTGCTGACCCTACGCTCCTTCAGGCCCAACTTCAGAAAAGTTTTACTAAAGCTGAGTTGTGGTTCACCTCTCATAAGTTGGTGCTTAATTGCAAAAAAACAGAGGTCATGCTCTTCCATGGTACCCACAGCAAGCATAAAGCCAAACAATTGGTGATTAAAAACAGTGCAAGTGTAGTCCTTGATCAGACTTAATCTTCTAAATACCTAGGAGTTACTCTGGATAGTACGCTGTCCTACTCCCACCATGTTGAGAATGTTGCCAGGGCAGTTAACATTCGCCTAGGGTCTTCTACACAGACACAAACACTACCTTACTACCAAAGCCCTCAGACTGGCTATCTAAAGTTCAGTTGTGTCTATTATTGACTATGGTTTGGTCATTTATGGTACCGCCATGGACACAACCCTATGATGGCTTGGCACAGCTCTGAATAAGGCATGCCATCTATTAACTGGTGCAGTGTATCATACTCAGACTTGTGACTTTTATGGGCAAGCAAACTGGCTTCAACCCCAGGCTTGCATTGAATATCAAGCCTGCCTTCTGGCTAAGAAGGCAGCTCTTGGTCTCCTACCACCAGGTTCCCTTCAGCTTTTCAGTCCCTTCTGGGGCACTCGTAACACACAAAGTTCTGTGAGCCAAACTTTTACTGTCCCTTGCTGTCGAACCTCACTCCGACAGTGATCCATTGCAGTTAGAACGGCTAACTTATTTAATTCCCTTCCTCCTGAGATTTTGACTACTGCAACCATGGGACCAATCAAGCGGAAGCTGCATCAATTCCTAGTTTCCAGAGCATCTTGTGACTGCTCTACCTACTCTTTGCAGACATCTAAATGCACCGGGACCTCCCTCTTTTACCACTTGCCCCAGCATAGCCATACTCTGTTGCTGTGCTATTTCACATACAGCACTTCTTTCCTTCATTCCTTTCCTGTCCCCATCCCTGACCTCTTTTCATCCTACCTCATCCCCCCTTCCTCTACCCCTCCACTTCCAGTCCCCCTTCCCTCCCGTCTGTTTCCTCACCTTGTTCTCTCCTCTACCCCCGTGGGTCTTTTTCTACATAAGCTACATTGTGGCAGCTCCTCCTTGCTCTTATTTTGCTCCTTCCACCCCCAATTGCCCCCATCCTTCTCTCCTTGTAATCCCTTCCACCCCTCTTCAGACAAGGCCACTGGGTGCACTTGACACAATAGTTTATCTTGCCATATTATTCTTTTGTTTATGTAATTACTTTCCTCATGTTGTACTACTTACTGAAGCCATTGTAATTTGTTATTCTTGTGACTTGACGTGGAGCCTCTGTAATAGAGCCCTTGGCTCAAAGATCTTTCCAATTTGTTAGATACATAAATAAACAAAGATGGTCAGTTGGCTCGTCAACTGGCTGAATGGAAGGCAGCAGAGGGTGATGGTGGTGGGGAGCTCTCATCACCAAGGGAAGTGTCAAGCAGGGTGCCACAGGGATTGGTACTGGAACCAGATCTGTTCAGGATATTCATAGCTGATATCTCACACGGAGTCCGGAGTAGGATCAGTCTGTATGCTGACGATACAAAGATGGGAGCAGTGGTAGATGACATCAAAGGGTGGAAGGGGCTGCAGGTGGACCTGACCAAACTACAGGTGTAGTCAGAAACATGGCAGCTGGGGTTCAACACCAAGAAGTGCAAGGTACTGCACTTCGGAGAGTGAAACCAGGGGAGAAGCTATGAGCTGGGAGGGGTGCAGCTGGAAAGTATAGAGGAGGAAAAGGAGCTGGGGTGGTTATACAGGCAGCATGAACAACCCTGCTCAGTGCAGGAAGGTGGCAGCAAAGGCCAATAGGATGCTAGGGTATATAGTGAGGGGAATCTCCTCCAGGAATAGGGAGGTGATCCTTCCCCTATACAGGTCCCTGGTCAGGCCTCATCTGGAGTAGTACGTGCAGTACTGGTGCCTGTTCCTGAAGAAGGATATCAGATTGTTGGAGGGGGTGCAACATAGGGTGACAAAGATGATCCAGGGATTGGAAGGAAAGTCCTGCGAGGATAGACTGGGTGAGCTGAACATGTACTCCCTGGAGGAGAGGAGGGATAGGGGGGATATAACTGAAACCTTTAAATGCCTGAAGGGGATAAATAAGGTTAATACAGAAGGGATTCTTCAGCTTAGAAGAGGGAGGGATATGAGAGGGCATCAGCTGAGGGTGGAAGGGGAAGATTCAGGAAGGAAATCAGGAGACATTTTTTCACAGAAAGGGTGGTGGACAGGTGGAATACTCTGCCTGAGGAGGTGGTTTCCTGTTGAATGGCGGGTAGCTTTAAGAGGGGTTTGGACAGGGTAAGAGGGTTGTTAAGATGAAGAGGGGGGCAGCTGCACATTCAAGCAGACTCGATAGATCGTATAGGCCTGCTTCTGCTGGCATTTTCATATGTTCATAAATGTTGCATGTACATAGATACATAGATACATAGACAGTGTCGGCAGATAAGGGCCTATGGCCCACCTAGTCTGCCCATTTGAGCTTGTAAGTTCAGTTTGTTTTCCTAGAAGTCTATTTCCCCTTACCCTGACCTCTAGAATTCCTTTATGTCTATCCCATGCATTCTTAAATCCCGTGATTGTTTCAGCTCCCACCACTTCCTCTGGCAGGGTGTTCCACTTGTCCACCACCCATTCTGTGAAGAAATTCTTCTCATGTTTCCTCTGAATCGTCCCTCCCTCCAACTTCATCCCATGCCCTCTAGTCCTGAAACATCTTTTTCGCTTAAAAATAGTGTTTTCCTGCACCCTGTTCCTCCCTGTAAGATACTTGTATGTCTCTATCATATCCCCTCTCTCCCTCAGGGAGTACATGTTCAGTTCCTTCAACCTGTCTTCATAGGACTTGTGATGCAACCCATGCACAATCTTTGTTGCCGTCCTCTGAACCTTCTCTACCCTGTCTATGTCCTTACGTAGGTATGGTCTCCAGAACTGTACACTGTACTCTAGGTGGGGCCTCACTAGTGTCTTGTATAGCGGAATTATGACCTCCCTTTTCCTGCTGGTGATGCCCCTGCCTATACATCCCAGCATCCTATTTGCTTTACCTGATGCCTTGTCACACTGTTTCCCTACCTTGAGGTCATCAGAGATGACAACCCCAAGATCCCTTTCCTGCTTGGTGCATGCTATATCCTCACCCCCAACTGATATATTGTGCCAGGGTTTTGTGCCCATATGCATTATCTTGCACTTCTTTGCATTGAATTTCAACTGCCAAACCCTTGACCATTCTTCAAGTTTCTGCAGGTCCTTCTCATTCTCTCTACACCCTCTGGTGTGTCTACTCTGTTACAGAGCTTTGTGTCATCAGCTAACAGTGAAATTCTGCCTCTAGATCCTGTGCAATATCACTGATGAAGATGTTGAATAGGACCGTCCCAGCACTGATCCCTGTGGTACCCCACTGGTCACTCTTCCCTCTGTGGGTGACAGCCATTTACCACCACCCTCTGTGTCCTGCCACCCAGCCAGTTACCTACCCACCACACTGTCCTGCCCACACCCATATTCCCAGTTTATGTAATAGTCTTCTATGTGGCACAGTGTCAAAGGCCTTGCTGAAGTCCAGATAGGCCATGTCCACTGCCCTCCTGATCCACCTCCCTAGTCACCCAGTCAAAAATTCAATGAGGTTGGTCTGACATGACCTCCCCTGGTGAAACCATGCTGCCTTGGGTCCTGTGAGTCCATTGACAACCAGATGTTCCACCAACTCTCCTTCAGTAGTGCTTCCATGATCTTTCCCACTACCGAGGTGAGGCTGACTGGTCTGTAGTTCCCTGCTTCCTCTTTGTTCCCACTTTTGTATAAGGGACTACATCTGCTGTCCTCCAGTCTTTGGGTACCTCCCTGTTTCCAGTGATTGGCTGAACAGGATAGCCAGAGGTTCAGCCACCACCTCTCTTAGTTCTTTAAGGACCCTGGGGTGCACCCCATCTGGCCCCATTGCTTTATCAGCTCTTATTACTTCCAGTTCCTTCAGGACCCTTTCTCGTGTAAAGGGACTTGTGTCCATTTCTGCACCATTCTCACCCCTTGTACTCCCTTCCTGTGAGACGCACATGGTTCCCACTGGCAGGCAAATCCTCAGTACCATTTGATTGAATCAGTGCTGACTTATTATTGAAATTGCAAAAGAGAGGGAGCAGTGAAACTTCCTTATTTTCTTAAAGGAGAATTGTGTTAAACTCGTTAAGTCATTTTTCCACATAGAAGCTGTTTCCTAAATACTGGTCTCCATTGTGCAATTGTTCCATCTTCACTGCTGTTTTAGAAAACTCAGTGTTTCTGATGTACGCATGGGGGAAGGGGTAAGTACCATTTTATAGTAGTGTGATGTACTTTATGTTTCTTTCAGCCAAAGATTTCTGTAGTAGAACAAGGATGCATTGTGCCAACAACAGAAGAGCTGAGCAAGGATATAAGCTACATCACACAGTTCTAAAATGGTCCCTATCAGCAGTGTGTAACCCAGAACCACCCACTGTGTTTCCTAAATGGCCAGTAGAGATGGTACAGTACCAGAATGTGAACCAGTATTTTAAAATTAGCTTCTACAGAAAATGCAGGCTTACCCATTAAATGCACTGTTCCTGTAAACTTCTATGTTATTTTTTTTTTGCAGTTAATGCTGTTTCTCCTTCTTTATCTGGGCCCCTATCTGGCACCAACCCTCCCAACCCTGATACGCTGGCATCTCATGGGCATACCAGCCAACTCCTGTCTTCCCCGTGGCTACTTTCTCCCTCCATGGCAGGGGTAGACCAGAGGCCGTGAAACAGATCTTCAGGCAGGAGGCACACCACGTCACCAGGTGCAGGGCCCGTGGAAGGTTGATTCCTTAATCCTGACCATGTGGTGTTTTCCCCTCTTCCTGTGTGCTTCCTGGGAGGATGGGCATGCAGTGCTGCCCAGACAGCACTGTTCATGCTTCCGCATACAGGATGACAGTAAACACTGCTCCTCCCTCCCCCAACGTTTGAGCGGCAGCAAAGATCGTGGTAAAGTACAGCTAAGTGCATTGAGTCTCCCAGTGTGTGTGGTAGACTCAGACTCGACTGGCTGGTTGCTGCCTGTGACTTCTGCTTTTCGCACTTTGGGGAAGCAAGCACCCAATCTAAGAAGAAGCCATTGTTTACGACTGTGAGAGGACCAGAGTTGTGCAGTCCTGGTGTTGGTACACATAACTACAGCTCCCTTTTTCAAGTAGTGTGTCCACTGCTTGTACCTCCAGCTCATGATCAGCAGTGCTAGATTATTTCCTTGTGGAAAAAGAAGCTGTGTATTCAATGTGTGACCATTTATTATGGCTGTGTTAAAGTCTGCTTCAGCCCAGACTGTATTATCTGATGCCCTAGCATGCTGCTGATACTGATCCCTGCAACCTTGACATTTTAATTACCCTGAACAGTTGCTGCTCTGTTTTGTAACTTTATTCCACATAGTTTAAAGCCTTCATGTATTAACTGATTTTGCTTGGTAATACCAACAAAGCTAACATCATAGTTACCCTCCAAACACAGCTTTACAGCCCAGTGGCACTGAGGGTTGAGGTGCTGGATGCCACACCTCATACCATGCTGGTGACCCGGGTTCAGGGATGGACTCTGAACATAGGGGGTTGGCAGGGGCAGGAGAGGATCAAGCATCCGGAGGACAGCTCTACTCTCCTAGAGAAGGGTGGATCGTGACTCACGCTGCACTTCCGGCTTCCAGTGGTGGCTGGGAGCTGCGCAGCAAGCAGAAGTCTCAGTGAGGATATTAAGGCAGTGGCGGATGTCCTGCGGGTGGGTATGGGAGTATGCCCGATGCACGCTGGATGGCATTGGATGTCCTCACCCCCTGGAAACAAGGAAAATGGACCCTGGCATCCGGACAGGTGAAAGTGGGTCCAGTGGTTGGCCCCATGTTCCTCAGCTGGATCCCTCTCCATCTGGTCACCGTGTGTCTCCTCCACTCCCTGGCCACCCTTCTAGATTCTAGATAGAGCACCAGAGGAGTTAGGGTGGTCCCACCCCAGGGGGCTGGGTGGTTGGTGGCAGTGGTAGGGGGCACTTACAGGAGTGGCGACTGGAGTGGGGAGGGTCTCAGGCCGGGTGGGATATGGCCGCACCGAGAGACCTCACTGGAGAGAGGTCCATGGGGCCAGTGAAGGAGCAAACCAAAAACACACAGCTTTGCTGTAACACATATTACCCTAGCATCCTAGCCCCGTGACATCAGCTGCATCTAGGGCTCGAGGTATTATAGGTGCATTTTGTCCCCAGTCAATTCCAACTGGTGGCAGCACAGAGCGGGAGAGCCCAGTGGGTTTAAATACACTACTCCCCAGATGTAGTGGCATCTGAGTGGCAGCAAAGATCACAACCGAGTGCAGCTAAGTGCATTGAGTCTCCCAGAGTCACCCGGAAGAACTGGAGCTGGGACCCGTTACTTTGTTGGGCTTCTTTGTGAATACAGTTTGGGTCCATGTTTTGATAGCTTGTTTCAAGGGTCTTTTCTGAGAGTACATGCTATTTAATATTGGTGTTTTTTTACTTATGTGATTTTAAGCATTATTGATTGTGTTGCTTTTTAGAAACACTAAGCATCCATATTGGTAATGATTTGCTTTTAGGTTTAATGCTGCCTTTTTTCATGTATTATGTTTATGCTAATTTTTAATTTTACTTATTAGATTGGATTGCACTTTTACTAACATGTGTTTCTTAATTTATTATTATTTTTTTTTACTTTCTGTTTTGCTTCAGCATCTTCTATAAATCCTCCAAAGACCCAGCTGGGGGCAGATTTTCTTGTTCCCCCACCTTAGTCTACTATTTCCTCAATGGGTAAAACAAAAATGTTTTGGGTGGCCTTTGCTACTGTTCTGTAAGAGCAATTGCTAAAAAATCAAGGTGTTTTGGGGCCAAAAAGAGGCTTGAGACATCTGGGCTTTTTTTTCTATTGACTTTTGGTATTTTTTGTATTTTTTTTTTTGTAGTGGCTGGAAATAGTAAATCCAGCCCAGGACCTCTGCAAAAGGAACTCAGTTTTTAGCATTCAAATGCTCAAAGTTTTCTCCCCAAGTGCGACCTTTTTGCGAGTTGGTCTCTTGCAGCCCGCTCCATTATTCTCAAGCTGTCTGAAACATGGCTGGAGCCAGCAATCCCAGATTCCGATATCAATCTCCCCAGTTATACTGTCTTCAGATCCGATAGAAATAGGCATGGGGTGGTGCTGCCATGATCGTTCATGCTTCAGTCCCCTGCTCATTGGTCCATTTTGATACCGTGGGTAAATAGATAAATTCTGCGTTCATTTCTTTGAAGTAATCTGGAAGGGAAATCTTGGTGGGCAGTGTATACTGCCCCCCACCTGATGTAATCTCAGTTTAATTAGCTTTTTTCTTTAATTTACTCTCTGGGAGATTTCCCAAATTCCATTTTAATGGGGGGCTTCAATGCCAACTGGCCTGCTAGCAGAGGCCAAAGGCTGAAGCAGCCTCATTCACCTCTAGGTCTAAATCAGCTTATAAAAGACCCATCCTATTTTGACCCAATTCGTTTGGTTTCTTCTGTTCTTGATTTGGTCTTTGTTTCTCCCAGTCTTACAGTTCATGACGCTGCGAGTCTTGAAAACGTATGTAGTGATCACGCTGTTATTTTTTGCACAGTTAATTGTTCTCCAACTAAAACATATTCTCAAATCTATTAAGTTTCATTGTTTCAGGAATTTTAATTTAGATGCCTCCCATTCAGATTCACCCAAGATTAATTGGGGGAAATGGTCTCTTGTTTGAATGTTGACGCAGTTTGGGATTATTTCTTTAAGCCTTTTTTGCAACCTACATGCTCCCCTTGTAGAAAAAAGAGTTAACTTTAAACATGTGCCTTGGGTTAATCTTAAGGCTTGATGTAAATGATATAAAAAGACTAAAAAATTGGGTACGCCTGAGTCTTGGCAAAGCTGTTGAAAATTCCAGAATTATTATGTTTCTCTTATTATTTATTTATTGGAATCTCGGATAACACCTTTGAGCTAAAAGCTCATTTACAAAGGTTCCACGTCATAAGCAATAGACAAGGTACATAAACATTACAAAACAGATAGGGGTATATACAGCAGGCAAGTACATTATGGTACATACAGATACAGATTCAAGCAAGTACAGTTAAAATACAGAAGGTAGGAGAGGTCAACTTTATTGCAACGGTACTAACAGCATACCTAAGGTGGACAAATAATTTATAGTGGTAGCTGAGCTTTAGAGCATGCAGGTAGAGTTATGGAGGGTCAGAAGTGGTGGTGACCAAAGGAGGGGAGGACATAGATGAGATCAGGGGAGGGTGGGGCAGAGACAAAGGGGTGACAGAATAAGTGGGCTGAGTATTCAGAGGGTGGGATTGGATAGGAATCTGCCCAGGGTTACCGTATGTAGGTGATAAGGCAGGGCTGGGTGATGTGGGGGAGAGAGGGATAAGGAAAGGGTTTTAAGTGTGGGGGTAAGTGAGGGGAAACTGGGGAGGGATCAAAATTAGAGGGGATTAGTATTTGTGAAGAGAAAGCAGGAAGGCGGGGGAATAAAGAGGGGACATGGGGGTAAGTGCTCACTGGGGTCACACCAGGCAGGGAAGGAAGTGGGGGGGATGGGTGCTATGCAGGACAGATAAGCTACCAATAATGGTAGGATTATGCACAGGTGACGCAGTCGCAATTATTAAGAGTGGCCAGGTACTGCAGCAGCTTGGTCTTAAATGGGCGTAGTTTTGTTTCCTCAGTCAGCTCAGAGTTAAGGGAATTTAGCCAGCAGGGGGCCCTGTATTCGAAGGACTGTTGCCCTAATGAGGTCCGGTGGAATGGGATAATGAAGGCAGCTTTACTCGACCCCCTAGTTAGGCTGGAGGAAGTGGAGTTTCTTAGCAGTTGCCTCACTCCAGGAGGAGCAAGACCTAGGGTGGATTTTTTCGCTAATAGACAGACTTGGCACTGAATTCTGCTATTCAAGTTTAACCAACCAGTGCTTGAGTATAGTTCACAAGTGTGAGTTAAACGGTCCACACCCAGGACTAGTCTGCAGGCTTTGTTTAGGACAATCTTGATTTGCCTAAGTGCTGTATCGGTACCGGCTCCATAGACTACCATTCCATAATCTATGATAGAGAGCACGGAGCTGTTAACTGCAAGCTTGATGGCACTTCCCCCTCACAAAAGTGGGAGCAGGGCAGAAGCAGGAAACTACAGACCTGTTAGTTTAACCTCAATGATAGGGGAAAATGATGGAATCACTTCTGAAGGAAAGAATTGTCGAGTACCTAGAGGCCAGAGGGCACAGGACCCTAGGCAGCATGGATTCACAGCGGAAGGTCATGCCAGACAAATCTAATAGATTTCTTTGACTGGGTGACCAAAGTAGTAGATCAAGGAGGGCTGTGGACATGGCCTACCCAGACTTTAGCAAGGCATTTGACACAGTCCCACACAAAAGATTAATATACAGGTTAGCCAGCCTGGGAGGGGTCCCAAGATGATAGCCTGGTAAAGAATTGGTTGGAGAATAGGACACAGAGGGTAATGGTAAATGGAGTCCACTTGAAGAAAGGGGGAGTTACTAGTAAGCCGCAGGGTTCAGTATTAGACTGGTCCTTCAATGTCTTTGTGTTTGCTACTGCAGAGGGACTGGAAGGAAAGTATGTCTCTTTGCAGATGACACAAAGATCTGCAACAGAGTTGATGCACAAGGTGGGGTGGAAAGGATGAGAAGGGACTTGGCAAGGTTAGAGGAACGGTCAAATGTATGGCAGCTTAGATTTAATGCTAAGAAGTGCAAGGTAATGCACCTGGGAAACAAAAACCCAGGGGAAGAGTACACAATGGGGGGTGAGATACTAACAACAACAAAAATGGAAAGGGACCTGGGGGTAGTCATATCAGATGACTTAAAGGTGGGCAAGCAATGTGAGAGGGCAGTAAGGAGGGCTGGGGGGATACTGGGATGCATAGGGAGAGGCATCACCAGTAGAAAACAGGAAGTTGTTATCCCTCTGTACAGACAGCTAGTGAGACCCCATCTGGAGTACTGTGTGCAGTTCTGGAGACCCAGTCTCCGCAAGGACATAGACAAGATGGAAGCTGTCCAGAGGAGGGCAACTAAAATGGTGCAGGGTCTGCACCAAAAGACATATGAAGTGAGACTAAAGGAGCTTAATATGTATAGCCTCGAGGAAAGGAGGAAGAGGGGGGACATGATAGAAACTTTCAAGTACCTCAAGGGAATCAACAAAGTCCAAGAGGGTAGCATTTTTCAAAAAGAGGTGCAAGAACAAGGGCACAATTTGAAGATGGGGTGGGGGCCAGCTCAGAGGTAATGTAAGGGAAGTATTTTTTCTGTAGAGAGGGTTGTGGATGCATGGAACAGCCTTCTCGAGGAGGTTGTGTGAGTCAAAAACAGTGGTTGAATTCAAGCATGCATGGGACAGCCATAAGGCAATTCTAGGGGTTGGGGGTAGAAAGAAGTAGGCTGCTGGTTAACTAGGATCTGCAGCTTATCCATTAGGTAGGGAAATGGGCAGACTGGGTGGGCCAAGCGGTCCTTATCTGCCGTCAAATTCTATGTGTCTGTGTTTTGGTGAGGCACTGCCTATGCTGGTAGAGCTGACCTAGTCTGGTACTAGCTGCCTTGGCTGCATGGTCTATGTGCTGGCTGTAGGAGAGAGAGCTGTCAAGGTAGACACCAAAGTACTTAAAGGTGGTGACCATTTTGAGTGTATCAATCTTGTTATTGTAGATATTGAGCTGATGGGACTTATGACGGTTTTGATGGGAGGCAAACAACATTGTTTTAGTCTTAGTGTAGTTGAACAAGAGCTTTGACTGAAGGAACCATTTTTCCACAGCAGTAAAGTCATCTTGTATGCCTTTTTCCAGCTCTACCGGAGTAGAGTGACACGTGTAGAGAACAGCATCATCTGCATATAGAAGGATCTTATTCTGGCAGACTTTGGGGAGTTCATTTAGAAACAGGCTAAACAGCAGGGGGCCCAAAATGGAACCTTGGGGCACCCCTGTGTTGACATGCTGATAGTCGGATAGAACGTCAAGAATCTTGACCTGCTGGGTCCTGTTAGAGAGGTAACTCTGGAACCAGCCTAGAGAAACAGAAGATATACCAGTGTTAGAGAGCTGTGTGAGAAGCAAGTCATGGTTGACTGTGTCGAAGGCCTTGGTGAGGTCGATGAAAGTGGCCCCACCAAGAGCCCTCGGTCAAGTGCGTCATGGATATGACCAGTAAACTCAACCAATGCCGTTGAAGTACTATGTGCCTTCCGAAAGCCATGCTGTTCCTGGTATTGAAGGTTGTACTTATCAAGGTAATGCACTAACTGATCATATGCTGTCCTTTCTAGTGCCTTTGGGGGGCAGAATTGAGATTGGCCTGTAGTTGGCCAGGCGGGTTCTGTCCCCGCATTTAAAGACGGGGGTGACCACCGCAGCTTTCCAGCATTGAGGGAAAATGTCAGTGGTTAGTAAGAGATTTAGGATCCAGGTTAGAGGAGAGAGTAACACATCCAGGGTGAGAGCCACAATCTTTAGGTCAAGCGAGTCCCCACTGGATCTAGAGTTCCCGAGAACTTTTTCCAAGTATTTTTTTGCCTCAGTTGTAGAGATTACCTTCAGGTAGAAGGGAGGTGTTGTGTGTGTTGGAGGGATGTCGGTACAACTAATGGCGGAGCTAGGCACAGGTCGGAGATAGTATGGAGGAAGGACCCCTCTAAGGTCTGTGAAGGCCTTGTTAAAGCCATCTGCGATAGTTTTGGGATCCTGGGTAATCACACCCTTGAAGTTTATTTGTGATGGTGGTGATTTACTTGCTCTGCCTGTTAGGGTTTTTATATTGTCCCAGAATATGTGGCTGTCACCCCAAGAGTTGTCCAGTTCACTTTTAAAGTGAGATCTTTTTGCAAGGTGGATGGCTTGAGTGTATTTATTACGTACTGCTTTCTATTTCTGTATGTCAGAGGGAGACCCAGTGCTCTTAGCCCTATGCCACAGGTTATCCCTGACCCCCATGAGCTCAAGGGGCTGTGGTGTGATCCATGATTTGCTGGTTCATTTGATTTTCCTCGTTTTTAGAGGGGCAAAGATGTTGCAGGCCGAGTTAAGAATTATATTAAGAATATTAAGAATTTTAAATCCTCCTTTTTAAAGCAAATTTAGCAAATGCAAGAAATGATCTCAAGAAATGTTAGCGCTTGTTGGATTCTGTATGGAAGATGTCTTCTGAGTCCGTCCCCACAAATGTGTCATATGGTGGGACCACATCTTATTCAAATGAGGGCATTTGTGCTCTCTTTCTTTCTCTTCTTTCTTTTTTTTTTTGTTCTGTTGTTGAGGCCCCTACAGTGTTATTAACAAAAGCTGGACTATTGCTGGTGTGGGTAGTGATCCCCTCGCTTAGTCTCCTCTCCCGAGACCAAGGGTTTATTTCAAAAACATCAAGTCTAATGTAGCTTTTTTATTTTTTCATTTGGACATAACCTTTGAGCAAAATGCTCTTTTTCAAAGTTTCCACGTCTTGACAGGAAGACAACACAGAAAGGTAGTTACAGAGTATGGGTGCACAAGTACAGAGACAAAAAATACAAGAAACAACTGCAATTGGTCTGACTATTTGCAATAGTAAGCTATCTCATGTAGAGGTACATATTGCAGTTAGTGCAGCCCAGGGTACATGGTGAGTGCTGTAGATTTAAGGAACTAATTTTGCAGGAGGTAAAGCAGCCAGGGGAGGCATTGTCATCATTTCATATAAAGTCGGGAGAGGAGAGACTCAAAATAGGCTTTCACACCCTGTAAGTTAATGTAGCAAAGAGGAGGCTTTGTCATTAATTCAAGTCAAGGGTGGGTGGGGTTAATTTTCTGTGCAGGACTGACTTAGTAGGGACATACTACAGAGCAATGTGAGGGCTGATAAAATGTTTATATTATTATGTTCTTTGAGAGAGGAAATAGCTAA
This sequence comes from Neoceratodus forsteri, assembly GCA_016271365.2. Classification (NCBI taxonomy): domain Eukaryota; kingdom Metazoa; phylum Chordata; order Ceratodontiformes; family Ceratodontidae; genus Neoceratodus; species Neoceratodus forsteri. The sequence continues at coordinate 1,409,001,214 of CM028131.1, read as the reverse complement.
GGGAATCAATAATTTAGACAACTGGCTACTTAAGTGTAGTGCTGACATCTTGACCCTTCCCCTCAGTCATTTAATTTATCTTGGTCCACGCTAACTTTTCCTACTGCATGGAAACATTCTATGGTTAAATCTCTATAGAAAGAGGGATAAAACTATGGTTGACAATTATTAACCCACTTCTCTTCTCCCAACAGTTTCAAAATTTATGCAAAAAATAGTATTAAATTGTATTATTTCAGATCAATGTTTACCTGGTTAATTATCAGGTCTTATCAAGCTGTCAGTCAGGTTTTAGGCCCAATTTTTCGACCCAAACACGACTGAGTTTCGTGACTCTGTTGGTAGGGCCTTAGATTGGGAGTGTCTTGTGGGTTCTCTTTATTGATCGGTTGAAAGCTTTTGATTTGATCAAGTCATTCTTTGCATCTTAATCATTTGTTTATGTTTTTTCCTTCTTATGTCACCAACTGGTTTTCTTCTTATTTGCATGGAAGACTTCATTCTGTTTCTTGGAATGGTTGTCTTTATTTATCCTTACTTGTTTCTAATGGGGTTCCGCAGGGGTCTGTTCTTGGTCCTATTTTTGTTTAATTTATTTGTGAATCCTTTACCCTCTAATGTTGACTTGTTACATTAGGCTTTATGCTAATGATATTGTGCTCTTTTATGTTCATGAACCTCTCTCTGTTTTTTCCACCACCCTCCAGGGTTATTTTGATAAAGTCCATTCAGTGATTTTCAGGTAATCCACTAATCTTAAATACCAAGAAGACAGATAATGCTATTGGGTCCCAACATTCTTTGCCTTTGGTGGATTCTTCTTTCTCCATTATGTTGAAAAATCATCTTTTGGAAATTGTGAATTAATTTTAATATCTTGGTCTCATTTTTTATCCCTCCTTGACTTTTAAACCTCATATTGACAAAACTGTTTCAAAAATGTGTCAATGCCTAGACTGTTTGAAGTGTGCCAGAAACTGTCCCGCGTGGGCTGCAAACATATTGTAGAGCAAGCAGTTCTTCCTATTCTTGAGCTTGGTGACACCATTTATCGGCATGCCCTTGAATCGCATTTTGCTCCCTTAAACACAGTTTGTTTTCAGCTGCTGCACTTTATTTTGAACGCCAGATGTGACAAGCATCATTGTTCTTTACTAAATAAACAAGACTGACTCTCTATCCCAGCTCCAGGCATAATTTAAATGGTCTTTCTATTATTTTTTAAAACAGCAAATAATGTAACTCCATCTTACCTTTCTGAGAGGTTGTACCTGTTTATAAATATAGTCTACTGGATGTGCCTCACAATAGCTTTTATTCTCTTGAAATTTGCCATGTGTTATGGCAAAGAGTACTTTTAATATGGTTCCACTTTTTTTTTTTGTTATTTATTACATACACTTTATTGTGCCGACTGCCGCCCAGTACCTCAACCCAGTCATGGACCCTCGCTTCCACTCTCAGATTAGGCCGTGGCTCTCCTATACCCCCTGGCTTACCCCCCAGGGCGGGGTTGTGGTACCGGCTCTTAGTGCCGCAGACGACGGGATAGGTCGGGGAGCCAGCCCTGAGAGCTGATTGAAGTCGGGGGCAGGCTTCATCTAGGGCGTCCGTCAGCAATTTTTTCCCAGTGTATGGGGGGGTGGGGATGTGCAATGATGACCAGCGTCCGCCCCCTGAAGCAGCTGGCATCGGCGTGCTGTGTACACCCAGCCTCTGCTAGGTGCCGTGTTACGCCGAACGTTCTACTCCCTCTCCCTGGAGAAGGAGAGCAGTCGTTGTACGTTTGATCCTTCTCCCCCAGCTGTCCCTCCAATGTCCCAGGTCCGTTCCCGAACCAGGGTCGCCGGTGTTGCAGAGAGATGCCCTGCCCCTGCGCCAGCGGGCCGGCGTTATGGTGTCACTTAACTCCTGGAGTAGCCTAATCCCTCCACTTAGAAACTGCTCTAGTGTTGGGGCTTTCAAAAATGGTTTAAAGAATAAGTTGTTACAGGAACAATCTACCTGCAACTGCTTTGCAAGTTGACTTTTTTATATTATTGTCTGAATGTTTTTATGGCATATGTTGTAGTTTGTAGTATGTTTAAAAGTATGACTTGGGACATTCTGCAAATGAGACTTGTTTCTTACAGGACCTATCCTGTACACTTGAAACTTTTAAATAAATAAAATAAAAACATTGCGGTCCCTAGATGCCTTCCTCCCGCCACTACTAGGGGCCAGTCATGCTTCTGGAACCGCATCCCTCCCTCTCCTGAGGAGGAGAGCAGTCCAGCAGATGCTCGATCTTCCTTCACCTGGCTGACCCTCTGATGTCCCAAGTTAGCTCCTGAACACGGGTCATAGACGCCACAACCAGAAATGCTAATGCTGCACCGTTGGGCCAGCTTAAACTTGTATGTTATAGTTTTTAACAAAAGCAATTTAATTCAGTCTGTGTTCATGTTGGGCATTTGAAATGATACATGTAACATATAACAGGATGTACCTCAGGGAAGAACAGGTTAAAGTAGTCCAATAATCTCTCCGAGAGTCCCCAGCAGTGGCAGTCCCAAATTGCAGTGCACTTAACACAGTCTTTGGTTCGAATAAAACGGGCTGTCTCACTTATTTATTTTACCAGGAGAGACACACTCAGCTGAAAGCTTGTTTACAGGTGCAACCTGGAAGCATAAGGAAGTTAAGTGACTTGCCCAAGGTCACACGGTATGCTAGTGGGGACTATGGGATTCAAACCCAGGTCTTCAGGTTTGCAGCTCAGAGCCTTAAACCTCTGAACTATACTGCCTCCTTTTCCCTTGCCTACCGTGATTCTTTGTAGTTCTCCTTTATTCAGAGTCTCTAGGGAGGACCCTCCAGCTTTCCATGCAGATTACTGTTTCCCAACAGATGTAATCTATGCAGGTAAAAATCCATGCTGCCACAGGTACCAATTGCAATATTGTTGACTGGGGGGGGTGGGGTGGAGACACAGACTGGTGTGCTTATGCAACTTGTGCACACTCATGTACACTTTCATTTTGGCTACGCCTTTCTTAGAGCTACAGAGTTACCTGTATGGATTAAATGTGTTTGGGAACAGTAACCTGCATGGAAAGCTGGAGGGTTCTCCTTGGAGACTCACTGAATAAAGGAGACCTACAAAGGATCACGGTAGGCAGAACAACAAATAAAGAAGCGTGAGAGCATGATTTATTGGAAATCAGACTGTGTTACGTGCACTGCAGTTTGGGCCTGCTACTGTGGGGGACTCTGGGACAGTATTTGAGTGGACTAGCAGGTAGCATAAGTAGAAGGACAGAGCACTGGAACCTTTTGCTGTAGTAGTCCAGTAATCTGTTTTGAAGGAATGGGGTATCTTGAAATTTATTTTTACATACATAAATGTCCAAGATGCCTGGAGTAAAGAAAATCCACCCTTGGTTCTCTCAGGCAACCCCACCAATCTGATATTAGGCACAATAGCCACATTTTCCAGTGCCTCCAATACAGTATATAATGGAGCTGGGCGTTTTCTTGGATCAGTGTGTGCTAGTACCCATCAGGGCCTGCATTGTTTGGGTTTGGGCAGAATTTGCTATGGAATTGGCTACTTTTGTATTGATATAGATACATAGATACTGTTGGCAGATAAGGGCCTAGGCCCCCCCCCCCAGTCTGCCCATTTGAGCTAATAAGGTCACTTTTTAAGTTTTTCTAGAAGTCTGTTGCCCCTTACCCCTGACCTCCAGGATTCCCTTATGTCTGTCCCATGCATTCTTAAATCCCATGATTGTTTCAGCCCCCACCATTTACTCAGGCAGGGTGTTCCACTTCTCCACCACCCTTTCTGTGAGGAAATTCTTCCTCACATTTCCTCTGAATCGCCCTCCCTCCAGCTTCATCCCATGCCCTCTAGCCCGGGAACATCTTTTTTGCTCGAAAATAGTGTTTCTAGGGACATGGATATGTTGTTCAATCCACACTTCTTGGCAGGTACCTTGCTGCTTTAAATGTTGCCGGAAGGTCTTCAAGCTGGCTCCTCCCACCCACCCGGGTGGTAAAACTCTCGGCTCCGCCCCATGACACCAGACCTTCCTTACCGCTTGGAAGCTCAGGTTCCCTCCTTAGCACTCTGCGTCTAGACTGGATCCTAATTCTTCAGTTCACCCGAAAATAATTTTAAAGTTTTCAAGACTTCGGTCTTCTTCCTTCGCGGCTGTGATGGACAAATCGACTCCTGGTTTTCGGCAGTGCCCATGTGGGCAGAAGATGTCCAGGACCGATCCACACTCACATGCATCTACTGTCTCGGGCTCGGTCACAGCCGCGGGTCTCCGAGTTGTGCAGGTCTTCCACTAAGTCCTTGAGGCCGTGCTGCCCGGCTCCAACTTGAGTGCCCCGAGAGACGTTATCTGCCGGTGAAGTCCAAGGAGGCCCGTTGGGCGGTGTCCGCGGCGGCTGGCTCGGCTGAGCAGCTAGAACAGATGATCGCCCTCAAAGAGGAGGTGGCCCAGGCTGCATCTTCATCTTCCTCGGTCGCGGCATTTATCCCGCTCTCCTTGGGATCCTTCTACACAGCTTCTTTTAAGGAGCTTTGTCAGTCCCTCTCTATGAAAGATGAGGGGCCATCGGGACTCTCTTCTTGGTCAAAAAAGGACTCGAAGGGTAAGTCCCACCGTCGACGTTCATGGGAGCGGGAGAGGTCCCCTTCCCTGAAAGTCAACACTCGACTTTGGTCGAGGTTGCAGCTAAGGCCGCTGGCTTCATGGTGTCCCCGTCATGTCAGCCGGCCAAGACACCTGTTGACGCGGTCGAGATTTTTTTCGATCCATCGGACGAGCTGTCGACTGGTGAAGCCGACAACCCTCCATCACCGGTTCCCCCGGTGGAGACCGAGGACTTGCCTGCGCCTCCTGTGCCGGAGTCCCTGGTCAAGACTCCAGAGCCGAGGGAGGAGTGGGTTTCCCCCGCTCCCTCCCAGACCCACCCTCGAAAACACCGAGGGTCTCGGTCTCGGACCTCGTCTCGGTCCAGCCGATTCCGCCGACACCGCCGGTCTCAGTCTCGGCACCGAGGAAAGCGGCAGCGCTGCTCATCCTTGTCTTCCTCCTCGGAAGAGAAGAGGCATCGGTGCAAGTTGCGTCGATGCTACGAGGACTTAATGTGGCAGCAGCTCCTTTTGTCCGGGAATAAGCCGACACCTTCGCCTTCCCTGTCCATTAAGTGGCTGTCACCCGAAAGGCTGAAACAACCCCTCATGGTGGTCGAGGTGCCCAAACCAGCTGCCCCACCGATTGTGGTGGAACCTCCGCCTCCACAACCAAAATCGGGGGCTCTGACCAAGGATTCTCGGTCGAGTCAGGGTCTGTCCAACCGGTTGTCGATCACCCTCACTCCCGACTGTCCTCGGCAAGTGGAGGGTGGCTCATGCCCTAGGCAGCTCTTCGCAGACTCCTCGGAGTCTGACGACGACTCCTCCCTATTTTCCAGGCCCCGTGACCTGGAGTCCTCCGGGGGCAGTCGGTGGACAAGAGCCCATCATCGTTCATGGGTCTGCTTCGGCTCATCTCTGAGTCCACCAGGATGCAGCTCAAGCCCATATCCAAGCGGGCCAAGTATCCCCTCATGGAGATACTGGATCGAGGGGATTCTCCCACGGAGGCCTTTCCGTTGGCTGAAGCCATTGTTGGCCTAGCCTTGGCGCTTTGACAGTGGCTGGCTTCCTGTCCTGCACCCTCGGCCAGGATGGCCAGGAAATAGCGGTCCCTACCGGCTCTTTGTCCGGTTTCTCGGAAAACCCCTCTGCAGAGGGGTTGGTCACCGATAGCATTTTCCGGCGTTCCAGGAATGCTAGGGATGTGGACAAGCGCCCTGATAAGGAGTCCAAAAAGCTGGACTATGCCGGATGCAAGGTATACGCTGCATCCTCCCTCGGCCTCCGTCAGGCCAGTTCGGCCGTACTGATGGCGCACTTCTCCCATGCCCTCATGGGCTCCCTGGATGAGGTGATCCCTCATCTCCCGGCTGATCTGCAGACTACGGTCAAGCAGGTGCGGGATCAGGGAAGGGCAGTGGCGAAACAGCGGCTCCAAACAGCTCTTGATATCGGAGACTCCTGTGCCCGGTCAGTAGCAGCCGCAGTGGCCATGCGCCGCAAAGCCTGGCTGAGGATATCCACCTTCACGGCAGATACCCAGCACAAGCTGGCAGATGTCCCCTTCTTGGGGACCGACCTGTTCGGCCCTGGAGTGGAAGGTCACCTCCAGAGGATCGAAAAGTCCAACGCCACCTTGGACTCTGTCACGTCTGCTCAGAAGGACAAAGGCCGTCGACAGCAACATCAGCCCTTTTGCCCTTCTGCCCCTGCGGCACGTCTGGCCCAGCAACACTGGCATCAGGGTCAGCAGGCTCGCGCTTGGCACCCCAAAGCCAAGCCTGCAGCTTCGTCTAACAGGAAGCTGGGAGGGAAAGGCCCAGGAGGTCCCTCGGCTGGTTCTTCCTCCAAGCCTGCCCAGTGACGGGTTGTGGGGTGTTGCTCCCAACCTCGTCGCTTCCCCCGGGTTCCTCCCGTGGGGGGACGGCTCCACCACTTCCTTTCCACGTGGTCCATTATAACCACGGACCATTGGATGCTGGAGGTGGTAGGAAAGGGTCTGCCTCTGGAGTTCGAGCAGGCCCTGCCCTTCCGAGCTGTCGCCCCACAAGGGGCTACAGGGTCCACGGCCTCTCTGTCGGCCTGTCGAGCCGACATTGCCCTGCTTCTCCAAAAGGAGGTGATCAGGAAGGTGGCGGATCCTCCACCAGACCCAGGGTTTGTGTCCAGGTACTTCCTGGTCCCGAAGCGGACGGGGGGGGGGGGCTGGTGCCCCATTCTAGATCTACATGACCTGAACAGGTTCCTAAGGTCTCGAACCTTCAGGATGGTCACTCTGGCTCAAGAGCATCCTTGGAGCGAGGCATGTGTTCTGTTCTCTGGACCTCCAGGATGCGTTCTTTCACGTCCCAATCCGTCCGTCCCACCAGCGATTCCTCCGCTTCAGAGCAGAAGGGTCCCTCTACGAGTTCCAGACCATTCCCTTCGGCCTTTCTCTAGCTCCCAGGGTCTTCACCAAATGCATGGCAGTGGTGACAGCATTCCTTCGGCGTTGAAGGGTCTGGGTGTACCCCTACCTGGATGACTGGCTGATTGCGGCCTCCTCCAGAATGGAGGCGGAGTGGTCAAGGGATCTGGCCCTCCAGGTTTGCTCTCAAGTTGGCCTCCTTATCAACGAGGCCAAGTTGGAACTCGTGCAAAGCAGGTGATCTAATTCATTGGGGCAGAGCTCGACTCTCTGCGAGCCAGAGCATGGCTCCCTGTGGACAGGGCTGAGGTTCTTTCCTCCTATGCCCAATCATTTCAGGTTGGGCAATTGCGCCCTGCCCGGGACTTCCTGCGCCTCCTGGGCCTCATGGCGGCCTGCACCAGTGTGGTCCATTGCGCCCGTTGGCACATGCGTCCCCTGCAATGGGGACTGGCCAACCAATGGTCACAGTGCTCCGGTCCTTTGGATCAGCCAGTGACAGTGACCCAGGAGATGTGGAACGCTCTCCAGTGGTGGATCGTTCCAGCTCATCTGCAGGAGGGCATCCCATTTGTCCGCCTCGAGCCGACGGTCTCTCTGTCGACCGATGCCTCTCTGATGGGTTGGGGTGCCCATCTGGGGGAGCACAGAGCGCATGGCCTCTGATCCCCTCAGGAGTCCCGATGCCACATCAACCTGCTGGAGCTTCGAGCGGTTCATCTTGCACCCACCACCTTCACTCCGTTTGTATGGGGTCAAGTGGTCCAGGTCCAGACATACAATACCACGACCGTGTACTACCTAAACCGCCAGGGCGGGACGTGCACCTTGCCCCTGTGCAGGGAAGCTCTCCGCATTTGGTCCCTCGTGCGCAGCCTGGAGGCGGATCTCCTTGCCATCCATGTGGCAGGAGCCTCCACTGTTCTGGCCGATGCCCTAAGCCGGATAGGAGCTGCGTCCCACGAGTGGTCTCTCCTGCCGGAGGTAGTTCAAGATTTGTTCTCCCACTGGGGCATGCCTCAGGTGGACCTGTTTGCCTTCAGGGAGAATGCAAAGCTGAGGCTGTTCCATGCCCACTCCCCTCAGCAGGGCTCGCTGCAGGGGGATGCCTTCTCGAGGCCGTGGACCCGGGCCTCTTCGCCTTTCCCCATTTTCCTTGATCCACAAGGTGCTTCTCAAGGCAAGGAGGGACAAGGCGCGGGTGATTCTGGTAGCCCCAGACTGGCCCTGCCAGTTCTGGTATCCAGATCTCCTCAGTCTCAGCTCTAGGCTCGAGGTGGCTTCCAGCTTGCCGGACCTGATCTCAGTCAATCAGGGAAGGTATTCCATCCGACCTTCAATCCCTGCACCTGACGGCCTGGTTCCTGGCGGCTAGGGTTCCAGGCCTTGGGTCTTTTCCGACGAGGTCCTCAGCGTTGTTGAGGCTTCCCGTAAGGAGTCGACCAGAAAATGCTATGCCTTTAAATGGAAGAGAGTCTCCATTTCGTGTCAGGGCAAGGGCCTTGACCCTTCCTCCTGCTCCTTGGCAAGCATTCTGGACTACCTGTGGTCCCTTTCTCAGCCTGGTCTTCGGTCGACGACCCTTAACGTGCACCTGGCAGGCATCTCTGCTTGCCGGGCGCGGGCCGGGAAGCAGTTGGTGGCGCAGGAGAAGGTGGTCGGGCATTTTTTCAAAGGCCTTGATCACATATCCCCTCTGGTGTGAGAACCTCCACCTCCATGGGATCTACTGCTGGTATTGGCTAAGCTCATGGGCAAGCCATTCGAACCGATGCACAGGTGTGACATCTCTCACCTGTCATGGAAGACCGCCTTCTTGGTGGCTGTCGCATCAGCCAGAAGGATGGGAGAGCTCCAGGCGCTTTCCATCGAGTCTCCTTATCTGGTCTTCCACAGGGATAAGGTTGTTCTCGCCCCACCGAAATTCCTTCGAAGGAGGTGTGAGTTCACCTTAATCAGGTGTTGACTGTGCCGGTGTTCTACCCCAGTCACACTTCGAGGCGATATAGGCTCCATACTTTGGACCTTCTAGAAGAGCGCCGCTTATTATAAGGAGCGGACGGCCAGTTCGGAGAGGTTCACCAGCTGTTTGTCACCTACGCTGAAGCCGCACCTGGCAGACCTGCAGCCAAGCGGACGATAGGCAGGTGGGTCACCTCCTGCATAGATCTCTGCTATGGTTGGCGGGCATGGAGGCCTCCCAAAGGATAGGCTCATTCTGCCCGCCATACCGCTGCTTCGGTGGCTGCTTCCAGGGGCGTCCCTATCCAGGAAATCTACAGGGCTGCTACCTGGAAGTCAGCACACACCTTAATTAGCCACTACCAAATCGACCTTGAGTCATGCTGGGATGCTGGTTTTGGGACCTCGGTTCTCCAGTCCTTGTTTCCTAAGTAGGGGGTGTGTGCCTTGCCTCCCTCCTCCCGGAGAACTGCTAGGAGTCTGCCAAGAAGTGTGGATTGAACAACATATCCATGTCCCTAGAAATACAGGTTACTCACCTGTAACAGGAGTTCTAGGAATGGTATATGTTGTTCATCCACACAACCCACCCGACCTCCCTGGCTTCAACGCACAACCTGGCTTCCAGCGGGCTAGATCTGGCGTCATGGGGTGGAGCCGAGAGTTTTGTCACTCGGGTGGGTGGGAGGAGCCAGCTTGAAGACCTTCTGGCAACATTTAAAGCGGCAAGGTACCTGCCAAGAAGTGTGGATGAACAACATATACTATTCCTAGAACTCCTGTTACAGGTGAGTAACCTGTATTTTCCTGTACCCTGTGCCTCCCCACATGGTACATGTATGTATCATATCCCCTCTCTCTCTCCCCCTTCTCCCCTCTGGGGAGTACATATTTTAAGTCCTTCAGCCCGTCTTCATAGGACTTGTGATGCAATCCCTGTACCATCTTTGTTGCCCTCCTCTGAACCTTCTCCACCCTGTCTATGTCCTTATGTAGGTAAGGTCTCCAGAACTGGACACTGTACTCCAGGTGGGGCCTCACCAGTGCCTTGTATAGTGGAATTTTGACCTCCCTTTTCCTGCTGGTGATGCCCCTGCATATGCATCCCAGCAACCTATTTGCTTTATCTGCCACCTAGTCGCACTGTTTCCCTACCTTGAGGTTCTGCTTGGTGCATGCTATTTCCTCACCCCCTCAACTGATATGTTGTTCCAGGATTTTTGTGCCCCATATGCATTATTTTGCACTTTTTTGAGTTAAATTTCAACTGCCAAACCCCTGACCATTCTTCAAGCTTCTGCAGGTCCCTTCTCATTCTGTCTACACCCTCTGGCATTTCCACTCTGTTACAGAGCTTCATGTCGTCAGTGAACAGGGAAATTCTGCCTTCTAGGTCCTGCACAATGTCACCGATGAAGATGTTGAATAGGACCAATCCCAGCACTGATCCCTGCAGCACCCCACTGATCACTCTTCCCTCTGTGGAGAGGCAGCCATTTACCACCACCCTCTGTGTCCTGCCATCCAGCCAATTACCCACCCACCGCACTACTATCCTGCTCAGCCCCATATTCCCCAGTTTGTTTAACAGCCTTCTATGTGGCACACTGTCAGAGGCCTTGCTGAAGTCCAGATATGCCACGTCCACTGCCCTCCCCTGATCCACCTCCCTTGTCACCCAGTCAGAAAATTCAGTGAGGTTGGCCTGGCATGACCTCTCCCCCGGTGAGACCATGCTGCCTTGGGTCCTGTAGTCCATTGGCAACCAGATGTTCCAACAATCTCTCCTTCAGTAGTGCTTCTATGATCTTCCCGTTGATGTTCTACTCACCCATGCAAATTAACATGGCTTTAGCCTTCTCCGCGATGGATTTCACTGTGAGTAGGACCAAGATCCAGGGAGGTTCTGCTGGTTCATGTTGCGCTGAGACTCGTGGCTGGTAGTCTGCTCCTCTAAATATGTAATTCTGTTGCTGGAGCAGTAATGCCCAGCAGTGCCCTGAGTTCCTGGTTGTGTTAGTTATAAGAGCACATAGAAATGAAGCAGTAATATTACAGTACTGTAGAACATGAGTCAACCAGCGATCCACTGATTGTGCTTCTTATATAGCATGATATCTTCAGAGAAGTGTGTTGTGTAACAAGTTTTTATTTTATTTACTTAAAATTGTTTTATTTTATTTACTTTAAATTGTTGCACCAGGTAAACATACAGAGAACTCTTCTGACGTGTGTGTTATCCTGCAAATGAGAAGAGCGAAGTTTGAATGGTTTAACCAGGCATCATGGATCAGATGTGTGAAAAAACAAAAGCAAAAAAACCCAAAAAACAATTACCATACTCCTCATGTTTTATTTAATTGTTTTATAATAGCTAGTTTTAGAAGTGGACAGAAGTTGTACGGCACTGCTGTAACAGGGGTGTAACTAGGAAGGTACATTTTGTACATAAGAACCCGCTTTGAAGCCCTCCTATTTGTACAGACAACCTTATATGATGCCCTGCCTCTTGTATCCCCCAAGATATACAGTATTCGATAATAATCGCCTTTAGCAAAGTAGGGGTTAAAAGTTTTGCAGAAACACACCAGTTTCTTCTAAAGAAGAGTCTTTAAGTACAGTATGCACTGGAATTTTGTAAACAAGGGCTCCAACAGGAAACTGATTGCTACGTACCCAGCTGGTGTTGCTATGACCATAGAAGGGTAGAAATATGGGAGCCCAGGAAATCTAGGGAGTTAGTTGGGGACTTGAGAATCTCAGGGGTTCATCAGAGTCCACAGGACAGAGAGCAGACATCTGCTCTCGTGGCACCGGCTGAAACTGGCTAGGGATGATGGTACAGTGGGTCCCGAGCCTGGGATGTAGCATGCTTCTCTGGTTGGGTCCAGTCTCTGGTTTCCAGTGGGCCTGCAATAGAGAGAGGGCATCCAGAGGTATGTGATGGACCAGTAGGGAAGGTTTCTCCTCAAGGGGTCAATCTGTATAACTACCCCATTGATTCTAATAATGAATCCTGTGACATCAGATGTCTGAGGCTTCATCCAGTTGGATACATTTGGCAGAAATTCATAGCAACATAGAAACGTAAATAGTGGCGGCAGAAAAAGACAATTAGTCCATGTAGTCTGCCCTATTATACCCTCTTCCCCATCCTACCCTGAGACTTGCTGTCTAGATGGGGATTTAGCCCCCCAACCTCTGCCTTACTGCCACCCCCAAGTAATTCAAGAACTTATGACTCTCCCTTAAGCAGTGAGACTGGATTCTGGTTCTAAATGAGCAGTGCTGGGATTTCTGTATCTGGGACTGTGGACTAGATGTCATCAAAGAAACCCTGTGTCATGTGTAGGTTTTTTTGTGGGTAAAAACATGGAGCGGTAATTTGTTTGATTTAGCTGTCATACACCCAAGAGGATGAGTAACTGGCGAAACCTGGTGAGGGGGAGGTACTGAGTGCTATGAGTACCATGTATAAGCTGTTCCGTAGTAGACGAGTTCATGCAGCTACCTGCCTATAAAGGTGTCCTTTGGGGGTATAGGCTGCAGAGGGGTCCAGAGGCATAGCAGATGTGCTCCTTATCCCAGGAAGTTCCAAAACATCCTGACATGTACTGAAATGCAATGAAATTCTTAGATGTGTTTTGAAGTGTACTCAGACGTTAAAATTGACGCCAGTGTCTCCTCCAGAGAAGCAGAAGACTACAACCTCGATGGAAGCATGAGATGCTTGATAGTGTTTTTTTGGTACTTTCTTTTTATTGAGCCTTGAAAAATTGAACATACCAGTAATAAGCACATTAATAGATCCCAGACAGTTCATAGCACACTGAAGTAATTACAGTCACGTTAGTACCCAGATAGAGCAATCTATTACATTTGATACCACGTTTGGGAGAATCATTACAAGAACAAATAGCGTAAAGCTAATACTGGTTGTAGGCCGATATGCTCACCAAGCTACGACATGTGGAAAAAAAAAGCATATATATATATATATATATATATATTATAAAACATAAGTCCAACGTGACCTAACAGTAGTCACTATTTCCACTTAACCAGTCCTGTATCAGGCAGGAAATATGTATTTCGTCATCGAGCCCCAACAAAAAAAAAAAACCCACAAGTGACTCTTAACCCTTAATTTAAGCAGGAAGCCTCTCACCTTCCTAGTTTTATCCAGGATTATCTGGGCTAAGTTCAAGATGTTCACAAACTAGAGCAAAAGGAAAATGCCCTGCAGCCAAAAGTCATTTCGGTCTCACATGTGCCAACAGGCTGAGGATCATAGTGCGTAGATAGTGAAGGACACACCAACTTAAATCCAAGAAACTATATGGGAAGGGAGAGAGGGTGACCACCATTAACTTTTCAGACAGTGAAAATACAGATTGATAACAATAGAAACCCCCTTGTGAACCTCAGGCTCATAAAAATATTTCTGATTACTGATCCCACCTCATTTAGTAGCTTAAACATCAATAAGATAGAGCCTGGTGGGTGCTGCTGAGCAGCATACTACTGGAGCTCCCGGAAGGACATTTCTAAATTAATTAAAACTTACTTTTCTAGTCTACAAACCCACTGCTGAGTAGGTCTGAGAAAGGTGGAAAGCGGCCCTGCTGGTTCATTTGCTAAAATGGGCAAAAATAAAGGAACGGTGACTGCGGCAGGAGACTTCTTTGCTCCCAAGAAAAACGCTCGAGAGGAGCAACCTGCACAACATGGTGGAATGCTGGATCCTGCTGGCGCATAGATGGAGGAAGCCTCGTTAACCAACATCTTATCCACTCTGCACCAGTTGGTTAAAATGATACAAGATCTGGACAAGAAGTTCGACCCCCTTATACCGACGGTGTCAGCACTGGAGTCACGGATGGATCACTGTGACTCTACGGTGCAAAGATCGGAGGCTTCCATACTTAGTCTGCAGACGTGACTACAAAGTTAGTTAAAGAAAACATGCTTCTTCATCAGCAGCTGGAGATGGTGGAAAACCAGACAGGGGAGCGCAATTTGAGAGTGATTGGACTGTCGGAGGGTGCCGAGAGGGAAGACAGCCTAGCCTTTGCCAGATCTATGCTGCCTGCTATACCGGGCATTGCTGAATCTGTCCCATCCTTGTCTGTGGAAAAGGCCTACCGCATAACCCCACAACGTGCTGCAGTTGACACATCTTCTACACAAATCTTTTTGATTGTCCTCACTGGTGTCGGGAATTGAGACTGGGCCCTGATGGTTGCCAGATGTTGCAGATCCCTGAAATATGGTGAGGACACCTTGCTGCTGTTTCCTGATCTCTCCTACAGCACACGCCAATGCCTCAAAGCTTTCAACAGGCTCAGAGGATGACTGCACCTAATGAAGGTACCCCACCAGCTCCTGTTGCTGGATAAACTTCGCATTGTGTGGAAAGGCCACCAATACCTGTACAATGACTCACGAGAGGCAGGGAAGCTGATTAACCGCATGGAATCAGGGATGACTGGGGGAGACGGTAGATCCTCCTCAAATGAAGGTTGAAAGGCAGATTGAGGCCGGTAAAGAGGGCTTTGATCCATGAGGGCTAAAAGAATATGCTTCTCTATTGGAACTGCGGGCTTATCTCTACCTATAGACACTGTTATGGCCCAGCTTAGTTATTTGGACTGAGTGCTCGGGACAATTTGGTCAGTTTATTGAACTCCTAAATAACTCAGACTTTTCTGTTATCTTAAAGGTGAAAGTCTCAACTAATCTAAGGACCTCTTTGTTTGCTTAATTTATGACAGAAGGAATGATTAGCCGTGGGTTTAGGGTCCTATAATGTTTATTCCTTAATACCCCAAGTTTGGCACCTGTTTCAGTTGATTAGCGATCTTTGTACAGTTCTCCTGATAGTAAGGGAACAACGTTTTTGTTGATTCTCTCCTGGGAGGTTGGCAGTATAGCCTAGAGGTTAGAGGAATGAGGTGTGAATGTGAACGAGCTTGATACATCCAGCAGACCAGACCTGAGTTTGATTCTCACAACCTCCACTTGCATACTGTGTGACTCTGAGCAAGTCACTTAACCGCCCAGTGCTCCCAGGTCACCCCTGAAAACAGGCACTTGTGCCTAGTGGCCCTTACCCGGTTACCAGAGACTACCAAAGAGGTTGGGAATCATTACATAATTTGGAATATTAATTACTGCACTGGGGGATTCGATCAGGCTTATTAGCCTCTATGGTAATAAGGTAACTCGGTTTACACCCATCCTCTTTAGGAATCCTCATTGGCCTTCCTGGCTGCAGGCTTCAGCTATATATTTGGTTTTAAGGCAGGTTATTTGGGTAATTCCTCCTATGGTGTACCACTAGAGGGGGTGTCTTTCATTAGTACTTTATAAGAGAACAATTGATGTATTGTGCTGTGAATGTTATCCTCTTGTGTTACACTGTGCTGTAAGTGTTTGCTTACAAATCAATAAAATATTTTATTATAAAAATATGATAGAGCCTGCATAAGTCCATCAGCAAAGTTCGCAAACTTCAGCAAAGACGAAGGGAATAGAAAGAGTTCATAGTGGAGCCTTAGGTATCGGTCTCTGAATGAAGCTCCTCTTCTCTAGGGTTCGGTGTAGCTGACCAAAATTCTGCCGCTGTCTTATCAGCTCTTTTTTTTTTTTTGCTATGTTAAGTTCCGAAATTTGAAATGTCTTTCCACCATAGGTTATGTGAAGCCTCGCAGGAGCAAGGAGCAAGTGCAGGTGTTGTCTAAGCGGGTCAAACTTCTTCCTGCGACTACTGGTGGCAAATGACCGGTCTGGAAAAAATCTAATATCAGAGTCTTCATATTGAAGGGGATGATTCAGTCTGACTCTAGCCCAATTTAGTAGATGATCCACACTTCCATTCCAGCTGTGACAACTGAGATAGTGCATGGGGTTGGCCCGGTGGTGCTGAGGGTTGAGGTGCTGGACACCATACTTTGCTCCATGCCGGCAACCAGGGTTCGGGAATGAGCTCGGATCATTGGGGGTCAGTAGGGGAGGACTGGGATCAAGCGTCCAACGACTGCTCTCCCAGTCCTGGGGAAAAGGGTGTGTTCCACTCTGCGTTCTGGTGGTCTCTGGGGATGCCTGGTGGTACTGCGGACACGCAGGTGTTCGGGGGGGGGAGCACGGCAGACGTCTGCAAGTTGGTGCATGGACATAATTGCACATCTTTGCTCCCATTGGGAGAAAAAACGGAAAAGGGCTGGGTGTGACCGAGCAGCTTGATGACCACACCCTACCATGCGAAGGAGGACTGTTGTGGAATCACGCTGGGGGGTGGGGTTCGGCACTGGTCAGGCTGGCAGGGATGGGGAGCCCTCCAGTGGGTCAGCCACAACCGTGCCGGACCACCCCATCATGTGAGTGAGTCTGCTGCTCTCCCCGCGGGCAGGGCTGGTGGCTGGATGCCCCCGCCGGTAGGCGCCGCAGCAGGTGTATAAAGAAAGTTGAGATAAAAAAAAAAAAAAAAAAGGATAGTGCGTGGGGTATGCTGGTTTATTTAGCAGGTTCTGAAGTTAATTTGGCAAGCTTTTTGGATTTCTGAACCATCAAACCCCATATCCTCTGGTAATGTGTCCATAAGCCATACCCTCAAAAAAGTTACCAGGTTCTCACCTTCTGTAGTCTCCAGGAGGCCGATCACATGAATACTCATGGCCTGAGCTGTATTTTGTAGAGTGTCAAGGTAGGCCTGGAGGCGCAAGTTTTCAGTTGTAGGCTGGGCAACCACTGCCTGTGTGCTCATGGACCTCTCTTCTGCGTCCTTAGCTGCGGTAACTGCATTTTCGATCTTCTTGTCTGCATTCCCAGTCGCTCCAGAATATTTTCAACTTTTTTATGCAGGTTGCCCACTGCCTTCAAGACTCTTTCCCAAGGTGGCCACTCTCCCAAGGTTCTAGCGGGGACCAGGCCTGGTTGCTGCATTGGTAGCTGAGACAGCTGCACAGGTTTTGAAGCTTGCCCACCCACTGCTCCTTTCTGACATCCCATGCTGAAGTTTGGTATCGATCTGTAGCTCTCAGATAGCGGAACCCAAATTTATAATTAAAACAGGAAAGAAAGGCCAATTTTATTAAAATATAAAGGCCAAAAGTCACAGTCTTACAGGACCCGATGTTAAACATGACCGATCTGGTGCTTGGCTCTTTAGCGCCCCTCCACTTGATAGTGTCTTAACTAAGTCAGATTCTCACCGTGGATGGCTGTGCATTTGCCATGGAAGCTGTGAGCCTTAGCCTTTTACAGGAATGGTTACTCCCAGGGTCAGAACAAGAATGGAGGTTTCCGAGGTAGAGAAAGAGTCTGAGAGATGCCACCCAGTGCCTCAAATGTTCAAAGCCCACAATGGACTTCTGCATTCTTTGCTGAAGCTGTGAGTCATAGCCCCAGTGGGTAATGTGGAATAACCATTTCTCATACATTAAGCTTAGGCCTTCACCATGGAGAGAAGGTACTTTGAATGTCATCTGTAATGTTGATTTTATAACATTTGCAGTCAGTGTTTCCATCAGTGGCTCATGCACCATTTGTAACTAAACTTGTTCCTGTTTGTTTGAAACCAAAAGTTTGTGTGCCAGGTTTAACTAGCCCAAAGCTGGGATCAGCAACTAAAATGTGCTGCGGGGTGCACTGAAAGATGCAACGCAAACTGAGAACTGTTTAACTGAAGCTTAGAGCTAGTTGCCAACAGTGCAGCAAGCCTAGCCATAAGAGACGTTGTGTCAGCCAAGCTAGCCCCAAAGACTCTGCATCCCCAGGGGATACCCAAGACAAATGCCACAGTAACATGCATTGTACGAACATGCATTGTAATAAAAAGGAGAAGCACCTCCAGGTACCCCTGGAAAGGAGTCACCTTGGATGGAAGCACCGTTGGAGATGTGCAAAGTCAGGGAACTTCCCTTTGTGAACTACTTCACAAAGTTTCCTCAACTTTGCCTTGCTGGAGGTGCATTTCACTTAGTTTTTCTGCATAGTATTACTTCAGTGGTGAAAGTGTCGACGGCAAAGTGCCACTACACGTAGTTTTGCCAAAACTATGCAAAAAGAAAACCATCTTGCACTAGGACGAGATAGCCTCACTCTTCTCTGTACCGTAGAATGAATGAACAATGACATCTTTACCTATAGTAACTGCTGATTGGCTTCTTGTCAGGTACCAGTGTAATGACTCTCAATGTCTTTCTGCATACCCTCGTATGATGTCTTGTCAGAAAGATTGCTTTTATGTTTTATGCATAAAGTCATAAAAAACAAAATTCTAAACTAAATGTTTAGCTCAAACATAGCACAACAATCATGATATAACAGCAGAGGTGGGGCTGAGGCAATGAAAGGTGCCAAAATTTACTGCCATGGTAAAAACAGGGTGCCCTAAAAAAATCATCTTCTAAGACGTGGTATTTTCATTCCTGTTCTAAACAGTATGTTGATCGATAGAGGACTCTCCGCAGTGCTGCCAAGCAGGCAGTGTTTATGAGTACTGAACTCTGTAACATTCCCCTCCCCAAACTAAAATTCACTCCCGTAGTGTATATACAAGTCGAAACATTCTATGTTTAACCTTATTCAAAGCAGCCACCTCAAGCTGAATGAAAGTGTTTTTTGAACTTTAGATATCATAATGTAGTCCTTAAGACGGTTGGTACTAGGCTGTTCCAGAGCACCAGAGGGTGAGGCAAGGGAGATTTGTAGGATTGAGTGTTGTTCCTCAGGATACTCTCTTCCTCTAAGGAGGAGGAGGAGGAAGGGTAGTGGACCAGGCTGATCTACCACCACCAGGGTGACCACAGGTTGCGGCGCATCTCGAGGCTGTCTATGGGGGAAAAAGGATGACAACTGACTCTGTGATGTCAAGTTCTACATGTGTTTGTGCACCTGGAACCCTTGAGAGCAGTGTCCTATGGCCGGGAGTGGAAAAACGAGGAACATTGACCTTAGCCTGCAAGGCTTGTGCACCTGGGACTTTTGAGCCCCATGCCAACACCTGTGACCCCAACTAGACTGAACGCTGGAGGGAATACAACCCCAAAGGCCCTACCATGGGAAGAAAGCCTTGAGGGAACAAGAGATCCAAGTATGAAGTGCTGGTGCTCTCGTATGCTATAGTTTTTTTTTTATTTATTTATTATAGTTGTTTGGTCCCCATCCCCTCCTCCCACCAACTGGCGACGGGGACACATAGGTATTTTTGCAGGTTTTCTCCCCTGACCCCCGAGGCACCAGCACACAGCCATGCAAGTGCATGGAGGCATGCTACACAACCCGTGGCGCCAGCTCAGCCCCTTCCACCTCCCATAATTGTTTGCCACTCCCTCTCCGCATACGCTACCCACCGGACCTCTACCCAGTGGCAGCAGAACTACGGGGGGAGTACCAACCCACCCTCGCCACCCTTGGGAGAGGAGAGCTGCCCATCAGCATGCTTGATCCTGCTACACCCCCCCCCGACAACTCCGAGGTCATTCCCGAACCCGGGTTCCCGGTGTAGCACGAGGTGTGGCGTACAGCACCTCAACCCTCAGCGCCACCGGGCCAGCTGTTTTATTTTCTTTTTTTAATTTAATATGCTTTCTTGTGATCTGCTTCCATCGACTGTCCTCTCTCCCCCAGCCCTGTCATCCGCTGTCTTTCAGACTTGCCTCCAGCCTTGCAGTGTCTCACGTTTACCCCCCATGGCAAAACCTCTAGGGTTCCCAAGCCTGGGAAATGTTTAGCTCAGTTGCGGTCCGAAGCCCAGTGACCAGTGTGTGGCCTGCGAGGAGGGAGGTGATGTCATGCTGTGTGATCGGGAGATTTTCTTCCCTTTGTTCTCCTTCCCTGGTGCCTCATGGGCTAGGACTGGTTGAACAAAGTATGCAAACATCCCAGTTGGGAGGCACCCCCCCCACCCATTGCGGGTCGCGTCCACAGCCACCTGGCTTCACACAGGTGGCAGTAAAGTAGCAGAGCTTACAGACCTCCCTCCCCAGAGGAGGGGGAGTGCCTTCTCTAGGATGCTCAATTCTCCTACCCCAGGCTGGACCCTGATGAGTCGGACTTGCTTCCGAACCTGGGTCGCTGCATTGCAAGCGGTAGTGCTACAGCTGTGCTAATGCGCTGACTCATGTGTGCTATAGTTAGTATTGGTAGGGCAGTGGTACCAGTGCCTGGCAGAACTTAGCAAGGAACTTTAATGGAATATCCTGCAACTGATCCCTGGCTGTGATGTCAGCCTTGGTATATTCTGGGATGTGCCCTGAGCGATGCTGTATCTGAAATGTCGGGTGAGGGAATGCAGGATCAATCAGATAAAAATAAATATCCCTGCAACCAACTAAAGTAACATTTTTATTTTGCATTTACTAATGGGAGGGGCGGCAGCCCCTGTGATTAAAGCAACAATTTAAAGTCAGTACTGTATTTTGAAATAGAGTGTGGGAACCATGGGGCAGTGGAATATGCATGGGGATGGGTGGTCATTTATCAGAAAAGGTTTTCTTTTTTATTGCTGGTATGGGAGATGGGTCCTTGGTGCCTGATTGATGTTGGGGACTATGTTTTGTTTGCTCTGTAAAATGAAAGGTTTCTGCTGACATGTCAGATGTTGATTATTTATTTATTTAGCTTTTGTTGACTGGGTAAGTGCACTAGACAAATCCTGCCTATTTTCAGGCACGACCCGGGGGAGGGGGATACAAATGAATGCCAACTGACCTTGAACCAGATTAAGCTGTTGGTGGTATTTTTAGTGAATGAGGGAAATTTGGCCAGGACACCAGGGAAATTCCCCTACTCTGTGTGGAGAGAGTGCTGCTGGGTAATCCGGAGGGGTTGCTCAGTAGGCTCTTGGTCAGGCATGGAATCGGATGCTGTGTTGTCTGGCTCAGTGGAGCCTACTAAGGAACGGAGACCAGAGCAAAATCCTTACCTCGAGAACCGGAGAAGTGCTTAATATCCAGGAGGCGCCTCAGACTGAATCGCGGTCTGAATCGAGGCTGCAACTAATTTATTTTCGATATCCAAGTTTTCTGTACCTGTGGAAATCACGATGTCAGCCGGCCAGGTGACTGATTCCGGTTGGGCCCTTTTTGCAGACGCACTGCAGGAAATACAGGAAGGGACTCATTTTGAAGCGCACCAGACATTGGAAGCTGCATTGGACCTGGGAATACCACCGCTGGACCCTTGTTCTACACCTACGGCCTCACAGATTCTAAAGCAACAATTTGGCTTGCATAATAGAAAATCATCCTACCCTACTATGGACTGGTCATCGGAGGAGGTTTTACAAGATGCTGGATGGACAAAATCACAAACAGGCATATGGATCCCAGACCCTACATGGACGGACAGTTCTCAGTCTTCCACCATGCATGCCAACGTTTCTACAAACCTGAGCTCAGGTATGGACATTCAGACTTCTGGGGTGGAAACTATTAATGATAATCAGAGCTCTGAAACCGTCCTTGACCATACCTGGGCGAGTTCAGGGGGGGTATAGGACTTGTACAGGATTTAACTCAGACGGGGGCACAGGCTGGCTTGCAAAACCCAGAGCAGTAATGTCTGACTTGTTTAAAACAAATTAGAACAGGCACCTAGAAGAAGCTGTCCGTTACGTTATAGGGGTGGCCTTCAAACCCACCGGATAGATATTATATTGCTACTCGCTTTGAAAGGTTCCATGAATTTTCTTCCTGTTGATATTTTTGCATTAATTCACATCTCAGGTGAGGATTCTTATGATATTAGTTTTAAATCCTTTAAGGGCTTAGAGAAATTTTGGGATAGATACTCCATTTTGAAAAATACCCTTTGTGGGTTCCATTTTATGCTATCCCCTTACTAAACCAGTGTTTGGTTACATTACAATCATGTTTAGGAATGAAGGTGTCAGCGTAGGTAATATTTACCAATGGTTGCAAAATAAATGTGAGGTGATGGGACCCCCTGAAGCTATCTTGGACCTAGAAGGTATTTGGACAGGGAGCTGGAAATTTAAAGTGAAGTTACCCCAAATAAATGGTGAAATTATCCATTTACCGAACAGCTTCTTTCTAGGGAAAGATAGAGGGGTCTGTTTTTATAGTGGTCAGCCTCGGGCCTGTTATAAATGTGGAGCCCGTGACTATTTAAGTAGCTCCTGTGACCTTTTAAAATGTCCATTGTGTGGAGGGTTTAAGATGTAGCAGAAAGATGTCAAAACATCTTTCAGTGTAATCTTTGTGGTGATAATGGCCATGCCTTTTACCAATGCCCACGGCCTCTCATAACAAAGCTGGGGGCTGGGATTCTGATGCCCTAATTAACAAGGCTCAGGGAAAACAGTGATTGATCCGGGATCCTTCACACATCAGGTAGTCAGGC
Source organism: Neoceratodus forsteri (assembly GCA_016271365.2). Lineage (NCBI taxonomy): Eukaryota > Metazoa > Chordata > Ceratodontiformes > Ceratodontidae > Neoceratodus > Neoceratodus forsteri. The sequence continues at coordinate 1,408,978,841 of CM028131.1, read as the reverse complement.
TGATCCTTCACCCTCTTGGTGGACAAGCCTTCCTCCTCAGAGACGGAGGTGACCCTTTGGTTGCAGATGTATCTATTTCATCTTCTCCACCTGGTATCTCTGACTCTCAACAGGCCTCTTCCATGCCCCCCTTTGAGATAGTGAAACCCAGAGGTTTACGAGAGCTTCTAATAAAGCTTCCTCTACTACTCCCACTCCAGTAGAAAACTTTTTTCCCTTTGCAACTGGAAGGTAGGGACTCAGATTTAGAATCTGATACTTCCCACCTATCGAATTGATTTCCAAGAGGGAAGATAGCAAAGCCACAGACTTAGCAAAAGAAAAAAAGGGAAAGAAAGGGAAGAAGAGAAAAACTAGCCATTCCCAGAAGTCTGGAACTTAATGGTACTATCTCTGCAACATGGCGACCCTGAAAATAGCCTCCTATAATGTCTGCAGTATAAAGAACTTTAAGAAAAGACTTGCTGTCCTTTCCTTTCTTGGTACTTTAAATGTAGACATTATTCTTTTACAGGAAACTAGGTTATCTCTCCTGGCTGAAATCAAACAAACACAGAAAAGATGGGTATGGGGGCCTTCCTTTTGGACTTTTGGGCCTGACGCAGCTGATGGGATTGGGGTTCTCTTACTTCCACGGCCTTTAGAGTTCCTAAACTGGTCGACATCTGTCCAGGACGCCTCTGCTCCTAGATTTTTCCTGGCATGACTTTGATTATAGATTGTTAAACATTTATGCCCTCAAGTTAAAACTGCACGTATTAAATTATTTGAGGATGTTAAGCCCTTTCTATATACTCAAAGACACGTTATCTGGGAGGGATTTTAACTGTGATAAGATACTAAATTTAAAGGGAAGTCCAGAAAAATATATTGTGATTCTTTAGCTTTAAAACAGATTATTAAAAATGCTGGACTATTGGACGTTTATAGGTCATTACATAGTACAGGTGGTTCTTCATATCACAGGAACATATTTTCTTCACGTATTGACTATCTTTTGTCTCTAAGTTTCTAAAACCTTCCTTACATATATTACACCAACAGAGTTCTCAGACCATCACCTTTTAATTGGGGTTTTAGTCTAGCAGATATTCCCTAAACTATATTCAGCTAGCCCCAGATGGCGTCTTAAATGTGTCCTCCGGAGGACAGTGATTATATTGGAATTACAAAATCTAATTTTTGCCCAGTCATTCTACACTTTGTTGTTATGAGAACCTTTTTTTCTGGTGGAGAGACACTAAAATAGAGATTAAATCCTTTTAAGTTCTAAGGGAAACACAAGGCCAATTCACGATATCTTCAATACCTACATTATCGGGATCAATTTTACAAACTGATGTCACTACCATCGAGTGACAAACTCCTTTGTTGTCTCAAATCTCAGAATTAAAAAACAGATGGTTGAATATCAGTACAGTAGAGCTATATCACTAGACATGGAATTTAGATTTGGGGTACAAGCCCAACCAACTTCAGATCCCTATTTGCGTGTAAGGAACGCCTGACCGGACTGTAATGTCTAATTAACCTCTTCCGAAGGTAAAATAGTAACCTCCGAGAAAGATATGATGTCTGTTGTACAGCAATTTGTTTGGATACCTTTGGGGAGAACCCGAGCTTAGTGGGAATTTGCCTGAGGACTTTTGCCTTATCTTCCAGTGATGGACACCACATTTGAAGCTCAATTATTGAAACCCATTTCTCCATTGGAAGTGGAAAAGTTATCCTATCCCTTAAACTTAAAACATCCCCTGGTTTGATGGCATTCCAAATGAATTTTATAAAACCTTCATTTCATTACATGTGTCTTTTCTTCCTCTTGTGTTCAATTTTATCTTAACCTCCACCTCCAGGTTTCCAGAATTTAATGTGGCCTTATTGAAATTTATTTTAAAAAGGGATTCCTCCTTACTTACTAACTGGAGGCCGATAAGTATCCTTAATAGTGACTATAAGATCTTTGCTAAAATCCTCACAAATAGATTGTCCTTAATTTCTGAGTCCCTTATTCATCCCGCTCAATCCTGTGCAGTACCACATAGGAAGATACAACATAGTTTATATTTGTTAAGAGACTTATTTGACAACAGTGATAGGGAAAAGGGTCGGGTTTTATTATTGCTTTGGATCAGGTTAAGGCCTTGACAAAGTGTGTCACTCTTACTTATTTAATATACTATTAACCTACAAAATTCCTAAACTCTTTGTATACTGGATTTCGATTTTATATTCGGAAGCAGTGATACATCCTTTAGTGAATGGAAGAATGGGGCCTGCGGTTCCTGTAGTTAGGGAGTTCGGCAGGGTTGTCCCCTGAGCCTCTTTTGTATGTGTTTGTTTTGGACCCTATTATTCGATATATTCAGGGGCATTCCGAGATTATGGGTTTGACCCCTGATGTATCCTTGCCAAGGGTTAAAATAACCGCCTATGCAGATGATATTACACTTTACGTTCAGGATAGGCCTTCCCTTCAGAAAGCCTTACATTGTTTTCAGATTTGGGGAAAAATCTCTGGATCTGAACTTAACGTTTCAAAAAGTTTTATTTTTTCTTTACATCCTGAACAGGATACTCTCTTTGATACTGGGGGTATTCCATTCTCATCACAACCTAATAAAATTCTAGGAATTTGGTTTGGGTTAGGTGATATGGCTACTTTTAACTGGGAAAAGCAGTTAAAAATAGGGGAATCTAAAGTGAACGTCTGGAAACAATGGAAATTTGGGAAACGGAAAAGGGTTTCTATTGTTAAGCAATTTTTGATTCCCATATTTTTATACCTTAGTTATTTATACCCGCCACCTGTTTCATTAGAAACACGATTGTACAGTGTCTTTTTTCAGATGATTTGGGGGAATCGTTTAAATCCAGTTCACAGGGATTTCCTTTACTTACCAGTTAAGAAAGGTGGATTGTCCATGATAAATCCAATTGTTTTTTTTCATTCCATTTTTTTGTTTAATTCTTTAGTTTCCTTGAATCACACCGGTTCCCTTTGGCATTCGTGGTCTTATTTTCTATGGAGTCCTTACTTCCAGAAATGGACAACGTACCCCCCTAAATTGTTAAAACAAAATCATTTGCCCCTGTATGGAACGCCTTCTCTTAAAAAATGTAGGCAGTGGAATTTATTATTTAATGACCTTATTTCACATACTAGGAAATCTTTCTATAACTATATTGTTTTTACTGTACAAGGCTCCATTTTGCTTTTTCCAGACTGTGTGCCAACCAAAATGTCCTTTGCTTTATAGAATTAACTGACTATAGAATACCATCTTCTATATGGGACATTGTGTGGATATCTTTACATGGGAAATTGAGGTGGGGGAATCTTAAATACAAACCGACAACTGAAAGATACTGTTTAAGGTCTTCTTGTAACTCTATTGAAGAAAGTTTATCTCACTTTCTTATTGATTGTCAGTTCAAAAGAATTTTGGTGTAAGGCATCTGATCATTGGGGGTTCCGATGCTGCAGCAGAATATATAATGCTTTGGTCTTAGGGATTATACAGGTATATGGCAGTCTTATCATCCCAGCACCTTGAATGTTTTTTTGCCTTTATTCAATTTTATCTTTGGCAGGCCAGATGTCAATTTATTTTTCAGCAACAATTAGTTCTTATTTCTATAATTTTGTCACAAGTGGAGACTGGTTTATCCTCTGTTAAAGTCAAAGATAAGCAAAATGTTCTGCTGTTAAATTTGCTTCTTTTTGGAAATCTTTTTGTTTGACATATATATTTCTGTATACAATTTTTGTATTGTTGTGTAAATCTGTTTAACTGGTGATGTTATGTTCTTTTCAATAAAAACTTCCCCTACTCTTTTCGATAAGTGCCATGGGATCTTTAACATCCACCTGAACTACCACCAATCTAGGCAGATAGGACCTCGGTTTAACGTCTCATCCGAAAGACGGCACTTCAGAAATGCAGCACCCCTCTCAAGCTGCATTACAGTGTCAGTATTGGGATATTAACCCAAGTGCCAGATGTGGGAACTGAACCCACAGCCCTCTGATCTCCCGGTCTCAGAGGCGAGTGTTCTACCTACTGAGCCACTGACACTGCCCTTGACCTGAGGCAAGTTCTCTTAGACTTGACGACCACAGTAATGATTGGATTATCTTTGGGTACTGAGAGTTCCTGCCCAGGTTTTCAGTGTTATAGTGCCTCAAACTGAGATGTTTTAGGGGTGGAGTGGCCATGAGATTTTCAGTCAGATTAAAGTGCCTGACGTGGCTGATGGGATGGCAGGGTCCTTTCACCATCTGTCTGTAACCCTTTCCTTGGGAAGGGACTTACCCGGACTGTTTGCTGCCACCCTCCCTTTTGGGAGAGGGCTTACCTGGACTGCTTGTCACTGCCCTCCTAAGGCTTTACAGACCTGCAGCTGATGCTGCTGTCCCCATCCCACTTGACTGTGAGTGTGGCAATGGGGGGGGGGGACAGAGAGAGAGAGTGCAGCAGCACAGATATCGTTGGTGCCTTCTGTGCCTTTTGCTCAGCAGCTGCAGTCATACTCTTCTGTCCTGGTCCCCAGGTATTGGCAGAGGAGACCAGGAACAATAGGTCCACTGCGCCTCTTCAGCACCTCATTGTGCCATGTGGCAAAGACAGATGGTTGCCATTTCAGAAGTGGGAATGCGCATTTTAAGAGGCTCCTCCCCAGTGCTCCCTGCTCCCCCAGCTGACAGCCGCTGACCCCAGACCCTGCACACTGACAATCCCATCCAACCAACTGGATGGTAGCCCAGGAGGGCCGCAACAAAATCTTGGGGGGCCAGGACACTAAAGGGGCACAGAATAAATGGTAAAGTAAAAGACTTTGGAGCCAAGGCTTCACCAGTGCATGGCTGTGGCCATGCTGGCAACTCCTGACCCCACGGCACAGACAGTCAGAGGGCTACTAGGATCAGAGCAGTCCCAACAAATTGTGGTGCGTGAAACCCACAGAGTACCTCTCTAATGGATTGGTGGACTGAGGGGGAGCCTATCAGGAGTTAGGACAGGGCAGAAGGTCTGATGAATCAGGCAAGTTTCTGGGCTGTCGAGCTTGTGGCAGTCTGAGAGAGACACTGAGGTGTTCAGACCTGCTGCTGGTGAGATCACATTAGACCACACCAAAAAGTCTTCAAGCCGTCACCAGGGTTCATCCTGCAATATCACTGAGTCTTGTCCTGGGCTTATAATGTTCAGAGACTATGCCAGGGAAAGGCATCTGTTAAGTGAAACCTGGTTAACTATACCAGATGGGCACCTGTTGAAAGAAACCATTGGGAGTCTGTGCCTGTGGGACATTGCTGCAGACTGAGGCTGCTGAGCTGTACAAAGTAGAGACAAAGACATGAATCTTACCCAGGTTGCTTTGGAGTCAGGTAAGGGGCCTGCTAGCCCTTATCTAGTGGGGTGGATTGGGGAACAGGGAGCCATGAGGCACAAGCCCTGAGTATGTGGGTGCTCTTGATCCACAGGGGAGTTGGACCATGGGGGTCACTCCTTGGATTTGGGCTCCTGTAAACTGGGAAACCGCTGCATAGAGCTCCAGTGACTGAGAGCTGAGCCTAAAGGGCTGTGTCCTGAGAGGTGTGAGACAGGTGGGCTGTGCCACTGCAAAACATCCGAGAGAGTCCAGAGTGCCTCATGCAAACCACTGGGGCCTGTTCGTGACTGCTATTCAGCCTGCTGCTGCGTGCTGTTCCCTGCCTTGACTGAGTTGCTGCATGAATGCTGGTGTTGCTGGCTGGGTCTTTTGTACTTTTCCAGTGTGGATTACAGTTACCTCATTTAGATTACAAATTGGTTTTCAAGCATTTTTCATTTGGATTTCAAGTTCTTTAAATTGTACTAGCACACAATGGCCTCTTGGGTGGCAAAAAACACCTACAAGCTTGCTAATTTTCATCAAGTACACCACTGAAAGAACTCGGGTAATGTAGCTACCAGGTCAGCACCTGGACTTTTGTGTAATTCCTGGGTAGCCAGAGTCACTGGTTTTTCATCATACTTGAAATCATACTTGCTACATACAAACATACTTTTGCGCCTATTGATTGAGCGGGTGCTTCATAGACTATGTGGGATCTGAGAGGGTGGTAGTGACCCACAGTAGAGTGGCTCCCAGGTGGTATTGCTACAGGGTGAGAGTGCTCAGGCTGACTTGCAACTGTCTTAACTCCCTCCTTTCCTCCAGCTTCCAGGCCTGTGTTGTTAAACAAAAGCATTGGTAATTTGTTGAAATTCCCTTCTCTGTGTGTGTTGTTTGTATAACCTGGTTGAAGTGTTTATTGGAGACGGTAACAACTGTCTTAATGGTCCACAGAGGGTGGTCCAGACCAGTGTAGAGAAGTGGGTAGGTACTGCATCTCAGGGGGTGGTACTGCACGCAACATCTGGCCTATTTACTCTCTCTGGAGGAAAGAATGAAAGCACTACACTTCATTTGTTCTGGGACAAACCCCCTTACTGCTGGAGAAAGAGTGAACCCAACTCCCTCAACCCAGTGGGCCCTGTACTGTTGCCAGGTAGGGTGTGAACATGGACATAGTGACCCGGAGGTCACATATCTGTCATGGTTTTGAAGATGACCTTGGATTAAAAATTCTGTGATATATGAGCCTCCATGGTACATAGTGTAGCAAAGTTTCTGTAAAAAGCTAAATGAGATCTGTGGTGGTGGAATCATCAAGGCTGTTAGTCCTTGGGAATTTCAGCTATTATATAGATGGGGAGTCGGATTTACCAGCTCAAGCTTTCATGAACTCCTGAATCTAATGCTTGAGCAACACATATCCATCACTAAACGTGAGAAATGTGTTCTTGTTGGGGCAAGAAGTTGAGGGGTTAAAGTAACTCCTGTTCCATGGACTGATAACGCCTCATACAGTTCAAAGTTGGGGCCACTAAAATTGCCTCCCACCCAGTTGAGATGAAGAGGTTTAGACTTAGGTTTCTGACTCAGAAGAGGTCTCAGGGGCACATTAACATCTCTGGATGCTGCATGCATATACACCGGGGGGGGTAGAGGCAGCAATGGAGAGCTATAATGAAACACAGTTGCCCCATTCTACACCAACCCCACATCTGCTACTGTACCTGAAGAATGCCATCGAATATAAGGAATGTAAGCTAAGAGGACGGGTAGGACTTTAGAGTACAGTTTAGGGGGTGCCTCATCTGGAGTCTGACTGTGAGGCCCGCTGCAAATTTTGGGGGGAGTATCAGGGCCAGGATGCGGAGGCACAATCAGAATTAGTTATTTTGTGGTGCTTTCTGAGTGGGACTGCCCAGAAAGGTGCAATACAAATAAAGTGTTATGATGGTAATGATGATGCCATTCAAGAAAGGCTCCAGAGCTGAGCCTGGGAATTGTAGGTCAGTTAGCTTAATGTCAGTAGCGGCGAAGCAGCTGGAGACAATAATAAGAAACGGGAACAGCAAAGGCAATCATGTGAACAGATGCTAGAGAATCTGAATATGTACTCACTGGAGGATGGAAGGGAGAAGGGGGACATGATAGAGAGACCTTTTAATTCCTGAAGGACATCGGCAGGGTAGACCCCAGTAAATTTTTCTGGATCAGTGACAACAAAAATATGAGGGAAAACAGCTTTAAATTGGCAGGGAGCAGATTCAGAAGGTATGCCAGGGGCTACTACTTCATGAAAATATAGAAACAGAATTTGATGGCAGATAAGGACTGCTTGGCCCACCCAGTCTGCCCTTTTGTACCTGCATATACTGTCACCGCAGACCCTGCTTCTTCTCCAGCTCCTCCTCGCTTTACAATTAAGATTTCCTTGTGCCTATCCCATTTATTTATTTATTTAGTTTTTGTTGACCGGGTAAGTGCACTAGACAAATCCTGCCTATTTTCAGGCACGACCCGGGGGAAGGGGATACAGATGAATGCCAACTGACCTTGAACCAGATTAAGTTGTTGGTGGTATTCTCAGTGAATGAGGGAAATTTGGCCAAGACACCGGAGAAATTCCCCTACTTTTTTCAATAAGTGCCATGGTATCTTTAACATCCACCTGAACTACCACCAAACTAGGCAGATGGGACCTCGGTTTAACGTCTCATCCGAAAGACGGCACCTCAGAAGTACAGCACCCCTCTCATGCTGCACTACAATGTCAGTACTGGGATATAACCCAAGTGCCAGATGTGGGAACTGAACCCACAGCCCTCTGATCTCCCGGCCTCCGAGGCAAGTGTGCTACCTACTGAGCCACTGACACTTCATGCTTGAAGCCCCCACTACAGTTTTGCCTCCACTACCTCCACTGGAAGACTGTTCTAGGTATCCAACACTTTAAGTGAAGAAGTACTTCTTTACACTCTCTTCAGTGAAGAAATACTTCTTCTTACCTCTCCTAACTTTCCCCCTTCCAGTTTCATTGCATGTCCCCTTGTTCTTGTGCATTTTCCTTCTGAAAAATACTCCTCTGCTGTAACTACTTTAACCCTGTGAAGTATTTATAGGTTTCTGTCAGAGTGTATATATTGAGGTCCTTTAGTCTTTCCTCGTAGGGCTTCTGATGCAACCCCTACACCATTTTAGTTCCCCTCCTCTGCATAGCCTCTACTCTCTCTATGTCCTTCTCCAGATGTGGTCTCTAGAACTGGACACAGTGCCCCAGTTGGGGTCTTACCAGTGATCTATACAGTGGCAACACCCTCTCCCTCCTTCTGCTAGTGGTACCCCTCCTTATGCAGCCCAGCATCCCAGTGGCCCTACATTCTGCCTTGTCACATTGTCTTACCACCTTGAGGTCATCAGATATGATTACTCACAGATCCCTTTTCTGTTTGGTGACTGTCAATATTTCTTCTCCCATTTTGTACTCCTCCTCTGGGTTTTGGTGCCCAGGGTGCATGATTTTGCACGTTTTCTCATTGAAAAACAGCTGCTGTGCCCTTGACTACTCCTCGAGTTTTCCATGTCTCCATATATTCTTTCCATCCCCTCTGGAGTGTCTGCCCTATTGCAGATTTTGGTGTCATCTGTAAAGAGGACATACCTTCCCTTTCAGCTTATCTGCAGTGTCACTGTAAAGACATTAAAGAGGACTGGTCTCAGTACTGAGCCCTGAGGCATTCTACCGGTCACCCTTCCTTCCCCGGAGTGAACTCCATTTACCATCACCCTCTGTCACCTATCCATTAGCCAGTTTCTTACACAGTTTACCATCTTAGGCCCCCACCCCTAAGCTGTACAGTTTCCTTGAGCCTCCTGTGTGATATGGCATTGAATGCCTTACTAAAATCTAAGTAGGCTACGTTCACCACCTTACCCTGATCTATTTCCCAGGTCACCCAGCCAAAGAAATCGATCGTATTTGTCTGACGTGATCTACCCCATTAATCTGCTGCCTTGGGTCTTGTAACCTGCTGGACCCGAGATACTCTACAATCCTTTCATTTAGCAGTGACTCCATTAACTTCTCCACCACTGATGTCAGACTAACCGGCCTATAGTTGCCTGCCTCTTCCCTGTTACTGCTTTTATGAAGTGGGACTACATCTGCCCTCCTCCAGTCCCCAAGAACCAGTCCAGTTTCCAGTGAGTTGTTGAATAGGGCTGTCAGAGGTGCAACCTGTACCTCACTGACCTCTGTCATTACATTTGGGTGTACCCTGACTGGCCTCGTAGCTTTGTCTACTTTCAGATTTGCGAGTCCCTTCAGGACACTCTCTTCTTTAAATGGACTTGGGTCTACCTTCCTCCTCCCAGTGCTTCTGCTGCTTTTATGTGGACCATCTCCTTCTCTTTTTCTCTGTGAAGACAGAACAAAAGTATTTGTTTAGAATATCTGCTTTTTTCTGATCCTCCTCTGCACAGTTCGCCCATCTTAATCTCATAGTCCCTTCCCTACTCTTCCTCTTTTCACTTATATATCTAAAAAAGTTCTTGTCTCCTTTAGTTACCCCTTGGGTTTTTCTTTCCTCAGTTTGAACTCATCACTAATCTCCCTGATTCCCTCTGCTTCTCCTGATACACCTCCCTATCCTATTCCTCACGAATCTCTTTGTGTCTCCTGAATGCTACCCTTTTAGCCTTTACTTCTTCATCCACTTGCTGTGAGAACCACAGCAGTCTCTTTTTTCTCCTGTTTTTACATAGAAACATAGACAATGGCAGAAAAAGACCCGAGGTCCACCCAGTCTGCCCAAGTTTCCTATAATCCCTGGAACCTATTGTTCCTCCAGGATACTAACCCTCCCTGTCCTCTCTCTATTCTCCTCTTTGATACTGTCACCACCAGTAACCACTATTCCCTTTATTATGTCCCAGCCCTGCTTGAATTCCATGACTATTTTCACACCCACCACTTCAACCGACAGACTGTTCCACGGTTCCAACACCCTTTCTCTGAAGTAGTACTTCCTCACATCTCTCCTGACTCTACCTCCTGTTAATTTCTATTCATGTCCACGTGACCACAAATTGGTATTCAGGCTAAATAGTTCCCTGCAGTTCACTTTGCTAATTCCTTTAAGAAACTTGAAGGTCTCTATCATATGTCCCCTCTTCCTTCTGGTCTTCAGTGAGTACATATTTAGTGACTTAAGGCAATCCTCATAGGATCTGTCCTGCTGGCCCTGAATCATTTTTGTTACTCTGCACTGCAGTCTCCAGTCTATCCTTATCCTTTCTGAGGTGAGGACTCCAAAACTGGGCACAGTTCTCTAGGTGAGGCCTCACCAGGGATCTGTAGAGGGGAAGTAGTATCTCTTTTCTTCTGCCATCAGTATGCCTCCCAATACTTCCCAGCATCCTGTTAGCCTTGCTATAGGTCTTGTTGCACTGACTTGATTGCTTAAGTGAGTTGCTAATGATAACTCCCAGATCCCGTTCCTCAGCTGTAGTGCTGAGTCTCTCTCCTCCCATCCAGTACTCTGTCTTGGGGGTTCTTTTTCCCTAGGTGCATTGCCTTGTACTTTCTTGCATTGAAGTTTAACTACCAGAACTTTGACCAACCCTCTAGGTTTTGTAGGTCTTTCTGCATTTCCCTTATTCCCTCGTCACTATCCACCCTCCCACATAGTTTTGTGCCATCTATAAAGAGACACAACCTACCCTGGTTTCCTTCTTCAGTGTCTTAATGAACATGTTGAAGAGGACCAGACCCAGGACCAATCCCTGTGGAACCGCACTCATAACCTCCTTCTCCTCTGATTTAACCCCATTGACCACCACCCTCTGCTGCCTCCCTACTACACAGTTACCCACCAAGTTCACTGTGGGTTTAGCTGCACCTAGGTCTTGCATCTTTTTTTTCCTCCCAGTTCTTTTTTCCTCCAGTCATTGCTCGTAGGGACTCTCTCAGGCATCCTGGCCTGTTCCTGCCTGCCTGAAACCCCCCCAGCCCTAGTCTCCCCCGTGGTACTCTTACCCCTTGCAGCTGGACACCCCTGGCTTGTACCCCCCAAGGTGGGGCCACCACTTCATCTTTGGCATCTTTAGAATCTGCTGCAGGCAAGGCCTGGGGAGGAGGGAATTAGGAGACCGGGTGGGCGAGATCGGGCAGAAGGCATGGAGGTCAGGTGCTGTCGCCTACCCTATGAAGCAGGGTTTTTCCTTGTTCAAGAGGTCTCCCCCAGAGGTGTGGACGTGCAGTGACGTCCAGTGCAGGCATGCGCGCTCCTGCACCTGTCTGCAGGTCATCCACTGATACCTCTCTCCAGCTTGAAAGTGATCCCAGGCTGCAATGCACCCAGCCTCCGCTGGGTGTCACTAGCACAGGGGAAACACTCCCCGCCCTCCCCCCAGGAGAGAAGAGCTGTTGTCGGATGCTCAATCCTCTCCTCCTGGCCAACCCCTGGTGACCCAAGTTCACTCCCGAACCCGAGTTGCCAGCGTGGCACAAGGTGCAGTGTCCAGTGCCTTAACCCTCAATGCCACCAGGACGACTGAGTCATACATCTTCTTGAGCAGTCATTTGTGAGGTACCAAGTCAAAAAGCCTTGCTGAAGTCAAAGTAGAGCAGATCCACAGCATGGCCCTTGTCTAATTGCTTTGTTACCCAGTCAAAGAAAACTATTAGGTTAGTCTGACAAATCTTCCTGCAACAAAACCATGCTGTTTACTGTCCTGGAGCCTGTTGCTCTCCAGGTAGTCTGAGGTCCTCTTTAATCAGTGATTCCATCAGCTTCCCTACTATAGAGCTTAGACTGACAGGCCTGTAGTTCCCTGGTTTCTCCTTATCTCCCCCCCCCCCCATGAAGTGGTACAGTGCCTGCCACCTTCCAATCCCTTGGAACTTCCCCAGACCTAAGTGAGCTATTGAACAGGCATGCCAGTGGTTCAGCCAGCTCTGCTGCTAATTCCCTGAGGATCCTCAGATGCAACCAATCTGGTCCTGGGGCCTTATCTATCTTAAGGGCAGCCAGCCCTTTCTGAGCCCTTTCACTAGTAAACAATGGCTGTCTCATTTCCCGGATTCCCTTAGTGGCCATTTTGATGCCACTCTCTGGCATGTACCTGCTGTCCTCCTTAGTGAAAACTGAGCAAAAGTAGTCATTTAGGATGGTGGTATTTTACCCATCCTCCTCTGTCAGTGGAGTAGCCAGGCCATAGCGTGAAGGCCTGGGCTTTCATTTGGATTCAACATTTTTAACCAAATTTGCTTAACTCAGCTTGCAGTAGATACCAAGCTGCCCTACACAGCATGTACCAATGCTTGTTGGGCCTCCAGTTTTTTAAATCCTGGCTACTCCACTGTCCTATCACCTTACCCCTGTCAACTAGCCTTACAATTCCCCCACCCTTTTTCTTTTTTTTACTAATATATCTGAAAAACATCCTTTGCACAAAGGTTTGTTGCCTTTACTATGCCATCCCTTAACTTGGCCAACTGTTCCTCCACCCCACCCAGGTCATCCCCAACCCCCCTTGCTAGGTCATCTCTGAGGCATTCACCCATTTTCTAAAAATCTGCCCTCCTGAAGTCCGGGACTCTCCTCCTTGTGTGGCTTGCTTCTGCTGCCATCCTTATATTGAACCACACTGTACAGTAATCACTGGTTCCCAGGTGGCTTCCCACCTTGATGTCTGCAATACTTCCCCTGTTTGTGAGCACTGTGTCCAGTATTGCCCCATTGAGAGTGGGTTCCTTGACGAGCTGCCTGAGATCGCCCCCCTGCAGGGAGTGTAGGATGTTTCTGCTTCTAACTGAGGCTGTGTCTGGGAGGCTCCAGTTTACATCCAGCATATTGAACACCCCCACCAGTAGCACCTCCCTTTTTTCTGCCATTGTGGTAATGGCACCCCCCCATGCCTTACCCAGTTTCTCCTCCTGTGTTGGAGGCCTGTAGATTATGCCAATGTGAATAGTGGCTCCGGTTCCTGTCTCCAGGGTGACCCACAGGACCTCCAACCCCCTCCATTTCCCCGGATTCCCTGTGTCTCCATTGCTTCAATATCCTTTCTTACATGTTATGGAGATAGTAGTGGGGGGTGGGGTGGGTGGAATAAACTACTGGAGGAGGTAGTGAGCACAAAATGTGTAGATAGCTTCAAGGGGGGATGGGATAAGGTACAGGGGTAGGTAATAACATTGGGGGGGGGTAGAGTGGCATGTTATTCAAAGGTGGATTTGCTGTGCTTCAGGCAGACTCATTGGACCGTAAGGCCTTCTTTTGTTGGCAAATTCCTATATTTCTGTGTTTCTAGAATTATCCCGTTAAGAGCTGTGCAGAGTGTGTAAATCCACAGCTGGAATTTGTGCGAATGAATAATTCTGCTTCCAAAATGCTTTTCAGAATTTCTTTTTTATTTCCACAGAATTCTAAAAAGCATTTCTATGTAAATCATAGAATAATATTTTACAGATTACGTAATTCTGTGGTTTACTGGTTTTCTTTATTTATTATAATCTTGGATTAACACCTTTTGAGGATAAGCTCATTACATAGGTTCCACATCAGAGATGGACAAACAGTGAAAACAAAAAGTATTGAGATTTCAAGTAAACAGATTTAACAAGGTAAAAACTTCAGCCCTGTGGCGCTGAGGGTTGAGGCACTGGATGCCACACCTCATGCCACGCCGGCGACCAGAGTTCGGGAGCGAGCTCGGGTGCTGGGGTCGGCAGGGGAGGGAGAGGATTGAGCGTCCAAAGGACTGCTCTCCTGTCTTGGGGGAGGGCTACAGGGTTGTCCGGCGTCCCAGCGACCCCTAGTGGAGATCGGGGGCACTGCAGGAAGCAGACAAAAGGACGTGGGGAGTGTGGCAGACGCCGGCAGGGTTGCCATGCACCATGGCATCTATTGCACACCCATGCTCGGGAGGGAGGGAGGAGAAGCATAACAGAACAAGGAAACACCCAGCTCTGCGGGGTAGGTGACAGCACCTGGCTGTCATGCCCACCGCCAGATCTCACTGAACTGGCCTTCCAGTTCCTCCACCCTGCCCTCACCTGCAGCTTGGCCAATCTATAAGACAGCGCCCAAAGAGGAGGGACGGCCCCACCCTGGAGGGGTCAAGCCAGGAGTACTGGCTGCAGGGGGGGGAGAAAGGAGACTCGGGATGGGGAGACCTCAGGCAGGTAGGATCAGGCCAGGCTACCTGAGAGAGGCCCCACAGGCTGTGACTGGAGGGAAAAAGACATGTAAATAAAAACAAAAACAAAAAAAGGTAAAAGCTTTCTAGCAAAACAATAGACTGGTGGAACACGTCCACATTTTATGTAAACTATGGATTACTAATCCATGGTTTAAAACAAAAAAACACCACCTTTAAAATTCTGGAATTTCGCTCGCTTCAGATGGAATTCTATGGAATTAGGGAGAATTTCCAAAATTCTGCAGAATTTCTGTGGAAACAGAATTAGAAAATTTCACAAAGCTGTAGATCCTGAGTCACTTCTTTTAAAACAGCTAATAGACTGGTCTGGTGTGGTCCTCCTTTGGTGAACCCATACTGATTATCCCTTGACAGGTGGAAATTACCTAAGTGCTATTCTGTTTTATCCTTTGTAATTACTTTAAAAATTTTCGCTATGATTGTAGTCAGACTAATAGGCCAGTAGCTTCCTGAGTCACCTACCAACCCCTTCAATGTCTGGTGAACCATTGTCTACCTTCTAATCTTTTGGCACTCCTTCTATAGACTACGATTCGGGTTAGGATTTGAGGTTGTTTTACAAAAGGGAGTGCAGGCCAACAGCTGTGGGTTGCTGGAGATAGGGGAAGAGTTTACAATCTTAGGGCCTCATCCACTAAAGCAGCCAGGATACGCCCAAAATAAGCATATCCTGGCCACGAAGTCCCACACCCTAGGACCATGCGGGGACAGGCATGATCTACAGCCCTGTCACTCCATCATTTGTAGGTACAGAACCCTCCATGGGTGCTGTGGTGGCACTGGAGGCACTGTAGCTGCATTTGCCTGGCACCCAATCAGATGCCAGTGTCGGCTCTCTAGTGGTTCCCCTGCTCCATGAGGCATGGAGGACCATGGCACATGGCAGTCTGTA
The DNA here is from genome assembly GCA_016271365.2 of Neoceratodus forsteri. Lineage (NCBI taxonomy): Eukaryota > Metazoa > Chordata > Ceratodontiformes > Ceratodontidae > Neoceratodus > Neoceratodus forsteri. Next base: position 1,408,963,345 of record CM028131.1, on the reverse strand, counting down.
TTGATCCTCCATAGGCTGCCATTTCCCTGCTGGCCACAATATAGTTTTACAGAATTCACTGGCTAGTGCCAGTGACACCCCTGGACCACTACTGATACTCCTGGGCTGGGGCTGGTGGAGGGGGAAGGATGATTGGGCCAAGGAAACTGCAGGATTGCTGGTCGGGGGGGGGTGCATAAGTGCTGTGGCACCCCTTGGGCCATGTTGCATCCACCCCCTCTGCCAACTGCATGCAGCCTCCACTACACTGTGAATCAGGTGCAGGCCTGTCACCACCCACCTCCTCCTACTTTCAACTCTGCTGGGTACAGAGTGGCAGACACAGATGGCAGTCTGGTGTGGAGGAGGCATGCAGGCAGGAATGTTGATGCTGCGGGGTACCCCAGCGGTCCACATCCTGTGCATAGGGGTGCACGCCTGGCTTTTCAAGGCCCTTCACATGTGCAGAGGGGCTGCGCACCCTCTGTGGATTGGGTCCATAGTGGCTGGGATGGGGAAGTCCTGTGCAGATGTTGGAGATGGCAGTGATCTTGTTAGCACTGCAGTCTGCAGTACAGTTCATAAGGATACAGATACCTTCCATCGGTCTGCAGGGGCATTAACAGAATAAATAACCTAAAATAAGATGATGTACATGTAGTTTATTTTTTGTTGACCAGGTAAGTGCACTAGACAAATTTTTACAGGATGATATTCCTATTTTAAATTATTCTACTTTCTCTCACATCCCTTGTCCAAGTAAAGCTCTCTTTACTCCACCCTTTGACCCACCCAAGTGGCGTATGTGGAGTTGCGGAGACCCCAGTTGTGACTTATAGAATCAGGTTAGGCCTGGGGAGGTGGGGGACAGATCATGCCCCCCACAACATTTCATGAGCTCTGTGCTTTTCCCCACCAAGTCTCTCTTCTCTGATCCCCTCCTTGCAACTTCTGAGCTACTGTGCCATGCTGGAACCTTTTGGCCTTTTACCAGTCAATATGCATGTGTCTACATGTGGCATTTCAAGGCCCCTATGAGGACTTGCCCATCCTCCTCGGGACTCATGTTTGTCAACTGCATGACAGTACTCGGTCTCAGTCAGCTTGCGTGAGCAGCCCTAAGGTCAAGAATTAACCCAGGTCTCCCACATGGCAGCGCAGTGCACCATTATTGCACCATTGATTCAGCCTCATAATGCCATTTCTGTCAAATGACAGCTGTTTCAAGTACGGGTTAGATTAAAAAGACCACAGATGTTTGGGACTCACTTTCTTTTATATTTACTATTTCTTGGCTCACCTCTTTTACCTGTACCTTGACCGGTTACATTTGCCATCTCTACCAGAATCTTTCCAACCCAAGGTACCACCCTCCATCTCCATTCTTTTCACCCAACACGACCCTTCCCATTCATGCCCTTCCTCCCCCCAACACTGTAGAAATCTTTTTAAAGTAAAGCCTCAGTTGCGTCACCAGCAAGTGCAGAATTGACAGGACCCATGCAGCATAGTTTTTTGGTACTCAGTATCAGTTCTGTGGCTTTTTATTAGAGATTACTTTATGTGTACAAAATAAAAAAAAAATACTGTGTGCACAAGTACACTAGAGCTTCAGAAAGTCACATGGTGGATGCTTCTACCAAGGTGGTGCTTGTACTGGTGGTGGGGCAGACTACATGGACTTTTGGTTGTTTATAATTAACATTTGTGGTTTTCAGTAGCAATACTTATACATTACACCACTTCATCTATTGGGTATTACAAAAAAATTTAAAATCATGTGCTGCATTTTTAATCTGTATAAGGAGCCATAAAATTGTGCAACAGCAGCTTGTAAAGCCAAGTACCAGCTCACTTGGCCTTTCCCTGTCTTTTGAATCTGGTGTTGCAATATTTTATTGATATAGATGGTAAAGTCAAGTCTTTTATAATTAGTTTACAAGACTTGTTTGAGTGACACGTGCAATAGCCTGAGTTCCTGCCCAGCAATGTTGGGCACTGCTTACCCTGGTTTATCATTTCAAAGAGATGGTTGTGATTTTTCTAAAAGACAAGCTCCCTCACAGCACTGGGTACCTGGATTACTGTTTTAGTCAAGGATACAGTGGTAACTGGCATGGAATGTAGGGCAGCAGCGGTGCCAGATAATGCTGTAGGCCTGAGAATGAACAGTATAAAAACACACAGAACTCATGTGATGTGAAGAAACAGTAGTACACCTTGGCACACACTGCTCCACAGCATAGAGTCATGATGGCTACACTTACATACTGCTGTCTCTTATGTCAGAAGGATTCCTCTTTAGGTTTGCATTACCCAAGGTCCTGTAGCCTTTGACATGCGCTTAGGTTGAAAGCCTCCTTTTGATGTGGCATCATAGGAACCTGTAAAAGTCAATTCTGATGAAAATAGTTGTTGCCCTTGCCGAATCGCAGTTCTAAGTAGATCCTTTGTTAATTTATTGCACCTTGTGCAGCAAAGCTTTTTGCAGCTGAAACAACATTCCTTAACCCATTTGCTGCCATTTGACGTACACTGTATGGCAAAGGAATTGCACCCGCATGACACTATGCTGTACAGTGAAAGTCATCACCTTTTTACCAAACTGTAATTGAAATTACCAAAGCAGGTTCCGCATTTGGCTCATGGACTGTGAGAGGAGACTTTGGTCTCATGTTGTTACAGTGTTTGGGCAGATCGGGTCAAGTGACTGGGGACAGCTAACCAATGTCTGTCCCCAAACATACAGCATGAACTAGATGCCAGAGAGGTCTGTGCACAGAACTGCAGAGGCCAAAAAAGCTACAGTTGGAGGGTGCAGTTTACTCCCATCAGGTTCTCGCTGAGGCATTAGAGCAGCATTGTTGTATTGCTGGCAAGGGATCTGAGACTTCAGACAGCACCCAGACCTGGTGTGAAATGGTGGCTGTTTGTTTCTCTTTGTGGTGCTGCATCTATCCCAGTAAAAGTTTGATTTGCACAATTATCCTTGGACGTGTGGTTTTTGGATTCCATTTGGTGTGATTGTGAACTGAACTCCTTGTTGTACTATGCTCTTTTATGTGCTAGCTCCAGCATACGCATCATTTGAGCAGCCTTCTTGCTGTAAGGTATTTTAACTCTGTGACAGCAGGATCTGTGAGTTACAGTTGAAACAAATTTAGTTAGTTTCCATCTAGGTTTTAGTGCATTACATGAAATTTACCAGCAAGATATTTATGCTCACCAGCCTGGTGGCACTGAGGGTTGAGGTGCTGGATGCCACACCTCACGCCACGCCAGCGACCTGGGTTCAGGAACGAGCCCGGGCCATCGGGGGTCAACAGGGGAGGACTAGGATTGAACGTCCACCGACAGCTCTCCTAGTCCTGGGGTGGGCTGGGGAAGTGCACCACACTGCAGCAGCCCTTGGGGACTCCCGGGGGTGCTGTAGACACAGGTGCTAGCAGAGGGAGAGTGCGGTGGATGTCTGCACGTAAGTGCATGGACATCATTGTACACCTGCGCTCCATCAGGGGGACCTTACTGGAGGAAAATGGTTGGGCGTGACCATGCAGCTTGATAACTGCACCCTGCCTCGCTGGGAGGACTCTCATGTAATCGCACTGGGGGGGGTCGGGGCCGATCTGGCTAAACAGGGTATGGGGAGGCCCTGCAGTGGACTGGCGACGGCCGTGCTGCATCCCCCATCATGCGAGTGAGCCTGGTGCTCTCCCGGCGGGCAGGGCCGGCAGCTGGATGCCCCCGCCGGTAAAGTTGCCACAGCAAGGTGGAAAAATAGTGACATGATAAAAAAAAAAAAAAAAAAAGCAAGATATTTTTGCTCAAAAAAAGCAGGGACCTCTGGAGCATTTTTATATGATGGTTTAAATAAACCTTCTTGTACTGCAAACTGCCATGGTGTGCAGTGATCTTCTTTTGTGCATCCTGGAACACCATTTCTACATGCTGGGACCTGAAGCTGCAGGAATCATGTGGGACGGCAGTGTTATCATGCCCCCCCCCATGTCTGTCAACACCATTTGGCAAGGGGGGAACTGGGACCAGGTCCAGGAAGGCCATCTGATGCCATGTGGAGCTCTGACCACCAGTTGGATGGTGGAGCCAATCAGAAGTAGGATCCAGCTGTTCTCGACCAGCACTGGGTGCAGACTTCTTATTTACAAAGCATGGATGTGTAACCCCTAGATGGCGCTATCCCAGGGGCTACTACCCCTGCCTGATTTGCCACTAACAGGTTGAGGGGCCTGGATCCAATGGCGGGTGCCTCCACCCAGAGGTCAGGGTTTGCAATAGTTAAACTAACTTGGTCACAGCCCTCTGGGACACTGCAACCCCCCTTTCTTCCCACTAGTGGCCCACACAATATATCAGAATTACCTTCACAGTATACACTTACCCCCAGGTCTGGTTCCGCACTGGGACCTCCTGTGAAATGAGATACAGTGCAACAATCACAGTACAGTACTTTAACATAGACAAATACCTCAGGCAGTATAACTTTGCTGAAACAAGCAGCTCTGATTTATTTAGGGGCTATAAACAAGGACAGGGAAATCAGGTTAATTAGCTTATCACTCTAATAATCTACCTATGGCTCTGTGCACAGGCCTATCCCTATCAGTTACTGTCCCTGGGTACCCAAGCCCTAGTGGCTAGTCAAACCGTGGCAGCTGGTAGGGCCCTTTCACCAGAGAAAGGAGAATTAAACAGTCAGCAGTACAGTAATTCCATTTGGATTTAATGTGGCAATTCAACAGGGGCGACCCTGAATTAGTACTCACGACCTCCAAATAAGATAGGGTCCTTCAATGTCAGCAGGGCTCACTGAGGTACACAAACCTCTTCACACATCCATATAAAAGAACACTATACCAGGCAGGCTGCATCTGTATCCTGATCGCAATTACTGCACAATACCGGGAGAACACACAGCAGATTCAGTTCCTGACAGACCGAGTGCAATTTTCAGCCATTCCTCCAGTCTTCTACAGGGTGAGCCTGGTTTCTACTCTTCAGAGATCCTTTGATTCTTTTCTGGGACGGATTCAGTCCTAACAAGCTGTTACACAAGCTGCAGACGGAACTCTGGGCCTTACCACGTTTTTGACTAAAACTGCACACTGAAAAAGCACAGGGCTCCTTCCTTCTTCACTGCCAAAGCTCAACTGAAACTCCAACCGACAAAACCGGGCACTTCCTTTGAGTTCCTCCCAGTTCTTGACTGGATTGGCTGTCACTCACAATAGACTGCTGCTGTTGGTCAAAAGGCACTGAAGTCTAAACTACATCTCCCAGAGTCACTGCCCATACAATCCTCTTGTGGCTGGCTCAGATTATGAGTCAAGTTCTGATTCGTCCAAGGCACCATTTTAGAGCTAGCTTACCCCACACTGATTGGTCCAGTTCAGCAGTTCAAAACTAGAATGGGGAACTAGCAGACACAGTTCTGACTGCAAAGAAAGCAGGTTAGACAAACTGTAATTTCATTATTACTGTAAATGATTTCTGGCCAACAGTTACATCTTTCAGATAGGTTCCCTTTGCACTCCTAGTGACTGCAAAAATGAAGTGAATTGGCAGCAGCTCGAGTGGTACTCAGAGAAGCACACAGTCCCCCCCATACAAACTAATTATGTCTGCAAGCAGACAGCTCTTAAAGAGACAGTACCAGAGGTTCTAAAAACACTCACTGATAAATGGCTTAAACGCCAAACACCATTCAGGCTTGGAGCATTCAAGCAAGCTCCTGGAAGTCTTTTGGGAACCCCCATTTGCAGGGGGGTTACAGATGTCTGCAGGAAATTCTCAGGAATTGCGGGTCTGGAGCAATTGCAATGTTGTAAGCAGAGCAGTGGACTTACACACATGGCTGCACTGCCTGCATCAGTACAGCAACCCACTTTGATAGGGGTTCACTGATGTTGCATTGATAGCGGTTCACTGATGTTGCATTGGAACAGCTCTACAATGCTCCTCATCTTGTTCAGATGGCTATGCTGGTGCTTTTGTACTTGATCTGCACCACTTGCAGCAGTGCTGAAAAGGTAATGTAAACACACCTGTAAAGTTGCATTTCTCCATGTCAGCCTTAGCTGATGTCATAGTTGGGAGTTCCCCAGGAAGCCATGTTAGATCAGAAAGGCACAAAAACTACAGTACTTGTGGAAAAAAAAAATAGAAACATAGAAAATGATGGCAAAAGGAGACCAAAGGTCCATCAAGTCTGCCCTTGGGTTTCCCAGACCCTCTGTGGTTCCTGGGACCTAGTCCCCAACCCACCTCTAGTACCCACCATTCTTATATGGGCCATGGCCCTATCCCACCCCCTCTTGAAAGCAGCCACAGACTTTGATCCCACCATCTCAGCCGGCAGTCTGTTCCATGGCTCAGTGACCCTTTCAGTGGTGAAGTAGTGCTTCCTCAGATCCCTCTGCAGCTACCTCCCCAAAGCTTCCATTCGTGTCCTCTAGTGGCTGAGCTGTCGACCTTGTTAAAGAGTTCGGAGCAGGTTATTTTATTGATGCCTTTCAGGAACTTGAAATGTCTCAATCATGTCCCCTCTCTCCTTCCCAGTCTCCAAGGGAGTACAAGTTCAGTGACTTTAGTCACTCCTCATATGAGAGCCCCTATAGGCCATGTACCATCTTAGTTACCCTCCTCTGCACTACCTCCAGCCTATCCCTATCCTTCTTCAGGTGAGGCCTCCAGAACTGGACACAGTACTCCAAGTGAGGCCTCACCAGTGACCTATATAGCGGTATGGTCACCTCCGCTCCCTGTCCCTGCTGCCAAATCCTCTACCTATACACCCCAGCAGTTTATTTGCCTTACTGTAAGCTTTGTGACATTGACTTGACTGCTTTAGGGTGTCTCTTATGATGACCCCTAGATCCCTTTCTTCATGAGAGACACTTAGTTGGACCAAGTTGAGCCGATATTCTGCCCTTGGGTTTCTCTTTCCCTAGATGCATTATGTTGCATTTCTTTGCATTAAACTTATGCTGACATTTGCTGGACCAGCTTTACAGTCTCTGGAGGTCTTTCTGCAGGTCCTTCACTGCCTCCACATTATCAACCCTACCTCCCAGATTAGTGTCATCTGCAGAGAGGGCAATCTTGTTCTGAATGCCTTTGCCAGTGTCACTAATGAACATGATTAAAAGGACCAGACCCAAGACCAAGCCCTGTGGTACCCCCACTAATGACCTCTCTCTTCCCTGACTTTACCCTGTTTATTACCACTCTGTGGCATCTGTCTTGTAGCCAGTTGCCTACCCACCTAACTATGCTTTTTGCGGTACCTACATCCTCTAATTTCTACAGCAGGTGCCTCTGTAGTACTAAATCAAAGGCTTTGCTAAAGTTGAAGTAGAGGAGATCCACTGGGTGGCCCCTGTCCGCTTCCCTAGTCACCCAGTCGAAAAATGAAATTAAGTTTATTTGGCATGATCTCCCCGAAATAAAGCCATGCTGTTTCATGTCCTGGAGACTGTTCTCTTCTAGAGTTCTGCTTTATTAATGTTTTCAGTACTTTCCCGACTATTGATATGAGAGCCCCTGTAGGCTATGTACCATCTTAGTTACCCTCCTCTGCACTATGTATGTAGTTGCCGGCCTCCTTCCTGCTCCCGTCCTTGTGGAGGGGTACCACACCTGCACTTCTCCAGTCGCATGGCACAGTTCCCATTTGCAAAGAGCGGTTGAACAAATGTGCCAAGGGTGTCACAACCCCACTCAGCAGGTCAGGCCCTCTGCTCCCACAGTGCCAACCTCCAAGCACAGTATTGTGAACAGGAACAGATCAGGATAACCCTCCTGTCGTTTTTGTGGGTTTGAATCAATCTTTGTTCTCAAGTTCTGAAGGGATTAAAACTGTGAACCTCTTGCTAGCGTACCCAGTGTACAGACTCAGATAATTTTGCTCTTCGGGGGGCCAGATATCTTTTGCCTACGGGCACCTAACCAGGTGTACAGAATGAACCCTTAAAACTCTATGAAAAGACCTCAGATAAACTCTTACCTTTTCCCAGTTTGGTAAACCAGTAAGATTTGCACAGTGTCAAATTTAACCATATAAGCTTTACTTGTCAAATAAAGAATTTCAAAGGCACACCAAGTAGTCTCTTAAAATGAGTTGTTTGCTTAAAAATAGATAAAAATGTAAAATGTAAAACACAGAACAATATATCACAAAACATTACAATCACTTTAAAAAAAAACAGGTTTAAAAGTGCAATTTCCTACCAACCATACACATAGACTTGCCTAGCTAATGTATTCTTATATTTTCACAGTGCTGAAAGATGTTGTAGCTTCAGAGTCCAAACGTGTGTGTCTAAAGGTCAGTTACAGCATAATTAAAAAACTGTCTTGACCCTGCCTTCTCCATGATGTCACCCAGCTCCTCCTCTGTTTATTAAAACTTATATAATCAGGATGTCTTTCTTGTCAAGCAGGAGGTAAATTAATAGGTGACATCAACAAAAACTCATGTCCCCACATGACTTCCCAATCAAGTCTGTAATTTTCCAAGTTCTTTCTTTCATCCATGAGCAGCATCCTGCTCTTTACAGACATCAAAGAGCATTTATGACATAGCACCTAAGTGACATACCTGTATTCTTCCTCTAAACATCATAAGTTTGATTTCCAGCCTAGCAGCTAGCAGCTACAATTAAGCTAGATAAAACAGGAGATCCTTAATTTAGGTCTCTTCTAGCCTTTAATTATCTCCTGGCTTTTATCTTTTAGCTGAAACCTGGGGGTTAACCCACAGGCTGTCTCAGCATGTCTCATGAGAGACACTCAATAACACATTTTTATATTACAAAAGCATAGATTAATCAGAACCAGCTGTCCAAGTGTCACAATCCTCCCTACCTAGACTGAATTTGGGGGCTGTATCCCTTGCATGGGATAAGCTTCCCAAATCAGTTCACTTCTCATAGACGCGAGACAACCCATCTGAGTTCTGATTTTTCGCTCCAGCTCTATGTAAAATTGTCATGTCATACCCTTGCAAAGCAAGACTCCATCTTAGCAATCTACCATTGTTTTTTTCCCATCTGCGTCAGCCAAACCAGGCGGTTGTGGTCAGTCTGTACCATAAAATGCTGCCCATACAAGTATGGCTCCAACTTCTTTAGGGTCCACACTATGACAAGATGCTCCTTTTCCACAGTGGAGTGTGCCTGCTCCCTGGGAAGTAACTTTTTACTCAGATACGCTACAGGGTGATCTTTCCCTTTGCTGGATGTCTGACTCAGTACTGCCCCAATACCCACATCTGAGGCGTCAGTTTGAACTGTAAAGGGTCTGCTATAGTTAGGACTTGTCAAGACAGGAGCACTGCACAGTGCCTCCTTCAGTCTGGTAAAGGCTTCTTCACAGGCTGGCCCCCAGATAATTTTCTTTGGCATTCTTTTCTTTATCAAGTCAGATAGGGGAGCAGCTAGGGCACTGTAATTGGGTACAAATTTCCTATAGTACCCTGCTGCCCCTAGAAAACTCCTGACCTGCTTCTGCATTTCTGGTATGGGCCACGCCTGGATTACCTCTATTTTTATTTAGTTAGGACAGAGCTGTCCCTGGCCTACTACATGCCTGAGGTATGCCACCTCTCCCATGGCCACTTGGCACTTCTCTGCTTTGACAGTGAGCCCGGCCCTCTGTATCCTGCCCAGCATTTCCCTAAGGTGGGACACGTGTTCCTTCCAGCTGGCACTAAAGATGGCAGTGTCACCCAGGTACACCACGGCGTACTCCTCAGCACCACTTAACACCTGATTCACCAACCTTTGGAAAGTGGCCGGGGCGTTCTTCATTCTGAAAGACATTACTTTAAATTCAAATAAGCCTATCAGAGTGATGAAGGTCGACCTCTCCCTAGCTCTGTCCGTCAGCTCTACCTGCCAATACCCCTTGGTCAGGTCAATGGTCGTAAGGTAGGTCGCCCCTCCCAACTTGTCCAGGAGTTCGTCCGTCCGAGACACTTAGTAACACATTTTTATATTACAAAAAGCATAGATTAATCAGAACCAGCTGTCCAAGCGTCACAAAGGTTTCCGCCAATTCCTGAGCAAGTTCCTGCAGTGCTCTAGGGTGCAGTCCATTGAGCCCTGGTGCCTTTTCTGTCTTTAGGTGCATCGATGCCTCCCTGACCCTGTCTGTGGCAAATGATGGCATATCCATTTGTGAGACTTCCCCTGTCAGCAGCTCTGATGCCACTATCTGGAATTGGTCCACCAAGTTTCTTGATGAATACTGAACAGAAGAAGTTTTTCAGTGCAGCGGCCTTCTGTTCATTGTCCTCAGCTATCCTCTCACCATCTTGTAGCTGAACTATCTCCCTTCCTCGTCTTCTCTTGTATGTAACGAAAGAATTGCTTGTCCCTTTTTTTTTAATCATCAAGGCGATCCATAGGTCAGCTGATGCTTTTGCCATTTTTACTGCTCTCTTTGCTTCCTTGCTTTTCTGTGTGTAGTCCTTCCATTCATTATCCCCATGGGATGTTTTATATATGTGGAAGGCTTCCCCTTTTGCTTCTAATTGCTTCCCTAACTTGGGTGGTGAACCAAATGGGTCTCTTGTGTGTGTTTGTTTTTTCGTTCCTGACCTTATGCACAGCTTTGTAGCTTCTAGGACAGTTTATTTAATCTACCCCAGATGTCCTCTATCCCCTGCTTTTTGTTGATTCCGGACAGGTTTTTCCTTGACCAGCAGTTTCATCTTTTCGAAATTTGCTCCTCTGAAGTTCAAGACCATAGCCCTGGATTGAGATTTAACTTCCTCAAGGGATAGCTTTCACCAGATGGAGTTGTGGTTGCTATTAGCTAGTGGCTCCCCAACTTTAATGTCACCAACCACTTCTGAGTTGGTGAGGACCACATCTAGGATGGCCCAAAGCCTAGTTGGAGTGTTAACCAGTTGGGTGAGTAGACAGTCCTGTAAGGCTTCCACCACCTTCTGGCTCCTCGAGGACCTGGCCATCGGGATACCACAGTCAATATCAGGCAAGTTGAGATCACTGATCATCACTGTATCTCCTATTTGTGTTGCGCTCCTGGTCTCTTCAAAAAGCATTTCACTGCTATCTTCTGCCTGTCCTGGTGGCCTATATACTACTGTGAAGCATATCTTTTTTGAGATGCTGAACTGAGTTGCACCTACAGGGATTCTACACCTTCATCCTTGTGATGTTGAGTATAGTGGCTATCACCCTTCCCCCGCATATATAGTGCTACCCCTCCCAACCTGGCCCCTTTCCTGTCCTGTCTATAGAATGAATATCCTGGGACCGAGAGGTCCCAGTCATTATTCTCCATAGCCCCATGTTTCTGTTATTGCTACCAGGTCCAGCTGGGCCACTGCCATTACTGCCTGTAGCTTGCTCATTTTATTTCCGATGCTTCTTGCATTGAAGCACACTCCCTTCCAAGTTTCAGCAGCCATACTTTTTTTTCCCCCTCCCTTTGTTCTGGTTTCGTCTTTTTAGTTGCCTGGCCCCCCTTGTTACCATCTGAGATCTCTTATGCTTCCTATTCTTGTTCGCCGATTGTGTGGCATTATTCAGCGTTTGTGGGGGAGTGTCGGCTGTATTCCCATCTTCCCACTGTGGTCGATAGGTCTTCTAGCCACATGAGCCCCCTCACCTAGTTCAAATGTCTGGCATAGATGTCAAATTTCTGTCTAAGCGTGCTTCCTCCTTCCCTGGTTAGGTGCAGTCCATCAACTTTAAAGATAAGCTGTGTAGCTGGCTCCCTGGTGAAGCCTAATTATTTGGAGGTGAAGCGCCAGGGTTGTTTGATCATCCACTCTCTTCTGTACTGACACGGTGCAGATTAAAGTTAATTAGCCAACCAAACACGCTGTTGTTTTTTTATATTTCAGACCATGAGTGCTGTAGTTGTTCAGCTTTCCTGGATGTTGTTCTGGCAAACTGCCCATCTGCAGCACCAACACTTCTGAGAGTGTGTTTATCCTGTTGGCCTCCATATTAGGCCCACTCTTTTCCCCCTTTTTATTATCTCCGGGTCGTACATGAAAATGGGCCTTTGGCTCATTGTACTTACCCGGTAAACAAATGTTTTAAAAATGAAAAAAATAAATAAATTAACAATCTCTCAGATATGGCAAGTAAATGTAGCACACTGTTGTATGCAGATGACCTGGTTCTATATAATGGTGTGGCTGATACTGCTGTGACTCGTCTGCACCTTTTGAACTCTTCTACCCTCATTCAGTCCTGGCTACTTAAAAACAAGCAAAAGACTTAAGGCCATGCTGTTTGGCTCAAAGCCCAAGCTTCGCTTAGGTACCCCTTGCCTTCTCATTACCTGTGCTGATGCCTCCCTCCTGGAGGAAGTTGTCAGTGTGAAATACTTACAGGTTACCCTAGGCCATCAACTGGACTTCTGTCTTAGCATTGGCAACAGCTTAATCTAATTCAAGGTCAGTTGGCATTCATCTGTGTCCCCCTCCCCGGGCTGTGCCTGAAAATAGGCAGGATTTGTCTAGTGCACTTACCAGGTCAACAAAAACTAAATAAATAATAAATAAATAAATTTGCCATTATGCAAAGCTGAAAATTCCAAAACGGGCATGGCTCACTGAATTAAACATGCCTCTCTCCTAAGGCTGGATCTCTATAGCTCAAATTGTGCTGCTGCCAAGCCTGACATATGGCCTACTGGCATACCTTAACATCAACAAAACTAGCCTTAACAAGTGAGGCATGGCTTAGAATAACACACAGTATGTTATTTTGCCTTGAACTGACCTTCCCCCTACTACTGAAAGCTGTACATGTAGTGCAGGAAGAAGAGCCCCCATCCTGGGTCTATTCAGCCATCTCGGTTTTTCCAAAGCCAGGTAAAAATGTTCAGATGTGCCCCTCATCTAGACTGATTTCTGTACTCAATGTGGACTATAAACTTTTCATGGCTGTACTAGTGCAGCGCCTTGATAGTTTGCTGCCAGGGCTGATCGGACTTGAACAAATGGGTTTTGTGCATTCCCAGACCTCCACTGATAATTCGAGGCATACCCTGCATGTAGTACATGAGATGCATGTGACATCCTGCTTATTCCTCCTGTTGAGCCTTGATGCAGAGAAAGCATTAGACCGGGTCTCCTGGGCCTTCCTGTATGCTGTGCTGGGATGGGTGGGATTTGTTCTCCCCTTTATATCTCTTATTCAGAGTATCTATTCTTCCCCTCAGGCATGTGTCAAGATTAACGGCCATCACTGCTCCAATTTACCTGTACAGTGTGGCACACGACAAAGCTGCCCTGTCCCCTTTACTGTTTGCATTTCATATGTAACCACTGGATCAGACCATCAGAGTGGACCTACTGATTTTGGGCATTCAGCCTGAGGGAGAGGAACACTGTGCAGCACTGTATGCAGATGATGTCCTCCTGTACCTCTCCCACCCTGAAATCTCTGTTCCTGCTGTTTTTCAGATAATTTGCGCATATGGTAAGGTCTCGGGCTACAAGATCAACACTGTAAAAACGGAAGCACTCTGTTTTGGTTTTACTCCCTCACAAGCCACTGAGGAAGCTTTCCCATTCCACTGGGACCTAACTGAACTGAAATATTTAGGGGTATATTTTACAAGCCACCCAGATGATTATTTCAGTGAAAATGATCTCCCTTTTACTGTACAACTGTCTCAGGATCTTTTCAGTTGGAATACAATCCCTCTTACTCTATCACATTGAATCAAGGCCATACACATGGGGGCTCTCCCAAGGGTATTGTACCTATTTCAGAATATTCTCCTTTACCTCAAACAGTCTGTTTTTCAAAGATGGAATAGGGAACAGTCACGTTTCGTTTGGACAAAGGCCATGTACGAAAGTGCAAATTTTGTATCTTCCCAGGGACTGTGGTGGAATGGTGTTACCTCACCTGCAGTTTTATTACTGGGCTTCCCTATCTCTCATCACCTGGAGACTCTCTCTGTGATCTGGCTCTGCTTGGCATGTGAGATCTTCCCCAATCACTCGTACTTTATGTATCACCAGGTTACCCCAGCCATTGAAGTATTACCTGCTAACCTTTGAATACAACACCAAATAAAGGTGTGGCATTTGATTAGGAAAAAACTTCTCTTGTTGGACTTCCTTCCCCTTTTGTGTCCACAGCTGCGCTCTCGAGTTTTAGTAGGTTGGCATGACAACCACTCGAAGTGAACACAGCGCTGTTGTTCATTGATGCCCATACATTATCCTCTGTTATTTTGCCTTGAACTGACCTTCCCCCTACTACTGAAAGCTATGCATGCAGTGCAGGAAGGAGAGTCTCCCCCCCTCCCCACCATTCTGGGCATGTGCGGCCATCTAAGTTATTCCAAAGCCAGGTAAAAATGCTCAGCTCTGCCCCTCATATAGACTGATTTCCATACTCAGTGTGGACTACAAACTTTTCATGACTATTCTAGCATGGTGCCTTGATGGTTTGCTCCCAGGGCTGATCAGACTTGAACAAATGGGTTTTGTGTGTTCCCGGACCACCACTGGTAATAGGAGGCGTATCCTGCATGTAGTACATGAGATGCGCATGGCATACAGGTCATCCTTCCTGTTGAACCTTGGTGCAGAGAAGGTGTTTGACTGGGTCTCCTGGGCCTTTCTGTACTCCGTGCTGGGAAAGCTGGGATTCACGGTCCCCTTTGTATCTCTTATTCAAAGCATTTACTCTTCCCCTCAGGCCTGTGTCAAGATTAACAGCCATCACTCTTCCAATTTTCCCTTACAGCGTGGCACACGGCAGAGTTGCCCCCTGTCCCCCCGTTACTGTTCACACTTTATACTGAACCACTGGCTCAGGCCATCAGAGCAGACCCACTGATTTCTGGCTTTCAGGTTGAGGGAGAGGAACACAGCATAGCACTGTATGCAGATGACATCCTCCTGTCCCCCCACCCTGAAATCTCCGTTCCTGTTGTTGTTCAGATCATTCATGCATATGGTAAGGTCTTGGGCCATAAGATCAACACTGCAAAAACATAAGCACTCTGTTTTGGTTTTACTCCCTCACAAGCCATTAAGGAGGTTGTCCCATTCTGCTGGGACCTGACTAAACTCAGATATTTAGGGGTATACATTACAGGCTGCCCAGAAGATTACTTTAGCAAAAATGATCTACCTTTTACCGTACAACTATCTCAGGACCTTACTAGTTGGTATGTACTCTCCCTTACTCTATCATGTCATATCGAGGTCATACACATGGTAGCTCTCCCAATGACATTGTACCTATTCCAGAATATTCCCCTTTATCTCACAGTCTGTTTTTTGAAGATGGAACAGGGAACTCTCACATTTCCTTTGGGCTGGACAAAGGCCATGTACTAAAATGCTAATTTTGTATCTTCCCAGGGACAGGGTGGAATGGTGTTACCTCACCTACGTTTTTTTTTTATCGGGCTTCTCATTTACGCTTCTCTATCTCCTATCACCTGGAGACTCTCCCTGTGATCTGGCTCAGGATGGAATGCAAGATCTTTCCCGCTCACTCATACTTTATCTCTGTGTATTATCAGAATATCCCAGCTATCAAAGTATTTATTTTTTTTGTAGACTCTGTTTCTTCTCCCTGACAGTTGGGGTGTAACCCCTATTCAGCACCCGGATCACTCTCCCAGCATCCCCCTCCAGGCTGGCAGGCTGGGTGGCCCATAGCTTGCCCTCTACGGTGGGGCTCCCCTGGGCTGCTGGGGAGAGAGAGACCGAGATCAACCAGAGGCCCCAGCCAAGGCTTGCACATGGGGCATCATTCGGGAGATGGTCCAGGGGCTTCATGGAGCTCCATGACCAGGGGTATTTCCTTGGTTACCCCAAGAAGTTTGGACGTGCAATGACGTTGGTGTGGGATGGGTGTGCTCTCACACCCGTCCCACAGATGTCCGCCGATGCTCCCCTGAGCCAGATGGTCCTGGCTGCTGGACACCAAGTCTCCACTGGGTGTCACTAGTATGCCTGGAAGCCACAACTAACCCCCCCCCACCCCCGGAGCTGGAGATTTGTGCGCTCATCTAGCCTTCTTCCGGCCAACTCTGTGATGTAACATGTTCACTTACAAACATCAGCATCGCAAGCAGTAGTGCTACTGCTGCACTGGCGGGCCGGCCCTGCCATTGAAATATTACCTGCTAACTTTTGGATATAACACCAAATAAAGGTGTGGCATTTGATTAGGAAAAAACTTCTCTTGCTGGACTTTCTTCCCCTTTTGTGTCCTGTTTCACATTTGGAATCCTTCCAGCCTAACCAGAGTGACCCGATGTTTCGAAGATGGGAAAAGATCCCCTCTGGTACCTGTACCAGCTTCTGGAGGGGACAGGAATATATTCTTTCTCAGACTTACAAACAACCTGCAGGCTCTGCCAACTAGACTTTTACCGACACCTCTAAATGAGGCACTTTATTGATACACTGCCTATTATACCTGCTCCTTGGACACTTACCCTACTTTAATCAGATTTTTATTATGGCTATTCAAACTGGCCTGCTTCCACACATGATTTCTAATCTTTAGAGATCTCTTCTTAATTCCTGTGGCCTCTCTCCCCTTAGATACGATAATGAACTGGGAGAAGGAGCTAGATCTTGCCCTTCCAGACCAAGTGTGGCACAGTACAGGGTTTCATGCATCCAAAATCCCTAGCTCCCATCAGTGGAGAGAATATGCTTGGAAGCACCTTTTACGCTATTTTAAAACACCGGTAATAACAGTGCACTCTTCTGCATCTCATGATTCCTCATGCTTGAGAGGTTGTGGAGAGCCTAGGGCACATCTCTGTCACATAATGAGGTTCTGCCTGGCTCTGGCCTCCTTCTTTAGGGAGCTGGAAAAAGAAGTTGAAGCACTCCTAGGTACTCCTTTTGTATTCATGGCAGAAACTTTTCTACTTCTAGAGTATCCTAGGGGACTGTGTGGCCCCCTTACATGTTACCATTTGGGAATCTGGCTTACAACTGCTAAAAAGACAATTACAAAACTGTGGCTCACTTTTGAGCACCCTTTGTTATTGAGGCGCAGGTCAGGCAGCATAGGAGAACCAGGAGCAGTTCTAAATTTCACAAATAGCATTTTATTATTATCGATAACAGTAAAATAAAAGTAAAATTGTTCAGGATAGCTTTTTACAAAGGCAGTACAAGCAAAGAAAACAAAGGCTTTCATCCAAGAGTTTCTCTAATTCTAAATCTCAATCAATCTCTCTCTCTCTCTCTCTCTCTCTCTCTCCAACAAAAGATTGCTCTCTTTATGTCATTACAAACGGCAGCCTGCACTTGGTCACACTCTCCGTAGTCTTCCATAAGATGAAATAAATATCACCAGCAGGATATATTTAACCATTTTCTTTAACAGAAATCCAAAAAAGATCCAAAGAAACTTAAAAACAAGTTCACATAGAACGCCAACATGGCGGATGGCTGACCCCCTCCCCAATGCAGAGTCTCACTCTGATGCAGTCAGAAGTTTCCGTGCTGAAAAACGCTTTCTCAAGACTGGCAACAGATGGAAGTGCATGTCTAAAATACAATCCCATTTAAACTGACAGTAATTTTTACACAAAAATTAGCGTGCTGTGTATAGTTAAACAGAGGAATAAAATAGATGCACAAGAGTACTCAGATAAGAACAGTGAAACAAAAGACAAGACCTCAGGTGTAAAAAGAGTAGAAACATAGAAAGTGCTAAGATGTGCAAAAAGGCACTGTAAACAGATGGTATATGAATTTACAATAAAGTGTGATGTGTAAAAAATTGAAAAACAATAGTGTAACCCCCCTGCAAATGGGGGTTCCCAAAAGACTTCCAGGAGCTTGCTTGAATGCTCCAAGCCTGAATGGTGTTTGGCGTTTAAGCCATTAATCAGTGAGTGTTTTTAGAACCTCTGGTACTGTCTCTTTAAGAGCTGTCTGCTTGCAGACATAATTAGTTGTATGGGGACTGTGTGTTTCTTTGATTAGTACCACTCAAGCTGCTGCCAATTCACTCCATTTTGCAGTCACTAGGAGTGCAAAGGGAACCTATCTGAAAGATGTAACTGTTTGCCAGAAATCATTTACAGTAATAATGAAATTACAGTTTGTCTAACCTGCTTTCTTTTGCAGTCAGAACAGTGTCTGCCTAGTTCCCCATTCTGGTTTTGAACTGCTGAACTGGACCAATCAGTGTGGGGTAAGCTAGCTCTAAAATGGTGCCTTGGACGAATCAGAACTTGGACTCATAATCTGAGCCAGCCACAAGAGGATTGTATAGACAGTGACTCTGGGAGATGTAGTTTAGACTTCAGCACCTTTTTGGACCAACAGCAGCAGTCTATTGTGAGTGACAGCCAATCCAGTCAAGAACTGGGAGGAACTCAAAGGAAGTGCCCGGTTTTGTCGGTTGGAGTTTCAGTTGAGCTTTGGCAGTGGAGAAGGAAGGAGCCCTGTGCTTTTTCAGTGTGCAGTTTTAGTCAAAAAACGTGTGTAAGGCCCAGCGTTCCGGTCTGCAGCTTGTGTAACAGCTTGTTAGGACTGAATCCGTCCTGTGAAGAGAATCAAAGGATATCTGAAGAGTAGAAACCAGGCTCACCCTGTAGAAGCCTGGAGGAATTGCTGAAAATTGCACTCGGTCTGTCAGGAACTGAATCTGCTGTGTGTTCTCCCGGGTATTGTGCAGTAATTGCGATCGGGATACAGATGCAGCCTGCCTGGTATAGTGCTTTCTTTTATATAAATGTGTGAAGAGGTTTGTGTACCTCAAGTGAGCCCTGCTGACATTGAAGGACCCTATCTTATTTGGAGGTCGTGAGTACTAATTCAGGGTCGCTCCCTGTTGAATTGCCACATTAAATCCAAATGGAATTACTGTACTGCTGACTGTTTAATTCTCCTTTTTCTGTGTGAAAGGGCCTACCAGCTGCCATGGTTTGGACTAGCCACTAGGGCTTGGGTACCCAGGGACAGTAACTGATAGGGATAGGCCTGTGCACAGAGCCATAATGAATTATTAGAGTGATAAGCTAATTACTGATTTCCCCTGTCCTTGTTATATCCCCTAAATAAATCAGAGCTGCTTGTTTCAGTAAAGTTGTACTGCCTGAGGTATTTGTCTATGTTAAAGTACTGTACTGTGATTGTTGCACTGTATCTCATTTCACAGGAAGTCCCAGTGCGGAACCAGTCCTGGGGGTAAGTGTATACTGTGAAGGTAATTCTGATATATTGTGTGGGCCACTAGTGGGAAGAAAGGGGGGTTGCAGTGTCCCAGAGGGCTGTGACCAAGTTAGTTTAACTATTGCAAATCCTGACCTCTGGGTGGAGGCACCCGCCATTGGATCCAGGCCCCTCAACCTGTTAGTGGCAAATCAGGCAGGGGTAGTAGCCCCTGGGATAGCGCCATCTAGGGGTTACAATTGTACTGAGGATAAAACCATGCAAATATTGCAAACCTTATGCCAAGCTAATATATCATAGTGGAATTACCATAAATATAAGAAAAATATGAAATAAATAAACAGGAGGTTAAAAGGTCAAATAATATGCTCCAAGTCAGCAAACAGTTAATTTAGCCTAGACTTTAAAACTGGTCATGCAAGCTGGACTAAACAAACCATACCGGAGCATAACATAATGAAATGTGATAGATATAAGTTAAATCCGAAAAGCAAGATAGAAGGTCAAAAGGTCAAATGGTCAAAAGCCCAAAGAAGCAAGAACGACTCGGATTGGTGTCTTTTTAAGAGAGCACGTAACAAGTGCACCAAGTTGTCAGAGCAGCCAAGGCCGCCTACTATCGTTCGGAGCTAGCCTCTGCCTCAAGAAATCCTTCAAAGCTCTGGAAAACATTAAGACATGTCTGGACACGCACCTGGTAATTCCATTCCAGCAAAAATTAAGTCCGGGTGGCAGTGTTATCTCTAACCAGTCTGAGATATTGGAAGCCCTCAATAACCATTTTGCAAAGGCAGGGCTAGCATTTGATACTTACCCTGCCAGTGACCTCCGCACAGCTCAGGGCCCACCAACTCACGAGTCCCCCCCCTACCGAGGAGGCCTTCTCCCTCCTGTCTGTCTCTCTAAAAGAGGTGTGTAACCCCTAGATGGCGCTATCCCAGGGGCTACTACCCCTGCCTGATTTGCCACTAACAGGTTGAGGGGCCTGGATCCAATGGCGGGTGCCTCCACCCAGAGGTCAGGGTTTGCAATAGTTAAACTTACTTGGTCACAGCCCTCTGGGACACTGCAACCCCCCCTTTCTTCCCACTAGTGGCCCACACAATATATCAGAATTACCTTCACAGTATACACTTACCCCCAGGACTAGTTCCGGCACTGGGACCTCCTGTGAAATAAGATACAGTACAACAATCACAGTACAGTACTTTAACATAGACAAATACCTCAGGCAGTATAACTTTGCTGAAACAAGCAGCTCTGATTTATTTAGGGGGATATAACAAGGACAGGGGGAAATCAGGTTAATTAGCTTATCACTTTACTATCTACCTATGGCTCTGTGCACAGGCCTATCCCTACCAGTTACTGTCCCTGGGTACCCAAGCCCTAGTGGCTAGTCCAAACCGTGGCAGCTGGTAGGGCCCTTTTCACACACAGTGAAAAGAAAAATTAGTTTAAACAGTCAGCAGTACAGTGATTCCATTTGGATTTAAGTGGCAATTCAACGAGGGAGCGACCCTGAATTAGTACTCACGACCTCCAAACAAGATAGGGTCCTTCAATGTCAGCAGGGCTACTCTTGAGCTCCACGAGACTCTTCACACATTTATGTAGTAAAAGAA
Organism: Neoceratodus forsteri; assembly: GCA_016271365.2. NCBI lineage: Eukaryota > Metazoa > Chordata > Ceratodontiformes > Ceratodontidae > Neoceratodus > Neoceratodus forsteri. The sequence goes on along the minus strand of CM028131.1, from coordinate 1,408,942,555 downwards.
AGTACTATACCAGGCAGGCTGCTTCTCTATCCCGATGTAATTACTGCACAATACCGGGGAGAACACATAGCAGATTCAGTTCCTGACAGACAGAGTGCAATTTTCAGCAGTTCCTCCAGTCTTCTACAGGGTGAGCCTGGTTTCTACTCTTCAGAGATCCTTTGATTCTTTTCAGGGGCCAGTTCAGTCCTAACAAGCAGTTACACAAGCTGCAGGCAGACTCTGGGCCTTACACCGTTTTTGACTGAAACTGTGCACTGAAGGAGCACAGGGTTTCTTTTCCCTTCACTGCCAGATCTAAACTGCAACTCCAACAGACAAAACCGGGCACTTCCTTTGAGTTCCTCCCAGTTCTTGACTGGATTGGCTGTCACTCACAATAGACTGCCGCTGTTGGTCCAAAAAAGGCGCCGAAGTCTAAACTACATCTCCCAGAGTCACTGCCCATACAATCCTCTTGTGGCTGGCTCAGATTATGAGTCCAAGTTCTGATTCGTCCAAGGCACCATTTTAGAGCTAGCTTACCCCAGACTGACTGGTCCAGTTCAGCAGTTCAAAACCAGAATGGGGAACTAGGCAGACACAGTTCTGACTGCAAAGAAAGCAGGTTAGACAAACTGTAATTTCATTATTACTGTAAATGATTTCTGCAAACAGTTACATCTTTCAGATAGGTTCCCTTTGCACTCTAGTGACTGCAAAATGGAGTGAATTGGCAGCAGCTCGAGTGGTACTCAAACAGAAAGCACACAGTCCCCCATACAAACTAATTATGTCTGCAAGCAGACAGCTCTTAAAGAGACAGTACCAGAGGCTCTAAAAACACTCACTGATAAATGGCTTAAACGCCAAACACCATTCAGGCTTGGAGCATTCAAGCAAGCTCCTGGAAGTCTTTTGGGAACCCCCATTTGCAGGGGGGGGTTACACCCTTCCTGGCCTGGGAAAGCTTGACGTCCGCGTCAAGCAAGTACCCCCATAAGTTTCAACTGCAACCATATACATTTGCATTAGGCTCACACATGTAATCATCAGTCAGTACATAATTTTACCAAGAACACATTTCTGAAACATTGCAGTACGTCACTCTTTACACAGTATTACACACACATTGTACCATAACTCAAGTTATTACCTCTTGTACATGAAACCTGAAGAGAGGGGGCCCTTCCCTATCAGTTACCTTGGGGCCGGACAGGGCAGGGCACCATAGTTAGAGGGCAACACAAGTAACTTGGAGTTAGCACTGACGCTCAGTTTGGGCAACGAGCTCGGGGACACATACACTCCTTTATGGACAACATTGAGAGGCAAGTCCACAGGCCTCCCAAGTGAATCATAACTGAGGTGCACCACAGGATTTACAGCTCGACCAGTCTTTCTAGGGGGAACTGCTACAGTCTCTGCACTCTGAGCCTCATTTTCAGCATTGTCCTCACTTGTCAGGGGGGTCTCCATGGGGGTAGAGAGGCTAGTACTTGGGGCACTTTCAGCTCCTGGAGTTACAGTTTCTGAGTCCACAACATTTGGCTCACATGGAGAGCTTTCGGACACTGGCAGTGGACTGTCAGGGCACTCAAAATACTCTTCTTGTTGGGTGTATCACCAGTCTGCCCCAATCTATCATTTTCCTCCTAAGCTCAAACAGTTCAACCATGCACAATGATTCCATTTCATCTGATCTGATGCTTTGCACTTCACTTTCTGGGAGCATTGGCTCCAGGGATGAAGCTGGGGGCTTAGACAGTCCAGAAGGCCCAGCTTCGTCTCCAGTATTGACTAGGGATTGCCCGAAATAATTGACTCAGTTCGTAAGAAGGATAGTATTCAAAGTCACTCTCACTTTCTTCTGATATGGACTGACAGTCATGCTCAACTAGGAATTGTGGAGGAACACTTTAACTTTGCTTCTGTAGGTGCAGGCTTTCTTGATCTTTTCTTAGCAGCAGCTCGTCACTGGTCCAGAGGGGCATCTTCTGGGGGCTCAGACTCAATCAGGATTTGTCAATGGGCAGTAAATGATTTCTATGCATTGTTTTTACATCTTTGAATTGTTCTCAGGCCTTACTTTGTACACTGGCAGATCATCTAGTTTGCCCACTACAATGTGAGGAGATGGTGCCATCTGTCAGCAATCTTGTGTTTGCCATGCAGTCCCAGATTTCTTAGCAATACCCGATCTCCTCCTGGAGTTCCTGTGCTTTCACCTTTTATCATACCTTTCTTTGTTGGCCAGATTTCTTTTGGCAGCCATGGTTTGAGCCAGTTGATACGCATGAGTTAGCTGGGCCTTTAACTTTGCACATACTGTAAATAGTTGTCAGCTTGAACCCCATCAGGAGAGACCCAAAACACACATCTACCGGTAGTCGAGCTTCTCTTCCAAACATCAGGCGGTAGGGGAGAACCCAGTGGCATCACTTTTGGTGCAGTTATAAGCATGTACCAGGGTGCTAATTTGTTGGCTCCATCTAGGCTTGTCCTTTGGGTGCAGGGTGCCTAGCATATCTAGCAAAGTGCGGTTGAAACGTTCAGGCTGTGGGTCCCCCTGGGGGTGGTAAGGAGTGGTTCTGGACTTTTGCACTCCCCACAGAGAAAGCATCTCTTTGATCAGACGACTCTCAAAGTCTCTCCCTTGATCAGAATGGATTCTTTGTGGAGCCCCATAGTGAACACAAAAGTTTTCTACAAGTACTTTGGCCACAGTGGATGCTTTCTGGTCTTTGGTGGGGAAAGCTTGGGCATATCTCGTGAAATGGTCGGTGACCACCAGCACATTACTGATATTTCTTTGATCTGCCTCCAAACTCAGAAAATCAATACAGACCAGCTCCATGGGTGCACTGGTGGTGATGTTAACAAGGGGGGCAGCCCTCTGGGAAAAGCTTTCCTCTGTAAGCAGCGACCACAAGTTTGAATGTGTTGCTCCACATCAGCCCCATCTTAGGCCAATAGAATCTGGATCTCACCAAGTCAAGTGTTCTGTCTATACCAAGGTGCCCCATGTGGTTGTGCAAGGGCATCAGTACTGAGTCTCGAAGGCAGTAGGCAGCACTAGTTGTTGTTTGTCTACTTGTCCCCTCTGTCTACTGTTTCTCTGTATAACAGTTTATTGATCAGTTTCAACTTAGGACCTTCTTTGTATAACAGGTGCAGTTCTCAAATCCGTAGGCGTAATTTGGACACATCTTTTCCTGCATAGAGGGCTTCTAAAGCTGCTTTGATCATGGGATCGGAGTTGAGCCCGCCGAATACTGTCATTGTCCAGCTGAGGCAGTGCACCAATGTCTATTGCAGAAAAGTGGCAATAAGCAGCATGTATGCAATTCTCAGAGGGTCCCAAGCAATCCACCATGCAGTCCACTGCGTCCGTGGACATTTGTTCCTCCCTGTCAAACTTCCAGCAGAGTGCCCGAATGTCAGGTTCTGCCAATCGGACCCAATCATTCTGGGGAACAGGCCTCTGGGAGAGAGCATCAGCATCTATGTGGTTCAGACCTGCTCGGTATTCGAGAGCATAGTCATATGTAGATAATGCAGAAAGCCACCTATGGCCAGTGGCATCCAACTTAGCTGAGGTCTGCACATAAGTCAACGGATTATTGTCAGTTTTACTAGTATTTTAGCCCCATACAAGTACTCATGGAATTGGTCAACAATAGCCCACTTCAAAGCTAGGAACTCTAACTATGTACAGGATAGTTCTTTTCGGATGGGGTCAGGCTTCTACTGGCAAAGGCCACTGGTCTCAGGCCATTCTCGTGCTCTTGGTACAACACAGCCCCCAACCCTTGCAAACTAGCATCAGTGTGCAGGACGTAAGGTTTTCTTGGATCGGCATAGGCCAGCACTGGAGCATGGGTAAGTTGATATATGATCTCATGAAAAGCAGTCTCACAATCAGGAGTCCAGCGGGCCCCAAATACTTCACTCGGACAAATACACTCTTTCAGTCTTGAGGCGCTGACTTTGGTATTTTTGTGGGTTGGGGATACCCTTGAGTAAGGTTAAGTAAAGGCGGATCACTCTTGAATAGTCCTTGATGAAGCGCCGATAACAACCACAGAATCCCAGGAATCTTTGCAGTTCTTTTAGATTTTGGGCTGTGGCCAGGTGGTCAAGGCCTCAACTTTACTTGGGTCGGTCTCTATTCCCTCGGTGGATACTATGTGTCCCACATACTTTACTGATGTTTGAAAGAATTGACACTTATCAATGGACAGTTTAAGGCCAAAGTCCTCCAGCTGGTCCAATACCTTAAATAATCTGCTCTCATGTTCCTCCAGTGAGCTGCCAAACACAATAACATCATCTAGGTATACCAGGCACTCTAGTAAGTTCATGTTCCCCACTGCACGCTCCATCAATCGTTGAAAAGTGGCTGGGGCACCTGAAATCCCTTGAGGCATCCTCATGAATTCATAGAAGCCAAGCGGACAGATAAAGGCTGTCTTCTCACGGTCCTCTGGGGCCATCGAGATCTGGTAGTACCCACTGCGGAGATCCAGCACAGAGAACCACTTGCTCCCGTTTAGGCAGTCCAAAGCATTCTGAATGCGGGGCATTGTGTACTGATCAGGGATAGTCCGCCGGTTTAAGGTGTGATAATCCACGCACATCCTTACTGGCCCATTCTTTTTCCTCACTACCACAATGGGGGAAGCATAAGGGCTTCTGGATTCTTGTATTACACCAGCAGCTAACATCTCTTGCAGATGCCGTCTCACATCATCTATATCAGCAGGTGCCAGGCGTCGAGACCTCTCAGGAAATGGTCTTTTGTCATGCAGCCGAATATTGTGCTCAGCTCCTTGCATGTATCCTACGTCCCATTCCTTTAAAGAAAACACCTGGTCTCTCTGGGCAAGTTTCTCACTGATCCTCACTTTCCATTCAGCTGGCAGCGGGGAGTCGCCGAAATCAAACAAGTCAGGCGTTACTCTGTCATTCTTCCTTGAACTCTTGCTGCTGGGTAGCACTGCAGTGTCTGCACAATGCACATTAGCCAGGATGCAACCTCTATTTGACTTGAATGTCTCTTTCAGACACATTATGAACTTGGACCATTACCCTTCTGGCATAAGCATGGGCTCTAGCGGGCAAAATACTAGGCTTGACCAGCAGTCCTCTGGCAATTTTCCATCGCCTGGTGCATCGAACATTAATATTTTATTCTTAACATCCTTTCTGATACGGACCTCTCCCTGTAAGGTACACTGGGCATTTGGCGCCAGGATCAGAGACTCAGGATCCTTCTTCCAAATTCCGACCGGTTCCTCTGGTTCTATTTTTCAGCATCTCTCTGTGCCTCATAGGCCTTCTTAATTAAAGCCGGAACTCTTAAAGCTCTACTAGTCTTTGACCCCTGTTTTCATAACACAACTGTGCCAGCCTTCCGAACATATGAGCATTTGTTCCAATCAACAAAGGGACACCATCATACAGTCCAGTGGGGGGACACACCTAAGGCTAGGGTCTCTACTTGTTCGCCACTCCAGCCACGAGGTGGGGAAAGACAGCCAAATCGGATGTACCCGGAATAGGGGTAGGCCTTCTCACTTAACCCCCATACATGCAGTCCTTCTAATGGTTGTAAGGGTACGTCTGACAAATGCTTCTGATACCAATCTTGGAACATAATTGTCACTTGGGAGCCACTGTCTAATACAGCTTTTGCAGACACTCCATTCACCTTTACAGTGGTCTCCATGGAGGGACCCACTATTCTGGACCAGTCTGGAGAGGCGGTAGTGGGGGCCTGGGCAACTGACCTTGCCACAAAAGGACGTGAGTTAGCATTTTTGGTGCCCTCACTGGGATCATTTCGTGCACCTCTTAACCACTGATTTGTTCTCCGAAGCTCTCCTTGTAGCCTATATGCAACTTTGTCAGTGTCTTTTGGGGACCGGCATTCCCTTTTCATGTGCCCATCCTTCCCACAATTATAGCAAAACATACTTTCTGGAGTTTGAGCTGGCCGAGGCGCCACACTGGGAGCCAGGGCGGGGGTATTACTAACTGGAAACCTTGATGCCATCTCTGTTTGCTGCGTGATAAGCATTTGGAGACATCTCGTCAGTTTCTCCACTTCCATGGTCAAGGAATCGAGTTCGGAGCTGTTATCAGCAGGAGATACATGGGTGGGTATCCCCACCCCCATAGCAGATACAGTTGGATATAGGTCGGGCCCGTGCTTGCAGGCGTGGCCTTCATAAAGGGACTGTTTTGAATTCCGGATCTCTCTCAACAGTTAGCCCATTGTGGCATATCTTTTCCTTATCAGAGCACTCATTGACTGCCAACCTCTGCCCTTGAACTTCACTTGATGGGCCACCCTCAGTCACTCGGGTCATAGCCGCAGCTATTGGTGCAGGTCCCTCCCGAGGTCGCCTTTTCTCAACTCCTCGAATTTCTCTCATTAACTCATCATAGGAGGGTGGGGATTCCAGTCGATTTGCCAGGCGTAACTGAAGCAACAGCAGTTCTGAGAAGGGGGCAGACTTAAGGATCCTGTCCAGCCTGGTTCGGTCCAGTTCAATCGCTGGCAAACTAGCCTTTCTGAGGCATTCTTGCAACAATTTTTCCAGCCGAGATACATACACAGACAACAACTCCCCTTGGTACTGTTGTGCATTTCTTACTCTCCACCATAGATCCTCATCAGAATCTGGGCTCCCATACACATTCTCCAAGGCCTCAAGATAGGCCTGTGCAGTCTCTTCAGGGTTACTGGCCCGTTTAGCACGGATGGTAGCCAGGGCAGGACCGCGGAGGCTCTCACTAACCCTCTTTCGCTTTTCGGCTTCCGAGCATTGCCATTCTAGCACTTGGGGCAACATAGTCTATCCCGTCTCCCAGTCATCCTCCCTTGGGGGTGGGAGGTGCCAGAGAAGATCCTCAACCTTCGGTAAGAGTCGTGACTAATGGCAGGTGCAGAAATAGGAGTCTGCATTGGTTCAGCCACCATTACGGGTACTGGAGCGGGAGGGTGTTGGGGAGGAACACCCCAGGTGGAAGAATAGTTTCTTCAAGTCCTCCACAGTTTTCCTTCCCCAGCAACCATTTATCAAATTTCTCCTCAAAGTTTCAGACAGTGGTGGGGCTCATCCCCAGGTCTTTACTGTACTTAGTTATCACTCTCCAGGCAGTGAGGGCTCCTCTGGGGTAATGGTCTGTGGCACTTTGGAGCTATCTATGGGATCCGTAAACTCTACTAGGGCCAGGAAAGTGTGGGTGAGCAGATTAGCATGCCGACCCACCACCACAGGGTTTTGTAAACCTTCCACCTTGGAAAGTACTCCTGTACAGTGTCCGTATTGATACCAGGGGATGTCCAGGATAAGCATAACATTTGGGGTCAATCTCCTCCCAGTACACCACTCCACCAGCCAGTGCACAGCCACTTCTGTCGGGTACCCATTTTTCCTTAACAGTGGTTTGTAAATATGGCCACTAGAGACACACAATCCCAGCGGTGAGCCTCAAGATCTAACCCCTAGATGGCGTTATCCCAGGGGCTACTACCCTGCCTGATTTGCCACTAACAGGTTGAGGGCCTGGATCCAATGGCGGGTGCCTCCACCCAGAGGTCAGGGTTTGCAATAGTTAAACTTACTTGGTCACAGCCCTCTGGGACACTGCAACCCTTTCTTCCCATAGTGGCCCACACAATATATCAGAATTACCTTCACAGTATACACTTACCCCCAGGACTAGTTCCGGCACTGGGACCTCCTGTGAAATAAGATACAGTACAACAATCACAGTACAGTACTTTAACATGAGCGAATACCTCAGGCAGTATAACTTTGCTGAAACAAGCAGCTCTGATTTATTTAGGGGGATATAACAAGGACAGGGGGAAATCAGGTTAATTAGCTTATCACTTTACTATCTACCTATGGCTCTGTGCACAGGCCTATCCCTACCAGTTACTGTCCCTGGGTACCCAAGCCCTGGTGGCTTTTCCAAACCGTGGCAGCCGGTAGGGGCGCTTTCACACAGTGAAAAGAAAAATTAGTTTAAACAGTCAGCAGTACAGTGATTCCATTTGGATTTAATGTGGCAATTCAACAGGAGCGACCTGAATTAGTACTCACGACCTCCAAACAAGATAGGGTCCTTCAACGTCAGCAGGGCTACTCTTGAGCTCCACGAGACTCTTCACACATTTATATGGTAAAAAGAAAGTACTATACCAGGCAGGCTGCTTCTCTATCGATCGCAATTACTGCACAATACCGGGAGAACACACAGCAGATTCAGTTCCTGACAGACCGAGTGCAATTCAACAATTTCTCCAGTCTTCTACAGGGCGAGCCTGGTTTCTACTCTTCAGAGATCCTTTGATTCTTTTCACAGGACGGATTCAGTCCTAACAAGCAGTTACACAAGCTGCAGACCGGAACTCTGGGCCTTACACGTTTTTGACTGAAACTGTGCACTGAAGGAGCACAGGGTTTCTTTTCCTTCACTGCCAGATCTAAACTGAAACTCCAACAGACAAAACCGGGCACTTCCTTTGAGTTCCTCCCAGTTCTTGACTGGATTGGCTGTCACTCACAATAGACTGCTGCTGTTGGTCCAAAAGGCGCAAGTCTAAACTACATCTCCCAGAGTCACTGCCCATACAATCCTCTTGTGGCTGGCTCAGATTATGAGTCAAGTTCTGATTCGTCCAAGGCACCATTTTGAGAGCTAGCTTACCCCACACTGATTGGTCCAGTTCAGCAGTTCAAAACCAGAATGGGGAACTAGGCAGACACAGTTCTGACTGCAAAGAAAGCAGGTTAGACAAACTGTAATTTCATTATTACTGTAAATGATTTCTGGCAAACAGTTACATCTTTCAGATAGGTTCCTTTGCACTCCTAGTGACTGCAAAATGGAGTGAATTGGCAGCAGCTCGGTGGTACTCAAACAGAGAAGCACACAGTCCCCCATACAAACTAATTATGTCAGCAAGCAGACAGCTCTTAAAGAGACAGTACCAGAGGCTCTAAAAACACTCACTGATAAATGGCTTAAAGGCCAAACACCATTCAGGCTTGGAGCATTCAAGCAAGCTCCTGGAAGTCTTTTGGGAACCCCCATTTGCAGGGGGGTTACAGGTGGAAGACCTACTGCTGCAGCTGGACACCAGGAAGGGAGTAGGCTCCCACTTCATAGAGCCATACTATCTGAAATGTGCCTACCATGTGCTTGCGGTGCCAATCACCCACCTATTCAACATGTCACTCTCCCAGGGTAGCCTCCCCCCTCAATGGAAAATAGCCCATGTCATCCATCTATTAAAAGCAGGTGACCCCTGCGATCTAAATAATTACAGACCAACCTTCCTCCTCCCCATCCTGTCTAAATTACTAGAAAAAATAGTGTGTGGCCAGCTAGGGGTATACTTAGAATCCAGACGCCTATTAAACCCAGTTCAGTGTGGATTCAGAGCAAAGCACAGCACCATAACGGCCCTAGCTAAGGTGACCAATGATTGGCTCCTAGACCTTGACAACAAGAAGCATGTCTGTGCTGTTTTCTTGGTCCTTAGTAAAGCATTCGACACAGTCGATCACAGCCTGCTTCTTTCCTCCCTAAGCACCTTAGGCCTGGACCATAAATCTATGTGCTGGTTTGCAGACTACCTCAGAGAATGGAAACAGCAGGTTAAAGCTGAAGGTGATCTTTCTCCATTAATACCTATGCTGAGGGGCGTGCCCCAGGGCTCTATCCTTGGTCCCCTTCTCTTTGCAGTCTACATTAACAACATCAATGACCCCATCAAAAAAGCCAACATCCACTTATTCGCGGACGACACTGTACTGTATTTGAGTTGTCCCACGCCGGAAGCAGCCTGTGAAGACCTCCAAGCTGAATTTAACCTTCTACAATACCAGCTCATAAACAAAAAGCTTTTGCTCAATGCGAAAAAGACAAAAGCCATGCTCTTCTCCCCCTCTTTGCATGCAGCAGTTCCTGCTTGGGGGGGGGGCTATCCTACAAATTACCACTGTTCTTGGAGAAACATTAGAGTATGTAGCTAAATTCAAATATCTAGGAGTTTGCTCGATCATAAACTTTCCTTCGCCGACCATCTTGAAGAACTACAGAAGAAACTAAGGCAAAGATTAGGACTATTCTACAGAATTAACCACCTGCTCACAAAGGAGGCCAAGATTCAACTGGTTCAAGCTACCTTCCTATCTTTAATAGATTCATGGACCTGCTCTACAGCCACTGCACTGCCTCTGCACTGGCTAAGTTGGACACCCTCTACCACAGAGCTATCAGGTTCATTACTGGCCTTCCACTTTCCACACACCACTGCTCCCTGTACTCATTGTTAGGCTGGAGTTCCCTTCACTATAGAAGGAATAGAAACGCCGCCCTATGGGCCTTCAGAGCGGTGACCAACAAGCTTCCCTCATATGTCTCAGATTGTATTCCCCACAGTGTGTTAGGCACCTATGCTCTAAGGAGCTATTCCCTAATTGCCCTCCAAGTTCCAAGGGTCAAAACTCGTTTCGGCAAAGCTGCTCTAAGCTTCTCTTTACCCACATTGTGGAACAGTTTACAAAGGATCTTGAAGCTGATCTGCCCTGTTAGCCTGAATATCTTCAAGGCACTCTACGATCGCTACATGAAAGCACCTTGCAAATGTTTTCCTCACTGCTAGCCCACTAATTCCGCAACTCCCCCTTTCCATCCTGATGCTCGCCATGTTTCTACCCCTGGCTCTCTCTCTTTCCCTATTAACTCTTCCTGCTGCACCCACCCTTTCCTCCACTCCAGCCTGGCTAAAGTCCCACCCCATCCATAGTAGTGTCCCAGTTATCTACCCCTCCTCCGTCATTATCATAATAAACAAGTACACGACAGCCATCGTCACTTTCTGTGGTTTTAGCCCAGTCATCAGTAATATATCCCTCCCCTTCTTTACCTCTCTAACCTGCCACCCCATACATGGCCTCTTTCCCCTATATGTGTAGTTGCCGGCTGCCTCACTTAAAAGATCTCTGCTTATAACCCCTGTATGCCTATGGTTGATTGTACATCTGCTGACTTCTTCAATTGTAAAATAATACTGTTTTTTTTTTTATTTCAACCTTGTACTGTACTGTATACACTGTATATACTTTTTCTTCCTTGTATATTATTGCATTTTGTATACCTGCTTCTGTACTGTACTTTGATGTATTCATGACTAGGTCCACCTTGCAAATGAGCCTTGCTCAATGGTGCCTGCCTGGATAAATAAAGATTTTTTTTTTTTGGTATGCTCAAAGCCAATAAACAATCAGTATAGTCTTTACCTGAAATATAGTCATATGTACTGGAATAAACAGACAAAATCTAAGTATTACTGAATGAATAAATACATAAATTAATGAATGCTTTGCCTAGCTTAGAATCTTTTTTTTGGAGCTGTCATGTCATAGTATTCCTATAATAAAAGATTGTGCAAAGAGCTGTTATTATAAGAGTTCCCGAAAGGCTCTCAAAAGAAATGTTGGAATATACTGAGAGAGAAATCCTTTTTGGTTAGTGTTTGATAAGCACAGCATAACAAATACTGTAAATTGAAACTGTGCATGGAAACTGTAAATAAAAAAACTAAAAACATAGGCCCAGATATTCAAAAGGGTTGCGCATGGTGCAACAGTGTTGCACCATCGCAACCCACAATCTTGGTAGCGATATTCAAAAGGAAAAGTCCGGCACAAATCCCGATCGCGCGGGCGCGCATCAGTAATGTATGCAGGCACAGGTGGGGCGTGCCATGCATAACCTGCACAGCCGATATTCAGCCCAGGATGTGCAGAGCCTACATCTGCCACCCCTCGCCAGCTCAAAGTTACGCCAAAACAAAAAAGGGAACAACTGATGGCCACCGCGGTGGGCTGCCGCATTGCAGGACGCAACGGCAGCTGCCACCTGTAGGTGGCCACTAATCCGGCTGCACCTGGCAGCACCCCATGCCCGATCATGGGCATTTGTAAAAATAGAATACCGTCCTATATCCCTGGTGGTCAGTGGACGCTATCTGCCGATCGCGGGCATTTGTAAAAAAATAGAATAATTCGTCCAATATCCCAGGTGGTCCAGTGGACCGCGATCGGACATTTGTAAAAAAATAGAATAATTCATCCAATATCCCTGGTGGTCCAGTGGACCGCTATCTGCCCGATCGCGGGCATTTGTAAAAAAAAAAATAGATCGTTCCAATATCCCTGGTGGTCCAGTGGACCGCTATCTGCCCGATCGTCGGCATTTGTAAGAAAAATAGAATAATTTGTCCAGTATCCTTGGTGGTCCAGTGGACCGCTATCTGCCCGATCGCGGGCATTTGTAAAAAAATAGATCGTTCCAATATCCCTGGTGGTCCAGTGGACCAGCTATCTGCCCGATCGCGATGATTCATTCACATATCTGGAATGTGTAATACGGTACGGTTGCACGCCCATTGGCTCACGCTGTGAACCAATGAGTGTGCAGCCCTACCAACGGTGTCATTCGGCAGGCGGCGGGCGGCAACTGGGTGGGTGCTGGCGCCCGTCAGCTGATGGGGAGCGGGGCAGTGGGGCTCAGTGGGCGGGTGGGAGGGTGGTACCCCTAGACCACCAGGGTAGTGGACATATGTTTTTTCTAACAAATGCCTGCGATCGGGCAGATAGCTGGACCACCAGGGATATTGGAAGCGATCTTTTCTTTTATACAAATGCCTGCGATTGTGCAGATAGCTGGTCCACTGGACCACCAGGGATATTGGAAGGGGGATCTTTTTTTTTTTTAAACAAATGCCCGCAATTGGGCAGATAGCTGGTCCACTGGACCACCAGTGATATTGGAAGTGATCTTTTCTTTTATACAAATGCCCGCGATTGGGAAGATAACTGGTCCACTGGACCACCAGGGATATGGGAAGCGATCTTTTTTTTAAACAAATGCCCGCAATCGGGCTGCAGGGGGTGCTGGTCCCTGATGGCTGCTTCCTGGCAGGGCGCCAGGCGCAAGTCGTTGGGGATCGGCGCACCTGCATGCAAATAGGGCCATAATGACATGCAAATAACCCCATGTGCGCCTTGCATACATTATGGCCCCATTTGCATGTCAACTTTTGAATATTGCGGCTGCTGTGCATGGCGCAATGGAACTAGCGCTAGCGCATCCCCATGCTCCACTCTGGCCACTTGCGCTGGCACAGTGCCACTGTGCCATGCACACTGGGGGTGGCCAGGGTGCACTATTCAATGCTGCTAAGCCATGGTGCAGCTCCGTTGAATATCGCCCAGTCCACACCCCTGCGCAGCCAAGTTGAGCTGCGCCCAAGCTTGCGCCACAGCCTGGCGCAGTTTGAATATCTGGGCCATAGACTTTATCGGCAGATAAGGACCAATTGGCCCACCTAGTCTGCCCATTTCCCTACCTATTGGATAAGCTGCAAATTCTAGAAAACCAGCAGCCTACTTCTTCCTACCCCCCACTATAATTGCCTTATGTCTGTCCCATGCATGCTTGAATTCCCCCACTGTTTTTGACCCCACAACCTCCGCAGGAAGGCTGATCCATGCATCCACCACCCTCTCCATGAAAAAACACTTTCTCATGTTGCCCCTGAGCCATCCCCCTCTATTTTCAAATTGTGCCTCTTTATTCTTGTGCATCTCTTTTTCTGAAATATGCTACCCTCTTGGACTTTGTTGATTCTCTTGAGGTACTGGAAAGTTTCTATCATGTCCCCCTCTCCCTCCTTTCCTCAAGGGTATACATATTAAGCTCCTTTAGTCTCTCTTCCTATGGCTTCTGGTGCAAACCCTGCACCTTTTGGTTGCCCTTCTCCGTCCTGCCTCCATCCTGTCTATATCCTTACAGAGATGGGGTCTCTAGAACTGCACACAGTACTCCAGATAGGGTCTCACCAATTGTCTGTACAGCGGGATAACAACTTCCCGCTTTGTACTGCTGATGCCTCTCCCTAAGCATCCCAGAATCCCTCCAGCCCCCTTACTACCTTCTCACATTGCTTGTCTACCTTAAGGTCATCTGATATGAGTACCCCCAGGTCTCTTTCCACTTGTGTTGTTGTTAGTACCTCCCCCCAAATTGTCTACTCTTCCCCTGGGTTTTTGTTTCCCAGGTACATTACTTTGCACTTCTTTGCATTGAAACCAAGCTGCCATACTCTTGACCATTTCTCCAGCCTTGCCAAGTCCCTTCTCATCCTTTCCACCCCCCCCCCTTGTATATCAACCCTGTTGAAGATCTTGGTATCGTCTACAAAGAGGTATACTTTTCTATCCAGCCCCTCCACAGTGTCACTTATAGAGACATTAAAGAGTACCTGTCCCAGTACTGAACCCTGCGGTACCCCACTAGTGACTCCTCTTTCTCCTGAGTGTGCTCCGTTTACTGTTACCCGCTGTGTCCTATTGTCCAGCCAATTTGTTACCCAGGCTACCACCTTGGGACCCACTCCCAGGCTGGCTAACTTGTTTATTAATCTTTTGTGTGGTATGGTGGCAAATGCCTTGCTAAAGTCTAAGCAGGCCTTATCTACAGCCCCTCCTTGGTCTACTACTTTGGTCACCCAGTCAAATAAATCGATTAGATTTGTCTGACATGACCTTCCTTCTATGAATCCATGCTGCCTTGGGTCTTGTGTCCTGCTGGCCTCTAGGTACTCAACAATTCTTTCTTTCAGAAGTGATTCCATCATTTTCTCTATGACTGAGGTCAAACTAGCAGTTCTGTAGTTTCCAGCCCCTGCCTTGCTCCCACTCTTGTGAAGGGGGATCACATCCACCTTCCTCCAGTCCTTGGGTACCACACCATCGTCCCATGATTTGTTAAAAAGGGTGGTTAGTGGTGCCACTAGGTCTCCCCTTAGTTCTTTTAGAATTCTGGGGTGAATCCCATCAGGTCCCATTGCCTTATCCACCTTAAGTTTCGAGAGTTCATTCAGGACCCTTTCTTCTGTGAATGGACTGGTATCAACCCCCCTGCCCAGAGTGCTTCTTTTTTTTTTGGTTAAGGTACCTCAGCCTCTTCTTCTTTAGTGAATACTGCACAAAAGTATTTGTTCAGTATCTCTGCTTTCTCACTGTTGCTCTCTGCCCACTCTCCTTCCCTTTTATTAAACCTCACTATCCCTCCCTTGGTCTTTCTTCGCTCACCAATGTATCTATAAAAGGTTTTAGGCCCTTTCTTAACTGATCTGGCTATCTTTTCCTCTGTTTGGGCCTTTGCACTCCTTACTGCCTTCCCCGCTTCTCTCTGCATTAACTGATACAGGTCTCTGTCCTGCTCCTTCTGTGATTCCCTATACTTTCTGAATACCATATTTTTCTCCCTAACCTTCCTTGCCACCTCTTTTGAGAACCATAGTGGTTTTCTACTTCATTTTGTTTTCTTTATTTGTTTCACTCAAAGGCTTGTTGCCTCTATGATGGCAGTTTTTATTTTTCCCCATTGTTCTTCCACCCCTCCTTCCTGCCCATTTGCTAGTGCATTCCTTAGGCATGCCCCCATTTTGCCAAAATCAGCCCTTCTAAAGTCCAGTACCCTCACTTTTATATGGCTTGACCCCATGGTTGTGTTTATCATGAACCACACTGTGTGGTGGTCAGTCATTCCCAGTTGGCTACCCACATCCAAATCTGTGATCCTCTCTCCATCCCCGTTTGAGAGTACCAGGTCCAAGATTGCTCCCTCTCGAGTGGGTTCCAACACTAGCTGTCTGAGGAATGCCCCCTGTAGGGCATCAAGGATGACCCTACTCTTGGATGTGGTTGCAGTAAATGCACTCCAGTTAACATCTGGTATATTCAGGTCCCCCATTAACAATATCTCCCCTTTTTCTGCCATCGTGAGGATATCTTCTATCATTTCCTTGTCTATTTCCTCCCCTTGAGATGGAGGCCTGTATACAACCCCTATGCGGATTGTGGTGTCACTACCTGTCTCCAGGGTGACCCACAGTGCCTCCCCTCCTCCCCGTTTACCCTTTAGTTCTGTTGCTTTGATCCCTTCCCTTATGTAGATAGCCACTCCTCCTCCTCCTTTACCCTTCCTGTCCCTCCTGTAGGTTGTGTACCCTGGTATGTTGCTATCCCAGTCATGGTTCTGTGTGTACCATGTTTCTGTCACTGCCACAATATCCAGGTGTCCCTCTTCCATCTAGGCCACTAGCTCAGGAAACCTTTTACCCAGACTACAGGCATTGGTACTCATTGCTCTCCATTTTATGATGGCCTTACCCTTTCTTCTCCATCCCTGTCCTTTATGCATTTGCCTTTTTCTTCATTTACACCGTCCTACTCCCAAACAACTCCTGTACCTTGGTGTTTTCCTCGGAAACTACCCTGTTTTGTGGGGGGAGGCTGGGAATTTCCTGCTTCATATCCGTGCCTCCCCCCTTGGCTAGTTTAAAAGCTTGCCAGTAAAGCATTTAAACCTATCACCTAGGAGCCTGGTTCCCCTCCTGGACAGATGCAGACCATCGTGCCAGTATAGGCCTGCATCCCTCCAGGTTGGACCCCCAGTCCCCAGTGAAGCCAAAACCCTGTGCTTGGCACCTGTTTTTCAACAATTTGTTGAACTGCATGATGCAGAGTACCTTAGCATCACCCTTGCTATAGACAGGCAGCACCTCCAAGAAAGTTACTGTGTGTGCTACCTGTCTAAGGCCCCTTCCCAACTCCCCAAACTCCTCCTACACTGCTCTGATCCCATGCTCAGCTAGGTCATTTGTCTCAAGGTGGATAATGATGTCTAGCTCCCTCTCCTCTGCTGCTGCTTCTGCAGTCCTAAGGATTCGCTTCCTGTCCCTCCAAGCCATGGCACCTGGCAGGCACCTTACCTTCCTCTCCCCTCCTTCCCCCAATTCTACCCCCTTAACAATAAAGTCCCCCATCAGGAGCGGTTTCCTTCCCCTGTGGTGTCCCTCACCTCCCTCCTGTGGGTCTCCCTTGTGAAGGTTCCCAGCATCCTCCTTTGTCACCACTGTGGGTGCCTCCATAGAGGAACCATACTGCTCCAGAATTACATACGAACTGTGGAGAGGTACAGCTGGAGGGATGCGATTCTGTGCCACCACCCTCACTCTCCCTGAGCCCACCATAGTCCAACTAAAAAAATGGAAAACTACAGAAGGGTTATGAAACTAAAAAATACACAAAGTACTGCACAAGGAACAATTACTGAAGTACCATATAATCACAAATAAGGCGTTAATTGAAAATGTTAATTCAGTCCTGCACTGTAGCACCCGTAAATGTAGTGGTAATTGTTCTTTTTGTAAACACATCAAAGTTAGACCTACCTTTGGACATCCAATCACAAAAGTGACTTACGAAATTCATGATTTTATCACATGCAGTTCTCAAAACATTTATTTGGCTATGTTTGACTCATGTCCAGCACTTTATGTGGGTAAAACCAAAAGGAAATTCAGAGAAAGGATGGGCCAACATATGTGGAGTATACAGAAAATGGATGGGATCAGTGCCTTAGCATTACATTGCCAGTCAAAAGGGAAAAATCTTTTTCAAGGGATTGAGAAGGTACAACTTGGAATCAGAGGAGGACATTTGGACAATAAAATTCCCCAGAGAGAAACCTTCTGGCAGTTTCGATTGAAAACAAATGACTGGCCAGGACTGAATGAACATGCATGGAGAACACAGTTGGGTGATGTATATTATGGCCCACAATCCAAATTTTGTACCATAACTACCCCTTAGGAAGCAGCTACTAGATGACTTGGAGCCTGTATTTCTCTCGACACCCATTCACGTTGGAGTGCAGGGTATTACTGATCAAGATCAGGGCTGAGACCAGATTTCATTTTAGGGAATTGGTTTGGAGTAACAGATGGTGCTGGATCTGTCCCCAAAATTCACACACCTAAGGCCTATCCAGGATATATTATAGATTTATAAAACTACTTTGAACAGTCTAACTGTTGTCTAGCTTGCACTCATTTACTGGAGTATTCTCCCCATTCTGGGTCGTGAGGAGTTCCATGTTTTGGGGACTAGTTGTTTCTCGTACTGGGATTGTCTTTCTGTTAATGATTACCCAGCACTGAGATTGTACATTACAGCTTTTTATTGATCTTTGACTGTATGCACAGGAAATTCAGTAAAAGTATATTTACAAAAAAAATTATGTTATTTTGACTTAGCCACCCGACTCACCCACCATGGCCTACTTTACTCAGCTTTTGGCTGGCTGCTCTCAGTGTGTTTGCCCTCCTTCCTCTTTGGCTGCTTCATAGACAAGCTGCTCAGGTCTGGATCCCCTGTTATCCTCGCTGACCTCCTTCAGTATCCCACTGCAACGTACAGCCTGCGGTGTACTGGGTCCACTGTTCTCTTAGAATGCAGATATGCCACAAACCTTGGTCAGCTTGCCTTTACCCACTGTGCTCATAAGACCTGGAAATCCCCCCTCCCCAGTGTGAAATTCTACCAGTCAGCAATGATTCTACAAATCATTACAGGCTTTCCTGCTTCTGCATATGTCTGATGTTCCTTGTGCATATGGTTCCCTTTATCTGTTGATACTCTAGTTATTTCCACTACCTGACTTTGTTGCTGTTTATCTGCTGCTTACCCCCTGTATAAACAGTTTTTTTCCTAGCCTCCCCTTAGTGGTAGCCAAGCAGCAGCACACACTGCCCCCTTCCCTGAAGGAGGAAAGCTGTTTTTTTTTTGTTTTGTTTGTTTTTCACTTTCTTTCTTCTCTGACTTACCCTGGACTCTCTCCAGCATGGACTCTCGATGTGACCTTGCTCCCACCTTCCTGAAGCCTCCAGGACCCCCGCTTCTCCGGCCGGCCGATCTCCTCTCTACCTCTCCTGGCTGCACAACCCCCGGCTTCGAGTCCTCCAAGGCAGAACCAGTGAACTCCTCCTGGTGTTATATCCATAATCCAGTGGAGCAACCAGGGACTTGGAGAGGAGACCCAGAAGCAGGAGCTGGAAAGCCTGGCATTGGGCTTGGGGGCCGACCACTGGTCCCGCCTTTGCCTACCAGGAGTTAGGGATTTTTCTTGTGGTTCCTCCCCTAATGGTGCAGTCGTGCAATGGCAACAGTGTGTGGAGGGCATGCTCCCACACCCTCCCACAGACACCCCCGACACCATTCCCCATTGGCTGTCCCCGATCTGGTGTGTGGTTCCCCCAGCTGACACTAGGAGCCTCTACTGGACAGGGAAATCCCGGGAACCCATCCCAGGAGAGGAGAGGAGAGCAGTCCTCCAGATGCTCAGTACACTCCTCCCCCTGTCAACCCCCTGGCAGCCTGAGCCCGCTCCTGAACCCGGGTTGCCAGCATGGCGTGAGGTGTGGCGTCCAGCGCCTCAATCCTCAGTGCCACCGGGCCGGTTAAGAGGAGAGCTGTTTGTAGATGCTCAAGCCTTTTCCCCTACTTCTTCCAAGCCATGGGTCTGTTCCCAAACCCGGTGGTTGGTTGGCAGATGGTGAGCAAACAGTGCTGCAGCCCATCATGTTTATTTTTTTATTTTATTTAAACAGCAGTTTGGAAAACCTTTGAGCCATAGGCTCATTTACAAAGGTACCTTGTCACAGTAAGACAAACCAAAATACACAGTATAGCAGTACAACACATAAGTATAACAGTAAATTAAGACATAGATACAAACAAGCTGGTACAGGTAGGATGGATGCAAACAATACCAGAGTTATATGCGTCCTTAGCAGCTTAGTAATAAGCTTTGTCATAAGTATTAGTGCGGCTTTGACTAGCGGCAGTTACAGGCGTCGGTGTTAATAAGGTGGTTACATAAGGAAGTTTTGAAGCACGATATAGTTGGAGCTTTGGAGATGGAGGGGGGCAGTGTGTTGAACCAGGAGGGGGCCCTAAAGCTGAAGGCTCTTTGGCCGTGAGAGGTCCTAGCTCTAGGGATAACAAGAGAGGTTTTCCCAGAGGTCCGAGTATGAACTAGTGGGACAGAGCGGCGTATGGTGGTGGTCAATCCTGGTGGGGAAAGCCCAAGGAGGGTCTTTTTTGTAAGGGTACAGGTAAGATATTTGAGGTGCTCGTCGAGATCAAGTACCAGCGCTTTAGCATACAGTAGACAGGTGTGTGTCATCCTAGGTGCTCCAGTAATTAACCTGCAGGCCTTATTCAGAGTAGTGCGAATTTTATGGAGTGCAGTCTGATCAGCAGCACCAAAACTAAAATAAATACACCGGCAGTCCATAGTCCACTAGGGACAGGATAGAGGAGGTGACTGCGAGTCGAAGAGCCTCCGGGGGGAGGCAGTGTTTATACCGATGTAAGATGCCCAATCAGATATTAGTGGCAGTGGCTAGGGCAGCGATGTGTCCATGGAAGGAGAGGGAGGGGTCAAAATGGATCCCTAGGTATTTATAGGAGCAAACTTGTTCGAGTGGTAATGAGGACCCAGAGTGAATGAGGAGTTTGAAGTTGCAGGACTTGTTTTGGGGATGAGTGAAGAACATGGTTTTTGTTTTTTTAAGATTTATCACCAATCTATGTTCCTTGAACCAGCCCTCGGCTTCAGTAAAGGACTTCTGCAGCGAGTCCTGGAGGGCAATAGGGTTACGATTTGAGGCAAAGATGACTGCATCATCAGCGTACAATAGAATATTCCCCGAGCAAGAGCGTGGAAGGGTGTTAAGGTAAAGGGAGAATAGTAAGGGGCCCAGAATGGAGCCCTGGGGAACCCCAGAAAAGATGGGACAGATTTCTGAGTAGGTCCCATTAATTTTTACACGCTGTGAGCGGTCAGACAGATAACTGATGCACCAGGAGATAGGCCCAGCAGCCTGTCCTGCTAGGTGTTGGCCCATGTCACTGGGCCAACACCTAGCACTGTTCTTAACTTGTAATATCTAACACTATTATGTGTGATTTGCTCTGTTTTCATACTTGTAGCATCTTGCTTGCCAGCTATTTGTAATGCTGTAATTCAAGGTATATTGTCTTGTTCAGTTCAGTTTTATTCATAAGGCTACGAGAACAAGTGGCTTGCTCATGGTCACATAGCAGGACCTGGCTGTGGGATTGTCTGTCTGACCAACAAGCTTTTTATTTTTGTAGCAAGAGATAAAAGGCTGTAGTTTGACTGGATCTTAGAAAAGGATCCATAAGAAACAACATGCCAGGCACAAGCTCTGCAGTTCTCGATTGTGTTTTGTGGGATGTCTCACAATGGCTTTGCTCATGAGGCAATAATGACTAGAACAGACCCTATTCTGTGTGAGCCAGTGTCATTGTAGTGAGACTGGACGTTACTGGACTTCATGCTTCAAATATTAAAGACATGCAGTTTGTTTTATTTTCAGCTTTGAAGGGAACGCAAACCTTTCATTACCTTTTTTTGTATTTTGATTACAAATATGGGCACATGCGTAGTCTTCTCAGTCTCCCTGCTGTTTTTTTAACTTGTTGACGTCAAAACAGATTTTATTCTTTACTTATTCAGGGTCAATTTTGATGCTGCCTTTTCCCACCTGATGTTCATTTTATTACTGATCGGTTCCGGAATCGAGTGACATCAGTGTAGCGGAAGCTCATGCTAGTAGAGGTTTGGATACAGGACCTCCACTCAGCTGATGTCACTTGGTTCTGGAACTTCTTAGTAATTACAACAATGAATATCAGGTGGGAGAAAGGCAGCATCACATGGGACCCTTAAAAAAGGTGGTGGTGGGGGGGAGACCCTAAAAAGTAAAGCTGGGACATTAAAGAAATTACACATGCCAACATTTTCTGTTACATTAAAAAGGTAAAGAAAGGCTTAGGTTAGGCCTGCCCAGTGGCATGGAGGCCTGAGGCACTAGATGCCTTACCTCCATCCATGCTGGCGACCCGGGTTCGGGAATGGTCAAGCATCGCTTGGGAGCAGGCAGGGGGAGGTGAAGATTTGGTGTTCCAAGGACAGCTCTACTCAGTCAGGATGGGGGTCACTGAGTTCTGGTACTTGTTTGCACCCAACGGATGCTGGGTGGCAGCACAGTGGGTCTAGAAGACATGGGCGGGAGCATGATGATGCAGCCCTTATGTGTGCCAAGACACCTGCATGCAGTTGCGTTATGCGCAGTACCCAGTGGGTGAAAACATAGGAAAATGCTTGGGTCACTCGGCATCTCCCACAGGCCCCACACAACCCTACGTGTCAGGCTCCCCACCAGTGTGGCTCCATGTAAGTGGTGGTTGACTGGTAAATCCACCAGATGGTTCAGCATTGGGGTTGGGGGATGCTGCTGGGGTCTGGGGATGCCAGGAGAGAAACAGAAATAATACAAAAAAAAAGGCTCAAGTTTCCAACAAGCTGTATTTTATATAATAATAACTAGTGACCCCCTTCATTACACTGATAATCAGTGTGCTCAAACACCATAATAACCAACTACTACATCATCGCTATTTATTACGGCATTTGGGGTGCTTCTGCTTCACTTTCCTGGTTGGGAAACTTGATTTTTGTGCTCATGTCCCTGCACCAATTATTATATATATATAAAAAAAAAAAAAAATACATAAGTGACAGTGTGCTTATGATTTTTTTTTTTTACCCACCGTCAGTTTGTGATGATCACATAAACCCCTCGAGCTGTGTAGGGTCCTTGAGAGGGTTGGGGAGTAGGGGGTAATTCCTGGGGCCCAGGCCTCCCAGCATACTGTATGCAGGGAAGGGGCTGTGAGATGGTAGGGGCCCCAGAGTCTAAACATTCCCCAGGGCCTGGAATTCCTTTCAAGGGTCCTGGAGCTATGTTCTCAATGTTTATGGGCCATCATACACCTTGGGTGTGTTTAAAAAAAAAAAAAAAAAAAAAAAATCGTCCAACCTGGTGGCACTGAAGGTTAAGGTGCTGGACACCTCAGGCTACACTGGTGACCTGGGTTCAGGAACGAGCCCAGGACACCGGGGGTCAGCTGGGAGGGGGAGCTGGATTGAGTTACCGATTGGCAACTCTCCTCTCCTGGGGTGGGGCGGGGCGGGCACCGCACCACCCAGTGCATGCTGTTGGGATCAGAGGGTGTCATTAGGCAAGTGGCGGAAGCCGTGTCTCACCACGGCTTACCGCTTGTACGTTGGTCCTGTTCGGCACCCTTGGGGGTAGGTACGGAACAAACTAGCTACTTAATGTAAAAATCTTGCCCCACGGCCATGCACAGTGATTCCTGCCTCCACCGAGCCCTAGCTGGACTGGGCTTAAAGATATAAAATAAAAAATAAAACAGCTTCATAACACACAGTCAACAACACATGCAATATTCTCTATATATTTAGAGTATACTGTAATTGTAACAAAATCCCTTTTGCAATGCCTCCCTGGGGTACAGCACTATGAAAAAATGATCAGACTGCGCACCATGATGTCTGTCCTGTGCTGCAGGCCCCGCACTGCCAACCGTAACATCCTTGTTCTCTATAATGCAGAGGAAAAAGGAAAAAAAATATGTTGCAGGTGATAATTTTTATTGAACTAGCAAAATTATTTCTGAGACTAACTTTCGAGAGATAAAACTCCCTTCTTCAGGTCAAAGTCCTTTCTTGTTCTGTATACC
The DNA here is from genome assembly GCA_016271365.2 of Neoceratodus forsteri. Taxonomy (NCBI): domain Eukaryota; kingdom Metazoa; phylum Chordata; order Ceratodontiformes; family Ceratodontidae; genus Neoceratodus; species Neoceratodus forsteri. The sequence goes on along the minus strand of CM028131.1, from coordinate 1,408,918,997 downwards.
AACCGAGGTCTCCATGCCGGTAGGGCTCCCAGTGGCCCCGCCTGGGAGGGCAAACCCAGGGTGCATGGTAGTTGAGGTAGGTCAGGGGTAGTGGGCGGGGGGTGAGCACAAGGAACAGGACTGAGATCTGTAGGTCCAATGGAGCAGAAAAGAGCAACATTAAAAAAAAAAAAATACAAATCCTGTTAAAATGCACTACTACATGATGTTTTGTTACTGCTGTTTCTCCACTGATTTTGTGTGCGTGTGCATGCGTGTGTGTGTGTCTGTTTTTCTTCACTGGGTCTGAGTGCAGTCATGTTCCATGTGGAGCAGCAGGACATCATTTGAGTCACTACAGCAAATTACATCGTGCTGTGTTGACTCAGATGACATCATGTGAGTCACTACAGGAATAGCACAGTTTAGCCTTTGGACCCTGTTGTTATAAAAACATTTGGGAAGAGTCTGACCATTTTGTGAACTAAAAAAATCCCCAAAAGGTCAGAACGTGAACTTCAGATTGCTGCTCACCTAACATATTTTTTAAACATATTTGTTTGATGTGTTAAGCATGCATACCCTAGAGCAAAGGAGGGAAGAGAGGTGATATGATCAAAACATTCAAACATCTTAAGTTCATTAACAAGGTAAAAGAGTGTAACATGTTTAAATATAAGAAAAATAGCAGGACAAGAGGACAGAGCATGAGATTAGAGGGAGACCGATTAAGGGGTAATGTGAGGAAGTTCTTTTTCACAGCAAGGGTGGTGGATGCATGGAACGGCCTACCTCAGGAAGTGGTGGATATGAATACAGTGCAGGGCTTCAAACAGGCATGGGATAGGCATAAGGGAGCAATACAGATGAGTATGAATAAATAGGCCATCGACAGAGCAAAGGCCTATGGCACGTTCATAAGGTAGAAAAAATGGGCAGACTGGATGGGCCTTGCGGTCCTTATCTGCCGTCATCGTCTATGTTTCTCTGTAACCTTATTGTGGAGCCATACACTTCCTACATTAAAGTTTTCTTATTTCCAGTAAAAAAAAAAATTTTTATTTTAACACTAATAGGCTCATATTACAGTAAATACATATAAATAAGTAATTTTATTTTGATATTAATTTTATTTTTAAATTTTACTGTCAAGCTGTACGGTAGAATTACCCTATGTAGGCATCATTACAAATGATTACACTCACAGAAACATTTGAGATTACATCATTTTTACAGTCAGTAACTTGTCATACCTCAAAGATTGATACTACACTGAGGGGTTACCATTACCATACACTAAGTGTATATCTGGTTTTGGAAACAAAAAAGGCCACTTGCTGCCATGAGCTAGGGATAAACATACAGTTACGGTAAAAAAAAAAAAAATCGTCCACTCTGGATAGGAACTGTAGGGTATCGCTCCCCCATAGCCTACATAAGGCATGAACCATAGCTGGCAACAAATAAGGTAGCATGCTGCTGTACTGAGAGGCATATGGCAATAAAGGAATAATGCATGACAGGGTGTGTATCGTGCTGGGATAACGCCACGCCTGGGGGGGGTTGGGCACGAGGCCGCAGGCTGAGTGCATCCAGTCCCAGGCGTGGCGTTATCCCAGCACGACACACACCCTGGAGTGCATTATTCGTATTATACCATGGCTCATTCTTATATAGAATAAGAAAACATCATTTTAAAGATGTTTTAGTTAGTGTGGAAAAATATTTTTGTTTCTTAATTAAGAAAAGATGAGAACAATGTGAAAGATCCAACAAATCCAGTGCAATCAGTTAGGAGGCTCATAGTGCTGAGACCAGACCCGTGATGTGCTAGGATAACACCACAGGTCCAGTCCCAGACTGACCAATCAGAGACCAAGATTCTTTCTAGCCATTGTATAATAAACATTATGCATTAATGTTTCACAGAATAACTCTAATAATTCAAGAAGGTAACAAACATTTAATATAAAGGAAAATAATCTTCCTTAGTGCTAATGCTGATGTTGAAATTTAAATTGGGAGCTTGCAACAACTGTTAAATTAAGAAACAGAGTGCTGCTCTTTCTGATTTTAATTACGGTATGCAATACATAAGTCTAAAAATAATGAAGCACCATGTTATATATCTGCATCAGGTATAAGTTGCAAGGTCACAGTTTTATGCAGCAACATTGAGATGTAATACAGTCATAAAAGTCCAAAAAAATGGCCCGGTGGTGCTGAGGGTTGAGGTGCTGGACGCCACACCTCACACCATGCTGGCGACCTGGGTTCAGGAATGATCACAGGCCACTGGGGGTCGGCAGGGGCGAGAGAGGATCGAGGATCCGGAAGACTGTTCTCTTCTCTTGGGGGGTTGCCATCCCGCTCACTGACTGCCCTCTGGCAACAGCCGGAAGGCAGTACGGGTTGGGAGGGCATGCGCCGGCATCCTCGCGTTGGTGGGGAGGGGGGAAGGGAGAAAATGGAAAAAGGAGCTGGCAGGCTCCATGATGGCTGCACCAGCTTCCCGCTCGGCCCTCCTAACTCTGGATTTCGCTCCGGGTTGGGGGTAAAGCTGGTGCCCCTTCACCCTGGCCCTGCCACAGGGTGGGGGGGGAAAACACATGGGGGATTTAGTGGGGTGTTGGGCCAGAGAACAGTGTGGCCAGAGACTGAGTCCCTCCAAGGGAGGGACGGGAGCCGCCTGCTGGGGGGAGCAAAAACACCTATAGAGAAAAAGAAAAAAGAAATAAGTCTAAAAAACAGTAGCATGAAAGTTTCATGGTCTCCTTGAGGGATCCATTGAGTGGTGAGACAGCGAGTGGGAATCATGCAGCCACAAATATTACCTCCTGCTTCATGTCTGCGCAATGATGGAAAGTCTACTTTGGCACGAAAGTGAAAAACAAAAGTCAAGAAGATGGGCTGGGCAGTCAACAAGTGCTGAAAGATGCCACGGGAGGATGCCATCATGTTGCATTGCAATAAATAAGACTTGGGGCACAGAACCACAATAACAAATATATCATTAAAACAAGCAAACAAATGCCCAGAGCCTTCACTCCACAAACCCACCTAATCACATAAGGTTCAGCACTGTTGGGGAGTCAGAATCGGCACATTTCAGATATCCAACTCCGTGTCTTCTTCACCTTCTTCCATCTCGTACCCCTGCTGCTGGAACTCTTTTTCTATTCTGGCCAAAAGCATGGTCACATCTTTGGGACTGGAGAATTGATACGTTCCCCAATAGGCCACTTTCAAACTCGCTGGCATTAAAAGCTCTCCAGGGTAATCTCATAACAACATGGTACCTCTCCCGCCCATCTTTTTTTTTCCACTATATTTCGTCACTGGAGGGCTAGGGCATCTCTCAGGAGTACCCTCTCAGACATTACCTCTACTACCAGTCTGAAACCTCCATGCCACCGGGAGACACGTTACTGAGTTCCCCCTCTGGACCCATGGTCCCATCCAGGCCCCCCCCAGAGGAGGGTCCACCTCACCTACCTGGCAGCCTGTCTAGAAATTAGAGGGATGATCCCTGGGTCTGGGTCGAGGGGCTCAGGAGAGCTGGTGGTCAGCAGGTCCGGTGATGGGATGTGGGTGGGCTTCTGGGGCCTCTGTCGCCTCCCTTGCTGTTCCAGGGATTTTCTTGTTCTGTTCCCCCCCCTTGGGATGTGGTGTGCATCAGCTACTGCGCAGCTGATCCACTGCATCTCTTGCTGCTGGAGCCTGCCGTCGTCCGGCCCTTCCATGTCCTGTCGCTTGTGCGCCTCAGGTCTCCACCAGAGGCTGCTACAGTGCTGGGAGCTGCCCACAGCCTCAGTAGAGGCAGTCCTCCGGACGCAATCCTCTCCTTCCCCTGCCAACTCCTGGAATCCAGGTCCACTCCCGAACCCAGGTCTCCAGCGTGGCGCAAGGTGTGGCATCCAGCACCTCAACCCTCAACACCATCGGGCCGGCTACCTTTCCCACCCATCTTAACTGCTAACTCTGCTGTTATAACTTGTTTTGCCTCATTTAGCTGTGAACTAAAATGTAAACTGTCATGTGTTTTTTTTTTTCTTCCGACTTCCTCCAACACACTGTAAACTATACTGTATGTATTGTATTGCTCTATTCCTGATTTTCTGTATGTAACTCGGTAGTGCCATATTTGTGGCCTAAGTCGTGCCTGAAACTGGTCCGTCAGACCAGTGTGCTTACCTGGTAATCAAATAAATTAAATTAAATTAAAAGGAGATATTATGAACTCCCAGTTTTCTCAGCTTGGCGCAAATGCCATCAAACCCCTTCCTCTGCTGCCGTGTCTCATAGCTGAGGTCAGGGAAGAGAAGGATCTTGCTCCCCTGCCATTCTGAAGGACTGTTCTGTTTTAACAGTAATTCATCCCGCTCTAATACAGAGCCCAGTACTACCAGCACTGTTCGTGGCAGCGGCAAGTTGTTCTGCAGGTGACTGCATGGTTCTCTGGGATATATCTGATAGCTCTTCAATATGGTAGGAGCTGTGGGGAGCTGGTAGTGTTAAGAAAAGTTCAAAAAGTCAGCCAAACTCCTAAACTGATATTTAATCAAAAGTTCTTTATTATTCCAGTCTTTGTTTAAGGCTTCTGACCATGACTTCCACAAACACCATTCCACCATTTCCTTCCTCCTGCATATCCCCGATGCTGTGCTGAAAGGCATGAACCAGGATTTGTTCACCAAAACCATTTCATAGACCTAGCTAAAGCCTTTGATACTGTGGCCCTCCCATCTTCTCTTGGATACGTTAGGTGCTGTAGGCTTATCTAACTTAGTGGTCTGGTGTTTTTCACTCCTATCCCTTGGATAAGCTTCAGTTGGTCCAGGCTGGTAATGCCTTGTCCAGCCTCTTCCTTCCATCAAGTCCAGTGTCCCCCAGGGCTCCATCCTTGGCATGTTCTTTTTTTTTATTTATTTAAAATTTTATTGAAGTAATATGTGACAAAAGTCATCAGATTTGTACAGGTACAATTTCATATCTTCTGACTACGAGACTGTTAAACGTACAATAATACATAATGCATAATTGCTGTTACAGTATAAGGTAATCTCGTTGGGTCACACCTGTATTATCAGCTTGTAGACTTGAATAATCGACAGTCAAAGCATGGCGGGACCCGCTCCGCCCACAGCCACTGATCAGTAAGTGCTCTCTAAGGCAGGTCTCAGCCCTGTGGGCCCAAAGCACCAGGCATAGTAAAGTTGTAAGTGTGAATATAATCCACTACACCCTGTTAAGGGGCAAAATCAGGGTCTATATTTGAGATATCCACCTTCCTTTTTTTCCATCTTCTTAAATGACTAGTCCCTCTACCAGTTTCTCTTGGATTACACAGTTCTGTTTGCTTCTGTGTTTTGGTCCCTGAGCTGGACTCCAACATGGCTTTGACAATGTCCAAAACTAGTTCTGCTCAAATCAGCTCTTGTTAAATACCACAAAAAGCTAACTCCTTGCCTTTTTGCACTAGATAGTAACTAGCAAGGCTCTAGCATACCCCTATCTTCAAGACTCTAAATGGCAACCTGCTTGAAGAGGTACCCCACTTCAAGTGCTTAGGGATGTGGCTGGAGCAGAATCTCCACCACTTTTCCACCCTCATTGATGCCATGCACAAGAAACTTTGCATGGTGTGCTGCACTGAAACAAATCCTGTCTTCCTCTCCTGGTTCAATGATAGAGCATCCTTAAGATGATCTTGCCATTGTTTGTGGGTGTAGTCTGCAGCACAGCATCAAAGTGCACACTTGCCAGGCCGGACCCTTCTTTGTTCCTTCTGCCACTTGGCCCTTTGTGCTCCATCTGTCACCCATCACTGCTCTCTCTATGCAAATCTCTGTTTCCTTAGAAGTCCAGCATCTCTCACACTGTTCCTCCATCCTGGTCAAATACTGGCATGTTACTGTCTCCACACTTACCTCTCCTCTCTCCGTAACCCTGCCATCATGTCCTCCTATCCTTCCAATCAGCAGGCCATTCCCAGCCATCTCTTATCCTCCCAGCACTCTCTCAAACCACACTTACTGATGCACTTCTCAATAGGATGCATCTGCAGCTAGCCTTCTTCCTCTTCTCTCTGCACACCCGATCCACTCCCACTATTTACCAGTTTTGTCTTGTACTTGTTTATAGCTTAAAACTCGGAGTACTCTGTGATTTGAATGTTACACCACCATGACTGTTACAAATGTGTGGCCAAATGGTGGTGGTATGCTCCCTTAGATTCCATCCTGACTACCCCCATAACCAGTGAACTTTGTACACTTTTTACAGTGTTTTTTTTTCTTTTTCTGGAATTTATGACTTGTTCCTTTCTTTTATTTTTCACATACATGTACCCGTTATTGTCACTTTATTTTTTATAGTTGTTTCATTTCCTACTGTAGCCCCTGCTTCTGGGTCACACCTGGGAAATGAATTCAGCTCACTCTGCCTATCCTGGTTACCAAATTGTAAACTGACTAACTGGCAAACTAATAGAAGGTATGTAGTACAGGTCCTGAATGAAATGTCAAGGAAACTAGGAGATATTTCAGTTGATATCTAGAAACCTAAAAATGCGTGGATTCCAGAAATCATAAAAAAATCTCTCAATTACCCTTGGTCCTCTCTACAAAGTTGTGTGGGCTTTAAATTCCGGGCTCCATGCTCACCACTAAGCAGTAATCTCATCACCACAGCTCCACAGCCATGCTGCTGGGGTTGAGAAGGGCATTGTTGCACTGATTGCCCTCCCTCCACTCCACACCTCTGGATCAACCTGGGACACCTCTGAACCAGTAGCTACAGCTCTTCCTGGACTTGTGTTGGCCTCCAGTCATTGGCCTGATCTCCAGCAAGCCATGCCTGCACTCCAGCTTGCTGACCAATCAGAAGCAACATTGATCCTGTCTACAAAGCTGTGTGGGCTTTAAATTCTGGGCTCCCTTCTCTGACTGCTGTGCTGTAATCTCACCATTGCAGCTCCACAACCATGCTGCCGGGATTGAGAAGGACACTGTTGTTCTGATCTCCCTCCTCTCGCTCCATGTTGCTGGATCAAGCTCTACACTGGGACCCCTCTGAACCAGCAATTACAGCTCCTCCTGGACTTGAGTTGGCCTCCAGTTATTGATGTGAACTTCAGAAAGCCACTCCTCCACTGTAGCTTGCTGACCAGTCAAGGCAGACATCCCTGCTCATTAGGCTTGCTGTACCTATGTAGCATTGACTACCCAAGTAGTCCAGAGTGTGAAGGACTGCAGTGCAAAGGACATCTACTATGAGGAGTCTGCCTGGAGTCAACCATGAGCCAGCCATCTGCTGGTCATGCTGTCCTCCCACGGAGTTACTGATCCTCATACCATGAGCCACCCTTTGGACATTTTCCTGCATTCAGTAAGTCATTCTATTCTTTTGGACCTTGCTGGCACTGTGACTGCTCATGTTGTATTTGCTTTCTGGGCTATAGTTTTAAATTAGTGAAAGTTCTTGTATTCTAGGTACACCCTGTCTGGGTACCCTAATTCTCTGTTTGCTTTGCTCACTAGTTGTTTCAGCTTATGCCTCTGTGCCAGTTTGTATTTAGTTAAGCGAAGTCATCCTGTTTATTTGATACACCCTATCTAGGTGTACCCTGTTCTTAGTATTTGACCCACTAAGCTTAATGAGCTTAGCCTTGCTCAGCTTGCTCATTTTACCTAGCCTGCATTCATAGAATCATAGAATGTGTCGGCAGATAAAGACCAAGGGTCCTTCCAGTCTGCCCATTTTTGTGTATTACCTGTACCCTGAACCTACTGTTCATTAGAGTCTGTTGAGACCTTTTGCCCTATACCTTCTCTAGCCAGGCACTGCTGTTAACTGCTGTGATTGCTTAGCCTTTGATCTTATCTTGTTGGTTACACTTACTCCTGCTGTCTGTCAACCATGCATCTTCCTCTGCCTTCTCCTTCTTCCCCTGTCCCCATTGTCTTCTTCTTCCTCTCACCCACTCTTTCCCCTTCCACCCCTCCTCCCCTTCTGTTCTCCCTGGTCTCCTTTTCTCACCCTCCCTAAAGCTCGAGTTCCTTCACAAAGGCATCCTGTCCCTTTCCCTCTCCCTCTCTCCCAACCTTGGGGACGTAAGCCCCACTCCATCCTTCATCTCCTTAGCTTGCTTTTCCTCCTAGCTGGTGACCTTGAAGCTAACCCTGGTCCCTCTCCTCCTGCTCCCTCCCCTTCCTCTACTGCCAAAGGCCTTAGCATTTCCTATTTTAGCGCCACCAGTCTTCTCCCTACAATTGACCTCCTCAGCGTCTGGGTCTCCCAGCACTCTCCTGACCTTCTTTATTTCTGAATCTTGGCTGTACTCCAGAACCCCTGACTGTAGCTTGGCACTGCCTGACTGCTGCCTTTTCAGGCAGGACCATGGCAAATGGTGGTGGTGTTGCCCTCTACATCCGCCAGAACCTTTCCTGTTCCATCACTCTCAGGGAGTCAGTATCCTCCTCCCATGAGCTAATTGCTGCTAAGCTCTCCTTTCCGCCCTCTTTACCCATCTTCATTGGGGTCTTCTATGCCTCCCCTAAAATCACTCCTTCTCTGGTTGACTCTCTTTCTGCTCTAGCCTCCCAGTCCTCCTCTGGTGAACTCACCCTCTGCAGGGATTTCAATCTTAATTGGCTCTCCCCGGCCTCCAGGCCAATTTCCCACAGGACTGAGTCCCTAAATCTCATCCAGCATTTTAGTGAACCCACCCAACTCAATCCTCACTCCACCAACCATACCCTTCTGGACTAGGTTCTTTCGTCACATACAACCCCCCCACACCAAATTGTTGCAGGTGCGCCCCTGACATTGATGTGGCCATCACCCTGTTTCATACCAAATCTACCCACATCTAGGACAAGTGTACCCCCCTTCAAAAATCTAGGGTCAAAGGATCCCACCACCCCTGGATCACTCCTAACCTCATTAACCAGTGAAGGTCCCGTGATCAAGCTTGGGCCTGCTTCAAACTATCCCTCTCACTGCCCAGGAACCTCAGAAACTCCTGCATGAAGGCTGTCTGTGCTGCCAAACCACTCTACTTTAAAACCTCCAGAATAAACTTAAGTCCTCAGCAAAATTATGGAATGTAATTCACTATCTTTTTGAACCCCTACCCAGTCGGCTTCTCCAGTCCTCATGGTAAATTGTTCACCAGTGTCTGACCCTCTGTCTGTTGCTGCTCACTTTAAGGAATTCTTCAGTACTTGTGTCTCCTCTCTTCCTCCTCTGGCACCTTTCCTCTCCCACCCCCTTCTCACCGTCTAAATCACCCTTCTCAGGGGGTTCACTTCCCCCCATAACTTCTCAGGAAACCCTACTTGCCCTTTCCTCACTCAACTTGTCTAAATCCAGTCCTGATGGACTGGACCCTAAGCTTGTCCAGCAAGTCAGCTCCTGACACTGTCTTCTTCCTCACCTTCTCAATCTCTCCTTCTCCCTCTGCATTGTTTGTTCATCAGTTTTGGAAGATTGACAGGATCCTCCCACTTCACAAAGGGGATGACCCCCTCCTCTCCTGGCAACTTCTGTCCTGTCTCCCTTCTCACTACTCTTGTGAAGGTGCATGAGAATCTTGTTTACTCCAGGCTTGTTGACTTGCTCTATTTCTCCAGCTACATTTTTCCTTTCCAGTCTGGTCTTCGGAAGCACTACTCTGCTGTCTCGTCCCTGCAGTGGGCCACTGACTCCTTCTTCACATGGATAGATCAGGAGCACATCACTGTGGCAGTTCTCTTTTTTTTTATACCAGCTGACCCCTCCTGAGGAGGTTCGGGTCTCCTGCTCCGCTTGCAACCCCTCAACACCCCAGGCTTACCCCCCTGGGCGGAGCCACTGGGCGGGCGCCTCTCCCCAGGAACTCGGGTCTCTAAGTCCTGACTTAACCCCCAGAGCAGGGTCACGGGAACAGGACCCCCTGGCAGACCTTTATCAGCAGCAGAAGCAGTAGCGGAGGTGGGGGCCATCATTAGTGGCCGGCATGAATTGTTTTTGCAGGTTTTTCATGGGGCAGGGACCTGCAATGATGTCAGCATCTGCCCCCAGTATGTGGCCGCAGTGGTACCCCTGGCCTCTGCCAGAGGTCCGCATAGCACCGGACACTCTTTTCCCCCCTTCCCCTGGAGAAGGAGAGCAGTCCCCTCAATCCTTCTCCCCCTGGCTGGCCCTCCAGCTACTGAGTCCGTCCCCAAACCTGGGATGTCAGCGCCGCAGATGGACGCCTTGCCACTGTGCCGGCAGGTTGGCCTCACAGTGGCAGCTTTCATTCACTTGGTCAAAGCCTTTGACTCTCCCCTTGGACAAGCTGAGCTCTGTCAGCCTGTCAGATCCCGTTGTCGAATGGTTCCATTATTACCTTTCGTGCCGTTAGCAGTCAGTACAGGTTGGAGGCACCCAGTCCCCTCCCATTCCTATTCAGATTGGGTCCAACTGGGCCCAATCTTGGGTTCCATCTTTTTCTCCTATCTTTCTTAATGACCTCCCCTCTGCCTATGTCATCTCGCATATCCACATGTATGCAGATGACAGTCATCTATGCCTCTGGTCCCTTGGCATCAGCTGTGGTAGTCTCGCTCCAGAAAGATTTCCATAATGTCTTACGCTGGTCCCAATCCAACCAACTCTGGGTCATCATAAAAAAAAAAAAAAACATGTCCATGACCCTTGGTACCAACCAGAAACTGGCCAGGCTCCTCCCTCATCATCACCACTCTGGATGGCACCCCTGTTGAAGTGGTTTCCTCCTTCAGTTACCTTGGTGTGTGGCTGGACAGCAGGCTTGACTTCTCAGACCACATTGTTACCATCCACTCTAAGCTGTGCCCCAAACTTGGTGCCCTGTACCGCAACAAGGACTGCTTTTCTCCCCAGGTCCACTGGGAGCTGGTCATCAAAATAGTTCTCCTGGTGTTTGACTATGCTGATGTAGACTTCAACACTGCCCCGTCCTCTTCCTTCACCAGACTGGACATAATCTGTAATGCTTTTTGTCATTATGCTACTAACTCCCCTCTCAGACTCACAACTGCTCCCTTTACTCCTCATAATCAACCCTCCCTCTTTTCTCCCATCACCAGTCCCGCTGTGGATCCTTCATCTCCAAATACTGGTTTGGGCCCCATACTCCATACCTCCCCTCTCTCCTCTCTCCTCACTCTCATCCCCTCTGCCTCATACTCTCTACACTCCAGGGACTCTAGCGCCTTGTCCATTCCCCACCCACGTTCCTCTGCTGGACATTCTACTTTCTCCTAATGCCTGCCCTCTGGAGCACACTGCCCTCCACCATCTCTCTCCCCCCCTCTCCCTTAAGCACCAGCTAAAAATTCCTCTCACCCTTTCCTGCTCCTGCCAGTCCTCCACCTTGCCCTCCTCAGCCAGGCACTTCCATACCTAAGTTCCAGACTTGCACTTACCCGAGTACTTCTGCTGCCTAACTACTCTTCTCCACAGCTATTGAAATGTATTTTTTATTCCACCTACACTGTTGTCAGTTTATTGCATGTATTTGCTGCTCAGTGTTTAACCTCATGATTTGCTCATTGTTTTTATCCTGTTATTTGTCCACCATTATGCACTCCATTTTGTACCTAATTTATTGACGCTGTGTTGATGTACTCTACTCCTCTTCCTCACGGTTTGCACCTGAAAATGTGCCTTGGTTCAGTGTGCCTCTGCCAGCTACCGATTTTCAAATAAATACCCTGTATACCACAATATATATGCAGTTACCTTTTTTTTTTTTTGTCTACTTTTCCATTTGCAAATTATACTGTAAAGCCACTAGAGGGCAACAGCACGTGTAGGTTGCAGTCCTCTTCCCACTGCTCTCCCCTAACACTTCTAGTCCTGGGTCATTCACACCTAAAGCAAATTATCAACGTCCTAACATTCAGTGGTATGATCTGAATCTGTAAGCTTGTACAAAGCCTCTACTACCCTACCCAGAATGGTTTCCATCTCCCTCCTACTCACACCCTTCCTGGTTCTTACCCTTATCCCAGTCTCCCCCTCTACACCTATTGCCACTTCTCTCTCCCCTTCCAGATACCTCCTTCATTCTGCCAATCATCCCCACAGCTCCCCTTGTAAACTAACCCCACTTTCCCTACTACCCTCCGGCCTTTCTGTTTTCCCTTCCTAGTCACTTTGCCTTTCTTTGTTTCCTTATCTCCTTCTCTCTACCCCTCCCTCTTTCTCTCCCTCACATATTTCCTACTCCAATTACAAAAGTCCTAAACTTCACTATTTCATCCTTGCCCTCCTCCTTCTTTTATCAGGGAACATCCACCCCAACCCTGGCCCTATTTCTTCTCCTACTCTGGCTTCTTACCCAAATAACATGTCTCCAAACCCCACTTCCACTACAACCCCATGGATCTCCCCGTCCCTCATCCAAACACTGAAACAAAGAGATAATCTCTGACATATTGCTGTCAAGACAGGCAAACTGGCTGACAGACAAGCCTATAATGCAGCACATAACAAGTACACCTGGGCTATAAGGCAGACTAAGGTCAAATATTATCAAGCCACCCTTGAATCCACTTGGGGCGCATCCCGTTCCTTCTGGGACAATATGAAAGAGCTCAATGGAAAGACCCACTCCCCTCCACCATCACTACTCTCCATAGATGGTACTGTCACTCCTGATCTTCCCCGCATAGCTAAGTGCCTCAATATGGCTTTCTCAGATCTAAGCTCTGCCCTCCCCAACTACTTTTTCAACCCCATCCCTGCCTTCACTCCCCCCACCTCAGATCGCCCCCCTTTCTACCTGCGTGCCATATCACTCCTTGAAGCCAGGCCTCATCTGCAAAAAGCCTTAGCTAGCAACAACCCCAGCTGTGATCCCCTGGACTCCAGAATTCTCTGATTAGTCCTAGATATTGTACTAGCCCCTCTCACCAACCTTTTAAACTGGTCACTATGTCTTGGTCAATTTCCCAGTGTCTGGAAAATTGCAGAAATCACCCCTATCCATAAGAGTGGAGATAGAACCTCCCCTAACAATTTCAGGCCCATCTCCATTCTCCCCCTCTCTCCAAAGCACTAGAAAAAATAGTGGCCATTCAGCTCTCCGAGTAGCTGGCCATATACGACCTGCTGTGTCCAGATCAATATGGATTCCGCCCTGGACACAGCACAATGACAGCCCTCCTGGAGTTCTCCCAGCACCTCCACTCTGCTCTCGACTCCGGTCATGTTGTAGGTGCAGTGTTCCTTGACCTCTCCAAAGCCTTTGACACTGTCTGTCACCCCCTCCTACTTGACTCCCCCCACCAACATGGCTTCTCCCCTGGCCCACTGACTTGGTTCACCAGTTACCTCTCTGGCAGATCACAGTGCGTGAAGGTAGACGGCACCCTGTCCAATACCATGCCCGTTCGCTCGGGGGTCCCCCAGGGTTCCATCCTGGGCCCCGTTTTGTTCAGCCTATTTCTCAATACCCTCCCCAGCTCCTGCTCGGGCAATATGGTACTCTATGCTGATGATGCGGTTCTCTCTGCCTCCCACCCTGACCCCGCATCTCTACAGGAATCCCTGCAGCACACTTTCAACCAAACCGAAAAGTGGTTCCTTGACCACCGGCTGACCATTAACCTAAAAAAACCCCCAAATCTATGCTTTTTTCACATTACCAGAATAAGGCCAAAAATGCCCCCCTCTGTATTCTCCCCAGTAATGCTCACCCTCTCGAGCAGGTGTCATCCTACAAGTACCTGGGCATCACCTTCGACTCGGCTCTTACATTCCACACCCACATCAATACCCTGTCCTCAGCCAAAAACTCTCGGATTGGCCTTCTCTATCGTCACAGAGATTGCCTCCCCCAAACCGCTGTCCGACTAGCCATCAACTCCTCTGCCCTATCCCTAGTGGACTACGGCCTACCTATCTACGCTGCAGCCGACAATACCGCCATCACCAGAATCCAGACCTCGATAAACAAGGCCTACAGGCTCCTGACCGGTGCATCCCTCCGCACCCATACTTGCTTGCTGTATTCCACCGCCAACCTGCTCACTTTGGAGGAGCGCCTGCGCTACCAAACCTGCTTACTTGCCAAAAAATCCCTGCTAGGACTCTCCCCCCCCCCAAGGGGTCACTGCGTCCCTGCGACTTGCATCCCCATCCATTGCCACCCGTAGCTCAGTTAAGGCCACCTTTCTGGTGCCCCGTACCAAGACCTCCCTAGCCCACAGGTCCTTCCACTACCACACACCCCCACATGGTTCAACTCCCTCCCACTGTCTGTCACTAAGTCTACCAAAATTGGTCCCTTTATAGTCGCTCTCCGTAACCACCTCTTTGGCGCCCGAAGCTGTAGTTGCCCTTAATCAACCTAATGTTGGGGTCCCTCCCAGTTTCTTGCCCATAGCCTTGACAATCTCCATTGGACTGCTTCTCCCACCTTCTTTTTTTTTTTTTATACGATTGCTATTTACTGCATGTAACTTTATCCCGTAAACAACTGTTATATTGTGTTCTTTTTGTTATCTGTATTGCACCTGTATGTTACCACTGTTGTATCTCACACTGTAACCATGTCTACCCTCCCTGCGATGAGGTGCCTTTGTAAATGAGTCCCTGACTCAAAGGTTGTAAATCCAACTTTCAAAATAAATAAAAAATAAATAAAAACCCTCCCTAATGAGTTGAAGCTCCTCCACCTGAACATTTGCAGCCTGCTACTTAAAATCAACCTCCTGCAAACTCTTATGATTTCACACACCCCTGATATCCTAATTATTACCAAGACATGGCTCAAAAAAGCACCCCTGACAGTGCCATTGCTATCCCTGGGTATTCCATCTCCAGACAAGATCTGTCAGGTTGGGGAGGGGGAGTGGCACTGTATATCCTGTCCTCACTGCAATCACCCTATCTTCCTCCATCCCACCTACCTGTGAAGCCCTTGTCACCCACATTACCCTTCCTTTCTCAATCCCAGTCTTGTGGCTGACATCTATTGCCGCCCAAGCATTCAACCCTTGATCACGACTGAACTCTTAGCCAGTATCACCTCCCTCTCGCAATCTAGTGAACTCTTCATAATGGGTGATATGAATCTAAATTGGTTGTCTCCCAAGTTAAACAAGCTATGCAGTGACGTCACTGCTCTAAACCTCACTCAATTTATACTTGAGCCCACATGCCCTAATCCCAAAACACAAAACCACACCCTGCTTGACTGGGCACTCACAACCCACCCGCACCGTGTCATTAAATCTGGTCTCTTCCCCGATGCCCTTAGTGACCACAACCCCATTTTCATTGTATGTAAGGTTCATTGCCCCAAACCTCCCCTTAAAAATGATACAGCTCCGGTCCTTTACATCCTTAGACCTTACCCCAATCAGCTCTGCACTCGCTTCCACCAACTGGGCCCCCCTCTTCACTCCCATTTCTGTCTATCAAGCGCTTGACTATTTTAAGGATAAATTCATTGCCACCTGGAATGCCTTTGCTCCTTTCAGAAGGACCAGAGTCCGTGGGCTTCACCTCCGAACTACTGGCCCCCTTCAGGGAGCGTGACTGGGCTGGGAGAAAACACAAATCTACTAAACATCCAAACGACTATGTCAAGTACAGAACACTATGCAATTCATGTACTAAAGCTACTAGACTGGCTAAGTCCGATTATTTCAACTCCTCATTCCTGATTGACATTAACTCTCCAAATTCTGGAGGGTAAATTCATGTCCTATTCTCTCCTCCCTCTCACCCTCCCCCTCCAGTTCTCAAAATAATTAACTCCCAAGTTTCTGACCCTGGCTCCATGGCCAATTAATTTAATGCCTACTACACCTTGTGCGCCATATCTCTTCTAAATTCCCTCTCCCCATTGCCACCTACTAACTTCAGCCCTTCACCTCAGCCAGTGCCTACCCTTCCCCCATTTTCCTTTTCTGCTATCTCCTCTGATGAAGCTATTAATGCTCTCCTATCTCTCAACCCCTCAAAAGGCTCCTCACCAGATGAGCTCGATCCTAAACTTCTCAACCTTTCTGCTCCTGCAGTTGCTTATCCTATCTCCCTAGTCCTTAACCTGTCCTTTATTTCTGCCCAAGTACCCTCATCCTGGAAACATGCTGTAGTCCTTCCTCTCACCAAGGGTGGTGACACATCCACTCCTGACAACTATCGCCCCATTTCCCTCTTTCCTACCCTTGCCAAACTTCAAAAACATTTAGTTCTCTCTCAACTATCACCCTTCCTCTCCGATTCCTCCTTCTTCACCCCTTTCCAATCTGGTTTTTGGAAGAACCACTAAACAACCACCTCCCTCCTCAGGCTTACTGACTCCATCCTCTCACGGATGGACAATGGCATGATCACCTCAGCCATCTTTGTCGGCCTAGCTAAAGCTTTTGGCACTGTTTCCCATCCCCTGCTTCTTGATTCACTCTCCTCGGCTGGCCTTGCTTCGTCAGCCACCAACTGGTTTAAATCCAACCTCATTGGCAGGACCCAATCAGTGAGAATCCTTGATTCCATCTCTCCCCCACTCCCCATCAACACTGGTGTCCCTCGGGGCTCAGTGCTTGGTCCCCTGCTCTTCTCCATTTTCCTTAATGATCTTCCCACAGCCTGCTCATCCTCTTCTATCCACATGTACGCTGACGATACTATTTTGTACAGTTCCAGCAAAAACCCTGATGCTGTGCAAACCAGCTTACAGCACGACTTCAACCAAGTCTAGCTCTGGTTTGCTTCTCACCAGCTTTTTCTAAATGCCAAGAAGACAGTCTCAATGACCTTTGTCACCAGGCAGAGACTCTCTAGGCTCCTGGCCTTACCCACCTTCCACACCCTTGATGGGACCATCTTGGAGGACACCTCTTCATTTAGATATCTGGGGGTTTGGCTGGACCAGCACCTCAACTTCTCTGTGCATATCGATGCTATCCTGAAGAAACTGCGCCCCAAGCTTGGTGCTCTGTTCAGGAATTGTAGTTGCATTCCACTGTCTGCAAGGTGCGAAATTGTCCAGAAGATGATACTCCCCATCTTTGACTACTGTGACGTAGTCTATGGTGCTGCTCCCAAATCTTCCTTGACCAAGCTGGACACTCTCTTTAACTCCTTCTGCCGCTTTGCTATCGACTCCCCTTGCTGTTCCCACCACTGTGAACTCTATCGCTCTCTAACCTTCCTTCCACTGTCTCACAGACTCATCTCTCACTGTGCCAAACTAACCTCCAAATTCTGGTTTCAGGGGCTCCCCTCCTACCTCTCATCCTCTCTCTCCACTCCACCACCCCCCACCCACTCTCTCAGATCAAATGATGCCTGCACCTTGACGGTCCCCCGCCACTCCACCCTCATTGGTCAGACTGGTTTCGCCCATCATTTCCCTAAAATCTAGAATTCCCTTCCCCTGAAATACAACACTCCTCCTCCAACTACTCCCTTACTTCTGCTGTACACAATTACCTTCCCCCTCAGCTGTTCCTGCTTTAACCCACCTTAATACCTATCCCCAGTTTCTGCCTTCCTACCATGACCCCCCTGGCAGGATTCTCAACATCCTGAAGGGGGAAATCAGGAAATGGCTACCCCTTCTCCTCATATTCAGTTCTTGCCTCTCCCCCTCCCTTCTCCACCTGCCCTTCTGGGTCACCAGTGTGCACAACCTAACCCCATCCTTTTTACTCCAACAGCAATTGCGTACTACCTCGAGCCTGCTTCTGGTACACTTATGCACTATAAGTGGTTCTATCACATTATTACTGTTTTGTATGTTTCTATGTTCTTTTGTATGATTTTGGACATGTATTGTAATTTACCCAATGTTCCACTACTGTTTATTATACAATACCTTGTGTTCCAACTATTGCACAATCTTACAATGTTGTATTGTTTGTACTACCCACATACTATTGTAACTGATCATCCTTCACATCCCTATGTAACCCCTCCCCCCAGGTCGGACAGTGAGACGAGCAACCTGTTGTTCAGTGTGCCCTCCTGGCGAAACATTTCAATAAATAAATAAAATAGAAATTGTTGACATTTCTGGTGGCTGCCATAAAACACCATCACTATAGGGAACCATATTAAACTGCAGAATTGGGGAAACTGATGGGGAGCTCAGGATTTGTGGCAGATGAAGAGAGTTGGGTCGTGAGGTAGTATTTTCAACAGAACAGTGCTTTGACTTTTGTTGTTTAACCCCTTCCCCCCATATTTTTTGTGGTGGGGGAGCACTGCTCATCTAATATTGCTATCAAACTTTGCATTTTTTTTTCTTCGTTGCATTGAGTCTTAATGCTTGGATGGGAAATGTGAGTCATTGATAACACAGTAAAAGGTTGGAGCGTTACTCCCCCTCTGTTGCAAAATACACCTGTTACAGAAATAATTAACATGACAAGTGGATATGCAAAGCAAGGTGTGGACTTGCCGGAAACAGTCTAGTATAAGTTTGCCAGTGAAAACAGTGCTGTCTGAGAGTATCATGTACTTAGTGATTAGCTGCTTGTCCAAATGTTTCCTATGATTTTCAGAAGCTTCCTAGTAAATGCACTTGTTTAGTTACAAAAGGTCCCCTGAACCTCTTGTATCTCCTTTAACTGGCCGCAAATGCAACAAATTCAGAGCTTTCCCTACTTTGGGTTCCAATTATTGTTGCACTGCAAATCGATGCATTTCAGAATATGTTGCCATTTACACTTCAGCCATCATCCAGAAACATGCAGTAGATGGCTGTACGGGATTTAATGCCTCTTCCCATTTTAATTTTCCTTTTTTCTTTCCTTTGAGCATGTTGTACTTGAACATTTTTCTGGATTTTTGTGCCACGCAAAGGTGTCGGTGGAATTTTAGAATTTTTTTACCCTCCTCCAACACCAGAAGCTGGATTTTTGAAGGATTTGCAGACATAAGCACCCCCCCCACACCGCCCAAATGTGCCTCATGAGTCTAATTTAGTTTTCCATAAGAATGCTGTGCAGGGTGTGATCTAATTGCAATACCTACTGATTATCCATTATTATACAATGGCAAGAAAGATTCCTATTCTGTGATTGGTCAATCTCACACTATGCCTGTGGCAATATCCTGGCATATCACCATGGGCATAGTGCCAGGTAACACAAAACCATGTAAAATGTTAAAATTATCAGTACGCAAGCCATGTCCGAGTTGCCCACACTCGGCATGGCTGAAGTGTACTTTGCCAGTACTGTGATTTTTCTCTGTCAAACCCTTCCCTCCCACAGCTCACAAATTCAACAACACAACAAAAAAATGCCTAAAGATAAAGCCACCACCAGAATCCTACAACATTATTCCTCTGATCTGTAAAATAAAAAAAAAATTAACGTCAAATGAAGCCGTCACTGCGAGCAGCTTCACTGCTTACAGTCATCGCTCTGAGCATGCACGCTCTACCCGCTGAATCAGTTAAGAAATCATCTCCCGTTTCAAAGTCGGAGAAGCAGCACAAGGATCGCAAACCCCATTCTGGCTCATACACCATTCTCCAAACCCACCAAGCGAGTGGGCGAGAAACCAAAGTCGTAGAAGCACCACAACGATCGCAAACCCCATTCTGCCTCACACACCATTCTCCAAACCGACCAAGCGAGTGAGCGGAAACCGCATCTGTCAACAGTCACTCGGCTGCTCTCCTTCTCGCTTTTCAACGTGCATCCATTTTTTAAAATATAGCCAGCATTCTGTTCTTCCGTGAAAAGCAGTTCCCTACCTCTGTAGAAAAGCACTAGCAGCCGGGGGCGGGGGGCCAATAAAATTCATCTATTGTACAGACAGCGCCACCTGTTGGATACACATAAAAAGGAACTTTTTTTCTATAAATACACTTCCATTCACAAAAAAAAGTTTACAGAAATACTTTTTTTATTTAATTTTCTTGTAGTTAAACATTAGCCATTATATAATAGGAATAATGCACTCCAGGGTGTGTGTCGTTTGGGATAACGCCATACCTGGGACATTGGACGCACTTGGCCTGCGGCCTCGTGCCCAACCTCCCCAGGCGTGGCATTATCCCAGCACGACCACCACCTACTCGTGCATTATTCCTTTAACATGCCACATATTCTGACTTGCCCTATTTTGGATTTGTGAGTGCACGGGTGAGGCACTGCTGTGTGGGGAATGGGGAAGTAATTTACATGGTTTACATGTGGCTCACATAGTTGGACTGCCCACTTCTCTCCCAGATGACTCGGGGACTATCAATGTCTTCAAACAGGTATACACAGCCATCTTCTCACTCCCTGTGCTTGCTGATCTGATTCATTCTCTTTATCCGCTTCTCTACATCTGATCTCTTCTGTGCTACCACTTTTTACACCTTTTCACTTGGTTGTTAGTTTTTACTACATCGATTGACATCTGTTGCATGTATGTATCCATGTATGTATGTATAGCATGTTTGTAGGTATGTATGTATAGCATGTTTGTATGTATGTACGTATAGCATCTTTGTATGTATGTATAGCATGTTTGCATGTATGTATGTATAGCATGTTTGTATTTACGATATTTGACATGAGCTATATAACATTATTTGTTAATGTTTAACTTCTCTGCTGCTGTAATATCACCCCAGGACCCTCTTGGAAAATAGGTGCAGTACTTTAATGAGGCTATTCTGCTATGCGAAAACTCAAAGGCCCTGTACACACTGTGGACCTTGAAATGTTTTAAATCCCTTTAGCACTGTTTGCATCCAGATTACAAGACCCTTAGAACATTTTAACAAAAACGTTTTGAACCCCACTAGGCATGTAATTTTAAAACCGTTTTTTAAAAATGTTTTAGAGCTAGCATGGTTTCACTCACATGTCTGGATAGCAGTAAAAACAGTTCAAGCTGTAAGGGCCCCATATTCAGAGCTGGCCAGATGCATGAGCAAAACGGTGTGTCGTGCAAAAAAAAAAAGAGCCAGCCGGCTCTGTTGCGATATTTAAACAGAATGCACGATGGGAACAGATCATGCATTCTGTTTGAATATTGGACCCTGGATGTGCGGCGCAAAACAAGCGGCCACCATGTATGGCGCAGCGCATCCAGGGTGTGGTGCTGCACACCACCCATAGGGAAATGCGTGGTGCATACCTGTATGTGCGCAGCCCCCATGGGCGCTATTCAGCCGACACATGCAAACGAGCCGATTGGGCATGCATGGTGCAAAGGGTCCATTTGCATGCCCATTATGGGTTCATTTGTATGGCTGCACCCAGTGGAATGCATAGGGCCAGCCCCCTCCCCAGCTCTGATCCTCGTTGAAATACAAAAAAAAAAGCTCCGATCCCTCTCTTTCCGTAGTGTAGTGTCCTCCAACCCCAGCCCCGATCCCAACTGAAATAAAATATGGCACTCCAATCTTTCTCTTTCCATAGTGTAGTATCCCCCCACCTTAGCCCCAATCCCTGTTGAAATAAAATGAGGAGCTCTGATCCTTCCCTTTCCATAGTGTAGTGTCCCCTACCCCTAAGCTCTGTCATAAGGCAATATCTCCCCAAGACCCTTTTCCCATAGTGTAGGGACCCCCTTCCCCTGCCCCGAGTTCTGTCATAAGGAAGAATATCCACGAGACCCTATTCCCATAGTGTAGGGACCCTCCACCCCGGTAGGCAGTAACCCACCACCCTGCACCCCCCATCCCATCCTGTGCAGGCAACTGGCAAAGCCCTCCTCACCCTGCCACAGCCAGCCACCGACTGATCATTACCTGCTTGCATACAGCAGATAGTACGTGCTCACTAACCAATAAGTGTTTACTATTTACTGTACATGAGTGGGTAACGATCAGTCGGCAGCTGACCATAGTAGGGTGAGGAGGGCTGTGCCAGTTGCAAGAATGGGATGGGATGGGGGGTGTAGGGTGGTGGGTTACTGCTTACTGGGGTAGGGGGTCCTCTACACTATGGAAATAGGGTCTCGGGGATATTCTTCCAAATGACAGAGCTTGTGGCAAGGTCCTGGTGGTCCTGGTCTCCCTCGACACTGAGAAAGCTTTCGACCATGTGTCCTGGCTGTTCTTGTTTGCCACACTCCGGTGATTCAGTTTTCCTTCTCCCCTTTTGTGACTGGCTTAAGGTCCTTTATCATCACCCCTCGGCCAGAATCCATTGTAACGGTGTGTTCTCTTCTTCCTTCTCCCTGCTGTGTGGTACATGGCAAGGCTGCCCTCTCTCCCTGTTCTTGTTCAGTGTACATTTAGAGCCCCTTCTCCACTTGATTCAACTTAACCCAGACATTAGTGGCATTCAGGTGGGGGGGGGCAGGATATAAAATCTCTGCGTACGCAGATGATCTGCTTCTGCATCTTGCGGATCCACAGATATCTATCCCCACTGCTCTGGAGGAGATTGACAAGTTTTCCGGGGTTGTGAGCTATAAATTAAACCTCAAAAAATCTAAGGTCATGCCTCTTAATGCCCTAGCGCGTAATCATTGGATAGAGGAACTGGGACTCTTTGGGAGCCTAAGGTTCTCACGTACCTAGGGATCAAGATTACCAGATCTGTCTCTGGACTGATTAAGTGCAATTTATCCCCTCCATGTCAGGCTATTAAACTGGACTTACAGAGATAGAGTTCTCTCCCCTTTTCTTTGTGGGGAGTGGGTGAACATGCTTAAAATGAATGTTTTACCCAGGATTCTATGTCCCCTAGGAATGATTTGTCCCTTCCTTCTAAAAAGTTGGTTCTCATGCCTTCAGAGCAATCTGTCCTATTTTCTCTGGAATGGAAAAGCCATCTGTAGAGCCTATTATAAGCTCACCATTCGGAAGGAGCTCAGGGGCCTGTAGGTACCCAGCTTCTTTCTTTTCGATTGTGCTGTGCACTGTAGTAAGTTATTTCAATGGGGCTCCATCATTAAAACTGCTCCTGACCATTCCTACTATCCCTTATGGCTGTCCTTAGCACAGCGACTTAGCCACCTGCATGGTATTACCCTAAGCAGCTTGTTGTATGCTAAGCCATCTGACCTTCCCAAACTGCTTTGGGCCTCCCCTATGTACTGTTCCCTTAAAGCCCTCCATCAGATTTATTCCAACTTAGGATTGGAATCCAGTAAAGATATTACTCAACCTCTTGTGGGTAACCCGCACTTTCGTATAGCGAACCAACCTATTCCCCTTAATTTCTGCCCACCACTTCAACAGGCTTCTGTTGCCTCTCTACAACATGATGGCGGGCTTCTTCCTGCTGAGGCGCTACAAGAGCAATTTCATATCCTCACCTATCACTATCATCCATTTAATCATCTGCAGGTGACTAGGGTTCTCCTCCTTTTTGGGACCCCTATCATGGTGAGAGGTTGCTAGCCCCCTGTTACAGACCCTCATAGATACTGCGGCCCTCCCTCACCCGGTTTCCAAATTGTATGACCTACTTCAACAGTGGGACCTGAAAAGCCCTAAAGGGGTCTGTTTTTATTGGCAGCAGGAGTTGGGACTGGACCTAGAAGAAGAAGCGTGGTGGCAGATTTGGCAGCGTTTATATAAATATGTCAAACAAGATCGACTTTGGTTCTTACTGTTCTGCATTTAGCGTAACTTATATTTCACTCCTTCCAGGCTCCATAGGATGGGCAGGTCCATGTCTCTAACCTGTATCCAGTGTGAGCACTCTGAAGGGACCCTCAAGCATACCCTCTGGGATTGCTCATTGGTAGTTCCATTCTGGCAGGCAATTCATGACTCTTTAGATCCACTGTTGGGATTGGAACCCTATTTCACCCCGCAGATCTGGCTGGTGAGTCAGTTCCCAGTGGATGTGGTCAGTTGCTGCAAGGCCTTTATACCTTGATCTCAAGTGTTTCTAAACTAATTATTGTCCGACACTGGTTGAATGGTTCTGTTCCTTCCCTTAGAGAATGGCACTTGGAAGTGCTTCAAGCTCTTGAAATGGAGAAACACATCACCCGCAGGCAGGCTCATCAGGAGGGGTTTCAGAGAAGATGGGGCCCTCTTTTAGCTCTTCTTCCCATATTACAGGTTCCTTAGGGGGTGCCGGTTGGTGGCAGACATGTGGTGGGCTCCTTCTTTTGTTGGGAGGAAGGAGGTGGTAGTCTCTCCCCTTTGCCCCCCCCTTTCTCTCTCATCCGTCAGCTCCCATTTTCTTTTCCCCGGCGCTATTGCATTTTGTTGTGCTCTGGGGCGGGGGAGGAGTGGGGGGGATTTTGTTGGGTGGGGGACAGTTTTTTTTATTATTGCTACTTCTATGATACTATTCATATCCGCTGCCTTCATGTATCTGTCCCAGCACTACTGACACATGTAATGAGTCAAGTGCTGTCTGATGTTTTGGTTTGTTTGTTGTTATAAAATCAATAAAGCACATTAAATCGAACAAAAAAGAGCTTGGGACAAGGAAGGGGGGTCCCTACACTATGGAAAAAGGGTTTTGGGGAGATACTGCATTATGACAGAGCTTGGGGTTGGGGGACATTACACTATGGAAAGGGAGGGATCAGAGCTCCTTATTTTATTTCAGCGGGGATCAGGGCTGAAGTGGGGGACACTACACTATGGAACAAGAGGGATCGGAGCTCCTTATTTTATTTCAGTGTGGATCAGGGATGGAGTGGGGGGACACTACACTATGGAAAGAGAGGGATCGGGGCTCCTTTGTTTATTTCAACACTGATCATGGCTGGGGGGGGGTCCCTATCCTACAGGAACATGGATGGGGGGGTTGTATATTTCAGACTGTGTTCAGGGCTTGGGGGGGCTGTGTACCCGGCCCTTGACTATACGTGGAGGCACCAACCGTCCCCGTGAATAGCTAAAGTAGGGTCTGGCAAGCATAATTATGCGACAGCGCAGCTGGCCATAGTTATGCTTGGGGTAGTTGAATATTGCGATGCAGGGGATATGCATGAAGGACCCCTCATTTGCATTCTCGCATTGCAATATTTTGCATAGTGATGCAGTCGTGTTTGCAGGGCACATCAGGGGCTTCTGAATATTGTTACACCCCCGACATCCCTCGCAAGTCTGGAGATGCGGAGGCACATCTAGGGATGTGCCGCACGTCTCTTCTGAATATGTGGGCCTAACTTTTTAATTAATTTGTTCTAGCTGCAGTGTGGCTAGGCAAGCACAGTTCTATGTGATGGAATTAATATGAAATAGTTACAGGGAGGACAGGTTTGACACCAGCAGTGTGGACACTCTAAACTGTTATCAAGATTAGTTACTGCAGTGTGCATGCATGGAAATGGTTTAACTAAACTGGTTTTAAAACCGGTTTTAAAAAGCAGTAGTGTAATGTGGACAGGGCCTTAAATAACTAAAATAAATGCAAAAGTCATTCTTTATGCTCTTTGTGCTTCCCAGTAGAACAGGCAGAACTGGTGAAATCGGGGAGGAGGTACTGCTCTAGGAAAGGGAGATGACCAGGGCAAAGGTTAGAAAGATATGAATGGGAAAGCTGTGATGAGGGGGACAAACTTTTGGTAGGAGAAACAAGGATTTTCTTTAGGAAATGGAACATATAAGCATGCAAACCCATGAAGGGCAGAACAGAAGAAGGCTTGTTGCCTATTGGGATCTCCCACCCCCTTCTTAGCAGTAGTACTATTTATGCTAGCATCCTATATGTCTAAACTTTTCTTAACTGACACTTCTGGTCTCTGGTTGTATTCCTTGTATTCCCATTTTGTCTAGTGCTCAACCCCAGATATTTACTCAGTTCCAGATCTTTTAAGAATCCATGCAACATAATTGAGTCTCCTCTTATCCATCTTTGCTCTAAGTTAAGCATGTTTAGGGTGTTAAATCTGTCTCTGCAGTCTACGTTTTTGCCTCCAATCATCATTTGAGTTGCTCCTCTTTGGACTTTTTCTTATTTAGCTAGATCCTTTCTACGATACGGATTCCAGAAGCAGTAGTATTCCAGTTATGGTTTTGCATGTGTCCTATATTGTGGTGCCAGCACTTCCTTGAGCTGCTTGCAAGATTTATCTTCATGCAGCTTGTTTTTGAAGATGTTTGACACTGGTGTTCCTGTTTGAAATTAGATGCAGTTCTAACACTGAAGTGAATGAAAAGGTGGCCACCAGTCCCATTGGATGAAGCCATAGGCGAGGTACTCACTTAGATGCAAAAGAAGAGCTGGGTCACGCTCCAAGACAGCTCCAGCAAGAACCACCACTTTGGGTTTCAGATAACAAAGGCTTTATTCCATAAATATTTAAAGGCAGTACTGGCAGCAAACACTAGCGTTTCACACAGTACTGGCACTTTTTCATGGAGTTTCCTTGAAAAAGCGCCAGTATTGCATGAAACAGTATGTGGTGCCACTACTGCCTTGAAATATTCATGGAATAAAGCCATTGTGATACCCAAAGTGGTGGCTCTTGTTGCAGCTGTCTTAGAGTGTGAGCCTGGCTCTTCTTTTGCATTGCAGTTATAACTCCCAAATTGCTTTTGCCTTCAACCTTCCTTAATTCTACCTCATTCAAGTATTAGCTTCTCTGTGGTTGTTCTTTCTCACACATAGCACTGTGCACATCCATTCAATCCAACCAGTTTGCCCATTCAACTATTTTCAACAAATCCCTCTGTATAGTTCTAAAGCCTTCCTCAGTATATGCTACTCCTAGATTTGTGCGATCTGCAAATTAAGTAATATAGTTCACTACTTAAACAATTAGGCATGATATGGGGTGTGTTATGGTGGGATAACGGCCCACCTCAGGTGGGTTGAAGCACGAGGTGAAGATGAGTGCTTCCGTCACCTGAGAAGGGCAGTTAGCCTACCATAATGCACCCCTTGGAGTGCCTTACTGTGATTAAGAAATTGGTCCTTTTTAGTAAATTGGATGTATTTTTTAAACAGTTTTGTTGAGCTACTTTCAGCCGAGCTGTTCTGCTGGGTTAATTGCTGGTCTGAAAGTACCTCTTGGTCAGTTAGGAGCCAGCATTCTCGCTGCCCATTTCATTATCATTCATTAAGGTCCTTAATATACAGTAGGTGTTAAACAGCAATGGATCCAGTACCGATCCGGGAGGCACTCTACTTATCACCTTACTTTCCTCCTCTGATCTGAAAGCTTTTATTCTCACTCTCTGTTTCCTTCTACTGAGCTGGTTGTTTTTCCAGTTCACTAACTTCTCACTGATTCCAGTACTATTGAGTTCATCAATCAATTTTCTGTGTGATAACTTATTAAATGCTTTACTGATGTCTTAGGAAATAGTATCTACTGTTGTACCCTTATCCATGTTACATAGAAACATAGAATTTGTTGGTAGAAAATGACTGCTTGGCCCACCCACTCTACCCAGATGGCCCCTGCCTAGTCTGTCTCTGAAGACCCTAACAGGTCTTCGGCGAGACTCCTTCCGCCCTGCCTATTTACTAATCCTCCCCATGTCTATCCCAATCATGCTTAAAGCCTGTACTGTTTTCTCCACCACCACTTCCACTGGCAGTCTTTTTGGGCATCCACCAGTCTTTCAGTGAAGTAGCACTTCCTTACATCTCTCTTAAATGCCCCCCCCCCCAGCTTTATCACATGTTCTCTGGTTCTAGTGCTCTTTGTCATTAGAAAGAGACTCCCCTCCTGCACTCTGTTTGCACCATTGATGTACCTATAGGTCTCTGTCATGGAAACACAGAAAAGTAGAAGTTGTCAGCAGATAAGGACCTCTTGGCCCACCTAATCCACCCTATTTTCCCTACCTACTGTGCCACTGCAAACCCTACTCGATCTTTGGTCTTTTCCCCCCTTGACTTTTTTCTAAGGTCCCCTTGTGTCTACCCCATGCATGCTTGAATTCTGTTACCATTTTAGCACCCACTACCTCTGCTGGGAGGCTGTTCTGCCACCCTTTCTGTGAAGAAGTATTTCCTCACATCTCTTCTGAGTCTCTCCTCCTCCAGCTTCATAGCGTGACCCCTTGTCCTTTAGCATCTTTTTCTACGTAAAATGCTACCCTCATGTACCTTATTAATACCTGTGAGGTATTTGAACGTTTCTATCATGTCCCCCTTTTCCCTACTTTCCTCTAGAGAGTACATATTTAATTCCTTGAGTCTTTCTTCATATGGCTTTTGATGCAGGCCCTGCACCATTTTGGTGGCCCTTTTCTGTACCGCCTCCACTCTGTCAATGTCCTTCCTGAGATGGGGCCTTCAGAACTGGATGCAGTACTTGAGGTGGAGCCTCACCATTGATCTATATACAGGGATAACACTACCACACTCTTTCTGCACCTGAGCATCCTGCTAGCTTTCCCCACTGCCTTATCACACTGCTTTGCTACCTTCAGGTCATCATAAATGATTAACCCAGGTCCCTTTCCTGTTTTGTAGTTGCCAGTACCTCCCTGCCCAGTTGGTACTTTGTCCCCGGGTTTCTGTGTCCCAAGTGCATGATTTTGCACTTTTTTGCATTGAAATCCAGTTGCCAAACCCTTGACCAGTCTTTCAGCTTTTTCAATAATTTTTTCCAACTCTGTTGCAGATTTTTGTGTCATCTGCAAGCAGTCATACTTTCCCTACCAGACCTTCTGCAATTTTGCTAATAAAGACATTGAAGAGGACCGGGCCTAGTACTGACCCCTGGTCACCTTGCCTTCTTCAGTGTGAACACTATTTACTA
Organism: Neoceratodus forsteri; assembly: GCA_016271365.2. NCBI lineage: Eukaryota > Metazoa > Chordata > Ceratodontiformes > Ceratodontidae > Neoceratodus > Neoceratodus forsteri. Next base: position 1,408,890,398 of record CM028131.1, on the reverse strand, counting down.
GCACCCTCAAACTCCTGTTGCTTAGCCAACTTCTTACCCATTTTACTACTTTTGGACCCACTCCTAGGCTGACCAGCTTGTTCACCAGTATTCTGTGTGGAACAATGTTGAAGTCCTTACTGAAATACAGGTAGGCCACATCCATTACTCCACCCTGATCCACTTTCCTGGGCACCCAATCAAAGAACTCAATCAGGTTTTTCTGGCAAGATCCTTCCCCCCTCATGAAATCATGCTGCCTCAGATCCTGTAATCCACTGGACGCCAGGTATTCCCCAATCCTTTCATTCAGTAGTGATTCCATTACTTTACCTACGACCAAAGTCAGACTGACAGGTCTGTAATTTCCTGCCTCCTTCCTATTACCACTTTTGTGAAGTGGGACCACATCTGCCCTCCTCCAGTGTCCTGGAACTTCCCCCGTATCTAGTGATAGGTTGAACAGGGCTGTCAGAGATACAGTCAGCACCTCCCTGAGCTTCCTCAGTATCCTAGGGTGTACCTCATCAGGCCCCGTTGCCTTATCCACTTTTAGTTGTGCTAGTTCCTTGAGGACTCTCTCATTTATAAAAGGACTAGTGTCCTTCTCCCTACCTTTAATGCCCTTGTCCCTTGTCTGTGGCCTTCACCTACCCCTTCCTCTGTAAATACTGAACAAAATTATTTGTTCAGTATGTCTGGGGTTTTTTTTGGTCTCCTTCCACACAAATCCCTCCTTCCCCTTTTAGCCTTACTATCCCTCCTTTGATCTTCCTCTTTTCACTTAGGTATTAAAGAATGTTTTATCCCCCTCTTTTTTACTCACTTGGCAGTAATCTCCTCTGTTTGCGCCTTTGCACTCCTAACTGCTTTCCCTGCTTCCCTTTATTTCTCCTGATATCTCTTCCTATCCTCCTCCTCCTCCTCCTCCTGTGTCATTTTGTACCTTCTAAATGGTAGCTTTTTTGCCCTTACTTTCTCTGCTACTTCTTTAGAGAACCATAGCAGTCTCTTTTTTTTTCTCTTGCCCTTGTTAACCTGCCTGACACAGCGATGTGTTGCCTTCTCAATGCCCTTCTTTATTTTTGCCCACTGTTCCTTGACTCTATTCCTATTGTGTCCCCTCTCACTCTGCTCTCTCTCTAGGGTGTACATGTTGAGATCCTTCAGTCTCTCTTCATATGGCTTTTGATGCAACCCCTTCACCATATTAGTTGTGCCTTCATCCTCTCTCTCTCTCTGTCCTTTCTGAAATGTGGCCCTCAGAACTGGACACAGTACTCCAGGTTTGATCTCACAAGCAAGTGATACAGTGGCAACAGCACCTCCCTCCTCCTCCTGCTTGAGCTACCTTTCCCTATGCATTCCAGTATCCCACTGGCCCTACCCACTGGTTTGTCACACTGCCCCTGCCACTTTTTTTCTTTTACTTATTTTTTCCACTCCTACTGTCCCTTCCAACCACCATCCTTCCGTCCTCAAGGAGTGACACCCTCCAACCCTTACCAACTAACTGGGTCTTCCCCTAGAGTACCACACTGCCTTCGGGGCCCTTGATGGCCCGGATTACCCCCGGGCGGGGTGAGAAGAGATCCCCCCACTCCCTCTTTCCCCTGTGGCGAGCTGCACAGTGGGGTCTGCCCTGGTCAGCGGGTTGTGAGACTGGCTCCGGAGGACTTCATCTAGGCGGCTGGAGGGCTTTTTCCTCAGAGTTGTATCCCTCATGTTTGGCGTGCAACGAAGACAAGGCTGTCGGCGCGCTTAGAGATGCACGTCGAAGCTGGTCCTCTGCTAACATCTACTCTTACATAGTGCGTCTCCCCAGCTGCACCGACCACCCTGAGGTTCCCCCAACAGGTGGTGATATCACAGCGGGGAGTACGATCCCCCCTCCCTGGAGAAGGAGAGCAGCAGTTGGGTGCTCAATCCTTCTCCCTTCCTGCCGACCCCTGTCGACCCGAGTCCGCTCCTGAACCTGGGTCGCCGGTGTGGTACGAGGTGTGGTGTCCAGTGCCTCAACCCTCAGCGCCACCAGGCTGGCCACTGCCCTGCCACTTTGAAGTCAAGGTTTTACCAGGAAAAACATACTGAGCTGGTAACAGTTCATTATCAGATGCATCGTGGGGGAAGGGGGGAAGAGAAGAAAAGATAAGTGATACAAAATGCAGAATATAAAATACATAGAATAGAATAAGTATGTCAAAAATAAATGGGACAATTATGCCTAATAATAAATTGACAGTAAGTAAGTTACCATACAGTAAATTGTGGAACAAAACAAAAGAACAATTAAATAGCTATCAGCTTAACAAAATAAGAAACTGGAGGAATAACTGAACTGGGGAAGTAGGGACGAACTGAAGGACAGTGAATTGGGTAAATTACAGGGAAGAAGTAATCCCATATCAGAAGCAACTGCAGGAGTGAGTATAGAACTACGGAGGAGAGCTTTAAGAGCAGGAAAAGTAGAAGCAGAGCAAATAGAAGGGGGAAGAGAACCTCAAAGTTTAGAGAAACAAAATAAGAAAGCAGCTTAGCCAGCAGTAGATTTCATTTGAGGGAGAGCAAGCATTACGAAGAGAGTAGCAGGACGAAGGGGGATGGGAGAGGAGGTGGGTTAGATAAGAGAAGAGAGTCAAACCAAAATTTAGTGATAAAGGAGACACAGTGGGTGAAGCATCTAGCATCAAGAGATGGAAGAATATGAGGAACAGTGATGAGTACCCATGTATTTATCAAGGGCAGAGCAACACATGGAATGAAGGAGAGGATCCAGTCTAGCTAAAGTAGACTTTAGAGCAGCATTATAAACAATGTCTCCATAGTCAAAAATGGGCAGAATCATCATAGTGAGGATTTCTCTGTGAGCAGGAAGCAGGATGCTTCTCTTATTTCTGTAAAGCGCCCCAAGCATGGGGTGAAGCTTCTTGTGAATTGCATCCACATGTACAGAAAAATCTAGGTGGCAATCTAACCAGACCTTGAGGTACTTGAAGGAGGAGACCTCTTCAATAGTTGCACTATCAAGGGTATGAAAGGAAGAAAGCAGAAGGACTGTAGCAAGTCTCTGCCTGGTGCCAAAAGTCATAGAGACTGTTTTCTCAGTATTGAGGAATAACTGATTAACTCTGAACCAATGCTGGATGTTATTAAAATCCAGCTGAAGTTGGCTCATAAGATCAGGGGCAGAGGAGCCAGAGGAAAAAAGAACTGTATCATCTGCATATGTGTGTAGTGACATAGAGGAGCAGGCCTTGGGGAGGTCATTTAGAAAAGCAGAGAATAGAACTGAGCCCAAGACAGACCCTCGGGAGATGCCTGAGCTGATAGGGAGTGAGGGGAAGGGTGTCTCCAATACAGACAGTTTGTGACCTACCTTCAAGGTAGAAGCGGAACCACTAAACTGAAGAAACTGAGTCTTGCTGCCTTAAGCTTGTCTGGGGGAATGGGATGGGCTACACTGTCAAAAACTTTGGCTAAGTCGATGAAAACAGCTGAGATGACAAGGCCCTGATCCACACCAAAGAGTATAGCATCAGTGAGCTGGAGGAGAGAGACGGTAGTGGTAGGAGAGTTCCTAAAGGCAAACTAGAAAGGAGTGAAGAAGGAAATTGAATCAAGAAAAGTAGAGAGTTGGAAAAAAAAAAAGGTGTTCCTGGAGCTTAGCTAAAGTGGGAAGGAGAGAGATAGGTCTGAAGTTACTAGGACAAGAGAGATCACCCCCTTTGGGAAGGCCCAGGGGATGACAATAGGCAACTTCCAAGAGTTTAGGACACAGGATAAGGAGAAAGAGATGTAACAGAGATGGGAAATGGGAAGGGCAATGGCACAAGCAGAGAGAAACAGTAGTCTAGGGTCAAGAGCATCAGGACGTCCACAATTATGAGGATTAAGAGCCAAAAGGGCCTTAAGAGCAACAGCAGGGGTAATGGGTGAAAAGGAAAAAAAGGGAAGAGGGGAACAGTGGGAGAGTTTGAGGGATAGAGTGAGAGGGAATAGAAAAAGAGAGGGAGAGGAGAAGGAGGATGAGGATAAGAGGAGTGAACGGGTGCAGGAGGTGAAGAAGGAATTGAAAGAAGAGGCAGCTGCAGCAGGATCAGAGATAGAAGTATCACCCTTGTTCACAACAGGTGGAGGGGGCTGAGTCAGAGGAGAGAAAAGTGAATGAATAATCTTCCAGAACTTAGAGGGTGATTAAAGTTGTTCTGGAGCATGGATTCGAAGTATTTGGACTTCACAAGCCTAGTGGCTTTAGTATAAGCATTGCAAAGAGACCGGTAATTAGCAAGGTCAGAAGTGGAGCCAGAGGATTTATAGGAACTCCAGGCAAGGTCACTTGCACAGAAATAAGCTAGTAACTCGGCTGAGATCCACGGGAGGTGTGAACCTTAGACCCTGGTTCTTCTAAGTGGAGTGTGATGATCTCAGATAAATTTTGAAGTGAAAATTTTGAGGGCGTTATCCATGCTACCAGTTGTAGAAATAGGGGATCAGTTGGTGGCTCACAGATCAGCATGAAAGAGGGACAAGTCCAGCAAACAGAAAAACTGGATATGAAGAAATTTGGGGGGAGATTTTGGACGGGGAATTTTGCATACACAGTAGACTATGTAGTGGCCACTGAGGGTATCAGGGAGAATGTTAGCATCCACAGTATGATGAGGATGGGAGGGCAAAACCCAGTCCAAGAAGGAATGATTTTGAGATTTGAAATCATAGTGAGTAAGGAAAGAAATCAGCTGAGGTAAAAGGAGGGACTTCATGTTAAGGGAAAATTTATGAAGAGAAGGGGAGAGCCAATTTAAATAAAATCCCCTAGTATAAGTAACTCACCAGAGGAGAGCTGAGAGGAGATGGAGGTACAATAACCTCAAGGTCCCGTTCCTGCTTAGTGACTGTCCGTACCCTCCAGCCTATACTTAGCTCCTGGGATGTTCTAAGTGCATGGTTTTGCACTTTTTGTCATTAAACCCCAACTGCTATGCTCCTGACCACTCCTTGAGTTTTCCAAGATCCCTACACATTCTCTCCACCCCCACCTGAGTGTCCACCCTATTACAGATTTTGGCGTCATCTGCAAAAATGCATATCTTTCCCTCCAGTTCTTCTGCAGTGTTACTTATGAAGACATTGAAGAGTACCTGTTCCAGTAGTGAGCCTTGTGGCAACCTTCTGGTTAGTTTTCCCTCATTAGAGTGAATGCCATTAACCACCACCCTCTGTTGCCTATCCATTAACCAGTTCCTTATCAAATCTGCCACTTTGGATCCCACCCCTAGACTGCTCAGTTTCTTTATCAGTCTCCTGTGAGTTACGCTGTTGAAGGCCTTGCTAAAGTCCAGATAGGCCACATCCACTGAACCCCCCCCCAAATCTATTTCCTTGGTCACCCATTCAAAGAAATCAATTGGATTCATCAGACATGACCTCCCCTCCCTCCCCAATGAACCCATGCTACCTTTGGTCTTATAGCCCATTGGATTCAAGATAGTCTACTAACGTTTCTTTTAAAAGGGTTTCCATTAATTTCTCCACCATTCATGCGAGACTGGCCAGCTTATGGTTGCTTGTCACTTCCACGCTACGGTTCTTATGGAGAGGGATCAATGTTTGCTCTCTTCCAGTCCTCCGTAACCACACCTGTTTCCAATAAGCTGTTGAATAAGGCCATCGGGGGCAGCTAGCACCTCCCTGAGTTCCTTTAGTACCCTTGGGAGTATCCCATCCTCTCCATAGCCATGCCCACTTTCAGATTTACTAGTCCCTTCTGGACACTTTGATTCTGTTCTGTGAAGTCTCCCCTTGCTGCCCTCCTTATCCTTACTATTCCTCCCTTGCTTTCCTCTTCTCACACATGTGCCTGAAGACAGTCCTATACTCCTTAACTACTCCTTTGACTGTCCTTTCCTCTGTCTGCTCCTATGCTCCCCTCACTGCCTTTCTTGCTTCCCTCTGTTTTACTTGGTATACCTCCCTGTCTTCCTCCCTCTGCATTTCTTGCACCTCCTGAATGCCACCCTTTTATCCCTCACTACTTTGGCCACTTCCCTACAGAACCATAATGGTGTTTCTTTCCTTTTTCATTTGCTCACTTCCTTCATGCAGAGGTTGATGTCCCTTATTTTTTCCCCACTGTGTCTCTACTCCTCCCTGGCAATCCCTCCAACTGATGAGGCAGTTTCTGAGGTAGTCTCAATCTAGGACCTTGTTCTTGTGTGGTTTGCTTCTATTCTCATGTAACCTCCCCCCACTGGCCCCCCTTGTTTCTACCAGCAGGGCAGCTCCTCTCACATCTAGGCGCCACCGAGAGGGGTGGGGGTAGTCACTACAAATATCTCACAGACTCTCTGGACCCATTACTTCTACTTCTGAGCCTGCCATCCTTCGGACAGGCAAACCGAGTGTGGCAACTACCTGGCTCACACCTAGGGGGGTACCATTTAGCATGGCCATACACCTGGGTCCCTTGGAGAAAACATTTGCTCAGCATTATGCTAGATTTGTACTTCTGGTCAGGGGCATCCAAGTAAATCCGGACACTGGAAGCAATAACTGTAATGTCCAAACCAGGCTGGGATTCTAGAGTGTGGCTTTTATTCACATAACACAGAGAATAACAAAGCAAAGATAGACAAGATGGACCCCCACAGGGCCACTCTCACTGGTAATGCAGATTACAGAGGTACAGAGCACACTTCCTCACTATGAACTCTCAGGTTCTGAGCGGATCTGGGCTCACATAGCCCGAACTGGTACACTTCTCTTCTTTTCCTTGACATGGCACCCCGGCCAGTACTAGGACACTTTTCCATATTACATGGAGTGGAGGTTGATGGTGGCTCCCTAAACCATCCACGAGCACTTTCCGGTTCTCAGGGAAAATCCAACATCCCATGTCTGGGTGCTTTCCTCAGGCATTGGCCAAATGTGCCGAGAGAAAATATAGGTGCCCAAACTGAACCCGGAGAGGTAAACCTGTTACTCCAGATGGGTTCTCACCTTTGCTCCCAAATCTGTACTTGGCCATTAATTTGGTTACAACACTTTCTCTGAAAATACTGTTTGTAGATGCTCTCCGAAATGTTTTGCACATTTAACATTCTACTTTTCACTGGAGGTGTCCTGACTTTAAAAGTTCTGTATGTGGCTATGTCTTTACCCTAGACCCCCACTGTTGCAGATGCTTCCAAGTCATACACAATCTAAAGGTTCTGTACTTGGCAAGTCTTCCTTTGACCCCACAGTAGGCAGATACTTTTACTTAAAACACAGTCTTGGTAAACATAGTCTCTTTGTCAGAGCAAAACTCACCAAGGTATTGCAGGTGCCCTAGGGTTTCTTTCCCACAACAATCTCTGGTGCTCACAGAACAAAATGACTCTCAGCAGCTTCTCCCTCTCCAGGCTGGACCAGGGGATTGCCCCATAATCCAGGAATCCCCCCCCCCCATCCCTCTGGGGATGGAGCACTGGAAAACCTCCCATGAACTGTCTCTACCACTCCACAAATGGTCTTCTGTGTTCCTCTCTAGTGTGAGAACACACAACCCCATTTTCTAAGGTAGTTCTCTCTCAGAGCTAGGTCTGAGGAGCTGCACACTGCAGCACTCCTCACTCTCCTGAGTCTCTCTCTTGAAACTCTCTTGAATCTCCCAACATTCTACTGCTAACACCTGCAGCTAGCATTCCGTTGTGGCTTATGCTGCTGCGAGAATTCTAAGGTGACATCATCACTCCAGCTCAGCAGAAACTTAAAACAGAGTGTGACAGTGTGAAACCCATTTAACTGGCATCTCACAAGCTGATTCTCCCTGCCTGCCACTGATTCTAAGTGGGATTCTAATAACCCCTGGGAACAAGGGGGTTACACTCATCTTAATGTTAAACCACACTTTACATCGATCACTGGTACCTAGGGGACTGCCCACTGTGACTTTTGCAAGCACCAGGATCGGCACTGCCTCATCGGTGGTAGGTTCCTTGACTCGCTGCCTCAGAAAAGCCCCTTGTAGGGAGTCAAGGATGGCTCTGCTCCTTGTCAAAGCTGCAGCTGGAAGGCTCCTGTCCACATCTGGTAGATTGAACTCCCCAACTAGCAGCACCTCCCCCTTACTTGCCATCTTGATAATGGCTCCCCAGGTGCCCTTTCCAACTCCTCTCCCTGTGCTGAAGGTCTGTATATTACCCCTGTATAGATAACAGCCTCAGTACCTGTCTCCAGGATGACCGACAGAACCTCCAGCCCTTCTTTTTGCTCCGGATGTCCCTGTACTTCCATGGCCTTGATTCCTTTCCTCTCTCACACATAGTATGACCTCTCCATCCCTCATCCCTTCCCTGTCTCTCCTAAACAGAGAGCAGCATGGTATGGCCATGTACCAGTCGTTGCTGTCAGTGCACCGCAACTCCATTATGGTCACCAAATCCAGTCTAACCTCCTCCATGATGACCTTCAGGTTCAGAATTTTATTTCCCAGACTCCCTGCATGGCTCACATGGCTCTCAATACTTTACTTCCTCCCTGCCTGTTTCCCCCTCCTCCTTCTTGTGCTGTTCCCTGAAGCTTCCCCTGACCCCCCTCTTCCCTTGTTACCTGCTTCATTACCCATCTCCTTTATTTTTTCTTGATTTCCTGATTTATACCACCTTGTCCTTTGCCTTGTCACCACCCCTGTTTTCTTCAACCCCTACCCTGGGGGAGCTTACTCCCCTGGGGCTCTCCCTCCTTGCTGCTTCATCATTGGGGGTGGGGGAGTTGTTGCCTTCCTTGGTTTTACAGCCCCCCCCGGCTAGTTTAAATGCTTATTCAAGTGGCGTTTAAATCACCCACTAAGGACTGTGGCCCATCTCCTGAAAAGATGCAGACCGTCTCTCTCCTAGTGGCCCATATCCTCCCAGGTTGGTCACCAGTCCCCAACGTAGCTGAAGCCCTCCTCCATGCACTATGCCTTCAGCCAATTCTTTAAAGTCCTAGTGTGGAGTGTCCTATCCTCTCCCTGGTCGTAGACAGGTAGCACTTTGGTAAAAGGTACCATGTGTCCCACCTGCTTGAGGTCCCTCACCATAATAAGGTTTTTAATTTTTTGTAATTTGTAATTTTTGACCAGGAAAGACACACACACACAGTTTTGATAGCTTGTTTCCAGGTGCGTCCTGGGGGTTAGGTTGCATAGACCTGTATTATTGACAGGGGGAATGTTGGCCACAATGCCGGGGAAACTCTACTACTCTTCTTCGATAAGTGCCATGGGATCCTTAACTTCCACCTGGAAGTGACCGTAGGTGGGTAGAAGAAACCTTGATTCAGTGTCTCACCTGAAGGACATCACCTCGGCCATACATTATTTAACCCCCTCACCCCCCATACTGTACTGTACAACAGTGTCAGTTGTTGGAATTACAACAAGTACCTGGTGTTTGGTTGGAACCCAGGACCTTCTGATCTTCCAGTCCCAGAGGCGAGCATGCTGCCTACTGAGCCACATACACTTTTTAGTGTCAAGTTTTTGGTTACTGGTTCGTAGTCAACAAATCAGTCAGATGTGATCTTTCTTTTTTTTTTTTTAATTTAGACTTTTTATTTAATATATAAATACAACAATTTGACAGGCAGCAATACATCACTATTATTACCAGTTGATAACATCACAATACATTACCTGTATACTTGCAGCAGTCATATATTTTTTTTTTTTGAACTTTGTTTCTTCCACACCCTCGGGCATCCTTCAGGAGTGCCCACTCGAATCGCCTACTCCCAGCCTGAACCCCGCCTCTCCTTCATCCCTCCCAACAACCTAGGCAGGCTTCACCCCGGTACCATCTCTGGGGCCGATTCTGCCCTCCCTCAGCGGCTAACCCCTTAAGTGTGAGGTGCCTACCTGATTGGTCGTCGGGTTGGGCATGGAGGATGATCCTGGGTGCGTTGGGCCAGCGCTTGGGATGTGGGTGGAATCCCCTGGGGCCACCGTCATCTCACTGAAGGTGTGAGAGGCATTTTCAACTTTTTCCTTACTTGTCCCTTCAGAGTGCGGCAAGCAAGGCAACATTAAGCCCCAACTCCACCCCAGTGCGTCCGCTGCGTCGCCATGCTGGGCGCCCCGGATCACCACCAGAGGCCACTCAGGGCGGAGTGCTTCTCCCTAACCCTCCCGGAGAGCAGTCCTATGGACGCTCAATCTCTTTCCCCGCGCTGACTCCCCCAGCTGCCCAGGCTGCTCCCAAACCCGGTCGCCAAGGCATGAGGCGTGGTGTCCAGTGCCTCAACACTTTGGTGCCACCAGGCCAGCTTGTAGCAGTCATATTAGGGGAAAATAAATTAACATCTTATTACTTCACTGTCCAGAGAATCATAATTACTCATTTTAAGTTCAAGCTGTGATCCATTCAAATCAAATCAGGCATAGCACGGTGAGCCCTCCCTTATCCCTCCCAGATTGTATTCCCATTAAAATTCAAGGAATATCACAGATCATATCCAGAGTATCTTTTCAGTGCAAAACAAGAGCAAAATTACTTGTTCAGTACATAGCTTAAGGTACAAAATCATCATAATGATTTAGTTGGTATGATATCCACTTTTGCCACTGTACATCACATTTTTGAACTTTGTCCATCATCTTGGCTGAGAATCGCTCAAGGGCATATATCTCCCTGGACAAAACAATCCAGGCTTTTTTAGTGGGTATTTTATTTGTAACCACAGTGTAGTGATAATTTTGTGGCCTGCTGTTATAAATTTTAAAATTTGTTTCAGCAAGTTTTTGTCAATTTGCAGACCTTTTGGTTTAATAAAAGTCAATATAAATGTGGGAGTGAATAAATTAGTGGTGTCATAAATTGCACTCAACTCCTTGAGGATCTCCTTCCAAAACTTGGATAGTTTAGGACATGACCAAAGAACATGGCTCTGATTTGCTCTATTATCCCCACATTCTCTCCAACACTGTCCTTCCCCTAATTCTCCCATACTAACCAGCAAGGCTGGTGTGCGGAAGAAATGAGAATGGAGTTTCCACGTGTATTCATGTCAGTATGGTGAGAAAAATATTTTTATATTTGGGAAAGCAGAGTCATTCCAGTCCTGCTCACTGATTGATACCTGTAGTTCTTGTTCCCATCTAAACCTGATTGAGTTGGTTGAGTTTCCCTGTCTTTCATTTAAGGCCTTATATATCTTACTAATCAGGTGATCCAAGGTTGTTCCTCTGATATAAGCTTGTAACAGTTGTATTATTTGGGTAGGGTTTTCGCTTAGGGCCGTGAGTGTCCTTGCGTATGGCTGAAGGTATGATTTAAGATGTAAGTAAGAAATAAAATATTTATGGGGCAAGTGATACTCCTTCCGAAGGGAGACAAAGGGAAGGAGACCTGTTCTGCCCACTAAACTGGAAAATGAATAAAATGCCATATCTCTGCCATTGAACTACATAGAGGCCTGAGGGACCTGCTGTCAAATTTGCATTATACTTCAGTGTTCCCAGAACAATTTTTCAGGGAACGTAAAATAATCATTACTGACCTTAAGCCATATCTTTAAGGGTTCCCTGGTGAACTTCGGATAATTCATTATCCCTTGGCATTTGGCGGGGGCTTCCCAAAAAGGAGCTCCTGAGTGTTGTATAGGTCTCCCCAGGTTACTTCTAATTGTTTCCAGTGTGCATCATGTTGTTTATTTTACTGTTTATTTAGCCAGTGTAGGACTACCCTTAACTGTGCTGCCATCACATACTTTTTGAGGTCAGGGAGGTTAAGGCCACTTCTCTCTCTGGCCAGTTGCAGAATAGAATATCTAATTCTGGGACACTTTCCACTCCAAATAAAGTGGGATATTCTGTCTCATGCCTGGAAATATGTTTTAGCTGGGGTGAAGGGCAGTGTCTGAAGAAAGAACAATATGTGGGGAAATACATTCTACTTAATTGTATTTGTCCTACTCAAAAGGCTTAGGGGAAGACGTGACCAATGAGATAGATCTTCTGTCAATTTTAGGGTTAAAGGTTCGAGATTTGAGAGCTCTGCATGGATGGGGTTTCTTGTGAGCTTTATTCCCAAGTATCTTATCTCTTGTCTGTGCCGCTTAAAGGGGAAGTCTTTTTTGAAGTGGGAGGGAGGTAATTGTACATCAATACCTCGGTTTTTGATTTGTTAATTTTATATCCTGCTAGCTTACTAAATGTTTGTAGCTGTTTCCATACCTCTGAGGTGGATTGTTTAGGCTTGGTGAGAGTCAGCAGAATATCGTCTGCAAATAGTGATATCTTGTGTGGGCGACCTCCCAATGGAAGGCCCTCTATGTCCCGAGAAAATCTGATGGCAATGGCCAGGGGTTTGAGATATAGAGCAAACAACATTGGGGACGTTGGGCATCCCTGGCTTGTGCCCCTAGAGAGTTGGAATGTATCTGAAAGTGCCCCATCCACCTTAATATTTGCTTTAGGGGAAGCATAAATATTTTGTAATTGTTTTATAAGTTGTTCCGGGAATCCAAAGTGCTCCAGAGTTTGCCGTAAAAAAGACCATCTGACCCGGTTGAATGCCTTTTCAGCATCTAACCCCAGTAGCACTAAAGGGATTTGTCTTTCTGTGGCATAATCTACTAAGAAATGTGCACACCTTATGGCATTGTGGGCCTGTCTGCCCTTAATAAAGCCCACTTGATTAGGGTCAATAATAGCTGGTAGGAAATGGTCTATTCTAGAGGCCATGGCTGACATGAACATTTTGTAATCACAATTTAGCATTGAAATGGGGTGAAATGAGGTGGGGGTGTTCAACATATTTATGGGGTTTAAGTATAGCTGATATGGTGGCAAATTGCCATGTGGGTTGGTGGGGGGGGTTCTCCCTCCTGGACCGCATGTAAGGCCGGGAGTAATATTGGTAGTAGCAGCTTTTTGAATTTGTTATAAAATTCAGAGGGAATACCCATCTGGACCTGGCGCCTTCAGGGTCTGAGCTTTTTTAGAACTTGGAGTAGTTCTCCCTCTTTGATTGGTGCCAGCAAGGCTTCAGCCTGTAGTGGGCTGATTCGTGGTATTGGTAAACTCTGTAAATATGATTTGATGTTGTCTAGGGGAATTTCCTCTTCTTTAGTGTACAACTTGTGGTAAAACCACTGTAGAATAAGTCTAATTTCCTGGGGTCTTTTTGCTAATCTCCGTGTTTTAGGCTCTACCATGCTGATTATGTTCGCTCTGGTTCTCTGTTCTCTCAATTTTCTTGCCAAATTTCTGGAGGCCTTAGGTCCCCCCTCATGATGTCTTAACTTTAGATAAAGTAGTTTTTGTTGTACCGATTGGTCGTCTATTTTTTGTAGCTTTTGCTTTACAATTCTTAATTGTTGTCATGTTGTGGGGTCCTTTTGATCTGGCCAATGCTGTAAATGTAATAGCTCCGCCTGCATGTCTTTATGTGTTTTTTCTCTCTGCCATTTTTTAATGACACAAAATCGTATAATCTCTCCTCTTAATACTACCTTTAAAGTATCCCACAGAATTGTGGGGGCAACTGCATGTTGCGTGTTTCCTTGTTTAATTCTAGGTACAGCCTCCTGGACCAATTCAAGGAACTCTGGGTCCCTAAGATGGGCAAGGTTCAGGCGCCGGTTGGTTTGCTTATATTGCGCCCCTAAGTCCACCTTGAGATGTAAGGGAGCATGATCCAATAAGAAGGTGATCCCATGCCATACATCACAAATGGAATCTAAATGCTCGACCGTGGTTATAAAGTAATCCAGTCGAGCCCCACTTCCCATGTGTGGGGCCCAGTGGGTGTATTCTTTTGTCTTAGGAAAAAATGTCTCCAGGTGTCCACCAAGCCCAGAGAAGTGATGGTTTGTTTTGTGTATTTTTGGAGAGCGTTGGATCTATGGGCCAGAGGGGTATCAGCATCCAAAGAGGAGTTTAAAGTGATATTCAAGTCTCCCCCCAGCAGCAATTGTCCCTCCATGAGGGACATTAAATCCTCAAAGAATTTTACTGCTAAGGGCTTTCCTGACCCAGGAGGGAAATAGACAGATGCCAGGAGTAACAGGTCTTGAGTACAGCTTGCCCGTCACTATGGCTGTGACCCTCGGGTCACTAATCTCACTTTGTTTTCCAAAGGGCACCTCCTGGGAGAGTAGAATCATCACCCCTCTCCTTTTCCCACCCCTATAGGACGATTCAGTTACTACAGAATACCCACAACTCTGAAATTTTTTATGTTCGGCCGAGGACATGTGGGCTTCCTGCAGTATAATAAGCCCCGGTCTCTCTTTTCTGAATAGAAAAAATCGAGAGCGCTTTATCGGATTACCAATCCCATTCACATTTAAAGATAAAATCAAAATTGAGTTAGCCATCTCTACTTCTGATCAATCCTTGTATGCATATTTCCTGCATGTTAAAAGTACAATATATCCCCTTCCTACCATACTTATGCCTTTTCACCCCTATGCTCAATAATATTGTATTATTAATTGCTTTATGTACTGTCACTGATATAAGCGAATTATAATGTCTGCTTGTTGTTCTATTTAAACACCATAACACTGTCCGATTGTTTAAAACTAAACAAGGACCTAAAAAATTCTGCACTGGGCCTATAACAACTAAACATGTGCAGGCCTGTTGCATTTTAACATTATACATGACGCTTAGTACTTTTAGGCTTGCCAAAATAACCAAATGCCAACAGGACATCAACTTTTTTGTACCAGCAAATTGTACCTGCTGTAACAGGTCTCTGAACCTGGCTGAAAATGTAAGCGGCTCCCAAGGTAGGGAGAGGACAGATGCCTCTCCTTTGAAGGGGCAGATGTATGTGTCCTGAGGGGAAGTGTCAAGGCAACGCCAAGGGCCCCCAGCACCTCTATTTCCTTGGTACCTAGTGGTGCAGCAGGCTACACTGGAAATAAAAATGAGGAACAGAGACCCCCAGGAAATGGTCCCTGTGTGCCTCATCTCCAGTAAGGCCTTATGGATACGTCAACCATTTAGGGATGGATTTCTGACCCTGTAATGGTCAGGTGGGCATGTAACGCTGCCAAAAATGCATTGTCATGCTGCCTTTCCTGGGCTATAGTATAATTAAACAATAACTATGGGAGGACTATCAGCAAGCTTCGGGAGGGGGGGAGATAATCCAAGGCAAATTCAGAAACATCCTTCTGATTCACTAACCTTTTTCTCATCTATAAGCTTTGGAATATAAACAGGATTTCCATTTCCCAATGTCCCCACCCCAAACAGACTTTCCCGAGTTGCATTGTGTAGTCCTTGTATGCGGAGTCACCTCCGCATCAAGTTACCAGTTTTTAAGTCTCTGCAGAACCTCTCTCACCACTCACTACAGTGCAGGTAGCTGAAATCTTTGTAAAAGTTTTTTCACATACTCTAGGGTTGCTTGACTTGGTCTCTTTCTGGAACCCGGATCTCTAGCAGTGTCCCAAACAGCATTGCAAAGGCCTTGCTGAGTTTTCCTGAGTGAGGAGTCTTCCTGGGTGGATTGAACCAGGCCCCTGAGTTGAAGAGCTTTCGTTGCTTCATCTGGTGTCTCAAAAGTTTGGGGGCCATTTGGAAACATGATGACTAGTCAAGCAAGGTATGGAATAGCAAATTTTAGTTGTTTTTGCTTTTAAAGACGGAGTATTGGAGCGTAGGCCCTGCACTTGGCTGAAATAGATGGGGGGTAATCGTTGTCAAAATAAATGCGCTTTCCTTTATACTTAGTATCCCTCATTCTCCAGGCTCTGGTAAGGATAGTTTGTTTAGTAGTATAATTTAAAAACTTCATTATGATGGAGCGAGGTCGTCTGTCTGTCTGAGATGGTTTCGGTGATAGAGCCCGATGGACTCGCTCTATGTTGAATGTAAAGCTGGGTCTAATTGCAGAGAGTCACGGAGGAGCTCCTCCACAAATTTTAAAATATCTCTCCGTTCTTCATTTTCCGGAATCTCAATTATTCTCAAATTATTCCTGCGTGATCTGTTTTCCAAATCCTCACATTTCTCTTTTAAAGCATGCTGTTCATCTAGCAAGTGCACTACCATGCATTCCAGCCTGTCAGTCCGATCATCTAAT
Source organism: Neoceratodus forsteri (assembly GCA_016271365.2). NCBI lineage: Eukaryota > Metazoa > Chordata > Ceratodontiformes > Ceratodontidae > Neoceratodus > Neoceratodus forsteri. The sequence continues at coordinate 1,408,874,355 of CM028131.1, read as the reverse complement.
TCAGTATGTTGTGCTTCAACCTCAGTAACACGAGATGAAAGTTTACTGATTTCTGTAGTTAATTCTGATCGGAAAGTGTGAACCTTAGTCCTGAATTCCTGCAACTCTGCTAGAATGGTAGCATTGCTGGGTTGTTGAGAGGAGGCCCCATCTGGAGCCGCCATGTCTGGTTGAATCTCTGCAGAGCTTTATGAAGGGTGAGAGAATCCTGCCGAATACTTACTTTTTGGGTGTGTGTGTGCAGTCCTTTTCTAGCCTCCCATTCAATGCTGTGCCTCTCCCTGATATTCTTTTTTGATTATTTTTGCATTTTATTTGTGAGAGAGTCTGTTTTTAGCCCCAGATCAGCAGAGCTAGGTTTTACCCTTGCATCCCGGTGGTGACGTCACCGGAAGTCCCCCAGATGTGATCTTCCTCTAGTGAAGCCATGCTGCTTTTCATCTCTATGTTCTTGTTCATCCAGCTTTTCTACAGTTATTTCACTTATGAAGAGTTCCATGGTTTTACATAAGATAGCGGTAAAGGCTAATTGACCTGTAGTTCACTAGCTCTCCTCTATAACCCTGTTTAAACAGTGATATAATTGCAGCCATCTTCCAGTCTCGCGGGATCACGTGGCACTTCCCCTGACTCACTGTAAGTTGTATGGAAGTACTGTACATTAACGGTTCTGCTAATGCTTCTGCAAGTTCCTTTAATACCAATGGGCATACGTCAGCAGGTCCAGCTGATTTATCCTCCTTAAAGCACAATAATTTGCCAAACAGTTTCTTCCCTTTAAATAGTTTCCCCTGCATCCAGTTATTTCCTTTTTTAATATTATCTTTTTCTGCCCACTCCGGCTGGGACTCAGTGGTGGCGTACCACCTATCCGGGGCTCCTTCTCCCTGATCGGGGACCACTCTGCATGGCAGTGGGACAGGATTTTCATGGTTGTGGAAAGTAGTTACATAGTTCTGTCTCTGCCCCCAAGGACACCGGTGAACAGGACCACAGTCCAGGCGGTAAGCCATAATGAGGCACGGCTTGCACCACTTGCCTAATGATGCCTTCCCCTCCTGACACCATCCACTAGTTGGCATGGTGCCTAACCCACCCCGAGGAGAGCTGCCAATTGGCGACTCAATCCAGCCCCCCCCCACCGACCCCCAGCGTCCCAGGCGCATTCATGAACCCGGGTCACCAGTATAGCATGAGGTGTGGTGTCCATCTCCTCAACCCTCAGCGCCACCGGGCCGGCCCATCCTGTTCTTTCCGTCCTATCTTGGCTGTCCTGCCTCATCCTCCACTATATTATTTGGACTGTAAATTGAACAGAAGTACCTGTTTAGCACCTCTGCCTCCTGTGTCTGATCTTTTTTTCTCCATCGATCTTTAGAGGACCCACTGTGTTGTTCATTTTCCCTCCCCATTTACACCTACCCGGTCAATATGTCGCTGTGGTTATAGTGCAGGAAAATCTGTGCTGGAAAAATAGCATGTGACAATATAGCTACAGGGATAACATAGCGCAAGTCAGTTACCACTATCCCTGTAGCTGTCATCACTTGGGAGGAAGAGGACAGTGGGAGAACTGCATGGTGCTTTGCTGAGCTGCTACTGTGGTGCAGGGGTTAGGGCCATGAGCAGCTAGGGCAGTGGAATGTGCAGATGACCAGGGTCTGATTCCTAGTCCTGCCACTCTTTTGTGTTTCCCCCTGCCAACTTTTATTTATAATTTGTCTGCCCCCCCATCCTGCACTTTTGCCCCTGTGTCCTCCCAACAGAAATGCGATTCCCCCCGAGGTTCCTTCCTGTCCCTGAGTCATCTCCCCCTTTCCGAGGTTCCTCCCCACCCCCGAGTTGCCTCTCACCTGGAGGTGATTATTTATAGTTTGGGGTGCAGGGGCGAAGCCCTCCATAAAGGGGGATGCGGGTGGCGTAGCCCCCTGCGAACACACAATGTAGTCTTTTGTTGCATTGTTTTGCTGTGGTAGCGCTCAGTGTTTTTCCTGAGTGCTACCATTGAGTTTGCCATTTTTCATGCACGTTTTTTGACTGCGCTGTAGTTGTTTTTGACTTCTTGACCTAGTGCTCCATTTACATACCTGTAGAACTCCTAAATTCTGTTACTTTCTGTTGTTAATCACTTTCTTAGTCTGTTTCTTTTATTCCTATAAGTTTCTTGCATTTCTTACTTTCTCTTTATACTTACCCCTGGTCTCCCTTGTACCCTGTTCTGTTGAATGTCTGTAAGCCTTTTTTTGCCCTTGTGGCATTCTGTAATTTATGTTAGCCACAGTGATTTTCTTTCCTTCTTGTACTTTGCCCTTTTAGGTATATGATTACCTCCTGATTCTTGTAGTTTTCAGTTCAACAAATGTGACTGTTAATTTTTCCTGACATCCTTCTGCACCCGTTGTAGTCCTTAAAAGCAACCTTCATACTGCTATACCTTGCCCAATCTGTAATTATAGTACATTACCCATTTTCCATCACCATTTTAAGATTTTAAATATCATCAATGATGTGGTTGCTTCCTCTTTGGTTTCACAAAGTTCTATTTCATTTCCTGTATTGTTTAAACCAAATCCAGAGTTGACCCCTCTCTGGTTTACAGGGTAATATGCCGTACTAGGTTATAGTCATTTACCGGTTGTTCTAATAACCTCTCAACTCTGCTGCTGCCATCCGTTTCCCAGTTAATGTCCCCTAGATTGAAGCCCCCCCATTAGTGCAGCATCCTTCTCTAAAGTAGCTCTTTCAATTTCAGTTTATTGCCGAGGCTGTTTCCTGATGACAACCAAGCTGAAGTGGCCTGCCGCTTACCTTCAGCCCTTACCATACTGATTCAGTTCCTATATTACCTCCTTTTATGGTAACTTATTCACTTCTTTTGCTTTGTTCAGTGACATAAATTGCCTCTCCTCCCATGTTTGATTTCCCTATCTTTACAATAGAGTACACTCGTGTAAGTTCTTTTCCCAGTTATCCTCCTCCATCCACCACGTTTCAGTGGCAGCTATGACATCATGCAGTTGATCTCTTGATACTAATTCCTCTAATTGTCCAAGTGTATTATTTAGATGTTTCGCGTTTCTCACTATGTATCTCCAAGTTTAATTTACTCTCTTCCTGTTTCTCTGCCTGTACTTACTTGTTTCATCCCTGATACTCGGTTCCCCCTGATTATGCCCTCTTATTTCCCTTGACAAAGGTGTGCGTATTGGCTGGCCCGGTAGTGGTGAGGGTTGAGGCGTTGGATTCCACACCTCGCGCCACGCCCGTGACCCAGGTTCCGGGACAGACTCGGGTTGCTAAATGGGTGACGGGGGTGAGGAAGGATTGAGCGTCCGTAGACAGCTCTCCTTCCTTGGGAAGGGGGCGGTATGGCACGCTGTTTGCCTGACACCCAGCGGTGGCTGGGTGTCAGCACATGCGTGCCATCAAAAGGGGAGGGCCTCATGTACAGGGCAAACGGCTGCCTCTGCAGAGGTGGAGTTCAGCCATCTCCGCTCTTTGCATGTACAGGGGCCCGGGGAGAAAAGCGGTGGAAAATACTGGGAGCCGGCAGGCTCCATTATGGCCCAATGCGCCACCGCATAATGAGCCCCAATTCTGGATTGTGCTCTGGGGTGGGAAGTAAAGCTGCGCTCCTTTCCCTGGCCCCGCTGTGGGGGTAATCCAAGGTGGAACTCTGGGGCATGGCTGGTGCGGGGCGATTGGGGCCAGAGAACGAGTGCCTCCGAGGGAGGGTCAGAGCCGCCTGCCTAGCTTTGTGGAAGCCGAGAAAAAAGTAAAAAAAAAACACAAAAAAGGTGTGCATATAAGTGTAACCCCTAGGTGGCGCTATCCCAGGGGCTACTACCCCTGCCTGCTTGGCTAGTAGCATGTTAAGGGGCCTGAGCTCGAAACGGGTGCCTCGGAGGTCAGGGTTGGTAGTGGTCAAGCAAACCTGGGCACAGCCCTCCGGGACACTGTAACCCCCCCTCTTTCCCCTCTAGTGGCCTGAACACTGTACGATAATCACTTTCACAATACCTCTGGTACACCACACAAGTACCCACACTGTTTGCACTTACTACCAGGGCTGGATCCTCTGGCTCGACCCTGGGGACCCCCTGTAAAACAAGGTTAAGCACAGCAAATAGCAACAGTACAGTACTTTGAGCACAAACTGGAACCACAGTCAGATTACATGCAGAAAAAGTCAGATCTGATTTATTCAGGGGACTTGAACACGGGAGGGGCAAAATCAGGTTAATTAGCTTAAAGGTTATATCAATCAAGCAGTTATGCATGCGCTTTGAGTCCCCCCACACAGTCCACCTCTGGGTACCCAGGTAGAGAAGAGATGGGCTAGCCAGGACAGTTGTCCGGGGTTGCAGCTGGTTGGGGCCCTGTGATGGAAAACACAACATGCACAATACACAATATTTGTCATCCAGAGCCAGAGGGCTCAGTTCATAAAGGAAACAAAACAACAGGACAATCAGATGACACACTCAGATTAAGCTGTTGTTGTAGGGAGCTACCCTGGTATTTACTCACCATACCCAAGACTGGACACAGGCTGGATGAAAATCGAGACTGCAGGTGGTTGATCTGGAATGCAAGGAGAAGCAGGGCCCACACAAGTCGCAGAGGCATCATTCCTGTTCAAGCGTGGAGCAGGGGGCTGATCCCCAGGCAGGTCTCTCGTCGATGGCTTGTCTGTGCAGTGGGTAGTCTGGCTGGGCCAGTCTGGCAAAACCCAGACCGTATGGAGACAAGTTCGGAAGCAGTCCGTTTTGGGCTGGATACAGCTTTCAGCAAACAGAACACAGTTCACACAGTGGGGAACTAACTTACAACCCACTAGCAGCTCATAGCACATTTATATGTACGGGAATTCTACTGTACCAGGCACAATCGCAAAGTCTCTGCACACACTGGGAGCTTAGGGGTAGCTGGAACTCCTGACTGAGATCGCATTCAGCAAAAATATTCGGTCTTCTTCAGGTTGAGCCTGGCCCACTTTAGTAGCTTACTTTAGTCACACAAACTTGGATTTAGTCCAAAATAATTCTCTTCTCTCCCTCTCAGGAGCAGCAGGCAGACATGGAGGCCAAACTCTCAGCCTTTTCATAGTTCTCCCATGTGAATCCATTCAGGATTGCTCTCAGAATCACTTCAGCTCCTTCTTGCTCAGCGTCCAGCTTAGTTCTAACAGAAAACTGCAAGCAGCCCGGAACTTCCCCAAGATCCAAAAGCTTTGGTTGGCTGATTTGGCTGTCAGTCAAACCAAGATCTCCCCCTTCAGTTGCAAAAAAGGCACAAAAACTAAAACCACAGTTCCTAAGATTTTGAATTCAGACAGCTCCTGTAGTCCGGCTGCGTTTTAGGTCCCATCAGAACTGATTGGTCCAATTTGCAGTCCAGGACCAAAACAGTGGAGACAAACAAAACAGTCCTTGCTACAAAGCAATCAGGTTAGGCAAACTACATTATCATTATTATTCTAAATGGTTTTCAGCAAATAGTTACATTTTTCAACAGAGCTCTATCTCAGATTACTTATGCTGCAATCAAGCAGCTCTTAAAGAGACAGTGCACAGAGGCTATACAAGCTCTGGCAATCACATTTAAACTGCTAAAATGCAGAACACCAGCCTGGCAGTGAGCATTTAGGCCCTCCCACCACTGCTTTAAAACATCCCTATGGAGCTTCCTCAAGTCTGCTGCGGCCTGTATATGTTCCGCATAGACCCAACGTACCCTCTACCCCTCCTGACTCTCTGGGGGGTGCCGCCGTGAGTGCTGTCTGAACGGCTGCTGTTAAATCGCCCTGAGAAACCAGCCAAAGCTCTGACCGTCCCCCTCTGTGTATGGCTACCCTGTCTTATCAGCACCCTCCTCCTTCTGTATAGTACTAGCTACCCCCCATGTTAGGCGATTATTATTTATTTTTTCTGTTAATGGTTATTGCTAACTGGTACTACAACGATCCTTGATGTAAACCTTGATGTGTTACTTCTCTAATTGTCTTTGAGATGTGATCAGTCTATAGTCATGTTAGAAATCCCTGACTCCTTACGTTGTTTTATGTAACCTATTGCTTGACTGCTTGCCTTACCATGTTTGAGCATGTGCTGTACCTCGCACCTATTGGAGCCTGCAGCTCCTGTTTGTTACCTTGACTCTGTATTTTGTTTCCTGTATGCTATGTAACTCTCCCGGGTCGCACCTGAAAATAGGCACTTGGCTGTCTAGTGTGCTTACCCGGTTAACAAAAGCAAATAAATAAATAAATAAGTTCAAGGGAGACTTTTTGGGAACCCCCATTTGTAGGGGGGTTACACAAGGGTATGTACTGCATTGCTCCTCCTGGGCAGAAGGCTATGCACTGTATACTCTGTCCTGGTCCTTTGGGGGCCCCATGAACAGGCCCTGGATGGGTCTGCACATGGGGCCTCTAACCCCAGATGTACTGGACTGGGATGGCTGAACCAGCGCATGGCTCATTGGCCATGCAGAAGTTGTGTCTTCTGACTACCTATCCAGTCCAGTTTGCAGGTGCTTACTCTGTTTGTTAGCAGCTGCCCATGGTAATGTCTCATTAACTGTCAATAACCTGTAAGCTGCGTTGGCACTTGCATAAAGCAACAGTTTTTGCTACTGTCAGCTTTACAGAGCACTGGCACGGTAAATCATGTTTTAGCATGCCCTGCTTCTGTGGATCTGGGTTGTAAACAAGAAAATACAGTGACAAATTTTAATGTGCAGCAGCCAGCAGGATCCTTTGTTTGATGTAGCCCCAGCAAATCGGTTAATAGCAGTCAGACCATTGGTGAGGCCACCTAAGAGATTTGAATCCCACTTGGGGTCTGGGATTGCCTTAAATGGGGGATGTTTGTCTCCTGAGGGGGTGGGGAGAGGAAGGGCTGCCCCTATTGGCTAATCACAATAGAGTACACATAGGTGCAATAAATGAAGGTAGCTGCTTGCCCACCCTCACATCAGGAGGAAGGGGGCAGCTGTGGCAGTCCCAGGTTGGTGGGGAAAAAGGAAAGAGGGAGGCTATGGGGGAGATTGTTAGTTGAATTTGTAAAGGACTCTCCAGTGGTCTATGAGACTAGGGCCCTAATGCATGAAAGCTCTTTACCATGCAGAGGGTGGATGCCTGGGCTTGTGGAGTAGAGAGGTCCTGCTCTGCACATGCAGGAACCTCCATTGATCCTCAGCCCTTTTTGTAGGCCCTCTTTGCACCCAGCCTTGAGCTACGCACTTAGTTACATGGGTGAGAGGGGTGGGCTAGGGGACAGGGGTGTGCGTGCTCCCCATGCATAAACAGAACTCTGCACTGCAGAGGGGGCAGAGGCTAGGCGGCCCAAAGAGCTGCAATAGAATGTACACCCTCCCCTCTGTCATTCACACATCGGGACTGTGTAGTACAGTACTGTCTGCATGCCCATTGATCCTCACTGTGGACCAATGAGCATACAGCTGTACTGTATGCTATCAGTCAGTGGACGGCTTACGGGTGGGGAGCTACCACCCGCCGCTGATTGGGGGGCGGGTGGTGGGACTAAGTGGGCGGGTGGGGAGGGGGTACGCTGGACCGCCAGTGATTGGTAATTCTACAAAGCCAGCGATCGGGCTTTGGGAGCGGGTCCACTGGACCACCAGGGAGGAAACTATGTTTTATGAAGACCGCGATCGGGCTGGGGAGCAGGTCCACTGGACCACCAGGGAGTTTCATCATACTGGAGCCCGCGGGGGGGTGGGGGGCGCGATGACGGACCGTGGCTCTGGAGTTCGCGTGGCCACCCACAGCTGGTGGCTGCCGTGTTGTGCCCTGCAATACGGCAACTCACCTGTGGGTGGCCAGGCCTTACCCCTTTTTTTTTTGGCGGATCTTTGCACCCCCCCTGTGCGGCGCAAAGCAGGTGTGTACCTGCATATGCACTACACATTCTGGGGTGAATATTGGGATGTGCAGGATATGCATGGGCACGCCCCCCCCCCCACACTTGTGCCGCATACATTACTGGTGCGCCCCGGCGCATCGGGATTTGTGCAGCACAAATTCCCCTTTTGAATATCGCCCCAGGGTGCAACCCCTTTGAATATCCCGGCCTATGACTTCAGCTCCAGAATACGTCTCAGCTGTAGATGAACTGAGACAGACAAAGATCCTGTTTTCTTCTGAATGTCCTCATTAATGAAGAGTGGAGTGACATGAAATCCCAGTTATTTTTGAAAGCATTTGAGTTGTGGCCTGACTGGTAGCCCGTGATAGAGCTACCGCATGCTACACTGGGGACCCAGGTACGGGAGCGGACTCGAAATGCCGGGGTCAGCCGGGGGAGAGGATCAAGTGTTGGAGAGACTGTTTTCCTCTCACAGGGTGGGTGAGTTGCACCTTCTGCAGTGCACCTAACTCCTAGCACAGGCTGGTGTCAAGGCAGTCAGTAGGCCCAGAAGGGTGGGAGATGTTGACAGACATACTCTGTTATTGCTCGTCAAGGTCCCTGGGGCAGAATCATTACCTCTCCAGGTGGGATGAAGGATGGCCTCCTGCAGGCCTGGCACCACCAACTGGGCACCTGATCAGGGGCAAGCCCCTCTGTCCTCACCTCGAGGGATGTCATGGGGAAACACTGAGTAAGTCCCAGAGATGGTGGGTCACTGGGCAGGGGAAGGGGCCATCCAGATAGGGTCAGGTGAGGGGGCAGAAAGACCAGAAAAACAGTAATTTAATTAAAAAAAAAAAAAAAGTTCTGCTGATGCCATACATGGTCTTTTTGCTGGTGCCCAGTCACCCTCTTGTAAATTTCAGCAATGAGCTGGGCCATTGGCACAGCAGTAGTGCTGCCACCTGTGATACCAGTGACATAGGTTCAGGAATGAGCCCAAGTTGTCAGAGGGTCGGCTGGGGGAGACGGAGCGAGCATCATAGAGGAGGGAGGGAGGGCTCATAGTCTCTGCTGTGCTACCATCACTTGGGTGACCATTGGTGGTGGTGCAAGCTGGATCTGGTGCACAGGGAAGGAGGATGCTGATGGTACTCTGATGTGCATTGACAGGTATCCGTGTGTGTGCACATGTCAGAGTGCCGACGCTGTCAACTTACTGTAGGAAAGGGAGAAAAAAGTGCCCCTTCCCCCAGCTGATGCAGCATGAAGCCAACCCTGCTCCTCTGGCACCACACTGCCGACTGATGTGCCTACCTCCACACCAACATGATGTCTGGTGGGAGCTCCTGCCTACCCTGCCTTGAGGGGTAAGGCAGGGAGGAACAGGAGGTGGGGTGAGTCCTGGAGAAGGGGAGGTGATGGGTCTGGGAGGTGTGGCATGGCTGAACAGGGGCCGACACGGTGAAAGGGGTGTAATGTACACTAAAAAAATACATTTCAACAATCAATTAGTGAATCTGGCATGATCTTATTAGTTCTTTATATAGATTGTTACAGAAAGTAAAGTGAGAACACTGAAGTCTCTATTTTCTCCTGTGTTTAGGTATTCCGTCGCTCCTTTTTCTCAGCTAGAGAAGATTGGTATCCGCCACCCCAAGGTCACACCCTTCTTTGGGAATCTGTTCTTCTTTAGCAAGGTAAGCATCAACTCATTTATTCCATTTCAGCCGCCCTGAGCCATTCATGCTGCATGTGCCTTCGTTTTTAACACAGTGAGCTCCCGGAATGAGCTGTAGGCTTCACGCACAGTGACACCATCAAAGCAACCTTGAAATGAGAATGAATTTCTTTCTCAATATGGTCAAAGCTGATTTCTAAATTAATGAACCAGGCCCAATCTTCAGATAAGATACAGTATCAGATAGGAAGTCTTCACTGATGAGCAATAAATGCTGCCTGAACAGAAATGTCACATACAAGTTTTGTCCAGTGGGGAGCTGAAAGGTGGCGAGGGCTAATGGCAAGAGTACTGAAACATGAACCACAGACTCCTAGGTCTAAATTGTATCATTGTCACAGGCTCATGGTGTGGCCTTAAAGAGCCAGTAGCACCAAAGGCAGCAGACAGAAAATGTTATTCATTTTTTGGCAGCTATTTTAGAAACTGCTGGAGAAAATGTGGGCAGAACGAGTGATGCACAGCATGTGGTTCTGCCCTGTTTTGAGTCACTTTTGAAATGTTTCATCTTCTTCGAGAGAATTTCTTTCATCAGGCCACACCTGTAAAACTATTAAGTCGCCAGGCACTAGGACCACATGGAAACTTTTGCAAGCAGTCCCACTAGGGGCCACCCCGATGATATCAGACGTCGACTCTCCCATATAAACATGGGTGGCCCCTTCCCTCTTATTTCTTCACCTGAGATCATGCTCAGAGGACTTCCCTGTAGGGAACCAGGAGAGAACCCAAGTCTCTGCCAACCAGATGAGGCAGAGAGCAGCAGATAGACCCTCATGAAGCAGGAGACAGCACTTTAAGCCTCCTATCCATAATCCAGTTCTGGCTTGGGACCTGAATTTTGTGTTGGAAAAGCTTACTTTGGCTCCTTTTGAGCCAGCCGTGACTCATGGCCCACGCTTTCAGATTTGTGTGATAAAGGTGAGTCTGAAAGACCGCCCATCATATAAAGTGAACAAAAAACAGCCCGTGGTCAAAAGGGCGCCTGATATTGTAGCAGCCATAGCAAATAGCGACGGTCGCTACAATACATGCATGCCACAGACACAGCAACTATGTTTATGCAGGGGGCTACGCCCCCCATGCCCCCCACACTCCCCAGACTAAAATAATCAACTCCAAGGGGGTGCAGACCAAGGGGCAAGTTATTGGGTTTTTTTTTTTTTTTTAAATAAATATTCATTCCAAAACCAGACCCGAACCTGGGTCTGCTGGCATCGCAAGCAGTGGTGTACACCACTACGCTATGCAGCCAGCTCTGTGGGAATTGGCCATACAGGATTCTATATCCTGTACTAGTGAGTATAGCTCCTTGCTATATTTGCTTTACAGGATATAGTGTCTTACTTCAGTACTCGCTCTCAGTGAGAGTGGTATTATTGAGTCGCTGAAATTGTAGCACTCAATAATACACGCTCAGCATGGGTGCTACCATGCTTTCTCTCTTGGAAAGTGTTGTTTATTTTATTTATTGAAAATCTCGGATAACACCTTTGAGCTAAAAGCTCTTTTACATAGGTTCCACGTCAAAGTACAAAAGCAAAAATAAAGTACACATTTTAACAAAAGGGACAGTAAGACATACAGTAAGAAATGTTGAAAATAACAATGAGTATAATGGACATTAAGCAGCCTGAAAACAGGATTGTACAAATGTAAGCCGGGCATAATGATAATGACCTGTCACTAAGCTGCGGCTAAACAGCTACAAGTGGTGACATTCCTGCTGTACAAAATAAATAAAACTGCCTGGACATAGACAGGTGGGGGGAGATATATCGTGAAGGAGGAAGAAGAGGTGGAAAAGGGTGGGGAGGGAGGTGGAGAGTTAGGAGTAAGATAAAGGGAAGTCAGATTGGCTGAAAATGAAGGGAGAGGAGTGGGATGGAAGGGGGGAGAGGTTGGAGGGGGTGGAAGTAAGATGGGGCAGTGCACAGAAAGCAAAAGCACAGGAGGTGTAGGGGAGGGGGAGTAAGTTGGTGGGTGAAAGAAGTTAAGAGAAATGGTGCACAGAAAGTAAAATAATAGTAGGTGTGAGGAGGAGGAAGTGGGCGAGAGAGGGGAGGAGGCAAGAAATGGGGGATGGCAAGAAGGAAGTTAATACTACCCAACGCAGAAATGGGGGATGGCGAGAAGGAAGGAAGTACTACCCAATGCAGGTGCCTTCTCCCAGGCAGCCTTCGCCACCCCAAGCTGCACCTTGCAAAGCTGGATTGGTCCCCCATCAGACTTGCTTCAACCGTTGATGAGGCACTGGACTTTTTTACACAGGCTTTTAACTCAGCCTGTGACCTCTTTGCTCCTTACACTAGAACACGCACCAGAAAGCAAAACACACCGTGGGTCACACCCTCCCTCCTCTTCAAACTAAAAACAAGAGATAACGTCTGGCACATTGCTGTGGAATCTGGTAAGCCTGCAGACAGGCAAGCTTACCACGCTGAGCGAAACAAGTGTACCTGGGCCGTTCGGCAAGCAAAAGCCCAGTACTACCAGTCCACCCTTGCCTCATCCTGGGGATTGGCCAGAAACTTTTGAAACAATGTAAAAGAGCTGAATGGGAAAACCCGCTCCCTCCCCCCCAATCCCAACTCTCCGTCAACAGTACTATCTGTGCTGACCCCCTTGGAATTACGGACTGCCTAAACCACACCTTCTCAGATCTAAGTTCCGTCCTACCTAGTACTTTTTTTGACCTTGTCCCTGTCTCACCAATGCCCACCCTCCACCGTCCACCCTTCTACCTACGTACCATCTCCCCACTGGAGGCCAGACCCTTCATCCTTAAAGCCGTCAATAGTAACAGCCCTGGCTCTGTCCCAATGGATACCAAACTCCTTTGACTGACCATGGACATAATCCTGGTCCCCCTCACTGAACTGCTTAACCATTCCCCGTGCCTGGGGGAGTTTCCTAGCACCTGGAAAACAGCCATCATCACCTCCATTCTAAAAAGCGGCGATCGGTCCACCCCTAGTAACTACTGACCCATCTTCATCCTCCCCCCACTTTCTAAGGCTCTGGAAAAAATAATAGCCAGCCAACTCACAGAATACCTGGCCAAGCACAATATCCTATGCCCTGAACAACGTGGCTTTTGCACTGGCCACAGCACTACTACAGCCTTACTTGAATTCTCTAATTTCCTGCACTCCACCCTTGACACCAGCCACCCCTCGGAGGCTGTGTTCATTGACCTCTCCAAGGCCTTTGACACGGTCTGTCACCCCCTCCTGCTTAACTCAGATGCCTTGGTTTCTCCCCTGGTCCCCTCGCCTGGTTCACCAGCTACCTCTCTGTCAGAACACAGTGCGTTAAAATTAACAGCATCCGATCTGACATGCGCCCCGTCCTCTCTGGTGTTCCCCAGGGCTCCATCTTAGGCCCTCTCCTCTTTAGCCTATATCTTAACTCACTCCCATCCGTATGCCCTAACAAAATCTTCCTCTATGCAGATGATACAGTGCTATTTGCATCAGACCCCAACCCCACCGCACTCCAGGCTACTCTCCAACACGCATTTCAGAAGGCAGAGCACTGGTTCACTGCCCGAAGACTGGTACTTAACCTAAAAAAGACCAAGGCTATGCTTTTCACACACAGCCAAAGTAAAGCCAGTGGGGCCCCCTCATGATCCTTCCTAACACTCTACACCCCATAGAGCAGGTCTCTTCCTACAAGTACCTGGGTGTCACCTTTGACTCAGCCCTCACCTTTCACTCCCACATCAGTGCCCTCTCTACAGCTACCAATGTTCGAACTGGGTTGTTATACCGGCACAGGGACTGCCTTCCACAAGATGCTCTCAGACTAGCAATTACCTCACCGGTCCTATCGCTAGTCGACTGTGGTCTGCCTATCTATGCTGCTGCTGACAATACTGCCCTTACAAAAATACAGCTCTCCATAAATAAGGCCTGCTGGCTCCTTATAGGGGCCCCAAGGTGTACACACACCTGCCTGTTATACTCCTCCGCTGACCTGCTCAACCTAGAAGAAAGGCTCCATTATCAAACCTGCCTCCTTGTAAAAAAGACACTGCTTGGACTCTCCCCCCCCCCCCCGGGTATCTGCCTCCTTCCAATGGACATCCCACTCAGTGTCCACCCATAGCACAGACAAAACCACGCTCACTGTCCCAAGGGTCAGGACAACTTTGTCCTAGAGAGCCTTCAGCTACAGAGCCCCCTCCTGTTTCAATGCACTCCCAGCCAATATAGCTGATTGCTCCAAACTAGGCCCATTTAAGACTGCCCTCCAAAGCCACCTGACTAACTCCTGCTGCTGCAATTGCACGTAGCTCCCTTTCCCCTCAGGACCAATGATCCCCATGAATGAAATGATCCCCCAAGCTACCTCAGCCTTCCTGGGAAGTGTGTGTGGGTTTCTCTCTGAATCCTGTGATTAAAAAAAAAAAAAATTTTTTTGCCATTGATTAATGTAATAAAATGTGTCTCTTTCTTCACCAGATGTGGTACCCATGTACCTATGATATGCCAGCTTATTTGCACAATTGAAACCTTTGTACCACCAGTGAATGTCTGTAACACTGATTGCTCCTTAAACCCTAATGTATTCCTGTGTTCTATTGTTGTTTTGTCTCTCCTGATGAGGTGCCTTTGTAAATGAGTCCTTGACTCAAAGGTCTGTAAATCCGATAAATAAATAAAAATAAATAAATATGTATCGGTGGGCAGTGCAGGGTGAGGCATGGAGGTTGGGGGAATATGTAAGGCTAGGACAGATTTGAGGAACACATTAACTTAGGAGGCAGGCCATTGACGGGTTTAGGTGAAACAGTCACAGGTGGCCCTTTCCACAAGATGCTGCCACAGTTTGTGTTTGAAAGGGCCAAGTGTGGCAGTGTTGGCAATGCCAAAAGGGAGCAAGTTAAACCACTTGGGGGCTGTGATTGCAAACGACTGCTGTTCCTTGGAGGAATAACAGCGTGGCACTAGGAACTTTTGAATTTCGGAGCTTCTGGTTCGACTGGAGCTGCTAAAAGGGATAAGGATCTGATGAACCCCATGGAGCATAAGTCCAGGTGAGACTCTTTTTGCCAGAAGGCAGGTCTGGTATGTGATTCTGCTCTTAAGCTGAAGCCAATTAGCCTGCACATAGTTGAGACATATGTGTGAGTCATGTGGCCCATGTAAGGAGTTGGCAGGCTTTGTTAAGGGCGATGGCAATGCAACGCAGGGTAGTGTCAGTGGCTGGTCCGTAGACCACCAGCCCGTAATCAATGATGAAGACCGTCGAGCTTTGGATTGCCAGGCTGAGGGCCTCGTTGGTTAGGCAGTGTCTCTGCTTGAACAGAAGTCCAGTTCGGTTGTTCACAGCTTTGGCAACAATGTCTATGTGATTGAAGTAGGATAGGGTGCTGTCTAGGGTTATACCAAGGTTTTTGAATAATTTAGTATGTTCAAGGGCATCACCTGAGCAGTTTCTGACAGTTAATTGCTGAGCTTTATGCTTACTATGTGAGCTGTGAAATAGCATAACCTTAGTGTTTTTGTAATGTAATATGAGTTTCTATGATTCAAACCAGGCCTTAACACTCACAAAGCTTCTCTGTAGTTGGTTCTTCAGAAGTAAGAGATCAGGGCTGCTGGTGAAAATTACAGCAGTGTCTGCATATAACAGAATCTGGTCTTGGCAGGACCCTGGGAGCTTGTTTAAGAAGGTACTGAAGAGAAAGGGACCCAAGATTGACCCTTGGGGGACACCTGATCGGACAGGTAGCTTGGATGAGAGAACATCTCCTATCTTCACTTGTTGTGAACGGCCATGGAGGTAGCTGTCAGACCAGCTCATTGTGTCCTTAGAAAGCCCTAATACAGTTAGTTGGTCAATCAGCAGGGAATGGTTAACAGTATCAAAAGCTTTAGTAAGGTCAATAAACGTGGCACCTGCGCGTTTCCCATTATCCAAAGCATTGTGAATGTAGTTAGTAAATTCAAGAAGGGCTGTGGTAGTACCATGCCCTTTTCGAAAACCATGCTGCTGGGGGCAGTGCAGGTTGTATTTCTCTAGGTAGTCTACCAGCTAGTCAGCCACTATTCATTCTAGGGCCTTGGAGAGAGGTGGAAGAATGGAGATGGGCCTATAATTTCCATGTTGAGCTCTGTCCCCGCTTTTATGGACAGGGATCACCAAGGCTGATTTCTACTTTACTGGGAATTGAGAGAGCATGAGGGAACAGTTTATGATCTTGGTTAGTGGGGTCAGGACTTCATCCAAGGTAACTGCAATGAGTCTGAGATCAGGTGAGTCACCACTTGATCTAGTTTTTCCGAGTATCTTGAGTATATATTTTTTTGCTTCTTGTTCAGTCCCTGCTTAGAAGCAGAGAGGTGGGTGTTTTTGTTTATCTTGCTTTGCGGCGTATTCGGTGATGGGGATTATCAAAGAAGTTTGTGGGAAGAATGTGACTAAGGTCAGCGAAGGCAGAGTTAAACGTGTTGGCAATTGTTAAAGGATCGAGGGTAATTATGCCATTGATATTGAGCATTGAGGGCGCCAGTTTGGGGTCCTTCACGGTTAGTTCTTTAAGGTTGCTGCAAAACATCCTCCCATCGTTCCAGAAGTTGACCAGCATGTCATCGTAGTACTCGGCCTTTGTCAGTTGGATTCCTCCAGTACAGGCATTTCTAGCCTTTTTTTAGGCCTGGATGTCGACTTGTTTGCCCATGGCCCTAGCCCACTACCACAGGTGATCATGGGATTTCATAAATTCTACTAGATCCGATGTAATCCAGGGATTACTGAGACCTCGGATCTTCTGTATTTTGTAGGGGGCATGGACATCACAGCTGCGTTGAAACAGGAGATGAAATAATCAGGGGCTGTGTCCATGTCAGTGACTATGTCAATTTGTGACCCGTCCTGATGTTACAGGAGTGCTTTTAGTGGCTTGAGGTGTCCACAGAGCAGCACCCTATTGTTAATTGTTGTGATTGCCATTACTTCTGCTTATAGGATCTCAGAGCTACAGGCTCTAATGTGTTAGCCTTCTTACTTGATTTTCCACAAAGACAGGGTGTCTTTGCATACTAATTATATATTTTTACCAAAGGTGGTGCTTGACTTTACTTTAAATCAAACCATCCACCTGCCAGTTTATTTTCCTCAGCATGCCAATTAAGGGGAAGCATTGCTCCATACTCTAGATGTGCATAGAATACTGAGGTACTATTTGTACTGCACGAAGGATTGCAGGAAGTCCTTACAGCTTTTTGTTTCATTCACTCCTGGGAAAGCGGGTGCTCCAGTTTCCAAACAGTGCCTGTCCAAATGGTTAGTAAATTGTATTACTTAATGTTATGGGAAGTATGGTAAGGAATGTCTTGGGATTGTTCATGGTCATTCCACTAGAGGCATCGCCACATCTGTTGCATTTTTCAAAAATATGTCTGCTTCTGACTGCCCACATCTTCACTAAACACTACAGTCTGGACATTGCCTCTCGAAAAAGGGCTGGCTTTGGCCTAGCTGTGCTTCAAGGTCTACTTTGTTAGGCCTGTAGGCTCCTGTCAACCAGACTGTTTATGGTCAGTATTGCTTGGTACTCTTTCCATTTGTGTGGCCTGATAAAAGAGAGATCCTAGAAGAAGAAAGAACAGTTACATACTTGCTGTAACAGCAGATTTTTGAGAGAATCTCTTTCATTAGGCCATACCGTCCCACCCTTCTTCCCCATATCGGATCCTGAGACACAGATGAGTGCTGTCTCCTTCTTCATGAGGACCTATCTGCTGCTGTCTGCCTCACCTGGTCAGCATAGCCCTAAGTTATTTCCTGGTTCCCTACAGGGAGGTCCTCTGAGCATGATATCTGGAGGGGAACTGAGGAAGGAAGGGGCTGCATACGTTTATGTGGGAGAGCAGACATCTGATGTCATTGTGGGCGGCCTCTAGTGGACTGCTTGCATAAGTTTCCATGTGGTCCGAGTGCTTGGTGGCATATAGTTCCATAGGTGTGGCCTGATGCAAGAGATTCTCTCAAAGATCTACTCTTACGGTGAGTACATAACTGTTCTTTATTCAGAAATAGGTGTGCTCCCACAGTGGCTGAAGGCCAAACAGAAGTGACTTCTTGTAGCGATCCTCTTAATAGCAACTAAAGAAAACTATATAATGCAACTAGTTCACCTCAACTGCTCCAACACTGGAAAATTGGAGGGACATGGTTAATCATCTGTATAAAATGGAGAAGATTACATATTTTAAAAATCATTTAACCCATACTGTTCTTATTGATCTGGTTTACAGCAGCAGTATTTGATAGATAGAAGAAAATTTCATCATATAGTTTTTTAGCAAAA
The DNA here is from genome assembly GCA_016271365.2 of Neoceratodus forsteri. NCBI lineage: Eukaryota > Metazoa > Chordata > Ceratodontiformes > Ceratodontidae > Neoceratodus > Neoceratodus forsteri. The sequence goes on along the minus strand of CM028131.1, from coordinate 1,408,856,417 downwards.
ATGTATTTCTGACATCCTAAGATTCATGCTTAGTATATTTTAGTGTTCTCAGATATTGTTAAAACAGGTTTTATAGGCTGGTCCAGTAGTGTGGAGTGTTGAGGCATCCGTGCCTTACCTCCTTCCATACTGGCAACCTGTGTTCGCGGTGTGAGCGGGTCATCAGGGGTTGGCCGGGGAGGGAGATGATTGAGTATCCAGAGGACTGCTCTTGTTTCCTGGGGAGGGTGGTTTGGCAGTCCTGCCACATGACTTCCCCCAGGTGGAGGCCTAAGGATAGGACGGGTTGGGGTCGCAAATACAAGAGATGGTGCTGTGGGACTTCTGCAGCATGCACGTGCCTCCATGTCTGCATGTTGATATGAGCGCCTCAGCATTGGGAAGGGAGGGAGAAAATGGTGGAAAAATTCCCCAATGGCTAGATGATGACAGACCCAGGGCAGGCTCTGCACCAGGTAGCCAGGCACATCTGCAACCCTGTTGCAAAAGGGCACAGCTGAAGGTAAGTCCCGGGGGGGGGGTGGTCAGAAGGGGGCCACTAGGGAGGAAAGAATATAAAAATAATAAAAAAACAGGTTTTACAGCTAATTTTGTAATTAATAACTCACGTTAATAAAGATGGCCACAACTCACAATTTTTAAAAATCTCTTATGCTGAGGTTACCAGCTGAATGTGCATGCTAGAGTCATACTGCAGATGTATTAGGATTTTTTTTTTTTTTATTTATTTTAGTTTTTGTTGACCGGGTAAGTGCTCTAGACAAATTCTGCCTGTTTCCAGGCACAACCCAGGGAAGGGGGATACAGATGAATGCCAACTGACCTTGAACTAGATTAAGCTGTTGGTGGTATTTTTAGTGAATGGGGGGACATTTGGCCAGGGCACTGGAGAAATTCCTCTACTCTTTTTTTCGAGAAGTGTCATGGGATCTTTAATGTCCACCTGAACTACCACCAGAACAGGCAGATGGGACCTCGGTTTAACATCTCATCCGAAAGATGGCACCGCAGGAGTGCAGCGCCCCCCTCATGCTGCACTGCAGTGTCAGTATTGGGATTCAACCCAAGTGCCTGGTGTGGGGATAGAACCCACAGGCTTCTGATCTCAGAGTTGAGTGTGCTACCTTCTGAGCCACTGACACTGATAGGATGACAGTGACTGACAGGATGGTACTACCACATTTTTTCCTGATAGCAAACATCACAGCACTGTACCAAGATATTTAATTTTTTTAATGGCAAGCAAGGCATGGTAGTGGGAGCTTTTAAAAAACTTCTAAATTCTGTATCTTGGTTCAGGAATGAAAGGAACCAAAAAGAAAAAAATGTGCATCTTGATATTTTTGCAAGAATATGTTATTACTGGAAAAATAATCCTATATGGTTACTAACAAATATTGCTACTTTTAGTGTGTGCACCATGTCATGGAAATGTCAACAGATTTCATACCATCAGTGACTGAGGAAGCTCACTAAGCTGACACTCTAATGCGCACATGGGGTTTAGACCTTTCTGGGATGCGGTGTTCCTCTAGAATGGGTCAGGTATCTGTTCTTGTTCCCCAGCTTCCTTCCCAAAACCCTTAATTCACTTGGGTAGTAACGCACAATTAATACAGTGTAGGCTAAGTGAGTTATTTTATTGAAAAGGATGCACTCAGTTTGCATTGCTCTGGTTTTGCTTTTTATTTTATTATTGGGTAAATTGTTAAAATTATGGGAAGAAAGCAAAAGGATGCACAATCTGTATTGCTAGCTGTAGTAACTCAGATCTATGGTAGTTTATATGGAATATATGAAGCCTTGCTGTTATCTGGCAGACACCTTGTCAATTTGCTGTTCTGAATCCAAATAAAGTGTTATTTAAAGCAACAGTGCAATGAAAAGTGTTCTTCCAAAAAGCTAGTTTCAGCTACTGTCAATAAAAATATTAGCATACCTGTCAAATCTGCTTTTCTAGGTACCAGCTGTGCTGCCAGCATGAGTTTTTTTTTTTTTTCTGGACCCTAACTCTTTCAAGGTTTGCAGTGCTATTTCTAAGCCAGATGTGAAGGCCACCATATTTTTCTTGAGAAAAAGATGAAATTACTGGTGGAGTGACAGGGATAAAACCTGCATGGACAATAGGTCCGGGGGCAGTTAGGGAATGCTGGCCAGACTAAATGGACCTTTGGTCTTTTTCTGTTGTCACTGCCTGTGTTTCTATGTTTCTGAATCATTTATAAAACACTCAGTTGTTGATTAAACTAGAACATTTTACCACCAAGTTAAACTAGAAGGTGTCTGGAATCATTTATAGTGAAAAAAGGTAGAGTCAAATATTTTGCCCAATTTTGTTGCACTGCTGTTCCAATTTTGTTGCACTGCTGTTGCAATGTTGTTGCACTGCTGTTATTAATTTTTAAAAGTAGCCAGTTGTTACTTTTTATCTCTAAAGTATTTTTCCCTTTAGCTCATTAGAAATTTTTTTTTGCCCAATAGTATTATGTGTTTGCAAAGAGACCAGAATCTCTAGTATAGTATAATATAATAGTAGATTATAGTATTGTGTGATGTAAAGAGAAGTAAGCTAGCTGTCTTATCTAGTTCTTTTCACCTACACAACAGCATGACATCACAAGTGACCAGTCTCAGAGCATTCAACTGGTTCTTATTGGTGAGTTGTGATGTCTCCATCACTGATATCACCATTTATTAAGCGTTTATTCACCAACTAAGTGCACTAGACAACCAAATGCCTTTTTTTCAGGCATGGCCTGGGAGGTTACAATGAAAAAGGCAATACAGTCGCATCAGTGTACACCAGTGGTGGCCAGTACACCTTGTATTGGGATCCATTTTGGTGGATCTCAAGAAGCTCCGCTATCCACCAACAATATCGTGAACAAAAAGTACAATAATTATGCTCATCAGCTGCAAGGATCTTCATTGATTCAAAAATGCAACCTTGAGCTCTACCAGTGGAGCTAGATCCACATATTGGCCACCACTAGTGTCCATGTATGTTAAACATGGACACTGGCAGTGATACAAAGTATACACGTTAACAAAGAGTACAATACAGTAAACAAGGAATTGGGAATAAAACAGAGTAATAACAGAGACATATGTTACAATAATTTCAAAGGTGGAGAGATATATTAGTACAGTAACCACAATGTAATGAAGAACAGGATAACCAGCACTGACCAAACAGAACTAGAAATGTCAGTCTCTTGGTAGAGTACTGTTCCACACATCACACCTAATGCTATGAGACAGGAAACCTTCTAATTAGCATTGCCTTATAGGTCACAACACTCTTCCTTCCACCCGAACAGAATGAGACAGACAATGTGCTCTGCAGAAAAATGCCCACAACTATCTTATGCAACCATTTTGGGTCAGGTTAAGCAATGGATTGTTCCGATGCCATATGGCACAGCCGGTAAGAATGGGTTTTAATAAAACATGGCTGTGGCCATTTTTCTACAAGCTGTATAAGCGTCACTCTTACCCTCTGCAGACTAAACCAGTACCCCAGAAATATGCATGTCCTGCATGACAAGTGCTGCTAAGAACCTGGGAGGGGAGAACTCTTAGCACCCTCTGACCACACCACTGTACCTATGCCCTAATCCATGGCTGCACAGTCATCGCCCCAGGTCTCACACTCCTTTTAAGAGCTTGTTCCTATATAATGCTACTTAAAACTAGAAAAATACTTGTTACACAACCCTCAACCCTACACAGTATCCTAATAGAGTACCCAACATCATCCATGTCCCTCCTAGCTGAATACAATTCCTGGAGATTTTGCTCCATCATTTGCTTAGAACAGCAGGATGTTAATCATTCTCAAGAATTCCTTACGGGCTTTACAAATGAAGAAAATGCACCTAAACCACCGTTATTCCCACGCCTATATATAGACTGCTTCAGCTACAAATGTGCCACATTAACACCCCTTGTAAAGCATCTGTGAAAGATCCGTGGAAAGGCTCTTTTTGCCTAATTCATTCTCTAGCCCTGGACACATATATAAGAACACCCCCTAAGCCCCTGGATATCAACCCTGTAACATCCCCTGAGGTTACTCTGCTCGCTACATGGAAATCACAACAGGTATCCAACATATTACTTGTGCCAACTCTGTTTAGAGTGTCCATCACAAAAGGGGGGGGGTTGGACATTTACCTATAACTTTGAGCCCCATAAAATCAGGCAATAAAAGTCACAACTATCTTAGAAATTACTGAAATAAAATTCCCTGTCTAGAGCCTCCCCAGCTTTGACCACCTGTGCACCAAAATGTTATGCTACACCCCAGTGAAGGCATGTACTGTTTATCTAGATTATACTACTCCCCATTGAAGGCATATGCTATTTATCTAGATACCACCATGTATAACCACGCTTGATCTGCCACATGATGCTTGGCGTTCAGACATCATCCACCTCCACTTCAAACTAAGGCCTCTTATCTTGTGTCCTGAGTGATTTCCTTTAAAAAGATACTAAGGGAATAATGTCTAAAATTTGCCTGCAAAACAGATGCAACCTGAGATTGTCTTGACCCATCAGCTCTTCCTCTTTGTTCTGCTCCTTGCAGGCCATGTGGGTCACTGTTACTAGGCAACCCTCTTAGCTTGCCATGTGGCATTCCATGTCCTGCGCTGAACATTCCCATGCCCAAGGCCCTCACCAGTGGAAGTTAAAAGATATGAGTCACAAAACCTCTAATAAAAAGTTTAACAACAAAAGATGTGAGACTAAGCTTACAATAGCTTGGAACTGGTCCTAAATAATGCTGATATGTGTATGCGGGCCACTATTTCTGGGAAACCTACCTAACCTGTCACTTGGTGCTCAGCGTCCTGGGTCAAATGTTTGCGTGTCCACAGTGCCCATTTTTACAGCAGTGGGCGGAGCCTATAGCCGTTTTGCTTTGTGTTACTGAAAACAGCCGATCGTGGCACCTTCCATTGGACTTTTAAAGGAACTATTTTTCCAAGTTCAACAGAGCTTGTAACACTCCATCATGAGCAGCTGTTATGGAGTAACAGACGCACTATTTCAGCTGTTACTTCTGCATTCTGGGACAAGATCTGCGCATGCGCACCTCACGCACATGCGCAGTTCCTCTGGCATCACCCTCTTGCAAATGGCATATTGCTATTCACCAGAACTATGCATGTGCCAGTGCCGCGCATGTGCAGTTGTGTCACTGCCGCCATCTTGCAGATGACACTCTGAGGCTCTGGCGGCGCTAGCTTTCCAGAGCTTTGGAAGCTCACCACAGCCATATTGGCTCTGGCTAAAGCTTGTATTTAAAAGGCTTAACACATCTTTTGCACCAGGAGAATAAACTAAGTTAAAAACAGATCTCCAGTTCATTCCACTTCTGTACCTGTCTTTCAGATATGTAAGAAATTAAATGGACTTCTCCTTGTGTACCCCTTTCCTCATTGTACCAAAATGGAAGTACTGCTTTCTTTCTTAATAGTGATTGCAACAGTAATAGGGGTTCATTTAAAGTATCATTCATTTTATGGACATCATGAAAAATGTGCTGAAAAGCTTCAGTGCATCTGACTCATGACCGTGTGCACTTTCAAAACCTTAAACTGCATGCATCAGCAAATTGCCCATTGTTTCACACCCCAGAAAAGTTGTGGTTTTTGATGATTCTGTGCACTTTGTGAAAGCTTGCTTATGTGTAATATACAGTATAATACTGCAGTTTGAAAAATGAGATGTGAATTGCTGATTGTGTGTTTAATTGTCTAAATGTTTGCAACTTAGTTGACTAAGCATTGTGTTTTAAACAAAAAGGGTCCTCAGACCTTTTAAAAGAGTTACATAATGGTAAAGTATTCTTCAATTAACAGTGTGTCAAAGCCTTTACATTAGTGTAAAAGCACTGAGACGGTTGACTGCAGCAAAGCACAACTACACCACCCATGACTGGGACCTCCCCTAGTAAGTAAAACAGCATAACATTACTCTCGTACTGGGTGTTGTATTATCTCATCCAGCACAGCAGTTGGAGAGAAACCCCAGATATCGATGGCCACATTTGTTCAGCCTGCCACATTCTAATGCCGACCTCCCACCACCTCTGTCCCAGGTCTCTCTCTTGTTTGGTGGCTGCCATTCAATGGTGCAGGCTTTCTGGCCTGTCACATGGCAATCGGCTTTCTCTTGAATGCCGACTCCCTCCTCACCGCCCTGGAACTGCTGCTGTCTGCCTGTCTTCCCCTTGCCACCAGCTAGCTGAGCAGCCATCACCTACCAAGGCCTCCTCTATATCCCTCAAGCCACCACCAACCAAGGTCTCCTCTGTATCCCTCCAGCCACCACCAACCAAGGCCGCCTCTGTTTCCCTCCAGCGACCACCAACCAAGGTCTCCTCTGTATCCCTCACCTAAACCTCTTCTTTGAAACTGAAACAAGGAAACTTACAAGACTATTTCTGGACTTCTGCCTGCGGAACAAAGCACGCTTTTTTAAATGACCCTGTGCTCGAACAAAATTCTCTCTTCTCGCCTACCAGCAAACAAATTATTCTTATAAAATGGGCACTGAAATCCTCAAATCCTGATTGGCTAGAACCAGTCACCTGACCCTGCATGAATGCAGTACTACCCACAGTCACCCTGGTATTTAGCCTCATCATAAATCACCACGCAACCTTGGGAGTGTCCAAAACCTATATGACAGCCATTTTTTTCCCTCCCAGCCACAATCAGTCCCTAAATTTTTGTGGTCACATTAGCCCCAGTTTAGTTTTGGCTATGTACTCTCTCCCACTACCTCTCTGTTACTCCTGCCCTGCTTATCCTACATACCCTCCATCAAAACTACATGATGGGGGTGCCGCTGAGCAGACAAGCGGGAAGCAGCATTTACTTCAAATTTCTGAGAGAAATTCATTAAAAATATATTATAATTAGATTTAGGCTTTTTTTTCCACCTCATATTTATCCCACATTATTGGTGGTCGGCACTGGACAGAGGATGGGCAAATCCAAAGGAGCTTCCGCAGCCCCTGCTGATTTCTTTCAACTGGAGGAATGACAGACCAATGGAAGGCCTGCACAGGTAGCCAAAGCAGGGGCGTTTGTGTGAACTAGCAATGGGAGAAGTGACACTGGCCACTGTGAATAATACCTTAGTGCAGTTGGTCAGAATGATCCAAGACCTGGATCATAAATTTGATGCTCTAAACCCATGGGTGATGGCCTTGGAGACTAAGATGGACCTGTTTGATCAGACTGTCACTAGAGTAGAAACCACTGCCATCAAAACCTCAGATGCCACCTCCAGGCTAATTAAGGAGAATGCTCTCCTCCGACTAAGGTTAGAGACAGGGGAGAACCAGTCCCGTGAATGGAACATTAGGGTGATCGGCTTACCAGAATTTGTGGAGGGGGAAAACAGCTTGGAATTCACCCGCTCCCTACCCAGGCTCTTGGAATTTTCAGATGATGACCCAATGCTCTCATTGGAAGAAGCCCTCAGAATCACACCGTGGTGGGCGGGCGCAGCGGCATCTGTCCCAAGAACTTTCCTCATCATCTGTACGGGAGTGGGGGCCAGAGATCGGATTCTTTCAGCAGCAAAAAGATGTTGTCACCTACAGTATGAAAATTCGGACCTCTTCTTGTTCCTCAATCTCTCCTACAGCATCCACCTGTGCAGGAAAATGTTAGACAGTGTGACACCATCTGCGCCAATATAAAATTCAACATCAACTCCTAATACCAGCCGAACTATGGCTCGCATGGCATGGGAAGTCTTATCTTTTTAATGAGCCCAAAGCTGCTGAGGAAACTAGAACAAGAACTGGAATGAGACACTGAGGGAGACCAAGGCTTAGATGTGAACTAATATTATGTAAGGACTCACCAGTATGCTGGGTCACAATATATGTAAGGTTAAACATTTTATTGCAAAGTATGTGCAAATCTTATTCTGTAGTCAGGTGGGGTTCAGTATTGTTTATAACAAGTTTTAGGGTTTTTCCTGAGACTGAAGTTAATTATATGGAAAATGGTGGCTTTTCCCACCTTTCTTTGTCCTTTGGTACCTTCTTCCACTAACTCTGTGCAGATGCGTTGGGAAGCCACAGCACACTACATTTCATTTTGGACTTGTTTGAACTGCACAATATTGGCTCACTGTCTAGGACTCCCTGGTTCTAAAGCAGCACCCACTCTGTATTTAAAGTTGTAACGTCATGTTCATGGAAATTTCACATTAGTTGTTGTTTGCATGTACTGGTGACTGGGGTATATTGCCTTACAATTTCAAAGTGCCTCTTCTTGTGGTATGCTTTACTGTAATTTTATCTGTCTTATCAGTTGTCTCTGGGGGGACTGGGGAAAATTTCTCAGATTAAGTGTGCCATACTGTTGGGGACTATCTAGATCATTTGTGTCATTATGGTGAGGTAGGTATCTCTCTTTCCCTAACCTGCATACATAATGATTTGCTCATTTTTATTTATATGTTGCACTTCTTGCAATTGTCATGCTACTGTTTTCTGTATTGTCGTATGCCTCTCAGGACCTCCTTGAAAACGAGATTGCTCGATGGAGTTTTCCTGTAAATAAACAAACTAATCCCCATACATTTCCTGGGCTGTATGCATTTGAAACACTACTCTTGTTTTTTATATTGGTACTCCCCCCCCCCCATGTTATATCATATGGGGTAGCCTGTATCCTTTGTAAGCATATTGTGTTGCTTGTTAATTGTTGATATGCTATCTACCTGGGGATTGCCATGTGTAAGTATTACCTTGCAAAACCCCAACAAATAAAAAAAAAAAAAAATACATGATGACATACATGTTTATTTTAAAACTTACTTTCGCTGTCAGCCAGAACAGCTGACTTGTTCCAACTGTCAGAGCTGTACATGTCACCCATGTCCATCAGGCTCTGTCAAATCATATAATACATTTTTATTTTTTTCTTTTGGTAACCAGGTAAGGCCCACTAGGCACAAATGCCTATTTTCAGGGGTAACCCAGGAGCACTGGGGTGGTTAAGTGACTTACTCAGAGTTACACAGTGTGCAAGTGGAGGTTGTGGGAATCAAACCCAGGTCTGCTGCATGTACCAAGCTCATTACTCTAACCTCTAGGCTATACTGCCAGCTCATAAATACTGCCATTCAGAAACTCAATGCCATGTCATACTGTTCTTGCACTTATTTCAACTGAGTAATACCTTGATCCGTAGTCCAGAAAGCTGTCAGTTGCTGTCTTGTTACTCCATGTCCAGTCAGCGCTCCACACTTTACTCTCGCCTGCTTAAGTGTATTGTGCTGATTATGTGACAGAAGATACCGGAAATAAAACCAAGTAACAGAAGAAAGTAAAAAAAAAAAAAATTAAGTGCACTATTGTTTTTTAATTGCTGTCTGTACCTGTTTTATGGCTTTGTTTACAGATGACAATGGTCCCTACAGTAACGTGAGTGAGCAAGTTTTTTTGGGGGGGGGGGGTGCAGAAGAGACCATCAGGTGGAGGCTTCAATTTGATGGTGAAATTTTGTGAGTGGCCGAGGGAAGTGGATGAGAAACCTATTCTTCTAGGAAGCAAGCAAGCAATCTCCGGTAATGAGGCCCTTCAATTGGAGTGGTTGCATTTGCATTTCCTGCTGTCATCAGTCTGAGCTGCGATCATGATCGCAAGGGGTCAGCTGCTCCTCAGCTCAAGAAAGATTAGTAATTCAAAGTTGTTTTTTCCCTCACATAAAACAGTTCCTGATGTTCCCAGTGATTATTTTAGCCCCACAGTTCAGCCTCTCTTTAGCTAAAAACAACATATTTGTATAAAGTTTAACATATTAAACATTTTTTTTAAATAAAAGCACATATTTTAAAAAGCCCATTTTATAAGCACAATAAGACATGGACAAGTGTTGGTAGTACTAAGATATCTGCACACCCAGGGGCTGAAAGCACGAGGCCGCACCCCGGATGTGTGGGTATCTCAGTACTGCCAACACCCAGCCATGTCTTAACTGCTTATATAACCAATTTTTCCCATTCCTTCCTTGGTGCTTACCCTCATCTCAGGCATAGCAAACCCCTATGCCTAATGCTCCTTTCCAAATATTGCAGCCTGCCTTACCTCTGTAAAGGATGAAAAATACCAAAGAGTCCCCATTGGTCTGCTTGCCACCTGCAGTGCTAGGGCCTGTAGCTCAGATCCTGGAAGGAGTTCCTCTCTGACTAGAGAGTAAGTAGCAGGAGAAAGATTCTCTCCTTAGCTTAACCTATTTATGTGCCTAAGTGCCTCCCTTCCAGACGTAAGCTGCCCACCCCTAGGGGACGCCTACCTACATGCCTCCTTACCCTCCCCCGGTGGGTGTCTACCTACCTACCCTTCTGGCTCAGATGTCATTCAGGGTTGTTTCCACAGACAGTGCCCCTCCTGCTGCAATTCTTTGCAGGTACCTTAAATAGGGAAAAGAAAAAGTACCTCTAATAACAGCTGAATACTTAAAAAAAAGGCAAAAAAACTTTTGTTCACCAAATTTATATAGAGTACAACAAGCAAACATTGCAATGAAGGCATCCACCAATGCTTACACCACTTTTATGCCAAGTGAGGTTTAGGTAAGTCACTTTACTTGTCATTACAAGATTTAGGCTCCAGAAGAATAAAAGGAAAATATAGATTCATACTTGCAACCAATGCCCCAAATAAAATAGTGCTATGATTTTAAGCAGTAATTAAATGTACTGACCCTTACTTTTGTCAGACATGGAGTCATTACCGTGACTTACAAAACCGCGCAGCGGTGTATCACGTTAATAAAATCAGCGGCTACGCTGCTGTGCACAGGACACAATGCTGAAACTATTTTGGTGATGGGGACATGTGTCTGTTTTGTTTTCAGAGGCTTTCCGAACCCCTTTTAAAAATAATTAACTCTGGGGGCAAATACAGGGATGGGGAGAAACAGTGGGATGGGGAAAAAACTAACACCGCACAAATGCTGTTTCCAAAATGGCTGGAACCGGGATTCAAGACCAGTCCAGACGCACAGCATCATCCTGTAGTGCTGTGGCTCATTTCACTGAGCCATGGCGGCAGTTCGGTGGACCACCTCCCGAATGGAGGTTTTAACCTATAGGTCACTCCTCCTCCCCGACCATGCACGATAGGGTACAAAACTGCATGCACTATATATGTCATGCGGGGTTTTGTACCCTATCGTACTAGTGCACTACACGATGTTCTCCGTGCGGTATTCCTTGCACGGCTCTATCAGTGACATATTGACCTGGTAGGCTTTTGTCATTGACAGCGATATCATACAAATGCTCATCCTACAATCCTGCAGGCTAGAATTCAAATTACTGATTAAATAATAAAATAAATGGATTTATGCAGTGTAGTAGTTCAAAACCATGCCTTTGTTAAAGAAGCATGAAACAATAATAACATGTGCAAAATGCAATTCCATATTCTGGGGAAAAAACTTACCTGTACTTACCAGCTCCAGGTTACACCTTTTAATTCAAGAAGACAAGAGGAGATTTAGCAGCAAGCTGCTGTCTCTAGGCAAGTGAGCACCTTCCCCCAGTGAGATTATGTGCTGTCACTCACCCAGACTTCTTACATCACATGTTGCCAACTTGCTGGGTATACCTAGACTGGCAAGTTCTAGCCTTTAAAAATTCAGAACCGTTAAAATTTCAAAAAGTAGAGAGCTATGGTAGTGATCTGGTTTCAGGAAAGAACTCAAGTCACAGGGGGAGGAGATCAAGTGTCTGGAGGACTGCTGTCCTTTTCAAGGGTGGGTGGGCTGCGCCTTTGGCAGTGTACTTGACACCTAGTGGAGGCTAGGTGTCATGGCAGCTTGGAGGCCCAGAAGTATGAGGGACATCGATGGATACTACTAACATACTAAGAAGTCAGCAGAGTGGGCCCTATGGTCTATCGAGTCTGCTTGGGGATCAAAGCTTGTTTGGGGCACCGTTGCGGCCTCCTCCACTGTCCCCACATGGTCCCCCACCCCCATCTGGATGCTCTGCATCATTGCATGTTGAGATCCCTAAGGCACAAAAAACAGGATAAACAGCCTGTCGAACAGGATGAAAGACAGCCCTCCCACAGGCTTAGCACCAGTGACTGGGCACCACTGGATCCTGCCTTGGGGAAGCAAGGCCAAGTACCCCCTTACCCACTAGGAGGGGCAAGTCATGGGGTGTTTATATAAGTCCCAGAGACAATTGGTGACTGGACTGGGGATGGTGGTCCAGAGGGGGGCCAGCAGGTAAAATGGGATAAAATGAAGTGAAAAAAAATAATAAATTCAAAAAGAATGCTTCTATAAACATGACCTACATGTTTCAGAAATTTAGTCCAAATTTATGGTCCAGAAAACAATGCCCAAGTAATAGTTTTCATGCCTCTCCCCACCGAATACCATTCATAAATTATAAATCTCGACCAATTGCCCTGTTATCAATCACAGGTTTAATGGCAAGCCTGTGTGTGTTAGAGGGGGAGTAAAACTCACCTGTCCTGAAAATGTCAGTCCCAAATGGATGGAAACTGGATTAGTGTCTTTTTAGTCAATGTTCAGTCCCCTTCAGCTACAGACTTGTGATCCTTCTCTTCCTTCTCAATGACATTGTCTTGTTCCAGCTGTTTGACCAATGCCCTAGCCTCCTTCGGATCTGCGAACATAACATGTCTTATTGTAGGCAGTAAACTGCAGTCTAACACGGAATCCTAACTTCAAGTCACCATCCCACTTACGTAGTCTTCCACTTGAGCATGCTCATTCCCTGGAACAGTCTTCAAGCTTGACTCCTCCTACCTCCCAACCAAGTGGTCCTCCAGATTCACCCTACTGTACTCAGATTTTTTCTTCAGCTGGAAGGAAAAGGTCTCCTGCCATTGAATTAAGATTCTGCTAAGCTTTCAGATGCTTCAGCAATTAATTTTTTTAAGTTTTGCTTCATTTCTCCACTTATCCCTTTCATCTCATTGTCTGCTTCCTGCTCTATTGAAAGATGTACCACGGAACAGAAGAAGCTGCTGTAGTTTTTTTGAGGTGCCTGGCATGCAGGTACATGATATCTACTAGTGATGGACACAATGGCTGCACACACTGTCTAAGCCGTGCCCATGATTTGGACCATTGTGCCTGATGCCAGGCTGTGCACCTGCTGGTGCTCAAAAAACTCAACTGGGGGTGCTCCAGGGCAAGCCAGCTTTGTTACAAGGACTGCCTGTGGCGGCAGGTTCAGTGGCACTGTTGCAGACTCAAGCATCTTTCTTTTTTTCCTTCATTCCTTCGAAGTGGAATATCCATCTCGACACCAACAGCACAAGAAGAGTCATCATCAGTTGTGGGATCTCTGTCTGTCATGTCTGTCAAGGGACTTCTCATGATCTTCCCTGCCTGAGGGCCCTTATGGTCAGTTGCTCTCTAAGGAGGCTAAACCCCCCCCAATGGAGCTTGTTCAGTCACCCATAGAACTCCTGTCTTGGCAGCCAAAGTTGATGATGCTGGTTGTTTGGCTGGTTGATCCTGTTAAGGATGAGTCCAGTGAGGGAGACAACTTCTCGCTCTCTTGGTCTCCACTGCTGACTGCAGCAGATCCCAAGCCAGGTGGGGATGACTGAGCTCCTGGTTGGTCTGACCACTGCTTATCATCTCAACCCCAGCACTGCCTCCTCCAGTGCCCAGGGACCCTCCAAAGGTCATTTGGATCTGGAGGCCCCCACGCCATGTTGACGTCTGAGTCACCACTCAAGGTCAAGATAAATGTTGTGCTCTTGATCCCACTCTTGACATCGACATCATCATCATTGGTTGATATGGAGCTCTTCCTCATTGTCTGGCACCTGCCTTCGACCATTGCAGTAGGACAGAGTAGCCTGGCAGCATTGGAAATATAGAGTTAGTTGCCCATGGTTGAAGTTGACTGGCGAGGCTGATGGACGTGACCAAGTCATGGCTGCTACTCCCAGTGCCGACTCAGTCCTGCACCTCATAACCCCACTTCAGTTTTTCTGGTCATGCCACAGGAACTGCTACAGGTTGAGCCCCACCACCACAACTGGTGGAGGGTGCTCCAGCCAACTAGGGTTTCTAGCCCAGGTGAGGGCAGTACAATGCAAAATCAGGTCTGTTTTGGAATTTGGGCCTTTTCTTTAAGGGGGAGCGAGGGAGGGTTGCTGCCTCTGCTGCTACACTACCACCTGGGTTACCATGACTAGCAGTAATGTATCACAGCAAGGAGGGTGCCCACTGAGATCTACATTGGCATGCTTTGCATGTATGAGTTTGTAGCCTCTTGTATGTTGATGTCCTGAGGGTGAGGGAGAATTATAGAAACAATCTGCAGCACACACAAGATGATACTGAAGGTGTTCTTTGACCGGGCACCTTTGACTGTCCACCATCAACGGGAATACTAAAGGTATCATCATCTGAACTAAAAGCCCTACCATGGGCAGGGGGAAGGCATGGGATACAGGATAAGAGGTGGAAGGTGTCCACGTTGGGAGGGTACCATGTTAGCTGACGGGGACTGTTTTTGTGTCAGTAGGCTTACAAATTGTAAGCTATTACAAAAGAGGTACCACGATTGATGTCAAGTGTAAAGCTAAAAAGAGATTCTGGTCTGTTTGTAAACAACATAGAACAAGAAGGGTGAGCACTGGGGGAGATGGTGCTATCTGGAACCATGATTGATGTCAAGTGTAAAGCTGAAGAAGAGATGCTGGTCTGTCTGTGAACAAAAAGGGACAAGAAGGGTGATCATTGAGAGAGATGATGCTATTTGGAGCCACATTTACAGTTACTGATCATTTTGAGTTATTTCAACACCAAGTGAGTGCCGTGGCAACAGCATCATAGTAACCTAATAATTCAAGGTCGGAAGGGACTTTACGTCCATCATGTCCACTGCCCCCCCCCCAACTGATGGCGCTATTGCTACCACCACTTCATAAGCAGAGATGGACAAGTATGCTGGTCAGATATATACTAATACAGTATATAGGAGATATATGATGGGCAGGAGTGAGCTATGGGAAATATTCTCACTCCTGCAGAGTGAGCTCTGTATTCTCATGAGTGAGAATGCACAGCTCACTCTGCAGGGCTGAGAATATTTTCCATATCCCATGATCTGCACATCATGTGTGTGATTTATACAATGGGGGTGTGAGGTTTACAAATATTTTGTCTGTGTTCTTTTTCTGTTTCTGTGTGTTTTCTGCTCTTTCTGTGTGTGGTGTGAGTGTGTTTGAGTTTTTCTGAATGGACTGTGAGTCTGAAAAACACAATGGCACACAGGTGAGTGTCTTTTCCATTGCTAAGTGAGTAAATTGCAGGTAGCACTGAGAAAGAGAAACTGCTTTGTGAAGGAGTTCCATTTAGAATGCAGGCTGTTTTGAAGCTGAGATCAGCGCAGTAATGGGCTAGGAGTCTCAGAAACACTAGGGGACACAGGTGAGTGTCTTTTACAATGCTAATGAAGTAAATTGCAAGCTTCAGTGAGAAAGAGAAACTGTTTTCTGAAGCAGTTTCATTTAGAATGCAGGATTTAGTGAGTGAGTGGTGACATCAGCAGAGTATGGATAAATGGAATATAATTAATGGTTTCCTTTTTTCCATAGGGAAACTGTGGCATAATTTGCCGTAATAAAGGAGTGTTTATTATGGCAAACACGCGCATGGTTTCCCTCGTTCTGCACGTGCGCACGCCACACCTTGTCTGCTCCTGACCGCTCGCTGCTTCCGTCTTGCTCCAAACGGTACTGCAACACGAGTCGACCTCAGTGGTAAGTCATTTTTCAGACGAGTTCAAAATAACAAGTGTGGGAACCGCTATAAAAATACACACAATTTAAAACATTTTACCAGATTTAAAGCATTTTACCAGAATACCATGCTGATTCTTAATGCGGGGGCTGGACATAAATCAAGATGGACCGCAGCCGCACTGGAGTGTCTTTATTTTATATAATTGCTGTGGCAAAAAAGGGGAAACCCAGCAATTATATAAAATAAACTATGAGGTCATTAAACTCAGTTTACACATCTCAGGGTTAGATGCTTGCACAAACCCCTTGAGTTTTGCTCTTGGGGTTTATGTAGCATCTAACCCCCTCGGGTGTGTGTAAACTTCTTGTTAAGCACATCACCCCATACTTTATTTTATTTATATCTCACTCCACTGATGTCATCAGCATTTATCTCACTGCAGTGAGCATTTATCTCACGGCAGTGAGAATATCCCCATTTATTCCACTGGAATAGCTCTCACCCCATTGTATAAATTAGGATTCCCAACCCTACTACCCAGAGCAGAAATTTGTCCAGGCTTATTGTTTCATCCATGTTCTGCTGCCACCACGCTTGATGTGCTACACCGTTTAAAACAGCAGAGCAGGCAGATGGCTGCAGAAGGTGTTGGGGAATATTTTTTTGTTTATCTAGGAACCCTTTACCAGGAATTGTTTTAGAGGGTGGTGAGGGTACAATACACTAAGCTTGAAAACCCCAACAGTATTTTGACATCCTGGAGCCTGTGCAGCTAAGCATTCTAGACCCAGTTTGACTAGGGTCTTTCCATAGCCTGCAGCAGAGCAGGTGGTGTACTGCCATGAAGAGCTGTAGAAAAATTACTGCAAGCATGCCTTGGGTGTAGGCTGAATGTGTAGAATGAGGCCCCAGAGCCTATGATTATTCATGCCCCAGTTTCCTGCAGAACAGCCCAGGGAGATGGTTTTCACGTGTGTGTGACACTTGCATGACAACCCATAGGGGAGGAACACTGAGGATTTGAACTGACATGGCGCCACCTCAAGGTAAACTTCAAATACTCTACAAAAGTGAACACCCTGCTGCTGACTTTGGTCCCTAGATTTGCCATGGTTTCTCTAAATCCTTCCTGGTTGCCATGGACTATCCCATAGAAAAATAATTTGGAAGTTGTATACTGTGGAGTATTTGAACACATTTCCAATGGTTTCCATGGAAATGCAATTTTTTTTAATTATATCGATACATTGTACATTATACTTAAAACAACAAAATTGGAGCTGTCCATGTAGACAGTTGTTAACATTCAGTAGGGTTTAACATTTGGAAATGTTATACTCTTGGACAACCCCCCAAATTTAGATCAAGTCCATAAGTAGAAGAGACAAAGATATGCCATGTAATAATGAGGTGGTTATCAGTCACAAGCTTAGAGAATTTGGCCGGTTATCTTAATGTAACCTCACCCCACCGGCCCCCCTTGGTCAACTAGCAGGGCTGCTCCTCTCAAACCAAGGCGCCACCGAGAGGGGTTTGGGTTGTCAGTACGAAACAATTCTGTCAACCCATACTTCTACTTCGGAGCCTGCTATCCTTAGACAGGCAAACCAAGTGTGGCAACTACCTGGCTCACACCTGGGGGGAACATTTAGCATGGCCATCAACCTGGGTCCCTGGGAGAAAACGTTAGCTCAGCATTATGCTAGGTTTTAACTTCTGGTCAGGGCACCCAAGTAAATCCAGACATTGGAAGCGATAACTGTAATGTCCAAACCAGGTTGGGATTCTAAAGTCTGGCCTTTATTCACATACCACAGAGAATAAACAAAGCAAAGATGGACCCCCACAGGGCTACTCTCACTGGTAATGCAGATTACTGAGGTACAGAGCACACACACAGCGAACCTTCAGGTTCTGAATGGATCTGGGCACGCATGGCCCAAACTGGTACACGTCTCTTCTTTCCCTCGACTTGGCACCCTGGCCAGTACTGGAACACTTTCTCATATATCATGAGGAATTTTTGGTGGTTCCCTACCACCTCTGAGCACTCTCTGACTCACAGAAAATCCAAAATCCCACGTCTGGGTAATTTTCTCAGGCACTGGCCAAATGCAATGAGAGAAAATAAAGGTGCCGAAACTGAACCCGGAGAGGTAAACATGGTTACTCCAGATGTAGGTCTCCCACCTTTTGCTTCCAATATTTATACTTGGCCATTCATCTGGTTACAACACCTTTCTCTGAAACACTCTTGTAGATGCTCTCTTGAAATGTTTTGCACATTTGACATTCTACTTCTCACACCTCGAAGGTGTCCTGAAATTAAAAGTTTTATATATGGCTATGTCTTTACTCTAGACCCCCACTTTAGCAGATGCTTTTAAATCAGACACAGTCTAAATGTACTGTACTTGGCAAGTCTCCCTTAGACCCCACAGTAGGCAGACACTTTTACTAGAAACACAGTCTTGGTGAACAGAGTCCCTTTGTCGGAGAAAAACTCACCACAGGAATGCAGGTAACCCTGGGCCTTTTCCACATAAAGTCTTGAGTAGTCACAGAACAAACAAATCTAGCTTCATCACTCTCCAGGCTGGGCCAGGGGAATTGCCCCATAATCCTGGAACCCCCCCATCCCTCCGGGGATGGGGCACTGGAAAACCTTCTAAGAACAGTCTCTACCACTTCCTTTACTGGTCTTCTGTGTTCTTCTCTAGGGTGAGAACACACTACCCCTTCTCCTGAGGTAGCTCTGTTTCAGAGCTAAGTATGAGGAGCTGCACTCTGCAGCACTCCTCACTCTCCAGATTCTCCACACAGAATCCTCTCAGACTACTGACTCTCTCCCAACATTCTACTTCTAACCCCTGCAGCTAGCATTCCATTGTGGCTTATGCTGCTGCGAGAATTCTAAGGTGACATCATCACTCCAGCTCAGAAGAGACTGAAAACAGAGTATGACAGTGTGAAACCCATTTAACTGGCATCTCACAAGCTGCCTTCCCTGCCTGCCACTGATTCTAAGTGGGATTCTAGTATCCCCTGGGAACAAGGGGGTTACATTAATCTTTGGTTTCTCTGTCCTCTTATCTCATTATGTCCCCCTCTCCAAATAGAAAGAAAAATAAAGAAATACAGTAAGTATACATTTATTTCTTATAGATTTAGAGAAAATTTACTGTCCCAAAAACAGCATCCAAAATTAGTTTTCTTCTTCCTCAAGGGAAGACATCTCCTCCTGTACGTCCACATCTTGATCAGAGTCAGAAAATTGCTCAGTTCTCTTAGCTCTATTCAAAATAATATATTCTCGAAGTTGCTCCGGATCAAAAAATAAGCGCTTCTCCTCTCCATGTGTCAAAATACATTTGGCAGGGTACAACACTTTGGTTTCCATGGAAATGCTAATGGAATTTTTTTTTGGGTGTTATTTTTCTCCTCGGAGCTCCGGCTACAACCCTTCCCCCCGCACTGCATCGTTCCCCGGTGCCATCCCCAGACATGAGACCCCCTCCCTTCCGCACCCCGCGACTTACCCTTCGCGGCAGGGTGGTGAGGAGCGACTCGACCCACCACAACGGATCCATGCCAGGGAGGCGTCCTCCAGGAATGGCACCAGGGAACGACGCCGTGCTGCCGGACACCCATTTTCCCGACGGGCCATGGCATGCAATGATGCTAGTTGAGGCGGTGACGCTTCCCGCAAGTGCCGCATTCAGTCAAGTTGGGGCCTGCCACGTCCCGCCCTCCCTTTGTCTTGCGTTACGTGCTGTTGATCCTCAGCCTCCGCTAGGGGTCAGACAAGCACCGCCGACCGGATCCTCTCACTCCGAGATGGAGAGCAGTCTCCGGACGCTCGATCCATCTCCGCCCTGCTGACCCCCGGCAACCCGTGTCCGTTCCCGAACACGGGTCGCCGGCGTGGCGCGAGGTGTGGCATCCAGCGCCTCAACCCTCAGCGCCACTGGGCCGGCATGCTAATGGAATTTACATACACACTGTTTTCATCAGCATTGTCCATGGAAAGCGGCACAAAAGAACAGAACAACACAAAAAAGCATGGAATTCCATGGAAAAGTGCATCTTTCCATGCTGTTATGAAAATAAACTAGTAGGTGTTCAGATTTTAGTCACTAAATCAATGGAAAAATGTGTAAGTTTTATTCGGATTTTCACGGAAACCCCTAGAAATAGGTACAGTTCAAATACTCTGTGATTTCCAAACTCAGTTTCTGTGGTAGGTTCCATGGAATATTTATAAAATTTATGAAAAATTCCAGCCTTCCTGTGGCAGTTCAGACATTTATTTCCATTTCTGTTGTCCAGCACATTCTTTGCCCCCTCCCCCCGAGCTTCAAGGGGGTTGTTTAGCAGTGACACTAGTGCAGAAATGGAGATCCTGAGACCAGGTTGCCATTCCACTAGCAGAAACGGACAAAACAGTGCCCCCCCACACACACACTGAAATAAAACATTTTATGCAATGGCAGTGTAAATAAATTGACTCAGATAAATGATGTTTTTCCTGCTAGGACAACTGAGTATAAGCAGGTTATTCTCACAGTTGCCCTGTCATTATCACGTATTCTCGCAAATGACCTGCAATCAGCATTTATTCTCTGTTGAAGTGTCATCACTTATAACAAAATCCAAAATTCCAACTGGACCTTGATATGGAACCAGCTGTTCAAACACACACAACGTGATCCTGAACTATATGTAAACATTCTGACAGTGCCATAGCAACTAGGACAAACATCACCAATGGATCCATGAGCAGAAAAAGGTGGCAGTACACTGCTGAAGCACACATACTGTAATATTAAACATTAAAAATAAAAACATCTTCACACATCTAGCTCTAATGCACAGTACGTGCACCAGTACACAAATAGTGAAAAGGCAAGGCACATTGAATATATCAAAGCGGCAATTCAAATATTAGATTTCTTTTCAGTCATGTTTTCAGAACCTCTTGACCTGATATTTAGCTATGCCACTCCTGAGGTCACTGAGTTCTGAATGCACTTACAAAAATAATTGCATCTCAGAACAGGATCACCCACTCTACCATATTTCCATGATTCGTGGCAATGGAAATATGGTAGAGAGGGCGATCCTGTTCAAAGTTGCAACTGTTGCTTTTTGAAGGAGCACCACTCAAATGAGAGGCTTAATAGTGGAGTGCCATTTGTGCTTGATTTTTTACTTACAAAAATTAATTTGATATTTTCAGTGTTGCCATGACAATATCCCATATATCTTAATTTTTTTTTTTTAGCATTTGTGCTTCTACATTTATCAGCCAAGTCCCCTTCTGCATAACATCTAAGCCCCATTACCTGCCTTCTCTGTGACTTACTGCCTGTACGCCTATTGGTTACCCCCTACCTGGGCCTTTGTGGTTGGACTGTTCAGTGACCACATCCAGTTAAGGTTGAGTATACAGATGGCAGTGGGGAGTCCCATCCAGCAGCCTGGATATATTTTTTTGCACTTTAACCTCTCACTGGGACAGCAGTGCAACATGCTCCTGGGTGCATGCAAGAGGCATGCTCAGATCCAGCTTCAGGTCCCCTTCCCTCAGCTGAGCTGTTTCTGCAGCACCACTCACGGTAGCCCATGTGACACTCCAGTAGCAGACTCAGATGGCCTCCCACCCTGGTGAAGGTGAACAACGGATGGCACATGGAAGTCTACTCCTCCCCAAAGGTCTGCCAGATTCCTGGGCTTGTTGCAGAAACTGGGTCACCAGAGCACTCAGTAGAAGCCTTGCCGTAGGGCTGATGGGTGGGCCAAAATAAACCACTTTCTTTAAAATTTGGAATGGGGCAGCTGGCTCTGTGGTAGAGCTGGACTTCCCTAGATCAGCCCACCTGTACTCTGATTTGACCCAGTCTGGCCTGTCTACCAGCTTTGGATCTGTCAGTGACCCAGTTTTGAGAATGTAAGTGTTATTTGAGCTTAATTCTTTTATCTCTATTAAAAAAAAGAAAAACTAGTGCAAATCATTTAAAATGTCTTAACTATAAATTTGAACATGTTTGTACAGTGTACTTATTTCCTCCCTGCTTATGAAACAGGGGGACCTGACACTATGGACCCAGAGTCCCTTATGATCTTAAATTACTATGTTGTTATGTAAGGTGGCATAACAAAAAATGAAGGGCAGGCTGGCACTTTCATTTGATTGGGTCTTGGTTTGCTTCTTACCTGGTCCTGACCTAGTTTGGCCAGTTTACTGTACATGGGTTTTGGCAGTTCCGGGCCAACCATCTGTCTGTCTGAACCATGGAGTTTTGAACCTGTGGAGTTCCGCATGTGACACCATGCACAACCTACAGGCACCCCACATCACATGTGGAATGGTGTGTGGAGGGGCTGTGGTGTGTAAGGGTCAGAGCTGGGTCAGGCAGTGGGCATCCAACCAGATGCCCAGGCCAGTGCTAGAGTGGATTCCCGGCTCCACATGGAGCATGGCATTCTGGTAGGATGAAACACTGTCTATGTCTTCTGTTGGCACCCTTTGCAAACTACGCGAGAGGCCTTTTAGCACCATGCATTTCTGCTTAAAGTTGAACCAGCATAATATTCTGTGGTGATTTGCATATGCAACCCATGATGCTTTGCATTGTGGGGGCATGTGTGATTTTGTATTTCTTTGAAACTTGGCTTCCCGGCCAAGTGCCCTTTGGGGTAACCATTGCCTCAGTGCTTGCACACAGAGGTTCTTTGTCTTTTAAATTCTTTTTTTTTTGTTTTAATTGGGTTCACCACAACATAACCCAGATAGACCAATCTTAGGGTAGCTGGTTCATTCCACTGGGGTGTCAAAAAGATGAGACATACTGATGTATCCTGGTAGGATGAAACACGTGTCTAGGTCTTCTGTTGGCACCCTTTGCAAACTGTGTGAGAGGCCTTTCGGCACCATGCATTTCTGCTTAAAGTTGAACCAGCATAATATTCTGTGGTGATTTGCATATGCAGTCCATGATGCTTTGCATTGTGGGGGCATGTGTGATTTTTGTATTCTGGTAATATGGCAATCCTACAAGGACTGTGACTTCCATGGGGTAGATTATGGGGCAGTGTATGCACAGAGATCTCGGCATGAGCAGCACAGGACTTTTGCATACTTCTGGCCTCCCTGCACACCCCCCTGCATAGGTGTAGAAGGCCTCCTCGATCTTTTGTGGATTGTGCCCTAAATCTGAACTTTTGGGAAAAGCTCCAAGTCAGAATCAGAACCAGGTCACAGCTGACCCACTCATCCCTAATTAAAACATTGGATCAAAGCCTAATGCTTTAATTACTCCAAGGCTGGGTTTTACAAAGGGAATCCTGGTTTGGCTCAATTAGTGTTTCTGCAACAGCTGACCCCTCACCCCCATTCATTTGTACTTGCTGAGAAAGTGTTTGAGTCAAAGATTCCTTCTAAAAATCCCAGTCAGAGAATATTAGCAGGAAATCCATGAAACATGCAAAGTGAGATTGTTTTTTTTTCTTTTTTGGGGGAGGCCAGGTATTTTAATATAAAAAACCTAGCCTAATAGGTATTTACCAAGAAGCTGTGAGAAAATAAGTGTATTTCTTCTTTGGGTGGGAGAACTGAATGAGTGTCTTTACAGACTCTCAAGTCACCCTTGTTGGTTCTAGCTTTGTATGTAGTCTACTGCAGCTGATTTCAGTGACAGTTGAAATTGACAGCGCAGTTGTTTTTGTCAGTTCCAACCTGCCCTTGGAAAGGTGCCCTGTGCTCTGTAACCCGCCCCAGGAGGATAGCAGGCTCTCAGGGATAGCCAAGCTGCACATCAGGTTTTAGCACAGTGTACAAATTGTCCAACACACCTGTAGGCCAGTAATGAGTTTTACATTCTAATCCTGCCTAGTGACAAGGAGTTAATGATGTTTCTGTATCACAGCCTGAATAGGACTGCACAGCAGTCCACTGTGCAGATGGGCACGCAGTTCTGGCACAGTAACAGACTCCATTGAAACCATTAAGTTTTAGAAAGAGCAGTTAGTTGAGTAGCACTAGTTGATTCGTGCTCTGTGTGCACAGGTATAGCATGCAGCTACTTGCTCAGTCCTGCAGAAAACAGTTTCTCTCTGTCATCAACACTGGCCAATCCAGCACTGGGAGATGGCTTATTCTTGGCTGCCAGCCTGCTATGAATCCCCTGTTTCAACACCCGTTACAGCTTAATCTCTCTCTTATAATAAGCCCCCATTTATTAACTCTGCTGCTGGCGGGTTACAGGCTGCTTTCCTGCTTGGCATATTAATGAGGGGACTCATTCTTCGGCCCCTTGTGAGCTGGACAGGATCCCCTTTGTTTGCCGCGTTCTCCTGCCTGGCCCACATTTTAACTCCTTTGCTTTCTTGTGTGTCCTATTTCTAGTGAATAAGGATGGGGTTCTGTGGGCACTTTGTCTCTGGCAGGGCCTGGGTCTGACAAGGTTTACACTTTATTTTTTCTAGACTGCTAAAGATGGGTAGTGGAAAAGTTTCTACCTCTCATCTGCCACCCACCTTTATTGAAGCATGTGGAAAACTATATATGTATATTTGCGAGTGAGTGTGTGTGTGTGTGTGTGTGTGTGTGTGTGTGTTATATTTATTTATTTATTTATGCATGCACATATTTATTTATTTAAATTTGGTAACTGGGAAAGACACACTGAGCAAGGCTCATTTCCAGGAGCAACGTGGAGGAAGGGGAAGGGGAGAAGCACAGTTGCAAACAAGATAAAGCCAGTCAGGTGATACAGTTACAGTGAGGATGACATAAAGAACATAAGCTGTGTGCAATATGGACAAAATGGCAAAACATTGCATATGGAGGACAAATAAATCAGCATAGAAAACAACTGTGCAAATTAGGCAGACTCAAAAAGTGCATAGATTCTTTGCAAAAAACTGTGTTCGTGCACCAGTTAGGGTGCCCCTTACCACCACAGAAGTAGGGAAATGTGACATTAGGGTTTCCAACCCTTGTAGACCAGAAAAGTGTACACTAGGATGATGGTGCTCCTGTTTATTAACACAGTAGTACACTCTCGAGAACAAGGCACAACATCAGCATATTCATTCTTCAAGGACTTCAGGCTTAGTGTCATTAAAACATTTTTATTGCAAAAAAATAAAATACAATGAATAAAATGTGAGCTTTATGCGTTACGGATAGATATCTTTATCAAAAGCTACTGCATGATTCTAACTGCCACAGTAGATACCAGTGTCTACAATACTAATTAGTGACCGCATACCATAAAAATACAAACTCATTGGTCCTTCACCATGTGACTAAAAAGTAACACACCTCTAAACATACATAGAGAGATCTTAAAACATACAATTAAATTCTAAACAATATTTAGATTACTGTTTTGATTAGACATTTCATTCAAAAATACAGGAATTTTGTGTGTGTGTGTGTGTGTGCGTGTGTGTGTAAAATTATCTAAAACATATACCATTCCAAGGTATCCCAGGAAACCTATATTGCACAGTTTCCAGCCCTAACTCCCCACCCCAAACAGCAAAAGGACACAATCCTACAAGTAACCACAGACAGCCATCATCAGGTAAGACAAACAACATACAGTACAACTGTTTCCAAATGACACAAATACAATAGAACTAGAACTAATGTGCTACATTTGTGGATTTGTATCTGTGGCTGCAGATATTGTATCTGAGACTGCAGATTCCACATTTCCCTACTTTTGTGGCGGTATGATATACCCTAACTGGTGTATAACATAATTTTTTGCAAAGAATTTCCTTTCTTTTTTATGTAATGATATCGTACCTTCATTCACTCAGGTCCCTTCAGGATCTGTATGAACAGATGCAGATGCACAGAGCCCTCTGAGCCATGTGCCAAGGGAAGAGTTTGTTTGCCTGTGGAAGTGCAGGGCCCTCTGGGCCCTACACTTCTGTGCAGCAACATATGTCAGGAAGTCATGGGACCATCTGGTGGGCTGCAGAAGCACGTGGCCCTTTGGACCCTGCAGTTCCATGAGGCTACAGATGCAGATGGGCAGGGCAAAAAGTCCATCTGTCAGCTGATGTGCAGGGCCATCTGGCAACCATGGGTGCAGAAGTGCAGAGCCTATGCCAAGACAGGAGATCTCTTCCCTTATGGTACTTGAGCCCATGCGGGCAACACTGTACCTTTCTAGGCTGGAGGGTGATGCCGCATGACAATGCCGTCCCCCTCAGCCTCACCCCATCAAACTGGCTCAGTGAGTTTGCCACTGAACTTGGCTCTCTGGCAGGGGATCACAAAGCATTACCCACTGGGCCAAAGGCTGGTGGTACTGCTCTTGTTTTTTAATTATTTTTTTTTGTTAAATTTTGATTCCAAATTTTCATTTTAGGCATTATGACTCCCCTTATAAAGATGACATGTGGCATTTATAGAATAGTGGCAGAAACATATTTTGCAACATGAATGCAAAAACACATTTTGGCCAGGATTTGAAAAACAACGCCTGTCACGTTTATGAGGTGATGTGAAAAAATGGCAATGTTAAAAAGTTTGGATTGAAAATATTGAAAATGACTAAAGTTATGAGTCAGCATAGAAAAATTTCAATGTACATTAATAACTTTGTTGTGGTTTTTTTTTTAATATTTTGACCTGAAATTTTGAACAGAGTCATCTTGTGACCCTATGTCTTAAACCTGGTAGGTGAAATTTTTCAAATCCTGCATGAAAGGTGATCACAAGGAGCAACTTTGAAAAGACCTTTCGGTAGCTGGCCCGGTGGTGCCGGAGGTTGAGGTGCTGGTTGCTACACCTCGCGCCACGCCGGCGACGCAGGTTCAGGAACGAGCCCGGGCCACTGGGATCAGCAGGGGGGGGAGAGAAGAATGAGGGTCTGAAGGACTGCTCTCCTCTCTCTGGGGGAGGAAGACTTGTCATCTCACTCGTTGACTGTTCTCTGGCAGTGGCTGGAGGGCAGTACCGGTCGGTAGGCTTGATCTGATGTCATTACGTTGGTCGGGGAGGGGGGAATGGGGAAAAAATGGAGGAAAATGAGCCTGGCAGGCTCAATGATGGTCCGCTGCTGCTGAGGACCATCCCTGCATTCTGGATTGGGTCTCTGGGAGGGAGGAGAAGCTGGCAACCTCCTTCCTGGCTCCGCCATGGGGGGCAAGCTGTGGGAGAACTCCTGGGGATCGGCAAGTGCGGGAGCAGCAGGACTGGAAAGAGAGTCCCTCTGTTGGGAGGGCCGAAGCCACCTGCCAGGGCTCTGGAGGATAAAAACCTCTATAGAAAAAAAGAGAAGACCTTTCAGACTGGATTTGAAAAAATTCACCTGCCTTGTTCATGCAGTGGGATACCAAAAAGGCAATGTTTAAAGTCTGGTGGAAAAATATTGGAAATTAGTGAATTTATGAGTGAATGTTAAAATATTTCAACGTTCACTAATAACTTGGTCATTTTACCATATTTTCCCACAAATATTCAACATAGTCGTCTTATGGCCCCACCTCATGAACCCGGTAGGTGAAATCTTCCAAATCCCACCTGAAAGGTGATTTTGTGGTGTGACTGTGAGATCACCTTTTGGGGTGGATTTTAAAACTTTTACCTACTTTGTTCGTGAGGTGGAGTCACAAAAATGCCATGTTGAAAATTTGGTGTACAAATATTAAAAATGACAACATTATGAGTAAACGTTCAAAATGCATTGCAGTACATTAACCAGACTTACCGTATTTTCTCATATCATAGTTGCAATTCCAGTTGGAGGACATCTTTTTCAGTCAGAGAGTGGATTATCTTGTGGGACATGTTTAGGTGAGTAAGGGTGGGGGTATGGAGTTGTGGATGCTGAGTGGGGGCGGCAAAGGTGGGGGGCTGGGGGTGTGATGGGCTCAGATTGGTGAGAGACTGTTTTCTTCTTTACAGGTTTACTTAAAATAATAAAAGAAAACAGCACAGGCAAGTTTCCTTTTTTGATAGGGATGGGACCCGCCACTGGGAATTACATTGAGCATGTATTGTTCGGCAGCAATAGGGATGGGCACTCTGGTGTCACCACTAATGTTTTGGGGAGTGTGGGCGATCGGGGGGTGGTGGTGAAGTAATACTGGGGGGCGAACACCCTGGTCGCTGATAAATATTTAAGTGTATATAGTTTAATCACGAAGGACGAGGGACAGCTGGCAGAGCTGGGAGGGCATAAAACAAGAAAAGCAGAATTGAGATTGATGACGGAGGGCTGGCTGAGCTGGCAAGGGGAGAGAACATGAAAATATGTTGATTTTGGGTGCAAGCTGAAAACGTTTCTTGGCTCACAACACGAAAAACAGCTCCTCTTGCTAAGCCGGACACCCATGATTTTGGGGTGTCCAGAAAAGGTGTTTCTGGCCCTAATTTAAAAAACAAATACAAGAATTTAGCTAACCAGGTCCCATTTAGCTAGATTCAGGTATCTGTTTTGTGAAAAATACATAATTGTTAGTCATGTCCATGTGTTTTAGTTAAAAACAAAACAAAATGGTTACTGCTGCAAACTGAAAAACTGTTTTTCAGGCTGTGACAACTAAGTGGTGTGAACACAAAACAGTCTTGTGACCCCAGCTTTTTCAGGTCATATCACATGGTTATCCAAAACGCTACTGAGCACGCTCGGTAAAAAATCCTTTTATCTCTGGAACCAATAAATATGTTTTCACAAAACCTTCGGAAGGTACTACCTTGACACAAGTCACTCCTACCCTAAAAGTTTCTGAAAAAAAATCCATACCATCTTGGCTGTATGAGAAATAAAAAAAGAAGTGTAATAAATATAGGACAAAACACCACATTTCAGTAAAAATTAACATTCTGCGTCTCCGAAAGTGCACATGCTGCCATCACAAAACTTCTCACAGCTTGAGAACTTGCTTCCAAGACAATGCACACCAAATTTTTAGGCTGTGTCATCGAATGCCACCAAAGTTATTAAGGTGCAAAAATTTGGGTTTGATATTAAACACCTTACTCAACCCTAACTATACCGGTGCCATAAGAGATATATAGGGGATATGACATGGCCCGACTGAAGATATCATATTTATCTTCACGAGAGGCCAGTGATATCATGATATCTCACGGTAGGCGAGGCGCCACGGTGAGATATCATATATCGCTTGCCTCAGTGAAGATAAATAAGATATCTTCAGTCGGGCCATGTCATATTCGGTTTATACAATGTAGCTTTGCCCCCACCCCGCAATACAACTCACCACATGCCCCTCTCAATGCAATGGTATTAAGGTGATGGCCCTAGCAATACAACCCCACTTACAGAAAAGCTGGCAAAACAGCAGATGTCATTTATTGTTTAAAAAATATCTGGTGGATCCTGCTATTTATGGTTAGTTTTAAAAAGTCTTATCTGGTTCATCCTGCCATGCCCCCCCCCCCAACATAACAGATTACATAGAGTTTTCAAATATCTGGTTGATCCTGTCAATTTAAATTACTAAAATATCTGGTTGATCCTGTATTATTTTGGTGAAACGTTATTTTAAATGAGATTGTGTTGATCCTCGTTATCATTTTCTTTGTTAGAGTCGAAGCTAGCGTAGATCGACGATTGTATATTGGCAGTTCTTTTGTAGGGATTTTCCTGGCTCAGTAATCATGTCGTTATTTCTGTGTGTTAATTACTTGTATTTCCTTGTAAAGAATCAGCAGTAGTAATCGAAAAGTCAAGTTAACAAGAAGCGCCGGTGCCGCCTGTTGCCAGGCAAACAGATGCCGCGCCCATTTTACTGTTGAAAAGCTGTCGTCTCGTTACCGCTGCACTCTATGTGCAGTTCGAGGTTTTTACAAGGAAATACAAGTACTTAACACAGAAATGACGGTGTTTTCTGAGTTACTGACCCAGGGCACCTCCTACAGAAGATTTGGCAATATACAAATCGTCAGTGCAAGCTTGGTCACGCCACACTTGTAGGAAAGTGAAAGTGCTCTGAGTGGCAGGATCAACCAGATAAGTTTCGATATGACGATAGGAACGTGGAGATAACATATGACGATAGGGAACATGAAGATAACAATGTTATCTTCACTGGCCATCTGAGATATCATGTTTTATACTGCCATTTATCTGTCAACATACATTGTATAAATATATATATATATATATATATATAAAATGGGATATGACATGGCCTGACTGAAGCTATCACATTTGTCTTCATGAGAGGCCAATGATATTATGATATCTCATGAGATATTTTAATATCATTGGCCTTGAGTGAAGATAAATGTGATATCTTCAAGTCAGGCCATGTCATGTTCTGTTTATATAGACATATGTAGCCTCTACAAGGGGCTGTAGCTCCTTATGTAGGTCTACGTGGCCTGAAAGAGTTAACCACTGGGTCCTTTGGAAAGCTGGGTCAACTGGTCTGCTCCAGGTTTCTAAAGGGGAGGAGCCAACTAGCTGCAGCTGTAGAGCAGCAGCAGTTGCATCAGGCTGAAGGGAGATGTTATCTTGACACTTGGTGTCAGGGAACCCTTCGAGTGTCCCTGATTCCAGAGAGTCAGACTACCCCAATTCGTTGGGAATCGCGGCAGCTGCCATGGGGGGTAACCCCTGGAAAAAAAATGAAATATGAGGCTAAGAGTAGAAATCCACTTCAGAGAGTGGGAAAAAGAGTTGGAGGCCAGACTGTCAGTGATGTGGTGAACTGTATTTTTTCCTGGGCTAACTGACTGTTTTAGGTGCCCTTGCTCCCTGCAGCGAGGCAGAAGAGGAATGCTTTTGGTCCTGTGAGGAGGGGAGTGTGTGAGGGATGTGAGGGTGGAGAAACCACTTGGGGGGGGGGGGGGTGATCACCAGACAGTATGGTTCCAGTTACAGGTGGCTAAAGAGAGGATGGCATCTGGCAAAAAGGTGCTGGATTTCAGGAATGCCAACTTTAAGATGATGAGGGAAGTGGTACAGGGCTTCCTGTGCAAAATTCAACCGAGTATGGACGCACAGCAAAGGTGGGAACAGATAAGACAGGGGACAGTGGAGGCAACAGGAAACTTGCAGCAGGGCCCAGACTAAGAAGGCTAGGGAGGAAGAACCAGCTGGATAAGTAAAGGGGTGCTAGACAGGGTGAGGAAGAGAAGGGCAGCTTACAGGAGATACAGAAAATCGGGAAGGGAGAACAATAGGGAGGAATGCCTGAAAGAAGCAAAGGAAGTGACCAGGGGGGTAAGGGCAGCCAAGGCAGCAAGGGAACTCAGGCTGGCGCAGGGCATAAAAAAAGGGGAGAAAGACTTCTTTAGGTACATCAGGGAGAAAAGAAGCTGTAAGGACCAAATTGTAAGAATTAAGAAGGATAGGGGATGGGTGGAGGAAGGGGGTGAAAAGGCAGAAGTGCTCAATAACTACTTCTGTTCAGTCTTTACAAAAGAAATGGAAGGGGCACTACTCATAGTAGGAGGGAGGATAGAAACAGGTAGGGGGGGTGACGGATGGAGAAATCACAGTGGGGAGGGTGCTGGAGGGGTTAAGGGCATTGAGGGTAGACAAGGCTCTGGGACTGGATGGAGTACATCCAAGAGTGCTGAAGGAGCTGGCAGAGGTCCTGGCAGGACCCTTGGCAGACTTATTTAATTCATCACTAGACACAGGATGCACATCGCAGGACTGGAGACTGGCTCATGTGGTTCCCCTCCACAAGAGTGGACCCAAGGACGAACCAGGGAACTATAGGCCAGTAAGTCTAACATCCATAGTGGGAAAGCTAATGGAGAACATCCTAAAGGATAGGCTAGTGGCACTACTGGAGATGAACGGGGTGCGGGACAGGAGGTAGCATGGCTTCGTCAAGGGCTGGTCATGCCAGACCAACCTGGTAGAATACTATGACTGGGTGACTAGGCAAAGTGACAGGGACCATACAGTGGATGTCCTGTACCTAGACTTCAGTAAGGCCTTTGATTCAGTACCACATGGGAGACTTGGAATCAGGCTACAGGGCACAGGGGTGGGAGCAAAACTGGTGGGGTGGGTGGAGAACTGGCTAAAAGATAGGCAGCAGAGGGTAGTGGTAGGTGGGGAATACTCATCTCCTAAGACTGTGACAAGTGGTGTTCCACAGGGTTCGATTTTGGGCCAAGTGCTGTTTGGCATATTTATTGCAGACAGCTCAGATGGCATCAGCAGCAAAATCAGCCTATTTGCGGATGACACCAAGGTGGGAGCGGTGGTGCATGACCGGGGGAGTGGCGGGGGCTACAGGAGGATCTGGCAAGGCTGCCGGCATGGTCTGACAGATGCAGCTGGGGTTCAGTGCAAAAAAAATGCAAGGTGCTGCACTTCGGAATACAAAATCCGAGGAGAAGCTACCATCTGGGGGGAGTGCAGCTGGAGGTAACAGAAGAGGAGAAGGATCTGGAGGTGCTCATCACGGGAGCATTGAATAGTTCCGCACAATACAGAAAGGCAGCGGCAATGGCCAACAAAATGCTGGGGTGCATTGCAAGGGGAATTACCTCGAGAAGAAGAGAGGTTATTTTACCATTGTACAGATCGTTGGTTAGACCCCACCTGGAATACTGCGTGCAGTACTGGTGCCCGTACCTACAAAGGGACATTAGGCTCCTGGAGGGGGTGCTGCATAGGGCATTGAAGATGATTCAGGGCCTGGGAGAATTGCTATATGAGATCAGACTAAGAGAGTTAAACATGTACACACTGGAGGAGAGGAGGGACGGGGGGGGGATATAATTGAGACCTTCAAATACATGAAAGGGATAATCAAAATGGACACAGAGGATCTATTCAGGAGGAAGATGGGGAGAGACATTAGGGGCCATGACATGAGATTGGAGGGGGGTAGATTCAGGAGGGAGGTGAGGAAGCATTTCTTTACGGAGAGGGTGGTGGCAAAGTGGAACGCACTACCAGCTGAAGTGGTGGCATGTACCACAGTGGAATGCTTCAAGAAGGGGTGGGACAGGGCAAAGGAGGGTAAAGGGAGGTAAGGGGGAAGGGGGGTGGGGCAGCTGCTGAATAGGGAGCTAGCTGCATTCACGAGCAGCCCTAGATAGACCACAATGGCCTTTTGCTGCTGGCAATTTTCGTGTGTTCATATTTGGTCTTGGGACCCTCAACCCATGGTGCCAGCACTTGGGAGAGGGTGGAAGGCAGTCCGTGTGGTAACTGGGACCCCCCCCGGGAGGGGAGTGTCTCTCTGTGCCCACTTTAAATTGTGGGACGACTCCCCCCACGAGTTTCAGACATTCAGGTCTGTGCAGGATAAAGTGGAGGAGCAACTGGTAGACCCAAGGGCTCATAGTTGGCTGTTGTAATCCCACACAGAGGTGGACACACAGGAACTCAGTCCAGGGCTACTGTGGACCCTCCATTGCAGGCAGTCAGTGAAGGGTGACAAGTCTAGGGGATGGAAGAAAGGTTGAAGTCCTCAGGCAGCTCTGTGGAGCTCAGTGTAAACTGGCCCTTTCAGAAGACCCTGCCATGGGTTAAAATTGGATATTTTAGGAATTCAGAGTTGGGTTACATCCTAGTCCCTCACAGGTGCCACAGCAGATCAAGGGGGAAGTCTGTTCGGGGAGGATGACTCTGTATCTCAACATGGTGTCACTATGAGAAATTTCAGAGTTGTACTCCACTGGGTTGCTTGCAGCCCCTACATCGAGTCTGGATTGCTACCTCTGATGGTCCTTTTTAACAACTCAGCGGAAACAGGAGGACTGGAGGAGGGCAGATGTAGTCCCGCTTCACAAAAGTGGTAGCAAGGAGGAGGCTGGCAACTATAGGCAAGGCCCCTGGAATACTGCAGTTCTGCGTTTGTGGAATTTGCCGCAGAATTTGCATCATGCCGCAGAATATATATAGTGCCACAGAATTCATTGTTTTTGGTGAATTTTCATATAAAGATACTGTTTTTCCATAGTGTCAGGCTTTCTTTCCCACCTTGTTTATCCTGAAGCCCCCTCCTTTATGCTCAGCATATGATGTCATCGATGACATCACATCATATTTAGCCAATGACAGGACTGCATTCTGCCAGAGAAATGAATAACTCATGCCGCAGAAATCAGAAAATGCTGCTGCAGAAGTCAAGGAGCCCTGCCGCAGAAATCAGAAAATTCTGCCGCAGAACACCAGGGGCCCTGACTATAGGCCAAATGGAGCTTGCCCCCAGGGGTCTTGTGGGAGTGAATTTCTGTAGGAATTGTAGTTCTTCCACTTTGACGCCTAAATGGACCTGGAGGAGGAGCCCTTGCTGTGACAGACAGATGAATCAACGAATCGAACCTTTTGGATCGGGGGGAAGGTCCCAAGCTGCCTGCAGCAGAGAGTCGGTCTGTGTTTGGAGTGAGAGAGTGAACAGCTTGAGACATTCAAGCAGCTGCTCCTGCATAGTTGCACAGGAAACTGGTGGAAAGGCTGAGTTTGGCCTGTCTGCTTGCTGTCCCTCGAAAGGGATCTTTAGAGAGTGCTTAAATAACCGGACTGTATCCAAACCAATTGTGACAAAAGACACTGAACTGTTACTGTACCATTGCCTGTAGAAGACCAAAGATTTGCTGTACACAATCGGCCTGTCAGGACATCTGAATCACCACAGAGATCATGGTTTTGCTCAGGAAAGCTGAAATTGCAACTGGACTGTCATCCGACCTGTGGTATTGTGTTTTCTTTTACTATACGTGTGCTGAATGCTGTTAGTGGGTTGCGATTTGGTTCCCCACTGCCTAATTGTGTCACGCTTGCTGGAAGCTGCATCCAGCATTTACCAGACTGAATCCAAACTGTTCACCCAGCCTGGGCCCTGCCACCTTGGCCCAGCCAGCTACTCCAGGTGCAGAGATCACCATCGACGAGAAACTCGCCTGGGGATCAGCCCCCTGCTCAAACATCTCGAACAGGAACAACACTTCTGTGATCTGTGTGGGCCCTGCTTCTCCTGGCATACTAGCTTGTCAACCTGCAATCTCCATCTCATCCCTCCTGTGTCTCACACTGGGTAGCATGAGAAAACCCCAGGGTAGCTCCCTGCATCATCAGCTAAATCAAAAGTGTTGTCATCTGATTCCTTTGTTGTTTCCTTCTCACGAACTGAGCCTCCAGGCTCCGGATTACAAATTGTGAGAGGTTGTGCGTGTTTCTTCTTTCCATCAGAGGGCCCCGACCAGCTGCAACGCCGGCCTACCCTGGGCAATGAATTAGGCTAGCCCACCTTTGTTCCAACTGGGTACCCATAGTGTGTGACTGAAGGGACTCTAAAGTGCATGCATGATTGCCTGGTTGAATCATTTACAGAACTAATCAGCCAAATTACACCCCTCCCTTGTTCATTCCCCCTGAATAAATCAGATCTAATTCTTTTTGCATTTAACCTGACTGTAGTTCCACTTTGTCCCAGAAGCACTGTACTGTTGTTACCTGCTGTGTCTAACCTTATTTTACAGGGGGTCTCCAGGGTCTGACTGGCGGGACCAACCCTGGTGGTAAGTGCAAACAGAGTGGGGATTTGTATGCTGATTAGGAGCTGTTGTACCTGTGTATGTATGCTGTTCATTGTTTAGGCCACTAGAAGGGAAAGAAGGGAGTCACAGTGGCTGTACCCAGGTCAGCTATGCTACCACTAACCCTGTCCTCCGGGTGGAGGCACCTGTTTTCAGTACCCAGGCCCCTTAACTTGCAACTAGTCACACAGGCAGGGGTAGTAGCTCTTGGGATAGTGCCACCTAGGGGTTACATCTTGGAAGCACCACTGGAATTAGCGCCTTCTAGTGGTCAGAATGGGTACTACAACCCCACGCTTAAAAATTGTAACAAAATGGAGGCACTCGCTACGCCTAAGCTCAAGATTGCCCCCCATAAGCTATTAGTGCACCACATGATGGGGTGGAATGAGGCTGAGGGGGTAGATCCCCAACAGACCCTTCTGTTAATGGACGTCTCGTTACAGACCACTAATGCAGTTATTGTAGAGACTCTTGAGCAAACTAAGTGTTGGGGGAAGGTTGAGGTGAATTGGAGGGATTCGGACCTGTTTGATCAAACCATGGTGGCACTCCTCTCCTGCAGCCTCTCCATAGACCCAGAGAGGGTGCCCCCTGTTATTTTGCCTGAAGGGTCTCAGAAGGGGTGGAGGGTCATTCATCTGCACAGTGATCCGGCTACTCCTGGAGGGTCCCTCAGCATAGAGTGGTTCAGAGATAAGCCGTTCAAATTGTTAGCCTCTGAGTGTCGATCTGCCAAGGGGTTAGTAAAGATGCTAGATCTTTCTGAAGATATCACTCCTTTGCAGTCTCTTATTGTGTTTCCTGCAACCCCTAGGGCCTCCTCTATGGTCACCTCCCCCCTAGTGATACCATCTGTACACCTGGACTCTTACCGTAGACTTAGAATCTTCTCAGGCGCGGTCCCAATGCTCGTGGGGAGGACGACCTGGAAACATGGATGGACAATGCCACCCCCCCCCCCGGTCCAGGAATGGCAGTGCTCAGAGGGGGAGAGAAGGAAGAGGCTCATGGAGAGCTTGAGGGGCCCTGCACTGGAGGCCATTCGTTTTCTCCGATCTACCAGCCTCGAGGCCACTGCTGCTGAATATCTTTCTGCTTTGGAGGGGGTCTTTGATAGCACCGAGTCGGGGGATGATTTGATGTGGAAATTTAAATCTGCAAAACAATGGAAGAATGAGAAGTTGTCTATGTTTATTACCAGAATCGAGAGGGCTCTGCAGAGGGCCCACAGGAAAGGAGGGGTGCCTGCTAGTGAACTGAATCGGGTCAGGTTAGACCAAGTTCTAAAATCAGCCAGGTACTCCAGCGTGATGATGCTGAAACTTAAATTGCAACACAGGAAGACTAATCCTCCTGAATACTGTTACCTCATGAAAGAGATTCGTGAGCAGAGAATGACGAAGAGGGATGGGAGCCCTATGCTGGGGTTGCCCGTACCTGCCAGACCCCTGAAAGAAGTGATGAGATTGAATTGCAACAGATGAGGGAACTGATTAAAGAACTGACAGAGCTAAGAGCCAGTCAGCAAGCTGCCGAGGTGGCAAAAGATGCTAACTCCTGTCAGGCACCTCCCGAGTCAAAGAGCGAGGTCCCGCCTGGAGGGTTGGGGGTGTACGTCATCTCCTCTGAAACCCGGTCAGAGGGTAATTTGTTAGAAGAAGTAGTATGAGAACTGAGAGCCCTGGTGGGAGACCTTCTTCAGGCTATGCAAGTAGCTGACTCTTGGGGAAACTCAGAAAGCAAGGAAAGTAAACCACAGATCAGAGAAGGATCTCGAAACTTGCCTACCATGCCCAAGCAGGGGAACAGATCTCCTTCCCATAGAGACTCCAAGGAGCCCATTTTTTGTTACCACTGTGGAGAAGACAGGCATACCCGGTTTCACTGCAGTTCACCTGAGAATCTGAGAAAGATTACTACACGGCTGCTGGCATTAATTCAGCAAAACAATGTAAGGCCTCAGACTGGATCTATGAGGAAGAGTTATTCTTCTAAGACAGCTATAAGGAACACATCTCAGTCCTCATACCCTGACTGGTCCGAGGTGGTAGGCCCTTCAATGGAGACCACAATAACAGTGAATGGTGTATCTGCAAGGGCCATGCTTGACAGTGGATCCCAAGTGACCATAGTGTTTCAAGATTGGTACCGAAAGCACCTGCCTGATGTGCCCCTACAGCCCCTGGAAGGTTTGCATGTGTGGGGGTTGAGTGAAAAGTCCTATCCGTATTCGGGGTATAGCCGGATCTGGCTGTCATTCCCTACTGCTGTGGCTGGAGTGGATGAACAGGTCGAGACACTTGCCTTGGTGTGTCCCCCTACCAGACTGTATGATGGGGTTCCCCTGCTAATCAGAACAAATGCCCATATGTTTGGGAGACTAGCACAGTTATGTCATGAGAAACTAGGACAATGGACTGAGTGGGCACTAAGAATTCCAACATTGATCAAAAGAGCTCATGACTTGCAGCAGCAGCCTACTGAGGTGGATCAAGACAAGCCTGTGGGGATAGTGTGGAAGAAGGATCCCGACTCTCTGGTGTTAGCACCCAATGCTCAGTGTACCATTCATGGAGAGGTCCATCTCAGGAGAGATGTGAAGAATAAAATATTGATGTTAGACTCCCCTGGTGAAGGGAAGCTGCCCGAACGGTTGTTGGTCAACCCCAGTATACTGCTTGCCCATGCCCATGCCTATGCCCGCCGAGTGATGGTGCAAGTTAGAAATGTGTCAGATTGGGAAGTCCGTGTGAACCGGGGATGTACGCTGGCTACAGTACACTGCGCAGACACTGCAGTATTACCCAGCAACAAGTACTCTGGCGAACAGGAGAAAGTGACCCCCAGACTTGTTTTACTTCGGTGATTCCCCTTTGTCTGCCAAGTAGAAGACCGGAAATAGCAGGAAACTTGCCCAGAGAGACCAAGTGTTCTCACTAAAAGAGTGGGACATGGGATGTGTCCATGGTGCTGAGCATAACATACGCCTGCATGATGACCGACCATTTCGAGAGAGGTCCCGATGCCTCGCCCCAGCTGACATAGACGATGTTAGGAGGCACCTACAGGAAATGCTAGCTGCTGGCATTATTCAAGAATCAAGAAGCCGATATGCATCCCCCATCGAAGTGGTGCGTAAAAAGGATGAATCCATGATGATGCATGTGGATTATCGGACCCTAAACCGACGGACCGTCTCAGATCAATGCACCATGCCACACATACAGGATGCCCTGGACTGCCTGAACGGGGGTCAGTGGTTCACAGTACAGGATCTCTGCAGCGGATATTATCAGATTCCGATGGCCCCGGAGGACCGTGAGGAAACAGCCTTCATCTGTCCTTTGGGGTTCTACGAATTCCTGAGGCTGCCACAGGGGATTTCGGGTGCCCCTGCCACCTTCCAGAGATTGATGGAATGTGTGGTGGGAGACATGAACTTGCTGGAATGTTTAGTGTACTTGGATGATGTTATCATTTTCTGACACACGCTAGAGGAACATGAGACCAGACTGTTCAAAGTCCTCGATCGTTTGGAAGAATTCGGCCTCAGGTTATCCTTAGACAAGTGCCAGTTTTTCAAACGTCTGTGAAATATGTGGGACATATGTGGTCAGATGGACCCCAGCAAAGTGGAGTCTCTGACCACCCGGCCCCAGCCTACCAACCTAAAAGAGCTGCAGCATTTTCTGGGTTTTTACGGCTACTATCGCTGATTCATTAAGGACTATTCGAAGGTAATCCGGCCTCTCATTAATCTTACCCAAGGCTATCCTCCTACCAACCGCAGATGCAAGAAGGGATCCCTCAAAGAAGAAGACAAGGTATATTTTTGAACAGGGGAACCTTTTGGAACCCGTTGGACCCCCAAGTGCAAGGTAACCTTCTTCTAAGTCATCTATCAGCTTACCCATGCCCCAGTCCTTGCATATGCTGATCCCAGCAAACCATACGTCCTACACATGGATGCCAGTCTGCAGGGGCTTGGGGCGGTACTATATCAAGAATATGAAGATGGCCTGAGACCTGTGGCCTTTGCCAGCTGCAGCTTGACACCCTCCAAGTGGAATTATCCTGTGCACAAGTTGGAGTTCCTCGCTCTAAAGTGGGCCATAGTCGATCAGTTTCATGAGTACCTCTATGGGGCCAAGATATTAGTAAAGACTGATAACAACCCTCTAACGTATGTACAGACTTCAGTCAAGTTGGACGCCACTGGTCACCAGTGGCTTTCTGCCTTGTCGACTTATGATTATGCGGTTGAATACCGCCTTGGACTGAACCATATTGATGCTGATGCCCTTTCATGGCGGCCAAGTTCATAAGACAATTGGGTGAGGCTGTCTGAACATTCTATTGAAGCATTGTGCCAAAAATTTGACAAAGATGAGCAACTATCTGCCGACACAGTGGACTGCCTGGTGGACTGTTTGGGGCCCCTGATACCTGCATACCTGCCGCTTATTGCCATTTTTCTGCATTAGATATCAGTGCTTTGCCCCAGCATTCATTGGGCTCAATCCCAAGACCCCATGATTCAGCCTGCAGTTGATGCCCTCTGGGCCAGGAAAGATGTGTCCAAGTTATGCTCCATTGATCTGCGAACTGCATTACTGTTTAAGAAAGGTCCCTGACTGAAGCTACGAGACCAGTTACTCTATTGAGAGACAGCAGAT
This sequence comes from Neoceratodus forsteri, assembly GCA_016271365.2. NCBI lineage: Eukaryota > Metazoa > Chordata > Ceratodontiformes > Ceratodontidae > Neoceratodus > Neoceratodus forsteri. The sequence continues at coordinate 1,408,816,431 of CM028131.1, read as the reverse complement.
TGGTGGGGTCAGTTAGACAAACAGCAATTGGTACTACCCACAGCCTTCAAAAAGCTGGTGCTGAGGTCCCTACACAACCACATGGAATACCTCGGTATTGACCGGACCCTCGATTTAGTACAATCCCAATTCTACTGGCCAAAGATGAGGGCAGATGTCAAGCATCATGTAAAGCCCTGCAGTCGGTGTCTCCAAAGAAAAGCCTTGCCCCAGAAAGCTGCCTCACTTGTCAATATCTCTACCAGTGCCCCTACGGAGCTAGTTTGCACAGACTTTTTGTGCTTGGAGCCTGACCAAAAGAACATTGGCAATGTACTGGTGGTAACCGAATACTTTACACGATACGCTCAAGCGTTCCCGACAAAGGATCAAAAGGCCTCTACAGTGGCCAAGGTGCTAATAGAAAAGTTCTTTGTCCACTATGGTGCACCCCAACATATCCATTCCAACCAAGGAAGAGACTTTGAAAGTAGACTAATCAAAGAAATGCTCTCCCTGTGGGGTGTGTGAAGGTCCAGAACCACTCCCTATCACCCTCAGGGGGATCCCCAGCCAGAACACTTTAACGGAACCCTTCTGGACATGTTGGGTACTTTCCATCCTAAAGACAAGTCTAAGTGTAGTCAGCAGATTAGCACCTTGGTACACGCTTACAATTGCACCTATCGTCTCATGTTCGGGAGGGAAGCCCGGTTGCCTGTAGATGTTTGCTTTGGGGTCTCCTTGGATGGGGTCCGAGCTGAGAACTATTTACAATATGTACAGGAACTGAAAACTCAATTGAACCATGTGTACCAATTGGCTCAAACAATGGCTGCCAAACGAAAGCTTGCTAACAAGGAGAGATATGATTGACGAGTAAAGGCCCAGGAGTTGTTGCCCGGAGATGGAATCCTATTGCATAACTTGGTATTGCATGGCAAGCATAAAATTGCTGATAGGTGGCACCATCTTCCTCATGTAGTAGTTGGCAAATTGGATGACCTGCTGGTGTACAAAGTGCGCCCTGAAAATGACTCTAAAGCTGTCAAGATGATGCACAGGAACCACCTACTGCCCATCAGCCAAGTAATCATTGATGCTGAACTAACAAGTGACGCCTCACCTGGGCCAGTGACTCATGCTGATGCTAAGAAGAGACAGTCAACCTGCCCCAGTTGTTCCAGACCCAAGGCCTTCCCCCCGGCAGGCCCAGAATGATAGTGTCAGTCTAACTCTGATGAAATTGAGTGTGACAATGCTTATTATCCTTCTTATGAACTGAGTCGGTTGTTCCGAGGAAACCCTATGCATAATTATGGGGATGAAGCGGGGTCTTCAGGACTGTGTAAGCCCCCAGCTTCTTCCTTGGTACCAATGCCCCCCGAAAGTGAGGTGCAGAGTATTACGTCTGAAGTAGCAGATTCCTTGTGTCTAGTGGAACTGTTTGAGTTACCCGAGGAAGAATCCAATGTAGTAAATCTCCCTGGTGACATACCAGAACCTGCAGAACAATACAACAGTGTTGACAGCACCCCTCTTGTGCCACAAAGTTCAGTGATTCAGGAGTTCCCTCAGGATGAGCAACCTGGGCCCTCTCCCGAAGATAATGATAAGCAAAGTATTGTGAACATAGACTCTGCCGAGCAAGGATCTGAAAGTCTTCCTAATCTGTACATTTCCACCAGTGCAGAGGCACCCCTCATGACAGAAGAAGAGTCCAGTGCCAGTGCTGATTGCCCAGAGCCTGAGTCTGTACCCCCCAGAAAGTCTGGACGAGCTGTCAAGCCAGTGCTACGCCTTAGTTATGACTCCCCTGGGAGGCCTGTGGATTTGCCTCTCAGTGTTGTTCACAAAGGTGTCTACCTTTCTCAGAGCTCACTACCCAAACAGCCTGTCTGCCAACTCTAGGTTAATTGTTCTTCCCTCAGAACATGGAACCCCTGCCCCATCTAGCTCCAAGTTAGCTGATCGGGAAGGGCCCCCTATTACACTGTTTAATATGCAAGAAGTTATAACCTGAATCAGTGTATAATGTTGATAGTATGTTAATCATAGTGAAATCAGTATTATGTGTATGAAACATGCATCAGTATATATATATTTTTTTTTATACTTACTATTTATGCCCCCTTCTCACTGCTCCAGGAACCTCTCTTCAGGGATCCCAAGGTTGTGCGTGCTCCCGTAGTCCTGCCCCGGGTACCTCCATTCCGGGTACCAGCTGCCTGCCCAAACATGCATAAGTATTGTCAATGTGGATATAGTATTGTGAAGTGTAGTGAAAATGTATAGTAATGTGATAAGTTTGTGTTTATTGATGCATCAGATATTATTTGTATAGTATACTAATGTTACGTATATCTCATATATTATATTGCCTTTTCAATATTTTTGTGGTGCAGACTTGATGCGGATGCCAAGTTTTTCCAGGCAGGGAAGGATGTCACCCCCCCCTACAAATGGGGTTCCTAACAGTCTTCCATGGGTGTGCCTAAATGCCCACTGCCAGGCTTGTGTCTTGTGTCTTAATCGATTGAAAGCTATCGGATGTGATTGCCTTTATACCCTCTGTGTTCTGTCTCTTTAAGAGCTGCCTATATCGCAGTATATAATTAATCTGGGTGGGGGCTGAGTGTTTCTGTGCTCGAGTCCTGCCTGGGCTGCCAGACAATCGCTCCGTTCTGAAATTGCTAATTGCGCAGAGGGATCTGTGTTAGAAAATGTACATATTTGCGGAGTATCTATTATAATAGTAATGATCTCGTAGTTTGTCTAGCCTGCCTTCTTTGCAGCATGGACAGCTCTGTAAATCACCACTATCTTGGTTCTGGACTGCCGTTGTGGACCAATCAGTACCTTTGTGGACCCTAAAATGGAGCCTGCCCAAGGGGTCTTGTGGGAGTGAATTTCTGTAGGAATTGTAGTTTTTCCACTTTGGTACCTAAAAGAACCTGGAGGGGCAGTCCTTGCTGTGACAGACAGATGAATCAACAAATTTAACCTTTTGGATCGGAAGGAAAGTCCCAAGCTGCCTGCAGCAGAGAGTCAGTCTGAGTTTGGAGTGAGAGAGTGAACAGCTCGAGACATTCGAGTAGCTGCTCCTGTGTAGTCATGCTAAACTGGTGGAAGGGCTGAGTTTGGCCTGTCTGCCTGCTGTCGTTTGAAAGGGATCTTTAGAGAGAGCTTAAATAACCGGACTGTATCCGAACCAATTGTGACAAAGGCCACGAATTGTGACTGTACCATTGCCTGAAGAGGACCGAAGATTTGCTGTATGCGATCGGCCTGTCACGACGTCTGAATCACCACAGAGATCATGGTTTTGCTCAGGAAAGCTGAAATTGCAACTGGACTGTCATCCGACCTGTGGTATTGTGTTTTCTTTTACTATAAGTGTGCTGAATGCTGTTAGTGGGTCATGATTTGGTTCCCCACTGCCTAATTGTGTCACGCTTGCTGGAAGCTGCATCCAGCATTTACTGGACTGAATCTGAACTGTTCACCTGGCCTGGGCCCTGCTGCCTTGGCCCAGCCAGCTACTTCAGGTGCAGAGATCACCATCGACGAGAGACTTGCCTGGGGATCAGACCCCAGCTCAACCATCTTGAACAGGAACAACACCTCGGTGATTCGTGTGGGCCCTGCTTCTCTTGGCATACCAGCTTGTCAACCTGCTGTCTCCATCTCGTCCCTCCCGTGTCTTGTATTGGGTAGCATGAGTAAACTTCAGGGTAGCTCCCTACAACATCAGCTAAATCAAAAGTGTTGTCATCTGATTCCTTTGTTGTTTCCTTGTCACGAACTGAGCCTCCAGGCTCCGGATTACAAATTGTGTGAGGTTGTGCGTGTTTCTTCTTTCCATCACAGGTCCCCAACCAGCTGCAATGCCGGCCTACCCTGAGCAATGAATTAGGCTAGCCCACCTTTGTTCCAACTGGGTACCCAGAGTGTGTGACTGTGAAGGGACTCTAAAGTGCATGCATGATTGCCTGATTGAATCAGTTACAGAACTAATCAGCCAAAGTATGCCCCTCCCTTGTTCATTCCCCCTGAATAAATCAGATCTAATTCTTTTTGCATTTAACCTGACTGTAGTTCCATTTTATCCCAGAAGCACTGTACTGTTGTCACCTGCTGCGGCTAACCTTATTTTACAGGGGTTCTCCAGGGTCGGACTGGTGGAACCAGCCCTGGTGGTAAGTGCAAACAGAGTGGGGATTTGTATGCTGATTAGGGGCTATTGTACTTGTGTCTGCTTTTCATTGTTTAGGCCACTAGAAGGGAAAGAGGGGGGGTCACAGTGCCCCGGAGGGCTGCACCAAGATTAACTACGCTACCACTAACCCTGTCTGGGTGGAGGCACCCATTTTCAGTACCCAGGCCCCTTAACCTGCAACTAGTCACGTAGGCAGGGGTAGCAGCCCTTGGGATAGCGCCACTAGGGGTTACAAAAGGATTGTGGAATATCTTAAATTCAGCGGGTTACAAGACCTGAGGCAGTGTGGATTCACAGGGGCGGGGTGTATCAGACAAATTTGAAAGATTTCTTTGACTGGGTGACCAGGGAAATAGATCAGGGTGGGGCGGTGGACGTCGCCAACTTAGATTTCAATAAGGCTTTTGACACTATTCCACACAAGAGGCTCATGAGGAAACTGGGCAGCTTAGAGGTGGGTCCTACATAACTGGGTAAGAAATAGGTTAAGGAATATGTTACAGAGGGTGGTTGTAAACAGAAATAACTCTGGGAAAGGGAGGGTGACCAACCAGGTGCCACAGGTCTCAGTATTGGGACCAGCCCCCTTTAATGTCTTTATAAGTGACATTGCAGATGAGCTGGAAGGGAAGGCCTGCCTCATTGCAGATGAAATCAAAATCTGCAGTAGGAGCCGGCCCAGTGGCGCTGAGGGTTGAGGCGCTGGATGCCACACCTCGCTACACGCTGCCGGCGGGGGTTGGGGAGTGGACTCGGGTGGCCTGGTGGGTCAGCTGGGGAGATGAAACGACATCCGACCACAGCTCGCCTTCTCCGGGGAGGGTTGCAGCCTTAGCCCGAGCACTTGTCTGACCCCGAGCGGAGGCTCAAGGTATTACAAGCCCCAATTGTAGGGGACCGGGTGGCTGCTTTACAGTAAGGACGTCGGCACTTGCCGCCTTGACGTCAGGGGGTTGCGCACTGTAGGGGAGGGAGAAAAAGAGGAAAGACGCCTGCTGGCTCTGGGAAGACGGACTTCCCAGAGCGTGCCTCCGATGTGCCCCGCTCACCAGGACCACTATCTCAGCCTGACGAGATTAGATCACGGGGTGTTGGACCCCGCCTCGTCCCCACTCGGTGGGGGGGGGACCGAAGCTCCATGGAGGAGCGAGAGGTGAGTCCTGGTGGGTGTGTGGTAGGAGGATGACTCGTTGGATGTCCCGAAGGGTTGGGGCTAGCAGGTAGTGAGGAGAGAGAAAGAGTAATTAAAAAAAAAAAAAAATCTGCAGTAGGGTAGACACTCCAGTGGGGGTGGAAAGAACATGCAGAGACCTGAGACAAGTCAAGGAATGGTCAAGGGCACGGCAGCTGGGTTTCAGTGTGTAAAAGTGAAAAATCTTGCACTTAGGGCACAGAAACCCAGAGGCAGAATATTGAATGGGAGAAAAACAAAACAAAACTGCACTCTGTGGTGGAAACTTGGAAAGAAACAAAACTTAAAGCTTCAAAATAGGCTTCTGCATATTTTATTAGTATAACAGGCAAAGTTCTCCAAATGGACTAATCACCGGGGAGGTCCGCTCCCTGATGAAGCCTTAACTGGTGAAGCGCTGGTGTAGTACCTCCCGAGTGACTAGCCCACTTGGAGAAACGTTTTGCCCATTATACTAATAAAATATGCAGCAGCCTTCTTTTGAAGCTCTAAGTTTTGCTTCTTTCCAAGTTTCCACCACGGAGTGCAATTTCATTTTGTTGTTTTTATTGTCAGTGTGGGGGTTAGTGGCCTCCTATCCTGTACCTCCACCCCCGTCTCTACTGGAGCACAGTTTACCTTGTTTGCAGTACAGAGTGGGAGAAGAGGTATTGATGGTCACCAAACAGGAAAGGAAACTGGGAGTAATATCTGATGACCTTAAGGTGGTGAGGTAGTGCGACAAGACAGTTGGTTGGGCCAGTGGGATACTGGATAGCATCGGGAGGGGTATCAATAGCAGAAGAAAGTAGGTGGTGTTGCCGCTGTATAGATCACTGGTGAGACCCCACCTGGAGTACTGTGTCCAGGTCTAGAGACTACATCTCAGGAAGGACATACACAAAGTAGAGGCTGTCCAGAGGAGGGCAACTAAAATGGTGCAGGGTCTGCATCAGAAACCCCACGAGGAGAGACTGAAGGACCTAAATATGTACACCCTGGAAGAGAGGAGGGAGGGGGATATGTTCTAGATGTATAAATACCTCACAGGGATAAATACCTCCCAGGGGTAAAGGTGTCTTCCGAAATAATAATAAAAAAAATAACGAAGTACAGGAGGGGAGTATTTTTCAGAAGAAAAGGTGCTCAGGAACAAGGGGACATGCAGTGAAGCTGGAAGGGGGTATATTCAAGAAAGATGTGTGGAAGTACTTCTTCACGTAAAGAGTGGTGGATACCTGAACAGACTTCCAACAGAAGTGGTGGCGATGAAATCAGTGGTGGGGTTCAAGCATGACTGGGATAGGTATAGGGCTACTACCTGTCCTGATTTTGGCAGGACAGTCGTGATTTGGACAGCTGTGTTCTGCCAAAAAACATGAAAAATGCTGCATGTCCTGATCTTATAGTAGAAAACAGTTGTATTACTTTCCTCAAAATGTTGCAGAAAACTAATACCTTAACTAAAATACCTTACAATGCTAAGAAACGATATGAACAACTAAAACACTGCAACACTTAGTCTTAATTTTGAATATTTAAAAGAAAATAAATCTGATGCATTGGTTGAGGTTACATATGGTCCTGCAAAAAAATCATGTTTCAGTAAAAATGTCCCCACTTTGGGCTTCTTAAAGGTGGTAATCCTAGATAGGCACAAGGGAATCTTAGTGGGAAGCCGGGGGGGGTAGAGATCAAGTAAGGTTTGCGGTGACAGTATAGGCAGAGGAGCAAAAGTGGGCAGACTGGGTGGGCCAAGTGGTCCTTATTTTCAGATTCCTATATTTCTGTGTTACAGTGGTGGTCTAAGAGGAGCATATGTTTAGATACCCAGGATGTACTGCCCCAATGAGAATAAGGAGTTAGAAAAGTGACTTTGAATTTGGACTTTGCAGATGGCACGGGGAAGAATTACAGAATAACAGTGATGCATGGTTACTTGGAAGTTATGTGCTCATGAGCTGGACATTGAATGGATCCAATTTTAGGCTTTACACCCCCCGTGTAGACCTTCTGTTATTGTTTGTGGTCTGTTGTGTTGCTGCTAACCCTCTCGTTTTGCGCCCCTGCACTGTTGTGAGAGTGTCCATGTGCCTGCGAAGTCATCCTAATTCTGGAAGGCCAAGTAAGTGCAAGTTATACACTTCCCTCCCTAGCGATTCCATCTGTTTACCCCTAAACATGAGGAGGGGCCTGCTGCTATGTTTTTGGATTAAAATAAGGTATTGTGTAGTAGTGCTGTCTGTTTACATGTTCCACTCAGTGTCAGTTTCTATGATAGTGATTGCAGTCTTAGTGCCGAGAGGAAGAATTCAGAAGTTGGCCAATCACAACATTTCATTTTTACATCTGTGATGACTAGAGAACTTGTGTTGGTAGTCTGAAAGATTTTGTCAAATCCGAGTACCTTCTTTAGCAGTGGAGGGCCAGGAGGCATTGATCAAAGGTGAGAACGCTGGCCTGTTTGGGAGATTCTTAGCAGCCCAGCAAGATTTTTTAAGTGGTGTGGACATTCATTGTACGGGCATCCTGAAAGGAGAATAAGTTCAGTAGTACACACAAGAACGGAGATAGGCTGCCTCCACGGCATCTGAACTCATACATTCAGATACTAAATAATCTTCAATAGGAAGTTGGGTCCCTGAGTCACAGAGGACAGATAATATTGCAAGGTATGCATTATCCAACATTCCATGCCTAAAGTGGTTTCAGCCAATCAGATGAACCTAGGGACAGGGAACTGACATCACAGTCTCACTCAACCAAAGCACTAGGGAGAGGGAGAGGGTATAAATACTTCAACCCAGTTATTTTCTGTCTCTTTCACTGTGGTCCCTGGGTGTCCAAGGAGGGAGCCAGACTGTGTGTCTGCAGAGAGCGAGGTTGAGATAACAAGGCTGGCGGACAGTGAGATAAGAAAACTCTGTAACTGCATCTCTGAGGGAAGGGTACCTGGATAAAAGGGGTGCACAGTAAAAGGTCTCTGAGTGTAGGATGTGTCCTACCCAGAGCAGAGACCCTCATCAAGGAGACTCTTGAGGGTAAGAAATGGTAGAAAAGGGCCACCAGAGCACTGAGGTCTGAGCTGTTGCTAAAGAGTAGACCTTGACAGCAGAGATGCTGGTCCAGATGGTCTCAGTGGCAAAAGCTTGTAAGAGAGAAAGAGGCTTACTGGGAACTGTGAAATGCTCTGACCGTCATACGTGTTGGAAGCAGTGAGGACGAGAAAGTGAGACTTATTTGCCCAGAGCACAGTTTGGATGTCCAGTAGCTAAGAAGGTAGTCACAAAATTAAGCAGTAATAACAGATATAGGTGCCTCAGAGATGACCTGTCAAGGGGGGATGAACTAGATGGGTTTGAGAAACAGTGGGCGAAGTTAAAAGGGGGCATAGTGTGTCAAGAAAGTGAGCAAAGGCAAGAAGAAAAAGAGACTGCTGTTATCGAAAGAGTGGCTGAAAAGGTAAAGGCTGAAACGGTACCATTTAGAAGGTATAAGGAGAGAGTAAGATAGGGAGGTGTATCAGAGGAAATAGAGAGAGAAGCAGGGAAAGCATTAAGGATTGTGAAGGCTCAGGTCAAAGAAAGAATAGTCCAAGCGGTAATGACAGGGGATGAGACATTTTTTAGGTATGTAAGTGAAAGGAAGACCAGTGAGGATTATAAGATTAAAAAGGAAGGGGGGCTGTTGTGCAGAGGGACAAGGAAAAGGCAGATTGTTCAGTTTTACGGGGCACAAAAATTAACATGAGCACCAGAGAGGGAAGTGGGTATTAACTCTTTTTTTGGAGGAAAGAGTCCCGAAGGTACTTGCCAATCTGAAAGTGGACAGAGCTATGGGACCAGACGGGGTGCATCAAAGGGTGTTAATGGAGCTCAGAGAAGTACTGGCTGCACCTTTGACAGTCCTGTTGAACAACTCACTGGAAATGAGTGGTTCAGGAGGACTGGAGGAGGGCAGATGTAGTCCCACTGCACAAAAGCGGTAGCAAGGAGGAAGTTGGCAATTATAGACCAGTCAGCGTGACATCGGAGGTGGAAAAGTTAATTAAATCACCGCTGAAGGAAAGGATAGTGGAATATCTTCAGTAGGGTAGGTTACAAGTGTAACCCCTAGATGGCGCTATCCCAGGGGCTACTACCCCTGCCTGATTTGCCACTAACAGGTTGAGGGGCCTGGATCCAATGGCGGGTGCCTCCACCCAGAGGTCAGGGTTTGCAATAGTTAAACTTACTTGGTCACAGCCCTCTGGGACACTGCAACCCCCCTTTCTTCCCACTAGTGGCCCACACAGTATATCAGAATTACCTTCACAGTATACACTTATCCCCAGGACTGGTTCAGGCACTGGGACCCCCTGTAAAATAAGATACAATGCAACAATCACAGTACAATACTTTAACATAGACAAATACCTCAGGCAGTATAACTTTGCTGAAACAAGCAGCTCTGATATATTTAGGGGGATATAACAAGGACAGTGGGAAATCAGGTTAATTAGCTAATCACTTTACTCATGTACCTATGGCTCTGTGCACAGGCCTATCCCTACCAGTTACTGTCCCTGGATACCCAAGCCCTAGTGGCTAGTCCAAACCATGGCAGCTGGTAGGGGCCCTTTCACACAGAGAAAAGAAAAATTAGTTAAACAGTCAGCAGTACAGTAATTCCATTTGGATTCAATGTGGCAATTCAACAGGGAGCGACTCTGAATTAGTACTCACGACCTCCAAACAAGATGAGGTCCTTCAACGTCAGCAGGGCTACTCTTGAGCTCCACGAGACTCCTCACACATTTATATAGCCAAACTGCAACAGGCAAAGTCCTTTAATGGCAGCAGGATTCACTTTCGAGCTACACAAGCCTCCTCACAATTTATATAGTAAACAGTAACAGGCAAAAGTCCTTTAATGGCAGCAGGATTCACTTGAGCTGCACAAGCCTCCTCACACATATATGGTAAAAGAAAGTACTATACCAGGCAGGCTGCTTCTCTATCCTGATCGCAATTACTGCACAATACCGGAGAACACACAGCAGATTCAGTTCCTGACAGACTGAGTGCAATTCAGCAATTTCTCCAGTCTTCTACAGGGTGAGCCTGGTTTCTACTCTTCAGATATCCTTTGATTCTCTTCTACAGGACGGATTCAGTCCTAACAAGCAGTTACACAAGCTGCAGACGGAACTCTGGGCCTTACACGTTTTCCGACTAAAACTGCACACGAAAAGCACAGGGCTCCTTCCTCTTCACTGCCAGAGCTCAACTGAAACTCCAGCAGACAAAACCGGGCACTTCCTTTGAGTTCCTCCCAGTTCTTGGCTGGATTGGCTGTCACTCACAATAGACTGCCCTGTTGGTCCAAAAGGCCAAGTCCAAACTACATCTCCCAGAGTCACTGCCCATACAATCCTCTTGTGGCTGGCTCAGATTACGAGTCCAAGTTCTGATTCGCCAAGGCACCATTTTAGAGCTACCTTATCCCACACTGATTGGTCCAGTTCAGCAGTTCAAAACTAGAATGGGAACTAGGCAAACACAGTTCTGACTGCAAAGAAAGCAGGTTAGACAAACTGTATTTTCATTATTACTCTAAATGATTTCTGGCAAACAGTTACATCTTTCAGATAGGTTCCTTTGCACTCTAGTGACTGCAAAATGGAGTGAATTGGCAGCAGTTCGAGTGGTACTCAAGCAGAAAACACACAGTCCCCATATAAACTAATTATGTCTGCAAGCAGACAGCTCTTAAAGAGACAGTACCAAAGGCTCTAAAACACTCACAGATAAATGGCTAGACAAAACACCATTCAGGCTTGGAGCATTCAAGCAAGCTCCTGGAAGTCTTTTGGGAACTCCGATTTGCAGGGGGGGTTACACCCTTCCTGGCCTGGGAAAGCTTGACGTCCGCGTCAAGCAAGCACCCCCATAAGTTTCAACTGCAACCATATACATTTGCATTAGGCTCACACATGTAATCATCAGTCAATATATCATTTTACCAAGAACACATTTCTGAAACATTGCAGTACGTCACTCTTTACACAGTATTACACACACATTGTACCATAACTCAAGTTATTACCTCTTGTACATGAAACCTGAAGAGGGGCCCTTCCCTATCAGTTACCTTGGGGCTGGACGGGCAAGGGCACCATAGAGGAGCAATACAAGTAACTTGGAGTTAGCACTGATGCTCAGTTTGGGCAATGAGCTCGGGACACATACACTCCTTTATGGACAACATTGAGAGGCAAGTCCACAGGCCTCCCAAGGGAATCATAACTGAGGTGCACCACAGGCTTTACAGCTCGACCAGTCTTTCTAGGGGAACTGTTACAGTCTCTGCACTCTGAGCCTCATTTTCAGCATTGTCCTCACTTGTCAGGGGAGTCTCCATGGGGGTAGAGAGGCTAGAACTTGGGGCACTTTCAGCTCCAGGAGTTACAGTTTCTGAGTCCACAATATTTGGCTTGCATGGAGAGCTTTCCGACACTGGCAGTGGACTGTCAGGGTACTCAAAATACTCTTCTTGTTCTGGTGTATCACCAGTCTGCCCCAATCCATGATTTTCCTCCCCTGAAGGCTCAAACAGTTCAACCATGCACAATGATTCCATTTCATCTGATCTGATGCTTTGCACTTCACTTTCTGGGAGCATTGGCTCCAGGGACGAAGCTGGGGGCTTAGACAGTCCAGAAGGCCCAGCTTCATCTCCAATATTGACTAGGGGATTGCCCGAAACAACTGACTCAGTTCGTAAGAAGGATAGTATTCAAAGTCACTCTCACTTTCTTCTGATATGGACTGACAGTCATGCTCAACTGGGACTTGTGGAGGGAACACTTTAACTCTGCTTCTGTAGGTGCAGACTTTCTTGATCTTTTCTTAGCAGCAGCTCTAGTCACTGGTCCAGAGGGGCATCTTCTGGGGCTCAGACTCAATCAAGATTTGTCCAATGGGCAGTAAATGATTTCTATGCATTGTTTTTACATCTTTGAATTATTCTCAGGCCTTACTTTGTACACTGGTAGATCATCTAGTTTGCCCACTACAATGTGAGGAGATGGTGCCATCTGTCAGCAATCTTGTGTTTGCCATGCAGTCCCAGATTTCTTAGCAATACCCGATCTCCCTCCTGGAGTTCCTGTGCTTTCACCTTTTTATCATACCTTTCTTTGTTGGCCAGATTTCTTTTGGCAGCCATGGTTTGAGCCAGTTGGTACGCATGAGTTAGCTGGGCCTTTAACTTTTGCACATACTGTAAATAGTTTTCAGCTTGAACCCCATCAGGAGAGACCCCAAAACACACATCTACCGGTAGTCGAGCTTCTCTTCCAAACATCAGGCGGTAGGGGGAGAACCCAGTGGCATCACTTTTGGTGCAGTTATAAGCATGTACCAGGGTGCTAATTTGCTGGCTCCATCTAGGCTTGTCCTTTGGGTGCAGGGTGCCTAGCATATCTAGCAAAGTGCGGTTGAAACGTTCAGGCTGTGGGTCCCCTTGGGGGTGGTAAGGAGTGGTTCTGGACTTTCACACTCCCCACCGAGAAAGCATCTCTTTGATCAGAGGACTCTCAAAATCTCTCCCTTGATCAGAATGGATTCTTTGTGGAGCCCCATAGTGAACAAAAAAGTTTTCTACAAGTACTTAGGTCACAGTGGATGCTTTCTGGTCTTTGGTAGGGAAGCTTGGGCATATCTCGTGAAATGGTCAGTGACCACCAGCACGTACTGATATTTCTTTGATCTGACTCCAAACTCAGAAAATCAGTACAGACCAGCTCCATATGGGTGCACTGGTGGTGATGTGTTAACAAGGGGCAGCCCTCTGAGGCAAAGCTTTCCTCTGTAACTAGCGACTCACAAGTTCGAATGTGTTGCTCCACATCAGCCCCCATCTTAGGCCAATAGAATCTGGATCTCACCAAGTCAAGTGTTCTGTCTATACCAAGGTGCCCCATGTGGTTGTGCAAGGACCTCAATACTGAGTCTCGAAAGGCAGTGGGCAGCACTAGTTGTTGTTTGTCTACTTGTCCCCTCTGTCTACTGTTTCTCTGTATAACAGTTTATTGATCAGTTTCAACTTAGGACCTTCTTTGTATAACAATGCAGTTCTCAAATCAGTGGAGCGTAATTTGGACACATCTTTTCCTGCACAGAGGGCTTCTAAAGCTGATTTGATCATGGGATCACGGGACTGAGCCTGCCGAATACTGTCATTGTCCAGCTGAGGCAGTGCACCAATGTCTATTGCAGAAAAGTGGCAATAAGCAGGAGGTATGCAATTCTCAGAGGGTCCCAAGCAATCCACCATGCAGTCCACTGCTTCTGTGGACATTTGTTCCTCCCTGTCAAACTTCCGGCAGAGTGCCCGAATGTCAGGTTCTGCCAATCTGACCCAATCATCCTGGGGAACAGGCCTCCGGGAGAGAGCATCAGCATCTATGTGGTTCAGACCTGCTCGTATTCGAGACATAGTCGTATGTAAATAATGCAGAAAGCCACCTATGGCCAGTGGCATCCAACTTAGCTGAGGTCTGCACATAGGTCAAAGGATTATTGTCAGTTTTACTAGTATTTTAGCCCATACAAGTACTCATGGAATTGGTCAACAATAGCCCACTTCAAAGCTAGGAACTCTAACTTATGTACAGGATAGTTCTTTTCGGATGGGTCAGGCTTCTACTGGCAAAGGCCACTGGTCTCAGGCCATTCTCGTGCTCTTGGTACAACACAGCCCCCAACCCTTGCAAGCTAGCATCAGTGTGCAGGACGTAAGGTTTTCTTGGATCGGCATAGGCCAGCACTGGAGCATGGGTAAGTTGATATATGATCTCATGAAAAGCAGTCTCACAATCAGGAGTCCAGCGGCCCCAAATACTTCACTCGGACGAAAATACACTCTTTCAGTCTTGAGGGACGCTGACTTTTGGTATTTTTTGTGGGTTGGAGGATACCCTTGAGTAAGGTTAAGTAAAGGGCGGATCACTCTTGAATAGTCCTTGATGAAACGCCGATAATAACCACAGAATCCCAGGAATCTTTGCAGTTCTTTTAGATTTTTGGGCTGTGGCCAGGTAGTCAAGGCCTCAACTTTACTTGGGTCGGTCTCTATTCCCTCGCTGGCTACTATGTGTCCCACATACTTTACTGATGTTTGAAAGAATTGATACTTATCAATGGACAGTTTAAGGCCAAAGTCCTCCAGTCGGTCCAATACCTTAAATAATCTGCTCTCATGTTCCTCCAGTGAGCTGCCAAACACAATAACATCATCTAGGTATACCAGGCACTCTAGTAAGTTCATGTCCCCCACTGCACGCTCCATCAATCGTTGAATAGTGGCTGGGGCACCTGAAATCCCTTGAGGCATCCTCATGAATTCATAGAAGCCAAGCGGACAGATAAAGGCTGTCTTCTCACAGTCCTCTGGGGCCATCGGGATCTGGTAGTACCCACTGCAGAGATCCAACACAGAGAACCACTTGCTCCCGTTTAGGCAGTCCAAAGCATCCTGAATGCGGGGCATTGTGTACTGATCAGGGATAGTCCGCTGGTTTAAGGTGCGATAATCCACGCACATCCTTACTGTCCCATTCTTCTTCCTCACTACCACAATGGGGGAAGCATAAGGGCTTCTGGATTCTTGTATTACACCTGCAGCTAACATCTCTTGCAGATGCCATCTCACATCATCTATGTCAGCAGGTGCCAGGCGTCGAGACCTCTCACGAAATGGTCTTTCGTCATGCAGCCGGATATTGTGCTCAGCTCCTTTGCATCCTACATCCCATTCCTTAAAGAAAACACCTGGTCTCTCTGGGCAAGCTTCTCACTGATCCACACTTTCCATTCAGCTGCAGCAGGTCGCGAAATCAAACAAATTGGGCGTTACTCTGTCATTCTTCCTCAAACTCTTGCTGCTGGGTAGCACTGCAGTGTCTGCACAATGCATTAGCCAGGATGCAATCTCTATTTACTCGAATGTCTCTTTCAGACACATTATGAACTTGGACCATTACCCTTCTGGCATAAGCATGGGCTCTAGCGGGCAAAATACTAGGCTTGACCAGCAGTCCTCTGGCAATTTTCCATTGCCTGTGCATCCAACATTAATATTTTATTCTTAACATCCTTTCTGATACGGACCTCTCCCTGTAAGGTACACTGGGCATTTGGCGCCAGGATCAGAGACTCAGGATCCTTCTTCCATACAATTCCGACCGGTTCCTCTGGTTCTATTTTTTCAGCATCTCTCTGTGCCTCATAGGCCTTCTTAATTAAAGCCGGAACTCTTAAAGCTCTACTATTCTTTGACCCCTGTTTTTCATAACACAACTGTGCCAGCCTTCCAAACATATGAGCATTTGTTCCAATCAACAAAGGGACACCATCATACAGTCCAGTGGGGGGACACACTAAGGCTAGGGTCTCTACTTGTTCGGCCACTCCAGCCACGGAGGTGGGGAAAGACAGCCAAATCGGATATACCGGAATAGGGTAGGCCTTCTCATCTAACCCCCATACATGCAGTCCTTCTAATGGTTGTAAGGGTACATCTGACAAATGCTTCTGATACCAATCCTGGAACATAATTGTCACTTGGGAGCCACTGTCTAATACAGCTCTTGTAGACACTCCATTCACCTTTACAGTAGTCTCCATGGAGGGACCCACTATTCTGGACCAGTCTGGAGAGGCGATATTGGGGGCCTGGGCAACTGACCTTGCCACAAAAGGACGTGAGTTAGCATTTTTGGTGCCCTCACTGGGATCATTTTGTGCACCTCTTAACCACTGATTTGTTCTCCGAAGCTCTCCTTGTAGCCTATATGCAACTTTGTCAGTGTCTTTTGGGGACCGGCATTCCCTTTTCATGTGCCCATCCTTCCCACAATTATAGCAAAACATACTTTCTGGAGTTTGAGCTGGCCGAGGTGCCACACTGGGAGCCAGGGCGGGGGTATTACTAACTGGAAACCTTGGTGCCATCTCTGTCTGCGGCGTGATAAGCATTTGGAGACATCTCGTCAGTTTCTCCACTTCCATGGTCAAGGAATCGAGTTTGGAGCCGTTATCAGCAGGAGATACATGGGTGGGTACCCCAACCCCCATAGCAGATGCAGTCGGATATAGGTCAGGGCCCGTACTTGCAGGCGTGGCCTTCATAAAGGGACTGTTTTTGAATTCCCGGATCTCTCTCAACAGTTCGCCCCATTGTGGCATATCTTTTTCCTTATCAGAGTACTCATTGACTGCCAACCTCTGCCCCTGAACTTCACTTGATGGGTCACCCTCAGTCACTCGGGTCGTAGCCGCAGCTATTAGTGCAGGTCCCTCCCGAGGTCGCCTTTTCTCAACTCCTCAAATTTCTCTCATTAACTCAACATAGGAGGTGGGGATTCCAGTCGATTTGCCAGGCGTAACTGAAGCAACAGCAGTTCTGAGAAGGGGCAGACTTAGGATCCTGTCCAGCCTGGTTGGTCCATTTCAATAGCTGGAAACTACCCTTTCTGAGGCATTCTTGCAACAATTTTCCAGCCGAGATACATACACAGACAACAACTCCCTTGGTACTGTTGTGCATTTCTTACTCTCCACCATAGGTCCTCATCAGAATCTGGGCTCCCATACACATTCTCCAAGGCCTCAAGATAGGCCTGTGCAGTCGCTTCAGGGTTACTGGCCCGTTTAGCACAGATGGTAGCCAGGGCAGGACCTCGGGGCTCTCACTAACCCTCTTTCGCTTTTCGGCTCGAGCATTGCCATTCTAGCACTTGGGGCAACATAGTCTATCCAGGTCTCCCAGTCATCCTCCCTTGAGGGGTGGGAGGTGCCGAGAAGATCCTCAACCTTCGTAAGAGTCGTGACTAATGGCAGGTGCAGAAATAGGAGTCTGCATTGGTTTAGCCACCATTACCGGTACTAGAGCGGGAGAGGGTGTTGGAGAGGAACACCCCAGGTGGCAAGAATAGTTTCTTCAAGTCCTCCACAGTTTTCCCTTCCCCCAGCAGCCATTTAGAAATTTCTCCTCAAAAGTTCAGATAATGGTCAAGGCTCATTCCCCGGTCTTTACTGTCCTTAGTTATCACTCTCCAAGCAGTGAGGGCTCCCTCTGGGGTAATGGTCTGTGGCACTTTGGAGCTATCTATGGGATCCTTAAACTCTACTAGGGCCAGGAAAGTGTGGGTGAGCAGATTAGCATGCCGACCCACCACCACAGGGTTTTGTAAACCTTCCACCTTGGAAAGTACTCCTGTACAGTGTCCGTATTGATACCCAGGGGATGTCCGGGATAAGCATAGCATTTTGAGGTCGATCTCTCCCAGTACACCACTCCACCAGCGGTGCACAGCCACTTCTGTCAGGGTACCCATTTATTTTTTTCTTAACAGTGGTTTGTAAATATGGCCACTAGAGGACACACAATCCCAGTGGTGAGCCTCCAAGATGTAACCCCTAGATGGCGCTATCCCAGGGGCTACTACCCCTGCCTGATTTGCCACTAACAGGTTGGGGGCCTGGATCAATGGCGGGTGCCTCCACCCAGAGGTCAGGGTTTGCAATAGTTAAACTTACTTGGTCACAGCCCTCTGGGACACTGCAACCCCTTTCTTCCCACTAGTGGCCCACACAGTATATCAAAATACCTTCACAGTATACACTTACCCCAGGACTGGTTCAGGCACTGGGACCCCCTGTAAAATAAGATACAGTGCAACAATCACAGTACAATACTTTAACATAGACAAATACCTCAGGCAGTATAACTTTGCTGAAACAAGCAGCTCTGATTTTTTGGGGATATAACAAGGACAGGGAAATCAGGTTAATTAGCTTATCACTTTACTCATCTACCTATGGCTCTGTGCACAGGCCTATCCCTACCATTTACTGTCCCTGGGTACCCAAGCCCTAGTGGCTAGTCCAAACCGTGGCAGCTGGTAGGGGCCCTTTCACACAGAGAAAAGAAAAATTAGTTAAACAGTCAGCAGTACAGTAATTCCATTTGGATTCAATGTGGCAATTCAAAAGGGAGCGACTCTGAATTAGTACTCACGACCTCCAAACAAGATAGGGTCCTTCAACGTCAGCAGGGCTACTCTTGAGCTCCACGAGACTCCTCACACATTTATATGGCAAACTGCAACAGGCAAAAGTCCTTTAATGGCAGCAGGATTCACTCAACTACACAAGCCTCCTCACAATTTATATGGTAAACAGTAACAGGCAAAGTCCTTTAATGGCAGCAGGATTCACTGAGCTGCACAAGCCTCCTCACACATTTATATGGTAAAAGAAGGTACTATACCAGGCAGGCTGCTTCTCTATCGATCGCAATTACTGCACAATACCGGGAGAACACACAGCAGATTCAGTTCCTGACAGACCGAGTGCAATTCAACAATTTCTCCAGTCTTCTACAGGGTGAGCCTGGTTTCTACTCTTCAGATATCCTTTGATTCTCTTCAGGACGGATTCAGTCCTAACAAGCAGTTACACAAGCTGCAGACCGAACTCTGGGCCTTACACACGCTTTCCCGACTAAAACTGCACAACCTAAAAGCACAGGGCTCCTTCCCTTTTACTGCCAGAGCTCAACTGAAACTCCGCAGACAAAACGGGCACTTCCTTTGAGTTCCTCCCAGTTCTTGGCTGGATTGGCTGTCACTCACAATAGACTGCCCTGTTGGTCCAAAAAGGCGCCGAAGTCCAAACTACATCTCCCAGAGTCACTGCCCATACAATCCTCTTGTAGCTGGCTCAGATTACGAGTCCAAATTCTGATTCATCCAAGTCACCATTTTAGAGCTACCTTATCCCACACTGATTGGTCCAGTTCAGCAGTTCAAAACTAGAATGGGGAACTAGGCAAACACAGTTCTGACTGCAAAGAAAGCAAGTTAGAGAAACTGTATTTTCATTATTACTCTAAATGATTTCTGGCAAACAGTTACATCTTTCAGATAGGTTCCCTTTGCACTCCTAGTGACTGCAAAAATGGAGTGAATTGGCAGCAGTTCGAGTGGTACTCAAGCAGAGAAACACACAGTCCCCCCCATATAAACTAATTATGTCTGCAAGCAGACAGCTCTTAAAGAGACAGTACCAGAGGCTCTAAAAACACTCACAGATAAAGGGCTTAAACGCAAAACACCATTCAGGCTTGGAGCATTCAAGCAAGCTCCTGGAAGTTTTTTGGGAACCCCCATTTGCAGGGGGGGTTACACAAGACCTGAGGCAGCATGGATTCATGGAGGGAAGGTCATGTCAAACGAATCTGATAGATTTCTTTGACTGGGTGAATAAGGAATTAGATTGGGATTGAGCAGTGGACATGATCTGCCTAGATTTCAATGAAGCTTATTTATTCTTTTAGTTGTTTTTTGTTGACCGTGTAGGTGCACTAGACAAGCATTACACATTTTCAGGCATGACCCGGGAGAGTTACAGACTTGAAAATCCAGAAAATACAAAGGACCACTTGATCAAAATATAGCATAATTAGATAAGGCCACAAATGTACAAGTGCAGTGATTAAGAAAGTACAGATGAAGTACATGAAGATCCGGCAAAGACACAGACATCAAACAGGGAAAGCAGCTGCGAGAGAGAGAGAGAGTGGAAAATACAACTAAGTAAGTGCCCTTGACAGAGTGGAGGAGGAAGAGACACGCTATTGAAGAGCACTGCTCCACTGAGACACTGTTCCACGTAATAGACTTATAAGCAAGCTTGGTAGCTTAGGAGTGGCTACAAAGGTTGTAAACTGGGTTAAGAAATTGGTTAGGGGATAGAGGACAGAGGCTGGTGGTAAATGGAGTTCACTCCGAGAAGAGGAGAGTAGTGTGACCAGTAGGGCACCTCAGGAATCGGTGTTGGGACCAGTCCTGTTTAATGTTTACATAAGTTACATGGCAGAGGAGCTGGAGGGGAACGTCTGCTTCTTCATGGATGATGCAAATATCTGCAGTAGAGTGCACACTCTGGGGGAGGGGTGGTGGTGGAAGAGATGAGCAGAGACCTGAGTAAACTCAAGAAGTGGTCAGGGGTATGGCAGCTGGATTTGAATGCAAAAAAGTGCAAAATAATGCACTTGGGGTACAGAAATCCAAGGGCAGAGTATAAAATAGGTGAAGTGTTATCGATGACCACCAAGCAGGAGAGAGACCTTGGGGCAATTATATTGGATGACCTAAAGGTGGCCAGGCAATGCTACAAGACAGTTGGGAGGGCTAGTGAGATCTGGAATGCATAGGGAGGGGTATCACGAGCAGAAAGAGGGAGGTGGTACTGCCTCTGGGTAAACAACACCTTGACATAAGGATTGAGGGACAGTGTCACAGGTGTCACAGAGGTGTTAGGGCTGGATCAGAGCCTGACTGTGAAGGGTGCTTCAGTTAAATGTGGCCCTTACCCCTGGTTCACAGTCCTAAATTACCTGTCTGAACATACCTTACTGTCACCCGAACAGCACAGATTTCGTAAAGGACTTACTGTCACCCGAACAGCACAGATTCGTAAAGGATATAGCACTGGTACGGCCCTTGCTAAAGTTACAGCTGATATAAGGATTGCCATGGACCAGGGTATGCTGACTGGGGCTATCTTCATGGACCTCTCAAATGCCTTTGATCTAGTGGATCACTTCCTACTCTGTACCAAGCTTCACTCCCTTGCTGTTGCTGGTCCAGCCCTAAACTGGTTTTAGAACTATCTCACTGGCAGACTACAGCTTGTTAAGTACAATAGAGCTCTATCGGAACCAGTTCCTATCATTATCAGTGTCCCTCAGGGATCTATTCTGGGCCCTATCCTATTTTCATCATTGACTTCTAATGGCCCCTGTCCATAGCACCACAACCCTATATGCCGATGACCTGGTCCTCCTAGCTAGCTCAGGTGATGTCCGTGCCATAAATCACAACCTACAAGCTGACTTCAATAAACTGCAACATTGGCTCCTGACAAATAAGCTCGTGCTGAACTTAAAGGGGACAGGAAATCTGTCCTAATTGGCAGCAGTTAGCAATGTTCCTAGTAAAAGAAATGATAAACTTGCCTCCAAATGAACCATATTTAATTGTACCTGAATACACACTGATGTGAAAAACTGTGTTTTCAATTGTTTTCTTTTTATGAACAACATTCCTAACAGTTCTTTTCCCGGAACCAGTAATTTGGAGTGCTTACTATGTCATGGTTTGAGTACAGAATGCTAAACATGAGCTACTGTCGTACCAGAACCATGCTTAGAGTTCTTTCCTCAAACTATGACATAGTTAAAACTCCAGCTCACTGGTTCTGTGAACAGCACTGCAGCAGAATGTTGCCCATAAAAACAAAACAGCGCAAAATACAGTTTTTCATATCACTTTTTATTCAGGTACAGTTACATATGGATCATTTAGGGTTAGGGATATCGTTTCTGAAAACTGGAACATTATAAACAGCTACCAATAAGGAATCATTTAGTGTCCTCTTTAAAGAAAACTCAACTCATGCTCTTCTGCTTCTCTACCAAACTCAAACAGTGTCCTGTCCCACTCAATGTCTTAAGTCTTCTTGGTATCCCAGTTGGCACTAAATGCTCCTTTAGATACCTGGGAGTTATTTTTTTGACCCACAGTTAGGCCTGTCTCTACACATTCAAAATGTCAGCAGGGCAACAGATATCAAGCTTGGACTTGCACCGGGCTCATGGGTCCCTTACTGCTGCTGCTGCATGGCTTGCCCTTGCTAAAGGTTTTCTTTACTCCTTCCCTTTATTCCTTTATTCCTTCCCTTTCTCAACTATTGGCTGACAATCTTTACCCTCGCCGCAAAAACTAGCCTTGCTAAATGGGATGTGGCCAATAATAATGTTTGCCGCTTTGCCCTTGCTGTCCCTCGACTTACCCATCACTATGATTTATGCAGTCAACTACACAGATTGTCCCCAGATAATTATCACTCATTTGTCTTGGGCTGCTTCACAGACAAAATCGTCTGCAATGCCACCCCACCCACCCTATGCAAACTCCTTTGGCTGGCTCTACCATCATACTGACTAAGGTCAGCTGACTTGCAAACCCTCCTTGTCTCAAAAACTCGTACACCGTCAGGTGATCATGTCTTTACTATTTGTGCCCCTAGATTCTGGAATACCCTGCCTGCATCCAACAGATGTACCCCCACCCATCCCATCTTTAGGAGCTCCCTCTTCTTGCACCTGAAGTCTGCATAAGCCTGTAACTGTTCTAAGGCTGCTTGATATCCTCTACCCCTGCTTGGACTCTGTTGTGCACCCTCCAGTTCCCTGGTTCCCCTACCCCTTTGAGCTCTAGTAAGGGGATTTATCTACCCTGCATGCCCTTCACTTCAGCACTTACCATCCTCAAAATGGGACAAATTGCACTTGTATTATTTCCACAAATGTAACTATTGTTTGCTTGTTCTTACCTTTGTTGTATATGCTTATCTATTCATCCTGTACCTGTTCATTTGTATCACCCTGCTCATTGCTTGTATTTCACATTGTTGTAATTCCCTTGCACTGTTCTGTAAACCTTTTGTAATCTCCCAGGTCGTACCTGAAAATAGGCATTCCTTGTATAGTGTGCTTACCCGGTAAACAAAAGCTAATGAATAAAAGACCAGAGTACTCCTGAAGTGGGTGGGGAGGTAAAGGTGAGAGGGAAATTGTGGTTGCTTCTGGGTTACCTGCACATATTTTGCTAGGAAATGACTGGGATGAGAAAGAGGAGCAAGACACAGTCTGTGCTGTGACTCGTAGTCAGGCTTGATGACTGGAACAGGTTGAGGAGAATGAGAAGACTTGAAGGGAGACTAGAGCTCAGCCTGTTCATAGCCTCAGGCCTGTACCAGACAGTGTGGCTGCTAGTCCTGAGAGGGTCACAACAGTCAGAGAAAACACCTCCCACTGCTGAGGCTCAGGGAGAGGCTGTGCCAGTGAGCTCTGCAGGTGGCAGCAGTTCACCGACACAAAGGTCAGTAGAGGGAGACCTCACTGATAAGGAGCAGCTGCAGCCAGCAGCAAGGAAGAGAAAGCTGGGAGGGGTTTCACAAGAAGAGTTGTACAAGGCTCAACTAGCAGTTCCATCAATAGCTCAATTATGCTGTTGGCAGTCAGCAGCAGTGATAATTCTGCAAGGGAGGAGCAGCAGAACATATTTTGGGAAAGAGGTATTTTACATAGAGATTGGGTCCCTAAGAACGCACCTGAGGAGTGGAATATGTGCAAGCAGACTGGTTCCTTGAGAATAGCGAGCAGCCCTCCTGGATTTAGCTTACTGAGTTCCTCTGTCTGGATACCAGGGGGTTAAATGGAGAAAGAAGCATTTGTTCCAGAACTTTTACTGGCTGACACCGTACAAAGATGTGACTGAGTGCTGTCTCCCAGAGTGTCAGCATGTGGGGAAGAAAGGGAATCGAGTAAAGGCTCCCCTGATTTCACTCCCTGTTATAGAGGAACCATTTTATTGAGTCACTGTGAACATTGTGGGCTCACTAGCTATGCCTAGCTCAAGGGGCAAGAAGTACATTCTTGTAGTACTGGATTATACCACTTGATATCCAGAAGCTGTAGCCATGTCCTCTACAGAGGCAGAGAAGATAGAAAATGAGCTGCTAGGGATTTTCTGCAGAGTTGGATTTCCCAGGGGTAGTTTGTCAGATCAGGGAACAAACTTTATGTCTGATCTGATGACTGAGTTGTGGGAAGCGGTGTGAGGTAGAGCCACTGCACACGACCCCACATAACCCACAAATGAATGGCTTAGTTGAGAGATTTAATGCAAGTTTAAAAAATATGCTTCATACATTCACAGAACAGCACAAAAGGTACTGGGAAAAATTCCTACCCTACTTGCTGTTCACATACTGGGAAGTCCCACAGGAGTCATTAGGCTTTTCACCTTTCAAGATCCTGTATGCTAGATGGGTCAGAGGACCCCTAGATTTAGTTAGAGAGGAGTGGGAAGGCTAGAGGGAGTCTGTTGTGGACTGTATCCTGAATTTCTCAAAGTCCCATCAAACCAAGGGGACCAAGGGCGAAGAGTAAGGAGGCAAAGATGGAGAGGAGCTGTGGAATCCAGGGCAGCCTCCACCACCTTGTTATAGGCCAGTAGCAGCTCCCCTGGATCTGAGCTTACAGTCAAACTACCTGATAGGTCCAGTACCACCTTAAGACCATCAGGGATCAAACTCTGTAAAGGGCGGTACCGGACCATCTCTGAAGGGGCAGATCTATTGGGGGAGCCACAAAACTGAACTCTATAGTGTGGTGATCAGACCACCTGATGGGTTCCAACACCATATCGGATACCTCCATCTCCAGTAGAAACACTAGTTTGAAACAAATGACCTTGCCTGTGGGTCTCAGAGGTAACCACCTGTGTAAAGCCCAATGAAATCATCAGTTGGAGGAAGTCTTGACCAAAATGCAAGAGTTCATTGTCGACCCAGGCACTGAAGTCTCCCAGCACCAAACATCTAGGGGCCTCCAACACCATGTCGACAATGAAGTCCACAACTTCCTACAGGAAATCCTTCTTGCCCCGAGGTGGACGGTAGATGAGAAGTATCCTGCAACACATACCTGCGCCCACGATACACTTGAAGGATCTAGTGACCCCAACTGGCACATCTACCAAGGCCCAGTTCTGTCTTAAAACAAATGGCTACACCCCCACCCCTGTGAACCAACCTTGGGCGATGTATCACCGAGTACCCAGCCAGAACTACTGACTCCAATATGGGACCAGCATTCTCATCCAGCCAGGTCTCAGTGATGCACGCCAGGTCTGATGTTCCAACAAGATCAGCAATTACTGCTGTCTTGTTTTTAATCGACCTGGTGTTACATAACAATGCCCAAGTAGGTTGGGCCGTCGAGGTCAGCTGTGCTATTTGCCCACAAAAGGTGGAGCCCTTGGGTATGGGAACCAGGCAGGGAGGACCCCTCTTCTGGGCCCATTTCACCCCATGGTGTCTCCTTGACCTCACAACCCCAGTCCGTCCACTCCACTCCCCCCACCACCAAACCTGGACCCCCCACCCCTCCTATGCCTCCTCGCTATTCCCAAGGCATGGCAATGCCTATAGACTTCCGCTGGTAATGGGGGACAACTGAAAGGGCGGAGGGCCCTGAGTTCTGTGGCAGAGTAGTACCTGACTGCTGAAGCCTTCTGCCAACACGTAATATTGCCTCTTATACCAACAGCCACAGATTTAAAGGGAAACTGTCTATGGGATTTCTTAATGTCTGAAAGCCCATAGAAAGCTAATTTGAGTGAGCCATTGTATTTTTATGTGACTATTTGCAGTCCAGAGTTATTCATATGTAAATCAGCTTGTAATTAAGGGCTGGGGGCAGCCATCTGTTTAGGCTCCTGACAGGAAATGATGTCACCGAGGGACTTGGCTCTCCTTTGACTGTAGGTTAAATAAGAAATCGTATTTTTTATTAAGTGTGTTTTAAAGTGTTATTACAGCAGTTTCTACATTTATAATAATTGCTTTGTATGTGCATTGGAACTAGTGAGTTATCACCTTTACATTTCAAACTGTTAGTAAAAAAAAATAATCCATCTTCAGGATTGCTTTAACCTCTAGGCTATACTGCCAGCTGATCATCAAAAACTACACATCTCAAGGCTGGCTCTGTTTTGCCAACAGGTATTGGGGCCCCATATCAGGATATTTAACCCTGGCTGTGTTCATGTCAGTACACATTTCTGGGGCTGCCATAGGACCAACTTCTGTCTTTTTCCATTCTCTCTCTTACAGCCTTTTCTCTTACAATTTTGGGTGTGAACTCAGGTCTTCAAGATGCAAATGTGGCTCCGTACTTACTGGCCTGGCATCATGGGGCCAGCCTTGAAATGTGTAATTTTTGATTATTAGCTGGCAGGACAGCCTTGAGAGCTGTGAACAAGTTTAATTCATCCAGCAGAATGGGTTTTGATTCCAAAGTGCTCTACCTCTCAGGTTGCCTTACAAACAGAACTACAGAACTCTTTCATTAAACTCGAGGACTGATTCAGTAGGCAAAAGCTGCTACTAAATTACAAGAAAACCAAGGCCATGCTACAGTCCAGCCCCTACAACAAACGCAGGCATGCTCCCCTCGTAATCACCAATAAGGCTGGTGAGCAGATTGAGCAGGTGCACTTGTTCAAGTACCTTGGAGTTACCATTTATGACTCTCTCACTTATATGAACCACGTAGAATCCCTTGTCAGAGTGGTAAACACAAAGATCGGGGTCCTTTATAGGCATAAGAAATCCCTCACCCGGAAGCACTCCGAATCTCAGTCTCCAGCTCCATACTCTCCACGATAGATTACGGGCTGGTGGTCTGTGGAGCTGCTACTGATACAGTGCTCAAAAGGGTCCAAATTGCACTCAGTAAGGCATGCCGCTTCACCCTGTGTGCAGATCACTACACTCATACTTGCACCCTGTGAGGCGTACAAACTGGCTTAACCTAAAAGACAGGATCAAATACCAAACTTGCCTCCTGGGAAAGAAAGCACTCCTCGGAAAAAACCCACCCTGTATAGGAAACCTGCTCGAGGCTTCTCTCTCATTACACATCACCAGAGGGAGGAAGAATGGAGCACTGTCCATACCATTCCGCCGAATCTCACTAGGGCAGTGTGCTTTCTCCTGTTGGGCCCCCCTCTGGATAAATGAACTCCTGATGAAATTACAAACAAACAGCAGCCTGTCTCAGTTCAAAGCAGGCCTCAAACAGCACCTAATGTTTAGCTCAAAATGCACCTGCTTCTCAGGCCCCACTTGATAGACAGGCCTACCCCCAAGGTAGCACCCAGCAGGGCTACCTAGAACCCTGCCTCCATTTCAGCCTAGCCAAGGGCTTAAGTAGCTATCAGTCCTCTTTAAACGCTCTTGGTACTGCCCCTCCCTAACCCCCACACACACACCCTACTCAACAAAGCCCTCTGGAGCTGCTCCCCCATCACAGCCCCTCCCGTTTCATTATCCCCCCCACCTCTCACTCTCTGCGGTAGGTTCAAACCCAGTCTCCCTTGTTTCACTGTCACCCAGCCTCTCGCCATCTGGGATAGCGTTAAACCCTATGCAGTTACTCTGCCATAGTCTATCAACGGATTTGGAGGTTTCCAGGGGTGTGCTACCTAGCACAACCAATTAGAAATAGCTTAGTATTTTATTACAACTGCTCTGTTTTTTCTCCTATTTGTCTAATTCTCATGTAATCGCTCTTTAATGCCTAATGATCAGGCCTCTGTAACCACTGAATATGTGTATTGTCTTATTGTCCACCCAGACGTGGAACCTTTATAAAAGACCTCATGCTCAAAAGTCTTTCTGAAATACTAAATAAATAAATAAATAAATAAAACTTGTATATTGTGTGACCAGAGCAAGTCACTTAACCTCCCTGTGCTCCCAAAACACACCTGGGAACAAGCTGTAGCTCAGTATGCCTTTTCTGGACAAAGACAGTAAAAACAACCTGATCATGTCTTATGATTCTGAAAATATTATGCTCTTTCGATCCAGATTTGACTTGAAAAGAAAAATTAGGACACAATTACTTGTTTATTAATTGCATAAACACATAGATGGACAACATTGTTAAAACACGCATAACATGAAATGCATTATTAAAAGAGTATTTTACTGCTTTTGATTAAGTTAAAAGTATAACAATTTCTTACTAAAATACTTTGGATTTAATGGGGTTTTCTACCATAACAATGTCAGAATTCTGCTGGATTATTTTTATTAACAGTATGAAATGTAAAGGTGATACTCACTTGTTTCAATGCACATACAAAACAACTGTTATAAATGTAGACACTGTTGAAATTCCAACACTTTCTACATTTATAATAATTGTTTTATATGTGCATTGAAACTAGTGAGTTCTATCACCTTTACATTTCAAACTGTTAGTAAAAGTAATCCAGTAGAATTCTGGCGTTGTTATGGTAGAAAACCCCATTCAATCTGAAGTATTTCAGTAAGAAACTATTATACTTTAAACTTCATCAAAAGAAGTAAAATACTCGTTAATTAATGGTGATCATTCTTTATGTACGGATAACGGCACTTTTATCTACATACAGATAACGCTACTTTTATCTCGTTACAACCTACCGGTTGATATTTTTGGTTACAACCGGGAGGTTGTAATCAGCACCTGTCAATCAGACACAGCCACAGAAAGCTAATATATATATTTTTTTTTATTCTTTGGTAACCGGGTAAGGCCCACTAGGCACAGATGTCTGTTTTCAGGGCCGACTCGGGAGCACTGGGGAGGTTAAGTGACTTGCTTAGAGTCGCACAGTACGCAAGTGGAGGTTGTGGGAATCAAACCCAGGTCTGTCTGCTGGATGTACCAAGCTCTTTCACAGGCCATTACTGTAACTTCTAGGCTATACTTCCAGCCCCAAACCGGCGCGTAGCTTCTCTGTGGGCGGGCTGAACATTTTGCCTAACATGGTGGCTCCATTAACGAACACCTTTACTGGCACTCAAGCTTTGCCTAACACTGTTAAGGCAAGTAAGATTTAAAATATATTTGAATATCTATCTTTTTGATCCTGTGTTGAAAATTAAAAAAAATCAATCTGGTTGATCCTGCCACTCATACCCTTCGTGCGTGTCTTACACTCCGCAGCTATGCTGATGGCCCATGACTTTCCAGAATGCCATTTCCATTGTAATGTAAAAAAAGAAAGAAAAAAAAAGAACACAAAAGAAAAGAGCAAAAAAGGGAGAACCAGTCAGTGTGAGTGTGTGTGTGTATGTATGTGTGTATATATATATATATATATATATATATATATATATATGTATATGTATATATATGTATATATATATATGTTTGTGTGTGTGTGTGTCTCTATCTCTGACAGAAGTGCTGCACTAACTGAACTGTGCTGAAAGGGAAAAAAAATTATCACCATTGATTAAATAAAATTGTGTGTGTGTGTGTGTTTGTGTGTGTGTGTGTGTGTGTGTGTGTGTGTGTGTGTAAAAAAACAGAATTTTTACATGCACCCTCGGTGTGGGATGCTTTTGTGTAGCATCCCACACCTCAGATATGTATGTGTGTATAATTCTGATTAGACACACCCACCCATATATTATTCTAATGCATTAACAATGTTGTCCATCTATGTGTTTTTGCAATTAATAAGTAATTATGTCCTTTTTTTTCTTTTCAAGTCAAATCTGGATAGAAAGAGCTTAATATTTTCAGAATTAGAACACATGACCATATTGTTTTTACTGTCTTTGTTCAGGAAAGGCACACTGAGCTACAGCTTGTTCCCGGGTGTGTTTTGGGGGCACAGGGAGGTTAAGTGACTTGCTCTGGTCATACAGTATACAAGTAGAGCATGTTGGAATCAAAACCCATTCTGCTGGATGAAGTTGAACGAAACTTGTTCACAGCTCTCAAGGCTATACTGCCAGCTAATAACAAAAAACTACACATTTCATTCGGGAACGAGCCCGGGACACTGCAGGGGGAGGGAGGAGCTGGACCGAGTCACCGATTGTCAACTGTCCTCTCCTGGGGTGTGGTGGTAACCGTGCCAATTAGTGGGTGGTGTTGGGAGGGGAGGGCGTTGTTAGGTGAGTGGCGGAAGCCATGTCTCACCATGGCTTACCGCTTGGACGTTGGTCCTGCTTGCTGGCACTCTTGGGGGCGGGGAGGGATGGGACAGGTTAGCTCACAAAGGAAAAAATACTGCCCCAGAGCCATGCACAGTGATCTTCGATCGTAGGAGCCCCGGATGGCTGCATCGGCTGCCAACAAGCCCTAGCCGGAGTGGGCTTAAATAGATAAAATAAAAAAATGCACATTTCAAGGATGGCCCCATGATGCCAGGCCAGTAGGTACGGAGCCACATTTGCATCTTGAAGACCTGAGTTCACACTCAAAATTGTAAGAGAAAAGGCTGGGGGCGCCAGAGAGCCAGCTTCTGGTAAGGATGCTTTTTTCAGAGCTCCACCACAGCAAGACCTTAATTTAAAATAAAAAAAAAATTCCTGCATAGTAAACTTGCTAAAGGTTCTATCATTACATTCCTGAAGGACCACGGATTAAGAGGATACCAAACAGAGTCATGGGTCATCAGAGGAACCAGCAATCAGGACCTACTAAGCCTAATGTCTCCCAGCCGGTTACAGAATCAGGAAATGAGGGCCTACCCGGGAGCTCCCAACCTGCAGCTACATCCACTCCCCCGTGGCAGGCAATTTTGGAGTCCGTTAGAGCAATGGACTCCAAGATCGAAAAAACCCTCTCGAAGCTGGAACTTCATGATGCAGCATTGTTCGAACTGAGAGTTTCAGCCGCGGAGACCGAGAAAAGATCAATCACGTCTCAAGCAGCGCTGAAGGCCCTTAGTAAAGAAAATGGGGCCATGAGAGGTAGGCTGGAAAATTTGGAAAACAAACTAAGGGCAGGGAATCTCTGTCTTGTAGGTATACTGGAGGGAGTAAAGGGCACAAATTTGTTGGCTTATTTAAAAGAATGGCTGGCTGCCTCACTGGTTGTACCGGATGACTTTGAATGGGGGCAATTGCGGAGGGCCTACAGAGTGAGCCCATGTGTCCAACCTGCCACACTGGAGACGTCGAGAACTGTTCTTCTTCAAACAAATGGGCAAGAAACCAGGGACCTGCTTCTTTCAGCTGCCCGAGCCACCTATCCACTATCGATTCAGGCCAAAGATGTGAAAATCTTCCCGGACCTTTCGTTTCAGACCAGGTCACGTCGCAAACAATTCAACGGTCACTGCATTGATGGCTTTGTTCCCTGGGCATAGTTCATTAGTTTTTACTCCCGGCCCGGCTGTGAATCACCTATGGGGGAAAGGTCTCACAGTTCGCTGACCCGCAGGATGCGGGTAAATGGTTGGAGAGAACAGAAGCCAAATTCGCGGCTCGAAGGAGACCTTGACTGGAAGACACCGACTCAGAAGCCGAGGAAGGCTGAAGTGACAATCTCTTATCCACAAGTCATAATTTAAAATTCCCACACAGAGCTGCTTTTATTTTTACAAATTTAATAATTGTTAACTTGAATTAATATTCCCCTTTGAGCTTTATTCATTTGCAGCTGGCAGCTTTAACTCTGGGATATAAGGACAATTTAGTTTACAGAACCTGGGGGCTTAAAATAACTTACAGTTTAAGGTTCAAATATCGTTTGGTCCTGTATTGTTAAATTTAATACTGATCAGCTCATTAAGTTTGTCCTGGGGTAGATATATAAATTTGATGGTAAACAAAACCTGTGGGTAATATTGGTGGGAATGTTTGGGAATGGAATCTGCTGTGATTGGATGGAGAAATGTTAAAAGCATAATTTTTCCTATGTACCTGATATTATTGCAGAGTATATAGCACTCAGTTGAGTGTAGTTGACAGTTTACTTGAATTTCTCCCTTACAGGTTATTACTGTAGCCTTTGAAGCAGCTGGCAATATTTGGACTATTATAGGACTTTAACATTATTGGGATCTCCCCACATTCTGTTGTTCCAGATTGCAGATCATTGAGTGTAATTTCTTGTCTCCCTGATATGGGAGTGGGCCTAATGCCTGTATTGTATTTAAAGTATCTGCATGAGAATTGTATAACCTGTGTTGTTGTTATTTGAAAATGATAATAGACAGAAAGTACAAAAAAAAAATTGTAAGAGAAAAGGCTGTTAGAGAGGGAATGGAAAAAAACAGAAGTTGGTGCTGTGGCAGTCCGAGAAATCTGTACTGACATGAAAACTGCCAGGGTTAGAGATCCTCATATGGGGCCCAAATACCTGTTGGCAAAACAGAGCCAGCCATGAGATGTGTAGTTTTTTTTTTTTTTTAACATGTCACACTTTTTTCCCCCGAGCAGTCACTGACCTGCCTATACTCCAGCCACCGCTCCAGCTCCACTTCCGATCCTGAAGTCTGCACTCCCAGCTGGCATATGCAGCACTGCCTTTGAGAGGGGCACCCCCTATTGCCCCTGCACCAGAGGAGGAACCATTATCGGCACGCGCCATCCAGGCATCTTCGGCCGGTGGAGTGCGGCTATCAAGCTGCCTCGGCCCATACTGCTACCATTTTCCATTTTTCTGGCCCCAGGGGTGTGAGCGTGCAATGATGTCCGGGCACGTACGCACCGACGTCTGCCGCACCCGCATATGTCTGTGCCTGCTCTAGCAGTGCCCCCGATCGTCACGATGGGGCCGCTGCAGAGTGATGGCTCCCTGGATCCCTCCCCAGGGATAGGAGAGCAGTCTATCGGACGCTCAATCCTATTCTCCCCCTTCCGACCCCTGGCAGCCCGGGCTCGAGTCCAAACCCGGATCGCCAGGGTGGCGCAAGGTGTGGTGTCCAGCGCCTCAACCCTCAGCGCCACTGGGCCGGCCCAGAGAGAGATGTGTAGTTTTTGATGATCAGCTGGCAGTATAGCCTAGAGGTTAAAGCAATCCTGAAGATGGATTATTTTTACTAAAAGTTTGAAATGTAAAGTGATAACTCACTAGTTCCAATGCACATACAAAGCAATTATTATAAATGTAGAAAGAGTTGTAATAACACCTTAAAACACACTTAATAAAACAGATGATTTCCTATTTAACCTACAGTCAAAGGAGAGCCAAGACCCTCGGTGACATCATTTCCTGTCAGGAGCCTAAACAGACGGCTGCCCCCAGCCCTTAATTACAGGCTGATTTTACATATGAATAACTCTGTACTGCAAATACTCACAGATAAACACAATGGCTCACTCAAATTAGCTTTCTATGGGCTTTCAGACATTAAGAAATCCTGTTGATGACAGTTCCCCTTTAAAAATGGTACACTCACTCACTCACCTACACACTCCCTCTCACATAACTTAAACACCTCCCAAAATAACCCAACCCTCCAAACAGTAAAATAAAATCAAAAGAACATTATTTGACTACAGTTTACTGATTCAGTAGTATTCACAGTGAGTCCTATATCCACAGTCAAAGGAAGCACACCAAGGCTCCAGAGAATGTTCGTGTACTGGGGGGGGGGAGCTCTCACCACCTCCCTCACTATTAAAATTTGTCCATTTAATGCAGCCTTCTCACAGCTGCATTTTATTGTCTGAAAGTGCAAAATAAATTACAACATAACATGGCCCTCTCACTGCCTCCCAAAGAATAAATGTGAGTTTGCACAGTACTATTAAAGACTTCTGGTCAGTGTCTCAAGAAGTCAAGTCCACGTATGGGAAACCGACACTACCACAGCAGCTCTCAATCCATTTCCATCTTAGACAAAACACATTTCCTCGAGAAAATTGGATCCAGGGCAGATTAACACAGTCCTCTGAATCAGTCAGTCCCACCCCAAAGCAGAGCCCCAGCCCGTGTCCCCCCCCACTCCGCTGTCTGTCCAACTTCACTCAGATGGCCCTCAGCAACCCCAGGGCCAGTCAGAAAGTGCCCCCCTCTAGACAGCCCCTCCGACCCCCCAAGAGGAAAAATACAGGCCAGGGACCTACCTTGAGGTGGGCCGACTAGGCTTACCTCAGTCAGCTATGGATGCGGGGCAAATCCTTCTCAAAGGAACAGTCACCTCTAGTGCAACACAGCCTGGCAGATCATGCCATACTCTTTAGTAACACTAGGTACTGTATTAACTTTATATAATAACTGGGGAGCGTTTTCTCCCATAGGGAAACTAAGCTGTTTAATTCTGTTGTACCCTGTAACTTACCTGTACCATATGTAACCCTGTCATCTGTATTGTATTGTCTATGTAACTGACATGGAACCTATAAATTGGCATCTGCTCACTGGTGTAATCCAAGACCCCAGTTCTAATCCACGTGTTATAACGGCGAAAACGCACCGGGTTTCCCTCGCTCCACGCATGCGCAAGCCTCTTGTGTTCCTTTTCTCAGTGCTCGCTACCTCGCTGCCAGCAACACTCGGTGGTAAGTAAATAAATAAAAACAACATCTCAGTCTCAACTGTAAAGTTCACCAACCCTCATTCCTTAGACTTGTGCTCCCTGAGTAAACCCTTTTTTTAAAAGAAAAAAAAAAAAAAAAAAAAGTTTTCTGCAGCCGTGGGAGTTGGATGGCGCTTCATGCCAACAACAGACCGGGGCTGAACACCAGTGTATTTGTATTTTATATAATTGCTATTGCAAGAAAATGCTCACCAGCAGTTATATAAAATAAAGGATGGGGTTGTGTGTAAAACTCGATTTTCACACACCTCCAGTGCAGGATGCTTTTTATGGGGTTTATGTAGCATCCCACACCTTGGGCATGTGTAAAATCCCATTACACACACCACCCCATCCTTTGTTCTCTATTTAACTTAACATTATTAAATGTTGTACAGTGCACAAGTGTATTGCCATGTTGAAATTAACCCTAACTGCGGACTCTCTGGAAAACTTAAGTGGCAAACGCTCTAACTTTCAGTCTTGCTACAGATTTTGTTTTGTTTTTTACTTTTTATTTCCAACATTTTTATAACAGGAAAAATATATTTTATGCAATCAAATGTAACTATAACACTAAATAAATAAAGGTACAGTAGATAAAATAAAATCCAGACACTCATTTCATTATCAGTCTTTTGATGTCATTTATCCCTATTTCATGTAATTATTTAATTTATTCCTTTAACAGTTGATCTTTTATTTCACCTCATTACTATGGAACAAAATTTGGTCTGTGTGTGGTAGCATATATTACCCACTTCCTCCATATCAGCTCAAATTGCTCTGCCTTTTGTTAACTATGGCAGAGAAATGTTCCAGTTTGTATACGCTAATCATTAACTCATGCCACTGGTTTAATGTTATAAGAGACTGTGATAACCAGTTTTTGGTTATAACTTTCTTTGCTTTTAAGATACATATAAACAGCCGGCTCAACGCCACCCCTCGTGCCACGCCGGTGACCCGATTCGGGAACGGACTCGGAATGCTGGGGGCTGGCAGGAGAGGACTGAGCATCCGCAGGACTGCTCTTCTCTCCTAGGGTGGGCAGCAGGGTAGCATCGCTCTGCAGCAGCCCCCCGGTGGAGACTGGGAGCACTGCATGAGTGACGCATTCAGGAAACCACCAGAAAAACGGAAGTGGCACCACAACCAGCCGGATGACAGCTGCCGGTCCTCCAACACCATTGAAGCCCCCAGGGAGCCTTGTCCACCTCAGCAGCACCCCGGGACCAAGTAGTTGTGCTGGCCCCTCCCACCGGCGCCTTCCTCTTCGAAAGAGAGGGACCCATCCAGCGAAGGGTTATGGTGGATTATCCTGGGGACGGCTGCCATATGAGGTAGGGGGGTCGGGGACCTTGGTCGCTTGAAGGAGTGGCTGGTCATGGAGCATGTAGGGGTAACAAAAAAATATATACATATAAACAAATAATTTCCTTGTGGTGGTATCTCGATATTCTCTGGGGAAGAAGGTGAAAAGGAAGATGTGTGGTGTTATCTTTGGGAATGATGGGAACATTTCCTCCAACACCCCCGACAGCTCTTCTAGGAAGGGCTATATTTGTCTGCAGTGCCAAAAAATATGACCATGTGTGGCCATGAGACTGCCACAACCCCTCCAGCATGCTGCACTTCCTGACCTGGAGTACTTCGCCTGAATAGCAGGTGTCCTGAAATATCTGTGTGACCTTCCAGGAAAACTCTTTCCATGTCGGCGATGCTGTGCCAGATTGTGAGCGCCTCAGGTGCCCCTCCCAGGTTTTCTCCTCAATGGTTATACCTCAATCTCATTCCCAAACCCTTTTAGGCTTCTGAAGCATATCTTCTCTCAAATAAATTAGTGCTTGGTATCGGTATGAGATTGTGTGGGAGAGGGGAGCTCTGCCCTCCATTGCCAACTGGAAACGTTCCAGGATCTGAGGTGTTGGGTGAGTCTCCCCCCCCCCCCCATCTCTCTTGCTAAAGATTTAAAGTACTAATTGTTAAAACTACATGCAGCAACTAGCAAAAAGAAGGACTCTCGAGGGCCTCTAACATATAAACGTACGAAACTGCCAGCAGAAAAAAGCCCACAGGTCTCTCAAGTCTGCCCAATTGTGCAACTCTTAGTTTCATATTATTACAGCTGTCCCAGCCTCACACAAACCCCTCCCTTCCTCCCCTTTCTTGGTCTTTCCCCCCTTTGTGTTCTTGTCTGTACTAATCCTGCCCTTGACTCTATCCCAACCCTGCTTAAAGCTATCCACTGTCCTCAGTTCGATCAACTCCTCTGGCAGTGCATTCCATCTTGCTACCACTCTTTCTATAAAATAGTGCCTCCTCATCTCCCTCCTGAACCTTCCCTCTTCCAACTTCTGACTGTGCTGCCTAGTGACCCTTGCTCCCTTTAAGCAGAACACTCCTCCCTCTCTGACTTTTTTTATGCCTTTCAAGTACTTTAAAGGCCTCTGTCATGTCCATTTTCCCTTCACTCTTCCAGCGAATACATGTTGAGCTCCCTCAATCTTTCTTCATATGGCAACTCCCATGGTCCCATGATCATTTTCATATCCCTGCGCTGCACCCCCTCTAGTAGTCTCATATCCTTTTTGAGGTATGGGCACCAGTACTGCACACAGTACTCCAAATGTGGCCTCACCAGTGATCTATACAAGGGCAGGATGACCTCCTCCTTTCTAGAGGTGATCTCTCTAGCAATGCACCCCAGCATCCTATTTTCCCTTGCTGCCACCCTCCTACACTGTGCTGATACCTTCACGTCCCCTGTGACTATTACCCCAAGGTCCCTTTCCTCCTCTGAAGCTGTTACCTGCACTCCCCCCAGCCAGTAGCTGGTCCCAGGATTTCTTGCTGCGAGGTGCATGACCTTGCACTTCTTAATGTTAAACCCCAGCTGCCACTCCCTAGACCAGTGTTTGAGTTTAGCTGGATCCTTCCTGAGTGCCTGCCTCCCTTCCTCATTGTTCACTTTTGCACAAATCTTAGTGTAATCTGCGACCAGGCTGATCTTACTCTTGACCCCCTCTGCAATGTCTCCAGTGAAGACACTGAACAAAACAGGGCCCGGCACTGAACCCTGCAATACCCCACTTGTTACTGGCCTTGGCTTGGACGTCTCCCCCCTTACAACTACCCTCTGTTGTCTGCCTTGCAACTAGCTCTCACCCCACCCCACCAGTTTCTCCCCCACTCCTATGTCCCTTAGCTTGCTCATTAACATGCTAGTTTGCACTCTGACCAACACAATTAATCAGTTGCTATGGTCCCCATTAAAAGGTTATGAATAACACAGGAACTAGTGGGGTAAAAATCATTTCCAGCTGAGACATCCCAGGTCATCCCTGTTAAGTGGTGTGTACTGTGTAATTATACATTTGGGCACGTGTAAAGTCTGTTTAGTTACTCCAGTGTATTGTTTGTGTTTTTGTTTTGAAATAATCATATTTTTTTTTTTTTCCTTATCTGGGGCCCCCTATTAATGCAGCTTTTTCCCCACCCAGTATTGATGTTCTTAATTACTTAGCAGTTCCAGAACCCAATGACATTGGTTGAGCTGAAGATTACACTGAAGCGGAGCACAGTGACATAAGCTGAACTGATGTCACTGTTTCACTTCATTGTGGTCTTCAGCTCAACTGATGTCATTGCGTTTTGGAACTGCTACATGTAGAGGATTGTGTATGAGCAGGCATACACAACATAGAGGATAATGTATGGTCTTTGGTTAATAACCACACTGTAAACACTTTGAGAGGTTGCCATGACATCATTGTAAACCTTGAGAGCGTAGCTTGAGAGGTTTTCAGATGTCACGGCAAACTCGAGAAGTGTTTTCAGCGCGGTTATTAATCAAAGACCATACATTATATTTTATAATGTATGGGCTATCAAGATTGTTTAATCATGGATTGAATTACTTTTCTGAGTAATTCTTACCTTAAGCAGTCGTAAATCATGCAGGAAGATTTGTCAATGATGTTTATTGTGTGTTCTTCCCAGCAAAATTCATTGGTACAGCCTGGCGCAAATCAGTTAATTTAATACCAACATT
The DNA here is from genome assembly GCA_016271365.2 of Neoceratodus forsteri. Taxonomy (NCBI): domain Eukaryota; kingdom Metazoa; phylum Chordata; order Ceratodontiformes; family Ceratodontidae; genus Neoceratodus; species Neoceratodus forsteri. Next base: position 1,408,778,006 of record CM028131.1, on the reverse strand, counting down.
TTAAACATTTTTCTCAGAGCGGAACGTTGAATGTTGTGAGCATTCCGTTTTGTTATACCATTGATATGACAGACTCAAGAAGGGTTAACAACAGAGTGATGTCATATCAATGGCATAACAAGGCTGTAATCTGCTTGATTTCAGTTAGTAATAAGGGCCCCCATACATTATAAGGCTGTGCTTGAATCGAGAGGTTTCCTTGGTAACAGGCAACCTCAAAAGAGTGCAGCTCAAGAAATCTCCTGTTACCAAGGAAACCTCGAGATTCAGGGCAGCTTTGTCTGTTATGCCTGCTCATATACAGTCTTTTAGTGTATGGGCAGGCATTACAGATAAACCCCGCCCCAAAAAGGTTGCTGCAGACAAACCACACTTTAGTTGGCATGCATTTTTCTTATTACTTTTGTCTGACAGCAGCAGACAAACGCAATATGCATGATTAACTAACTAGACAACATAAAGAGACTGCAAACTCAGAAACGAGAAAATGACAGTCTTAACTGAAAGCTGCATAAACCCATTGGTGCAGTGGTTTTCCTGTTCAGCTGTGAACTTTGCTCAGTCCAAGGAGGTGCTTGCCAGAGCCATGGCTGCCATTAGCGCTGCCACAGCCTGAGAGAAAACTAAAAACATGATGGTGCTAACAATGGCAACCACTGCTCAAGCTGAGTACAGCACAAGAAACCGTTCAATCTTGTTGTGCTGCAGCAGTGACTTAGCCAGTGCAGCACAGCAGCAATTTGACGTCACTATAAACATCAATATTACATACCAACAAAAACTTTAACTATCTATATCTTCTGTTTGCGCAAAAAGATTAATCCTAAAATATTGAAAAGATCCCAAAATGCCATCTATGGAGCTGGCCAGGAAGGTCCCGGGACAAGACATCACTGCACACAACAAAGCAGACAAAACGTCGCCGCCTGCAATGTCGGCATGTAATAACATCACTGACTCAGACCTTGTGGGCAGTACAATGTATGAATAGCCCTGGTGACTACTGAGTACCCCATCCCACCCACCAAACATTTGCCCCAGAAACAGTGATGGCAGCCAGCCCCAGTGTGGTGGCCAGTCCCCCCCCAACCCGCCACCACGCTCATTCATTCAGTTCAGTCAGGCGGCCAGCAGTGGCGGTGCTGTGCTGGCCACCTGCCAGTTGTTGGGGTGTGTTGGGGGGTGCAGGGAGGTAGGGATCTACCTGCTGGGGTGGGGGGGTCCACTAGACACCAGGGATATAGTGCATTGCACTGTGTCATGGGACACAGGTGCCAGCAATCAGCAGCAGTGGCAGCGGGTTGTGGGGGGACTGGCCACCACACTGGGGCTGGCTGCCATTACTATTTCTGGGGCAAACATTCGGTGGGTGGGATGGGGGACTCAGTAGTCACCAGGGCTATTCATACATTGTACTGCCCACAAGGCTTGCGTCGGCGATGTTATTACATGCCGACATTGCAGGCGGCGATGTTTTGCCTGCTTTGTTGTGTGCGGCGATGTTTTGTCCCGTGACGTTCCTGGCCAGATCCCCTTCTATAACTGAGTAGTTCAATATGATGGGATATACAGCTAATAACAAATGAATATCTTATGTGTTAGATTAGATACATTTGTTAATATTTGGGGTTCCTTTTTACAGTTAGATTCAGTTTGATTTGGAATGATTGTTAGTTAAAATGATAATAGCAATCTGATATGTACCTATATACATGATATTGACATAATATGATAATTAAGGTTTTGATATTTTTGTGTTAATATTTTTATCCAAGCTAAAATTAATACTGTGATAATATGAAGAAGTTTTCTATAAGAATGTGATGTTTTTTATGTATGTATGTATGATGTTTTAAGGAAAATTAAAAACTTATTATGGAAAAAAAAACCTGTTATAGCACAACAGGCTGATTCCAGTAACCAAATTCCATGTGCAATAGTGTTCCACCATACAGTATAAGAAAAAAAAAAGGAATATTTAGCAGGAAAAGGGTCACATTAATATGAGGCCCTACATGAGATAAAAATAGGACTATTTCAAAACCAAAACACATGCCCACATTGACAATTATATTAAAAAATGTATTCAACATTGTGCAGTGTGCCTTTCCTGGTTAAAGAAATTTCATGTTCCCTTTCCCTTATGTTTTCTTTAAAGGGACACTGTCAGCTTTTTAGTGATTTCTAGTGTCTTCATAACATAGGTCACCTCTGCTCTTCTTGCAAACTACTCTGATTACAAAATGTAGAAATGCCAATAGATCTGCTTTAAACTGAGAGGTATGCTTTATTTCTGGCAAAAATACATTTGTGTTGGCCCGACCTGAATCCCTAGCGCTAATGGTCCCGTGCATCCATGAGGTGATATGGCGCTAGAACAGCAGGGCACATATTCACAAAAGAGTCTGGATTACTTTGAGGCATGTGAATAAAATGTACCTTCTGTTTCAAAAAGCTTGATAGTGCTCAGAAAAGTTATGCTCATTTCAGAATGAACACTCTAACCATTATAGATCTGTGCCTGAAAAATTCATGCCGGGATTCCGAGCATGTGTAGTGGCATCATGCTGCTGCACATGCTTAGAATCCTGGCTAGAACTTGTCAGATGATGATTTATAATGGTTAAAGTGCTCGTTTTGAAACTAACATAACTTGTCTGAGTACTATCCAGTTTGTTTGATACAGAAGGTGTGTTTTATCCATATGCCTCAAAGAAATCCAAACTCTTTTGTGAATGAGTGTACCCTGCGGCAGGTCCTTGCAGGTCTGGTGCAAGACAAGTGTATTTAGACTGATCTGAGAAATGATGAGTGTTGGTATTAGCAATAATCACAGAGTTATTACAGTTAAATGCAATCAAGGCCCATGTCATTTCTGGAGTGGGGTAACCCCCTCCCCCCCCCAAATAGAACATTTATATAGCTGCAGAACTTCTGAGACTTGCCTGCTATATCTTGGAGCAGCTCCTTGCAATAGGTGCTCATGGCAAGATGTATAGACTTGTTGCACACAGTTCTCTGAGTTTTATAGGTAATCCAGTCATATACCCTCTCTGACGCCTTCAGGGACCACCATATATTCTACTGTGTGTGCAGGATTTATTGTCCCAAAGCCCCCCCCTAAAATTCATCCAGTTCTGGTCCATCTGGTCACTAGGCTTGTCCTTCCTCCACACTGACCTGGTGGCTACTGACTGGTCACCCATCTCTGCAGCCAGCAACATAAATTCTGCCTTCAATATTTCAACTCCAAATTCATGTCTGCCTGGGATCTGTGTACTCCCCTTAGAGAAGCCAGAGTCTGAGGTTCCCACCTCCCATGGATCACATCAGAGTTACTGGCTTTTCTCCACATGAGACCTTGCCTGGCAGACTTATAAGTCCTCTGGTTCCAGTGCCGACCTAAACGAGTACTGGACCCTTCGTAGTGCCTGTACCACAGCTACCAGGCTTGCTATGTCTGAATACTTTGCATCCATGCTCCGGAACAACCTTAATCATCAAGTTCTAGAAGGTCATTCATGCCCTTTTCTCTCCCCCAACACAGTTTCCTCTGCCCAGCCTAAAGGTGGGTGTCATTCCTATTTTTGACCCCTCTTCCATTACCTTGGTTTTCAGTTCCTTCTTCACCTCCTGTGCCCATTCCTTCCTCTCCCCCTCCTCCCAACTCCCTCCCCCTTCTCCCACTACCCCACCCTACCTCTTCTTCTCTCCTACCACTCTCACTGTATCCCTTAAGGCCCTCCTGTCTCTAAACCCCTCCAAGGGTGTAAGCCCTGATGATCTAGACTGCAAAATCGTGTTCCTCTCTGCCCCTACTATTGCATTGTCTTCTGAACCTCTCCTTCTCCTTAGCCTCTGTCTTTGATTCTTGGAAATAGGCTACAGATAGCCCCCTTCCCAAAGGGGCAATTCTACCTCTCCTGGCGACTACTGCCCTGTTTTCCTCCTCCCTACCTGGCCAAGCGCCAGAAAAACCTTGTGCTATCCCAGCTCCCCCCATTCCTTGATTCATCCACCTTCTTCACTCCTTACTACATTTAAGAATGCAGTGCACACTGAAGGAGACCTTTACAATTCAAAAAGCCATTTACTAATGTGAATTTATTGAGTGCTCAGGCAGGTGTCCTCACATACAGTTAACAAGTGCAGTGTGCCCTGGTGCTTTGCTCACTTTGCCCCCCGACAAAACTTGAACAAGCAAAGCATTGGGGCACCTTGCAGTTGTGAACTGTATCTGCTGACACCTGCTTGAGCACTCAGTAAATTAATGTGAGTAAATGGCTTTTTTGAATTGTAAAGAGTCTCCTTCAGCGTGCATTGTATTCTTGGATGTTGCAACAATATAGGGGTTAGCCAGCCCCTGCGGTGGCACTTACACACCAGTTCTCAGAAGAGCAGGTTCGTTTGGTTAGTTTCACTCCTTGCTAGTGTAGCTTTCGGGAGTCCCACTCCACCTCCACCTTCCCTCTCCGGCTTACTGACTATGTTCTATCTGGCATGGATCAGGACCTAGCCACCTCTGCCAGTTTTGTCAGCTTGGCCAAAGCCTTTGACACTGTTGTCCATCCCCTTCTCCTGGACAAGCTGAAGACAGCAGGGCTCTCTAACTCCTCAGTTGGGTGGTTCAGCTCCTACCATGAGGGCAGGTCTCAAGCTGTCCAGAAGACAAAATACATCTCCCCCTCACTTTCTTATCACCTCAGGCATGCCCTAAGGGTCCATCCTTGGAACCCTACTCTTCTCCATCTTCCTAAATGACCTCCCAGTGCCTCTGCATCCATCCATATAGACGCAGATGATATAGTACTCTTTGCCTCCAGCTCCTCTGCCCCTGACCTCACTGCCAGGCTCAGACTGGACTTTACTAACATTCAGCACTGGTTCCTGGCAAATCAGCTATCTCTCAACATGAAGAAAACAGTCTCTATGACCTTTGACACTTGGCAGAGGCCCGCGAGGCTCACTCTCTCTCCTCTCTTTCCATACCCTTGATGGTGCAGCGATTTAGGATGTCTCCTCATTCTGAGTATCTTGGGGTCTGGCTGGCAAGCTACCTTGATTTCTCTGCGTATATGGATGCCATCCACCAGAAGATTCACCCCAAACTTGGTGCACTTTGCAGAAGTAAAGGATGGGTCCCACTTCCTACTGTAGAGAGATTATCTTGAAGATAATACTCCCCATCTTCGGCTATGGTAACATAGCATACAGCCCTGCTCCCAAGTCCAGAGAAAACCAAACCGATAGCACTCTCAGACCAGGGTGATGCTAAATGTAATTTTTATTGCTGCTCCATGATTTCCTTTTTACGTCACCATTAATGCTGTGATTAGTGGAACCAGGAACAAAAAACCTGGTTCCAGCAATCACAGCATTAATGGTGATGTAAAAAGTCAATCATGGAGCAGCAATAAAAATTACATTTAGCATCACCCTGGTCTGAGAGTGCTATCGGTTTGGTTTCTTCAGAACTTCCCTTATTTGATTAGCACCGGGATTAACTGTGAGCATTGTGTTCATCTTCAAGCCTGCTCCCAAATCTACCCTGGTCAGACTGGATCGCTGCTTTCACTCCTTTTGCCTTCTGCGCATTGCAAGTGTTGTTACCCTCCAGCTCTTTTTGTATTGTGGTGCATTTTACTTACATAGAATGCATGTCCTTGCACAATTGTTATTTATAGTGCTTACTTAACTTATTTGTAGTAGTTGTATTTGTATTTATTGTTGTTAGTGTACCTGTGTTCCTCCCTTTCTCCTCTCCCTGGGACACATTTGAAAATGGGCTCTTACCAGCTCAGTATGTCTTTCCTGGTAAGACGTCTGAAATAAACAAATAAAGTGAATGAATGAATAAAGAGTCCAGGATTTAAATTTAGTACAGCATTTGTCCCTAACTTTTAATGCAGAAAAAAGATCCTTGTGCAACCACTTAGTAGATGTTCCTCCAACTCTACAGTTCATCACATGGGTACACACAGTCGGTAATGCAGAGAGCTTTAGGTGCTCCTTGTAGAATATGATACTGCCTCCACCTTTTTTAGAGAAGGTGCAATCACATCATAAAAGACTCTAGTTAAGGAGCAGGCCAATCAATCATACTTTATTTATCAACGCAATTCCATTTGATCAAAGCACTTTACATCCTAAAATTAATTAAAATTAATATAAACATCAATAAATATAAACAGAATATAAGCATAATCTTAAAATAAATCCGATGACGGTACAACTAGGCCAAGTGGGTATAGAAGGTTTTAGCCAGGATTCCGGAATATCAGGATTGTATTGGAACACCCAGGCATCTAGTTGAAGACAGTTAGCCCACAGACTCTGAATATTAAAGTGAGCTATATTTAGCTGCTTAGCAGTAGACCAGTGTGGGTACAGTATAGGAACTGAGTGGGGTGGGAGAACTCAATTTAACTCAACATGACCTAGGACACGATAAACTTGTATGAAGCAATAGATGATGCCAGATGCAGCATAGTTCCACAGCCAGAGGGTAGACTAAGTGGAGAATACTAGTAAAAATTTAGTTACGTGCTTCGTTAACGGATACAGATACAGAGGCTTTAGGAGCCAGGTCATAATAGGTGTGACACCAGAACTACCAAAGTGTAAGAGTATATGAAGTCATAGTTATGATTCGAGGTAGTGTCCATCATCAGTTGGGGTGGGAGGAGGAGATTCTGTCAATTAGTAGGAGTAGAATCAATAATATTGTACTGATCAAAGCTACATAGTAGAGGGGATGCCATTTGAGAGGTTAAACTAAGGTAGCCCAGGAAGAACCTCATTGCTCTAACCAGTTCAAGAAGTAAGCAGTTTATGTAGGAAATCTTGGACAATACCACAGTTTCAAATAAATTTACAAAACAGCTAGCTAGGGGTAATGTAGGAGAACCCCAGATTAGGAGTTATGGCCAAACAGCAAAAGTGAACAGTAGCAAGCTAATTCAGCAGTTTCAACTATCTAGGTGATATGTAAGTGAACCCCAAATGAGGAGGTACACCAAAACAATAGATTTAAGTAGCAGTAGATAAATCAATGTGCAGGGCTAGCTTGTAAGGCAGCGCAGTTGACAACACTGCAGTATTATTGCCTGTTAAATAAATGCATTTGTTAATTCGCTGTAACCCATATGGCTGCCTAGCTACAGTATTGTCAGCAAAATACAAGAACTTACAGTCTGCAGGGTGGAAGATAGGGCAGAGCCTCCTAGTATCCTGGAAACTCCCCTTGAGGACTCCCACTCCTACTGTGCCACTCATGCTGGGACCGGTTACACCAAGACTGCAAGGGCTGTGCAGGCCTGCGAGCAGCTGTCAAGCCTCACTGCCTCTACCACTGCTCCCTTTGATTGGCAGCAGTATGTCCTGGGCTGACACTGAGGGGGAGCCTGAATTAATAAGGGCTCACGATCCAGTGAGGTATAAGATTGCGGATCCTTCTACATCTTTGGAGTGAGAGAATACAGTTCCATGCTGTAAGGACACAAGTTTTGGCGCTCCTCAAAAGTTCAGGGATGGCTCAACGACTGTATTTACTTATCTTATTAATAATCTGCGATATAGCATAATAATGAATGGCAAAAAGTTTTAAAAACAATAAAAATAAATAAATAAATACCCCCTTCTTGACACAAATGGGATAAAATCATTTTCTTAATACTTGCAAGTGAGGACCTGTTATTGTCTTACAGGGACACTAACATACTAAAATGCCAGCAGAATAGGCCTAACAGTCTTTCGTGTCTGTGCGTTTGGTCAGCCCCCACCCTGGGAGCTGACCTTGCTACCCCCCCTCGCCCTCTCTGGTTTCTCCCTTCCCAGTCCCGGATATTCTTGCTGCACAGGACTTTGCTTCCAGAATCCTTCCCCTGTACCTGTCTCAGCCCCTCTTGAACTCCTCCACCATCTCTGCCTCCACCAGCCCCCTGGTCAGCGCATTCCATGGCTCCACCACCCTCTCAGTGAAGTAGCACCTCTTCCTCCTTTCTCCCTGAATCTCCCCAGCTTCCACCCATGCCCTCTAGTTGCCCCCCTTCCTTCAGAGCACCCTGACTGCTCCTCCCTATTTACTCCTTCTTGTACCTGAAGACCTCTATCATGCCCCCCGTCCTTCTCTCTTCCAGTGTGTACATATTTAGCTCTTCGAGCCTCTCCCCATAGGTCCTGTCCCCCAAGCCCCAGATCATTTTGGTTGCTGTCCTCTGGACCCTCTCCAGGAGTTCGATGTCCCTCTTTAAGTGTGGCCACCAAAACTGCATGCAGTACTCGAGGTGCGGCCTCACCAAGCAGTTATACAGAGGGAGTATCACTTCCCTCCTTCTGGAGGTGATCCCCCTAGCAATGCATCCCAGTATCCTGTTGGCCTTGGCCACTGCCCTCCTACAAGTCTCAGAGTTCATCTTGACATCACCACCACCCCAGGTCCCTCTCAGCCATTGAGACTTGTAGCATTTCCCCCAGGGTGTACACTTGGCCAGGTTTCTGGCTCCCAGGTGCAGTACCTTGCATTCCCTACATTGGACCTCAACTTCCACTTTCTAGACCACCTTTCCAGAGCCTCCAGGTCCACCTGTAGGGCCACCTTCCCCTCCTCCCCATCCACCACCGCCCTCAGTTTTGAGTCATCTGCAAAGAGACTCATCTCACTCCTGATACCCTTCCTTATGTCAGAGACGTAGGCGTTGAACAGGAGGGGCCCATGGACTGATCCCTGAGGGACCCCACTAATGACCTTCCTTGGGGATGAGACTATCCCGCCAACCATGACCCTCTGGGTCCAGTCCTGGAGCCAATTTCCTATCCATCTGATCATCTGGTTCCCCACCCCCCATTTCTCCCAGCTTATCCAACAAGCCCCCGTGAGGAACAGAGTCAAACGCCTTGCTGAAGTCAAGAAAGAGGACGTCCACCGGTCTACCCAGGTCCAAGGCACTTGTCACCCAGTCATAGAATGCCACAAGGTTTGTCTGACACGATTCCCTGGGACAAATCCATGCTGCCTATCGTCCAGGCACCCTGACTTTTCCAGGTCCCTCCCAGCCTCTCCTTGACAATGCCCTCCATCACCTTGCCCACCACCGATGTCAGGCTGACGGGCCTGTAGTTCCCTGCCACCTCCCTTGATCCCCCCCCCTTGTGGACAGGCACTATATGTGCCACCTTCCAGTCCTGGGGTACCCACCCTGTCCTCAGAGAGATGCTGACAAGTTCCACCAGGGGTTTTGCCAGGACATCCGCTAGTTCCTTCAGCACTCTGGGATGTAATATATCCAGCCCCGGTGCTTTCTCTGTCTTAAGGGACCTGAGGGCTTCCCTCACTCTCCCTGCCATGATTTCCATCTCCGCTACCTCATCCCCCTGCTTTGCCTTCTCCCTCCTGCCAGTGATGGCCCCCCCCCAGACCGCAGATCGAGTAAGGCCCCCCAGTTTCACCATCTCCTCCCATGTATGATGCAGCCCCCTCCCCCATTTTCCTTTGTGAAAACTGAGGCTAAGTACTCATTTAGTACCTCAGCCTGCTCCCCAGGGTCTTGTGCCCATCCCTCCCCTGTTTTAATCCTGCTAATCTGCCCCTTCACCCTCCGCTTTTCCCCAATGTATCTAAAGAACCCCTTGTTCCATCTCCTAATTTCCATGGCCAGGTTTTGCTCCTTCCTTGCTGTAGCTGCCCTCACCATCCTAGTGGCCCTTCTGGCCATCAGCTTGTACTCCCCTTGATCCCTTTCACTCCTTGAGCACTTGAATTGCCTATAAGCCGCCTTCTTTCCCATCACCACCTCCTGAACCTCCCTGGTCCACCAGCAGGGTTTACAGGCCCTACTGCATTTTCGTCTTACTCTTGTACAGGTGCTGGTAGCATCCTGCACCCCCCCCCCGATGATTTCTCACCTACTGTCAGCGTCCATATCTGGCACAGTCCCTTCCAAATGCCTCTAAAGGATCCTTCCCATTTCCTTGAAATCTGCCCCCCTGATGTCAGTTACCTCCATCTTTGTGCAGCCTTCTACCCCTCTTAGGTCCAGGCAGAACCAGACTGTGGCATGGTCGCTCCCTGCCAATGAGTCCCTTACCTCCAGGCTCCCAATCTGGTCACTGTCTGCCAGGACCACATCCAGTATCCACACCGCACCTCCCTGGTCAGTTCCCCCAACTGCTGAGTTAGGAACGCATCCTGAAAGACATCCAACAACTTTGTCAACCTGTTTGTCATCATTTTATTTCTAGCTAAAAACCTGCATTTTATGGTTGCTTACCTTCTCCAAAATTCATCGATGTTGCTGATTGTTTTGTCTGTCTCCTTGTTTAGTAGAACTGAAATGCATGCTAATATATATTTATAAACAACCTTGTTTTGTTTACAATCCTGGACCTTTTTTTACTGCATATTTCCTGAACATTAGAAGCTCCCCCCCAAAAAAAAAAAAAAACATTGCAGTCACTCATGTGGCAGTAGCCACCTCAACTCCCACTGCATCATGAGGGGCTATTTATTTATTTATTAGAATTTTGGATAAATACCTTTGAGCCAATGGCTCTTTTACAAAGACTCCATGTCAGTATACAAAGAATAGAAGTACAGTTTGTGTGAGATTAGCAGGCAAGCAGTTTGAATACAACATTCAGTACAGGGCATACATGGTCTAAAAGCTACAGGTAATATAAACAACAGAACAACACAATCAAGTATTCATTTAAGAATGATGAGTCACAACAAACAATATTTACATGAGTTAAAGCCGCCAGAAGGGCACTGTCAAAGGGAAAGGTGGAATGGAAAAAACTGAGTTGCTGCCAGTTGTGCCAGGTAGTGTAGGAAAGTGGAAGAGAGAGTGGGTGTAGAGGGGTAACTGGGAGGGAGGTAGAAGGAGAGGTGGATAGGAGGCAAGGATCAGGGATCAAGTGCAACAGTGGGTGGGGTGAGCAGGTTAGAAAAGGGAGAGAGGAAGGGAGTCAAAGGAGGGTATGAGAGGAAGGTGGTGGACCAGGGCTAGGGAGAGAGGCAGGTGTATATATGAGGGAGGGGGAGGGTGATGGCAGGCCGAGGTGGTGATAGTAGAGAGGTGCAAGGAACAGGAGCAGCTGCCAGGGGAGGTTAGGAGAAACAGTCACAGGTGGCTCTGGACACAAGTGTTTGGTATAGTTTGTGTTTGAATGAGCAGAGGGTGCCTAAGTTGGTGAGTTCACTGCCCAGGAAGTTAAACATCTTAGGGGCTCTACCTGCAAAAGACCACTGGTCTTGGGTGGTGTGTCACTGGGGAACAGGTAGAGAATAGTTGCCAGAGCTTCTTGTGCAATGGGGGTGGTTGGCTGGGCTTAGGAGAGACTGAACCCTAGGGGGCATAAATCCCATCAATGACTTTTTTGCTAGTAGGCAGGTTTGGAAAGTAATCCTTCCCTGAAGTTGTAGCCAGTTTGACTATTCATAGAGGTTGCAGGTATGCGTTTGGTGGGCAGCACCAGTAAGGAGTCTGCAGGCCCTATTCAACGCTGCAATGATTTGCTGTAGTGCTGTATCTGTGGCTGCTCCATAGATAAGCCCATAATCAATGATGGAGACAACAGAGTTGTGTATTGCTAGCTTAAGGGTGTCAGGCAGTGTCTGTGTTTATAAAGGAGGCCTATACGGATATTTATGGATTTCGCAACTGATTCGATATGGTTGGAAAAGGACAGAGTAGGGTCCAGGGTTATACCAAGGTATTTGAAAGTCTGCGTCTGGTCCAGGTTCACACCCGAGCTGTTTTTGATAGCCAACTGTTGGTGTTTATGTTTGTTATGTGTGCCGTGGAACAGCATAGTCTTTGTTTTTTTTTTAGTAATTTAGCACTAGTTTCTGTGAAATGAACCAGGCCTCAACTTGCGTGAAACTTTCCTGCAGTTGTTTCTCCAAGAGAAAGGGGTCAGAATTCTTAGAGAAAATCACTGCGTCATCAGCACACAGAAAAAATTGTTTTCATCACAGGCAGAAGGGAGATTGTTCAGGAAGATGCTAAAAAGAAGGTGTTCCAATATTGACCCTTGGGGAACACCAGCCTAGACAGGTAGTTTGGAGGAGAGGGAGTCACCAATCTTAACTTGTGACTGGTTGGAGAGAGGACTGTTGAACCATTGTAGAGTCTCATGAGAGAGCCCCAAGTTGCCAAGTTGTTCCAGTAGTAATGGATGGTTGACTGTATTGAAGGCCTTCAAGAGGTCTATAAAGGTGGCACCGGCACATTGTTCTTGTCTAGTGCTAGATGAATGTGGCCTGTAAATTCAAGGAGGGCAGAGGTGGTGCTATGTCATTTGTGAAAGCCGTGTTGCTGTGGGCATTGCAAGTTGTATTTCTCCAAGTACTCCACCAATTGGTTTGCAACAATTTTTTCCAAGAGCTTTGGATAAAGGGGGTAGGATGGAGATGGGCCTGTAGTTACAGTGTAATGCCCAATCCCCAGACTTGTGTATTGGGGTCACCAGGGTGGACTTCCACCTGAGCGGGAACTGGGAGAGTGTGAGGGACCGGTTAATAATCTTGGTAAGAGGATGCAGGACACCATCAACGGTGAGGGCGATGAGCTTCAAGTCAAGTGTGTCCCCACTTGATCTGGATTTTCCGAGCACCTTGCCTGCTAAACTGTTTTGTGGGTGTTCCCAAGTCCAGGAAAGATTCAGCTGGAGCTGATCGAGGAATGTAAACAAACCATTGTTTGTGTGGTAACACCAGTATTATGAGCTGTCTGTTTTTCACTTTTTTAAAGGAAAAAAAAAAGAATCAAACTACCAGTTACATCAGCAATCTTTACAGAATGTTGGCAATCATAAAATATGTTTTTTAAACTTGGGACACTTTGAGACCTAAAGGGGTCGGCAGTGTCCCTTTAAGAGGTCCTCATACATTATTAAATTGTGACTGTCATTGGCTGAATCTGTGCCATATAATAGATTTAACAGACAAAGCTGTCACATTGTATTAGGAAGATCTGGAAATTACTTGTTGAGGGTCTTCTTAAAAGGGTCGATGCCTGAATGCATTTTCTAAATTGCAACCTTTAGTGTTTGCTAATACTGGCTGATGGAAGAATGCACAATAACCACATGCAGATGGTGTATTCATTATGTAACTATAGCTTAACTATTGCTGAATAACTGTGGGCTAATTAGGCCTTATTTCATAATGCAGATGATCCTAGTTTAAAACAGGGCTTCCAGTGAGATAATGGTGGTAGAGAGGAGAGAGGGTGAGAGCTAGAGAGAGAGAGAGAGAGAGACTACATTAGCACCATATGTGTTGTGCATTTACTTGAAAGGAAGTGACCATTTAGCTGCTTAGAATACATTACCCATCTTTACATAATTCACCTCTTTGCTGCCTATTGACGTATGCTATGTATTCAACACTCTGACAGCCATTCTTTTATGACATACTGAATTTGCCTTGCTCTTGTTAACCTTCCCCCTGTTCTCTGTGTATTTCTAACAGCTCGACAACAGTTTGTTTTTATACCTGTATAGTTTGGTTAATAAAAATAAATTAAAAAAGTTCAACTGTTTAAACTATTATGCCAGATAGTAACCAGTTAAGAGTAAAGTCCTTTAGGGTGAGCCCTTCCAAGATATATTGTAGATGGCAAGACAGTTGCTGACTTCTTTAGTGTTATGGATTTTCAGAGTCTGTACACTGTAGCACCAATCTATTTTTGTGTAGCGATACTATGTAAATATACTATATCAATATTTATTTACAATTTTTGACCAGGAAAGGCATACCAAACTGTGATAGCTTGTTTCCAGGTGCATCCTGGGGAGGTTACATGGACCTGTTTTATTGACGGGAATGTTGGCTATGGCACCAGGTACATGGACCTGTTTTATTGATGGGGAATGCTGGCCATGACACCAGGGAAACTCCCCCACTCTTTTTTGATAAGTGCTGTGGGATCTTTTACTTCCATTAGGGCAGTGACCAGAGATAGGTAGAAGGGACCTTGGTTTAACATTTCATCCGAAGGACAGCACCTCAGTTGTGCACCCCCCTCATACTGTACTACAGTGTCAGTTATGGATATTACCCCAAGTACTTGGTGTCGAGCTAGAACCCACGGCCATGTGATCTTCCAGCCCCAGAGGTGAGTGTGCCACCTACTGACCATTGACACTGCTACAGTATCCTAACTCCAAACATTTCCAGTTCTTTGTGTAAAGAAGCTCCTTCTATTATTTTTAATGTTACTGGCTGGCTTTATTTTACTTATTTAATCAGTCTCGGATTACAAAAGTACCTTTGAGCGCAGCGCAGCTCATTTACAAAGGTTCCACGTCAGTGGGGAGGGTTACAGACAGACAGAGAGGGAACTAACAAATTGAGTTTCTAACATACAGTGACAGTGCATAATACATCATAGATAAACAACAATATTCAAAAAGAGAGAAAGGAATTTAAGTAAAAATGGGGGGGGGTGGAGAAGAGAGGGTAAGTACGATTTTAAGACCTAGGAAGATGGGTAGCAGCCAGAGGCTTTGTCACAGTTGCTAACTGGGGTAGGCAAGAAGTAGTGAGGGAGAATAAGGGAAGGGGAGAGGGAGCAAGGGCAGGGAAAGGGGTAGTAGCCATAGGCCATGTCAGGATTAATGCATGGTGAGATCAGGGTGAGAAGGGAACACACAGGGGGTGAGGGGATGTGGACAGGTATACCTAGGATTAAGTGGTGCAATCACAGGAGCTCTCGCTTATGAGATGCTGCCGGAGCATATGCTTAAACTGGCCAAGTTTGGGTAGGTTAGTTTGTTTATCATGAGATCTGAGTGTTAAACCTGTATCCTTGTGTAACCCCCCTGCAAATGGGGGTTCCCAAAAGACTTCCAGGAGCTTGCTTGAATGCTCCAAGCCTGAATGGTGTTTGGCGTTTAAGCCATTTATCAGTGAGTGTTTTTAGAGCCTCTGGTACTGTCTCTTTAAGAGCTGTCTGCTTGCAGACTTAATTAGTTTGTATTGAGGGGACTGTGTGCTTCTCTGCTTGAGTACCACTCGAGCTGCTGCCAATTCACTCCATTTTTGCAGTCACTAGGAGTGCAAAGGGAACCTATCTGAAAGATGTAACTGTTTGCCAGAAATCATTTAGAGTAATAATGAAAATACAGTTTGTCTAACCTGCTTTCTTTGCAGTCAGAACTGTGTTTGCCTAGTTCCCCATTCTAGTTTTGAACTGCTGAACTGGACCAATCAGTGTGGGTTAAGGTAGCTCTAAAATGGTGCCTTGGACGAATCAGAACTTGACTCAGAATCTGAGCCAGCCACAAGAGGATTGTATGGGCAGTGACTCTGGGAGATGTAGTTTGACTTCGCCTTTTTGACCAACAGGGGCAGTCATTGTGAGTGACAGCCAATCCAGCCAAGAACTGGGAGGAACTCAAAGGAAGTGCCCGGTTTTGTCTACTGGAGTTTCAGTTGAGCTCTGGCAGTGAAGAGGGAAGGAGCCCTGTGCTTCTTCGTGTGCAGTTTTAGTCGGAAACGTGTGTAAGGCCCAGAGTTCCGGTCTGCAGCTTGTGTAACTGCTTGTTAGGACTGAATCCTGGCCCTGTGAAGAGAATCAAAGGATATCTGAAGAGTAGAAACCAGGCTCACCCTGTAGAAGACTGGAGAAATTGCTGAATTGCGCTTGGTCTGTCAGGAACTGAATCTGCTGTGTGTTCTCCCGGGTATTGTGCAGTAATTGCGATCGGGATAAAGAAGCAGCCTGCCTGGTATAGTACTTTCTTTTTACCATATAAATGTGAGGAGGCTTGTGTAGCTCAAGTGAATCCTGCTGCCATTAAAGGACTTTTGCCTGTTACTGTTTACCATATAAATGTGTGAGGAGGCTTGTGTAGCTCAAGTGAATCCTGCTGCCATTAAAGGACTTTTGCCTGTTGCAGTTTGTCATATAAATGTGTGAGGAGTCTCGTGGAGCTCAAGAGTAGCCCTGCTGACGTTGAAGGACCCTATCTTGTTTGGAGGTCGGAGTACTAATTCAGGGTCGCCTGTTGAATTGCCACATTGAATCCAAATGGAATTATTGTACTGCTGACTGTTTAACAAATTTTCTTTTCTCTGTGAAAGGGCCCCTACCAGCTGCCACGGTTTGGACCAGCCATCACGGCTTGGGTACCCAGGGACAGTAACTGGTAGGGGATAGGCTCTGCACAGAGCCATAGGTACATGAGTAAAGTGATTAGCTAATTAACCTGATTTCCCTGTCCTTGTTATATCCCCTAAATAAATCAGAGCTGCTTGTTTCAGCAAAGTTATATTGCCTGGAGGTATTTGTCTATGTTAAAGTATTGTACTGTGATTGTTGCACTGTATCTTATTTTACAGGGGTCCCAGTGCCTGAACCAGTCCTGGGGTAAGTGTATACTGTGAAGGTAATTCTGATATATTATGTGGGCCACTAGTGGGAAGAAAGGGGGGTTGCAGTGTCCCAGAGGGCTGTGACCAAGTTAGTTTAACTATTGCAAACCCTGACCTCTGGGTGGAGGCACCCGCCATCGGATCCAGGCCCCTCAACCTGTTAGTGGCAAATCAGACAGGGGTAGTAGCCCCTGGGATAGCGCCATCTAGGGGTTACACTTAAATTGAAGTCCTATTACATTCATTAAGTCTTCTTCCATCAGTTTATACGTTAGTAACAGGTCTCTCATAGAAACATAGAAACATAGAAGTTGACGGCAGATAAGGACCGCAAGGCCCATCCAGTCTGCCCATTTCATTTTCTACCTTATAAATGTGCCATCGGCCTTTGCTCTGTCAGTGACCTATCTATTCATAGTCATTTGTATTGCTCCCTTATGCCTATCCCATGCCTGTTTGAAGCCCTGCACTGTATTCATAGCCACCACTTCTGTGGTGGCCATTCCATACATCCACCACCCTTTCTGTGAAAAGAATTTCCTCACATTCCCCTTAATTGGCCTCCTCTAATCTCGTGCTGTGTCCTCTTGTCCTGCTATTTTCTTATATTTAAACATGTTAGACTCTTTCACCTTGTTTATGCCCTTAAGGTGTTTGAATGCCTCGATCATATCACCTCTCTTCCTCCTTTGCTCAAGGGTATACATATTGAGCTCCGTTAATCTGTCCTCATATGTCTTCTGATGCAGTCCCTGCACCATTTTGGTTGCCCTTCTCTGGACTGCCTCAATTTGGTTAATGTCCTTGTGAAGGTGTGGCCTCCAATACTGCACGCAGTACTCCAGATGGGGCCTAACCAATGTCTTGTACAGAGGGATTATTACCTCCCTCTTACGACTTGTGATACCCCTACTAATACACCCTAACACCCCCCTAGCCTTACCTACTGCTTTAGAGGTCTGCTTGGATGATTTTAGGTCATCAGTGATGATGATGCCCAAGTCTCATTCTTCCTTTGTGACTGCTAGCAACTCCCCTCCCAGCCTATAAGTGGCTTCAGGGTTTCTCTTCCCTATGTGCATGATTTTGCACTTCTTTGCATTAAATCCCAGTTGCCACTCTTCTGACCATTCTGCTAGTTTATCCAGATCTCTTCTCATTCTGCCCACCCATCTGGCTCATCTACTCTGTTGCAGATCTTGGTGTCATCTGCAAACAGACAAGCCTTACCCTCTAGTCCATCTGCAAGGTCACTAATGAAGATGTTGAATAGGACTGGCCCCAGGACTGATCCCTGAGGTACCCCACTTGTGACTTGCATCTCTTCTGACTGTATACCATTTACCACCACTCTCTGTTTTCTGCCAGTCAACCAGTTTGCCACCCAGTTGACCAACTTCTGACCCACCCCAGCCTACCCAGCTTATTTATCAATCTTCTATGTGGAACAGTGTCAAAAGCTTTGCTGAAGTCAAGGTAGGCGACATCAACTGCTCCCCTTGGTCCACCACTCTGGTTACCCAGTCAAAGAAATCTATGAGATTAGTTTGACAGGACCTTCCTTTTGTAAACCCATGCTGTCTTGGATCCTGTGCCCCTATGGATTCCAGGTGTTGCACTATCCTTTCCTTAAGGAGTGCCTCCATAATCTTGCCCACTACTGAGGTAAGACTGACCGGTCTGTAGTTCCCTGCCTCCTTCCTGCTACCACTCTTGTGGAGCGGGATCACATGAGCCCTTCTCCAGTCTTCTGGGACCTCTCCTGTGCTCAGAGACTCACTAAACAATTCTGCTAATGGCTCTGCTAGTTCCTCCTTTGGCTCCTAAGTACCCTGGGATGTATGCCATCAGGTCCCATGCCTTATCCACTCTGAGCTTAGCAAGCTCTTGTAGGACCCTTTCTTTGTGAAGGGAGTAGTGCTCACCTCCCTCCCTGTGTCCATGATGTTGAGCTGTGGGCCCTGCCCTACCTTCTCTTCAGTAAATACTGAGCAAAAGTATCTATTTAGGATAGATGCCTTTACAGGGTCCTCCTCCTCACATGCTCCCTTTTCTCCATTAAGCTTAGCAATACCCTCTGGACTTTCTCCTTTCACTAATGTATCTATAGAAAGTCTTGTCACCTTCTTTTACTGTTCGTAAGGTGTTTCCTCAGTTTGGGACTTTGCCTGCCTTACTGCCTTACCTGCTTCCCTTAGGGCAGTTTGGTATGCCTTCCTATCTTCATCCCCCTGTGTTCCCTTATATTTCCTGAAGGCCAGCCTTTTGGCTCTGATACTGTATTTGAGAACCAAAGTGGTTTCCTTCTTCTTTTGCACTTCCTTTTCTGTCTAACACAATGGGATGTTGCTTCAAGTATTGCATCCTTAATGCTTGCCCACTTTGCCTGTACCCCCTCACCTGTGTTTCTTTTTGCCAGGGCTATCTTAACTCTGTTGGCCATCTTATCAAAGTCAGCTCCTCTGAAGTCCCATATTTTTGCCTTGGAATGGGATGATTTAGATGTAGTAGCCAAATTGAACCATACCATGTGATGGTCACTGGCCCCCAGGTGACCTCTTCTACCTGGAGATCTAGTGATCCCTTCTTTGTTAGTCAGTACTAGATCTAGGATAGCCCTGTCTCTTGTGGGTTGCTGTACCAGTTGTTTGAGGCCCTCCCTGCAGGGAATCCACTATGAGTCTAGTTCTGGCAGATGTTCCTGCTGGTATTGACCAATCTGTATCTGGCATGTTGAAGTCTCCCATTATCAGAACCTCCCTTTAGCTGTCATGTTTTGTATATCTTCTAACAGTAATGTGTCTATGTCCTCCCTCTGGTCTGGGGGCCTGTAGACAACCCCAGTTCTTATGGCTGTCCCATTTCCTGTTTCCAGGGTGACCCACAGTTCTTCTGGCTCCTTATGTGTATTCTGAATTTCTGTAGCTTTGATATTTTCATTAACATACAGGGCCACCTCCCCTTTTTGCACCTCGTCTCTTCTGAACAACACATAGCCAGGTACTGAAGTCTCCCAAGGTGGTTACTGGTAAACCACGTCTCACTAATTGCTACTATGTCCAGTTTAGCCTCTGACATTATTGCCTGCAGGTCTGGGATCTTATTTCCCAGGCTGTGAGCATTTGTACATGATTTTCCATTGGCCAGATTTTGGTGTGTTAGTTGTTGGGTGAAGTTTGGCATTACCCTGTGCATCGTGTGGGAGACAAACCTTTTCTTACCTGGTGATGCAAATGAGCGGCAAACACGCTGAATTCCTGTTTGACCACTAGCTGAGGGAGGGGTGTTCTTCCCATTCGACGTATGGGGTGCTGCACCCCTCTCCCCATTTGCTAGTTTAAATATTCTGCAAAGACGTCAAACTTCTGCCCCAATGCACTGACTCCTCTTTAGTCAGATGCAGTCCATCAAATTTAAAGAACTCTCCTCATTCTCCTTTCCTTCAAGGTGAACAGTCCTAATTTGATTAGTCTCTCCTCCTATGAAAGGTTATGCGAGTTTTTTTTCCTCTCTCTTTTTATGCTCCACATTTCCCTTTTTCTCCCCCAGCGTGGAGGAAGGGAAGTGCAGTGGCACCAGTGGTGGTGCCGTACACGCTCCCGTGCACAGCACACCGGGCATCTGCTGCCCCCCCCATTGTAGAGTACACCAGTCACTGGATCCACTCCCTCACTGGAGGAAGAAAGCAGTCCTTGGGATGCTCGATGCCCCTTCCCCCCCGGACGACCCTCTGACTCCCGAGGTCATTCCCGACAGCAGATCATCGGCGCCACAAGCAGTAGCAAGTTTTTAACCATTTTTGTAGCCCTATTCTGAATTCTTTCCACATGATCAATATCTTTTCTGAAGTATGGACTCCAAATCTACAGTCCACATATGGTCTGACATACGTTTGATAAACTGGAATGATACATTGCGCTGATACACCTATCAATCTTTAGACCTTATTTGCAGTTAATGTTACCCTTTTTGCAATGTTTACTGAATTTGGAACCTTTACTAATAATTACACCAAGGTTTCTTTCTAACTCTACCTTATTGATGGCTGATCCATTTAATGTAATTAATCCTTTCATTGCTGTTACCTCGATGAATGACGGAACATTTGTCCACATAAATTTCATGTTATTTCGCTGTGCCCGTTGTTCTACTTTCCTTAGATCCTCCACCATTGTTTTTGCATGCTCTGGATTAGCTACTATACCCCCCTAGTTTTGTGTCTTCTGTGAACTTAACCAGCCAATTATTTATTCCTTTATTCAGACTGCGGTACCCCACTTGTTACCTGCCCTTCTGCAGATATCGTACCATGTATTCTAACCTGCTTTGTTCTGTTGCTCGGCTCATTTTGTATCCAGCTAGTGATAGTTATGTCATGTTTAATCCTTTCATTTTGTTGGCTAGAATTTTATGGGGAACTGTATTGAAAGCTTTCTGGAAGTCTAAATAGATAATACTGACCAAGATGTTTCTATTTACATAGTGACTTAACGTTACTGTAGAAAGATAGCATGTTGGTAACACATGATCTATTTTTTTTTTAACCCGTGTCAGAAGTTGTCAATTAGACCTTTACTCTGGGAGCTCTTCTTCCATTTTCAATTAAATTTTTTCATTATTTTACATGGAAAGATGTTAGGCTAATCAGCCTGTCATTTTCTGTCATTGATTTGTCCCCTTTTTATGACTGCGTAGGCAGAGCCTGCAACCGTTTTGCGACAGCTCAGAAGAATGAGCTACCGGAACAGGCCTTGGAACGCTTCCATTTTGGAGTTTCGGAATGAACATTCTGAAACTGCGGTAGCAGTCTGTTATGTCCACTCACGCCGCTGCTCCATCGGCTGAAAACGGCCAATCTCACAACAGCTTCCATTGGACTTTTGGAATTATCCTTCAAAAAGCTCAACGGAGCTTAAACCCCTCAGCCGCTACGATCGGGATACAGAATAACAGCCGCACTAATTCAGCTGTTACTTCTGCATTCCGATGCATGAACTGCACATGTGTACAACTCGTGTGCATGCGCAGTTGTATGGGTACCGCAATGTTGGGAATGGCACAATGCCATTCCCTGTAGTACAACCCCTGAAAATATTGTAATGTAGGTCTCTGAAATGTAGAAAACGGTCCCTCGTTGTCCCGTTGGCTGCACCCCTTCCCACGTTATGCCCGACATCGGGGTCCCCATTCCCCATGTCTGCATCCTGTCCAACCCCTTTCGCCATTCATGTGACACACTGGGAGCCCACCCCAGTGTGCCAAAATGTGTTTCCCATTCATGTGGCACACTGGGAGCCCACCTCAGTGTGCCAAAATGTGTTGTTTATTGTTTTTCTCCTGTAACTTAGAACACGGTCCCTTGTTGCGTACATGTGGCACACTGGGAGCCCATCCCAGTGTGCCGAAATGTGTTTTTTATTTTTTCTCTCCTGTAAATTAGAAAACGGTCCCTCATCTCATTTTTGTTAATCCCTATAAAACTGAAAAACGGTCCCTCGTCGTCGCTGCAGTCTCCTCTCCCCTCCCCACCCTCCCACTGAGCACCCACCTCCCCACACCCTCCTTACCCCATACTTACCTCCAGAGGTTGGCACTGTCATCTTCTGGACCGACATGTCTGCACTCTTCAAAGCCCAACCGCAAACAATTAAAGGTAAGCGTCCTATACAGCCATTCAATGGGATTTTCAACTTGTGCTTATATCTCAGTCATTTATTAGACTTTTTGGCCTAAATTTTCAACATGGGGTTCTTGGGACCCCACCTCATGAAAACTGTCACTGTCATTTTGTTACTCGGTTCTGAAAGGTGATTTTGTGGTCACTGCACGGAATCACCTTTTGGGACCGAGTCACAAATGACAGTGCCACTGTTACCTAAGTGGGTCCCAAAGCCCATATTGCAAATTTACACAAATTCCAACAAATGACTGGTATAAGCAGGAGCGTGGCGTTATGCAGTTTCTACGCACGCCTCCCTAAAGCCACCACTTTTTATTATTTTCACTCAAAATTTGTACCACTGCCATTTTTACATACCTCCTTCAAACCAGTATAGCTATCATTTTTCACAACCTGCTCGAAATGTGTTTTTGCACCTGTGGCGCACAAATAGCGCATTTGCTCTCCGCAGTCACCTTTTGAGACAATTGAACACAATAACACTGGCACTGTTCATTAGGCAGGGTCCAAAAAATGCCATGTTGAAAATGTGGTGAACACATTCCGAAAAATGACTGCGTTGCGCACTTTCTATGCACGCTCCTAACGTTGCTAATTTTTAATATTTTCACTTCACATTTTTAACATTGCCATTTTTGTACACCTCCTTCATAACAGTACAGTTGTCATTTTCCACAACCTGCCCGAAATGTGTTTTTGCACCTATTTATTATTTTATTTATTTATTTAGTTTTTGTTTACCGGGTAGGTGTGCTAGCCAGCAGGTGACTATTTTCAGGCACGACCCGGGAGACTACAATACATCATAACACATGGAAGCAACAATACAATTGAGGCAACAACCATACAAGTACATTCCAGACATATAGAGGCGGTTCCAGCTAGTCTAACGTGATTTAGGCTATACTAAGCAGTGACCAGCAGGCCAAGAGCAAGGAGGTGTTTACAGGGGAGTGTTGGTACAGGTAAGGGGTAAGGAAGGGAGTATAGGGCCAAAAGGACTGCTTACGGCTTTACCGGGGAATGCGTATGGATACTGCCGGGTTTGTGGTTCCCCAGCCAGGCAGGATGATGTGGAGTGACAGGGAAGGTGCAGGCAACAGGAATAGCGGGAGAAGTAGTCGGCCAGTGCATATCAGGGGTGGGGGTGGGCCATATAGGAACATATAGAGCACCCAGCAGCGAAAGTCAGGAGGAGGGGTAGAAGGAGTCAGAACCTGGCGGAAGCCGCAACAGCCAGCCTGAGTAGCAGCAGGGGACCCATGGGAAGTAAGGGAGGATGCCAGAGACATCCCGGCGGTAGGCTAGAGGGATGCCAGGTTCATGGCCCCACAGTCAGGGATGGAGAATATGGGAGGGGTGGACGGGAGGAAAGGGCGGCATGAACTACGGCTTTGGCGGTAGGAGGCGTGTAGGTGCAGCCGGGGTCGTGGTTCTGAGGCTGGGCATGAGGGCCGGTGGCAGTCCCTGGCCTTGAACATCCTGTGGCAAATGGTAGACAAGAGAAGGGGAGGGAGGAGGTGAGGCCTTATTTTACCAACATCCACCTGTGGCAAGTTTGGGCAGTGCCCAGGTAGACGCAGAGGATAAGAGACGGGAGGAAGGGTGGAAGGAGCCGTAATCTGTCGGCCGTCAGCAGCCAGCCAGAGCAGCAGCAGGGTGCCCAGGGAAGTAAGAGAGGATGTCAGAGACATCCCGGCGGCAGGCTAGAGGGACGCCAGGTTCATGGTACCACTGTCAGGGAAGAAGAAAATGGAAGGGGTGGGTGGGGAGTAAAGGCGGCTTGAAATACGGCTTTAGCGGTAGGAGGCGGGTAGGTGCAGCCGGGCTCGTGGTTCCGAGGCTGGGCATAAGGGCCGGTGGCAGTCGCTGGCCGTGGACATCTTGCGGTAATGGAGGACAAGTGAAAGGGAGGGAGGAGGTGAGGCCTTACAGTACCAACATCGACCTGTGGCAAGTTTGGGCAGTGCCTAGGTAGCGCAGAGGATAAAAACAGTACAAGATACAACAGTAATGTAGGTAGTAGTAAGTAAGTGCATACATTCATAAAACCTATACATAATTATAATTTAAGATAACGATAGGTGAGTTTGAGGAGAGGGGTTGGATTTAGGGGAGAGAGAACAAAAGGAGGGTAGTATGGAGACCAGTAGCAGGGGCGGGGGGAGTAGGGGCAGGGAAGATTCAGGGATCAGGTAGGATCAAAGCAGGTGCATGAATCTGAAATGGCCAGGTGTAGTCTCAGCCCACGTTTGAAAGAGGGATGCGAGGGTGCTTGCCTGAGGTCCAGAGGGAGCTGGTTCCATAACATAGGGGCTGCGTGTTGGAAGGAGCCCGTTCCTTTATTGGTGCGGCAGCGAGGAATTTCCAGCAGGTCTTTATCAGCAGATCTGAGCATGCGGTTTGGAATCGCAGGAAGAAGGAGCTTCGCCAGTGCAGCAGGCTGACTTTGTCTCAGTATAGAATCATTTAGGCAGGCCAGGAAGTAGCTCCTGATGGCCGAGGGGGAGAGCCACCCAAGGTCCTCATATAGCTGGCAGTGATGAAGAAGTCGTGGGGATTGTGAGGCGTATCGGCATATGTTATTGTATGTAACATCCCATTTGTGCAGCGCAGATTTGTGGGCAGAGGTAAGTATAGGCGCACAGTAGGTAAGCGTTGGTAGCAGGATCCCCCTGGCTATGGCAAGTTTAGCGGAGGAGGTAAGCATATAGCTAGTTCTGTAGGCTGCCCCTAACTTGCAGTTTACGTTTTTGCAAGTGGCTTGGATATGAAGGTTTAAGTCAAGCGATTGATCTAGTAGGATGCCCAAGTAGCGAAAGGAGGCAACTATCTGCAGAGGATTTCCATTTAAATCAAGGATGCTCAGGGGAGTGGAACACCTTCGGATCTTTTGAGTGGTGCCGAGTAGCATGGCATTGGTTTTGGAGGAATTCAGAATGAGGCGGTGGGAGTTTAACCAATTCTGGACACTGGAGTAGGCTTTATTAAGCGAGGTGTTAATTTGCTCTACATTGGGTGAGCTGGCATAGATAACTAAGTCGTCTGCGTAGAGGAGTGAGGAACAGGCAGGTATTTCGTCTGGGAGGTTATTGATGAATAGCGTGAATAGAAGAAGACCCAGAATGGAGTCTTGGGGCACTCCAATGTTCGTTACCACAGTGGAGGAGATGGCTGAGTTGAATTTAACAGCCTGGGACCTGTTGGTCAGGTAGCTCCTGAACCATTCAAGTACAGGGAGGAGCAGCCTATTTTCCTTAGGGAGGATAGGAGCAGGGGTGGTCAACTAGGTCAAATGCCTTGGTTAGGTCTATAAAGACAGCCCTGTGAGCTTTCCTTGATCCATACCAGTGAGGATGTCGGTGGTGATTTTAGCTAGAGCCACGAGTACTGTGGTTTTTCTGAACCCATGTTGTGCATCATTGAGCTGCTTGGTAGTTTCGAGGAATTCCTGGATCTGTGTGGCAACCAGTTTTTCAAGGATTTTGCTGAGTGGGGATAGTATTGCAATAGGCCTGTAATTAGAGATATCTTTTTTGTTCCCTTTTTTGAAGATAGGGGAGATCCTGGCCATTTTCCATAGTTCTGGGACTGCACCGCTGGTGAAGGACAAGGTGAAAATTCTTGCTAGTGGTTTAGAGATAAAGTGCACAGCTAGTTTTAAAAGGCGAGGTTCAAGTTGGTCAGAGCCAGGACTGGTGTATTCCGATAATTTTTTTAGATGGTTCAGAACCTGAGAGCTGGTAATAGCTTTGAAATAGAGGAGGTATGATATAATAGCGCAAAATAGTGCGTTTAGTCTGCGCAATCACCTTTCGGGACAACTGAACAAAACAACTGCCACTGTTCATGAGGAGGGGTCCAAAAAAGGCCATATTGAAAATTTGGTGCACCACCTACAACCTATGGCCAAATTACACCTAGGCGTTGACTGATTTCTATGCACATGTGTAACTTTTGTCACTTGGTAGCGTTTCACAGCCCTATCGGCTCTGGCTGCCATTTTGTGTGTGGCATTCACATACATTTGGTGGCAGTTGTTCCCCCATGGCAGTGGTGCTCCTACAAGCTCGACACAGCCGTATCGGCTCTGGCTAGAACTTGTTTGAAAATAGATACTACTGTAGCTTTTTTCCAGCCTACTGGTATACCACCATAGTTATAAGGTTTATTATATATTTATCAGCAGCCCCACAATGCAGTCACTCATTTCCTTTAATAATCTGGGATGAAGATGACCTGGACCTGCTGATTTATTTGTCTTTAGATTGGTTAGTAATTCTGATGCTTTCATAACACTAAACGGGCTGGTATATGATGCAGCTACTGAGGGAATGGTTGTAGTTGGGATCTTCATATCCAAAGGGCTAAAGACACAGCAAAAATACTTATTAAAGATGTTTGCTACCATGTGAGGATTGTTTATTTATGTCCCCGAATGCATAATTGGTCCAATACTTCTTTTTTTTTTAAACTCAGTCTTTATTTTACAGTAAGAAACATATACATTGCTTAAAGCAAAAATATATACTAACAATACAGTGAAATAATAAAAACATAAAAATATGAAGAACATACATAGTTTAAAAAATATATAAGAATAAACATAAGGTGGACACACATTTTGTATTTCATTATATTTTACATGTTGCCATAAATAATATGCCAAAATGAGTGGATGGGACAACTAATTTCCCCAGGATAGAAAGCCACAAACTCAGCTCATGGTATAAACTCTGTCCGTAATGGTGTAATATATATTACCCACTTTCTCCACATATTCTCAAAACCAGCCTGGGATTTATTTAATGTAGCTGTAATTTTCTCCATTTTGTAGATGTCAATCATTATTTGGTGCCACTGATCCAGAGTGGGAGGCAAGGGGGACAGCCACTTTTTAGTAACAGCTTTTTTGTCGGCAAGGGAGGACAAATTGATAAATTTCTTTGTTGGGGAGTCCAATTGGTCCAAGGGGCACTCGCCAAAAAGAAAGAAGAGAGGGTCAGGTGTAATATTTGGTGAGATTATTTGTTGAAGGGCTTCATGGTCCAATACTTCTGTCAACCATTTTGCTATTGTTAATATATGCATAGAAGGTTTACAGATCTTACTTCAAGGAAGGCTCTTACAGCAGGCCAACACCGGTAGGACTAAGCCACCAGGTGTTAGGACCACATGAAAAACTTTCTAGCTAGCAGTCTACCATGGGGAACCGCTCGCCACCAATGTCAGCCTCTGATGTCCGCCTATCCTATCCTATAAAGGCAGATGGTCTCCCACACCCTCCTCAGTTCTTTTCCTGCTGTCTGACTGCGCAAGTTGGACCTTAGTGGACGCTGCAGCTACAGTTGACCAGTCGATCGCCATTACTCATGTATGCTGCATTTTGTTATTTTCCTTTTCTTTCAGTAGTATTACATTGAATTTTTCGTGTTTTAACCATTGAGTTTATGTCTTCTCCACCAGGCTCTTCTTCTGACCACTCCACAAAGTGTGCCTGCGGCAAACAAATTCCTGAAAAAGATGGCCACACTGCATGCATCCTTTGCCCTTGGCCCCAGCTATGACTCCAAAGCCTGCCAGATTTGCCAGAAATTCAGCCAGGCCACTCGGAGACATCGTCTTAAGATTCTGGAGAGCCACCTTATTAAGCAGAAGTTGGTCGCGATGGAAAAGAAGCTGCAGATCAGGAGCTCTTCAGCCTCACTGGCACAGTCCTTCGGGGCTTCCTCGTCTTCTCAGAAATCTGGCAGGAAACATAAGCATTGAGACAAACACCGAGACCAGTCAGCTTCCTGGTCACAGTCGCCTCACAAATCCTCGACTGTGTCGGGGGTCATCCTCCTGTGGAGGGTCGGCTCCCTCAGCCCCACCAGCCCTTTCCTCTACCGGGTTACCGGTGGCGCAGCTGCCCACCCTCATTGCCATTACAAGCATTGGCTCCTCAGGGCAGGGGATCCCATCCCCTGACGCTCAGGCCCTTTTCTTCCACGGGCTCTCAGCCAGATGGCTTGGCCACTGCTGGTGTCTTGGGCATTGGTTCCTCGACCGTGGCCCCCCCCCAGCCCAAGGCACTACCTATGTTGGTCTTCTCTACAGGACTGGATGTCAGTCTTTCAAGGCAGCACCCGCAGCAGGCTACCACCACCTCTCCTAGTCCATTGTCACCTTTGTCCTCGCCTGGGAGGTCTCCTTTCCCCCCAGGTGCCTGCTTCTCCAGCTCTTCAGTGCCGGCAAATACTTCTCCTGGGCGCTCCCTCTCTCTTCCCTCTGGGCCGCCACCAGTCTTGCCGCTTCCCCAGCCTGCGGGCCTGGTGCTGGCATTGCCTCTCACACAGCCTGCACCTTTGCTGACTCCTGGTGCCGGAACCCCAGCTGGCACCAGGTGGTCCTTTACCAGGGTACCCTACACCAACCCTGCCAACGTCATACCCTTACCTGACTACAGCTTATCCATACCCGCCACTCTGTAATTTCCCCCCTCTGGTGGATTACAGTGCCCTATTCTCTGTGTGGTGGTCCTTCATTCAGAGGCAGATCCCCACTCCTCAGGGCCTGCCCCCAGCATCCCAACTGGGACCTGTTGCCCCAGAATCAGGGCCGGTCTGGTGCCAGTGAACCCCAGATGTTGGGGTCCTCTGGGTCTCGACCTGACGTTGGCTCTGGCTCGTGCCAGGAGGAGCACCCACCACCAAAAGGTGACCAGGAGTAGACTAACTAGGATGAGTCAGATTATTCGGAGTCTTTCTCCTCTCCAGGGGCATCTGCAGATGGGGAAGAGCCCTCCAAGGTGATTCCCAGGTCCCCTCGTGACAGTCCATCTTTTATGGATGTCATTCACCACATCCAATCCATTATGGGCTAGAAAACAGAGGAGCAGGACCCAGAGATGCATTGCCTGACCAATTATTTAAGGCAGCGGGATGCCCTCTTGGTGGTGGTGCCGTCCCTGATTGTCTCTTATATTGATGTCACCAGGGTGACTTGAAATCACCCCTCATCTATCCATCCATTGCCTAAGAAGGCAGATTATCTTTATCATGCTTCTGCTGGGGAACCCTTTTAAGGGGGTCATCCTAAGGCTGATTTGGTGGTCATCAATGCGGTGCTTGACTGTACCAAAATGCTCAAGCACCTCAGTGCTCTTCCCCTGGACAGGGAGTCCAGACAGCTGGACCACTTTGGTAAAGTGCATCTTTGTGTCCACTACCTTGGCTATCCAGGCCATCAATTACCTGGCCCATATGGTCCAATATCAGAATGTCCTCAGGGACCTCATGCAGGCTTTACCTGAGGACCCCACTCAGATGCAACTCACCCAGCTCCTTAAGTCAGGCTCCGACATTGGCAACCACATTCTCCAGGCTGCCTACGATGCCGTGGATGCCTCAGGCAGGGGAGTGGCTGCTGATGTCTGCCTCTGGTACCATTCATGGCTCCTAGTATCCAGCTTTGCCTCAGATGTGCAGTCTAGCTTCTTGGATGCCCCCTTTCGGGGCTCTGTCCTCTTTGGTGGGGATGTTTAGAACATAGTTTCCACCTTCCAGGAGTCGGGTTTTGCCCTTTGGATGGTTCATTCGCTCTACCATACCCAGCCTGGAGTGGGTCAGTGTCCTTCCTTTTCACCGCTCTTCCCGTAAACAATCCTGCCACCTAACAAAGATCAGGGCAAGCGCAAGGCAGCATCGGTCCCTGCAGCTGCTGCCGCCAGAGCCCCTTAGGCACACGTGGCCACCCTCTTGGTGCCTCCCCCAACCTCCTGACTCTTTAACTCCCCCCCCCAAACAGGGTTCTGGGAGAGGCTGCTGGGGGTCGGTCTTCCTCCACCTCGAAGGGTGGCAGGACATAACCACGAACATCTGGGTGCTTCAGATTATAGAGCATGATCACACTCTAGAATTCCTAGAGTGGCCCCCAGAAAATCCTCTGGTAAACTCCTAATACCCCCAACCCACCTGCCTCTTGCCTGGGAGGAAATTCAGGCTCTTCTGCAAAAAAGAACCATAGATCCTGTCCCTCTGGCTCAAAGAAGAAGGAGGTTTTGCTCCCACTTCTTCCTTGTCCCCAAAAAGACCATGGATCTTCGGCCCATCCTGGATCTGTGTCATCTGAACCTGTACAACAGAGTACAAGCATTTCAGGATGGTCACCCTTCAGTAGTTGTTACTCCTTTTGCACCAGGGGGATTGGCTCTGCTTCCTGGACATGCAGGATGCTTAGTTGCATATCCAGATCTTTCCTGCCCATCATTGCTTCTACTGCTTCCACATACAGGAAGCCCATTTTCAATTTTGGGCCCTCCCTTTTGGTCTTTCTTTGGCCCACAGAGTCTTTACCAAGTGCCTGGCAGTGGTGGCAGCCACCCTGAGGAGGCAGGGTTTCTACGTGTTCCCCTACCTGGATGATTGGTTGCTAGCAGCCCCCTCCAGGGATCATTTGATCCAGACCCTGGAATACTCCTTTTGTCTGTTTCAGGCCTTGGGGATCACCATCTATCTGCCAAAGTCCTGCCTCTCTCCTTGCCAGCACCTTCAGTACATAGTGGCTGTTCTGGACACCGACCAGGGTATGGCCTTTTTGCCCATAGACAGGGTGGAACATCTAATCGAGCTGGCCCATCTGGTCTCCTCCAGTCGCCAGGTCCCCACAAGGGTAGTCCTGTGTCTCCTGGGCCACATGGTGGCAGCCATTGCCACTGTTCCTCTTGCCTACCTGCACATGCAGGTTCCGCAGTAGACCTTAAGGATCCAGTGGGACCAACGCACGGATGACCTAGACCAGTTGGTCATGGTCTCTGACCCAGTCAGGAGAGTTCTGTCATGGTGGCTGGAGCTGGCCAACCTCCTTCGGAGGGGCTCTCCTTTCAACTGTCAACTCCCCATCATATCCTCATGATGAATGCATCCGGCGTGGGATGGGTTGCTCATCTGGTTGATCACCAGACCCAGGGCATCTGGACAGACTTGGAACAGGGTCTCCATATCAATGTCCTGGAGATGTGAACAGTCCTTTACGCTCTGCAGGCTTTTCAGACTCATCTCCTCCCCGGTCCGCTGTGGTGAATTACATCAACAAGCGGGGGGACTCACTCTTACCCCCTGTGTCGGGAGGCCATGAGAGTCTGCTATTGGGCCATCGAGCACGGTCTGGAGCTCTCGGCCGTACATGTTCCAGGCGTCCAAAAAGTCCTGGCAGACAGGCTTAGCTGCTTCCGGTCGCAGGCTCATGAGTGGGAGCTTCTGTTCTCATAGTAGTCGAAGATCTCTTTGACAGGTGGGGTCGTCCAGAGTTGGACCTTTTTTGTGTCCCCACTCAACGCAAAACTGCTGCTTTTTTCTGCTCGCTTGATCCCGGGCCTGGAGTTTTCTGGCAAGATGCATTGTCCTTCTCCTGGAAGGGGAGGTTTCTGTATGCCTTTCCTCCCTTCCCACTCCCAAAGAGTGTCCTGCTGAAACTCCAGTCAGAAGGGGCAGAGATGATTCTCATAGCTCCCTTCTGACCACATCAGATTTGGTTCCCCTTGCTGCAACAGCTGGTAGAACAACCTCTAGTGCCCTTACCCCTGTGCACCGGCCTGCTCTCCCAGGACTAGGGCATCCTAGTCCACCCAGATCTAATGTCCCTGCATCTCCATGCTTGGCTCCTGCGGACTTAGCTATCACCCATTTCGAGGTGTCCACTCTAGTTGCAGATGTCCTGGTGGCTGCTAGGAAACCCTCCACCAGGACCACTTACACCATGAAATGGAAGCATTTAGCTCTTTGGGCTGCTTCATGCCAACTGGACCCCTTCATCTGCCCAGTGAATCAGGTGTTGGAAGTACCTTCTTTCCCTTTCAGACTCAAGTTTGAGAAACTCCTAACTCAAGGTTCATCTTTCTGCCATCTCTGCGTACCATACGCTTATTGAGGGCAGGGCTGTGGCTCAACTTGAGGTGTCCCGTACCTTTTTGTGGGCATTTTGCATCTGAAACCCCCCATTCAGGACCTGGTCCCTCCATGGGACCTCAGTTTTATGTTGGGGAAACTCACATTACCTCCCTTTGAACCGGCCGCGAGTTGCAAGCTGAGTTTTCTGTCATGGAAAGTGCTCTTTTTAGTTGCTGTTCCTTCTGCTCAAAGGATTTCCAAGCTCCAAGCTCTTATGTGTAAAGAGTCTTATTTGGGTTTTGAAAAAGACAAGGTGTCTCTGCATACTAATACCAATGTACCCCCCAGTTGGCGCTAACTGAAAAGGCTACTACCCCTGCCTGGGTAGCTAGTGAACAGGTTGAGGGGCCTGGGTCCTATGACATGGTGCCTCCATTTTTATAAGTTGAAACTTGGAGAGAAAGGTGTCACTCAGCATGGTGACTAGGTTTGGCTGCTCTGCACAGGGGCTCCCAAATAACTCCGGGAACAGGAAGCAATAACTGTAATAGAAACATAGAAACATAGAATATGACGGCAGATAAGGACCGCTTGGCCTCCTAGTCTGCCCATTTTCCTACCTAACAGATAAGCTGCAGATCCTAGTTAACCAACAGCTTACTTCCTCCTACCCCCCACTAGGACTGCCTTATGTCTGTCCCATACATTCCTGAATTCCCTCACTGTTCTTGACTCCACGACCTCCTCAGGGAGGCTGTTCCATGTGTAAGGACCCCCACCCCTGCCTTTTTACTAAAATGACAGGTGGCATGCTATTGGCATTGGCAGCAATACCTAGTGGGGGACCTGGGTTCGGGGAAGGATGAGGTTACCTGGCACAAGGGACCTAGGTTTGGCTACTCTGCACAGGGGCACCCAAGTAAATCCAACTACAGGAAGCAATAACTGTAATGTCCAGAACCAGAATTGGGATTTTTCAGTGTGGCTTTATTTATTAACTAACTGAACATAAACAAAGCAATGCATGGTCCCCCAAAGGGCTACGTTACTGTATGTGCAGATTAGAGGTTAACCAAGCGGTCCATTTGAAGAATGAACACATTACTATGTTGTCTGGCTTTGGACCCACCAGGCACTCAGCCCGGACTTTGCATGCGCTTTGGATACACAGCCTGACTGGCCCGGCTCCCCTGCCGGCCACTTGACTGATGGTCCACTTGAAGAATGAACCCAAACTTTACTTGGAAAGACATCTCATCAAACAAGGAGACTCCCAAACTGTGGCTCCCCACACCACTTAGAGTCTGTGACTCCTAGAGAGATTTTTCTTAATTCCAATCGAACTCCCATCAAACAAGGAGACTCCCATCAGACAAGGAGTAATTTTCCCATCCTGTGGCTCCCCACACCACTTAGAGTCTGTGACTCCTAGAGAGATTTTCAAGTTGCGACCCATGTCTGGGTACCCACCCCATCACTAGCCAAGTGCATGAGGCAAGTAGCAAAACACAGAAGAAATCCGTAGAGGTGGACCTGGTTACTAAAGATGGGGGGTTCCCACCTCCAGCTCCCACAGCCCATACCCGGCCATTTCTCTGGATACACACAGAAAACTTTAGAACTTTAAAATGTAGATTGAACGGTGGATGACCTGAAGCACCCCCTCTACAGCGAACTTTAAATCCATTTAAAACTTTAAACTGTTTGACTGCTCCATTTGTTCATCCTAGTGACATAGTCCTCCCAAATAGCAGTCCCCATTACTTGAAATCCATTTAAAACTTTAAACTGTTTGCCTGCTCCATTTGTTTGTCCTAGTGAACATAGTCCTCCCAAACAGCAGTCCACATTCATTTACCAACTGAAGAAAACAATTTGTTTGCCCCTTCAAATGAAGCCAAACACTCACCCATTCGTTGCAGGTGCCCCACAGGCGAAGTACTGTAACCTTTGATGTTATACAAGAACAGATTAAATTAAACCAGGCAGCTTCCTTCCATGGTGGGAGAAGGGGATTGCCCTTGGAACCCACAGAGAACTTTTCTTCCCCCCCCCGGAGGGGGGTGCACTGAGACTGGGGGAGCGGTCTCCACCACTTTAAAAAAGGTAAACACCGGAACACTTCCTTCTACTTTAAAAACAAACTGAAGACTGACTGCTCTGTTTGGAGGCAAACAGGCAACTGACTGATTTCCTTCCTGTTTGCTTAAGGACAAACTGAAGACTGACTTTGAAATTCCCAAAGTTCTAAACTCACTCCCTGAGCTGTAGATTCCAAAGTGGCTCATGCAGCTGCGACAGTTCTATGGTGATGTCATCTCTCAAGTCTCAGCTGTGACTGAGGACAGAGTGAGACAGTGTGAAACCCATTTAACTGGAGTTTTACAAGCTGCCTTCCCTGCCTATCACTAGGTCTTACTGGGATTCTAGTAACCCGGGTAACAAAGGGTTACACTGCATCCACAACCCTCTCTGTGAAAAAATACTTCCTCACATTACCTCTGAGCCGTCCCCCCTCTATCTTCAAATTGTGTCCCCTTGTTCTTGCACATCTCTTTTTCTGAAAGATGCTACCCTCTTGGACTTTGTTGATTCCCTTGAGGTACTTGAAAGTTTCTATCATGTCCCCTCTCTCCCTTCTTTCCTCAAGGGTATACATATTAATGTAGTAATGTCCAATACCAGAAGTTGGGATTCTAAAGTGTGGCTTTTATTCACATCCAACAGAATAACAAAGCATAGATGGACCCCCACAGGGCTACACTCCTGGTAATGCAGATTTATGGAGATCAGAACACATCCTGTTTACACTGAAACCCTCAGGTTTAGAAACACTCTGGGCATTTGGCCCTAACTCAACTCTTTTTCGGTTTCCCTGGCTCAGCTCCCTTGCCAGCCCACTGGACTACCTTCCTTCCATGGCTCGGCTCTCATGCCAGCCCTTGGACACTTTCCATGTAGCATGGAACATTTCTTGGTGGCTCCCTAAACCACCTCTGAGCACTTCTGGCTCCATCAGGGAATCGTCTTCATCAATCCCATGTCTGGGTACTTTCCTCAGGCACTGGCCAAGTACCTGAGAGAAAGCAACAGGTGTCCCAAAGCAAACCCGTAGAGGTGAATTTGGTTACTACTGATGGGGGGTCTCCCACCTCTCGCTCCCATAATTTATACCTGGCCATTTCTCTGAACTTTGACACCTCATCCTCTGAAAACACTTTACTGTGTAGATTCACTTTAAATGTATATCACATTTAATCTACTGTTCTTCCATCCCACTTGTGCTGAACTTGAAACATACTTAAATAGTGGCTGTGTCCATTGCTCTAGACCCCCACAGAGTTAAGCAGTCCAATTCCCACAACTTTCAAAACTGTACTTGGCTGTCTTTTCCTGAAAACACATTGGCCCTTTTATCAGAGCAGACTCACCCCTTGGTTGCAGGTGCCCCACAGGTTTTTCTTCTTCAAAGAAATCTCATCCAAACTTCTGGTCCCTCAGCACAAACCTAAAAGTAGGCAGCTTCTTCTTCCCCTAGGGGATTGCTCCCGGAAGGAGGCTGAATCCTTCCCCCCATCCCCGCAGGGATGGGGCCCTGAACCACTGGAAGCTGTCTCTATCACTTCACTTGGCTCTTCTTGTGTTCCTCTTCAGGTGAGAACACACACCTCTAACAAAAATATAGCTTTTTGTCAGAGCTGAGGGCTATAAGGGCCTGCAGCTGCAGCACACCTCCTCCCTCTTCAACACTGTACTACAGACTACTCTTGAACTGACTTCAAAATCTCCAACATTCTATCCTAACTTCCCTAGCTGCAGCATTCCAGTGTGGCTTATGCAGCTGAGACAGTTCTAAAATGATGTCATCCCTCAGTCTCAGCTGAGACTGAGAACAGAGTGAGACAGTGTGAAATCCATTTAACTGGAGTTTCACCAGCTGCCTTCTCTGCCTGCCACTAGGTCTAACTGGGATTCTTGTAACCCCAGGTAACGGGGGTTTTTACACCAAGTTTCTTTCAAAGGTGGCGTCGGAGTTTACTTGGAACCAGCCCATCCACCTTCCAGTTTATTATCCTGATTACTCTAATCAGAGGGAGGCTTTGCTCCATACTTTGAATGTACATAGAATCTTGCGGTATTATACGCACCAGACCAAGGCTTCAAGGAAGTCTTCATAGTTGTTTCATTCGCCCCCAAGAACGAGAGGGCGCTCCTGTTTCCAAACAGTGTTTGTCTAAGTGGTTAGCCAATTGCATGGTTTACTGTTACTGTAAGCATAACAAGGACCTTCTGGGAATGGTCAAGGGCCATTCCACCAAGGGTATGGCTGCCTCCATGGCCTGTTTCAGAAATGTGTCTGCTGCAGACATTTGTGCAGCTGCCACCTGGAGTTCTGTCCACACCTTCACCAAGCATTACAGTCTGGACATCGCCTCTCAGTGCAGGGCCAGTTTCGGCCTAGCAGTACTTCAGGTCCTTCTCTCCTGAGCTCTTGGTTGCTGATCTGTCCTCCTCCCAGTGCTGTTCACCTGGTCATGTTCAGAACTGCTTGGAGCTCAGTCCTACTGATGTTGGCCTGCTGCAAGAGCCTTCCTCGAGGTAAGATAGTACAGTTACGTAAGAACACACCGTAACAGAAGATCTTCAACAAAATCTCTTGCAGCAGGCCCTGCTTTCCCTCTCTCCTTCCCCCTGCTGATCCATCTTTCTCTTGCACTGCTTCTGTCTTGGCACTTGAGAACCTCCTCAGTTCTCCATTCACTGCCTGTTCTGGGTCTCCGACGGGAGAACTGAGAAGGGTTTGGGGGACTGCCTGCCTTTATAGGATAGGGTGACGTCAGAGGCTGATATCGGCAGTGGGCATTCCCCTGTGGTAGACTATTAGCCAGAAAGTTTTCTGTGTTGTCCTGGTGCATGGTGGCAGTGTTGGTCTGCTGCAAGAGCTTCTCTTGAAGACCTGCTGCTACGGTGAGTTCTTACATAACTGTACTTTATCCTTCATGTGTGCTACTTTAAACTCAAGTTGCTCCTTCACTGATTTGATTTTTTTAATTATGCTTTTTGGTGCCTCTTGCCCCTATGGCTCAGCCCCCCCGCCCAGCTTCCCCGGTCCCCACCTACCCCTTGGGGACTTACCTCCAGCTGCCGATCCTCCCGGCTTGCCCTCCAAGGTGGGGCCGCTGAGTAGGCACTTCGCTGACAGAGACTGTTATCAAGGTGTCTGGCAGGCATGCTACTGCTGGTGTTCCTCCCTGGTTTACCCCCCAGGATGGTGTCATGGGATCAGGCTGTTCCTAACAGAGGACTGGAGTCGGTCGCCTACCGAGGGTCACGGTGGGTGCAGCAGGACCAGGATGTGGGGTATCATCAGCGAGGCCGGCGTTTTCTTGTTTTTGTCCCCGGGAGGCGTGGTGTGCAATGATGGAGGGCACTGAAGTGCTGACGTCAGGCACACCTCCCAAATGCTTAGCTTCAGTTACTGCTCCCCCTGGCCTCTGCCTGGGGTCGATCAAGCATCAAACACTAACACCCCCACTCCCGGAGGAGGAGAGCAGTCCATGGGATGCTCAGTTCCCCCCAAGCTGGCCCTCCAGCTTCTTGGGTCCGTTCCCAATCCTGGGGTGTCTTCGTTGCAGGCAGAAGCCCTACCTCTGCACTGGCAGGCCAGCGATTAGTTTTTTTACTGTTTTTTTAATGTAACATATCTGTTGATGTTCTATTTAGATGGATCCTTTTTCATTATATTAAAAGATGATTTTTTTTATGCAGTTGTTTCTTGATTTCATTTGTGAATCACCGTGGTACCTTACCTTTTTATTATAAAGTTTTTTTTCTCCGGCACATGCATTTTTTCAAGGAGTAATATTTTTTCTTTCATTGTAGTCCAGAATATCTCAGCACTACTTGAATTAAGAGTTTGTTCCCAGTTCCATTTTCTAAAGTTCTCTGTTGTAATTGGCTCGGTTGTAATTCTTAGATAAGTAACCCCAGCAGATTGTTTAGCAGAAGTTTTTATTTTCAACTGTATCATCAAATGGTCACTAGTACCCAGGTGCTCTCTGATTGTTAGATTATGTACTTCTTCCTGTTAACCAGTTACTGCAGTGCTTCCTGCAGTAATGCATCTAGAAACATGTTTTCCCTTGTATTGTATGATGTTATTTCTGCCCAGTTAATGTGTGGCATATTAAAATCTCCCATGAGTATCGAGTTACCTATTTCAGAAGCCTTTTTAATTTCTTGTAATAATTCACTGTTGTCTAGTTCACTACTACCGGGTGGTCTATAACACACTCCCCAAATTAATTTATTCCTTGTGGATTTAATTTGACCTATATGGTTTTAGTGTTACTACCCTGGTGTGTAATGTCGTGAATCATGCTGCTTAAGTGATCCTGCCTTATATAGAGACACCTTTCCTGTTGATCCTGTCTTTATAGTATAGGTTGTATCCTGGAATATTCCTTCCCCATATGATGTCTTTGTTCCACCGTGTTTCAGTTATTGCTATCACATCTAGATTGTTATTATTACAATTTTGAGTTCTGCTTTTGTAATAATGTTAAGGCTCCTAGTGTTTGCCACTAAGATTCTAATTTCTTTAATATATGATAATTTATTTATCCTGACTGGAACAGGCATCTTTGCCCACATCCCCGATGCCATGCACAGTTCCCAATGACCCCACATAGTAAAACAGGTGATTAGCTGTTTTTATTATGTGAGCAAGCATGGGGGCACTTCCATTCAGTCGAAGGCAGACGGCTGTGGAGGAGGGCAGGCTGTGTAGGTTGCCTTCACTGCACCTGGCCGGGCCTACTGTTTAGACCAAATGTGGGTGCTGGGGGAGGGTAGGAGTTGGGTGCTGCTGCCAGAGTGGTGGGGAAGGGGGATTGATTTAGAACAGGAGAAGCGCTAAAATAGACGGTAGCTAGAGGTGGAGGCAGGTGGGTTGCGCCTGTCACCCATCATGAGAGTTTTTTTTTTTAAACCTAAAATTGTGGGTGCTAGGGGTAGGGTGAGATCTGGCTTGTAGCAGAGAGTGGGAGGATGGGACTGTTTATTTCAAAGAGTTGGGTTGGAGAAGAGGGTGGTTGGTTGGTTGTTTTATATTTTCTCCCCACAGGCACACGAATAACGAATACAAATACCAAATTTCTGAATATTTGGAGCCCCGAATAGGAATATTCAGCCAAATATTCAAAATAAGGTATCTGCCCACCCCTAATATGTTGTTGTTTGCTCCATGCTGTTATTATTTCACCCCTGGCTACTTATTGCTAAATAAAGAGCAAAAAAAGTACTAAAAGTATCGGCCATGCTTTTGTTCTTGCTTATTTTTCCTACTTGTTTTATCAGTGGTCCCACACTTCTGTCAGTTTTTATTTTGTTATTGATATGTGCATTGGGTTCCTTGTAGTTTGAGGCTGCATTGTTAGCTAGTTGTTCCTCCATTCTTTTACTGGGGTCCCAGTTTTAGATTTACATACTTTTTGCAATACTTTATATTTCACTGCCACCTCTTCATCTCCTCCTCCTCTTTTAAGTGTTACATAAAGTTTCTTCTTCTTTATCATCAAAAGCTTAAGTTTCCTGATTAGCCATCTTGGTGCCTTACCATTACCAGTGGCGGCTCCAGCTTCTGTTGTTTACCATGGCACTAGATGGGCACTACAGTTGGAAGCCAGGGCAGCTATAGAAACCGGAATGGAAAGCATGCATGCATATACATGCATGCCTGCCTCTTGATGTATTTGAACAAATGATTATTGCTACGTTTCTGAAATAAAGATGCCATTTCCATTTTATTTTTTACAGGTGATGGCCCTGCTTCTCCTGGCTTGGGGGGGGAGGGGTGACCCTGCTTCTTCTAGCAGGAGAAGCAGGGTCAGGAGAAATAGGGCCACCCCCAGAGCCAGGAGAAGTGGGGCGATACCCCCCGAAGCCAGATAAAGCAAGGCCATCCTCACTCCCTGAGCCAGGAGAAGTAGGGCCACCCCCCCAAGCCAGAAGAAGCAGGACCATCCCTCCCTTTTGAGCAGGTATCCACCTCGCAAAGTGGTCCCCAATGGATTGCCCTGCCACAGTGGCAGGACCAGGAGATAGTGGGCCATGCATTCTCTCCATTGAGTCCCTCCTCTCCCCACAGTATTTTCAGATAAACCCAGCCACTTACCTCAGTGAAAAGGCACAAGCAGTCAGGACCCTGTCCCGCTGGTTCTGCAGGCAGCTTCTCTCTTGGCTGTTGTTGCTGCTGGCTGGACTTTTTACTTGAGGTATCTGGCTTTGTGCTGTCGCTACTGGCTGGGCAGTGTGGCTAGCTGCTGCTCTCTCCCATTACTGACCAGACCATGCTCTAGTCTTTTGTGAAAAAAAGCTCAGAATTAATACAACTCTTTTTTAAGGTTGGCTGTACTGCTGGGTTGGGCAAGCAATGTCAGTACGGTTCCGGTTTACAGTGGCTCCCGATTCAGGCAGGCAACAGGTGAGGCAGCATCTAATTTTTTTTACTGCGGCAGTCCTTGGACATGGCGGCAGCACCAGTGTGTGATCCTATGGTGACTTCGATCTCGGACTGACGCTAACCATGCTTGCCCAGCAGACAAATACTGCAGTGTGTCCAACAGCACCCAAAGGGTGGGAGGGGATTGTCTGGGCCGCAGCATGGAACTGAGGTGTCTGACCACCAGAATATTTGGCTGTTAGGGGGTGGAGGTGGCAAAATGTCACAAGTATCAGAAGACATCCATCCATTAAGACATGCTTCCTAGTCTTAATGTGCTCGGCAGCGCGGAAAGGAGAGCTACAGGTACTTTCATGTAAGGAATCATATTTGGTTTCCACCAGGATAGTGTAATGTCATATACAGTGCCATCTTTCCTCTCACAAATGCTATAGTCAGAAATCAGATTAGTTTGTACAGCTTGGCACAGGCCAGAAAGTTGCCATGGCTACCTTGGCGAGATGGGTCAGAATATGTATAGCAAGGACCAAAATAGCAGCAAAATTGAAGCCTCTAGCTTTGATCAAAGCACATTATATAGGGGTTATGGGAGCTTCCTGGGCAGGCACCCCCTCCCAATGAACACTATTGGCAAGTCCTGGCTTTCCCCCCAGGGCAGGGCCACGGGAGCGGGATCCCCATGGCGGGCAATGTTGGCAGCGGGGATGGTGGCGGACAGGGCATCATGCACTAGGGACTGGCTTTTTTGGATGCTGTGAACCCCTGGAGGTGGGACATGCAGTGACGTCCACAGGTCAAGCCCGATGTCTGTCCCACCTCCACAAAGCTAGGCGCTGGCCGTTCATGGATCCCCCAGCCTCTTCCAGGGGTCGCTAAGTGGGTGGACACTCCCCCTCCCCACAGAAGGAGAGCCATCCTTTGGATGCTCAGTCCTTCTCCACCCGGCCGGCCCTCTGACTCCAGGGTCTATTTCCAAACCCTGGGATGTCGGCATCGTGAGCAGATGCCTTGCCACTGCGCCGGTGGGCTGGCTGTGCACAGGCATTCATGTCTACCAATTAACCCATCCGATTCAGAAATCAGAGTTGGATTAGCATTGAGTCTTTTATGACAACTTGCATCAGACAATTGCCTCTTGATTTCTGCTTGATTTTTCTTCTTACAACAGTGTTGCCCTTATCAGAGGGATTTATCTCAATTGATGTAAATTCCTTCAAGTCTTAAAAGGCATCTCTTTGTCTTTCAGATAGATTTGGACAAACTGCATCATAAGTCTACTCTTCTATTTTTTTTTTTTTACATTGTTTGATACTAGTTAAGGTCCAATAGGGGGAGAAAGGTGAGGTTGGGGGTGGTTTACAGACCACCCAGTCAGGATGAGGAGAGGGACAGGGAACTGAGCTCACAGATATTGAAAGCTGTGGGGAAAGGAGCGGTGGTAATTGTGGGGGACTTCTGTCTGCCCAAGGTGGACTGGAGCATACCATCCACAACATGTGCTAGGAGTCAGGTGATCCTGGAAGGACTGCAGAGTGGGTTCCTGACTCAGGGCATCACTGAACCAACAAGAGCTGAGGCAATTCTTGATCTGGTGCTCACAAATGGGGAGCTTGTACAGGAAATAATGATCAGAGAGCCACTGAGTGGAAGTGACCATTGCACAGTTTGGTTCCAGTTAGATATGGGCAGTGAAAGCATCTCGACTTAGACCAAAATCTTGGATTTCAGGAGGGTGGACTGCAAGAAAATGGGTGAAGTGCTAAGGAGCTATCTGATAGGCATCAGAGCAGATATGGGGGTGGACCAAAGGTGGTCCATCATTAAGGAAGGAATACTAGTTGCCACAGATGAGTGCGTTAGGCTCGGGGAAGAACACAAGGGCCAAAGTGCCCAGCTGGTTCAGTTCTGGGGTTGCCCAGGCAGTAAGGGAAAAGAGGTTAGCCTATAGAAAATTCAGGAAGAGCAAGAGAAAGGCAGAGAGGGAAAATTACCTATGGTTGGCTAGTGAGGCAAGTAAGGAAGTCCGACGAGCAAAGGCACAGAAGGAGCTGCAGATAGCAGAAGGAATTAAGAAGGGGGAGAAGGCTTTCTTTCACTATATAAGTGAGAAAAGGGACAACAAGGAAGGGATTGTTAGGCTTAAGAAAGGGGTGGCATGGGTGGAGGATAATGGGGGAAAAGAAATATAGAAACATAGACTTTGATGGCAGATAAGGACCGCCTGGCCCACCTAGTCTGCCCATTTCCCTACCTATAGGATAAGCTGCAGATCCTATTTAACCATCAGCCAATTTCTTCCTACCCCCATAAAATTGCCTTATGTCTGTCCCATGCATTCTTGAATTCTTCCTCAGTTTTAGACCCTACAAGCTTCTCAGGAAGGCTGTTCATGCGTCCACCACCCTCTCTGTGAAA
Source organism: Neoceratodus forsteri (assembly GCA_016271365.2). Taxonomy (NCBI): domain Eukaryota; kingdom Metazoa; phylum Chordata; order Ceratodontiformes; family Ceratodontidae; genus Neoceratodus; species Neoceratodus forsteri. The sequence continues at coordinate 1,408,735,197 of CM028131.1, read as the reverse complement.
AAATACTTCCTCACATTGCCCCTGAGCTGTCCTCCCTCTATCTTCAAATTGTGTCCCCTTGTTCTTGCACATCTCTTTTTCTGAAAGATGCTACCCTCTTGGACTTTGTTGCTTTCACTGAGGTACTTAAACATTTCTATCACGTGCCCCCTCTTCCTCCTTTCCTTAAGGGTATACATATTAAGCTCCTTTAGTCTCTTCTCATATGGCCTCGCTTGCGGACTCTGCACCATTTTAGTTGACCCAGAGAATTACAGACTAGTCAGTCTGACCTCCCTTGTGGGCAAGCACATGGAGACCACATTAAAGGAAAGGTTGGTGGAATATATAGAGGAGCATGGTCTCCAGGATGTGAGGCAGCATGGGTTCATTGGGGGGGGGGGAGAGATCATGTCAAACTAATCTGATTGACTTCTTTGACTGTGTCACTAAAACAGTAGACAGAGGCCAAGCAGTAGACATCCTCTATCTTGATTTCAGCAAGGCCTTTGACTCTGCCCCACAAAAGGTTGATCAGGAAGTTGGTAGATCTCGGGGTTGGGGAAAGATGGCCAGATGGGTGGAAAACTGGCTGAGGGACAGAACCCAGAGGGTACTTGTGAGAAGAGAGTTATCTGGTACCAGAGAGGTAACCAGTGGTGTCCCGCAGGGCTCAGTGCTGGGGCCAATGTTGTTCAGTGTCTTCCTCAGTGACACTGAGGATGGCATTAAGGGCAAAATGTACCTATTCACGGATGACACCCAGCTCTGTGGGAGAGTGGATACAGCTGAAGGGATACAGGACCTACAGGAAGATCTGGAAAAGCTGAGGAGGTGGTCCAGGATCTGGCAGCTTGGCTTCGATGCCAAGCAATGAAAAGTTATGTATATTGGAGCCAAGAATCCCAGGACAGAGTACTACCTGGGTGGAGTCTGAGTATCTGCATCAGAGGAGGAGAAGGACCTGTGAGTTATGATCACTAGTGACCTGAAGCACTCCATGCAGTGCAAGAAAGCAGCAGCAAAGGCAAACAAGATGCTGGGATGCATATCTAGGGGGATCAGCAGTAGGGGAGAGGAGGTTATACTGCCCTTGTGCAGGTCACTGGTAAGGCTTCATCTAGAGTATGGAGTTCAGTACTGGTGCCCACACCTCAAAAAGCACATTAACCTGCTGGAGAAGGTCCAAAAGAGGGCTACAAAGATGATAGTGGGTCAGCAGGGTAAGGCATACGATGAGAGGTTGAGGGCACAGAACATGTACTCCCTGGAAGACAGGAGAGTGAGGGGACAAGAATGGGGCCTTCACGTACTTGAAAGGGATAAATAAGGTTGATAAGGAGAGTCTCTTTAAGCTGAGTGGCAACCATAACATGAGGGGGGCACAGTCTTGAGCTGGTAGGTGGGAGGTTTAGGAGGGAGGTCAGGAAGCACTTCTTCTCAGAGAGGGTGGTGGACACTTGGAATGCGCTACCAGAAGAGGTCACCTCATTGAAGACAGTGGGCAGCTTTAAGAGAGGTTGGGATAGGCATAGGGAGAAGGTAAAGGTCATGGGTAGGGAGGATGGGAGGAGTGGGAAGGGAGGGCAGGGACATTAGCTCAAGCTGTGGACCCTGCAATATGAGCAGACCTAATAGACCAAATGGCCTTCTTCCGCTGGCTTCTTCATATGTTCATATGTAGTGTAACCTCAGGCCCCTGTGGGTGGCTAGGGTGTATTTGGGGGTAAGGTGCTGCAGTAAAAAGGGCGCTACTTAAATCTGGTAGTGAAAGGTTGGGGGCTCTGTGTGTCAGGGAACCCTGCGTAGTGCATTAACGTACAGCTGCAGCTTCTTGGTACTTCCCCTCCTTACTCACAGGCGCAGTAGTGGGCCTGCCTTTGATACAATTGATGAATGCAGATGCACACTTACATGACAACGTCAACTGAAGCCTCAGCTTCTGTTTTCATCAGTGTTTTTGCTCCTGATTCCACTTGGCCTTCCCCTGTCTGGACCACACATCTCTGCCCTGCCATCCTATCTGCTCCAATAAGGTGGAACTCTACACCAGCCAATTATAGCTCAGTAGATCAGCTAAGATTTTGCACAAGTTAGTGCATGGATTTAGTGTTTATGAACAATGCACCATACACTTTATTTATGGCTGTGTCTGGAATTAAAATGTAAGCACTAAACTAGAGCTGTTGTGCTTTCTAACAGCTTGCTTTGTGAGCCGGCCCGGTGGCGCTGAGGGTTGAGGTGCTGGACGCCACACCTCACGCCCCACCGGCAACCTGGGTTCGGGAACGAGCCTTGGCCACCAGGGGTCGGCAGGAGAGGGAAAGGATCGAGCATCCAGAGGACAGTTCTCCCTTCCCTCGGGAGGGCTCGGGGGTTCTGCCGCTCTGTAACGGCAACTGGCAGTGATTGGGTGCAGCACAAGCAGCGGTGGCATGCATTGCAGGGAGGACCTCGGCAGGTGGTGGCACGATGTGCCCAGCCACCATTGCACAACCAGTAAGCAAAAAGAGAAATCCCTGTCCCCGGGGATAGGCGACGGGACCACCTCCTGCAGCCACGTTCCACCGACTGGACCTGCTCCTCTCCTGGGCCGAGCCCAGACCAGCCTGAATTGCTAGATAGAGCGCCCTGGGTGGGTAGAAAGCCTCACCTCCGGGGGTCCCAGAGCCGGGGATAACTGGGCTGGTGCTGGGGCTCAGGTCCGGAGGTACAGCATCAGGCTCCAGTGGCTGTCTGAGAGAGTTCCCCAGGTGCCGGTGCAAAAATAGAGTTAAAAAAATAAATAAATAATGGCTTGCTTTATGCATTGGACTACTGTTACAGTGGCTCATATGCATGTCCTATTGTCTGGATTATATAGGTCTGGACTGTATGGGGCTGGCCACTCAGATGTGCACCAGGTCTCGGCACCATATGGCCAGAGTAGTTTTTGCATTTTGCTGCATCCTTCACACTACATGAGTGGGAATTTACAGCCTTTCTGTTTCCTTCCTCGAGAAAGCTGCCTAAAGATGCTATTGGATTTGCTTATGTGAGCAATGACATGCTGGTATCAGGGACATCCTACTCTCCCCATTTCATGGCCTCAGCTGTACCTCCTCCCAAGGGATAGTATATCAGTGAGGCGCAGCACCTCCCCCCCCCCGCCGGCCAGCTCTCCATTTTCCAAGCTAGATTCTGAACTCGAGTCACTGGCTTGCTGAGTGGTAGCCATATTGCTGCTCCAACAGGCCAGTCTCTCACCATTTGTTAAAGTACAGCACAGCACCCTCAGACAATCCTGGCAATTAACAATGGTGTTACATTTAGATCAAACAGTCACAGAGCGCTGTCATTACCTAGATAAGAACAATCATAAAAGGTCATAATGAGGGTCAGGCCCAGACCTTTAACGAAGCTTCTTGCTTAGGCAAAGTACTAAAATCTGTGTGTCCAACAAATCATATTCGCACAAAGCAAGGCCATTAATATTTAGTCAATTTCATAATGAGTAATGGTAAATTGCTGCCCAGGAGCTTGAACAACAGTGTCTCTCCCCATGGGGACATAGGTGCATCGCTCAAACACAGTATTGCAGTGCTTTCCTCCAGTGTCTCCTGAACCCAAGTGAGATGCCAAGATGAATCAAACATTCATTACTGTAGTATTGGAACCTCAATACCAAATTGAAGCTGATCAGGTTTAATGCCCTCCATGCCTGTGGGCTAGGCATGGGTTACAAGGCCTACCAGGTGGCTGCGTGACTGACTCTTAGAGTTCTGTCCTCTATGAAGGGGCCAGTTGACTAATGTGACACATTAGGGTATTTGGGCCAAAACCCTTAGGGCACTGCCAATGAGACAGGGAGGGGCACCCCCTCTCCCCGAGGGTGGTAGCTCCCTTCTTGCTGTTCTAATCTCACTTGAGCACACGTGAGCCCCATGCCAGCTCCTGAAGGGGTGGACTGACGTGGACTCCAGACGTGGAGCCCCAGAACTTATTATGCAGTGGCACCCAAACACTTTCTGCGCCGAAAAGAGAGTGTGGCCAGGAACCCAGCCTTAGGGTGGGTCACACAATTTTTACAATGTTATGATTGCAAAATGGTCAAATGTATGGCAGCTTAGACTCAATGCAAAGAAGTGCAAAGTAATGCACCTGGGAAACAAAAACCCAGGGGAAGAGTACATAATGGAGGGTGAGATACTAACAACAACAGAAATGGAAAGGGACCTGGGGGTAGTCATATCAGATGACCTTAAGGTGGGCAAGCAGTGTGAGAAGGCAGTATGGAGGGCTGGCAGGATACTGGGATGCATAGGGAGAGGCATCACCAGTAGAAAACAGGAAGTTGTTATTCCTCTGTACAGACAATCAGTGAGGCCCCATCTGGAGTTCTGTGTGCAGTTCTGGAGACCCCATCTCTGCAAGGAAATACAGGATGGAGGCTGTCCAGAGGAGAGCAACTAAAATGGTGCAGGGTCTGCACCAGAAGACATACGAAGAGAGATTAAAGGAGCTTAATATGTTTACCATCGAGGAGAGGAGGGAGAGGGTGTACATGATAGAAACTTTCAAGTACCTCAAGGGAATCAACCAAGTCCAAGAGGGTAGCATCTTTCAGAAAAAGAGATGTTTAAGAACAAGGGAGAACAGTTTGAAGATAGAGGTGGATGGCTCAGAGGTAATGTGAGAAAGTATTTTTTCACAGAGAGGGTTGTGGATACATGGAACAGCCTTTCTGAGGAGGTAGTGGGGTCAAAAACAGTCAGGGAATTCAAGAATGCATGGGACAGACATAAGGCCATTCTAGTGGGGGGGTAGGAGGAAGTAGGCTGTTGGTTAACTAGGATCTGCAGCTTATCCATTAGGTAGGGAAATGGTCAGACTAGGTGGGCTAAGCGGTCCTTATCTGTCATAAAATTCTATGTTTCTATGTTTTTAGTACAAATAACTACAATCAGTGCAAGTGGAAAACAGTATGGATATAAAAGGTAAACAATAATCATGGCAGCATGGTGGGTAATGATAACTTACATGATAAACAAGATGCAAATTTAATTAGGGTTGGTAAAACACAGCAGTTGTGGATAAGAACACCACTATGTGCCCAGAGAGAGGTACACAACCCAGCAACCCCTAAAAAGAATTCTGGGTAGCCAGATGGGAATAGTACAAGCTATAAAGGAACAGCACTGTACCTCCACTACTATGTAGAAGGTTTTATTAAGTTGCATAAAAAGTTAACTAAATATTTACAGTGTCTTGTGAAGCATAGAGACACCAGATCAGCTCACGAAACAACCTGACAGATTTGCCCATGTGCACTTCATCAGGAGGCCGTACAACAATAATCATGTCATTTAAATACCTGATGTGATGTTACAAGTGCTGTGTGCAAGGTGCGTAGTAATTATTACGTTTAAAGAACAGATTAAAAAACATGCAAACTGCTGCAAAGCCTAGAACAATCACTAATAGTGAACACATTTTAAGTATTTCATTATTAAATTAACATTCACTATTAGCCTGGTTCCTCATAACCGTAATACAGAGAAGAGCTATACGTTGTCATTACTATAATAAAAAATGACTATAAGTTATAAATAGCTAACGAACATGCAGAGAAGCGCTGCATCACAAAGTGTAGACTGAAGGAGTTCAAGCCTCCTTAAAAGAAACAACGGGGTGAAGTGGGAATGAGAACAAACACCCAATAGGGAAAGGTATAGGGGGAAGAGAAGGAGAAGGTGGAAAAATGGAAAAAGGGAGGAAAGAAAAAAGGGAGGTGAAGAGAAGATACACTATTCATAGCAATTACAAAAAAAGAAATATAACAAAAATGTCAGCTACAAGGGAATTACCATCTGACAACACTTATTTTTTTTAAAACGAAACAAAATTGAAGCTGTCATTGAGACCGGGATTGTGAAGTGCCCCCAACTGCAAAATCCGGAAGGCCTCTCACCTCAAAATCTTGTTCTCTAATACCTTCTCAGTGCTTGTAAAACAAAATCCATGTACTTCCTCAGTGCTAGCTTCTAATATATGCTTATTTAAAACATTATTTTGATTTTTACACCTGATCTCACTCAAATGTTCCCCTCTACATTGCTTCAAAGCTCACTTAGTTTTACCCACGTAGAAGGCTCGACATGTACATGTGGCCAGGTGTATAACTGCAGTTGTAGAACGATTAGAGAAATGATGTGTGTCATAGAGCTTTTCAGATCTTACTGTTTGAAAACCAGATTTCAATACTACAGTGCAGTACCTGCAGTGTCCACTTGGATAACAGCCTTTCAGCTGATCTGGCAGCCAGATCCTAAGTGTTTTTTCTACTGGCTGAAATGAAAATACCTGCATGTCAGAGGTATCCTGCTCTTGTTTAAAAAAAAAAAAAAAATATGGGGTGACTCATCAACCTCCCCCTCCAATATGGGTTCAGTCTGTAAGATGTGTCTGTTTCTCAGGAATACATCTCTGGCTAGGTGAGATTGTTTAACCGCAAGTAGTCACAAAGTTCAAGGTCTCATTTCAAGATGTAGCCCTCACCCTATATCTTAGCATATAATTCCTCTCCATAACAGATACGTCTACCTTTGTGCCAGTTAGCAAAGACTCACTGTAGCCCCGTTCCCTGAATCTTGACATCATTTCTATTGCACGTTTTTAAAAATCAGATTCATGACTGCAATTTCTTTTAAGCCTTATAAACTGAGACTTTGGAATGTTCCTGATGGTGTGGTAAAGGTGACAGCTGGAGGCATGGAGAATTGTGTTCCAGTCAGTGGTTTTCTGCAATAGATCTGTATAGATTGCGCCATTGTTTTGCTTTGTAATTGTCAGGCCCCAAAACTGTATCTCTGACAGATCCAAATGTACTATAATCAATCAATCAATCAATCAAATCTTTATTTATCCAGGCGAACATCATTGAGCACAGCTCATTTGCAAGATGGACCTGGTAAGGTCAAGGTTCAATTACATGGTTACATACAGTTATTCAGTTGCACACCATCTAAGCTAATATATACAGATTTCAGTATCAACACAACCTGACTAGTTAGTAATTACAGTCTTTTGGGTTAATTTTGTGCTGGCTGTGACAGGGCGCCTAACCCCCAATTCTCCCAGTCTTTGTTGTGCTAACAGCAAATTTAGCACCTCTAGCAAGCCACTGCCTGCAAGTGCTTCTTCTGACTGCCCTCTACTCTGTCCCTCCTTCTGGCCGGCCTTGCCTGAGGACACACTCACCAGGGGCTCCCGAGCCGCCAGCGGGCGGTGGCCGCTGCTTGAAGGGAGCAGGAGGCAGGGAGAAGCCAGAAGGTGCAGGAAAGCCGCTCAGCCAATCAGGGCGGCCACCGACCTTTGCCAGCCTCTGATTGGTGCGCCTTCTCCCATTGACTTTGCTGTATCTTTGCACCACCAAAACTGCTCGGGTTTACTTGCCTTTTATGTGAAAAGTTTTAAATTTCTCAAAAGGGGCTGTTTTTGCTGTTTTACTGTGTACTTCTGTATAATGCCTGTTACCTGACTAGTTAGTAATTACAGTCTTTGGGTTAATTTTGTGCTGGGCTAGCGCATAGGCGCCTAACCCCCGCCCACCCTCCCAGTCTTTGTTGTGCTAGCAAAATTTAGCACCTCTAGCAAGCCACTGCCTGCAAGTGCTTCTTCTGACTGCCCTCTCTCTGTCCCTCCCTTCTAGCCGGCCTGCCCTCGAGGACACACTCACCAGAGGGGCTCTGAGCCGCAGCGGGCGGGCGGCCACCGCTAGCTGAAAGGGAACCAGGAGGCCGGGAGAAAGCCAGAAAGGTACGGAAAGCGTCAGCCAAACGGAAGGCGCACCGCCGACCTTTGCCAGCCTCTGATTGGTGCGCCTCCATTGACTTTGCTGTATCTTTGCACCACCAAAACTGCTCGAGTTTACTTGCCTTTATGTGAAAAGTTTTAAATTTCTAAAAGGGGCTGTTTTTGCTGTTTTACTATGTACTTCTGTATAATGCCTGTTACCTGACTAGTTAGTAATTACAGTCTTTGGGTTAATTTTGTGCTGGGCTAGACGACAGGCGCCTAACCCCCCCACCCTCCCAGTCTTTGTTTGCAATAGCAAAATTTAGCACCTCTAGCAAGCCACTGCCTGCAAGTGCTTCTTCTGACTGCCCTCCTCTGTCCCCTCCCTTCTAGCCGCCTGCCCCGAGGACACTCACCAGAGGTCTCAGGCCAGCGGGCGGGCGCCACCGCCAGTCGGTAAGGACCAGGAGGCCGGGAAAGCCAGAAAGGTACGTGGAAAGCCGCAAAATTTTTGCCCGCCCCCCCCCCTCAGGGTGTTTCTTTATACACACCTTCCCGCCAAATCTCATCCCGCCCATAGCTATTCTCCCAGCCAATTCGAGCTCATTCTCTTCACATCATCTTACTTTCTTTAACCCTCTCCTCCCTCCACCATGCTACTGCACCTACTTCTGCTGCTTTGCTTCTCACCTTCCTTAGATCCAGATGAGATAACTGTTGGAACCCATACCAAGGTGCTTAGGGTGACCACTCAACACTGCCCCCCTCTACTGTCCCCAGTGGATACCCCTAAACTATACATACTTATACTACCACTTCTGCACAATAATCCTTGGGGAATCCCAAAAAAAGGCTCACAACCAGTTTGGAACTCCTCTATCCCCCTGCTACCATACTGGCACTACACATTCCCCTACACCTGTCCATTAAGCTGGCAATCTATGATAATCTCGATAACCACGCAGCAGGATCATCAGCCACTATATATTGGATCCCAAGAAAGAAGAAAAACCTCCTGACTGCTCACTACTCCTATCACTTGGTGCCCTCATCAAGTTAATCTTCTTTCTGCTGGTCTGTGTTGGCACTGTGGAAATCAACCCTGGACCCACTGAAAGCTCGATCTCTCCAACTGACCTAACCTCCATAAATGGGTTGAGTTTTCTTCACTTCAATGCCTGCAGCCTCCTAAAAAAGTTCTCATCAATACAGGCCTGGGTTGCACACACCCTACCGGACTGTCTGGTTATATCTGAAACTTGGTTCAAATCTGCAACAAAAGATAGTGAAATAAACCTTCCCAACTATCAGCTCTTCAGATCTGACCGTCTATCCAGGGGTGGTGGGGTTGCCATCTATGTCAAAGCAAATATCTCTGCATCCTGCCTCAATTCCACATCTCAACCAAAGGAATTCGAATGCTTGTCTATTAAAATAACCCTTCCCGACACATCTTCCTTTCAACTGGTTGGTTGCTATAGGCCCCCCTCTGCAGGCCTCAAACTCCTATCCCATTTAGGATCCATACTTAATCTGGGCCCTGAAGACACCATCATCTTAGGAGACATGAACTTAAATTGGCTGACTAATGCATCTGCACCCCTGGTAACCTTCTGTGACACCTATGGTTTCTCTCAATTAATCAAAGAACCAACAAGGATCAACCCAAAGAATACTCTCAACAGCACACTCCTGGATATTATATTGGTAAATAAACCTCATCATTATCCCTATGCAGGAGTACTTCTCAGTGACATAAGTGACCACTGCCCCATAGCTGCCATTAGATCAACAATCAAGCCACCCAATCCTGCAAAATTCCTCCCACAGAAGGTCAAAAAGAACTTTAACATTACAGGATATCTCCATGATCTGTGCCACACCACACGCTGGCAAGAATTCTATCTAACAGCCTCAATAGAGTCAGCTCTTCAAATCCTAAATGATATAATCATAAGTGCCCTCAATTCACATGCACCCCTCACCTGTGTCAGAACCAAACTCAAATCCTGTCGCTGGTCTCTGCCGACCTTAATCCGACTGCTTGCCAGAGACAAACTCTGGAAAAGGGCAAGAAAGACAAGGACCCAAATGACTGGCTCCAATTCAGAAAAGCCAGAAACTCCTGCACAAAACAAGTAAGAAAAGCCAAGGCAACCTTCTCACAGCTGAACTAGATGCCTCCTATAACAACCCTTCCAGGTTCTGGGGTACCATAAAGGGCATCCTAGGTCAAACCTCTACCCTGTCTTACCATCCAAAATTAAATTAATAATATTGAAATCACCAACAAGCAAAATATCTTGAATGCCTTCAATGACCATTTCACTACAGCTGGCCTGGCTTTCACCTCTCCTGCAAACCTATTAAGATCATCTCTAAACCTACAATCTACTGAGAATCAAAAGGTTGCTTCCACATTCTCATTCAAACCAATATTGTTTAAAGAAGTAGAAGACCTCCTACTCCAACTAGATACCACCAAAAGCGCAGGTGCAGACTCCCTGGATCCCTACTTTCTAAAAGTAGCACTGTATGCCTTAACCGCCCCCCTCACCCATCTCTTCAATCTATCACTTGTCACTGGTACTATCCCCTCAATATGGAAAACAGCTCAAGTGTTTCCACTACTTAAGGCAGGTGATCCCATGGACCTCAATAATTATAGGCCCATCTCAATCTTACCAATACTATCCAAGATGCTTGAGAAGCTGGTAAACTCTCAGTTAACTGCCTACCTTGATACCAACAATCTCCTAAATCCAGCTCAATCTGGGTTTAGATCAATGCATAGCACCATCTCTGCTCTAGCAAAAGTCACAAATGACTGGCAGACTGCCCTAGATAAAAAGAATAATACCTGTGCTGTGTTTCTGGATCTAAGCAAAGCCTTTGACACTGTGGATCATGATCTTCTAATCACCTCACTAAACTCCATAGGCCTTGACTCACTCTCTATTAAATGGTTCAGATGCTATCTCTCTGGAAGGCTACAACTGGTAAAGAATGATGGTGATCTATCTACCCCTAAGCCACTCCTAAGAGGTGTACCGCAAGGCTCCATCCTGGGTCCCATCCTTTTTGCCATTTACATCAACAATATTGACTCCAATCTCTCTTTCTAATATCCACCTTTGCAGATGACACTGTACTTTATGTGAGCGATCCTCACCATCAAAAGCCTGTGAGCTCCTACAGTCTCATTCTCCTCCTCCAGCATAACCTATTAAAAAAGAAATTATTACTAAATGCTAAGAAAACCAAAGCTATGTTCTTTGCCCACAAGAACTGTTCTTCCACTATCCCATCATTCACCGTCCCACAACTCTCTACCATCCTTGGTGAAAATCTGGAATATGTTGACAAATTCAAATACTTAGGAGTATGGATAGACAATAAACTAGACTATACTACCCACGTTGAAGAGCTCCTGAAAAAGCTAAGACAAAGACTTGGTCTATTCTATAGAATCAAACACTACCTGACCAAAGATTCCAAACAAAGATTAATCCTTGCATCATTCATGTCCCTCATTGATTATGCTGACTTCCTCTACGGTCATTGCTCCCTCTCCCATCTAAACAAACTAGACACCCTGTATCATAGAGCTATTAGATTCATTACTGACCTTCCCTCTAGCACCCATCATTGCTCTCTCTACAATGCAGTCAGCTGGACATCCCTGCAACATAGAAGAAGAAAAAATGCTGCTATCTGGATCTACAAAGCTCTGACAAACAAACTCCTTCCTACATGTCATCAGATTGTTTCAACCAGATCACATCCAGGCTCCTACACCTTGAGGATCAACAAACTGATCCTACTGAAGATTCCTATCACCTGCACCCGTATGGAAGAGCTGCATTCAGTTATTCCTGGCACTTATCTGGAATTCTATCCAAAAGACATTGAAAATGGAAACACTGATCCCCTTACATCCTTCAAAAGCTGTACACCAGCCTAATCCCAGATTCATGCAATTGCTTCCACAAGGCCTAGTCCTCCCACACCCCACCCCCACACCCTCTCTCTCCCACCTCCTCTAAATCTCATCCCTATTCTTCTATCGTTGCTCTGGTCCTTTCCACATCAAACCACAAACATATTTGCCCACCCATGTACCATTATCCAAGCCTTATCCCCACCAGACTGTTTGTTTCTCACCTTTAATAGGTTTTGGTTTACTGTCCTTTGTCTTGTATATATGTAAATAATTGTATATCTATCTCACTCATAAATGTTTGTATTTGTGCTATTTCAATATCATGTTTTTTGTATACACTCTGTAACCTTTTTTGTTATGACCACTCAGGTCCATCTTGTAAATGAGCTATGCTCAATGATGTTCGCCTGAATAAATAAAGATTTTGATTGATTGATTGATTGATTGATTGAACACTGTCTAAATCTACATCCTAGGCATAGCAAACAATACATAGTTACATATAGGTAAACAAATGCACACCATCTAAGCTGATGTATACAGATTTCAACATCAACACTGTCTAAGTCTACATCCTAATCATAGCATTCAATACTTCAATGTTCAAGCGTAAAATAATAATGGACAAAGGTTTGAATTTGAGCCATGTAAAACCTTTTAAAATTCACCTGGTTCTCCAGCTGTTCCTTGCCACACCTTCAGGACATCATCAGTATATCTGTGCCACAGACCAGTTTTCTGAAAAAAAAGGTTAGCCATTTTGTCTAATATTACATGCCGTTCACACTGTCCCAGATGAACGTTTGCATAATTAGGGCCAAATATCGCCCCCATGGCTGTACCTTTTAGCTGGAGATAGTATTTCCCCTGAAAGACAAATGAGTTTCATGTCAAAACAAATTCAGAGAGTCCAATCAGAATCTTTAAACTGGTGACTAAAATTTGTGGAGGAGTCAAGCCATGTGCGTAATGCCAAACGATCCCATCATGTGAGATAGTTGTTGAATGTCCATTAACACAACTAAAAGCAAGTGACTTTCTAGCTGTACATCCCCCAGGACCCACAGTATCTCAGTGGTGTCCCTTATAAAAGGAGGCAGTGTAACCACAGTATTCTTAATGTATATCTGCATATTGTGACAACCTGCAACAGTGGGGCATCCCGGGGGATGTATTTGGCTTGTATGAACTTTTGCAAGGCATACATGGTGGCTCTAATAGGACAGTTCACCTTAAGAAAATCAAGGGTGTTCTCAGAAATAATGCCTTGCTTGACTTCTGGTTTCGCCTTTGAGGTTGATGGCCGCATAGACGACTTGCTCCATCTAACCCTCCAGCATTTCTACCTCTACCGAGTGATATTTTTAGTCTAAAGCAACACAAAATATGAATAAGAGGGGAAACAAAGGGAATGAGCCCCCGATGGCTCGAAAAACCAAGGAGTGTCATGCTGATGAAGATCAATCTGAATCCGACGTCTCGGACACAGTTGGCGCGATCCCCCAGCCAGCTGCGGCCTATATTAAATCTGCCGGCACAGCCCAGAGAACTCCTAAAGCTGCAAAAAGAATCAAGCTTGATACAATTTATAATGAACTCTATGCATTCTGAGCTGATATCAAACAACTCTATAGAAAAATGCGCAGAGACATTACTCAACTTGAACAGCGGGCAGACGATACGGAGAGGCAGGTTACTGCCACTGAAAACCGAGTGGATGACTTAGATAGCCTGGTTCAACAACTCCAAGAACAACAAAAACTGCTTGCAGCCAGGCAGGAGGATGCTGAGAATCATGCAAGGCGTAAGAATGTCCGCATCTATTGCATAGTGGAAGGGGCAGAAGGCGCTAAAATAAAAGAATTCATTACCACTCTGCTGAAGGCGTCCTTGGACCTGGCAGCTGACATGGCCCTTGATTTTGAGAGAGTACATCGGGCCCTGGCACCCAGGCCTGCCTCTCCCACAGCCAGTCCCAGATCTATTATCGCTTGCTTCAGCAGTTTTGCAGTCAAGGAGCATGTGTTATTAACAGCTTGGCACAAGCAGAAGATTTTCCACAGCCAGTGCCGATTTTACTTGGATCATGGCTATGCACCCAAAACAAAGAGCATACTTCCCCCTTTTGCCAATTTTGAAAGCCCAGGGACTAAAATTTACTATCCCATATCCTGCAAAATTGATAGTTCACCTGCCTGCAGGGAAGCAGGAGTTCTCTACAGCTGAGGAGGCTCGTGAGGCTCTCACTAAACAAGGCCTGGTCTTTTCGGAGCGCTCGAACATATCTGCAGCCCAGAACAACCAACCCCCGAGATGGCAGACACTGGAGAGAAAGCGACGCAAGCGTGAGAACATCATGAATAATACCACTGACCCAAAACAATGCCTAGCTGAATTTCGCAGAGCGGAGAGCAACACTAAAGACACCTGAAAGACAGGTAGTTTCTTATTCACCTTTCTGTGACTGAGGTATTTCGGGGGGGTAGGAAGGCAGAGGTGGTTGGGAAAGGGCTTTATCCTTGCCTGGGCTTCGAGGGCAGGCCCGGCTCTAGGCCGCTGAATTATATTATTTACACCCTCTACTTTATTGGGACATTTTGCGGTCACTTGTCACGGCAATGTGGGGCCATACCTCCTCCAGGCCCTCCTTCCCCTCTCCCTCTTCAGACCCCTATGGGGCTGCTCAAGCCTCTATAACAACGGGACTGTCCCTTCATATTACCAAGTCTATAGATTGGGGACTTTAATTCTGCGCCGGGTGATGTTATAGGCTGTGCAGAAAGAAGGGGAGTCGATGCCCCACTTGCTGACCAGGTTGTCCCACATATAAAAGAGACATATGGAAGGCTGCAGGATAAGCATTAACAGAGGGCAAGGGGTCTGATATTTGAATTCTATAATATGTAATGCTTTTTCGGAATGAGGGACATTACACTACTTGGGACATTTATTTCACATGTTTCTTTTCTTTTTTTCTTTCTGGGAGCTCATCCCGTGAAGGCAGTTTATGGATGCAATTTTTCTGTAATGGGGGGGAGGCGAGTAATGATGGCTAACCTTATGGGCGTATGACCAGGGATGATTCTTTGGATCACCCTTCCCTTGCCTCCCTTTTTATGTTTTTCTCTCCTGACTCTTGTTTTTTTCTTTCTTGGACCCATGCAGTCAACAGGGGTCCCGGGACCAGATGAATGTCGGATTTACCCCCTTTTCTGGTTTGGAACACGATTGCAACCGTGTGTTCCCAGAAATAATAGGGAAACATATTGGAGTTTCCCCTACCTTGGAAGCTCAATTGATTATATGTTGTTAAAATGTATAAATTACTGGTTTACCACGTTGTTAATTAATGTTGAAGGTTCCTGGTTTGCCCGGCTGGCAACTGGATGTATAAGTGTTATCTAATACTAACAATACAGAGTGAGAGAATTGAGGGCATTATGATTGGTATAGGAACACTGGGAAATCTGAGGGGGCTGATTCTGTGTCTCTGGGAGAGATTATCTGGTATTAAGGACATATGGTCTCACTTATATGGAGGTGTTGGCTCGGGGAGGGGATTGAAAGGATATGAGACTTTGGACAGGCAGCCTCTGGGATATTTTATACTACAATAACCATGCCTGCCTTAATAATGTAATTTAATGTGAATGGTATCCACAACCCCATTAAGAGGAGACGGTTACTCCGCTTATTTAAACAAGATAAACTGGACATCATTCTATTACAAGAGACCCACCTTCCTCAAACTGAGCATTCTAAGCTTAAGTCATGGGGGTTTCAGATTGTAGTGACCTCCTCGCATGCCTCCAGCAGGCAGAGGGGCACTGCAATACTGGTTCCCCAAGGGGTCCTGTTTCAACTTCAAAAGGAGATTGTGGACGGGGAGGATATATGCGCCATTGTGGTGGGCAAATTGTATTCTACACAAGTCACACTAGCTTCTGTATATCTCCCGCGGCGCTCCCCGGTACAAGTGGCAAAATATTTTTTAGATGACCTCCTGACTCACACATAAGGCATGTGTGCTGTCAGTGGCGACCTCAATGTTACATTAAATACTAGGTTAGACACCTCATCACCCTCTCAATATAGGGATACACTGTTACAAAAATATCTTAAAATGGCCATTCCTAAATTGGACATGGTGGATGTTTGGTGCCAATTCTTTCCCTCTGCGAAGTCATATACATGCTATTCCCCCAAAACTCATATGTCCTCTAGGCTGGATTATTTTATTCCTTCAATTGAACATTTAAGAATTGATATGAGACATGGCGGTGGGAGCCTCCATTTTATCAGATCACTCCCCTTTATACTTAAAAGTAGATGTCACAAAACTGAGGAAACACTCCTTTTGGCGTTTAAATTTAATGCACCTACAGGACCCGGAGTTTATAAAGTTGGTTAAAGAAGCTATACCAAGAATTCTGGCAAATAATAGTTCCCCGGAGATTTCTTACAGTATAAGATGGGATACTCTTAAAACCGTGCTTAGGGGGGAAAACATTAGATACTCTTCCTATAAAAAGAGATCTCGGAAGGCGTTGCAGACTGAGCTACAGACACAGCTGCTGCATCTGCAGACCAGGCAACTTCAGGGGGATCTAACAGTAAAAACACAACCAGTCATTGTCAAGCAAAAAATACAGAAGCTGGTTGACCAGAAGATAGAGCAGCAGTTGCTCTATTTGAAGCTTAGGCATCAGGATGGAGGACCCTGAGGGGCCACGAATTTGGCTAGGCCCTGAGAGGGGTGAAAGCACAAGCTATGGTTACAAAACTACGAGATCCTACCTCTGGTCACTTGCTACTGCATCCTGGTGAGATCAGACAGGCGATGGCCCGATTCTACAAGACTATATACTGAAGAGACCGAGCCAACCCCCCCCAGCAAACAGCTAATTACCTGCAAAATTCCCTGGTACCCAGACTTTCCCTTGCCCAGGCTGAAGGGCTGCTTCACCCTATCACAGCCAGTAAGGTACAGGATGTCCTTGGGCTAACTAAATATCAGAAAGCTCCGGGACCTGATAGGTACCCAGCGGAGTTCTATAGAACTTTCTGCTGATTGCTGACTCTGGCTCTTACTGCAACCTATGTGGATATCTGGGGGGGAAACTCCCCCTGCCCTCATGGTGATATACAGAGATAGTGGCCATTCCTAAACCTAGAAAGGACCCATCTTTGATGGCCTCCTATCAACCGATTTCAAAACTTAACTGCAAATACAAACTATTCATGTCTGTGCTGGCTCATAAAGTAGCCGCTTTGCTTCCTAACTTAATTGATGGTGACCAAGTAGGTTTCATTATGAAACATCAGGCCCATGATGCAGTTCAATGGGTCCTACTGCTTATAGAATATGCTTCTCACAGACAGATACCATTAGTCCTGCTCGGCCTTGATGCAGAGAAGGCATTTGATAGGGTGTCCTGGCCCCATCTGTGGGCCACTCTGAAACGTTTTGCATTCCCAGACAAATTTATTTCCCAAATACAAGCCATGTACCAAACACCCTTAGCCTATCTTAAACTCGATGGCATGCTTTCCACACCATTTGCCTTAACTAGGGCACCCGGCAGGGATGCCCGTTATCTCCCTTGTTATTCGCCCTCTATTTAGAATCTCTAGCTGCTAACATCAGGGCTCAAGTTCACATAGACGGTATCCCGGTAGGGGGCGGTCTCATAAATTAACACTTTTCTCTGACAATATCCTTTTGACCCTTACCTCCCCAGAAACATCTGTCCCAGCAGTTTGGGAACAGCTAGATATATTCAGTAAACTGGCTGGTTATAAAGTAAATAGCGCTAAGACGGAGGTATTGACATATTCATTTAAACCCTCTCAGATTTTGAAAGCTGGTTTCCTGTTACGCTGGAATAGAGTGGAGATGAGATATTTAGGTATCAAAATACCGTATAAGATGTTGCATCTAGAATTGATGAATTTCAAACCCATCACTCAGCAAATTACCTCAGACTTATCTAGGTGGGCCCTGCTTCCTATGGGGATCATTTCCTGAGCTGAAACTATACAAACTCTCCCTGTGCACCCCTCTTGAATACTTATTTTCAAACATGGGACAAATTGATCTCTAGGTTCATCTGGGGAGTTAAAGCGCCACAAGTGAAGTACTCCTCGTTACATCTTCCTAGGGCACAAGGGGGGGACTTAACCTCCCAAACATGAAATGATACGCCCAGGCGGCCCAAGTCTGTATAGCCTTGCTGCACACAGCTACTCGATATGCAGCTCACTGGAAGGACATCGAGGTGACCCTTAATGGCCTTGAGAGTTTTCCATATTTTATTTTAGGGGACCCACTAGAATGTATAGCACTCGCAAGGTTTACGAGGTTTACCGCGGAATTTTTTAAATGCTGGTTGCGAGTGTGGCAATCTCTTTTGTCCCCTCAGGAGAGACGGTACCTTTCGGTGTTTCTGATTCAGCAATGGGAAGCATATAACCTCTGTTATACCTTTCAGTTAGTGGGACCCCTAGGCATCTACTCCTTCTCATGTTTACAAACAGAGTACAACCTTCCCATCAATCAATATAAAACATATATATGACTCTTAGGAGTAGACTGCTACCATTTGAGGAGTCCTTATGAGGAGTAGCTGAATCCACTTCTAGTTTGATTCAGATGGTGATACACCATTTAAGGGGACAAGTACAGGAGCATATTATTAGTGGCCTTTATCTAGCATTAAGGTTTTATGGTAAAGATTCACTGGACTATCTTAGAATCCGATGGTCTAGGGAACTGGGAACAGAACTAGAGGGAGATCAGTGGCAAAAATCAGCTTTGCTATATTCTAGAATTTCCTATAATATATATTGGAAAGAGTATGTGTGGAACTCTAGAATTAGGTTTTTCAGAACCCCGGATATAACTGCAAAATTTAGAGGACAAGAATTCAGGGCATGTTGGAGGGAATGTGGCCAGGTGGAAGTGGGGGCTGGACACATCTTATGGTCATGCCTGTGCTTATCGGGATATTGGCAGGAGATCATAACTGAACTAAATGGTATGTATGGGAGACCGGAGGTATTTACCCCGACCTTTGTTTTGACAGCAATGCCACCTAGTGGACTTAAGGTTCAGGGGATGCTCTACCGAATGCTAACCTTACTGGTCTTGGTGGCCAAAAAGGTCATCATAAGACTCTGGCTCTCCACTCAGACTCCAGCTAAGGAATCTTGGAGAAAACTAACATATGAAGTATATAACCTGGAAAGGGTTTTGGCTAAATTGAGTAGCAGAGTTCCCAGTTTTGATAATCGCTGGAAATAGTGGACTCTTTATCAATTAGAACATTACCCAGATTTTGTACCATAAATGCACAAGACAATTCCCAAATAATTTTTGAGTTTAAAGGGTGGAGGTGATCAAGCGGGGGGGAAGCATAATGGGTTTAGTTGGTTAAGCATGTACATGGGCCTGGCCATAAAAGGGGTAGTAGCAATATGCCCTTTATTTTACAGGTGACCCTTCTCCCAGCAGTTACAAGAAGATCTACTACGATGCCAGCTGGCTGATATGGATTTGGACTATATATTTCAATCACTGCCCTACTCAATATATTCTAACCCTGAATATACCTCTGTATTGCATGTTGTACCATTTGTAATGCTAAAAATAATAAAAAAAAAGAAATAAAAAAAAGAAATAATGCTTCGCTCATAGGCATTCTGCAGGAAAGTGTCGACATCTTTTTTTTAACACAGAGCGGGGTCAGAGTCCAGGGGTTCACAAAAGATTCTGCTATCCAGTTGACGCTGGACCTCAGTTATGTACAGTAATCCATAGTGTTAAGTGCTACCACCAAGCCGCTCTTATCAGCTGGTTTAATTATCGCTGCCATATTCTGTTCAAGTTCATTGAGTGCATTTATTTCCTCAGCTGAGATATTAACATAATTTTCCTGCACGTCCGATGTAAACATATTCTCCAGGTCTTTCAAAATTGCCTTTTCAAAAGCAGAGACAGTGGCATTTATTTATTTTTTAACTTTGGTAACTGGGAAAGGCACACTGAGCCATCCAGTTACGACTCGGGGAGAAGGGAGCGGGGTATACAAGAAGTAAAGTACAGTAGCAAACATTGCATCATTACAGTATGGAGGCATGACAGCTGTATAGTGAAGAGTGGAACAAGGTTCCGTGATGACCATATATACAATTTTGGTGCAGTAAATAAAAAAGCAAGAACCCCAGTAGATACGTTATACTCATCACTTATGGTTTGATTGGTAGCAGTCATCTTAATTGTCTGTAACCATGGCACTTGAGGACTAATAGATAACAAACACTAGTCTTTAGAATTACTCTCTGTAACTACTCTTCTTTTGTTGAGTCTGACTGTTAGCAAACATTACTCTGTATATTATTCTGTGTAACTGCTTATCCGTTTCTTTTGTAAGTTGTCTTCTCTCCTACTGGAACTGTATTTCCCCGGGTTGCCCCTGAAAAAGGGATATGTTTATCTCAGTGGGCATACCCGGTCATCAAAATTCAAATCAATAATTTAGTGTACAGGAAGTCTAGAAATCACTATGTAGAGGTGCAAGTGCCAGTATGTGAGAATAGGAAGCAAGAATACAACAAGCATAAAATTATGCATAGAAAAAGGAGAGATAGGGAATCTAGTTAATACGGGGTGCCTGAACGAGAGTCCAGGTAACAAGGGATGCCTGAACTAGTGAGGGGAGAGGGGAGGAATAGGAGAGGGGGAGGGATGGGAGACTGTAGAAATAAATTTGGGGGGTTGGGGAGTTGGGGAAGGCATCAAGGTGGATTGGGGGGGCACTTACAGTGTATTGGTGGGAGAAGCTTCATCTGATTTTTTTAGTGCGCCTAGAGTTGGGCACGGCAGATGGATTGGGAGAGTTAATTCCATAGGTCTGCGAGTCAGTAGGAGAAGGAAGCCTTGCCAGCTTGGGAGTGCAGGAGTGGGAGTTTGAAGGTGTGAGAGTCTCGGGATCTGAGGCCGTAGCCCAGTGAGGGAGAAGGAGGGAGGAGAGATATGAGGGGAGGGCATTGAACCAGTACTTACAGATAAATGTGGTGCAGTGAGCAAGGCAGTGGGTGGCGAGGTAGGAAAGGTTGAGAGTGGAGTACAGGGTGCAGTGATGGGTTTAGTAGGGGAGGTTTGAGGCAAAGCGACAAAAAGCATGAGACAGAGGGTCTAGTTTGGAGGTGGGCGATTGGGGGGGCAAACTATACACTACATCAGCATAGTCAAATGTGGTGAGAATTAACTTGGTGAATAATTCTTTGCAGATCAGGGGAGAGAGGCAGTCTTTGATTCTGTTGACAAACACAAATTACCAGCAATGCACCACAGAGAGAACAGTAAGTTCAAAGATTTATTGAGAGGTCGCAACAAACATTTCCCCGACGCTTCGAGGGATCAGTCCCTCTTCATCAGTCTTTGATTCTATATAGGGCTCCTAGTTTGAGCTGAGTTTGGTGTGGATGGAGTTGATGTGTTCGGAGAAGTCTAGCTTGTGGTCTAGCCAGACCCCTGAGTACTTAAAGGACTCTACAGTGTCAAACAGCATGCTGTTCAGTGAGAAGAAGGTGGGGAGAAAAGAGAGTCTAGCCAGACGGTGGGGGGTGCTGAAGGCCATGGCAACTTTTTTTGGTATTGCACCTCAAATCGTTGGCCTCAAACCACTTGAGGGCTTTTAGAAAGGTCTGTTGCAGGGATGTCTGTGTGGTGGTAAATGAGGGGCCTGAGGCAAAGATGATGGTATCGTCAGCGTACATGTGAGTGTGTGTTGTCGAACAGACAGAGGGGAGGTCATTGACGAAGATAGAGAAGAGGGTGGAACCCAATATCGAGCCTTGAGGGACACCAGAAGGGATGGGGGGGGGGATTTAGCTTGGCCTAACTTCACATACTGGTTTCTACCAGATAGTTAGGATTTGAATTATTCTGTGGAGGAGGGGGAGAGGCCTAGGGAAGCTAACTTACTCAGGAGGAGGTTGTGGGAAACTGAATCAAACGCCTTGGCGAGATTGACGAAAATCTCCAGGGTTAGGTGACCTTTGTCGTAGCAGACTGGATATGGTAAGTGAGATGAGAAGGGAAGAGGAGGTGGAGTGGGCCCATCTAAAACCAGATTGGAAGGGGCTTAGAGCATTGGCAGAGTCTAGGAAGGAAGTTAGCCTGGATGAGATGAGCTTCTCCTGGACTTTCGAGAGAACGAGGAGAAGCAAGATGGGCCTATAGTTTCCTGGCAAGGAGGGATCACCTCCTTTGTGGAGGGGATTACCTTTCCTAGCTTCCAAGCTCTTGGGACAGTGCACTGATTTATAGATAGGTTAAACAGGTGGGAGACAGGGGGGCTATGGCGGGGGCTGAGATTTTGAGTAGTCTGGGATCAAGGCCGTCAGGGCTGTATTTGGAAGGGTTTAAAGCTTTTAGAGCCTGAAGAACTTCAGTGATGGTGATAGATGGGAAGGGGAACCCACTAGTGGAGTTGGGGGTGTGTAGAGATGGAGCCAAGGGCATGGATGGAGGGGGTGGGCCAGGGGGAAGGGCATAAGTGGTGAAGAAAAAATTGATAGCTGAGTTGGGGAAAGCAGGAGCGGACACGGGTGCAAATCCTAGAAGTGGGTGGAGGGTTTTGCAGAATTCAGCAGGTGTTGTCCTACTGTCATTCAATTTATTTCTAAACAAATTGGCTTTTGTGGTGCACATAGCCTTGGTGCAGGCATTGCATAGTGTTCTGTAGTGCTGCAGATCTGCCTGACTAGATGAGGACTTGTAAGTAAGCCAAGCCAGGTCTCTGGTTTTGAAAAGGGAGATTAGCTTGTAGGAGATCCAGGGTAGATGCTTGCGGCATAGCCACAGCCTTTTGAGAGAAGCATGCAGATCCCAAATTCTAAGGAAGGTGATAGTGAAGGATGTGAGAGCAGAGTCTACGTTGGGGGCGGTGAAAAAACCTGACCAGTCAGCCAGGTAGAGGTCGAATAGGAGGGATGTAGAGAGTTTAGAAATTTGAGTGTCCAGAACCACAGATACTTTGTGGGGGAAGTGGGAGGAATGGGATTCTTTGCAACAGTTGGTCATGCAGTGGTCACTGAAAGCATCAGGAAGGATGCTGGCAGATGAGTATTTGAGGGGGTGGGTAGTGAGAATCCAGTTGATTAAGGAGTAATTGGAGGAGTGCGGGTTCAGTCTAGTTGGTTCTGAAAGAAGTTGGACCAGGTATAGGGCTTCGATTTCTTGGATGATGGCTCTGGCTTGGGCAGAGAGCCAGTTCACGTTATAGTCTCCCAGAAGCTCAATAATCTGATGGGAAAGAATGTCAAGGATCAAGCAATTTCCTTGTTGAAGGAGGACTATTTGGTTAGTGATCCTAACCAGGTATCCCCTTTGTTTGAGTATTTTGGGGATTTATCAAAGTATCAAAAAAACTTGGTATCATCAGTGCCCCGGTCTGTTGATGATGAAGGGAGTGAGGGTCATCCCTATTTTTACTTCCAAACAGTAACCCCAGAAATAGTAATTTCTTATATTTCAAAGTATAATCATAGGCCATTTATTAATCAGGATTTAATAGACTATAGACTTCTTAAACTTGGCATAAATGTTTTGGCTACCCCATTATCAACAATCTTTAATTTTTCTTTATGTAATAATGTTTTTCCGGGTATTTGGAAATTGGCTATTATTAAGTCTATTTTCAAGGCAGGCTGCAGGAAAATGGTCTCAAATTACTATCCCATTTCATTGTTGGCACCTTTATCCAAGATTCTAGAAATAATTGTTTTTGATCAATTACAGGAGTTTTACTTAAATATAATTACCGGCGAGCGCTTTTTCCCATAGGGAAACTCGGTTATAATTTGCTGTTATAACCAGCTCGGCTGGTTATAACGGCAAACATGCGCCAGGTTTCCCTTGGAACAGCCATCCCTCAGTCGCTGTTCTCCGATGTTCACGTTCAGTGACGGAATTCCATTGCGCAGCACACTTCCTGGTCCCTCCTATTCGGGGAAATGAACTTCTCATAAAAAATAAAAAATAAAAAACTATTTTCCTGCAGTAAACCACTTGAAAACAGAAACAAGTATTTTCCCATCACTCTGACACCACAGTCGAGTCCATGTCAGACTGCCCCTGCCTCTTGAAGCCCGGAAGGAGCGCCAGCAATGGCTCGGTAAGTTTATATGAAAACTAAAATCGTAAGTGTGTACACATTTTTTAAATGAAATATCCTCTTCCTTTTTTCTACAACAAGTACAGCCCTATAATTAGGAAGACTGCGGACCGCGCAAAATCAAGACTGGTCCGCAGCTTCCTGAACACTAATCTGTTAGGTAATTTAATTTTTATAATTGCTGGAGGCGGCACTCCTGCAATTATAAAAATAAAATATAGAGGTGAGTGTGAAACTCGTTTACACACCCTCATTTTGGGATGTGAGGTACCCCCAGGTCACTGGCCGTGTAGCATCCCACACCCGGTGTGTGTAAAATCCGCAACACACCACCCATATATTATTCTCTATATAATTTGTTGTCCGACTGTCAGCATGGTTTTAGGAGGGGTTGTAACACTGAGACAGCCTTGGTGGGTTCACAAGCGGCGTATGGAGTGCCCTGGATTCAGGTAGCTCCGTGGCAGCTGTGTTTATGGACCTCACCAAGGCCTTTGACCTTGTTAATCATTCCTAGCTTTTGGAGTCCTTGAGGGAGGTTAGAGTTTCTGAGGATGTGAGATTATGGTTATCTGATTATCTTCAAAAAAGGGAACATAGGACTATCATATCAAATGTTTATCAGTTGCTTCCAATTTCCTGTGGGGTACCACGGGGCTCAATTTTGGGCCCATTACTTTTTTTTTTTACTTTTTATGAATGCTGCTCCCCTGTCGTGTTAGTTCCAAAATTATTTTATATGCGGATGACGCAGTTTTGTCTGCAGAAGGTTCAGATCCTGACTTAGCCTTGGTAATGGTCCATGATTTTGATAGATTTCAGAATTGGTTAAATATTCATAGTCTAATCTTGAATTTATCTAAGACCAAAATTATGTTTTTTTCAGGTCCAAGGATACTAAAAGATATTTCTGTTTCATTATTAGATTTACAGGGTAATGTCATCCAACTTGTTGATAGATTTAATTATCTGGGGATTACATTGGATTTTCAATTTTCTTTTGTAGATCATGTTAATTTATTAGTTAAGAAAGTTCATAAGAGGCTGGGAATGCTTTTCAGGTTAAGATCTATTTTTGTCCCAGAATCAAAAAAGCTAGTTGCACATAATTTATTATTAAGTGTTTTGGATTACGGATTGCTGATTTGTTCTGGTACAAATGAAAAGCTGTTACTGAAACTTAGGACAACTTATGGTATTTTACGATTTATGACAGGTTTATCATATAATACTCACCCCTGTGTTCCTCTTACTAGGGAAACAAATTGTCCCTTATTTTTGGACAGAATAATAATTAAACTGGGACTATTTGCGTTTAAGGTCACCTTTGGTTTGCTGCACCCCCCCCCCCCCCATCCTCTATCTCTTTACCAGTACTAAAAACTTAAAAAATACCAGGTCTCAATATAAGGAATTGTTTAATATTCATTTATATAGGAAAGTAATAGTTCAAAAAGCAGTGCTATGCAGGGCCATTATGTTTTTAACGGTATTCCTTCAAAAATAACTAATTCTAGGACTGTGAGGACTTTTAAGAATAGGATGGTACAATGGCTAACTGTTAAATCTGAGTACAATTGTTTCCATTAAGGACAGAATAGATTGTCTTTTATTAACCATTAATGTTGTTATTTATATGTATGTTTGTATTGTAAGATGTGTGTTTTTTTTATGTAAACTTGTCACTTGTGAAAACTGACAATTTGCCCATCTTGCTTACAAATATGAAAAATGAATGAAATGAAATGAAAGTAGTAGTTCTCCTTTATGGGAGAGAGACGTGAGGGACTCCAGGGTGGTGATTAGGTCAGAGGGCAGGGCTTTAGGGGAGAACTAGCAAACACCAATGAAGGTGGGGCAGTCAATGGAAAGGCCAGTTTGAAGAGCAGTAGCTCGTGTGAGGAGTGGGTGACTTGCTGGAGTACAACAGAGGAGGGGAGAGAATCTAACACATAGGCCACTATGCTGCCACCTCTTTTCCCTTGGTCTTGTCTAAATAAAGTGTAATTTGGGGATGGGTTAAACATGGATACTGGCTTAAATTCCTTAGGGAAGTCTTCTCCCTTCTCCAAACTGGTATTGTCCATAGTGTTGACAGCCACATTTCTTGAAGTTGTTGATAGACACATGCTTGTCTTATTAAAAAAAGTTTTGAAATTCAGCCTTCTGACAAATTTCTAAGTCTGTGAACAAACCAAATTTTTTGGTGTTTAGGGTAGGCATGAAATTTAATCCTTTGTTGAGCACTGATATCAACGTATTAATCTTTCCTCTGTGGCCTTGACACACCAAAAGACACCGGGGTGCCAACAACAAAGGATTCCACTTCTTTGTACCCACCCCGGAATTCCAACAAATTTGGTTTGTTCATAGACTTGAATAAATTTGTCAAAAGCTGAATATCAAAACTTTTTAAAAATAAGACAAATATGTATCTAACAACAACTTCATGGAATGTGACTGACAACAGTATAGACAATACCAATTCAGAGGAGGGAGCAAACTACCCTGAGGAATTTACACCAGTGGTCATGTTTAACCCACCCACGAATGCCACTCTTTGTTTTTGAAAAAGCAGTTTTGAGAGATCCGGAGAATGTGTTTACAATTGACATGCAGAAAATTATTTTAATATCTCAGCTGAGGAATGAAATGCACTCATTGAACTTGAACAGAATAAGGCAGTGATGCTTAAAATGGCCGATAAGTGCTGCTCAGTGGTGGTGCTTAACATTACCGATTATATAACTGAGGTCCTGCATCAGTTGAATAACAGAATTTTTTATGAACTCCTGGACTCTGACCCTATCCTGCATTATAAAAAAAGATGTGGACACTTTCCTGCTTAATACCTATGAGCAAGACATGATTTCTGAAAACACCTTGGATTTTCTTAAGGTGAATTGCCCTATTACAGCCCACCATGTATGTTATGCCAAAAGTTCATAAAAGTATAATACATCCCCCAGGACACCACATTGTTGCAGGTATAGTGGTATCTGTTACACTGTGTGGATACACACACATTAAGGATATTGTGGTTACACTGCCTTCTTATATAAGGGACACCGCCGAGATACTGTGGGTCCTTGGGGATGTATTGCTAGAAAGTAATTGGCTTTTAGTGGCACATTGAACAGCTATATACTATTATCTT
Organism: Neoceratodus forsteri; assembly: GCA_016271365.2. Classification (NCBI taxonomy): domain Eukaryota; kingdom Metazoa; phylum Chordata; order Ceratodontiformes; family Ceratodontidae; genus Neoceratodus; species Neoceratodus forsteri. The sequence goes on along the minus strand of CM028131.1, from coordinate 1,408,708,160 downwards.
TCATGGTGGTGGTCACTGTGCCTGCCTGACGCTGACCCTTTGATAAAGGACCATCAGGTCCACAATGCGTCAGGCAGGCAGTAGGGATGGGTGTTTGCATTTTTTACTACTGATTTGTCATTTTAATAAAAGACAGCAGTGCAGGGCCGGTCTGCTGGTGCAGTGGTTGGATTTCCATCTGGAATGCCAGCAACCCAGGTCTGGGAATGAGTCCGGGCCACTGGAGGGCCGGCCGGCGGGGGAGAAGACTTGAGTGTCCCACAACTGTTCATCTTCTCTGGGGGGGGGGGGGCACCAAGGTCCACAGTTTGCCTGACCCTGAGCAGAGGCTTGGGGTAAGACACATCCTGCACTTGCAGAAGGGACCAGTCGGTGACGTGTGGTGGACACTGGGGCGTAGCGCCTTGACATCAGGGCACACATCACATGCTAGGGAGAAAATGGAGGAAAAAGAGCACCGGAGTACCGAAGGGAAGGAGCATCGGCACAATCCCTGATTGCTCCCGCCTGCCTGACCACCGAATGGGGACCCGATGAAATGAAGGATTCTCGGGGTGCTCGGGCCCCACCTCATACCCACCTGGGGGGGGGTATAGCCAGGGATCCGTGGGATTCTCCCGGGGATTCAAGTAGGTGGGGAAGCAGGGGGTGCCTTTGTGTCTCCTGACTGAGCGGTCTCTGGTGGTAGGAGGGAGGGATAAAAATAAATAAAAAAAAAAAAAGACAACGTGTGAATAGTATTTGGTGTATGGTGTCCATTTCTACAAGGTGGTGAGTGCCTGATTTGTTGTGCTGACCAGTTTGAAGTTTTTTTTGTGAGCACCACCGACCCAGTACACACATTTTTTGTCTGTTTTTTAACCTATTGTTTAAACTTAATAACTATTATGCACCTTGCACTTAGCACTTGGAGCATCATATCAGATATTTAAATAATATGATTATAGTAGTACAGTCTCCTGATGAAGCATGCATGCGTGAAACCGGTCAGGCTGTTGGGTGAGCTGATCTGGCATCTTTACGCTTCACATGACACTTTGTAAGATTTTAGTTAACTTTTTTTGCAACTCAGTAAAACCTTTTCCACCTTCATAGTAGTGGTGGTACAGTGCTGTTCCTTCCTAGCTTGTAATGCTGCTGTTCCGATTCCTGCAGATTTTTATTGATGGAGCGGTTTCTTTTTGTCTAGCCAGAGAGGAACTAAGAACAGGAACAGGAGGGAGTAAAATTAACTTTTAGGAGCTGTTTGAGTGAATGATATAAGGAGGAGCAGTGAAAATATTAGATTATTCCTGAGGAAAGGAAGGCTGAAGGAAAAGACAGTTTGTCCTCACAGTAGTTTTGCAGCGAAGGATAGCGAAAGATCAAGAGATATCAGAACAAAGTGGGGGGGGGGATGATTGGACAGATATGATGGGAGGAGGAGAACCAGAATTTGGAGAGAACAGAGGAGCAATGACAAAGGTACCTGCACGTGAGTGGAGGAAGAGAGAGGTTAGTGTAAAATAAGCAGAGGTGGGAGAGGGGAAGAGAATTAATAATAAAACAGCAAAGTATGAAAAAGAGGGTCCAGTCCATCAAGGGAAGAATGTGGGGCAGCAGTTGTAGATGACATCTGTGTAGTCGAACACCAGAAAACTTACATAGGGAGGATCTCACAGGCACATGGAGGGGTAGGCAAGATTTATAGCGATATTGGGTGCTGAGTTTGGGGCGGAGCTTATTATTGATGGCATCAACGTGTTAATTTCTGAGACGGACCTGATATTTAGGTTTAAAAGGTGTCAGTCTTGGTATATTGATGCCAGCATTGCTGATATCGGTGTCCATCCTGAAACTTCTCCTTTCTGCCTTAGTTATATCTCTACTGATAGCTTACAAACATATCTATAGCATGGCCCCCATGCCTGACTGGAACAGAGGAGGATCCATAGATAGTGGGGGCTGTGTGCATGCTTGGCTGCAGCCACTGAATCCGTGACTGCAGGAATGCTCATGCCATTGCCACTCTTGTCACTCTTGCTCATAAGGGGGAGTGTCTGAGCATGCAGACTAAGCCAGTGTGTACATAGGTGTCAGAACTTAAAACAATCAGTTGTACATGCAATAATATGCTCTCTAACTGAATATCCAATATAAAAATTAAGAATAATCCTACAGCAGATCTCCCAAACTGACAGTCGTGATATTGTAGGCAGCTGGATTGCAGCCACTGCTGCACTTAAGGATTAGCAGTAAATAGCAGCAAATTTGTTAGAAAAGATCAGAATTGTCAGAGTCTGTCTAGCTACATGGTTCATATGATAATATGGGAGCTGTTACTTAAAATTTGAGTATTATTGGTATTACAAGCAGAAAAGCAGGCACTCAGGTGACTGTGTTATAGCCTAAACAGATGCACAAATTAACAGGTGGGGGATCGAAATTTGATTCTAGGTCACATTTGCATCTATCAGCTTATCAGGTGCACATAACTCTTTCCTTAAGAAACTGGAGTACCATGGATATACACAACACAATAGCTTTGTTCCAGTTGGAATAGGTAGTGAAGTCTAACAGTGGATCATTTTACCAGGGGACCCGAGTTTGCACCTTGGACCCCAGTTCCTGGTACTGGACCAGTTAAGTCTTGGGAGCACTGTGAAGGCAGTGCTCTCAGACTCCGAGGGTGTGTGTGTTAGCACCCTCACTATCCTAGAGCCTCCTTTGGTTGATTTGAGACTGGAATTGGATGTTGTAGTGACTACACAACATCCCCACTACACAAAGCTGGTGTGAGACTAGTGGGTGGAGGGCAAGGACTACGGGGAGAACAGTTTTTCCAGTTGGGTGTGTGACACTGGCACATCCCCGCATCACTCTCCCCAGGCATGCATCCCTGACTCCTCCCACAATGGATGGCCAACATGAGTAAGCCCAGGGTTAGGCATCGCCTCAAGGGCCTGTGTGGGATGGGAAGTTATTCTGTATGCCAGAAGTCTGACTGATGTTGTGGGATGGCAACCGGTAAGGCAGAATGGCAGGTCAGTGCTGGGCAGAAGGGACAAGCAGAAGGAGAGACGTACACTGGAAAGGAGCAGAAGCAGTAAATTAAAAAAAAATATATGATTTTAATATGCATATTACAATTGCAAGTACGTTCTTGTATTTGTGGATTATTATATGCCAAATATATATGTTTGCATCAAATGGATGTTGGCATTGCCCCATGATATACAGTATCTTGTTTCATGGGGGCCCTTAACTTATGCATTTATTGATGGATGGAGGTACGACAAGTGCTTTTTTGTTCTGATTTTTCGCTGTCATTTTGGTCAGGAATCCCCTGTAAAAGAACTTTCCTTCAGTAATGTGTTGGAACCGGCTTGCACCCAGGGCTTTCTTTAGATTGGCCACCTCTTTTCCAGGTCACTCAGGGAGGACCGGGGGATGCTGGGTATTTGGTAATATAAATTAGGGGAAAGAAGATGGACTGCACACTAGTGGAAGGAAATTGAATGTCAAGGCTGCAGCGATGGGGATTGGGGACTGGGTCCTCCTCAAGGACAGGAGCGGGGGTGAGACTTTGCTCTCTGTCTGGCTCAGAAATCGATTTGTGGGGAGTCGGGACTTGGGATTGGGTTACTGGGGGATCGTCGACTTGGTGACGGGGTTGTTTTGTGGACTTGGAGAAATTAACTTATGAAGCAGGACCGCCACTGCTCCTCTGTCTCCAGTCTGAGCCCACAGCAGACAGACAGCACCACAGGGATCCCAGCAGCAGCAAGGCACAATATAAGGTAAGGAGTGGTGGGTGACAAAGGTGGAGGGGAGACAAGGGTGACTTTTACTGGCCCACTAACGGATTCCTTGGTGTTTGAAACTTTATGCTGGTTGGGGGAGGTTTACTTGTGTACACAGATGCAGAATCAGAACTTCCAACTCCGATTCTGACCCCGATGCCTTAGCTGGCATTGCAGCAAAATCAGAGTCTGAATCAGAAGTTCTGATTATCTGATATATGCACAGTGGAATGGAATCAGCAGATTCTGTGCAATGCTAATTGCTAGTATATAGATATAGTATAAGTTTATTTCCACTGTATTGATAGTATGTTTATTTTCTCTGTATCGATATTCTGAAACTACTTCATTGTGTCAGTATAGTGGAAATACATTATTAATACATCGCCATAGCAAACATTTCCAGTATATCAACACATTGAAAGTGTATCAATATGACGTATCCATGTCAACCTGGCTCCATGCTTTAAATCAAAGAGAAACTTTTCTAGCCCTAATGGTTCCAAAGTTAGGCCTTTTTAAACCACTTTTTTTTTTTGAACAAGCTAACTTTGGAACCATTAGGGCTAGAAAGAAACAATTAAAAAAATAACACACTGTTGGAGTGTTGTTTCATATAGAAAGACAACAGATTCACTAACCATGGCATGAGTTTTTTTATGAATATGTGCTTCCAAATGAGTCTAATTGTGTCGTATTAAATCCTCATTTCCCCTTTAGGTGACCCAAATGTTTTCCTGTGGAGCATCAGAAGATAAAAAGGAAAGGAGGTGTTGAGCACAGGAAGGTCAAAAGTCACTTGCTCAGGGTCACAGAGTGAGCAAGTGTTGGTTGTTATGGGGTTTACAGCTCTTTGCTCTAACCGCCAGACCAAGCTGCTTCCTTTCAGTCAAGAGGGCAAAATCTGCATGGTTACAGTATACTGTGACCTCGGATTTGCTTTGTGACCATGAACAAGTCACTTAATGTTTTTATAATGTATGGTAGAACGTTGTTACCCTTAGGAAATCATCATTTCCTAAGGTTGTTAACCTATCGATGTAACGTAGCAATGTTGTTAACCTATCGATGCTATGTCACATCAATAGGTTAACAACAGCGATCGGTCTGTGCATGTGCGTGCCTGTTTTTTTAAACGGCGAACCGACAGATGAATGCAGCGGTTAGGGAAGGACTGAATGGCCTCGGCGGTGACTATTTGTCAAAAAGTAAGCAGCTGTTTTACTTTTTACGTGGGACCATACACTATAAAAAAATAATGTATGGTCCCTCTGTCGGCAACCGGTCACTGTTAACCGTCTCGAGGTTGCCATGGCGACGTAAACCTCCCGAGCTTCGCTCTCGAGGTTTACACGGTTGCCTTGGCAACCTCTTGACAGTTAACAGACCAGTTACTGATAGAGGACCATACATTATCCTCTATGTTAACCTTCCCAAAGGGGTGATGCCACTGATTAAGGGTGGCCGTGACAATTGGGGTGGATGACAGATTGGGGTGGGTGTGAGACCAAGGGGTGCAGGGGATGTTAGAAATTTGGCAGCATATCACTACCTCTACTCAGGGGGAAAATCTTGGTAAAACCAATAAATATATAGACAGATATACAGTACATGGAGTGGTACCACCTTATTTTGTTGAACTAACTTATGGAATAAACCTTGGGGCAGAATTTCTTTCTTCTCATTTTCTGCAGCATGGGCTAATGGCTAAAGCACAGGCTTGGGAATCAGGGACCCAATTTTCAAACGCGGTAAAAAATGCGCACAGGTGGAGAAAAGTTATACAGGGGAAAGTATCCACGCGCAACTGCAAGTTTATCCACGTGCACTCCATTTTCAAAGAGGTTGACTTTCTTGCAGTGTTTACCATGGTTTATAGCAGCCGGTGCATGTTTTTATGCACAGCTATATCAAGTGCTACATCTGGTATTACCTAGCAATGCAGTCCTCACATGTAATGATTTTTCCCCACACTGGTGAGTGAGTTGCATACTATGACTTTGTCCCTGGGCAGGTAGTGCCCTTTGAAAACTGGGCACCAGGAGGCCCATTGGGGCCACCTACTCACTGTGTGACAGTGAGTAAGTCTCTTAACGTCTTAGTGCTTTAGTCCACTCAGTCATAAAAATAGGTAAAAAGCAGGACCCCACTGAAAACAAGATATTACATCTCAGCTGGGCTGTCCTGGATAAAGAATTCTTATATAAGTGTATGATGTATCCGTTGTGTATCAACTATTGAACCTTGACCTTATCAGGTCCATCTTGTAAATGAGCCTTGCTCAATGATGTTCGCCTGAATAAATAAAGATTTGATGATGATGAAGAAATGGTAAAAATGCCAAACAAGCAGGCGTGGCGCCATGATGCTGTTATTTTGCTAGGGAGCTTGATTGTTCGAATGCAAGAGAATCAGAAGGTTCCTTTGTCTTCTTTTGTTGATGCATATTAAAATTTGAATAGGAAACACAAACAGAAGGAGACAGGAGGGTCCAAATAACCAGGTGGGATTAACTCTTGCCCTGCCGCATGTTCCTCTGCCAGAAGAGAACAATGCACACTACCGTGGTAACAGCAACTGAAAAGAACTTGTTAAACAGGTTTGCCAGTAAAATGGAAATGATACTGTTTTACTTTGTTTTTAAAATAGAAAATATGAGAATAGCTTAAAAAAAGCATGCAATGGCTGAGTGGTGCAGTAGTGATTTGTTGCACAGCCATATCATTCACACCCCAGCAGTGGGGCTTCTACCTGGGATTGGGTGGGCGTCTGCTAAATGTTGTCACAGGTGGTATACTCATAGACACAGGGAAGCACGAGAAACAGTCATCTCCTACTATTGCATCCTTTGCTGTCTTATTCTGAGCAATTTCTTTTCATCAGGTGTGGAAGCATTTTCAGTTCAGTTTTCATTTAACATAAGCCTCTTTCATACACTGGATCACAAAACACTTTACAAAGAGAAAAGTGAGAATGGGAACAAATACAAGATACAGTAATAAGTAATCAGATGAATCATATGGAATATAAATCAGTTATAATTTACAGTTCAATAGGTAACAGAGAAAGTAGATTTATTTATTTAAATATTCATTTATTTATTTCTATATAGATATTTGGCTCCCTGAGCCCGGCAGTCCCTCAGAGGGACTCAGTCTCCAGCCGCACCGTTCCCCGACTCGACACCCCCCTAAATCCCCCACGGGTTTCCCCCCAAGCTATACAAATTCTGCAGTCAGTACAGAGGCAAATATATATACAGAGTCAAGGATGTACAGCGAATAGAAACACTATATGCCATGAGATCATGCATAAGGGACTGTTTGCAGGGTCCCAGAGAAAGCGGAATAGAAGAGACAGTATACAGCATAGCTAGCAAACTAACAGAATACAAAATATACAAATATGCGTACATGACAATACAAGTAACATACTTTACATATGTCAACAGTTGGAAGTCATAAGGATAAGTTTTTAGTAAGGACTTCTGTGCACATGGCAGCGTCTTTCTCGGCCAGAAACACAGGTTCTTTGAGACAACACCAGCTTGAGGTCTTCTGGCATGGATGCAACCTGAAGATCAGTTATACTTTAAAATGAAGGCAAAAGTCCAAGTTCCAGGACCCAAATCTTCCCCAGATCACTACTGTGACACAGCGGGGACTCGTGGAATGGTTGAGAAAAGTCACCAAAAAGTCACACATATGTATCTCATTGTTTTGTTTATATTTGAACTTTATTAGCATTTCAGCCATTAACATGTCAGTACTATCTTGACATGTAACCAATATCATATATCGAAAACAGATAACAAAACTATACCCAATAAAAAAGGGTCTGCCAGAAATTAGGTATTGTAGAAGATATGGGAAACCAAACCCAGTAATTAATAACTGTGAGATGGAGGAGGGAAAGACACCCAGAGATAGTAGAAAATGATGGCAGATAAAATCCTGGGGGCTAATCCAGTCTGCTTAAGTCTGTTTAATTTTGGGACTGTGCCCATCAGTCCTCTTTACTACCCCACCTAGCTTGCCCATTTGTGCACTACTCCCATGTGCCCGTCTCATCCCCTTTTAAATCCATCCACGGTTTCAGTCTCAATGACATCCGCCAGAACTTTTTTTCCAGTCTGTAACTGCTCTTTCTGTAAAAAAAAAATAAATAAAAACAACAACAAATAAGTACTTCCTGACATATTTTTTTTAACTTCCCCTATTAGTTTCAAGGAGTTACCTCTTGTACCCTTGTTACCACTCACTGTGAACTGCTTGCTGCTGTCCACCATGTTTAGCCAGTGGAGGTGTACATGACTGTTTTGATCATGTTGCCACACCCTCTGTTGTCCTGCAGCATGTACATGTTGAGATCCCCTCGCTGTCCTTGTACAACCTACCTTGATACCCGTGCGCTAATTTGGGGCTCTTCTCTGTACCACCTCTAGCTTGCCCCTGTCCGTGTACTCTTAAGTTGCAAACACTATCCCAAATGAGGGTAAACCCGGGATCTATACAGGGACTGTATTACCTCCCTCCCTCCCTCCTTCTGCTAGTGATCCCTCACCCATGCACCGCAGCATCCGGGCTGCCTTACCGCAGTCTTACTACAGTGTGTTGATGTTTTTATTTTCTCTGATATTGACACCCACAGGTCCATTTCCTCTGATCTGCCCTTCACTACCACCGCATTCATTCTATACTTCTTTCTCAGATTCTTGGTCCATAGGTATATTACCTTGCTTTTTCATATAAAGTTTTGACTGCCACATCTTCAACATCCTCACTGAAAAAAATCATCCATTCACTAAAAATACCACCAACAGCTTAGTCTGGTTCAAGGTCACTTGCCATTCATCTGTATCCCCCTCCCCCGGGTCGTGCCTGAAAATAGGCAGGATTTGTCTAGTGCACTTACCTGGTCAACAAAAGCTAAAATAAATAAAATCCTTTTCCTGATTTTCCAGAACTTCTTTTTTTTTTTCTTTTCATAGAGCTGTTTATGGCTCCTGAGCCCAGCAGGCAGCTCTGGTCTCTCCTCAGAGGGCTTTCGGGACTCCAGCTGCGTTCCTGACCACGACACCCCCTAAATCCCCATAGGTTCCCCATGGAAGGGTTGGGGCAAGGCCATTTACCCCCACCCCTGGAGCAAAATCCAGATGTCGGGTGGCTGGTTGGGGTGCTGGTGCAGCCATCATGGAGCCTGCAGGCTCTGATTTTTCCTTTTTTCTCTTGTACCCCCCCTACTGACATGGTGACATTGGTGCGTGTCTTCCTGACTTGTCCCTCCTTCCGCCACCACCAGAGGGCAGTCAGTGAGTGGGATGACCAAACCTCCACGGGACAGGAGAGCAGTCCTCCAGACACTGATCCCTCCCGTGCTCCCCCAAGCTGACCCCAGGTAGCCCGGGCTCATTCCTAAACCCGGTTGCCGGGTGTGGCGCACGGTGTAGCGACCAGCGCCTCAACCTCCAGCACCATCAGGCCGGCACACCAGATCTTCTTTTATGGCCTTTATCCCCTCCTTGGTATCCACTCTTCCACACATCTTGGTGTCGTTTGTGAAAAAATATATCTTTCTCTGAGCCCCTTTGCCTAAATCACAAATAACTATGCTAAAGAGAACTGCAATACTATTTCCCATAAGGGTTCTCCATTTATGACCATCCTCTGGGCTTTCTAACTTAGCCAATTTGCCACCCGACCCATAATCTCCTCCACCCCCAGGTCATCCAATTTTTTAATCAGTCTCCAATGTGGAACAGTCTACAAGACATCAGCTGCCTGACCCTTATCCATGGCCTTTATAACCCAATCACAGAATTCAGTTAGGTTAGCTTGGCATGACTTCCCACTGCTAAATCTGTGCTGTCTGTAATCCTGCAGGCCATTGGCCTCCAGGAACTCCACTCCACCATTCTTTCCTTAATTATAGACTTCAGTAGTTTCCCCACTATATACTGTATGTCAGACATATTAGTCTGTGGTTGCCTGGTTCATCTCAGCTTCCATTCTTGTGTAGGGGGACCACGTTCACTGTCCTCCAATCCTCCAGTGCTACCCTCATCTCCAGAGAGCAATTCAAGAGATTCACTAGTGGTTTAGCCAGAACCTGCTCCATCTCCTTCAGCACTCTTGGGTGCATCCTGTCTGGGCCCATCGATATATTCTCCTTCAATGCCTGTAGGCCATTAAGCACCTTGTCCTCAATGATGGGCTCTTTGTTGGTGCCTGCCTGTGATCCTGTTGATGTTTCTGGGTAGGGTGACCACACAGCATATATGTATGTATGTATTTGGGTGCAGTAAATTTGATGACATTACCAAATGAGCATTCTTGGCGAATTATTTCAGTAGTTGATGGTACTAGTTTTGTAGCCTTCCTGTTTTGTTTGAGTCAGCCCATAATGCAGCAGGGTGATTCTTACTGTCTGATGTACCTGCCAGTGATCCCCTGCTCTAGTTGCAGTCCAACATTAGGCCATCGACCTCCCCTGTGAACACTTAAGAGAGGTAATCATTCTGCACATTTGCTTTATCTGCCTCCACCCATCTCTTGCTCCTTCTTTAGCCTGACTCCTTTTTTCTTAAACCTGTTTACACTGACCAAGCTGTTACATACTAGTGTGGCTCACACTGGTGTCAGTCTGCACTTGGTTGTTTATGAAGCCAGTGGTGTGCACCACTTAAGGACATTTGCTTCCACACCAGTGCCTTGGGAACTGCATTGTGGGGCCCATCCTGCATGGAGTGCCCGGTGTGTTGCTAAATTACCCTCGGGCAGTGAGATGAAAGTAGCCACCATTTACACTGCACTTGAAACCACCCACACCAGTTCAGCTCCTCTGCCTGGGAAAGGAGCAGAAGAGCCAAACCTTTTTAGTACCTGTGCATTTTACATGTGCCAATGTACACCAGGGTAGTTCCTAAAACCATCTACATTGCTGTAGAAATGGTCAGTGTTAAAGGGGCTTGAGTTTTGCACTGCTCCCATATATAATGAAAGAATGCCTTGTTGCCTTCTTTGACCCACTCCACTAGCCTCTGCTCAGCCTCAGTCTTTGCCTGTCTCACCACCCTGTTTGTTACCCTTATCTTCTCCTGATATGCCCCGCCCTCCTTTTTCTGACTTGCTTTGACTCTTCAAAACACTTTCCTTGTTTCCTCTCACTGCTGCCTCCTTTGAAAACCACAGTGGTTTCTTTCTCCTTTTACCCTTCCCCACAATCCTAGTGCCAGAGACCTGTTGCCTGCAGTAGTCCTGTTTTTATCAGGTCTCATTTGTCAGCTGCTCTTAAAGGGGCACTGTCAGCTTTTCCCCTCGTTTCTCTTCAATATCAGGTAATATATTGTTAATATAGTATATTTAGAATGTTATTATCTTATAAAATTAATCTATTTATCTGGTTTATATTGTTGTTATTTTTGCATTACTTTGTGTTAGTAAGTACCAGTCTCTTGACCGATACTGCAAGAACGTGGCTCTACTGTGGAGCTATCCTGAAGGTCGAATTGTACATCTCATTGAACAGCTTTACTCTAGAAGAGTGGTATACTGAGCATTTGCTATATATTTAATGAAAATGAACACTCCTTGAGCCACAAAATTAATTTAAACTCTGTCGATGAAATCCCACATATGCGCAAGAGTGAGAGGAGAAAAGATCTTGCACATGCACGAGAATGTTTTGCGGATGCGCATGATTTCAGTGACAGAGTTTAAATTCATTTTGCGGTTCACGGAGTCCTTGGTTTTTCATTAAAGATATAGCAAATGGCTCAGTATGCCATACTCCTTTAGAGTAAAAGCTGTTTCCAATGGGGATGTAAAAAATCGATCTTCGGGACATCTCTTCATGGTAGAGGCGCCTTCTTGGCGCCAGTGTGCTTCGGGGGACGGGGGATTTACTTGCAGACCACCACTAAATAAATTAATGCAGAATGTGGCAATCTAGGTAAATGAATTCATTTTATGTAAGACAGTGGCATTCTAGGGTACTTGCTTTGCTAGTATGAGCCTGTAGACACACCGATTACTCTATAAGAGAATGAATTCGCTGCCCTTAAATTTCACTGTTTTGTTCACTCTGACATTTTCACGGCAGTTTAATTTAACTGAAATGCAAGGGCAAACTAACTTGTCAATTGCAGTATATATTTTCAATGGCATATCATTTTCACTGGATTTTCAAAATAGTGAGTATAGCTAAAATTTTATTCCAGCAAAATTAATGTCTTATACAATAATTTTGAAACAGAAACAAGGGGAAAAGCTGACAGTGCCCCTTTAACGTTGCCGATACATTCTGCAGTTTCTCCCCAAACACTTCATTAATCTTCCCAAAATTTTCCCCACTGAAATCCAGGACCTTAGTGCTGAAGTAGAAGCTATCTGCTTTTATCTTAACCCTGACCCAGACTGTTCTATGGCCGTTGGACCCCAGTGGTTCCCCGACTCGGAGAGATTGTCTGTTAGTCAGGTCATAAGACCTCCCAGAGAAGCTTGCAAGGCTCAAAATCACCCACCCAGGGACAAACATGGGGTTCTGAGCCATATTTATAATAATTGTTAACTACAAATGCCCAATAAATATCATAAAAGTGATCAACAATCATTTATAGAAGTCCTCTCCAGTTCTCACATAACTTTCTATAGTGGCACTTGTATCCTGTGTTGGAATAACCATCATTTTATGTCGACAAGTTTCTTCTAGTTATGTCACCAAGGTCTTTTCAATAGTTCAAGTCATGTTGATTTTGTGAACCAGGAAGGCTGAATGGCACCGTGCGGGTCTTGATTGGGCAGTCATAATGCTTCATGGGAAATTAAACAAAGTTTGCAACGTTGATCTTGCTACTACCGTGAATGAAACAGCAGTGACTGGGTATTACAAAACAGATTTTATTGCTTCCATGAAGGAGGGGGATATTAAAAAATATTTTTTGGAGCAATGTTAGATCTGATTGCTGTGAGTATTGTTTTAAACCTTAACACCATCCCCATGAAAGAATTAATATCAGTATTGTAGTACCTGGTCTTTGCTGTTTCATTCACAGCAGTGACATGATCTACATCAAAAACTTTGCTTCATTTCCTGTAAAGCGTTGCAGCCACTTGAATAAGGCTTTGCACAAAAACTGATATGTCCAATTCCTTTTTCCCCCACCAATGACCAATGCTGTTTTTTTTCATAGTTTTTCTGTTTTTGTAGAAAATTGTGGCCCATAATTATTGTACCAGGATTTTACCCCATTCAAGGCAATGTGTACCTTTTAGATCTGTTCTTTCTTCCCTGAGTTCTTTGCTGCAAGATTTAGGTTTCCACTGGTGTTTGCATTGTTCTGTTACAATCTAACGATTTAAGACTTTTTTCCAATTAGTCTTTTGTATGCATTTCTGCTCAAACACCCCCTTCAGATGGGCCCCATCCCCCAGCTTCTCCAGGGCGTACCTCACTTCAGCGTCCTCTGCTGCAGCTTCAGGTGCACCAGCTTTAACAGTAGTATACCAAAAGAAAGACTGGACAGCTGTTGTTGATTTTACAGGTTCCTTTCTCTCTATATACAATCAACATGCTTCTTTTAAATCAAAAAGAATTAAAACATGACCTGCTATGGGTGTGAGAAAAAATACAGAAACAAATCAGAGTTAAAGACAGAATTTGACAGAAAGCAAGCAGAACACTAAAATCTGAGGACTGAGAGATATTTCAGAAGCTAAAGGAGTAGTACATCCTGATATCTTGGAAATGTTTTTCGTTTTCTTGTCAACAGACAACTCTTTTCATGTAGCTGTTATGGATATGTGTGTTTGCTTTAGTTTGTTTTCACTGTTCACACCAGCCCTGTAACTAGCCTGGGGGGTCTCCATTTTCTGGTTGCTGAAATCTCATTGTCCCTGAGAGCTCATTAGCGTAATAGACTATGATGCTGCAGCACCCATTTATACCATGTGATGTATCTCTATGCTGAAAGTACACACAACTTGAAGAAACTCACTAGAAAAACTCAGATTGAATGCAGTTTAAAGGAAAACATCTCGAATTACATCTAAGACCATTTGTAAAGCTAACTGAAGGTAAATGTGGTATTTCACACCTTGCTTTAACTTGTTTTGTTGATTTCTAAGTAAGCAGACAGGTATACTGTGGAGTCTAAAGGGTGCTGACACATGTTCTGATATGCTAATGCAGCTCTTGGGGACAATGAGATTTCAACAACCAGAAAATGGAGGCCCCCCCTTCCAGGTTACTAACATGGGCTGGTGTGAACAGTGAAAACAAACTAAAGCAATCACATACATCCAAATCAGCTACACGACAAGAGTTCTCTGTTGATAAGAAAATGAAAAATATTTACAGGATATGAGGGTGTACTACTCCTTTAAGGAATAATTGTAAGTCAAATACAAAAAAGCCAAAAATTAGTACTAAGAGAATAAAATAAATGTCACAGTGGACCACTTAACTTACTGGAATCTAATCCAAGAACCCTAAAGACTCAGGTGCCCAAAAATCTGATGTAAGTTTTGTCAACAATGGAAGAAAACTACCTTCATGAACACTGCAGACAGGGATTGACAAATTTCAAAATTTCATGCTAGTCCAAGGACAACTGGCCTAGCCAAAAATGGTAGTCCCAGTCTTTTGAGTGGTAGTCTGTGGTCCGAAGGCTATAAGTTATTTACTCAGGATAGCCCAGCTGAGATGCAGCTCTTTTCAGTTAGGTTCTACTTGTGACAATTTGCACATCTGGGTGGAATGGAGTACAGTGCTGGAAATTAAGTGACTTGATAGAAAAAACTAATTTCACTTGTGAAGTCACAGCGGATTCAAACTTATGACTAAATCAGCAAAAAGGCTAATGTTTTAGTCTATATGACCGTAAGTTACCGATATCCAAAAATTATGACAGCGTCCTTGTAATCCTCCACAATAAATCCACAGTATGAAATATTAAAGTGAATTATGATAGGACTTCCACTTTATAAAATTCTAATTGCAGCCTCTCATCCCCTGCATCATGGACAACTTGAGGACAATCGGGGCATACCTCCACAGAAAATCCAAACTTTACTTAAGGAATTGCAAAAAGTTATTTAGTGTGAGAAGCACTTTCTGAAGGGGAATTAACCTGTAAATCCCTAAACTGGGTGCTCTCAAAACTAGCTAGGCACACTAAAAACCTCTCTGCCCTGAGGTGTGCTTGCTCATTTGCTCACACTAACATCCTGAAATCAGTAAGAGTAGCCCCACCATAAACATAGTCCACTTCAGTTCAGTTCATATCTCAAAATTTGTATTTTATTAGAAATGTACAAAAAAGTGATTTATAGAGGAGCTCCACTCAGAGACACCGGTGTTCAAGTTACTAGTCTCTATTGGTGGTGGTGCTATTCTTACAGATTTTTTTGCTTTTAAAACTGCCATAATCAAGGAATTGTCTGAAACATGCAACTGTTTTTAAACTGAGACATGACCATTTTTCCCATTAAATGTGTAACTATGCTGGCCCATTGGCACAAGAGTAGAGCTACCACTTGCGACACTGGTGACCTGGGTTCGGGAACGAGCCTGGGTCATCAGAGGCCAGTCGGGGGGTGGGAGGAGGATTGAGCTTCCCACAGGACACTGTCCTCCTCTGGGAAGGGAAAGCTCCGTGCTCTGCTGCAACACTGCCACCTGGGTGCACACAGATGGCAATGCACTTGGAAAGATGGAGAGCACGGAGGGAGAAACATCGCGATGCTGGCGTGCAGATGCGCACACACACTGTGCACACACATGCCTTGATATCTGCACGCGATGTTCCTCGGGGAAAACATGTAATGAGACAAAAATACAACCACCTCAGCACCTCTGTGATGGAGACGGTCCCCAGTAAAATCTGGGTCACCAGCCTCACCAGCATGCTTTAACTCAAGCTCTGTTGGTTGTGACCATGTCTGCTCCCTCTTTGTCGGCGGGTCACTCATCATCGACAGCCTGGTCCTCCAGCATGGACCAGGGTCAGTTGTCAACCACTTCCTCTTTCCAACATTCATCTACTTTGCCTTTTTAGTCCCCATCGATGAAGTCCTCTAGCATGGACAAGGGTATACTATTACTGAAGAGGGATTCAATTTGATGGTCCTGCCTAAGTTACTGCCTCCTTCTTAGCCAGCTAGCTATCATGACTCTGCAGATGTGTCACGAAATAATACCCCTCACAGTTCAGGCTCTTGGCTGCATCCACAGCCACGCTCGAAGTCTTCTGTGTTGCCGTCTCCCGGTAAGGGTGCTCCTGGGACCCCGGCCATGCCCTCGTCGGCCCCGTCGATGACTCCATCTGTTGACGTGGCAGCCATGGTACAGGCTATCCTTGAGGTAATGAAGGGCCTGCAACAGCCGCAGCCTCCTACTCAGCCTCAGCCCTCATCATCTACCTCGACATCTCCAATTAAACAGCCTCGCCAGGACCCATCTCCCACCCGGCGCAGGGATCCTTCTCCCGCCCCATCTTTCCATTCTTTGGAAGGGGAGTATCTCCAGAATTATGAGTCAGACTATGAGGGAGACATATGTAACCCCTCACCCCTGCCTTTTAGCAAAAACGACAGGTGGCATGCTGTTGAAGCTGACAGCAGTACCTGGTGGGGACTGGGTTCGGGGAGGATGAGGTTACTCGGCACAGGAGGCCTAGGTTTGTCTACTCTGCACAGGGGCACCCAAGTAAATCCAAACACAGGAAGCAATAACTGTAATGTCCAGAACCAGGAATGGGATTCTACAGTGTGGCTTTTATTCACATCCAAGCTGAACGAACAAAGCATAGATGGACCCCCACAGGGCTACATTCCTGGTAATGCAGATTAGAGACAACAGAACACTTCTTTACTATTTCCAGCCCTCAGGCTCTGAACCCACCCGGCACACAGCCTGGACTTGCACGCAGCTTTGGGTAAACAGCCCGACTTGTACACTACTTGGGTTTTCCCCACTGGCCCAGCTCCCCCGCCGGCCACTTGATCCACGGTCCATTTTGGGAAATGAACCAGTTTTCCAATTGGTGGCTCCCCAAACCACCTTAGAGCCTTCGACTCCTAGAGGGAATTTTCCTTAAAATCCCACGTCTGGGTACTTCCCTCATCACTGGCCAAGTGTATGAGGCAAAGTAGGAATCCACAGAGCAAATCTGTAGAGGTGGACCTGGTCACTAAAGATGGGGGGTCTCCCACCTCCAGCTCCCACAATCCATACCCGGCCATTTCTCTGGAAACTAAACAACTCTTTTCTGAAAGCTTGGCAATGTAGATTACTGGGTAGACGTATGTCACATCTCCTCTACATGTCTTGACTTCCACTGTGTGCTGGACTTGAACATACTTTTGCTTTTGGCTAAGCCTATTACTCTAGGCCTCCCACTACTTCAGTAGTCCAATCCCCACTATCACACAAGTCCCAGGGTGAAAACATAGGCCCTTTAGAAAGAGCAGAAACTCACCCTCCGGTTGCAGGTGCCCCACAGGCGATTCACAAATCTTCTTGTTTCCCAAAAACTCTTAAACAAATAAGACAGCTTCTCCACTAGCAGTAAACACAGGGGGTTGCCCCTGGAATATGCAGGACAACCTTTCCTGCCCCATCCCCTGAGGGATGGGGCACTGAGACCCGATTCAGCGGTCTCCCCCACTTTAAAACTATATTCTGTGTCTCTCTTTAGGTGGGAACACACAGCTTTTTCCTGAATGGTAGCCCTATGTCAGGGCTGAGGCTCCACGAGCCTACACAGAGCTGCTGTGCTCCTCTCTCAGCAAGCTCCAAACTCCAACTGACCTACAGACTACTGTTCAAACCTCCCAACATTCTATTCCAACTCCCTGCTGCAGATTGCATTGTGGCTCATGCAGCTGCGACAGTTCTTTGGTGATGTCATCCCTCAGTCTCAGCTGAGACTGAGAACAGAGTGAGACAGTGTGAAACCCATTTAACTGGAGTTTCACAAGCTGCCTTCCCTGCCTACCACTAGGTCTTACTGGGATTCTAGTAACCCTGGGTAACAAGGGGGTTACACATAGATATGGGTGATGACCTTCGCCCACCTTCCAGTACCTCTACTGTGTCCTCTATTGAGGAGGACTCTGGTCTTTATATCCCCTGTTCCTCTCCTGATTATCCAACCTTCATGAACATTATGGCACAGATTCAACAAGTAATGGGGTTCAATACCACAGAACAAGACAAACATCGCTGAACTATGGTGGATTGTTTGGACCTGCCAGAGGACCCTGCCATAGTAGTACCTCCATTGATACAGGCGTACCAAGATGCCGTCTTGGTGGCCTGGCACCACCCTTCATCCTTTCCACCTGTCCCTAGGAAGGCTGATCACATTTATCAGGCACCAACGGATTATCCCTTCTTTTCTGCTGTACCACAGGCTGACTCTGTGATCATTAATGTAGCCCATGATAGGACAAAAAGACCTAAACACCTGAGCTGCTTCCCTACCGGATCGGGAGTCCAGGAGACTAGACTTAATGGGCAAGTGAGTCTATCAGGCTGCCACTTTAAACATTCATATACTGAATTACATTGCTCATATGTTAAAATACCAGAAAACACTCTGGACTGCCGCTTTGGAGGTGGCGAATAAGCTTCCACAATCAGCAGAAAAGGACCAGCTGCTTGCCACTTTCCAGACTGGCACCAGCCTCTCCTGCCATCTCCTTCATGCAGGATATGATGCCAATGATGTTTGTCCAGACTTCGGCCATGGGTGTGACCCTACACAGGTGTGACATGCTTGGTTAAGGATCTTCATTTTTATTCTGGACATCCAACAAACCATAATGAATGCCCCTTTTAATGGGCACAAGCTTTTTGGCTGAGACACTGAAATCATCCTGAATGACCTTCAGGCATCTGGATGCACCCTCAGAATGGTACATGGTATGTATCACACTTCCAAGCTGCGGCTCAACGAAAATATTATCAGTCCTTCCCAGTTCCACAGGGCCGCTCATGAGCGTGGCATTGGCTGACCATCCACTAGAGACCGACAACAACCCCAAACTGCTGGCTGTGCCCCTGCTGCTGCTGCCTCTATGGGCACCCGGACCACCCCTCTGGTGGTGGACGGTGCCACCCAGTCTTTTTGACTTGCTACTCTCCCTTCCTAGTCTCCTTTGGCCAGCCTCGGAGGCTGTGGGAGGCAGATTCTCCCCTTCATTTGGAGGCATGGCAACAACTTAAGACAGAGGACTGGTCCTACAGATTATAAAGACAGGTCACACATTGGAACTGACCTCCACCCCACTGACCCATCCACCACATTCCATGACTCATCCATCGAACCACATTCCAATTCTACTTGAAGAACTAATCTCACTTATCTAGAAACACGCAGTTCAACCCGTGCCCCCGAAGAACAGTGGCAGGGTTTTTACTCCCATTTTTTTCTCATAGCAAAACACATGGGATCTACGCCCTGTTCTAGATCTCAGAGATCTAAATTGGTACATTCAATACAAATGCTTCAGAATGGTGACCTTAGCCACTGTCTTTCCTCTGTTACACCGAGGGGATTAGCTTTGCACCCTAGGCATGAAGGACACTTACCTTCACATACAAATACATCCTGCGCATCCCCAATACCTTTGATTTCAGCTACTAGACCATCATTACTAGTTCCGTACCCTACCCTTCACGCTGTCCTCAGCCCCCCTAGTCTTCTCAAAATGCCTGGTGGTGGTGGCCACTGCCCTATGTCATCAGGGACACTTTGTATTCCCATACTTGGAAACCTGGCTCTCATCAAGGCCTCAACCAAAGATGGGGTTACTTTGGTCCGTCGACACCACCCTCCATCTGCTTCACGAGGTCAGCATTATGGCCAATCTGCCAAAATCACATACGAAACCCTCACAACATCTCCAATACATAGGAGCCATCCTAGACACGCAACTCAGTCATGCCTTCCTCCCGGAAGACAGATGCCAGAAACTGATCAACCTTGCCAAGCACTGTTAGTCCACCGATCACCTCATGGCCTGTCAGTACATGCACCTTCTGGGCCATATGGCCTCAGCCATCGCTACCGTCCCTCATGCCCGGCTATGCATGAGCCTGGTTCAATGGGCCTTAAGATGCCAGTGACAGCAATGGACTGGGGACTTAGAGGACAGGATCACTGTTACCCCAGCCTTCAATCAAGCCCTGACTTGGTGGACTGATCCTTCCAATCTCACCCAAGGGGTTCCTTTCCAAACTCCTCCACCGACCCAGACATTGACCACAGACAGATGCCTCCACTCTCGGCTGGGGCATCCACCTCGGTCCTCATCAGACACAGGGTCTTTGCAGCCCAGCTGTTGCCTCACTTCATATAAATCTTCTCAAGGTGAGAGCTGTCTGCTTTGCCCTACAGGCCTTCCGACCACATCTGCTCCCAGGCCCCCTTCTGGTACAAACAGGCAACACCTGTGTTGTCTACTACCTAAACAAACAAGGAGGTACGAGGTCCCTAAGCCTTTGTCAGGTGGCAGTCCGCATTTGGAGACCAGCTCTAATGCAACATCTTCACCTGATAGCAGTACATGTTCCGGGAGCCCAAAATATCTTGGCTGATCACCTCAGCCGCCACGCTCAGGGTCACAAGTGGACCTTGCACACGGCAGTCCTTCAAGACATCTTCCATCTCTGGGGCATGTTGGCGATTGACCTGTTTGCCTCCCCGGACAATCACCATCTCCCACAATACTGCTTCATTGTACCAGACATCCAGGGACACTCTGTCGATGCTCTGTCCCTTTCGTGGTGGGAACAATTTTTATATGCTTCCCCTGTCCCTCTCCTCCAATGTGTCCTCCTCAAACTCCAACTCGAGCCTGATAGCTCCCTTTTGGCCCAACAAATCTGGTATCCTCTTCTCTAGCAGTTGTCAGTTGCTGATCCTCTTCCCCTTCCCCTGTGACCCAACCTACTCAAGCAGCATCACGGGTCTCTCCTTCACCCCAACCTTCACTCTCTGCACCTTCACGCTTGGCTCCTGAAGATGCTTTTATAAATAGACAGCAAGTCTCTGCCTTGGTGGCTGCCATTCTGTTGGCTTCCAGAAAAATTTCCACTAGAAAAAATTGCCAAGCAGAATAGAAGCGTTTTGCTACCTGGGCAACTGCTCACGCCCTTGACCCCTTTTCCTGCCCTCTCCCCTCTATTCTGGACTATTTGTCAAGCCTTTCCTCTCAGGGTTTGAGCTACTCATCCATAAAGGTACACTTATCAGTGATTTCTGCCTGCCTTTCACAAGCCCTTTGGTGGCTGTCCAGTTGCTCAGCAGGACCTTGCCCGCATGTTTTTTAAGGGCATTCTACATCTCAAACCTCCTGTTTGGAGGCCAGTGCCTCCCTGGGATCTCAATTTTGTTATAGAGAAACTGACCCTGGAACCTTTTGAGCATGCTGCTACTTGTGAATTACACTTCTTGGCCTGGAAAACTTTATTTCTAGTAGCTATTACCTCGCCTCGCCGTATTTCGGAGCTACAAGCACTCATGTCCTCTGAGTCCTACCTGATTTTCCACAAAGACAGGGTATCCCTTCATACCAATCCGGCCTTTCTTCCAAAGGTCATTTCTAAATTTACATTAAACCAATCCATCCAATTGACCATTTTCTACCCAGATCATTCCAATCCAGATAAATCACTGCTACATACCTTGGCTGTACACTGCATCCTCTGCTACTACATTGCATGCACTAAATCCACCTGAAAATCCAATCAGCTCTTTGTCGCCTTTGCCCCTGGCAGGGAAAGCCTCCCAGTCACCAAACAAACTTTATCCAATTGGCTGGCACATTGCATATCCTATTGTTACACTAAATATAAAAAGCCACTACCAGGAACCGTACACGCCCATTCCATGCGGGCCCTCTCTATCACTGTGGCATGCTTACATGGGGTTTTCATCACAAACATCTGTGATGCTGTCACCTGGTCTACCGTGCATACCTTCTTGAAGCACTACAGCCTAGACACAGCCTCTCAACACCGCACAGCTTTCATTCATGCCGTCCTACAAGGCCTCCTTTCATAACTGACCTCCCTTCCTGATCCACTGCTTAGGAATCATCCCAAGAGTATGACCTGTTGCAAGAGATTCCCTTGAAGAAGCTAGTACAATTTCATACTTATGGTAATGGTAGATCTTCGAGAGGATCTCTTGCAGCAGGTCACGTTCCCTTCCTTCATCCCCCTCCTTCTTGGGGAGAGCAGTCTTCTGAAAAATCTTAATAAATGAAAGAATGGGTACCTCCAGTCTCCTCAGTTCCCTTCAGAGTTGTGCTTCGTGAGCTGGTCGCTGGCAGGGAGCTGAGGCCACTAGGGGCTGCCCGCATATTTATAGACCTGAACGTGGTGATGATGCTGTGGGCAGCCTTCAGTTAGTACTGCTGGTGAAAGCTACCATCGATGAGAGTGCTGTCTGGCGGATACCCAAGAGTATGACCTGCTACAAGAGATCCTCTCAAAAATCTACCATTGCAGTAAGTATGAAACTGAACTTTATCCTTACCCCAAAAGCAACATCATCTCATTCAGGACTCCTTCTGGAAGACAGGCCATAACCTGGCCATGATGACTTTACAGGATCATATATTTCACTTTATCACACATTGATAAAATAAAGGTGCTGTGGACACGTACTCTTAAATATACTCTTAATGTACTTCCATTGTATTGGACTTGAAACTTTAAAAAACAATTTTGTTACACAAAAAAAAAAAAGAGAAAGAAATAGACACCACCAGTCAATGGAAGGGTCAGGGAATCGGGAACATGCATACAGTAGGTATTAGGGCTAGCAGGGAGGTACTGTTTACTTTTTAAAGCTTCTTGGTGAAGACGTACTCTGATTTATGCATTTGTTCTTTTTATAGGGATTCTGGGACGGCCAGCAAGAGCTGATAAAGAAGTATGGAAGACTTTGTGGGTAAGTAAGAGACCTTTCTGTTTTTTCTTCTGTTTAAGTGACTTTATGGCCCTGATATATTTATCTGTCTATTTATCTAGCTACATATATGTTCTTTGCCAAAAAAAAATGCATTAATGCACCAGTTAGGGTTTGAGTTCATGTCACAAAAGTATGGAAATGTGGTGTTAGGGTTTCCAACCCTAACTCCCTACCTCCACCCCCCAGGCAGCAAAAGGAAAAAAACATTAGGGTTTTGGGTCTCCTTAGTCTTGGCGAATCAGTGGTGGGTCTTCCATAGGGATGCCAACCCTGATACTCACCCCTCTAACCCTGCCTGTAGCCTCCTGTTCAAAGCACGAGGTACAGCTCCAAACCAGTGCCTCATACTGATACATTCGTCAAAGGTAGAGACATATGTCTCACCACATGCTGCCAGTACAATGTGTTGTAGCTTTCTTGCATGAAGAAGAGATCACATCTGACCTTGTTTGCTTAGAGAATGCAGTGGGCATTTGGGTTGATAACCCCAAGGAAGATCCCACCACTGATTCGCCAAGACTCCAGAGACCCAAAACCATAATGTTTTTTCCTTTTCCTGTGTGTGTGTGTGTTAGTTAGTTTTTGTCAACCAGGTAGGTGCGCTAAGCAAACAATGCCTATTTTCAGGCATAACCTGGGAAAATTACTCAATAAGTTCAATACAAAGTGAAATTATGTATGTTATAAAACAGAGTAGGCATGATGGGGAGAAGACATGGAGAGAAGCGGAATACATATATGGCAACAGCAGTAATTGAATTTCACAATATGGCAAGTAGCAACAAAGCGGGTAGGTAGTATAACAAACAAAAACTTTGTAGTACAGAAAACAAGAAACAAAAATATAATTTAAACAATATTAGAAGCAGCATCCATAAAGGTAATTTGATTATACATCAGCAATGAAGATATTTTATACATCAGCAATGAAGATATTTTATTTTAGTTTTTGTTGACCGGGAAGGAGGACTGGACAGTTGTTTGTCTATTTTCAGTCTCGTCCTGGGGAGGATACAGATGGATGCCAACTGAAACCAAACCAGATTTTAAGCTGTTGGTGATATTTTTAGTGAATGTGGGAAATTTGGACAGGACACTGGGGAACTTCCCCTACTCTTTTCGAGAAGTGCCATGGGATCTTTAACATCCACCTGAACTACCACCAGAACAGGCAGATGGGATCTTGGTTTAACATCTCATCTGAAAGACGGCATCTCAGGAGTGCAGCACCCCCCTCATGCTGCACTATAGTGTCAGCATTAGGATTTAACCCAAGTGCCTGGGTTGGGGATAGAATTCACAACCTTCTGATCTTTCTTACATACAGTATATACATATATTATATATATACAGTATGTGTGTGTGTGTTTGTGTGTGTGTGTGTGTGTGAACATTTGTGAATGCGTTACAGAGATTACACAGGTTCAGTGACATGTACAGTGTACCAAACTAAGTAGATGTTCACGATATATGGGGGGTGAGGGTGGGGAGTTAGGGTTGGGAACCCTTACACCACATTTCCCTACTTTTGTGGAGTTAACTTGAACCCTAAGTTGTGCATTAATGCATTTCTTTGCAAAGAATGTCCTTTCTTTTTGAGCTACTGGAATTGTAGGAATCATATCCTTATTCAAGCAGATGTGCAGGGCCCAAGGGAAGAAAGGGAAGACTCTGTCCACTTATGAAAGTGCAGCAACAGATGCAAAGAAGTCATGTGACCGTCTGGTGGGCTGTGGAAGCACAGGGTCCTCTGTTCTGTATGCTTCCATGTGGCCACAGATACAGATGCACAGGGCAGAGTCCATCTGCCATTCACAGGTGCAGACATGCAGAGCCCTATGCAAAGAGAAGAGCTGTCTTCACTATATGGTACTTGCACCCATGCGGGCAACCCTGCATCTTTCATTCACTGACTGGGGGAGGTGTTGCATAACGGTGCCATCCCCCCACCCATCGCCAGATTTCCCTACTTTTGTGGCGTTAAGTTGAACACTAACTGGTGCATTAACAAAGTTTTTTGCAAAGAATTTCCTTTCTTTTTGAGATAGTGGAATCATATCCTCATCCATGCAGGTCCCTTTGGGACCTACATGAGCAGATGCAAATGCACAGAGTCCTTTGGGCCCTGCTCCAGAGGAAGACGCCATCCACCTACAGAAGTGCAGTGATGTATGTCAGGAATTCATGGGGCTTTCTGGTGGGCTGTGGAAGCGCAGGGCCCTCTGGTCCCTGCACATCCATGTGACCAAAGATACAGATGCACAGGGCAAAGATTCCATCTGTCAGCCAATGGACAAGGCCTTCTGCTATGCACGGGTGCAGAGGTGCGGTGCCCTATGCCAAGAGAGCAGTTGTATTCACTATATGGTACCCTGGCCTGTGCGGACAACCCTGCAGCTTTCATTTCCTAGCTGGGATGGTGTCGCATAAGAGCGCCATCCTGCCACCCTCACCCCATCCAGCGTGGTCATTGAGCTCGCCCCCAAACTCAGCTCACTGGTACAAGATCACAATGCATACTGACTGGCGTCAAGACTGGCACTACACACAAAGTTTCTTAATTCTATATTGTTTTAAATTTTGACCCCAAATTTTCAAGACAGTTGTTTTATGATTCTCTTAATAAACATGAAGTAGCAGATTGCTGACTTCTACCTGATACAATCTAGCATCCTGCTGTTTTTATAATTTCTTTGAATTTGTTGTATTATGTGTTTTTTTTTCTGTTTTATGTTGTTTTCCTTTGTAATCTCTCAGGTTGTGTCTGAAAATGGGCAGACTGTTGTCTAGTGTACCTACACGGTCAACCGAAACAAAATAAATAATTTATAGATATTGACCAAAATGTTATTTTGCACCAGAAGTGTGAAATCACCTCTCGTTCAGGATTTAAAAAATGGTATCTGTCACTAGCTCTGACCATATGCTGTGGGACACCTTCTTGGTGTGAGACAGATTTGGCAGAGTGACACCGGCATTCGCATTTATACTAAACTTTTAGCTGTTACAAGTGTCTGTGGCATTTATTTTATTAAGTGTGTGTGGGTTCTCCACTCATTAGCGTCATTATAGCCGTGGGATATGTTATTTTTTTCCACGCAGTGTCCTAGTATCCAAACTGCAGCTTGAACAGCTGATTGGAGCAGCGTAAAACATTTAGTGGCATTATACTACTGAATTTACACCTTTTGTTGCTGGGGAGACTATACGCTCGCTAAAGGGGTCAGGTGACCTCATTCCTACTTCCGGGCTGTCAGGGATTTAAGTTGCTCTGTGCGAATTGTCGGTTTCACTAGCTCTGACCGTATGCTGTGGGACACCTTCTTGGTGTGAGACAGATTTGGCAGAGTGAAACCGGCATTTGCATTTATACTAAATTTTTAGCTGTTACAAGTGACTGTGGCATTTATTTTATTAAGTGTGTGTGGGTTCTCCACTCATTATCGTCATTATAGCCGTGGGGTGTGTTATTTTTTTCCACGCTGTGTCCTAGTATCCAAACTGCAGCTTGAAGAGCTGATTGAAGCAGCGTAAAACATTTAGTGGCATTATACTACTGAATTACACCTTTTGTTGCTGGGGAGACTATACGCTCGCTAAAGGGGTCAGGTGACCTTATTCCTACTTCTGGGCTGTCAGGGATTTAAGTTGCTCCGTGCGAGTGGAGCAAGCGCGCGCTTTGCCATGCACAAAGACACGCGCGTGTTAAGCAGTGTAAGTAGGGTAAGTTGAGGGTAAGCACTTGGAGTACATCCATTGTTACACAATTGTTGTGGTTTTGAGTACCAAGGGCTAGTTCTAATCTATTTGCTGTATTGGTTGTACTTGACTAATTAAGTAGGTTGAAAATGTCAAGCACTATTAAAACTTTGAAGGGGGATATTGGATTCAAATGTTCCTGTTGCTTGATGTATAGCCTAATGTTAGTTCCTGTGCCACAAACACCGTATAAATGCACTAAATGCATTGAATACAAGGCTCTGCTTAAGGAGTTAGCTGGATTTTATAACAGATCCAGGTGTCTTGAATTTACACAGCACATCCTGTCTCTGAAGGTGCAGTAAATCTTTTACCTACATCAAAACAATCCTTAAATAAAGTTTCTCATGTGGAGGTATCTACCCCTGAATACATTGTCACCCCTTCTCCCCTGAAAATGACTCAAAATACTGAAAATACATCTATAGTATGTAGGGAAAACAATATTAGTATCAATGAATCTACCTCATTTTGTCAGTTTTCTACTTTAATGGGTGAAGGCAGCAAGAGGAAGCGAACCTCTGATGATGATTCTTGCCTTTTGAATGATGAAGGTTGGTACGAAATTAAGAGCAAGAGAGCAACTAAGAAAGGAAGGAAAGCTGAACACTTCGTTTTACCTCTCTTAAATAGTTTCGATCCCCTTAGCCTATGTGATCAGGATATGGAAGTCAACAATGGTGTTTTAAACAGGGTAGACGTGAATAACGACTACAAGCTGGCACCTACATTTGTACAGAAGAAAAACTCTAGTGATACAAGTTATACAACTAATGAGACCCATTGTCCTTTTATTGGTAATAACTTAGTTAATGATCAATTGGTTGAGGAAGTTAGGCCTGATGGGGGACCACAAAATTCCATTAATTTTACTATTTCCCAAAATTCTATGGCATCTTTAGATTCTAAGGGTTTAAACCATCCTGAAAGTGATGTTAATAAATAATATTACATTTTGGGAGATTCAATCACACAATTTACAGATCGTTATTCTACAAGAGGAAATAAATCTAAAGTTACTAGCTGTAGTTACAGTGGTGCCACAATTAGAGACATCTCTGAAATGTTGCCTGGTATTTTAAAAAAGACCGAAGACCATAATACTGTCATATTACACGCCGGCACGAGTAATATAAATAAATCTGAAATACAGGATATGATTAATGAGCTAATAGAAGCTGTGTCTATATTGAAGAGCTTAAATGCCGAGTTTATTATTTCGGAGATTTTGCAAGTTCCACGAGCGTCCAATGCTAGAATGAAAAAAATTTAATCTGTCAACAACTGGCTTCGTAGGTGGTGCTTGGAAAACAATATTAAATGCTTACAGACATGGGAAATGTTCTCTTTTAATGATCGTCTGTTTTTGCTCAGATGGTTTACATCTGAGCAAACAAGGCTCTAAGCTATTGGGGAATATTTTTTACCAAACAATAAATAGACCAAGCGAAGTTCCAAAAAACTGGTAGTTGAGGGCCAAAAAGAGTTAGTAAACTACTCAGAAACAAAATCAATTCCTCCTATTAAACAAGGGCAGAACATTATTAAAAACAAGAACCTGAAGTTAAAAGTTTTGCTGACTAATGCTAGAAGTCTCCATTATATAAAAAAAAGATGAACTTGAGTTAATTTTAGCTAAAAATAACGTTGATATTGTTGCAATCTCTGAGACTTGGTGGGATGAAACTTCTTCATGGAACAACTCTATCCCTGGTTATAATCTTATTCACAAGGATAGAGCTAACAGAAGGGGTGGGGTGGGGTGGCTATTTACCTTAATAAGAACTTAGCATTTAGAGAATTAAATCTTACCTCTAATGATAAAAACGAATCCCTTTGGGTTGAAATACAGTCTGGTTTCAACAAAAACCTATTGATAGGTATGTGCTATAGGCCCCCAGATATTACTCAGTTTGATCACTCATCCCTATTAAAATATATTGTAAATAATTTGAACCATAAGGATATTTTGTTACTTGGAGACTTCAATGTCCTAGGAATTGACTGGAATGAATATACTGCAACTACTTCTCAGGAACATGAATTGATGGAACTTTGTATTGCTAATGGTCTCCAACAAGTAGTTGATAAACCTACAAGGGGCAAAAATATATTGGACCTGGTCCTTACAAATATTCCCGAAAATATTGCTGATTTGGAGATTAGTGACCCATTGTTTAACAGCGATCACAAAATCATTACTCTGTCTATTATGAATGAATACATTAAGCAAACTGGTATCACAAAAGTAATGGATTTTGGTAAAGCTAATTTTGATGCCATTAATGAAGCACTACAAAATTATTTCCTGAATGATAATACCATCCCTGTAAACGATTTATGGAGTAAATTAAAATCAACAATCCATGAATTAACTGACAAATACATTCCTAAATGTACCCTATAAAATAAAAAAGGGAAA
This sequence comes from Neoceratodus forsteri, assembly GCA_016271365.2. Taxonomy (NCBI): domain Eukaryota; kingdom Metazoa; phylum Chordata; order Ceratodontiformes; family Ceratodontidae; genus Neoceratodus; species Neoceratodus forsteri. The sequence continues at coordinate 1,408,679,212 of CM028131.1, read as the reverse complement.
TTGCCTATGTGGTATACTAATAGAGTACGTAAGCTAATTTTAGCAAAAAAGAGAGCATACAGGGTTATGAAAAGAGAACCTAACAACTATAATAATTTTAAATACAAGGAGGCATTAAAATTATGTAAGTACACCATTAATAAGGAAAAGCGAAAATTCAGATTAGCATGTATAAAGGATGGAGGAAAATCCTTTTATTCCTATGCAAACAATAAAAAAAGGACTCCAATAGAGTTGGTCCAATTAAAGTCTCCAATAACATCTTGAGTAACCCAGTTGATATGGTAAATGAGTTTAATCAATTTTTCTGTTCAGTGTACTCTGACAAGGATAAAAATCCTTTACAGGATATTGGTGTTAATCCTATTGATGAAATTAAAATAACTAGGGATCAAATACGCTGTAAATTAAATCAGATTAAAATAAATACCACACCTGGACTGGACTTACTGCACCCACGTGTTTTAAAGGCTATAGGATGGTGGCTGGTTGAGCCACTATATGTCCGCTACAATAAATCTCTACTTACAGGGGAGGTTCCAGACGATTGGAAACAAGCTTTAGTGGTCCCTATTTATAAAAAGGGAGACTATGGTAGTATGACAAACTACCGACCGATTAGCCTGACCTGTATTCTAGGTAAAATCATGGAGTCTATTGTAAAGGACATACTTACATCAGATTTAAAAATAAAAGGTTTTGTTGATGACACACAACATGGCTTTAAGCCCCAAAGATCTTGCCTTACTGCAAATCTTTGTTTTTATGAAAAAGTAAATTACTAGAGGACAAAAAGGTGGTGGATGTTATATTCTTAGACCTCTGTAAAGCCTTTGATAAGGTTCCACATGTAACCCTCATTAAAAAAATGAGAAACCGAGGGATAAATGGATTTATTATTAAATGGGTTCAAGAATGGTTGATGAACACAGAACAAACTGCTAGAATTAGAGGGTATGCCTCTGTCAGGGGTAAGGTCACCAGTGGGGTCCCTCAGGGCTCAGTTTTGGGCCCGTTATTATTCTCAGTTTTTGTTTCTGATCTTAATAAGGATATCAAGGGATACTCAGTTGAGTTTGCTGATGACACAAAAATTGCTTTGGACATTAGTACAATGGATGGATATTCTGACCTCTGTTGTGATCTTCTATTAATGGAATCTTCAAATAATGGAATCAATTACTAATGGCATGATGTTTAATTTAGATAAGAGTGTAGTTGTGCATTTGGGTAACAACAACCCATGCTACAACTATATTTTAAACAGTCAACAATGACAGCCTGTGGAAAGAAGAAAAGACTTGGGGGTGGCTTGATATGAAAGGATTTGAAATTCACCAATCATTGCACTGAATTAATAAAAAAAGGCCAATAAACTTATTGGCTGTATTAGACGTTCAATTGCTTCCAAAAATAGGGATTTTATAATTCCCTTGTACAGGGCCTATGTAAAACCCATCTTGGATTACTGTTCCCCATTGTGGAGCCCTTTTCTACGTGGTGATGTCAGGAGAGTGGAGGGAGTCCAGAGGAGAGTTACTAAGATGGTTCAGGGGCTTCACAGGGCAGATTATGATTATAGATTGTGTTCTTTAAATCTTTATTCCTTGGAGCTTATGAGAAAAAGAGGTGATCTTCTACTAATGTTTAAAATTACAAGGGACCCAATACTATTTGCTGATCTAAGCTTCATCCGACATCAAATAATTTTTTCTCTAAGAAGTCACAGTTATCAACTAGGATTTACTTACCCGAAAACTCAGTTAAGAAGGAATTTTTTCACCCAACGAGTTATCTCGGTATGGAATTCATTACCAAAAGAAATTGTGGAAGTTGATTCTTATAATTCCTTCATACTTAAGCTTGATAGGTTCCTGTTAAATGCCGGCAATGGGGATTAATGCCTGCTACGGCAGGAGATGTACACCTATGGGCTTTGGCCTTCTGTACATCTGTACTTCCTAGTATGACTCCTAGTATGACATTTATGAGGTGATGTGGAAAAATGGCTGTGTTGAAAGTTTGGAGTCAAAATATTGAAAATTAGTGAAGTTATGTGTGAAGATTGAAATATTGCAGCATTCAAGTTGTAATCCAGGTATTTTACCATATTTGTACACAGATTGTCAGCACAGCGTTTGGTTTTTTGTAAAACATTTGTATTCAGTTTCACATATACATATAATGTGTATTAAAACATCATGGTATAGAGTACAGAAATATACTGCGATACTAACATACTAAGATACCAGTAGAGTAGGCCCAACGATTTTTTTTTTTTTTTAATTTAGTTAAGCTCTATCGAGTCTGCTTGAAAATCAGCACCTGGTCATGCCAGCGATGCTGACAAGTAATTTAACAGTAGGATAGTTACTCTACATCCTGCGGTACAGCATAGTGGGGGAAAACAAATACGGGAAGCTCTGAGCAGCGCCAAAAGGTTTTACTCGGTGCATCTTATTTTATCTAAATAGAGCCTATTACAACACGGCTAAGGGCATGGGATCACAAATAAGTTAACATCTGAAAATCCCAAGCATATAGCTCGCCTATATGTCACTTTAGGTGACGATACATGTCCTACAGACAAAAAGAACAGGTTACTGACCTGTAACAGTAGTTCTAGGAATGGTATATGTTGTTCATCCACACTTCTTGGCATGTCCCCTTCCACTTTAAATCTTGACGGAAGTCTTCAAGCTGGCTCTCCCCCCCCCCACCCAGGTGGTATATACCTCGGCTGCGCCCCATGACGCCAGATCTTAGCCTGCTGGAAGCAAGATTGTGCGTCCGAAGTCGGGGAGGTCAGGTGGGTGTGTGTGGATGAACAACATATACCACTCCTAGAACTACTGTTACAGGTGAGTAATCTGTTCTTCTAGGAGCTTGGATATGGTGTTCATCTACACTTCTTGGCAGACTCTAAGCAGTTCTCCAGGAGGAGGGAGGCAAGGCGCACACCCCATACTTAGGAAATAAAGATTGGAGAACTGAGGCCCCAAAACCAGCATCCTGGCGTGACTCAAGGTCGATGTGGTAGTGGGTAATGAAGGTGTTTGCTGACTTCCAGGTAGCAGCCCGACAGATTTCCTGGATAGGGATGTCCCTGGAAGCAGCCACCAATGCAGCAGTGTGGCGGATAGAATGAGCTGTTATCCCTCTGGGAGGCTCCTTGCCCACCAACTCATAGTACAGACCTATGCATGATGTAATCCATTTTGCTATGGTCCATTTGAATACAGGTCTGCCAGAAGCGGCTTCAGCGTAGGTGACAAACAGCTGGCGAACCTCTCCATCAATTTCCGCTGTCCTCTCCTTGTAGCAGGAGAGAGCATGTCTCAGGTCCAAGGTATGGAGCCTGTACTCTGTGACCAAGCTGTAATTAGGGTAGTAAACCGGAAGAGTCAACACCTGGTTAAGGTGAAACTCCGACATCACCTTCGGAAGTAATTTCGGGTGGGTGCGCAGGACAACTTTGTCCCTGTGAAAGACCAGATAAGGGGAGTCCACCAAAAGCACCTGGAGTGCCCCTGTCCTTCTGGCAGACGTGATAGCCACCCGGGAGGCTGTCTTCCACGTCAAGTGTGAAAGCTCACATTTGTGCATGGGTTCGAATGGCTTGCCCATGAACTTTTTCCAAAACCAGCAACAGATCCCACGGAGGTGGAGGTTCACGCATTGGAGGGGATATGTGATCCAGGCCTTTGAAAAAGCGCCTGACCACTGTCTTCTGCGCCAGTGTCGGCTGACCAGCCCACACCTGGTAAGCAGAAATGGCTGCCAGGTGCACTGTAAGGGTCGATGACTGTAGGCCCCCTTTGGAGAGAGGCCAAAGGTAGTCGAGAATGTTAGGCACAGAACAGGATAAGGCCTTCAGACCCTTACTCTGACACCAAATGGAAAAACGTTTCCATTTGAAGGCATAATATTTCCTGGCCAATTCCTTTCTGGATGCCTCCACCACAGTGTAGACATCTTCGGAAAGACCCAAAGCCTGGAACTCTAGCTGCTCAGGTACCAGGCTGTGAGGTAAAGGGATTGAAGGTCCAGATGGAAGACCTTCTCCTGGTTCAGAGATATCAGGTCCGAGCGTGTACAAAGCTGCTCCGGGCGCCTGCAGCTGACGCTGAGGAGATCTGGGTACCAGAACTGGCGCGACCAGTTTGGGGCTACCAGAATCACCTGTGCCTTGTCCCTCCTCACCTTGAGTAACACTTTGTGGATCAAGGGAAATGGAGGGAAGGTGTAGAGGAGGCCTGGGGTCCATGGCCTCAAGAAGGCATCCCCCTGCAGCGAGCCCTGCTGAGGGGGGCGGGCATGAAACAGCCTCAGCTTGGTGTTTTCCTTGGAGGCAAACAGGTCCACCAGCAGTTTGCCCCAATGGGAGAACAGGCTGTAAGCTACCTCTGGATGAAGAGACCACTCGTGGGATGTCTGGCCTATGCGGCTGAAAGTATCCGCCAGCTGGTTCTAGGCTCCTGCCACATGGATGGCTAGGAGATCCACCTCCAACTGGCTTACGAGGGTCCAGATGCAGAGTGCCTCCTTGCACAGCAGATGGGGGTGCATGCCGCCCTGTCTGTTGAGGTAGTACATGGTCGTGGTATTGTCCGTCTGGACTTGAACCACTTGACCCCGGAGCTGAGGAGCGAAAACTGACAACGCCAATCTGACTGCTCTGAGCTCCAACAGGTTGATGTGGCATCGGGACTCCTCGGGGGTTCAGAACCCATGGGCCCTGTTGTCCCCCATGTGGGCTCCCCAGCCCATGAGAGAGGCATCGGTCATAAGGATGACCATTGGCTCGGGGCGGACAAACTGGATCTCTTCTTGCAACCGGTCTGGGGCGGTCCACCATTGGAGAGCATCCCACATCCTCTGGGTTACAGTGATCAGCTGGTCGAAGTGACCAAAACACTGAGTCCACTGGGTGGCCAGCTCCCATTGAAGGGGGCGCATGTGCCACCGGGCCCAATGGACCACTGAGGTGCACGCCGCCATGTAACCCAGAAGGTGCAGAAAGTCCCGGGCAGGACGCAAGTGCCCAACCAGAAATGATTGGGCAAAGGAGGAGAGAACCTCTGCCCTGTCCATCGGGAGCCGAGCTCTGGCTTGCCCCGATGAAGCCCATCACCTGAGATGGCACGAGTTCCGACTTGGCCTCGTTGATCAGGAGGCCGAGTTGGGAGCAGGTTTGGAGGACCAGATCCCTGGACTTCTCCACCTCGTGTTGGGTGGAAACTGCCAAGAGCCAGTCATCGAGATAAGGGCCACCACTGCAATGCATTTGGTGAAGACCTGAGGGGCCGATGCAGGCCAAACGGCATGGCTTGGAACTCATACAGGGTCCCTTCGACTCTAAAGCGGAGGAACCGCAGATGGGATGGATGGATTGGGACGTGAAAGAACATGTCCTGTAGCTCCAGTGAACAGAACCACATGTTTCGCTCCAGGGATGGTATGATCTGGTTCAGAGTGACCATCCGAAAGGTGCGGGACCTGAGATATTGATTCAGGTCATGGAGATCTAGGATGGGGCACCAACCCCCATCTGCTTGGGCACCAGGAAGTACCTGGAAACAAAGCCTGGGTGTGTCGGAGGATCCGGCACTGGGGCTGCTGCCTCCTTGCAGAGGAGCTGAGCCACGTCGTCTCGAAGAGCCGACCGGGTGCATGCAGAGATCCGTTCCTCCCGAGGGCCGCGGGCTCGGCTGGAAGGGTACTGCTCGAATTCCAGAGGCAGTCCCTGACCTACCACTTCGAGAACCCACCTGTCCAAAGGGATAGCGGACCAGGCGGAAAGGAAGTGGCGGAGCCGACCCCCCACGGGATAACCCAGAGCTGGTGTGATGGGTATAGGGGTGGCGACCCCAGTCCGTCACTGAGCAGGCTTAGAGGAGGAGGAGGTGGAGGCTCCAGGACCTGTGCCTCAGCCTCCTTTATGGGGCTGTTGAGGACCCTGCTTGGGCCTCGGGTGCCAAGCTTGAGCCTGCTGCTGCTGTTGCTTCTGACCTCCTTGAAAGGAGGGCTGCCTAACCACAGGGGAAGCATGCCGAAATGGCTTCTTCTTTCTGTTCTGTTAGTTCTTGCCCAAAGAACCCTTGGCAGAAGTAGCATCCAAGGTGTCATAGGACTGCTCTGTATGCTGAAGTTGACCGGCCACTCCTGGGCAGAACAAGTTGGTCCCCAGGAAGAGCACGTCAACAAGCTTATACTGAGTATCCACGGGGAAGGAGGAAAGCCTCAGCCAAGCCCTGTGGCGAGAGGCCACTGCGACTGCCAGCGAGCTGGCACAAGAACCTCCTATATCCAAGGCTGTCTGGAGCTGCTGTTTGGCAACAGCATGACCTTGGTCACGGACCTGCTTGACCTTAGTCTGCATATTCAGTGGGAGATGAGGGAGGACCTCGTCCAATGACCCCAGGAGGGCATGGGAGAATTGTGCCATAATAACATCCGAGCTGGCCTGACGAAGGCGCAGAGAAGAGGCAGTGTAGACCTTGTGGGCAGAGTGGTCCATATTTCTGGACTCCTTGTCTGGGGGTTGGTTGGTGTCAGCTGAACTACCCGTACGCCTGAACACCAAGGCAGTCACCAGGCTCTCGGCTGAAGGGTGCTCAGTGAACCCAGCAAGGGACCCCAAGAGCACCACGTACTTGCGGGCCATGCAGGCAGATGGTGCTGAGCAGGAGGCAGGGTGCTGTCAAAGTTCAAGGGCCGGGCCAACGATGGCCTCGGCCACTGGAAAGGCCTTCGTTGGGGTATCCCCTCTCTTGAGGATGTTGGTGAGAGGGTACTCCGCCTTTTTCTGGATGGGCTCCAGGGGCATTCCGGTGGAGTCGGAGATGAGGTGGAGAATGTCCTGAAAGGAGGAAGGGCCTTTCTCCAACCCTGCGCCGACTGTTGACTCATCATCCTGGGATGTGAGTGCAAGCCGGTGACGTCCAAGTCGTCATGGTAGAGCGGACTACCACCTAAGTCACCCTCAATGTGCTGAGGGTGGTCCGGGGTGACTGTTATCGACAGACGTCAGGGAAGCCCGGTGTCTTGTCGGTCCTCTTTCGAGGGCACCCCTCCCTCAGGCTGTTTAGGTGATGGTTCCACCAAAATCGGTGGAGAGACCGGAATAGGCCGAACTGGGAGACGGGCCGGCCCCACGTGTGGAGGAACCTGTGGCTTCGTTTCGGAAGGGGACGATGTCAGCCTGGGAGGTGGAAGCCAGGTTATGGCCAGGGTGGGCGGTGGAGCCGGCTTCTGCCCGGTCAAAATCAGCTGTTGCCACGTGAGGTCTTCATAGCACCAACGGAGTTTCCTCCGAAGCCTCTCCTCATCCAAGGAGGATGTGGACCTGTGGCGACGCCTCTTTTTAAAGCGCTTTTGGCTCTTTCTCGGCTGTTTGGCTGAGGGGGTTCTGGACCTCGACCGAGATCAGGGAGGCTGACTCAGTCGGTCAGGAGACACTGGGGTCAGTGAAAACTGAGGGTCCGGAACCGGGTCCTTGATGGGGACACCAGCAGGATGGGTCTTCTCATTAGGGAAGACAAGGACCGGAGTCCTTTTCAGAGAGTCATTGGCCACGGCCGGCGACAAAGGGTCTAACAGGTCGAGGAGAATTTCGACCTTGTTGGCCACTTCCTCAGTCCCCTGGCCAGACGGAAGATCTGTGAAGCCAGCAGCCGAGGTTGCAATCTCGACAGAAGTCGAGACTGCGTGTTCCTGGGACTCTCTCGGTCCCAGGAATGTCTTCGCCGAGACGAAGACACGGGATTCTTCTCTCTCTTCCGAGAGTGGGAGGCATGCAAGCCCGAGGGCGCCTCACCCCGAGTGGGGAGAGACTGGCACAACTCCTTGAAGGAGCCTGTAAAGGTGGAGCCAAGGTTCAGAGGAACAAAGAAGCTTCGATTGGCCAAAGCTCGAGCTGCTTCCTCCTCAAATGCTTTCATTTGTTCCAGCTGTTCGGCAGAGCCTGCAGACACAGAAACTGCCCACTGTGCCTCCTTCGATTTCACCGGTAGATTCCTTTTCTCCAGTCTCCTCAGCTTCAAACACACCTTGCGGTCATCCAGGACATTGGGATGGAAGGCCAGGCAAAAACTACATGATGAGGTGTCATGTCCGACACCTTGGCGATGCACAACGCTTAGGTGGGGGTCGGAGGTGACATCGTCCGTTAGGGGCATCAAGCGTAAATCCGGAGGAAGATTTTTCCTCCATGGTGGATGCAGTGAAAGCGCAATCGCTAACTCGAACGAGTTTAAGTTTCTGTAGAAACCGACAATTAGAATCCAGGGCCTACGATATGCTTTGAGAGCACAAGGGAACCTGTATCTTCCAGCGGAAAGGAAGATCTGGCGTCATGGGGCGGAGCCGAGGTATATACCACCTGGGTTGGTGGGAGGAGCCAGCTTGAAGACTTCCGGCAAGATTTAAAGTGGAAGGGGACATGCCAAGAAGTGTGGATGAACAACATATCCACGCTCCTAGAAATATAAATTTATACATATTAACCACCACACTTAAGTGCTCCAAAACTCTGTAAGAGAACAAAGAAAACTAATGCTGGTTTGTATTTAGTAACCTTCTGAGTAGCTAACTTAATAACATGAACTTGCAACAAGACGTTATTTAACTGCATCTGACATATTCAAGCCCGTTAGTGCTTTAGCCTGCTGGTGAAAATATGTCTCAGTACACATCAACATAATATACATAGCACAGTAACAAAATGGCTAGAAGTTATGAGGCAGAGAAAAGAGAGATTATTATGCCTATATGTCAACAACATTTGAAACCTTTTAAGCAACATAAATAAATGAGAAACAAACATAAAAGTAGTTACCAGACTTTCAGCTCCATTATTGCCACCACGTGGCAATGGCCATCTTGTCCCCTTCAAACTAATGCCAACTATACAGCAACCTTCTTGACAACTGGGCAAAGGGAATTGAACAATTCTGATGACACAGGAACACCATGTCCCTATGCAACCATTAGTTATTGGAAAAGAAACATGATGCCCACATAAGACTTCACTCTAATTGCTTACATTGTACAAATCATGGTTTAACTTAGCACGGACATGTCAGCTCTGAGCGATTTTAAAAATACCACACTTATGCACTATACAACAATTTTATTTAATCAACCCTCAGTGTCCAGATCTGGTTCTTCGTTCCATGCAATGAAGTCTTTTGAATCATCTTTACTGGCATCAATCGGAGCTTTATAAATTAAAGTTTTCCTGATGTAAGTGATCCGAAGTTTAGCAGGCAGCTGTAGCACATGGGAAATACCTAGGGTACGCAGTCCCGATCTCACTGCATCGAGAATTTTGTGGCACTGCCTGGTTGAATAACTCAAATCCAGGAAACAATAAACCTGATTGCCATCCGCCAAGTATAGAGGCCCTTTGGATCTTGTGGCTCCCAGGATGAGATCTCTAATATGCTGACCATGTGTGATCACCATGAGTGTTCGTGGTTGATTGGGGTAATTGGGACGGGATCTAGGAGTAATCCAGTAAGCCTTGTAAATGCGGTCCTTCAGGTCTATGTTCAGTAACTGATTTAAGAGGTCAGTTACGAAGTCTATTGGGTTGTTCCCTTGCATACCATCTGGAACCCCCAGTAAGCGTACATTGGATATGTGGACCCCATTTTCTACTTGCTCCAATCTGCTCCGTAGTATTTTATTTTCTTTCAGTACACCTACAGCTGCCCTTGAAGATTTATTTGCAGTTTCCGTGACCTTTTTAAGTTCAGTGCTGAAAGTGCCTATTTGAACTTCCACCATAGAAAGACTCCCATTAAAGGAGTCAGCTTTTTTGTCTAGTTCTCTTATGGCCTGTAATAAGGCCGTATTAGTGGGCTCCTCATGGTGTATTCCATTCGCTCCCCCTCGGACAGCTGCATCTGTTGATTCTTGCAGCACAGGCTTCCCGGTCGGCTGGATGTTCAATTGTTTTTGTTTCCCCATCTGTTTTGTGGTTATCTCTTGTATCGTTCGATAGATGTTGGTATCAGCTGTCAGAATCTTGATATGCAGGTTCAAGATTTTTAAGTACAAATCAGGTAAATCCATAAAATAAAATAAAGTGTCAGGAACTCCACTTAAGCACGTCTTTCCCAGCTCTCTGCAGGCTCCGCCCCCCTGCATAGCCTTTTTATTACCCCATCTCAGGAACGCGGTAGGTGATCATTTTCATATCCCAGCTGAAACATCCTTCCAAGCCACAGGTGCAAAAACACATTTTGGCCAGGATTTGGAAAATGACAGCTGTCACATCATGAGGTGGTATGAAAAAATGGCTATGTTGAAATTTTTGGGTCAAAATATTTAAAATTGCCAAAGTTATGAGTAACCGTTTAAAAATTTCAACAATATGCTCATTACTTTGTAATCTTTACATATTTTGACCCAAATTTTCAACATAGCCTTCTTATGACCCCACCTCATGAGCACAGGTGGTGAAAATGTTCAAATCTCGCCTGAAAGGTGGTTTCACAAAACAACCATGAAATCACCTTTCAGGCCAGATTTGCATCATTCCACAGCCATTGGGTCTTGCGATGGGGTCCCAAAAAGCCCATGTTGAAAATTTGGGGTCAAATATGCAAAAATTACAAAGGTAGGAGTCAGATATTGAAACCTCATCGAAATACATTAAACCAGTCTTACCTTATTTTCCCATATCGCAGTCACTGGTTCCAGCAGCAATATGTACCTTCAGTTGGAGAGTGGATCTACACTGTGAGATGCGTTCAGGTGAGTGAGGGTGTGTGTGGGGTGGTGGGTGCTGAGTGGGAGGTCAGAGTGGGCTGGCTGGGGTGTGTGTGTAGGGGTGAAATCAACAAAGGACCATTTTCTTTTTTTTGCAGGTTTAAAAAAACAGAGAGGGGCAGTTTTCTTTATTGTAGTAGACATTCTGACACTGGGGATTGGCACTCCAATGTCGGGCTAGCGTTCGGTGGCACTGGAGATGGGCACCCTAGTGCCGCCAGTCATATAATGGGAAGAGGGCTGGCAACCTGGAGAGGAGGGGATGAATAGAAGTGGTAACGAGTGTGGGCACCCCTGTCTGCTTATAAGAATTGCATAAACATGGCAAATGGTTGGTGGGTGACCAAGAGGGGAGAGGGAGAACAAAGTGGTACCAGGGCTGGGCAGCCCAGTCCACTACATTAATTGGCTAGATAGATAGAGAGTAGATATAGAGAGAGAAAGAGAGGGAGACGGAGAGAGAGAAAGACATGGAGACAAAGACAGAAAGAGCAGGGGCTCACTGCTTGAACTGAAGCTGGCAGCACAACTCTAGCTATGGCTTCAGCATTCAGGAAAATTCTGCTGTCCTCATACACAGAACATGGGTGAATAGCTCCTCTTGCTGAGGTGGGCACTCTGTAATTTGAGGTGCCCAGAAGAGGTATTTCATGGGCAATTTTCTAAAAACAAACACCAGACTCTAGCTAAATAGGTCCATTTTAGCTAGGTTCAGGTATTTGTGTTTTGAAAATATTTAATTTTTATGTATTTTCAGTGTTTGTGAGTTAAAAAAAAGAAAATGGCTGTCATAAGGATCAGTATTTTTTTCAACAAAGTTGGTATTTTTTTCCACACAATCGGTATTTGTTTCACACACAAGTAAATCACAAAAATAAGCACTCACAATAGTTTTTTTTACTGTTTGCATTTGTCTGTTAGCTCAAAAATCCTTGTAACTCTGAAATTGTATAATATTTTTTCACAAAATCTTCAGAAGGTACACCCTTTGCACAGGCCCCTTCAACCCTGAAAATTTCATGAAAAAACTATACACCGTCTAGCCTGTAAGTGAGAGCAAAAAATATACAATGTTAACCACATTTTCTTTCTGTGTTTTGACTCTCCATATCTCAAAAACTGAACAATATGCTGTCATGGAACTTTTCATGTCTTGAGACTCTGACAGCTTGAACTTGCATACCAAATTTTGTGCTATTTCATCAAACTACACCAGTGTTATTAATGTGCAAAAATTAGGGTTTAACATTAAATGGCCTACTCAGCCCTGACTATAGGGGTGCTACTGCACCTCTATAATATGTGTATTATACTGGCACAGTAGCGCCAGTATAGTTAGAGTTGCATGTTAAACCCCTAACATTGCACCTCAATAGCTTTGGCAGTGTTTGACAAAATTGTTTATTTATTATTTCTCGGATTACAATACCGTTGAGCTAGAAGCTCATTTACAGAGTTTCCATGTAATTAGGACACAAAAAAATTTATGTAACCCCCCTGCAAATGGGGGTTCCCAAAAGACTTCCAGGAGCTTGCTTGAATGCTCCAAGCCTGAATGGTGTTTGGCATTTAAGCCATTTATCAGTGAGTGTTTTTAGAGCCTCTGGTACTGTCTCTTTAAGAGCTGTCTGCTTGCAGACATAATTAGTTTGTATGGGAGACTGTGTGTTTCTTTGATTGAGTACCACTCAAGCTGCTGCCAATTCACTTCATTTTTGCAGTCACTAGGAGTGCAAAGGGAACCTATCTGAAAGATGTAACTGTTTGCCAGAAATTATTTAGAGTAATAATGAAATTACAGTTTGTCTAACCTGCTTTCTTTGCAGTCAGAACTGTGTCTGCTAGTTCCCCATTCTAGTTTTGAACTGCTGAACTGGACCAATCAGTGTGGGGTAAGCTAGCTCTAAAATGGTGCCTTGGACCGAATCAGAACTTGGACTCATAATCTGAGCCAGCCACAAGAGGATTGTATGGGCAGTGACTCTGGGAGATGTAGTTTAGACTTCAGTGCCTTTTGGACCAACAGCAGCAGTCTATTGTGAGTGACAGCCAATCCAGTCAAGAACTGGGAGGAACTCAAAGGAAGTGCCGGTTTTGTCGGTTGGAGTTTGAGTTGAGCTTTGTCAGTGAAGAAGGAGGAGCCCTGTGTTTTCAGTGTGCAGTTTTAGTCAAAAAGCGTATGTATAAGGCCCAGAGTTCCGGTCTGCAGCTTGTGTAACAGCTTGTTAGGACTGAATCCGTCCTGTGAAAAGAATCAAAGGATCTCTGAAGAGTAGAAACCAGGCTCACCCTGTAGAAGACTGGAGGAATTGCTGAAAATTACACTCGGTCTGTCAGGAACTGAATCTGCTGTTGTTCTCCGGGTATTGTGCAGTAATTGCGATCGGGATACAGATGCAGCCTGCCTGGTATAGTGCTTTCTTTTATATGGATGTGTGAAGAGGTTTGTGTACCTCAAGTGAGCCCTGCTGACATTGAAGGACCCTATCTTATTTGGAGGTCGTGAGTACTAATTCAGGGTCGCTCCTGTTGAATTGCCACATTAAATCCAAATGGAATTACTGTACTGCTGACTGTTTAATTCTCCTTTTCTCTGTGTGAAAGGGCCCTACCAGCTGCCACGGTTTGGACTAGCCACTAGGGCTTGGGTACACAGGGACAGTAACTGATAGGGATAGGCCTGTGCACAGAGCCATAAGTAGATTATTAGAGTGATAAGCTAATTAACCTGATTTCCCTGTCCTTGTTATATCCCCCTAAATAAATCAGAGCTGCTTGTTTCAGCAAAGTTATACTGCCTGAGGTATTTGTCTATGTTAAAGTACTGTACTGTGATTGTTGCACTGTATCTCATTTCACAGGAGGTCCCAGTGCGGAACCAGACCTGGGGGTAAGTGTATACTGTGAAGGTAATTCTGATATATTGTGTGGGCCACTAGTGGGAAGAAAGGGGGGTTGCAGTGTCCCAGAGGGCTGTGACCAAGTTAGTTTAACTATTGCAAACCCTGACCTCTGGGTGGAGGCACCCGCCATTGGATCCAGGCCCCTCAACCTGTTAGTGGCAAATCAGGCAGGGGTAGTAGCCCCTGGGATAGCGCCATCTAGGGGTTACATTTAGATGACATACAATTGTTTCCAAGCATAACATACAAATCTTTGGTAATTGTAGTAAGCAGTATGAAAACAGAGGGACAAGCAAAGACATAACAGAACAGAGACATAGCTGCTTATGGTGGTGAACAGTGCTTTAGATACAATCGAGAGGAGGGGGAACAGAGAAAATGATGGGATGACAATGTGAAGAATATCCGCCACACGGGCTTTGTCCTAGGCAGCTAGCTGAAATTTTGCATGCATTGTCTAGTAGGCAAAGTCTACGTATGTGAAAATGTTCATGACAGCAGCATGTGTGGATTCTGAGATCCGTGTGTGTCATTTTCCTGTAAACATCTAATTTTTCCCTATACTTAACATGGGTTTTTGGTTTTGCTCTCACGTACAGCCTACATGGACTGGGATTTCTAGCGACGTGGATGTGGTGCACTTAGTCACACTACTGGCAGTCTTCTTTTCCCTTTTAAATCTGCTGGCTGTCTTCAAGCTAAGCTTCTCCCACCCACCTGGGTGGTATACTCCTCTGCTGTGCCCTGTGACCTCAGATCTTCCTTTTCGCTGGAAGAGTCAGGTCTCCTCCTTTGCAGCTCCGTGCGCGTTGTTTATTTATTTATTTAGTGTTTGTTTACCGGGTAGGCACACTAGACAATGAATGATTATTTTCAGGTGCAACCCGGGAGATTACAGGGAAAAATGTACTGTACAAGCAGTATAACAATAACAAGTAAGCAATGTACAGGCAGTGGAGCAATGGGGTTGCTTGCAGTGCCATACTGGTTTCTAAACAGTGCTTGTCCAGATGGTTGCTTCAGTGCACCTCCGTTATGCTGCGCACCCACTTGTGCCATTGCCAGGTGCACATTTGAATATCGGGCCCATGGTGTTCAGGGAAGTGCTAGTGTAAGCGTGATCATTTAGGTTGAGGACGTGCAGAACAGACATATACCACAATTGAAATTTTTTAAAACAGGTGAAAGATTTCTTTTTTATTTCGCAAATAACATTTGATGCAGCGTAGCAGCCTGAATGGTAGTTGGAGTGAGGGACAGGTGGGTGGCAAGCGGGGGTGGGGGCACACTTTGTAATATCAGTAATATTAAAACAGGAAAGACAAAAGTAAAATGTATAAACTGAAAGATGTTAAATGTGATTTTGCTTGTTTGATGTGAGTTTATTGAGTCTTCTAGCTACTGAGTGTTAGGGTTTATTGGGGCTATCATTTTTTTTTTTTTTTTAAACAGAGGCTTGTAGTCCTGTCCTGCATCCAGCTGGCCAGCACTTGTTTTAGCTGTGAATTAGACACTTCTAAAGCACAGCTAATGACCAATCAGGTTGCAGGATTTTGTCTACCCATTTCATAAATGTGTGTATATATATTCTGTATCTGGCCCATTGTTCTGTGTTCTGTTTCCAGATTCTTCGTGGAAGTAACATGTTCAAGCAAACTAACGTGTTCTAAGTGAAAATAAATAATGATACCACAATACCATGATTTATCTACTTATTTTTTTCTCCACTAGTGTGGTATATATAGGGAATATTCCTTATGGCATTCAGAAATAAGCTTTTATTCATGCTGGAATGTTAACAACAATGCTGCCTAGCAATGACTGGTGGAGAAAAGTGAAGCCCCAAGTTCTAGATCAGCTTATTTGCAACATTCCAGAGTGAATAAAAGGCGTATTTCTGGATGCCCTGTATAATGTCCTATTTATACAGTGGAACACTGAATTCCATTGTGATCATGGTACAGGGAAAATAACATGGGCTGCAGCGAGGATAACATGCTATGCATCCTGGAGGTGAAAAAATAACAATTTTTATTAGGCCCTGTTAATCATCTCTCCTGTGTTACCAATCTGTTTGTCTGCCTACCTACCTGCACACCTGTCTGTCTGTCTGTCTATCTATCTATCTATCTGACAGTATCTATCTATCTACAGACAGTATCTATCTAGCTATCTATCAACAGTATCTATCTATCAACAGTATCTATTTATCGATAGTATCTATCTATCTACAGACCATATCTATCTAGCTATCTGTCTATATACAGACAGTATATATCTGTCTGTCTATTTATAGACAGTATCTATCTATCTATCTATCTATCTGTCTGATATGCAATGGCCTGAATCAAAATAAGCATTTTATTTTTAAGTGTGAGGGAGCAGCACAATAACTCATGAGTGGCAGAGCCATGAGTGAGTATAGATAAGTGTCCTGATGAAGCTGTCAAGCGAAACGTTGAGTGTTTTTGGTAGGGATGGATGGGTCAGCTGCGACCTGGTTCTGATTCTGACTGATTTATTTCAAAAAGGTTCTGATTTACTCAGATTAATTTTAGAACTTTTTTAGCCTATATGAGTTTGAGAAATGCATCAACATTATTTTTTAGATCGCTCTGTCAAATAAATTAATAAAATTCAACTTTTTAAAAATACTTTTGTGTCTATATTTTTGTGTCATTCCCTTCCTGAGTCTGGCGTGCTTTATTGGGGGAGACAGGAAGACTACAGCATGTCAGTCAGCAAACAGTTTTAGGCTATTAGCCCTTAAAAGGGATCTCTGTTTAAACAAACTGCCTGTCTCCTGTATGTATCACCCTGGCTGACAGTAACGGACTCTGTGCAGCAGTTGCCCTGCTGACTAAACTTGTATTATCAAGCTAAATTGTGTTCTTTTTTTAGTCTTTAAAAGGGCTCAAATGTTCTAAATGCACTGCACACAGTGTCGCTTTCCTGTGTGTCTGTGTTACTGTGTCAGTGAGTCACCCTAAATAAGGGGGCTTCTGATCTGATTTATAATTATTAAATCATCATTCCAAATGATATTCTTAGCTCTAAAGGGATCAAACTCTTTGACTGCACCAGTAGTCTGCACACAGTGGTGTCTCTAAAGTCTCTCCAGACTCTGTGGGCCCCATTTTCAAAAGGTTAGTGTGGCACAAACCGAGTTTATGCTGCTCTAACCTGGAATAGCACTAGCAGCACAATATTGAAAGTGTTCAGAAGTGCTAAACGGCCGCCAGCAGCAGCACAGTTTAACACTTCTGAAACCCATCCTTTATCAGTGCACATATCTGTCCGCCCATTGTCAAGGGCTGGGTAGTCCCTCCCTAGCCCTGATCCCTTCCCCGGTAATTCTTATATATACCTTGTTGGTCTAATGGTCCCTCCCTAGCACCGATCCCTTTCCCGGTAATTCTTATGTACACCCTGGTGGTCTAGTGGTCCCTCCCTTACTGGAGAGGGGATCAGGGCTAAGGGGGGACCACTAGACCACCAGGGCATATATAAGAATTACCAGGAAGGATTGGGGCTAGGAAGGACCCTAGACCACCAGGGTGTATATAGAATTACCGGGAGGATCGGGCCAAGGGGGGACCACTAGACCACCAGGGTGTACATACGAATTACCGGGGAAGGGATTGGCGCTAGGGAGGGACCATAGACCACCAAGGTGTATATAAGAATTACCGGGGAAGGGGAGTGGGGAGGGAGTTCAGTTCAAGACGCAGCATCGGCATGCACCAGAGTATTGTCTGTAGGCAGTCCCATTATCCCCATCATGTAAAGCATCGCCGCATCAGCCCTACTGGCAAGACTCATCATCAGCACTGTAAGTGGAAGGGAAATTTAGTGGTCTGAACCAGACCAGCAGTTCCGAAACTGGGCCAACTCGACAACTCGGGTCGAGCCATGAAAGGCTCTGTATACTTAAGTTGAGTTTGCCTGGTCCAGGACGGTCTGGATGTGCAAATGACCCGGTTCGCCCATCCCTAGTTTATGTATCCTTTATGTAAAATCCTTTATGTAATATGTTTTGTGATTGTATTAGTCATCTGACTAACCATTTTATTGTATAATTGTATGTATGTATATGCATAATTTATATATATTGTATAAGCAACTATAAGGTAGTGAAAAAGGGACCTCACTGGAAATGTGCATTGCTCAATGGAGATGCTATCATCCCTGTTTTTAATTTTATGTATAAAAATGTACTACTACTACTACTACTGCTGCTAGTTTTTGGTGCACTTTAATAAAGTTTTTGACACTTATCTATAGTGTCTTTGCCAATTTCTTTTCTTGCTCTGGTGTGTGCAGCGGTTCTCCTTCTCTTTCCTGAGCGTTGGTGCTACCACCAGGCCTCCACCTGGTGGCAGCTAAGAGCCAGGTCAACCCACCAACCCAGACCAGGAGAGGAGAGCTGCCAGGTGGCCACTTGATCCTCTCTCAGCTCTCCCCCCACCTACCCCTGGTGTCCTGAGTTCGTTCCTGAACTTGTGTCATTAGCATGGTGAGAGGTAAGGCGCTTACAGCACCTCAGCCCTCTTCGCCACCAGGCCAGCTTCCTCATTAAATGTTTATGATAAACATGGGCTATGCAGTAGGCTGAGTCAAAATATACAATTTTACCTCTTCTGAGCCACAGCGATCTTCCAATTCAACTGACTACTACCCAGCCCTGTCGCCTGCCCCTATCTACCCTGATGGTCCACTACCTGCCTGCAGTTTGCCCACCACAGTAGATGCTTCAAAGTACAATCCCCTCTGGAGTCCCAAAATTCTGTGTTAGGAGACCTTTCAGCCTTTGAGACCTGAATACATTGAGGCTCTTTCTTACCATACTGAAAAGTCTTTTTTATTTACTTCCTCCCCAGAGACATAGACACAGTGTGCTATCCATGTATGCAGCGAGCATGCACATAGCATGGTCACATGTCTCCTTTCCTACAGCTGTCCCTGGAATGCATGCACACATGTGGGCCCCTGGGAGCATCAGTACAGTGAGAGATGGAGGACCACCTTCTCTGAGGAGGTGAGTGTCCTGGGGAATGCTCATTCCTCTTCTTTCTGTTGGTCCTCCAACAACCCTGGCTCATTTTTCCAAACCCGGACCGCTGGCGAGCAGCAGTGCTGCTGCATGAATGGGATGGCACATCCATTAACTTTTTTATGTCAGAGCTTTTTAATAGCAATGCATTTTCTTTTTCTTCTTGTAAATTTGAAGAGTCCCATTCTCAATCACAAACATGCAACCATGATAATAAAATACTAGAGAGTACACAGTCTCGTGTGATGCACAGGTACAGTTTGCAAAATGGACCGTATGTATGGTGAAGAGAAGATTACGTACAAGCATAATGCAAAGCAAATGCAAAAAAAGAAAATCCAGTAGCAGTAGGTAACAATTTGCACTTGCAGGCAGGTGTGCTGTGCACAGAGCAGAGATGCAAATGAGCTCATAAAATATGGAAAGTACATACAACAATTTGCATTTCATTGAGCCCTCATTATATTCTTATTGTGATCCATTATCATGGTGTTTTCCAGCATCAGTATGCCATTTTATCAGTAATCCAACCCCTTGGTGCAGTTCTCAGGCTGACTCTAGCTCCACACGAGTACCCAATAATGTACTGTATGCAAGATGAGATACGTTGGTTTAAACCAGCAATAAGACACGATGAGGTGTGGGTTATGGCCTGATAAGAGCACGCCCCAGGTGCATTATGAGGCACGAGGCACTTGCGCCGAGGTGCCTTTGGCACCTGGGAAGTGCTCTTATCAGGCCATAACCCACACCTCGGAGTGTTTTATTGCACTTATAAAATGGGGCCTGCAGAAAAGAAGCTGATAAACAAATATTGGTATAGAAACTGTACATAAAAACTGTGAATAATTATAAGTGGAAAAAAAGAAAAAGTAGTTCCTGTCATTGAGTTGGAATGGAGCTCTTTAGTCAGTAGAGGAGGTTGGTGTTTGTCTTTGTGTGCAGTCCCCAGTGACCCACATACAGACAAGACTCAAAAGCATGTTTTTCTTTCTTTTATAGTGTAACCCCTGGATGGCGCTATCCCAGGGGCTACTACCCCTGCCTGATTTGCCACTAACAGGTTGAGGGGCCTGGATCCGATGGCGGGTGCCTCCACCCAGAGGTCAGGGTTTGCAATAGTTAAACTAACTTGGTCACAGCCCTCTGGGACACTGCAACCCCTTTCTTCCCACTAGTGGCCCACAGTATATCAGAATTACCTTCACAGTATACACTTACCCCCAGGACTGGTTCAGGCACTGGGACCCCTGTAAAATAAGAAGATACAGTGCAACAATCACAGTACAATACTTTAACATAGACAAATACCTCAGGCAGTATAACTTTGCTGAAACAAGCAGCTCTGATTTATTTAGGGGAATATAACAAGGACAGGGGGAAATCAGGTTAATTAGCTTATCACTTTACTCATCTACCTATGGCTCTGTGCACAGGCCTATCCCTACCAGTTACTGTCCCTGGGTACCTAAGCCCTAGTGGCTAGTCCAAACCATGGCAGCTGGTAGGGGCCCTTTCACACAGAGAAAATAAAAATTAGTTAAACAGTTAGCAGTACAGTAATTCCATTTGGATTCAATGTGGCAATTCAACAGGGAGCGACCCTGAATTAGTACTCACGACCTCCAAACAAGATAGGGTCCTTCAACGTCAGCAGGGCTACTCTTGAGCTCCATGAGACTCCTCACACATTTATATGACAAACTGCAACCGCAAAAGTCCTTTAATGGCAGATTCACTTGAGCTACACACGCCTCACACATTTATATGGTAAACAGTAACAGGCAAAAGTCCTTTAATGGCAGCAGGATTCACTTGAGCTACACAAGCCTCCCTCACATTTATATGGTAAACAGTCACAGGCAAAAGTCCTTTAATGGCAGCAGGATTCACTTGAGCTACACAAGCCTCCCTCACACATTTATATGGTAAACAGTCACAGGCAAAAGTCCTTTAATGGCAGCAGGATTCACTTGAGCTACACAAGCCTCCTCACACATTTATATGGTAAAAGAAAGTACTGTACCAGGCAGGCTGCTTCTCTATCCCGATCGCAATTACTGCACAATACCGGAGAACACACAGCAGATTCAGTTCCTGACAGACCGAGCGCCAATTCAGCAATTTCTCCAGTCTTCTACAGGGTGAGCCTGGTTTCTCTCTTCAGATATCCTTTGATTCTCTTCACAGGACGATTCAGTCCTAACAAGCAGTTACACCAGCTGCAGACCGGAACTCAGGGCCTTACACGCGTTTCCCGACTAAAACTGCACGACGAAAAAGCACAGGGCTCCTTCCCTCTTCACTGCCAGAGCTCAACTGAAACTCCAGCAGACAAAACTGGGCACTTCCTTTGAGTTCCTCCCAGTTCTTGGCTGGATTGGCTGTCACTCACAATAGACTGCCCCTGTTGGTCCAAAAAGGCGCCGAAGTCCAAACTACATCTCCCAGAGTCACTGCCCATACAATCCTCTTGTGGCTGGCTCAGATTACGAGTCCAAGTTCTGATTCGTCCAAGGCACCATTTTAGAGCTACCTTAACCCACACTGATTGGTCCTGTTCAGCAGTTCAAAACTAGAATGGGGAACTAGGCAAACACAGTTCTGACTGCAAAGAAAGCAGGTTAGACAAACTGTATTTTCATTATTACTCTAAATGATTTCTGGCAAACAGTTACATCTTTCAGATAGGTTCCCTTTGCACTCCTAGTGACTGCAAAAATGGAGTGAATTGGCAGCAGCTCGAGTGGTACTCAAGCAGAGAAACACACAGTCCCCCCATACAAACTAATTATGTCTGCAAGCAGACAGCTCTTAAAGAGACAGTACCAGAGGCTCTAAAAACACTCATAGATAAATGGCTTAGACGCCAAACACCATTCAGGCTCGGAGCATTCAAGCAAGCTCCTGGAAGTCTTTTGGGAACCCCCATTTGCAGGGGGGTTACACCCTTCCTGGCCTGGGAAAGCTTGACGTCCGCATCAAGCAAGTACCCCCATAAGTTTCAACTGCAACCATATACATTTGCATTAGGCTCACACATGTAATCATCAGTCAATATATCATTTTACCAAGAACACATTTCTGAAACATTGCAGTACGTCCTCTTTACACAGTATTAACACACATTGTACCATAACTCAAGTTATTACCTCTTGTACATGAAACCTGAAGAGAGGGGCCCTTCCCTATCAGTTACCTTGGGGCTGGGCAAGGGCACCATACTAGAAGGGCAACACAAGTAACTTGGAGTTAGCACTGACGCTCAGTTTGGGCAATGAGCTCAGGGACACATACACTCCTTTATGGACAACATTGAGAGGCAAGTCCACAGGCCTCCCAAGGGAATCATAACTGAGGTGCACCACAGGCTTTACAGCTCGACCAGTCTTTCTAGGGGGAACTGTTACAGTCTCTGCACTCTGAGCCTCATTTTCAGCATTGTCCTCACTTGTCAGGGGAGTCTCCATGGGGTAGAGAGGCTAGAACTTGGGGCACTTTCAGCTCAGGAGTTAGTTTCTGAGTCCACAACATTTGGCTCACATGGAGAGCTTTGAACACTGGCAGTGGACTGTCAGGGCACTCAAAATACTCTTCTTGTTCTGGTGTATCACCAGTCTGCCCCAGTCCATCATTTTCCTCCCTGAAAGCTCAAACAGTTCAACCATGCACAATGATTCCATTTCATCTGATCTGATGCTTTGCACTTCACTTTCTGGGAGCATTGGCTCCAGGATGAGCTGAGGGCTTAGACAGTCAGAAGGCCCAGCTTCGTCTCCAGTATTGACTAGGGATTGCCCGAAACAATTGACTCAGTTCGTAAGAAGGATAGTATTCAAAGTCACTCTCACTTTCTTCTGATATGGACTGACAGTCATGCTCAACTGGGACTTGTGGAGGGAACACTTAACTCTGCTTCTGTAGGTGCAGGCTTTCTTGATCTTTTCTTAGCAGCAGCTCTAGTCACTGGTCCAGAGGGGCATCTTCTGGGGCACAGACTCAATCAAGATTTGTCCAATGGGCAGTAAATGATTTCTATGCATTGTTTTTACATCTTTTGAATTATTCTCAGGCCTTACTTTGTACACTGGCAGATCATCTAGTTTGCCCACTACAATGTGAGGGAGATGGTGCCATCTGTCAGCAATCTTGTGTTTGCCATGCAGTCCCAGATTTCTTAGCAATACCCGATCTCTCTCTTGGAGTTCCTGTGCTTTCACCTTTTTATCATACCTTCCTTTGTTGGCCAGATTTCATTTGGCAGCCATGGTTTGAGCCAGTTGGTACGCATGAGTTAGCTGGGCCTTTAACTTTTGCACATACTGTAAATAGTTGTCAGCTTGAACCCCATCAGGAGAGACCCCAAAACACATCTACCGGTAGTCGAGCTTCTTCCAAACATCAGGCGGTAGGGGAGAACCCAGTGGCATCACTTTTGGTGCAGTTATAAGCATGTACCAGGGTGCTAATTTGTTGGCTCCATCTAGGCTTGTCCTTTGGGTGCAGGGTGCCTAGCATATCTAGCAAAGTGCGGTTGAAGACGTTCAGGCTGTGGGTCCCCTGGGGTGATAAGGAGTGGTTCTGGACTTTCGCACTCCCACAGAGAAAGCATCTCTTTGATCAGGCGACTCTCAAAGTCTCTCCCTTGATCAGAATGGATTCTTTGTGGAGCCCCATAGTGAACAAAAAGTTTTCTACAAGTACTTTGGCCACAGTGGATGCTTTCTGGTCTTTGGTGGGGAAAGCTTGAGCATATCTCGTGAAATGGTCAGTGACCACCAGCCACGTTACTGATATTTCTTTGATCTGACTCCAAACTCAGAAAATCAATACAGACCAGCTCCATGGGTGCACTGGTGGTGATGTTAACAAGGGGCAGCACTCTGGGGCAAAGCTTTCCTCTGTAATCAGCGACTACAAGTTCGAATGTATTGCTCCACATCAGCCCCATCTTGGCCAATAGAATCTGGATCTCACCAAGTCAAGTGTTCTGTCTATACCAAGGTGCCCCATGTGGTTGTGCAAGGACCTCAATACTGAGTCTCGAAAGGCAGTGGGCAGCACTAGTTGTTGTTTGTCTACTTGTCCCCCTCTGTCTACTGTTTCTCTGTATAACAGTTTATTGATCAGTTTCAACTTAGGACCTTCTTTGTATAACAGTGCAGTTCTCAAATCAGTGGAGCGTAATTTGGACACATCTTTTCCTGCACAGAGGGCTTCTAAAGCTGATTTGATCATGGGATCGCAGGACTGAGCCCGCCGAATACTGTCATTGTCCAGCTGAGGCAGTGCACCAATGTCTATTGCAGAAAAGTGGCAATAAGCAGCAGGTATGCAATTCTCAGAGGGTCCCAAGCAATCCACCATGCAGTCCACTGCGTCCGTGGACATTTGTTCCTCCCTGTCAAACTTCTGGCAGAGTGCCCGAATGTCAGGTTCTGCCAATCTGACCCAATCATTCTGGGGAACAGGCCTCCGGGAGAGAGCATTAGCATCTATGTGGTTCAGACCTGCTCGGTATTCGAGAGCATAGTCGTATGTAGATAATGCAGAAAGCCACCTATGGCCAGTGGCATCCAACTTAACTGAGGTCTGTACATAGGTCAAAGGATTATTGTCAGTTTTACTAGTATTTAGCCCCATACAAGTGCTCATGGAATTGGTCAACAATAGCCCACTTCAAAGCTGGGAACTCTAACTTATGTACAGGATAGTTCTTTTCGGATGGGGTCAGGCTTCTATTGGCAAAGGCCACTGGTCTCAGGCCATTCTCGTGCTCTTGGTACAACACAGCCCCCAACCCTTGCAAGCTAGCATCAGTGTGCAGGACGTAAGGTTTTCTTGGATCGGCATAGGCCAGCACTGGAGCATGGGTAAGTTGATATATGATCTCATGAAAAGCAGTCTCACAATCAGGAGTCCAGCGGGCCCCAAATACTTCATTCGGATGAAAATACACTCTTTCAGTCTTGAGGGACGCTGACTTTGGTATTTTTTGTGGGTTGGGGGATACTCTTGAGTAAGGTTAAGTAAAGGGCGGATCACTCTTGAATAGTCCTTGATGAAACACCGATAATAACCACAGAATCCCAGGAATCTTTGCAGTTCTTTTAGATTTTTGGGCTGTGGCCAGGTGATCAAGGCCTCAACTTTACTTGGATCGGTCTCTATTCCCTCGGTGGATACTATGTGTCCCACATACTTTACTGATGTTTGAAAGAATTGACACTTATCAATGGACAGTTTAAGGCCAAAGTCCTCCAGTCGGTCCAATACCTTAAATAATCTGCTTTCATGTTCCTCCAGTGAGCTGCCAAACACAATAACATCATCTGTGTATACCAGGCACTCTAGTAAGTTCATGTCCCCTACTGCACGCTCCATCAATCATTGAAAAGTGGCTGGGGCACCTGAAATCCCTTGCGGCATCCTCATGAATTCATAGAAGCCAAGCGGACAGATAAAGGCTGTCTTCTCACGGTCCTCTGGGGCCATCGGGATCTGGTAGTACCCACTGCGGAGATCCAACACAGAGAACCACTTGCTCCCGTTTAGGCAGTCCAAAGCATCCTGAATGCGGGGCATTGTGTACTGATCAGGGATAGTCCACGGTTTAAGATGCGATAATCCGCACATCCTTACTGTCCCATTCTTTTCCTCACTACCACAATGGGAGAAGCATAAGGGCTTCTGGATTCTTGTATTACACCAGCAGCTAACATCTCTTGCAGATGCTGTCTCACATCATCTATGTCAGCAGGTGCCAGGCGTTGAGACCTCTCACGAAATGGTCTTTCGTTATGCAGCTGGATATTGTGCTCAGCTCCTTGCACGCATCCTACGTCCCATTCCTTTAAAGAAAACACCTGGTCTCTCTGGGCAGGCTTCTCACTGATCCTCACTTTCCATTCAGCTGGCAACGGGGAGTCGCCGAAATCAAAGTCAGGCATTACTTTGTCATTCTTCCTCGAACTCTTGCTGCTGGGTAGCACTGCAGTGTCTGCGCAATCCACATTAGCCAGGATGCAACCTCTATTTACTCGAATGTCTCTTTCAGACACATTATGAACTTGGACCATTACCCTTCTGGCATAAGCATGGGCTTTAGCGGGCAAAATACTAGGCTTGACCAGCAGTCCCTCTGGCAATCTTCCATCGCCTGGTGCATCCAACATTAATATTTTATTCTTAACATCCTTTCTGATACGGACCTCTCCCTGTAAGGTACACTGGGCATTTGGCACCAGGATCAGAGACTCAGGATCCCTCTTCCATACAATTCCAACCGGTTCCTCTGGTTCTATTTTTTCAGCATCTCTCTGTGCCTTATAGGCCTTCTTAATTAAAGCCGGAACTCTTAAAGCTCTACTAGTCTTTGACCCTGTTTTCATAACACAACTGTGCCAGTCTTCCTAACATATGAGCATTTGTTCCAATCAACAAAGGAACACCATCATACAGTCCAGTGGGGGACACACTAAGGCTAGGTCTCTACTTGTTCGGCCACTCCAGCCACGGAGGTGGGGAAGAGACAGCCAAATTCGGATATACCGGAATAGGGGTAGGCCTTCTCACTTAACCCCCATACATGCAGTCCTTCTAATGGTTGTAAGGGTACGTCTGACAAATGCTTCTGATACCAATCCTGGAACATAATTGTCACTTGGGAGCCACTGTCTAATACAGCTCTTGTAGACACTCCATTCACCTTTACAGTGGTCTCCATGGAGGGGCCCACTATTCTGGACCAGTCTGGAGAGGCGGTAGCAGGGGCCTGGGCAACTGACCTTGCCACAAAAGGACGTGAGTTAGCATTTTTGGTGCCCTCACTGGGATCATTTTGTGCACCTCTTAACCACTGATTTGTTCTCTGAAGCTCTCCTTGTAGCCTATATGCAACTTTGTCAGTGTCTTTTGGGGACCGGCATTCCCTCTTCATGTGCCCATCCTTCCCACAATTATAGCAAAACATACTTTCTGGAGTTTGAGCTGGCTGAGGTGCCACACTGGGAGCCAGGGCGGGGGTACTACTAACTGGAAACCTGGGTGCCATCTCTGTCTGCGGCGTGATAAGCATTTGGAGACATCTCGTCAGTTTCTCCACTTCCATGGTCAAGGAATTGAGTTTGGAGCTGTTATCAGCAGAAGATACATGGGTGGGTACCCCAACCCCCATAGCAGATGCAGTCGGATATAGGTCGGGGCCCGTACTTGCAGGCGTGGCCTTCATAAAGGGACTGTTTTTGAATTCCCGGATCTCTCTCAACAGTTCGCCCCATTGTGGCATATCTTTTTCCTTGTCAGAGCACTCATTGACTGCCAACCGCTGCCCCTGAATTTCACTTGATGGGTCACCCTCAGTCACTTGGGTCATAGCTGCAGCTATTAGTGCAGGTTCCTCCAGTCGCCTTTTTCTCAACTCCTCAATTTCTCTCATTAACTCATCATAGGAGGTGGGATTCCAGTCGGTTGCCAGGCGTAACTGAAGCAACAGCAGTTCTGAGAAGGGGCAGACTTAGGATCCTGTCCAGCCTGGTTCGGTCCAGTTCAATCGCTGGCAAACTACCCTTTCTGAGGCATTCTTGCAACAATTTTTCCAGCTGAGATACACACATAGACAACTCCCTTGGTACTGTTGTGCATTTCTTACTCTCCACCATAGGTCCTCATCAGAATCTGGGCTCTCATACACATTCTCAAGGCCTCAAGATAGGCCTGTGCAGTCGCTTCAGGGTTACTGGCCCATTTAGCACGGATGGTAGCCAGGGCTGGACCTCGGAGGTCTCACTAACCCTCTTCGCTCGGCTTCCGAGCATTGCCATTCTAGCACTTGGGGGCAACATAGTCTATCCAGGTCTCCCAGTCATCCTCCCTTGGGGGTGGGGAGGGTGCCAGAGAAGATCCTCAACCTTCGGTAAGAGTCATGACTAATGGCAGGTGCAGAAATAGGAGTCTGCATTGGTTCAGCCACCATTACGGGTACTGGAGAGGGTGCTGGGGGAGGAATACCCCCAGGTGGCAAGAATAGTTTCTTTAAGTCCTCCACAGTTTTCCCTTCCCCCAGCAACCATTTAGCAAATTTCTCCTCAAAAGTTTCAGATAGTGGTGGGGGCTCATTCCCCCCCAGGTCTTTACTATCCGTAGTTATCACTCTCCAGGCAGTGAGGGCTCCCTCTGGGGTAATGGTCTGTGGCACTTTGGAGCTATCTATGGGATCCTTAAACTCTACTAGGGCCAGGAAAGTGTGGGTGAGCAGATTAGCATGCCGACCCACCACCACAGGGTTTTGTAAAACTTCCATCTTGGAAAGTACTCCCTGTACATTGTCCGTATTGATACCAAGGGGGATGTCCAGAATAAGCATAGCATTTTGTGGGTCGATCTCCCCCCCAGTACACCACTCCACCAGCCGGTGCACAGCCACTTCTGTCGGGGTACCCATTTTTTTCTTAACAGTGGTTCGTAAATATGGCCACTAGAGGACACACAATCCCAGCGGTGAGCCTCCAAGATGTAACCCCTGGATGGCGCTATCCCAGGGGCCACTACCTTTGCCTGATTTGCCACTAACAGGTTGAGGGGCCTGGATCCGATGGCGGGTGCCTCCACCCAGAGGTCAGGGTTTGCAATAGTTAAACTAACTTGGTCACAGCCCTCTGGGACACTGCAACCCCCTTTCTTCCCACTAGTGGCCCACACAGTATATCAGAATTACCTTCACAGTATACACTTACCCCCAGGACTGGTTCAGGCACTGGGACCCCCTGTAAAATAAGAAGATGCAGTGCAACAATCACAGTACAATACTTTAACATAGACAAATACCTCAGGCAGTATAACTTTGCTGAAACAAGCAGCTCTGATTTATTTAGGGGGATATAACAAGGACAGGGGGCAATCAGGTTAATTAGCTTATCACTTTACTATCTACCTATGGCTCTGTGCACAGGCCTATCTCTACCAGTTACTGTCCCTGGGTACCCAAGCCCTAGTGGCTAGTCCAAACCGTGGCAGCTGGTAGGGGCCCTTTCACACAGAGAAAAGAAAAATTAGTTAAACAGTCAGCATACAGTAATTCCATTTGGAGTCAATGTGGCAATTCAACAGGAGCGACCCTGAATTAGTACTCACGACCTCCAAACAAGATAGGTCCTTCAACGTCAGCAGGGCTACTCTTGAGCTCCACGAGACTCCTCACACATTTATATGACAAACTGCAACCGGCAAAAGTCCTTTAATGGCAGCAGGATTCACTTGAGCTACACATGCCTCCTCACACATTTATATGGTAAACAGTCACAGGCAAAAGTCCTTTAATGGCAGCAGGATTCACTTGAGCTACACAAGCCTCCTCACACATTTATATGGTAAACAGTCACAGGCAAAAGTCCTTTAATGGCAGCAGGATTCACTTGAGCTACACAAGCCTCCTTACACATTTATATGGTAAAAATAAAGTACTGTACCAGGCAGGCTACTTCTCTATCCCGATCGCAATTACTGCACAATACCCGGGAGAACACACAGCAGATTCAGTTCCTGACAGACCGAGCGCAATTCAGCAATTTCTCCAGTCTTCTACAGGGTGAGCCTGGTTTCTACTCTTCAGATATCCTTTGATTCTCTTCACAGGATGGATTCAGTCCTAACAAGCAGTTACACAAGCTGCAGACCGGAACTCAGGGCCTTACACGCGTTCCGACTAAAACTGCACACGAAAAGCACAAGGCTCCCTTCCCTCTTCACTGCCAGAGCTCAACTGAAACTCCAGCAGAAAAACTGGGCACTTCCTTTGAGTTCCTCCCAGTTCTTGGCTGGATTGGCTGTCACCACAATAGACTGCCCCTGTTGGTCCAAAAGGCGCCAAGTCCAAACTACATCTCCCAGAGTCACTGCCCATACAATCCTCTTGTGGCTGGCTCAGATTACGAGTCAAGTTCCGATTCGTCCAAGGCACCATTTTAGAGCTACCTTAACCCACACTGATTGGTCCTGTTCAGCAGTTCAAAACTAGAATGGGAACTAGGCAAACACAGTTCTGACTGCAAAAGCAGGTTAGACAAACTGTATTTTCTTTATTACTCTAAATGATTTATGGCAAACAGTTACATTTTCAGATAGGTTCCTTTGCACTCTAGTGACTGCAAAATGGAGTGAATTGCAGCAACTTGAGTGGTACTCAAGCAGAGAAACACACAGTCCCCCCATACAAACTAATTATGTCTGCAAGCAGACAGCTCTTAAAGAGACAGTACCAGAGGCTCTAAAAACACTCATAGATAAATGGCTTAAACGCCAAACACCATTCAGGCTTGGAGCATTCAAGCAAGCTCCTGGAAGTCTTTTGGGAACCCCCATTTGCAGGGGGGGTTACAATAGCTATTTGTTAGTTTGCCCTGAGCGAGCATGTCCCACACCGGCCGCCGTAAACAGCAGTTTCCTGCTTCGCGGTCTGCTTTCTATTCTGTGTTTTTTAAATCACCTGCTCAGTGAATGTTTTTTTTATTTGGTTTTGAGGAGGGCAGGACTTCAGAAAACAGCTGCGGTACAGCAGAGGAGCGAGTGTGATTTTAATTTGAAAGCTGTGGCGGCTCTCGGTAATAGAGGATTGGGTCTGCACTTCATGGAACTGAAAGCTGTGGGACGTGGTTCACTGACTTCTATGCGGTTGGGTTTAACTAGAGTACACAAGACAAGATACGGAGGGTAGCATACCGTACCACTGAATGTAATGTTAATTGAAGAAGCTGAAAAATGGGTGACAGAACAGGCAGTACAGACAAGTTGCTGCACTGGTAGAAATAAATGGAAGTCAAGAGCTGCGATCAGGGGCCTGTGAGAAACTTCTGATAAAAAGCATATGGAACAAGTCAGTAATTGGTCACGTTTTTAATATACTGCTTGTCAGTGACTTCTGGTTTCGCGGTCAGGTTTCGTGTGTGTGTGTGTATTTTGGATGGGGGGGGCAATAAAATGATGGTATTTTGTGCAAATCCTGTCCCGGTAGTGCTGTTATTAAGCTGCTTCAGTCACATCAGAGCTTGAGGGTAGCAGGAGACTGGAATGGAACAGACTGATTTCATGTTGTGCTGCGGTTTGGTCGGCACAAGTAGTGCCCGTTGAATGAATATGTCTTGATAAGGACACGGCTGGAAAGGGCATCCAGCTAATCATTACTCGAGATTTCTTTTGCCCATCTTATAAAGTTCTTTAATGCTTCCATGTTCAATGTAGCAGAGAAAACTCTGTGGAAGAGATTTTCAAACAGTACTGGTAGTGGCAATGGTTATAAAGTTTAGTCATTAATTAGAAAACTAATATCAAAATTGATTTAAAATAGTTCAAGAGGAATTACAAGTCTAAAGGTGACAAATCAATGTCTGAAATACATTACGGCTGAATAACGATGACCCCCCCCCCGACTTACAAATACTGTTGCTGTAACCGTCATATGGAACATGGTGTTTAAGGCAGCTAGCGTGTGCGCGCGCGCACACACACACACACTCACACGTATAAGATGTTCATCCTGGGGTGTATATTTGCTGTAGTGTGCTCTTACATTTGTGTGCTGTGCTTCATGGGGTTGTGGCCTTTTGATGAGCTAGTATCCCTCTAAGTTAAATTAGGCCTAGGTATCTGCGATGTGCCTGCCAGTGAGCCTAAGGGAAATGCCATATTCTAAATAAATCGATTAATACTAGTTTCATCTGTAGGCCTCTTGAAAGACGTACCCTCCCCCAGGCTTTCCCTGGTTCTGTGAGTCACAAAATGGATGTGTAACAGCAAGCTCTTTAAAATCAATTTTGCTGTTTTGGGGACGGGAAGTATTGCTAAACATGTAGTACATACTAGGGATGCTTGGAATTGGCTGATTCCGATCCAATTTTCAGATTTAGGATTTTAGGAACTTTCAAATCCTAACCTGATTCTGTTTCAAATCCTAAAAGGACCGAAAAATCGGATTTATTTATTTATTTAAGAGTTTAACCAGGCAGGCGTACTGAGTGGAGTACCACTCGTTTCCAGATGTGACCTGGGGGAGTTGGGGGGGATAGGGAACATTGATTGTACATGCAGTACAGATAAATACATGTAACCCCCAGGGGGCGCTACCCTTAGAGCTACTACCCCTGTCTGCCTTGCCTGCGACAGGGTGAGGGGCCCAGATCCGTTGACGGGTGCCTCCACCCAGAGGTCGGGGGCAAGACAGTCAAGATTGACTTGGTCACAGCCCTCTGGGTTACTGCAACCCCCCTTTTGTCCCACTAGTGGCTCACAAGAGGTATCGACAATACCTTTCCCTGGCACACTTACCCCCCGGCTCGGATCTCTCAGGTCACTACGGGAACCCCCTGAAAAGTAAGGTACCGTTATTACACTTTTACTGTACAGTATATCTTCAGCAAAACACAATCCAGCCAGGGTGTAGCTGCAAAACAAACAATCTGATTTATTTAAGGGGGGAATAATAAGGCTAGGGGGAAATCAAGGTGATTGGCTTATCACTATACTTATCTACCTAGGGCTCTGTGCACAGGCCTAAACCTAATAGTTACTGTCCCTGGGTACCCAAGCCCTAATGGCTAGTCCCTCGTGGCAGCTGGTTGGGGCCGTGACACAAATGAACATTTACTGTCCCGAGCAGATCAGAATGAGCAGAAGGCTCAGTTAATGCAGGCAGCAGTATAACAAAAAGGGTCTTGGCCACTGCTTGTAAGCTTAACATGGAGCTACCCTGATCCAATACTCACGACTCCCACAGATACCCTTCCTTTACCACTGGCAGGGCTGAACCATGAGCTTCACCAGCCTCCTCACACATTTATATGGCAAACACAGAGGGGTACCATACCAGGCAGCGGCTTTCACGACCGGAATGAACTCACGACCACTTCGGGCAGTAGCAGCCACTCCAACCGTCCTAATAGATGGAGCGCGATTCAGCAGATTCTCCAGTCTCCTTCAGGTAAAGCCTGGTAGGTAGCTGTGTCCCTACACAGCCTCCTGCAACCGCAGGCCGGTGGATTTAATCCGAAGTACTTGACAAGGCAAAACGGCTGACTCAGGCCTTTCACACGCTTCCTGCGCGAACACTCAAACGGCCAGAAGCTCAGAGCTCCCTTCTCCTTCACAGCCACAGCGAATCTGCCCCTAGCAGCATGGGGCACTCCTTACAGTTCAGACGCTACCCGATTCCATTGGCTGGCGTCACCTGCCAGTCAATTACTCTGGCCCTCAGTGGCCTGAAAAAGCGCCATAGCCCATAATGCCTTTTCCAAAGTTACAAGCAGTCCCTCTATTGGTCAAACGGCTCCACGAGAGTCCCGAGGTACTGATTGGTCCAAGTCGGCAGTTCGGGACCAACATGGAGGAGATAATCAAAACAGTCTTTGCTGCAAAGAAAGCAGGTTAGAACAACTACATTATCATTACCACTCTAAGCTATCCCCAGCAAATAGTTACATCCTTTCAGAGAACTCCCTTGAGACATCTAGCGATGGCAGAATGGAGCGCTTACTCAGCAGCCCAGTCGGGACTCTGGCATAAGACCACAGAGCCCCCCTCCCATTTCAATTAACTATGACTGCGGATAGGCAGCCCTTAAAGAGACAGTATACGGAGGCTTTAAAAGCGCTCACTGGCTACAACATTTAAACGGCTTAAATGCCGGACACCAACCAGGCATGGAGCACCTAAACAAGCTCCGGGAAAGCTTTTATGAACCCCCATTTGTAGGGGGGGTTACATACACTGGTGAGCAGATGATGCTTAAAACATTACAGTATAGCTATTTACATAGTGTAATAGTTTACAGCCAGAGGGCTGCAGAACAGCTGACAAAGGACACTTTTTTCATAAGATTTACATTTTCACAACAGTAGAGAACAGAGCAGCAAATTAACCTTTCGGGTCCTTCAGTGTAGCAGATGAGATTTGGCATGACTACCGGTTAGCAGTAAACCACGGGCTAGTGCTTATGGCTACTGCGTGCATGTGCATGTGGCAGGGAAGTGTGCATAGAGTAGTGGATTGAGACGCCCGGGGTTCTGATATCAGCAGGCAAGTCATTCCATAGTTTGGACATGCGATACTTGAAAGCCGATTGACCCTTGGTGGTATGAATGAAAGGGACTTGGAGAAAGCCTGGAGTCATTGCTTCTGAGTGAGTAGGTAGGGAAAGGCTGAGCCAATATGGCGGAATTGAAATAAGGGGGAAGGGTTTGTGACCAGAATTTGGCGATGAACCTGGAGCAGTGGATCTGTCTGCGGGTCGTGAGTGAGAGCAGTGCTAGGTCCTTGTACAGATCACAGTGGTGGGTCACTGGGGGGCAATCCAGGATGAAGCGACAGAAGGAGTGGAAAAGAGTGTCCAGGCTGGCCAGGTTAGATAGGGGTGCGGCACCATAAACCATGTCGCCATAATCAAGTATAGGCAGGATCATTTTTTGAACAATTTCCCTCCTGACCTGTTTGGGCATGCAGTCCTTACTGGGATATGGAGCACCAAGTTTCGGGTGCAACTTATTGTGTAAGGATTCGATATGGGTGGAGAAATCAGGTATTGGTCAAGCTAGACTCCCAGGTATCTGAATGAGGTGCAGGACTCAAGGGGGGTCCCATCTAGGGTAAGGAATAATGGGTGTGACGCTAGGTGGGAGAGTTGTGAACGCAACCCGAAAGTGAGTGTGATGGTTTTTTTTTCATATTTAGGGATAGCTGGTTGGACAGGAACCAATTCTGAATGGCATTGAAATCCCGCTGAAGCACATTTGACACCACCCCAGTGGATGGGCCGGAGGCATACAGTACGGTTTCATCTGCGTACATTTGGATGGATGATAGTGTGCAGGTCTGCGGGAGGTCATTTAGGAATATTGAAAAAAGCAGAGGTCCCAGGACTGAGCCTTGGGGGACCCACATACTGATTGATAGGGGGGAAGATATGTGAGGGCCAGTTTTCACCAATTGATATCTGCCTACCAGGTAGGCGTGGAACCAGCTAGTGGCATGGCCTGAGAGGCCAGCCCCAGTTAGTTTTGCTAGTAGCTTAGGGTGGGAGACGGTATCAAAAGCCTTGGCTAGGTCAATGAAAATGGCTGAGGTGATAAGCCCTTTGTCCATTCCAGTCAGGATGTCATCAGTGATTCTTAATAGGGAGGTGATGGTAGAGTGAGACTTTTGGAACCCAGACTGAAATGGGGTGAAGAAAGAAGTTGTATCTAGGAAATGAGAAAGTTGGGCAAGTGCAAGGTGTTAATGAATTTTAGCCAGTATTGGAAGAAGGGAGATGGGGCGGTAATTACCCGGCATAGAGGGGTCTCCACCCTTAGGGAGGGGGATAACAGTCGCATGTTTCCAGTCGGCTGGGATTTTGGCCTTGGAGAAGGAGAGGTTGAGAAGATCGGCTAGTGGAGCGGCTATGGCAGGAGCAGATAAGTGAAGCAATTTGGCGTCCAGACCGGATGGACATTTACCTTTGTTAGGGTTGAGCGAAGTCAGTACTTGCAGCACTTCAGCCGGGGTTACTGGATGGAAGGCGGAACTGGGGGCGTGTGCTGGGTTAAGAGGTTTCAGTGGGGTATGTGGTGTGGGTGAGGTAGGTGGGTGATTCGATAGGAGAGACGCTGCGCAGCTAGTGAAGAAAGTATTGAAGGCAGAAGCTACTTCGCCAGGGTCAGTGACGGTCGAACCTAGGATGGATAGGGTCAGGGTTGGAGGTTGGATGGGGGGGAGAGGAGGGATTTGAGAGTTTTCCAGAAATTGGTGGGGAGGTTGATGTTTGAGTTTAAAACCGATGTGAAGTAGCTCTTTTTGTGCCCGACGTAGCAGTTTGGTGCAGGAGTTGCGGAGGGTACGGTATCTTTGTAGGGATTCTTGGGAGCATGCAAGATTATGTTTAGGCCAAGCCTGATCTCTGGCGTGGCAGCTGCTAATGAGATCTGCAGAGACCCAAGGAAGGTGGGATCCCCTTACTCGTGTGCTTCTTAGCGGGGCATGTTTATCCTAGACTGCGAGAAACCTGGTCTTAAATGTTTCATAAGCATAGTCAATCGAGGGTGCTTTTGGTATGAAGGACCAGTCAATATGAGCCAGGTCATAGAGGAGCGCAGGTAGAGATAAGGATTTGTAAGACCTCGTGAGAATCGTCCTAGAGGGGATGTCTGCGGGTCTGTGCACTTTCCTGACCATGTATATCATGTGATGGTCACTTAGGGAGTCGGGGAGGAGAACAGCACTAATGATTCTGTGAGGGTGGGAAGTGAGGGCCCAGTCCAGGAGGGAGTGGTTGGGTGTTTTTGGGTTTAGCCGAGTGGGTTGGGAGATTTGCTGGGAGAGGTTTAGTGCATTTATTTTGGTGCGTAGTTTGGCGCCATCTTTTGCTAGCCAGTTGAAATTAAAATCGCCAAGGATATGGTGCTCCCCAGCTGCGGCAGTAGACTTTAGCGAGGCCAGGTGTTCTAGGACACTGGGCAGGGGGGTATTAGGGGCGCAGTAGGATCCTGCAACATAGACAGGGGCTGAGTAAGGCAGTGCAAGTTTGATTACTAAGGTCTCTATATGGGGTGACGGTGTGGGGATTTGGACCAGGGTGAACTGTAACCTGGAGGAGATAAACATGGCAGTACCTCCCCCCCTTTTCTTGCCTAGATGGTCTTGCCTGATCACTGCATAGCCAGGGATGGCTATAGCAGAGTCCATGTGGTGTGGCTTTAGCCAGATCTCTGATAGAATGAGGATGTCTGGGTGCAGAGATAGGGCAGTAAGTTGCAGTTCTGGTAGTTTTTTCAGGAGGCTGCAGATGTTGAGATGCAGTAGTCGGAGGCCCTTGGGGAGGCTCATTCGAGTGTGGGGACTGGGAGGGGTGGGACCTGGGTTTGCTTCGATGTCACCTGCCAGTAGAAGAAGCAGTGTTAGAATGATTTTGGTATTGTGCCAGGCATGTCTGGCCGAGTGAAAGGAGGGTGTGCTTTAAGGGCGGGGTGCAGTGGCAGAAGTTGCTGCGATCACATAGGACAGTTTGCCCTGGGAAAAGGAGGGAGGAAGGATGGTAGCTCTGAGCTAACAATTTTGCGCTGGTCCATGTGTGAGGTGTTGTGGGAAAGTGGTTGAGTGGGGGTGGGGGGGCAGTGAGGGTGTAATAGGAGGGGGGTTTGGGGTGCCGTTGAGGGTGGGTTTCTGGGGGGAGAGAGAGGCTAGGGGAAAAGACAGGAGGAACAGTGGGAGAAAAAGTAGTAGCATATTGCCTTATAATGTCCCAACAAACAAGTGGTTGCGGCACCTTGTGGTGATAGCAGATAAGCTGCTAATGAGAGAGTGGGCTGATTGGTTCTGCAGCCTCATGTGACTCCGCGTATAAAGCAGAGACCCC
Organism: Neoceratodus forsteri; assembly: GCA_016271365.2. Classification (NCBI taxonomy): domain Eukaryota; kingdom Metazoa; phylum Chordata; order Ceratodontiformes; family Ceratodontidae; genus Neoceratodus; species Neoceratodus forsteri. The sequence goes on along the minus strand of CM028131.1, from coordinate 1,408,642,104 downwards.
ACGTGACTCCGCGTATAAAAGCAGAGAGCTGACCAAGGGTGGTGGTGGGGGGGCGGGCGTAAACAAAGAGCCATGTACAGCAGGCTGGGCGCTGCTCCTGCAAGCATGTTGCCCGTACCTTCGGCAGTCCTGGGGGGTGGGGCATTCTGTGAGTGATGTGTGGGGAGGGCAGGCACTTCTTGAGCCCTCACGATCCTCGACGGACCTTCGGAAGACCCCTGCAGCTGAAGGAGAGAGGGGAGAGAAATATAAGCGTGTTTGTAGAGGCGGGGCTAAGGTAAGAACAAAGAAAATGCAGAGCTACGCAAGCTAAAACTGCAGCCATCTAATATTGCGCAGGTTTCCTGAGTAGTCTGTTGCTGTGAGAGGCTAAGTGAGCTAAATTTGTATGAAATTAACTTGAAACTATAGGTTCAAACAGTTCCAGACTATAGCGACTGTAAAACTCTATACATTAGCAGAACTGTTGGCTTATTACTGAGTAGTCTGTAGCTGTGAGAGGCTAAAGTGAGCTAAAGTAGTACAAAATAACTTGAAACTAGTAGAGTCAAAACAGTTCCAGGCTCCAGACTATAGCGACTATACATTTGCAGAACTGTTGGCTTTGTCTGTTGGATTTAGGATTTGGATTTGAAATCCGAAATCCTAAAACCTAAATGCCTATGGAAAAATTGGATTTAGCATTCAGTTTAGGATTTATGATTTTCAGACCTCAAATCCAGAAATCCTAAATCCTAAATCGGGTCAGAATCCAAGCAACCATAGTACTTCTGAGGAGGCATGTTAAAATGGGCCATCTAGCTTCTTTTTGAGCAAGTTTGGACTAGTAATGGGGAATAAAAAAATTAGGTACTTTTTTTACTTTATTTTTTATTAGTTTAACTGTATATAAAACACAGCACATAGATCACATAGGTAAGCAATAACCCATGACAGGGTATGGGGTTACTGGGAACACCCCAGGTGCTTTGTGAGGCATGCGGCCGCAGGCCGAGTGTCCTCACAGCACCTGAGGTGTTGATTAATACCCAGTAAGTCCATACCCTGGAGAAGGTTATTGCACTTATGTGGCCCCTAGGTGGCGCTATCCCAAGGGCTACTACCCCAACTGCATGGCTAGTTGCAGGTTAAGGGGCCTGGGCACTGAAACGGGTGCCTCCACCCGGAGGACAGGGTTGTTAGTAACAAGACTAACCTGGGTACAGCCCTCTGGGACACTGTAACCCCCTTATTTCCCCTCTAGTGGTCTAGACAATATGCAACAAACACTTTCACAGTAGCCCCTAATTAGCATACAAATCCCCACACTGTTTGCACTTACCACCAGTGCTGGTTCCACCAGTTCTACCCTGGAGACCCCCTGTAAAACAAAGTTCAGCAAAGCAAATAACAACATTACAGTGCTTTTGATACAAACTGTAACCACAGTCAGATTAAATGCAAAAAAGAGTTAGATCTGGTTTATTCAGGGTAATTGAACAAGGGAAGGGCATAATCAGGTTGACTGATTCGAAAACTGATATAGTCAGGCAATTATACATGCACTTTTAGTCCCTACACAGTCACACGCTCTGGGTACCAAGTTGGAAGTAAGGTGGGCTAGCCTGGAACGCTGCCTGCGGTAGGCCAGCGTCGCAGCTGGTTGGAGCCCTGTGATGAAAAGAAAAGGCATGCACAACCACGCACACTTCGTAATTCAGAGCCTGAGGGGCTCAGTTCGTGAATGGAAAAACAACAATGCAATCAGATGACAACACTTGAGATTGAGCTGTTGTTGCAAGGAGCTACCCTGGTGTTTACTTACGCTACCCAGTACAGGACACAGGATGGATGAAATGGAGACTGTAGGATGGCTTGCTGGTTTGCCAGGAGATGCAGGGCCGATATGATTCATTGTGGTGTCATTCCCGTTCGTGATGTTGAGCAGGGGGCAGAACCCCAGGCAGATCTCTCGTTGATGATGTTCTCTGCACCTGAAGTAGCTGACTGGGCCAGTGTGGAAGGGCCCAGGCCACGTAAGACAGTTCGGATATCAGTCCGGGAAGGCTGGATGTGGCTTCCAGTAAGCATGGCACAATTAAACAGTGGGGATCCAAATCACGACCTACCAATAGCAAAGAGCACATTTATAGTAAAGCAATCACCATACCACAATGCAGATAGCAGTCTGGCAGCAATATCAGTGTCTCTAAGCAAAACCAGGAATTCTGTGGCAACTGGATGTCCTGACAGGCCGATCACGTACAACAAATCTTCAGTCTTCTTCAGGTTTAAATCTGGTCACTCTTCAGTGGCTTTGTCACACTCCAATTTGGATGCAGTCCGATTGCTAAGCCTTTCAAAGGATTCCCTCTTGAGGGACAGCAGGCAGACAGGCCAAACTCAGCCTTTCCACCAATCTCCCGTGCAAACTACGCAGAAGCAGCTACTCGAATCTCTCGAGCTGTTCACTCTCCAAACTCTACCTCCAGACTGAGCGACTGCAGCAAGCAGCTTGGGAATTTCCCTTCAGTCCAAAACGTTCTGGTTGGCTGATCCATCAGTCTGTCAAAAGCAAGGCCTCCCCCTCCAGGTGCATTTAGGTGCCAAAGTCTTAAAACTACAATTCCTACAGAAATTCACTCCCACAAGACCCTTGGGGGCAGTCTCCATTTTAGGGTCCCCAAAGGTACTGATTGGTCCAAATAAGCAGTACAGAACTAAGATGGTGGTGATAAACAGAACTGTCCATGCTGCAAAGAAGGCAGATTAGACAAACTATAATATCATTGCTATTCTAATAGATAATCACCCAATAAGTACAGCTTCTAACAGAGCTCCCTCTGCGCAAATAGCAATGGCAGAACGGAGCGATTATCTGGCAGCCCGGGCAGGACTCTAGCATAGAAACACTCAGCTTCCTCCCAGATTAAATAAGCACCACATTATAGGCAGCTCTTAAAGAGACAGACTATAGAGACATTAAGGCACTCTCGTACAAACACTTTTAAAATGCTAAGACACAGGATACCAGCCTGGCAGTGGGCATTTAGGCACACCCAAGGAAGACTTACGGGAACCCCCATTTGTAGGGGGATCACACCTATAATGTGGGTTATGTTTAAACACCAAAAAATGTCCAGAAAGGTATTTTTTTTTTGCCACCTTACAAAATAGTCTGTAACAAATACTGCATACTGCTTTGCTCTTCTGCACATAGATGTAACCCCCCTGCAAATGGGGGTTCCCAAAAGACTTCCAGGAGCTTGCTTGAATGCTCCAAGCCTGAATGGTGTTTGGCATTTAAGCCATTTATCAGTGAGTGTTTTTAGAACCTCTGGTACTGTCTCTTTAAGAGCTGTCTGCTTGCAGACATAATTAGTTTGTATGGGGGACTGTGTGTTTCTTTGATTGAGTACCACTCAAGCTGCTGCCAATTCACCCCATTTTGCAGTCACTAGGAGTGCAAAGGGAACCTGTCTGAAAGATGTAACTGATTGCCAGAAATCATTTACAGTAATAATAAAATTACAGTTTGTCTAACCTGCTTTCTTTGCAGTCAGAACTGTCTGCCTAGTTCCCCATTCTGGTTTTGAACTGCTGAACTGGACCAATCAGTGGGGTAAACTAGCTCTAAAATGATGCCTTGGACGAATCAGAACTTGGGACTCATAATCTGAGCCAGCCACAAGAGGATTGTATGGGCAGTGACTCTGGGAGATGTAGTTTAGACTTGGTGCCTTTTGGACCAACAGCAGCAGTCTATTGTGAGTGACAGCCAATCCAGTCAAGAACTGGGAGGAACTCAAAGGAAGTGCCCGGTTTTGTCTGTTGGGAGTTTCAGTTTGAGATCTGAAAGTGAAGGGAAAGAAACCCTGTTCCTTCAGTGCACAGTTTCAGTCAAAAACGTGTGCAAGGCCCAGAGTTCCGTCTACAACTTGTGTAACTGCTTGTTAGGACTGAATCCGTCCTGTGAAAAGAATCAAAGGATCTCTGAAGAGTAGAAACCAGGCTCACCCTGTAGAAGACTGAAGAAATTGTTGAATTACACTCGGTCTGTCAGGAACTGAATCTGCTGTGTGTTCTCCTGGTTATTGTGCAGTAATTGCGATTGGGATACAGATGCAGCCTGCCTGGTATAGTGCTCTTTTTACCATATAAATGTGTGAGGAGTCTCTTGAGATCAAAAGTAGCCCTGCTGACATTGAAGGACCATATCTTCTTTGGAGGTCGTGAGTACTAATTGGGTCGCTCCCTGTTGAATTGCCACATTAAATCCAAATGGAATTACTGTACTGCTGACTGTTTAATTCTCCTCTCTCTTAATGAAAGGGCCCTAAGCTGCCACGGTTTGGACTAGCTACTAGGGCTGGGGTACCCAGGGACAGTAACTGATAGGGATAGGCCTGTGCACAGAGCCATAGGTAGATTATTAGAGTGATAAGCTAGTTAACCTGATTTCCCCTTCCTTGTTATATCCCTAAATAAATCAGAGCTGCTTGTTTCAGCAAAGTTATACTGCCTGAGGTATTTGTCTATGTTAAAGTACTGTACTGTGATTGTTGCACTGTATCTCATTTCCAGGAGGTCCCAGTGCCGGAACCAGACCTGGGGGTAAGTGTATACTGTGAAGGTAATTCTGTATATTGTGTGGGCCACTAGTGGGAAGAAAGGGAGTTGCAGTGTCCCAGAGGGCTGTGACCAAGTTAGTTTAACTATTGCAAACCCTGACCTCTGGGTGGAGGCACCCGCCATTGGATCCAGGCCCTCAACCTGTTAGTGGCAAATCAGGCAGGGTAGTAGCCCTGGGATAGCGCCATCTAGGGGTTACATCTTGGAGGCACGCTGGGATTGTGTGTCCTCTAGTGGCCATGTTCTGAACCACTGTTAAGAAAAAATGGGTACCCGACAGAAGTGGCTGTGCAACCGCTGGTGGAGTGGTGTACTGGGAGGAGATCGACCCCAAAATGCTATGCTTATCCTGGACATCCCCCTGGGTATCAATACGGACACTGTGCAGGGAGTACTTTCCAAGATGGAAGGTTTACAAAACCCTGTGGTGGTGGGTCGGCATGCTAATCTGCTCACCCACACTTTCCTGGCCCTAGTAGAGTTTAAGGATCCCATAGATAGCTCCAAAGTGCCACAGACCATTACCCCAGAGGGAGCCCTCACTGCTTGGAGAGTGATAACTAAGGACAGTAAAGACCCGGGGGGGAATCAGCCCCCACCACTATCTGAAACTTTTGAGGAGAAATTTGCTGAATGGTTGCTGGGAGAGGAAAACTGTGGAGGACTTGAAGAAACTATTCTTGCCACCTGGGGTGTTCCTCCCCAACACCCTCTCCTGCTCCAGTGCCCGTAATGGTGGCTGAACCAATGCAGACTCCTATTTCTGCACCTGCCATTAGTCACGACTCTTACCGAAGGTTGAGGATCTTCTCTGGCACCTCCCACCCCCAAGGGAGGATGACTGGGAGACCTGGATAGACTATGTTGCCCCAAAGTGCTAGAATGGCAATGCTCGGAAGGTGAAAAGCGAAGAGGGTTAGTGAGACCTCCGAGGTCCTGCCCTGGCTACCATCCGTGCTAAGCGGGCCAGTAACCCTGAAGGCACTGCACAGGCCTATCTTGAGGCCTTGGAGAATGTGTATGGGAGCCCAGATTCTGATGAGGACCTATGGTGGAGAGTAAGAGATGCACAACAGTACCAAGGGGAGTTGTTGTCTGTGTATGTATCTCGGCTGGAAAAATTGTTGCAAGAATGCCTCAGAAAAGGTAGTTTGCCAGCGATTGAACTGGACCGAACCAGGCTGGACAGGATCCTTAAGTCTGCCCCCTTCTCAGAACTGCTGTTGCTTCAGTTACACCTGGCAGATCGACTGGAATCCCCACCTCCTATGAGTTAATGAGAGAAATTCGAGGAGTTGAGAAAAGACGACCTCGGGAGGACCTGCACCAATAGCTGCGGCTACGACCGAGTGACTGAGGGTGACCCATCAAGTGAAGTTCAGGGGCAGAGGTTGGCAGTCAATGAGTGCTCTGACAAGGAAAGATATGTCACAATGGGGCGAACTGTTGAGAGATCGGGAATTCAAAAACAGTCCCTTTATGAAGGCCACGCCTGCAAGTACGGGCCCTGACCTATATCCGACTGCATCTGCTATGGGGGTGGGGGTACCCACCCATGTATCTCCTGCTGATAACAGCTCCGAACTCGATTCCTTGACCATGGAAGTGGAGAAACTGACGAGATGTCTCCAAATGCTTATCACGCCGCAGACAGAGATGGCACCAAGGTTTCCAGTTAGTAATACCCCGCCCTGGTCTCCAGTGTGGCGCCCGGCCAGCTCAAACTCCAGAAAGTATGTTTTGCTATAATTGTGGGAAAGATGGGCACATGAAAGGGAATGCCAGTCCCAAAAGACACTGACAAAGTTGCATATAGGCTACAAGGAGAGCTTGGAGAAGAAATCAGTGGTTAAGAGGTGCACCGACATGATCCCAGTGAGGGCACCAAAATACAATTCACGCTCCTTTGTGGCAAGGTCAGTTGCCCAGGCCCCCACTACCTCTCAGACTGGTCCAGAATAGTGGGTCCCTCCATGGAGACCACTGTAAAGGTGAACGGAGTGTCTACAAGAGCTATATTAGACAGTGGCTCCCAAGTGACAATTATGTTCCAAGATTGGTATCAGAAGCATTTGTCAGACGTACCCTTACAACCATTAGAAGGACTGCATGTATGGGGGTTAAGTGAGAAGGCCTACCCCTATTCCGGGTATATCCGAATTTGGCTGTCTTTCCCCACCTCCGTGGCTGGAATGGCCGAACAAGTAGAGACCCTAGCCTTAGTGTGTCCCCCACTGGACTGTATGATGGTGTCCTTTGTTGATTGGAACAAATGCTCATATGTTCGGAAGGTGGCACAGTTGTGTTATGAAAAACAGGGTCAAAGATCAGTAGAGCTTTAAGAGTTCCGGCTTTAATTAAGAAGGCCTATGAGGCACAGAGAGATGCTGAAAAACAGAACCAGAGGAACCAGTCGGAATTGTATGGAAGAAGGATCCTGAGTCTCTGATCCTGGCGCCAAATGCCCAGTGTACCTTACAGGAGAGGTCCGTATCAGAAAGGATGTTAAGAATAAAATATTAATGTTGGATGCACCAGGCGATGGAAAATTGCCAGAGGACTGCTGGTCAAGCCTAGTATTTTGCCCGCTAGAGCCCATGCTTATGCCAGAAGGGTAATGGTCCAAGTTCATAATGTGTCTGAAAGAGACATTCGAAAACAGAGGTTGCATCCTGGCTAATGTGCATTGTGCAGACACTGCAGTGCTACCCAGCAGCAAGAGTTCGAGGAAGAATGACAGAGTAACGCCTGACTTGTTTGATTTCGCAACTCCCGCTGCCAGCTGAATGGAAAGTGAAGATCAGTGAGAAGCTTGCCCAGAGAGACCAGGTGTTTTCTTTAAAGGAATGGGATGTGGGATGCGTGCAAGGAGCTGAGCACAATATCCGCTGCATGGCGAAAGACCATTTCTGAGAGGTCTCGACGCCTGGCACCTGCTGACATAGATGATGTGAGACGGCATCTGCAAGAGATGTTAGCTGCTGGTGTAATACAAGAATCCAGAAGCCCTTATGCTTCCCCCATTGTGGTAGTGAGGAAAAGAATGGAACAGTAAGGATGTGTGTGGATTATCGCACTCTAAACCGCGGACTATCCCTGATCAGTACACAATGCCCCGCATTCAGGATGCTTTGACCGCCTAAACGTGAGCAAGTGGTTCTGTGCTGGATCTCCGCAGTGGGTACTATCAGATCCCCGATGGCCCCAGAGGACCGTGAAAAGACAGCTTTATCTGTCCGCTTGGCTTCTATGAATTCCATGAGGATGCCTCCAGGATTTAGGTGCCCCAGCCACTTTTCAACGATTGATGGAGCGTGCAGTGGGGACATGAAACTTACTAGAGTGCCTGGTATACCTAGATGATGTTATTGTGTTTGGCAGCTCACTGGAGGAACATGAGAGCAGATTATTTAAGGTATTGGACCGACTGAGGACTTTGGCCTTAAACTGTCCATTGATAAGTGTCAATTTTTTCAAACATCAGTAAAGTATGGGACACATAGTATCCACCGAGGAATAGAGACCGACCCAAGTAAAGTTGAGGCCTTGACCACCTGGCCACAGCCCAAAATCTAAAAGAACTGCAAAGATTCCTGGATTCTGTGGTTATTATCGGCGCTTCATCAAGGACTATTCAAGAGTGATCCGCCCTTTACTTAACCTTACTCAAGGGTATCCCCAACCCACAAAAATACCAAAGTCAGCATCCTCAAGACTGAAAGAGTGTATTTTCATCCGAGTGAAGTATTTGGGCCCACTGGACTCCTGATTGTGAGACTGCTTTTCATGAGATCATATATCAACTACCCATGCTCCAGTGCTGGCCTATGCCGATCCAAGAAAACCTTACGCCTGCACACTGATGCTAGCTTGCAAGGGTTGGGGCTGTGTTGTACCAAGAGCACGAGAATGGCCTGAGACCAGTGGCCTTTGCCAGTAGAAGCCTGACCCCATCCGAAAGAACTATCCTGTACATAAGTTAGAGTTCCTAGCTTTGAAGTGGGCTATTGTTGACCAATTCCATGAGTACTTGTATGGGGCTAAAATACTAGTAAAACTGACAATAATCCTTTGACCTATGTGCAGACCTCAGCTAAGTTGGATGCCACTGGCCATAGGTGGCTTTCTACATATCTACATATGACTATGCTCTCGGTCACCGAAGCAGGTCTGAACCACATAGATGCTGATGCTCTCTCCGGAGGCCTGTTCCCCAGAATGATTGGGTCCGACTGGCAGAACCTGACATTCGGCACTCTGCCGAAGTTTGACAGGGAGGAACAATGTCCACGGACGCAGTGGACTGCATGGTGGATTGCTTGGGAGCCTCTGAGAATTGCATACCTGCTGCTTATTGCCACTTTTCTGCAATAGACATTGGTGCACTGCCTCAGCTGGACAATGACAGTATTCGGGCGGCTCAATCCGCGATCCCATGATCAAAGCAGCTTTAGAAGCCCTCTATGCAGGAAAAGATGTGTCCAAATTACGCCCACTGATTTGAGAACTGCACTGTTATACAAAGAAGGTCCTGTTGAAACTGATCAATAAACTGTTATACGAGAGAAACAGTGACAGAGGGGGACAAGTAGACAGACAACAACTAGTGCTGCCCACTGCCTTCGAGACTCAGTATTGAGGTCCTTGCACAACCACATGGGGCACCTTGGTATAGACAGAACACTTGACTTGGTGAGATCCAGATTCTATTGGCCTAAGATGGGGCTGATGTGGAGCAACACATTCGAACTTGTAGTCGCTGCTTACAGAGGAAAGCTTTGCCCCAGAGGGCTGCCCCTTGTTAACATAACCACCAGTGCACCCATGGAGCTGGTCTGTATTGATTTCTAAGTTTGGAGTCAGATCAAAGAAATATCAGTAATGTGCTGGTGGTCACTGACCATTTCACGAGATATGCCCAAGCTTTCCCACCAAAGACCAGAAAGCATCCACTGTAGCCAAAGTACTTGTAGAAAACTTTTGTTCACTATGGGGCTCCACAAAGAATCCATTCTGATCAAGGAGAGACTTTGAGAGTCGCCTGATCAAAGAGATGCTTCTCTGTGGGGAGTGCGAAAGTCCAGAACCACTCTTACCACCCCAGGGGACCCACAGCCTGAACGCTTCAACCGCGACTTTGCTAGATATGCTAGGCACCCTGCACCCAAAGGACAAGCCTAGATGGAGCCAACAAATTAGCACCCTGGTACATGCTTATAACTGCACCAAAAGTGATGCCACTGGATTCTCCCTACCGCCTGATGTTTGAAGAGAAGCTGACTACCAGTAGATGTGTGTTTTGGGGTCTCTCCTGATGGGGTTCAAGCTGACAACTATTTACAGTATGTGCAAAAGTTAAAGGCCCAGCTAACTCATGCGTACCAACTGGCTCAAACCATGGCTGCCAAAAGAAATCTGGCCAACAAAGAAAGGTATGATAAAAGGTGAAAGCACAGGAACTCCAGGAGGGAGATCGGGTATTGCTAAGAAATCTGGGACTGCATGGCAAACACAAGATTGCTGACAGATGGCACCATCTCCTCACATTGTAGTGGGCAAACTAGATGATCTGCCAGTGTACAAAGTAAGGCCTGAGAACAATTCAAAAGATGTAAAACAATGCATAGAAATCATTTACTACCCATTGGACAAATCCTGATTGAGTCTGAGCCCCAGAAGATGCCCCTCTGGACCAGTGACTAGAGCTGCTAAGAAAAGATCAAGGAAGTCTGCACCTACAGAAGCAGAGTTAAAGTGTTCCCCTGCACAAGTCCCAGTTGAGCATGACTGTCAGTCCATATCAGAAGAAAGTGAGGTGACTTTGAATACTATCCTTCTTACGAACTGAGTCAATTGTTTGAGGCAATCCCTAGTCAATACTGGAGACAAAGCTGGGCCTTCTGGACTGTCTAAGCCCCCAGCTTCATCCCTGGAGCCAATGCTCCCAGAAAGTGAAGTGCAAAGCATCAGATCAGATGAAATGGAATCATTGTGCATGGTTGAACTGTTTGAGCTTTCAGGGAGGAAAATGATAGATTGGGGCAGACTGGTGATACACCGAACAAGAAGAGTATTTTGAGTGCCCTGACAGTCCACTGCCAGTGTCCAAAGCTCTCCATGCGAGCCAAATGTTGTGGACTCAGAAACTGTAACTCCTGGAGCTGAAAGTGCCCCAAGTTCTACCTCTCTACCCCATGGAGACTCCCTGACAAGTGTGGACAATGCTGAAAATGAGGCTCAGAGTGCAGAGACTGTAACAGTTCCCCTAGAAAGACTGGTCGAGCTGTAAAGCCTGTGGTGCACCTCAGTTATGATTCCCTTGGGAGGCCTGTGGATTTGCCTCTCAATGTTGTCCATAAAGGAGTGTATGTCCCCGAGCTCATTGCCCAAACTGAGCGTCAGTGCTAACTCCAAGTTACTTGTGTTGCCCTCTAAGTATGGTGTCCTTGCCCCGCCCAGCCCCAAGGTAACTGATAGGAAGGCCCTCTCTTCAGGTTTCATGTACAAGAGGTAATAACTTGAGTTATGGTACAATGTGTATGTAATACTGTGTAAAGAGTGACGTACTGCAATGTTTCAGAAATGTGTTCTTGGTAAAATGATATATTGACTGATGATTACATGTGCGAGCCTAATGCAAATGTATGTGGTTGCAGTTGAAACTTATGGGGGTACTTGCTTGACGCGGACGCAAGCTTTCCCAGGCTAGGAAGGGTGTAACCCTGCAAATGGGGGTTCCAAAAGACTTCCAGGAGCTTGCTTGAATGCTCCAAGCCTGAATGGTGTTTGGCATTTAAGCCATTTATCAGTGAGTGTTTTAGAACCTCTGGTACTGTCTCTTAAGAGCTGTCTGCTTGCAGACATAATTGTTGGACTGTGTGTTTCTTTGATTGAGTACCACTCAAGCTGCTGCCAATTCACCCCATTTTGCAGTCACTAGAGTGCAAAGGGAACCTGTCTGAAAGATGTAACTGATTGCCAGAAATCATTTACAGTAATAATAAAATTACAGTTTGTCTAACCTGCTTTCTTTGCAGTCAGAACTGTCTGCCTAGTTCCCCATTCTGGTTTTGAACTGCTGAACTGGACCAATCAGTGTGGGGTAAACTAGCTCTAAAATGATGCCTTGGACGAATCAGAACTTGGGACTCATAATCTGAGCCAGCCACAAGAGGATTGTATGGGCAGTGACTCTGGGAGATGTAGTTTAGACTTGGTGCCTTTTTGGACCAACAGCAGCAGTCTATTGTAGTGACAGCCAATCCAGTCAAGAACTGGGAGGAACTCAAAGGAAGTGCCGGTTTTGTCTGTTGGGAGTTTCAGTTTGAGATCTGAAAGTGAAGGAAAGAAACCCTGTGCTCCCTTCAGTGCACAGTTTCAGTCAAAAACGTGTGCAAGGCCCAGAGTTCCGGTCCCACAACTTGTGTAACTGCTTGTTAGGACTGAATCCTGTCCTGTGAAAAGAATCAAAGGATCTCTGAAGAGTAGAAACCAGGCTCACCCTGTAGAAGACTGAAGAAATTGTTGAATTACACTCGGTCTGTCAGGAACTGAATCTGCTGTGTGTTCTCCTGGTTATTGTGCAGTAATGCGATTGGGATACAGATGCAGCCTGCCTGGTATAGTGCTTTCTTTTTTACCATATAAATGTGTGAGGAGTCTCTTGGAGATCAAAAGTAGCCCTGCTGACATTGAAGGACCATATCTTCTTTGGAGGTCGTGAGTACTAATTCGGGTCGCCTCCCTGTTGAATTGCCACATTAAATCCAAATGGAATTACTGTACTGCTGACTGTTTAATTCTCCTTTTCTCTGTGTGAAAGGGCCCCTACCAGCTGCCACGGTTTGGACTAGCCACTAGGGCTTGGGTACCCAGGGACAGTAACTGATAGGGATAGGCCTGTGCACAGAGCCATAAGGTAGATTATTAGAGTGATAAGCTAGTTAACCTGATTTCCCCTGTCCTTGTTATATCCCCTAAATAAATCAGAGCTGCTTGTTTCAGCAAAGTTATACTGCCTGAGGTATTTGTCTATGTTAAAGTACTGTACTGTGATTGTTGCACTGTATCTCATTTCACAGGAGGTCCCAGTGCGGAACCAGACCTGGGGGTAAGTGTATACTGTGAAGGTAATTCTGATATATTGTGTGGGCCACTAGTGGGAAGAAAGGGAGGTTGCAGTGTCCCAGAGGGCTGTGACCAAGTTAGTTTAACTATTGCAAACCCTGACCTCTGGGTGGAGGCACCCGCCATTGGATCCAGGCCCCTCAACCTGTTAGTGGCAAATCAGGCAGGGGTAGTAGCCCCTGGGATAGCGCCATCTAGGGGTTACATAGAAATGTCACACATACACTACTGAGATGATCCGTGACATTTCTTGTGCATAATACTGTCTGCGACACTGCCTACCATCACTGTCACTATGACTTTTGCACCATTGTTTTTTTCTGCTATTTTTGCCAGCTGTATGTAACTTGTACTATTTAGTTCCTCTCAACTGTGATTATGCTCCTGTTTCTATAGTGAAACCTTCTTCATGGGTCATGCCTGCCAACACTGCACACAGTTCTGATCGCACTTTACAACCAAACTGCCTGTATACTACAGTCGCTGTCTCCAGGTCACGACTTCTGCAGTCTGTACCACTGTCCCGATTTCCAACTGCTGTGCTTCGCTCAGTCTGTGTGTCTATCTCTTGCTGCACACACTTGAGCAAGGTTGCTCGCAGGACACAGGACGGCATACACTGTGCATGGCATTCCCTGAATTAATCGCTGTGTGGAAAAGGTAATTGTCACTGTGGGGCACTAAGCACAGAGAGACACAAAGGCTGACAGAGAGAGCAGACAGCATAACAAATATGTACTTGTGGGGAACAGGCCGGAAATGAAGGTGCTGTGCCTTTTTGCACCATGAACAGTGAAAGACTTGCTTCTCGGTGTGTGTGGGGGGTGGGGGGCTGGGAAATGGAAGGGAATACCACTGACCATCTCTCACAGCTCTCTCGTGTGCATGCGCGGCTGCACAGAGGCTAACAGAGAAAAGAAGACAGTATAACAAATATGTACTTGTGGGGCAGGATGGGGAATGAAGGTTCTCTGCCTCTCTTGCCCCTGAACACTGAAAGACTTGCTCCTCGTGGGGGGGGGCAGAGAATTGCACTGACCTTCTCTCAAGCCTCTCTCTCTCTCTCTCTCTCACTCCTTGCAGAGACAGAGCAACACAGAGATCTTCAAGACAGAAAGACACACAGAAAGACACTGTCAGAACTCTGCACTTTCTGTCCCGCACTCACTGTCAATGTCTCTGTGTCTTTCTCTTTTTCTCAGCATCGTGTTCCACTGGTTGGGGTATGTGCCTTCTTCAAGCTTTGGTGGTGACTGCACTGGTGTGTCTGTCTGTCTCTCTCTCAAGCCAGCAGGGCACTGTGTGGCTCTCTCTTTCTCTCTTGTGCACCCGCAGTGTGCGTCGCTCACTTCAAATGCCATGAACTAAATACAGGATTACACTCATTATAAGATGGGTTGGCATGTGTATTGCAGAAAACATGTGTTACAGGGGTATCGTTTGCAGTCCCACAACATTTCAATGGCTGCCCTTTCCTGTTCCTTGCCTGAGGATGCAAGGAGTGCCAATGGCACTTCACATGAGTCGCTCCGCAGAACCATGGGTTAAATAGGCTGTTTAGTCCATAGCCACGCACACCGACTGCACCAATCAGGTGCTGTGTTCCTCCCAACCCATGTTATTAGCAGGCATAATGAATTCACATACATTGTAATGAATGGTGACGTAATTCTTACAGTAAGGAATTGATATGCCCATATACCTTGGTAGTAAATTGGGGGGAATTTCTAAAATGTTGAAAAACATTTGCCCAGACAAAGAATACCAAGAAGCCATTACTGCCATGAGCAGGGAAATCCTAAACAAGAACGGTTATTAAAGGTTGTGCACCCTGTGATATACAGGTATAGTTCCGCTTAACCCAGTCTAGGGAATTAACTAGTAAATTAATGACACAGCAACCTACTAGCTCTTAGAAATGTAAATCAGGTACTTGGGAGGGAAGACTTCCATTTTTGACTTTTCTGAGGCAGCTAGAACCAATTTGGATATCCAGACCCATGTTTTAGGCCTGCTGTCCTGATTATTTATGAATATTCATAGTGGGTCTTATCTCCCTGGAAGTCCCCAAATTTCATACGTGCTTCGGCATGGCGGCCATGAGCTATGTTCTCTCTACCATCTGGATTAAACTCCGATCTTCGCTTAAACTTCAGAATTTAATACCACTATAAACATTCAAAAAGATCATCCACAACATTACCTTTGAATCCTGCCCGTTCTTCTAACCCTCCTCTCCAATTTGACCCAGATACCTTGCACTCCCTGACCCTAGCTGGGTCTCTTTTTGTGTGTCTGCACTCCCCTACAATTCTGCTTCCCTTCTGCCTACATTGTATTGCTTATTCTGTATAATTTTGTACTTATTCCAGTGTTGCTATTTATCCTCTGACAGATGTGTTCCTACCCCTATGTTTTTCCCATGTAATCAGTGTATACTGTATTTTGTATTTTGTATCTTGCTATTGTGGTTTTGTTGTATATTTTGTATATTGCACAAGGGACATCCTTGCAGATGAGCTTGCGCAACAGATGTTTTTATCCCTTCACAATGAACTGATGTGCAGTTGACCCCTTCTACTGGTGTGAGTGGAACATTGCATCAACATTTGTGACGATAACTTGAGTCCCTGATGCTGTGTGCTGGGACTGGGGCATTGGAGCATTTGCACAAAGCATGACACAGAAACTGAACCATTTTGACGTGTGTTTTTACCTGTATCCTTTTAAAGAGCCCTGATACCATTAGAAAGACTTGTAAAAAATATGAGATTTAGACACAGTTCAGTTTATATTTAGTAATTTTTCTATAATTCTTTCCCTTTTTTTCTTTAGTACTGCAGACAGTTGTATGAAAGTAGATTACTCTCCCCTAGACTTTATCTACTCTTTCTGTTTGCCTACACCTGACATCATAATCCCCTGTTTATGGCATCATAATTATCTCCACATCAGCAGATTGTTTCAGAACTGTGATGTCAGGTGTAGACAAGCAGCCAGAATAGATAGGGCAGTGATCCTGTTTACAAGCAAATGTCTACAGTAATAAAGATGTATGGGTGAGAATTACAGAAACAAATATGAACTATAACCTGAATTTTGTGTCTAAATATTAATTTTTTTCAAAGCTGTCACACTGGCATCAGGGGCTCTTTAAGGACCCTATCCCTGTTTTTCCTTGCATGGTCCCTCTTTTGTACTGCCTCTGAGTGAATTATCAGATTGTCATAAAAAATACCAAGTAAAGGAAAAAAATCTGCCATCCTAAAAGTTATTGAAATATCCTCTGGCACTTGTGCACTCATCAAAGAAAGGCAAAATAACTTTGAATGGGACTTTGAATTTTAAAATTCGAGCCCTTTTCATGCTAGAATTTGTAGTGTTGTACATGCTGGTGTTATCAGGTATTCTACTCTTAGCACTGTTAGCACCTTGATGTGCAATGAAAGGATAAATTAAAAGGTCTAGGAAGCAGAAGTCTGCAGACTGTACGCTTTCTCCACAGAATATCTTTGGACCGCAAGCAGAAGATGATTGAAATTTGAACCATATTACCTTGGCACTGTAAAGTCAGCTGTTGCCAAGACCACCTAACCAAGCAGTGCACTTCTAATTGGTAGATTGCCTTTGCTTAGGGAACTTCGTAGCCTTTTTTCCAGCAGCATGTTTCTCCTTTTCTACTAATTATCCACCTGAGGGACCAGAGGACTTTAAGTATGAAGCTCACATGGAATGGTCTGTTTTGCGCTAAGACGGGAAGGCGGGGGTGAGGTTCTGGCACCTGGCTTGCCTTAGTTACAAAGTAGTGTTTCCATGCCCTGTCAGTTACTGTATTCTAGAATGCTGGCAACAGAGACGCTGTGTCTATGTGGAGCTCCCTAGATAAGATTAGATAAGTGAACATTTTCTATATTTTTTTTAGTTTTTAAATATTTTTATGTACAGTTTGTGGACTGAGAAAGAGGGGGTATTGTTGTTGCCTACATGAAGGTGTGGGACGTGTGTATTTCAGGTTAGTTGGGAACAGTATAGTCAGCATGTTTATTCTGTGATGAATCATATCTTGTGTAGGTTTCATTTTGCACGGTAGATAGGCAGTTTGAGATTATTGTGGGGTTGTCCTTGTCACCATGATTAGCTGGCGTGTTTCTGGGTGGTAGCATGTTGTTTAAGGTGGTACTATGACTTACTCTGTCAATGTTTCATGGAATTTCTAGGCTGATGATTTAAAAGTCATTTATTTAAAATATTGACAAAAAAATATTGTTTTAGCTACAATCATGTGGTCACTAAGAAATAGCTTCTTTGGCATAGTGTTCTAGTGTTGATAGAACAATGGAAGAAGCAGCCTACTGAGTTCTAGTTTATTGAGATTATTGTTACATTTTGATGGTAAACTAGGAATTTATATATATAATTGAATTTTATAGTTATGAATAACTGGAGTCTAGGAGAAGCTGGGCTGGGAGGATATGGGGGAATGGGTTATGGGTACATGTATGGGAAGCAGGAGAATGGTAATCTGCATTATAAAAAAGGTCTGGGAAATGGAGCTTTCTGATTGGCTGCAAACATTCTAACAGCCGTATGTTAATCTTTTATTAACATACATGTTGAACAAGGTTTAACACTGTTTAAAAACATTTTTATTATAATAGCAATAAGGCACTCCCAGGAATTATGTTAATGGTCAATTAATCACCCTCTAGGGGCATGTGGCACTCGGCTACACCTTGTGCCACAGTACACCCCTAGAAGGTGATTAACAGTCCAGTAACATAACCCTTGGTCATGCCTTATTGCTTAAATAGCTGTGGGGCAGCAGTCTTTCTGGGGGTGATGTGGAATAAAGGGGGATGTCCTGTGTGTAAGAGCCTGGAGCAGCTAAGGGCTGAAATAAGTCTGCTCAGATGGGAGCTGGGAAGGATGGAGTGGGAAGTCAAAGGAGCAGAGCAGTGGAGGGAAAGGCAAAGGGGTGATGCCCAGGGGAGGGATGCCATCAGGCATGGGGTGGGAGTGGGGAGGAGTACCCAGTATTTAGGAGCATCTCTTCCTCAGAGGACTAGGGAGCCCAAGGTGGACGAATGGCAAGTAGTAAGGGGAAGGGGTGGGAATGTGAGAGCAGCATCAGGGGTGGGAATTTCTAAAGGGGTGCCTTTATTGAACAGATTTGCACCACTGTCTGGAAAGAGGAAGAGGAGGTGAGGTAGGAGGTCAGGTTGAGCCAGGGTTCAGAGCAGGAGCACAGGGAAGGGGGGAAGGAACTAATCAGGCTGGGCAGGGAAGAACATGAAGGTAAAATGGAGTGGAGGATGGTGGGAGGAGAGAGAAAAAGGAATGTGAGGGAAAAGTGAACGCAGATACAGATAGTCATAAGGGGAGGGGAAATTGGGAGATGGAAAAACATTTATGGGGATAAACTGTGGATGTGTAGATAAGTTTGCCAGGGTGCAGAGGGAGCAGTTAGGTGGGGAAGCAGCTAGTACTGAAGGTAAGAAAGGAAGGATGGGGAACACGGATGCAGGAGATGGAAGGGTGGTAATCATAGGGGACTCCATAATTAGGGGTATTCACTGGCGAAGGAAAAGGTACTCAAATGCAAGCAGGAGGGTGGTTAGTATGCCAGAGATGACAGCGGGGAAGGTGGGCCCAAGAATAAGGGAAATAGTAAGGGA
The DNA here is from genome assembly GCA_016271365.2 of Neoceratodus forsteri. Taxonomy (NCBI): domain Eukaryota; kingdom Metazoa; phylum Chordata; order Ceratodontiformes; family Ceratodontidae; genus Neoceratodus; species Neoceratodus forsteri. The sequence goes on along the minus strand of CM028131.1, from coordinate 1,408,623,691 downwards.
GGTTGGAGTAAAACCTAATTTAGTTATACATTTGGGAACCAATGACCTAGTTGGGGAGGAGGTTGAGATAGTGCAAAGTAGGTTCAGGGAGTTAGGGAATATCTGCACGGATGAAGGAAGTCCACTGGCCTTCTCAGAGGTGATACCATTACCAAGGGCCAGCACAGCTAGGAAAAGATGAATAGAGGATTTTAATGACTGGCTGAGGAAATGGTGCAGGGAGGAGAGGTTCATCTGTATTGGGGACTGGGAGAAGACCTGGTTAAACAAAGCACTCTTTTCACCAGACAGGCTACACCTCAGTAGGGAGGGTTCTAGTGTACTCTGGGGCAAGCTGGGGGAATACATAACCACTACACTTAATTTCAATCAATCAATCAATCAATCAATCAATCAAATCTTTATTTATTCAGGCAATCATCATTGAGCAAGGCTCATTTACAAGATGGACCTGATAAGGTCAAGGTTCAAGTTGATGCACAGCAATTACATCACATACTTATGAGACAGTTATACATACAGAAAAAAGAAAATGTTATTTATAACACAATAATATACAGAGAATTCACATGTTAAAGCTTGGCAAGAGAAAGTTAAACTAACATCTACAATATGTACAGTACATATGTATCACAATGAGGGCCATGACAGTCATTCACATAATGAGTACAAGGATGGTGAAGGGAATATTGGGTGCCAAATACTGGTGGTGTCTAGCTGGAAGGAATATGCCATATGTGATTGGAATATGGTTTTGTGGGATGACTATTCTATCTCTAGCGGTAACAACTGCATTTCTCTGTGAAGAAGGCTGTACAGTGCTGCTTGAAGGATGTAAATGGAATGATAATGGACAGTTTTAGGAATTTTTGTAGGGTGTTCCATGCTATGGCTAAAGAATAGCTGATTGCTGCCTCCCTATTTTGGTGTTGACTTTGGGCAATTTGAGCAGGATGATATTGTTGCTTCTTAGGGCATAGGAGCTGGGAGTGGTCAGGTTGAAGCAGTCCAGGATATAGCTTGGAAGTTTTTTGATAAAGCTCTGTAGATCCATAGAGCTGCATTTCTGCTCCTCCTGACATGAAGGAAACCCATCCAATTGCATCATAGAGAGAACAATGGTGAGTATTATATGGCAGGTCTGTAATGAACCTTATTGCTCTATGGTATAAGGTATCCAACTTTGAAGGTAGGGGTGGGGCAGTGACTATAGAGGAAGTCTGTGATTCAATGACTGATAGAAAGATGGCCTGGACTAATCTCATCTTTGATCTCTAGTAAGGAAGGGTTTTAATCTGTAGAGGAGGCCAAGCCTTAGGCGAAGCTTTTTCAGCAGTTGTTCTAGATGCTGAGTAAAGTCAAGTCTGTTGTCAGTCCGCACACCTAGGTATTTGAAATTTTCAACATACTCCAGATTTTCTCCAAGTATAGTGCATAGCTGGGGGAGACTGATTGAAGAGGATGTGCTGGTGGAGTTTTGGGTTGTGAACATCATTGCTTTTGCTTTCTTTGCATTTAGCAGAAGCTTTTTCTCAGAAGCTGATGTTGTAACAGGAGAATTCGCTTGTAGGATTTCATGAGCAACTTTGGGTGAAGGTTGCTGGCGTATAGTACAGTGTCATCAGCAAAGAGATGTACTGAGGATTTGGTAAGGGTTGAATCAATTTTATTTATATAAATGGCAAAAAGGATAGGACCCAGAATAGAGCCTTGGGGGACTCCTCTTGACAGTGGTCTTAATGGGGAGAGGTCACCTTCAGCTTTTACCTGCTGTGATCTACCGGAGAGATAGCATCTGAACCATTTAAGGGAGGATGGATCTAGGCCAATGGAGTGTAGGGATGAGAGTAGCAGTTCATGGTCCACAGTGTCGAATGCTTTGCTCAGGTCCAGGAATACAGCACAGACATTGTTCTTTTTATCCAGTTCGGTTTGCCAATCATTGGTGACCTTGGCTAATGCAGTGATAGTGCTATGTTTGGCCCTGAATCCAGATTGAGCTGGATTTAATAGATTATCATTGTCCAGATATTCCCTTAACTGAATACTCACTAATTTCTCCAGCATCTTGGATAACACAGGTAGGATGGAAATGGGCCTGTAGTTATTAAGATCCATAGGGTCCCCTGATTTTAGAAGGGGGACCACTTGGGCTGTCTTCCACAGCGTGGGAATAGAGCCAGAGTTTAGGGAAAGGTTAAAGAGGTGAGTTAGGGGGACTGCAAGCACATAACACGCAATCTTTAGAAAGAATGGGTCCAGAAGATCTGCTCCTGCAATTTTTTTGGTATCTAGATGCCATAATAGATCCTCAACTTGTTTCAACAGTATAGGTTTGAAGCTAAAGGAGGAGTCAACTCTTTGTTCACCAGTATAGTGGGAGCTTAAATGATCCCTTAATAGGTTAGCTGGGGAGGAATCAGAGGCAAGGCCAGCTGTTGTGAAGTGGTTGTTGAATGCATCCAGGAGTTCCAATGTGCCAGTAATGGGGCCATAGTTACTGTGTAATTGGGTTGGAAAGGGGTTGTTAACATCCTGGCCCATCATACCCTTGATGGTGCCCCAAAATCTAGCAGTATTATGGTAGGAGGAGTCGAGCTGGGCCAGGTAGTAAGCAGCCTTTGCATCCCTAACTTTCCTAGTGCATTTATTCCTGGCTTTCCTAAAGATCATCCAGTCCATGATATTCTTAGTTTTTCTTGCTACTTTCCAAAGTTTATCTCTCTCCAGCAGTGCAGCTTTGAGGTCGGCTGAAAACCAGCGACAGGATTTGTTTTTTATTCGGATACTAGAGATTGGGGCATGGGTGTTAAGGGCATTTAATATAATGCTATTTGGCACCTGCTGAGCTTTTTCTACAGAATGTGCAAGACAGAACTTTTGCCAGTGTGGAGAGTAGGCTAGATCATGCAGATATCCTTCAATATTGATGTTTTTAAACTACTGGGGGAGGGCAGTGGGTAAGCAGGCCCACAGACTCTGAGAGGAGGTAGTCAGTGACCCCTTCCCACAGTGATAAAAGAGGTCTGGAGAGGAGGAAGTGGAAGGGGAAAATACACAGTTAGCAAAGGGTGGCGGGGGTGAGGAACACATAACAAAGGTATGTGGAAGGGTGCACACAGAGGGGATAAATGTGAATAGAAGAAAAGAGGGAAGAGAAGGAAGGTCAGATTCTAGGTGGAGGGTGGTGTCTCTGAATGTGCGGAGTCTTGGAAACTAGATGGATGACCTGCAGGCACTATTAGCAGACAGGAGGGTGGACATAACTACAGTAACCGAGATTTGGGCAATATCACACTATGACTGGGACCTTGCTATCTTTGGATATAAACTATATAGGAGGGACAGAGTAGTCGGGAAGGGGGGAGGGGTGACAGTTTATATCAGGGAGGGAATAACTTGCATGAGGTAGGAGTCGGAGGAAAGGGAGGTGGAGGCATTATGGGTTCAGTTGAGGTCCAACAGAGGGAGAAAGGTGAGGTTGGGGGTGGTTTACACCCAAGATGAGGAGAGAGACAGGGAACTGATCTCATAAATATTGGAAGCTGCAGGGAAAGGAGAGATGGTAATTGTGGGAGACTTCAACCTGCCCAAGGTGGACTGGAGTATACCATCCACAACATGTGCTAAAAGTCAGATAATCCTGGAAGGACTGCAGAGTGGGTTCCTGACTCAGGGTGTCACTGAACCAACAAGAGCTGAGGCAATTCTTGATCTGGAGCTCACAAATGTGGAGCATGTACAGGAAATAATGGTTAGGAAGCCACTGGGGGGAAGTGACCATTGCACAGTGTGGTTCCATTTGGATATGGGCAGGGAAAGCATCCCAACTAAGACCAAAATCTTGGATTTCAGGAGGGCGGACTTCAGGAAAATGGGTGAGGTTCTAAGGAGCCATCTGGTGGGCATCAGAGCAGATATGGGGGTGGACCTAAAGTGGTCCATCATTAAGGAAGGAATACTAGTTGCTAGAGATGAGTGTGTTAGGCTTAGAGGGAAGAACACAAGGACCAAAGCACCCAGCTGGTTCAGTTCTGCGGTTGCCAAGGCAGTAAAAGAAAAGAGGTTTGCCTATAGAAAATTCAGGAAGACCAAGAGAGAGGTGGATAGGGAAAATTACCTAAGGTTGGCTAGTGAGGCAAGTAAGGAAATACGGTGAGCAAAGGCACAGAAGGAGCTTCAAATAGCTGAAGGAATTAAGAAGGGAGAGAAGGCTTTCTTTCACTATATAAGTGAGAAAAGGGACAAGAAAGAAGGGATTGTTAGGCTTAAGAAAGGTGTGGAGTGGGTGGAGGATAATTGAGGAAAAGCAGAGATACTAGATGAATACTTCTGTTCTGTCTTCACCAGGGGAGAAGGACGGACCAGTGCCTTCACGAGGGAAAAGAGGAGCGGGAGGGGGGAACACAGACATAGTGCTAGAGGAGGATAGAGTGAGGGAGGGTCTGCTGGCATTGAAAGTGGACAAATCACCAGGACCAGACAGAGTACAGCTAAGGGTACTAAAGGAGCTTGCTGAGGAGCTGGCAGGGCCACTAGCAGCCTATTTAATAGTTCACTAGAGTCCGACGTGGTGCCACAGGACTGGAGAACAGCACATGTAGTGCCCCTTCACAAAAGCGGTCCCAAGGATGATCCAGGGAATTACATACCAGTCAGTCTGACCGCCATCGTGGGCAAGCTCATGGAGACCATACTAAAGGAAAGGTTGGTGAAATATCTAGAGGAACATGGTCTCCAGGATGAGAGGCAGCATGGGTTCATGGGGGGGGAGATCATGTCAAACAAATCTGATTGACTTCTTTGACTGTGTCACTAAGACAGTAGACAGGGGCCAAGCAGTAGACATCCTCTATTTTGATTTCAGCAAGGCCTTTGACTCTGTGCCCCACAAAAGGTTGATCAGGAAGTTGGTGGATCTTGGAGTTGGGGAAAAGAAGGTCAGATGGGTGGAAAACTGGCTGAGGGACAGAACCCAGAAGGTGGTGGTGAGGGGAGAGTTATCTGGCACCAGAGAGGTAACCAGTGGGGTTCCACAGGGCTCTCTGCTGGGGCCAGTGTTGTTCAATGTCTTCATCAGTGACATTGGGGATGGCATTAAAAGTAAAATGTGCCTATTCACAGATGACACCAAGCTCTGTGGGAGAGTGGACACAACTGAAGGGATATGGGACCTACAAGAAGATCTGGAAAAGCTGGTGAGGTGGTCCAGGATCTGGCAGCTTGGCTTCAATGCCGAGAAATGCAAAGTTATGCATATTGGGAGCCAAGAATCCCAGGACAGAGTATTACCTGGGTGGAGTCCGAGTATCTGCAGCAGAGGAGGAGAAGGACTTGGGAGTAATGATCACTAGTGACCTGAAGCACTCCATGCAGTGCAAGAAAGCAGCAGCAAAGGCAAACAAGAGGCTAGGATGCATAGCTAGGGGGATCAGTAGTAGGAGAGAGGAGGTTATACTGCCCTTGTACAGGTCACTGGTAAGGCCGCATCTAGAGTATGGAGTTCAGTACTGGTGCCCACACCTCAAAAAAGGACGTTAACCTGCTGGAGAAGGTACAGAGCAGGGCTACAAAGATGATAGCTGGTCAGCAGGGCAAGGCATACGAGGAGAGACTGAGGGCACTGAACATGTACTCCCTGGAAGACAGGAGAGAGAGAAAGAGAGGACATGATTGGGACATTCAGGTACTTGAAAGGGATAAATAAGGTTGATAAGGAGAGTCTCTTTAAGCTGAGTGGCAACCATATCACAAGGGGGCACAGTCTTAAGCTGGAGGGTGGGAGGTTTAGGAGGGAGGTCGGGAAGCACTTCTTCACAGAGAGGGTGGTGGACACTTGTAATGCACTGCCGGAAGAGGTTATCTCGTTGAAGACAGTGGGCAGCTTTAAGTGAGGATGGGATAGTCATAGGGGGAAGGTAAGACTCATGGGTAGGGAGGATGGGAGGTGTGGGGAGGGAGGGCTGGGACAGTGGCTCAAGCTGTGGACCCTGCAATACGAGCAGACTTGATAGAACAAATGGCCTTCTTCTGCTGGCTTCTTCGTATGTTTGTATACAACGGAATGCCAGAAATGAGGGCTAAAAGGACACCACCCTGACTTTACCCTTCCCCAAGTCTGAGAAAACTTTGGGGCTCTTCGTATACCCTCATGCCATGCAAAAACTGAAGTGTGGCCTAGAGGTTAGGGAAATGACTTTGGAACCAGGAGATCAAAGCTTCAAACCCTACAAGAACCAAATGCTCACTGTGTGACCTTGGGCAAGTTACTCAGTGTCCCCATGCTTCAGAACAACCAGCTGTGGAAATAAGTAGAAGCAGGGCCCCACCGCAGATGGGTGGTAGCATCTCAGCTGGGCTACTCTGGGCAAATTGTAAACTTCAAGAAATTAAAAACAAGGACTTCTTGGTGAGGTTGAAAGCACCTAAAGAATTCTGTGTTCGAGGTCGCTTCAGGCTTATTTTCTTCTGTTGTTCTATCTTCCGCTGGTTTCCACTGTCTCTAAATCTAACGGGTGAAACATAGAAAAATGATATCAGAGAAAGGCCCAAGGTCCACGCACTCTACCCAAGGAAAACCTTACCTATTCTTCATTGGCCTATAGCCAGATAGGAATGTAACCATGTGTTCTGATCCCCTTCCATTGCTGCCCCATTGCTCCATCCCTCCCACTATGTTCCTCTCTTCTGTTCCCTAATTGGGACTACCAGCCCCCTGAATTTGTCCCAGTCTTCCATGAACCCCAAAATTGACCCTGCATCCTCAACATCCTTCGGCAACCTATTCCATTGTGCCACCACCCTTTCAGTAAAGAATTTCATAACATTCTTTTTAAATCTCCCCCGACCAGCCTCCACCTGTGACCTCTCGTCACTGTCTTATCATTCCTGGCGAATAGATCCCCAGTGTGTACCGTGGTCTTAGGATGCTGGGTGTCCTTCCTGGAATAATTCATTATGGTAATGTGGAGGAGTCATTGCTGTGGTTCTAACATGCAAAAATGAACTCCAGTAAGCATCATTAATTTTTTTTTAATTCTGGTGAACTCACACTGCCACCTTCCTTGATCGATGTGCAGCCTGTGCACGATTGTACACTGCACTATGCAAACCCTGATGGGGAAGTAGAATTAAAAAAAAGTAGGCAATGGGCTGGCCCTGAATGCCATCATCACTTGTAGGGTCAAAACCAGGTCGCTCCAGTGGCACAACAGCAGCGCATTACCCTGCCATGCTGGCAACCGGAGTTTGGGAGCAGACTTTGTTCATCATGCTAGGAGGCAGGTCAAACTGCAGGCAGCTGCAAAAGGCAACATGCCTTGGCTGGGAAAGGCTGGCAGAGGATTCTGGCATTAACAGTAACCCTGCACGTGGGTCAGTGATCTTGCTTCTTAGGCAGGATCATGTCATACCTCCAAGGCCATAAAGCACTGCTCAAGTCTTGGGAGGAGGGAGGGAAGAAAGGCATGAAAATTTTGGGAAAACAATTCCTGTTGTTGCATGACAGCACAGTCAGAACAAGATATAGCCCAGATAAATAGGGTATATCCCTGGGAAAACAGCAGGAGCAAGCGATGAAATATCTCTGTGTATCTCTCGCTCAATCTCTCTCTCTCACACACACACAAATACTAAAAAAAAGAAGAGACAAAGATAAAACAACAAATACCACCATAAGGCCTGGGTGACATGGTAGTGTGGCACTGAAACCTCGCCCAAGGAGGGTGGCAGTGTAATTTTTTTTTTTTTTTCATAGAGGTTTTTAATCCTCCAGTTACCAATCTGCATCTTTCTGCTCTGGTCTGCCCAGCCCCGTCATGAACCTTCCCTAGCACCTACCCTGCTCCAATTGTCCCCCCAAGGGTCGTCCCCCCCCCATGGTGGGCTGTTAGGACTGGCAAGAAACCTCCAGAGATCAAGCCAGATAGCTGCGAAGGAGGTGCCTGGTCAGTGATGCGGAGCCTGCAGCTGACCAGAGTGCAGTCCTGCTTGGTCAGGGGTCTCTACCATCTTTTTTCTTTCCAGGGCCACTGGTCATGCAGTGATGCACTGGGCATACGTGCAGCGACAAGAATGTGTATATCAGCTTCTGATGGTGGGCCTTCCCTGTGTGGACGCTCCCACTATGCTGCCCTCTGGCTTCCATCGGGGGCAGGCAAATAGCTGTGTGACCTGTCCCCCCCCTCCCCAAGAAAGGAGAGCAGTCCATGGGATGCTGTATCCTCTCTTCCATAGCCGGTTCCCATGTGACCTGAGTACCGCTCCTGAGCCTGGGTCACTAGGGTAGCAAGCTGTAGCTCTACCTCAGTACTACCAGGCCAGCTGGTGTGGCAGTGGGATTTCACCACAAAAAAAAGAATAATAAGACTTCTTGTAGTTGAGCGTCCTTTTCCTTTTGGGCTGTTTTCACAGTCAGTGCCAATCTATCTCACTGGTTTGCTAGAAGGGTGCACTCAAATGCCCGGTGGCATAACCCCTTCTTCCAGGTGAGCTGAGGGCCTTCCCTTTCAAGCTTATATGAACCCTGCTTCCTCTTAGTACTGGTCAGAGACCTTTTGAGGTTGTGTAACAAGGGATTAAGGTAAAGATTATGCAGTTTCTCATTGTGTTTTCGCTTCAAAGTTTAAGTAACCAGCATCGTGGGCAAACATCTTGGTTTTTAACAGTGAGTTCAGGGATGTCATTACTGCTGAATATCCTGCCATTTGTTATATTAATTGATAAATGTAATACTGTAATAAAATAAAAGAGAAGGAAACACACTGGGAAACTGGCGCCGCTGGTGACAAAGCGTACCGTAAGGAATGTACCGTAAACGACCGACAATACTGTATGCCTGATGCCAGTGGTGGTGTTTTATGGCTACACAGTGAGGGTTTGATACAAGTTCTTGCCTCCTCTGGCTGTTTCATTGGGGGTGGGTGTCACTGTTTTTCTTTCTTTAAAGTAATATTGTAATAAAATTAAAACAAACATTCCTGGAGCTGAAAGATCTGTTGGATGAGTTGGAGGGCGGAGGCAAGAGAGGGAGTGTAGCCTCCAGCAGAAAACTGTTTACAGCTGGTATCAGCAGAGCTCAGTTAACCCCACCCCCACCACAAACATACAAACAAAAAAATTGCATTTCAATGAAGCCACCCTATTTTTTATTACTAAGTATAGTACATCTTCAAGACTACCGGATTCCTGACCCATGGCATTCATTTACTACAGATCATTATTCCCTAGATGACGTCATAATCCTCAGCTTGCAACATTACAGTCATTTCCACAGTAAGACTGTGAGGTCATCAGCAGAGCTTATGGTGCCAGCTGGGAATAAACATTTAAAACAAATCAAAGTTCCTAGCCCTAATAGTTCCAAAATTAACTTTCTCTTTTTAATGTGTGTGTAATTTCTTTATTCTTCTCACATACCCAGAGCGTGTAACTCCTTCAGGCTTGTAATGGGCTGGATTCTGCTGTCCACCTAGCACACCCACCACTGCAGACTCTCTAGAAACACATAGACAGAATGCATTTGAAAGGAACAAACTTTGCATTACATCTAAGACAGTTTGTAAAGCTAATTGAAGGTAAATGTGGTATTTCATGCCTTGCTGCAGCTCATTTTGTTGAATTCTAAGTAAGCAGGCATGCATACTGTGGAGTCTAAAGGTGCTGATGCATCATGTTCTCATATGCTAATGCAGCTGTCAGGCACAATGAGATTTCAACAACCAGAAAATGGAGACCGCCAGGCTAGCATCCCCAACAGCTACACGAAGAGTTATCTCTTGACAAGGAAGCAAATAACATACAAGATAGGAGGATGTACTACTCTTTAAAGCATCAAGGGAAAAAGTGAAGAATAAAGAGGTTAGCCAGCCTATTGGCGCAGCAGTAGAGCTACCGCTGGTGACCCAGATTTGGGAACGAGCTACGGTCATCTGGGGCCAGCTGGGGGGAGGGTAATTGAGCATCCCACAGGACGCTGTCCTACAGTGAGAGGAGGCTCCTGTCTATTCTGCAGTGCTGCCACCTGGGTAACCATAGTCTGAAGTGCAGTGGGACACACTGGGAGTGGGGATGTCTGTGAGACTCATTACTGGCGAGCAGATGTGCCCACTCCTGCACTGAACCCATGGCATGCAGTTGTCCCAGGGGCCTGGTTTAACTAGGAAGAATACCCCAGCTGAAGCAGGATGATTCCTGGCTCTCCCGTAGACTCCACACCGTCAACTGCGGCACCTCTCCTCTGAAAGCTGGCTGAAGATGACTCGAGGTGCTTCCTGTCAGCCCTGATGAAAGAGCTCTGCCATGGGGGTAAGTCATGTGGGCAGTAGAAGAGAGAGAGAGATAAGCAGTGGTAGAGCTGCCACTTACGGTGCCGATGACCCAGGTTTGGGAATGAACCCGGGGCATCAGAGGGCCGGCCTGGGGGATTGGGTAAGATTGGGTGTCCCACAGGATGTGCTCCCTCTCCAGGGAGGCAGGGTGTTGCGACATCACTCTGCTTGGCTGACGAGGGGTTGTTAGAGATTCCAAGGGTGACTCTGAAATCATCTGGTGCACGAGCTTTTACGTATGCATCTCCCACCCTTTGGAATTCTCTACCCCATCAGTTACGTGAGTGCACGGCTGTGGAGGGATTTAAATGGGGCCTAAAACCTTTTTTGTGGCACCAAGCATTCTCACCCAATTGAATATTTTGTTTTTATCTGATTTGCTGCTTTGATTATGTATTTTAATTAATTAATGTTTTATCTAAGTACTTTGTGATTGATGTAACTGTTTTATATTGTTAGGCGCCTTGACAATTGATAAGGCGCCATATAAATAAATTTATTATTATTATTATTATTACTACATTACCACCACCTGGGTGACCATGGATGGCAGTGCAGAGGTTCAGCAACTAACATGGAGGGACCCTCGGACAGAGCATTGGGATTAGCTGGCCTGGCTCTGCTGGCACACCAATCCCATTGCGCTCTTAGAGGGGTGGGCAATCTTAGAAAATGGGAACTGAGGTAAAGGCAGGGAGGATAAAGCCTCAGCCCACCCACCACATCCAGTGCAGGAACCGAGCCACCTTCTGCCTGGGGATGCCACCAGTCTTCACCTCCACTGTGGGTAGCCAGATGGATAGTGGAGACGAAGTGTCATGTTGCTGAAGGTGTACCCAACCCTGGGGGGTAAGCCGGGGGGGGGGTAGCACAGTGGTGTGCCATGGGTGGGCTGGCTGTCCTGACTAGATAGGTGGCAGGTTCTCGGACGAACGGTATAAGGACAAGCTGGCTGGGATGGTAGGAGGTCCCTGCCTGGCCTGGAGCAGGTGAAAAACTATGTTAAACAAAGAAAAAAAAAAAACGAAGAGGGAAATAAGTCCATTGGAAGAAGGGTGATGGAGCTTTGGATGAGCAGGAGGATGGGGTCTGCTAGAGAGATGGGCAGAAACAGAAAGTAAAAAAAAAAACAAAAAACGATAAGGTTAAGCCTAAGGGAATGACTTACTCAAGGTCACATGGTGAATAGTTGGTGGTGACATAACTCAAATCTTAGTTTCTTAGTTTATTGATTCTCTAACCACTGGGTTCCAATTTCTCCGTTAACTGGACTGATTACTTACAGCAGGGCATGTTTCAAAATATGTACTTTGCTGCTGTTGGTAGTACTGTTCTTTAGGCTAACAAAAAATGAGACAATACTTCATCACAGTTGTCAAAAGTTAAAATATCTTTAAACAGAGGGCAGTCTTCAGTCTGCTTGACATAGCAGTTTTCCCCCTTGGTTCTGATTGTTGGGTTGGGTCTCAGTTTACATACATTCGGAATCTCAGCATTCCCCTAATTAGGAATTAGACACAGTTAGAGTCGCAGCTTATTTGTGTTTTTTAATAAGTAATGTGGGATGCTCTGCTAATTAATAACATGAGTTTGGGGAAGACCATTTAATTTTTCTTAGGGGTGGCTGGAGAGGAGGTCAGAGGAACCTGCATTGAAGAACTAAATGACACCATTTGTGTAGTGACAGCCTTGCAATTCTGGAATGTCAAGGAATGTCAAAACTATGAGCCCGATTCTGGAAGGGTTACGCCTGGTGTAACCTGACTTGCGCCACAAGAAATGACGCAAGTAGCAAGTTATGCCAGGAGTTGCGACACACAGTATTTTACAAAGTGGACTTACACCAGCACTTACACCCTAAACCCCCTGTGACATGGTGCCAGGGGGTTTACGGCAGCAGTTGAACCCTATTCTAGAAGAGCAGCAACAAAGTCCCCAGTGTCTGGATTCTACAAGAACCCCCGGAGGAGAACTGTTAACGTAAGTTACACCAGCATTTCGCTGGTGTAGCTGTCCATACGCTCTCCAGGGGTTGTGTAGCCCCGCCAGCAGACTGCACCCAAACCATGTGCCCTCCCACTCATGCCCATAACACCTCTGTAGGTGCCCCACTGGGCATCTCACACTCCCACCCCCTGTACTGTACATGCCCCGCACAGCATCTCACACCATGGCCCCCCAGTCCCCCTAACAGTACATGCCACGCAGGGCTGCCCACACACCCCATGCCCCCAAACCCACACTGCTAAAAACCACGAGGGCAGCTCTGTCCACCCCCACCCATGCCCAGACCCCGAGACACAGTGCCACAGATGGTGCTGTACTTACATCTACACATAACCCTGGTAGTCTAGTGGCTCCCCACCCAGCTGTGCCATCCACTCCACCCCAACCCATCCCCAGCTGGTGACTGGCACAGCCATGTCTCACCTCCACTGGCCGCCGCCGACTGAGCTCCGTAGAGGCCATTATACACCGCGCACAACACAGTGAGCGTGAATACAGTAAGCCAGCCCCCACGGAGCTCCAGCTGGTGGCTGGCCATGGAGGTGAGAGGTGGCAGTGCCAGTCACCGGCTGGGGATGGGTCGGGGTGGACTGGCAAGCAGGTGGGGGGAGGCCACTAAACTACCAGGTGTAGTTTTCTATTTTCTTATCTCTTTAAGAGACATCAGATTGCATGTACTGTACATACTGTACAGTGCACAGTCGCATGGCACTCCGGATAGGGGTTGGGGAACCTTGGTGGCACGACAGTGGGTAGGGGGCCTCTAGCCCTATGGGGCTCTGCCGGGGATCGGGCATGGAGGGGGGGCACATGTGCCTTGCAGGATAGTGGTTGCGGCTTGCGACGTCCTCGCCAGGGACACCCTGTTCCGCTGCATCTGGCTGGGCGTCGAAGTCGAGGACTTAGATGCGGGACCGTGCCTCTAGAATAGGGCGAGGGTCCATGTCGCAGCTATGTTTGGCACAAGTCGCCTTTGGTGGTGACTTTCGCCATTCTTCTAGTCACTCAATTTTTATTGTGCCAATTCTGTCAGCTGAGACAACATAGGAGTTTTTTTACATACTGTAAACTGAGAAAAGTGGTGCATTAGCCACCAGGGGCCACATTTCTCCAACCCCCTCACTAGAACTGATACCTCTGAACTGTCCCTGATTTTCAGGGATGTCCCTGTATTCAGATATTTCCTCTGTCTCTCCTGGGATTGGTGTTTTGTCCCTGAACACACCATAGAATACAATACAATACAACACAGTGCAATACAGTGCAATACAATACAATATAATACAGTGCAATACAGTACAGTGCAATGCAATACAATACAATACAGTGCAATACAATACAATTCAGTGCAATACAGTGCCATACAGTACAGTACAATACAATACAATGCAATACAGTACAGTACAATACAGCGCAGTACAGTACAGTACAATACAGTGCAATGCAATACAATACAATACAGTGCAATACAGTACAGTACAATACAATACAATGCAATACAACACAATACGATGCGATGCAATACAGTACAATACAATACACTGTCCCTCATAGAAGGCTGGTTAACAGGATGGGAAGTCTGGGCATGGGACAAAAGGTGATGCATTGGGTTAAAAACTGTCTGACAGACAGGAGGCAGAGGGTGGTGGTAAATGGGATCCAATCCAGGGAGAGAGGGATGACCAGCAGAGTACCACAGGGATCAGTACTGGGACCAGTCCTTTTCAATGTCTTCATTAGTAATATTGCAGAGGGGCTGAAAGGAAAGGTCTGCCTATTTGCAGGTGACACCAAGATCTGCAACAGGGTGGATACTCCAGAAGAGGTTCAAAAAATGAAGAGGGACCTAGATAAGCTTGAAAGATGGTCAGAGACATGGCAACTGAGTTCAGTGCTAAGAAGTGCAAAATAATGCACCAGGGTAGAGGGAACCCTGGGGCGAGCTACAGGATGGGGGGGGAGGAGCTGACTATCACTAAAGAGGAAAGGGATCTAGGGGTTATCCTCTCTGATGACCTCAAGGTGTCAAAGCAATGCGCAAAGGCTGCGGGGAGGGCCAGTGGCACACTGGGGTGCATAGGCAGGGGTATCACTAGCAGGAGGAGGGAGGTGGTGATGCCATTGTATAAAACATTGATAAGGCCTCACCTGGAGTACTGCATGCAGTTCTGGAGGCCACACCTGCACAAGAACATAAACAAGATGGAGGCTATCCAGAGAAGGGTGACAAAGATGGTGCAAGGCTTGCAACACAAAACATATGAGGAGAGACTAGGGGACCTCAATATGTACTCACTGGAAGAGAGGAGAGAGCAGGGTGACATGATAGATACTTTTAAATACCTCAAGGGCATAAACAAGGTGCAGGTGGGGGACCTTTTCCAAGGGAGAAAAAGTACTAGAACAAGGGGGCATGATATGAAATTGGAGGGGGGTAGATTAAGGGGTAATGTGAGGATGTTTTTCTACACGGAGAGGGTAGTCGATGTTTGGAAATAGCCTGCCACAAAAGGTAGTGGTGGCAAGCACAGTGGAGGGGTTTAAGCATGTTTGGGACAGACACAGGGGAACCTTGAGAGGGGAGTGATGAAAAACCATTGATCACATAGGGTCAGTGGTCACATACACTGTATAGGGCCTACGGGCAGACTGGATGGGCCTAGAGGTCCTTATCTGCCGGCAATTTCTATGTTTCTACAATACAATACAATATAATACAATACAGTGCAATGCAATGCAGTATAATACAATACAGTGCAATACAGTGCGATACACTACACTACAATGCAATGCAATACAATACCATGATCCGATCACTATACTGTGGGGTTTAGTTTTAGCGCCCCCCCTTCGCAGGACTACCCCTGTGGAGATGGTCAGGTATCACCCTTTATGAGATGTTAGCTCTCAAGGCCTGGCAACGGTACTTGACCTATTGACCCTTCCAGTGGCAAACAGTGACCCAGAGGCCCTTGTGGTAGCCTATAACACAGCTATTTTGGTGGCCCTGGATGTCATTGCTCCTGTTCGTGTTCGTCCTCTCTCCCTTCGCCCTCGGTCCCCATAGTTTGATGGGACCTTGAGGGGGATGCAGCGACTAGGATGAAGGTTAGAGCGTTGCTGGCTGAGATCCTCCCTTGATGCCGACCACCTTAGATTGATGGAGCATTACAAAGCCTATCAATCTGCAATCACCCGTAAGAAGGCAGAGTTCCTGTACGGGGAGATTGCGGCTGCTCAGAATCGACCAGCTCAGCTTTTTCATACTGTAGACAGGCTGTGCAGCCCACCTGTCTACAAATTCAGCGCCTTTTTGCAGGTAGAGTGCGATGAACTTGCTCGATTCTTTGCAGCTAAGGTGGCTGACATCAGGCCGGCACGCCATCCAGCACACTCTAAGGGTGTTGCTCTGGATCCGCGCGTAGCCGCTGCTCCTCAACTTTCCTGGAGTACCTTCGACTGACCGGAGTTCATGGATGTCATGCGGATTGTCCATAGTGCATGCCCTACGTGCTGTAGTTTGGACCCAGGACCAACCTCCCTGATTTTGGGTTGTATTGATTCCATCGGTCCGGTCCTAGCACGGATAGCCTGGTACTCCTTGGAAACAGGTGAGTTTCCTAGCTCCCTGAAGGAGGTGGTGGTAACACCCCTCTTGAAGAAAGCTTCTTTGGACCCCGACTGCCATGCGAACTACAGACCAACCTCAAACCTTCCCTTTTTAGGGAAGGTGATTGAGAAAGTAGTGGCTGTACAACTGGAGAACCATTTGACCATCCATGATATCTATGAGCCCCTCCAGTCTGGTTTTTGAAAGAAGCATGGTACTGAGACAGCACTGGTTCGGGTGCTCAGTGATCTCCTGATGGCTAGAGATTGGAAGAACCGTTCCATCTTTGTTCTTCTAGATCTCAAATCAGCATTAAACACTGTGGACCATGGGGTCCTACTTGATTGCCTGAGGTTCATCTGTGGACTATCGGGTGTAGTCCTCAGGTGGTTTACATCTTATCTCACTGGAAGAACTCAGAGAGTGGTGTCCGGGGTTTATTCCTCGGACCCAGTCTCTCTGTCTTGTGGGGTTCCTCAGGGTTCAGTGTTGTCCCCCATGTTGTTTGCACTGTACGTGCTGCCTCTCAGAGACATTGTAAGAAGGTATGGGCTGAGGTTTCACTGCTATGCTGATGATACCCAGCTCTACCTTTCTTTTGCACCTGACAGGATGGAGCTCTCTCGGTCTTTAATAACTGCCTCGCAGAAATCCAGGAGTGGATGGACTCGAGTTGGCTGAAGTTGAACTCGGAAAAGACTGAGGTGTTGGTTGTGGATCCGGCACGCCAGATAGGGGGGCTGGGGGTTGATTCATCCTCTGGGCTTTACCTTGGGGGCTTATCACTCCCGACCTCTGAACAGGTGTGAAACCTGGGGGTAATTTTTGACAAAGGGCTGACTCTGCGTTCACAGGTGTCTGCTGTCATCAAGTCCTCTTTTTACCATCTGAGGAATATCTCCAGGATTAAGCACCTTGTTCCATCCTGCGATCTTCCTATGCTGGTCCATGCCTTTGTGTTCTTGCGCTTGGATTATTGCAATTCCCTTTACCTAGGGCTACCTGGGGTGGAAATCCACTGCTTGCAGCTGGTGCAGAACACAGCGGCCGGCTTTTGACGGGAACTTCCCGCTCTAGTCATATTTTGCCGGTGCAGTGCGGGCTGCACTGGCTGCCAGTACAGTGGCGGATCACCTTTAAAGTTGGTCTTCTGACTTTTAAAGCTCTACATGGACAGGGCCCGGACTACCTGAAAGAGCTCCTGGTCCCTTACATCCCTGGGCGATCGCTCCGCTCAGCTGACGAGGGGTTGCTAGAGATCCCGAGGGTGTACTTGAAATCTTCAGGGGCCCGGGCATTTATGCATGTGGCCCCAACCCTCTGGAATTCTCTACCCCGTCAGTTACAGGAGTGCACGACCGTGGAGGGATTTAAACAGGCCCTGAAAACATACCTTTGGTGCCAAGCATTTGGTGGCTAATTTCTCCCTCCTAACTGTATCAGTTGTTTTATATACTTTTTAAGATACTGAGATGTTTGATGTGCTTTTAAACTTTGTTAAGCACCTTGGTTTTTGAAAGGCACCATAAAAATAAAGATGATTATTATTATTATCATTCAATGCAATACAATACAGTAAAATACAGTACAGTGCACCTTGTTTTTGTACAGCATCTTTCATACAAAGTGTATACCTGAAAATGCCTTATAGTGGGAGTAATTCCTCCCTCCACACAGGAAATACAGAATACAAAATACAGGGAATATAACATTTAAAACAGGACGGCGTATCACAATATACACAGCAGGGAGACTATTTACTATAGGTAGTCTATTAGGCAAATGGTAGGCTAGAGCAGCAGCAAGTGAAGGCAGTGTCCGGTGGCACTAAAGTAGCTGACAGTCTAGAAGCCAAGGTAAACAAAAATGGGAAAACATGATAGAGTGAAAACTAGCAATAATAGGCATAGTAACAGATATGTGTGTACAGTACATGAGACCTGAAAAGGAAGGGTGAGGTGGTTAGTTGAAGAGAGGTACTGTTGGCAAGTAACTTAAGCTGACAGGGCAGTGGAAGAGAAGGCTTTACCAACAACAGTGGAACGGATGTGAAATGGAACAGACAAGAGGTCAGTATTAAAGAGCAGCTGACACCTTCAGGAGAACTGTAACAAAACATAATATTTAGACACAGTTTGGCTTGTATGTCACATTAGTTCTGTATTCCTCCTCCTCCCCATCATTTATTGCTGGTGTAAGCTGCATGAAAACAGGATCTTTGCTCCAGAAGAGTTCATCTATTGCTGTTACTGTCTCCCTACCTGAGGTCATAACGCACTGCTTGTGATAGCACAGTTACTCCCATGGCAACAGATTATGATGTCACAACATAGGATTGTGACTTGAAGTAGGGAGTAAGCTAAAGAGGCAGATGAGCTCTGAGGTATAAAGATCATGTAGAAATGCAAATTTCCTCAGAAATAAATAATGGGGAGGAGAAATCTATAGAATATATATGGAATGGAAGCTGAATTGTACCTAAATATCATGTTTTTTAGTCTTCTTTGCGGCGTCAGCAGCTCTTTAAAGGAACAAAGATTTGAAGTGCAGAACCCTGTCAGTCTGGTACAGCCTAGATATTTTTTAGAAAAGGCTTTTTGCTCTAAGCAGTCTGCTGTATAGGCTTCCTATGTTGATTTTATTCAGTGTTAAGATGGTGTCCCTGATTTTGGTCATGTTCCCTTTTTTATTTCTAGCCGTGTTCCTAACTTGTTAGGAGGTATGTGAGAACATTTGTTTTTAAATGTACTGTATTCATTTATGAATGTATTTCTCCAGGATAACCACACATACCCCAATAATGCAGTGTGTCATGGGATGTATATGCAAATCACCACAAAATAATTTAGACTGATTCTGCTCTAAGCAGGTATGCACGGTGCCAAACGGCCTCTCACACAAACTGCAGAGGTTGAAAACAGAAGATACAGACATGTTTTGTCCTTCTTAGGACTCATCAGTGTGCCTCATCTGTATCTCAGTTCAGGAAAAATAAACCAGCCTTGTGATGGTCCTATGGATTTGGGTCGTGGTAAGCCCAAAACAGGAAAGCAATCTAAAAAGACAAAGAACCTCAATGTTGCCAGTGCCCTTTCCCAGTAACCCTTGCCTCAGTACTGTTGTGCTGAATATTTTTGTTTGTCTTTTTGGATTGTTTTCCTATTTTGGGCTTACCATGTCCCAAACTGGGGTGGAGGGGTATGCCCGAAGTACAACACAAGTCAAGTAGCTTGCCCACGGTCACAAAGTAAGCTAGTGGTTATGCTGGAGTTTAGACTGGGTTCTTCTGTTTCAGTTCTGTGCTCCAACCACTGAATCACTCGGCTTTCGCAGGGCTATTTAGTCTAGACTCATATATTCCTATGGTATTTATTTATATTTTCAGTCTTGCCTTTTTCCTCCAGCCCCCCTCATCCATCACGACACTGGAAGGCACCCCACAGCCCCGTCAGTGACCATGTTAGGGACCTACTGGTTATTCACCACTTACCCAGGACCACAGTGTGGTGGGTGGGCACAGGTCCAGTGGACTCAGGAATTTTCTCCTTCATATTTTCTCCCACTGAGGGTGCCAAGGTGCAGTCATGTGCAGGCATGCATGGCAGCATCTGTCGACCAGCCTTCCACCTGTATTGAGTGCCTGCCATGCTGCCACCTGGCTTCCACCTGTATTGAGTGCCTGCCATGCTGCCACCTGGCTTCCACCTGTATTGAGTGCCTGCCATGCTGCCACCTGGCTCCCATCAGGTGGCAGTCACTGAGCGGGATGCTAGATCCCCTCTCCCTGTGGGAGGAGAGCTGTTAATGAGATGCTCAATCCTCCCTCACCCAGCCAACCCCTGAGAGAACCAAGTATGTTCCCAATCCTGGGTTGTTGGTATAGCGAACAGTAGGGCTACTACTGTGCCATCGGAATGGCCACCTATGGCATTTTTAATGCATGATGTCTGCATACGAACATACAAAAAAGACAGCAGAAGAAGTTCATTTGGTCTCTATAGTCTGCTCATATTGCAGGATCCACAGCTTGAGCCACTGGCTGCATGCCAGTATTGACTCTCAAGTGCAGGACTGTAGAGAAGCTACGCTCTGCGGTGCAAGTTGGGGTGCCGCTGTGGGGTTAGCAACCCCCTGGTAAGGGTGAGAACTGGTCCAAAAACAGCATACTCTGCACAGCATGCAGGTACAGTGGTGTTATCACTGTAAAAGTGCTACGGTTCACTTGCTCTCTGGTACCCAAACACTGGAACGTAAGAGTAATTCACCCAGGTTTGCAAAGGAATATTCCCACAATGTGACTTCTGTAAAAGGCTGAATTTATTCAAAGCAGATGAAAGACAACAGGTCTTTCTCCGGGGGCAGGGTCCTTGTGAACTGAACAACTCTGACATGGAAATGACATCACAATGATATAAGCAGGTACATGATTGTAGAACCACTGAAAATTCTTTTGAAGTAGTAGTATACAAATTGAATACAGTTACCCTCATTGTATTGTTTCAATTGCCCACACAGCATATCCGCCTACCACTACGAAATAAAGTTGCAACAGTTTGCATCAGTGATGCACAAAAATATATGAGAGAAATAAATTCAAAACAAGCTATGCTAAATTCAGAAGGAAGAATGGGAGAGGAGAAAAGGATAATCACATACTGTCAGTAGAAAAAGTCCATTTTAGAAGGAGAAGTAGAGCTCCTTAATTCTGCGCTCATGAAATTTCGGAATGTTTATTATTGTCAGGCTGCAAAAGCTGTACACAGGTCCTGGGGCGGCATCAGTCCTGGCATGCAATCACCCTTATCAGGTTAAGGAACACCATTGTTCAAATAGAGGATCAGCACGTGTGCAGTAGACAGCCAAACTAGACAGATCAACCTGCAAATTAAGAGAGGAAAACAAAAGGGGGAAAAACATATTTATAATTTATATTTCATTCTAAATTCCACCGTTAATAATATCACATTTTTAACACATTCTTTTACCTTATGTAATAGTCCAGTAGTGAGGAAACCAGGCAAATTAGGATGTTGTAAAAACGCTTATAATTTAACTGCTGGCACAACAGGGTCTGTAACTAACAAGTATCTGAACGTCAAATCCATAAATCTTACATTTAGTTAATCATGGAGGGAGGGTTTAATGAGGCAGTATAGTGCAGTGGTTTAAGGCTCTGAGCTGCAAATCTGGAGACATGGGTTTGAATCACACAGCCCCCCACTTGCATACTGTGTGACCCCGAGCAAGTCACCTAACTTCCCTGTGCTCCCAGGTCGCACCTGTACACAAGTTTTCAGCTTAGTGTGTGTCTCCTGGTTAAAAAAAAAAAAATTGGAAGATCCCATTCTGCATTGAGACCAATGTGTTTCAGACTTCTCGGGGTGAAAATCCAAAAGGTCTTCTTTTGGAGTAATCTGTTTAAATTGCCACCTCTGTTTGGCACTGGAACTGATTCTAACGCTACAAATTGGAGAGGTCTGTAATCTGCTTTGTGCATTTCCTGGAAATGCAGGCCTATAGGGGTATTGCTTTTTCTGTTTTTAATGCTTCTGACATGCTCCTGTGTTCTCTCTGTGATGGGCTTATTTGTTCTTCCAATATAGAGGTTCTCACAGGGGCACCAAATGGCAGAAACAACAAAAGAGGAGTTAGAATGTAACCCCTAGGTGGCGCTATCCCAAGAGCTACTACCCCTGCCTGCTTGGCTAGTAGCAGGTTAAGGGGCCTGGGTAATGAAACGGGTGCCTCCACCCAGAGGTCAGGGTTGTTAGTGGTCAAGCTAACCTGGGCACAGCCCTCCGGGACACTGTAACACCCCTCTTTCCTTTCTAGTGGCCTGAACAATATACAATAAGTACTTTCACAATGGCCCTTATTCACCAGGCAATTACCCACACTATTTGCACTTACCACCAGGGCTGGTTCCTCTAGCTTGACCCTGGGGACCCCCTGTAAAACAAGGTTAAGCACAGCAAATAGCAACAGTACAATACTTTGGCACAAATTGGAACCACAGTCAGGTTAAATGCAAACAAAGTTAAATCTGATTTATTCAGGGGACTTGAACAAGGGAGGGGCGTAATCAGGTTGATTTGCTTAAAAGCTGTATTAATCAGACATTATGCATGCAGTTCAGAGTCCCTACATAGTCACACATTCTGGGTACCCAGGTAGAAAATGGTGGGCTAGCCAGGAACGTTGCAGCTGGTTGGGGCCCTGTGATGGAAGAAAGCAACGTGCACAACACACACTATTTGTAATCCGGAGCCGGAGGGCTCAATTCGTGAAAGAAAAACAACAAGACAATCAGATGACAACACTTTAAGATTTAGCTGTTGTTGCAGGGAACTACCCTGATATTTATTCACGATACCCAATACTGGACACAGGTGGGACGAAATCGAGACTGCAGGCCGTTGAGCTGGAGTGTCTGGAGAAGCAAGGCCCACAAGAATCACTGAAGCATCGTTACTGTTCAAGGCATTGAGCAGGGGGCTGATCCCCAGGCCGGTCTCTCGTCAATGATGTTCTCTGCGTAGCAGGTATTCTGGCTGGGCCAGTGTAGCAGGGCCCAAGCAAACAGAAAAGGATACGGATTCAGTCCGTGGAGCTGGATACAGCCTCCAGCAAGCAAAACACAGTTCAGACACACAGTGGAGAACCAAATCACGACCCTCTATAAGCACACAGCACATTCACATCTAAGGAAATTCCACTGTACCAGGCAAATGGCTCTCCAGTCGCAATTACAGAGTCCCTGCACAATCCAGGAGTTCAGAGGTAGCTGGAAGTCCTGACAGGCCAATCGCATTCAGCAAATCTTCGGTCTTCTTCAGGTTAAAGCCTGGTCACAATTCAGTGGCTTAATTCGCTCTCCAAATTCGGATTCAGTCCGAAAAAAAGCACAAGTTCCCTCTCAGGAACAGCATGCAGGCCAAACTCAGGCCTTTCCACAGTTCTCCCACATGAATCCACTATAGATTGCTGCTCGAACTGTCTTGAGCTGTTACTTCTTCACTTCCCAACTCAGATCTAACTGAAACTGCAAGCAGTGTGGGACTTTCCCCAAGATCCAAAAGGTTCGGTTAGCTGATCTGTCTGTCTGTCAGTCACAACAAGGGCTCCCCCTCCAGGTTATTTTAGGCACCAAAAGCCCAAAACTACAATTCCTACAAGTTTTGGCCCCACCAAGCCCCTGTAGGCAGGCTCCATTTTGATTGGCCCATTCTGACAGTCCAGGACCAAGATGATGGAAACAAACAGAACTGTCCATGCTGCAAAGAAGACAGGTTAGAACAAACTGCAATATTATTACTACTGTAACAAATGATCAGCAAACAAGTACATCTTCTAACAGAGCTCCCTCTCAGATTAATTATGACTGTAATCCAGGCAGCTCTTAAAGAGACAGTACACAGAGGATATACAGGCACTCTCTGTCAATACATTTAAACTGCTAAAATGCAGAACACCAGCCTGGCAGTGAGCATTTAGGCAAGCTCAAGGAAGACTTTTCAGGAACCCCCATTTGTAGGGGGGGTTACAACAACTCAACTATTCTCTTGATTTCCACATTCTTGGCAGTAGTTACCTGATCTCCCTAATGGGATGCAGAGATCTGGTAAATGCAGTGTATGTAAAAGCTGTCAACAGACTAAGACTTTAGACCTTACCACTACTGCCCAGAAAAGTGGAAATCAGAGAATTTTTGAATTGTGACTCCTCTTCTGTTTATGCCATTTGGTACCCATTGGTCTCAATGAAGAATAGGACCTTAAACCCTTGCATACATGACTGACTTTAAGATTTATGGATGTGGTGTTCAGTTACTGGTTAATTACAGCCCCTACTGAGCCAGCAGTTAGATTGTAAGTGTTTTTCAGCATCCTAATTTGCCTATTTTTTCCACTGTTGGGCTGTTCAATAAAGTAAAAGAATATGTTAAAAATGTAATATTATTAACTGTGGACTTCAGAGTGAGATATAAATTGTAAACGTTTTTTTTCTCTTTTCCTACTCTAACTGCAGGTTGATCTGTCTGGTTAGGCAGTCTACTGCATGTGCTGATCCCCTATGTGAACAATGGTGTTCCTTAACTTAATAAGGGCGATGACATGCCAGGACTGATGCCACCTCAGGACTTGTGTACAACTCTTGCAGACTGACAGTTGTAAACGTTCTGAAATTTCAAGAGTGCACAGTTAAAAAGCTCTGCTTCTCCTTCTAAAATGGACTCTTTCTACTGATAGTATGTGATTATCCTTTTCTCCCCCCCCAATTCCTTCTTATGAATTTAGCATAGTTTGTTTTGAATTTATCTTTCTTATGTATTTTTTGTATCATTGATACATACATAGAAACATATAATTTGACAGCAGATAAGGACTGCTTGGGCCACCTAGTCTGCCTTTTTGTTCCTGCCTATACTGTTACTGCAGACCCAACTCCATCCCCGCCCCCCCTCCCCATTCTTCCCAGCTAAAATTCCCTTGTGCCTATCCCATGCATGCTTGAAGCCCACCATTGTTTTTGCCCCCACTACCTCCACTGGAAGGTTGTTCCAGGCATCCACCACTCTTTCAGTGAAGAAGTACTTCCTCACATCTCTCCTAAATGTTCCCCCTTCCAGCTTCGTTGATGTCCCCTTAATCTAAATTGATGTTGAAGATGGAGTTCCTACAGAATCCAACAGTACTCATTGACAGAAAAAAAGAACTGAGGTCATAAATATGGCATCAGTATGTATGAAGTTGTTCATAGTCTGTGTCTATGACACGAGCTGCTTAATATTCTATCATTCCTGCATGTTTCTGGTGCTAGTGGCATCATTCCAAAGAGTGGGGCTCTTTTCCTCATGAGTCTCAACTCACTCACCGATTGAGCCAGGCCTTAAAAACTGGTATGAGTAATCCTCGCGGTGAGGTGGAGATGGGCTGCCGCTGCAAAGCTTTTTGATCCTGAACTCTTACTTGGGCTTTCGCCATGACTGACCGTGATCTTGGCCACCATGTCTACTAAGTTCCTAGTCTTTCCCACAGCTGATATTTACTGGGCTCTCCCTGAATTCATCTTCAGTGTTAGGAACTACTGATGAAATGCTGTGGCTTTGTAGATGGGGAAACATTCTAACCTTAGACTTTTGGTTTTTAGGTGGCAAGCTATTCTTGTCATGAAGTCGTGCATACTCTTTTGTTCAGATTTTAAAGATTATTGTTATGTTTCGTGTGTGAGTCAGCTGTGCTGAGCTCAGAGTAGTGAGATGGGAAGCAGAATGAAGTACCAGTTGAAACATTTCCTAGTTAGCTTACCCAACGTGGATTTGCACACACGTGATGCTTTGTGCTGAGTTTCTGCTTTTGATTGTATGTGTGTTTACAGAAACCATACAAACCGGAAAATATCTGCCTTCTTTACCATGTATGTATCCTACATATTGTTACTCTTTTTTTATGATTAGTATTTAAATTACTTCACCTCCTGCCACTCATTACGACAATACAGCGACTTCAAATTTCAAACATATCTAGTACCAGGAAGTTGAAGCAACGGTAAATGCCCATCCTTATGGGATTCAGCTCAAAATGATTCTGGAATCCCAGGTGTTGGCTGTAGTTAAGGGATGCTTTTACCATGGCCGGATTTCAAGTTCCCTTTCTTGAAGCTGAAGATGTGAAAACTGTGGTGCAGGCCTGTGTTGCCTCAAATGGCACAGTGCACTCGGACAGATTAGACACCTATAACCAGTGCAGAATGCTGCAGCTTGTCTCCTCACTCAAGCACTAAGCATCTTTGTTTTTGTTGATTGTAGTAAGAAAAAAGTTCAGGCATTCCCTACTTTACTTATCCCCCCCCCACACACACAGCACAGATTTGCAAACCCATGATACATTTGAGGCTTTCGATTTTATGTGTTTTTAGAGGAACAACACAAATTTGAACGTATCTGCCTTCTTTTCTTTTAGATACATAGATACATAGACAGTGTTGGAGGAGATGAGGGCCTAGAGCCCACCCAGTCTGCCCATTTGAGCTTGTAAGTTCAGTTTATGTTTTCCTAGAAGTCTGTTGCCACTTACCCCTGACCTCCAGAATTCCTTTATGTCTATCCCACGCATTCTTAAATCCCATGATTGTTTCAGCCCCCACCACTTCCTCTGGCAGGGTGTTCCATTTGTCCACCACCCGTTCTGTGAAGAAGTTCTTCCTCATGTTTCCTCTGAATTGTCCTCCCTCCAACTTCATCCCATGCCCTCTAGTCCTGGAACATCTTTTTTGCTTAAAAATAGTGTATTCCTGCACCCTGTTCCTCCCTGTAAGATACTTGTATATCTCTATCATGTCCCCTCTCTCCCTCCTCTCCTCCAGGGAGTACATGTTCAGTTCCTTCAACCTGTCCTCATAGGACTTGTCTTGTGATGCAATCCATTTACCATCTTAGTTGCCCTCCTCTGAACCTTCTCTACCCTGTCTATGTCCTTACGTAGGTAAGGTCTCCAGAACTGTACACTGTACTCCAGGTGGGGCCTCACTAGTGTCTTGTATAGTGGAATTATGACCTCCCTTTTCCTGCTGGTGATGCCCTGCCTATGCATCCCAGCATCCTATTTGCTTTACCTGCTGCCTTGTCACACTGTTTCCCTACCTTGAGGTCATCAGAGATGATAACCCCAAGATCCCTTTCCTGCTTGGTGCATGCTATATCCTTACCCCCCCAACTGATATATTGTACCAGGGTTTTTGTGCCCCATATGCATTATCTTGCACTTCCTTGCATTGAATTTCAACTGCCAAACCCCTGACCATTCTTCAAGTTTCTGCAGGTCCATTTTCATTCTGTCTACACCCTCTGGTGTGTCTACTCTGTTACAGAGCTTTGTGTCATCAGCGAACAGTGAAATTCTGCCTTCTAGGTCCCAGATGTCACTGATGAAGATGTTGAATAGGACCAGTCCCAGCACTGATCCCTGTGGTACCCCACTGGTCACTCTTCCCTCTGTGGAGTGACAGCCATTTACCACCACCTCTGTGTCCTGCCGCCCAGCCAGTTACCTACCCACCACACTACTGTCCTGCCCACACCCATATTCCCCAGTTTGTGTAATAGTCTTCTGTGTGGCACAGTGTCAAAGGCCTTGCTGAAGTCCAGATAGGCCATGTCCACTGCCCTCCCCGATCCACCTCCCTAGTCACCCAGTCAAAAAATTCAACGAGGTTGGTCTGACATGACCTCCCCCTGGTGAAACCATGCTGCCTTGGGTCCTGTAGTCCATTGACAACCAGATGTTCCACCAATCTCTCCTTCAGTAGTGCTTCCATGATCTTCCCACTACCGAGGTGAGGCTGACTGGTGTGTAGTTCCCTGCTTCCTCTTTGTTCCCACTTTTGTATAAGGGGACTACATCTGCTGTCCTCCAGTGTTTGGGTACCTCCCCTGTTTCCAGTGATCGGCTAAACAGGATAGCCAGAGGTTCAGCCACCACCTCTCTTAGTTCTTTAAGGACCCTGGGGTGCACCCCATCTGGCCCCATTGCTTTATCAACTCTTATTACTTCCAGTTCCTTCTGGACCCTTTCTCGTGTAAAGGGACTTGTGTCCATTTCTGCACCATTCTCACCCCTTGTACTCCCTTCAGACCCATTACCCTCCTCTTCCTCAGTAAAGACTGAGCAGAAATACCTGTTCAATATGTCAGCTTTACTGTTGTCATCCTCCACGAGCCCCATCCTCCTCCTTCAGTCTCACTATCCCTCTCTACCTTTTCTTTTCACTTATGTACCTGTAAAAGGTTTTGTTCCCCACCCACTGATTTTGCAATGTGTTCTTCTGTCTGAGCTTTGGCTTCCTACTGACCTCCCTTTGCTTCTCCTGGTACTTCTCCCTATCCTCTTCTGCCTGTGTCTTTGGTATTGCCTGAATGCAATCTTTTGGCTTTCACTTTCTTTGCTACCTCTTTGGAAAACCATAATGGTCTCTCTTCCTTTTCCTCTTGCTAACCTGTTAATGCATAATTCTGTTGCCCTTGTAATCCCCATTTTAAATACTGCCCACTGTTCTTCAACCCCTGATTCCTGCCCCATTCCCTTAATGCCTCTTTCAAGTATCTCCCCATTTTCCCAAAGTCTGCCTCCTAAATCCAAGATATGTGTTTTGTGTGGTTTGGTTCTGCTCTTTCTGTGATTTCAAACCATAATGACTGGTGGTCACTGTTCCCCAGGTGTTCCCCACTGTTTCCCCATCACACTGTCCCTGTTTGTGAGCACAAGGTCCAGTATTGCCTTCTGCTGAGTTGGTTCCATGACCAGTTGCTTGAGGAAGGCACCTCGAAGGGGTCCAGGATAAATCTGTCCTAGTTGATGCTGCTGCTGAGATGCTCCAGTCCACGTCTGGAATATTGAAGTCTCCAACCAGTACTACTCATCTTGTCTGCCATCCTTGATGGCTAGCATCAGCTCCTATCTGTTTCTTCCTCCTGGGCTGGCGGTCTATAGACCACACCTGTGCAGATGGCTGGCCCCATTTTCCTTTCCAGCTTAACCCACAGTATCTCTCCCCCATTTGTTCCTCCTGGATCTCTGTAGCCCTTATGTCATTTTTCACATACAGTGCCACTCCTCCTCCATTCCTGCCTGCTCTGTCTCTTCTGAATATGTTGTAGCCAGGTATGGCCATCTCCGAGTCATGGTTATATTACACCAGGTTTCAGTGATGGCCACAATGTCCAGGTCTGACTGTACCATGACAGCCTCCAGATCTTCCATCTTGTTGCTAAGGCTCCTGGCATTGGCACACATGGCTTTCCATGATTTGACCTCCCTAGACTGTTTTGCTGTTCTACTCCAGCCCCTTCCTTGGTTGTCATTTATCCCTGGTTCTCCTTGCTGTTTGCCCTTCTGCTGAATTTTGCCCCTTTTCTGCCTATCCACCTCTTGGGCACTAATCTCCATCTTTTGCACACTGCTTTGTAGAGAAAGCCACTCCTCCGGTTCACTAGTTCCACTGCTAGCTGTGGGGGTGAGCAAGTAGGTACCCTCCTTGCTGGCCTGCCACCCCCTTTGCTAGTTTAAATGCTTGTCAATGTAGCATTTAAACTTATCATTGAGTGCTTGGATTCCCCTCCAGGATGGATGCAGGCCGTCAGGCTTGAACAAACCTCCATCCCTCCAGGGGGGTCCCCAGTCACCAGTGAATCCAAACCCTTCCTCACAGCACCAGTTCTTCAACCATGAGTTAAAGTTCCTGGTGCATGCACCCCTATGCTCTCCCTTGCCTCTCGCAGGTAGTACTTCTGAGAAAGTGACAGAAGCTACTTGCTTGAGACCCCTCCCCAATTTCCTAAACTATTCCTGAACTTCCATTGGCCCCACCCATTTGCCAGGTCATTAGTACCTAGGTGGATAATGACATCCAGCTCACCCTCCCGTCTTGCCTTCCCAGTGATCCCCAGGATCTTCCTTCCTTCCATCCCTCCACGCCGTGGCACCTGGTAGGCACCTCACCTCCCTGTTCTCCCCCTCCTGTGTTCCTAGCTGGATCCCTCTTATGATGGAGTCCCCCACCAGGATTCGCTTCCTCCTCCTCTGGGGTCCACTGCCCTCCCCGCTGAGGTCACCTCCTTGGCTAACCTTTTGTGCAGAGTTTAAAAATTACTGCATTTATTCTGTGGCTTGGTGTTCTGTGCTGGTTTATTTATGCTGTTTGTATTTATCCCAGAACCTTTGGGATTGGGCACTATAAAAATAAAATTGCCTTACCTTGTCACAGTACATTTAGTGTGTTTGATATGGCTGTGGTGAGGTCTGAACAGTGAGATGGCAAACATACTGTAGTATCTGCTGAAACATTTCCTAGTCAGCTTGCCTCCCCCATATGTGGATTTGTGTATCCATGATGCCTGTGTGGGGTTTAAAACCACACAAATTGGAAAACATCTGCCTTCTTGTATCATTAATGCATCCTACATATTGATTCTACAATGTACTGCAGTAGCAGAGTGGCTGTGTTTGTGCAGGGCTCCTTCTGTTTCTTCTAATCCACCTGAAACACCTCCCTTTCCTCTTCCCTTTGGGTCTCTTTATACCTCTTGAATGCTACCCTTTTAGCCTTTACCTTTTCAACCACTTCTTTAAATAATGGTAGTGGTCTCTTTTTTCCTCCTGTTCTTGCTCACTTCCTTTACACAGAGGCTAGTTGTCTTCACTCTCCCCTCCCTTAGCTTCACCCAATGTACCTCCCCCAACCAAGGTCATCCCCCTGCTAGGTCATCTCTGAGGCATTCACCCATTCTTTTAAAATCTGCCCTCCTGAAGTCCTGGACCTTCATTCTTGTGTGGTTCCATTCCACTGCCATCCTGATGCTGAACCACACTGTACAGTGATCACTGGTCCCCGGGTGACTTCCCAGCTTCACATCTGCAACACCGTCCCTGTTAGTGAGCACCAGGTCCAGTATTGCCCCATCACAAGTTGGCCCTGGTTAGTTGCCTGAGAAACGCCCCCTGCAGGGAGTCTAGGATGTTACTGCTTTTAGCTGAATCTGCAGCTGGAAGGCTCCAATCTGTATCCAGCAGATCGAAGTGCCTCACCAGCAGCACTCCTCTTTTTCTGCCGTTGTGTCAGTGGCTTCCAGCAGTGCCTTATCTAGTTTCTGCCCATGTTGGAGGTCTGTAGATCATGCCAGTGTGAATAGTGGCTCGGTTTCCCACAGAACCTCCAACCCCTCCAGCACCCCTAGCTTCTCTGTACCTCAGTCGCTTCTGTACCCTCCCTTATGTACCTGGCTCAGTAGGTAGCACACTCGCCTCTGAGGCTGGGAGATCAGAGGGTTGTGGGTTCAGGTCCCACATCTGGCACTTGGGTTAATATCCCAGTACTGACACTGTAGTGCAGCATGAGAGGGGTGCTGCACTTCTGTGGTGCCGTCTTTCGGATGAGACGTTAAACCGAGGTCCCATCTGCCTGGATTGGTGGTAGTTCAGGTGGATGTTAAAGATCCCATGGCACTTATCGACAAGCGTAGGGGAATTTCCCTGGTGTCCTGGACAAATTTCCCTCATTCATTAAAAATACCACCAACAGCTTAATCTGGTTCAAGGTCAGTTGGCATTCATCTGTATCCCCCTCCCCCGGGTCGTGCCTGAAAATAGGCAGGATTTGCCTAGTGCACTTACCCGGTCAACAGAAAAAAAACTAAACTGTCTTTCCTAAACTGAGTATAGCCTGGTATGGCCATGTCCCAGTCGTGGTTTCCTGTGGTGTCTTGCTGTATCGAGTTAGTAAAGGCACAGTAAAATAGTGCTAACACTGGAGGTAATGTTAATTAATGTAGGCCTATATATGTATACAAGATAGCTTAGCTGAAATTCCACATCTCATTTACAGTGGGATCCTGCTTCTGCTTAGGGCAGCTTGACACCTCTCTGTGCCATTGCTACTTTGAGTTTTATTGTGAATAGTTTCAGATGTCTTTTTAGTTTCACATACTGTACTTGACTTC
Source organism: Neoceratodus forsteri (assembly GCA_016271365.2). Lineage (NCBI taxonomy): Eukaryota > Metazoa > Chordata > Ceratodontiformes > Ceratodontidae > Neoceratodus > Neoceratodus forsteri. Next base: position 1,408,592,253 of record CM028131.1, on the reverse strand, counting down.
CAATTCCACAAGTGTTTCAAGAGTCCCAGATGTGTGAGGGAAAACTGAAAGCAATGCACTTTATTTTTTACCCTTAGATATGCTTATATTTTATGTTTTCATTCTAATTCTGTTCATTAACATGAAAACAGGAGCAAAGTCCCTTAGACTTCACCTGCTCTGATGGTTTACACCTGCCATCACAGTCCTCTGTTTGTGACATCCCCATTAGTTCCATAGTGATAGATTGGGTGCAGAAAGGACATTGAGGCAGTCAGGAAGGTACAGTGCAGAACCATTAAAATGACCTAGGTTGTGGGGAACAAAAGAGTGGAGGATTGTGCTGAAGGCATAGTCACCCTGGAGCAAAGGAGTCTGATAAGCGACAGGATCTTAGTCTTTCCCATACTTAAGGATATCGACAAGATGAAACAATCCGAGGTGTTTGATTTGCTGTCCTCCAGCAGGGTGCAGACACACCCTGAAGCTCAGGGTTGGTAAATTCCAAGGTAACATTAGGAAGTACCATTTCTCCTATGAAGCAGCCTATAAGCGGAAATACTGGACATGAAGACTGTACAGCCTTTCAAATAAGCATAGGCAAATGTCTGGTTTTCAAGGGAATTACAGGGTCCCCTTGGTGGCAGAGTGGATAGGGAATCTCTGTTAATTAACATGTTTGCAGAGAATGCTTATCCCTGCTTATGAAGTGGTAGGGACAGACATAATGGACCTGGAGTCCCTTCTGACCTAAAAATCTGTGTTATGGTGTATATGTTAATAGGTACAGTTACTGTCTCTCTTATGGTTGTAAGAGTTCATTCTTGAGCTCTTTGGGTGAGAGAACTGCAAAGTGGAGCACTGCCGGCACACAAAGGACTTGAGAAGAATCTCTAATTTATTTTTTTTTTATTTTAACTTTTGTTTACCGGGTAAGTACACTAGACAAGAAGTATGCCTATTTTCAGGAACGACCCGGAAGAGCACAAAACATACAGTATACATACATGGCAACATTGGAGAAACGGCATGATACAGTAAAAAACAGCTATAATAACGCTATTATAAGGGCAGAGATACTGCCATATAGTACAAATTGTTACAGGACATAGATAGACATTAGAATCACTGAATACATCTTTCATAGACCATCATGGACTCAGAGTGGACAATAGTGGACTGCAGAGTATTACATTACAGAGACTAGGAGCAGTCACATCTTGTCGTTTGTTTTAGGTGGGACCACAGGGAGGAGCGAAAGGTCCCATGGGAAGGGGCAGAACGAACAGAGTCCGGAATGGAGTACCAGATCCTAGGCACAAAAGCGGCAAAGTCACGATCTCCCATAAGGGTCCGAGTAGGGGGAACTTTAAGCAACTCGGCGGTCTGTGACCTGAGCTGGTAGGGGATGGCGTCCAGTTTTGGGAGGAGATGCGCCAGTCCCGACGGTATGCCCGTGGCAAGCACTTTCCTGGTGAAGTTTCCTACACCAAGGATCAGGAATTCTGCAGGGGGGAGCCAGTTGAGTTTGTCATAGAGCTCACATCGGTGGGTGAGTTTGGGAGCAGCAAGTGCAAACCGACAGATATCATTATATGCCGTGTTCCACCGATTAAGATGGATTTGGGTGACCTGGCAACAGGTGTGGGTCCATAACTAAGGGAGGGAGAAGCACTCCTCTAAAGTGCCAGCCTCAGCCCCAGAGTCAGGTTGTATTTGGCCCTGTAGGCAAGGCCAAGCTTTACACCTGGTGGCTCTGCAGATGTTTTGGATATGGCTTCCCATGTCAAGTTGTGGGTCAAGGGTGACCCTAAGATATTTACTTGAGCTCACTGTTGGTAACAGGGGCTCTCCACTACAGTTATTTTGGAGCATAGCTGATGGGGCTTTTAACTTGGTCAGAACCAAAGAGCATGGCCTGAGTTTTGTTAGGATTCAATACCAGTCTATGGTTGGTAATCCAGGCTGAGACTCTGCTGAAGTCTTCAGATAGGCACTGGTTAAGGTCAGCAGCATTACGAGCATGGGCCACTAGCACAAGGTCATCTGCATAAAGCGTGACTTGGCAATGAGAGGTCACCTGTGGGAGTTGATTAATAAAAAGTGAGAATAGGAGAGGTCCAAGTACCGATCCCTGGGGAACTCCCATGGTCACAGCCCTAGGCTCCGAGAGGACCTTGTTAAAGCAGGTGCGCTGCTTTCTACCCGTTAGGTAGCCCATCATCCAACTCATGGCATGCGGAGAGAACCCGAGAGCCCTGAGCTGCTCCCCCAGTAGGTCATGGTTGACAAGGTCAAAAGCTTTTGACAAGTCAATAAATATAGCACCTGACAGTTTGCCCTGATCCATGGCGGATCTAATACTAGAGGTTACAGTAATCAGGGCAGTAGTGGTACTATGACCCTTCCGGAAACCATGTTGAGCCATAATAACCAGAAGAGACATAGGAACTGTACACATAAATCATGTTAAATATCTTTGTTTCAAAAAAATGTAATTTAAATTTAAAATGAAAATGTTTTAGTTTGTAGGATATTACAGCATCCCCTTTGTGGGACATGAACTATGCAACTGAAATTAGAACTTCAGAATATTAGAACTGTTTGCATGAGGCACCCTTTAAACAATCCTGATTGGCCAAGAATCAGGCCATAATTTATAATATTAGACTGTGATGTCAAAAGCAAAAGATTGTGTGATTTCCACTGTAGACTAGCAGCCAGATCAGATGAAGTCTAATAGACCATGATCCTGTTTTCATGTTGACGAGGTTCAGCATCATAATATAGTATATGGGAGCCCTCAATTGTACATGGATTTCAGCAGCTTCTGAAATGTTGTTGTAGGACAGTTCAAAAGTAAAAAAAAAAGTTGTTGTACTGTCATTCTGATGCCACATCGATAGTACAACAACTTTTCAGCCTTGACCTGCCAGCTGATTGGCTCACACAATACAGCTCTAGCAGAAAAGTACCATAAACATGGTGGCCCGATTTAGCAAGTGCCGAGAAGTGGACCCTCCTAGTTTGGACATGAAGAGCCGCACACTGCTCTGTGTCCAAAAACGGAATTACTATCACATGGCGGCGTGATGTAGCGAGTGCTGAGAAGTGGACTCTTCTAGTTTGGACACAAAGAGCCATGAAATTGAATTACTCTTTTTTTTAATGTTAAAAAAGTAAACACTGCAGTCATAGACGGTCATAACCACTACGTAGCAGTTCTCCGGACTGACATGGTCTGAGTCTCATGGAGAAGCTGGAGTGAGCAGGAGTGGCACCACAATACTGAAAGTAACTACCAATTAAAAAAAAAAAACACAAGAAACAATTGAGAGTTCAAAAAACAATTGAGGGCTCCCATATACTATATAAAACAGTGAATGGGCGATCATCCACAACTAAGGCTGTGTTTCCATCTCTGGAGCTGATGACATCAGAGACCTCTTGAGCTTCGCTCTCAAGGTCTGTTTTTTCCCCATAGCCCGTTCCCGTGACTTAGATGCACATGCACATGTGGAGGCATGCACATGCCGCGTCTCAAGGTGCCCTCCCAATATGTGTCACTGCCTATTCTGACCACCGGACCGCCACCCGGTGGCAGCAGGACTATGGGGAGGCAACAGCCACATCGGGAGTGGAGAGCTGCCTTCCGGCTGCTCAGTCCTGCTCCCCCCATGCTGGCTCTCCGACGACCCGAGTCTATTCCCAAAACTGGGTTGCTGGCGTGGAGCAAGGTAAGGCATCCAGTGCCTCAGCCTTCTGCACCACCGGGCCAGCTTATGGCTGCTTTGTTTTATGACATACAGTAGTCCCTGCACTACTAGTGTCTAACTCGCTGCTCAGAAAAGCACTTTGAGGCATTACAACCTACTGTATCTTCACCTATCGCTTTTCTAGGGCATTAACAGTTTCATTTAACCCTGCCATTCATGCAGCATTTCTTAATTTTATTTATTTTTTGTATTTTTCTTGTGGTTAAAATGACAACTAGAGTAAAATAACCCCAAATGAAGGAAATGTAACACTGCAAAAGTGTTTCTTGAATGAAGCGAGTGGGGAAAGTAAAATAATGGTGCTTCATGATTGTGTGTGTGTGTGTGTGTGTGTGCGTAACAGAAGCTATAAAAACCCAGTTTTATTATTCTGTACTACAGAGGAAAAACAGAAATGAAATATGAATGGAACTATGTATATTATTGATTGTTCTCAAGGTTTTCCCTTGAAGCCTCGCCTTTCCTTTCATGAGCACTAACCTCATCATAAACATGTTTACCCACTAATAATGTAACTGGTCATGAGTCTTCCCTGGCTCCTGCTAGCAGCAGCCTACTGTCTTGTGAAACTAGTTCTAGATTGAAGTCTGCTCCTGTTATTATCCTCTGCCATAAGTAATTTTCCAGCTAAGGAAACTTGGTCTTCCTTGAAAAGATGAACACACACGTGCCATAGCTCTCTGTGCTGCATGCCATAAACCTAGTCCCTGCTAGCCATTTCAAACATTTTCCACTATTTCGTAAGAGAATTCGGGGACCAATTTTGGCTGGTCTCCCTTGAGAGGGTTAAACATCATACAAAAACAAACCGTTCCATTCCACTGACTTAACTTATAAGTGCAAATTCCTTGCCTCATGCAGCCCTGGCAGCCAGCTTTGTGGCTGTTCACATTTAAGAAAAATCTCAAACAAACTTCCTTTATTTATCCCCTTTGTAGCAGGCATCATATTTTGTCAGCTTACAGCTGGATTTTGTGGCTATTTAGACATACAGTGCAAACTGTGAAATGGAAATCTGCCGCACTGTGGAACCAAGTGCAGGTGGTATTTATGACAGAGCGGTTAGCTGACCTCTAAATTCATTATGCAGGCAGTCCTGACCTTAAGTCTATTTTTATATAGCTAAACATTTATGCATGCATATGTATGCATACAAATACGTGTGTCTGTAGCCCATAGCTTGCCATCTATTGACATTGTGTGGACACAAGCGCATGCGTGCATACACACACACACACACACACCACATTAGCTTGTGAAGACAAGCCATCCGTTCCCATTAAGTGCACATAAACATGCATCCCTTACTTATCTTACATTAATGCATCGTTAGGGTACTGTAGCCTCTCCCCAAGTCCCTAGACTGGTGATGCAAAGCCAAGCTACAGGTCTGGGGCCATGCCCCATTGGTCTGCAGCTTCAAGCTGCAGGCCACGGTCCGTGCCCCAGAAATCTAGTGCTCCATGTGGGGTAAGGGTTCACAGAATCAGTGCTAACTGTTCATGCAGGCCCTGCATGACGCATAAGACCAGTCATAACATTCTTTGCATTAGCAGGAGATCATTCAGAACTTCCTTTGATACAGCCTGCGTGAAACACAAGATCAGCCAAAACTGTCTTTGTGCACAGCCATTCAGACACTGCCCAAATCAGGAGGTCACTTATATCTTTCTTCACACAGCCCTGTGTGAAGCAGGAGATCAGTTCTAACTTAGCACAGGGCCAAGCAAGTGATCATTCATAACTTTTTTCATATGGGGCTGTAGTTTGAAACAACAGACCTATGAGCCACAGTACCTCCTGTGTAGCTTGGCTTTGGGTCCCAATACTAGGGGCAGGGAAGGGGCATTTGGGTTGAAAAAAACCCTAATACCACATTTCCCTACTTCTATGGCTATGGAACCCTAAAGGTGCATTAAAGTATGTTTTTTTGCAATGAATTTCCTTACTTGTAAAGAAAGGGGAGTCGTAACTAGCTTTGTGTAGGGTCCTTCAAGCCCTGCACAAAGCAGGATACACAGGGCCCTTCAGGCTGTGCACAAAACAGGAACTTGTTTTGCTCAGGGTCCTTCAGGTCCTGAGAAAAGAAGGATGCACATGAGTCCGAATTTCTTTTTAAAATATAAGGAATAAACAACAGCCTGATTCAAAATAAGCTGTCTTCATGTGTATAGAGGCAGGATAACAACTTACGAGTGGTGGAGCCATGACTGAGTTATAAAAGTCCTGCCCACTCCCAAGTGTTAATAAACTGCATATTTTGAGTCTACCATTGAATATTTGTACAACAGCAATTCTCTTGTTATAACTTTTAAATATGCTGTTTGTATGAAGATGTAACTGTTTCTCATTGATTTCAGCTGCTGGTTTCAGCGCTGCACAGAGGTACCATATTATGATGTCATCAGCATTGTGAAAGATGTTCTCTGATTGGTCTAAAATTCCATTATGATGTATGTAACCTTCAAGATATCAAAAGTGACCTACCTAACCTTCCCAATATCATATCTTGTGGTTAGATACAAGGTCAGCTTTCGTTCTAGAAATGACATTTGATGGGTCAGTTGACCCACTAACCATCAGAAAGGTGCAATTTCAAGGAGTGAATAACATTTTTTAACAACTAAATGTAACACTGTGATGAATACAGGGGAGCAGCTGAACTAAAAAAACACTGTGTAAAGTAAGTGGGAGGCAGAAGTAAACTGTAGGGTCTCTTCTGCAGTAACATTGTTGAAAGTAAGTGGGAGGCAGAAGTAAAATGTGGGGTCTCTTCTGCAGTAACATTGTTGGCAGCAGTCAGGAAAGTTAAAACAAATCAGGATAGAGAGATTTAAAAAAATAAACACCTCTGCCTGAGAGTCTTTTAATTATTTTTGTTTTAAAATCTCTCTACTCTAATTTCTTTTAACTTTCCTGACTACTGCCAACTTAGTGTTACTGTAGAAGAGACCCCACAGTTACTTCTGCCTCCCACTTACTTTACACAGCCTGTGGTCCCCTGTATTTTTTAATTCTCTCCCCTGCACTGTCTGCTCACTACTTTCCTGCCTGCTGAAAGAGAGTAGAACAGAGCAAGGTCAAAAAGCTCTGTCTCTCCCTGTGTTACAAAACAGTCTGTCTGCCCTCTGTCAGTTTCTCCTTAAAATGTCGGTGTTCTTTTTCTTTAGGATTGGTTTGCTTTTTATTTGCTGCTTGATGTAGGTTACCATGAGGTGACTGCTGTGGTGGCTAAGAGGCACTCTCTCCCCACTGTGCTACGTCTTGCTATCACAGAGATGCTGACAGTCAGATTTTTTTCTGTAGTCCTTATTTAATTATTAATATATTCCCTGATTTGCTGCTCTCTTTCCCTGCCTGACCAAGAACTTAAATTTCCTGCCTTCGAGTGAATGCCTGACTGTATGATACTACTTGGTCGAGACACCCGACTGAACTGCGGAGACAGAGAGAAAGCATGTGATCTTACCTTGCAGTCTGTACCATGTCTGTCTCTCTAGCAACACACGCACCACATGGTACAGACCTCTAAGCCTGATCTGCCTAAGCCGTTTTTGTTTACACTGTTGAATGATGGAGAAGATGCCGTGCCCCAAGGGGCATTCTTTACAGATGTCAGCTGTGTCACTCGGGGGTTCAGAATGAAGGACTTACAGGCTCCAGGCACGCTCATGCAGTGTTTAGCAGAGGTAGGAGCAGTAGCGCACATGTTACAGGCATAACACAGGCGTGTCATTGTGATCCTCTACAACATAGTGGGATTAGGCTGAGCATGGACTGCACCATTGGTGTGATTCCCGCAGCCTGAAATGAACACTAAAAAGTTATTACTTGGTCTTCGGGGGTATCTCAGTCATCAGATCACACTGTAGGAACTTCACCGTCGGTGAAGCAAGATCCACATTGAAGATTTTCTAGCAGTACAATTGGGGCTTCCCTCACTGCTGATGTCATCAACCTTATAAAGGCGTGCGTGGCCCCTCTCCCTCCACAGTTCTTTCCCACTGTCGACTCCTATCGCGTGGGTCTCCACGGAATCTCTGTCACAGTTCGCACCAATTTTGCTTACGTGTTTCTCTCTTACCTCTCGTTTGAATCTCTTTTTTTTACAAGAGATTCCTTTACCTTGTTTATGTCGAGAGTTGCTCTTTCCACATCTCTCTTCTGTTGCTGCCACTGCGGAAAGAAGATTGCCTCTTCAGATGACCACAGCCTCTGTGTCTGCTGTCTTGGGCCTGACCATGACATTTCTGACTGTGAGCTCTACCAGAAATTCAACTTCACAACCCTTAGGCAATGCAAAAAGGCTTTGAAGAAATTTCTTATGGAACAGCAGGTAGCCAGTTCCGGGCAGGATCCTCCGGGGTCCCTCCTTCCCAGTCGCTGGTGGGTTCACTGAGCTCCCAGACCTCTAAGGCCTGAGACAACTCCTCAGGGAAAAGTCACAAAAAAGACCACAATCGGGACCACTCCCCTCCCGCAGCACTCCCGCTCCCCGACGGCTTCTTCTTCCTCATTCAGGGTACTCCATTGCCTGTGGCTGCACTGACACCTTCTGCTATCCAGGCCTCTGCTTCTTCCAGGCCCCCACTGACAGCGCCTCCTCCTGTTTCACATGGAGGTTGGCCATCAACCCTTGGGTCATTGGTCCCCAGACGTCGACCAATGGGTTGTCGATGTTAGCCCCTCAGTTGTGGTCTGACACTTGACCTGGCCCTCAGACATCAGGGCCCTCGGGCTCTCCGGACCCGACAGATGGCTCGTCATACCCTGTGTCGGCGACTCTGCCGCCATTGATGCACTCTTCTCCTGCTGTCGACCTCAACACTATTTTGACCAAGATAACTATGGCCCTGGTACACCAGTTGGGCTCCACAGACCTGGGTCCCTGGCACCATCGACTACTCTGTCATGGTCGATGCTGCTTAGGCCTTCTTGGGCTGCACCCTGCAGGCCACCATCAGTCCCTCACTCATTGGACCTTGAATTAGAACAGGTTGATGTCAAAGAGGAGTACCACCCTGATCTCATCCTTCCTGAGAAAGAGGAAGAGGAGGAGGAGGAGCCTCTTTCCTCAGATAGGTCTACTGCTTCTTCAGTGAGCGAGGACTCTGTTAAACACACTCCCAGGTCCCCTCCTGACGTTCCTAGCTTTTTAAGTGTCATGAAGCAGCTGTCCACAGCTGTGGGCTTCCATACTGAGGAAGAGGATGCCACCAGGAGAGATCTGGTGGACTTTTTGGAGATCCTGGAATCTCCACCTAAGGTCATCCCTCCTATTCTACCAGCTCTGAGGAATGCCACCACTGCAGCTTGGCACCACCCAGACATGGTTCCTGCCATGCCTTGCAGGGCAGATTAACTATATCATGCCCCTCAGGGCCTGCTTTACTATGCTGCCCAACCTGAGACCGATTCTGTGGTCATCAAAGCAGTACTTCACAGGTTCAAGGTGCCCAAGCACCTTAGCTCCTGCTCCCCTGACAGGGAATCCAGACAGATTGACCTTTGGGATAAGAGGATTTATGCCTCCTCCACCTTGGGACTTTGGATTGTTAATTATGCATCCAATATGGTCAAATACCAGAATACCATCTGGAAGAAGGGCAAGGCTGCTGCTCAAGCCCTCCCAGAGTATTCTCAGAAACAGGAGGTTCTCAAGTCCTTACAGGCCACCGAGGATATTAGTAAAAAATCTCCTCAGGGCCTTGTAATGACATATCTGACACTGGTGCCAGGGCTGCTGCCACAGGTATTTGCCTTCATAAGCACGCCTGGCTGAGGGTCTCGGGCTTTGCGGAAGATGTCCAACAGAAGGTGCTGAATGCCCCTTTCAGTGGCTCAAAGCTCTTTGGGCCAGATGTCCAGGACATCATGAATGACTTACAGGCCTCTGGTAGGGCTATTAAGTCTGTTCATTCACTCTACCATACCCAGCCCAGGAGCAGAAAGCACCCGTCCTTTTGTAAGCTTTCCCACAAGTCAGGTACAGACATCCATCCCCAGTGAAAACAGAAGGCCATATCTGGTATGTCTACCACCTTCTCCATGGGTCCTGCCATGAAACAACCCAGAGATGATGGATCAGCCCCAGTGGCCAGATCCGCCTCTGCCTGACTTTCTGCCAGACACCACTCTTCTGGTGCCTGACTAAGAGGTGGTGTTCAGAGATCAGTTCTCCCTCCATCTCAATCAGTGGAGAACCATAACTTCAGATGCTTGGATTCTTCAGATTATAAAAAGGAGTCACACTTTGGAGCTTGTTGAACATTGCCCAGAGACTCCTCTGATACCCACCACCTACCCTCCGGCCCATTCCATGGTTCTCTGGGAGGAGATACAGTCCCTTCTGTGAAAGAGGGCCATCGAGCCTGTGCCTAGGTAGCAGAAGAACAGGGGATTCTCTTCCAGGTTCTTTCTGGTCCCCAAAAGAACTGGAGGTCTGAGGCCTATTCTAGACAAAGACCTCAACCTTTATATCTAGTACAAAAAATTCCACATGGTCACTCTTTCAGGTCTGCTGCCCCTGCTGAAGCAGGGCAACTGACTGTGCTCCCTAGATAGGAAGGCAAGGCAGGGGATAGCGAGGGGGAGGGAGCACACTGGTGGAGGGAGACTGAGAAGACAGAGGTGCTGAAGGGCTACTTTTGCTCAGTCTTTACAGTGGAAGAGGAGGGGGAGGGACCTGAGTTAAAGAAGAGGGGAAGGGACAGCAAAGGAGTGGATCCCAGCCTGTTCAGCAAGGACAGGGTAAAAGAAAAACTAGGAAGGTTCAAAGTAGACAAGGCAATGGGGCCAGACAGCTTGCATCCTAGGGTACTCTGGGAACTGAGGGAGGAGCTGGCGGAACCTCTGGTGAGACTGTTCAACTTATCGCTAGATACAGCATGGGTGCCAAGTGACTGGAAGAAGGTGGATGTGGTGCCACTGCATAAGCGGGGCAGCAGGGAGAAGATGGGGAAACTATCACCTGGTCAGTCTCACCTCAGTGGTGGGGAAGGTAATGGAGATGCTAGTAAAGGAAAGAGTGGTGAACTACCTGACAGACAATGGACTACTAGATGATAGGCAGCATGGCTTCACAACTGAGAGGTCATGTCAGATGAACCTAGAGTTTCTTGATTGGATGACAAAGGTGGTTGATCAGGGAGGGTGGTGAACATGGTCTATCTAGACTTCAGGAAGGCCTTCGTCTCCGTCCCTCGCAGAAGACTGGTAAATAAGCTGGAAAGCGTAGGGGTGGGACAGAAAATAACTAGGTGGGTGGAAAACTGGTTGAAGGACAGAAGCCAGAGGATGGTGGTTAATGGGGTACATTCCAGAGAGATGGAGGTGACGAGTGGGGTGCCCAGGGGTCAGTACTGGGACCCCTCCTTTTTAATATCTATATCAGCGATATAGTGGATGGGCTGGAGGGGAGGGTGTGCCTATTTGCAGATGATACGAAGATCTGAAATAGGGTGGATGCCCAAGGGGGGGTGGGGGTGGAGGCCATGAGGAAGAACCTGAAGATTCTGGAAGGGTGGTCAGAAACTTGGCAGCTGGAATTCACTGTCAACCTGCCCAAGTCTGTCTTGATTCCATCCCAGGGACTACTGCATATAAGAGCGGTCCTGGACTTGGTGCAGGGCCTTCCTGCCTCAAGACAGGGTGGAGTGCCTCATTTCCCAGGCTCAGGAGGTGGCCCAGAGCCATTATGTTTCTGTGAGGGTGTACTTGAGGCTACTAGGTCTCATGGCTGTGGCCATATCTATGGTCCCCTTGGCCAGACTGCACATGCGGGTGCTCCAGTGGACCCTCTGGGTGCAGTGGGACCAGCGCACGGATGACCTGGAGCAGCCAGTACTGATCTCCTCTCTGGTCCACAAGGTGCTCTGGTGGTGGATGGAACCCCAAAACCTATTAAGAGGGGTCCCATTCCTGATCTCCTCTCTCCAGCAGATTCTCTCAACGGATGCCTCTGGCTTGGGCTGGGGTGCATATCTGGGTCCCTTCCAGACTCAGGGGACATGGTCCCTGAACGAGACGTCCCTCTATAATAAAAGTCCTCAAGATGAGGGCAGTCCTGTATGCCATACAAGCTTTTCTAGACCATCTCCTTCCAGGTTAGTTGTTGATCCAGTCAGACAATCTCAGTGTTGTCTACCACATCAAGTGGAGGGAGACACATTCGTACCCCCTGTGCAGGGAGGCCATGAGAGTCTGGTACTGGGCACTGAACCATGGCCTGGATCCCTCAGCAGTCCATGTCCCAGGTGTAATGAACACCCCGGCAGATAGCCTCAGCTGGACACAGTCCAAAATGCATGAATGGGAACTTCTGTCATCCGTCGCAGAAGATCTGTTTGACAGATGGGGTCATCCAGAGTTGGACCTTTTTGCATCCCCACTCAATGCAAAACTGCCTAGTTTTTGCTTGCTAGATCCAGGGCCTGGAGTTTTCTGGTGAGATGCGTTGTCCCTCTCCTGGAGCAGGAGGTTCCTTTATGCCTCCCCTCCATTGCCCCTGAATCAGAGGATGCTAATCAAGCTTCAGATGGAGGGGGGCCAGCATGATCCTGGTCGCACCATACTGGCCATGGCAAATGTGGTTTCCATTACTGCAGCAGTTGCAGTCAACCCTCTGGTGTCTCTACCCCTCTGCAGGGATCTGCTGATGCAGGCTCAGGGAACCCTGATCCATCCGAACCTTTGGTCCCTTCGTCTGCATGCCTGTTTCCTGAGGATATAGTCATTGCCCTGTTTGGGGTTTCTCAGAAGGTGGCGAGTGTCCTTATGGCAGCTTGGAAGCCATCCAGTAGGGGCCACGTATGCCATAAAGTGGAAGAGGTTTGCCATTCTAATTTCAAGCCTATTTTGATGTGTTGTTGGTGAAGCTGTTTGAATCGAAGACCTGTTTCTTTTGGTAGTAAACCTATTTTTGGGGCTTTGAGTGGAATTGTGATTCCTTTTTGCTGGCTTCACTAGCTGCAAAGTTTAGTGCATAGTGGGGGAAGGGTGCTAATGATCTGGCCAGGTCTCACTCAGCTAACTAACTAGAGGTGGAGCTAAATCAGGTTTGTGGTGTCAGTTGCTTTTGGCTTCTCAGAAGTAACCAGACGGGGAAAGGATCAGATCAATTCCAGTACAGTAGCTTCTTCTTGCTGTTTTTACATTGTTTCTTCTAGATTTTACTTGGTAGAAGGTTATTTCTTTTCTTTCTTACTACTTCTAAAGGGCTAGCAGGGTATTGTTTTGGGGCTGTTGGAATTTTGAAACCTGTTTTGGTGGCTATAAGTGGGCTCATTTGTTTGATGTTTCACTATGTAGCAGACTGCGTTTGTGGAGGCCTGTTTCTTCTGATTTAAAACCTATTTGGTGTGATTTAATTGGGGCTGTTTCTTTGAATTGGAGACCTATATCTTCTAATTTCAAGCCTATTTTGATGTGTTGTTGGTGAGGCTGTTTGAATTGGAGACCTGTTTCTTTTGGTAGCAAACCTGTTTTGGGGGGCTTTGAGTGGAATTGTGATTCCTCTTTGCTGGCTTCAATAGCTGCAAAGTTTAGTGCTGCATAGTGGGGGAAGGGTGCTAATGGTCTGACCAGGGGCCTCAGCTACCTGATTGTTTCTGGAAGGCACGTACACCTATCCTGGCTTGGGATTTAAATTTTGTTTTGGAGAAATTGACCCTGTCTCCTTTTGAGCCAGCCGCATCTTGTGAGCTACGCTTTCTTTCTTGGAAAGCATTGTTTTTGGTTGCTATTACTTCTGCTTGAAGGATTTCAGAGCTTCAGGCCCTCTGGTGCGAGGAGCCTTATTTGATTTTTCACAAAGACATGAATGTCTTTGCACATGAATCCTAAGTTTCTTCCTAAGGTGGTGTGGAAGTTTACCCTGTACCAATCCATCCACCTCCCGGTGTGCCAATCCAGGGGAAGCACTGCTCCAGGAGTATGACTTCAGACTTGAAGAAACTGGAGGAGTGATCGGAAACATGGCAGCTGAAATTCAGTGCCAAAAAGTGAAAAATCATGCAGTTAGGCAGAAACAGTCCCAAAGTGGATTACTACCTGGGAGGAGAGAAGCTAGCCTCCACCAGCCAGGAGAGGAACCTAGGGGGACATTATATCAGAAGACTTGGAAGTGGGTAAACAGTGCGAAAAGGCTGTACTAAAGGCAAGTGGCATGCTGGGCTGCATCGAGAGGGGAATCACGAGTCGCAGGAGGGAGGTGGTGTTACCACTCTACAGGGCGCTGGTGTGCCCCCACTTGGAGTACTGCATACAGTACTGGAGACCGCACCTCAAAAGGGACATAGACAGAATCGAGACGATGCAGAGGATGGCCATGAAAATGACTCGGGGACTGCACCATATGGCATACCAGGACAGGCTAAGGAAACTCAACATGTACTCCCTGGAAGGGAGGGAGAGGGGCAACATGATTGAGACTTAAATATATGAGGAGTATAAATAAGGTTAATGTTCAGGAGCTTGTCCAATTGAAAGAGAGCGGGAGAATGAGAGGTCATGACATGAGGCTGAAGGAAGGAAGGAAGTTATTCTTTACAGAGACGGTGGTGGACCCGTGGAATAGCCCACCCAAGAAGGCAGTGGGGGCCAAAACAGTAAGCGAGTTCAAGAATGCAAGGGACAGACATAAAGGTAGCATACGGAAAGGCAAAGGAGGTGGGAGGGGGAATAGCACCAGGTAGGTTCTTGGGCAGATTAGATGGACCTTGCTGTCCCCTTCTGCCATCACTTTCTATGTTTCTATGTTTCTTCATACTTTAGATGAGCACAGAATTTTGAAATATTATCTGCTCCGAACTGAGGACTACAGAAAGACAAAGCAGCTTTTTGTTTCTTTTGCCCCGGGAAGAGAGGGCATTCAGGTTTCCAAACAATATTTCTCCAAATGGTTGGCACATTGTATTGTGTTCTGCTACAACAAGCATGGCAAGGAATTGCCAGGGGCAGTGAAAGTCCACTCCATAAGGGGCATGGCTACCTCTGTGGCCAGTTTCAAGAGGGTCTCAGCCATTGACATGTTCCCTGCTGCCACCTGGAGTACCATCCATGTTTTCACCAAGCACTACAGTCTGGACATTGTTTCTAGAGCCTGAGCAGGCTTTGGCCAGGCTGTTCTTCAGGACCTTCTGTACTAGGCCTTGGTCTGCCTACCACCCAGGCTTTTCTGTTGCACTTGTAACTGCTTGGGATTTGTTCCTACGATGTGACCTGATGGCCGAAATACCCCGAAGAAGAGAGAACAGTTACATAAGAATTTACCATAACAGTAGATTTTCGAGGGGATCTCAATCATCAAGTTCGCCTTCCCTCCCACCATCCCCCTGTTTGGGGTTCTTGTCTCAGACTGGCTATCTTGTGTATCCAGCCTTTTATTTAGGCCTGGGTACCTCTCTCTCTCTCTCCCCTCGGTCCCCTCTGACATGAGTTTGCTCCCTTAATGTCCGGGGGAAGAACTGAGGAGGGAGCGGGACTGCTCACACATTTACAATATAGGGTTGATTACATCGGCAGGTGACATCAGCATGGGCAGCCCCAGTTGTACTGCTGGAAAATCTTCCATGTGGATCCTGCTTCGACGGTGAAGTTCCTACGGTGTGACCTGATGGCTGAGATCCCCTCGAAGATCTACTGTTGCGGTAAGTTCTTACGTAACTGTTCTTTATATTGCCATTTTTATCTCCACTGGTGGTGTGTGTGTGTGTGTGTGTGTGTGTGTATGTATATATATATATATATATATATATATATATATATATGTATAGTATATAGTTATATAAAACACTGTTTTCCCCATTGTTATGGGAAAGGGGACCAGAACCCTGTGTCCTTTTGATTCATTCATTCTTTTCTAAATATGCATCTGCTTCAGGTACAAGATGGCTACCAGATTACATGATCAAGTTGTATATGACAGCTTATGTTAGAGGTCTGATGTTCTCATGGGAAAGTTAACAGGAAAGCCAGGGAGGAGGCAATAAAGCAATAAACCCACTGGGGGTGTCCTTCCTGAAGATGTTCCCATGTTGAGCAAAGGAACCAGGTGGACGTCATTATGGTAGCAAGGAGATGCTGAAGGGTGGGTGGACACACACACACACACCCACCCACACCAGAGGACACTGAGGAAAAGGGGTTCATAGGAGGGCAAACCATGGGGGCAGTGCAAGGGATGGGGGAGCGGATAGTTGTGTTAGGGGATTCTATGCTCAGGGTGTGAGATGGGGAGGTAAGGGAGCAAGGAAGAGCCAAACCTGGGTGGAGTGTATGCCTGGTATGACAGCAGGGAGAGTAGGGCAGTGCATTCAGAAATGTGTGGAGAAGGTGGGAGGGAAGCCTCATATCATTGTGCATCTAGGAACAAACAACCTAGAGGGCGCTATAGTAGAAGTGCAGGAGAGGTTCAGGGAAGTGGGGGTATCTGCAGTCAGGTGGGAAGTTCAGTGACATTCTCTGAGGTACTCCCAGTACCTAGAGCAAGCACAGCAAGAAAGCTAAGAACACAGGAGTTTAATGGGTGGCGGAAGGGTTGGTGTGCAGAAATGGGGTACGGGGTAGTAGGGGAGTGGGGTGAGACATGGAACAATAAGGGGCTTTATGCAAAGGATAGGCTGCATCTCAGCATTGAGGGTACAAGGGCATTCACACAGGGGCTGGAGAAGTACATTAAAAACAGCATAGGTTTAAACTGAGGAGGGGGAGGGGCCAAGACTGATAGCAGGGAGGAGGCACCTTCCAGGGGAAACCGGAAGGCCTCATTCCCCCAGAGACGGAGGAGGAGAATGGGGAGAAGTTACCAAGACAAAAGTGGAAGGGGGAGAGTTGGGAAGAGGAGGGGCAGGACATGAGGTGGACTGTAGTATCCTTGAATGCAAGAAGCTTAGCAAACAAGGTGGCAGAGTTCCAGGCAATGATGGTGGGGGGGGGTAGATATTGCTGCCATCTCAGAGACCTGGGCCACCCAATACCATGACTGGGATCTCACAGTCCTGGGATACAAGGTGTTCCACAGGGACCGGGGGGGGGGCTATGTATGTCAGAGAGAGGATATTGTGTACCATGGAGGAAGGGGATGAGGGGAGGCCAGAAGTCATATGGGTATTGCTCCAAAGCCCTAAAGGTAAGAAACTCAGAATGGGAGTGGTGTACAGGCCACCCTCACAGAACGAGAAGGTGGATAGGGAGCTGGGGGAGCAAATCAGGAAGGTCAGTGGCAAGGGAAATACAGTTATAGTGAGAGACTTCAACCTAACTGGGGTTGACTGGCAGACAGTAACTACAGTACACGCCAGGGAACAGGTGCTGCTGGAGGCTATCCAAGACAGTTACCTAGTGCAAGGGGTGATGGATCCTACTAGGAAGGGGAACATACTGGACTTGATGCTAACAAATGGAGACCAAGTCCAGGATGTGGTAGTACAGGACCCTCTACCAGAAAGTGACCACTTTTCAGTGTGGTTCCTCCTCAACACAGGGAGGGAGTCTGCTAAGACCAGGACAAGAGTGTTGGATTTCAGGAAGGCAGATTTTACCAGAATGGGCATCATCCTAGAGGGACATTTAGCTGAAATTAACCTAGGGATGGATGCTGAACAGAAGTGGGCAATCATTAGGAAGGGGTTAAATGAGGCCATGAACATGTGTGCCAAATCTCAGAGTAAGCAGTCCAGGTCAAAAAAACTAGCTGGCTCAGCAAGGAGGTAGAAGGGAAGGTGAGGGAAAAAAGATTGGCCTTCATTAAGTTCAAAAAATCTGGGCGTGAGGAGAATAGAGAAGTGTTCTCAAAGCAGGGATCGATCTTAACATTGTTTTATTAGCCCAACACTAGTGCAAATTGATCAGGGCTAGTGCAGCTAACTCTCTACTTGCCCTGCTTGACAAGTGCAGATTTTCATGATTGTTAATGAAGTTAAAAAAAAGTCTCTACTTTAGCATTCTCTAGTCCTCGTGCTAATCTCTCTCATTATTCAAGATGGCCAGGTGTGATTAACAGCTCATTAAGAGCTGTAATTATCTGGCTGTTCAAGAGAGGGATCTCACAAATGACTCAATGTGAGTCATCATCACTCCACTGTTAAGACTTTCAGCTAGTGTCCAGGGTGTGATCAAGGGTAGAGTGCTGTTAAGTCACTAGGTTCCAGTTTTCTGAATGTGTCTATGTCTAACAATTTGTCCAATATTATTAAGACCAGTGCCCCTCATTTCTCTACATTTTGAGTGTTTGTATCCAACATTTCAGTGACAAAATTCAAAGAGGTATACAGGCTCGGCCCTGCAGGTGGTAGGTTTTATCCCAGCCTCACCATAACTTCCCTCTCCCAAATCTCTTAACTCTGTTCTTTCCCTGGACACCACTGCAGACCAGACCCCGAAGCGACCATCCATAGATCCATAGCTGCCATTACTGGCAAGTGTAGGGGGTCCTCAGCTCTTCTAAATGGACCATGCCGGCCATCACCATCCATACAGTTCCATCCTTATCCCACTCAGCATGTCCTTTTAGCCTAAAAAACAAAGCTTTAGATCATGTATGGTACAAAAATAAACCTTGATAAAATACATAATTTGAAACCTTGAAATGGGCATTCCTAGGTGCATAGATCATCCTATACCGAAATAGAAATAGTATAGTGTTATGCCTGTGTACTGTTTCCCCTGATCTGTTGAGAGGACAATGTTAAAGAAAATCTGTTATTGTTGAGGCAGAGCATATTAAAATCAATGCTTTTACAAATAAAAATGTAATAGTTTTCTATTTTCCAAGCCCCTTAGGTTTGTCTAGCCCCCACCCCAAAGAAATCTTAGATGTATTCCTGGCTCACTTGAGACTGTACAAAAACTTTCAAAAGTGCAGGTCTCCAGTTGACTATAGGGTGGGAACCGCAAGTGTCTTTCTCTGCCTGACTCTGTTCATTGCCCTGTGGGTGGTGGTGACAGTGTGGTGAGGTGCATGATGATGCCAGCTATTGTGCGTGCAGAGCTAGGACTGTTTGATTGAACATTTGCTGTTGTGATATCCTCTCTCTGTTTGGTGTGTGTGTGTGGGGGGGCAGAAAGAGGAAGAGAGGAGGCCATGGTCCAAAACAATGGGGGGGGGGGCACACTGTCTGTGATGGATGGCATTGCAGTCTTTTTTTTTCTGCTGGGGAGCTGGAAGCAATGTGGGAGGCAGAGCAGGATAAATGTGTAATAATCAGAGTATTTCTTGGCTTTGCTTGCATTGTTTCCTGTATAAGTGAGCAAAATTTACCATTATAATTAAGGGCTAGTGCAATTTTGAATCAACTTGCTTTGCTGGCTAGTACAAAAAAAGGTTAAGGTTGACCCCTGTCTCAAAGGCATCTAGGGAGGTGACCAGGGAAGCCAAGGAGCAAAGGAGCTAAAGTTGGCTCAGGGGATCAGAGAGAGGGAAAAGGGGTCCTTTAAATACATAAGGGAGAAGAGGAGTTGTAGGGATGAAATTGTTAAAATCAAGAGAGAGGGAGGATTCATGGAACAAGGGGAAGATCAGGCAGAGGCACTCAATGAGTATTTCTGCTTGATGTTCACAAAAGAAAGGGCTGGCCCAATACCGCAGGGGAAAAGGGGCAAGGGTGGAGGGGAGGGACAGAGATGACAGATGAGGTCATCCAAGAGGATAGAGTTCTGAAGGGCCTTAAAGGCTTGCAGGTCGACAAGGCACCAGGACCGGACAGTGTACACCCAAGGGTCCTGAAGGAACTGGCAGAGTTGTTGGCAGGTCCTCTGATGGACCTGTTCAACACCTCCTTGGAGACGGGGAACGTACCCAGGGACTGGAGGATGGCTCATGTGATGCCCCTTCACAGGAGTGGACCCAAGGACCAATTGGGTAACTACAGACCAGTGAGCTTGACTTCTGTAGTGGGGAAGTTGATGGAAACCATTCTGAAGGAGAGGTTGATAACCTTTCTTGATAGCAATGGCCTGCAGGATGAGAGACAGCATGGGTTTGTTGCAAGATCTTGCCAAACTAACCTGATCGACTTCTTCGACTGGGTCACTAGGGTGGCTGACGAAGGCCACGCTGTGGATGTCCTGTATCTGGACTTCAGCAAGGCTTTCAACTCTGTGCCACAAAGGAGATTAATGAGCAAGCTGAGAGACATGGGAGTGGGGGAAAACTGGTGGGGTGGGTTGAGAGCTGGTTGCAGGGGAGACAACAGAGGGTAGTTGTAAGGGGGGGGAGAGACATTCAAGCCATGACTAGTAATGAGTGGAGTACTGCAGGGTTCAGTGCTGGGCCCCGTTTTCTTCAATGTCTTCATTGGAGACATTGCAGAGGGGGTCAAGAGTAAGATCTGCCTGTTCATGGACGACACAAAGATTTGTGCAAAAGTGGACAATGAGGAAGAGAGGCAGGAACTCAGAGAGGGTCTAGTTAAACTCAAACACTGGTCTAGGGAGTGACAGTTGCGGTTTAACACTATGAAGTGTAAGGTCATGCACCTTGGAGCCAGAAATCCCAAGAACAGCTACTGGCTGGGGGGAGTGCAGGTAATTGCTTCAGAGGAGGAAAGAGACCTGGGGTTAATAGTCACAGGTGACATGAAGGTATCTGCGCAGTGTAGGAGAGCTGCAGTAAGGGCAAATAGGATGCTGGGGTGCATTGCCAGAGGGATCACCTCTCGAAAGGGGGAGGTCATCCTGCCACTGTATAGATCACTGGTGAGGCCACACTTGGAATACTGTGTACAGTACTGGTGCCCATACCTCAAAAAGGATAAGGGATTATTGGAGGGGGTGGAGCGGAGGGCTACAAAAATGATCATGGGAATAGGGGAGTTGTCATAGCTCAACATGTACTTGCTGGAAGACAGAAGGGTAAGAGGGGGACATGATAGAGACCTTTAAGTACTTGAAAGGCATAAACAAAGTCAGGGAGGGAGGATTGTTCTGCTTAAACGGGGGAAGGGTCACTAAGGGGCACAGTCTGAAGCTGGAAGGAGAAAGGTTTAGGAGGGAGATGAGGAGGCACTACTTCACAGAGAGAGTGGTGACAGGTTGGAATGCACTGCCAGAGGAGTTATTCGCTCAAAGAACAGTGGATAGCTTTAAGCGGGGTTGGGATAGAGTCCAGGGCAGGGTTAGTACAGACAAAAACACAAAGGGGGAAGGACTGGAAAAGAGGAGGAAGAGAGGGGTTTGGGTAGGGGTTGGGGCAGCTGTAGTGATATAAAACTAAGAGCTGCACAATCAGGCAGACTTGATAGACCTGTGGGTCTTTTTCTGCCGGCAAGTTTGTACGCACACACACACACACACACACACACACACTCTCTCTCTCTCTCTCTCTCTCTCTCTCTCTCTCTCTCTGTCTCAAAGAGTGCTGGGACAACATAGAACTGTCACTCAAAGTGAGTGAGACCCCTTCCCATAGAGCAGAAATATATTGAGGAGCAGTAAGCAGGCTCTCTCTCTTAGGCTGGAACATCGGGCAATGCCAGAGCCTCTGCCATACAAAGACTAGCTGATTGGCAAGATAGCACAGTGAGGGACAGTAATTCTGTAGCTAGGGCAGGTGAAGGATTTTAGATAAGGATAGCACAGAATTTTGCTGTACACCAATTATTTGTTAACTTACTTTATTTTCTGTTTCTTAGTAAATGTGCAACCCTTTTGTCTTCTTGTAAATGCATCCTGTTGTAAATACTTGTATTTTAGAGAAGATTCTGTTTTAATTGAATCAGTGACTGCTTGTTTTATTTAAAAGGGTAATCTTACTCTTTCTGCTAGACTCTGTTTGCAGTCCGTCTCTGAAGGGGCACTCTACCCACAGTTATTGTGTTAACCTTCCTGACCTTGAGCAAGGAGGTGGTAAAAAAAGACAGGTTTCGTGGTTCCTGTTGGCAAAACCTCATGGTGGCAGTGGGCTGGAAATCCCTGGTGAGTGGAATTTCCATTATACCCGTTACCTCCTGATTACACACATATTTGTGTAATGGAGAATTGCCACACTGTTTCACACAACACTGAGCACAAATCACAGTGGCAACACACAAAATCTGCTTCTGTTTTCTGATCACTCCTCTGCTACCTGCTGACAGCCACTCTCTAAACCAGTAGTTACATAAAATAAACCACGGGCAACAGTTAAAATGTTTACACACTCTTGGTGTGTAACACCAAGATAAACCGCTCTACCCTCTGTCTTGTGGTTTATGTGTTATGTCACACCTCTGGTGTGAAAACACACTCTTTACACACTGTTGCCTGTACCATATTCTTTATATAATACATGGATAGGAATTTTTCCCCAAAGGGGCCATTGTCGTGTATTTCCCTGGATGTCTCACTGATTAAAGCTGTATACCTCCCATTTAAAGCCGTATACAATGGTAGCCATCACCATTTTGAATAGTGGTGCACCACGGGACAACACTGTGAAATCCAGTACAGTATTGGCAAAACTGCTTTCAGATGAATGTGACTTTCCCGACCGATATCAGATTGTGTCACGCCGTCACCCATGTCATAACTATTTATGGAGATGGATAGTGCTGTACCTCACAAATTACAGCAGTATACTTCTATAATTAAAGCTGTATACCACTGACAAAAAACACCCACAGACCAACATTACAAAGACCAAAACAAACACATTAATTACCAATTAAGCCAGTTAATACACGTCAATTAGCCAACCTACCAAATTAATTACACTAACTCCAACACCAATAAATACACTTACCAGAAGACACTAAAACAAACTCCCAGACCTGTAAAAAAAAAAAAAAAAAAAAAAAGCCCCACCCATACTAAAGCAAACAGTAGCTTCAGCCTCACACGCAACAGTCACACTCATGTCTCTCACTAATGAGCCATGTCTCTCAACGCTCCAGTACTCTCCTGAAATGCCAGGCCTTGTATTCTCCAGCTTACATGTCCCTCAAAAATGAGCTGCCCACAACTCACAAAGCATCTGCATGGTGAGGCACATTGCACCAGTCCTGTAGCTTGCTTAACGAGTAGCCCTGCCTGCCACTTGCATAGTTGCATAATGACACTGTACTACAGCTGTAGCGTGATGTCAGTGGCCTACTGGCAGGGACATTCGCGAAGCAGCTGCACAGTGATGCACAGTGCACCAGACCACAAGGTGCCCAGAACAGCCCCCCCCCTTTCATTTTGGTTTTCTGACACCAGATGCCCAACCAGAGTATGGCAATCACTCAAAACCCACCCCCCCCAGCCACTAGCACCTATGCAACCTCCATTTCCCAAGCAAGTAAAATATACCTCCCATCCTCTCAGCCCACTTAGGACCCATACCCACCCTTCCTTCCTCCCCTGCAATCATCTTTTAAGTTAAATCCAGCCTTTGAGAACTAGCACAATCTTCCCTCCATTTTGGCCAGATACTAAAGGAAAAAAGCTGAAAAACAAAACCCTAAGTCTACATGCATGCACAATGGGCGCTATTCATGAATGGGTGGGGGATACGCGTGAATCGCTCATATCTCCCACCACGCAGCTCCGTACCTGCTGGAGATCTGCATGGGGACCGCATTCATGAGCAGCGGTCCCTGCCCGGCTCTGAAGATATCAACGTGAGTTCAAAACGCCAATGGCAGCCATTATATGGCAGTTACCTTGATTCCTCAGATCGCGGTTCGGCTTTGAAGAGTGCAGACATGTCCCAGTCCACAGAAGATGACAGCCGCTGACCTCTGTTGGTAAGTATAGGACAAGGGGTGGTGGGTGCTCAGTGGGAAGGTTGGGATGGGAAGGAGGTCAGAGGAGACAATGAGGGACCGTTTCCTTTTTTACAGGTTAAAATAAAAACAAAAATGGGAGACCATTTTCTTTTTTACAGATCTTACAATTGGGAGTATTTGGGGACACGGGGGGTGAGCTTCCCAGTTGTCCCACACTACTGGGGGGCATACATTTAAGGGGACACTGGGAGTGGGCTCCCCAGTGTCCCACAATGAGGGTCTGTTTTCTTCTTTTTAATTATAATTACAAATGAGAAACCATCGGGGGACTGGTTTGGGGACACTGGGAGTGGGCATCCCGGTGTCACACAGTGCTAAAGGGGGGTCATGCATGCATCAGGACACTGGGAGTGGGCTCCCAAGTGTCCCACACTGCTTGGGGGAGGGCACACATGACTCGGGACACTGAGAGTGGGTTCCCCAGTGTCCCACACTGCTGGGTGGGGGGCGTACTGAACTCTAGTGGGGGTTACATTTGGCACTGGGAGTGAACATCCCGGTGTCCGATAACATAAATGAATGAATGGAGGCTGGGGGTGCCACTAGACACCAGGGAGACAGGGGATCACAGATGACTGTGCAGCCGGCAGCACGAGTCCAAGCTGCGGCTGCACAAGTCGAGAAAATCCTGTTGTTCTCATAGATAGAACGTAGTGTTATTTGGCGCAAAAATAGGTGATGTGGAAAAATGTGTGAAAAATAATGGCATTTGCAAAAAAAAAAACAACTTTTGTGCCTGACATATACATTTTCAACATCTCCCTGAGGACTGGATGGGTGCCCCAAGACTGGAGGGTGGCCCATGTCGTGCCGATCCACAAGGTGGGGTCAAGGGAGGAGTCAGGAAATTACAGGCCTGTTAACCTGACATTGGTGGTTGGCAAGCTGATGGAATGTATCGGCAAGGATAGGTTAGGGGGGTTACTGGAGCAAAATGGGTATTTGGATGATAGGTAGCATGGCTTTTTCCTGGGAATATTGTGTCAGACGAACCTTGTGGAGTTCTATGACTGGGTGACGAGGGCCTTGGACCAGGGTAGGCCAGTGGATGTCTTCTTTCTGGACTTCAGCAAGGCATTTCATTTGGTACCCTACAATGGTCTGTTGGCTAAACTAAAGGAAATGGGGGTAGGGAGACAGTTGTTAAGATGGATAGGAAATTGGCTGTCTGAGCATACTCAGAAGGTGGTGGTTGGGGGGCTAGCCTCATCCCCAAGGTGAGTTACTAGTTGGGTGCCAGAGGGGTCAGTGCTGGGGCCACTCCTGTTCAACGTCAATGTTTCAGACATAAGGAAGGGAATCAGGAGTGAAATAAGTCTCTTTGCAGATGTCTCAAAGCTGGGTGCAGTGGTGGATGAGGAGGAGAGGGGAACCTTGCAGGAGGATCTGGAAAGGTGGTCAGGAAAATGAAAACTAAAATTCAATGCGGGGAAGTGCAAGGTTCTGCACCTGGGAGTCAGAAATCCAGGCCAGGGGTTTACCCTGGGAGGAGACAAAATTTAAGTCACGGAGAGTGAGAGGGACCTGGGGGTAGTGGTAGATGTCAAAATGAACAACTCTGAAACCTGTAGGAGGGCAGCAGCAAGGGCAACTAGGATGCTGGGTTGCATCCTCAGGGAGATTACCTCCAGAAAGGAGGAAGTGATCCTACCCCTCTACAACTGCTTGGTTAGGCCACACCTCAAGTATTGTGTGCAGATTTGGAGACCACATTTAAAGAGGGATGTTATAGTCCTAGAGAGGGTCCAAAGGAGGGCAACTAAAATGATCTGGGGCCTGGGGGAGAGGACCTATGAGGAGAGGCTCAGGGAGCTGACATGTACACCCTGGAGGAGAGGAGGACAGGGGCCGTGATAGTCTTTTAAGAACATAAAAGGATCAATAAGGGGCCCAGTCAGGGTGCTCCAAAGGAAGAAGGAGGAGGGGTTTAATTACTACCATCCTGCGATCGATTTACGGTCCACTGACCACCAGGGATACGCTCGGGGGTTACTTATATTATATATATATATATATATATATATATATATTTTTTTTAGAGGCTATGTGGTCTAGTGTTCAGAGCACCAGCTTGGAACTGGGAGATCACAGGTTCAAATTCCATCCAAGCAAAATATTTATTGTGTGACCTTGAACAAGTCACTTAATCTCTCAGTGCTCCAGTCCACCAACTAGAAAAGTGGGTTGACACAAGACCCCACTGGAAATGAGATGTTGCATTTTAGCTGTTCTATCCTGATTAGACTGTGGGGGCAAAAAAAAAAAAGGTCTGCTGGCCCCGTGGCGCTGAGGGTTGAGGTGCTGGACACCACACTTCACGCTACACCGGCGACCCAAATTGGGAACGGACTTGAGTTGCTCAGGAGTCGATGGGACAAGGAAGGATTGAGCATCCATAGACAGCTCTCCTTCCTTGGGGGAGGGGGCGACCACGTGGCGCACTGTAGGCTGGCACCCAGCACAGGCGTGCCGCCAAGAACGGGGAAGAGCCTACATCCGGGTCATTAGGCTACCTCCACGGAGGTGGAGACAGCCGGTCCGCCCATTGCACAGTCATGGTCGCAGGGGGAAATAATGCAGTGCTGTGTTTTTTCGTCTACTTAATATACATTTTCCCCTCTCACATACACCCTTTAGGGTAGGAGTGGCATGTACCAAGATCGTGCCTTTTGAAGGTTTTGTGAAAAAATATTAATCAGTTCCAGAGTTATAAGGATTTAAAAGTTTTTTTTCTGAACATGATCAGTAAAACTTCTGATATAAACTAAAAGGTGACAAACCATTCCAAATTAATGGGGCAGAATATGAAAGGGCAGATCTTCCCATATTAGTTAACCTCTTTGGGACTACAAGTAACAAAGAACTGTTTGAGCGCAGCACCCTAGGCTATTAGCGTTCCTTATTACAAGCAGTGAGTGTAAGGGAGATTGTGAATCCAATTTTAATACATTGTACGTTAAAGTGTTCAGACTATATAAACAATGTGTACTTGGGGGTAGCCAACCTGTTAAGTCATACAGAGTATAATCACGTGTCCAAAAAGGAACCTTAAGAGCAAACCTGCGGATTGAGTGAAATGTGGTTGTCAATAATTTCAAATCTGTTTTAGCTAAACCCTCAAATAGGAAAGAATTATAGTACAATATGGACAACAGTACATTATAAACCACTGCTAATCTAGCTTGCTCAGTTAACAAATTCTGAATCCTGTACAGCACACTTTGGTTACTCTGTCTGCATGTTGTTTTTATATGTAAAGAATATGATAATCCGGGATCTAACAAGGTCCCTAAATATTTCAATTGACTGACCTGTTCTAGTTTAGTACCAACAGAATGTTGTACTTCTAATGGCTCACATTTGTCTAGAGTCAAAGAGCATGATCTTTGTTTTTTTGGTGTTCAACAACAAACGATCAGCATTCAGCCAATTATCCATAGTTTGGAAATCAGCATTTAAGTTGAGCAAGATTTCATCCTCGGAGGGAGAGCTATAGTAAAGTATGATATCATTAGAATACATTAGGCAGTTAGTGGCAGGGCAGCAGAGATGGTAACTGGTCAATAAAAATTAAGAGCAAGAGGGGCCCCAGGATAGAGCCCTGGGGTACCCCAATCTCCAGTACTTTTATCACTCGACAATGCTCTGTGATAGTGCAGCCTTAGACAGTGATCTGTTAAGTAACTCTCAAACCAGTCTAAAGAAGACTCCCTCACTCCAATGTTCCCCAGGCTCCCAAACAGCAGGCGATGGTCAACTAGGTCAAAGGTCTTGGACAGGTCCACGAACACAGCACCAGTAAGCCTACCACAATCCATTGCCTGACTGATGTAGTCCATGAACCCGGCCAAGGCCGTTCCCATTCCGTGAAACTTATGGAACCCATGCTGCTCGGGAGACCAGAGTCAAGGTAGTAAACCAATTGCTCCTTTACCAGTTTTTTCAATAGGTTTACCCAGGGCAGAAAGTAGTGAAATGGGTCGATAATTATCCATGTCAGAAGGAATTCCACCTTTGAGTATTAGTTTAATGAGCGTGTTTTTCCACTGACTTTGGAAACTGACTAGTGAGGAGAGAGAGATTATACACTTTTGTAAGTGGTAAATAAATATATCGGGCAATTAACTTCAGAAACCTAGGCTCTTAGTTGTCCTCTCAAGAACTTTTGTCAGTGGATAAAATTGTTTTAATAATTTCAATACTTGCTTGGGTTTAATCAAATGAAAATGAAAGGAAAATGGAGTTTGACCTTCAGGTGAAATGCCCACAGAACTGACAACTGGAGAAAATGTATCTGTAAATGAAGTTAAATCAACATAGTTAGCCAGCAATAGGGAATGGGGAGGGATAATGGGATAGGGAGGGATGGAGATGGGGGAGGTGTCTGAAAAAAAATGGGGGGAGAAAGTGAGTTCAGGCAAGATGGAGAGAGCAGGTGAAGCAGGGAAGAGTGTAGTGCCAAGGAAGATAAAGGGGGAGGAGCAGAAGGAAGGGAAGTGTAAGGGCAGACCAGGAGGTTAGCAAAAATTAAGAGAGGGGCATACTGGGGGTAGAAAGGTTTGGGAGGAGGGTGGGAAAGGGATAGCTGGGGTAGGGGTGTCGGGGGACAGGAGGGAAAGGCAGGCAGGTGGGGACTGGGCAGCAGGATGGACAAAGAGGGAGGGCCCAGGATGGAGGGAGAGGGTAGTAATCTTGGGGGAGGTTCAGTTGTAAAGGGGGGGTGAGATGTGGAGGGAAAGAGTCATGAGCAAGCTATGAGAGAGAAGAATGTATGCCAGGGATAATGGCAGGAAGAGTGTGATCTCTGATAGTACAAGTCCATGGGTCAGGGGGAAGGGAGATGTCACATTATAGTGCATATGTGCACGAATTACCTTGCTGGACTGAAGGTGAGGGAGGGAGGTTTATTTGTTTGAAAATTGGTGACCGGAAAGGCCCACTGAGCGAGGCCATTTCCAGGTGCGACTCGGGCGGGCGGAAGAACAATGAGAAAAATATGGTACATGTTAAGCTACAGAAGTAAAGTGCTAGCACAGTTACAGTATATAGTACTTCACAGGTACATCTTAGGACAGATTAAAGTACAAGTTCATGGACAAGTTTCATGCCAAATTCACACGCAAGATGCAACATTTTTTTTGCCATAGACTATGTTCACCAAATTAGCAACGCGGTACACTAGACACAAGTTTGTTCAAGGAGAGAACCAAAACTCTGTGCTGCCAGTGTCAAATGGGGAAGACCTCTCAGGGGGAAGCAGAAGCACGTTAGGGGTGGGAGGAGTTTCAGCAGGTGCCTGAAGGAGCCAGAAGTGGCAGAGGGATGAGGGGAACTGGTTCCAGAGAGTTGGAAGGTGATAGGAGGAGGTGGATTACCTAGCAGAGGAAGGTGGATGAGGAGTGGAAAAGGTTTGCTGGTCCCTTGAGTGGAGAGAGCATGGAGCAGGGGTAATTGGGGAGAGGGATGATGAGAGGTATGAGGGAAGGGACCAAACCTGTATGTGGAGATGGAGGAACAGTGTGACTGGTGACATGATGGTAGGGGGATGATGGGAATGGAGGGGTTGAGGGAGCAGTGGTGAGTACGAGGAGGAGAGTTTGTCATGAAGTGACAAAAGACATTGCAGAGGGTGTCCAGTCTGGCTAGGGAAGTTGAGGGGGTGGTGCTGTAGACCACATCAGCATAGTCGAAAACTGGGAGCACCATTTTGGTGACCAGCTCACAGTGTACCAGCAGGGAAAATCAATCTTTTTTACGGTACAGGGCACCCAACTTAGGATGAAGTTTTCCATGGGTGGCATCGTTATGACCTGAGAAGTCAAGCTTGCTGTCTAGCCACATGCCGAGGTACTTGAAAGATTCCACCACTTCATGACGGGAGCCATCCAGCATGCAGAAGACCAGAAGTCTCAAGAGCCTGTTCAATTTTTGGCTGGTATCAAAGGTCAGGGACATTACTTTTTTGGTGTTGACCCGGAGGTGGTTGGTGTGGAACCAGCACAGGACACTGTGAAAATCCTGCTGGAGCAGGTCTTCCACAGAAGCAATGGATCAGAGACGAAGATGACTGTGTCGTCTGCATACCTGTGTATATGCAAGTTGGCACAAGCAGATGGGAGGCCATTCAGGAAAATAGAAAACAGGATAGTACCTAGTATAGAACCCTGCAGGACCCCAGCCTGGATGGGAAGGGATACTGATGAGGTCTCCAACCTGTACTGACTGTTGACATCCTGTTAGGCAGAAATGGAACCAGCCAGCGGTGGGAGCCAAGAGGCCGTAGGAGCTCAACTTGTCCAGGAGGAGCGGATGGGACACTGACTCAAAGGCTTTGGCCAGATTGATGAAAATTATGGCCATAATGTGCCCTTGATCCATCCCTGAGAAGATGAAGTTAGTGACTCACAGCAGAAAGGAGACATTGGAATGGTGATTCTGGAAGACAGACTGGAATGGGGAGAGAAAACAGGGAGAGGTAAGGTAATTTAGGAGTTTAGAATAGACTAACCACTCTTGTAGTTCAGCGAGGGGAGGAAGAAGGGAGATGGGACAGAAGTTGCCTGGGGAGAAGGGGTCACCCTCTTTGTGAAGTGGGAGGACTTTTGCAGTCTTCCAGGACTGAGGAATGGAGCAGAGGGAGAATGAGAGGTTCAGCAGGTGGGTAAGTGGAGCGGCAGTCGCAGGAGCTAAAAGATGGAGGAGTCTGGAATTGAGCCCATCAGGGCTGGACTTTTTCAGGTTGAGTGAAGAAAGGGCAAGCAGGGTTTCCTGAGTAATGGGAGGAAAA
This sequence comes from Neoceratodus forsteri, assembly GCA_016271365.2. Taxonomy (NCBI): domain Eukaryota; kingdom Metazoa; phylum Chordata; order Ceratodontiformes; family Ceratodontidae; genus Neoceratodus; species Neoceratodus forsteri. The sequence goes on along the minus strand of CM028131.1, from coordinate 1,408,561,966 downwards.
TAGAAACCCAAGGAGGTTTGAGGGTGGAGGAGGGAAAAGGGGAGTCTGGTGCAGGAGGGGGGGAGAGCATATGTGATGAAAAACTCATTGAAGTGAGCGGCAACAGAAGAAGGGTCAGATACAGGTGAATCATGAACCATAAGGACAGGAGGAGCAGACTGGGTAGCAGGGTCAAAATGGGAGTGGATTACCTTTCAGAATTTAATAGTGGAGTTACAGTTGTTCTGGATGTTTGCTTTGAAATAATGGGATATCGCAGCCCGGATGGCTTTTGTGCACCTGTTTGTCAGAGTCCTGTAGTGGAGATCAGGAGGGGAGTGGGAGTGGGATATTTTGTAGCGTGCCCAGGTGAGATCATGGGACTTGCTTGATCAATGATTTCAGTGGCGATCCAGAAGAGATGGGAAGACCTGACCCTGGATTTCCTGAGGGGGCATGCAAATCCCAGACTGCGTAAAATTTGGAAGGAAAAGGGAAAGGAGCCACGTCAATGTTGGAGGTCAGTGGGACGACTGACCAGTCTGTTACAGACATGTCACTCAAGAGGGCATTGATGTTCAGCAAACAGAGGCACCTGGACCAGATACATTTCAGGGCTGTGGGGGGATGCATGATTCTGTCAATGCAGTATGTCATGCAGTGTTTGCTGAGGGAATACTGCAAAATATCTGCTGCAACAGTGTGGTGGGGGTTGGGAGGTCAGAACCCTGTCCAACAGGGAGTGGTTGGAGGAATAAAGATCGAGTCATGTGGGTTCAGACATAACCTGGGACAAATTTAGGGTCTCGGTCCTCTGGATAGTTGATCTTGAGGAAGGGGAGAGCCAGTTTATGTCAAAATCCCCAAGGAAATTGAGTTCACTAGTGGAGGAATGTGAGGTAATGTTAGAGAGTCAATCAGAGAGGTGGGTGAAGCATAGAAAATGCTTATGAAGACAGAGACAGATGAGGGGAATGATACCCTGACAAGGAGAAATTCATGGGAGGAGGGTGCAGCCTCCTTGATGCCCAGAGTGCAGGAGAGGCTTTGGCAGACTTAAATGGCTACACCCATGTCACGTTTTCCCCTGTCCTCCCTGAAAAGATGGAAGTCAGGAAGGATCAGGCTACAGTCTGGGATCCTGGAGGACAGCCAGGATTCAGTGATGCAGAGGATGTATGGAGAGTGCTGGAGGGCCCAAAAAGAGAGGAGGTGAAGCTTAGGGAGAAGGCTACTAGCATTGAGGTGAAAAATGCTAAGGCCCTTGACAGTAGCAGAGGAAGTCGGGAGGGGAGAAAAGGGATCTGGGTTGAGCTCCACGTCGTCGCCCAGAAGGAGGAGCAGGACAATGAGGAGACGGATGGAGTGGGATGTCCTCCCATTGGAGCAAGGAGGTGAAGTGGGGGGGTGGTGAACGGAGCATAGGGCACGGTGCAGAAACTCTAGGTTGAGGGAGAGGGGAGGAGTGCAGGATAGATAGTGGGGGAGGATGACAGAGGGGAAGGGAGAGGTGGAGGGTAGCTGGGGTGAAGGGAGGGGAGTAGGAGGGAGAACTGAAGGAGGCAGAGAAGGGTAAGAAACATGGCAGTGAAGTAGTGGTATGTTAAAAAAACAAACAAAAAAACAATACAAGAGCAGTACACAGAAAAACTAATCTGCAGGTTAAATGTTGCACTGACTATAACAGCTCTAGGCAGTAATTAGCAGTAAACCTAAATAATTGTCTGTGAATAAATCAAATACCAGGAAAATGTCTAGCACAACAGAACCTAGATTAGGGTGCAAAATAAACAGTAACCCAGGTAGGGTATTTCTAGGAGTCACAAAAATGTGTTTCAAGCACCAGTGGAGAAGTTAAATAAGTGTATGTGAGTGAGCTGGCCCATTGGTGCAGCAGTAGTGCTACCAATTGCAGTGCCAGCGACCTGGGTTCAGAAGCAATCCTGAGTCATCGGGACTGGCTAGGGGGAGGAGGATAGAGCGTTCCACAGGTGCATTCCTCCTCCAGGGAGGGAAGATAGCCAGCTGTGGTGCATATCTGCGACCTGGGTGACTACAGGTGGCAGTACACCCAGGAGTGACTCAGTGGGAGGGAAATGCTGTTGCATGATGTGCACCATGCTTGTGTCATTCCTCAAGGAGGGGAGAAAAATGGAAAATGGGCAGGTCAGAGCGGGTGAAAGACTGACCTCTTGCAGGCCCTGCACCGCGGCAATGTGGCAGCATCCCCAAGAACTGGATTGTGGTCTGCAGTAGTTGGGGGTCCTGTTGCACCCCACCACAGGGGGCAAGCCATGGGAGCAGATGGGGAAGAAGCTGGTAAGTCCACGGGAAGCCAAGTGACAGGGTTGGGGGGGGGATCGGTCCCAATGGAGCCACAGCCTGGCAAGGGGAAAGGAAAAGAAAAGTGTATTTGAGTAAGCTTTGCAGAACCAGGCAGAACTAGGAACTCACACAGCCATAACATATAGTCGGGAAACAACTTGAGTACGATAACTGATATGCAGGATGATTGGTGCCCCAGTGGTAAAAACAGGAGTAGTACTGTTTGGGAATTAAACAATAGGCTGTGGACTGTGACAATGTAAAGACAGTGCTAGTACAATAAATGTGGACTAAGTCAATCGAGCTCAGTGGAGTGACTGTACTTACTGTATGATCAGCAAAGCAACAAGGGTAAATGGTGGGACTCTGGAGGAGCAGCATCCTCAGCCAAATGGCTGACTCACGACTGACTCCAGGTAGACTCCTCAATGTCTTTTGCACTCAGTTCCTAACACAAGGACCCCAGCAAGAAAGGACTACTTGTGAGATACAGCTAAAACAGGGAGTGAGCTGTCCTGCCCACCACCGACCCGATTGGTGGATTAACTCAGCAGCTGGACATACAGGACATGCTGGAGGTACAAGAAAGGTTGAGGGAGGTGGGGAGAATTGCAGCGAGGCAGGGAGGACGGTGGCCTTCGTGGAGATGCTTCCAGTCCTGAGGGCTAGTATTGCAAGGAAGGCAATGACAGAGGAATTTAACAGATGGCTTAGGGTGTGGTGTGAAAAGGAGGGGTACGGGCTCATTGGTGGCTGGGAAGGGACCTGGGATAACAAAGGCCTGTATTCATTGGACATCTTGCATCTGAGTAGGAAGGGTACAAGGGTCCTGAAGGGCTACTGGAGGAATTCTTGGGGAGAAACCTAAATATAAACTGATGGGGGGGTAGGCAGTAGGGTACACAGCACCCATAGTCACCTGGAGGAGGGGTTGACAGGCCTCCCTCCAGTCACTGACTAAGTGGGGAGGAGCTAAATGAGAAAGGCGGAGGTTGGGCGGGACGAATGAGGGAGGAGGGTGGTGGGAGGGGCAGTTCAGGAGTAAGGGAGGTCCTGAGTCGTGGTGGAGGGTGATGTTTCCGAAAGCCAGAAGCCTTGGAAAAAAGATGGCAGGGAGCTGGACATACCAGTCATCATAGAGATGGCCACACAGTACCACGACTGGGACCTTACAGTTCCTGGGTATAAACTGTATAGAAAGGATAGGGGGACAGAAAGGGAGGGGGTGGCCATGTGTGTGAAAGAGGGGATTATTTGTATCATAGAGGAAGAGGCAGAGGGTTGGACCGAAGCCTTGTGGGTACAGGTACAGTCCACTTGGGGGGAGGAAGGATGAGGGATGTCTACAGTCCAGATTTCCAAGAAGAGGAGTTAGATAGGGTACTAGGGTCTCAAATCACAGAAATGGCCAGTAAGGAGAGGTAGTAATAATGGGGGATTTCATTCTACCTGTGGTGGAATGGAAAATCCTGGCTACCTCCTGCACTAGGGAGCACGTACTGCTGGTTGCATTTCAGGGTGGTTTCCTGGGCCAGGATATCCTGGAACACACTAGGGAGAAGGCTGTACTGGACCTGGTCCTGTCCCACTGTGAGCATGTTCAGGATGTAAAAGTGGGAGCGCCAGTTGCTGGTAGTGTACATCGTGGGTCCACCTGGACATAGGCAGGGGGATGGTCAGTGCCAGGACAAGGGTTTTGGACTTTAATAGGGCAGACTTTGCTAGGATAGGAGAAATTCCAGTAGGACACCTTGCTGGGATCAGAAGGGAAATGGATGTGAAGCAGAACTGGGCAGTAATAAAGGAGGGACTGGTGGAGGCCGCTAGTGAGTGTGCCAGAATCAGAAATAAGAAAACTAAGGCCAAAAAGCTTAGCTGGTTCAGCAAGGAGGTGGCAAAAGCTGTAGGTGACAAGAGTGTAGCCTTCTGGAAGTACAGACGTACTCAGAAAGAGGAGGATAGGGTGGATTACTTCTGCTAAATCAAGGGAGGTGAGCTGAGTGGTTAGGGTGGCAAAGGCTACAAAGGAAATGCAGCAGGTAAAAACAGGAGAAAAGGAACATCAGTGATGAAACAGATTAAAAAAGGAGGGTGGTTTGGCAGAGGGTAGTAAAGAGAAAGCAGAGGTACTTAACAAGTACTTATGTTCATTCTTCACTAGAGAGAAGGATGGACCAGTGCCACAAGGGAACAGGGGGTGAGGACTGGGAGGGGGAAGTCACAGATGGCGTCATTCAAGCCGATGGGGTGCTTAAGGTCCTAAGGGCCCTGAAAGTAGATAAATCCACAGGGCCAGATGGCATGCATCCAAAGGTCTTAAGGGAACTGGCAGAGGTTCTGGCAGATCCCCTAGAAAACCTGTTTAATACCTGTCTGGAGTGAGGGATCATGCCCCAGGATTGGAGAATTGCACAGGTGGTGCCTCTCCATAAAAGTGGGTCGAAGGATGAACCAGAGAACCACGGGCCCGTTAGCTGGACCTCAGTAATGGGCAAGCTGACGGTGACCATCCTGAAAGAGAGATTGGTGAGTTTTCAGGAGGATAATGGGCTCAAGGATGTGAGGCAGCAAGGGTTTGTATCAGGGAGATACTACCAGACTAACCTAATTAACTTCTTCGACTAGGTCACTGGGACAGTGAACAAGGGCCAAGCAGTTGATGTCCCGTATTTGGACTTCAGCAAGGCCTTCAACTCTGTACCTCATAGGAGACCGGTCAAGAAGCTAGAAGACCTGTGGGTGAGGGCTAAGCTTGTTGGTTGGGTTACAAGTTGGCTGCAGGACAGAAGCCAAAAGGTGGTACTCGGTGGGGGGGGAGGGATTCTCAGAAGCTAGGTCTGTGACTGGTGGGGTTCCACAGGGCTCCACGCTCAGTTTGGTATTGTTTAACATATTCATAAGTGACATTGTGAATGGGATCAAGAGTAAGATCTGCCATTCATGGATGACACAAAGATCTATGGGAGGTTGCACACAGAGGAGGAGATACAGGAACTCAGGGAAGACCTTGCTAGGCTAGAGAAGTAGTTGGGCATTTGGCAACTGGGATTTTTTTTTTTAACTGTTTCTTCACCCCCCCTCAGGGAACTCTCTCCAGCATCCTCTAACCTCTGGTCTCTACCTCCCATCTGAGACCCCTGTCCTTCTCCCTCACTACGTCCCGACACATCCCCAGGATCTGAGCCCCCAAGGGAGTATAGAGTAGTAGTATAGAGTGCCAGGCCAAGCGAGCGGGGACCATGGAGAGGAGAGCGCCTGGTATTGGAAGTGTGGTCCAGGGCAGAGGTGCCTTCGCCTATCCCTGAGGGAAGGGATTTTCACTTGTTTCCCCCAAGGAGTGCAGCATGCAATGATACCTGCGCACAGCTGCCCTGCTGGTGTCTGCCACACTCCGCCCCTTGCATCGACCAGTGAACCTGCAGTGCCCCAGTCTCCATGGGGGGGGCCGCCAGAACACCAGGTATCCCTGGATCCCACCCCCAGGGAGAGGAAGGCAGTCCTCTGGACGCTGTATCCTCTCCCTCCCCTGTCGAACCCCAGCTTCTCGAGTCCGTCTCCAAACCCGGGTTGCCGATGTGGTGGGAGGTGTGGTGTCCAGAGCCTTAACTCTCAGCACCACCAGGCTGGCGGCAACTGGGATTCAATGCTAAAAAATTTAAGTTATGCACTAGGAGCAAAAAACCCAGGGACCAGATACTAGTTGAATGGTGTGGAGGTAACCAGGTCAGAGGAAAAAAGGACCTGGGTGTAATTATCATAAGCGACCTAGAAACACTCAGCATGCTGCAGGAAAGCTGTGGCCAAAGCAAATTAGGTGCTGGGCTGCAAATCCAGGGAAATTACCAGCAAGAAGACGGAGGTCATTCTGCTGCTGTACAGGTCTCTAGTAAGACCGCACTCTTGAGTACAGTGTGCAGCATTGGTGCCCTTATCTTAAGAAGGATATTAACTTGCTGGAAATGGTCCAGGGTTAGCAAGGCAACACCTGTGAGGAGAGGATCAGGGGCTCAACATGTACTCTCTTGAGGACAGAAGGGAGAGGGGGGACATGACTAAGACCTTCAAGTACCTTAAAGATATAAACAAGGTGTGCACCGAGAGGCTCTTCAACCTTAGTGGAAACAAGACTACTGGGGTAACAGCCTAAAGTTTGTAGGGGGAAGGTTCAAGAGGGAGATGAGGAGCACTTTTCCACTGAGAGATTGGTAGCTAAATGGAATGAGTTACCAGTGGAGGTGGTATCCCTAGAAAAGGTGGACAGCTTCAAGAGAGGTTGGGACAGGGTGAGGGGGAAAGTTGCAGGCAGAAGGGGGAGAGAGGTGGGGAGGTGATATTTGAGAGGGGTCAAGGGGGATGTGGGGAGGGAATGCAGTTCCTTAAGTGAACACAGTGGGAACTGTACAGTCAAGCAGGCTAGATAGAATGTAAAGCCTTTATTTGCTGGCACATGTGTATATTCATATATATATTTTTTTAATTGTCTATTTTTGCACTGACCCACGAGGAACTCTCTTGGGCATCCTCCAGTGCCCCCAGCTCTACTTTCATGCCTGAAAGGCCTCCATCTCCTGGCACCAGCCCGGCTATCCCCCCGGCTCTGAGCTCCCCGAGGTAGGGCCACCCTATCCGCCCAGGGCACACTATCTTGAATTCAGGCCAGGCTGGGCTTGGCCCAGGAGAGCAGGGCAACCAGCGGTGGAGTGTGGCTGAGTGGGTGGAGCTGCCTTCGCCTATCCCTGAGGTTGGGGATTTTCTACGTATAGGTTCCCCCGGGAGTGCAGCGTGCAGTGACATCCACGTACAGCTGCCTGCTGACGTCTGCCGCATTCCTGCCCCAACGTTCTGGCTTGTGATCCTGCAATACCTCCGATCTCCATCGGGGGTTGTGAAGACACCGAGCAGCCCCAGGATCCCTCCCCAGAGAGAGGAGAGCTGTCCTCCAGATGCTCAAGCCTCTCCCTTCCCTGCCGATCCCTGGGTCCCCGAGTCCATCTCCAAACCCAGGTCGGCAGCCTGGTGCAAGGTGTGGCATCCAGCACCTCAACCCCCAGCGCCACCGGACCAGGCTTTGTATGTTCTTAAAGATGTATTTATAATTGCTGTCAGGTGCAATATTATTCTTGGGTCTGAGAACAAGGTGGGAAGCACTGGGTAATAGAATGCAAAACTTGTATCCCGATTACAAAAATGATTTTTAATTTTTTTTTGATGAAATAGCTCAGAGTGTGGGTGCATCCATCATCGAGTCAGCTCATAATGGAACATTTCTCTACATCATTGCTAAATCATCTTTGAGCCGAATTAGCCAAAATCAACAAAAATGGATGCCAAATTAAGTCAAATTTATGAAATTCATTATTTAAAAAATGAACAGACTTATCAATATTACCATGGTCTAACATCCTTTGGGTCCACTCTATATAGGATGGGGAAATATTTTTCCAATTCTGCAAAATTATTTTAAATGCCACTAATATATCCATATTACATAAGGTCTTTTGGTATCCCAAATGATCCTGAAACACAAGTGGAAAACTAAAAGTCATAATTCCTGGGTCATAAGGAAAATCACGGCCCAGTACCCTTGATAGAATGGATTGAATGGAGGCCCAATAGTCCTTTATCTAGGGACAGCTTATCAGCATGTGGTGGAGAGATCCTCTACTCCCGCATCTCTGACAAGATTCAGGAATGATAGCATCTATCTTATGGAGCCTAGCTAGAGTGTAACAGGTCCTGTGTACTATGTTAGAAAACATTTGCAATAACCCGTTATTTCTAACCCCAAGATTCTGAAGATTAATTGTCTGAGACCAAGCTTCCTCTGAGAGGTCTATTTTTAATTCCTTTTCTTAAGCTGTCTTAAGGGGTAGAGATAAGTATTAAGGAGATATCTCCTTAATCAGAGCGCTGTACAATCTGGAGATCAGATGTCTATTAGTCTCCAGGCCACGGAAGAGTTGTTCCAGAGGTGAAACCGGAAGGGAGCATGAGTTATGATTACTCTTAAAGACATAATTCCTAACGTGCAAAAACTGCCATCTATTACTAGATGGACTATCATACTTCCTTTGAATTGTTCAAAAGACATAAAGGAGGATCACTCATAAAAATATAACCGAATAGACCTGTTTACGAAAATACCACTCTTTAAACACATGATCCCTTATACTAGGTGGGAAAAATTTATTATTATAGATTGGAGTCAGGGCTGTAATTTTTCCTGAAAAATGCCAAATTTTTAAAGCATTCTCCCATGCCGAAATGGTAGCACTGGTAGATTGTAATGGATCCTGAGCTATAAGACCATATCTGGGAGATTTTAAAGCAAGGAGATTGGATAATTTGAGACCTTTAATAAAATGTTCCTCAAAACTCATCCCTGCCATTGATTTGTCTTCTAGGGATAAAAAAAAACAATAAAACACTATTTCTAGCTGCGCAGCCAAATAATACGCCCCAAAATGAGGACATCCTAACCCTCCTCTCTCTCCCTATTCTGATACAATCTACCAAGAGCCACTCGAGGGTGGCCTTCCTTCCGTGGAAACGTATGTATTATTTTATCTAGCTCTTTAAAAAAAAATTTTCCAACCTATAAAGGATAAATTCAAATAAAAATAAAAGTCTGGGGACAATATTCATTTTTAATACACTGATTCTTCCCAGCAATACCAGTGGGAGGTGCTGCCACTTGTCCAAATCCAGCTTAATCCTGGCTATTAAAGGATCGTAATTGAGTTGGATTACTCTGTTTCCCTGGCCAACATCATACCGAGATATCTGATTTTTATTCTTATTTATAGTTATCAAAGTTTGAGTCAACAAATTTACTCAGTCTCCCAAATACAACATCTCTGATTCATTCCAATTAACTTTGTAACCAGGCACAGAGCTATATTTAGCTAATAACTCCTCTAGAATTGAAAAAGAGCAATCAGGGTTAATCAGTGCAGCCAGAATGTCACCTGCATGCAACATTGCTATTGCACTACCTTCCCCCTCGCTAACTCCCAATTCCTGGGCTTTTAATCTCAATCTAACAACTAGCGGTTCCAAAAACAGTACAAAAATAAGGGGAGAGAGAGAGGGGGCAACCTTGCTTAGTACCTCTCTCCATATAAATAGGTTTTGATATACTCAAATTCATTCTAACCCAGGCCAGAGGTCTAGCATATATTAAACTAATCAAATTTTTAAACCTGCCCTCAATACCAAACCCCTGTAAGGTTTCCAACAAGAATGGCCACTGCACTCTGTCAAATGCTTTTTCAGCATCTAATGACAAGAGTGCAGTGTCCGTCCCTGAGTAAACCTGGATAATATTAACCACTTTTCTAGTGTTATGTTGCAGTCTTCTTCCCTCAGTAAAACCTGCCTGGTCCTGATGTACCAGGCCTCGTACTATTTTAGCCAGTCGCCCATCCAAAATTTTAGCAAAAATCTTATAATCACTATTCAAAAGTGATATTGGTCTATAAGGACCACATTTATCAGGGGGTTTATCCTTTTTAAGCAATAACACCATTTTGGCTTCATTGAAAGATTGAGGCAGTTTATCTTCCTCCAAAAAGGAGTTAAACATTAAGCAAAGTCATGGGGCCAGCATATCTGCTAACTTTTTATACACTTCAAATGGAAGACCATCTGGCCCTGGAGACTTATCGTTAGTAAGACTCTTTATGGCTTCTATGATTTCAACTATAGAAATATCAGTATTCAGCTCTCTAAGCCCTTGTTCAGATAGCCTTGGCAAGTTGGTATCTAATATATATTCTTTAATCCTAGATGTTTCTACCTCGATTTTGGGTGTATGCAAATCTTTGTAGAATAACCAGAAAACAGAGTTTATCTCTGCCTCAGATAACATTGACCTACCTTATTTTTAATACTGCCAATCTTGTTCTGATTACGCTCTGATTTAAGCTGATAGGCCAAGAGTTTCCCCGGAGTATCACCATAAAAAAGATATTTAGCCCTTACTTTACATAACTCCCTTTCTGACTTCCCCGAAGCAGTTTCTCCAAGTTAAACCTAGCTAACAATAGATGTTTCTGTTTGTTCAAGCCCCTTAGCTTCATGTTCTGACTGGGCAGCAGCCAACTGTGCTTCCAATCTAAGTAATTTTGGACTCTGAAAGCATATCTAAGGGTCTGGTCAGCATCCCAAATTGGGATGAGGAAGAAAAAGTCTAAGTATCCCATACTATTTGCAAGTTTACCCCCTGACACATATTAAGCAGCATAAAGGCCTGTATTTCATTTTGTGCCCACCCTTTAAAATCTTTATCTGCCCATAATGAATTATCAAATTTCCATGTTTTCAATCCAAGCTCCATTTGTATTAAAGGATTAAGTTCCATTACTATTGGGGCATGATCCGGAATTTTTAGTGTTTCATAAGACACCTTTGTCCCAGAATCAAACAAACCCGAGTATATAAGAAAAAAATAAATTCTTGAAAATGATTTATATGTCTTCAAATAGAAGGAACATTTCTTAAAAGTTGGGTAAAGGCATCTGAAAGGATCACATAAGTTCAAATCCATTATAGCCAGCTTCAGAGCCCCAAGACTTTTCTTCTTTCTGTCTCTCATAGGGGTTCCCTATCTAACATCCCATAAGAGAGACTAAAGTCCCCCCCAATTATAATGTTTACATTAAACTGAGATATTTCTATAAAGAAGTCAGTAAAAAAATCCAGATTCATCTTGATTTGGCCCATATAATGATGCCAAGGTGAAGAACTTGCCCTGCCACTGAATTTCAGCAATAACAAACCTCCCTGCCCCGTCAATGACAGAATTAATCAAATCATAACCCAAGCCTTTTCTAAGGAAAATGGCAGCACCTCTCGCATTATCAGAAAAAGTGGTCAAAAAAAATCTGCCCTAAACAAATTACCTAAGTATGAGGCATCTCGAGGAGCAAAGTGTGTCTCTTGTAAAAAGAGAACATCTATTCCCCTTCTCCTTGCCAGCTGAACAACCTTCCTGATTTTAATCCTATCTTTACACACATTAAGATTCCAGGACATAATTTTTAATTTCCCCATAGTATATAATCAACTAACCAATGTACCAGGGCAACACCCCTTTCCAGATTTAACTCCTGTTTCCCACGAGACGAGGGAAAACAGGTGCCCCATCACAGCTTTGTGCTCTAATCTTTCCCCAAAATAGAGTTCACAACGTTCTTCTTATGTTCTAAGGCCACCCCATTATAGCACCCATGCATTTCTTTGATTTCTGTAGCAAAGCTCATACCAAAAAAGAAAAGTTTTTCATTTATTTTTTTATTTTCTTCTAATAGATTACTAACCCAATACCCACTCCCTTCCAATCCTCAACTAATTTACTATTTAACCTTCTGCATAAATAAGTTATCCATTTGTTCAATTCAGTATAAAAAACAAATTACTCCATGCTTTCTATCAAAATAGATACCCTTGCAACCTTCCTTCCTCTCATAATTTCCTTCCCTCCGAATACTTTTCAACCCAACAGACCTAGGATATGCTAGGCAGAGAAAATCGTAAACCCTTTATATTAGAGAAAAAAAAGAAAAAATAACAATAACCCAAATAATAAAAGAAAAGGAAAAAAAAAAGATACCAAGAAAGGAAAAACAAAAAAAGAAAACAATAACATTTTGGACCTAGTATTGACAGACATGCCTGATAAAATAACTAATATAATGGTTAAACCTCCATTACTATGTAGTAACCATATGATAATTACCTTTAATAACTCTACATGTTTTAAACCAGTTTTGGGTAAAACAGTAGTTAAATATTATAACAGAGTAAATTTTGTTAAGATTAAACAGATTCTATCAGAGTGGAAATGGGACAACAACATAGATTGCAGTAACGCATTATGGAACAAAATCAAAAATAAAATTATAAACTTAGAAAATAAATATATACCAAATAGAACCTTGTACAATAAAAGAGGCAAAATTCCACCTTGGATGACCCCAACTATTACAAATTTAATTAAACAAAAATGTAGACTGTATAGAGCAATGATAAGAGACAGTAGTGATTATAATATCTGGAATTACAAGATCTCACAAAAAAAATGTAAATACAAAATTAGAATGGTGAAAAAAAAATGTGAAACAAAACTTGCGTACATTAAAGATGGTGGAAAAAGTTTGTATTCCTACATAAATAATAAAAAATCAAACTCTAGAAATATAGATCCACTGGTGATAGATAATAGTGAAATATCACTTCAAGATAGTACAGATGAATTCAACAAATACTTTTGTTCAGTTTTCAATACTAAAACATATCCATCAATAGTCAATAAAATTCCAAAAGATACTTTAAATGAGATAACTAAAAAAGAGATTATGGACAACCTAAACAAACTAAACACAAATAAATCACCTGGTCCAGACAAGTTACATCCTAGGTTATTGAAGGAAATTAAAGAATGGATAATTAACCCACTACAAAAACTTTTTAACATGTCACTAAATACAGGGCATGTCCCAATGGACTGGAAAACTGCAATTGTCACACCAATTTTTAAAAAGGGAAATCGATCACAAATTTCAAATTATAGACCCATTAGTTTAACAAGTATAGTAGGTAAAATGTTCGAAACAATATTAAAAACTAGGATTGAAAGTTACCTAAAAGTAAAAGGATTAGAAGACATATCCCAACATGGTTTTCAAAAAAACAGATCTTGTCTAACAAGTAACATGTTTTTTATGAACACATAAGTAACTGTATAGAAGATAAAGCTATAGACGTAATTTACCTTGACCTATGTAAAGCATTTGATAAAGTGCCACACGGACTACTAATAGATAAAGTGGACAAACTTGATATTGACAATCGGATCACAAATTGGGTAACTGATTGGCTAAAAAATCGTACTCAATGTGTTTGTATAAAAGGTCATGTATCAGGCACGAGATTGGTGATGAGTGGGATGCCTCAGGGATTGGTCTTGGGACCGATTCTGTTTAACATATTTATATCAGATATGACATCAAATTTAAACAGTTTAGCCATAAAATTTGCTGATGACACTAAACTAACAGCCCAGGTAGATACTAAGGAAGATTACCAAGAACTCGTAAATGACTTAAAAAAATAGAATTATGGGCTCTAAAAAACCAAATGACATTCAGCAATGAGAAATGCTTTGTTATGCATTTTGGAAAAAAATAACTTGCATCATGGTTACACATTAAAACAACAAATAATAAAACCTGTAAATCAACAAAATGACTTGGGTATTATAATAGACTCGTATCTAACATTTCATGCACATTACAATAACATCATTAATAAAACAAACAGGCTAATAGGATGCATAAAAAGAAGCTTTACATCCAGAAATAGAAAATGCATTATTCCACTCTATAGGGCCTATGTGAGGCCTCATTTGGATTACTGCTCCCCTTGTGGAATCCATACCTGAGAAGGGATGTAAATAGAATGGAGGGGGTGCAGCGGAGGGTTACCAAAATGGTGGAAGACATATCAACCATGAGCTATGATCAAAGATTGGACGAATTGAAGATGTATTCCCTGGAGCAGAGAAGAATAAGAGGAGATGTACTTTTTATGCATAAATTATGTGGGGAGGAAGAGTTACTAACACTATTAAATCTATCTTATAATAAACATAATTGTAATTTAAGAAGCCACAGATATCAATTATCTCTAACATACCCAAAAAATAATAAAAGGAGATCCTTTTTTACCCAGAGAATAATAACCTTGTGGAACTCATTACCTAATTCCTTGTTTGATAATAGAGATCACAAAATCTTTAAGCATAAACTCGATTCAATCTTCTTAAAATAAACATGGAAATTACCAGCTTGGCTGGAGACATACCAAAATGGGCCTCGGCTTTCTGTATGTCTATACCTCCTAGTATATAACTCCTAGTATAAAACAAGACAAAAAAGACAAACCCAGATGTCCTACCATATGTGGACATCTCGCCAACCCCCAAGGATGCTGAATCCTAACTGTATGCAAAGATGTGGACAAAAAAAACTAGGGGAAATTACTGGGCCCCACCTACTTTTTCCCATTACTAATACCCTCTGGCAACTATATATTTCTGAATCCATAATAAATTACTCATCTTCACTAGAAGACAAACAAGAAAAAAAAAAAGAAGAAAGAAAGAGAAAAAAGCAAGTCCAATCTAAAGGACCCTTCCCCAACCCACAGGCCTACTAAAGTGGGTTAAATCCAGCTAAGCCAGAGATATATCAGATCCACCTTGGTCAGGTTCTCCTGGCTGTTTCCCAGTTTTCTTTCTCAACAGTTCCTCTACTTCAAAAGGGGAGTGGAAGAATACAACCTTTCCATCTAGATTTATTCTTAATGTGGCTGGATATAACAGGGTAAATGAGATGCCTTCTCTCCTCAGCTTGTCTCTCACCATATCAAAGCTCTTTCTTCTTGCCAAAATGTTAGGAGGCATATAGGAAAAACTTGCAGAGCCATACCATTGTAAAACATTCCTTTTTCAGCCCTTGCTTTAGCCGTGATATAGTCTTTATCTTGGAACCGTAAAGGTTTAACATACATAAAGCGTGGCCTTTCCAATCTATTCTTGGGGCCAAAGGCCCGTTGTGCTCTAGCCACCTCAATTTTTTTTTCTGGATATGCAAGACCCTTTACTTTAGATAATGCTTCTTCACAGTACTGGATTGGAGCACACCTTCCACTCCCTCAGACAAATTTCCAATCTTTAAATTGGCTTTTCTTGATCTAGATTCTAAATCATCCAGCCTCATCCTTAAAGATTCCAGTTCCTTAGTACTTTTTTCCAAATTATTGGACATTTTAGGTATGGCATCTTTGATAACACTTATGTGAGACTCGCATTCCATGGTTCTGAGAGCTAAAGATTCAAATTTCTCAACTACATCTACCACTTTTTGTGACAGAGAGGTCACAGCAAAATTCAAACTTTCAAAACCC
This sequence comes from Neoceratodus forsteri, assembly GCA_016271365.2. Taxonomy (NCBI): domain Eukaryota; kingdom Metazoa; phylum Chordata; order Ceratodontiformes; family Ceratodontidae; genus Neoceratodus; species Neoceratodus forsteri. Next base: position 1,408,546,693 of record CM028131.1, on the reverse strand, counting down.
TGCCTCATCTCCTTCAAAATGGCCTTGTTTGACTCCTCAGAGTTATCTTTTATTTCTTCTGCTGCAGCTATTGCATCTTCTTCACCTGTATTTCCCCACTCCGTTTCCTTCTCCTTTTCTCCCCCTTCATCTCCCTCTCCCTCCTTCCCCACTACTTGTTCCACCTCTTCCACCTCTTCCACCTTCTTGCTTTCCCTAAACTCTTATTTCCTTTGCCTTTTACTGGTGCAGCCATTTTGTCTACTGCACTACCTTTATCTTTCATTTTCTTTGTTAGCAGGTCGTATATACACACTGGAGAGTTAATAAATACAGGGAAGATTTATTTCCTTTGTCACTTCCTGTATTAAACTCCCCTTCCTTAGAATTCTGTTTGCTTTTCTGGCTGCTTTACCGCCTTTAGCTGGTGTGTTGTTAGATTTTTTATTAGTAGCCAAGGAAGGTGAAGTGATAACTTTCCTTTTATTCAGAACAAAAGTGGCCGAATTGTCAGAAAAAGGTCTAGGGGAGGAGGGTTTACCAAAGAGTGGAGACTCACTGTGGGGAAAGCTAGAGTTCAAAAATTCAGCATTCACCTTCTTCTGAGAGGAACCAAACAAGAAAGCCCCCTCCACTTGTTCCTTTGTCCAAGTAGAGGGGTTATCTGCAGTTGAACTTGAGGGTCCTGCTGGGTTCCTGCCACTGTTAGACTGAACCAGGGGGTGTTCCCTGCCAATGAGTAAGCCACTGGAGAGGGTCACTGGTTCCTCCTCGACCTGAAAAGCTGTTTGTGGGGAAGAGAGAGAGAGAGAGTCCAAAGACAGAATGTTTTCGGGCTATGAGGAACTCACAAACCCATGTATCTAGTTTAACAAACTCGACATACCCCAAACATGGGGTGTATATATATATATAAAAAAAAATGGAGGTTCCAAAACATAGTAGGAAAATTAGGTGAGGGACAACCGTTACCATCAGAAGTCTAAAAGGAGATATACAGTACACCATGGCCATTAAAGGATTAAACCATATAGCTCCCGCGTGCGTTTTTGCCGTGTTGTTATCCCCTTCTTTTTCACGGTCACAGTGTGGTCCAATATGCTACAAGCTACTGGCAGAAACTAAAGATAAACGCTGCATTTTCCCGGGTTGCCATTTCAAAACCTGAGACACAGAGAGGAGCGGGCCAAGTTCCCCCTACATGCAGCTGGGCTATTCAGCCCTACGTTCTGATGTGCATGCGGACATGCACAGATCGCAAATCCTTCGGTCTGCCGAACACCCCTGATTACAAAAATGGTTTAAAATCTAGGACCCCCATATTCAAAAGATTTGCGCGGCACAAAATGGAAATGCACGGCAGTGTGGTATTCAAAAGGGGAATGCATTTTGCATATCCAGTTGAGTGATGGCGCACAAATAATGTATGCTGTGCAGAATAAGGAGATGAACGCCTGCATATGTCGCGCATGTGTATATTCATAGGACATGTGCGGTGCATGTATCGCACATCCCACAGTTGTGCCAGGCAAAGTTAGGCAAAGAAGGGGCAGCCCTAAATCAGCCAGACATCCAGAAGCAGGTTGCTGAACTACAGGCAGGATGTCTGGGATACCATTCCACATGGCTGCTGACATTGCTCACTTGAGGAGACTGAGGGAAGAGCAAGGTGGATGATGAAGGGCCCGTAGGCGGTATGCCCCACAGAGGTACTGGCCCAATGTCATCTTTGAACAGCTCAGTGACACACAAATCATGGACCAGTACTCTCTCATCAGGGCTGTGCTGAGACAGCCCTGTGGGCTGCTCCATGATGAGCACCGGACACCCACACACAGAAGTCATGCCATGACGGTAGAGACCAAAGTCACAGCTGTGCTGTGCCTGCTTGCCGTGGGAACCTTCCAGATACCGGTGGGTGACACCACTGGCATCACCCAGTCAGCCACTTGTCTCTCCACCCAGTTCTCAGATGCTGTGGTGCCCCATGCTAGTGAGGTCATTTGATTCCCTAGCACACCAGTGGAGTGGACAGCAACAGTGCAGCACTTTTACAGAGTTGTACATCTACCGACTGTGTTAGATGCCAGTGATTCCACCCATGTGGCGATCAGGGCACCACCTGTTGGTGACAAGGATATATATGTCAACCAGAAGGGGCACCACTCTGTTAACTGCCAGGTGGTGTGCAGTGACACAGGGAACATCACAAAAGTCCTTTCCCATTACCCTGGGAGTGCATATGATGCATTCATCAGGCACCAGTCAGTCCTGTGCCATCGCTTTGAATCCGGGGACATACCCAGTGGCTGTCTTGTGGGTGAGTGCAACCACAGCCACAAACAAGGGGTACACATGGCAAAACGGTGCAGTGATGGTGGACATATAGGAGTCACTACACAATGCAGGGGCGTTGGAATGCCAAACATTCATGGGACACACGGTAGTGAAGGAGGGGGCAATGGGCCCTGAACAGGACTGTCATTGAACAGACGTGTAAGTGGCATGGGAGGGATATCATTTAATGGGGAGCAGTAGGCACAAAATCCAGCAGTGGTGCTAGGCAGTGGGAGGCTGTGGCATCATTGGAAGGTTACTGCATGACGCCACATAGGATGGTGTGATTGCTGTGTGGAACTAACAGACAGGCCCAGCTGCAATGACATGGAAGTAGCAGTGAGCACTTTTCACAGAACAGTGAAATCCACAAACACAAAAACATGACACAACCCCTGCCTTCAAGGCTGCAGTACCTCTTGGTCAACTCTGAGGAGTGGTGCTGCTGCCCTTGTTTCCTGGTGATGTGCATTCAGATGAGCTGAATACATTCCAGTAATGAGATGCAAATGTGCCATTTGGGCACAGACTGAGTTATGAGGCTGTTGCATATCCTGGCTGAATATTGTAAGGTTGAGCACCACGCAATAGGTTTCTGATCACGCATTTCCGTCTGCTCTGCACAAAGCCATGGCATGCAGTCACAGACAGCCATGGCTGCGCCACGCATCTCCCAATGCACATTTGTGCATACTCGGGATCTTCAGATGTGTTTGCACGATTGCATTTGCTGGCGCACTTTCTGAATATCTCATTGGTTTGTGCTGGCACATTTAACTGCATGGCACAATCACTTGCATGGCACACCCAGCCACCTTTGAATATTGGGCCTTAGGTCTTCATTGAGGCCATCCAGTTTTAAAGCTTTCAAGGTGTATATCCACCTGCTCAACTTCAGCAATATCATGTTGGTTCTGTTGCCATCTCGTTTTAGAGGGTTGACCCTCTCTAAACCCATTAAAAAGAGATCCACAGGATTACTGCCATATTTTTCATGGAATTGGATACCCAATGGGGTGTCAAGTTTAATAGTCCTAAATAGAGACTGGTGTATGGCTAGGGGTGTTTTTATAAGATTTTGTACACAGCTGAGGTATGAGATGCTACACAAACCCTGAGAACACAGCTCTGAGTTCATTAAAACATCACACACTGAGGATCATAGGATATGTACAAGTTCAGTGGGTAAAATTACCCTTTATGGACTCACCACCAATTATTGGTGGAATTCAAACTTGGAGTCTCCCATGTATATATCCAAATTTGTTTTAAAGGAATCCAAGGTAGTACTGGATACTATATTCCCAGGCAGTTTATTCCAGAGATTCACCACTCTTTGTGTAAACCATGGATTCCTCTTTTGAGTATTGTTATGTGTACCTTTTAATTTCAATGAGTGTGATCTGGTACTGACATTTGACTGATTTCTAAGTAATCCTGTTGTTTCAAAGATTGAGTTATTTCGAAGAGCTGTATAAGTTAGGCATAAGTCTCCGCATAATCTTCTTTACTCCATGGAATAAAGGCCTAACATTTTAGTCTAGTTATGTAGTCAGATTATTTTACTGCATAAACGTTTTTAGTAGCTTTATGTTGTATCCTTTCTATAAGTTTTTAATTTTTTATCAAATACGGTGCAACAACTGAAGTGCAGTATTCTAAATGTGGTCTAACAAGACCAGCATATAGGGGAATGATCATATTCTTATTCCTACTTTTTATGTTTCTAAGAATGCAGCTTAATGTCTTATTTGCTTTTTTAACAGCAGTAGTTGTATGCACATCGAATGAGAAATCATTAGAAAGAGTGACACCAAGATCCTTTTCGTGGTCAATTGTCTGTAAATCTATATTATTGATGTTGTAATTATAGCATGGATTGTTTTTTCCTGTAATGCATTACCTTACATTTAGTTTCATTAAATAATAAATCATTGCATTTTGACCATTCAACAAGGTGTGACAAGTTATTTTGTAAATCAAGAGCAGAGTATGCATCTGTTGTTATACTACCAAGTTTGCAGTCATCAGCAAATTTAGCAAGCCAGCATGTGTTAGTTAATGGGCTTGTGGTAGATATTAATATATTAAAAAGAACTGGTCCTAGCACAGAGCCCTGGGGTACCCCGCTAGTAACCAGACCCCATGCTGAAAGATGACCTTTAACTGAGACCTGTTGTGTACCTTCTAACAACCATGCATGTATCCAATTTGTAATCACAGAGTGTACTTTTAAGAACTCTAGTTGTTTAATAAGTATTGGATGGGATACAGAGTTGAAGGCCTTAGAAAAATAAGAAAAATTATGTCCACTGATAAACCCTTGTCCAGCGCTTCACTGACAGCTTCAAGAAAATGTAAAAGGTTTGTTTGACATGATCTCCCTCTGACAAAGCCATACTGGTAAATAGCCACATAATCTGTTTCTGCTAAATATTTAGTTATTCTGTCTTTAAGTATTCTTTCCAGCAGTTTACATAAAACCGCAGTTAAGCTTATGGGTCTGTAATTTTGCAGTAAACATTTGCTGCCACCTTTATGTAAAGGAACGACTGTAGCCTTATTCCATATTGGGACAGTAGAGCTGGAATTTAATGAATGATTGAACGCTATAGTTATAGGTCCAGTCAGATATTCAGCCAAATTTTTTATACATATAGTACGTGGTATAGCATGAGGCCCTGGAGACCCACTGGATTTTAATAAGCTAATTCCATTTATAACTTCCTGTTCTGATATTGGAACAAATGGGATATCAGTTGTTTTGTCTGGAACAAAATCTGTGCATTTTGATTTAAATATATTTGTAAAATAATTATTAGATTATTTGCTATTTCTAACTCGTCGGTTAAGATATCTTCTGGGGTAAGTAAGGGACCAATGATGGGACTGTTTTGTTTTAAAGAACCAATATAGTTATAAAAGGACTTTTTATTGTCTTTTGCTGTTCTTACTAGGTGTTCTTCTAGTTTTTGTTTTTGCTTTTTTAATATATTCTTACTGTTATTGGCTATTTTTTTTATATAATTTCCAGTTCAGTGTTATAGGATTCTTTTTGCATTTTTTGTATAGTTTTCATTTCTTGGCTAGAATTTTTTTAATATTGTTATTCCACCATATTGTAGATCTTCTATTATTAATATATATTTTTTCTGGTTGGAACCCACGTGTTGATGCAATATTGAAGTTTATCATTAAACTTGCTCCAAGTTTTCTCTAGGTCGCAACCTGCAAGATCATTGACCCAGTTCCATTTTTTAACATGATTTTTAATACTTGAGTAATCTGCTTTTAAAGTTCTTTATTACTGTACAACCATTTAGTATAGTAAAATGTGTAAGGTTCATTGATATAAGGACTATATTATGGTCGCTATTGGACAAGGGATGTGTAACCTTGATCTGAGTGTTTGCATCTTCGATGTTAGTAAAAACTAGATCTAGTATGTTATTGCCTCTAGTAGGTAGTTTAACTAGTTGTTCCATGTTATTTATAATCATAAGATCTAGGAGCGATGATTCGAGAGAAGAGCTGCCCCTACCAACTTCCCAGTTGATAGTTGGGAACTTGAAATTGCCCATGAGTATACAATCTTTATCAACCAAACTAGTTTTGATGTTAGTCATAAACTTATCATTTTTCTCTTTGCTTAAATTTGGTGCTCTGTATCCTAGTCCTACTGTTATAGTAAATTTTTTAAATAACATAATTTTGATCCAGATTAATTCTGTAGTTTCATTGTATTGGTAATCATTATCTAATAGAAAACTTTTGAAGGTTTCTTTTACATATAGCACAATTCCTCCTCCCCTTGCATGTATTTGGTTTTTCTCAAATTTAGTGTATCCAGGTATTTGGGTAGCTTAATCATCGTGTTTGAACCAGGATTCAGTCACCCCACATATATCTATTTTGTTAGATTCCATAAAGTAAGATAGTTTGTCTATCTTGTTTAAAAGACTCCACGCATTTAATAGTAGAATATTTAAATTATTTTCAGAGTAATATTTGATATGTGGATTTATTAATTTTGTATTTCTAGCCGGTTCCATACTAATATAATTTATAGGTGATGTATTAGCTAGTGTTTCTGTAGTAGGATCAAGTCTATTGTTTAGAGAATCCTCTAAAATATGGATCTCCCCCTTTAGTTGCAGTTTAAAGAACTTTGAATGTATGCCAAAATGTGTTTCCCCAGTAGGGTATTTCCTCTTCTACTCAAGTGAAGCCCATCCTACGAAAAAAGCTCTTCCCCGTGAAAAAAATCCTCCCAATGAGTTATACATCCAATTTGTTGTTTTATACACCATCTTCTTAACCAGCTAGTCAAAGCTTTAATCTTGTTTGTATTGAATTTGGAAGCTTTTGGAATCGGTAGAATCTCAGAAAAGGCAAAGTTACAATTTAAGTCGATGAGTTTATTAGCCATTGCAACAATGTCTTGTTTAATTTTTAGAAGTGGTTCTCACAGGACATTGGTTGCCCCTGCATGTATAATAACTTGAGGCTGTTCAGTTTTGGCCAAAATGTTGTCAAGCATTAAGTTAATATCTCTTATTTTTGCTCTGCCAAATGAAGATAGTGTTCTAGATGACTTGTGTGTTCCTGAGCAAGTCACTTAACTTCCTTGTGCTCCCAGGTCGCATCTGGGAACAAGCTTCAGCTTAGTGTGCTACTCCTGGTTAAACAATGTTCCCTTCCCTTCGCTTGTCGGGGTTGCAAATCATTCTGTCAAAGTTTTTAACAATGTAATTGCCTTGTACAAACAATGGTCTAATTGATGTATCAGTATCAAAATCCATCAGATCGGTATGACTGGGTAAATGAGGCATTAATGCATTTATAGGTATAATGGGAGGAACATTTATTGTTGTAGATATATTTGGAATGAGTGGCACCATAGGAATTACTATGTCAGTATGATTGTTAATACAAGCTTCGTGCTCATCAGGAATGTTTAACAGAGTGAAATGATTTGTTAAAGGCAGGTCAAAGGTGTTTGCGGCCCTTTTTAGATGTCCTTGAACCTTGCACTACAAACCAATCTTCTTCTAAACTGGTATTCAGATCATTTTCTATTGGTCTTTTTTTGTTGTTATTATGGGTCTTTACCTGTGGTTGTAAATCAATAATCAATTCTTGTGTTGTTTCTGTATCAAAAATGAGATTATTAGCTGGGATACTAGTCACATCTGACTCCATGAAGGACGGAGCTGAAATATTTGTGTTTGAGAGTGACAGTTTTTCAGTGTCAGTGTTCAATTGGAGTCTATTAGCCATGTCTTTTTGACTAGCTTCTAACTTCAACAATCTTTCCCCAATTGTTCTAACCTCATATTGCAATTCCTCATTAGAAATGCATTTAATGCATCTGTAAATAGTATTATTGCAAAATGTATTTGCAGGGAATGAATTCATGTTATAGGAAGGGCATTTCAGGCCTATTTCTCCATTAATAGTGGTTATAAAGTCAGCCATTTTGTTATGGAAGTTATATACCCTTGCTAGCTGTTTAATGGCCACTTAACAATTGATGGTATTTATCTGTGATACTAGCGACCCGATATAAACAGGGAGAACCAAACAGAATTATGATTTTACTTGCTCACCTGGGAGGAGTAATCACTGATAGACATCTGCCACTCTGCCATGCCAAACACTCTAGACGCACGTGTCTTTGCATGCGCAAGTGTGCACATGCCCTGCATGTACTCAATGTGTGTAAAATCTCATTACACAACCCCTAGCCACATTTTATTTTTTATAATTACTGACTTCACCAAAAGGCTTTGTTTTCTTGCACCTGTGTATGCATAGTGCTGTCCTGACACTGAGCACCAAGTTCTTCCTGTTTTCCCAGCCCTACTACCTGTTCTGAGACTGGGAAAGGTCTTATCTTGTGCACAGTGGCACTTCTCAAAGTCTGGTCCTGGCTCCGCTGCTCTGAAGTGTGGGACGCAGTAATACAGTAAGCGGTGTTTTCAATGTGTCAATGGCTTTGGCAGTCATTGGATTGATCCAACGCACTACTGTACTTTAATTGACAACTCTCAGCTGTCTTGGACTTGCTGTTATAACTAGCTGGTTGTAATGGTGGATTAAACTGCAGTTATCCATGTGCAGTGGCACTTAGTCTATAAATACTGCCCCTTACATGCTCCTGGATACGGGTTTTGGGCTGTCTGATGGCCCCTCCCTACACAGAAGGTTACATGTACAGCATATAATATACACCACAAAATCAGAAGCACAGTTTTTTAATTATTTAATCTCAACTGTTTTGATAGTTTTATGATGAAAGAACCTGGATTCTTGTTTAGCATATTTGCACATACTACATCTTCTGCACTTAAGGAAGCCTGTAAGAGGGGGCAGGTAACTACCCGAGTGGCCTATTCCAAAGCAGTTACTTAAGCAATAATCGTTGACAAGGTATGGGTTATGCTGGGTTCTACCCATGCCTGCTGTGGTTTGGTCACAAGACCTCCCTGGTCTTCACCTACACCATCACTAGGCTTCCCTGCTGTCCCCAACCCCTACCACCACTCCCCTCCGTCTCTCCAGCTGGTATCCACATGGGATGGGGTTTGAGGGCTCCAGGTCACTGTTGTGTATGTTGACTGGGGCACATTGCTTTTTCTTCAGTTTTCTGTCCCATTCCCAGGCTGCCAGATGTGTCATGGCATGGGTGTGCACTGGTAAGATAGCGTGCGTATTCAGTACCTGTACCCAGCCAATCAGGTGGCTGTTGCTGCCATGCCACCCAGTCTTTGCTAGGTGGTGACCGAGCAGCAACTCACTCTGTCCTCCTGCCCGAAGGAGAAGAGCCACCAATAGATGCTTAATCATCCTTCCCTCGCCTGGCCCCGAGCAACCCTGTCCATTCCCAAACCTGGGTTACCAGTGTGGTGGCAGGAGAGATACCCGGTGCCTTAGCCCTCTATGCCCGTGAGCCAGTCATTATGCTTCCATTCTTGACCTGGCCCTCTTCCTCAGGTCAGGCCCAGTGACCCCCCCTGCCACTTACCTCAGCTTGACTTCCAACCCCAAAAGGCTTGCCCCCCCCCCCAGGACCCAACCTCCTCCAGCTATCAGAGGGAGTTCCTGGGGTGTAGCTGAGCAGGCAGTGGTGGGGTAGGCTCAAGCATGCCGGGGATCATCCAGGACAAGTCAGACTCTTTCCACTTTATAGCCCCAGCACCTGGGATGTCTGCTCATTAAGAGGCCCAGTTCGTCAGGCAGGCCCCAGCCAACATCCCTTCTCCCACTGGTGCTGCCGCTGCATTACCACTTGTTGTTACCCAGGTGTTAATACAGAAGCAGCAGTCACAGCCCTCTCTCACTGGAGGAAGAGAGCCTCAGCTGGGATGCTTGATAATCTCTCCCCCCCCCCCCGGCTGGCCCACAACAGCCTAAGCTCATTCCAGAACTCGGATCACTGGCATCATGAGCAGTAGCTCTACCGCTACACCGACAGGCTAGCTGTTACATCTAATATCTGAACAGTGTCTCTTATGTCATCTGCCCCAAATGATTCTAACACACACCATATGTCAGTAAGCTGCAGTTCTCACCTTAGAGTTATTGTAACTGATAGCCTCGAATCAACTGCCCAATGCGACAAAGCAATTGGGAAGCTAACAGCCTGCTAGGGTATGTAAGAAAAGTGTTTTCCATGAGAAGGAAGGAGCTGGTATTGCTCATGTTCAAATCCCTGGTGATGACACATCTCTAGTACAGTGTGTCATTCTGGAATCTGCACCTAAAGAATGACATAGACCACCTGGAGTCTGTCCAGAGGAGGGACACAAATATTGTCTGAGGCAGCAGGGAAAACTTATGGGGAGAGACCGATGAGCCTCAGCATGTACACACTGACTGGTAGAAGGGAAAGGGGAACATAGTAGAGTCTTACAATATAAGTACTTTAGGGGAATCAACAGGATGGACTGCTCACAAGTAATGAGGGCACTGTGATAAGAGGTCCCGCATGGAAATTAACAGGGAAAGGTTAAAGGACGTAAGGAAGTTCTTCATTAAGGAAAGGGTGTCGGGCAAATGGAATAGATTGCCCAGTGAAGTGGTCCATGCAAACTCCATAAATGGGTTTAAACACAGTTGGTTAGGACAGACACAAGGAAATAGTATGAACTATGTGAAATAGGGATGGGGTATTCTAAGGAAGGGGGTGTCAAAAAAGAAAAAAATACTCACCTTAGTAATGTTGTTTCTTCAAATGGAGTCTTGCTATATTATGACATATGCAGTATAACCCCAGGTTAGAACTGCTCCGGAGGTGAAAGAGTTAACTTCCATGCAGGGCATGGAATCTTGAGCGCGAGCTCGGTTAACACTCTGTCTGTTGAAGCTCAAACTTAAACTGTCAGATCTTTTACGAGCAAAAACTCACTAAGGTTCTGTGTGGAAGTCAGAACCTACACTAGCCACTGGCTACTAACTTACAAAAACACCTTTTTGATCTTGATCCCAAAACAAAGACTCAAGTCGGGGGATTCAAGAAGAACTTAAGCATAACACCTAAGCACCCTAGAAGGGTGAAAGGAAGTGGGCACCAAAGAAGTGCCAACATTGCACTGCCCACCCACATCCCAAAAACAGAGGTTCTGAGAGGGGCAGGCTGGGGAGGTCATAATATAGCAAGACTCCATTAGAAGAAACAACATTACTAAGGTGAGTAATTTTTTCTTCAAACAACATGAAGTCTTACTATATTATGACATATGCAGACTACACAGCAGTACCTCCATGGAGGAGGGACAGAACCTACTTGGGAAATAGGCTCTGAAGCACGGCTGTGCCAAATCGAGCATCACTCCTAGCCTGGATATCCAGGGAGTAATGCTTAGTAAAAGTGTGAACTGTTTTCCATGTAACTGCTTGACATATCTCTAGGATAGGAATGTCCCTGGCAGCAGCCAGAGATGCAGCTGTACCCCTAGTAGAGTGAGCCCTCAGGCCTGAGGGAGGAACCTTACCCAGTTTTTTGTAACAGAATTGGATACAAGAGACAATCCACCTGGCAATGGATCTTTTAGTGGCAGGTTTCCCTTTACCAACCTCACCATAGGTGAGGAACAATTGGAGGGATTCGAACCTGTGACCCTTGGTATGCTCTATATAGTAACTACGGGCTCTTTTGACATCTAAACAGTGTAATCTCCTCTCACCAGAGGAGGAATGGTCAGTGAAGTACACAGGGAGAGACATGGATTGATTTAAGGTGAAAGTCTGAAACCACCTTAGGCAAAAACTTCCTGTTAGTCCTGAGGACTACCTTATCTCTATGAAAGGAGATGAAATCAGGCTCCACTGACAAGGCTTGTAGCTCACTTATGCGCCTGGCAGAGGTGATGGCTACCAGAAACACAGTTTTCCAAGTCAAGTACTTCAGCTCTGCTGAAGACAATGGCTCAAAAGGGGGTTGCATAAGCTGAACAATGCAAATATTAAGATCCCAAGCCAGGGCAGGATCCCTGAACGGGGGGTTGGTGTGAAGCAACCCTTTAAAAAACTTGGAGAACACAGGTTGAGCTGATAAAGAAGAGGGCTTACCTGCTGACAAGAAGACAGATACAGCTGCCAGGTGCACTTTTAGGGTAGCTGGTCTGAGCCCCAAGGAATTCAAATGCACCAAATAATCCAGGATCGTGGGCACACCAGCAGATTCTGGGGGAATATGTTTACTAGCACACCATATGGAAAATCTTTTCCATTTTGAATTATAGGTAGCCCTGGTGGAAGGCTTCCTAGAGGCCTTCAAGATATCCAATACACCTTGAGAAAGGTGTAGGTCAGCAAACTCTAACTCTTCAAGAGCCAAGCCTTGAGATTGAGAGGTTTGAGGTTCGGATACCAAACTCTCCCCTGGGCACAGGTTAACAGGTTGTGATTCCTGGGAAGGCATAGGGGAGGGTGGACTGCTAAGGACATGAGGAGTGGGTACCAGGGCTGCCTGGCCCAATCTGGAGCAATCAGGATCATCTTGCAGGATTGAGACCTGATTCTGACTAGCACTTTGAAAAGAAGAGGGAAGGGGGGAAAAGCATAGAGAAACTTCCCTTCCCAACTGAGGAGGAAGGCATCTAGAGGGACTGAGCCCAACACTGGGGGTCTGCAGCAAAAAAGGGGAAGTTGGTGATTGTCTGGGGCTGCAAAGAGATCTATTTGCGGAGTGCCCCATCTGGCAAATATTATCTCCAGTACCAGGGGATCCAGTGCCCATTCGTGATGGCCCTGGGAAATCCTGCTGAGAGCATCCGCTAGGACATTGTCCTTGCCTGGGAGGTGAGCTGCTGTAAGGGAGGCGTTCAGAGAGTAAGCCAGAGACCACAACTTCATTGCTTCTGTGCACAAGGCCGTAGACCGAGTGCCCCCTTGCTTGTTGATGTACCACATTGTAGTGGTATTGTCTGTCCTGACCTGAACTACCTTGTTCTGGACAGATGTGGAGAAAACTTGAAGTGCTAGAAAAACTGCTCTGAGCTCCAGCAAATTGATGTGGAGCAGGGATTCCTGAGGAGACCACAGCCCTTGGGTGGAAAGGTCGCCCATGTGAGCTCCCCACCCCAGGAGGGATGCATCTGTAGTAAGGGTCAAGGAATGAGACTGGGGATGAAGGGAACCCCTGTCTCAGATTGTTCTGATCCTGCCACCACTGAAGGGCCTGGATCAGGGTTCGAGTCACTGGAATCAATTTGGTTAGGGGATCCGTCCTTTGAGATCAAAAGGCTCTCAAATGGAACTGAATGTCCCTCATCTGAAATCTCGCTCCCTGCACTACTGCTGTAGAAGCTGCCATGTGCCCCAGGAGCTGTAGGAAATGCCTTGCTGGTCGAGAGACCTGCAGGGTGAAAGAGGAGGCCAGAGACACCAGGGTCCTTGCTCTCTCCAGAGGAAGGAAGGCTCTGGCTTCTTTTGTGTTCAGTTCTGTGCCTATGAAGGTGAGAAGCTGGACAGGCTCCAGAACTGACTTTGGAAGATTGAGAAGGAAACCTAGAGATGTAAGCAGTTGCTGGGTTACTTGCAAATGAAGTTTGACCTGTTCTGGAGACTGGCCTACAATGAGCCAGTCATCCAGATAAGGGAAGATGGCAATCTTTTGCCTTCTTAAATGAGCAACTGCTACTGCCAGGCATTTTGTGAACACCCTTGGAGCCGAGGAGAGGCCGAAGGGCATTGCTCTGAACTGGTAATGGCCTGAGGGCAGTTCGAATCTGAGGTACTTTCGATGGGAGCTTCTGATGAGAACATGGAAATAGTATCCTTGAGGTCCAGGGAGACTAGCCAGTCCCCTGGCCTTAGAGAGAGGTAAAATAATCCTAGGGTCACCATTTTGAACTTTGGTTTTAAAAGGTGCTTGTTTAGATACCGAGATCCAGAATGGCGCCATTCTCCTGTCTTTTGGGGTAAGGAAGTACCTGGAGTACAACCCTTTGCCCTGGTGTATGGGAAGAACCTTTCCACGGCTCTGAGAGCCAGGAGGAAGAAACTTCTGTTTCCAGGGCAAGTGCCTCTGATGGATTTGCAGTGGAAAGATCTGGCTCTCATCTTTGGAAATTTTTGAAGCTGAGAGCTAGTCCCTGGCTTACTACCTCCAGGACCCACTTGTCTGATGTTAAAGACTTCCAGTCCTGGACAAAGTAAGCCAGCCTGCCCCTACTGGTAGTGGAGGAATTGCCTGGCTACCTCCATCAGGGAGCCTGTTTTGCAGGGGTTTAGTTGAGGGCAGAAGCAGGCTTACTAGAACCCCTTCTGCCCTTCCTCTAAAGAACCCTCTGGGCATAAGCAAAAGAGGAGGCCTGGCTTGTAAATGGCTATGAAAAGGCCTGCCCTGCCCCTGACATGCTGCCTTTGAGGATTGACTTGCCTTTCTTTGGCCTGTGCACTCCTATAGGTAGTCCTATACTCATCTATTTTTTTTCATATAATTCTCTGTCTGCTCCCCAAACAGAGAATTTCCCACAGCAGGAAAATCCATAGCCTTAGACTGGGTATCCTGTGAAAGGGCAGTACATCTGAGCCAGGCCATTCTGCGAAGAGACACAGATGTAGCCATAACTCTAGATGAAACATCATTAGAGTCTACAGCAGCATGAAATTGCACCTTGGATGCCTCAATACCATCCGCAGCCACCTGCTCCAGCTCCCTGGCAAGCTGTTCAGGGGCCTGTTTTGCTAGGGCCAGGACAGTATCCCACCTGGATTTCTGGTACCTAGCTGCGTAAGTCATATAATTTGCCTGTCTGAGTCCCAAAGATGCTGCCATGTACTGCTTTTTTGCCATGGCATCCATCCTCCTGGAATCCTTTTCAGGAGGGTGAGAGGCTAGAGGAATATTAGCCTTGTCACAGGCTGCAGCCTGCGCTACCCCCACATGGCTGCACTGCTGAGATAGGAACTCCGTATCAGAGCCTGATAAAGCATACCTCTTGTCCATCCTTTTATCCACAGGGAGGATAGAATGAGGAGTTTTCAGAATTTTAACTCTCTGTTTCCTAAAAGATTTATGCAAGGGAATAGACAGTCTCCTAGACTCTGGAATATCCATCATTGCCACAAAATCAGGCTCTTCATGATCATCCACAGCTTCCTCCACAGGGAGCTGCAGAGTGTCAGCAACTTTCTTGTAAAACAAAAAATGAGAAGGAGACTCAGATAGCCTGGGAGGGGATACTCCTGAAGGTCTGTCTGGAGAGATGTCCGGTTCAATGGGCACATCCAGACTGTCAAAATCACACTCACTCTCCTCGCACCTCCTCCCCTTCCCTGGTTCATAAAATCTTCAAAGTCATAATCTTGAACTGAGGAACCGACCAAACCGGCGCTACCCAATGGTGCCGGTTCGGACGGAACTGGGGAAAAGACTGGACAATTTGAATAGCTTTGGCTATTTCCTCAGCGGTTGGAGAAAGAACTTTTGGCCCCAAACTAGCTGACCTTCTAGCCCTTTAGTTGAACTGGCTCCTCAGAGCTGGTTTTCGCTTGCCTGAGGAAGCATCGCCCTGGTCAGAGGGCACTCCCTCAGGTTCGGTTGGAACTGAACCGGCTGGCCATCCGGGTCAGCGGACTTTTTGGCCTCCCTTTCCCTGAGCCTACCAACTCTTTTTTCCACGGTGGCAGCAGGAAAATTTTTACAAATCTGGCAGTCTGCATTGAGGTGGTCAAACCCCAGACAATATACACATATGGTGTGTGGGTCAGCCTTGGCAAAGGCTTCCCCACAGAGGCCACAGTGCTGAAACCCAGTGGGTCGGTTTTTTGGGTTTCTCAGACATAGTGCCAGCCTAACCAAAACTTGCCCGTTAATGGCAATCCACCAAGCAAGACTCTCTTATCGGTTCCCAACCGTGTCACGGGTCGTGGAAAAAAACGTAATTAAATCTGTTTTTTTTAGAACTGATAAGAACCGGGAACCGCACTCTAAAGGGCTAGAAAGTAAGTTTTTAAAACCCCTCTGATCGGTTCAAACCAAACCGAAAAAGACGTTTACAAGTTCCACACGGAAGAAAATAAAAAGTAAGCTCTATCTATTACCACAATACCACAGACAGAGCTTGAACCGACGATTGCGGTTAAATTTCGGTAAATAAACCGAGAAATTACACTTTAAAACTGACAAACAAACCGAGCAGCAGGAGGAATCTCCGGAGCGACTGTTCAGTGAGGCAGAGTAAAGAATCTGACAGTTTAAGTTTGAGCTTCAACAGACAGAGTGTTTAACCGAGCTCGTGCTCAAGATTCCATGCCCTGCATGGAAGTTAACTCTTTCACCTCCGGAGCAGTTCTAACCTGGGGTTATACTGCATATGTCATAATATAGCAAGACTTCATGTTGTTTGAAACACTAAAGCTATCTGCTAATAACTTTAGCCCAGCGAAGGCTGAGCACCACTTCAGTTAGGAATATGGGCAGGCTAGGTAGACCATTGCCATCAAATTCTATGTATGTATAAGTATCTGTCATCTGGAGTTAGTGTTACTTTTGAGAGATTGATCACTTTTGTGGTATCTTACCTTTCTCCCATTTCAGTTGTTGAGGTCCTTCATGACTTCTGTCTCTCTCAGCATCTTCTCCTCATTCTCCTGTGTTTCTTTGCCCCCTCTTTTTTATTTTATTTAAAAGTTGAACATTTACAGGTTAGGTTCTACAAGATACAAGTCTCATTTTTAGAACATCCCAAGTCAAGATACAATCAAACATGACTACATAACATACAACATTTAGTCTATATACAAAAAAATTCAGGTAGTAAAACAACTGCAACAGGATTGAACATTTAACATATCAGATTTAACAGCATTCTTGGTAGTCGTTAAACTGGTACAGTTTTTAAACTGTAGGGCTAGACTACTCCATGAAAAGGAGCTCAGAAGGAGAAGTTTGCTCTACCATAGACTGAAACAAATTTGGGTAAATGGTAACAATGGTGCTGGACATCACATAAGATATACCTATGGTCTGGAGTCACCAGGTGGTCAGATGAATAAGATGCAGTTTAGTTATTCATGGCTTTATAAACCAAAGAAAGACGATTTAGTTGTCTTCTAGAGTAAGGGGGGTAACAAATTTAATTTAATGCATTAGGAATAATGATGGTAATCCCATTTAGCTTTTAAGATAAACCATCACAATTAATAGTAAAGAACGGTCAAAGGGGCCAAGGAAGACTCTGAAGCATGGCGCTAGTGTCCCCATAATAAACAACTTGAAGAATTGCAACTGACGCTTTGTGCTTCCTGTCATTTACAGACAAACAATGCCTGGCATGTTTCAAATGACCCGAACATGAACAAATTTTAAGAGTTGTTTTGTCAATAAAATTACGGAAGACTCAAAATAAAGGCCTAAATATTTTAATTCAGTTACCCTTTCCAAGGGAAGATTTTTTTTAAGTAATAAAAAAGGAACAATCCAGATTGACTAAAGAATGTTGAGCTAAATAGCACAGTTTGAACCTTTTTTCCATTCAGGATCAAAAGGTTTTCCAAAAACCAATATACCATTTTGTCAAAATGTTGTTGTAAAATTTTAGATAAAGTGGAAACAGACTAATAAGCAAGAATGAGAACAGTGTTGTTCATGTAAAGGGGAATAGATCAGTTTTGAATAATAGAAGGTAAAGCATTCACAAATAAACTTAACAAGACTGGACCAAGAATGGGATCACGTGGAACCCAACTAGTGACAGGAAGGGCAGAAGAAAGGCACCCATCCAAAGAACAGATTGAGATCTCCCTTGTAAGTAAGAAGAAAAATAATTAATAACATTTTGAGAAAAGCCATATGATTTTTGAGAGCGTAGTAATGACTAATTCATTGAATCTAAAGCCTTAGGAAGATCAATGAAAACAGAATCCACAACACAACCAGCATCTAAAGCACCAGAAAGTTGATCATGAAAATCAGTGAGAACAGTTTGAGTAGAACATTTAGGCCTAAAACCTGATTGATAAATTGATTATATTTGATAGTTTTCCAAATAGTTATCCATTGGTGTTAGCACAGTTTTTTCCATGAATTTCTAAATGATAGGCTAAAGGGAGATTGGGCAGTAATTATATGCTATGGATTCTGATCCACCTTTGTGAAGTGGGTTTACCTTGGAGTGCTTCCAGGCTAAAGGGAATGTTTGGGTTTAAGTCAGTTAAGTAAGGGGAGGGACCAAGATATTAAAACTAAGTTTTTACAAAAAATGATCAAGATTATCAAGACCTTTTACAGCGTCTTCTTTCAAGGTGCCAAGTAATTTAGCAACTTCAGCCTCTTCATTGTTCTTAAAATCTGGGCCTGTTAAAAGGACAGTTTCCAAGGGTCCTGTTTGATAACCAGGAAGTATCCAAGCCAACTGTAGTTAACAGTGCAAGCAGGGCCTCAATGTGCAAAGCATTTAAAAACTCATAAATACCATCATTTGAGTAAGAAGTAGCCCCAGCATAGGATCAACTTGATCACCTTCCAAACTGAATCCACTAATCACCATTATTTTTTTAGGATTGTTCCTTGATGCAGCCAAATTCATTTTGATGAAGAATGTCTTCGATTACTGAATAAGGGAAACACAGTAATTTGGGGTTTTACTAAACACATTCCAAGATTCAGGGGTGTTACATTTTTTGCTTTTTTTTTTTTTTAATATAATTTAGTACAAAGATTTAACAGAGAAACTATGAAGTGGGTTACCTAAGGAAAATGCTTAGCTATCATCCTTTTTTTAACAAAGGGTGCATGTAAGTCACAAACTCTTGAAAATTGTTTAGTCAAGAATTCTCCAGCAGCATTAACCTCAGAAGAGGAAAAAAGAGTACCCAAAGGAACCTTACTTAAGTCTCTGATATAGGCTTCTGAGTTAAAATTTTGGAACCACTGAAACTTGACTGTTTGGGGAATATATTTAGGGAGTGAAAAATTCCGGGTACAAAAATAACTGCGTGATCACCTAAATCTGTTTCCTAAACAACCAGATTGAGAAACCAGGATATTGGATGAAACAAAAATTTATCAAAGCATGGTAGAAGCCTTGTGAACAGGATCAACACAATTAGAATTGTTTAAAAGTTGATGCAGAGCTAATGGCAAAAGGGCTTGCTTCAACTTTAAGCCTCCACTGGCTTGCCAGTGTGCGTTAGAATTAAACAATAAGGCATGACAGGGGTGTGTTATGGTGGGATAATGGCCCACCTCAGGGTGGGATGAAGCACGAGGCATAGCTGAGGGCTTACACCACCAGAAGGGCCATTACCCCACCATAACACCTAATACTACTAATTGATGCAAAATGGATCATTTTAGTAAATTTTATGCATTTAAACATAATATTTTCAGCTGGGCCATTGTGCTGGGATAATGGCCCAACTGAAAGTAGCTCTCAGCCAATCAGAATTCAGCATTCTTTCTACCCATTTCATAATCACCCTATATAGTATAATTACTGAAATCCCCCAAAGAGTTTATTAAAGTAGTTAAACAGTTAGAGGCTTTTAATTTAGGTGGACAATACAGACAACGTACTAAAAGTTTTTTCTATGACAGATCTATGCTAACAAAAATTAAATCTCCAAGAGAATCAGTTTTGACTAAAGCACAGGAAATGGACTGAGTGGACAAATAAAGTAGTGCCACCTCCAAGTCTGTTCCTGTGTAATCTAAAAATTGAATAGTCTGATCTAAAAATTGAATAGTTTGGTAAATTAATCAGTGTCTGGTATTAAAGGACCTAGCCAAGTCTCATTTAAAGCAATAACCGGTGACTGAACTGTAGATTACCAAGATAAAAGATGATCCTTTTTTGGAAGAAAACTTTGCACATTTGAATGATAAAAACTGACAGTGCCAGCCCAGTGGTGTGGAAGGCTGAGGCACTGAGCATGTCCCCTGCTGCCATGCTGATGATTGGTGTTCAGAAATGGATGCAGGTCGCTTGGGGACTGGCCAGGTGAGAGAAGATTGAGTGTCCTTAGGACTGCTCTCCTCCCTCAGGGAAGGGGGGATTGCCGTGTCTCGCTGCTAACTGCCACCTGGAGGTATCTGGGTAGCAGCACAAGTGAGTCACACAGTGGAAAGGAATCCGACGTATAGAGCACCAAGGGCATCTCCATAGAGGTAAAACACACACATCATTCTCATTGTAGGTCTGTGGGTGTGGGGAGACAATAGGAGTTAAAATGTAGTATAGGTTTTGTAAAGCCCTGCCTACTGCACTGTGGCCCACTCTGCTGCTCCGGTCCAGGACGGATCTGAATGTGTGACCCCGGGAGGGGGGGGACAGGAGCTTCGAGTCTCCAGCTGAGAGAAGGTAAGAGATGGCTGCCAGTGCACAGGGACAGGACCAAACAGCTACCCATTCTGCCTAAAGAGGATAAAAACCTTTATTAAAAAAAGAAAGCCAACTCCAGTTTGGATGGGTCCCCGATTCAATTTGATGTCTCCAACAGTTAGCAACATTAAGTAATTAAACCAAGAAACCATTGAACAAACTGGATATTTCAAGCCCCTTGAGGGCCAGTATAACCACCTGGACCATTAGAGAAAAACTCTGTTGGAAATAAAATGGAAGCCTTTACAGGTGATGCTTCTCGATATGATAGCTGAGGAAATATCTGACCATGGGAGGGGGAGGTAAAATGTCGAGATACATTCCAGGTGTGTGGTAAAGATTCAGTATCAAAATCTGAAATGCGGAAGTGGCCTGAGGAACAACACATACCACAATTCTATCAGATACTCATCCAGATACCATGGGGAGAGGCAACACCCTCCTTGATCTCTGCTGTCTACTAGACCTCTCTTGAGTTGCAGGCCTATTCTATTAATGGCATCAGAACCAGGTGGGAAGTTGACTTACATATCCAAATCAATTGCAAAATCTGGCACAGATACTTAACCCACATCCATAAACCAACGTTGCCCCATTCCTGGAAAGAATTTTCTTTAAGACTTTATCTATTTCTTTTGCACCCCACATATACTTGGTAAATTTCATCCTACGTAGGGTTCACATTACTGGAGGGGTTGTGGGGTCTCACTGGCAACCCATGGCAATATATTTTGGTCTTGCCGTACACTCCAACCATAGTGGAGCCAGCTACTGACCACACTACAATCTATGTATGGCACAGATTTCACCCTTCTAGTCACATTGGTGATATTCTTGGACCCTTCTCCTGGATTTCACATCGCTTAGGTTAAAAAATTAATTATCTGCTTACAGGTGGTAAAAAAAGTACTTACCAGGCTCTGACTTACTCCTACAGTACCAACTATAGGACTTTGGCAAGACCTTATGATTCAGGTCTATGAAATGGAAAAAATGAGTGCAAGGCTTAATCACAGGGTAGAGACCTTTGAATTACAATGGTGTTGAGGGGTAGTTTACATGTTAGATAATAGACCTGACTTTGTTCCATAAATTCTTTATTGGCAGGTAGAAGATCTTATGTATTAGATAGCCAAGTGTATGTATAATGATATTGTACTGTATATGCTACACATGAAGCCTGAGACGCACTGTTGTCTGTTGTTCGATCTTCTCTGTGTCAGTCTTCTTCATTCATCACTATTATGGGTATCTGGCCGGAGGCTAGGACCCCGCGGGAGCTTTTTTTTTTGAGGTGGCGCCGACGCAGAGGCAATGCCACCCTCGAGGCCGACGTGACACATGGCACTTGCAGGTTGGCCGTTACCTGCCATCGACTCCAGCCTAGTCTCAGTTCTGCTTTTCCTGCCGTCAAGAAAGGACCTCATGGGAAGATTTCGAGTTTTTTTATCTGCGTCTGCGGCATAGTCCGTTGGTTCATTCGGCTCATAGTTCTGCTTGCCCCTTACTCGGCGTTGCTTCACGGATCTCCGGTAAGATCTTTCCTTTTTATTTCAAAGCGACACCGAGTACTTTGTTTATTATTTTTCCATCCAGTCATGTCTTGTCCTGGGGACAAGAAGAAAAAGTCGAAAGCAGGTCGGCCTCCTATGCATCGGTGTCCCTGCGGCCGACTTTATTCCGTAATGGATCAGCATGACTGGTGCCTGCTGTGCCTATGCCCAAGTCATGATATGGATCATTGTGATGCCTGTTTTTTGATGGACCGCCGAGTCTTTGAGATGCACGCGTTCAAAGTCGAACGTCCGCCACTGAATTTTGGAGGACAGGCTTGCAGTCAGTGGGCCAAGGTTAGATCTCTTGGCCCCTCCTCTGGGTCCCCTCCCAGTCCTATACGCCCTGTGGAGGAGGGGGCCTTCGCCAGTCTTAGCCTTGCCACAGCGGGGGCTCCTCCCACGGTGCAGGAGGCTCAGTCTGGCTCTTTTGGGGACCAGGTGGGAGGCACCATTCTGGCAATCGCTTCCTCAGAAGCACAGTTCGCAGTGCCGAGGGTGGGGTCAGTGCTGCGGTTGGTGCAGTCTCTGACTCTGGTGCTGCCTCTGACTCTGGTGCCATCTGCAGCGCCAAGGAGGGGGTCAGCGCCGATCGCGGTGTCGCTTTGGACTCCGGTGCCAATCGTGGCATCGGGGCTGGGGGTGGCACGGCATGCAGTCCCAGGTCCAGGAGGGATCAGGAAGTGGTCTGGGTTCGGGCTTCCCAGTCCTCTTCCTCCGAGGCAGGCTTGGGGTCCGACCCGGACTGGCTCTCGGATTCATCAGGATCATCTGATTCCTCTGAGTCCAGTGCACGGGCCTCCAATCAGCCTCCTCCTGTTGGTCAGGCAAGTTGTGTTGGTTCTGGGGTCAGTGGGACTGACCAGCCTGCAGCTGTCCAGGTAGACACTATGGTGCAATCTGGGACCATGGACATGTCTGCCCCTTCAGGCGGGGTACCCCCTTCTTCGGTGGTCCTGGCCAGTCCAACTTTGGGGCAGGCTGGGGCGTCCCAGGCAGGGGAGGGTTCTACACCTTTGGCTGTCTCCCAGAGGTCAGTTGGGGGTTGTCAGTTGCCTAGGCTGGTGGTAGTGAGGAAGAAGGCCCTTTCAGAGTCGGAGGAGTTGAGTGGCCAAGGCTCAGCACAGCGGTCTGTCCCTGGGGTCTGTCCGGGTTCTGGGAGGAATCATAGTGTGGAACCTCACTTCTTCCCTGGAGACTCTTTGAGAGGGACATCTACTTTGGAGGTCAGGGGCTGTCCTTTTGGACTCACACAGCCCCGGTCACCTCACAGGGGGATTTCTTCCGGGCACAGCGTTGACCGCTCCAGTCCAGTTGAGCGGTCCTCATCTGCTGGGGTCTCCGTGTCACCTCCTCTTTTGAGGTATCCCAGCATCGGTGCACCCCTGCAGGTCAACACCCCGTTGGCGGAACACAAAAAAAGACCATTACGGCGACAGTCGCTGTAATGGTCCTTTCTTAGTGCTTCGCTTTCCGCCAGTGTTCTGCCCCGCCCCTGGACCAGCTCCAACCTGGACTTGATAATCCTAAAGTCCGGGGGGGTGCGGGGGGCACAACCCCCCACAGAAAACACTCGCTGCATGGGCGGCACAATACCTGCATCGGTATTGTGCGGTCGATGTGGGGGAGGTAGGCATTTTCACTGTCGACCTCCCTTGGTGCTTCCCCCATCATGTCCCCCTGCCCAGGCAGAGGCCATGCCCCTCCTTGGAGGTGCCTGGTTCTGGAGCCTCTACCAACCCCTCCCTCTCACTGGCCCTTCAGGGCCACTCACCTGGGAACAATTCGGGGCAATGGCTGAGTACTTCTCTACATATTTTAGGGCCATGGCCCAACAGGTGTTTCACCACTCCCCTGCTCAGCCTGCCCCTGAATCTCCGAGCTCATCGGCTCCCTCATCTTCCTCCTTTGAGGGAGGGGAAACATCAGTCCACCTGTCCCCAGTGGCTGATTTGTCTAACTATCAGCTCTTCCTGTGGAGGTTGCTCAATGAGCTCAACATCTCCACCCTTGGAGAGCACAATCCAGACCTAGCGGCATGCGCCTTTTTAGGTGCATACAGTGCGGGTGACCTTTTTGTCCCCACCTGGCCTGTTACTTTTCAGGAAACATTGCACGGGGTCTGGCAAAGTCCCTATGCCCCAGCTCCAGCCCCAAGGGACCTTTGCCAGAGGTATTGCACCCCCCTCCAGGAACCCTGCCTCACCCTCCTTTGGGTGTGATGCTCCTGGACACCCCCTCTGGCCTTCGGATTATGACTCTTCGGAGTTTGATTTTTGGGGCAGGAGAACCTTCTCCTCGGCGCGGCTTTTGCTGTGCGTGGCAGCACATCAGGCTCACCATGCTACCTACAGAAAGTACTTGTGGTCGAGGCTAGGTCAGGTCCTAGCTTCCTTGCCTGATTCGGAGGTAGCCAGACAAGCCATGGCCCTCTCTGCACAAGGCCTGGAGCTAGCAAGGCCCCAAGCAAGGGTGTCTTATGATACCAGTGAGGCGGCCACAGGCTAGTGGGGACAGCAATCTGCATTAGGCGGTTGGCATGGTTCTATCCCAGTTGTCACCCCTGGCCTGGCATAGGGTGATTTCCTCTGCCTTCCAGAGAACCCACCTTTTCTCCCATAGGGTGAGATGGGACTTGCAGGGGCGCCTTCCCTTTCCTCCAAGGAGATCCCCATCTCACCCAGACCAGTCCCAGACCTAGCTAGGCCTGCAGGGGTTCTCCCCTCTAGTGTCTCCCCCACTGGAGGCTAAGGAACTCTGTCCCTTAGGGAGGTGCTGGGCCCCCTTTGGGGGGCTGAGACTCATCCATAATAGTGATGAATGGTGAAGATTGACACAGAGAAGATATGAAAATTACGTACCTACCATAATTCTTGATCTTTCTGTGTATTTTCACAATTCATCACTAAATCCCGCCCTCCATCCCCTCTGGGGCCTCAGTCTCTGGGCATTCCTCCTCCCTGTTTGTCTCACCACCTCCATCCCCCCCTTGGGTTGGGGGAAGTGTTCTGAGGTAGACAGGCAGGGAGGTTTGCATTGCTGGGGGTCACAGATTTTCCCTCCCTCTCCTGCTTCCTCTTGGAGTTGAGACCCTGGCCCCCACCCCGAAGGGTGGGGCAGAGGAGAGGGAGGGGACCTCTTGGATTCTGTCAACCATCCCTTAAACACAGTTTTTCTTCTCCCCCGGGGGGGGGTGGAGGGCAGACTATGCCCTTATTTGCAAGGGTCTTTGGCATCCTTGCATCTCTTGCCCAATTTGTTGGCAGAAGGGGAGGACGCCGCCCACCCGGTGCTTGTGCACTTCAACCTCTTGGTAGGGTTTTTTTCCCCCGGCTCCGGCTTCTCCCCTGTTCAATCCACTCTTCATGTGGACATGCTCTGGGGAACATCCTCAAGTTTCTCTCTGCTGGAAATCTTAAAGAATTCTCAGCTCTGGCTGTTCCTCAGAGGTCGGGTCAGGATCTGTAGGTGGGTGGTGTCCCTTACTTCTCTCTCTTCAATATTTTTCTCTACCTTCTCTCTACCCTCCCTAATCTCCCTTTCCCTTTGTCCACAGATTGGGGCTCCTCCCTCTCTCCAATCCTTAGACTCTCTCTCTTGCTGCCCCAAGGTAAGCAGCTGAAACTAAGGCGCTGCATTTAGAGCCGTCGAGTCGATAGGAGGGTGCAAGGGTCCCCACGACTGCCCTCCCCAGAATTAAGCAGCTGAAACTAAGGCAGCTGCTCAGTGCCATCATTGTAGGAGGTCACGAGGGTCCCCACAGAGTTGCCCTCCCCCCAGAATTAAGCAGCTGAAACTAAGATGCTCAGTGCCGTTGTCGGAGGTCGCAAGGGTCCCCACGGAGCTGCCCTTCCCCCAGAATTAAGCAGCTGAAACTAAGCTGCTCAGTCCCGTCATCGTAGGAGGTCACGAGGGTCCCCACAGAGCTGCCCTCCCCCCAGAATTAAGCAGCTGAAACTAAGGCAGGTACATTACCCACCACAGCATTTGAAACGGCTTAACACAATTTCCAGCATTAAAACAGTGTGGATGCGGTAGAACTAACGACCGCTCGGTTGAAACAGAGAACGCTGTTGGAGAACAAAGCCTGTTGTTTTTTTTTTTTTTAAATAATTTCGTCGTACAAATGGAGATAGATTTTTTACTGTGATTCTCATCACTAAACATAGGGATTTTAGTAGACCTGGTTGTTACTTTAATTACTTTACTGCTGCTTTTTACAGAAATTTAGCAGACCTGGATGTTGCATTAATTACTTAAATGCTGCTTGGAAGTTACTTTAATTTATCTACTTTAAGTGCAGCCTGTTTAGTAAGTGTACCACTTTAACCGCAGCGTAAAGTGAAATGGACATTCTCTGTGTGACTAGTATGTGAACTGCAGCATTATACAGTACGGATAGTCTCAGTATTGTGGAACTTAGTCTGTGTAAATATTAATCTTGTGCAGCCTAGTAGTTAATCCAGTCTCTACTGCATTACTGAATCTGGAGTAGCCGAAGACCCTCCCCCAGAATTCAACCCTCCCCTTACCTACATTTAACCTCTGTTCTCCCTTTCTCCATCTACAGCTGCTCAGTGCCGTCATCGTAGGAGGTTGCGAGGGTCCCCATGGAGCTGCCCTCCCCCCAGAATTAAGCAGCTGAAACTAAGGCAGGTACATTACGCACTACAGCATTTGAAACTGCGTAACACTGTTTCCAGCGTTAAAACAGTGTTGATGCGGTAGAACTAGCAACCGCTCAGTTGAAACAGAGAGAATGCTGTTGGCCCGCCAATGCTGGTGTTGGCTGTCCACCCACCCACCACCCTTTGATGAGCATTGCCTTTATAGGAGAGGCCAGTGCCTGTGATTGGCTGGACGCAAAAAAAGATGATAGCCCACATCCCCACTTGCAGCTTATATCCTTCTGCCACCAGTGGTCAGTAGCACATCTACTTCTCAAAAAAAAAAAAAAAAAGTCTGAATTAACATGGATTCCCACTTGCTGGTGCTTCTCACAGTCATCTCACTCTTCCCACCAGAGTTGCTACCACAATCCAGCCTACCACATGATAGGTCACAAAACTTGTTTACTTATCCCTGGCACACCACATCCTTAACATCCCCTGGGCCACCCCCATTACAGCTCCACCACATCCACCCATGCTACCATCCTAAGCCTGTGAAGAGCCCTTATACCCATTACCTGTGCTGCTCAATTATTATTACCTACCCTGAACAGCACCCCCTCACCCCTGTCAATCACTTCCCCCTCGGTCCCTATCCCTCCACATCCTCTGCTCTGCTAGCCCACCACTTGGGTGCCCTTCCTATACTGGTCGCCCCCGCAAAAAACATCCACACATTGCTATCCTCTCACCCCAAACTGGGATCGCTGAGGTTAGCGTTGCTCTGGAATGCTCTCTTCCTCCTCCTCCTCCTCCTATCAGGTAATGTGCACCCCAATCTGGGGCCATCTGGACCTGGTACCACCCTGGAGAGCAGGCCTGGGAGCCTTCTTCTGGCCTCCCTCAACATCCGCAGTCTCCAGAGGAATTTCACTCCCCTCCAAGGCTGGATCGCACAACACACTCCGGACATCCTAGCACTATCTGAGACCTGGCTATCCAAAAACATCCCTGATGGATCTGTCGCCTTTAGTGACTTCACCATTTTCCGTGCTGACAGATTGAGCAAGCGTGAAGGTGGATGCGCCATCTATGTTAGAAACTCACTACATGCCATCCCAGTCTCCCTCCCTGTCACTACGCCTGGTGCCCAAATCCTAACCATCAAACTAAGCCTGGGCAATACTGGTAAGACACAAGATATCATGGCTGTCTACATCTCTCCAGGTAACCAAAAGCTCGCCTTTGAATCATTTCTGTCCAGCACCGCTCAACTCCCTTCCAAGAGTGAAATCATTATTATGGGAGATTTCAATGTCAATTGGCTATCCACTGCATCCTCCCTCTACAAAGAATCCATTCTAGCTTACAACCTTACCCAGGTGATCCGTATGCTGACCAGAGCAGACCCCAGATATGGTACCTCCACTCTTATCGACCTCATCTTCACTAACCGCCCAAACAACCTCACCAAGGTCAAAGTGCTCCCAGACTCACTAAGTGACCACTCCCCAGTTACCTGCTGGTGGTCAAATAAATTGCCCCTTATCCTGCCAGAAGTTTCTGCCCAAAGACACCTCAAAAAAGGATTCCTCTCCCGCCTCAAATCATACCTTGCTTCCTGTGACTGGACCACTATCCACACTGCACTATCTGCTGATGCTGCCCTCACCTATTTTATCTCAAACTTTAACTCTGCCTGTGACATCTTTGCCCCCATCACCAAGCATATTGTAAAACAATGGGACACACCCTGGATCTCCCAGTCATTGCTGGACCAAATGCGCCTTAGAGATAACCTCTAGCATAGGGCCCTGGACTCGCAACTGCCCCAGGACAGACAGCTATACAGAGAGGCCAGGAACAAATGTACATGGGCAATACGGCAAGCTAAAGCTAATTACTATAGGCAAACCCTAACCTACTCCTGGGGCTCCGGGAAAAAATTCTGGAGCAATATAAAAGAATTCTGCAGGAAAACTATATCCCCTGCTCCTGACCAGCTACTAATTGATGGGGTCATCTCCCAGGACCCTGCAGTTATCTCCAACGCCCTCAATCTGGTCTTCTCAGACCTCAGTGACATCCTCCCCGATAACTTCTTCAGCCCGATTCCAAGTTCCACTACTTACACTCCGGCCTCCACAGACCACCCCCCCTTTCCGGCTATGGGTCCTCACTTGCAGTGAAGCAAAATGCTATCTTACCAAAGTCCTGATGAATGCTCGCCATAGCAATGACTCCCTGGACCTCAAACTCCTCTGACTCACCCTGGATGTGACACTGCTCCAGATCACCAAAATAATTAACCTGTCCTTATGTCTCAACTAATTCCCCACGCTCTGGAAAAGAGAAGTTATAACCCCTGTTCTGAAGAGTGATGGTCGCACCTCCACTAGCAATTATCGGCCCATTTCGATCTTGCCCCCGCTCTCCAAGGCACTCGAAAAAATTGTATCGGACCAACTTACAGAGTACCTGGACAAACATAACCTATTCAGTCGTGAACAACATGGCTTCCAGAGGGGTCACAGTACTACCACTGCCCTCGTCGAATAAACATCATACATACATGAGGCACTAGAATAGGGCTCCCTTGCTAGTGCAGTCTATGTTGATTTGACAAAAGTGTTCAACACTGTCAATCACATGCTGCTTCTCCACTCCCTTACTGCCCAGAACATCTCCCCAGAGGCCACCTCCTGGTTTGAAGACTTTCTATCCAGCCGTACTCAACAGGTAAAAATAGACACCACACTCTCCTCCAGTAGACCAGTCCTTGCCGGGATCCCACAAGGGTCCATTCTTGGCCCACTACTCTTCACCCTCTTCCTAAACTCCCTCCCCCAATCCTGCAATGGTAGGCTACTGCTCTACGCGGATGATGCTGTGGTTTTCTGGAAACACCCTCATACTAACTCCCTCCAAACCGCCCTACAGGGCTTCTTTGGGGAACTTGAAGCCTGGTTCTCTGAGCATCGCCTATTGCTCAACTACAACAAGACAAAGTCTATGATCTTTGCACACCGTCAGAGGCCTCTCTGTAACACCCTGCTAATTATCATGAACTCACTAGGCTCCACACTTGAACAGGTCTCCTCTTTCAAGTACCTAGGTATCAACCTTGACACTTCACTTACCTATCACACACATATCCAACACGTCTCATCCTCCATTAACACCAGGCTAGGGATCCTATTCCAACATAAGCACTACCTGCCCTCCCAGGCCCTCTGACTAGCCATGTCCTCCTCAGTTCTTTCCTTGGTGGATTACGGCATAGTGATTTACGGGACTGCAGATCAAACAGCCTTAACGACGCATTAACCTAGCTCTCCATAAAGCCTGCTGCATGGTCTCTGGATGTGAATGTTTTACCCACACATGTGAGCTGTACAATCTAACGGACTGGCTAAACTTCAAAGGTAGCCTTAAGTATCACACTTGCCTCCTTGCAAAAAAGGTACTTCAGAAGTAAGCACCTCAAGGCCTACACCACCTCATCGAAATAGTTCCCTACAGAAGAGCCCCCAGGCTTTCCCCCAATACCACCCTCCTGGTCCCCCACTGTTGGACCTCCCTTGGTCAAAGATCCTTCCGGTATCGGGTTCCCCTGTGGTTAAACAACCCACCGCCCTCCATCTCCATGGAACCCGGTCTTGGCCAATTTAAAACCGGCCTAAAGACCCTCCTCCTTGCCTCCACAGCCTGTGACTGCACATAATATTCCATTTCCTACTTAACATCTCTATAAGTTGCATAGCTTAATCCCTAGGAGGCATATTTCATAACTTAAGTTTACTCACTTAGGGTATACACTGTAAAGGGGAACCATATCTGATGTATATTGATTAATTCCCTCATTACTCCTCTCTCGCTGTGTATATATTTTGACTCAAGGTCCATTTAAGACCCCCTGAAACTGAAACCTACCATATGTAAATGTCTATGACACGGGGTTTACTTTTAATGACCACTAAAGCTGTAACCTGCTAATTGTATATATTCCCTGTACTGTATTACCTATGTTTATTATCCTGTTTGTTATGTAAAAGTATATATCCGACGTGGAGCCTTTGCAAAGGAGTCTTTGACTCAAAGGATTGGAATTCCAATTTCTCTCAAATAAAAAAAAAATATATAAAGAAATAATCTCTCAAAACCAACGCTTTGTGAAATTAACACTTGAAATTAAAAGAAAAACTTAACATATGTCAATACAAAACCAAAAAGCTAAAACAAGACCATATAATGGAAAAAAAACCCTCATAATAAAAATAAAGCAGCCTCCCACCATAGACTCTGTGCCATCCCAGTGGGAGCCACTCTCATGGAGTGCTGCTTGAGCAGCTCCTCTTTTATAGCAGGGTTGAGGTCTGTCCCTGAACCTTGCCGTTTAAACCATGCCCGCCAGCCCAGTAGCTGGCACTGTCTGGGAGGGAGATGATGAGATGCTGGTGCTGATAATGTTATTGGAGGCAGGGGATGTGGCAAACAGGCTAGGAGAGCAGCACGATGTTCAGCAAGCAGTCTGGTGGAAAGTGGTGCAACTTCGGCCGCCAAGCCGCTCTGCTTTTATAGCAGGGTTGAGCTCCACTCCTAAACCTTGTCACTCACACCCTGCCCCCGAACTTTGATAGCTGCCACCAACTAGAAGGGTGTATTTTGGTGCTGACAGTGTTGTTGGAGGCAAGGGAGATAGCAAATGGGCTAGGAGAGTCTACCCACAGAGTTTAGCAAGCAGTCTCTTGGTTGTCTTCTTTTGCTGTTTGCTGGTTGTTTTTATTTTTCCTTTTGCTGCTTTTGTCTTGAGCAACACACCGCTCTCCCTTGATGCAACTTCAAACCATCTAGTTCATCTGAGCTCTCCTCCCACGAGCAAACTACCCTACAGTGTGAAGTTTGGCTTCAGACATGTCCAGGGTGATGTCTCTGGGTCCCATATTTAAAGGTAGTCAGTAGCAGAGTGCAGCAGACAGTGCTGTGCGCTAATTAGTGTGTTGCCTATGAGTTGAGATATTCGTACATGCAGTGTGCCCTTATCAGGGCGCTTTGCATGTCTGAATATTGGACCGTGGTAGTGCCGCACAAAGTGTAGATGCACAGCGCACCACAGCCCCCTATTAGCAACAGACATCCTAGAGCAAAGGAGGATAGCCCATCCCAGATAGGATAGTACCATTGCTCCATGGTGCCATATTCAAACACTGACGTGCTAATGATGACACAAGGCATGCAAGATGCTAAGATGTGATTTGAATGCCATTTTGTGAATTCCTCTGCATCGTTGTATGTTTGTAGGCCTTATGCAGAGCAGCTGTTGCTCCTTCCCTCATGCCATCCCCATGTATAGTAAACAACACTCCTGGTGCTTGTGGTACCCCTCTCCTGCCCAATCCCCATTTGAATGACAACTGCATCCCTACTGTTAGTGGTACCCCCTTCCTGTCCGATCCCATAGCACCACTGGTGCTAGTGGTACCCTTTTTCACCCCAGCCTCCATTTGAATGACAGTAGCATCTCTGGTGTTAGTGCCATTTCCCATGACCTCCCGCCAAACTCTGTGCTGAACAGGAGAGACAGCTAAGCATTGACATGGGTATCTGAATGTCTGGTGTCTGGCACTGCTCTGCCCACATGCCCCCATATGTAAAGCTCAAGAAATATGGAGAGGTGTGTACAGTGGCTATGGATACCATCAGATGCAGACAGATATCAAAACAGGAGGTAAATGGTTTTCAGGATGAAAACCAACATGGGTTTGTTCGGGAGAAATCATGTCAAACAAACCTGGTCGAATTCTTCAACTGGGTGACAAGGTCCCTGGATGGAGGAAAGCCGGTTGATGTCCTTTACCTGGACTTCAGCAAGGCTTTCGATTCAGTCCCACACAGAAGGCTAATTTGGAAATTGAGGGAACTAGGGTTGGGAGATAAGCTGGTGAGGTGGGTAGCAGATTGTCTCAGGAATAGACAGCAGAGGGTCGTGGTAAGGGACAAAGTCTCAACACCCAGAGAGGTCATCAGCGGGGTCCCACAGGGCTCAGTTTTGGACCCTATCCCTTTTAATGTGTTCATGTTCATTGCAGACATCAGGGAGGGGTCAGTAGTAAAATGAGTTGCTGATGATATTAAATTGGGGGCAGTGGTAGATAGCGAGGAGGGAAGGAGGGCACTTCAGGATGACTTGCAGAAACTGGAAAACTGGGCCCACACGTGACAGTTGGGGTTTAATGCACACAAATGCAGTATTCTGCACCTGGGTGTTAGGAACTCTGAGTATACTTACCACTTGGGGGGGGTACAGCTGACTGCCATGATGATGGCAAAGGATCTGGGGGTTATGATTGATCCCAAGGGGAACCACTCGGAGCATTGCAGGAGAGCAGTGGCTAAGGCAAACAAAATGCTTGTGTGTATTGCCAGGGGGATAATGTCCAGGAGAAGGGAGGTTATACTTCCCCTGTACACCACACTAGTGAGACTGCATCTGGAGTACTGTGAGTAGTTCTGGCACCACTGCCTAGAAAAGGACATCACACTGCTGGAGAGAGTCCAGAGAAGGGTGATGAGGATGATCAGTGGTCTGGAGGGGTTGTCATATGAGGATAGATTCAGAGAGCTGAACATGTACTCTCCGGAGGACAGAAGGGATAGGGGGGATATGATAGAGACCTTCAAATACCTAAAGGGGTTCAACAGAGGGAACAATGAGTGTATGTTCAAATTGAGGGAGGAGGGAATTACGGAGTTAGGAGGGGGGAGGTACAGGGGAGTGGCGAGGGGGCATTATTTCACAGAGAGGGTAGTGGCGCTCTAGAATGCACTGGCAGATGATCGGGTAAAAATGGGAACTGTGGAAGGTTTCAAGGATAGGGACAGGCAGAGGGGCATGATACGGAGTGGGGATAAGGTGAACACCAGAGTTGTACAGGGTGGGGAAGTAGGTGGGAGGAGGGAAACAATGGGTGGAGGTAGAGCAGCTGCCGTGCTTCACCAGTGAGCTGCGTTGGGCAGACACGATAGACCGATAGGCCTAATCTGCTGGCAACTATGTATGTATGTATGCATGTAAGTATGTAAGATGCAGAACTCTAAGGCTGGGATACCCACAAATCAGCATGTATCCCTGCATTTCTGTGAATCCTGCCCTTAATCTCAGCAGTATGACTGTTTCATGCTCAGTTGTGATTTTTCTGCCCATCACTGTGATCTGCAAAAGGGTACTGGCTGGCTTTCCCTGACAGAACGCAGAGAGCTAAACTGGTTTAAACTGATTAACAAATCTGTACGTCATTTTCCCCCTTCGTATCTTACCCAGCGAGCCCCGGTCAGAGCTACAACTGCTTCATACCTTACTCAACAAGCTCGAAGCCACAACGACTGCTAATGCCATAGTAGTGATACAACATGACTGAAATTAACTACATTTATAATTTGTTAAACAGAAAAGATTAGGTCCAGTGTGCGATCCCCTCCTCATGCGTTGTTGCAGAAATAACCTACTGGAGCACAAATGACTCGGTCAGCTGAAGGAGTTTGGAAGCAAAGCTATTCAAGTGGTTGTCTACATATATCAGAAGTTAGAACATAACCTGGGACAAGTGAGTAACAGCTGGTTCCATGGGCATTGTTGAGGCTGGACTGCACGGTTCTAGTTCATATGTATGTCATGCAAACCACTGTTTCTGTATATTCTGGTATATCAGTATAACTGTTTTCTGTATTTGAAGTTGACAGTGGCTGACAATGGAGGAGAGTAGGGGTTTATGTTGGTCAATGTTTTGGGTTGGGTGGGGGGTTGAGCAAATAGGATAGGTTAAATGGAATTATGTGAGAAGGGCGAGTCCCTTATTGCGCTACACACAAACAGCAATGCAAATATCACCCAAAGCAGAAGGCCACCACAAACAGTGACGATCCTCACCCACTCAAAAAATTGAAATTCTTCTTTTTTGGAGGGGCTATACACCTTTGCGGCACCGGAAAATAAAATAATGAACTCGGGCGGGACACACACAACAAAAAATGTAATATCCTAGTATAGGACCTGAACCCAGGTCTGCTGGCTCTGTAGGTGGTGGCACTAGCCACTAGGCCAAATGGCCAGCTTGACAGGGTTTGGCCACACACCTTCCTATATCCTGTCATAATGAGTGTAGTTCACTGCTACACTTGCTATACAGGGTCTTTCGTTCTTTTCCACCGGTCGCTCTAAACATGAGCAATATTATTGAATCGCTCATATTGAGTTGCTCAATAACACTCGCTCATATTACATGATACCAGGTTAAACTGCCCAGAGCTCAAATTGTGATCAGAAAGCAAAGACTCTGCTCTCTTTTATGCCTTAAAATCCCAAAGGGAGGGGCAGGAGTTCAGTCCACGGTGCCAGGACCCCCCCCCCATCCTTGGTTCCACAGGTTTTATAAAAGTTATAAATGACTTCATACAACCTTCATTGTGAGTTTCTCTCTATAACTCATGTAACAGGAAAGCAAAGAACAAAAAAGCACTGGGGAAAATTGCAGCGGTACTCTGACAATGCAGAACACAAGGAGAGAACATAAGCACCCACTGCTCGGACAAAATAAGCATGCTGGATGCATAAACACTATTAAAAGTGCCAGGCCTTTATATATAAAACTTGTGGCAAAAATGTACAAAAGGTGACAAAGCACAGTGGCT
The DNA here is from genome assembly GCA_016271365.2 of Neoceratodus forsteri. Taxonomy (NCBI): domain Eukaryota; kingdom Metazoa; phylum Chordata; order Ceratodontiformes; family Ceratodontidae; genus Neoceratodus; species Neoceratodus forsteri. The sequence continues at coordinate 1,408,511,692 of CM028131.1, read as the reverse complement.
GTGACGACAACACAGAACAGACTCACGTTTCACCTCGCTGACTGCCAGGCTTCATCAGAGTAATCTGTAAAACCATAATTCAGTGTTTATAAGTGCTAGGATCACGTGATTTCAAATTAACTTAATTACCAACCAGCCCTAGCGAATCAGTGTTGATATCACTGACATTAAAAACCTTTTTTAGGGTATACCCTCACAAAAGTAGTGAGTGAAATACTTAGTCTAGAATAGTTAACACACACACTCAAAGCATATCATGGGTTAAATTGGATCTCAATTCTCATTGGTGCTGTTCCTCATATAGAAATGCATCCCAGATGACTTAATAAATCTTGAAAGCATTTAAAGGGTTATAATAAGTTATAAAGCATTATAATTTAATCAGCTATAACTCAAAGCACCACCACTATGGTGTGCTAAAGAGATCACATAAACCCAGGCACTAAATCTTACATATCAGGTGTATCAAATCGCAGGGGACAATCCCAGTATTTACGTATGTAGTTCAAAAGGACATGATAGACATTTGACATTGACATTTTTCCATGTTTTACAGCTCATTCTTTCCCCAAACTTAGCAGACACTAAAACAGTGTATTCACTATCATTGATGTCTCCTCATTGGGGTCTATTTCGCATCAATGTATGTATTTATTTTCTCAGCATCTATATTTCTTCAAAAATGCTGCCAAATCTATGCTGTCATTAAGGCCTAAATGTGTACGGGCACCCAGCTCATATATCCAGTAGCTTTCCCTTTGTCCAATACATTTTTTAAGGTCCCTTCCCCTGGTCCCTATGTTGACTATCTCTATGCCCACAAATGAAAAGGTATGTTGTCTGCCAGGATTGGACTTAATGTGCCTAACAATGGCATAGGTGTCATCTCCTCTTTGCACTGCCATGACGTGTTCACCCACCCTTACTTTAAAGTCACGTGTGATTCTGCCTATGTAATAGGCCCCACATTCACATCTTAATAAATAGATCACTCCTAGGCTGTCACAGATGATCAAATCATTTATTACAATGGTCTTACCATTGACTGGGTTGGTGAACTGTTTGCACGTGCAGATGTGTATTTGCAGTGCATACACCATCCACACTGGTGTATGCCAGTAGGTGGAGGGGCTAATGTGAGCTGTCTGGATGATTCAGGGCCCGGGATGACACTTCTCACTACCATATCCTTAACACTCTTACATTTTCTGAACACAGCTTGTGGGCCCATGCTAACTACATCCTCCAAGCCTGGCTCCAGTTCCAGTATGGACCAGTTACTGCGTACAGTTTCCTTTACCTTATTAGCCCTAGTGAGAAATCGGTGGGGGGGGGGCCCACAACTTACTGGGAAGGGTGGACGAACACGTCAGGGCAGTGCAAAGAGGAGATAACACCTATGCCATTGTTAGGCACATTGTCCAATCCTGGCAGACAACATACCTTTTCATTTGTTTGGTGCCATGAGGTGGGTTTGATGTTGAGTGGGTGGGGTGGTGTCATTGTGGGGTGCTTTTTGCCAGGACTGTGTGGGGGGAGGGGGAATCCAGTGCTGCTGAGTGGGTGGGAGGGAAAGGCTACTTTATTGCTGATTTGGGGGGGGGTTGTCCTCCTTCTGCACAGAATGGTATATATCCTCTTAAAATGCTGTAGTACTGGCCTGGTGGTGCTGAGGGTTGAGACGCTGGACGCCACACCTCGCACTATTCTGGCAACCCAGGTTCGGGAACGGAGTCAGGTTGCTCGGGGTCAGTGGGGGGATGGAGGATCGAGCGTCCCAATGGATGCTCTCCTCTTTCTGGGGTGGGTTACCGGGGGTGCCTTGTGCACCTGATGCTGCTGGGGCCGGTGGAAGCAAGGGCTTTCGGGGGCAACGGTGGCTCTTCGGAGCTGGGAGGGGAGGATGCTGTGGGCACTTGGCAGCGGTGTGCATCAGCATGTTGTCTGCCTGGATGTATGTCCTTCGTGCCGGCATCCTCAGGGGTAAGGGAGAAAAAAGGGGAAAAATACATACACCCTGGCTCCCTGAGCAAGATGAAGCTGGGGCAGGGGTTGCCTAGAGGGATGCCCAGGCAGACAAAGTAGGAGGGGGTATGAGGCCTCCTCCGAAACCCGTGGGAGCCGCGCAAGTAAAAAAAATGCTACAGTACATTGTATTCTGTAGACGTGACCATGCAGATGCACATACTGTATACTGTTGGGTATAGTGAAGTGGTCTGAGGAGGAGGAAGAATGCAACCATTGAACACAAGAAACTGGAGCACTCCACCACTCTCAAGAAATTCATTTGTTTAATAAACTATTTAAACTGTGTCCCCTGATGAAGAGGCTGATTCATCTTAAAGCGCTGGTATGTTTGTTCTGGACTCGGTAACTTTGATTTCGTGTGATATTTATGCAACAGTGCACAGTTTAAATGTTTAATGAAATAGATGAAGTTGTTGAGAGTGGTGAAGTGCTCTAGTTTCTTGTGTTCCTGGTTCCTGAGTTTTTGCTTTGAGCAAATCAGTGTGTCCTCTCCTTTACTAAATTAGAATTTAACCATTGGACAGGTTTTGCTGTTACCCCCAGTTTTTCTGCCTGTCAGCATCTGACTGCAGATAATGTTAAGACATTTAAAGAAAAATTGTAATTTAACTGTTCCGTCTGAGCAGCAGTCATCACAGGATCTCTGGGACATCCCCACATGGATTCTCGATACAGGATTCTACACTATATGTACACGAAGATTCAGTGCACAGTCTGATCATAAATTCAACAGCAGAGCCATTACATAAAGTCCTTGCCCCAGGAAGAAACAGGAACACCCCTCAGAAGCTGAAACCCGCTGCAAGGGGCAGTACAAATAAAACTAGATCTTAGAAGGAAATGCTCATTTGCACATGTTACAGCAAAAAGTGATTTGAATGTTGTTTTATTTATTATATGTCTTTTTATGCCAGGACATTCCTGAAAACAATTTACTTGCCTAAATGAATTAATCCTGTTCCAAATATTGAATATGTAAAATTATTACTACTTACACACCAGTGATGATAAATATGCCCTGATAATATTATCATATTCCATCGTAATTCCGGATGAACATTTACTGTATCTGGAACTTAGGATATGTCACAGTCACTATTCTTGAACTTAGGATGAGAAACTCATGCAGTGTTAATTGTGTGTATTAATTATATGCGAAGTCCCTTTGCTACATGGCCTCCATGAAACTGCACTACTGAGCTCCAACCCCAGTGGCCCACTGGCAGTGCTGTGTGCTGCTGTGATGGTGACCAAGTTTGGGAGTGAACTCAGGATGCCCCATTGGAAGGCAAGCCAGAACACAGCAGCTGTCTCTTGGCAGTGTGCTGTGGTCAGTGAAGGGTGGACTTCAGTGTTTCAGCAGCTCCTGTGGTAGGCCAAGGAAGGTTACTCCATCCACACAACATTACTGCATACAGCAGAGGCTGTTTGATGGACTGTGCTCACACCAGGGGAGAAGGGAGGAACCAAGGGTGAAAATGGGGGGAATCCATGCACGTCTGTCTGTATGACAGCCTGGGCTCCCTGGTCTTCCCCTGGGTCCCGATGCCTGCTAATGCTGCATCCTAGTCCACATTATGGACTTCCTTGGGGGGAGGTCTGCCCTACCCTGGAGCCCCTGCCACTGAGAGAAGACCCATGGGAGATATTGGTGGGGACAGGACCCAGGGGATGAGGTCAATGGGCCAGAATAGGGTACAACTCTGGGAACATGGTATATCCCTGACAGACATAGCTGGGGAGAACAAGATTTATAGGAGAAAGAAGAAAATGTACTGCTGGTTGCACAATGAGTTGGCCTGTATAAATATTCTTAAATAAGTAAGTAAATAAGATTCAGTTTCTAGATTGTTCTGTGTTTTCCTCCCCAGGTTTTATATTGGGCGCCAGGCAACTATCTTGGTTACAGAACCTGAGATGATCAGACATATTCTGGTGAAGGACTTCGCTGACTTTCCAAACCGGATGGTAGGTACTATACCTGTCAATGCACACCTGTGTTTTTCTGCCCTTTGACAGGTTTTACAGGAAGTTGTATTTACGGTTAATGCAGGCTGCACAAGATTATTGCAGGCAGACAGAAACAAGGAAGTATGGGCTTCTATTTAAGATCATCTGGAATTGCAGCTTTTTAGAGCATAGTGCAGCAGGGATCTTCTAAATTTAGATGCCACTGTCTCAGATTTCAAAGTGCCTGACTTTAAAATTGCCTTTACTCTGAACATCCTTTGTACGTGACATAACTCTCATCCATGTACCGTGATTTCATGAACGCAGGAAATGTGTTCCATCTGTCAAGTGCGAGGTGCAGCTCATCTGAGAAAACATTGACATTTCATTTAAAAGAAGGTTATAAGATTAGTACAGTATGGAATAGACTGTGGATTTGTTTTGCACCATCTGAACTACAGTACATGAAGAATCTCAAGGAACGTTGCAAGCAGTGAGTTAGATACTGGTAGTGCAGCATAAGTGCAAACAAATCAGCCTTCGTCATATATCAGCCACAACACACACACACACCTGAACTTGTTTTATTGAGAGAGGGAACATTTTCCTAGATAACCACCAGTGTCCTGTTTCACTTTGCTTTAACTTAGTGTCAAGGGATTTTTACTCGATTGAGGAACTTCAGTCTAAAAATCATGTAATGGAAAATTGCGTCAGTGTTTTCCCTGTTTTTAAAGACCAGACTGTATTTTTCTCGAGAGCTGAATGACCTTGTTCCATATTTTCCTTAATCTGAGCAAATCAGTGATGTTCTCACTCAAGGTAACATGACAAGCAACTATTCTCACTATGGGTTCCTTAGAATTGAAGCCTGATTTATTTTCATTCCAGGACTTGATTATGTTCAGAAAGTTCTTTTTTTTGTTAAATAAAAGCACAATTGCAGCCGGACCAGTGGTGCTGAGGGTTGAGGTGCTGGACGCCATACATCGTGGTACGCTGGTGACCCAGGTTCGGGAACGGACTCAGGTCATTGAGGGTCGGCAGGGAAGGGAAGGGATCAAGTGTCTGGAGGACTGCTCTCCCTTCCCAGGGAGGGTTCTAGGGTTTGTGCTGCTCTTGGGCAGCCTCTGGTGATAGTCGGGGGCAGTGCAGGAACTTGTGGTGCATGTAAATACAGGGGTGGAGCTGCGGCAGATGTTGGCACTTTGTGCCCTGACGTCGTTGCACGTCCGAATTCCAGGGGCAGTAACCAAGGTGGAAAAACCCTGGCAACTTGGGAGGGGAAGGCGGGGTCAAAGTAGGCTGAGCCCGCCGGCCCGGTGGCACTGAGGGTTGAGGCACTGGATGCCCCACCTCACGTTACGCTGGCGACCTGGGTTTGGATGCGAGCCCGGGTCACCAGGGGTTGGCAGGGGAGGGATGAGATTGAGCATCCAGGGGACTGGTCTCCCATCCCTGGGGAGGGATCCAGGGAACCACCACTATGTAGCGGCCCCTGGTGATGACCGGGGGCACTACCAGAGCGGTGCCAGCAAGGGGTGGAGTGCGGTGGATGTCGGCGCATAGTGCTTGACATCATTGCACGCTCGCTCTCCAGGGGCACTAAAGGAGGAAAAAAATGGCAGGACAAGTCTGTGGCAGCTTGATGGCTGCAGCTTCACCAGCCAGCGAATACCTGAATAGAGGCACGTGCCAGTATTGGATCCTGGCCAGGTGAGGGGGCATAGGGGGAGCCCTTTTCATTGGTACAGTAGCATATGCCAGCTGGGCACGTACTACTTTGAGGTTGGCGGTGAGAAGAAGCGGTGGCTGTGGCTGCAAGGAGGATAAAAATAGTGGATTAAAAAAAAAAAAGGCTGAGCCCACATGTCTGTAGCCAGTTCGGTCCCAACTTGACTGTCTGTGGTCTTGGTCCCATTGGGGGGAGCGCGGGAGAGGGACTCAGCACCCAATTCCTTGGTCGGGGGAAGAACACGGCGGGCGGTAGAGGCAATATGCTGAAAATAGGCCCATGCTGGCGAGATGCCCAAGCTGCCAGTGACCGGAGTGAAAAAGAGTTTTTAAAAAAACAAAACAAAAGCACAATTGCAACCAGCCCCCCAAAAGATGGGAGTGGGGGTTGAAGTTCAGTCCATCATAAAAATGCATTACATGTATTTGACTTCATTATGCTACATCAGCATGTAGCATTACACATCTCACTTACAAGAAGAAATATTGCTAATGCAAGTAAAATAAGCCTGCCTAACACACAGGCATCTCTGCTGAGGTCTGGCACAATTCTTCACATTTTTTTGTGCTTTTTCAGCAATAACTACTGCATAATCACACAAGTACTAGTATAGCCAAACTCATTACATGCTCAATTTCATTCATCTAAAAATCCCATCAAAAATAATTTTATATACTTTTTTGTTCTTACAAAATAGTTTGTTCTGCTATTTAACCTGCTTCTGTAAACCATACACTGATTCCTCTTTTGGTGGCAACAGGGAATGCAACTTGTATTTGGGATCACACATTCTATTTATTAAACTGTAACTTTGTCATGACAGTGGCATATCCTACCATTCTTTTTTCCAATTGTTTAACCAGGAGAGACGCACTAAGCTGAAGGCTTGTTTACCGGTGCAACCTGGGAGCACAGGAAAGTTAAGTGACTTGTTCAGAGTCACACAGTATGCAAGTGGGGGCTGTGGGATTCAAACCCAGGTCTCCAGATTTGCAGCTCGTACTGAGGTTCATACTGAGGATGACTTGGAGCCAGTAGGCCATTGCCCATATGTGCTTCTGTTTATAGACATTTAATAATATTCAGGTGTATTTCCACTTAAAGAGTGCCACCAGTCCTTTTGACTTTCATGCATAAATTACCCCTTCTTGCATTGATTCTGGAATTGTATTTCATTACTGTCTTCTGCAGTTAGTTTTTGCATTCTAAGCTGCTAAAAACTGCAGGGTGTACCAGGGCTTCTATAGCAAGCTTGGTGTTTGTGTGAACCTAAGGTTGTACTGCTGACATCACTGTAGGGCAGAGTCAATTTCACACACAAAAAACATACTGTCAAGGCATTTGGATTTTGGCATAATGCATTGCTAACAGGGTGTCTTGGGAAGGGGGACACAGTATGTGTACTGAGTACTGGTAGGTTTCCCTTGCAACATTGTGGCAGCTGCATGGTACTGCACAGTGTGAGTCCCTCTATCCTACAATGATGTCATCAGGGGCTAGCATCCCAGCAGCTGAACAGCAATGGTAAGTGCAGCAGGGCCCAAAAACAAATCCAAATTATGGAAGACAGAGCAAACCTTGGCCTAAAATAACAAATTCACACACTTTTTCAGGTCTAATACTGCATATAATGACTACAAGCTGTAACTTTTTGGACCATCACGGAAGTTCCTCTTTAACAGATACTGATCTAATCTAGCTTTGAACATTACTTTATTTTTACTAATAATTATATTTTCAGGCAACGCATTCCAAGGGTTAATAACTCTTGTGGTATAAAAATATTTCCTTTTATTTATCTGAAACCTTTGACCTTTTGATTGCAAAGGGTGTCCTCTAGTGTTACATTCATTCTGCTTGAAATCTATCCCCAAATCATTTAATAACCTCTAATCCTGCATGATGTCAAACATAAAGAGAAGGTCTGCTCTTACCCTACTAGTCTCAATAGACATTAAGTTTAGTTTCCGTAGTCTCTCCTGATAATCAAAACTTGCCATTCCTGAGGTACGTTTTGTGAATTTCCTTTGTACTTGTTCTAATTTTTGTCTTTCTTGTTTTTGAACTGGAAACCATATTTGAGATGCATTTTCCAACTGTGGACACACATATGCACGAAACAAGGGCATCATTATCTTACTATCCCTACTGGTTATATTTCGTTTGATTAACCAAATGATAGCGGTGGCTCAGAGCCTTAAACCACTACACTATACTGCCACACAACTATGCCACCTCATAAATCAAATATGGGTAACACTTTAAGTGTCACTAACTGCACTGTAAGTACTGTATAACTACACTGTAACTGAACTGTAACTACTGTGTAGTTACATGTAACTACTATGTAGCTGTAGACACGTTTCACAATTTTATGTTGTTCATTTAATACAGTTTGCATGAAGAATAGTTACACGTGCAGCTACTGCTGTTTCCCTTTCGGCACAAATAAATTCGTTCTGACAAGTGTAACTACACATTTAATAGCTGGTGCAAAATGTAACAGAACATCTTACTTCAAGGTGTCTCTTGCAGCAGGCAATAACAATAGGACTGTAGCTACCAGGCACTGGGACCACATGGAAATTTTCTAGCTAGCAGTCTACCAGTCGGGGCCACCCACCTCCGACGCCAGACACTGACATCAGCCAGTCCTATAAAGGTATGCGGCCCCCATACCCTCCTCAGTTCTTTCCTGCTGTCGACCAATGCAGCTACTGTCGACCGCCATTTTCCCACATTTACCGAGGTTTATTATTTTTCAGTTTCCTTTAGGTTTAACATTGAAATTTCAGTGTTCTCACCTGACAGTTTATCTCTTCTCAACCTTCTTCATCTTCCGACTGCTCCACAAAGTGTGCCTGCAACAAAGAGATCCTGAGCAGGATGGCCATTCTGCCTGTGTCTGATCCTAGGCCAAGACCATGACATCCAAGCCTGAGAGACCTGCCAGAAGTTCAACCCGGCTACTGACAGACGTCGCCAGAAGATCCTGAAGAATCATCTTCTTAAGCAGAAGGTTGCCTCGATGGAACAGGAGCTGCAGGCCAGGAGCTCCTTTGCTTCCCCAGCTCAGTCCTCGAGGTCTTCGTCTTCAAAGTCCTGGGATAAGGCATTGGGAAAGCAGAAGCACTGGGACAAGGACCAGGTCTAACCCCAGTTCACCTCCTGCTTGTGGTTGCCTCACATGATATCTTCGACTACGGTTGGGTCTTTCTCCCTCAGGGGGTCGACCTGCTTGGCCCTGCATGCCCTAACTTCCACAGGGCTACCGGTGGCCCCACCATCTGCCCGGGTCTCTCTCGCAGGCAATGGCTCCTCAGAGCCTTACCTGGTTGCCAAAGAAGAAAAAAGAATTAAAAAAAAAAAAAAAAAAAAAAGGGTCAGAGTACTCTGTATCCTGCTCCCAGCCCCTGCTGTTTTAGCCCTTGTTCTTCACGGGCACATAATCAATCGGCTTGGCCAGAGTCTCCCTGGCCAGTGCAGGTGTGGCGGTCGCCAGTCTACCAGTGGCTGTCCTTGCAACACCCGCGCCCACCGATGACAATCTTGTCCTCCAGGACCATCGCCAGTCCTACTCCTCCTTCTCAGGGGCAGATGCTGCAGGACACCAGCATCTCTCAAAGCCCAATCTCTCTTCAGCCTTCCCCCGGGGGTTGTCCTCCTCTCCAGCACCCGTCTATCTATGGTCAGCACCCATGGATCCTCTTCTGGCACCCACACGGCTGATGCCTGCTGGGTCTGCACCCATTTTTCCCACACTGCAGCCCATGGCTCCTGCATCAGCCAAGCCTGTATTGGGTCTTCCACAGCCCGCACAAGGCAGGCCCATGCCAGCCCCACAGCCAGCACCCATTGGGCTGCTGTCCATCCTGCCACTTCCTGCTTCTGTGGGACCAGTGCCCGGCCTGCCACAACCAGCACATATAGATCCACAGCCTGGGTACCCTATGCTGGCACCTGTGGATCTGGTGCCTGCCCTACCCCTATCCTGCGCTGGTGGGGCCTGTGCCAGGTTACCTATACCCGACATCTCCGGGACCTGCACTGGTTTACCCCTATCCAGTGCCAGGGGGGCTGGCAGCTGCCTCAATCAAATATCATGGCCTGATCTCTGCCTTGTGGCCCCTCATGTAGACGCAGGCTTCCACCCCAAGGACACTGGCTCTGGCCCCCCTTCAAGGGCCTCCACCAGATCCCTTTCTCCCGGCCTCTGTTCAGCTGTGCCCTAGTGTTCCTCACCCCCCCCCATCAGTGAGCCTGATGCAGGGTCTTCTGGTTGATCAGATGGTCGTCAGCATGAGGATGGTGAAGATGGGGATGACCGGGGAGAAGAGCATCAGTAGTGAGTCTTCTTCTCTTCCCTCCCCCTGACTCCTCGGAAGGGGAGGAGGCACCCAGTAATGTTCTCAAATTCCCCCTGATGACCCTACCTTTATGGCCATCATACAGCACATACAAGCTACTGTGAGGTAGAAGACTGAGGAGCAAGACCCTGAGAGGCATCAGTTGGCTGTCTGTTTGTGACAGCCCGATGCCCCTCCTTTAGTAGTCCCTCCTATCATTGACTCATATGAGGATGTCACCTGGGCTACCTGGAACCGCCTCCATGTGGTCACAGCGGTGTCCAAGAAGGCAGACAGATTTTACCATGCCCCAGCTGGGAAGCCATATTTTGGAGAGCAGCCCAAGGCCAATTCGGTCATCATCAGTGCTGCGCATGACCGTACCAAGAGGCACAAACACTTAAGCTCCCCTCCCCCGACAGGGAGTCTCACCAACTAGACCAGATGGGCAAGGGTGCCCTTCATCTCTGCCACTCTGGCTATTCAGGCCATCAATTATTTGGCCCATATGGTGCAGTTTCAGAACCTATTATGGGACCAGGCTAGGGAGGCTATCCTAGTCATGTGGATGACCCTTCCAAGCAGCAGACCACCCAGGTCCTCAAAATGGTCTTGGACATCGGTACCCATGTCCTGTGGGCTGCCTATGATGCGGTCGATGCTTTGGGCTGAGCAGCAGCTGCGGGCGTCTGTATCAGGGGGTCACTTCTGGCTACAGGTCTCGGCCTTCGCCTCGGATGTCCAGTCCAGCAAGGGTCTCAAACTCTTCAGAGGTGATGTTCAAGATTTCATCTCCAAACTGCAGACCTCGGGATGGGCCCTCAAATCTGTCCACTCTATGTATCATACCCAGACTAAGTCGGGACAGAGGGCTCCTTTTCATCACTCTTCCCACAGGCAGGCCTGCCCCCCTCCAAAGGCTGAGGGCAAGCACAAGGTGGGGGGGCTCTCCCAACCCCCTCCCCACCACCACCACCCGTAGTGCCCAAAGGGCAGCAGCAGCCTCAATGGCTGCTGCCCCCCCGACTCCTTGCCAGACCCCCTCCCTCCCTCCGGTGACACTTCAGGAGGTGGTTGTAGGGGGTCGCTTCTCCCTTCACCTGAACAGGTGGAGTGAAATCACCATGGACAACTGGGTGCAGATCATCGAGCACGGTCACATGCTAAAATTCATAGAGTGGCCTCCAGAAAACCCTCTGAGTCAGTCCTCGTACCCTCCCAGTCACATTCCCCTCATCAGGGAGGACATTCAGGCCTTACTTTGAAAAAGGGTCATTAAGAAAGTCCTGATACATCAGCAGAGAAGAGGATTCTACTTCCAGTTCTTCCTGGTACCCAAGCGAACAGAAGATCTTCAACCCTTCCTGGACTTGAGTCAGCTGAACCTGTTTAAAGAGCACAACTAGTTCAGGATGGTTACCCTTCAGAGTTTGCTGCCCTGCTGCATCAGGGGACCGGATCTGCTTCCTGGATATGCAGGATGCCTCCTTGCATATCAAGGTTTTCACCCCCCCCCCCACACACACACACACGCGCACGCGCTACCTCTGCTTCCACTTCCAGGGTGCGCACTACCAGTTCAGGGCTCTGCCTTTTGATTTGTCCTGAACACCCAGGGTCTTCACCAAATGCCTGGCAGTTGGGGCAGCTGCCTTGAGATGACAGGGTTTCTACATTTTCCTGTACCTGGATGATTGGCTCTTAGCAACCCCGTCCAGGGTGTGTCTCTTGCAAAGCCTGGCACAGCCCCACAGCTTTTTCCAGACTTAGGTATCACTGTCAGCATGCTAAAATCTTTCCTTACTCCATGCCAATGGCTTCGGTACATAGGGGCGGTCTTGGACACGACCCAAGGTATGGCCTTCCTGCCTTCAGAAAGAACAGTGCGTCTGATGGACCAAGCCCATCTTCTTTATTACAGCCATTATATTTTGGTGCGGGCCTTCCTATGGCTTCTGAGCCTCATGGCCGCAGCCATTGCCATGGTTCCATTGGCCCATCTGCACAGGAGAGTCCTTCAGTGGACACTGTGGATCCAGTGGGACCAACGCACAGATTGGAAGGTGGAAAGGTGAGGGGGGAAAAGAGGAGGAGGTTTTTCACTGAGAGGGTGGTGGACCCTTGGAATGTACTGCCTGGTGAGCTGGTTCAGAGATCCACAGTGGAGGGCTTCAAGAGAGGGTGGGACAGACACAGAAAGTGGATGTATCAGATGATGGCCTGTCCCGGGGGGGTGGGGATGGATGATAGGGGTTTCTGGAACACAAGGGGGGGTGGGCCTTGGCACCCAACTAGGGATCTGAAGTTCGAGCAGACTCGATAGACCGTAAGGCCTAATCTGCTGGCAAATAGTATGTTAGTACGTCCTGGATCAACCAGTTATGGTCTCTGATCCAGTCTGGAGGGTACTGTTGTGGTGGCTGGAGCTCAGCAACCTGCTTCAGGGGATTCCCTTCTGCATTTCTCCCCCTCAGCAGGTCCTGATGACAGATGCCTCAAATCTCGGCTAGAGGGCTCACCTGGGGGTCCACCAAACTTAGGGTACATACACCAAGGTGGAGAGGACACTCCCCATCGGTGTTCTGGAGATATGAGCAGTCTTGTATGCCCTGCAGGCCTTTCAAACTCAGCTATCCCCTGGTCTGCACTTGATCCAGATGGACAACATGTGCATGGTTTATTACATAAACAAGTGGGGAGGGGACTCATTTCTATCCCCTGTGCAGGGAAGTGATGAGAGTCTGATACTGGGCCATAGAACATGGGCTGGTGCTCTCAGCCATCCATGTTCCTGGTGTCCAAAACGTCCTGGCAGATAGTCTAAGTCGGTCTCGGTCCAGAGCCCATGAGTGGGAGCTTCTGACCCCATAGAGGTTGAAGACCTCTTCGACAGATGGTGCCATCTTGAGTTTGACCTTTTTGCATCCCCACACAATACAAAACTGCTGCTTTGCTGCTCACTAGATCCAGGGCCTGGAGTTTTCTGGCAAGATGTGTTGTCCCTCTGTCTTGAAAAGGGAGGTTTCTCTATGCCTTTCCTCCCTTCACGCTGCTTCAGAGGGTCCTGATCAAGCTTCAGATGAAAGCAGCTGTAATGATCCCAATTGTCCCCTTCTTGCCTTGTCAGATCTGATTCCCCTTGCTTCAACAGCTGGCCATGGAACCCCCGGTCTTCCTATCCCTATGCGCAGACTTGCTGTCCCAGGAGCAGGGCAACCTGGTTCATCCAGACCTCAAATCACTCCATCTCCATGCATGGTTCCTGAGGATGTAGCAATCGCTGAGTTTGAGCTTTCCACCAGGATGGCGGATGTTCTGTTAGTGGCTAAGAAACCCTCCACCAAGGCCATTTACTGTATGAAATGGAAGCGCTTTGCTCTTTGGGCTGCATTGCACCAGTTGGATCACTTCACCTGTCCAGTGGATCAGGTGCTGAAATACCTGCGATCCCTTTCAGACTCGGGTCTGCAGTACTCCTCGATTAAGGTACATCTTTCTGCCATCTCTGCATACCATGTACCAGTTGAGGGATATTCAGTGGCTCAACTTAATGTGTCTCTCACCTTGAGGGGCATTCTGCATTTGAAGCCTCCAATCCATGATCCTGTCCTGCTTGGGACCTCAGTTTTGTGTTGGAAAAGCTTACGCTGCCTCCCTTTGAACTGGTCATGTCTTGCAAGCTGCGCTTTCTGTGATGGAAAGCATTACTTTTAGTTGCTGTTACTTCTGCTCAAAGGATTTCCAAGCTTCAGGCCCTGGTGTATAAGAAGTCTTATTTGATTTTTCACAAAGACAGGGTGTCTTTGCGAACCAATCCTAAGTTTCTCTCTAAGGTGGTGTCAGAGTTTACTTTGAATTGATCCATCCATCTGCTAGTTTATTTTCCGGAGCATTCCTGTCAAGGGGAGGCATTGCTCCATACTTTGGATGTGAATAGAATCCTGCGGTACTATACACACTGCACTAAGGACTCCAGGAAGTCTAATTAGTTGTTTGTTTTGTTCACCCCAGGAAAAGAGGGTGCCCCAGTGTCCAAACAGTGCCTGTCTAAGTGGTTAGCTAATTGTATTATCTACTGTTACTGGAAGTACAATAAGGAGCTTCCAGACATGATCAAGGGCCATTCCACCAGGAGTATGGCCACATCGGTTGCTTGTGCCAGAAATATATCAGCTGCTGACATTTGCACTGCTGCTGCATGAAGCACTGTCCACACCTTCACTAAACATTACAGTTTGAGGCATAGGGCCCACTTTGGCCTCACTGTTCTTCAGGGTCTCCTTCCATATGCCATTGGTTTTGCCTTCACCCTTACTGCCTGACTGTAGTAGTCAGTACTGCTTGGGACTCAGTCCTACTGGTGATGGCCTGCTGCAACAGCTCACTCTCGAAGTAAGATAGTATAGTTACGAAAAACTTACCATAACAGTAGATCTTTGAGAAGAGCTCTTGCAGCAGGCCCTGCTTTCCCTCCCTCCTTCCCCCTTTTCCTGTCTCTCTTTCTTTCACTCTCCTCTTCCATAGGGGCGAGCCTTCTGCATCTCATTTATATTTGCTGTCGGGATACCTGGGAATCTCCCTCGGTTCCCTCAGATGGCATCCAGCTTTTAGTCTCTGGTGGGAGAACTGAGGAGTGTATTGGGGCCACCCTCATTTATAGGATTGGCTGACGCCAGTGGCTGATGTCAGAGGTGGGCAGCCCCTTCTGGTTGACTGCTAGCTAGAAAGTTTCTGTGTGGTCCTAGTAGCTGGTGGCTATAGTCCTACTGGTGATGGCCTGCTGCCTTGAAGATCTACTGTTACAGTAAGTTCTTACATAACTGTACTATCACTGTATCTCTTCTGTCATTATGTAATTTTTTTCTTACAAGGGCGACTATACGTGTAATACTATTGCAAATTGTAATGGCAAATCTGTTGTGTAATTACAGTACTATGTTACTAATTTTGGCATTATTAATTACCTAGGCATTAACAGTGAAAACAATACCATAATTTCTTAGTCACAATATTGTTACGATGCCAGTTAGTAATTATGCAAATGAAATATTTTTATGTGCAGTTGTATATTAATTCACAACATTAGACTGCATGTTTATTAACCTGCAAGTTCATGAAAACTGGAATACAGACATGGAACATCATCTAAAGAGTTGCCAGTCATTGCATTTAAGTGTAGCAGACTGAAGTTACATTGTAATCTTATTTTAGTTACCATTCTAATTACACTTCTAAGTTTTTCTATGTGATTACCTTTTAATTATAAAATGGCAAGAGAAAATCTAGAAATTTCATTGGCCAAGAGACATCAGCTGACTGTACATTAAATCTCTTCATACGCACAGTCATCCTGGTCCTAAACCATGTCACACAATGAACAAATCAGTCCTCCTACAGCCAGAACTATCTTCCATCAGTCCCCCTTCAACCAGAACTGGTCTTCCATCACAAACATGGCTGCTACCTTTACACTGTCAATCAATCAGTCTTTATTTAACCAGGCGATCACCGTTGAGCAAGCTCATTTTCGAGGTGGGCCTGGGTTTGTTAACCAGGAACAAGGGACAATATACATGGGATGCAACACACAAGAAAATAGTAATAATACAAATAAAGTGAGATACAATAATACAGTATATACAAAGTATCGCTGTAAAAAAAGTTCAACTGGGCCCTAAAAATAAAACTACCTTAAAATAAAAAATAAAACAATTAATGAAATGTTGTTTCTCTGATCATCACACTATCCTTATACACATAAACAAATTAGAAACAGTAAGTATTGTTTATAGTTTTCATTACAACTGTTTACTAACAGTGAAAAATCCCCCTTCTGTCTTTACCTGCTCATCAGTGAAATCTCTCGTGCTTGCCCTGACAGTGATATAATTGAGCCTCTGGCTCTAAAACAGACCTTTGTTGTCTGTGTGTACAGAATGTCAGGAGGGTAACATTCTACAAGTAGAACAGAGCAGAATTTTGAATCCCTGTATTCCATGGTAAACATTCCATGATGAACATTCTATGTCTTGAATGTGGGGAGAAACAGAAAACAAAAAACAGGATGAAGAAAGTAGGCAATACAGTAATACCTTATAAACTAAAAGAAAAGGTGGGAAAACACAGTTAAATAGGCAGAGGCAGACCCAAAGTGCCCAAATACATTGCTAATGTTAATAAAAGCACGTACATTTGAATCTTATATAGGAGTTTTCAGGTGAAATCCACCCGCCTTGCCCACCCAAAAAAAGGCAACCTGGCAGGTTTAAAGTTTTTTTTTTCTTACTAACCTTTTACCTCAATCCTATAGCAGTTTTCCTTTTATGTACTAGACCACAGCACATAAGTAAAACACAAAAATAAAGAGAAGGTTGCCTTCAATTAGATTATATAACTACAGTGTAATGAAAATTAAGCTTTAAACACTGTTTATGTCTTACAAATTTACAGATGTTACAGTGCATTTATATGATAACATTTACATGTGACAGAGAAAGTATTTATTTTCAACCAACTCTACTAATAAACACTTTTACTGCAAAGTACTGTACTAGTTAATCTATTGCTGACATATCCTGTTTTATGCATTAATAGGGACTACTTTTTTCAATTTTTAGAAGTTTTAGAGGTAATATATTGTACACTCTTTTGAAAATAGTAAATACGTTTTAATCCCTATCAGAGTACATCAAACTAATTCTTTTAAGATAGTGGCCCATTTTATAAGTGCGATAAGCCACTCCAGGGTGTGCATTAAAGGATTTTAATGCACTTCCCAGGGGCGTAAGGACACTCGACTTTCAGCCTCGTGCCTTAGCACACCTCTGGGGCGTGCATTAAAATTCTTTAATGCACACCCTATCGTGGCTTATTACTTACATAAATGTCAGATAGGCTTTGACTGTTTAAACAGTGCACAAGACCTCCATTCATATGTAGTTAGAAGAAGGGTAACTATGTTATGACTACACTGTAATTGCTGGTCACTACACTTACACTGATCAAATGTCAGTACTGTAGTTCTGATGTATGTTATTCTTCAGAACTCATTCCCTCATGAACTTACTGCTTAATAAACGTGCAATCTAATATTGTTACTTGCTATACATTGTTTACTTATACAATAAAAATCAATCATTTACATATTTACTTATTGGTTTGTAACAGTGCTGTAGTTACTAAGAAATATGCTGCTTCTGTGGTATTAAACCACACCTCTTCTTCACCCACACCCCTGCCCTGCTACTGCCCAGGTGGGTGGCTGGCGGTGGGGCATGGCTACATGCCATGCTTTATCCCCAATTTGCTGTGTGGTGTGGTGGTGGGTGGCACCAGATACACAGGCAGAGGCCCTTCCTTAGCCATTACATGCCCTTCCCACTGGCTGAACGGGCTAGTGGCCATGGCACCATCCTTCACACTAAGCTGCCCTGGCTCTTTGACTATACCATGAAGGCTGGGGGCATGGTGGTGAACATGGGCAGACCAGTAGGTCCCCTTAATGGAAAACTCCAGTTCTGGGAGGACCAGCCATATCCCACAATTCCCCACTCCATATAGAGTGCAGGATCCAGTCTGCTGATGGGCAGTGCATCTGATTGGATGGCTGCTGTTGATCAGTATGTCTGGGTATGCACATTTGACACATTCCCTGCTGCCTATGAGAATAGGGTGCAATATTAGAGTGCATGTTTAGTAAGCAATAAGTTTGTGAGGGACTGATTTCTGAATGAGAGCTTACATCACAACTACAGTATTGACATTTGGTAAATGTAAGCGTGCACACTTGAAAATATATGATTTGTTCTTACAAGTGTAACTACATATGAATGCAGGTCTTGTGCACTGTTTCAACAGTCTATGTCTGACATTTATTTAAAAGGTAATCACATAGAAAAACTTAAAGAGCTGCTGACGCCTGGGGAAAAACTTAAGAAAACATAATATTTATACACAATTCAGCTTGTATTTCACACAACTTCTATAGAATTACCCTTGCAGTTTTTTTATTAGTGAGGACATTTGCATGGAAATAGGAACTTTATCCCTCAGAGTTCATCTGCACATACAGCTGACTCCTCACTTTAAGCCATAATACCCTCTTGTGATTGCACAGTCTGTTGGTATGGTAATAACTGTGATGTCACAAGCACACTATTATGACATCAGGTTGGGATTCGGCAGTAGTAGCGGATAAACTTACAAAGAACAAAGATCATGTTGTCCTGTACACGGCCTCAGTAATAAACAATAGAGAGGAGAAATAAACTAATGAGAAATACATGCTGAATTGAGTCCATATATTATGTTTTTCAAAGTTCTTCTGGAGGTGTCAGTTGCTCTTTAAAAGTGTAATCAGAATGGTAACTAAACAGATAATACTGTGTAGGCAACTGTGTGTTATGAACTTTTTTTACACACCGGAGATATGTAACATCCCATAAATCTTGAGAGCAAAGCTTGAGAGGTTTATGTGGGCATCACACACTGAGGGTGTGGGTATAAGCACACAGTCATCTAGGTTTTATTTTTTTTATAATGACTGATGCTTTGTATTAAGAAAACAATTACTTTAACCCCCCCCCCGCACTCTCCGTGATTGTGGGGAACTTGTATAATTAAAAAATGAGCTCAGTAGAGCTTTAAATCTAGTTCTGTACATACAGGGAACAAACCAGGGCTTTGAACTCCTGCCTAAGAGCTGTAAACTGTGTAAGTTACATAAAAATGCAGGCAGGCATGGTGCTAGATGCCTATGCTGCTCGTGAAGGACCCCAATCTTTTGGCCATTTTTGGATGCTGTAATCGAAGGTCACTGCTTGTGTTCCATTTTTTTTATCATATTAGAGATAAGGATAATGAGAGGGAGTGGAGAATTTCCCGAATGCTGAGTGAGCCACTTGTGTGAGTATTTTCATTCTTTTAAAAGTCGCGCTCAAGAGGAAGCTTTGCCCGCTTCTTATTAGTGAAACAGTGGAGCGCGAGCTTTCAAAGGCCATAATAACTGGTTATTACAGCATTTCCTGGTTATCATGGCTTTTGAAAAGCAGATCAAAAGCATACATTAAAGGGGTCACCAGGTACTGTAATATGATTACAGCGTAACTTCAGTCTGCTACATTTTAAATGCACTGACTTCAGCTCTTTAGATGATGTTCCATGTCTGTATTCCAGTTTTCATGAACTTACAGGTTAATAAACATGCAGTCTAATGTTGTGAATTAATATATAACTGTACACAAAAATATTTCATTTGCATAATTATTAACTGGCATTGTAACAATATTGTGGCTAAGAAATAATGGTATTGTTTTAACAGTTTTTGCCTAGGTAACATGTATTTGCAAGTGCGCACACTTACATTTACCAAATGTCAGTACTGTAGCTGTTATGTAAGTTCTCGTTCAGAAATCAGTCCCTCATAAACTTACTGCTTACTAAACATGCAATGTAATATTGGACCCTATTCACATAGGCGGCAGGGAATGTGTCAAATGTACATACCCAGGCCTGGCAATCAACAGCAGCCATCCAGTCAGATGGACTGTCCACCCGCAGACTGGATCCTGCACTCTGTGTGGAGTGTGGAGTTGTGGGATATGGCTGGGTTTCCCAGTACTGCTATTTTACATTAAGGAGACCTACTGGTCTGCCTGTGTTCACTGCCATGCCTCCAGCCGTCATGGTATAGTCAGAGGGCCAGGGTAGCTTGGTGTGAAGGATGGTACCATGGCCTCCTCCCGTTCAGCCAGTGGAAAGGGCATGTAATGGCTAAGGAAGGGTCCATGCCTGTATATCCAGTGCCACCCACCACCACTCCATGCAGCCGATCGGGGATAAAGCATGGCATGTAGCCATGCCCCACCCCCAGCCACCTGGGCAGCAGTAGGACAGGGGTGTGGGTACCGAAGAGGTGTGGGTCAATGCCACAGAAGCAGAACATTTCTTAGTAACTACAGCACTGTTGCAAGCCAATAAATAATTATGTAAATGAATGATTTTATTTTTGAAATAGCAATTTTATTGAAAATTTGTTGTTTTAAACACCAACATACAAAGGACACAAAGGGACAGACAATACAATAAATAAATGTAACATTTCAATAAATTAATTCAGAGAGTACATGATAGATAAGAAAGAGAGAAGGAAACAAGACCCTATCTCTCAAGACAAATCATCTCATGTTGTAATAAGGGAATAATACACGACAGGGTGTGTGTCGTGCTGGGATAACATCATGCCTGGGGTGGTTAGGCACGAGGCCGCAGGCCGAGTGCGACTAATCGCCCCAGAAGTGACGTTATCCCAGCATGACACACACCCTGGAGTGCATTATTCCTATTATACAATGGCTCATTATATTTAGAATTTAAAAAAATACAATGAATAAATGTTTACCTTTTTTTTTTTTACTGATTTAGTAGTGTGGAGGAGTATTTAAACAAAAAAAGTTCCTTTTCTGCTTGTCCAGCAGGTGGCATCCTACTGTGTGCTGTCTGCAGGTATATTTCTCTGTCTCACTCTTCCCCCTCTCCCTCGCTATCTCCCATTGTTAGTGCATCTGGTTTTCTAGGTTATTATTTGCTTTCATCCCTTACCTTCTGGTAAGTTGAATTGCTGTTTTTTTTTTTTTTTTAAACGAAGGAAACAAATAGATGGCAATTTTTCCTTCAGGTTTGCCACCAAGCTGAGACCGCACACACACACAGACGCAGAGAGGTGATTAACAGTTATGCTCCTGCTGCTGTCTAGGGGAATCGGTGAAAATTGCTGAGGAGCGAGTCTTTAGCAGCACTGAAGCCGACCGTTCCTCTGAGAAGAGTCGCTCGTTCAGCTGTTTCTCTTTTTGGTCAGGTTCTTCCGCTACAGTTAAGGTTTCTCTGTACTGGGAGAAGAATGGTATGCAAAACATTTGTTTTTTTATTTGGGAGAAGAGCATTATGTGAGCGGTAAAGAGCGAGCACGTACTGGCGACAGTGAAGACAACGGGAGCTCACTCGCCTCCACTCTTTCTTCCTGCAGGTTTGAATTAGTAGAGGTTTTGATTCGCGGTTATCCGTAAAAAAAAAATGGGATACCACAATAGTGTGGTCTGCGATCTATATGTTTATATACTGATGCGTTGGGGGGCAAGTATGAGGAATCGGGAGCAGAGTTGCAAAAGCTGCTTGTAGGCAGCGGAGCAATTTTTTTTTTTACATTTTACATGCGGTCATTACTGTGGTGGGACTAGAACCGTATGATGTCATGCCAGGATAACATCACAGCTCCAGTGCCAGAGTGACCAATGAGAACACTAGATTCTTTCTTGCCATTGTATAATATGGTGTTAGGAATCCCTCTACAGTGTGAACTTCATCTGTGTCTTCCAGGCTGACCATAGCAGAAGAAAAAGGGGAAAAGCATACCTTCCAATTCCTTATTCCCAAAACCTGGTACTCGGTTATCATATTAACACCTTATTTCATGTACTACACAGTTTAGCATTTGAAACAACTCTCTAAGTAAATAAGAAAAAAGGAAATTAAACCTTAATACATCAGACTGAATTATCTTAAATTAACAATCAAGAAGGAACAAAAAACATAAGAAAACAAAAGAAAAAAACGAGAGTAGGCATCCTAATACCTGAAAAATACTGATTACGATTTTTCCTGGGTGAATGGGGGAAGGGGGCAGAATCAGACCGTACTTCAACCCTTAGCTACTTAGTTACCCAAGCCCAGCCCTGAGGATCCACATAAACATGTGGTATGAGATCCCTACTAAAATAATGCAATCTGCCGTGTATCTACTAGCTATTATATAATATGAGGTGACAAGTTCACCCTAGAGCCTGTTGCACTCAAATATTAATTCTAAGACTGAGCAGCCATTATGAAAGCTCTGCCAATATTTCCAGGATAGTTCTATTCTCCTTTTCAGTTTGATAGTGGATGAAGGGCATACACCTGGTTTTAAATTTTTCTAAATTTAGTCTCAATTTTGCTGTTAATTTTTCCATTTCCAATACATGGAGGTTGAAGAAGTACCATGAGGCCAAAGAGGGTTGGTTCTCCATGAGCCAGTTTTTAGTAATGGCTTTATGTGCCACAGCCAAAAGAATGTAGAATAAATATGTTTGTGCTCGGGTTTTGATATGCAGAGGGGGCAAACCCCATAACCAGATCCTTGGATCTCTTGGGAGTGGGGCTTGAAAAATGTTTTCCCCATTTCTTGTACTGCCTGTTCCCAGAATGTATTTAATTTCTGACGAGCCCAAAAGATATGGGTGTGGGTACCCCTCTCTCCACACCTCCTCCAACAAAGATCAGAGGAACTAGTACTTTAATGCCTAGTTCGTTCTGGTGTGTGAAAATATCTAATTACCACCTTCCACCTAAACTCTCTCTAAGTTGGAGAAGCCATGGTAGAATGCACACCCCTCCATATCTGCTCCCAATCCTTCTCATCCAAACCCACTCTGGATTCTCTGAACCATTTCCCTTCAGCGTATCCAGCTAGTTGGAGAGCAGAAAGGCTGTAACCCTAGAAATTAACCCTTTTTGACCCTCCTGAGAAATCAAGGGGCAAAGAAATTCCAAAAGTGGATTTAGCTCATCAAGCACATGGAGATCCAAGTTTTTACCAAGTAAATAATGTCGCAACTGTAAGAACCTAGAGAAATCTTGCCTTGGAAGATTGAATTCCCCTGCTAGGCACTGGAAAGATTTTAAGACACCACCCTCATATAACTGGCCTATATATTTTAGCCCACATCCAACCCACTTAAGAAAACCCCCGTCCATCTGAAGAGGGAGAAAGTCCACACAAGCTCTAATCGGAGTCTGGGAGGTCAGGTTAAGCTGAATTCCCAATTTCTTCGTGACCTTTAACCAAACTTGTTTCAGAGTCAAAGACCACCAATTAAGGATAGTGAACTTATCTAACCCCTCTTGATCAATCAGTGTAATATTGGACATTCTCACACCAGTAACCCAGAGTTTCTCTAATTCTGGCCATTGTGGGGATTCTCCCTTCACACTCATGGCAGCCAATGCCTGCAGCTGAGAAGCCCAAAAATATTTGAGAAAATCAGGTAGATCCAGTCCCCCTCTGGCTTTAGCTCTCTGTAAAATCTCCCACCTAATCCTAGGTGGCTTTTGTTTCCAGAGGAATTTAGAGATGGAAGTTCTTGGACTCTTCCAGAAGGGGCAGGGAAGATTAAGGGGAAGCACTGTAACTATAAAAAGAAGACTGGGCAAAACATTCATTCTAATGGCATAAATCCAGCCAGAGAGCGAAAGAGGGAGTTCATTCCACCGATTCAAATCCTCCTGAATAGTCTGGAGTAATTTGAGATGATTAGTTTGGTAAAGATTATCAATTTTAATAGGAATCCAAACTCCCAGATATCTGAATCCCTCTCTTGCCCACTTAAACTGTCCTATTTGTGGGAGTATACCCTGAGTAGGGAGGTTTATAAGGAGCATCTCTGTTTTTGTATCATTGATTTTAAATCCGGAGATTGACCCATAGTTATGCAGGAGGGAATCCAGAATCTGTGCAGAGCCACCGGATCTGCTACATACAGTAAGGTGTCATCTGCATACAGAGAGACCCATAATTCGGTCCCCTCCACCTTAATTCCCCTGTACCTCTCTGACTGTCTGACCAGGGCTACCAAAGGCTCGATGCTTAATGCAAAGAGGAGGAGAGAGAGCGGGCAACCCTGCCTGGTGCCCCTTTCAATGTAGAAGGATTCTGATACTACCCTGTTTACCTTTACTTTGGCTTTAGAATTTCTATGTAAATTAGAGATCCAGTCCCGGAATTTAGCCCCGGACCCGAATTTGGTCAGAGTTTGGTCCAAAAAGACCCCATCAAGATGGTCAAAGGCCTTTTCGGCGTCTAATGAAATGACCGCTTTAAGTGTGTGAGGTGGGGAGAGATTTGTAGCTGATAAAGTATTAAGCAGGAGGCGCACATTATCTTGGATGTGATGCCCTGGGACAAATCCTGCCTGATTAGGATGAACCAATTCCAGGACCAAACCCTGAAGACGGGTACTCAGTAATTTAGCAAAGATTTTAGCATCCACATTTAATAGGGAAATGGGCCGGTAACTTGCACACTTTTGAGGGTCTTTCCCAGGTTTTGGTATTAGTGAGATCAGGGCTCCCCCCCAGGAATCTGGAGTAGCCCCCATCTCATGTGCTGCATTACAGACCTGCAGAAGGATAGGGGCCAAATCCACCACAAACATTGTATAAAATTCTACAATAAACCCATCCGGGCCTGGGGCTTTTCCCGAATTTAAAGATTTAATTACAGACCGAATCTTACCTTTTGTAAAAGGTCTATCAAGGGCTTGCATTTGAGACTCAGTTAGTGAGGGAAGTGTCACTTTACTTAGAAATTTGGCTACTTTTTGTTCATGATCTGGGGTTCTTTGTTTAGTGTGTAACTGGGAAAAAAATTAATTTGCAATTTCTGAAGGGGTTGTCACCAGCATACCCGGGGATCTGTCAACACCGATCCTGGAAACATACTGATCTGCTGCCTGCTTCCTGAGATGGAGAGCCAATAGTCTGCCCGCTCTCTCCCCTCCTTCATAATTCTTTTGATTAGTGGAACGCATTGCATTAAGTGTTTGTCGTAACATTAACTTGTTATATTTCTCTCCAGCTTCTCGAAGCTTCTGCAGAGTAGGTTGATCCCTATTAACCTTATGTGATGCTTCTAAAGTTGCAGTAGTATCTAGGAATTTTTTTAACCCTGGCCTGGTGTAATTTATTTTGATAAGCTGAATAATTAATGAAGTTACCTCTTAGTACAGCCTTGAGACCGTCCCAAATAAACTTCAAAGGAGTATCCACCTCCTTATTCTCCTCCAGATAAAATGTAATGGTCTCCTTTATTGAGGCCACAAATGGCTTATCAGTCAATAGGCCTACATCCAACCTCCAGACCTCCCGTGTGGTTTGCTGCTCCCAAATGACTCTAACTTGAACCATGGCATGGTCTGAGAATGTGACCGGGTGAATTATTGCCTTTTGAAAAGTATGCACACCAGTTTGCCAAGTAAATGTGGTCAAGTCTAGAATATGAGTTGGATGGGGGTGAGTAAAATGTAAAATTCTTCCCGGTGGGGTTTTGCCACCGCCATACGTCTATCAACCCCGACTCCAGAATCAGTGTTCTAAGAAGTCTGGAGCTGGATGCCTGCACTCCCTTGGTGGGAGGATTCTTATCCAAGGCACTGTTCTTGACACAATTCCAGTCATCTGCTGTAATCAGTTGCCTAGCTGGGAGCCTGGACACCATTTGGAATAACGCTCTAAAAAAAAAAAGCACCTGATGATGGGATGGGTGCATAAACTGAAATTATGTGGAGGGGATGCCCCCGAAACTCCACCGTGAGAAGGACCCACTTGCCATTTCCCTCCCTCCCTCTGGACTTTGAAAATTTTAAATGGAAGCCCCCTCCTAATCAATATAGCCCTGCCCGCTTTCGACGAGTTAGGATGGGAGTCCGAAAAAACAGAACCCACCCATGAACGTTTTAATTTGTCATGCTCTACCCTTGACAGTTTGGTCTGTTGAATACAGGCAATATCACATCCTGCCTCCCTTAATTCTTTTAGGATTCAGGCCCTCTTTACTACATTATTTATTCCTCTAACATTAATTGAACATAAATTGAGTGACCCCATCACAATTGTTAATAGCACGCCATATAAATATCCCACCCCTGCCCCTCAGGCCAACCACGATGCCTTTCTTATTAATAAAAAATAAAAACAGATAACATACTAACAATAACACCATTGAAACACACATTTACAAACCTCTAAGTTCCAACCAGGGACTAAAATGAAGATAACTAGGGAAACCCCCAACAGGGAGCAAAATTTGGCAATATTGGTGGAGCATCTGCCTCTAGGGTGGTAAGTAATTACCCCCAAGGGCCCAGTACTCTAGGAGTGGGCCCAGAAGGATGAGAGTATTCCTCCAACAAATTGTCAAGGAAGAGTATTGCACCCAATGTGCCAAGGGCAGATTCAGCAGCCTACGCCCATGAATGCACCCTTCCCTTCATAGTGAAACCCAGCCAACAGGCAATCCAAGTAACCCCACCACTGGCCAGGGTCTAATAAGTTTAGCATATTCTCCATCCAAGAGTTATTTAGTTTCTTTTCCTTTTGAGTAATAATTATTCACCTTGTCTTCATTCAGATTCCCATAAAAAGGCCTTAGGAACCCAAGAAGGCACTCAGTTTAGCGATCCCCCCTTAATTGCTCCGGGCCTAATAACCATCCATAATGCATTCCCCCTGCCCCCAAGGGGGTGGGGGGGAGAGGAGGGCAGCACATCATACATAACAATCCTATAAACCAGCAAATATTTCTGGATGGCTCAAGTAGAGTTCAACTGCTAACAAACTTTTTTAAACTTTATAAAAAAGAAAAGTGCTTGGAAATAAATGTCTGACCCTTTATACAAAGCATTAGTAAAATAAACCAGTCTTAGCTAGTTTGTTGAGGAGAGCCATTGTTTCAGTTCTAATGTTAATATTAGCGAATTATAAAATAAAGATATATGGGAAGGTTACTTCACCCCTCTGATTAAGCCAAACAAAAAAAAACAGTACTGGTATTGCAACTTAAACTGTGGGTCAATATTTGTAAAGTAGTCAGCTCGAGTGTGCGAGGATCCGCTGAACATCCAGTGGAGGAACCCATTAGTTGTGACACCTTCAATACAGTCCCATTCTATGAGGAGACTAGGGGAAACAAATACCCATGCAGGAAGTTCCAGTGTCAACTTAGAGCGCCCCTAGTGATGCAAGCACATATTGGAAACAAACTGTTGGAGCAATTCCCTGCACTGAACTCATGCAAGGTAAACCAGAACAGAGCATCCAGAGCATGACCCATTGCTCCGTCCGCTCAAGCGAGAAAGGTAAATTGGAAACTCAAGTCTTGAAATTATCTCAAGTTGCAGTGTGTTTAGGGGTAATCCACCTGGCAACATCAGCATGGAGAGGTAGTAAGGAATCCACCCTTCTCCTCTGTATGCGTCTGCCCTCCCTGGTGCAATGGCCCAGAACAAGACTTCTATTTCCTGTTGTGCCTGCTCCTCCCTTGTGTCAGGAAACTGTATACCAAGAGCTTCCAACAATGGGGTGGCTTGTAGCAGGGAGTTGTAAACATGTATTCCCTCCTTATCCTGCACCCAGAGTCTGGCAGGATAGCGCAAGAAGGCTTTTAGCCCCTTCTCTCAAAGTGCCTTGACAACCAAAAGAACCTTCTTCCTCTGGCAAGCATAAGTGGTGGGTAGTCCTGGTCAAAATAAACTTTTTGTTCGTCCAGGTTCAGATCTTTCTTATTCCAGTCTAGATGCAAATTTTTTTCTTTAGTGAGAAAGCATAGGAATTTAATCAGAACTGATCTAGGAGGGGCTCCTGGTTTTGGTTTGGGAGCTACAGCCCTACGTGCCTTCTCTATGTCTAAGTGAGAGTCCTCTCCCAATGAGAGCTCCTGTCTCAGCCAGCAATCAAGATAAGCCACCATATCCTCCTGTTCAACCCCCTCCGGAATGCCAAATATTCTAAAGTTATTTCTTCTGGCCCTCACCTCTGCATCCTCGGCTCTCAAGGTTAGTTCTTTCTCCCTCTGGTGCAGAAAAGCTAGCGAGCGGCCAAAGGCCATATGTTCATTCTGGAGGGCATCGAGGTGGGTCTCAACTGAGGTAGTGTGAGATTCTAACTTTTTAAAGTCATTCTGCAGACCCGTTATTTTAGAGTCAATCCGATGGAGGATCTTAAGCATGCGTTAGCCGTCTGCCTTTGTAAAGCTTGTATTAGTCTCTGACCCTGAATCATCTTCCTCATCAGTGGATCCAGTTAACACTGAGGATCAGGATGTGGTCGGGCTTATAGGCCACACGTGTGGCTGTGGAACAGATCTACTGGTTACAGCTCCAAAATCCTTCTTTTTGGTTTTCTTCATATTCGCTGGTGTCTGAGGAGGTAAGATACTGGCGGAATATTTACTGCTAGTAGTGGATGGCTTAGGATTTTAATGATGAATTAACCCGGCTGTGGGAGCAGCAAGCAACTCAAGCCGCCATCTAGTACACAGCGCCAACCAGAAGTCGTAAATGAATGATTTTTATTGTGTAGGTAAACAGTGTAGTTGTATAGCAATTAATAATATTAGAGTGCTTGTTTAAGAAATAAGTTAATGAGGGAATCATTTCTGAAGGTGAACATACATCAGAACTACAGCATTGACATTTGATCAGTGTAAGTGTAGTTACCAGCAATTACAGTGTAGTCATAACATGGTTACCCTTCCTCTTACACTTTAAGTGTCAGTTTCTGCATACTTACTTTGCAAATACATGCTAGTTAGTCATTAACTGTGGAAACAATGCCACAGAAGCAGCATGTTCCTTAGTAACTACAGCACTGTTACAAGCCAATAAGTAATTATGTAAATGAATGATTTTCAAGCAATTAACAATATTAGATTGCATATTTATTAAGCAATATGTTCATGAGGGAATGATTTCTTATGTGTGCACATATCTGAGATGCGTAGGCTTCATAGAAACATAGAATTTTTAAGTTTTCTATGTAATTACCTATTAAATAATGTTAGACAGACATAGACTGAGTGCACACGACCTGCATTCATATGTAGTTACACTTGTAAGAACACATTTAATAATGTCAAAAGTAGTAACATAGTAGTTATACAATAGATCTGCTGTTACAGTTTCTAATAGCTATTACATGTGTAGTTGCCCTTGTAAGAACAAATTGCATAATGCCAAAAGAGATACAGTGGTAGTTGCACAATAGATTTTCTGTTACACTTTGCAACAGCTATTAAATGTGTAGTTATTTGTCAGAATGAGTTGATTTATGCTGAAAGAGAGAGAGTAGTAGCTGCACGTGTAACTTTTTTCATGCAACTTGTGTAAGTAAACAACATGCGATTGTGAAACTAGTTAGCAACTACATAGTAGTTACACGTAACTGCAAAGTAGTTACAGTGTACTTATACAGTAGTTACAGTGTCGTTAGTGACACTTAAAGTATTTCCCAAATATGATCTGGATAATTAAAAAAATACCTGTTATTTCACTTGTGATCCATGACCCCTGTGACATCACTTATGGCTTCCCCACTCACGATATAATTGGGTCATGGGCCACTTGTGAAATATCCAGCATATTTTTATTAGGTCCATGCCATATTGGGAGGCAGTATAGCACAGTGGTTTAAGGCTCTAGGCTGCAAACCTGGAGACCTGGGTTTGAATCCCACAGCCCCCCAATTGCATACTGTGTGACCCTGGGCAAGTCACTTAACTTCCTTGTGCTCCCAGATCGCAGCTGGAACAAGCTTTGGCTTAGTGTGCCTCTCATGGTTAAACTTTCCCTTCTCTTCCCATATCCCTTATAAATATTTCCCATTTAGTATTAATAAAGTCCAAGAAAATAAAGCATCCAAAAAGCCATAGTTTACAGCAGTACCTTTAGGTTTTTAAGTTTTCGGTAATCATTTTGTCCATTATTGCCCTTTGGATCACCACCTTATTTCATAACAAAACAAGCATTTCTGAGTGAGAATTACTATTTAAAAAATACAGAAATCCATCAACTCTTGTATTCCTAGATATTGGAGAACGAGCCCCCCCCCCCCACTAGACACTTGGCGTTATGCCATGATATCGGCCATACATAAACCTGGAAAAGATCCTGGGATAGTGTCCTCCTATAGACTGATTTTTAATTTTTGTAACTTAATTTGTGTTGTAGTACAGATATTACAGAAGTTCTGCACATGGCACACAGTATTGTTTACAGTATTCTTATATGGCACAAATTATGCTATCTACGCTTTACCATCGTGAAATAAATTAATATCAACTGTCCTCACAGATATTGCAAAGATACATGGTTACTTACATTTGCAAGGGTCACTATAGACTGATTCCGATGTTAAACACCAACTACAAGATATATGCTGCCATTTGGGCGCACCGAT
This sequence comes from Neoceratodus forsteri, assembly GCA_016271365.2. Classification (NCBI taxonomy): domain Eukaryota; kingdom Metazoa; phylum Chordata; order Ceratodontiformes; family Ceratodontidae; genus Neoceratodus; species Neoceratodus forsteri. The sequence continues at coordinate 1,408,481,590 of CM028131.1, read as the reverse complement.
TAGATGAACTACGACCAAATTTAATTCATAAAGACCAAGCAGGGTTTGTGAAACATAGACAGACTTCTGACAACATCAGATGAACCCTCTTACTAATCGACCATGCAGTTGGAAGGCAAATCCCACTAGTCACATTAAGTTACAATGCGGAAAAGGCCTTGTCAAGGTCTCATGAACCTTCCTGTGGAACACAATGTGAGCTTTTGGGTTTCCCAATACATTATGTAACATACTAAGGGGCCTATATACTGCCCCAAAAGCATATATTAAGGTTACTGGAACCCTTATCCCCTTAATAACACTTACATAGAAACACAGAATTTGATGGCAGATAAGGACTGCTTGGCTCACCTAGTCTGCCCATTTCCCTACCTAATGGATAAGCTGCAGATCCTAGTTAACCAACAGCCTACTTCCTCCTACCCCCCACTAGAATTGCCTTGTGTCTGTCCCATGCATTCTTGAATTCCCCCACTGTTTGACTCCACGACCTCCTCAGGAAGGCTGTTCCATGCACCACAACCCTCTCCGTGAAAAAATACTTCCTTATATTACCTCTGAGTCATCTCCCCTCTATCTTCAAATTGTGCCCCCTTGTTCTTGCACATCTGTTTTTCTGAAAGATGCTATCCTCTTGGACTTTGTTGATTCCCTTGAGGTACTTGAAAGTTTCTATCATGTCCCCCCCCCTTCCTCGAGAGTATACATATTAAGCTCCTTTAGTCTCTCTTTGTATGTGCTTCTGGTGCAGACCCTGCACCATTTTGGTTGCCCTCCTCTGGACAGCCTCCACCCTGTCTATGTCTTTGCGGAGATGGGGTCTCCAGAACTGCATGCAGTATTCCAGATGAGGTCTCACCGACTGTCTGTACAGAGGGATGACAACTTCTTGTTTTCTACTTGAATGGGGGACCAGACAGGGCTGCCCCCTCTCCCCCTTATTCATCCTTTATGTTGAACCCCTGGCAATAGCCATAAGGCAATGCACCAAAGTAGAAGGAATACCGATAGGAGACCATGAATTTAAAGTGGCATTATTTGTGGATGATATTTTTTTTACCCTGCTGAACCTGACAGACTCTGTCCCATAGCTTTGGGGCAAGATCCAGGAATTTGGAATAATCTCAGGTTTCACCCTAAACTTACCTAAAACTGAAGTCTTAACCTACAACTATACTACACCTCAAGAAATTAGGGACAAGTTCCCATTCAAATGGAGAGGAACAAAAATCAAATACTTATGGGTCATAATACCACAATAACTTAAAAACTTAGAATTACTAAACTATGAACCAGTAAGGGACAATGATCTCACCAGCCGGTCAGTCATGGAGACCAAGGAACACCTGGCCAGGCTGGGAAGCAAACTATCATCCATTTCATCTGGAATCTCCTTCTCTGAGATCCTGCCAGTCTGGGAGAGGGGAGCAGATGGATGGAAGGTCAAAGAATGGGAGATAGGGGAGCTAAACATGTGGCTCAAGGGCTGGTGCCAGGAAAAAGGACACAGATTTGTAGGTAACTGGCAACAGTTTTGGGAGTGAAAGTTCTTTAAATTCAATGGACTACATCTGACTAAGGAGGAAGTCAGTGCATTGGGACAGAAGTTTGACGTCTTTGCAGAATATTTAAACTAGCAAATGGGAAGAGGGGTGCAGCACCCGATACATCGAACGGGAAGAACACCCCTCCCCCTCAGCTACTGATCAAACAGGAGCTCAGCATGTTTGTAGATCATTTGCATCACCAGGTAAGGAAAAAGGTCTGGCTCCCCATACGACGTGCAGGAGAAACGCCGGACCTCACCCAGCAACTAACACACCGAAATCTAGCCAATGGAAAATCATGTACACAAATGCCCACAGTCTGGGAAACAAGATCCCAGACCTGCAGGCAACAATGATAGAGGCTAAACTGGACATAGTAGCCATTAGTGAGACATGGTTCACCAGTAACCACATTTGGGAGACTTCAGTACCTGGCTATGTACTGTTCAGAAGAGACCGAGGTGTAAAAAAAGGGGGGAGGGAGTAGCCCTTTATGTCAATGAAAATATCAAAGCTACAGAAATTCAGAACACACATTAGGAGCCAGAAGAACGGTGGGTCACCCTGGAAACAGGAAATGGGACAGCCATATGAACTGGGGTTGTCTACAGGCCTCCAGACCAGGGGGAGGACATAGACACATCACTGTTAGAAGATATACAAAACATGACAGCTAAATGGGAGGTTCTGATAATGGGAGACTTCAACATGCCAGATACAGATTGGTCAATACCAGCAGGAACCTCCACCAGAACTAGACACATAGTGGATCCCATGCAGGGGGAGGGCCTCAAACAACTGGTAGAACAACCCACAAGAGACAGGGCTATCCAAGATGTAGCACTGACTAATGGTGAGAGGATCACAGATCTCCAGATAGAAGGTCACCTGGGGGCCAGTGACCATCACATGGTTTGGTTTAATTTGGTCACTAGAACGAAATCATTCCATTCCAAGGCAAAAATGTGGGACTTCAGAGGAGCTGACTTTGATAAGATGGCCAACAGAATTAAGCTAGCCCTGGTAAGACAAAATACAGGTGAGGGGGTACAGGCAAAGTGGGCAAACATTAAGGATGCAATACTTGAAGCAATATCCCATTGTGTTATAGAGAAAAGCAAGAGCAAAAGAAGGAGGAAACCACAGTGGTTCTCAAAAACAGTAGCAGAAAAGGTTGGAGCCAAAAGGTAGGCCTTCAAGAAATATAAGGGAACGCAGTGGGACGAAGATAGGGAGGGATAACAAACTTCCCTAAGGGAAGCAGGGAAGGCAGTAAGGCAGGCAAAAATCCAAACCTAGGAAATACTAGTACGAACAGTAAAAGAAGGGGACAAGACTTTCTATAGATACATTAGTGAGACCTTCAGTAGATACGTTAGTGAAAGGAGAAGGTCCAGAGGGGGTATTGCTAAGATCAAAGGGGATAAAGGTTTTTTTTTTCCCCCCAGTTGTTTAACCAGGAGTGTCACACTAAGCTGAAAGCTTGTTTACAGGTGCGACCTGGGAGCACAGGGAAGTCAAGTGACTTGCTCATGGTCACACAGTATGTAAGTGGGGGCTGTGGGATTCAAACCCAGGTCTCCCGATTTGCAGCTCAGAGCCTTAAACCTCTGTGCTGTACTGCCTCCCAGAGTGTGTGGAAGAGGACCAAGGAAAAGCATCTATCCTAAATGGATACTTCTGCTCAGTATTTACTGAAGATTAGGTAGGGCAGGGTCCACAGCTCAGCACCATGGACACAGAGGGGGAGGGAGGTGTGCACTAGTCCCTTCACAAAAGAAAGGGTCCTACAAGAGCTCACTAAGCTCAGGGTGGACAAGACAATGGAACCTGATGGCATACATCCCAAGGTACTAAAGGAGCTAAGGGTGGAACTAACAGAGCCATTATTGGAACTGTTTAGTGAGTCTCTGAGTACAGAAGAGGTCCCAGAAGACTGGAGAAGGACTCATGTGATCCCACTCCACAAGAGTGGTAGCAGGGAGGAGGCAGGGAACTACAGACCAGTCAGTCTTACTTCAGTAGTGGGCAAGATTATGGAGACACTCCTTAAGGAAAGGATAGTGCAACACCTGGAATCCATAGGAGCACAGAATCCAAGACAGCATGGGTTTACAACAGGAAGATCCTGTCAAACTAATCTCATAGATTTCTTTGACTGGGTAGCCAGAGTGGTGGACTAAGGAGGTGCAGTTGATGTTGCCTACCTTGACTTCAGCAAAGCTTTCGGTACTGTTCCACATAGAAGATTGATTAATAGGCTTGGGGTGGGTCAGAAGTTGATCAACTGGGTGACAAACTAGTTGGCGGGCAGAAAACAGAGAGTGGTGGTAAACGGTATACAGTCAGAAGAGATGTAAGTCACAAGTGGGGTACCTCGGGGATCAGTCCTGGGGCCAGTTCTCTTCGATATCTTCATCAGTGACATTGCAGATGGACTGGAGGGTAAGGTTTGTTTGTTTGCAGATGATACCAAGATCTTCAACAGAGTAGATGATCCAGATGTGGTGGGCAGAATGAGAAGATATCTGGATAAACTGGCAAAATGGTCTGAAGAGTGGCAAATGGGGTTTAATGCAAAGAAGTGCAAGATCATGCACATAGGGAAGAGAAACTCTGAAGCTACCTATAGGTTGGGAGGGGAGTTGCTGGCAATCACAAGGGAAGAAAGAGACTTGGGCATCATCATCACAGATGATCTGAAATCATCCAAGCAGATCACTAAAGCAGTAGGTAAGGCTAGAGGGATGTTGGGGTGTATTAGTAGGGGTATCGCAAGTCGTAAGAGGGAGGTGATAATCCCTTTTTCCAAGACACTGGTTAGGCCCCATCTGGAGTTTTGTGTACAGTACTGGAGGCCGCACCTGCAAAAGGACATTAACAAAATGGGGGCAGTCCAGAGAAGGGAAACCAAAATGGTGCAGGGACTGCATCCGAAAATGTATGAGGGCAGATTAATGGAGCTCAATATGTATACCCTAGAGCAAAGGAAGGGAGAGAGGTGATATGATCGAAACATTCAAACATCTTAAGAGCATTAACAAGGTAAAAGAGTGTAACATGTTTCAATATAAGAAAAATAGCAGGACAAGAGGACACAGCATGAGATTAGAGGGAGGCTGATTAAGGATTAATGTGAGGAAGTTCCTTTTCACAGCAAGGGTGGTGTATGCATGGAACAGCCTACCTCAGGAAGTGGTGGATATGAATACAGTGCAGGGCTTCAAACAGGCATGAGAGCTGGCCCAGTGGCGCTGAGGGTTGAGGCGCTGGATGCCACACCTCGCGCTACGCTGGCGACCCGGGTTCAGTAACGGACTCGGGTCGGCGGGGGTCGGCTGGGGGAGGGAGGATGGAGCATCCCAACGGATGCTCTCCTCCCTTGGGGTGGATGCCAGGGGCGCTTGAGCGCCCCGACGTCCTGAGGAGGTCGGGTGGATGCACTGACTCCCAAGGAGCCATGCTTCGTACTGGAGCTGGGAGGGGTGATGTCGCAGGGCGCTTGAGAGGAGCTGCATCAGCATGCAGACTCTCTGCACTGGCATCTCAGGGGTGGGGTTATGGGGAATACTTGGAGGAAAATGCCTCCAGTCACCTAGATGAAGTCCTCTGAGCAGGTCCCACCATCCACCGACCAGGGCAGACCCCAATGTGCAGCTCGCAGGGGAAAAGAGGGGGTTGCAAAAGGGGTCTTCCTCTGCCTCCGCCTCGGGGTAATCCGGGCCATCAAGGGCCCCAATGGCAGTATGGCACTCTAGGGGCAGACCAAGCTGGTCGGTAGAGGTTGGGGGGTCGTCACTCCTTGTAGGACGGAAGGAGTGGTGGATGGAAGGGACAGTAGGAGTGGATAAAGAATAAGTAGAAAAAAAAAAAAACAGGCATGGGATAGGCATAAGGCAGCAATAAAGATGAGTATGAATAGATAGGCCATTGACAGAGTACAGGCCTATGGCACATTCATAAGACAGAAAAAATGGACAGACTGGATGGACCTTGCGGTCCTTATCTGCTGTCAACTTCTATATTTCTGTGTAACTCAACAATAGCAAACTATTTGGACACATAGAAAAATCACACAGGAGGACTCTGGGCAATACACGGCGGCAACCTTGCGACTCTGGAAATCATTGTTCCAAAATGGAAAACTATCTTATCCATTTTATTTTTTAAAACTTCTTTCTACAACCCCAGACTTTTCCCCACCTCGTATAGACCAGATGTTTGCTAAATGGCACCTATATAGACTAACTTATATATACCAGTTTTTGGACAAGTACGGCGTGGTCCCCTTTGAGACTCTACTGACTAAATATGGACTAGTACAGTAGGTAGAAAACATACAGTATCAGATACCTACAAGTAAGGTCCTACCTTCTACATCAATCAAAGGGCAGAACTAAATTACCAGATTCACTACCACTGATCCTACAGATACTAATAGATGCAATGAAGGGGAAAACTTGGGGGAAAAACGTATTGGATATTTTTATGCAGCCCTGACAGAATACATAGCTGACACTGCTAACTCCATCCTGGAAAAATGGAATGCAGACCTGCCACTGACTATTTCTGAAGAAGATTGGCATAGACATGCAGATAGGGCAATTAGGGTAACTTCCTCAAATATATGGAGGAAGTTTGTCTGGAAGTGTCATATGAGATTTTTCTACACTCCAGCAAGACTAGCCAAAATTTACCCCCAAAGCCAGGGAAACTGCTGGAGGAGATATGGAGAAACAAAGGCAGACCACGCCCACGTCTTATGTTATTGCCTGGGACTAACAGAGTATTGGTTAGACCTGGAGGCACAAATGCTCCAAATAGGGGTAGACCCGAAATTTTTAACACCAGCCATAATATTACTTAATATACTCCAGAGAGAGGTTCGGGTGATGCCCAGGTCTGTGGTCCCGATCCTTATACTAGCGGCCAAGAAAGCTGTAACCAAAAAATGGAAACAAACTCAATCCCCCACTAGAGGGGACTAGCAGTCCATTGTAAATAACAGTTATGCTACGTAAAGAATCACAGCATATTTAAATGACACACTGGAAAAGTTCAGACAGAAATGGCAGATAGGGGTGATGTATATTATGCAACAGGACTCCCAGGTCCTTTTCCTCCTCCACTGCAGTAGGAGGCGCTCCATGCAGTGTGTAGGTCCTAGCTTTGTTTCTCCTCCTCCCCAAATGTAGCAACTTGTATCTGGATACATTGAATCTAAGATTCCAGGAATCTGACTAGACACTCAACTTTATTCATGTCCTCCTGAAGTTTGTCCCCCTTCCTTAAAGCAGCAGAATTTGTTAATCAGAAAAAAATGCCATCGTATAGTTTTTTTTTTAGCAAAAATGTATTTCTAATATCATAAGATTCATCCTCAGTGTAATTTTAGTTTTCGCAGACATTTTTAAAACAGCTTTTATAGTTAACTTTGTAATTACTCATGTCATTAAAGATGGCCACCACTCGCAATTTTTAAAAATCTCTTCTGTTGAGGTTACCTGTTGAATATACATACTAGAGTCATAATGTGTATGCATTAGAATGGTGCTGCCTCATGTTTCTGGTTGAAAACAGCACAACACTATATCAAGATATTTAATTTTTTCATGGCAGGCATAACATAGGAGTGACAACTTTTAAAAACTTCAAAATCTCGTATCTTTATTGGTGAATGAAAGGAAACAAAAGGAAAAATGGACATCTTGATATTTATCCAGAAAACAACATTGTTGAAAAAAACTAAATGATGTAACAACCCTGGCCAATTTGGTGTTATCTGCAGAATTAGCAGTCTGCTGAAGCCTCCAGTTTCCACACTGTTAATGACAGTGTTGAAAAGCAGTGACCCCAGTACCGTGTGATGTGGCTGAGTACCCCTCTCACTCTGAATAGTGCCTGTCAACTGCAACCCTCTGCTTACTACCCTCAAGCCAGTTAGCAGGCCACCCCATGTATGTAGTGTATATACCTCACTGGTATACTTTAACCAGGAGCGTTTCATGTGCAACAGTGTCAAAGTCCTTGTTGAAGTCCAGATATGTCTACTGCCTTTTCCCTATCCACCTCCCTGGAAATCACCTCAAAGAATGTGATTAAGTTGGTTTGTACAGTCTGCCCTTCAAAAAGCCAAGCTGAGACTGGGTGAGAACCTCATTGCATGAACCGTCATTCTGTCCTTGATAATGGATTCCAAGACCTTGCCTGGCACTGATGTGAGGCTGACTGGTCTATAGTTGCTGGTGCCAATCATGCTTCTATCTTGAAGATGGGGCTTATATTAGCCACTTTGCACTGTCCTCTGGTACCATACCTGTGTGGACTGATGAAAGATTACTGTAGGATGCCCCACCAGTTGTTCCTTTAGCTCCGTTGTGATGTTGGGGTATATCCCATCCCCCCTTGAGATATGCCTGTCTTGATCTTTGCCAGCTACCAGGGTGGGTGTGATGTCTGTAGGTTGCATCTTGGTTACAGCTGAGGCTGAAATTAGGCAGTATTGTCTAGCCCTCCTTTCCAGGTCAACAGAAATGAAACAGACCCTCTTTTTGTGTAGGAACAATTATCTTGGGCCCCTGTTGAGCTAGGGGGCTACTTCATTGCCCTTTTCCTTTATTGCTTAATAGAATGCAGACTTCTGCAGCTGCCTTTCAAGCACCTTCTTCAGCAAACCCCACATGTGCTCTGTACTGCTATCCTTATTTACTTGATTGGGTTTGACACAATGTGCATCTTTCCCTGATACTGGATTCAACATTTTGACCTCTGAAGAAGGGTTATGTGTCCCAAAGCATGTGGGACCCATCTAGGCGACCTTTGGGAGATTACTGCTGTATGCTGCTGCACTACATGTTTTCATAGTTAATCCTATGGAGCATCCCTTCCACTGTTGTGCTTTTTATGTCTGCTTGGGGTTGGTGTCTCTTTTCCTAGTTCTAGCAATGGGAGCGTATTTGTGATGTTATACAAACAGCAGCATCTGTGCCCTTAGGAGTTGTCTCAAGGATGCAGGGATAAAACTTTAAGGCCCGGATGTCTAAAAAACAGGGCAAGCGAAATGCAGTCATTTGTGCTGCACTTGCCCTTGTGCTCCTCCCTGATCCTGTAATATTCAGACAGATGGTGCTCACCAACAGAGGGTGCTATCCAACTGAATATAGGTCCATGTTGGTGCAGTGATAAATTAATCTGCACAGCCCCGACATGGACCAGGGCTGCACGTGGCTCACAGGGGATAGCACTGCCTGAAATGGGATAGCACCAAGTCCCCCATGGGCTATATTCAACCCGAGCATGCAGATGGGAGCATTGGGCATGCAAGGTGCTAAGGTGCCACTTGCATGTCCATTATGGGCACCTTAGCACCTTGCATGCCGATTATGGGCTCATTTGCATGGGATGCAGCAGCCTGATAGCACTCCTGTCTCCGTGAACAGACAGCCCTGGTGGTCCAGTGGTTCCTCCCACCCCCTATTCCCCAGTACATTTATATTCTAGAACTCCCTGATGGCCAGTGGAGTCCCCCATCCCCAGTACATTTGTATTATAAAATTCCCTGGTGTCCAGTGGTTCCCCCCACCCCGGTCATTCATTACATTTGACATGGCATTGCATTGCAAGAATAAAACAACTGAGGAAGCGTGGTTAATAATTCATAACACTATCAAAGATACATGTGACAAATCTATAAAAATATGACAAAAGTGGATTGAAACCTATATGGTTCAGTGAAAATTAAAAAGCTCATAAACAGAAAAAAAATGGCATATGCAAGCTTACAACAAGACAGGTCAGAAAACTTATGGAATAAATTTAAGGTGACTCCAAAATATGTTAAAAAAATATTTAAAAAGCGAAGGCACGAAAAGAACTAGAATTGGCAAAAAAAGTCAACAAAAAAAGACTCCAGAATTTGCTACAAATACATTAACTCTTTATCAAAATCTTCTCCAACAATAACCAACATAGAAATAAATGAAAGAAATATTACCCATCCTACAGAGATTGCAGAAAACTTCAACGCATACTTCTGCTCAGTTTTCACCAAAAATACATAATCTTTGCCTAATCTAAAGATAGACAGAATGCAGAAAATTGTTATAGCAGAAGAATCAATTATTTAAAAAGTTACTAATTTAAAAAATCATGGTACACTGGGACCAGATGGAATTACTCAAGTGATGTTAAAAATCATGAAAGACAGCATCATAATACCATTAAAAAATATGAAAAATCACTGAACAGTGGAGAAGTACCAGAAGACTGGAGATGTGCCTAAGTGATACCGATATATAAAAAGGGTGACAAGAAAGAAGTATCGAATTATAGAGCTATCAGTCTAATCTCTGCTGTGGGAAATATTAGAATCACTTATTAAGGGTCAGATAACGGAATACCTAACATAGAAACATAGAATTTGATGGCAGATAAGGACCGCTTGGCCCACCCAGTCTGCCCATTTCCCTACCTAATGGATAAGCTGCAGATCCTAGTTAACCAGCAGCCTACTTCTTCCTACCCCCACCCCCTAGAATTGCCTTATGACTGTCCCATGCATGCTTGAATTCCACCACTGTTTTTGACTCCACAACCTCCTCTGGAAGGCCATTCCATGCATCCACAACCCTCTCTGTGAAAAAATACTACCTTAAATTACCTCTGAGCTGCCCCCATCTTCAAATTGTGCCCCCTTGTTCTTGCACACGTCCTTTTTTTTGAAAGATGCTACCCTCTTGGACTTTGTTGATTCCCTTTAGGTACTTACTTACCAGTTACTGTAAAGCACTGAATTGAGTATGTTTCCTTCCCCTTCTATCTTCTTCTGAAAGATAACAACAAAGTTGGTCTGGAACAGTACATCTTTACTCCAGGCAGATCATGCATAACTAACATATTCTGTTTTTATGAAAATATTGACCATCACCTAGATAACAAAGGATGTGCAGACGTTATTTTACTTGACTTTGTAAAAGTGTTTGACAAAGTATCTCACTGGGTGATCATATATAAATTTATTAATATAAATACTGACAAAACATTAATCTGCCAGGTCAAACACTGGTTAGCAAGTCGAACACAGAGTTTCTATATGCGGTTCCCTTTCTGATACTGCTACAGTGACTAGTGGGGTTCCACAGAGATCTGTGCTGAGACTTATACTTTTTTAAATCTTTATTTTGGACTTAAATACCTCTATTACAAATTGGCTTACAAAATATGCCGATGATACAAAATTAGGGGGGCCCAGCAACACCATGAGCTGTGTAAGCAGCATACAAGATGATCTGGACACAAATCACTGCATGGGCATATAAATGGAATATGGTATTCAGCATCTCAAAGTGTAGTGTAATTCATTTAGGAGAACATCAGATTCTTCACTCGTACACTTTGTGTGGAGAAACCCTCAAATCTGTTCACAGTGAAAGGGATTTAGGAATTATAATTAATACACAGAGGCAAAGTCCCGCACTTACCACCACCATAAATAAAAAGCTGCTCGCTGGTCCAGGTGCCAATATTTTATTAAAGGTGCCAGTGTGGCATGTCTTAACATGTTTCGGAATCAACTTCCTTTATCAAAAGGCATGCCTGAGTCAGTGTGGTGACGTCTTATATACAGAGCAACGACGTCACTCACACATGACCATTAAAGTGAAAGACACACAGTGCAGTGAATGCAAACATACAAAAACCATTGTTAAAAAAAATCTACAATCCTCATAAAAATAGATACTCCATGAAAGGTTAAAAAACTACATAGAGGATAATGTATGGGAAGCAGTTAACAGCAAAGGTGTATTTGCATCGAGAGGTTACCATGGTTTGTAAACTCGAGAGCGCAGCTCTAGAGGTTTACAGCTACCATGGTAACCTTGAGATGCAAATTCACCTTTGTTGTTAACTGCTTCCCATACATTGTCTTATATAGTGTATGGGAACCAGTACAATATGTGCTTTTTACCCCAAAACAAAAATTAGCAACAACTCTCTTAAAATCTGCACGACTTCATCAAATATAAAAACTTAGTCGGCTGTATATATGCGCAGATTAGGCTTACCTCTGAGTGAGGACATGGACTCAATGTTTGCAGAAATGATTAATAAACGTTATTTTACCTACTTTTAGCTAATAGCATACATACTAGTACACGAGCAACATTAGGAAAAAAAAAATCACAACTGATTCGGAAGTAACTGAATGCAGAGATGAAGGAAGGATCAATGTGAACTTTGCATCTTCTGGAAGTGCTGCAGGGAAAGTTCATTCGAGGAGGAGGCACTCATGGAAAATGCTTCTTAAGCAACAGGTGTCTTGTAGGAGAAACAAAAAAATAAATTCGTGGAGACATTTGTTTTTATAGTAGACTGCTGCCACCATTGTGAATGCTCATTTTATTTTATTTTCAAAAATCACTGCAATTGAGGAACTGCCATTTGCGTTTGAATGCTGCTGAGTGCTAAGCACTGCTGCAGTAGAATGTTGAATCTCAGCAGCATTCCTTCTTGTTATGGTATCGTTCTAAGGTGGTTAACAGCAAGTGAATGTTAGAACGATACCATAACAAGCCTTTATTTCACTGAATTCTGGTGGTAATAACATTCCACCATACACTATGTAGAGGATAATGTATGGTCTTTGGTTAATAACCACGCTGTAAACACTTCGAGAGGTTGCCATGACATCATTGTAAACCTCGAGAGCGCAGCTCGAGAGGTTTTCAGATGTCATGGCAACCTCAAGAAGTGTTTTCAGTGTGGTTATTAACCAAAGACCATACATTATATTTTGTAGTGTATGGGCTACCAAGATTACTAATCACCGATTGAATTACTTTACTGAATTACTTTACAGAACATTGTTTGTTGTAAGTATTCTGTTTTGTTAGAACATTGATTGTTGTAAGCATTCCGTTTTGTTATACCATTGATATGACATACTCAAGAAGGGTTAACAACAGAGTGGTGTCATAATGATGGCATAACAAGGTTGTAATCTGCTTGATTTCAGTTAATAATAAGGGCTCCCCATACAGTATATAGAGGATAATGGCTGGGGATCAGGTGATAACCATGCTGTAATCCCCTCGAGTGGTTGAGCATGGTTGTCACCTGATCCCCAGCCATCATCCTTGATAGTGTATGGTCAAAAAAACACTGCTTGCATTATATGTGTGAGAATTATGGAACTCTGGTGCATTCTTTTTTGTTATACCACTGTTTGGAAGTTCCAAAGTGCAGTTAACAACTTTTAAAAGTCTAGACAGTGCACAACAAAGCTGTGTGACTGCTAATTATGGTGGTTAATAGGCACTTACCATACATTATATCCTATTAATTAAAAGTAGATGAGAGGAGTCCTAGATAGAGATATAAATCAGTCCAGCAGTTTCATATGGACAAATGTGTAGTGACTCCACCTGTTCAAAAACGATCAGTAGCTTGTGTATATCTAAAATGTATAAAAAGACATATAAATCTTAAGCCTATATGCACATATAGTAAATATCATGGTTGTTAATACCTTAATACAGAAATCAATATGTTTACAATGTACACAGCATCAAATATCATTGTTTATTTCTGATATTTAATATATGGGGTAATATCCAACCTCTCATTAAGTCCAGGCAATCTGCAAGCACCGAGGGTGTAGATCCAGTAACACTTCCTCTGTAGGACAAGGTTACTGAAATCCCAACCTCTCAGTTTGAGTCACTTTCTCAATGGCAGTAAAACTAAATGAATGTCTGCCAGGGCCGGTAGTATTCCTGACATGCAGAGCAGTTGCATAGGTGATATCTCAGGTTCTGATTGCTCTGCAGTGTTCTCCAACTCTGAGCTTAAATGCTCTTTCAGTCTTGCCAATATAGAATGCCTCACATCGTACACAGTCGTACCAACAGGCCCCTCCGTTCCATCAGGAACAACAAACACGCATATACAGTCAGATGCCCCCCACTCCAACTATGGCAAACGTAATTACAACAGAAAGTAATTAACCTTTCAGAGACCTTGCTGCTGATAAAATTAATTTACTCAACAAAGGTCTGTCGTTTGCCCCTACTTGTGGAATAAATACATTTGAGACATTCATAGATTTTAACAAGTTTTGTTGGAATTTGAGTCTGAAATCTTTCTTTTGCAAACAACAGCAGCTTTTGGACTTAACTGTGGATCATGGTAGTAGTCCGAGTTGTACCTCTAGTGTGTCTCAAAATGTTTTGTCTACTAAGGATTATACAAAGTATAGAGGTAAATCCACATTCTTTCCTGCACCTTCAGCTGCTATTCACGCTTTTCAAGAAATCTGTGAAAATGAACTGGAAATGTTGTCTCTAATCTACCAGATATTCATTACAATACTTTGACTAGGGGTGAGAGAAATGCCTTATCTAATTTAAAAAATTACTCCAGTATTGTTATGAAACTGGCTGACAAGGGGGGAGCTATTGCCATTCAGAATCAGGTTGATTATATATCTGAAATACAGAGACAGCTGAAAAATGTTGATTTTTACAATAGACTTGACTCTGATCCTACCCTGTCTTTCAAATACAGAATTGATGATTACAGTAATGAGGCATTTCGAAAGGGATGGATAGATTCTAATGTAAAGAATTTCTTGATCATATCACATCCAATCAGGGTGACAATATACACCTTACCAAAGGTGCACAAACATTTTGAAGGCCCCCCCCCACCCCAGGGAGATCAATAGTGATTGGGACTGGCTTCCTTACAGAACTGCTTTCATAGTTCATTGACTACCATCTGAGACCGTTTGTTGAAGAATTAGGGTCCTATTTAAAAGACACGGGAGATATTTTACAAGTGTTACATGAGTTAGAGACAGACGGGGACTCCTACATGGTCACCATGGACGAGGAGTCCCTTTATACAAACATTTCCCATGAAGGGGCACTTGATACTGTTGCACATTTTCTGAACACTAGGAACCCTGATGCTGAACCTCCAACTGAATTTCTTCTAAAACGTTCTGAATTTGCTTTAAAATTTAACGCATTTACCTTCCTTGACAAATTTTTCTTACAAATTAAAGGAACTGCTATGGGGCTACTTTCGCCCCTAGTGTGGTGAATCTGTACATAGGGGAGTGGGAGAACATGTTTGTTAGAGATGTACGACATAACCCCTTCTTTGCACACATTGATCTCTATCGTCGTTTTATCGATGATATTTTTATGATATGGAAAGGAAGCCTGAATGTACTGGATCATTTTATAACATTTCTACATCACACCAACCCAGACCTCAGATTTACATACACTGCAAGCAGAAGAGAAATTCGTTTTTTAGATTTACAGATCAGAAAAAATGAGAGTGGAAACATTTCAACGCACATTTTCTGCAAATCATGCAATAGAAATACTTTGTTACATAACTGTAGTCGCCATACACGTCGTAGTGGAAAATATACCTAAAGGCCAATTTTTGCATCGCAAACGCAGTTGTAGCATGCTTGAATACTATGATAAAGTGGCTACTGACATGGAAACTAGATTTGTAGAAAGGGGGTAGGCAGCACATAAAGTTAGAAATACGAACGTGCAGGTTAGAAATACAGTGGAAACAAACATGAGAAATGGAAATCAGGAAGGGTTACCTGGGGACAGCAGGCTTAATTTTGTGACTGCATATTCAATACAAGCTCCCAAAGTAGGTGAAATAATTCAAAAAAATTGGAACATTTCAAAAGGTGACATCTTTTTGAGGGAATACCATGAAGTAGTCCCCCGTATGTCATACAGGAGGACTACTACGCTACGTGACTAACTAGTCCACAGTCAGCAGGATGTACCAAGACTACACACATGGCTATCTTACCGCTTGGAAGCTCAGGTTCCCTCCTTAGCGCTCTGCGTCTAGACTGGATCCAAACTCTTTGGTTCACCCGAAAATAATTTTAAAGTTTTCTAGACTTCGGTCTACTTCTTCCTTCGTGGCTGCGATGGACAAATTGACTCCCGGTTTTCAGCGGTGCCCATGCGGGCAGAAGATGTCCAGGACCGATCCGCACTCCACGTGCGTCTACTGCCTCGGGCTTGACCACGACCCGCAGGCCTGCGAGTTGTGCAGGTCTTTTCCGGCTAACGTCCTCGAAGACCGTGCTGCCCAGCTCCAACTTGGGTGCCCTGAGAAACGTTATCCGCCAGTGAAGTCCAAGGAGGCCCGTTGGGTGGTTTCCGTGGCAGCTGGCTTGGCTGAGCAACTCGAGCAGATGATCGCCCTCGAGGAGGAGGAGGCGGCCCAGGCCGCATCTTCATCTTCCTCGGTCGTGCCATTTATCCCACTCTCCTTGGGATCCTCCTACACAGCTTCTTTTAAGGAGCTTTGCCAATCCCTCTCCAAGAAGGGTGAGGGGCCATCGGGACACTCTTCTCGGTCAAAAAAGAAGGACTCGAAGGGTAAGTCCCACCATCGACATTCGTGGGAGAGGGAGAGTTCCTCTTCCCCGGACAGTCGACACTCGACTTTGGTTGAGGTTGAGGCTAAGGCCGCTGGCTTCACGGTGTCCCCATCAGGTCAGCCGCTGCGAGCCAGAGTACGGCTCCCGGTGGACAGGGCTGAGGGTCTTTCCTCCTTTGCCCAATCATTTCAGGTTGGGCAATTGCGCCCTGCCCGGGACTTTCTGGGCCTCATGGTGGCCTGCACCAGTGTGGTCCATTGGGTCCGTTGGCACATGCGTCCCCTACAATGGAGACTGGCCAGCCAATGGTCACAGTGCTCCCGTCCTTTGGATCAGCCAGTGACAGTGACCCAGGAGATGTGGGACGCTCTCCAGTGGTGGATTGTTCCAGCTCATCTGCAGGAGGGCATCCCATTTGTCCGCCCCGAGTCGACGGTCTCTCTATCAACCGATGCCTCTCTGATGGGTTGGGGTGCCCATCTGGGGGAGCACAGAGCGCACGGCCTCTGGTCCCCTCGGGATTCCCGATGCCACGTCAACCTGCTGGAGCTTCAAGTGGTTCATCTAGCCCTCACCACCTTTGCTCCGTTTGTATGGGGTCAAGTGGTCCAGGTCCAGACGGAAAATACCACGACCATGTACTACCTAAACCACCAAGGCGGGACACTCTCCATGCCCCAGCGCAGGGAAGCTCTCCGCATTTGGTCCCTCGTGCGCAGCCTGGAGGCAGATCTCCTTGCCATCCATGTGGCAGGAGCCTCTAACATTCTGGCCGATGCCCTAAGCCAGATAGGAGCTGCGTCCCATGAGAGGTCTCTACTGCTGGAGGTAGTACGAGATCTGTTCTCCCACTGGGGCATGCCTCAGGTGGACCTGTTTGCCTCTAGGGAGAATGCGAAGCTGAGGCTGTTTCATGCCCGCCCCCCTCAGCAGGGCTCACTGCAGGGGGATGCCTTCTCGAGGCCATGGACCCCGGGCCTTTTCTACACCTTTCCCCCATTTCCCTTGATCCACAAGGTGCTTCTCAAGGCAAGGAGGGACAAGGCGTGGGTGATTCTGGTAGCCCCAGACTGGCCCCACCAGTTCTGGTATCCAGATCTCCTCAGCCTCAGCTCCAGACTCCCGAGGTGGCTTCCAGCCCGCCCGGACCTGATCTCAGTCAATCAGGGGAAGGTATTCCATCCGAACCTTCAATCCCTGCACCTGACGGCCTGGTTCCTGAGCAGCTAGAGTTCCAGGCCTTTGGTCTTTCTGACGAGGTCCTCAGCATTGTTGAGGCTTCCCGTAAGGAGTCGACCAGGAAATGCTATGCCTTTAAATGGAAGAGATTCTCCATTTGGTGTCAGGGCAAGGGCCTGGACCCTTCCTCCTGCTCCTTGGCAAGCATTCTGGACTACCTGTGGTCCCTTTCTCAGCTTGGGCTTCGGTCGACGACCCTTAAGATGCACCTGGCAGCCTTCTCTGCTTACCGGGCGCGGGCCGGGAAGCAGTCAGTTGCGCAGGAGAAGGTGGTCAGGCGCTTTTTCAAAGACTTTGATCACATATCCCCTCTGGTGCGAGAACCTCCACCTCTGTGGGATCTACTGCTGGTATTGGATAATCTCATGGGCAAGCCATTTGAACCGATGCACAGGTGTGACATCTCTCACCTGTCGTGGAAGACCACCTTCTTACTGGCTATCACGTCAGCCAGAAGGATGGGAGAGCTCCAGGTGTTTTCCATCGAGTCTCCTTATCTGGTCTTCCACAAGGACAAGGTTGTCCTGCGCCCCCACCTGAAATTCCTTCCGAAGGTGGTGTCGGAGTTTCACCTTAATCAGGTGTTGACTCTGCCAGTGTTCTACCCCAATCACACCTCGGAGGCCGAATATAGGCTCCATACACTGGACCCTAGAAGAGTGCTCGCTTATTATAAGGAGTGGATAGCTGAAGTTTGGGGAGAGGTTCGCCAGCTGTTTGTCACCTACGCTGAAGCCGCACCTGGCAGACATGCAGCCAAGCAGACGATAGGCAGGTGGGTCACCTCCTGCATAGATCTCTGCTATAGGTTGGTGGGCATGGAGCCTCCCAGAGGGATAAGAGCTCATTCTACCCGCCATATCGCTGCATCGGTGGCTGCTTCCAGGGCCGTCCCTATCCAGGAAATCTGCAGGGCTGCAACCGAAGTCAGCACACACCTTCATTACCCATTACCACATCGACCTTGAGTCACACTGGGATGCTGGTTTTGGGGCCTTGGTTCTCCAGTCATTATTCCCTAAGTAGGGGGTGTGCGACCTTGCCTCCCTCCTCCTGGAGAACTGCTAGGAGTCTGCCAGACAGTGTGGATGAACAACATATCCATGTCCCTAGAAATACAGGTTACTCACCTGTAACAGGAGTTCTAGGAATGGTATATGTTGTTCATCCACACGACCCACCCGGCTTTGACGCACAACCTGGCTTCCAGCAGGCTGGATCTGGTGTCATGGGGCAGAGCCGAGAGTTTTACCACCCGGATGGGTGGGAGGAGCCAGCTTGAAGACCTTCCGGCAAGATTTAAAGTGGCAAGGAACCTGCCAGACAGTGTGGATGAACAACATATACCATTCCTAGAACTCCTGTTACAGGTGAGTAACCTGTATTTCCCATACAGAGCTAGTGAAATATCCAGACTGGAAAAAGTCCAAAGCAGAGCAACTAAATCCGTGAGCGGCCTACATAACATCTCATATGCAGATCGGTTAAAGAACCTGAATTTATACACACTCGAACATAGGTGACTAAATGGGTGACCTATTGTTGCTATATGATGTAGTTAAGGACCCTTATTTATTTTCTAAATTAAACCTCTCCCTTAAGGATAATAGGATCAACACCAGAGGATGCCATTTACAACTAAGACGCACAAGATTCAGAACAGATATTAGAAAGTATTTTTTCTCCATGTGGGTGGTGAACCCTTGGAACAACCTCCCTAGGATTATTATTAATTCTACATGTAAATCACAATTTAAGCATAACCTAGATATTTTTTTTTGAAGAGGGTGGTGCACGGAAGTATTATTGAGAAATGAGGATCAGTTATGGGTTTTCAACCTCTATGCTTCTTTCTCCCTTTGTATCCCTTTGTACATTTGTATTATAGAACTCCCAGGTGTCCAAAAGACCGCCCCAACCGAACAGACTTATGCCTTCCACCTGATCTGCCTGCTCACATCCCACCTCCCCACAACCCCCCTTATCCTGGTGTCCAGCACTCATAGCTAAGTATGGTGATCGGAACAGCCCTCCTCTCAACTCTGTGGCCAGCCACCATATGAACTGTCAGTGATCAAGCGTGATGTAGAAACAGTTGTTTCAAATGTACTGGAGGATCAGGGGTGGAGGAACCACTAGACATCAAGGAGTTCTATAACAGAAATGTACTGGAGGATCGGGGGTGGAGGAACCACTAGACACCAAGGAGTTCTATAACAGAAATGTACTGGAGGATCGGGGGTGGAGGAACTGCTAGACACCAAGGAGTTCTATAACAGAAATGTACTGGAGGATCGGGGATGGAGGAACTGCTAGACACCAAGGAGTTCTATAACAGAAATGTACTGGAGGATCGGGGTGGAGGAACCACTAGACACCAAGGAGTTCTATAATAGAAATGTACTGGAGTATCAGGGGTGGAGGAACCACTAGACACCAAGGAGTTCTATAACAGAAATGTACTGGAGGATCGGGGGTGGAGGAACCACTAGACACCAAGGAGTTCTATAACAGAAATGTACTGGAGGATCGGGGGTGGAGGAACCACTAGACACCAAGGAGTTCTATAACAGAAATGTGCTGGAGGATCGGGGGTGGAGGAACCACTAGACACCAAGGAGTGCTATAATAGAAATGTACTGGAGGATCGGGGGTGGAGGAACCACTAGACACCAAGGAGTTCTATAACAGAAATGTACTGGAGGATCGGGGGTGGAGGAACCACTAGACACCAAGGAGTTCTATAACAGAAATGTACTGGAGGATCGGGGGTGGAGGAACCACTAGACACCAAGGAGTTCTATAACAGAAATGTACTGGAGGATCGGGGGTGGAGGAACCACTAGACACCAAGGAGTTCTATAACAGAAATGTACTGGAGGATCGGGGGTGGAGGAACCACTAGACACCAAGAGTTCTATAACAGAAATGTACTGGAGGATCGGGGTGGAGGAACCACTAGACACCAAGGAGTTCCATAATAGAAATGTACTGGAGGATCGGGGGTGGAGGAACCACTAGACACCAAGGAGTTCTATAACAGAAATGTACTGGAGGATCGGGGGTGGAGGAACCACTAGACACTAAGGAGTTCCATAATAGAAATGTAAAGGGGGGTTCAAGGGAGTGGGGATCCACTGGACACCAGGGAGCTCTGTAAAACAAATGTACTGAGGGATCGGGGATCCACTGAACACCAGGAAGTTCTATAAGGCATGGGGTCATAATGTTGCACACGATATAGTGCAGGTCAAAACCACACACCAAACACAGTGTGCAGCAACACAGCGGTGGCACATAATGCTGACTGCAACAGAAATGCCACACACTGAACAGTGTCATTGTTTTCTGTAATATGGGTATTATAGAACTCCCCGGGAAATGTAGTGGAGGATCACCAGGTGAATGAGATCCACTGGGCACCAGGGAGTTCTCTAATAAAATATACTGGGGCGTCAGGGGGTGGAGGGGATCCACTGGACACCAGGGAGTTCCATAATAAAATATACTGTGGGATCAGGGGATGGAGGGGATCCACTGGACACCAGGGAGTTCTGTAATACAAATGTACTGGGGGATCAGTGATGGGGAAACCACGAGACACCAAGGAGTTCTATAATAGAAATGTACAGGGGGATCAAGGGGTTGGGGGGATCCACTGGACACCAGGGAGTTCTATAATAAAATGTACTGGGGATCAGGGGGTGGAGGGGAGCCACTGGACACCATTGAGTTCCATAATAGAAATGTACTGGGGGATCAGGGGTGAGGGAAAAACTAGACACCAAGGAGTTCTGTAATAGAAATGTACAGGGGCATCAAGGGGCGGGGGAGCCACTGGATACTAAGGAGTTCTATAATACAAATGTACTGGGGGATTGAGGGGTTGGGGGGATCCACTGGACACCAGGGAGTTCTATAATACTAATGTACTGGGGATCAGGGTTGTGGGAACCACTAGACACCAAGGAGTTCTATAATAGAAATGCACAGGGGGATCAAGGGGTTGGGGGGATCCACTGGACACCAGGGAGTTCTATAATAAAATGTACTGGGGATCAGGGGGTGGAGGGGATCTGCTGGACACCAGGAAGTTCTATAATACAAATGCACTGAGAGATCAGGGGATGGGATGGTAGATCGGCACAGGGGCGGGAGGTTTGCAGTACAGCTGCCCTGTCTTTGGGGGGGGGGGTGCTGAGGCTGAACGCCCAGATAAGAGATGTTTTTCAGAGGTGGTAATGCTACATGGGGGCTGTTTCTGGCTGCTGAAAATCTTTGAAATGCTGCTGCGCCAGTGTGTAGGAGGGGACCCCATCATTTGCATAGGTGCAGTGGTATTTTAGTGGTGTCTAGCCCCATTGGTGTTGCTGGGTTTGGGGGGATGCTCTGGGGGCCTTTGAATATGGCTCTGCCCAAAGTGCTAGCACAAACAAAGTTCGTGCCGGCGCTAACCTTTGAATATTGGGCCAAAAATGTTGTTATTTTTTTTTAATTATGACAAAGCATGATAAATAGCATATTCATCAAACTTCACAATACAGAGTATAGATGGAAAATAAATAATAGTCGATTGGTGATATTACAGCAGTGTAGGACACTCCACACCTATTGTTACTACATGTTGTTATACCGGAACATTGACTGAATTTAATACATTTTAGCCAAATTGGTTGCTCTGCAGCATAGCCATGGATTAAAGCCGAAAAGATTGCCCCAAGAGTTTGTTGATGGTGCGTTTACACCGGTGATGTCACAACTTGATGACATTACAATCCATGTGTATAGCTAAATTAAAACAAACTTAGGATAATGCAGATTGCTTTGAAGAACCTGACTCCGGGAACGAGGCTGGCACTTGCGAGGGGAGTGCTTCTCCCCTCCCTTAGTTATGGATACCACCTATTTGCCAGGTCACCTCAAATCCATCTTAATCGGTGGAACACGGCATATAATGATATCTGTCGGTTCGCACTTGCTGCTCCCAAACTCACCCACCGATGTGAGATCTATGACAGGCTCAGCTGGCTCCCCCCTGCGGAATTCCTGATCCTTGGTGTAGGAAACTTCACCAGGAAAGTGCTTGCCACGGGCATACCGTCGGGACTGGCGCATCTCCTCCCAAAACTGGACGCCATCCCCTACCAGCTCAGGTCACAGACCGCCGAGTTGCTTAAAGTTCCCCCTACTCGGACCCTTATGGGGGATCGTGACTTTGCCGCTTTTGTGCCTAGGCTCTGGAACTCCATTCCAGACTCTGTTCGCTCTGCCCCTTCCCATGGGACCTTTCGCTCCTCCCTGTGGTCCCACCTAAAACAAACGACAAGATGTGACTGCTCCTAGTCTCTGTAATGTAATACTCTGCAGTCCACTATTGTCCACTCTGAGTCCATGATGGTCTATGAAATATGTATTCAGTGATTCTAATGTCTATCTATGTCCTGTAACAATTTGTACTATGTGTGGCAGTATCTCTGCCCTTATACAAGCGTTGTTATAGCTGTTTTTTACTGTATCATGCTGTTTCTCCAATGTTGCCATGTATGTATACTGTATGTTTTGTGCTCTCCCGGGTCGTTCCTGAAAATAGGCATACTACTTGTCTAGTGTACTTACCCGGTAAACAAAAGCTAAATAAAAAGTATATCCCTTGGTAGAGATAGTGTATCTAATCTTTAAGGCAAATGATCAGATCTTTAGAATGTAAGAAATGCAACATTTACTGAAACAGATAGAACTAGCAAGTTGGTAGTGAAATGACAATGTACCCTTAAAATGTTTAAACAAAGTTTGAAAATTAGTCAGTAGGTAGTTGAACTGCATATTCAATATGGATAGTAACAGTACCCATAATATTAACTCACAGCTCAGTACCCAAAAGATACTTTCCATAATTTACTCTGAAAAAGCCTGTGTTGTACAGAGTGGCATCACTGGGAAAGATGATGCTGTGTGTAAAGTTGGGCAGGTGGTGCGCAACAAACACACCTTGAAGACTACGTGGCAGTGGCCATCTTCTTTCCCATGCTACTGGTGGGTAAAGATACCGGTGCCTACAGCAGACTTTTCCAGTTAAAGGAGAAAGCCTGCCTGTACTCACATCTGCCTCTCCAAGACTAGTGGAACATTTCCCAGTTAGCACACCTCCACAAAGCAAACTATATACATATGGCATCCTGACAGCTCACATTTTAAGGCAATCTGAGAAAAAGTCAGGTAACAGATTAACACGTCCTAGGAACTGTCTCTTTACCCCTCTTCTCCCTCGGACTCAGGCAACAGTGGTTGTGTTTGGAAGTTCTTTTTCAGGGCCTCAAGCTCGTTACTGACTTCAGTAGTGTCCAGGTAAATGTAGGTTTTGACTGCTTAGGTTAGGTGGAGCTTTGCTGGAAACGCCAAATTATGGCCAATACTTAGAGTGCCAAGTCCAGCACGAACAGCATCAAATGACTTGCAACACTTTCTGATTTCAAAGCTTAGGTCAAAAGAAAGAATACAGAGATTCCCTCATCTGTGCTCAGCTGCCTTTTGTTCTTCACAGCTAAGAAAATTATATCTCTGATGTGAAAGCCACCAGTTATAAGGAGCATCGTGCGTGGTTGCTCGGGGTCTTCTGGCCACCTGCGTGGTGTGACACAGTAGGCTTTTAGTGTAAGTCCAGAAAGGGATAAATCCAAAAGTGTGCTAAGAAATTCTGTTACCAACAAAACTGGGTTCTGGCCCTCTAGGTCTTCTGGAAGTTTCAGCAGTCTCACATTTGCCATTCGAGCACTGTTTTCTAGGTGCTCAAGCCTCAATCGCAGCAGCTTGTTTTCTTTTGTGATGCCAGTTACCGCCATAGATGTAGTAGCGGAGTCCATGGCGGTTTTAAAATGGAAGGTAAGGCCACCCATTCGAGCCTGAGAAGGGCTGCAAATTTAGATCCGATATTTTCAGTCTTCCTATTGAGATCTCAGATTGCTTGTAAAAGCTCAGAATTGGAAGGCTGCTCCATGCTGCTTGTCCCGGCTGTCTGCCTTTTCTGCATCATGGGATCAAGTAGTTTACCAGCCTTCCTTTTGCCTGATTCTTGCGGGGCATTTTTTTTCTTGTTTTCCCCATTGAGAAAGTTTACCAGCATGCTAGATGTTAAGTTCTGACAGCTGAAGTGAAAAAGTTGCAGATGTTTTTAAAATTAGAGGCTTTTTCTTGGTGTTTTAGAGTTTAGAGATAAGGAGCTCACTTCAGTGTTCCCATTTCTGCTGACTGCTAGCCACGCACCACTAGGGCCAAAATGTTAATGTTCAAACTCTGAAGCATGGTCATGTTCCCCCTGGTGTTCTGACAGCAGTTTAGTTCTCTCTGCTGAAGAGATTAGTCCTGTTCCAGTTCCTGTCACAAAGTTGTCTGAGTTTTGCTTACTGTTTATTATATGATATTATTTAATACTCTGTATTAGTTTAGCTTAGTTTTTTTATATTTTATCATCTTTTTCACCTGGAGGTGCAGTGTTTACTGGTTCCCGATTCGGGTTTCTGGTTATAAATTAAAGAACTACTGACTCCTCAAAGAAAACTTTGTAAAGCATAATAATTAGGTACAATTCTGCCTGCATTCCATTTATATTTTATATATTTCTCCTCTCCAATATTTATTACTGAGGAAATTTGCAGGAATATATGATCTTTATTCCTTAGGAGTTCCCTTTAGAGCCCATCTGCCTCTACAGCTTGCTCCCTACTTCAAGTAATAGTCCTCTGTTGTGACATCACAATCTGTTGCTATGGGAGTAACTGTGAGATCACAAGCAGTGCTCTGTGACTTCAGGTAGGGAGAAAACAGCAAGAACAGGCAAACTCTTCAGGAGCAACAATCCTGTTTTCATACAAACTACCTCAGTAATATATAATGGGGAGGAGGAATACAGCACTAATGGGAAATACATGCAGGGCTGTGTCTAAATATTAGATTTTGTTAAAGTTCTCCTGAACATGTCACCAGCTCTTTAAACAAATAAGTGATTTTGTTTAAATTGGACTTTATTTTTAAAACAGTTGTACTTTTTCCTTTACTGCAACCACTAAATTGAACTGTTATGCTACTTCCTGTCAAACTGGCATGACAGGAGGTCCTAAAGAGAAACTGGACCTGCAGGATTTAAAAGTGTAAATCCTGTAAACATTAGTTTGCAAAAGCAGATGGCCCCAACCTTTGCTTTGATTGTTTGGGCCCAGATCACAATTATAAAGTTGTCTTATTTTGTTTACCCTAAAACAAGGCGAAAAGGGCAGCTAAGCACTAGTCTTTGTCTGCACCAGCTACAGTACCACAAGAGTGCTCTCCTGTACGTCAGCCTATGTATATATTTCGGTACAAAAGTAGCACTGATGATAGACAGTACGTGTCAGACATCTCTTCTTCTCCACAGCCATCTCTGGCACCCAGAGAGACTTAAAACTGCTGCAAAACACTCACAGCAGTTGTTTCCGGCAATCAAGGAGACAGAAAAGACTGCTAAGCCATGTTCCAGTAAAAGGCACAGGGTTCCTTGCTGGGAATGCTCTGATGGCAGCTTTAACAAAAAAAAAAAAAAGAAAAGTACAACAACATGTAACAGGTACAAAAATGTTATTCGTTTTTAAAAGTAGCCACTTATTTTTAATTTCTGAAGGTTTTTTTTCAATGTTTCCTTTTGCTTTTAGTATTTTTTTACCCAACACTATGAGGGGCAATGTGAAGAGTAGGGGCCCGATTTTTAAGGGCCTGACATGTCCCAGGGACTAAGTGCCTGTACGTGAGCTCCCGTGCAGGAAAATCCGTGACTCTGCAAAATTCTATTTTCAGCAATTTATCCACATCGGGTGGCCTTTTCCTGAAAGTTTTTCACACAGCTGCATAAAAGTGCTACACCTGATAATGCTACCTGCAGCATTTTTCCGCAGCTCTGCAAACAAATATGTGCAAGCAGCTGTGAATTTGTGGAAAAGGTTGCAAATAGGTAACCCTTTTGAAAATAGAGTGCATATGGGAAAAATTATGGTTGCGCAAGAAACCCTCCCTTGCGTAACTTTTTTTTTCTGCACGTGCTCAGTTTTTCCACTTCTGAAAAGTATTTTACCTGGAAGCTGACATATCTAGTTCTATTCCCGTTCATACCTCATCAGCACTGTGGCTTTGCTAAGTGTGACATCACAAGTGGTCAATCAGGCAGCAAGTCATTGGCACTGCTTGGTCCGTTATGATTTCACAGTCTGTGCAGGCACAATGCTGATGAGGTATAAGGAAAATGGAACTAGATACGTCCATCTCCAGGCACAGTACCGTTCATCCACCCCCACCAAGTACTGTCCAGTAGAAAATCTTCTAATTAGGAGAAGGGAAAAGAAGTACCACCTCACACATAGAAAATAAGGGTTGACCATTTTTTTTAACTCAAATTTTATTTTAGAGATCAAATATACGGCTGATACATAGAATTGTTATCATAAAATGAACCACTTTCACTTGTTTTATCTAATTTCCATTTCAGTTCAGTTATCACAACTACTTTATATCCTGAAGGGGAAGATACAATACTCCATCCATATAAAAATTGCCCCTCGGCCTTCCCCTCCCACTTCTTCATCTGATTTGCAAGGTACCCTGAAAAATTTCTCCTAGGCTACAATGAGGTGTACAACTCTCTTAGAAATCAGTATGTCTTCCAAGAAAAAATGAGGTGGCACAAGCCCTTCTCCAGGTGGTTCATTAATACTGCTCAAATAAAATAAGCTAGGCAGGTTTCATTTTTCGCATTAGAATTGTTATTTAAAAGAAAGGGAAAACATAGGGGTAGTGCCCTTTCAACTAATGACTCAAGAGGAGGCCTGTAACTTTGTAGGGAGACTCTTTATGGACAGTGTTTAGCAAGAAACCTTGTAGTTGCCTATGGGGTCTGGGACAGCCCATTTTACACTACGTTGCCCTCTCTAAGAACTCAAATTCCAGAATCTTCTCAGCCCTTTACCTATGCACAGCCCAAGTGAAATCTCTTCATGACAGCTGGACACCAGGGCATCCCAGGAGTGCAGGACCCCTCATTATGAGCTTTCTTGATCCAGTAAGCTGGGACCCTCTCCTGTTCCCCTCCTCTCCCAAATCTCTTTGTGTTTCTCTTCTGTCAATCAGAGTCTGGCTGCCAGGCCTTCCATTCGTTTGAGGTCTTCTGCTCTGTTTCTCCAGGTGCCCAAATCTGGTGAGGTCGAGGTGAGCCACCTGGATGTGATTTCCTTAAGTGCAGCCAGGTACAGCAGCCTAAACAAGGACTGCTGACCACTCTTCCAAGATCCAGTCCCAGGTTAAGACAGTCAAAGGAGCATGGGACCAGCACTCCCCATAATGAGTCGAGGGTACGACTTACCCCTGCCAAAATCCCCTCACCTTTGGGCACGTCCAGAAGATGTGGGTATGTGTGCTCACCTGGCCACATCCCCTCCAGCACAAATCTGTATCCCCACCTGGGAAATGCTTTGTGACAGAAGATGTGTGGCAGAACCTAGTGAGGCATTTCAGGGTTGATCACTTTTAAAACTTAATATTCCATGCCGGTGACCCGGGTTCAGAAACGGACTTGGTGTGCCGGGGGCTGGCAGGGGAAGGACAGGATTGAGCGTCTGGAGGACTGCTGTCCTCTCCTGGGGTGGGTTAGGGATAGCCCTGCTCTGTAGCAGTCCCTGGTGGAGACCAGGGTCACTACAAGTAGCGGCACAGGAGGGTTTCAAGAAAACCGGAAAACAGCTCTGGAGTGCACCAGATGACAGCTTCCGCCCTCCACACCATCGGGGCCTCCAGGTATCTCCTCCTCCACAGCAGCACCCCCCGGGGCTGTAAAAGTAATAGTGTGCTGGGTATCCCCTCTCCCCAGTGCCTTCCCCCTCAAAGGAGGGGGACCCACCCGGCAATGGGATATGCTGGGACCGCTTGGGGGGTCGGCTTCAATCTGTGGTTGGGGGGGTTCCTGAAGAGGTTCGCCGGAGTTAAGTGGGGCGCTAGGAGGCCCGAAGGAGAGGTGGGGTCCAGAGTAACAGAGGGGAAAAAAAAAAAACCTTAATATTAGTAGTACTAAGGATACGCCCAGAAGTTCACTCTCTTGGCACTTTATACATGCACTGATATTTGGCAATATTTGCACTATATGCGTTTACTCTGAAGAAATTACTCAATAAAACTAATGTACAATACAAATCCTACAGCTGCTGCCGACTTTTGTTTCCCCTTCCATCTCAGGAATTTACACTATTCTAGCCCACCAGCCCCTGAGAACAAGCTAAGTGGGCACATGGACACAGGACAGTCAAAGAACCCAGTCCATCATCAAGACAGTACATGTTTTTGTTCTCCATGTTTTTCCCTGAGACAGTACATTTTTTTTTTCTCTCTGTTTTTCCCCCTCCTCCCCTTGGTGTAGGCAGAGCACACCAGTGCCTTTGCTGCACACAGCAAAGTCCTGCAGAGGGAACAAGCTCCCGTGGCCCACCACAGGGGTCAATGCTGCAGTGGTTGCCCAGTGCCATCCCTTCTGTCCAGAGAACACTGCAGAGCAGCATCTGCTGCAGGCAGGCCTGCCCTTCTGACATGTCATCCCCCACTCCTTCCTGATCCCGGTTGCCTGCATGGCAGCACGATGCACTGTAGCTGGGCCTTTGCTGCGACCTGTTACTGTTAATTTCTGACCATGTACTAGCTCTTAATGTCTGTATACTGGCTACCCTCTCTCATCCATGCAAATGTTATTTGCATATTGGGTATGGATAGGCCTTCTGTGGTTGTTTGATTCAGCAACCAATTTGTCCATAGCTAGATTTCTGCCACGGTATAATTAAAGACTGTGGGATGTTCGGAGGCAATCAGACCTGAATAAAGTTTGAATAGTTAGTGTGTCCCTGATATATGCCAAGCCAAACATTGCCCACACTCAGGAGAGTTATGTATTGCAATTAAAAAAACAGACTTTACCAAAACTTTTTAAAAATATGTGACTTCAGTTCATTCTTATGACAGTAACAATCAGATGGGATTGTGGTGTTCCCTGTAATTTAAGATACTGTCCTTGTGACCAGGGTGGCATTAGAGGACTCAGGACATTATCTCCATAGATGTCTCTTCTGAATCCTTGGCTGTCCTCTTATTAAAAGGAAGGAATTTGTATAATTTCTTTTTACTTTCTGTTTATGCCCTCTTCATGATTGACTCACCCTCAATTGGTGCCCCTTGGCAACCACCCCACTGCATCACTCCTACATCACTCCTGTAAGTGGCTACTCCTTTTACTCACCACATTATGTCCATTGGTTGGTCAGCAGGAGGAGACATGCAGGCTGTGAGGGGCCCGTGTGTACTGGCATTTCTTCATCCTACTGAGCCAGGTTATTTTCCATGATTTTCTTTCCTCTGAACCCCGGGACATTGCCAGAAAGGATAACCGAGTGAGAATGAGCACATAAAGCTTGCCGCCACAATGAAGCTTAGGTGGTGTCCCCCTATTCCCCTTCTGCTGGTGTCTCCAGCCACACCACCAGCTATGGACATCCAGGTGGCATTGTTACAGCGGAGCACACAACCCTCTCTCCTTCCCCAGAGGAGAATAGCATCCTCTGTAATGCTCAGTCCCCCCCCTCCAATCGGCCCTGATGTCTCAGGGTCATTCTCAGACCCTGGTCACGAGCAGTAACTACAGCACTGTGTTTGATGGGCAGGAAAATATGTATAATGCTGATTACACATTGTGCATGCTATTACGCCATGGACAGTTGCTGTCTCAATATGCAGGGACTGTGTTGGGGGTAGAAGCTAAAGGTATCAGGCAGACTTTATATTTTCAGAGTACACTGTAGATATTGCTCAGGAATTAGTCCTTGGATTAATTTATTACTTATGCATTCATTGAGGCAGATCTTTATTTTTCATTTTCCTGTTTCAGGCAAAGATTTTTTTTATTAATATACACATGGTTTATTGCTTAGTGGAATAATGTTTTCACACAGGACACTGTTTTACCAAGTACATTACAGTTGGGATATAACTATAACTTATTATAGTGTATAGTGACCCCTCGTTACACATAGAAATCCATTGCAGTCAAAATGCTGTACCGCAGTTCAAAGTACGTGGTAATACCATACTGTGGTACAACAACATAGAAACATAGACTTTGACGGCAGATAAGTACCACTTGGCCCACCCAGTCTGCCCATTTCCCTACCTAATGGATAAGCTGTAGATTCTAGTTAACCAACAGCCTACTTCCTGCAACCCCCCACTATAATTGCCTTATGTCTGTCCTGCATGTTTGAATTCCTCCACTGTTTTAGACCCAACGACCTCCTAGGAAGGCGGTTCCATGTATCCACCACTCTCTCCGTGAAAAAAAAATGTCCTCACATTACCCCTGAGCTGTCCCCCCTCTATCTTTAAATTGTGCCCCCTTGTTCTTACACATCTCTTTTTCTGAAAGATGCTACCCTCCTGGACTTTGTTGATTCCCTTGAGGCACTTGAACGTTTCTATCATGTCCCCCCTGTCCCTCCTTTCATCAAGAGTATACATATTAAGCTCTCAGTCGCTCTTCATATGACTTCTGCTGCAGACCCTGCAACATCTCGTCTGTTTTTCAGAGTGCATGAGACAGCAATTCAGGCAATGGGAAAACCACCACATGCTCATCTCAGAAAATTGTCTGACAGGATGGCAGTGGCAGTTTTCTTGAAAGTAGCTGAGGAGCGCTTATAAAATTCACCTACAGTCCCGATGATTTCCAGGATCTGAGCCACCCGCTCTAAGGATCGGATAAGACTTTTCATTTAAGAGACAAAAAAAACCTGTTGATTCCGTCGCATCTGAACAAAGTGTTTTAATTGAATGTTTTTCCATTTATGTAACTGTTTATCCCTTTTGAAAACTATTGATAAAAATGTTTAAAACTTGACACTGTCTCTTGGAGTCATTTCAAGGCTTTTTTTTGTATGTTATGCTGTTTGAACAAGGGGTCACTGTACACTATAAAGAATACTGGCTGTGCAACTGTGCCCAACCAGGCAGAGCTGACACCTCGGGGTTCTGACTCAGTGGGGCCTCTCGAGTTCTGATGGAATCAGAACCCCGTAGTGGCAGCACAGGTTGGTTGCGCACAGCTGCCCAGCCAGTATTCTCTGTATCTTCACAGCACAGAATGATTTGGGATTACTAGCTGTAAATGAGCTTGGTACATTCTGCAGACTTAGGTCTGAGTCACAGAACCTCCACGTGCATACTGTGTGACCCTGAGCAAGTCACTTAACCTCCCCAGTGCTCCTGAGTCACCCATGAAAACAGACCTTGTGCCTAGTGGGCCTTCCCATTTACCAAAGAATAAAAAGAAAAAAAAAGAGGAATTTATGTAACATAATTGAAACAGCATTGCATGTCATCAGTGGAAATTTACTGTATACTTTTTTATTCCATTTTTGATCACTCCTTATCTCCTGTCTTGTATGATATCCTATCATCCCCGTTCTGAGATTGCATTAGCAATGTTTTATACATTAGAAATAACAAAGAAGTGCTCCTTTTAATATGGCCCAGTTCAGGTTTTCCTCAGTATTCTCTGTTGTTTCTGAACACTCATTGTTTAACGTCACTTTTGATGTGGCTGAAATGAACTAGCATGCAGCAGACACTGCTCCCTAACCTTACTGGACAATAGGTGTACAACAGTAGCTGACAGTACTGATAACAACCTGGTCCAAACCATATATTAAAAGGAGCGATTCTTTTGTTATTTCAAATGTTAAAGAAAGTGCTAAAGCGGACTCAGAATGGGTAGATAAAAGATACTGTGCAACACAGGAGGCAAGGGTCAATCTAAAATGGAATAAAAAAGTATAGGTTAGAATTTTCAGTGAAATGTGCACTGCTGTTTTAAACCCCTTTGGAAACACATATTCATAACAAAATCAAACTATTGTTATTTCTTTGCTTCTATATGAACCAAAAACCAGCAAAAGGGGAAAAAAGTGTCCTAAACTATTTAAAAAAAATGTTCCTGTCAGTATAGTGTAAGTGTATACTTACTATATCAGTGTAGTGTAAGTATATTTTCACTGTATTGCTATACTGAACTACTTCTTTCTGCCAATATAGTGGAAATGGAAAATAATATAAACATATAAAGATGGGAACACCGGAGAAATAATATATCAAGGTAAATAAATATACCCTGTTATATACAATGGCAAGTTGTACAAAATGCAGAACCTTTCCATTTTCATGGTAGGTATACAGCAGAAATAGATGTGGTGTGGCCCCATGCAAACTCCCTAAGGGCCTAGGCCTACCAAAACATAAAGAAGCCCCAGTAGGGAGGGTGGAACCCACCTTTGGGGTGGGGGTCGGGGGAATGACTCAGCTTCTGCATGAGGTCAGGTGAGAGAAATCGGAAGGGACCCATATCGTGTCATGAATGCCTAGCTGCAGCATAATATTCTGTATGTGGGCCTCTGCAATCCCACCATATTGCTCAGTTTATACAAACAGAAAGTAGAGACAGAAAAAGACACTTAGACCAGCAGGTCTGTCCTCAGGCCCTTCCTTACATTAATCTTCCTTAACATTACACACCTCTCTCCCCCGTCCCTCCCCTCCAGTGTATGCCCCACACATACTGATGGTAACCCTTGAAATTGTGCCACCCTGCCTTGAAACCATTAATGGTCTGTGCATAACTACATGACTGTGCAAGCTATTCCAGTTATGTACCACCCTTCCATGAAAAAAATGTTTTCTGTTGTGCTTCCTCAGATTTCCCCCTGCCAGCCTGAGAGTGTGACCTATGTTGAAACTATTCCTTATTTTGGAAAGTTCAGTGTAAATCACTATTATATTTCCCAGATGTATTTGTATGTCACCGTCATATCCCCTCTGCCTCCTATCCTCCAGAGAGTGCATATTTAGGTATTCTACTCTCACCTCATGTTTTACCCTACAAGCTCTGAATCATTTTTGCTGCCCTCCTCTGTATGGTCTCTAACCTATTCTGGTCTTTCTTTAATGTTTAGTTTAGTTTGATTTTGTTGACTGGGAAAGGAGGTCTTGACAATACTGCCTGTTTTCAGCCTCGTTGTGCGAGGGAATACAGATGCAGACCAATTGAAATTGAACAAGATTAAGCTGTTGGTGGTATTTTTTTGAGGCGTGCCATGGATGATTTAGTGTTTGCCTGAACAACCATCAGAAAAGGCAGACAGAACTTAGGTTTAGTGTCTCATCTGAAGGTCAGCACACCCTAACAGGATAGCATCCCCTTAGTTCTGTACTCAGGGACCAGCGTTTATGGTATGAGTCCCATCTCTGTGTAGGACTAGAACCTGTGACCTTCTGGCACAGAGGTGGACGTACTAGCAACTGAGCCACACCAGCGCTACAATGTGATCTTCAGATCTGCACACTGTACTCCAGTTCTGATCAATGATCTGTGCAGTGTACAGTGGAAGAATTACTTTCCTAATCGACTGGTGTCCACACTGCCACAGACTTTGGTATCATCTACAAACAAATTATTTTCACCCGAGGCCTAACCCCAATACACTGATGTACATACTGTATTAAAAAGAACTGGCCCCAAGACAGATCCCAGGTGTGCCTGTTTGTTACATCATTAACTCTGAAGCCGTCCCATGATTTGTGGCCACTGTGAAGCTATGCATTGTACAGAGAGGGTTAGCTTCTTTCCAGCAGTGCAGAATAATGTGTATGAGATCTTCTTTGCTAAACTGCTAGAAATTTCCTTTTTTTTTTCCTGCAGAGAGAGATTTCCTGTTACACTACTAGCTGTATACAGTCAGATCTTCTTCCAGGATATCTCTTCCAGATTAGGCCACACCTTTGGAACTATAGCCACCAGGCACTAGGACCACATGGAAACTTTTGCTAACCGGGGGATGTCCACAGCGATGTCATGCATCAGTGTCTATATAAACATGAGTGGCCCCATCCCTCCTCAGTTCTTTTCACACCATTGATTATTTTTGTCAGACCTGCTGAAGGAAACTTTGTCAGTTAGCTGTTGCTGTTTATTATATATTTGTTTGCACAAAGTGTTTTTTGTTGTCTCTGCATGCCACCGAAACTGAACATAGCTTTATTTTGGTACTGTAAATGCAGAGATAAAATGTATAAGGAAGATACACATGCACACGGTTGGTGCGTGCTGTTTGGGCCAATCTCACAACATGAGGACTTGTGAGATCTGTCAGAGCTTCAACCAAGCTACATGGTGATGCCGAAAGAAAGCTCTAGAATCTTTTCTTCTACAAAAAGCCTTAGTGGCCATGGGAAAGGCCCAACATCTGCATCATCTTCATCAACAGCTGAAAAACAGCTACCGAGGTCCAAAGACCTAGACAGAGAAAGGTTGTCATGGCCCTCCTCATCATTAGGCCATAAGCATAAACACAGAGATAAAGAAAAATCAGCTTCACTAGTAAGGTCACAGTCGCTGTTGAGACAAGGTAATACCATTGTGTCGTTACTCACTCCAGCGGCATTCATGACATCGATGAGACACCAAGGTAGGGTTTGGCGTAGGTGCTGTGGTACATACTATGGATGGCACAACACCATCTTCGTCGGGCCATGTCCTTTCATCGACACAAGTAGTCATGGCCCCTATCCAGGGCATCAACAACTCTCAAGCTATGCTGGAGTTGTTTTCAGAGATGATACAACACATTCTACCTGGCTTACCTATGCAGGCAGTACCTCACCCCCCCAACCCCCACCCCCATCGATGACGGCTTCCAGCACATCGCAGATTCCCCTTTCTCAGCTGCTGCCATTATCACCGGCACCTTCTGCGGCTCCCCTTATTGACAGAGGTGATGATGACGAGGTAGAATAGAATCCTGACCTCATGGTTTAAAAAGGAGGATTTGGAGAAGGATTATGATGGAGAACAATATGTGGCACCTTGTTCAAGTTCTACTCTCTCATCCTGCAGTGAGGACTCTGTGGTGTACACCCCGAGGTCACCTCCTGAGGATCCCACTTTTCAAGCCATGATGAAGCAAATGTAGATTGCCATGGGCTTTGCTGTGGGAGAGGAAGACTCCACAAAAAGAAACCTGATGGAATTTTTGGAGGTCCCTTGTACACCCTTTACTATAATTCCACCTATTTTTCCTGCATTAGAGGATGCAAACCTAGCTGCATGATATAGACCTAACTCACTGCCTGCAGTACCCAGAAAGGCTGATAAGCAGTATACTGCTCCATCTGCTAAGACTTACTATGCCAACCAGCCAGAAACTAACTCTGTGGTCATTAAGGCTGCTCATGGTAGATTTAAAGCACCTAAACACGAGTACACTACTTTCTGACAAAGAATGTTAGAGGTTGGATGTGTTGGGCAAGTTTACTTTTGCCTCTGTCGTACTGGGCCTTAGGATTACAAACCACCAGGCCCATAAGATCAGATACCAAAACAGCCTGTGGAAAGCTGTGAAAGCTTTGCCTGAGGGCTCTGCCAAGAATGAGTTAATTAAAACTTTAACTTCTGGGGCTGAGGTTGG
Organism: Neoceratodus forsteri; assembly: GCA_016271365.2. Lineage (NCBI taxonomy): Eukaryota > Metazoa > Chordata > Ceratodontiformes > Ceratodontidae > Neoceratodus > Neoceratodus forsteri. Next base: position 1,408,445,810 of record CM028131.1, on the reverse strand, counting down.
CAAACATTTGCTACGCTCAGCCTATGATGTTTGTGATGCCTCTGCCAGGGCAGCTGCTTCTGGCATTTGCATGGGAAGATATTCTTGGCTTAGAGTGGCTGGATTTGCAAATGATATGCAACAAGCAGTTCTCAGTGCCCCTTTTATAGGGACTAAACTGTTTAGATATGATGTTGAAGAGGCCCTCAGGGGCCTTCAGACTTCAAAAATGACATTATAGTCTGTTAAATTCCTGTATCCCACTCCTGTCAGGGGTCAAGGATGGGAATCCTTTTGTCAGCCTGCCACCAGAGGTGGCTGTGCCTGTCATCCACAAGGCAGAGGTAAGGGTGCAGGTGCCCTACTGGGCCCTGTTCCCCAGATGCCCATTCAAAAGCATCCAGAGAAGTCAACACCAGTGGCACTGCCCCCATCCACCGGTTCAGCATGACTAATGTCTGAATTCACCCCCACCTCCACTTAGGGGTGTAGCCAGGAATTTTAAACTTGTACTCAAAACTGATGTAATACTGTCCTCCCCCACTCCCCGGTTATGTAAATGTAAACCAAAATATGCACTGCCATGCCACACCAACAATAGGCCTCTTCTGTTTGCCATGTCTGAGTTCAAGTAATCAGTTTCTTCCTATAATCCTCCTTCCTTCGTTTTTCTGCCTGCTTGGTAAGTTGTTCTTGTTTGTGTATTCGGCTGGTGGCATCAGTGCCCCATAGCGAACAACAAAGGCAAAAGGGTTCAGTGCTACACAGCCACAATGTGACTCACAATGTCCTTGCTTTCCTCTTTTTGTTGCCCCTGCCTGATTGTTTTGTTGCACTCTGTGGAGTACAGTGTGTATGCCTGCCGACACCCCTGCCTCCACTGTTGCCCCCAAGGGTGGTGGGGGGGCAGACTCTCCTTACATCTGCAATAGTGAAGGGAGATTACATCAGACAAAAGGGTCTTACAGATAATTTCAAGGGGTCATGCTCTGAAGCTTCTGGAATCCCCTCCAGATCATCCTCCGCCTCCTTCCTCTTATTTTCGAGAGAATTTATGTCTTCTGAAGGAAAAAGTGCAATCCTTACTTCAAAAATGTGCTATAGAACTGGTTCCCTCTCGACAGAGAAACTGGGGGGCTTATTCCAGATACTTCCTGGTCCCAAAATGGACAAGAGAATCTGTGTCTTGTGTTGGATCTCAGGGATCTCAACTTCCATATAGAATGGAAGAAGTTTTGCATGCTATCCTTGCAAGCTCTAATCCCCCTTTTGTAAACGGGATTGGCTTTGCTCTCTGGACATGAATGATACCTACCTTCATGTTAAAATCAGGAAATTTCACAGAAAAGACCTTTGCTTGTACTGGAGGGGGAGCACTACCAGTTCAGGGTATTGCATTTTGGCTTGTCCTCTGTGCCACGAGTCTTTACCAAATGCTTGGCAGTAGTGTCAGCAGCCCTTCTCAGGGAAGGCCTATATGTCTTTCTATATCTGGACGGCTGGCTACTGAAGGCCATCTCCAGGGAAGCTCTCTTACATACCCTGTCTCAGACAAAGTGCCTGTTTGAGAGGTTTGGTATCTCAGTAAATGTACCAAAATCTGTGATGGCTCCCTGCCTGAGACTGCAATACATAGGGACAGTCCTGGACACAGAGAAAGGATGTGCTTTCTTGCCATAGGAGAGGGCAGAACATCTGATTGCCCAAGCACACTTTGTATCCAGGAGTTGCTGTGGCTCTGCCAGAACCATGTTGCACCCCCTTGAGGCTTATGGCTGCAGCCATGGTAACAGTGCCACTGACCAGATTGCACATGGGGATTCCCCAGTGGGCACTCCGACTGTAGTGGGATGAACTGGTGGACGAGCTGGACCAAATGGTGCTCATCACATTCCCCGCTTCACAAAGCATTATTATGGTGAATGGATCACGAAAACCTATTAAAGGGCATTCCTTCCTTGTACTAGCTCCTGTACAGATCCTCACCAGGGACACCTCGGGTTCCAGCTGGGGTGCTCACCTGGGCCCTTACCAGACACAGGGGTCATGGACTAAGGTGGAGGCAGAACTGCATATAAATGTCCTGGAAATGAGAATGGTCATGTACTGCCTCCAAGCATCTCAGGAGCATCTGTGCCTCGATCCTCTGTTAATTCAGACTTACAATGCCAGTATGATGCATTACATCACCAAACAGGAGGGTACTCATTGTTGCCCCCTTTGCAAGGAAGCAATGAGAGTATGGTACTGGGCTTTGTCACATGACCTACAGCTGTCAGCTGTACATCTCCCAAATCTCCAAAATGTCTTAGCAGATGGGCTAAGCAGGTTAAAGATCAGAATTCATGAATGGGTGAGGGGGCGCTGTGGAGCCCAAGCTTGTGGCAACAAGAACTATTAGCTCCTTGACTAAATATTACAAAACTTAAAAAGTACCAATTTGGAGCATTCTGTAGCTGAAAAGACATCCATCACTGGAACTGGGAAGATCGGAAACCTAAAATGGGCAGCCCTCGTAAGGATCGCACTGGTGCAACGGGGGGAAAATCATCAGGTTCCACGCAGCCCATGAGGACAGGCCTAGAGACGCAGGCTGCCTCTCGGCCCATTGCCGAAGAAACCATGGTGTCTATTGGGCTAAAACTGCAGAGAATAATCTCATCTATAGCTGACCTGAACTGTAAGATAGACTCATTTAACACCAGAATGAACTTTGTTGAAAAAACTGTGGAAACTATACAAACAGAGATGAGTGATGTGAAGCGGAACAGTGATTCTACGTCAGCAGCCACTATGCTACTAATAAAAGAGAACTCTCACCTTAAAGCTAGATTGGAGACATTAGAAAATCAAAATGGATAGTCTCATATACGGATTCTTGGCTTGCCCGAGGGGATTGAGGGGGATCACCCCCTCATGTTCTTACAAGAATGGTTGAGAGAGAAGTTAGTGCCAGATGATCAAACAATCCGCTTTAATCTTCAAAAAGCTTACCGAATCACTCCCAGGGGTATTCAGGAGGACTCTGAAACCCCACGCACCTTGCTTGTGATAACAGATGGCATCGAAACACGTGACAAAATTCTCTGTTTGGCGAGACAAGCTGGCCCGACTACACAGGATGACCACTCGGTCTTTCTCTTTCCGGATATCAGTTATGCCACTCGGGAGAGACGCAAACGATTTGATGGGGTGTGCAAGAAACTCCGGGAGGTTGCAGTCACCCACGCGGTAATATTTCCAGCTTGTCTCAGGGTGGTGTTCGAAGGTAAAGTCTGGATGTTTTCTGATCCTGGCGAAGCAGGCGAGTGGGCTTCTCGATTTGTGGATAAGCGAAGGAAACACTCTCAAATTAGTGGCACAGAAGACAGTGATCTTGATGAGACTGAGGGGGACTGACTTCATCTAAAATAGTTGTTGATTTTACCTCTGATTTTTGTAATGTAATAATGGGGATATTGCTGAGATCCTGTTGTTGATTACGATTCAAGCAGACAAGTGCTAGTTTGTAACAAGTTAATGCTGGGTAAATAGACTGTAATAATTATTATAAGTTCAGTCTCCTGCTTAAACGATCTCTTAGCAATATATTAAAATAAAATTCTGCAGGTTGCTACGCAGTGGATTAAAAGGGTTGCTTCTAAAACAAGTGTTATCGTTAATTTGATGGTAACTTAGACCAGACCAGTGTTTGTGTTTGAGAGGTCTTTGTTCGTTTGTTTTCTGGTGACACTGTTGTTTGCTGCTATGTAAAATTAGTTTAATGGTACTAGTAAAACTTAAAGGGATATAGAGCGACGCCACTACTCCCATTTGGGATGTGAAATGCTGGACTTCCCATATAGACGTTAGCGCACAAAATAGTTGCCCTGCTCATGGGCTCAATTAACAGCCTCAAATCTTGTTTTATTACTGTAGCAATGTATTTTAGTATTCCTTCCACATGAGGTATCAAAATATTTAAGATACACTTATCCTTGTATTAAGGAGTCGTTTGACTCTCAGTGGATTGTAAACATGCTTTGGCTTGTCTTGAATACGAACTGGTCATATGTTGTAACAAATGAAAACAATAAAAATAAAGTATATAAGAAAAAAAAAAGAATTCATGAAAGACAACTGCTGATCTCCATGGTGGAAGACCTGTTGACAAGATTAGGTCACCCAGAGTTGGACCTTTTTGCATCCCCACACAATGCAAAGCTGCCGTGTTTCTGCTCGCTTACTCCAAGGTCTGGAGTTTTCTGGCAAGTTGCGTTGTCCCTCTCTCTCTCTCAGAAAGGGAAATTCCTGTTTGCATTTCCCCCAATCCCTCTACAGCAGGTGCTGACAAAGTTGCGGACAGAGTGTCACCCTCATCCTCATTGCTCCACTGTGGCCTTGTCAAATCTGGTTTCCGCTGATGCAACAGATAGCAGTGGAACCTCCAGTACCTCAACTGTTGTGTTGGGGCCTGTTGTCACAGGACAAGGCATCCCTGGTCCACTCTGACCAAAGTCCCTACATCTGCAAGTATGGCTCCTGAAGACACAGCCATTGCACATTTTTGTGTTCTCCTAAGATTGCTGATGTAGTGGCTGCAGCAAGAAAACCTTCCACCAGACATATTTAGTCCTTGAAATGGAAGCGGTTCCACTTGTGGACTACTTGCAGGAATTTGAACCCATTCATCTGTCCTGTGAATGCTGTGTTGAAATACTTGCTGTCACTGTCAGACTCTGGACTACAGTATCTCTCACTTAAGGTACATTTGGCCGCAATATCAGCTTTCCGTGATCTTATTGATAGTCATACGGTTGCCCAATTAGAGATGTCCTGTACTTTCCTGAGAGGTATTTTACATATAAAACCTCCTATCTGCAACCTGCTCCCACCTTGGTACCTGAATTCTGTGCTAGAGAAACTGATGCTGGCTCCTTTTGAGCCGGCCATAAGTTGTGGCTCACGTTTCCTGTCATGGAAAATGTTATTTTTAGCTGCAACCACTTCTATTCAGAGGATTTCAGAGCTGCAGGCTCAAATGTGTGAGCCTTCTCATTTGATTTTTCACAGACTTGCCTTGCGCACAAATCCTAAGTTTCTACCGAAGGTGGTATCAAACGTTTACTCTGAATCAAACAATACATCTTCCTATTATCTTGATCATGCCAGTTGGGGTGAGGCACTGCACCATACTTTAGATGTACATAGAATATTCAGGTACTATGTCACCCACACCAAGGACTAGAGACAATCCTCCCAGCTTTTTGTTTCATTCACCCCAGGAAAAAGGGCTCTCATGTGTCTAAACAGTGCCTGTCCAAATGGCTGGGACATTGTACTGCATTCTGTTATAGGAAGTATGGTAAGGAGCTTCCTGGAGTGGTGTGGTGCGGGGCCACTCCACAAGGGATATGGTCACTTCTGTTACTTATTTCACAAATGTTTTAACTGCTGACATTTGTGCTACAGCCACATAGAGCACTGTCTGCACCTTCACTAAACATTACAGTCTGGATGTAGTCGTGCTGGCTTTGGACTTGCTGTTCTGCAAGGCCTGCTGTCTTGAATATATCATCAGACCATACCAGCCTCCCAGTGGCTTTTGGGACTGCTTGGGATTTGTTCCAAAGGTGTGTCCTAATGGAAGAGATATCCTTGAAGATGATAGAACAGCTATGTGCTTACCATAATAGTAGATCTTCGAGAGAATATCTTCCATTAGGCTATGCCATCTCGCCCTCTGTCCCCCTTATCTCAGATATTGTATCTTATCCTGATCCATGGCTAAACTGTCCAGCACCTGATCTCACCTTACATGTGTGCTGGTATGATCTCCTCGTTCCCCACAGTTGGAGGTCCTCTGAGTCTAATCTTTGGCAGGGAACTGAGAAGGGATGGGGCCGTCCACGTTTATATAGGCATTGACACATGATGTCATTGTGGTGGGCCCCTGGCTAGCAAATGTTTCTGTGTGGTCCTAGTGCCTGGCAGCTACTAAGAAATATTTAGTAAACGTTTCTTTTTCTTCTTCTTCTTCTTCTTCTTCTTCTTCTTCTTCTTCTCCTTCTCCTCTTTATTGTTCTCCTGCTCTTAAGTAATACATTGATCAAAACTTATAAACTGTATTAAATCTTTTTAATATAGTATATTTAAATAATGCATTTATTAGATTTTATTGTTTCCCTTTTTCATCTTATTTGTACTTTTGCACTTATGTTAGAAGTTAATGTTTTTGTTACTTTTATGTAAGTTGAGGTGTTTCAGTGTTTATTTTTCCAATTGTCTTTCATCTTTCAATAAAATGAAAAAAAGTTTTAAGAGTGTGGCCTAATGGAAGAGATTCTCTCAAAGATCTACGGTTACGGTAAGTATGTAACTTTTCTTTTTATTTGTCATGTACCTGCCAAGCACTGTAAGAAGGGTTTACTGTAGCTGGTTTTTATTAGCCTGACAATGTTTATGCAGCAGCCATATGGAATTAGATGGAAATCTCTGATGATGCCAGGTAGTCTCATTCTAGAACAAGGCATTCTGTATATGGAGGAATAATAAGGTGCAATTTCAAAGGGAAGAGTGCAGCTTTGAACTTCCCTGCTCCTGACTTATGGGTCGTTCACACTCCTAATATATTCTGTCTGTTCTCTATATGCATTAAGTAAGTACAAAGTGGTTTCATTGTGTGAGAGAAAACTATACTGAGGACAGACTCTCAGCTGAAGAACCTGTCTCTGCGCTCAGGATTCTAATGAATTAATCACTACAACATTTTTGGTCTGCCTCAGCTAGGTTTGAGGTTGTGCTTTTATCACTGAGAGAGCAGACTGCAGTTTGGTTTCAGCTTCACAGTCTGGCCAGCTGCTCGCAAGTTTTCCTCATGAGTCTGAAATCTGTAGCAAGACAGCTTCTCTAATTGTAAGCACTGCTTTTCAGTGTTTGAAGATGCAGCAGGCCTCCTGAGTGCTGACTGAAGCTCTGCCCAAGGATTTTCAGTAGCTTGATGCTGTAATTTCATTTTTTTGTGGGCTGACCTAGGAATAAGTGGCTCAAACCACATCATCTACTCGACACCAAGTCATGCCTATAAAACCAAGCATTTGGTAAATGCCGAATGTTTGCTTGCTGTCTACTAGATTCTTAAAGGTAACATAAACAATATGTAATTTAAATCATTCATTTTTGGCATTTTCTGTTCATTATTGTCCTGCTGTTTTACATATTTAATGATATTATATTTGCAGGGTGAAAAAAGGAAAATGACCCTTGGCCAGCCGATGACAGCGGCTGGTCCCCCCACCTGCCACATAGCCTGGGAGAGCCCATACTGATTCCTCTATTCCCCAGCAAATTTCCATGCCCGTGGGCAAGCACTTTCCTCCCCAGTGGCCATACGGGGGGGGGGATCCCCACGAAGGAGTACACTGGGCAAACTGGGGGGGGTCACAGTTACGGATGGTGAGATGACGGTGGGGGTGTTCGGTGAGGCTTGGGTGGTCCTAGGTGGCCTGAAGGAGTGGCCGACTGAGGGGCAGGGGCACATGAACTGTTAATACAAAAAGAAAGTGATGCTAGACAGCCTGAATGGCTCAGTCATAGGCTATGATTAGCACCCCTGTTTTCCGCTATTCTGTCCACCAGCGCCATCCCCAATTCTGTGTTCTGTTCTCTGGTTTCTGTCTTCTACAGTGGTGCCTTGCCAGGACCAAAATGCCTGATCCTTCAGAATTAGTGCAGGAGTATGGAGCCGCACCTGGGGAGTGCAGTGCCATGATAAGAAATACAGAATTCAAAAAGAAAGCGGTAGCTGGCACCTGCTGTCAGCAAAGCATACTGCTATTTCAGCAAACATAAGACAGTGAAGCAAGGTTACCTTTAGTCCACATGTGTGCTTCTTTATTCATAATGCTTCATTCAGTATACAGGCAACCTTGTATCCAGTCTGACTTGCTCTACTTCCTGGTCCCCCCTTCACTCTACTTTGTGACATCACCGCGTCATCTGCCTGAGGCGTTTCACACTGCTATGCTTTTTCAAACTCTGATACCAGTAGCTGAAATCTCTCTTTTATGTGGCCACCCATAATGGGATGCACTTCAAAAAATACAAATAGATAAAAACAGATACAAAAAAGTGCTGTGCATCACCCAGTAATGCAGAGAGTCATAAATATTTAATAAACAAGTGAGTATATGAATCAATCTTGAAACCTGCTGACTGGATAGAACTACTGAGTGATGTTTTATAATACAGTAAAAAATGCAGCAGGCTAGTAATAGGGATGATATGTACAAAAATAAACAAACAAAAGATAATTTGTATAACTTCCTAACTGCAGTGTGTGAATATATACATATATGCTGAAATTCATAATAGTACAATCAAAACATTTCCAAAAGAATATTGTTACCGCATAATTTTTTTTTGCTTGTGAGGCTCGAGGTAGAGCCAAGTGCATGTCACAAAACATCCCTGAAAGGACATAGAGGTGGTACAATAATATCTTTTGAACAAAGAGACACTGCATGGCTCATTTCCTGTAAATACATTTATAGTGCTCTTTGCAAAGGCAAACAGGCACATATTTTCAGCACAGATTTCAAATAGGCAACCAATTTCGACAAGAAAGCCAAGGTTTCACAAACGAACTATCAGCTTTCAAAAAGACCCCATGTCTGACAGTTGAAGTCCTTAAGGCATTTTCTCTTGACATCTTGCAGTCCCAGACACATCTGGGTAAGCTATAGATAGGCCACGTCTGTAATCAAAAACAGAAAAACACACTGATAGGATATCAAAATGAACATGTTACACAAAATGTCTTCCTTTACAGAGTGGGAAAATGTCACACCAAATGCAGAAATAAGTCAGAGTGGCCAAATAGGTAATATGGCCCAGGCTGATTTGGGTGGTGTGGGGTGGGGTGGGGGTGTTTTTAGACTATTTTGTAAAATGACTATATGAAGGGTGTGACCTTCAGTCTGTAATTCAGTTTTGCTGGGGTTGTGGCTTCTAATGAGAATTTCCAATACAAATCTCGTTTAAGGAGAATTCTATCATAGGCATCCCCTCCCTCGCTGGTTCTTGATGGGTCTTTCCATCCCAATGAGGATATCGGATCTGCACTCTTGTCCCTTGTGATACTGATGTGGACAGCGAGGGCATTATTAGAATCATTATGCTCCACGATACGCACATGCTTCCCAGTTGTGATTTTGAATTGATACTTGGTCTCTCCTACATAGAAACTACCACATGTGCAAGTTGCCAAGTGGCACAAGTGATTAATCCCCCTTTGTTGTGTTTTTGGTTGTGGATTCTGGAAAGTTTAGGATTTAACCACTGTGGGACAGTATTTACAATTCTCACATTTATTGCATCCCTCTCTCCTGGCCGGTACCCACATTCTGAGTCTGTCCTAAAGTGGCTGTTCAGAATGTAGTACCGTATCTCAGACATTCACCCTCTTCTGTAGATCAGTCTTTGTTGTGTATCAGCCACATCTTTTAAAACTAGGTCCAAACTGACCAAATGCCAGTGCTTTTTGACAGTGTCCTTATTCCTTTTGATTGGGCATTGTAGTTGACATAAAATTCATTCTCTGATCTCCCCTCTCTTGGGGTGCCTTGGCTCTCAGTAGTTCATGTCTGTCTATGTTATCTACCTCACCACTTGTCCTGGAAATAAAAACTGCAGATTATCCTCTTTTCTGTAATTTTAATTCCATCTTATTTGCTCTGGCTTCATAGTGCATGCTGTCCCCACAATTCATTTTTTCCTGATAAACTGCTCTTTAAGTATACCAGCTATTGTGTGGCATGGATGGCTGCTGTTGGCTTACAGTTGAGTATCCCATCTGTGGATTTCCTAAACAGGTCCATGCTTACACCCTCCTTACCATCTTTGGAATAATGAGTTCTGAGAAGCTTAAAGTAGGGGCTGCTGTTTCTGCTGCACGAGAGGTCTCCCTGGGTGTACCCCAAGGGTCTATACTAGGCCCGCTGCTTTTTAGTCTATTTCTAAATAATCTGCTGAAGGCTTGCCCCAACAAAATCATTCGATATGCTGACGATGCTGTGATACTAAACTGCCACCGCCAGCTTGACCAACTCTAGCATAATCTTCAGGACACCTTTCACAAGCTCAAAGACTGGTTTCACCAGCAAAAGGTGCTACTTAAATATAAAAAAAAACAAAAAAAACAATGCTTATCTCTAGTTGCCAACGCAAGGCAAAGAACCCTTTACTAATCATTAGTAACACCAAGGCTGTCCTCCGGGAACAAGTGGACTGCTTTAAATACCTCTTAGTCACTATAGATGAAACTCCATCCTTCACAAAGCATATTGAACTGGTAGTCAAGGTAGTTATCATCAGGCTGGGAGTTTTATATTGCCACTGGCACTATATTACTCCCACTGCTATTTGTCTTTCTGTTTCCAGTTCTAGCCTATCAATTATCCATTATGGACTGGTAGTTTAAAGTGTGGCCTCTGATACAGCCCTAAAAAGGGTGGGTATGACACTCAATAACTCTTGTAGACTGGTCCTTGGGGCAGATAAATATACTTACACTTGTGCCCTGTATGAACATGTGAATTGGCTCACCCTCAGAGACAGGGTCAAGTTACAAACCTGCCTACTAGGGAAAAAAAGCTCAACTTGGACTGGCTTCTCCTTGTATACAACAAATCATACAGCTGGCACAATCGCAATGTAACACTAGAGGTATGGCTAGAGGCACTCTAAGTATCCCCTTTAGGAGGACCTCACCTAGCCAGCGTCCTTCGTTTACAGGGCTCCCCTCTGGCTAAATGCGCTCCTGGTTGAAGTTTACAGCTTGGAGAATTTTCCTACCTTTAAACGTACTCTGAAGCAATCCCTTATCAACACAAGAATCTGCAAATGTTAACCCCTCATAAGGCACTTAATTCTTGTAGTAATGGCTCTCTGTATAATTAGGGGGTACCCAGTTACCCACTTCTGCAAACACCTCCTGATCTGTAATATACTCCTCCACTGGCTAATACGACACTCCATCTTAAATTCCTATGCTTCTCTCTCCACTTACACTTGCTCCGTCAGTCCCTGATCCTTCCCCAGTGACTCTCTCTTCCCATCCTTTCTACTTCACTTTCTTCTATTCTTTCCTCCTCACCTCCATCCCCCACTCTTTTCATGCCCCTACCCAGTACCTATCCTCTCCTTCCTTCCCTCCTTCATTCCCTCATTCCTTCTTTCCTTCCTTCCCTCCTTCCCTCCCTTCCTTCCTTCCCTCCCTCCTTCCTTCCTTCCTCCCCCCCTCCCTCCTTCCTTTCATGATTCTCCAGCTGCCCCCTCAGCTCCTGTTATTCTCCAGCCCCCCCAATACCCCACACAACCACCATTGCCCTGCAACTCTGCAGTAGTTAGACGACCTAGCTAGTGACAATGCCTGGCCCAGGGCAGCTATTTTGATCTTCTTCTATTGTTTTTTTATTGTAAATTCTGCTCGTACTCAGTTGTAATTGTAAAATGACCCGGCATGATGTTATTCCTTTGTAGTTATTTTGTATCTGTGGATTTGTATCTGCCTTATTTGGTGTACCTGTCTTATTTTGTCTCATGACAAGGAACCTTTGTAAACAAACTCCTAGCTCAAAGGTGTTTTCTGATGTTTCAAATAAAAAAAATAAAAATAAATGAAAAACGAGCTCGAGGTCTGCACTAGGAAAAGGGGGTTCCTGGATAAAAAGCAGAAATGCAAAAGGCAATATCCAGCACTCACCCAAATCAAATCATCTTTATTTCTAAAGCGCCTTTCAAAACCAAGGCGCTGTACAAAAATATCATACGTACATATGAATTTAAAAACGGACATAAATTAATCAACCATAACCAGGATATGCTAAACTAAATAAATAAGTCTTTAGCTCCATTTTGAATCTCTCGACGGTTGGACATTCTCTTAACCAACGAGGTAGAGAATTCCACAGGGTTGGTGCTGAGAAAGCAAAAGCATGAGATCCTGACGTTTTTAATCGAACCATGGGAATCTCCAGCAATCCCTCGTTGGCGGAGCGGAGAGGACGGAGGGGGCAATAGGGTACCACGAAATCTTTCAGATAGCTGGGTCCCTGATCATGTAGAGCTTTAAAGGTTAGTAAACCAACCTTATAGGTGATCCGCCACCTAACAGGCAGCCATTGAGAAAGGAGCCTGTGGTGTTCCGAAATGCGTCCGGAAGTTTTTTATTGCATTTTTTGCAAATTAATAAAATGAAGCACCATGATATTTTTTGAGCAGCTGTCTATTTTGTGGTTTGAGTGAGTGTTGGATTTTGTCATTTGCAAATAAAATAAAAGCTTATCTGGGTATGGCTAAAGGTCATTGAAAATGTTACGTTTCTATTACTTGCTACTACGAACTTCATGGAGTTGGTTGCCAGTTTGGAATCTGTGCTGATATGTGCCCATTTGCCTTCGTAAGGAGCACTATGAATATATTTACAGGAAATGAGCCATGCAGTGACTCTTTGTTCAAAAGACACTATTGTGCCACCTCTATGTCTTTTTAGAGATGCTTTGTAACAGGGCACTTGGCTCTACCTCAAGCCTCACAAGCAAAACAAATTTAGAGTAACAGTATTATTTTGGAAATGTTTTTACTATACTACTGTGAATTTTAACATGTGTGTATATTAACGTTTTGCATTTAGGAAATGAAACAAACTATCTTTTGTTTATTTATTTTGGTACATATCATCCTTATTACCATCCTGCTGCATTTTTTACTGTATTATAAAACATCATTCAGTACTGTAGTTCTATCTAGTCATCAGGTTTCAAGATTGATTCATATGCTTGACTAATTTTAAAATATTTGTTTGTTTATATTACTGGGTGATGCACAGCACTTTTTTGCACACGTTTTTAACTATTTGTACTTTTTGAGGTGTATACTGTACCTTCAAGGATTGGCTGACCTGTTTACACTGCCCAGCTGTTGCACTTAGCTGCTATGACAAACACCAGAGCACTAACCCCCTACATTTACTTCCCACCTACCACTGTCCACCCCTACACCTCTCTAGTTTGTCCCCTGCTCACCCTCTCCCACATTATACTTTCCTATGCTTTTCACATTTAACTTCTTCCCTTTGGTCCTTATGCCCTCCACCATCCCGGGCTCTCCTGACAAGGCCTCATCTGCAAAGCTAAAGTCGGTATGAATAAAGTAAAATGTCTAATATCCTATCCTATATTGTACGTAAGCATTATCACTTAAATTGTACTACCTGAAGTTTTTTGAATTGTATGAAACTCTAGTTGCATGGCTGTCCTTAAATGTAATGTAAGTGGACACTCTGTTCATTTACCAACTGTCTTCCCACATCATGTATGTTGTCCTCTGTTACCCACTGACATGGAGCCTTTGTAAATGAGCCCCCCCGCTCAAAGGTACTTGTAATCTGAGAATTAAATAAATAAATAAATAAAGGGTGGTCACATAAAAGAGGAGTGTTTAGGTACTACCATCAGCCTTTGAAAAAGCGCAACAGTGTGAAACATGTCAGGCAGATGATGTGGTGACGTGGTGATGTCACAAGGTAGGGTGGCGGGGGAAGCAGGAAGTGGACTGAGTCAGAGTGGATGCAAGCTTGCCTGTATAGTGAATGAAATGCACGTTCTTACACTTTACAAATAAGGAAGCACACATGTGGACTAAAGGTAACCTTGCTGCACTGTCTTATGTTCACTGCAATAGCAGTATGCCTTGTTAGCAGGTGCCAGCTATCTCTTTCTTTTTGGATCCTTCAGAATGTAACATAATTCTGCAGGAAACCTTGCCGTTTTATGGCTGTAGTCATGTAGGAAATTGTGATACACTATGACACTGTATCCGATCATCTCTGCAGCCTTTCCAGATCCTTTCTCATGGCCCTTATCCTCTCGTCTCTGTCTACCAACCCACTGAACTTGGTATTATGTGTGAAGAGGCATATCTTTCCCTGGACCCCCTGCTCTATGTCACATATAAATATATTAAAAAGAGCAGTCCTAAAACCAATCATTGGGGCACTCTACTTGTGATGCCTCACCCCACCCCACTGAATTTCCCCTGTTCAGGTCCACCTTCTGGGTCCTTCCACTTAGCCAGTTTCTCACTCAACCAATTATTTTGGCCCTACCCGTAAGTTGCCCAGTTTGTTGAACAGCCACCCTAGTGGATAAAGTCCAAGTCTGAAGTTTAGATGCAAGTTTATGTCCACTGCCTGACCCTTATCCACAACCCTTGTCACCAAATGGAAGAATTCAATCAGGTTTTTTGGCAAGACCTCCTAAATGGTAAACCCATGCTTACTGGTGTCTAGCAGACCATTTGCCTCCAGAAACTCTACAAGTCTCTCTTTTATTACTGTGTAACCCCTAGATGGCACTATCCCAAGGGCTACTACCCCTGCCTGCTTGGCTAGTAGCAGGTTAAGGGGCCTAGGTTTTGTAACGGGTGCCTCCACCCAGAGGTCAGTGTTGGTAGTAGTCAAGCTAACCTGGGCACAGGCCTCCGAGACACTGTAACCCCCCTCTTTCCCTGCTAGTGGCCTAAACATTGCACAATAATTACTTTCACAATACCCCTGATATACCACACAAGTACCCACATTGTTTGCACTTAACACCAGGGCTTTCCTCTGACTCAGCCCTGGGGACCCCCTGTAAAACAAGGTTATACACAGCAAATAACAGCAGTACAGTACTCTTGCACAAACTGGAACCACAGTCAGCGTAAATGCAAAAAAGAGTTAGATCTGATTTATTTAAGGGACTTGAACAAGGGAGGGGTGTAATCAGGTTAATTTGCTTAAAGGCTGTATCAGTCAGACAGTTATGCATGCTATCCAGATGGAAAACGGTGGGCTAGCCAGGAACGTTGCAGCTGGTTGAGGCCTGTGATGGAAGAAAAAAAAACAACATGCACAACACACACTATTTGTAATCCAGAGCTGGAGGGCTCAGTTCGTGAAAAGAAAACAACAAGACAATCAGATGACACACTTTTAGATTAGGCTGTTGTTGCAGGGAACTACCCTGCTGATTACTCACGACACCCAAGACTGGACACAGGCTGGACGAAAATCGAGGCAGCAGGTGGTTAATCTGGAGTGCCAGGCAGGGCCCACATGATTTGCCGAGGCATCGTTCCTATTCAAGCATGGAGTAGGGGGCTGATCCCCAGACAGGTCTCTCGTTGGTGGCTTTCTCTGTGCAGTGGGGTAGTCTGGCAGGGCCAGCGTGGCATGGCCCAGGCCGAATGGAGATGAATGCAGACTCAGTCTGATTAGTCTGGATAAAGCTTCCAGCAAGCAGAACACAGTTCACACGGTGGGGAACCAAATCACGACCCACTTTCAATATGCAGCACATTTACATGTAAAGGATCCCACAGTACCAGCAAGCAGAATACAGTTCACACAGTGAGGAACCAAATCACGACCCACTTTCAATACACAGCACATTTACATGTAAAGAAATTCTACTGTACCAGGCAAACCACTCTCTGGTCATGATCGCAAAGTCTCTGCACAAACCAGGGATTCAAAAGCAGCTGGAAATCCTGACAGGCCGATCGCATTCAGCAAAATCTGTGGTCTTCTTCAGGTATGAGCCTGGTAAAAAATCAGTGGCTTACTTCATTCTCACAAACTTGGATTTAGTCCAGAATAATTCTCTTCTCTCCCTCTCAGGGGCAGCAGGCAGACATGCTGGCCACAACTCAGGCCTTTCCACAGTTCTCCCACATGAAACTACTCAGACGGCTGCTTGACTGTCTCAATCATGTTGCTTCTTTAGCTCCCAACTTAGATCTGACTCAACTGCCGGCAAGCCTGGGAAATTCCCCAAGATCCAGAAAGTTCGGTTGGCTGATCCTACTGTCAGTCACAACAAAGGCTCCCCCTTCAGGTGCAAAAAGGCACAAAAAGCCCAAAACTACAATTCCTACAGATTTTGACTCCAGACAGCTCCTGTAGTCCGACTCCATTTTAGGTCTCACCAGTACTGATTGGTCCAATTCGCAGTCCAGGACCAAGATAGTAGAGATAAACAAAACAATCCTTGCTGCAAAGAAGGCAGGTTAGACAAACTACATTATTGTTATCACTCAAAATGATTTTCAGCAAATAGTTACATCTTTCAACAGAGCTTCCTCTCAGATTACTTGTGACTGCAATCCAGGCAGATCTTAAAGAAACAGTACACAGAGGCTATACAGGCACTCTCTGGCAATCACATTTAAACTGCTAAAACGCAGGACACCAGCCTGGCAGTGAGCATTTAGGCAAGCTCGAGGAAGACTTTTCGGGAACCCCTATTTGTAGAAGGGTTACACCTGATTCCAATATTTTCCCCATGATAGACATCTGGCTAATTTGCCTGCAGTTGCCAGACTTGATTCACCTCCCACTTTTTTTTTAATACAGCTTTTTATTTTATTTTGAGATAGAATATCACATACATAATCACATTTTATGCACCATATTAGTTGTTGAGGTTCCTTGTTACAGCAAATACAGGCAATTAATTTACAGGCACTTAATTTATACACATAGGACTGTTTAACATATCCCTGTAGTAGCATCCTACTGTCTTTCTCTGTTTGGTAAATAGACCAGAATAAGATCTCATAGACTGTAGTCTTAAATATTGTTCCCTAGTCCCCCCATGTTTTCCAGATCAACATCCCTCTCGGTCTGGGTCTCTTCCCCGTATCAACAAAGACTCCAAGATAATATACTATCCCAACTATGATTAACTTGAAAATCATAAGATATTCATCTTTTTGTTTCATGGTACAAAATCCAGAAAGGTCTCTAATTGATATGCAACCCACAGTCCCCATCTAGTATTAAAGGTGTTTATCCTGTTGTTTATCTTATATGAGAGACGTTCCAAGTTATATACTTCATAGGTGAGGTTTCTCCAAGAGGCTTTATCAGGGGCCGTTTTAGTGAGCCATAATCTGGTAATAACTTTTTTAGCTATTAAGATTAAAAGTGTGACAAGTTTATATTGAGACCAGTTGATCTGTATATCCTGTGGTGACGTTGCTGTCAGGATAAATCCTGGGGTAAATAGATCAGGGGTGCCAAAAATGTTGTTAAGTTCCACTATGATATCCCTCCAATAATCAGACAGAAGGGGACAAGCCCATAATATGTGTTCTTGGCCTGCAGGAGAATATCCACATCCTCTCCAGCAAAGACTTCCGTCTGGTGCCCCCAATTTTACCTGGATATCTGGAGTTCTAAAGAATCTAACCCTGGTCTTCCAGGCAAATTCCCTCCAATAAGATGTTGATGAATTCTTTGAATAAAAGTAGGTGGATTGTAACCATCTGTCTGGGTCTAGTTCTAATTTAAGTTCCCTTGCCTGTAGCTCTCACTTAGTCATGTTCCTGTGCGGACATAAGGCGCATTGTCTGATATATATTACTAATAATGTGTTCCTGTGATCTACCTTAGGACCGGTCCTCTTCAATGTCTTTATAAGCGATATTGCAGAGGGACTGGAAGGAAAAGTATATCTCTTTGCAGATGACACAAAGATCTGCAACAGAGTTGATGCACAAGGTGGGATGGAAAGGATGAGAAGGGACTTGGCAAGGTTAGAGGAATGGTCAAATGTATGGCAGCTTAGATTCAATGCTAAGAAGTGAGGTAATGCACCTGGGAAACAAAAACCCAGGGAAGAGTACACAATGGGGGGTGAGATACTAACAACAACAAAATGGAAAGGGACCTGGGGGTAGTCATATCAGATGACCTAAAGGTGGGCAAGCAACGTGAGAGGGCAGCAAGGAGGGCTGGGGGGATACTGGGATGCATAGGGAGAGGCATCACCAGCAGAAAACAACAAGTTATTATCCCTCTGTACAGACAGTTGGTGAGACCCCATCTGGAGTACTGCGTGCAGTTCTGGAGACCCAATCTCCGCAAGGATATAGACAGGATGGAGGCTGTCCAGAGGAGGGCAACTAAAATGGTGCAGGGCCTGCACCAGAAGACAGAAGAGAGACTTAAGGAGCTGAATATGTATAGCCTCGAGGAAAGGAGAGAGAGGGGACATGATAGAAACTTTCAAGTATCTCAAGGAATCAACAAAGTCCAAGAGGGTAGCATCTTTCAAAAAAGAGGTGTGCAAGAACAAGGGGCACAATTTGAAGATAGAAGGGGGCGGCTCAGAGGTAATTTAAGGAAGTATTTTCACAGAGAGGGTTGTGGATGCATGGAATGGCCTTCAGAGGAGATTGTGGAGTCAAAAACAGTGGTGGAATTCAAGCATGCATGGGACAGTCATAAGGCAATTCTAGGGGGTGGGGGTAGGAAGAAGTAGGCTGCTGGTTAACTAGGATCTGCAGCTTATCCAATAGGTAGAGAAATGGGCAGACTGGTTGGGCCAAGCGGTCCTTATCTGCCATCAAAATCTATGTTTCTATGTTTCTATTACCTTCTATGGCCTGGATAATCAATTGTACCCTTTTAGATGGGGCTTTTGCTGTTCCAATTAAAGAGTGAACCATCTCAAGTAGAGCAGCATGTAGTGCCCCATAAGTTGAGAGCTCTCTCTGGGGTAATACATATGAGGATTGTAAATATGTGAATGGATGAATTCCTGAAGGGCCCACCAACTGGAATACATATCTGATGGAGTAATGCTCCTGTCTTAGTAGATCTGTCTCTATCGAGGAAGAGAAAAGACCTTTATTAGAAGCTAAGGCATTTAAAAAGTATTTCTCCTGAGAGGTTGATCTATACCGAGTCACATAAAGCCAGTTTTTTAAAAATTCTGCAGTCATTTTCAGAAACCGGGTCAGGGGATAGCACCTGGTGAGGTCTCCCAGTAGGTTCATTGGTAAAGATTCCAGTCCATTTAAGGTTATCTCTATTGTTTTCCAGTGTGCCTTGTAAGAGTGATTAATGAGTAATAGGGCTGTACGGGTTTGAGTCGCTCTGGAATATTCTTTCAGGTTAGGTAAATTTAGCCCTCCCCGTGTCCTAGAAAGTTGTAATAAGGTGTACTTTACCCTTGGGTGTTTTTCTCCTGAGATAAACCTAGAGATAAGCTTATCCCAGGATCAAAAATAAAAGTCCGAGGGAACGGTTGGCAACGTTTGTAGGAAAAATAATAAACGAGGAAAAATATTCTGTTGGATTGTTTCCACTCGATTAATTAGAACCAGGGGGAGTTGTGTCCACCTAGACATATCCAAAGTGATTTGCTGTGTAATTGGTTCCATATTCTCCACTTCAAGGTGTATTAGCTTGGCTGGGATTTTTATCCCTAGGTACCTCATCTCAAGTCTGTGCCAGTGGAAGGGAAATTCCAGTTTCATTCGTCTGGAGGGGGAGAAGGAAAAATTAAGTACTTCGGTTTTTGAACAATTTATTTTATAGCCAGATAAGGTGCTGAAAAGCTGAAGTTGTTCCCATACCGCCGGGACAGATGTCTCTGGGGAAGTCAGGGTCAACAAAATATTGTCTGCAAAAATGGATAATTTAAACATTTTGCCTCCTAGTGGGATCCCCTGAACGTTACGGTTTTCCCTTAATTTGGCAGCTAGGGGTTCCAAATAAAGTGCAAAAAGAAGTGGGGATAGGGGGCACCTTTGTCGTGTACCTCTGTGTAAAGTAAATGGTGAAGAAATCAAGTCATCTAGTTTCAGATAGGCCACTGGGGAGTGGTACATGGCCTGGATTTGGAATATAAACTTTTCAGGGAAATTAAATTCTTTAAGGGTAGCCCATAAGAAGGGCCACGACACCCTATCAAAGGCTTTCTCGACGTCGAGCCAGAGTAAAATTAAAGGAATTTTTCTTTGAGTGGCATATTCAACTAATAGTAGAACCCTTCATACTGCGTCATGGGCTTGGCGCTTCATAATAAACCCCACTTGATCTCTGTCAGTTAGCTGAGGCAGAAATCTGTCTTATCTGTGAGCCAGAATAGATATAAAAACTTATAGTCACAGTTTAATTTAGATATGGGATGATAGGAAGCGGCCAGGGTTGGGTCTTTTCCAGGTTGTTTTGGAATAGCTGTAATTTCAGCATATCGCCAGGATGGGGGGGAAGGGGGGAAGGACTTCCCTCCTGTATTTTTCTGAAAGCCGGTAACAGAATGGGCATAAGTAATTTCTGAAATTATTTAAGAAACTCATTCGGGTATCCATCTGGTCCCGGGGTCTTTTGTGTCTTGGTCAACTTAAGGGTAGCTATAAACTCTTGGTCAGTAATAGGGTGTATCAGTGACTCCGCTTGGTGAACATTTAGGTGTGGTAATTTAGTGCTCTGAAGGTATGTGGCCAGTTGATGTGGGCTCGGGGAAATATCTTCAGTATATAAAAGTTTGTAAAAATCAGCCATAGCTTGTCTGATGGCAGTGGGATGGGACAATAATTGATTAGTTTGTGGAAGCAGAAGTTTGGCAACTGCAGCCCTGCGTCTGGACCCTCGAAGACGTCTCGCCAAGTTCCTGGCTCCCCGGGGCCCCCCTTCCACTGAATTTAGTTTCAAGTACAGCAGTTGTTGCTCTATTTTTGGCCAGTTATTTTTTGAAGTTTTTGCTTAATTATTAACATCTCAAGTTTGACAGAGTTATCACCATGACATAACTTAGCTTGTAGCCTCGATAAAGCCTCTTGCAATTCCCGTTCCCTTTTTTCTCTACCTCTTTTTTCCGAAGAAGCGTATTTGATAATATCACCCCTGAGCACTATTTTGAGAGTGTCCCATTTAATAGTAGCCGTTATATCAGGAGAGGCATTATCTGCCTGGATAATCGGTATGTGGGACTTAACTAGTTGAATGAATTCTGGATCCTGCAAGTGAGTTATTTTAAACCTCCAAAAGTTTTGTTTTTTAGGTCTCTCCACATCTGTTTTTAAGAAAACAGGAGTGTGATCTGATAAAAGGGATGTCCCTATATATATGTCCCTAACATACTCAAGGTGTTCAATCGAGGTTAGAAAATAATCTAGTCATGCTGAGGTTTTAGTTTTGGGTGAGTAATGCGTAAAAGCCCTTACTGAAGGGAAAAAGTGACCCCAAGTATCTATGAGCCCCAGTTCAGGGAGGGTTTGTCTTAAATATTTCTGGATAGCTGATCGCCGATGTTTAGTGGAATTAGATTAATCTAACTTAATATTCAGGGTGATATTTGAATCCCCTCCAAATAACACACATGCCTTGAATGGCTGACAATAAGGTATCCAGGAATCTTCGCGCCACCGTCACTTTACTCCCCGGGGAAGTTAGAATGAGGCTAACATGATTTGCCTCGAATAAAGTTTACCCACAATTACATAGTTTCCATCTGTGTCTATGATCTGTTTTTGCATTTGGAACTGCGTACCATGTGGAATTAGGATTGCAGTACCTCACCTCCATCCAGAAGCATGGGCTGAGCCCACCACTTTATCAAACCCCCACGCCCTTAATTTTGAATGTTCCAATTGAGAAAGATGGATCTCTTGAAGCATAATCACATCTAGTTTACTTTGTTTAAAATAACATAGTAATCTTCTACGTTTTACCGGATTGTGAATACCATTTACATTAAAGGACATAATAAGAGCAGAGTTAGCCATAATTATTTATGAAGAAAGTCAACTTTTTCTGGACAGGAACTCCCCCTCTTTGTCTCTCCAGCCTTAACAGGGATCCACAATCCTGACTATTCTGATGTGTATAGGGTCTAGATCTAAATCTCCCAGAAGTTGTTTTTTTATCAGTTCGATTGGACCCTAGCAATTTCTTTCTCAGCAGGGTAGAAATATTAGACCTCTTGCCTGACACCTTAATAAGCTGTGTTGCATATTGTCGAATCTTAAGCCATAACTCGCATGCCAACAGGGCATGATTAAACATTAAGAACCTCATTAACCCTAAAAAAAAACTTTTAGTATGGTCAATATTATTAGGTCTTTCACAGACTGATCAGAAACAGTCATCTCTTTTGCCATTTTTCTTACAAATAATGTAAAAATAAAAAATGTATAAGCTTCCAAGGTAGGGGAAACTATTACCCATTTCCCTTTAAGTACTGGGTGTGTATTGGTGCAATAAGACTTAAACCCAGCGGGAGGGTTAAGATCGGGGCATATTTTGCCTCGGGGCCCCCCGTGAGCTGTTAAGGCCCACAAATAAAAAGAGGGACAAAATATGTAATAACAAATCAAAAAAATGCTAAACACTATGTCCCAATTGATGAAAGTAAATTGATGGTCGTCTCATAGGAATATTGTACAAAGTCCAACTTTCAAACACCAGTCCCCTTCCTGCATGGATTGTTCCTAAAGAAAATAGATATACTTCAGGTCTTCATATTCTAGTCCCAGTCTTTTTAACAGTACTCCTGGTCTGTTTTCAAGCACTCTTTTGCCCAGGACAGTTAGATGATATCTCCGATAAGTCAGCATAGATATGGGCATAACTCAGCCATATGTGCTTCCCACAGGGAGAAAGGCAGGATTCGGCCAGTTCCAGGTGGTAACCTTAATTTGTGCCTTCTCTTGAATCTGCGTGGTATCAATTTTTGCAGAAAGTTCATCAGGAAGCATGGAATGCCCACTTCGGGGCTCAATTATGTTGTTTCCCAGGGTCCGTTGGGGAAGGGCGGGCTAAGGGAAGAGCATTACAGAGGAAACAAGGCTGTCCGCATATCCCTGACAAGTGTCCAAATGTCACCCAGATTTTAGAGGGCTAAACATTAGGAGCTAGAGTCAAGGGCAGCCACCAAGCCTAGTTTGGAGGCATCCAAATTAGTTCCTCGCTGCTTCCGTCTCGCCTCCAGCCCCCCATTCCCCCCCAGGGCCACTCACGATTAAACATGAATGATGTCACTAAAAAGTACCTTCAAAAAATGTCAGACTTCTTTCTCAGGAATAGTAGTGGTGTCTCGAACAAAGTTTGCCAACTGCTGTCTAGGGTCCTTTATATTTATCTGGTTTCTCTTTTCTTCTATGGCAGTCGGTTTTGGTTGTGCTGTTTGCCAGCAAGACGGCTATGTGGAACAGGATACACCAGGCTGCGGCCTTTCTGGGAACGTCAGACCCTTCGCCGTTAGTAGCTCATGGGCCTCCTCAGCATTGGAGAACTCCTTCTTTCCCTCAGGCATGAAGACAACAAGCTTCGCTGGATAAGGGGTCTGAAACTTGTGCCCTGGTTTTTCATCGTAGGGAGCAACGGGAGGTAGGCCCTTCATTGTTTCACTGTCCAAGGTGCATAATCATGATCCACATAGAATCTGGTTTGCACAAAGAAGATCTTTTGTTTGCGCCAAGCTGTCAGCAATATATATTCTTTCACTGTGTATTTATTGAATCTGGCAATTATGGATCTGGGTGCAGCAGTCACCGTGGAGGGTTTTGGAGCCAAAGCTCTATGTACTCTCTCAAAATCAAATTGATAGTCCTCAGGGAGGTCTAAAGCTGAGCGGAGTAGGCCAGATACAAATTCTTTTATTTTAGAGCCCTCACTTCCCTCCGGGATACAATAAAGACGAATATTTTTACGGCGTGCTGTATTCTCAGCATCTTCTTGGTGTGCTTCTAAGAGGCCTTGTTGTTCTAGTATTTGTTGCATTGCATTTTCCAAGTCATCTACTGGATTCTCTGTTGCTGTAATTTGGCACTCCGAATCGTCTGCTCGCTGTTCCAATCGCTGCACATCTCTGCGTATTTCTGAGTACAGCTGTTTAATGTCGGCCCTTAATGCACATAGTTCGTGGTACATCATATCTAGTTTAATATTTTTTTGTTCTGTTCTTTGGTGTGCGATACTCCAGCTGGGTAGCCCTAGTAGACGATGGCACGTTTTGCGGCTGAACCGATTCGGACTCTGAGATCTCGGACTCCAATCTGGGGTCATCTTCACGACATCATCCATTTTCTTTAATTCTATAGATGTAGGACCTTTTTTCCCCTTCTTGTGCATGTTGTATTCATATTATTTTGAGGATTCTGGATGTAAGAAGGAGGATTTTCTCGGAAGGAGGATCGGAGCAGTTGTCTTAGGCTACTATCACCATCGGGGGGGCGGAACCGGAAGTCTCACCTCCCACTTTTGACAGTGTGACTACATCTGCTTTCCTACAGTCCCCCAGCACATCTACCAGTTTCCAAACAGCAAGAAAAGATCTACTAATGGTCCGATCAGGACCTGCCCCATCCCCCTCCTGCTGCCTTCTTCCCTACTCCCATCCTGCTCCATTGATATGGTTGCACTTTTCTCACATACTGGCCCCACTGCAGCCTCCCTCCCTCCCTTCTGTGCCCCTCCTGCCCTCTGTAATGCTGAGGGAGGCTCTCATGACCCCATCAGTCCATCAGTTGTGTGGATGTGGCTACCCTTAGCTGCACTGCCTTCCCCTTTTGTAGTTTAAAGGCATTCCCAGGTCATTGTGTTTGTAGATGCTTTTTTAATTTAGGCCCACAATGACCCAAACCCATTAGACCACATAAGGGCTGGTTCATTTTTCCTGGTCCACTGATGAATCCTGAGAAGGACAAAACACATGTCCGTGCCTTCTGTCTTCAGCCTTTGCAGATTGTGCGAGAGGCCATTTGGCACCATACAACTCCTGTTTAAAGCAGAACCAGTCTAAATGTTCATGGTGATTTGTATATACATCCCATGATGCTTTGCATCATTGGGGTATATGTAATTTTATATTTTTTTGAAACTTGACTTTGTTGCCAGCGCCCTTTTTGGGTAACCCTTGCCTCAGTTCTTTAATGCTGAGGTTCTTTGCCTTTTTTTTAGCTTGCTTTCTTATTTTGGGCCTACTATGGCCCAAATCTGTAAGACCACCTAAGGGCTAGTCCATTTTCCCTGGGTTGAGATACAGATGAGGCACACTGATGAGTTCTGAGAAGGGTGAAGCATGTGTCTGTGTCCTCTGTTCTCAGCCAGTACAGAGTGTGTGAGAGGCGATCTGACACCTTACTGTCATGCTTAAAGCAGAACCAGTCTAAATTTTCCTGGTGATTTGCGTATACTTCCAGTGTTGCTTTGTATTGTTGGAGTATGTGTAAGTTTGCAGTGCCTCGTATAAGTGACCTAACTTTGTTTACTAGGAACAACTAATGTCAATTATAAATACATTTATTGATGTACAGCATATGTCATCCATAGACTACTTTAAATGTTTGAAACCCCACTGCCCTTCACACTTCAAATGCTGGACCAGTCTTGTCTTCAGAAACTGAAGCAGGCAGTGAAATCAACATAGAGTATTAAAAGCAGCAAGGGGCTGTGGTACTTCTCACAACAGAGCTGCAGCACTGCAGCTGTCCAATAGAGCCTTCAGCCACAGCTGAGCACCTTTACAAGAACTATTGTAGTACTACTGTTAAAGATGACCCAGATACTGCTCAACAATCTGAAAATAAATGTTTAGAAGTACTTGCATGAAAGCTCTGTGCTGCAATGTAATCAATGGTACAGATGTCTAGTGAATCACTGACCTTCATTTTACAATTCTGTTTAACTTCAATGCTTTCCATGTGCGTTAGTCTGAGGGTAAAATCAATACAACAGAACTGATGGAAATACCTTTGGTTCAACTAACTGTGATTATATTACATATCTTCCTCCCGCCTCCCAAAGCTTTTTTTTTTTCTTTTTGGGTGCTCTTTCTTAGTCAAATGCAAGGTACTGTAGTCCCATCAACGGCTTTGTTGAATTGGTGCTGTAGCGTGGCATGTCATATTTTAATTTCTTTACGCATGATATCCTCTGGAGGGCAGCTGTGAAATTCATTATCTTTTCAAAAAATTCACAGTATTAATTACCTGTCCAAATATATTTTCTGTGCACGAATTGCGTACTCCTCCACCATGAATAAATAAAGAGGGCAAGGCCAGTCAAAAGATGAATTAACAAGTTCCTCCTTAGAAAGATGTCCAAGGTTACTGGTGGGTGCTCCTCACAGCAGAGTGCCATTTGTCATGTCACCCTTATATTTTCCTTTGCATTGAGGTTACCTTGGATAGCCTAAACTTTGTTTATAGATGTACATGATATATTTATAAAAATAAATCAGCTGTTACAAGGAAGCTTGCTGACATTCTGAAATCTTTTCACTCAGCAAACAGCCATTTTTGTTTTCTCCTTAATGTCGAACTAGCATGGCACGTGGCTACCCTGGTGTTGTAATGACTGTTAGAAAAGCCAGACAGATAATGTGTTGCTGCAGTCTAGAGAGCAATGCAGTGTTTAGGATGCATTAAGAAGGGGGTAAGGAGTAGGTCAAGAGCGATCTTCCCCTGTACAAGGCCTTTGTTAGACCGCACTTGGGGCCAGATTTTCAAAGGAGCAAGAAAATGCACCCTGGTGGAAAAAGTGATGCGGGGAGTCCACTTATGCATCCGCAAATTCTTCTGCGTACACCATTTTTGTGGCTGCAGCCATATTGCAACCATTTGTGTGATTTATGCACCAAGTGGAGCCATGCCACACTGCTGTGATTGGTATTACCAGGTGTAGCATTCCTTCGCTCCTGCCCCTGACAGAATATTGCCATCCATGTGCATGGAATGCTGAAAATAGCATTTCCGCCCATGTGGGAATCTTATTTCTGCACCAGCGAGTTGCACACGGGATTTAGTCCCTGGGCTATGTCAGGTTTTTTTTTTTTAAATTGGGTCAGCCGGCCCAGTGGCATAGAGGGCTGAGGTGCCGGCACCTTAGCTCAACCCACGCCGGCGACCCGGGTTCGGGAACAGACTCGGGTCGCTGGGGGTTGGCAGGGGACGGGAGAGGATCGAGTGTCCTAAGGGCTGCTCTCCTCCCAGGGGTGGGTTAGGCATGCTTTACTCTGTAGCGGCCTCCGTGGAGACCGGGGTCACTACAAGAAGCAGCGCCGACGGAAAAATAGAAAAAGCGGAAAATGGCGTCCGAAGCGACCGGATGACGTGCCGCTTGATCCTCGCTCCATGGAACCCCCGAGAGCTGGAGAAATCCTGATCCCAGCAGCACCAGGGCCGAGACTCAAGAATGCCGGAAAGGCAATTCTCCGGAAGGAGGGGACCCGTCCGACGAGGGGATACGTCAGGCTACCCTGGTCGGCTGCGATCTGGGATTCAGGGGAAGCTGGTATCAGGGGTGGGTTTGGAATGGAGGTATCGGGGGGTAGTCCTTGGCAGAAGGCCTGAAGGAGAGGCCGGCCGGGCGCAGGGGGCGATAAATAAAGAATGCAAAAAAAAAAAAATTGGGTCTCTGGAGTGTTGCATCCTCTTCTGGAGAACAGTTCCTAAAGGACATTGAAGAGCTCGAGAGGGTCCAGTTCATGGTCACCTGTTACCAGGTGTAGCATTCCTCTGCACGTGCCCCTGACAGAATATTTCCATCCATGTGCATGGAATGCTGAAATTATCATTCTAGGGACGTAGATATGATGTTTTATTCACACTTTAGGCAGTGTTTCTTTCCCTTTAAGATGCCACTGGAATATCTTCAAGCTGGCTTCTCCCACTCACCCGAGTGATAACTCCCCTAGCACCGCCCTGTGATGTCAGATTGTCCTTTCTGCTGGAAGAAGAAGGTTCCCTCCTTATTCCTCTCATGCTGCGAAGGTCCTTTGCTGTTAATACCTTCAAATTGTTAACATACTTTGTCTTCAGGTGACTCCTTCTTTCCTCCAGTATGGATGATGCAAAGTTGGTGCCAGGTTTTCGGAAATGTGCCTGTGGGCAGAAGATGTCTTGGATGGATCCGCACACCATGTGCATCTACTGCCTGGGCCACAAGCAGATCCCCAGGCATGTGGCTTCTGCTGCACGTTTCACCCATCCACTTTAGAAGACCGGCATGCCTGTCTTCTACTGGGTCATCTGGATGACCGGGATCCTCCCATTAAGTCAAAGGACACCCGTTGCGTGGTGTCCGCGGCTGCGGGGTCCTCTGAACAACTTGTGGTGTTTGAGAAAACTGCGGCCCAGGCTGCAGCATATGCTTCTTTGGCTTCAGCCTTTTTGCCATTATTTTTAGGTGCTTCCCTCATGGGGGCGTTCAAGAAATTGTGCCAGGCCCTTCCCACCCATTGGCAGGGTCCCTCAGGCAACAAATCCAAGTCTAAAAAAGACACCAAAAAATGGTCTCGTCGTTGGTTGTGGGATCAGAAGGGTTCACAGGCCTCCGATTCCCATGCTTCTCCAGAGGTTCTGACTTCGGTTGATTCCTCGGCCCAGGCCACTGGCCCTACAGTCTCCCTGTCGGGCCAGGTGGCTGAGATGCAGGTCAATCTTATGGCCTAGATTTTTCTCAAGCTGGTCGACCCGTTCTTGCAAGATGAGGCCAACATCTCCATATCTGGGACTTCGGTTCTATCACTCACTTCTTAGGGAGGGACAGACCAGTCCACTGATCCACCGCCATTCACCCAGGAGCTCCCTGACCAGGAGGAGGAAGCTCGGCTCTCACCGTCCCCCTCTGAGATCTACTGTCGACAGCCCTGACAGTTGAGGTCACGGTCCCGCTCTCACAGTCCTGAGTCAGGCAGCAGGCATCAACATCAATGCTCGCACTCCCACCACTCGGGCAAGCGATGTTGCCGCCATTCCTCATCCTCTTCATCCTCTGGCGAGGAAAAGCTCTAGCGCAAGTTGCGTTGGCACTATGAGGACTTGATTTGGCAACAGCTTTTGTTCACCAGGATGAAGCCTGTTCCAGCCCCGACCCCAGCCATCACATGGCTGTTACCACAGAGGCTGAAGTCTTCCCTGCCTTGGCAGGAACTGACCCATCAGATCCTGGCTCGACCTCCCCTGGCTTTTCCACCAATTTTGGTTGCGCTGCCTCCCAAACAGCCAAAGTCTGGCCCTCCAACTAAAGAGGCACACCTGGCATTGTGTCTTCCCCATCAGCTGTCGGTCACCATCACCCCTGACCAAGCCCATAGGGTCAGCAGGAATTCTGGTGGTTGACCTTTATTTAATGATTCCTCAGAATCTGAGGGTTTCTCCTTGCACTCCTGTCCAGTGGACGTGGAGTCGGCCAAGGATTTGTCGGCGGAGCAAAGCCCCACTTACTTTATGGGTCTTCTCCTCAGGTGGCACACTGGATGTGTCCTTGCTTTACAAGCAAAAGGTCAGAGGTTCAATTCTAGGTGAGGGAATGTATTTGCTACCTTATCCAGGGTATTCATGAATTATGTGCTGGCAGCTTAGGGTAGAGGTTATAGTCACAAGCTGTGAATGGGCTTGTTACACCCAGCAGACCTGGGTTTGATTCTGTCAGCCCCTTTTGTGGGGTTGGTACTGGGATGCATCTTTTTTAATATCTATATAAGCAAGATTGTGGAGGGACTGGGTGTGTGTGTGTGCCTATTTGCAGATGATATGAAGATCTGCAATAGGGTGGACACCTCGGGGGTGTGTGTGGGGGAAATGAGGGTGGACCTAAAGATCCTGAGGGGTGGTTGGAAACGTGGCAACTGAAATTCAGTGCCAAAATGTGCACGGTAATGCACATCAAGCATAATACCCTTCAAACCATTTACACACTGGGGGGGGGGGAGATTAAGGCAACTGAGCAGGAGAGGGACCTGGGGATTATAATCTCAGACAACCTTAAGGTGGGGAAACAATGCAATAAGGTAGTGGGCAATGCAAATAGAATGCTAGCATGCATAGGGAGGGGTATAACAAGCAGAAGGGTGTGTGGTACTGATGCCACTTTATAAAACCATGGTGAGGCCTCACGGGGTCCAGCTCTGGAAACCTCACCTATGCAAGGATATAGACAGGATTGAAAGGTATCAGAGGAGGGCAACCAAGATGGTGCATGGTATGCAAAAAAATTTCTATGAGGTGAGATTGTGGGAATTGGATCTGTACCCACTGGAGGCTAGAAGAGAGCGGGAAGGGGACAGGATAGAAATGTTTAAGTACATGAAGGGGATAAACAGGGTAAAGGAGGGGAGTTTATTTACAAGGAAAGTAGGTGTTACGACTAGGGGTCATAGTCTAAGATTGGTAGTAGAAAGGCACAAGGTCAATGTGAGGGGACGTTACTTCACTGATAGGGTGGTGGAGTCCTGGAACAGACTGCCGGAAGAGGTGGTGAGAGCTGAAATGATTGAGGGATTCAAGAGGGCATGGGACAGGCATATGGGTCTGGCCAGAGGGTGGAATGGGACATCTCCGGACAAAGGGACGAGTAGGGAGGGGGGGAGGGGCAGACTCAGTGGGCCAACTGGGTCCTTTTCTGCCACCACATTTCTGTGATTCTCCTCCTGATCTCAGAGTTCATGGGTCTCCCGATGGAGCTTGTTCAGACGTGGGCTCATTACCTGCTCACCGAGATCCTCAACTGGTACGACTCTCATGGGGAAACCTTCCTGATCGCGGAGGTCATTCTTAGCCCTGCATTGGATCTGTGGCATCATCCGGCCTCTTGTCCTGCGCCCTCAGCCTGGATGGCCCACAAGTATGCTGTCCCTACCGGTTCCCTTTCGGGTTTCATTGAGCACCCCTCATCTGAGGGTCTGGTGGCCGATTTCGTATTCCTGCCCACAGGCAACATGGATGATGTTGACAAGCCTCCTGACAAGGAGTCCAAAAAACGAGACCACATGGCTAAAAATGTCTATGCTGCCTCATCTCTTGGCCTTTGGCAAGTGAGTTTGGCCCTTTTAATGTCCCATTTCTTCCATGCCCTTTTGGGCATGCTTGACGAGGTGCTTTCTCATCTTTCAGCAGACCTACAGACCATGGTCAAGCAGGTCCGGGATCAGGGTCGAGTGGTGGTTAAGCAGCAGCTCCAGACTGCCATGGACAGTGGCGACTCTTGTGCCAGATCTGTGGTGCCCATGTGCTGCAGGGCTTGACTGAGAATCTCGACCTTCATGGCAGATACCCAGCACAAGCTGGTGGATATCCCTTTTCTGGGTACCGACTTTTTCAGGCCCAGGATCAAGGGGCACTTTACCCACATTGAAAAATCCAGTGCCACGTTGGATTTGGTGACTTCTGCCCAGAGGGATCCCAAGGGCTCTAAATAGCAAAAGAAGAAGCCCTTCATCCCCTCTCAGATCCTGCAGCCAAACTGATCCAGCTTCAGGCTGGACAACAGGCTCAGGCTTGGCGTCCCCTGCCAAAGTCGGTGGAAATGGTTGTCCAAATGCCTAGAGGTCTGGGTCCCAGAGGCTCCTCAGCCGGTCCTTCCTCCACCTCCATGCCTCCCCAGTAATCAGTTGGGGGGTACCTCCCCCATGCCTGTCCTGACTCCCCTGGGTCCTCCTGTGGGGGTCCGGGTCTGCCACTTCCTTTCTGGCTTGTCTGCTCTCACCACGGACAGGTGGGTCCTCGAGGTGGTCAGTCAGGGTCTGCCTGTCATGTTCGAGGCTTACCCACCTTGATAAGCCTGTGCCCCATGGGAAGACAGTGTCCATTGACATACTGTTGGCCCTTCAGGACGACATTTGCCAGCTGTTCCGCAAGGAGGTCATGGTTTCTGTCTCGGACCCTCTGGAACACCCAGGGTTTGTCTCCAGGTACTTCCTGGTGCCAAAACGGATGGGGGGACTGGCACCCCATCTTTGATCTGCATGACCTGAACAAATTTCTCAGGCTTTGCACCTTCAGGATGGTAACTCTGCCTTAGATCATATCATTTCTTGAGCAGGACATGTGAGTCTGCTCTCTGGATCTTCAGGACACGTTCTTCCACGTTCCAATCCGTCCATCTCACCACCGGTTACTTCAGTTCTGCATGGAGGGGATACTCTACAAGTTCCAGGCCATGCCTTCCCTCCATTTCCCCTTGATCCACAAGGTGTTGCTCAAGGCAAGGAGGGACAAGGCATGGATGATCCTGGTGGCTCTGGACTGGCCAAGCCAGTTCTGGTACCCTGATCTCCTCAGTCTCAGGTGCTGGTTCCTGAGTCATCTCCCTCTATGCCCAGACCTGCTCTCATGCATCAGGGGAAGGTACTCCACCCAGACCTTCAACCCCTGCACTCAACAGCCTGTTTCCTGAGTGGCTAGAGTGCTAGGCTTTGGGTCTTTTCGAAGATGTCCTCAACGTGATCGAGGTTTCTTGGAAGGAGTCAACCTGAAAATGCTATGCCTTCAAATGGAAGAGGTTCTCCATTTGGTGTCAGGGCAAGGGGCTGAACCCCTTATCTTGTCCAGTGGCTAGCATTCTTGACTAACGTTGGCCCCTCTCTCAGGCGGGTCTTTGGTTGACGACCCTTAAGGTGCACCTGGCAGCCATCTCTGCCTACCAGGCACATGCCAGTACGCAGTTGGTGGCACAGGAGAAAGTGGTCTAGTGCTTTTTCAAAGGCCTTGACCACATTTCCCCACTGGTGCATGAACCACCTCCACCTTGGGACCTGTTGCTAGTGTTGGCAAAGCTCATGGGAAAACCATTCGAACCGATGCACAGGTGTGAGATGTCACACCTGTCATGGAAGATCACCTTCCTCATGGCTATTACGTCAGCCAGAAGGATCGGTACGCTCCAGGTGCTCTCGGTGGAGTCTTCTTACCTGGTCTTCCACAGGGACAACGTTATCCTTCGCTCGAACCCGAAGTTCCTCTCGAAGGTTGTGTCAGATTTTCACCTTAACCAGGTGATTAATCTTCCAGTGTACTTCACCAGCCACACCTCAGAGGCAAAGCACAGGCTTCATACCTGGGGCCTGCGCCGAGTGATAGCCTATTATAAAGAGTGCATGGCTGGAGTTCAGGAAGAGGTTCGCCAGCTATTCATCACCTACGCTGGAGCTGCACCAGGCAGACTGGAAGCTAAGCAGATGATTGGCAGGTGGATTGTATCCTGCATCAACCTCTTCTATAGGTTAGTGGGTAGGGAGCCTCCCGTAGGGCTAAGGGCTCATTCCACCTGTTATACCGCTGCCTTGGTGGCTGCTTCCAGGGATGTCACTATCCAGGAAATCTGCAGGGCTGCTACCTGGAAGTCAGCACACACCTTCATCTCCCCCTAACACATCGACCTTGAGTTACACCAGGATGCTGGTTTTGGGGTGTCAGTTCTCAGATCTCTGTGCCATAAATAGGGGGTGTACACATTGCCCCCTCCTCCCAAAGAACTACTAGGAGTCTGCCTGAAGGTTGGCTAGAACATCATATCCATGTCCCTGGAAAAACAGGTTACTCACTTGTAACAGTAGTTTGTGGTATATGATGTTCATCTACACTGACCCACCTGACCTCCTCTGGCAAGTGGCACATAGGCTTTGGTTCTAGCTGGCAAGATCTGATGTCATGGCGTGGTATTATGAGAGTTACCACCCAGGTGGGTGGGAGGAGCCAGCTTGAAGACATTCCAGTGGAGTCTTACAGGGAAAGGAGCACTGCCTGAAGTGTGGATGGACATCATATACCACTGCTAAAGCTACTGTTACAGGTGAGTAACCTGTTTTTCCACCCATGCGGGAATTTTATTTCTGCACCAGTGAGTTGTGCACGGGACTTAGTACCTGGGCTATGTCAGGCCCTTTAAAAACTGGGTCCCTGGAGTATTGTATCCTCTTCTGGAGAACAGGTCCTAAGGACATTGAAGAGCTTCGAGAGGGTCCAGTTCATGGTCACCAAGCTGATTAATGACTTAGAAGGCTACAAGGAGAGATTGGGCAGACTTAGATTATTCAGCCAAGAGAAAAGAAGGCTGGGCAGGCATATGATCACGGTGTTCTATTATTGACGGTGACAGACAGGGTGAAGTATACACAGATGTTTGAGCTGTTGAGTGCAAGCAGAACTGAGGGAGGAGGGGCAGGATACGAGGAAACGGAGAGCATTGCCTCACACAGAGTGTGAGTACCCTGAAATATAAAGCCTACCTAGTAAGGTTGTGTAAACTAGCACTGTTTAGGATTTATTTATGTATGTGTGTATGTATGTGTATATGTGCATATGTTTGTGTGTATGTACATATGTATGTATTTATGTATGTGTGTGCATATGTGTGTGCATATGTATGTGTGTACGTATATATGCGTGTATGTACGTATGTGCATATGTATGTGTGTTTGTGCATATGTATGTATTTATGTATGTATGTATGTGTGTATGTATTTATTTATGTATATGTGTATGTATGTATTTATGTATGTGCATAGGTATGTATTTATGTATGTATAGTGTGCATGTGCGTATGTATGTATGCATGTGTGTGCGTATGCGTGTATGTGCATGTATTTATGTGTGTGTGTGTGTGTGTGTGTGTGTGTATATGTGCATATGTATGTGTATGTATCTGCGTATGTGTGTGCATATGTGTGTATGTATGTGTGTATGTGCATATATATGTATGTGCATATGCATGTGTGTATGTGCATATGTATGTATTTATGTAGTTATTTATTATTTTTATAACTGGGTAGGTTCACTGGGACCAGGTCCCATTTATGGGAGCTTCCCAGGCATAAGACATAAAAATATAGAAACAGAAATACACCAAGAGCAGCAGTGAATAAATAAATGCAAAAAAAACTAACAACATGTGCATTGTATATGCCAAGGAGTACTATACATTTAGTCGCAGCAGTTACGAACCAAATTCCTGGACAAATTTGAGCCCTTACAATGCAGCAGGTGTATGCATACATCCGGAATCTAAATACATTCCAAACATTTTTAGCACTGAAAGGGTTAAAGCAAGGCTGGACAGATTCCTGAAGGCAAATGGCAATTAGGGTTACACAGCTGGGGTGGGGTGTCATTCTGTCTGATAAGCTCGGTGTGTGTGCATACTCCATTTGGAATAAAGGCCCTGCCATGCAGCAGGAAGAGCACACAAGTTGAACCCCAAGTCTCTCCTGTCATCACAATACAATACTGTGCTGTTGTGTAACCTCTGTCCCTGAGTACTGGCACAGCCTGGTAGATGTTAGGGAATAACTGGTACCATTACACTTTTGGGCAGATGATTGTGATGGTAAATATCACAGCATGGTGCCTCCATTTAATGAGGTATTTCTGGAATACAGGGTGCCGTGGTGCTGCCATTCAGAAAATAATATTAATAAGAGGTGTCCGCACAGTGTAGTTATGATATATATATGCCTGGTACCCCAAACAACATACACAGTAAATGCAGTAACAGTAATAATATGAAGAACACACACCATAACACATACCCTGTCATGCCTTATTGCTTAAAAAAGGTACTGAGGTAGTCTGGTAAATGGTGTACACCATGGTTCAAATTTGGCTTTTGCTCTCTCTGCCCCTGCTGTAGGGACTACCGCCCTTTCAGGGTGCCATAAGGTCACATTCAGAATGCACAGAGTACATAACTGCTGTACTATCTATGCCCAGCAACTACACAGTGAACACCAGCAAGCGAAGATGGTTGGTGTTGACCAGCGCTAATCTTGTTGGCTGTATATGGAGTTCAAAACTGAAATAAAAAACACCTATCAAAGGCTGGCTTTATTTTATAATAGTGAGGCTTTGCACACAGAGGAGTTTATAGCTTACTGAAGAATCAAACTAATCTAAATTGCTTTATGATGACTCGCATGTACTACGCATGATGCTTTGCATTAGTGGGATATGAGCATGTTTGTATTTCTTTAAAATTTGACTGTATTTTGGGCTCACCATTACGCAAACCATAGTTATCATTTGTCTGGTTTCCCACTCCCAGCCCAATGATGGGTTCTACAAGAGTGAAATATGTGTTTGTTGTTTGCTGTTTTCCACTTTATTTTTTTTTAATTTCTGTTTATCACCTCCACGTCCTGCCGACCCCGACCCTTTGGGACCACCAAGGAATCACCCCTCTGCCTCTCTCCCTTCCTGTACTCACCTCCAAGTCCCTATGGAGCTGCGGCTTGCCCCCTGAGCGGGGATGAGGTGGGGCGGCAAACACCCTGATATTGTAAGTAGCGTCGGACCGGAGGATTGTCAGGCGGGTGAGGGCACATGGGAGGTACGTTCCAGGTGCTCCTTCTTCCCAGAGGTGGCAGGCATCTTTGCGTTATCTGGTACTGGCATTGCAAGGCCCTGACATCTACACGTGACTGTCAATGTCTACAACGCCCCTCCCTCAGCAGCCTACAGAGCTCGTTGAGCCCCAGACCTTCACCAGGAGGTAATCGGGTGCCAAGGCGCTAGATATGCTGCTAAACCCCCAGCCTCCGCTAGGGGTCAGCAGTTACCGAGCTGCTTCCAAACCCTCCCACTGAACAGACAAGCTGTCATTGGACGCTCCAGTCTGCTCCCCTTAGCTGGCCCTCCAGCGACCCGAGATCGCTCCCGAACCTGGGTCACTGGTGTCACAGACAGAAATCCAACCACTGTGCCGATGGGCCGACTGGTTTTCCACTTTTGCAGACTGCCTGTGAGACCTTTTGAACTGGAGTGCATGTTTTGGTGGAAATGTGGACCTATACCTTTTAATTCTCTGTTAGATAGCCTGTTACTCCTGTCTTGCATGATGCCATTTTTTCCTGCTTTGAGTCTACTGTAGCAATTTTTTAAATATTTGAACTAATAAAAATAACAGTGTGCCTTCTTTCATTCATATTTTCTATGGTGACAAGCCAAGGTAGTGGGAGGGCTTTTGCTGGTCACCCCTATATTGCCTGATGAAGCTACAGATAAAAATGTGAGAGAGAACAGTCTTATTGCTCTTGTACCATCAAGACAACCATTCATTTCTTTTTTTTTCTTACTTTATGCTCCTTGGGGCCTGTTTACTCAGAACGTCTTTCCATCATGCCTGAGGGAGGCAGAATCCACTTTGGCTGTGGTGGGCAGACAGAGTTCCATCCATCTGAAGGGCAGTCAACCCCCGTTTTTGTTTTTTTTCTGGTCCCACCACCAGGAGCATGCTGCCACATCACCCAATTCAGTGCCAAAGCACCAGATGCACCGACATCTGCACGTTCTCCCCACCTGTTTGTGTTGTGTCTCAGGCACGTTATCGCCTGTGTGCTGCGAAACACACTGCCCTTCCTCCTGGAGGACAGCATCTCATGAAGTCTTTGTTTTCCCCTATGTTGGCCCTCTGACAAACTGAGAGTAGGGTATAAACCTAGGCTGCTGGCATTCAAAGATCCATTAATGTATTGCAGATTGTGTGGGGTCCTCATTTATTTAACGTTTTAAAAACTCTCGCCAAGCATGCCCGTTTCCAGGATGACTGTGCGTGATACATTCCTTGCAGAATAAATTAAAAGCATCTCATATGCAGGAAAATTGAGTGCTCTGATTGGTTGGGAGGTCCCCCCCCCCCGGGATATAATATATACAGTAAGGACACTGGTATGGTGGGGCTAAGAAGTTGTAAACAGTTGTTAAGTCAACTCAGTGTCAGAGGACGAATGCAAGTCTTGGCAGAAAACAGAGCCTCAGATAAGGACCAAGGCAATAATTTCAACTGGTCACAGGGTTACAGAATAAAAAGAAAAGAGCAGCAAAATCCTGGAATGGCAGGTTACTGAGAGAGTTATTAGAAAGTGTCAGTGCTACCATTAGCATCAGGGATGGTTGCAGCATAATTGTGTCTGAATTGCATTCCTTCATTAAGTTTGATATGATATTAAATGGTAAAACTCAGGAAATCATAAAATACACTAATCTCAGGATTCAAAGGACTTGAGGGTGGCAGCCAGAGTGTGGCAGTTAATCATGCGGAGTGCATTTCTAGGAAGAAGCCATTTCTCATTATTGCATGCACGGTTCCTACTTTACAACCCCCCACCTTTTGTCATTAGCCACAGCCATAGGTACAGTTTTAAATGCCAGGACTTTACCATAAACCTTGTCACTATATCTATATTTATATGTGTATATATATATTTATTTTACATGAACGGAGATAGTCTCCCGTAGGAGCCATTATCATATATTCCCAGTAAATCTGCACAATTAAAGTTGTATACCTCCCAATTAAAGCTGTACTCCACCAAAGGTAAATCTGCAAACTGTGGGGAAAAAACACGGCTAGGAATAATGTTAACCGAGCTAATGCACCACCAGTTACACCAAAATTAACAACCCAAGCACAAAACAAACATTCCCACACTCAACAAACCCAAGTTAATGGTAAAACAATAATGCTGAAAAATAAACAAGAGAACACAAAAAACAAAATGCTGGGCTGCATAAGCAAGAATGTTGCCAGCAGAGAAAGAGGGTCTCTTCTGCCACTGTTCAGGGCACTGGTC
This sequence comes from Neoceratodus forsteri, assembly GCA_016271365.2. Lineage (NCBI taxonomy): Eukaryota > Metazoa > Chordata > Ceratodontiformes > Ceratodontidae > Neoceratodus > Neoceratodus forsteri. The sequence continues at coordinate 1,408,407,669 of CM028131.1, read as the reverse complement.
AGGCCGCATATAGAGTAGTGTGGTCAGTTCTGGTCTCCTTGGCATTTGAAGCAAATAACCAATTTGGAGGGAAACCAACTTAGGGCAACTAGGATGGTCAGAGGTATACAGTGTAAAACATGCAGTATATGGAAAGAAAAACAGAATTAGAGCTAAAGAGACTAGAGCGAGGTGTGCTTTTGGTACTTAAGGCAACTAGGAAGAAGGATTTATGGGATTGTTTGGGACTGGAATTTAAGGAAAATAAGTGTGACAGGAGGGTACATGGAAAACAGTTTGGGGGAGTTATTCCAAACATTTAGAAGAGCAACTTGGATAACGTAGAGAGTCATGACAATTTGGAATCGGCTACTCGTCAGTGTTATTGATTGTGAAACAATAGGCAGTTTTAAATGTAACTTATAAAACAAAAAACAATCCCCCCATATACACACATTGTCCAACTGCTCCTCTCTTCAGCTGATAAACCCTGCATCCTCTTGCCAGTAGGTCCCTCAGTGCTTGGCTGTGTCCTCAGATGCCATGACCGCTGTGCTGCAGTGACCACTACAACCATTGCCTCACTGCTCCTCCCGAACTCCACTGGTCCTGGTGACAGATGCTGCTCCTGCCCATTAATGCCATGCACAGCACACACCAAAAGCCATTCCCTACCACAGAACCAAAGCATACCACAAGCCCACCAATGATCTAAGAGATGACCAGCCGCAGACACATCCCTTTGTACTAGGGAACCCTATACTGTGGAAGCTCACAAGGCCCAAAAGAGTGCCCTTTACCAATATGTTACTATACTACAGAAGCACCTAGGACTCACAGCCTCCAAAGCAAAGCTCAAAAAGGCCTGACCAGACACAAACCTGGAACAAGAAGCCAACTCCACTTTCAGGTGTTGAATGCAACTATCCTTGTGTATTATATAAAAAATGATGTACAAGTGCTGTATACACTGTAATATACCCAACCAGCTATGCTGCTGGAGTATCTGGAACAGCGCCAACTTTCTGACACACAGGCAGCAAGGCTTCAGAAAATATCATGGTACAGACACCGCATTAGTCAGGCTGTCTACTGACATACTTGGGGGGGGGGGGCTATGGAAAAAGGGCAGACGACAGGTGCTGCATTCATAGATCTCACCAAAAGCCTTTGATTTGGTAAATCACAGCCTCCTGTTAAAAAAAGTTAAAACTGCTTGGTTTTGGTAACCTATCCTGCAAGTGGCTCTCCCATTACCTGGCAACTAGATCTCAACAGCTTAAGTGGAAGAGTGTCCAGTCTAAGCAAAGGCCCATAGTGAACAGTGTTTCCCAAAGCCCCATTCTGGGTCCGTTGCTGTTCTCCCTATTTATTAATGATATGCATAATAACTGTGGTGGGGCTAATTTACTGTTGTATGCAGATTGCCCCATGTTGCACAGATGCTCTGCTGATGTTGCTCAAATCAGTAATCAGCTTGCTAGAAATTTCTGGGATTTAGAAAAATGGTTCTCTAATAACAAGCTAGTCTGAAATATAAAACAAACTAAAGTCATCCTGTTTGGTTCCAGGCACCTGAATACTGCTATACAACATTTATCTATTGCTGCATCTACTGGAAATCATACTGAGGTGGTTGACTCAACTATCTTGGAGTTCACATGGACCAGGAAGTCACTTTTAAGCACCACGTATATCATGTCTTGAAATCCCTGCAACAGAAAATTGGGTTACTTTACCGACTGAGTAATTATCTGTCCAAGGATTCGTGGCGTGCTGTTGCCAACAGTATGCTGCTGTCAGTAGTAATGTGTGGTGCCTAAAATATGTAGACCCTAAGGTACTCAGAAACAAAGAAGCTAAAGGTTCTCAACAATAACATTGGTCGGTTTGCTTCCAGTATCCCACCTAGGAAGCACCATTATAATGTCTTGCTCTCCTTTACAGGGAGATTCAACTAGTGTCTTCTGTGGCTAGCATTCAAACTAGTCCAAAGTGCCCCCAGCCTCAGTGATGTACTGGCAATTAAACCTTTTCAGAGAATGCTGTGGTTCTCCAGGTGTACCCTACTTGAGGTACCAAGAACACAGTCTTCTGCGGGTAAAAGATCCTTTGCTTACTTTGCCCCTTCCTGTGGAATGCCCACCCTGTAACTCTCCAAGATTGTTCCTCCCTTGGTGGCTTCAAAAAAGGGCTTAAGACATTTTTCCTTGAGCACAGTCTTTGTACTTGCAATGGCTGACATGTTCCTTCTTGGTTTGCATTTTTCTTCGACTGATATGTACTTGCTGTGCAATAACCTAAGACCTGTCTGCAGGGGTGTAGCCAGGAATTTCTGAGCTGCACACCAAGTGGACTCACCGCTACCCACCCCCCTTTAGGGTGAGCTACTCCTCCCCCACCATCCGTGCCCTCTCAGACGCTAGCGTCGTTTTCTGTATTGTATGCCAGCACACCACCATTCCACCACCAACAGGTGTCAGACTAACAGACTGGCATTTGGTTACAATACTGCATTGTGACAAGCCTCTGTACCAGATTGGCTGTTACAATGTTGCATTGTGACAAGCCTCTGTACCACATCAAGGTAACCAGTCCCACAGAGGTCCATTCACACTAGCCAGCCACCAGACTAGCTTTTAGTTACAATGTTGCATTGTGACAAGCCTCTGTGCCAGATTGGTCAATAATAAAGAAAAAAATTCAGTTCAAATCAGAACTGCTTGGAAAGTGAAAAGGAAACATTAATAAGACAGCCAAGTAATGATTGTCAGCTTTAAAAATTATTATAAATTGAGGGACACCGTTGGAAGCAGCAGTCCACTTAGAATGCCCAGGGATCACATCCGGAAATCATAAGTTCAACTTACTTCAGCAAGTTCCACATGAAGAAAAGACTGCCTGCTCTAGTTCCCTTCCCAGTTCGCACAGCGCCCCTCACCCTGTGAGACAGAAACTTGTGTAAACGCTCCCCATTCCCCTTGGATTTTCTCTGCCTTAGCAGGCTGTGTTCAGTTTATAAATTACAACGCTTACTAGGACAAGTGTTCAACCTGTCAACACTCCCATAGCAGTCCTGGTTTGTTGACTGACCTGCACTCCCACCCCACCCCACATCCACTAGCATGCCTGCCTAATTCTGTGGCCAGCAGCAACTACTATTTAGTGTCATCAAGGGAAGGATGACATGTGGCTGACCAGTTCCCTTACCGTAACAACCAGCAATCACTATTCAGTGCACCTGTAGAGGTAGTTCTAATGATCAGGGAGACAGAAAGCCAACAAGAGAGATACGAACAGAAAAAGGTCAGGGATAAACAAACATAAATTAGGAAATTCTGCTATGCTTCCAACCCCCTATAATCCACCAGTTTTTGGAATACCAATGTCTTCATGCAGTTAACTATCACCACCTAACTAGAAGTCATATGTTTTGATACTGCCCTTTTGAACTTCCTGAAGGCATTTCATATCCAAGAAACAGTGTTATGAAATATAGTAATCTTTTTATTTAAAAAAAAAAACTTCACAGCCATTACATTTTAAAGTCCGAGCTTTAGTGTAGTAAATGAAAATGATCCCTGACTACATATGACATACTGTGGTTCATTACTAATATTAATGAGGAAAAATGCAAACCTCTTCTGAACTTAACCTTCATTGCTCACCTTTCAGTCTCAGCTTTAGCATGTACTGTATTTACTAGGGTGGCAGCTTGTGAGAAGCAATAATCCCAGCACAGAACTGCACCTGGACTAGGAATGGCTAAATAAAGACTGCTGTTTTGCTAAACACTCCTCAGCATTTATGAGGCCATTTAATTTCTGCATTCCTTTTGTGCTTGATATTAGCAAGTTAGCAGATTGTAGCAGGTCACAGTTACACATTACCCACAGGCCACCCACCACAGCAGACTACTACACTCGCAGCAACAGGTCTCCCTCCCAGTCTACTCTGTAATTAATCCGTTTGTCTGGCTCACCTCTCACCAGCTCATACCTCTGAAGGGCAGCGCGGTTATTCCGGTTTCCTAAAGCCCCCCAGCCAAGAGCTCGGAGAGTGGTACAGCATTAGCAAAACCTGGAAATTGGATGAGATTAAGCAAGCCAGCCCTAAATCTATACAAGTCACTCAGTCACTGTCCCCAAAAAGATTAAGGGGCTCACCTGCAGTGCCTCAGCAGGCAGTTCGGCTCAATGTGGTGACTCTCAGGAGTTTCAGGACAGTCCAAAACTCAGAGACTCCTCTCTGTCTTGACTTTTGTCACCCAACCTGACTCCGATGGTGGCAACTAGCAACTTGTAGGGCAGGCTAGACTCCTCAGGCTCGGAATCCTCGCTAGTCGCGCTCTCTCTCCGGCAAATCCACTCAGTCAGTGTTCACCCCAGATGAACGAAACAGCAGCAGCACCTTTCTGAAATGTAGAAAAATCCTCCGCTCGGCTCCCATCCAATAGTTCCTGATCCGACTCTTACTGTGTCCTGTCCTCCAACGACTCTCCAGTCGCAATGAATTCAAGATAGAAACACGGACCACGCAGTGTTTTGCAGGGCATTTAAAGAGCCCGCCTTTACTACCCACTACCATGCCTCCTTTCTTGGCAAACAAGGACAAAGAGTGGCTGGTAAAGCCCACAAAAAAAAAAATGAACAAAGGAATGCAGAACAGCGGAGAGACCAGCTGGCGCCTGACCCCCGCTGATCTGCAGCAACACGCCATGACGTGTCAGGCGTATCGGTAGCTACGCCCTTGCCTGTCTGTATGTTAACTCTTTGTTGTAAAAGAACCAATGCTTGCTAACCATGTAGACTAGTGATTTTATTGATTTGCCATAGCTTGTATTGGTTATCGACTTCCTGTTTTATTTTGTTGTGTTTTATTTATTTATTAATTGAAGTGTTTCACCAGGAAGGCACACTGAGTGACAAGTCGCTCGTCTCCTGGTGTGACCTGGGGGGAAGTGGTACAATAGGAGTGAGACATTAAACATTCAAGTTATAAGATCAACATTAACATACAGTTGTAAGGCAGGAGTTACAAACAATGTTACAACAGTGTTGCGCTTAATAGGTAGAAAGAGTGGACAGGTTAATAAGTAAACAAGTGCTTACATGAAAGAAAAGGGGGAAAGAAGAGGGAGGGGTTAGGTGGGGGCCGGGGGAAGAGTCATGTCCCTGAAGACCCTTCAGGATGCGAGAAACCCTATAAGGGGCTGGGGACCAGAGAAAGGGGTAAGGCAGTGTCCCGAGAGACCCTTCAGGACGGGGAACCCTGCAAGGGGCCAGGCTAGATAGAAAGGGAATAAGACTGTAGGGATTTAAAGAGGGAGGAGAGAGAAGGAGGAGGTGTGACTTAAATGCTAGGAGGGGGAATAGCACCTAACTTGAGAGGACCCTTCAGGATATGGGTACCCTGCAAGGGGGTTGGGGAAGATCAGTAGATAGGGATTAAGAGAGTGTTAGGAGAGGGAGGGAGGGAGGAAGGAAGTGAGAATTGAACCCTTGAGGGGAAGAGAATTCGAATGTTTGGAGGGGATGGGGCCTAATCAGTAGTCCATCAGGATGCATTGGACCATGCTAGTAGTCATGGAAAGCAAAGATAATGGCTAGATAGAATAGAGAAGATATGTTAAGACTCAGTTGGACCCCTTCAGGATGCTGAGAACCCTGCAAGGGGACTGCGATGGCCAGCGAGAAAGGTAGATGGGAAGGGGAAGGAGTGGAAACAAGACTAGGTGCAATAGGACCCCTTCAGGATGCTGAGAACCCTGCAAGGGGGACTGCGAAGACTAGGTAGATGGGGAGAGGAGACATGCCTAGGCGCAGTAGTGCCCCTTCAGGATGCTGAGAACCCTGCAAGGGGATAGCAAAGGTTAAGGGGACAGGTAGATGGGGGAGGGAGAAGGAGAGGAGACAAGCCAAGATGCAGTAGGACCCCTTCAGGATGCTAAGAACCCTGCAAAAGGACTGCAAGTCTAGGGAGATAGGAGGGATGGTGAGGGAAGAGAGTAGATGGGAGATACAAGCCTGGTGGGGGAGTAGGACAGGGACCCATGGAGAGCATTTGGGGTCCCTTACATTCTGTGAGAGATCAAGGGAGGTCAGTAAGGGGAGCAGTTTGGGGGAAGAGGAGGAGAGCTAGAAATTTTGGGGGTGCATGGGGTAAAATGAAGGTGATGGTAGAGGGGTAGGGTTTGTCCAGGGCTTAGAGGAGGGAATTAGGGAGGAACATGGCAGGAGCAGCTAGGTGCAAGGTAATTATTGAGGGCAGAGCTGATGGAGTAGGCAGAGGATGAGTGTTGGATTGAGGGGGGAGGGAATTCTAAATTTTTGGGAGGCGGTGAGAGTAACCAGATTGGCCGATTTGGGTGGATCTGTGGGGGACTACCAAGGTGCAGGAGGTGGTTGATCTAAGGTAATGGGAGGATGAGGGGGTGTTATAAAGGAGGCGGTGAGGTAGGAAGGGAGCTCACCCAACCAGTGCTTGGAGGTGAATTTAGCACAGTGGGAGAGTTGCCTATTTGTAAGAGAGGGGAAGGATAGGGCATGATAAGGATCCGAGCAGTGGGTGTGGTGGGGGGGGGGCATCCAGGGCCAAGCGGCAGAAGGAATTGAAGAGGGTGTCCAGTCTGGCCAGGGAGGACTTAGGGGCAGCACCATAGGCTACGTCACAGTAGTCAACACATGGGCAATATCATCTTCTGAAGCAGTTATCTAGGTGTAAATCTCAGGTGGCTGAAGGGGATTGTTATCTGTGAAATTTAATTACATGTAGAAAGAATTATTAAGTAGGGGGAGTGGCTTAGCTAGAAGGAAGCTAGATTTAAACACTGCCCTAGATAGATTCTGCCAGAGGCTTGGCAGAGAACACCAGGAAGAAGGAGTGCTGTGTGACTGGACTTTTCTACTGGGACTATATTGCCCTCCACCCTCCTACTCAAAGCTAGTTCTACTTTTATATGCATAGGATTTGACTGACAACATGAACTTCCTGTTTGGGACCAGGAAGTGAGTGTTCACAGAGTCACCAAAGACTCACCATCCTAAAAGGGCAAGAGTAGCTCTCCGGCACCCCCTAGCTGCTGGAGGTCTGCCTCTGAGCAAGTAAGGGGTCTACTGAGAAATATAGGATCTTCTTGTCTCAGATACATAGATACATAGACAGTGTCAGCAGATAAGGGCCTATGGCCCACCCAGTCTGCCCATTTGAGCTTGTAAGTTCAGTTTGTTTTCCTAGAAGTCTGTTGCCCCTTACCCCTGACCTCCAGAATTCCTTTATGTCTATCCCATGCATTCTTAAATCCTGTGATTGATTCAGCCCCACCACTTCCTCTGGCAGGGTGTTCCACTTGTCCACCACCCGCTCTGTGAAGAAATTCTTCCTCACGCTTCCTCTGAATTGTCCTCCTCCAACTTCATGCCATGCCCTGTAGTCCTGGAACATCTTTTTGCTTAAAATAGTGTATTCCTGCACCCTGTTCCTCCCTGTAAGATACTTGTATGTCTCTATCATATCCCTCTCCCTCCTCCTCTCTCCAGGGAGTACACGTTCAGTTCCTTCAACCTGTCCTCATAGGACTTGTGATGCAATCCATGCACCATCTTTGTTGCCCTCCTCTGAACCTTCTTTACCCTGTCTATGTCCTTACGTAGGTAAGGTCTCCAGAACTGTACACTGTACTCCAGGTGGGGCCTCACTAGTGTCTTGTACAGTGGACAGGATGATTAGGAGCTTAAATGGCACAGAGGCAGTAAGTAAGTAGGGAGAGAAGAAAAAGAGAAGAAAAAAAAGGAAAGAGTAAGAACTCCAGACAACAGTGAAGGGGCCAGAAATAAGACATGGTGGGAGTGGTGTAGTGCAGTGGCTGTGGAGCAGCAGTCTTCCGGGAGACGTTCTGGAGGATTCGGTGTTGTCCCTTCTGCAGGCACCTCTCTGGGCTGAAGGAGGAGGAGGTTGCTCATCTCCAGGCTGAGTTGGCCAGGATTTGTGGGGCCTCCTCTTCCATCCAGGGACCACCAGGGCCACTGCCGTTGCCTCAGAGGTTGCCAAGAAAGAGGAGCGGTTGGACCACAGTGGGCTCAGGGAGGGTGAGGGTGGTGGAACAGAGGTGCATCCCTCCAGTTGTACCTCTCCAAAATTCCTGTGCCATTCTAGCAAGTGTGGTTCCTCTATGGAGGCACCCACAGTGGAGACCAAAGAGAATGCTGGGAACCTCCACAAGGGAGACCCACAGGAAGGTGGCATGGGACCCCACAGGGGAAGGAAACCACTCCTGGTGGGGGACTCCATTGTTAAGAAGGTAGAACTGGGGGAGGAAGGGGAGAGGAAGGGAGGTAAGGTGCCTGCCTGGCACCATGGCTTAGAGGGACAGGGAGCAAATTCTCAGGATTGCCGGAGCAGCTGCACAGGAAAAGAGCTGGATGTCATTGTCCACCAGGGACAAATGACCTGGCTAAGAAAAGGATCAGAGCAGTGCAGGAAGAGTTTGTGATTTGGGGAGGGGCCTTAGACAAGTAGCATGCATGGTAACCTTCTCGGAGCTGCTGCCCATCTATGGCATAGGTGAGGCTAGGGTGCTCCACATCATGGGATTCAATCAGTGGTTGAAAAACTGGTGCAGAGCTCAGGGATTTGGCTTCACTGGGGACTGGGTGTCAACCTGGAGTGATGCAGGCCTGTACTGGCATGATGGTCTGCATCTGTCCAGGAGGGGGAACCAGGATCCTAGGTGATAGGTTTAAATGCTTCATTGGCAAGCATTTAAACTAGCCAAGGGGGGAGGCACTGGAAAGGAGCAAGGAAATCCTAGCCCCCCCAAAAAAGTCAGGGTAGTAAGTGAGGTAAACACCAAGATAGAGATGTCGATAGGGAGAAGGGCAGGGGTAAATGGAGAAAGTGACAAAGGCAATAAGGACAGGGATGGGGCAAAAAGGAGTAAGGCCATCAGGAAATGGAGGGTAATGAGTACCAATGCCCATCGTCTGGGCAACAAGCTCCCTGAACTGGTGGCCTTGATGGAAGAGGGATGGCTGGATATTGTAGCAGTCACAGAAACATGGTACACAGAGACCCATGACTGGGATGTTAACATACCAGGGTACATAACCTACATGAGAGACAGGGAGGGGAGAAGAGGGGTAGGAGTAGCTCTCTATGTAAAGGAAGGGATAATGAGGGGAGAAGAGGGGTAGGAGTAGCTCTCTTTGTAAAGGAAGGGATAAAAGCAACTGAACAAGAGAGTAAACAGGGAGTAGAGGAGGCACTGCGGGTAACCTTAAAGACTGGAAATGGCACCACAATCCACACAGGGGTTGTATACAGACCCCCATATCGGGGGGAGGGTATGGACAAGGATATGATAGAAGGCATTCTTAGGATGGCAGAGAAAGGGGAGATACTGTTGATGGGAGATCTGAATGTGCCAGATGTTAACTGGAGCACATTTGCTGCAGCCACATCCAAGAGCAGGGCCATTTCCGATGCCCCACAGTTGACATGCCTCAGACAGCTAGTTTCAGAACCCACTCATGAGGGAGCAGTCTTAGACCTTATACTCTCAAATGGGGACAGTGGGAGGATCTCAGATCTAGAAGTGGGTTGCCATCTGGGAACAAGTGACCATCAAACAGTGTGGTTCATGATAAACTCAGCTACGGAATTAAGGCATACAAAAGTGAGGGTACTGGACTTCAGGAGGGCTGACTTTGGCAAGATGGGAGAGTGCCTTAGAAAAGCACTAGCAAATGGGCTAGAAGGAGGGGTAGAGCAACAATGGGGAAACATCAAAACTGCCATCACAGAGGCAGCAAGCCTTTGTGTCAAGCAAATAAATAAATCAAAACGAAAGAAAGCCACTATGGTTCTCAAAAGAGGTGGTGGGGAAAGTCAAGGAGAAAAAGATAGCATTTAAGAAGTATAAGGAAACACAGAAGGAGCAGGACAGAGAGCTGTACCAGTTAAAGCAGAAGGAAGCAGGGAGGGAAGTCAGAATAGCAAAGGCCCAAACTGAGTAAAAGATAGCCAACTCGGTTAAGAAGGAGGATAAAACCTTTTATAGGTATGCCAGGAAGCGTAGAAAGACAAAGGGAGGGATGGTGAGGCTGAATAGAATAGATGATGGGTGGGCAGAGAGGGACAGTGAAAAAGCAGGGATACTGAATGAATATTTCTGCTCAGTATTCACAAAAGAGGGAGAGGGAGGTGCCTAATCCAATTAACAGAAGCGCTCTTGATAGGCGGGTCAATTCCAGTCTTTTCACAGGAGACAGGGTTCTGAAAGAACTCCTAAAACTGCAGGTGGACAAAGCAATGGGGCCTGTCAGAATTCACCCCAGAATTCTAAAAGAATTAAGGGAAGAACTAGTGAAACCACTGACTACCCTTTGTAACAAATCATGGGAGGATGGTGTGGTACCTGAGGACTGGAGGAAGGCGGATGTGATTCCCCTTCACAAAAGTGGGACCAAGACAGAGGCAGGAAACTATAGACCTGTCAGTTTGACCTCTGTGGTAGGGAAAGTGATGGAATCACTACTGAAGGAAAGAATTGTCGAGTACCTAGAGGCCTGTGGGGCACAGGACCCAAGGCAGCATGGGTTCACAGTGGGAAGGTCATGTCAGACAAATCTAATTGATTTCTTTGACTGGGTGACCAAAGTAGTAGACCAGGGAGGGACTGTGGACATGGCCTACCTAGACTTTAGCAAGGCATTTGACACAGTCCCACACAAAAGATTAATAGTCAAATTAACTAGCCTTGGAGTGGGTCCCAGGGTGGTAGCCTGGGTAAAACATTGGCTGGACAACAGGACACAGAAGGTAATTGTAAATGGAGTCCACTCTGAAGAAAGAGGGGTTACTAGTGGGGTACTGCAGGGTTCAGTACTGGGTCCAGTCCTTTTTAATGTCTTTATAAGTGACATTGCAGAGGGACTGGAAGGAAAAGTATGCATCTTTGCAGATGAAACAAAGATCTGCAACAGGGTTGATTCACAAGGAGGCATGGAAAGGATGAGAAGGGACTTGGCAAGGTTGGAGGAATGGTCAGAAGTATGGCAGCTTGGATTCAATGCAAAGAAGTGCAAAATAATGCACCTGGGAAACAAAAACCCAGGGAAGATTACACAGTGAGGGGGGGAGGTAGTAACAGCAACAAAAATGGAAAGGGACCTGGGGGTAATCATATCAGATGACCTTAAGGTTATCAAGCAATGTGAGAAGGCAGTAGGGAGGGCTGGGGGTATACTGGGATGTATAGTATAGGGAGAGGCATCACCAGCAGGAAATAGGAAGTTGTTGTCCCTCTGTACAGACATTTGGTGAGACCCCATCTGGAGTACTGCGTCCAGTTCTGGAGAACCCACCTCTGCAAGGACATAAACAGGATAGAGGCAGTCCAGAGGAGGGCAACTAAAATGGTGCAGGATCTGCAAGAGAAGCCATACAAGGAGAGACTAAAGGAGCTTAATGTGTATATCCTTGAGGAAAGGAGGGAGAGGGGGGACATGATAGAAACTTTTAAGTACCTCAGTAGAATCAACAAATTCCAAGAGGGTAGCATCTTTCAGAAAAAGATGTGCAAGAACAAGGGGACACAATTTAAAGATGGGGGGGGGGCAGTTCTGGGGCAATTTGAGGAAGTTTTGTTTCACAGAGAGGGTGGTGGATGCATGGAACAGCCTTCCTGAGGAGGTTGTGGGGTCTAAAACTGTGGGAGAATTCAAGAATACATGGGACAGACATAAGGCAGTTCTTGTGGGGGGTTAAAAAGAAATAGGCTGTTGGTTAACTAGGATCTGCTGCTTATCCTGTAGGTAGGGAAATGGGCAGACTAGGTAGGCCAAGAGGTCCTTATCTGCAGTCAAAGTCTATGTTTCCCCTGTTCCTGAACAAGTTCACACCTAGCCATAGGAGGGATGCAACTATGGTTCCTGAACAGAGCACCAAGTTTGGGGCTCAGTTTTTTCTGGATGGCATCAATATGTCCAGAGACGTTTAGGTGCTGGTCCAACCAAACACCCAAGTACCTTAAGCAGGATGTGTCCTCAAGTAAAGTCCCATGAAGTGTATGAAAAGTGGGTAGGGAGGGAAGCTTAGAGAGTCTTTGCCTTGTGCCAAAGATCATGGAGACAGTCTTCTTGGCATTGAGGAAAAGCTACATGCGCGGAAACACATTTTGGGCGAGATGTGAAAAATGACAGCTGTATTGCTCATAAGGAGGTGTGGTAAAATGGCAATGTTGAAAATATGGAATGAAAATATAAAAAATTCGCAAACTTACGAGTGTGCGTAGGAACTGCACATAGGACGCTCATAAATCAGTCATTTTTGGGAATTTTTTCACCAAATTTTAAACATAGGGTTTTTGGGGACCTACCTCATGAACAGTGACACTATTGTTTCGTAAATCGGTCCTGAAAGGTGGTTCCTCGCAGTGACCGCAAAATCACCTCTCAGGGCTGATTAACGCCATGACAGTGCCAGAATTCATGAGGAGGGGTCCCAAAAACCCCATGTTGAAAATTTGATGCCAAAATTCCAAAAAATACCTGAGATATGCAACAAAGTTGAAAAAACCCTATTTATTCCATTATACAGCTTACCGGCATTTCTTTAGTTCACGGTTGGCTTTAAAGAGTGCAGACATGTTCCCGGTCCACTGAAGATCGTCTTGCTGGCCTCCAGAGGTAAGTATGGGGTGAGGTGGGGGTGTGGGGAGGCGGATGCATAGAGGGTGGGTCCGGGTTGGGGGGGCAAGACAATGAACGAGGGACCATTTTTTTCTTTTCAGGTGCTTGTTTTCTTTTTAGGAAGACGACGCGGGACTTGTGCCATGCTGGGGTGGGCTACCAGCATGGCAGCTGGAAGATTAGTGTTTTTGGGGGTGTCAGTGGAGCCAGTGAGGGATTGGGCACCCCCGTCGGCCATACAGACATGTGCCATGCCGGGGTGGGCTCCCAGCTTGGCAACTGGAAGTCTGTTTCTTTTGGGGGGGGTTTAATTGAGCCAGTGGGGGATTGGGCACCCCCATTGCCATTCTCACTTATGCCACACTGGGGTGGGCTCCCAGTGTGACACCTAGAACTCTGGGAGGTGGGAATGCGGAGCCGACAGGGGATTGGGCACCCCCATCAGCCATACTGTGTGCGGCCGGCGGGGGAGTGCTATTCAGAGACATTCAGAGGGTTGGGGAATATTATTACAATACAGATCAGGTGTGCCAACAGTCGACAACTGCGTCTACTTTTTCAGTCTCTTTGTGGTTCTGTTTTCCTGCTTTTGTCAATGCTGCTCCTACCCTGAACTCTGACTAAGCATTCCAAGGATGGCAATTAGATCTGTTTTTGGAAACATTCCAAGGATGTAATTTTAGTCACTTGCCTCCTCCCAGAAAGACAGTCCTAGGAAAAGTTCACTTCAAACTGAATTTATGTTCCAGGAAGAGAAAGCAGAGATGTATACAAGCAGCATTGCCGGCAATATGCTAATCAACACTATCTTATTGCTGCTCACTGAAGCAGTCTCTCCCTTTCAGCTGTACACCACTGCATTTTCAACTGCTGTCATAGACAGCTGCAGCATTCATTGGTGAACTGTGGCCGCGCCTGCAAACACACTGACTTGAATTGGGAGACAGGGTGCCACACCTTCAAAAACTCTGATGATGGCACTATGTTTCTTGCACATGCGTGCAAGCAAACGTAAAAAATAAAAACAAAAATGTTAGTAAAGCCACTTCTAAATACTTAAGCCATTACTTTGGAGATTTTTTGCAACAGTGATAAGGTGTTGAGAGCCCAGTTTTGCACTTGAGTATTATGATTTACTGGCACCCTACTGTACCCAGAGCTGCCATTTGTGTCTTTGTTTAGATAATAAAGCCACTCACACTCCAGGCTGGTGACTTATTATCTAATTAAAAGACAAAGAACCTCAGTGTATAAGCACTGAGACAAGGGTTAACCCCAAAGGGCATTGGCCATATAGCCAAGTTTCAAAGAAATACAAAATCATACATATCCTCTGGGCCGGGTGTATAAAATCACACATACACCCCTTGGATGTCATACAGACAAGGCACACTGTTGACTCCTGGGTAGGACGAAACACGTGCCTGTGTCTTCTGTTTTCACTCTTTGCAGATTGTGTGAGATTGGGTATTTCTATATACAGTGTATACATATATATATATATATATATATATATATATATATATATATAGTGGGCAGTCATCATCATATGACTGCGTATATCAGAGTGCGACCGCACACCTGCACTTTTACCCCACCAAAAACAATTTTGCCATCTTATAATATAGATAATCCACTTAGGATGTGCAGTGGCGTGCTCTGATATATGCATGCTTTGAAAAGGTTGACGACCTGCTCGCGTGCCTCGCGGGCGTATTAACGCATACCTGCGCGCATGATATCAGAGCATGACCGACACCTATGGGTGGGTTGTTATTGTATATATATATATATATATATATATATATATATATATATTTGCAAAAATGTGTTAATGCATCAGTTAGGGTTTAGATTAAAGTGACAAAAGTAGGGAAATTAGATATTTGGGGCTTCTAACACACGTTTAGCTAGGTTCTGATGTTTGTTTATTAAAATCACAGCATTTTTCTATATTTTCCACATTTCTTGGTTCGTGGAAACAATCAACAAGATGGTGGCTGACACAGCAATAAAAATGTGTGGTGCCCTGGCAGTTAAGTGGTGTGAAAGGAAAAACAAGCATTTGCAGCATCACATTTTTACTTTCAACATTATTTGAAAAACCCTACTGCGCATGCACAAGTCGGAAAAAACAAAATTTTAAAGCCTTATAACTCAGGAACCCTTAAATAATTTTTCACCAGCTCTGTCAAAGGCACTATAGGGACATGACACACATGTCCCCTGCAAGTGTGGGGAAAACATTCCTTTCCATGTAGGCTGTAGGCGAGAGCAAGAAAAAAACAATTTTAAGTGTAGGAAAAAAAATAGACACAAAAAATGACACATCTGGATCTCAGACACTGCACAAGCTGCCATCACAAGAATTTCCACACATCAAGACCTTGCATACTAGACAACACATGCAAAATTTCACCTCCTTTTGTCAAAGAGAGCCAAAGATATTAATATGCAAAGTTAGGGATTTAACATTAAGCACCCTTCTCAACCCTAACTATAAGGGTGCTACCGTACCCCCTATAATACACATTTTTAACACCTGATGCCTATCTACTCAGGATATTTATATGTATACACACATTGTACATTTCTGCCTAGACAACTAGTGCCTATCTATCCACATGCAATAGTTGGTGACATCCCATCACATCTCCATACTAAACTGTATCTCTGATCAAAACCTGGGAACAAGTGGTAAAGCATACAACGTGGGTGCTATGAACTTATGGGCCACATGAATGGGGAGGTCAGAGGAGGCACCGAGGGTGTCAGAAGTGAGCTTGATAATGGGCTTGGGCCCACATCCAGACTTTCGAGGTAACAATTATTTCTTCCTAAGGAATAAGGGAGAGAACTTCCCTCTTCCAGCTGTGTGTCCAGCACAAGGGCATTGTCAGAAATTACTTCAGTCTCTGGGATTTATTCCTCAAAATTCAACTCTGCATCATTGACCATACCAGGCTCTTCCAGTTGCTAAATTACCATTTCTTCCAGCACAAAGGGTGTTGCTTCTGGGTTCAGATGATATGATAGTTCACGGGTTGCAAAGTCCTTAGTGGGAGCTGCACTAGTGAATGGCATGGAATTTCTCCAATCCATTTACCAATGACCACGAACTCTCTGTCTGCTGTCTTGGGCCTGGCCACAATGTTCTCACCTGTAAGTTCTGCCTGAAGTTTAACTTCACCACCTGGTGCTGATGCAAGAAAGCCCTGCAGAAGTTCCTCATGGAACAACAGGCAGCCAGTGGAGAGCAGGGGGTCCTCTGGGGCCCCCTCCTCCAATTGCCAGTATCTTCTTTGGGCTCTCAGGCCACCAAGGCCTGGAACAAATCCTCGGGGGAACATTCTTAGTGGGATAAGGACCACCCCAAGGACCGTTTTCCCCCCTGTCGGCGATCCTGGTCCCCATTGGATTCTTTTTCTTCTTCTCCTGGGGTCACACTGTGGACTGCTTCGGCATTGGCACCTCACTCCATGCAGACCTCTGCTCCTCTCAGGCCCCCTATAGAGCAGTCTTCTCCTATCCATCACAGGGCTGTGGAGGGACCTTCAGCCTCTGGGCCGTCAGCCCCAGCCCTGCTGTTGAGACTCTCAAAGCTCGAGGTCCACAGGTGCTGGGCCCAACCGCTTCCACTATTGCTAACAGTGTGTCATCGGAACTGGGCTCCACACCCCCTCCACTGATACCTGTGTTGATGACGATTCCTTTTCCTGCCATTGTCCTTAGCACTATTCTTTCCTCCATTACCACGTCTCTTATACAACAGTTTGTTCCACGGCCTGGACTGTCATCACTGTGCCATTGGGTACTGTCATAGCATCCATGCCAATTTGACCTATTCAACTTGCGCCTTCTAGAGAGCCATCAGTACTCCAATCATCAGTCCCTGCTTCCGAGCAGGCCAACGTCAAACAGTAATACCACCCTGACCTCATCATCTCTGAGGAAGAGGATGAGGAGGAAGACACTGAAGTGGAATCCTCTAATAGGTCCACTGTCTCCTCCAGGAGTGAGGACTCAGTCAAACAGCCCCCCAGGTCCCCCCCCCCCAAGGACCCCTCTTTCTTCAATATTATGAAGCAGCTCTACTCCACTATGGGGTTCCAGACTGAGGATGAGGATGTTACAAGGAGGAATCTGGTGGATTTCTTGGAGATCCCAGAATCTCCAAAGTTTTTCCTCCTCTGTTGCCAGCACTGAATGATGCTGCCACTGCTGCCTGGCACAGGCCCAACCTGGTACCAGCCATGCCCCAAAAGCTGATAAGCTTTACCAAGCACCTGAGGGTCTGCCCTTCTATGCAGCCCAGCCTGAAACTGACTCAGTAGTAATTATGGCCACTGAAGACAGGACTAAGGCACCCAAGCACCTTAGTTCCCTGCCCCCTGACTGGGAATGTGGGAGACTAGACCTCGGGGGCAAGACAACTTTGGCCTCTGCCACTCTAGGCCTTAGAATTTTCAGTTACTTGGCTCACTTGATCAAGTACCAGAATACCCTTTGGAGGAAGGGCAAAGTTGCTGCTCAGGCCCGCCTGAGGGTTTCTAGAAGCAAGAGCTTCTCAAGGTTTTCCAAGCCTTGGGAGATGTCAGTAAGCATCTCCTTGGAGCCACCAATGATATTACTGATACCACAGCCAGGGCATCTGCCTCCGGCATTTGCCTTAGGAGACATTCCTGGCTTAGAGTCTCAGGCTTTGCAGCTGATGTCCATCAAAAGGTGTTGAATGCCCCTTTTATGGGTCACAGACTCTTTGTTCCTGATGTGCTGGATATTATCAATGATCTGCAGACCTCTAGCAAGGCGATTTGGTCCGTCCACTCCCTTTGTCATACCCAACCCAGGAGTAGACCGAGGTCCTCCTTTTGCAAGGTCTCTCACAAGTATGGTTCCGGAACCAGTCTCCAAGGTAAGCACTGGGTCAGCTCTGCCCTGCCTGCCCCCTCCTCCACCACTGGTTCCTCTGCTATGCAGTCCGGAGGAGGAGATGCGGCAGCCTCCACCTGACTCCTTGATAGACCCCCCCCCCTTCTTGTCCCAAGTCAAGAGGTGGTGGTTGGAGGTCGGTTCTCCCTCCATCTGTCTCAGTGGAGAACCATCACAACAGGTGCTTGGATCCTGAAGATAGCCAAAAAGGGCCATTACTAGTAGATAGAGGCATTACTAGTAGATAGAGGTGTTACTAGTAGGAGGTGGGAAGTGGTGATGCCATTTTATAAAACACTGGTAATGCCTCACCTGGAGTACTGCATGCAGTACTGGAGACTACACATGGTAAGGACATAAACAAGGTGAAGGCTGTCCAGAGAAGGGCAACAAAGATGGTGCATGGTTTGCACCACGAAACATGTGAGGAAAAACTAAGAGACCGCAATATGTACTCACTGGAGGAGATGAGAGAAAGGGGTGACATGATAGAAACTTTTAAGTACCTTAAGGGCATTAACAAGGTGCAGGTGGGGAATCTTTTCCAATGTAGGAAAGATACCAGAATGAGGAGGCACAATATGAAATTGGAGGGTGGTAGATTAAGAGGTAACATGAGGAAGTTCTTCTACACATAGAGGGTGGTGAATGCTTGGAATAGTCTGTCACAAGAGGTGGTAGGGACAAGAACAGTGGAGGGGTTTAAACATGCCTGGGACAAGCACAGGGGAACCTTGCGTGGGAAGGGAGTGATGAAAAGCCATTGACCACTTAGGGTGATTGGATGCATACATGTATAAGGCCTACAGGCAGACTGGATGCGCCTAGTGGTCCTTATCTGCTGACAGTTTCTATGTTTCTAGAACTTCTGGAATAGCCTTCAGATGTTCCCCCAATCCCCACCTTTTATCCTCCAGACCACATGGATGTGCTCAGGGAGGAGGTACTCACCTTGCTGCACAAGCAGGCCATAGAACCAGTGCACAGGTAGCAAAGGAACAAGGGGTTCTACTCCAAGTTCTTCTTGGTTCCCAAAAAACAGGTGACCTGAGGCCCATTCTAGGCCTCAAGGAGCTGAACCTTTTTATCCAGCACAAAAAATTCTGAATGGTCACTCTTCGTGGCCTTCTTCCTCTGCTCAAGCAGGGCGACTGATTATGCTCCTTCGATGTGCAGGATGCCTATCTCCATATTGTAACTGACATGGAACCTTTGTAAAAGAGCCCTAGCTCAAAGGTATTGTAATCCTAGACTTAAATAAATAAAATAAAAATATCATGGCTTGCCCCCCCTCACAGATGATACCCACAGTTCCTGTTACAGGGGGAACATTACCAATTCAGGGTATTGCCATATGGCTTATTCTCTGCACTGTGGGTATTTACCAAGTGCTCAGCAGCTGTAGCAGCAGCCCTCTGGCACAAAGGCCTCTATATGTTCCCATACCTGGATGACTGGTTACTAAAAGCCCAGTCCAAGGAGCTCCTATTGTTGACTCTAGAACGCACTCTACAGTTTTTCCATTGCTTGGGTGTCACTGTCAATCAGTCTGAGTCTGTGTTGATCCTGTCTTAGTGGTTGCAGTACATAGGGGCAGTCCTGGACTCTACTTAGGGCAGTGCTGCCAGGACATTCCTCAGGCTACTAGACCTAATGGCTGCAGCCATTGTTACAGTCCATCTGGCCAAGTTGCACATGAGGATCCCACAGTGGACCCTCGGGGTTCTGTGGGATCAGTGCTCAGACTATCTAGATCAGCTGGTCCTTGTCTCCTTGCTAGTACTCAAAGTGCTTCACTGGTGGATGGACTTGGTAAGTCTCTTGAAGGGGGTCCCCTGTCTTATCCCCACTCCTCACCAGATCCTCACTACAGATGCTTCAGGTCGCGGTTGGGGAGCCCATCTAGGCTCTTATCAGACCCAGGGTCTCTGGTCCCATTGGAAGACTTACCGCCACATAAACATCAAATCAGATCAAAACTTTATTTATATGGCGCCTTTCAAATATCAAGGCACTGTACATTTTAAAACATAAATATGATAATCAGAATAAAACAATCGTAATAAATGAATTAAGAACAATCTGGGAAGGCAGGTAAAAATAAATATGTTTTTAGCATTGATTTAAAATTGCTGATGGTCAGGCATTCTCTTAACCGGTGAGGTAGAGAATTCCACAGGGTTGGTGCTGCAAATAAAAAAGCACAGGCACCAGAGGTTTTCAAGCGAACCCTGGGAATCTCTAGCAGTCCCTCATCTGTGGATCTGTGAGGACGATTTGGGGAGTAGGGAAACTGGAGATCTTTTAGGTAGTCAGGTCCCTGTTTGTGTAGGGCTTTAAAGATAAGCAAGTCTACCTTATAGGTCATCTGCCACTGAACCGGCAGCCAGTGCAGTCAGCGCAGCACAGGCATAATGTGGCTGGTCCTTGACATACCAGTCAACAGCCTGGCCACAGCATTCTGCATTAGCTGCAAGTGGCAGATATCCACCCCAGACAGCCCTAGGTAGAGGGCATTGCAGTAGTCAAGACGGGTGGTAGTGAAGGCATGGACCAATGTTGGAAGGTCGTATGGTGGAACAAGGTGTTTTACCCAGGCAATATTCCTCAGATGGTAAAATGAGGATTTAACTACGGCTGACACCTGAGATTTCAGGGTCAAGCCGTTGTCAAAGATAATGCCCAGGTTTCGCATGTGATCTGAGGTAGTGAGATGGACACCATCAAGCCATAGGCCCGACATATGCCCAGCCCAAAAACCTGCCCCCGAGCAACCCGGGTCCACTACCAACATCTCAGTCTTATCCGGATTCAGTCTCAGCCAGCTAGAGCTCATCCAGTCTTTGATCTCAGAGAGGCAGTTGTTTAGCACGGAAATCACATCAACCTGTCTGGACATAAAGGACATATACAGCTGAGTATCATCTGCATAGCAGTGAAAACTTAAGCTGTATCACCTAATGATGTCTCCCAGTGGCAGCATATACACTGCAAACAACATGGATGCCAGTATGGATCCTTGCGGTTCCCCGCAGGACAAGGGAAGGCATCAGTGGAATAAATTCCAGTGACCACCCTCTGAGACCTGCCGACGAGGAACGATCGAAACCACTTGAGGACTGTACCCAACAGTCCACAAAGGAACTGCAGGGACTCCAGAAGCACACCATGGTCACAGTGTCAAAGGCTGCTGAGAGATCGGGAAGGACCAAGATGGTACGAGCTTTCGATCTTTCACCATTAGGAGGTAATTTAATACCCAGACAAGGGCGGTTTCTTTACTATGCCTCCTCCTAAATCCTGACTGGAGAGCTTCATAGACATTGTGAGTTGTAAGGTGATCATCCAGTTGCAACACAACCACCTTCTCAATAACCTTCCCCACAAAGGGAAGGTTAGAGACAGGACGGTAGTTTGCTGAACAGTCAGGGTCCAGGGAGAGCTTTTTAAGGAGTGGTTGTATGACCGCCTCCTTTAGGGGATCTGGAAAGGCCCCCCTCTCCAAAGATTTCCAGACAGTCTCAGCTAGGATTGGGCAGATAGCACCTAAACACCCCACTAAAAGTGGGGGTAGGGCCCGGATCCAAACTATAACTGGTTGAGCACAAAGTCTGGATAATCTTCACAATGTCCATGAATTCCGGCCGGCTGAAATCTGTCCAGACAGACCAGGTGCTCACCACTTCCCATCGACTTCCACAGCCCCTCATAGAAAGAGCCAGGCCAATTCCAGACCTGATGCTCGCAACCTTATCTGTGAAGAATCGAGCTAGCTCATCACACTTAACCTGTGAAAAAGCTCTTCCGGACTGGAGACAGATTGGATTGCACAATCTGTCTACAGTTCGGAAAAGTTGAGCCGTTCCTCGCAGCAGAAATCTCCCTGGACAGGAACTCTGCCTTCTTACGGGTGATTTCTGATTGATAGCCTTTATAATGTGCCATCAATTTAAGCGTGACAACATCCAGGCCAGACTTCTGCCATGCTCTCTCTCCATCCTTTGACCAGCTCGCCTCAACTCCTTCAAGGAACCATCATACCAAGGGGAACTTGGGTGAAGAGTGAGTGGTCGAACACGAATGGGAGCAATTAAGTCCAAGGCATCTCCCACTGCCTTACTATAGGCCAGTAAAAGATCTCCTGGACTTGTGCTTTCACCCAGCAATCCTGATAGGTTCAGAACCGCCGATAGACTCTCTGGCATAACTCCCCTTAAAGGACGGTACCGGACCATCTCCGAAGGGGCAGGTCCAATTGGGGGGGGCCCAAAACTGAACCCTATGTTGTGATGATCAGACCAGCTGACTGGTTCCACCCCCAAGTTGGAGGTCTTCATCCCCAGGCGGAACAAAAGATCCAATGAGTGACCTCCTGTATGGGTAGAGGAGGTAACCGCCTGTGTAAGGCCCAGCATTATCATTAGCTGGAGGAGATTTTGACTAAATTGCAAGAGCTCATTGTCGACCCAGGCATTGAAGTCCCCCAGAATTATCCATCTGGGAGACTCCAATACCATGTCGATGATGAAGTCCGCTATCTCCTGCAGGAATGCTCCCCATCACCTGGTGGACGGTAGATGAGGAGTATCCTGCAGCCTACACCCTCTCCCATAATACACTCAAAGGATCTGATGATCCCTACTGGAACATCCACAAAGCCCAGTTCGGTCTTAAACAAGATGTTACACCCCGGCCCCTATAATCCAACCTCGGGTGGTGGATCACCGAGTACCCAGCTGGAACTGCAGAAGCCAATATTGGGCCTGCATTTTCATCCAGCCAGGTCTC
The DNA here is from genome assembly GCA_016271365.2 of Neoceratodus forsteri. NCBI lineage: Eukaryota > Metazoa > Chordata > Ceratodontiformes > Ceratodontidae > Neoceratodus > Neoceratodus forsteri. Next base: position 1,408,385,281 of record CM028131.1, on the reverse strand, counting down.
GGTGATACATGCCAGATCCACCATTTCAACAAGATCAGCTGTAATGGCCATCTTGTTTTTAATGGATCTGGCATTGCATAACACTGCATGAGTTGGATGGGATGCTGAGGAAGACCTCAACATCCTAGAAATGAGGACAGTTCCGTATGCCTTCTGGGCCTTTTAGAACCATCTCTCTCTGGGTCGCTACTAGTGCTGTTGGACAATCTTAGTGTGGTCTAGTACATCAACAAGCAAGGGGGAACCCATTCCTACCCTCTGTGCTGGGAAGCTATAAGGGTCTGGTACTGGGCTCTAGATCATGGTCCAGAACTGTAAGCTGTCTATGTGCCAGGTGTCCAAAATGCCTTGGAGGACAGCCTCAGCAGGTCACAGTCCAAAATGCATGAGTGGGAACTGCTGACTTCGATCTCAGAAGACCTGTTCGACTGGCGGGGTCACCCAGAGTTGGACCTTTTTGCATCCCCACTCAGCGTAAAACTGCTGCGTTTCTGCTCGCTAGATCCAGAACCTGGAGTTTTCTGGTGACATGGGTTGTTCCTCTCCTGGAAAGGGATGTTTCTGTATGCCTTCCCTCCCTTTCCTCTGATTCAGAGGGTGCTCATCAAGCTGCAGATGGAGGATGCCTCCCTAATTCTGGTGGCTCCTTTCTGGCCTTGGCAGATATGGTTTCCATTACTGCAACAGCTGGCTGAGAATCCTCCAGTTCCCCTGCCCCTCCGCAGGGACCTGTTGATGCAGGCTCAGGGGACCCTGGTCCATCCAGACCTCAAGTCCCTCCACCTGCATGCACAGCTCCTGAGGACATAGCCATTGCTCATTTTGGTGTGTCTTAGAAGGTGTCTGATGTCCTGGTTGGCCACCAGAAAGCCTTCCACCTGGGCAGGGGTCGATTTTAACATTGTTTTACTAGCCCAAACCCTAGTACAAGTGTTGACCAGGGTTAGTGCAGCTAACTCTCTACTTGCCCGTCTTGACTAGTGCAGGCTTTCCATGGCTGAAAATGAATTTGAAAAGGTCACTACTTTAGCAAGCTCTAATCCTCATTCTAATCCCACTCATGTTCCAGATGGCCTCGTGTGATTAACAGCTCATTAACAGCTGCAATTATCTGGCAGTTCAAGAGGTACTTGCAACAAAAAAACAGAACATTATCACTCCACTGTTAGTACTTTCAGCTAGTGTCCAGAGTGTGATCAAGGGTAGAGTGCTGTTAAGTCACTAGCTTCCAATTATCTGAATGTGTCTCTGTCTGACAATTTGTCCCACACTATTAAGACCAGTGCCCCTCTTTTCCCTACATTTTAGGTGCCTGTATCCAACATTTCAGTTACAAAATGCCAGGAGGTATACAGGGTCTGCCCTGCAGATGGTGGGTTTTTATCTCGCAACCTGGAGTTTTCTGGTGACATGGCTTGTTCCTCTCCTGGAAAAAATCCTGGTTGCGGGTGTGCACTTATTCCAAAAATAAATAACAAATAAGCAATATTCACAAATACTGTTGCTGCTGACACTGGCTCTAATTTTTCCTGGCTGCCCTCCCTGAGTTGTTCTGCCTCATACTGAACTACACTAAAATTGTTCTCTGCCTGTTACTTGACTGTAGTTGATTGCTTATACCTGTCTGTACATTGCCTGACAGTTGGACCCAAACCTTTGTACTTTGTTTCGGCTGGTCCTTCTTGCTTGTATTCTGACTGTACCTTTGTGTAACTTGATGCTAGCCTCTGTACTGTTATTGCTTGTATCTCTGTAACTCTTCCGGGTCGCACCTGAAAATAGGCATGTGACTGTCTAGTGTGCTTACCTGGTAAACAAAAGCTAAATAAAATAAATCTCAGCCTACCATAGCTGCTCAATCTCCCCTCCAAACCTCTCAGCTTTATACTTTCCCTTTACATCACTGCAGACCAGAATCTGAAATGACCATCCATAGGTGCTATTACTGGCAAGTGTAGGGGGTCCCCACTCCCCAGCTCATCTAAATGGACCATGCCAGTCAACACCATCCATACATAATCTGAAAGGTTAAAATGTGCATTCCTGGGGTACATGGATCATCCTATAGAGAAACAGAGGTAGTATAGTGTCATGCTTATGTACTGTTTCCCCTGGGCTGATGAAAGGACGATTTTTAAAACAAAATCAATTATTGATGGGGCAGAACATGTTAAAATCAATACTTTTAAAATAAACATGTCATAACATTTACTGTTTTCCAAGTCCCTTAGGTTTATATAGCCCCATCCCCAAAGAAATCCTTGACGTGTTCCTGGCTCACTTGACTGTGTGTGTGCAGAGCTAAGACTGCTTGACTGAACATTTGCGGTTGTGGTATTCTCTAGTTTGGGGGGTGGGGGCAGAAGGAGGAAGAGAGAAGGCCATGGTACAAAACAATGGGGGGGCACATTGCGTCTGATGGCATTGCAATCTTTTTTTTTTCTTTTGCTGGGGCAGGAAGCAATGTGGGAGCAGGATAACTGTGCAATAATCAGAGTATTTCTTGGTTTGCATTTTTCCTATATAGGTGATCAAAATTAATTGTGGGCTAGTGCAACCACCTGTGGGCTAATGTCATTTGGAATCATTTTGTCCTGCTGGCTAGTGCAAAAAAAAAGTTAAGGTTGATTCCTGCACCAGGGCCACCTACTCTATGAAATGGAAGCAGTTTGCTATCTGGGCTGCTTCTCATAGCCTGGACCCCATCACCTGTCCGGTGAACCAGGTTCTGGAGTATCTTCTGACCTTGTTTGATGCAGGACTCAAATACTTCTCTCTTAAAGTGCACCTGTTGGCCATATCAGCCTTTCATGTGCCCACTGATGGCTGTACTGTGGCCCAGCTGGATGTGGCCTGTACTTTCCTGCACGACATGCTCCACTTGAAGCCTCCTATCCATAACCTGATTCTAGATTGTATACTGAATTTTCTTCTAGAGAAGCTGATCCTGCCTCCTTTTGAGCCAGCTGCATCTTGTGAGCTACACTTTCTGTTACAGAAAGTGTTATTTTTAGTTGATATTATTTCTGCTCAAAGAATTTGAGCTACAGGCTCTCTTGTGTGAGCAGCTTTATTTGATTTTCCACAAAGACAGGGTCTCTTTGTGTACTAACCCTAAGTTTTTTCCTAAGGTGGTGTCTGAGTTTACACTAAATCCATCCATCCACCTGACTGTTTATTATCCACAGCATGACATTCTAGAGGAAGCATTTCTCCATATTTTGGATGTACATAGAATTTTGCATTACTATATACACCGTACGAGGGACTGCAGGGTGTCCTCTCAGTTGTTTGTTTCTTTCACCTCTGGCAGAGAGGGTGCTCCAGTTTCAAAACAGTGCTTGTCCAAATGGTTGGCCAACTGTATTATTCTTTGTTACAGGAAGTACCATAAGGAACTTACTGGGGTTGTAAAGGGCCATTCCACCAGGGGTATGGCCACTTCATTTGCCTGTTCCAAGGGAGTGTCTGCAGCCAAGATTTGTGCTGCTGCCACTTGGAATATTGTCCACACTTTCACCAAGCACTACAGTGTGGACATTGCCTCCAGAAGAAGGGCAGGCTTTGGCCTAGCAGTGCTTCAGGGCCTTCTTTCTTAGGCCTCTGGCCTTCTGCCACCCAGACTGTACTTGCTGTTAGCACTGCTTGAGACTTGTTCCATAGGTGTGACCTAATGACAGAGATATCCCCGAACTGTAATAGAAGATCTTCGTGAGAATCTCTGTCATCAGGTCATGCTGACCCTTCCTCCATACCCCTTTGTTTTTCTCTCTCTCTGTCTGTCTCCAGCTTGGCTATCCTGTTGCTCCAGCCTTTCTGTTAGCTGGTCACCTTCTCTCTCTCCCCTCGGTTCCCTGGTGGGACTCCTATATATCTCATGGCCTACAGCTAGGCAAAGAACTGAGGAGGGAGTGGCTCTGCCCACGCTTAAACAGGGTGTGTGACATCAGAGCCTGACATCAGCATGAGCAGCCCCAGCAGACTGCTGCAGAAAAAACTTGCATAGGATCCTGATGACTAAGTTCCACAGGTTTGACCTGATGACAGAAATTCCCTTGAAAATCTACTGTTACGGTAAGTTCTTATGTAACTGTTCTTTATATGTTTGGAGGGTGCATACTAGGAAGCTGCATTTATTCTATTTTTTACTCATCATTGAAGGAAAAATACCCTTGCGTCAAACGGTAATCATGACTGGAAACATGTGGGCCAGCCAGTCACACAGAGGGCACATCCACTCCTATGTGGGGGAGCCAGGTGCCACGTCCCAAGACCATGTGAAAAATTTCTCCACTATTGTTCATGATTCTGGTCAAGACTAGCAGGAGGTGGTTGTAGAGTCCAGAGTCATTGCTCCACCTTTGTAGGAGGGAGGTAGCATTTGCTGTGACATGGCTGTCTCCTGGTGGCCCTGGAGGATGAGAGTCATATGTCAAAACCCCTTCCTATATCCCCTCCTCAAATGAACACTGGGCATTCAACGTGTGCATTGCACATGTGCTGTTCTTGAGCACGCCCTTCTGGATATCACTGGCTGACATAATCTTGCCTTCGGTGGTGTGGGGTGTCCCTCTGAGGGGTGATACTATAGTGGTGGAAAGCCATGGAACAGAGTTCAGATAAGACACAACAGGGGACTGGGGGTGAGATGTGAGGTGGAGCCATGGAGTAGCGGTACAGGATGAGGCAGGCAGAATTTGGGGCGGGGGGGGGATGGACAAAAAAAGACTGGAATCTTGGCCAGGCTGTAATGTGCCTTTCCTTTAGGGAGACCTGATTGCACATACAACAGGGCAGATGTGAAATGAGTTGGGTGTCTCTCTGCCTCACATCTAAAGACCACAGCGCCACAGGCAGAACCAGGCTCTCTGCAGAACGGCACGTCCCCAATCCCCACCTCAAGAGAGGAGAGCATTATTTCGGATGCTTGATCCTCTCTTCCCTACTGACCCCCAATGACCCGAGTCAGATCCTGAACCCAGGTCACCAGTGTGGCACGATGTGTGGTGTCCAGTGCCTCAACACTCAGTGCCACCGGGCCAGGCATGCATTTACAAAGTTGAAGGTACAAAGTACAGTACAATGTGGATATTGGTGAGGAGAGTGGAAAGTATAAAAACCAAGCTACATGCTGCAAAACTAGTTTACAAAAATTAACAAATGCAAAAGGCATACAATGTGGAGAGAACCTAAAACACAATCCAGAGAAGCCCAATACAAACATTTACCCGCTAGGAACAGAAGCACACTGTCGACTTGTACAGGTAGGAATGGTAACAGCTTCGGAAGGCCTGGATTCCAAAGTTTAGGAGCAGTATAAGTGAAGGCAGTCTCACCTACTTTAGTTCTTATCTTGGGTATGGACAAGAGGTTGAGATCTAAGGGTCTTTAGGGATGGGAGGTTATTATTTTTTGTTATGTTTTTATATATTTTTGCTTTGTATGTTTGATCTAAACTGGCCTGGAGAGATAGTGATAGCACTACCTGTCACTATGCTAGCAAGCCAGGTTTGGTAGCATGCTCAGGTTGCTGGGCACCAGCCTGGGAAGAAGGACTGAACATCCTAGAGATGGTGCTCCCCCTGAGGGTGTGAGGGATATGTGCCCACAGTGAGAGCACCCCCCCCAGCAGTAGCTAGAGGGAGAGTTTAGTCTTGAGCACTGGAAGGGTGAGGGACTCCATCAGATGCCCGCACAGCCACATGTTGGTGTGTGAGCATGCACTTCAATGCAAGGTGGGGTTTCAGGGGAGAAAACCAGATGTGAAAAGCCTGTAGTCTGTTGTGGATAAGGCCAGCAACACCTGCAGGCCCATGCAATATCGACATGGCTCCCAACCCACCCAGCATGTGCTGGTCCTGGGTAAGAGGTGGTTAAGATGTAAGTCCTTGAGAGTGTAGGTGACTGGGCAGTGGGGGTGTCACAAGGAGGGGAAAGTAGACTGAGGAATTGGAGAAAAAGTTATAAGGAAAAAACAAACAAACACCACCGCAGCATGTCATTCTGGAATGGGGCTTTGGATGGGTATGCTACTTGTAAAATCTCAGTGTTAACAGATGGCGATTTCCTGGAACTTAATGACCAGATGAGAAATCTGCGAACCCCAGTTGGGTGTCACTTCCCCTGGATATAGCCCACTGTGAGGTAGTTATCATGATCATAAGTCCAATGTCCTAGTTTTCCATTTTTACATTTGATGCGCACTTGCGCACCAAACGTTTTGCTACAATGAAGGGTGATTGCTGGGGTGTGTCACTGCCAAGCCTAGTGCAGTTGAAAATAGTAGGGTCTTGGCAGTATACACGAATAAACAGACACTGTGGACTTTACATCACTGGCTGCTTGCTGGACGTAAACTTCATGTATTTCAAAGGACTGAGCCACTCCAATCATAGGGCTTCAGTCCTTTGATTTGCATGAAGCAGGCTGGTCAGCAAGCAGCTGATTGGCTGTCTGTACCAGCAGCCTGTCAGTGTGGTCCATGGACCACTGTACCAGAGTTCAGCTAAATATGTTTTTAGGTACTAAAAAGAAAGCTGAACTCGGAAACCTAGTTAGTTTTTTAAATGAGGGCTAAAATGTACTTTAATCACGCTCTGACGGTGGAGCCGTGACTGGGTATGCACACATGCAGACGCGCATGCCCATTGTCATGGCTCCACTTTTGGAGTGTGATTGCAGTACTTTTTAGTCTGCATTTAAAAAAAAAAGTAACTAGTTCACTGAGTTCAGCTTTCTTTGTTCTACAAAAAAACATGTTTTAGCTGAGCTCGGGTATAAATAATTTGTTTTCTGATGTAAGTAAAGTGGGGTGCCCACCCCGCTACTGCCTCTTTTTCTCCATCTCCTTCAGGCGCCTGCCTACCTACCTACCCTTTCCAATCTATATATATATGTATGTGTAAGCAGAGCGGGGTGCCCACCACGCTACCACTTCTCTCTCCCCATCCCTTGTAAGTGGCGCATCCGCCCATCTTTGTACATTTATATTAATGTAAACGGAGTGGGGTGCCCACCCCTGCTTCTCTTGACACTCCCCTCCCCCGAGGTCATGCACCACTGCTCCCAAACAAGCCAACACTGGGGTGCCTAATCCCGGTGTGGGAATGTAGTCCATCCCTTGATGTGTGCGTGTTTTTTTTTTTCAATCCTGTAAAAAAAAAAAAAAACTGTCCATTGATGTCTGTTGCACCGTTACTTCACCTTCACCCAACCCTCCCACTCAGCACCCACCACCCCAAGCCCTTACTTACCAACCAGGGGTCCAACACTGTAATCCTCTCTGGACAACAGACACATCTTCACTCTTCAATGCTGGACCGTGACCTGAGGAAATTGGGTATGCAGTTCAATGTGTTTCAGTGGAGTTTTGAACTTAGTAGCATAACTTGGCCATTTTTCAATATTTTTGCCCCAAATTTTCAGCATGCCTCTTTTGGGACACCACCTCATGAACAATGGAAGTGGCATTATATAAATCTGTCCCAAAAGGTGATTTCGCAGTCCCTGCACAAAATCACCTTTCGGGCAGGAGTTGAAAATTTTCTCCACCATTGTTCATGAGGTGGGGTCATAAGAAGGCTATGTTGAAAATTTAGCATAAAAATATTAAAAAACAACAAAGTTATGAGCCTACGTTGAAGTTTGTGAATGCAGGTTCATAACTTTGGTAATTTTCAATATTTTGTCCCCAAATTTTCAAAATAGCCATTTCTTCACAGCACCTCATGAATGTGATAGCCATCATTTTTCAAATCCTTCCCAAAATGTGTTATCACATCCTGAAAGGTGATTTTGGAGTCGCTGCACGAAATCACCTTTCAGGCAGGAGTTGAAAAATGTCTCCACTATTGTTCATGAGGTGGGGTCATAAGAAGGCTGTGTTGAAAAGTTGGCAAAAAATATTAAAAAAACAACAAAGTTATGAGCCTATGTTGAAGTTTGTGAATGCAGACACGTAACTTTGGTAATTTTCAATATTTTGACCCCACATTTTCAATGTAGCCATTTCTTCACAACACCTCATGATGACAGCTGTCATTTTTCAAATCCTGCCCAAAATGTTTTTTCACATCCCGAAAGGTGATTTCACAGTCACCTTTCAGGCAGGAGTTGAACGTTTTCTCTGCACTTGGTCATGAGGTGGGCATGTTAAAGGCTATGTTGAAAATTTGGGGTAATAACAGTTAAAACAGTTAGGAGCCTGTGTTGGAATTCTGTGAACACAGGCTCGTAACTTTGGTAATTTTCAATATTTTCATTTTCATTTCATTTTATTTTTTATACTTGTAAATCTGATGAGCAAATCTGCCCATTTTCACAGATGACAAGTAACAATGGTACAAAAAGACAACATTCAAGACAAAAATAATAAGTTATACAATACAAAATACATATAATTTTAACAATTATATCATAGTATATGGTCAACAAGTACATTCAAACTTGTCAAAAAGCCATTGCTTAAGATGAATTTCATAGCAAGAAACAGTTTTACAGTCAACCGGGTCAATTGGGACTGTATTAAAAATTACGGGTGCTCGGTATAAAAGTGACCTTTGGCCCAATGACTTTTTGACAAACGGTAAACTTTCAATATAACAATTTTTGCACATCACCTCATAACCATGACGTGCCTTTTTTAAAATCCTGCATGAGATGTGTTTCTCGCACCTCTGGCAAGAAATGGCATTTCGGCCAATATACTATAAATGGTACATGTCATGCCTAGCCTATGAGGTGAATCCTAAAACAAGTCTCTTCAAAAATTGGGGTCAAAACATTAAAAACAAAAAAATTGTTTGACAAGCATCAGACATTCGGCATTGACAAATGCTTGTTGTTTAGTGTTTTTACTCACAGTACTTTAAAAAAAATATTTTGGGGGAAGTGTGCCATGTGACATGCTGTGTTTGTGAGAAAAGCTGGGCTGATTAAGTTGGTGCATTGCATGCTGCAGGTACACCAAACAACTTAACTTTTTTTTATTTTTATTTATTTATTTAAAAGTTTGTAACTGGGAAACACACCAGTGAGCCTAGACTCGTTTCCAGGTGCGACCCGGGGGAAAGGGGTTACAAAGGGATGAACTAGACATAAAATACTTAAAGATAACAGTAAAAAAGAATCATTCGGGTAAATACACTCACACGGGTCACGGTTACAAGACTCAAGCAGCAGGAATAATCAAATAATGACGGTACAATTAGAAAACACAGCGTGAGACAAATGCAACATTGTAAGTACTGTAAATTGACCTACAGTAAAACACGGTACAGCAGTAGCACTACACTCAGAACCCAAGAGCAACATGCATTTTGGCACTAGGGAGCCTCAAGGAACAAGGAGAGGGTGGGATTAAAAAGGAGTGTGGCACTAAGGGAAGGGGCATTTGAGAATTTAAAGGGGCAGGGAATTGGAAGCACTGAGAGCACTGTGGAAAGGCTAAATGTCAGAGGAGCCCTTTGAGTGAGATGGAGGAGGAGGAGGATAGATGGAGGCCAGAGGGGAGTTTGTTCCAGATGGAGGAAAAATGAAAGGAGAAAGCAGACTGGCCAGATGCAGAGTTTGGGCAAGGGATGGCAAAGGTGCGTGGGTCTCTGTGGCGAAGGGAGCAGTTTGAAGAGGCTGCCTGGGAAAGGAGAGCAGAGAGGTAGGAGGGGAGGGTTCCAAACCAGTCTCCTGTAACATAACGGCACAAAGAAGAGGGCGGAGTAAAGAAGGTGTATAGCTGGCTATTTTTGTATAATTTACTGGCATTAATCTGTTTTTGCTATAGTAAGTGTGGTCCAGTGAGTTAAACACTGTTTTGAGAAAAATGTTCACTGTGACACACAGCACTTTCATTTGGGGGGTGACTTGTGGTGTGGTTTAGTCAGCTGTGTTATTATAGCTGTGCTGGGCATTTCGAAGAGATTAACATCCTGGCACAGCAGTCAATCAACAGGTGAGTTTACCTCATGAATATGTAATTAGACTTATTATTGTTAATAATGATCCATCAGCACTCTACTACAGCATCTTCAGTGAAGTCTTTGTAACCAGGCTAAACATCTGCTTTGAGGTATTGCAGTTGTTAAAACAACAGGCAGTACAAACCGTGTATCATTAGATGTTTCCGTGGGCATCTGGTTGGCAAAATGAACTGCTTGTGCCCACAGAGCAGGAGCATTTTTTTGGCATCCAGCAAGAGGAGTTGAGTGTATTGAACGCAGATTACGTAATTAAAAATCCTCCCCCCAAAGGGTAACCTCCTGATTAGTCATTTTACTGAGAAAGATTTTTTTCCAGTACTTAATTTCTATTCAGCGTGGCTCCTCGGGGACTTGCCAGCAGTGAATATTTGCATACAGTGAGCGGCGAAGTCATGCTGTACAGCACTTTGATGTGGGCAGGGAACCTGAGCTATTTTTAATTACGGGGCAGGATCATGTGGTGTAATGCAAAATTAGGTATGGGGAAAATGTGTTTTATAGGTGAAACAAGCTAATTGTGAGGCTAGCCTTTTGGGGTGAGGGTTTTGAATTATTTGTGTTGTTTTCCTTGAACTGTTTGCAGCCCAAATAGATACATCGCTGATCATTAATGAAGGCAGCTAGTCACGGGTGCTGAACGTTTATTTTTGGCAGTTTATGATGCTAAAAGCATCCAGCAAAAGAAAATCAGGTTACTCTATAGCGTTAAAATCGGACAAATTCTAACCCAAGACTGGCTTTCAGGAAAAGGGCTTGAAATGCAACAAGACATGATGTGACTTGACATTTAAACTAAAGGCAGAATGGATGTCTGGAACTCTTTCCGGCTGACAGATTCAAGCCTCTGACAGTAATCATGCCTTTACCATTAAGTGTAATTTAATCTATATTGTTTGCATTAGTCTGCAGTGAATGCCTCCAGACATAACCTTCCACCCATTCAGCACGCAGATCTATTATCTATAAATTAATTGGGGGGGGGGGGGAGAAGAGGCATCATCAGACACACTGAAAAAAAGTATAGGAAATGGGTGCTTTGATGTATATAACCCTAAAAGGGCACCAGAATTTGATTACTGAAAATCATACTGTAATGTACCATGTGTGACTGCGTCCCTCCGTGTGAGACAGAGGGAGCTCCTGGTAGGTGCAAGAGGGATGTCTCACTTAAAAGGGGCCAGCATAGAGGCACAGTTTGGGGTAACAAGTTTGAATTGCCTTTCATATCTTATTCCCATGAGGAAAATATGGCAGCAGCACCCATGACCATGAGGAGTGAACATTTCCTAAATAAAGATGGTTCTTTCTGTTAGTTTCCAGGACTGTGAAAAATAGACCTTTGTCAGTATTTGCAGCCTTCGTATTGTGGCAGGCAGTCTGCAGTCAGGTGTCTACCCACAGCACAAAGTACGCCTGCAGCCAATCAGGCAGCATGTGAGAGATCTCAGCTCTTTAATGTGCAGTGCTGCTTTTATTAACCCCCCCTCCTTCAAATGGTACAGTGACTGATCTCATTGATGCACTGGATGGGGCCGGCATGGCCCAAGGAACTCCTGTGTCTAAGTGTATTGGAGTTATGCTCACCAGGAGCCCCTTACATTCAATGATACTGGGTTGCTTGACTTTCTGTAGGAATTGCTGGAATGTGGGCACCTTTGGAGGTACACAAAACATGACACACTCAGGACTCCAAGCACTTGACCATGCTTTACTGGGAGCACTCTCAACAAATTTCATTTGCACAAACACGCTTCTGGTCCAAGGATCCTGATTGATGTACAGTTCATTATGGTAAATCAAAACTTTCCTTAGCGGCACCTCCATTTATTTTCACTAGCCCAGTTCCCCAGACTCTTTCAGTCCTTCATGATCTGGTAAGCACCTATAACCTGGTTGGAATAGTCGCACACCCCAGGGGTTCCCTTTCCATACTCTGTGCACTCATGCTTTCTCCTGCCATGTCTGTGAGCACTGCTCCCCATACCATTTCTTGACTTAGCCCATTACTGACATTCTGAGCTGGCGTCCTTGCTGCAGGGTGGACTAATTCCTTTGGTGAAGCCAAGCAATTCTGGCTTTACCGCACCATGCCCCAGTGCTCCCTCACTTTTGTTAACTATACAAACTGAGCAGTGTGCCCTGTACATACCATGTCTCAGTGTACTCTCGAGGCTTCCCACAACCCAAGACCAGGGTGGTGTTTCTGCAGAAAGGCCACGGGTGCGTTCCTGTGTTTAGGGCTCCCTCTTCCCCACCATGCTTGGAGATATAGTCTTCTACCTTAATGTCATTGACTCTTGGCAGAACCTACTTTTGCCAGGCTCTCAGGGTAATCCATAGTTTCTGCACTTCATCACAGAGCTGCCTTCTTCCCATGATAAGCCTACTGGCCACACTCTGGCTCAAAAGCCATCAGAAGATGTCCCTTGAGGGGACACCTCTTGGGATTCCCGCACCATACTAGTGGCCCCACTATACTCCCACACAATGGGCAAGTCCTAAAACCCTCATGCAGTCAGGAGGCATGTCTGGATCTTCCAGGATGGCCAAAGTCTCTCAAAGTTCCCACCACCCTCATGTCACAGGATGTTCCTGACCTTGTGCCACACTCAGGCAGTGAGGGCAGTGTGGTGTCCCCATCTCCAGGTGGGAGCACTCAACTGAAACACCTGTGCTCCTGGTCTGTTTCAAACAACATGAAGTCTTGCTGTATTCTGACATATTGCAGTTAGCCCCAGCACTTGAACTGCCCCGGAGAGGAAAGAGTTAAATTCTATGCAGAGCATAGAACATTGAGCTCAAGATCAGTTCAAACTTCTGTCTGCTACACTTTGAAATGCAACCGTCAGATTCTTTTCTCCGCCTAACTGAACAGTCGCTCCGGAGATTTCTCCCTGCTTACGGTTCATTGGTCAGTTAAAGTTGTCGGTTTATCAATATTTTTGCTTAAAATTCGGTTAAGATCTCTTTCTGTGGTACAGTAAGTACCTGGGTAGAGGACTAGTGGTAGAAATTCTGTGGAAATTTTAAAATTGAACTTTTAACTGGTTCGACTGAACCGATTATCTTGTGTGTTATTCTTTGAAAAAAAATTTTCCTAGGTTAGAGTATGGTTACCGGTCGGTCCTTATCAGTTTTAAAAAGACGTGTTTCTTGCATTTTTTTCAAATACCCGTAACACGGTTAGAAACTGATAAGGGGGTCTTACCTGGCTTTTGCCGAGTAAAGGGTAAGATTGAGTTTTAGGATGGCTACGTCTGAGAAACCCAAAAGAAAAACTGGGCCCACTGGGTTTCAACACTGCAGTGTGTGTGGAGAAGTCTTTGCTAAGGCTGTTCCCCACACCACCTGTGTTTATTGTCTGGGGTTTGACCACCTCGAGTCAGACTGCCAAATATGTAAAAATTTCCCTAAATCCACCCTGGATAAGAGATTGGGCAGGCTTAGGGAAAAGGAGGCCGAGAAGTCCTCTGACCCGGATGGCCAGCCCGGTTCGGTTTCGGCCGAACCAGAAGGAGTGCCCTCTGACCAGGGTGATACTTCTTCAGGCAAAAGGAGAGCCAATTCTGAGGGATTGGTTCCGTCGAAAAAGAAAAGACAAAACGGCCGGTTCGGATCCAGAGTCACATCTTCCAACCGCTGAGGAGATTGCCCGAGCGATTCATATTGTTGAGTCGCTTCGTACGGTTCCAACCGACCTGTTGCCTTCTGGCAGGCGTTCGGTTTGGTCAGTTCCTCCAGTTCAGGATTATGCCCCTGATGATTTTTATGAACCGGAATTGGAGGGGGATGATGATTATAAAGGTGATGAGGATGGTGATGGAGTGGAAGGTCTGGATGAGCCCATTGAACCGGACATCTCCCCAGACAGGCCTTCTGGCGTTTCCCCTCCTAGGCTTTCTGAGTCCCCTTCCCATTTTATGTTTTACAGAAAAGTGGCAGAAACCCTCCAGCTTCCTTTGGAAGAGGCTGTGGAAGAACAAGAGGAGCCTGATTACGTTGAAGTGATGGACATCCCAGAGTCCAAGAGGTTGTCTATTCCCCTACATAAGTCCTTTGGAAAACGGACACAAAAACTGTTGAAAACTCCTAATTCTTTACCTCCTGTTGAGAGAAGGATGGACAAGAGGTACATATTATCAGGCTCAGGTATGGAGTACTTGTACCAGCAATGCAACCATGCTGGGGTTGTGCAGGCTGCAACCTGTGATAAGGCTAACATACCCTTGGCATCACACCCCCTGGAATAAAGACTCCAGGAAGCTGGATGCCATGGCAAAGAAACAGTACATGGCATCCTCCTTGGGACTCAGGCAGGCAAATTACATGGCCTATACAGCTAGGTACCAGAAGTCCAGGTGGGACACTGTACTGGCAATGGCTAAGCAGGCTTCCCTCCAGCTAGCCAATGAGCTGGAGGAGGTGGCTGCTGATGGGATTGAGGCATCAAAGATTCAATTTCATGCTGCCGTGGACTCCAGTGATGTGTCATCACGAGTCGTGGCTGCATCTGTGGCTGTTTGGAGAATGGCTTGGCACAGATGTACTAGCCTTTCACAAGACACCCAGGCTAAGGCCATGGATTTCCCTGTGGTGGGTAATTCTTTGTTTGGGGAGGAGACAGACATGAAAAAGATGGATGAATACAGGACCACCTATAGGAGTGCACAGGCCAAGGAAAGGCAGGCAACTCCTCAAAGGCAGCAAGCTAGGGGCAGGAGCAGGCCTTTTCATAGGCCTTTCTACCAAATGCAGGCCTCCTCTCCCTTTTCTCAGAGGGGGTTCTTCAGAGGGAGAGGCAGGACGGGGATGAGCAGGGCTGCATTCACTTCTCAGGCTAAGGCTCCTGCCAAGCAGACAGCCTGATGTGTCAGCCTGGGTCGACTCCCCCATTCTTGTAGGAGGCAGGCTGGCTTACTACTTCCATGACTGGAAGTCTGTTACCTCAGACAAGTGGATCTTGGAGGTAGTAAGCCAGGGGCTGGCTCTCGGCTCCAAAAAGTTTCCAAAGCTGAGAGCCAGATGTTTTCCACCTGCAAACATCTCCGAAACCATTGCCCTAGAGGCAGAGGTTTCATCTCTCCTGGCCTTAAGGGCCATAGAGAGAGTTCCTACAATCCACAGGGGCAAAGATCTGTACTCCAGGTACTTCCTCACCCCAAAGAAAACAGGGGAGTAGCAGCCCATACTAGGCTTAAGATACCTGAACAAGCATCTGTTAAAACCAAGGTTCAAAATGGTGAATCTGGGAATAATTCTTCCCTCTCTAAGGCCAGGGGACTGGCTAGCCTCCCTGGACCTAAAGGATGCCTGCTTTCACATTCCCATCAGGTGCTCCCACAGAAAATACCTCAGGTTCAAATTGCCTTCAGGCCATTACCAGTTCAAAGTAATGCTCTTTGGCTTAACATCAGCTCCAAGGGTGTTCACAAAGTGCCTGGCAGTAGTAGTGGCCTTCCTAAGGAGAAAAAATATCTCCATATTCCCGTACCTGGACGACTGGCTCGTAGTGGGTCGGTCTCCAGACCAAGTCAAGTCAGAACTAAAAGTGATCCAGCAAGTGCTCACTTCTCTAGGTTTCCTTCTCAATCTTCCCAAGTCAGTTCTCGAGCCTGTACAACTGTTGACTTTCATAGGGGTGGAACTAGACGCTGTCAAAGCAAAAGCATTTCTTCCCTTGGTAGGGGTGAAGGCCATCACGGAGCTGGCTTCTTCCTTCCACCCTCTGGTCTCTCGACCAGCAAGACATTTTCTTCGTTACTGGGCCACATGGCAGCTTCCACTGCAGTGGTCCAGGGGGCCAGATTTCAGATGAGAGACATTCAGTTTCATCTGAGGGCTTTTTGGTCTCAGAAAAAAGATCCTTTGACCAAAATGATTCCAGTGACTCGGACTCTGATCCAGGCTCTTCAATGGTGGCAGGATCAGTACAATCTCAGGCAAGGAGTCCCATTCATTCCTCAGTCTCATTCTGTGGTCCTAACCACAGATGCGTCTCTCTTGGGTTGGGGAGCCCACTTGGGGGCTCTCACAGCCCAGGGGTGTGGTCCACTCAGGAGTCTCTTCTCCTTATCAACCTTTTGGAGCTCAAGGCAGTTTATCTGGCTCTGTAGGCTTTCTCATCAGTGAAGAACAAGGTGGTTCAAGTCAGAACAGACAACACCACCACCATGTGGTACATCAACAAGCAGGGAGGCACTCTGTCTATGGCCTTGTGCACGGAAGCCATGAAAATATGGTCCCTGGCTTACTCTCTACAGGCCTCTCTGGCAGCAGTCCACCCTCCAGGAAAGGACAATGTGCTAGCAGATGCACTGTGCAGGATTTCCCAGGGCCATCACGAATGGTCCCTAGATCCCCTCATGGTAAAAGTGATTTTTGCAAGATAGGGCACTCCAGAGATAGATCTCTTTGTAGCCCCAGACAATCACCAACTTCCTCTATTCTGTTGCAGACCCCAGTCCTGGGCTCATTCCCTCTAGATGCTCTGATTCTGAATTAGGAAGAGAAATTTCTGTATGCCTTCCCTCCTTTTCCTCTGCTGTTCAAGGTCCTGGTCAAGATAAGGTCACAATCAATCAAAGTGATCCTGATTGTTCCAGATTGGGCCAGGCAGCCTTGGTATCCCCTGTTGCTGTCCCTAGCAGTCCATCTTCCCCTGTCTCTTCCCAGGAATCACAATCTATTAACCTCCTCTCAGGGGAGGATTTGGTATCCCAACATTCGGTCTCTCAATCTCAAGGCATGGCTCTTGAAGAGTTAGAGTAAGTTTGCATCTGTCTCAGTGGGTTCTGGATATTCTCAAAGCCTCTCAAAAACCTGCCACCAGAGAAACTTACAGCTCTAAGTGGAAGAGATTCAGCATCTGGTGTTCCAAAAAGCATATATCCCCAGACACTGCTGCATTGTCTACGGTTCTGGATTATATGGTTCACCTCAATGGCCTAGGCCTCAGACCAGCTACCCTCAAAGTACATTAGTCAGCTGCTTCTGCTTTTCTGTCAGTGGGAAAGCCCTCTTCACTGGCATCTCATCCTGTTTTTTGTAAATTTTTCAAGGAATTGCTTCATACCAATCCTCCTTTAACGGATTCTCCCCCTGCCTGGGATCTTAACGTTTGCATTGCCCAGCTTGTGCAACCCCCTTTTGAACCTTTGTCTTCAGCAGAACTTAAGTACTTGACTTGGAAGACTGTGTTCCTGGTAGCTATTACCTCTGCCATACATATCAGTGAGTTACAAGCTCTGTCAGTGGAGCCTGATTTTATCTCATTCCATAGAGATAAGGTTGTCCTTAGAACCAATAGGAGGTTTTTGCCTAAAGTGGTTTCAGATTTTCATTTGAACCAATCCATGTCTATCCCTATATTCTTCACTGATTATTCTTCTTCAGGAGAGAGAAGATTACATAGGTTGGATCTTAAGAGGGCCCTTAGTTACTACACTGAATGTACTAAGACACACAGGTTTGACTCCCTCCAGTTGTTCCTCACTTATGGGTAAGTGGGTAAGTGCAAACCTGCCACTAAGAGAGCTATTGCCAGGTGGATTGTCTCTTGTATACAATTCTGCTATGAGAAGCTAGGCAAAATACCACCCTCAGGCCTGAGGGCTCATTTGACTAGGGGTACAGCTGCTTCCCTGGCTGCTGTCAGGGATATTCCTTTATTAGAGATATGCAAAGCAGCTATCTGGAAAACAGTCCATACATTCACCAAACATTACTCTCTGGATATCCAGGCTAGGACTGATGCTCGGTTTGGTACAGCAGTACTGCAGAGCCTATTCCCAAAATAGGTTTGAATCCCTCCTCCATGGAGGTACTGCTTGGTAGTCTGCAGTATGTCAGAATACAGCAAGACTTCATGTTGTTTGAAGAAAAAATTACTCACCTTAGTAACTGTGTTTCTTCTAATGGAGTCTTGCTGTATTCTGACCTCCTTCCCTGTCTCTCCTCTTAGAACCTGTTTTTGGGAAGTGGGCTGGCAGGTGCAGTGTTGCACCCTAGAGGTGCTTTTGGGTACTCCCTCTACTTAGAAGAGGTGGAGTGGGTTATGTTTCTTTATTTCAATAATTATAAGTTGTTCACTATCTGGTTTTTGATTTTGGATTTCTTGACTTGAGTCTGTTGGGGATCCAAAATATTTGGTTGCCATTTGGCTACTAAATGTTTACAGTTTCCACATAGTGGGTTAGTTAGTTAGTATTGGCTCATAAGAATCTGATGGTTACACTTCAAGGTGCAGCAGACAGAGGTTTGAACCGAGCTCGAACTCAACATTCTATGCTCTGCATAGAATTTAACTCTTTCCTGTCTGGGGCAGTTCAAGTGCTGGGGCTAACTGCAGTATGTCAGAATACAGCAAGTCTCCATTAGAAGAAACACAATTACTAAGGTGAGTCATTTTTTTCTTCCTGCAGTCAGCCACCTGGCAAGACATAGCCTGTGCCTGTCCTCCGAACACAGCAGGGTTCCTGGCGCCCAGCACCTTATTAGCAATGCCTACCACTTCCTTCAGTGTGCACCTATTCCCCAGGCAGTCTGACTGATCCCCAACAGTACCCAAGTCACCCCTCTGGCATGGGGACCTGGAATGGGATGTCCTCTTGGCTCACATCCATAGCTAGACCTCTCACATTCCTGATGGCTTACTTTACCACTCAGTGCTTAGAGGGAACCCTGTTTATATACTCCCTTAGACCCCCCCCCACCAGAGTTTCCAATGAGAGCATTGTCAAGGTACCCTTTCCTCTGCTGGCCATGGCTAGTAAAGTCTCCTTCCTTTCTGTGAGGAGGGGGTTGTTACACTCTTCCCTCAGACAAAACACTTCTGTTCCCAGAAATGGAAAGGAGTGCATCATTGATAGGACCCAGCATGCTACACAAGGGGGTTGATCAAACTACCCTTCATTCATTGTCCAGTTTGAATGCTTGAGGCAGTGCTCCTCTGCCCTGGACAACACACAACCCAAACAAAAATAAGCAAAGTAACCCACTATGCTGTCCTAGTAGGGGGTAGTCCCTTTCTCATGACCCACCCCCACTGACCCTAGGGCCGCAGTGCTACTTCCCACACATGAAGGCAGCAGCAGCCTTTTCTCTGACATCCTAATGTCAGGTTCCTTAAGGCACTACCCACCCCTCCTGGCCATGCCTATCCTGTGTGATGGATCACCACCGGTGCCAGCAGCTTATAGTCAAGCCACGCTCCCCTTACCCCAAACAATGACAAAGGGTGGCAGTCACTCTAATAAGGGGAGAGTGAACAGTGGGGTGCCACAGTATTCTGTACTGGGACTGGTTCTTTTCAGTATCTTCGTAAAGTGACATTGCAAAAGAGCTAGAAAGGAAGTTATACTTTGCAGATGACACCAATGTCTGTAACAGGGTGAATACTCAGGCAGGGTGGAGAAAATGAATAGGGACCTTGTAAACTTGAGGAGTGGTCAGGGGTATGGCAGCTGGGGTTCAATGTCAAAAAGTGCAAAATTGTGCACCTGGGACATAGAAACCCAGGAGGCGCAGTATAAAATGGGGGGTCTGCCAGTTACTAAGAAGGAAAGGGACCTTGGGGTTATAGTATCTGATGACCTCAAAGTTTCAGGACAGTGTAACAAGTCAGTGGGCAGGGCCAGTGGAATGCTAGGATGCATAGGGAGAGGTATCACAAGCATAAGGAGAGAGGTGATATTATGACTGTGTAGATCATTGGTGAGATCACACCAAGAGTACTGTGTGCAGTTCTGGAGGCCGCATCCCAGAAAAGACATTGACAGGCTAGAGGCAGTCCAGAGGAGGGCAACTAAAATTTTAATTTTTTTATTTAAACATTTAGTAACCGGAAAAGGCACTCTGAGCCAAGGCTTGATTCCAGGTGCGATCTGGAGAAAGGGAGAGGGGAGTACAACATATAACAGAAATATATAGCAATACTGAACAAATACAGTTCATGATACATACGTCTAGAGTTTTAGAATCATAAGTGCACAACATTGAGAGCAATTGTATAGTAAGTGCTATTGTATAGAGGCAGGTGAAAATGGTACAAGGGTTGCATGAGAAACATAGGAACATAGAATCTGATGGCAGATAAGGACCGCTTGGCCCACATAGTCTGCCCATTTCCCTATCTAATGGATAAGCTGCAGATCCTAGTCAACCAATAGCCTACTTCCACCTACCCCCCACTAGAATTGCCTTATGTCTGTAGCATGCATTCTTGAATTCCCCCACTGTTTTTGACTCTACGGCCTCCTCAGGAAGGCTGTTCCATGCATCTACAACCCTCTCTGTGAAGAAATACTTCCTCTATCTTCAAATGGTGCCCCTTTGTTCTTGCACATCTCTTTTTCCGAAAGATGCTACCCTCTTGGACTTTGTTGATTCCCTTGAGGTATTTGAAAGTTTCTGTCATGTCCCCTCTCTCCCTTCTTTCCTCGAGGCTATACATCTTAAGCTCCTTTAGTCTTTCTTCATATGTCTTCTGGTGCAGACTCTGCACCATTTTGGTTGCCCTCCTCTGGACAGCCCCCACCCGGTCTATGCCTTTATGGAGATGGGGTCTCCAGAACTGTACACTGTACTCCAGATGTGGTCTTACCAACTATCTGTACAGAGGGCCAACAACTTTCTGTTTTCTACTGGTGATGCCTCTCCCTATGCATTCCAGTATCCCCCAGCCCTCCTCACTGCCTTCTTCTCACATTGCTGGCCCACCTTTAGGTTGTCTGATATGACTACCTCCAGGCCCCTTTCCATTTTTGTTGTCAGTATCTCACCTCCCATTGTGTACTCTTCCCCTAGGTTTTTGTTTCCCAGGTGAATTACTTTATACTTCTTTGCGTTGAATCTAAGCTGCCATACATTTGACCATTCCTCCAACCTTGCCAAGTCCCGTTTCATCCTTTCCACCCCACCTTGCGTATGAACCCTGTTGCAGATCTTTGTGTCATCTGCAAAGAGACATACTTTTCCTTCCAGTCCCTCTGCAATGTCACTTATAAAGATATTAAAAAAAGATATTAAAAAGGACTGGCCCTAGTACTGAACCCAGCGGTACCCCACTAGTAACCCTACTTTCTTCACTGTGGACTCCATTTACTATTACCGTCTGTGTCCTGTTGTCCAGCCAATGTTTTACCCAGGACCCACTCCCAGTCTGGCTAATTTGTTTATTAATCTTTTGTACGGGACTGTGTCAGATGCCTTACTAAAGTCTAGGTAGGCCATGTCCACAGCCCCTCCCTGGTCTACTATTTTGGTCACCCAGTCAAAGAAGTCAATTAGATTCATCTGACATGACCTTCCTGCTGTGAATCCATGCTGCCTTGGGTCCTGTGCCCCACTGGCCTCTAGGTACTCAACAATTCTTTCCTTCAGAAGTGATTCCATCATTTTCCCTACCACTGAGGTCAAACTGACAGGTCTGTAGTTTCCTGCCTCTGTCTTGCTCCCACATTTGTGAAGGGGAATCACATCCACACTCCTCCAGTCCTTGGGTACCACACTACCCTCCTATGATTTATTAAAAAGGGTAGTCAGTGGTGTTTCTAGTTATTCCCTTAGTTCTTTTAGAATTCTGGGGTGAATCCCATCAGGCCCCATTGCTTTACCACTTTAAGTTCTTTCAGAACCCTTTCTTCTGTGAAAGGACTACTATACAATGGGGTATGAAACTCCTGTAACCTCATTGGTCAAAACATATCACATGACCGTGGTATATCTTGCAATAACCCATGGCTGAGAAATGGCATTTATAAAAAACATACTCAAACACATTTTAAATGTATTTTACACATGGGTCCATTGTATAATTGCAATAAGGCACTCCAGGGTGTGGGTTACTGGTGGATTTACTCACTTCTTGTGTGGTTAAGTCACTTGGCTGCGCCTCCTGACACACCACACGAGGCATGGGCAAATCCCCCAATAACCCACACCCTGTCATGCCTTATTGCTCAAATATCAACCACTCTATCCAGAGTGCTTCTATTGACTTGATTAGGTATCTCCCCCTGCTCTTCCATTGTGAATACTGAGCAGACGTATTCGTTCAGTATCCCTGCTTTTCACTGTCGCTCTTTGCCCAACCACCTTCCTCTTTATTCAGCCTCAGTATCCCTGCCTTAGTCTTTCTTTGCTCCCTAATGTACCTATAAAAGGTTTTTTCCCCCTTCTTAACTGAGTTGGCTATCTTTTCCTCGGTTTGGGCCTTTGCTATTCTGACTGCCTTCCCGCTTCCTTCTGCTTTAACTGGTACAGTTCTCTGTCCTGCTCCTTCTGTGTTTCCTTATACTTCCTGAATGCTATATTTTTCTCCCTAACCTTCCCCGCCACTTTTGAGAACCATAGTGTTTTTTTCTTTCATTTTGGTTTATTTGCTTCACACAAAGGCTTGTTGCCTCTGTGATGGCAGTTTTGATGTTTCCCCATTGTTGCTCCACCCCACCTTCTTGCCTGTTTGCTGGTGCTTTTCTGAGGGCACTCTCCCATTTTGACAAAATCAGCCCTCCTGAAGTCCAGTACCGTCACTTTTATATGGCTTGACTCTACAGCTAAGTTTATCGTGAACCACTCTGGTGGTCGCTTGTGCCTAGATGGCTACCCACTTCACGATCAGAGGTCCTCTCTCCGTCTCCACTTGAGAATACCAGGTCTAAGATTGTTCCCTCCCGAGTGGGTTCCAAAACTAACTGTCTGAGGCATGCCCCCTGTAGGGCATCAAGAATGGCCCTGCTTTTGAATGTGGCTGCAGCAAAGGTGCTCCAGTTAACATCCGGCATATTTAGCTCCCCCATCAGCAATATCTCCCCTTTCTCTGCTATCCTAAGGATGCCTTCTATCATTTTCTTGTCCATTTCCTCCGTCTGAGATGGGGGTCTGTATACAACCCCTGTGCGGATTGTGGTGCCATGTCCAGTCTCCAGGGTGACCCACAGTGCCTCCTCTCCTCCCTGTCTACTGTTTGGTTCTTTTGCTTTGATCGCTTCTCTTACATAGATAGGTACTCCTTCTCCTCTTCTTCCCTCCCTGTCCCTCCTGTAGATTGTGTAACCTGGTATGTTGACATCCCAGTCATGGTTCTCTGTGTACCATGTTTCTGTGACTGCCACAATATCCAGGCATCCCTCTTCCATCAAGGCCACCATTTCGGGGAGCTTTTTACCTAGACTATGGGCATTGGTACTCATTACCCTCCATTTTTTATGGCTTTATTTCTTTTTGCCCCATCCCTGTCCTTACTGCCTTTGTCTTTTTCTCCATTTTCTCCATGTATGAGGAGAGACTGAGAGATCTCATTATGTAGACCCTGGAGGAGAGAGGGAGGACGATACGTCATGGGAGTGAACAGTGTACAGATGGGGAGCCTGCTTCAAATGAAGAAGTGCAGCAGAACAAGAGGGCATGTGACGAAGCTGAAAGGGGTTAATTTAGGAGGGATGTGAGGAAATACTACTTCACTGAAAGAGTGGTGGATGCCTAGAACAGCCTGCCACCAGAGGTGGCAGGGGAAAAACTGGTGGGAGGGTCAAACATGCATGGGATATTCATAGGGGAATACTAGTAAATCATGGGGGGGGTCACTGAAGAACAATGAGGGTGTGCTGGAACAGAATAGGCAAGGAACAACTGGGCAGACTGGGTGGGCCCAAGCGGTCCTTATCTGCTGACAAATTATGTTTCTATGTTACCTCGGTTGGCAGGTTAGCCATCTGTGGTGCATCCAGTTCACAATAAATTGTAAGGATGCTAAGTTACTGTATATAAGCAATAAGAAGTGGGCGCCTGTATTTTGCTGCTGTAGAAAACTGCCACTTACAATAGGACATTGAGAAAGGATGAGTGAGTGGTCTAAGAAGAGTTCATTTTGAAGGACGGGATAATTTGATAACGCGTCTCCAGAGACTTGCTTTACATATGCTAGATGTTTCTTCTGTGTTGTATTGCTGGGAGTTCCAGTATGTGGATATTCACATATTACCTATTCAGAGCATTAAACGGTAATGGCTTAATATAAGTCGTACATTACTAGTTATAACTACGCATGCCTTGAAATCCAGTTGTAGCAACATTTTAAAGCAGATGCTTCGATTATTAACTACACCCCCATGCCCCAAGGTGCCTCTCATTGCCAAAGCTGAGTGGCAGATATACTTTTTTTATGTTTATGGACACACAATAAATGGAGGATCCCCTCAGTTTATATTTTCAGTTCATGTCCTGGAACTGACAGCCAATGATGTCATTCAGTGAGCGATGTTACTTGCTAATCAGGCGTGGAATACACGATCAGCTGTATTACCTCCCATTTTTTTTATCCCACATGTTCTTAATAAAGCCCCTCTTTGTTTCTACATGCAAATTTAAATTAACAGAAAGTAAAAAAAAGTGTCCTATTATTTATTATACAGTACAAGCCATGCAAACAGTCCATGGTCCGGTGGATTGAGGAACCTCCCATTTAAGTGGCCATCTGTATACAGATTTTTAGTTACGAGGCTGTAGTGCTCATTAGTGAGGGGGAATGTTCTGTGAGTAGTGCAGTGCTTCATTTCTTTCGTCACTAGAATCTTCAGTGCAGTGCAGTATGTGTGTGTTTGTGCTTCGTATAACTGAATGTTGTTGTTTTTTAACTTGATTTCAGCGGTACAGCACCTATACTGCACTTGATTACTGAGAAGAGGTTTCAGTGTTTGCAGGGTCTTTCTCACTCCGGGCAGCACCAAGGAAATCCGTAATCTTCTTTTGTTTACTTTCAAACAGGGTCTACTGGTATATCACTAGACACCAGGGAAACGGAGGCTCACTCCTCTCACTGCAGCTCACATCACGAGTTCCAGCTGCGGCTGCAGAAGTCAAGAAAGTCCCATTGTTCTCATACAGAGAATGCAGGTCAAGGGCTCCTCTTGGTATTTCTGCCCCACATTTAAAAAAAAAAACAAACAGAATCTAGCTAAACCAGGTTTGTTTAGCTAGGTTCTGTTTGTTTTTTTACATGCCAGCATTTGTAAGTATTTTCTATGCTTTTTATTTCATGGAAAAAATCAACAAGATGGCGGTTGTCACGGCACTAAAAAATGTTTGGTGCCGTGCCAAGCAAGTGGTGAGAAACCAAAAAAAGGGCCCTGTGACATCAGAGTTTTCATTTTTCACTTTTCACCAGAAAGTTATTGCAAAAACCCTACTGTGCATGCTCAGAAGGGAAAACACTAAATTTTAAAGCCGTTATAACTCTGAACCATTGAAATTTTTTTTTTCACCAGACCTATCAAAGGCACTGCTAAGACATGACAGATGCCCCCTGCAGGTTTGGGGAAAAAATCCATTCTATGTTGGCTGTAGGTGAAAGCAAAAAAAACATGTTATGTATAGGGGAAAAGCCTTTTATGAAAAATTAGGTATGTGGATCTCAGAAACTGGACAAGCTGCCATCACAAAAATTTGCACAGATCAAGACCTTGCCTCTCAGACATCACATGCAAAATGTCAGCTCATTTCATCAAATGGTGCCAGATATATTAATGTGCAAAATTAGGGATTTAACATTAAACAGCCTACTCAACCCTAACTATAGTGGCACTACCGTGCCACCATAATGTAATAACCTGACTCAAAGTAGGCAATTTCCCATCACTTGTGAGTGTGTAGGACTTTCAAAACTCGCTCGTGGCTCTGCCACTTATGAGTTGTGGTCCTGCCCCCTCACACTAGAAGGTAAATTGCATACTTTGAGTCAGTCCATTGCATCCCTGAGAGAGAGAGAGAGAGAGAGAGAGAGAGAAAAGAGAGAGAGACCATTGCACATCTCCTAGTCTCCTAGAGAGAAAGGGAGAGAGAAAAAGATAGATACATTCATTTATAAATGCACATACTTTTTTGGCATGGCTTTCCTGAAGCATGCAGGGCAGCACAGTTATCTTTTGAGTGGGTAAATAATGTGAACTTAATTTTCCTAAGCTCTGGGAGCAACCCTCCAGCACGCATTCACACATGCACCCCCCCCAACCCCGCAAGAATAAAAGAAATACTGTACTAGTAAATGCCGTCATCTAGAAATAAAAATGGTTTCCGACAGTTTTCTTAATGATGTACATTGAAAGCCTTGAGCATTTTTGTGGTCGGGAGATCGGAGCGAAGCCTTTGGCGGGCTGACTTTATGCACACCTGAGGCTTTGACTTAGTGATGAAATTGCTGTAACCCTTCTCTGGGCAGGTCACGCCAGCTAAAAAAAACTTTAAACAGTGACTCAATGTGCTTCCTGCTTAGGCTTCTAACCCTTGGTGCTAGCATTACATAATGGCAAAAGCAACATTTGTAAAATAGTCTAGGAATGTAAGCTGCCCAGATGTGTAGCTTCTGTGTTTACCTTTGTTTTTTTTTAAGGTGTACTGGCAGACCCTAAATCAGTGCTGTGCTACATGAGAACTATTTTCTATTCCAGCTCAGTTCTCTTTTTCTCCTCACTGTCAGCCAGCATGGCGCATGGGGGGGGTGGGCAGTGATGAGCTGGTCCCCCTCAACTTTTTAGGCCCTGCAAAATAGCCTCTGACATTCACATCGTGAAAGGCTCAGTTGATCCATGTCCCCCCCAACTTTTTAACTGTGTTTGCACCCATGTCAGCCAGGTTGTTAAGGTTTTGATAGCTCAGATGAAACACAGCATAGATGCTAGTGCATGCATACATGTGTGTGCGTCTGTGAGCTCCAGCTCTTCTATAAAGTTTAAGGGTGGTTGTTTTTGCTGTTGAGAGATAACTTGCTTTGCTGTCTCCCAAGATCCAAATCACACACAGTGGAACCTTTCAGCTGTATACATCTGCATCTTTTTTTGTTGATGATGGTAACTACCCAGCTTCCATCACTAGAGTCTATTATAGCAATCCTCGAGGTTCTGCTGTTGTTGTAGTAGTAGTAGTAGTTTGATTTATTTATGGCGCCCTTCCCCAGAGGCCCAGGGTGACAGTACAAAGAGGAAATAGCAAAATAAATGCCCCAATGCATAATAATTAACAATAATACATAGTAATGTAAATTAACACCCCTACACTCAGAAATAAAAAAATGTTAAAGTGGGATTGAATAGCAGATAAATAAAGAATTCAAGCACCAAACGACTGAGCATACAGAAAGCTTTTAAGTCCTTTTTTAAAGACTTCCATCAAGGGGGGCCTCCCTGAGGGCCTTTGGTAACGAATTCCAAAGTAATGGACCAGCCACTTCTGAAGGCTTTGTCACTGGACGTTTTAAGTCTGATCCTGGGACAACCAGGGGGTCCTCCTTGGCAGAACAAAGGGGATGAGCGGGAAGATAAGGGTACAAGAGCTCACACAGGTAGCCCAGACCTAGACTGTCTAGGGTCTTATAGGTTAGCAAACCAACCTTATAAGAGATACACCACTTAACCGGCAGACAGTGTAGTCCCTGCAGCGCAGGGGTAATGGGACTCATCCTCGGAAGGCTAGTCAACAAACTTGCAGCGACATTCTACACCAGCTGCAGGTGTCACAGTGTACCTCCACAGGCCCCAAGGTAGAGAGCATTACAGTAATTAAGGCGAGACATCACAAAAGCAGTATCTGTGACAGGGCAAAACAGAAGCGCACTCCAGTACAAAAGCACAAGGACTCAGATGCACACAAACACGCTCAGGACATAAGGTGCTTTCAAGCTTTTTGCTAAGCAAGGTGCAAAGGTGCTGTATCAGTGCATAACATAGATATTGCATTACATGTTAGTACTTCAGTCCACAGGAGCCAAAATTAAATGCCGTATTGCACAGTCTCTCATTAATAAGTCCAAAATGCAAACTTGCAAATCTCTAAGAAGTGGATTAATACCTGGCGCTTTGCTCCACCGGAGCTTTCTCAAGGGGCGTGGTTAAAGGATGGCTAATATACTGGCTACTTAAATACCCTTTTGATGATGTCATAATGACATCATCCACCACTGACAAACTAAGTGAAAATAGTGCTATAGATTTAAACAACAAGATAAATAGGCGTGCAAATAGTTTGATTATACACACTGTGGTGCAGTGTATGTGATCCTGAGACTATTTTGATTCAGCACTGTTGTCCGACTACAGAATCCGGCACACTTCAAAATGTTCCTACCTCCACCTCCACAGTACATCTCACAGCATATCCTGATCTTCCTCAAGGAAATCTCTTGCAGCAGGTTACACTTATAGGAATATCCAGCCCCAGGCATCATTCCATCTGGATGATTTATCAGCAGTCGACCTGGGACCGCACCCTGATGACACCGCATGTTGTGTTCTGGCAGGTATAAAAGGGAGCAGTCCCAGAAACTTTCATTCTTTTCCAGCTGCGACCTGCATACTGCACCTTCTCTACCTGGAGTTCAGCTTCAGTCGACGCTGAAAAGTTCACCATTGTTTCACCTGCAGCATTGCTGTTGTCGTCACATTACCCTTACCCATGTCGTCTTTGGATCCTCTCTTCCAAAAGTATACTTGTGGCCAGAAACTCACAACTGAGGACCTGCACAAATTCTGCGTTAGGTGTTTGGTCCGGGGCACGATCAATCAATCAATCATTCTTTATTTATATCGCACCTTTCTTAAAATAAAGGTGCCTTACAATAATAACATAAATTGTAAACTGCTGAGTTCATAAAATACAGTAGAATATCATTATTAAGAATAAATCTATGACAATAAATAAGTCTTTAAGGCCTTTTTAAGTTCCTTGATGGATGCACACTGCCGAAGCAGGTGAGGTAGAGTATTCCAGAGGGCAGGGGACGCGTACATAAAAGCACGGGCCCCAGAAGATTTTAAAGAAAACCTCGGAATCTCTAGCAACCCCTCATCTGTGATTTCCATGCTTGTGTCCTGTGTCAGCGGTTCAATAAGGCTACTAAATATTGATGACTCCAGATGCTTCAAGAGCAGAAAGTTGCCCTTGCCCTTCTGGAACAAGAACACCGCTTGAAGTCCAAGGAGTCCTCGCCGTCCTCCTCTGGGTCCCACCGTTCAGGTAAGGACTGCTCATCGACAGTGCAGGCTGACACTCGGGAGAAGCATAAGAATCACTCTAGTAAGAGTTAGCATGCTGCCCTTTTCTCCTCTCCATCAACCATGAGCCTGCCTCCTTCTTCCCACACTCTAAAGAGCAGGAGCTACTTAAAACACAAGTAGTTTTGGCAGCCCTCTCAGAGGCATTTTTTAAGTCATCTTCCACAGCGTCAATGACCTCTGGCCCTCCTTCTAGAGTTGTCAATGACTTCTCCGGGTGTTACTAAGCTGCAGCTCCCACTGCTGTCATCTCCATCGCATGGATCTCATTACCACCCATCGACAGCTCTTCTGGGGTTGTCAACATCCCTGCCTATTAATATTGGTCAGGATGTTTTGAGTTCCTCCTTATGTTGTTTGATGGCTCTTCCACCATCAACAACGTGTACATGAGAACATAAAAATTTACCTGCAGAAGGAGACTGTGTGGTCCATCTAGTCTGCCCGAGATGTCTACCCCCCATCTGCTGCTCTTGTTGAGGTGACTACATTTACTGTCCCATGCCCTTTTGAATTCTCTGACAGTCTTAGCTGCCTCCACCTCAGGTGGCAGGCTGTTCCAAGGGTCCACAACCTTTTATTTATTTTATTTATTTATTTAAATTGGTGACTGGAAAAGGCACACTGAGCCGAGGCTCGTTTCCAGGTGTGACCTGGGTACAAGTAGTGCAAGGTGGGAGAATAGAGAAATATAAGCAAATATCAAGTAACAGACCTTCTCTGTGAGACAGGTGTACCTTTGTACACCCATCGTCAATGGCCAGATTGGTACCTAATCCACAACCAGTCTCATCTATTATTCCCGTACATTCAGTTCAAAATGCCAAGCTGTGCTTCTTCTCCTCAACTTACCATGGTGGAAAGCTATGGTGCAGACTATTCTTGGCCTCACGAAATCCACTCCTCCTGCTCCAGAGTGTGTCTCTTTAGTTCCGGTGTCTGTGCCTTCTAGACATTCCTCTGTTTCTAGGACAGCCAGTTTCTCTCTGGGACCTATTAACTAGGACATTGAGATGGAGGACCCTGATTTGCAGGACTGGGACCTGGAGGATCAAGGGGAAGATTTAGATCAAAAACCGTTGTCACCGTAATCAGTTTCTTCGACCTTCTCTTTACAGGATGAGACTACTCCACTCCTTCCTTGTTTCCCTCCTGATGATCCTAGTTTTTGTGACATCATGTTGCATCTTCAGAAAACTTTTGGTTTCCAGGAAACTGAGCAGAACAACTCACGGCGTAAATTAGTAAGGTATTGGGGTCTCCCAGACTGCCCTTCTCTGGTCATTCCTCCTTTGGTTGACGCTTGGAAACAGCTCTTTACTATCCTCTCATCTCCTCGAATAGTCGGCAGGACTTGCCAGACTCCACTAAAGCACCCTTATTTTACTTCCCCACCACAAGCAGACTCTGTAGTCATTAATGCTATTCATGACAGGTCAGTACGATCAAAGCGCTCAACCTCCGGATAAGGAATCCAGGGAGCTTGATGTGATGGGAAAGAAGGTGTACTCTTCTGCTACTATGATCCTCAGAATTTTAAATTATATTGGTCATCTCCTGAAATATCAAGAGGAGATTCTGAAAGCCACCCATTTCTCCATCCAATCCCTCCCAAATACTGCTCCTAAGGAGAATTTGACTAATAATCTAACTACTGCCTTGGCTGTAGGCCATCCTTTATTACGGGCAGCCTATGATGCAGTAGACTCTACTGCTTGGGTTTCTTCAGCTTGCATTTGTTTTAGGAGGCATTCCTCGCTCAGAGTTTCTCACTTTGCACCACTCGTCCAGCAGTCCATACTAAAATGCTCCTTTTAAAGGGGATGAACTGTTTGATCTCAAACCTAGGGTATCTTGATCTCCCTACAGGCCTCAGGTCATACTTTACAGTCTGTATGATCTCTTTACCATACCCAGAAACCCTCTTATGGGGGAATTTTCGTAGGCCTGCCAACAGACAACTATCTGCTCCAAACCAGCAGCAGCCCAATAGTAAAAGGAAATCTCAAGTTTCCTTGCCTGGCCCAAGAGCCGCTCCAAAGGCCCCATTATACCCTTTCTGTCCCCAACAGGACAGCCTACTGCCTGAGGTTTCCCCTCGCCTGTAGGATTTGAGGCCATTCCTACGGCTGTTGGGCAGGTTCTCTCTTCTGGTTGGCAAAACATCACCTTGGATGCATGGGTCTTTCAATGGATACATTCAGGCCACACCTTGGGTTTAATGGAAGTTCCATCCAATATGTCCCCACGGACCTCTCATTACCCCCCGACCAAGGGTCAGTACTAGCAGAGAAAGTCCAGGCTCTGGTAACAAAAATGCCATAGAGCCTGTTCCACTTTCACAGAGTGGGGGAGGGTTTACTCCCATTTTTTTCTCATCCCAAAATGGACAGGAGAGCTGTGGGACCCGTCCTGGATCTGAGGAACCTCAACCTCTATATAGAGTACAAGAGGTTCAGGATGGTTACATTACAAACACTTTTACGTCTTCTGAACAAAGGGGATTGACTCTGTTCCCTGGATGTGTCTGCCTCCATATCATGATCCACCCTGCTCACAGACATTTCCTCCACTTCTGTTTTTAGGGCTGCCATTATCAGTTCTGGGCCCTCCCATTTGGTCTTTCCTCGGCCCCCTGGGTTTTCACAAAATATCTGGCGGTGGTAGCAGCTGCCCTCCACTGGAGAGGACTATACATCTTTCCCTACCTGGGTGATTGGCTTCTGATGGCCTGTCCAACCAGGAACCTACTTTTACCCAGTAATCAATCTCATTTTGGAAGAAACTGTTTTTCTTTTGATGCCCCTCTTTGCTGGAGCAAACTCTCACCTGAGTTACAAAATTCTCGGACACTTTATACTTTTAAACACAATCTCAAGAAAACGTTTCTGCAGGAACAATCTGTTTGCAACTGCTTTTCATGAGTAATATTTTTTAGTTAACTTGTGTTAACTTAGTGATTTTGAAGCCCAAGTCCTGATATCATCTCCAGTCCTTTGCGAATTACAATTGTGGATGTCTCTGAATCACCTTCTGTGTGGTGTTCCTTTCCAGACTTCCATTCCTTGCCTCATTTTGACCACGGATGCCTCCCATCATGGTTGGGGGAGCTCATCTGTAGGTGGTTCAAACACAAGGGAACTGGAACACACTGGAAGCACGCCTACATATCAACATTCTAGAGATGAGAGTGGTCCTGCATGTCCTGCAGGCTTTCGAGACCCTCCTTCTCCAGGGTTGTTTACAAATACAGTTAAACAGCTCCACCGTTGTTCATTATCTGAACAAACAAGGCAGTACCCATTCCTATAATCTGTGCAGGAAATCAATGTGAGTGTGGTATTGGGAAATCCAAAGAGGGCTGCAACTCACAGCTGTGCATATCCCGGGCATGACAAACACTCTTAACAGATGCACTGAGCAGATCCAAATTTTGAAAACATGAATGGGAGATTATCCAGGTTGTTCTTGACGACATCGTCCTCTTGTGGGGTCATCCAAATATGGACTTATTTGCCACTCTACACAACGCCAAACTGCCTCACTATTGCTTGCTAGAGCCCTTTCCTGGAACTTTATGGCTGGATGCGTTATCTCATTCTTGGACAGGAAGATTTCTTTACGCCTTCCCCCGGCAGCAGCTCCGGCAGCAGCTCCCTTCCCTCTCATATAGAGGGTTCTACTAAAACTATTCGGAGACAAGGCTTCCATGATCGTCATCGTGCCTTTGTGGTTCAGACAGATTTGGTTCCCATTGTTGCAACAATCGACTGTCCTGGACCCTCATCCACTTCCCATTTGCTCTGCCCTTCTCTCCCAGGCTGGGGGTTCTCCTCTTCACCCCATACTCAGATCCATGCATCGGCATGCCTGGCTTCTGAGGACATAGTCCTTTCCAGGTTTTAGGTCTCCCCAAGCGTAGCAGAGGTTCTCAGTGTGGCCCGCAAATCTTCCACTTGATCTTCTTATTCTATG
Source organism: Neoceratodus forsteri (assembly GCA_016271365.2). Classification (NCBI taxonomy): domain Eukaryota; kingdom Metazoa; phylum Chordata; order Ceratodontiformes; family Ceratodontidae; genus Neoceratodus; species Neoceratodus forsteri. The sequence goes on along the minus strand of CM028131.1, from coordinate 1,408,352,292 downwards.
AAGTGGAAAATGTTTTCCATTTGGGCTAAAGATCATAATTTTGACCCATATTCCTGCCCCCCACAAAGCGGACTGGACTACTTACTATCTCTATCAGATGGGGCCTCATATATTCCTCCATTAAGGTCCATCTGTCACCCATTTCGACTTTCCATGTTTTTGTGGAAGATAAACCTTTGACTCAACTACAACTTATGAAAACCTTATTGAAAGGGATTCTTTATCTCAAGCCCCCTGTGTGGGACCCAGTCCCCTCCCCCCCTTGGGACTTGAATTTCATTCTTGAAAAACTTATGTTACATCCTTTTGAGCCTGCAGCCTCATGCAAGATGTGATTTCTCTTCTAGAAGACTATATTTTTAGTTGCGATTATGTCCGGTCGACGTATTTTGGAGTTGCATGCATTGATGTGCAAGGAACCCTATTTGACTTTTCACAAGGGAAGGGTGTCCTTGCACACTTACATTTTTGCCAAAAGTGGTATCTGAATTTACGTTATCAGGCCATTCACTTCCTGCTATTCAAACAACATGAAGTCTTGCTGTATTCTGACAATTGCAGTGATTCCCAACCTTTGAACTGCCCCGGAGAACTAAGGGTTAACTTTCCATGCAGGGCATGGAACGCTGAGCTCGAGCTCGGGTGAAGTCCCTGTCTGGAGTGTTTTGAACTTAAACCATCAGATTCTTTACTCTGCCTCACTGAACGGTCACTCCGGAGATTTCTCCTTTAGCTTGGTTCGAAGTCGGTTAAAGTTTTCAGTTTTTCATCGGTTTAAACCGAAAAAAAGTATCCGCTTAGTCGGTTCAGTCTCTGTCTGTGGTGCTGTGAGTACTAGATAGGAATTGTTCTATTTTTCTCTGTGGAACTTCTAAAAGTGCAGTGGAATTTTGTTATATTTAGTGTGTGGTTACCGGTTCTTATCAGTTCCAAAAAAGAACATGTTTTTAACCGTTTTTTTCCAATACCCGTGACACGGTTAGGAACCGATAAGGGAGTCGTGCCTGGCGGTTGCCGAAAAAAGGGTAAGTTTGGTTAGGTTGGCCATGTCTGAGAAATCCAAGAATAAAACCGGGCCCACTGGGTTTCAACACTGCAGTGAATGTGGGGAGGTCTTTGCCAAGGCCGATCCCCACACCACCTGTGTTTATTGTCTGGGGTTTGACCACCTCGACTCAGACTGCCAAATATGTAAAAATTTTCCCAAATCTACTGTTGAGAAGAGATTAGGTAGACTGAGGGAAAAGGAGGCAGAGAAGTCTGCTGATCCGGATGGCCAGCCCGGTTCGGTTTCTACCAAACCAGAAGGAGTGCCCTCTGACCAGGGCGATACTTCTTCGGGAAAAAGGAGAGCCAATTCTGAGGGATCTGTTTCAACAAAAAGAAAATGCAAAGATAAATCGACCGGTTCGGATCCAGAGGTTCATGTTCTGACCGCCGAAGAGATAAGGCGATTCAGATTGTGTAATCGCTCTGTCCGGTTCCGACCGATCCGGCTCCTTCTGGCAGGGGTTCGGTTCAGTTGGTTCCCCCGGTTCAAGAGTATACTCTTGAAGATTTTTATGAACCGGAGTTTGAAGAGGAAGGGGAATTTGAGGATTATGATGTAAGTGTAGGTCTGGATGTCCCTGTGGAACCGGATGTCTCCCCAGCCAGACCATCAGGTGTTTCCCCTCCTAGGCTTTCTGAGTCCCCTTCCCACTTTATGTTTCGCAGAAAAGTGGCTGAAACCCTCCAGCTTCCTATGGAGGAGGCTGTGGAAGATCAAGAAGAGCCTGATTACGTAGAGATGATGGAGTTCCCAGAGTTCAGGAGACTGTCTATTCCCCTCCATAAATCTTTTGGGAAACGGACACAAAAAATCTTAAAGTCTCCTAACACTATACCTCCTGTGGATAGAAGAATGACAAGAGGGATACACTTTCAGGCTCAGACACAGAGTTTTTATATCAGCAATTCAGCCATGTTGGGGTAGTGCAGGCTGCTGCCTGTGACAAGGCAGATATTCCCCTGGCTTCACACCCCCCTGACAAGGACTCCAGGAAGATTGATGCCATGGCAAAGAAACAGTACATGGCATCCCTTTGGGACTCAGGCAGGCAAATTACATGGCCTATACAGCCAGGTACCAGAAGTCCAGGTGGGACACTGTACTGGCACTGGCTAAACAGGCCTTCCCCCAGCTAGCCAAGGAGCTGGAGGCGGTGGCTGCAGATGGGATTGAGGCATCTAAGGTTCAGTTTCATGCTGCAGTGGACTCTAATGATGTTTCATCAAGAGTTATGGCTACATCTGTGGCTCTTCGGAGGATGGCATGGCTCAGATGTACTAGCCTCTTGCAGGACACCCAGGCTTAGGCCATTGATTTTCCTGTAGTGGGTAATTCTCTGTTTGGGGAGCAGACCGAGAATTACATGAAGAAAATGGACGAGTACAGGACCACTTACAGGAGTGCTCAGGCCAAGGAAAGGCAGGCAACTCCTCAAAGGCAGCAGTCTAGGGGCAGGGGCAGGCCTTTCCAAAGGCCTTTTTACCAAGCACAGGCCTCTTCTTCCTTTTCTCAGAGGGGGTTCTTCAGATGGAGAGGCAGAAGGGGGATGAGCAGGCCTGCATCCACCCCTCAGCCTAAATCCCATGCCAAGCAGACACCCTGATGGGTCTGCCTGGGTCGACTCTCCTATTCCAGTAGGGGGCAGGCTGGCTTACTTTGTCCAGGACTGGATGTCTATTACATCAGACAAGTGGATCCTGGAAGTAGTAAGCCAGGGACTGGTGCTCAGCTTCAAAAAATTTCCAAAGATGAGAGCCGGATCTTTTCCACCTGCAAATCTTTCGGAAACCCTTGCCCTAGAGGCAGAGGTTTCTTCTCTCCTAGCTTTAAGAGCTATAGAAAGAGTACCTACCCTACACTGGGGCAAAGGACTGTACTCCAGGTACTTCCTGACCCCCAAAAAGACAGGGGAGTGGCGATCCATCCTGGACCTAAGATATCTGAACAAACATCTTTTAAAATCAAAGTTCAAGATGATAACTCTGGCAATAATCTGTCCCTCTCTAAGGCCAGGGGACTGGCTAGCCTCCCTGGACCTCAAAGATTCCTACTTTCACATTCCCATTAGGTGCTCCCACAGAAAGTACCTCAGGTTCGAGTTGCCCTCAGGCCACTGTCAGTTCAGAGCAATGCCCTATCGCCTAACCTCAGCCCCAAGGGTTTTCACAAAGTTCCTGGCAGTAGTAGTTGCTTTTCTAAGAAGGCAAAAGATTTCCACATTTCCTTACCTGGACGATTGGCTAATAGTGGGTCAGTCTCCAGACCAAGTCAAGTCAGACCTGCAAGTGACCCAGCAAGTGCTCACTTCCCTAGGATTTCTTCTCAACCTTTCCAAATCAGTTCTCGAACCAGTCCAGCTCCTTACCTTTATAGGAGCAGAACTGGACACACTCAGAGTAACAGCCTTTCTTCCTCTAGAAAGGGCAAGGGCTCTTATGGAACTAGCATCTTACTTCAGTCTTCAGGTATCTCGACCAGCAAGGCATTTCCTCCAGCTCTTGAGCTACATGGCTGCTTCAACAGCAGTGGTCCAAGGGGCAAGATTCCAAATGAGGGATATTCAGTTCCACCTGAGAGGTTTCTGGTCTCAGATAAAGGACTCCCTTACCAAACTGATTCCAGTGACTCTTACCTTGATCCAGGCCCTCCAGTGGTGGCAGGATCAGGACAATTTAAGACAAGGTGTTTACTTTTGTTGCTTAGCCTTGTTCAGTGGTCCTTACTACGGATGCTTCTCTTCTGGGCTGGGGAGCCCACCTGGGGTCCCTTACTACCCAGGGCCTGTGGTCCCCCCAATAATCCCTTCTTCACATCAATCTTCTAGAGCTCAGGGCAGTTTTTCTGGCTCTAAAAGCATGCTCACAGTCAGTTCAGAACAAGGTCGTTCAAGTCAGAATAGACAACACTACCACCATGTGGTACATCAACAAGCAGGGAGGCACTCGCTCCACAGCCTTGTGCACAGAAGCCATGAAGTTGTGGTCCCTGGCTTATTCCCTGCAAGCCTCTCTTCTAGCAGTTCACCTTCCAGGGAAGGACAATGTGCTAGCAGATGTACTGAGCAGGATTTCTCAGGGCCATCACGAATGGTCCCTGGACCCTCAGGTTTTGAAAGTGATTCTTTCAAGGTGGGGCACTCCAGAGATAGATCTCTTTGCAGCCCCAGACAATCACCAACTCCCTCTCTTTTGTTGCAGACCTCCAGTCCTGGGCTCTCTCCCTCTGGACGCCATGATCCTCAATTGGGAAGGGAAGTTTCTGTGTGCTTTTCCCCCCTTCCCTCTCCTATTCAAAGTTTTGGTAAAAATAAGGTCTCAAGCATGCAAGGTGATTCTGATTGCTCCACACTGGGCCAGAGAGCCCTGGTACCCCCTGTTGCTGTCCCTAGCAGTCCATCTTCTCCTGTCTCTTCCCAGGAATTACAACCTGTTAACATCCTCTCAGGGAAGGATTTGGTACCCCAGTCTTCAGTCTCTCAATCTCAAAGCATGGTTCTTGAAGAGTTAGAGTTTGCAGATCTGCATCTTTCCCAAGGGGTTCTGGATATCCTCAAGTCTTCTTGAAAGCCCTCCATCAGAAAGACAAAGAACCTCTGTGCGCAAACACTGAGGCAAGGGTTACCCCAAAGGGCATTTGGCTGGGAAGCCAAGTTTCAAGAAAATACAAAATCACACATGCCCCCACAATGCATTGTGGGGGTATGTGAGATTTTGTATTTTCTCCATCAGAAAGACTTATAACTCCAAATGGAAAAGATTCGGCATTTGGTGTTCTAAGAATAATAATTCTACAGACACTGCTGAATTGGCTACGGTTCTGGATTATATGGTCCATCTTAATGGCCTAGGCCTCAGACCAGCTACTCTCAAGGTACACTTGTCAGCTGTTTCTGCATTTTTGTCTCTGGGGAAGCCTTCCTCACTGTCTTCCCATCCTGTGTTCTGTAAATGTTTTAAAGGATTATTTCACACCAATCCCTCTTTTAGAGACCCTGCCCCTGCCTGGGATTTGAATGTTTGCATTGCTCAATTTATGCAACCCCCCTCTGAGCCTATGTCTTCAGCAGAGCTTAAGTACTTGACTTGGAAAACTGTATTCTTGGTAGCCATTACCTCTGCCAGGCGTATCAGTGAATTGCAAGCCCTGTCAGTGGAACCTGATTTTATCTCCTTTCATAGGGATAAAGTGGTCCTAAGAACCAATAGAAGATTCTTGCCCAGTGTGGTCTCAGACTTCCATTTAAACCAGTCTATGTTTCTCCCTGAGTTCTTCACCTGATCATTCTTCTTCAGGAGAGAGGAGGCTACACAGTTTAGATTTCAAAAGAGCCCTTAGTTACTACATAGAGTGTACCAAGGGTCACAGGTTTGACTCCCTCCAGTTGTTCCTCACTTATGGAGAAGTGGGAAAGGGCAAACCTGCCACCAAAAGATCTGTTGCCAGGTGGATTGTGTCTTTTATACAGTCTGCTATGAAAAACTGGGAAAACTCCACCCTCAGGCCTGAGGACTCATTCCCACAAGAGGAACAGCTGCTTCCCTGGCTGCGGCCAGGGATATCCCTCTCCTAGAAGTTTGTCAAGCAGCCACCTAGAAAACAGTCCATACCTTTACCAAGCATTGCTCTCTGGATATCCAGGCTATGAGTGATGCTCAGTTTGGCACAGCAGTACTTCAGAGCCTATTCCCAAAATAGGTTCTGTCCCTCCTCCTTGGAGGTACTGCTTGGTAGTCTGCAATTGTCAGAATACAGCAAGACTTCATGTTGTTTGAAGAAAAAATTACTCACCTTAGTAATTATATTTCTTCTAATGGAGTCTTGCTGTATTCTGACCTCCCTCCCTGCCTCCCCTCTCAGAACCTGTTTTTGGTAATTGGGTGGGCAGGTGCAGTGTTGCACCCCAGGGGTGTATTTGCTTGCACCCTCCTCCCTTTTTGTTTGGGTACTTATTTATTATTGTTATTTTTGAGTACATTGGGTTTTGTTTTGGGGTTTACTGACTTGAGTCTTCCTTGGGAATCCAAAACTTTTCAGCCAGTTGGCTAGTAGAATTTTTACAATTTCCATATAGAATTTTTAACTTAGTTGGGCTCGTAAGAATCTGATGATTTAAGTTCAGAACACTCCCGACAGAGACTTCAACCGAGCTCGAGCTCAAGCTCAGCGTTCCATGCCCTGCATGGAAAGTTAACACTTAGTTCTCCGGGGCAGTTCAAAGGTTGGGAATCACTGCAATTGTCAGAATACAGCAAGACTCCATTAGAAGAAATATAATTACTAAGGTGAGTAATTTTTTCTTCCAGGAGAATCCTTGCTCCATACATTAGATGTACACAGAATGTGATATTACTTTCTTCGCACCAAGCCTTTGCACAAATCAGCTCAGTTTTTTGTTTCTTTTGCCCCTGGAAAATAGGGCATTCCTGTTTTCAAGCAGTGTTTTTCCACTTGGCTGGCCAACTGCATTACTTTTTGTTACAATAAATACAATAAGCCACTCCCAGGGGTGATAAGGCCACACTCCATGAGGGGCATGGTGGCCTCAGTGGCATGCTTTAGAGACATTTCAGCAATTGATATTTGTGAAGCTGCTACCTGGTCTACTGTACATACCTTCACTAAGCAGTACTGCCTGAACATCGCACCCAAAAAGGTGAACTAATTTTTGCAGAGCCGTCCTACAAGGGCAGTTGTCATAAGCGATTCTGTTTCCTGCCTCCTCCCCATTTGCCCCCCAACTACTGGGAACTCATTCTTATAAGTGTGACCTGCTACAAGAGATTTCCTCGAGGAAGATAGTACAGTTGTGTAAGAACTTACCGTGACAGTAGTTATTCGAGAGAATCTCTTGCAGCAGGTCATGCTGCCTCTCACTCCATCCTCCTTGCTTCCTGTTTCAGGAGGGTGCCATGCTCCTGCTTTTTTGCAATACAGAATTGTCTCTAGGGGCTCCCTGCTCCTCCTCGGTTGCCCTCGGATGATGGGCCAACTCATTTGTCTCATATACGGTCACTGAGGTGGAAAAGAACCGAGGAGCTTCCGGGACCGCCCCCTTTTGTACCTGCTGTGACACAACATGTGGAGTCATTAGGGGATGGTCCCAGGTCGACTGGTGATAAATCTGGATGCCTGTGGTTGGATATTCCTATAAGTGCGTCCTGCTGCAAGAGATTCTGTCAAAGATATACTGTCATGGTAAGTCCTTACGTAACTGTACTTTCTAACTTTGCCTCTGGTGAAACGTTAATCAATGATTTCATCACAATATGCCTCTACTACTACAATTCCCTGTTTGGTTTTCCTGATGGTCTCCTAGTTATACTGTGTTCAGAACTCTGTTGTTAATCAGCTCACACAACCATATATCCCCATACCTCAATAGATATTAATGGCTCCCAGCTCCTAATGGATCGGAATGGTCTGCCTCCTAGTTTACAGAAGTCCTGGGCTGTGAAGCCCCTCCATATCTGTCTGTGCCATTAGCACTTTTACCCACCCTACTCTGGCAGTCCACCAGCACTGGCCTTGACACTGTCCCATCTATATGCCTCACCAGTAGCAGAGTGTTCAGTCACTTTCCCCCAGTGCAGTGGCACAACCTAACCTCCTACCCACGTATCAGTCCCTTCTGCAGTCATCTCATGTCCATTTTCAAGACGTACCTGTTCCAAGGCCTTTCACTATGAATCTGTGACTAGTGCCCTGCTGCTTATTCTCTTTCCAGCTCAATAAATTCTGGACCGCCTTTTTTTAAAATATTTTTTTGTATTTTTACCTTTTGATGTGTGAGTCCTCCCAGTCAACTCCAAGTCACCTTATTGTTCCATCACCACTTCATCCTGAACTTAACTCTACAACGTGTACTCTGTGTCAGAGTCATTGGGGTTCCCCAAACCTCTCCAAAGAACCAAATCCAGCATTCTGTGGTGCGGATGGATGGTGTAGAGTCAGAGAATATCCCTAGTGCCACTTGTGTTCCCCTTTTGTGCCATTTCTGAGATGCTGGTGGTGGGACTTCCAGGCGCATGCTCATGCAAGTGTGCTGATGCTCTGAACCAATCAGCATCCCCCCTGAACATTCACCTGTGATACCACCTGTGGTCATCCACATGGCGACTGCACAGCAGAGTTGGGCAGTCTTCCTCCCGAAAAAGTTGAGAAACCGAATTTGTCAACAGAAATGGACCGCTTGGCCCACCCAGTCTACTCAGATGATCCCTGCCTAGTCTGTCTCTGCAAACTCTAGCTGATCTCGGTGACCCTCCCTCTTCCCAGCCATTTCCTAATATTTCCCTTCATCTATCCCATGCACGAGCATCCTTTGTGAGGCTCAAGTCTCATCCTGTCACTGGTCTTCTGAGAACCCTGGTTTGTTCCTGAACTCAGATTGCCAGCGCTTCAAGTGGTAATGCTTCAGCTGCACCAATGGGTTGGCTTGTTCTGGGCGGTACCCAGTTAGAATAGTGCTACCAGAATAGCATAAGGAAAGAGAGTGCTAGTCTGGATAGCACTGCCATGGACAGTGAGAGGGGATTGACAGCGCTTACAATAAACACACCCCAGGTCGCTGTCTGTAGTGCTGCCACGGAACAAGGGCACAAGAATTCGTGAGGCTGGCTGGGCTGCTCCCGTGGGGTAGAGGACTGAGGCATGGAGCAGCTCGGATGGGTGGCAGTGGAGACCAGGGTTCTAAGATAGTGATGGCACTTTTACCACGCGGTTCTTGACCGCGCTATTGTAACTGATGCTGTTATGACCCAGTGCCGTTCTGGACTGCCCTCCGTCACCATCCTAACTTCTCTACTCTTCTTCCTTTTGCTGCCTCCCATGCTTTCTCTGGTGGTGCTCGATTTGGTTACCTCTGTATGCACTCTTGTTATACTATGAACTTAAGTAAATCTGCTTTATATTATTAATGTTAAATGTTTGCCACTGAAGCTAAGTTATAATGTCCTCTGCTGTTGTCCTCCTCAAGAACCCCTGTGAAAATAAGGTGCAATATCTCATGGGCAGGGCCACTGGAAAATTGCGGGTACAATTTTTCCGCAGTTTTCACCCTTCTCTGCACAGAATCCACAATTTCTTGCAAAGTCTTACGTTTTTGGAATTTTTGACTGAAATTGTATAAAAATATTTAAATTCTGAAGGAAATCTACTTAGATATGCTAACAATTTAGTACACAGACTTGGATTTGATCAAAACAGTACAGTGTGAGGTAAGAAGGGGGTCAAATGTGACTCTGCTTTCATGTGATTCAATTCCCTGATTTGGTTTCAAAATCCTCTGGTCATGCATATGTAAGCATTAAGCCACGACGAAGGTGGCATCTAATGTTGGATTGATGCATGGTTGGGGGGTGTTGTGGCCCGAGGCCAGAGGCCGAGGGCGAACAACCTCTCCACCATGCATCAGTCGCATTAGACGCCACCGCCAGAGTGGCTTAATACACTTGTAACATGGGCCACGGGTCGGTGGCGGCGCCAGGAGAGTGCCCACTGTGCGTGATTGACCATTACACTCAGAGTCGCTGCTATGGTAAACAAGTTTTGCTGCACTTTCAAATCACGGCACAGAACAACATTTACATACTTATGCACTCAACTATTGCACTACCCCCAACTGAAGAGCTCAGTGTGGCCTAGATAAGTGTCCCGAAAATTTTCACTTCTGTGCGGGTATTACCGTCTTACCCGCCGCTGGAGGTCTGCAGTGCGCTATTCAATGGCCGCGGTCAGGGCTTCGGTCGGGATTTGCATATGGCTGCTGCTCACTTTCTCCTGCCTCCTGCTGACTGGTCCGACGCTGGCGTCTCCCACCTCGGCTGGGTGTGCTGCTGCTGACTCTCCGGTGGAGTCCCTTCCTGCGCCCAGCTACTTCATCTGCCTCTGAGTGTGCCTGTCTTGCCTCTCTTGCTCTCGCTCACCACCTGTGCCCAGTGCTGCTAAGCTGGGGGTCTGGCTGCTTTTAGTACTACCTTATCGGGCACGGCATATATCGTGGATTAATGCCCGCTCCGATTTGGGTCCCGTAATGCCGTTGCGCCAATCGCTGCTGCCCATTTCACCTCTCATTAATGCCATGTTACAAGTAGACTTGAACACTTAAAATCTGTGTTAAATCAGACTATCAGAGAACTGTTTGCTGACACAGAGACTGAAACAATAGTTGTGAGAAGAGGTGCAAAGTGCCCCATTCACCTAAATGAAGCTTTGACCACAATGCTTGTGTTTGAATGGTAGGATAGATTTTCCTAGTATAAATACTTTCAGTCTGAAAGGATTTTGATTCAAATGTGTCAGGAGTTTGGGTGGCCCTGTCGATTATAAACTTGAATGTGCTTCTGAGGGGGTTTGTGCCAGTGATTCCTTACATGTCAATCTGCCACAACTGCATACTCCCGTACAAAGCCTACAAAAAGCAAACATTTCTGAAGACTTGCTGAATAGGTTAAGTAAACAGTTACCTTCAAACAGACAAAATAATTGCAACCCAAGTAAAATCACTGCAAACCAAGTAGAACAAAAGTACAATGTATTGAAAACTATTATGTGATGTAATGAAAAGCTACTGGTGTGATTTGATACTTTTATCATGTGATTTTCAAATGTACTTACAGTTACAGTGCTGTTAAGAACAGTAATTATAAACATTTTTCTTACTAGAACTTTATTAGGCACCCTGGTTATCTGTTTATTTGTTTCTTGCACCAAAGCAAGTAGTTTAAACAGGCTTCATTATTTAACATCTAGAAACTGGCAAAATATGTTGTTTCAGGATGTATTCTGTACAGACTAACTGTAAATTACTGAATAAAACCTGGTTAGCATGGCATGACTTGGATGTCTTGATTTTTAGAAGCTATGCTACATAATTGTTCATTTGCAGTGCATTTCAAAAACACACACTTTTCTTCATATTGAAAGCATTTACAAGTGGCAATACATTTATCTAACAATTCATGTGATAAATACAAGTTGCAGCAAACAATAAAAGATTTATTAGGGACAGTGGGGATGTATAGTGAACCCTTGCAATTTTCCCACAATTTCTGCAAAAAAGTCCCCTCATTTTTGGGTAAAATTTTCCGCAGTTTTTTTAGTGGCCCTGCTCATGGGGCTATTCTGGTTGTAACATTTCAAATAACGAAATAAATAGATATGTGAATAAATGAATAAGTAATATACTATCACAGTTTTTCATTTTCCTAACCAGCTTCTCATTTGCAGAACTTAGGTGCAGGCTACAGACGTGTATTTAGAAGCGGGGGAGAGACAAGGGGTGGCAAGAGGGAAAAAGTAGTGAATTGCATAAATAGGAGATAGGCAACAGGCTGATTCAAAATATACAATGTGATCTTCTCGTGTGGGGGTCAGGACCATAACTCATGAGTGGTGGAGCCATGAGTGAGTTATAAAAGCCCTCCCCCACAGACATGGTGATAAACCGTGTATTTTGAGACAGACCACTGCATGTTCGATTTGCACATCATTTTACTAGTTATAACTTTTAAAGAGGTACTGACACCAAAAAGAAACTTTGAAAAACACAACAATCAGGTACAATTCAGCTTGCATTCCATATGTATTCCATATAGTTCTCTTCCTTGTTATTTATTACTGAGTAGATTTGCATGAATTCATGATTTTTATCACTTAGAGTTCCCTTAGAGTTTATCTGCCTCTGTAGCTTGCTCCGTACTTCAAATCATAATACTCTTTTGTGAAATCACAGTCTGTTGCCATGGGAGTAACTGTGATGTCACAAACAGGGCATTATGACCTCAGGTAGGGAGAAGACAACAGGAATAGCTGACATCTTCAGGAGCAGAGAATCATGTATTCATGCAGATGACCTCAGCAATAAATAATGGGGAGGAAGAATACAAAACTAATGTGAAATACAAGTTGAACTGTGTCTAAACATTATGTTTTGTTAAAGTTCTCCTGAAGGCGTCAGCCGCTCTTTAAATGTGCTATTTGTGTGAATGTGTGTATATATATATATATATATATATATATATATATAAATATATATATATATATAAAACTGGAAGGGACAGGATCAGTTGTGTTCCAGGACAGTAGCTGCTGCTGTTGTTTCACAGGGTTCTTGTGGATTTTGCTTGGTAGGTTAGTTCTTTTCTTTCTTACTTCTAAGAGGCTAGATGGGTATTGTTTTGGGGATGCTGGATGTTTGTAAACTGATTTGGTGGCTGTAAGTGGGGCTCTTTTTGTGGATGTTTCACTGTGTAACAGGCTGCGCTGGTAGAGGCCTATTTCTTCTGATTTAAAACCTATTTGGTGGGATTTGCTTGGGCCTGGTTCTTTAGCTGCAGGGCTTGGAGGGGAGACACAGGGCTGATACACTCTCTCTTGTCAGGTGTCTGCCCAGGACCGTCCCTCCCCAGAAGTCTGCAAATTTATAGGGGAACACCTGCCCTGCAATTGGAGGAAAAGGCTGCTGGTGCAGCTCGTGTAGTTCTAGCCACTGGGGGTTGGATTTAAAGGCTGGGAGAGAGGAGCTTAGGGAGTTGTTCATTTCCCTTATAAGTTTAATGTGTTGTACTGCACCTAGTAACAGGGTTACTGTGTACAGTGGGACTGTCTCTAAGATTAGTGGGTGACCTGATTAGGCAGTAGGGGTATCTTGGACTAGGGGAACCTGGTGGCTCACCAAGGAAACCTATTTGAAGGGATGGAACCACACATCATTAGGGCCGGCATCTTTGGGAGGGTGGTGGGGTGCACAGGGTTTGGAGCAGCCATGATACTGGACTGGGCTTGGAAGTTTGGTGGTTGCCCAGTGTGCTACCAGCTAGCACAGCTTAGGGAGGAGGTTGCAGGGATGAGGAGAAAGCTGGGGGAAGGGGTGTGGTATGGTTGGGGAAGGGGGCTGGAAATCTCCACAGGGTTGCACCAAGCACTGGGGGTGGGGGTATAGGGAAAGAGTGCAGGAGAATACTCAGGGGTCACATAGGGACCCTGGCAGAGGGGTCCAAGGAAGGACACTACCAAGGAAGCAGGCAGGTAACTGGGACCCTCACAAAGGGGGACAGAGGGACAACATTATCAGGAAGTAGGCAGATGGCCAGTGCTGGACAGAAGGAAGCAAGGCTGGGAGGTGGATCAGACCTTACGCAGTAACCGCTTCAATTCTCTTCTTCTGCTCAAGGATTGGGGGTGATGTAGCCACGACAGGGTGGTTAGAGGTGGAAAGGAGTGGGAGGCAGGAGGCAGGGCCAGATAGCTGGAAGAACAGGGGGACCTGGAATGCAGGAGAAAGGGGAGCAGTGAATCAGAGCAGGATGGGCAGGGGAGAGGAGGAAAGCGCAAGGAGAAGGACCAGTTGGGAGGAAAGGTAAGGAGAAGGACCAGAAGTACAAGGAGGATTCAGTAAAGGGCTGAGGTTTAGACCAGGGGAGCCCGGCGAGCAAGGAGGAACTAAATGGAGACAGGAAGGAAGGGAGGATGAGCCCAGGCTAGTTTAGCAGATGGGGAGAAGGACCAGTTCTGCGAGCAGTGAGGGAATTAGCAAGGTACAGAAGGATAATCGAGAGGGAGGAGGCATAGGATTGGAGGGAGGGTGGCCATGGTAAATATGGAGGGGTGGCATGTGGCACCCAGATGAGGGAGGAACAAGGGAGCCAGCTGGGTGGAGGGGCGGTAGAAAGGATGAGGGACATGGAAGGGGGAATGGAGGAAAAGGAGTGGTCAGAGTGCTCCTGCTAGGGGATTCTATGATCAGGGGTATCAAATGGGATAGGGAGGGAGAAGCCTGGCCAGTTAGAACAAGATGCTTCCCTGGACTAACAGTGCACAGGGCTAAGCACGTGGTATATCAGCTGGCAAAGGACTGTGGGGGTTCCCCAGACATACTGGTCCACCTGGGTACAAATGATATTGAGGAAATAGCGAGCTAGAGATACAGGCAAGATTCGGGAGCTAGCCAGGGTCTGTCATGACATAGGATGCACAGTTTCCTTCTCAGAAATCCTGCCAGTGCCAAGGGCTAGTGGGGAACACAAAAGGAAAGTGGGAGATAAACCAGTGGCTCAGGGGTGGTGTGAGGCCAGAGGGTATGGGTTGATGGGGATTGGGGGAGACCTGGGAGGATAAGGAGCTGTATGCTAGAGATAGACTACATCTCAATTTGGAGGAAGGAATCCTTAAGTTGAAAATAAGCGGGGTTCATTGGTAAAAGTGGGGTTTAAACTTGTGAAGGGGTGGGATGGGAGAAAAGGCTGTCAAGGGGTGCCGATAAGGAGGGACTCTGTCTCCACCCCTGGGGACCAGGAGGATTGCAGGAAAAGGCCAACTGGCAAAGTGCAGACCAGGGGAAAACAGAATCCCATGGGAGCGAGCAGGGAAATGGAACTATAGGGAAAGGGTGGAAGGTAGTCCTGCTAAATGCCAGGAGCTTGGGCAATAAATGCCTGAGCTCAGGCGATGCTAACTGAGGGAGCAGTGGATGTGGCAGTGGTCACTGAGACTTGGGCCACTGCAAGACATGACTGGGACCTGAACCTGGAGGGTTACACTATGTTCAGAAAGGACAGGGGGGAGGGAAGGGGAGGAGGGGTAGCAATGATAGTCAAAAACTGCATTGGCATAGGGGGAGTAGAGGAGGCGGAGGGAACCGTGGAGGCGATTTGGGTCACCTTGATAACAAGGGGGGAGAGAATAAAAATAGGAGTGGTGTATAGACCCCCTGCCCTGGCGGAGGAGCTGGAGGACAGTCTGGTGGCAGATGTTAGGAGACATTGCAGACTGGGCAGAGGAACGGTGGTGGTGTTGGGGGACTTAAACATGCCAGGAACAGACTGGGAGACTATGACATCCTCTGTGACCAGGGAACAGAGGTTGTTGGATGTCTTCAAGACACGTTCCTAACTCAGCAGGTGAGAGAACCGACCAGGAGAGCCATGGTACTGGATGTGGTCCTGGCAGACAGTGACCAGATTGGGGAGCCTAGAGGTAGGGACCCATTGGCGGGAGTGACCATGCCACGGTCTGGTTCTGCCTGGACCTAGGAGGGATAGAAGGCTGCACAAGATGGAAGTAACTGACTTCAGGGGGCGGATTTTAAGGAAATGGGAAGGATCCTTAAGGAGCATTTGGATGGGATTGGGTCAGACATGGACGCTGATAGTAGATGGGAAATCATCAGGAGAGGGTGCAGGATGCTACCAGCACCTGTGCAAGAGTAAGGCAAAAATCGGTGGGCCCAAAAACCCTGTTGGTGGACCAGGAGGTCCAGGAGGTGGTGCGGGGAAAAAGCAGCCTATAAAAATTCAAGTGCTCAAGGAGTGAAAGGGATCAGGGGAGTCTGAGCTGATGGCTAGAAGGGCCACTAGAGTGGTGAGGATGGCTAAGGCAAGGAAGGAGCAGAACCTGGCCAGGGAAATTAGGAGAGGGAAAAAGGGGTTCTTTAGATACATTGGGAAAAGGCGAAGGGTGAAGGGGCAGATTAGCAGGATTAAATCAGGGGAGAGATGGGCACAAGACCCAGGGGAGCAGGCTGAGGTACTAAATGAGTACTTCACCTCAGTTTCACCAGGGAAAATGGGGTGCTGCATCATACATGGGAGAGACAGAGATAATGAGGAGGGACCCTTGCAGTCGGCAGGTCTGGGGAGAGGGGAGGCATCACTGGCAAGTGGGGGAGGGCTAAGCAGGGAAGAGGTACCAGAGTGGAAATCACAGCAGAGAGTGAGGAAGCCCTCAGCTCCCTTAAGACGGAGAAAGCACGGGGCGGATAAATTACATCCTAGAGTGCTGAAGGAACTTGCAGATGTCCTGGCGAAACCCCTGGCAGAGCTTTTCACCATCTCTCTGAGGACAGGGTGGGTGCCCCAAGACTGGAAGGTGGCACATGTAGTGCCTATCCACAAGGGGGATCAAGGAGGTGGCAGGGAACTACAGGCCTGTCAGCCTGACATCGGTGGTGGACAAGGTGATGGAGGGCATTGTCAAGGAGAGGCTAGGGGGACCTGGATAAGTCAGGGTGCCTGGACGATGAACAGCATGGATTCATCCGGGAAATCGTGTCAGACAAACCTTGTGGAGTTCTATGACTGGGTGACAAGTGCCTTGGACCTGGGTAGACCAGTGGATGTCCTCTTCTAGACTTCAGCAAGGCATTTGACTCTGTTCCTCACGTGGGCCTGTTGGATAAGCTGGAGAAATGGGGTGGGAAACCAGATGATCAAATGGATAGGCAATTGGCTCCAGGACCGGACCCAGAGGGTCGTAGTTGGTGGGATAGTCTCATCCCCAAGGAGGGTCATTAGTGGGGTCCCACAGGGATCAGTCCTTGGGCCCCTTCTGTTCAAGCGCTCACGTATCTGACATAAGGACAGGAATCAGGAGTGAGATGAGTCTCTTTGCAGATGACTCAAAACTGGGAGCGGTGGTGGATGGGGAGGAGGGAGGGTGGCCCTGCTGGGGACCTGGAGGCTCTCAAAGATGGTCTAGAAAGTGAAAGCTGAGGTTCAATGCAGGGAAATGCAAGGTACTCCACCTGGGGGCAGAAACCCAGGCCAAGTGTACACCTGGGAAATACTACCGTCTCAATGGCTGAGAGGGACCTGGGGTGGTGGTAGATGTCAAGATGAACAACTCTGAGACTTGTGGGAGGGCAGCAGCAAGGCCAACAGGATGCTGGGATGCATCGCTAGGGATCACCTCCAGAAGGAGGGAAGTGATACTCCCTCTGTATAACTGCTTGGTGAGGCCGCACCTGGAGTACTGCGTGCAGTTTTGGAGGCCACATTTAAAGAGAGACATTAACCTCCTGGAGAGGGTCCAGAGGAGGGCAACCAAAATGATTTGGGGCTTGGGGGACAGGACCTATGAAGAGAGACTTGAAGAGCTAAATATGTACACATTGGAAGAGAGAAGGGACCGGGGGGACATGATAGAGGTCTTCAGGTACATGAAGAGGGTAAATAGGGGAGGAACAGTCAGGGTGCTTCGAAGGAAGGAGGAAGGGGCCACTAGAGGGCATGGGTGGAAGCTGGAGGGGGAAGATTCAGGGAGAAGGAGGAGGTGCTACTTCACTGAGAGGGTGGTGGAGCCATGGAATGCACTACCTAGGGGGCTGGTGGAGGCAGAGACAGTGGAGGGTTCAAGAGGGGTGGGACAGGTACAGGGAAGGGTTCTGGAAGCAAAATCCAATGCAGCAGAATATCCGGAACTGGGAAGGGAGAAGACTGAAGGCGAGGGGGACAGCAAGGTCAGCACCCAGGGTGGGGGCTGACCAAACGAGCAGACACGAAAGACCGTTAGGCCTATTCTGCTGGCATTTTAGTATGTTAGTATATATGGGATATGACATGGCCTGACAGAAGATATCATATTTATCTTCACGAGAGGCCAATGATATCATGATATCTCACGAGTGTCGAAGCCATGAGTGAGATATCTTGATGTCATTGGCCTAGAGTGAAGATAAATATGATATCTTCTGTCAGGCCATGTCATGTTCTGTTTATACAACATGTGTTTTCACCCCCCCCCCCCAAAAAAAAGAAAAAAACAAGCCCTGTACATCTCTCCCTCGAGGTAATTTCCCACATGGGGGTTTTCAATTTTCAAATAGAAGTTTGGAGCTTCTCTCTCCCAAGTGACTAAAATTATGTTTAACCCCCCAACAGAACTTGCATAGAACCAAAAGAAAATTGGGCATATTTTGTTTTGAAGACAAAATCTGTTTGATCCTGCCATTAGTGCTGTATTTTAAACTAGTACCATCACTTTTTGTTCTGTTTGTAGAAAGGTTTTCATTTGCCAGATAGAGGTTTTGGACTTCCTCCTCCCAGTTATGTTATGCCCCCATACAACTCTGCATATTTCACCAACACAAAAAAATGCATTTTTGATTGTACTTGTCTGGTGCAATTTGTAGCATGTTTTGCAACAGGAGTTTCAGTTTTTATTTTAAGTAGCGTGACCAAGTAAATGACGAGGTGGCAGGGACTGAAATTAAGACACTCTGTACTACGGAGATTTAGAAACTGTGCATGTTTTTATAATCTTGCTCTGTTTTGTTTAAAAGAAACCACCGACTGTGTAGAGATGACAGTGAGCAAGTTGCAGCTTTACCGTTGTAGACACGAGCCTGAGCTAGCGTTGTTGCTATAGCAATGCTCGGTGAGGCTTGTGTCTACTACTCTAAAGCCGCAACTTGATCACTGTCATCTCTACACAGTCAGTGGTATCTTTTAAACAAAAGGGAGCAGGATTAATAGAATGCGCATCTTCCCTAAGTCCACTTAGTGCAAAGTGTTTTTATTTAATTTCCTGGCCCACGTCATTTACATTGCTCGGTCACGCTACGTAACAGGAAGCACTAGCGGTTTCTCTGCATTCGTCAGTTTCATTTGGGGAGAAGTGAGGACAACAATGAAAAAAAGACCATTTTTATTTTGATACTGATTCGGAATGCTTTAGTTTAAATTACTGCCACAGTGCCAATACATAATTAATACTACTCGGCCACGCTACATAACAGGAGGAACATTAGAAAAAGTGAAAGTGATAGCACAAATGGCAGGCTCAACCAGATGACGTATAGGAATGTGGGGATAACACTATGACATATAGGAGTGTGAAGATAATCATAATGACGTATAGGAATGTGGAGATATCAATTATATCTTCACTGGGTGATATAGATATTACTTTTTATCCTTGGATTTGTAACCCCCCTGCAAATGGGGGTTCCCAAAAGACTTCCAGGAGCTTGCTTGAATGCTCCAAGCCTGAATGGTGTTTGGCATTTAAGCCATTTATCAGTGAGTGTTTTTAGAACCTCTGGTACTGTCTCTTTAAGAGCTGTCTGCTTGCAGACATAATTAGTTGTATGGGGGACTGTGTGTTTCTTTGATTGAGTACCACTCGAGCTGCTGCCAATTCACTTCATTTTGCAGTCACTAGGAGTGCAAAGGGAACCTATTTGAAAGATGTAACTGTTTGCCAGAAATTATTTAGAGTAATAATGAAATTACAGTTTGTCTAACCTGCTTTCTTTGCAGTCAGAACTGTGTCTGCTAGTTCCCCATTCAAGTTTTGAACTGCTGAACTGGACCAATCAGTGTGGGGTAAGCTAGCTCTAAAATGGTGCCTTGGGCGAATCAGAACTTGGACTCATAATCTGAGCCAGCCACAAGAGGATTGTATGGGCAGTGACTCTGGGAGATGTAGTTTAGACTTCAGTGCCTTTTTGGACCAACAGCAGTCTATTGTGAGTGACAGCCAATCCAGTCAAGAACTGGGAGGAACTCAAAGGAAGTGCCAGGTTTGTCGGTTGGAGTTTCAGTTGAGCTTTGGCAGTGAAGAAGGAAGGAGCCCTGTGCTTTTTCAGTGTGCAGTTTTAGTCAAAAACGTGTGTAAGGCCCAGAGTTCCGGTCTGCAGCTTGTGTAACAGCTTGTTAGGACTGAATCCGTCCTGTGAAAAGAATCAAAGGATCTCTGAAGAGTAGAAACCAGGCTCACCCTGTAGAAGACTGGAGGAATGGCTGAAATTGCACTCGGTCTGTCAGGAACTGAATCTGCTGTGTGTTCTCCCGGTATTGTGCAGTAATTGCGATCGGGATACAGATGCAGCCTGCCTGGTATAGTGCTTTCTTTTATATGGATGTGTGCAGAGGTTTGTGTACCTCAAGTGAGCCCTGCTGACATTGAAGGACCCTATCTTATTTGGAGGTCGTGAGTACTAATTCAGGGTTGCTCCCTTGAATTGCCACATTAAATCCAAATGGAATTACTGTACTGCTGACTGTTTAATTCTCTTTTCTCTGTGTGAAGGGCCCCTACCAGCTGCCACAGTTTGGACTAGCCACTAGGGCTTGGGTACCCAGGGACAGTAACTGATAGGGATAGGCCTGTGCACAGAGCCATGAAATGTATTAGAGTGATAAGCTAATTAACCTGATTTCCCTGTCCTTGTTATATCCCCAAATAAATCAGAGCTGCTTGTTTTCAGCAAAGTTATACTGCCTGAGGTATTTGTCTATGTTAAAGTACTGTACTGTGATTGTTGCACTGTATCTCATTTCACAGGAGGTCCCAGTGCGGAACCAGACCTGGGGGGTAAGTGTATACTGTGAAGGTAATTCTGATATATTGTGTGGGCCACTAGTGGGAAGAAAGGGGTTACAGTGTCCCAGAGGGCTGTGACCAAGTTAGTTTAACTATTGCAAACCCTGACCTCTGGGTGGAGGCACCCGCCATTGGATCCAGGCCCCTCAACCTGTTAGTGGCAAATCAGGCAGGGGTAGTAGCCCCTGGGATAGCGCCATCTAGGGGTTACAGATTTATCCTTAAACACATGTTGTATAAATATATATACACACACACATACTACTGAATGTGTGAATCGACAGATGCTTGACAGCTGGGGAGGGACTACTTTTTCATTAGCTACTTTTAACAAAAGAAAATACCTGTTTTTAATTAAAAATAGTTAACATTTTGTTTTTAAAGGTTACCTAGTTTATAAACACAGGAGTGCCTCAGGGTGAATATTGTGCTATCACAGTGCACTTCCAGGGGCTAAAGGCACTCTGCCTGTGGCGTCATGCACCACTACACCCATGGGTGTGCATTGTGCCAGTAAAACCCACACCCCATTGTGTCTTATTGCTTACTCAACAAGGTGATGCCCTCAGGGACTGAGAGCAACAGAACCTTGAGTAAAAAACGTTGTTGTGCAGCAGGCTGATGGTGTAGACGTGCTATGGCCTGACTTACTAGCTGCCCTATGCCAAAGCGCTTCAGACAGGAGGGCCAGCACCTCACCCAGAGTGGTCAGCTGGGTGAGCCCTGCGTTGGGGGCAAGCCAGGGGGTTTAAAGGGTTAAGTACTGGAGAAGGATGGGTTAAGGGCTGATTGGAAACCACCGGATGGGGGCAGCACCGGGGCATAAACAACGACTTAATGAAAAATTGTGATAACTGATCTCTAGCACAATAGGTCAGTTTTAATATAGTATAGAACCTATCCCTTGCATTCATGGGCATGTGAGAGAGAGACAGAGAGAGAGAGAGAGAGAGAGACGCATCTCCCCCTGGTCCCAAACCATTTTAAGTATGACCCATGGATAATCTACAGACTATTTATTTAAAAATCAATAATCGAATCTACTCTCATCTAATCTAAAACTTTATGCATAGTTCTGTACCTGTAGCATGCGAATAAAAAATCTGATCCAAAATCTGTTTAGTAAACTGGACTATGGATTCAGGCATATTGCTTTCTGTGTTGAGTGAAAAGATTATTACCCTTGGGAGAAGCTTTCTCGACGCACAAGTCGTTTGACTTCAGTCTGGCAGAGTTCAAGCAGAGAATGCGTCACAGCTCGGGTTAATATGCTAGGTGCTTTGTGGCCAGCACACATTAAAATGCTGATGACCACATTGGAGCCCTGATAGAATCTGATCTGCAACTATGGCGCACTGAACCGCTTTCAAAAGTCCTCATGCATGTTGCAGAGACAAGATGATGTTTGCCAGGTCTTTGTGACTGTGTTACAGCACTTACTGTTCTGTACTTTGTTAAATTATTTGCCTGGTTTTGTCTCTCTTGGTCACCCCACCACCTCCACTGAGGTAACCATGACTGCACCCTTCCTCCATTCATGAGGGTGGGGGAGGGGCAGCCTTCTCTGTACATATTAAAGAGCAGCTTTCTACTCCAGTAAGTCATCCCACCCCCAACACATTTGGTGGCTTACCTTGTCCCAAAGAAAGTGTGCTAACTAGTTTCCTTTATTAAAATCTATATTTTCGCCGGCCCGGTGGCGCTGATGGTTGAGGTGCTGGACGCCACACCTCATGCTACGCCGGCAACCCGGGTTCGGGAATGAGCCCGGGTCGTCGGGGGTCAGCTGGGGAGGGAGAGGATTGGGCATCTTCTGACTGCTGTCCTCCCCCTGAGGAGGGTTCGGGGCTTGCACCGCTCTGCAGAGGCCCCCGATGGGAATCGAGGGCACTACAGGTACAGTGCATCTAGGGGGAGGAGTACGACGAACATCAGCAAGTAGTACCTTGACGTCATTGCACATCTATACTCCTGAAGGGAGAAAACATGGAGGAAAAATGGCAGTTGGTCATGGCGGCTTGATGGCCGTGCCTCCACACACCCTCGGACCCAAAGGAATCACGCTGCAGTATTAGATCTGGGCCTGGCAATGGGGGTAGGGGGCCCTGCTGTGGGTTCTGCATGTGCTAGCCCGAGTGAAGACCAGCGGAGATCACATGGGGTGTGGAAAAAGAGCTGCAGGAGTACAAATATAACAAAAATAAAATCCATATTTTCAGCAAAAAACGCTCCTAACTCCCCCAAATCCCCAGAGCCCAGCAGCCCAAAACACCCAGACTTCCTCACTCCTGAGACACCCCTCCTCACTGGCACATTTGTGACATCAGTAAGAGATGAGTGCGGGTACATTCCATCGTTTGTAATGGGACATTGTTTGACCTTTGTTTTTAATGTTATGGTACAGAGTTTCACAAATCCCAGCCGCTGCTCGAGCTAAGAAGGACCTGCATAGTCGAGGCAGTGGCGGGATTTGTAAACTGACCGTAACATTAAAACACAAGGTCAAACAATATCTAACTCTGAGTCTATGGAGCATGCCCCAGCGCTCATCCTACTGACGCTAAAACGTGCCATGCAAGGGCGTGACTCAAGTGAGGAAGTTGGGGCATTTTGGCTGCTGGGCTTCAGGGTTAAAATTACAAGCATTTTTGCTGAAAATATGGATTTTAATATAGGAAACTAGTTACCACACTTTCTTTGGGGTTAGGTAAGCCACCAAATATGTTGGGGGGTGGGGGCAACTTACTGGAGTAAAAAGCTGCTCTTTAATGCCACGTTATAGTTTTGGCCAGCAGGGGGTGCAAGCATGCCAGGCAGAGATGTCACCCTAGTGGTACTGCTCTGGTCACCGCATTGGGGGCAGGTCAGGCTGAAGTAGCTGCTACTTAACAATGTGTCCAAATCAGGAAGGGCTGGCAGCAAGTTCTATCATCACAGCGGCCCCCTGCAGCTGGGCCAGGGAGCTTGCCTCTTAGCACATGGGCACAGTGATGTCTGAGGGCAGCATAGGCATGCTTATGCCATGGGGTGGAGGAAGGGGCTTCAGGAGACAAAAAGTATGCACACTGAGTCATTTATATAAGGGTCATCAGTACTCTCAGGCTGTGCGCCATGCAGATTCCCACCAGCGGGGACAGTGGGGGGAGGGAGCAACTGACATGTCTGAGGGGTCACTGACAACATAAGCAAAACACAATTGAGCAGAATTGTTGATGGCTTAGGGAGCCAAAAAGCAAGATTCAGAGGAAAAAAGGAATGACACCCACCCTCGCCAGGGACGGAATGAGCTGAATGTGTCACCTCTGCGATGCGCTTGCCCCCTGCTGGCTCCAGTGTGCAATTGAGAAGATTACACATGAACTCCAGTCTATCAAGGGGCATCAATAATACACTGTGGCTGCAGCACCGGGCTGGCCATACTCTGGCATCTTTTAACTTGTTGATTAATGCATCGCTGTTTAACCTGCGGAATCACACCTTGTAGTATGTTTTTCCTTTTTCAACACAAGTCCACCTGCTATGACTATCGCTTTCTGAGAAGTTGAAAAGGGGCACGGTCTGGTGGCATAGAGGGTTGAAGTGCTGGATGCCACATCTCCTGCCACGCTGCTGACCCGGGTTTGAGAGTAAGCCCAGGCTACTAGGGGTCGGCTGGAGAGGAGAGAATTGAGCATCCAATGACAGTGCTCCTCTCTTGGGGAAGGAAGATAAGTCGCACTGTTCATAATACTGCCACTGCATGGAGATACGGTGGCAGGGCAGTGGTTGCAACTCAGCAGTGGTTGGTCGGCAGCAGACGCGTGGTGTATGCACACCTCTGTGTGCACATATGCTGGCATCATTTCACCCCACTGACCAAGGGGACCAGGACTGCCTCGCCTGGATCTGGCCTCTGGTAGGAGGATGGACCTCCCTGCCCTGGCCCCGCCATGGGGGATAGTCACTGGGGGATTGTGAAGTGGGTCCTGGGGGAGGCAAGTGCCAGTTGGGAGTGGGCTGTGGCTGAGCAGGGCTGACCCTGAGGGGAACAAGAAAGCTATATGAAGAAGCTGAAAACAGAACAGGACACAGTGCTGCCGGCCATATGCTCATATCACAGTTTGTGCCAGTGCTATCTTGCAGAATACTGCAGGAACACAGTCATTGTAACCCAGTGGCAGTCACTTTCAATTTGTAATGCAGAAAACTGTGACAGCTTTATCACAGAGTTCTTCTTCCTGGTGTGTGGGACTGTACAGCGCTAGTGGGTAATGTGCTTTGAGTAACTTAGTGTGACATGACATAACTGAATTTCCTTTAAGGGGAATATATAATAATAAAATAAAAACATTTAAAAAATGCCTTGCCAGATCGACTTCATTTTCATTTGTTCTGGTTACCTCTCTCTGCACAGTAGCAATTGCTCAGTAATTACTGTGTAAATGCAAGGTGTGACTGTGCCAGTGGTTCAGTTGGTTGCACTCCCACTTCAGGATTGGGACAGTTGGATGTTCATGGGTTCAGTTCTCACATCAGGCACTTCATCTGATATCAGCTCTGACACTGCAGTGCTGCACAACACCATGGGGGCTGTATGGCTGGAGGTGCTGTTCTTTAGGTGACACATTCAAATGAGGTCCCTTCTGCACGTCTCAGGTTGCTAACCTGGTGCAAGTTCCCATGACACTTTTTGAAAGAATAGGGCAGCTCCACCCAGAGTGATGGTCAACTTTCCATCTCTCAGTAACACCGGTTGTAATACAATATGGCAGTGTGTGGTGTGTGCTTAAAGGATTACTGCTTGTGTATATCACATCGTATCAAACTCATTGCATTGTAAAACACTTTGGAATACAGTGTATATGAAAGTGCTATATGAAACCAAATTCTAGTCTATTCTGTTATATATTTTATGTATTCACTTCTGAGGGGTTACTAGTGGGGTACCACAGGGTTCAGTGCTGTGTCCAGTCCTTTTTAATGTCTTTATAAGTGACATTACAGAGGGACTGGAAAGAAAAGTATGCCTCTTTGCAGATGACACAAAGATCTGCAACAAGGTTGATACATAAAGAGGCATGGAACGGATGAGAAGGGACTTGACAGTGTTGGAGGAATGGTCAGAAGTATGGCAGCTTGGATTCAATGCAAAGAAGTGCAAAATAATGTACATGGGAAACAAAAACCCAGGGGGAGATTACATAATGAGGGGAGGTAGTAACAACAACAAAAATGGAAGGGGACCAGGGGGTAATCATATCAGATGATCTTAAGGTCGGCAAGCAATGTGAGAAGGCAGTAGGGAGGGCTGGGGGGATACTGGGATACATAGGGAGAGGCAACAGCAGCAGAAAACAGGAAGTTGTTATCCCTCTGTACAGACCGTTGGTGAGATTCCATCTGGAGTACTGCATCCGGTTCTGGAGACCCCATCTCCGCAAGGACATACACGGGATGGAAGCGGTCCAGAGGAGGGCAACTAAAATGGTGCAGGGTCTGCATGAGAAGCCATATGAGGAGAGACTAAAGGAGCTTAATATGTATACCCTTGAGGAAAGGAGGGAGAGGGGCGACATGATAGAAACATTTAAGTACCTCAGTGGAATCAACAAACTCCAAGCGGGTAGCATCTTTCAGAAAAAGAAAAGTGCAAGAACAAGGGGACACAATTTGAAGACAGAGGGGGGGACAGCTCAGGGGCAATGTGAGGAAGTATTTTTTCACAGACAGGGTGATGGACGCATGGAACAGCCTTCCTGAGGAGGTTGTGGGATCTATAACTGTGGGAGAATTCAAGGATGTATGGGACAGACATAAGGCAATTCTTGTGGGGGGTAGGAAGAAGTAGGCTGTTGGTTAACTAGGATCTACAGCTTATCCTGTAGTTAGGGAAATGGGCAGACTAGTTGGGCCAAGTGGTCCTTATCTGCCGTCAGAGTCTGTGGGCCTGACTCTAGAAGCGTGGCACACTTCGCCTCCAAACGTGATTTGCACCAAGTGCAGCTACGACATTGATCCTGCGCCCTATTCCAGAAGGGGCAGAGTCCTCGCGCCTAAGTCCTGTGACTTGCGACATATAGCTAGGTACACCGAAGAGAGGGTGTACCTGGAGAGCATGTCGCAAGCCGCAACCGCTATTCCGCACATCGCAAGTGCCCCCCATGCCCGTTCACTGGTGGAGCCCCACAGGGCTGGAGGCCCCCTACCCACTGTCATGCCACCATGGTTCCCCAAACCCCTATCCAGAACACCATGACGACTGTGCACTGTACAGTACATACAGTACATCTGATGTCCTTACATATCCTTATACCTGGTAGTCTAGTGGCCCCACCACCCACCCAGCATTGCCACTCCACCCAACACCCCCCACCCATCCCCAGCAGGGGACTGGCACAACCCTCTCACCATCACGGCCAGCTGCTGACTGAGCTCCGTCTGAGTGCTTACTGTACAGACGTGATCAGAAATGAATGAATTATTATTTCTGAGTGCATCTCATAGTAAGCACTCAGAAGGAGCTCAGTCAGCGACTGGCCGTGGTGGTGAGAGGAGGGTTGTGCCAGTCACCAACTGGAGATGGGTGGGGGGTGCTGGGTGTAGTGGCATTGCTGGGTGGTGGGCCACTAGACTACCAGGGCTGTTGCGCAGTTGCAACATATTGTGTGTGGCACTGTTTCAGGGTCCAAGCACAGGTGGGGGGGTTGACAGCGCTGCCCTGTGGGGCCTTTAGCTGTGGGAGGTTCGGAGGCATGGGGTGTGTCGGCAGCTCTGTGGGGCGTTTACTGTTTGGGGGTACAGGCATGTACAGTACGGGGGATGGGCCGGGGTTTTCTGAGATGCCCATTGGGGCAATAACAGAGGTGTTCTGGGCATGGGGGGAGAGCACATGGACTGGGTGCTGGGCTGCTGGTGGTTCTACAGAGCCCTCAGAGGATGTTTGTGCAGTTATACCAGCTAAATGCTGGTGTAACTTACGTTGCCGGTTCTTCTTTGGGGGTTCTTGTAGAATCCTGACACTGGGGACTTTGTTGCGGCCCTACTGGAATAGGGTGCAACTGCTGCCGTAAACCCCCCTAGTGCCATGTCGCAGGGGGTTTATGGTGCAACTGCTGGCGTAACAGCTCTTTGGCACAAGTGGCCTGCAACATGTCACAGGCCACATTGTAGAATCGCGAATGTCGTAACTGCTGGCATAAATTGCTACTTGCGCCATTCTACTTGGCACAAGTGCTGTTACGCCAGGCATAACTCTTCTAGAATTGGGCCCTGTGTTTCTGTGTTCATTGGATAAGTGCACTAGGACAAAATATTACTTTCAGTCACAACGCAGAGCAATAAAGATTTTGGATACAGCAGCAGTACAAACGTACAAGTTGTAAAACAATATATATTTTGGAGCAGCATGTTTGGTTGGACTGAGAATCATGCACCTTGGACTTTTCGTGTTTGATTCTCATGGACTCTGGTAAACATTTGGGCTGTTCTTGAACTTTTGATTAGACTGGTGCAAACCAGTCAAATATACTGCTGTTCAACCCACTCTCCATCCCCCTCCCCATTGTCCCACATACAATACACCAGTAAATAAAAAATATCACAAGTTCGGTGACACTGCAGCAGTTCCACCCACTCCCTCCAGGGGGCCCATATCATGGTTTATAGGTCGGGAGGGGAGGGCCCATCTTCTAAATAAGGTATTTGGGTGGGGGGGTGAATGAATATAGCTATAATGTTGACTCAGTGCCAGCAGCTGACAAGGTTTTAGCCATTTTGTACGAGAGGATTGGTGCGTGGGACAACTGAGCCAGCTTACTTTATGGCTATTTGTGTTTCCCCAACCCAACAAAGAAGTGTGGATCATGAGCCAGGTGGTGGTGGTAAGGGGGGGGGGCAACAATCAAATAAAGGTCTTAGGTGGGGTTGAGCTAGGGAGCAGGATGGGTAGTTTGCAGAATGTAACATCCTATGGAGAACAATATAGCGGACGAGATTTCAGGATGAGATTTTGTGAGCAGCTTCTTTCGTTTTTACTATTTTAGGAGTAGGATTGTAGTATTCAACTTATTTAAACATTACAAAGGGGTGTGGGTGGAGTTTCTGATTTTTAGATAAACCATTGTATTTAACATTCTGAAACTCAAATCTCATCCAGAAATTGTGTCCACCATATTGTTTTTAAAAAGGTGTGTCACACTCCATAGTTCTTCATGGGGGATAAGTTTAAGTGGCGACTAGGGATGTGTGAAGTTGGTACATTTTGCTTCACAAATCAATTTGTGACATTTGCCAAATTTGCAAAGAGCAAAGTGCCAACTTCACAAAGTTTTTGGCAGGCAGAGTAACACTTTCTTAAGCGAAGTCATGCAGATTCACTAGCAAAGTTGTCAATTCACTGTGGTTTGGCCGAAAAGTGCCACTTCCCCAGGAAAACCCATTGTGAAGTAGCGAAGTGGGCAGTTCATGAAGTTTTTTACAAAGGCACATTTCGCAACTTCACTGGAACTTCACCTGTCTAATACAACACAGTGTCAGAAACTGAGAATTTTTTAACATATCTGTGTATTTGAGATAATGATGGGGGATGTGGAGGAAGGGAAATGACTCTGGGTCTGGGAGGGGGATGGGCAAGGAAATATCCCATGCCACCTGGGGAGGACCGGGAGTTTGTTTTTAATGTTTTTATTGTGTCTTGGAGTTTCAGGCTGCATAGCATCACTAATGACACTACTGACCCATCCCTCCCTTGTAATTGCATGCCATCTTCTTCAGATATGGCTATACTAAGACTGTATATGGAGCAGGTTGGGCAAGGAACATAGAAGAAGAGGGGCCAACTGACTAGCTGGGAACTCGATTGCCACCAGCCCCAAAATCAAGCTAAGGGGTCTGGTGGTGGTGAAATATGTGACATTTGCAAGAATGAGGATAGTCAGACTGGGGGGGAGGGTCCGTTAGAAAGATGTTGTCAACTCATTGCATGGTGTCAGGAGCCAACAACACAACTAGTAGATTCACCAACAATGGAAGATGCAATCCTAGACCTTGTGCTAACAAACAGCACAAGGATATCTGACGTTAAAGTAGGAATCAATTTGGGCTCCAGCAATCACAGATCAGTATGGTTCGCAGTCAACAGACAAGCAGTCACTAGCCACACTAGACTAATAATCCTCAACTTCCAAAATGCAAACTTCAACAAGATGAAGTCCGCCTTTTCAAGCCTGTATGAAAACATAAAAGATAGAGATGTTGAGGAGAGATGGACAGCACTGAAGATGTAATTAAACATTGTCACAGCAAAATACTCAAAGGTAATCCGTAAAACCAAAAGAAGGAGAAAAACCTCTCTGGTTTTCGAAAGAGGTGGCAATGAAAATAAAATAAAATAATAAAAGTATACAGACAGTATAAAGAAACAGAGAAAGACTGTGCGAGGGAAGAATACAGGACCAAGTTCAAAGAGGCTGGGAAGGCAATCAGGGTATCCAAAGCACAAACTGAAGAAAAAATTGTGGCAGAAATTACAAGGGGCAATAAAACCTTCTATAGGTATAGCCAGGGGAAAAAAAGAAAGACCGGGGGGGGAGGGAGATAGTCAGACTAAGAAACAAGGAAGGACAGCAAGTGGAGGATGATGTACAGAAAGCAGAAGTATTAAACAAATACTTCTGCTCTGTTTTTACTACAGAACAGAATGGTAATGGTCCAACACTAGCTACTGGTCTCCACATCCAGGAAGCAG
Source organism: Neoceratodus forsteri (assembly GCA_016271365.2). NCBI lineage: Eukaryota > Metazoa > Chordata > Ceratodontiformes > Ceratodontidae > Neoceratodus > Neoceratodus forsteri. Next base: position 1,408,322,416 of record CM028131.1, on the reverse strand, counting down.
CCACAAGCCCCTTTATAAAGGAGAGGGTCCTAGAAGAATTAAATAAATTGAAGGCAGACAAAGCTATGGGACCAGACAGAATTCATCCTCGGGTATTGAAAGAGCTTAGGGAGGAACTCGCCACTTCGTTGACTAAACTCTTTAATAAATCACTGGAGAGCGAGCAGGTGCCGGGGGCTGGAAAAAGGCCACTGTGGTACCCCTACACAAGCGCAGAAGCAAGGAAGAGGCACAGAACTACCACCCTGTCAGCCTCATCTCAATTGTGGGGAAAATTATGGAATCATTACTAAAGGAAAGGATAGTGGCCTAGCTGAAAACCAGTGAGAGGCTAGACCCTAAGCAGCATGGCTACACAACTGGTAGGTCATGCCAGAAAAACATGATAGAATTCTTTGACTGGGTGACAAAAGTAGTAGACTAAGATGGGGCAGTGGATGTTGTATATCTAGATTTTAGTAAGGCCTTTGATTCTACCCACCACAGGAGGCTTATTAACAAACTGGGAAATGCAGGTGTAGGAGAGAAAATTGTTAACTGGGTGAGAAACTGGCTTAAGGGGAGGACCCAGAATGTTGTAGTGAATGGCACCCTGTCGAGAGAAGGGATGGTGACCAGTGGGGTTTCACAGGGTTCGGCGCTTGGACTAGTCCTCTTCAACAGATTCATCAGCGACATCGCAGATGGATTGGAGGAGAAAGTATGCCTGTTTGCAAATGACACCAAGCCTGCAAGAGGGTGGACACCCAGGAATGGGCCATACCAATGGAATCAGACCTAACAAAACTGGAAGAATGGTCTAGAACTTGGCAGTTGAAGTTCAGCATCAAGAAGAGTAAAGTCAAGCACCCAGGGAAAAGAAACCCAGGAAAGAATTGCTATCTAGGGGGGTGAACAATTAGCCATCATGAACCTAGAATGGGACCTAGGGGTCATGGTATCAGACGATCCAAAGGTAGAGAGACAATGTGAAAAGGCGGCACAGAATGCCAGTAATATCCTCGGTTGCATCGGAAGAGGGATCATAAGCAGAAAGTGCAAAGTGATAGCCCCACTTTACAGACCCTTGGTGAGGCCACACCTGGAATACTGTGTCCAGTTCTGGAGAACCCAGCTTAAAAAGGATATAGACTGTCTGGAAACTGCAAAGATAAGCTACAAAGATGGTTCAGGACCTCCACCACGAACCCTATGAGACAAGACTTAAAGAATTAAACATGTACTCCCTGGAACAGAGGAGACATGATAGAAACATTAAAGGAAAACTGTCATAAACTCCTTTGGCAATTAGTAGGGCTACAGAAATGCCCGATTAGCACAACCTTTATGGTTTTTTCAAGTTTGCAACTAACCTTTTATATTTAATTTTATCCGTTTGTTGCCTTGATGGTGGTTCCGTGTGCTGTCCTGGAAGCACCATTTAGAAAGTGCTGCCACACCAGAAGACTGAGCTTGACCTTATGAACTTGGTTATCTTTCTGCTGTGTTACTGGAACACTCATTCATGATGAGCAGGGCACATTTTCATGAAGGAAAAAGAAACAGTGTTCATTGTAGTAACTTTTGAGCTGCACCTTTAGAAGCAATTCCTGTTGAAAATGGAACAGTTTAACCTATTTAATTTTTTTATTGAAAGTTGCAGCTCTGAGTTTGGGCATGCGCAGTAAGTAGCAGTAGATCAACTATGTATGCTGAGACACTTTTCCTGGGGGGGAAGCTCCAAAGTGTCTACCACTAGATAGTATTCTGCTAGCACCGCAAGTAATTTGCTCTTTGGTGTTGTCCGTCTAGTTCCATCTACATTGGCTAGACCCAGCGGGACTGGGACCAGGCAATATATTAATAACTTGTTTATATCTACAGGGAAGTTACGCTTGTTTGAAAGGGCCAAACGTTTTCCAAATATATCTCTTTCAAATTTAAGTTCTGTAACTTTTTCCTTTGGTAGTTACTTGCGCTTTTTTGTATTCATCATTGAAGGTTTTCACTGGGGCTTTGAAATTGGATCAAAATGTTTCTTTTTACCATTTTCCAGTCTTTCTTTGACAGTTTGCTCACACATTTCTGTACGTCGCTCAATTAAACTGGTGAGGTTCTCTTCAATATCAGGTGTAACTGGTGCTCCCGAGGACAAATTGTACAATCTTTCAGCATCTAAAGTAGCACTGAATGGGTTGATAAACTCCTGATAGAGAAGAGTTAATATAACTTTGACGTGTTGTTCTGACTTGATGATTTCAGATGGCCTGCATGCTTTTTGCAGATTGCTGGCTGAACTGTGAAGGCCAATCATCTCCAAAAGTGCCTCTCTGAATTTTGCTAGATGTGGCCGATTTAACACCCATTTATCATAGGCCATTTGATTTGCAAGAAATTGTTTGATTCCACCTTGAATTTTGGCACTTTGATTGTATGTCTGCTCATCAGCTTGGTCAACTGATTCCCTAGAAGCTTTATGGTCGCTCCTTTGAACTGAAAACTCTTGCTTTTCAATTAGTGTCCTGGACCCTGGATGAGCAGCTTCAAGTGTATACACATAGTAAGCCCTATATCGAGCACAATTTTGCTTGTTGAAGGTGAAGAACAGGGGACGTGAATATTTCCAACACAGTAGTCTAAGGTCAAAGTTGTTTTCTTTTACTGCTGTGTGGAGTAAATGGTGCCAATCCACTATATCCAGATGTGTCATCTAGAGCTGTGGGGTTTTCCCCAGCTCACCGCGATGAATCTGCTGCCTGAAGGCCTCATACTTAGTCTGGAAAGTGACAATCTCATCTTCCTGAAGCAGTCTATGGAAGTCTATGGGTTGAGGTGATGATCTGATAAGGTCAAGCAATACTGCAGGGTTGACATTGAATTCTATTGAATACTTTAGAAATCTGACCTGAGGCAATTGCTCTAAGGCATCTGCAAAATGTTCATGTACAGTCCATGCCCAATTGTAATGCTTCCCATGCAAGACTCCCCTTATGTTGCCAGAGACACAAAGACCAGCCTAAAATACTATGTCCTCAAAGCCGCTGCCACCAACTAACTGTCCTAGAATGCCAAAGTTTTCCAGGAATAGGTAGACATCTCCCAAATGAATTATGACATTGCGGAACTGATGGAAATTCCACACAATATGATATGCCTTTGCTGTTGCTCCAACATCGTGTCAGGTGATCATAGGGCATATTTACTTGCTGTGCTATTTCTTGTGTTTGTGTGAGGTATTTAACTACAGTGGCATAATCAGTGATGGGTTTGTGGATGGGTGGAAGATATGTGATGACCATCCTCTTTGGTGAACTTGAATGATTGTTACAAACTAGTGTCAGCCAACCAGTAAACCTTGGGACAAGCTGATCCTCCTTGTGTCCTTCCCGACTGAGTTTCCATAGCATTAGCTTTGCCTTGCCAATATTTACAGCTGATGTTGGCACAGTAGACTTGGGCATATTGCCAAATGTGGTTGGCGCCTTCTTTGAATTCACCTGTTGATTTTCTAATTCCTTTTTGTTAGATACAATTGTCCTTCTTTTTGAGTGAGGAATTTCAATAGAATCTTCTTGGAGAATGGAGCCTTCAGATTCTTCTTGGTATGCAACACCATGTGTATTGTATATTGCTCCATGTCCAGTTATTGTTTCAATGTTCTGATCAAAGTTGTCCATCCAAAAAACTGTTCAGACAACAGAAAACTCTGACTTTGGCTGAAGTGGCAGTAACAGACCTTGCTCTTGAAAATGCTGAGGAAGTTCCGCTAAACCATACCCGGCCCGGTGGCGCTGAGGGTTGAGGCGCTGGACACAACGCTGACGACCCATGTTCAGGAGCAAACTCGGGCATCAGTGGTTGGCAGGGGCGCGTAGAGAATTGAGCTCCCAGGGAGGGTGACAGACAGCCCAGTGCACCAGTGGGCTCCAGGTGTAGAACAGGAGCACTGCAGTGCGCTGGGCTGCACACAGTACCACATGGCTGATGCAGGCAGGGTTGCCATGTGCTGTTGTGTCAGGGGTGCCCATGCAAGGGGGCGCTTCTGCCAGAACAAGGAAAACATTGGCGCCATGGAGCAGACAACGGCACCTGTCCCCCATGCCCTCTGCTGGGTTACCCTCGACTGACCTCTCAGTTCCCCCCCCCACAGACCCCCATCCGCAGCTGGAGACTGTCTTAGAAGAGCACCCAAGAGGAGTGTCAACCCACCCCAGATGGGTTAAACCGGGGGTGCTGGCTACGGGTGAGAGGGGGAGAGAGGAGTCACAGTGTGAGGAGCCTCAGGTGGGCAGGACATGGACAGGATGCCCGAGAGAGGGTCCAGGAAGCCGTGACAGGAGTGAAATAAAGTTAAAAAAAAAAAGTTCCCCTAAACCAGTTTCAATTTCACACACTTGATCATAAATGCAGCTATTTCGTAAATGAAACAGGGTTTTCACAGGCATTTTCTGTCTGGTCATATTGTGCTGCACAACTCCAGTAAGTGCACGTTTTGTAGTGAGAAACCTTGAATTAGGTCTTCTGAGTAGGACTTTGACAACTGGGAGACTTGTTCACTCTCCGTATGTTTGGGGGATTTTAATACATGCGAGAAAAATGATTGAACTGTCTCTGGGGGCTGTCATTCTTTACTCAGCAGAGCATCCTTTGTTGGTAGCCATGGCAGTGAAAGTGCTGTCTCTACAAATCTTAAGATATGTTCATGCAGCAAGGAAGCAGCATGCTTCATGACTTGATTGTCATCCTTTCCCAAAAGCTCTGTGACTGATGCACCACCAGTTAATGATTTAGCACTGAGTACAACTAGTGGTGTTTGAGGATCAGCTATTAAAAATAAAAGTGAATCCCCATATTTCTTTTTCAACTAGTTTCTAAGTTTATAACGGTATTGTCGGTTGATCTACTCCGATGCCCGAGATTTTGTTCAAAGTCCTTCATAAGTTTTGCCACATCACCCCGGTGCTGCATGAATTGCACTGGCTGCCAGTTTGGTGGAGGATCCTCTTAAAGGTGGGCTTGCTCATTACAACATTACCCTACCCATGCCCAGGGACTGTGTCAGTGGGCGAATCATTGGTGGGGACACGTGACACAGTTGCAGCAGGGTCCCCATGCCATAACTCATGCACCCCAGTGCACAGCACTCTGCTCAATTCTGCGACTTTGTGAATCGCATGGAGTATCGGCACACCCCTGACACGCACCCAGAACTACCCATGGCATGTTGCTTTCCATGCAACCGGGGGAATCTGGTGTGTTTCTGGCCAGCTCACATTTGCTAAATGTCGTCGGGGATCCACAGGACCCCCGCTGTATGGCATTCATGAGTATGGTTGCCTACATGCCCGAGATATGCGACGTATAGGCTTGATGCACAGAGCCCAGAGACAGTAGTAAATATTTAGTAAGACAATTTTCTACTTGTAAACTGCAGCCTTTGTGAAAGAAAGACAGAAACAGAATATGATAGCATTCACATCGCTAATGCTGCTTACTCAGAGTCCTCACCAAAGCAGTGCTGAACTCCAAAACTACAATGTTATCCACTAAAAGTTATGAAGTGCTGCTAAAATGATGATGCCAAGACATTGACAAACAATGAAAAAGGAGTTGGGGGAGGGCAGGAAGGGAAAATGGAGGGGGTCACCAAGCATCCACTGGATACCAGCAATATCACACTGCTATTTGCAAAACTAAAACTGGGAAATCAAGGTTAATGTGAAGGAGTTTCAGAGATAGGGTTTAAGATCCCAATGGTCAATTAATCCCAGCAGTTTTAAACTTCTGAGTATATATAAATCCAATGACTCTCTTGTGCAACAACCTATTCTGTCTGTCCGTTCCTCTTTTGTTAGACACATTGGGGGCTATGCATGCAATGGCCGCAGGTATGTGACAAAGGCACGTACCTCGCCTGCGTAGCTCTGCACCTGTGGACAGGTGCACACCTGGTGGCATGCACAAATGCGGGTCACCTGTCTGCAGCCCTGTCCCCCGGCAAGCAGGGTCGAGTGGGGCAGACGGGAATGGAACTGTGGACCCAGGTGGGCATCCAATCAGATGCCCATCCTGGGTCCCTCAGTGGATCCCTTATGTGGCGGGGCATACATTGGACCTGCGCATCCCTGTGAATGTCCAGATGGATGGCAGACATGGAGGTGAGAGGAGGAAAGTGCTGCCAGCCGTTTTGGGTCATGGTACTGGGGTACCTGTGGGGGCCTTGTCGGTGCCACGGGGGGGGAAGCACAGGCCAGGCCCATGTTGTGTGCATGGGGGGCAGCTCCACAGGAGTCGAGGTAGCCTGGGTGAGCAGGGGAGGTGACCTGCCATGCCAGCCAGTGGTGTGGTGTATGCAGCAATGGGGGGGCTGCATTGTACTGCTGTGTAGGGGGTGCAGTTTGTCTGTGGTGGTGGTGGGGGGTCACCTGGCCAGATACAGGTGCAGGGTGGGTGGTCTGTGGGAGCAGGACACGGCACGCAGGGCACTTACGTCACGGTCCCAACTGTCATAACCTGCACACATCTCCAATGTAGTCAGCATTATGCGCTTTAGTGAACAGCACATAGTGCTGGCATGCCTCTGACATGCCCACGGCGCGTTGTTCACTGTGTGGCTGGGGGATCGGGCACCTAACCTCCTTGCACGCAATTTATTAATGCCGAGGGGGGGTCCACGGGACTCCCTCTGCACAGCACTCATGCAGAACCATGCCTACGCACCCGGTTTTCATGGCGTATAGGCATAGTGCCCAATGTATTCAATTCCCATAAATTTCATAAAATCAGCATTAGACGAATGCTTACTTAAAAATGTTTTCCCTAAAGGGGTACCTGATTTACCATTGTGAACAGCCCTCACATGCTCCTGAATCCTAAACTTTGACGGTCTGACCGCTAGTCCAATATACAGTAAATTGCATGTGCACCATGGGACGTATACCACAAACGGAGTGTGACATGTGATACATTCATCATTCTTGACAGACAGATTATTGTTATTAAAATGTTTGAACATGTCTCTAATAAGTTCATAATGACAAATGTTACATCTAGCACATTTGTAAAAACCATGGGGTCTAGAAAGTAATCAAGTCTTACTGTTAGCAGGTGAAGGAAAAAAATCTGCTATGAACTAGCCTGTTTTTAAGTTTTTTTGCCCTTCTAAAAGTGACCCTCAGACTACTAGCCACCGATTCCTGAACTCTGGCATTGGAGGTTAAATGTGCCAGTTGCAGTGTATAATGTGCCCAATTCTGCCTGCTAAGTGGTTAAATTGTGTGGCAAATGTAAGGGGTTCTTTTCCTGTTCACATATTGTATTTTGCCTTTTCTATCCCTAGCTCTGTTTTTTTGCTTCTACTAGTAAATCATGGTTATAACCCCATTCCCTAAATTACTCTCCAAATTCACTTGCTTGGGTATCAAAATCCTCTAAATTGCTACAATTTCTGTGTAATCTGATAAACTGACTATATGGAGTCCTTAAGATAAAGCTACCAACTTTCCAAGGTCTAAAACTGGGATGGTCCATCCTGACCATGACCCCACCACCACCATGTCACTCCCACTGGCACCGCCGCATACAGTGCCTCACACAATCAATTAAATGTTGCTGCTTGCTCTGGCCATGCTACCCACAGTAACATCAGTAGCAAACATCCAGATTAAAACATCACATCATTCTACTGCAAGTTCCAAATCATGATGTACAGAAAGTTCATTAGAAGCAAACCTGTGTTAAATTGTGATCAGACATTCGAGCTGCATGTATTGCTTCTCTTGACAGTCCCATCCAACCTGTTTACACTCACCTCATTTGTTGAGCAAACTTCACTTCAGTGACTCCCACCACCACAACAGATTGTTTTCATACACCTCCCCACAGTTGTTCAGGTTCGGGTACCTTAGTTCACTGCTGCTGGTCTCTTCTCTGTTTGGAGTCCCTCTCAGCTACTGGCAGGCAGACGTACACATGTGCTTGTTTGCACTACTATCCAGTCTAATCTAACAGGAAGGAACATGCTTTACTGTGCTCCCACTGACATGCTTGCGGTACAACACAGGCACAAGGGTTGAAGTTGCAGACTGCTGTCCAGCCCGAGTAGCGCCACAGTGGTGCTGAAATAACTGTCACTCGTGGATTAGCAGCTAGCAAAAAAAAAAGGGACAAAACTGGGACACGTAAGCAAAAATCAGGACAAAAATGACATTTTGCAAAACTTGTGGGGACACTGGGACATGCTGCCTAAAATAGGGACTGTCCTGGGAAAACAGGGACAGTTGGTAGCTTTACCTTAAGACTCTGTGGATGGCACTCTCTGCTCACACTAGAGCATTGCTGGCTGTTTTCTTTCTGTAACATTTAGTTTGTATCGGTTCCCCTTGTGCTGCCTTGAGTGTGAAATCTAAAAATTAAAGAGTGTGATAGCTAGTGACATACGTGAACTTAAGGTTAAGGTCATTAGTATTTAGCCATTCCGTGAAGCTGGGGATTTCGCTACCATCCCCTTGCCAAATTACATCTTCAGTAAAGTGAAACCACTTAAAAATTCTGTCAGAAAATGGATTGTTATGCTCATTCAATACAGTCACATGTTCCCACCATCCTAAAAATACATTTGCATGGGGGGGGTGGGGCATCGATGCCCCCATCGTTATGTCAATGGTCTGTATGTAGTGGTGGCTTTCAAATTCAAAATAATTAAGGGTCAGAATAAATTTGAAACTTTCCAAAATGAAATCCACTGGCGTATCCTCAAATTCTGAAAGATTTTGTAAAAAAATGCCTACACACATTTAACCCTTTAGGATGTTCTGTAGATGTGTATAATTACTCTACCTCAATGCTAATCCAAGAGCAAGTCTTTTTCCACTCTGTGTTCTCCAGTTTTCTCAATACATCACAAGAGTCCTTCAGGTCAGATGGTAACTTCACTACACCCTTTTGTAGAAAGAAATTGATAAACTGACATCATTTTCCACAAAGTCAGTTGTTACCAGACACTATTGGTCTGCCTGGCGATTCTGTAAGATTCTTGTGTATCTTAGGCAAGATGTAAAAACAAGCAGTGATGGGAATTACACAGTTACAATTAGAAATGTCTTGTCCTATGTCCTTGGGACAACTGACATTGACTGAAAACATTAGTGCAATCAACTGTAAATGAATGTGCTTCAGATATTAAGAAATGATTATGTATGTGTTGGGATTAGTAGTACTGTACACAGTAGATACAGGGACTTTGTGTGGAGTAGTTTCCCGGTACCTGTCTTAGGGGCAGGAGGGATGTTTCCAAATGTATCAGTCCTGAAACCTGAGGAATGCTAGTAGCCATTAACCTTAATCTGCTATATTCCCAACTCCATTAGTGATCTGTTTTTTTATAGTCTAGCTCAGACAAGGCTGACAGACAATCAGTCTGATCTAATGATTGTCAAATGACACAAGCGTAGTGTGTTGTATGAGGACGTGACTAGCAGCACTACATATCACAAAGCCACCCACTTTAGCCAACTTAAATCCAGCAATCATTGCACCGAGATGCTCTGGGGCTGGGGCTGAGTGTAACAGAATAGTCTCTCTCCATTCCGGGGATTTCGGGGGGTGGAGGGGCGCAGAATCTGAAAAATTTCATAGATGGTACTGTAATTCTATTGTCAGATGGAGATCCCCCAGGAAAAAAGAGGCACAACAACTTTTTGTGGGTGCTCGACTGGCAATTTGATTTATTAAACATGTCTTACAATGACTGCATTTTACTTTTCTCACATTTTCAACAGTCCTTCATTTCCAGAACTATCCATTTCACATTCCATCTTTCAAAGATTTACATATTTAAAATCACATGTTTCAAACTGTCCCTTTTTCCGTTGTCTTCTCGGGGTCCAGACACTTTAAAGCCTGATACCCCTTGGTCTTCTTCCTCTTGTGATCCTCGTCTTTTTGTTGTCCATAATCTTCTTGGGGTCTGGATGTTTGGAAGCCCAATACCCCTTCTCCTATTCCCCTTGCTGCCCTCCCTTTTGCGGCTGCCGATGGCAACTGTACCTCATATTAAACCCTTCCTGCCTCATCCTTTTTGCTTGCCTCCATGTCCGGGTGTCTGGGCCCAGCCCATGGTTTCTACATGGCTCTCCCCCCCCCCCCCATTTTAATTTTTAATTTTCTGAAAATTGCCTCCACTAGCATATCTCCAGCTTATGCGATGGAAATGATGGGCTCCCCCCTCTTACCCTCTTCTTCCCACTTCTCTATGCTGTCCTCCAACTGCAATACGTATGTTGCAATCCCTACCGTTGAAAGGTGCATCCCATCCTGTCTGTACATTCCTGGGTTGGGATAGGATATTCCTTTATGTTCTATGTACACTCCCCCCTCCCCTTTAGCCAAGCCGCCACCTTCCTGTTAATTCTCCTCCTGGCCTGCCGCCACACCATCCTGGGCACCATCTCTGACCAGGCTGTCCTTGCCTGCAGCCAACACTGTTGAATTGTCCCAATATCCCTTCTCATCTCCTTGCACAGCAAACCCCATGGATGTTCCCCGAATCATTACCCCAAGTGCAATATTAACAGGTTTGGTTTCGGCCATTTCTGTTTCAGATCTTCTAAGGTTGGCATAATCTGTGCCCACCTCATTCCCCTTACCCCCTTCCAGTTGACCATCACTCTGTCAGCATCCTGTCCTAGCTGTCTCCCTCCTTGATGATTAGCAACCCACCTCTCTGCCCAGTAAATGTAAGAGTACCCTAGTATCCAGACCCGTTTGCATCTTCCCCGACCTGTGAAAAGCAAGTGTGGATATTAGACTATTTTTCTCACATAGATCTTATAGCAGTTTGACATCCACCTGCCTGCTTTCTTGATTTCTTCTTCTGACCCACCTTTTTCTGCTAGTGTGGACACGGCTCCTGTTCTAAATGAATGAGAAGAATAATTTTGCGTGTTCTCCCCTAGGTGCGCCACCCCCTTCTTCAACACCCCATCCCCTGGAAACATGTCATCGGTTTTCTGTCTATATGTGTAAAGAACTGCCTGCTTTTTTCCTGTCTCTTAGCCTTGTACTTCCATAGCGCCGCTACTGGGCATGTTTTCTCACTCTCATGTTTGTCTAATACAATCTCCGTCCCCCTTCCTATCTGGTCTATTTTTGAACATCTCAGCCAAATTGTGATCTTTTCTTGTTCCCAGTGTATTTCTTCTTCCCACAATCCCCCTACTGCGTCCGTTTTGTTGGCCGCTACTACCTCGCTGACCCTGAATGCGCCTCCTGCCATCACCGTGAAAATGGCCCTGAATATCACGGCTTCAAAGGGTGTGGTACAGATCTCTACCAAGGTTTTCAGCAGCCCTTTAAGTTTGTCCCCAGCAATAGGTTTTCTTATGTCTACCTTCCCTCCTTTTAGCCATTGCCACCCCATCAACATGCGCCGCACCACCTTAAACTTATTTGGCTCGGCCCAACCTTTTGTGCTGTATGCCTATCCTATCCCACCCGCTGCACCCCCATTGTGCCACTAGCCACTCCTGCCTTCCACTTCTTCACCATGTACTTTGTTACCTGGTCCTGTGAAACTGGCTTACTTACCTTGAACCCTTCATGTTTCTGGAACTCCTGGAAGGCCCCCCATGCCCCTTCAAATGCCTTCAGCGTGTTGGTGGACCAGGAGCTCTTGTATAACAGTCAGGCTCCTTCCAGCCAATTTCCCATACTTTTTCTGCCACCAGTGTTCTCTTTGCAGCCACTTGTGGCGCCAAGGACCTGAATCTTTCCAGCTGTAAATGGGAAAGGCTGTCAGCTATGTCATTTTTAACCCCTCTATGTGCTTGGCTTTAAATGACATGTTTTGTTGTAATCCCCTCAACACTAACTGTCTCAGGACCCTGTTTGCCATCTCCGAATGCCCTCCCCTGCCTGTTGATAACCTCTACTAAGGCTCTGTTATTGCACCAAAACATTATTTTCCTAATCCTTATGAGTTCTCCCCATGTCAACATCGCCACCCATATTGGGAAAATCTCTAGTAGAGTTATGTCCTTTGGCAGCCCCTTCTCTTTCCAAGAATCCAGCCATGCCTGCTATCCATCTCCCTCGGAAATAAGCCCCTAAACCAATAGCCCCGGATGCATCCGTATATAGATCCAGATCGTTATTTCCTAGCCACTCTTTCTGCCAGAATGTAACCCCATTGTATTCCTTTAAGAATTGTTCCCACACTTCCACATCTTTTCTAATCCCTCGTGATATGTCTACCCAATGTTGCGGATGCTTTTTGCCCTCTGTTGCCCAGGCTAACCTGTTGGTGAACACCCTCCCTGGTGCGACCACCCAGCATGCAAAGTTCAAGTGCCCCAATAGCTGCTGAACCTGCCTCAGGGGAGCTCTCCTCCTACATTTTACCTTTTGTAGCAAAGCCCTGAGCCTGGCCACTTTCTGTTGTGGTAATCTGAAGACTTGCTCATCTGCATCAATCTCAATCCCAAGGAATTCCAGCTTCCTGGCTGGACCTTCTGTTTTATCTCCCGCCAAAGGCACCCCTAACTGCTTGCACATCTCCTTAAAGTCCACAAGCATTGTTCTTACCTCTTCCTCATACCCCCCTATCATGAGGAAATCATCCAAATAGTGCACCATTGCCTTGTGCCTTTATCTGTTCCCAAACGCCCATTGTATCCAGGAGCTGAATGCCTCAAACTTGGCACAGGCTGTGGAACAGCCCATGGGCACTGCTTTGTCAAAGTAGAAGGACCCTTGGAAGCAGAATCCCAACAGGTCCCAATCCTCCTTCTGGACTGGTAGTAGCCAGGAAGCTGACTCTACATTGGTCTTTGCTAGCCAGACCCCCCCCTTTGCTCTGATCAACTCCACTGCTTGATCCAGGGTTGCATACGAAACTGTGCTACACTCGTCTGGTATAAGGTCGTTCACCGAGGTCCCTTCTGGGTAAGACAGATGATGAATTAGCCTAAATTCCCCTTGTTGCTTCTTGGTCACTAGGCCCAATGGGTAAACCTGCAGGTTGGGTAATGGGGGTGTCTGGAATGGCCCCTCCATCCCCCTTGCTTCTATTTATTTCTTTATTTTTCTGAAAGCTATGTCCTGCCTCCCCTTAATGGATGACAAGTTTTTGGCTCTCATGCCTTCCCTCTCCCCTTGATATTCTAAACTAAATCCCTTTCGAAGCCTTCCACTAACATCTGTTCTGCCTTCTCCTCTGGGTATCCCTTCATCCATTCTTTTATTTATTTATTTATTTATTTAGTTAGTTAGTTAAACATCAGTTTAGAAACCTTTGAGCCAGAGGCTCATTTACAAAGGTACCTCGTCACAAAGAGGACATCAGAACAGTAGTACAAGGGACACAGTACTTACAAACAAAAAAGTTACAGTTCAATTACAATTTTGTTACAATAGAATACAATCTCCAACGAAGCAAAAGATAACAAAAGGTGCAAAACTTATGGTCGGGGGAGACCTGGTGGGAGTAGAAGAGAGGGAGATAGGGGAGGAGGAATTAGTAGGGAAAGGAAGGGAGGGGAGCCGCTCAGTGAGCATTGTCAGAGTATATATATATATTTTTTTTACACTAGGCTAGCGGCAGTTGCATTTTAGAGAGCTAAGCAGGAAGTTTCTGAGCCTGGGCTTAAAAACAAGCTAAGGTTAGTGAGTTTGAGACACTGGCAGGGAGGGATTATACCAGTGGGCGCACGGTGAGGGGAATCCCTCTGACCTTGAGAGGTCCTGGCTCTCTGAATAACTAGGGTAGCTCTTGGCCGGAGCTGCCGTGATCCAGGTCAGTGCAGTACAGCAATGGAGTTGGATAGGCCTATGGGGATAGGCCACGCAGGCTTTAAAGGTGAGCTGGCATGTCTGATACATGAGTCGCTCTTCCAGGTTGAGTAGGGTAGCCAGGGTGTACAGCTCACATGTGTGAGTGAGTCTGGGAGCACCAGTGATAAGTCTGCAGGCCTTATTAACTGTGAGGTGAACCTTGTTGAAGGCAGTCTGATCTGCTGAGCCATAGACCGGAAGGCCATAGTCAATGAGAGACATGACAGAGGAGGTGACAGCCAGGCGGAGGGCATCAGGAGGGAGGCATTTCTTGTGCCGGTAAAGAATGGCTAGCCGTGAGTTGGCGACAGAATTTAGGGCAGATATATGTCCATGGAATGAAAGTGCAGGGTCAAAGGTTATACCAAGATATTTATAGGACTGCACCTGGTCAATGACGAGATTGGGTGTGGAGTGGACAGCTAAGGAAACTTGCTGTACTTATTTTGGGGTGGGAGAAGAGCATCGCTTTTGTTTTCTTAAGGTTGATAACAAGTCTGTGCTCAGTGAACCAGGTTGCTGCAGAGTCAAAGACTAGTTGGAGGAGTTCTGTAGCAGCATGGGGTCATTGTGGGAGGCAAGAGAACAGCATCATCAGCATAGAGAAGCATCTTACCCGTACAACTGCTGGGTAGGGAGTTAAGAAAGAGTGAGAATAGTAGGGGTCCAAGAATTGAGCCCTGCAGCACCCCAGAGCTAATGGGGCATGTTTCAGAGAGAGTACCGTTGACTTTCACACATTGGGAGCGGGCGGAGAGATAGCTGGTGCACCAGGAAACAGGTCCTGAGGCAAAGCCTATTAGGTCGAGGTGGAGAGCAAAAGAGGATGCTAAACGGTATCAATGCTTTAGACAGGTCAATGAATATAGCACCAGCCAGGGCACCAGAGTCCAAGGAGGCATGGAGGAAGTTGGAAAATTCCAGGAGTGCTGTATTGGTACTATGACCTGCTCTGAACCAGGTGTTCAGGGCAGAGAACATTGTACTTACAGAGGTAGTCAGAGACTTGGGATGCCACAATTTTCTCTAACGCCTTAGAGAGGGGGGAGAGGATTGAGATGGGTCGGTAGTTACCCGGAAGAGTCCTGTCACCACCTTTATGGACAGGGGTAACTGTGGCAATCTTCCAGGCAGAGGGGAATTGTCCGAGACAGAGTGATTTGTTGAAAATGCACGTAATAGGTGAGAGGACCTGATCCAGGACCTGACGTAAAAGGCAGGGATCAAGTGAGTCACTACCAATGGTGTTACCTTTTAGGGCTTTTAGCAAGTAAGGCCTAGCTTCTTGCATGGTGACACGACGCAGGTGGAAAGAGGGGCAGGTAATGGGTGGTGGTACAGATGGAGGAGGTAGACTGATAAAGTTACCAGGAAGTACTGAGCTAAGGTCGGTAAAGGAGTTATTGAGGTGGGTGGCAATGAGGGCAGGGTCAGAGGAGACGGTACCATTGATGTTGAGAAGAGAAGGAGAGGGGGACTGGGAGTGACCATTCAGTTGCTTGATGTTGTCCCAGAAGCACCTGGGGTTCCCCCAGGAGGAGGTAAGAGAGGCTTGGTAGTATTCCGCCTTTGCTTTGTGGATGGCCCAGGTGCACTGGTTGCGGGCGGCAGCATAGGACTGCCTGTCAGCTGAATGGCCAGTAGCAACAGCAAGGTGCCAAAGATTGTTGCATTGCTTAAGTTGCCACAGTAGGGCAGGGGTGATCCAAGGGGCATGTTTCACTTTGGACCTCCTAGCAGTTATGGGAGCAAAGATATCACAGGCAAAGTTGAGAATTAGCACAAAGAAGGCAAGGGCCAAGTCAATGTTGGTTGCCCTCGTCAGAGGGGACCAATCAGTTTGGGCAAGGAAGCTTAAGGCCTATGAGTCCCCCAGGCCTAAGCCGCCTCGAGAGGTGGTTTTGACCGGGATGAGGGCCGAGGGTTTCCAGTTGAAAAGCACAGGGAGTGGTCACTGAGGCAGTCAGGAGGATTTGGATGTTGTGGATGCGGATTGGCCTGTTGGTGAGGACCACATCCAGGAGGTGCTGTCCCCCAGGGTTTTCTAGTAGGCTGTGTGACCAGCTGAGTTAGGTCAATTGAATCAAAAGTCCTCACGGTGGGAGGAGGGACGAGGGCAGAGCCAGTTTATATTCAAGTCCCACCAAGATTTGGTCCGATGGGTTGGGTAGGGAGGTAGTAGTCAATTAGTGGGCCCAGGGCCTGGGATTGGTTCTTGGGGGGTATGTAGGCTATGGTTAGGAATAATGGGCCTCTAGCTGGGTCAGGGGACAGCTTTAGAGTAAGTGCCTGGGCCTTATGGTCGAGGTCAGGCGGGGGGAGTGGTAGCCCCATGAGAGAATCCTTCAAATAGAAGACACAGCCCCCACCTCTCCTGCCAACACGGTCCAACCGGTGGAGAGTGTAGCCGGGGAGAGAGACATGAGAGTTAGGAGTGGAGGGAGACAGCCAGGTTTCAACCAGGGCAACAACATCAGGTTTATGAAGGCCACCCAGCAGTGTAGAAAGTCCAGTTTTTCAGGAGGCTACAGATGTTCATAGAAGCACAAGTGCAGCCCAGGAGATTTCAGGGGAGGACCAGTGCTGCCAGGCCCGGGATTGGGTGGACATTGCCTGACAGGAGCAGGAGGAGGAGGAGGGCTGATCTGGGGAGTGCACAATGGCGGGATAGCTTTCGACGATTGGAGAGGGTGTGATGAGGGGGTGATCACCAAGTGAAAACAGCTACTAGAGAGCAGTAAAATGTGACAAGTGAGGTATTGGGAGCAAATTGTTCAAACTTAATCAGGCTCCCTCTAGTGGCAAAACAATATAAGGAGCTAATGGAGAAGTTAGCACCCTTACCCTGACTGGCATTCTGGCCAGCCTAAAACCTCCCCCCCCAACCTCTCCTACCCTCTCAATGGTTCCCCATACCTCCATTGCCAAACTCCCCTCTTCCTTGAAATCACCTCCCTCTCCTCGTTTGGTATCCCCCCCCTTCCCCCTCGAAATGGCTGCCCATTTTCCCATTGCCCGTTCTTTCTGTCCCCCATTGCTCTGCACCGGGTTGGCGGGTGCTGACCTGCACATTTTGAACAAATGGGCCTGAATTTGCAATTACTCCAGGAGCACAATGTCTTGTTGAAACCCCAACACACTTTTTCTTGCAGCCCGCCTCCTCCTTGTCTATTCCCTTTTTCCGTTCCTGTAAAACCTGCTAGGTTCCTTACCCATAGTTCAGAATGGGTTGAATCCCACCTCAGATCCCCTCTGGTTGCCATTCTCTTCCGGAAGGCCTTATCATGCTTTAGCAAACCTATCCCCATCCTAGCCTTGTAGGCATCTTTTACAGTGGTGGCATACGTGAGCAGTGGGATAGCCAGGTCTGTTTTTTTCTCCAGCATGATGGCACTGTATATACAGAACCCTGCCTGCCAGGCCTCTATACTCTTCCCCCTGTAACTTGTCTCCTCTAGCTTGTTTCCAGCGATCGCCAAAGCCACCGCCATCCTATATTTCCTCCAGTCTCTTTCGCGTATACCTCTCGGCCGACTCCTTATCCACTAGTGCAACAAATCCATGTAGTACTCCCTTTCCATATCTTTTCTTTTATCGTTAGGGGACATGATCCCCATTATCATGCCTTGCAACCCCTCATTAACCACTCTAGTTTTTTAATTCCCTTCTACCCTGCAGCCTTAATTTCCTGCAACACCTTTCCATTCACTCTAGGCCCTTCTCTCCCATGTCCCCAGCAAACACTTCAGATATTCAGTCAAATCCCTCTGTGGGTCTGTTCGCCTTATCCTTACCACTCATGCCCTGCTCGCGCCCTGCTCCACCAACCGCCCAGATTTGGCACCTCTCTTGATGCTCTCTTTTCCGCTGAGCTCTTCCCTGACCCTCGGCCAGTGTCTTCCATTTTCCCACCTAATCGTTGGCCTTTTTCTGCTTTGCTGCCTCTCTCAGCAAATGGCACTCTCTGCTCACACTAGAGCATTGCTGGCTGTTTTCTTTCTGTAACATTTAGTTTGTATCAGTTCCCCTTGTGCTGCCTTGAGTGTGAAATCTAAAAATGGAAGAGTGTGATAGCTAGTGACATACGTGAACTTAAGGTTAAGGTCATTAGTATTCAGCCATTCCGTGAAGCTGGGGATTTCGCTACCATCCCCTTGCAAAATTACATCTTCAGTAAAGTGAAACCACTTAAAAATTCTGTCAGAAAATGGATTGTTATGCTCATTCAATACAGTCACGTGTTCCCGCCATCCTAAAAATACATTTGCTTGGGGGGTGGGGCATCGATGCCCCCATCGTTATGTCAATGGTCTGTATGTAGTGGTGGCTTTCAAATTCAAAATAATTCAGGGTCAGAATAAATTTGAAACTTTCCAAAATGAAATCCACTGGCGTATCCTCAAATTCTGAAAGATTTTGTAAAAAAATACCTACACACATTTAACCCTTTAGGATGTTCTGTAGATGTGTATAATGATTCTACCTCAATGCTAATCCAAGAGCAAGTCTTTTTCCACTCTGTGTTCTCCAGTTTTCTCAATACATCACAAGAGTCCTTCAGGTCAGATGGTAACTTCACTACACCCTTTTGTAGAAAGAAATTGATAAACTGACATCATTTTCCACAAAGTCAGTTGTTACCAGACACTATTGGTCTGCTTGGTGATTCTGTAAGATTCTTGTGTATCTTAGGCAAGATGTAAAACAAGGAGTGATGGGAATTACACAGTTACAATTAGAAATGTCTTGTCCTATGTCCTTGGGACGCCTGACATTAACTGAAAACATTAGTGCAACCAACTGTAAATGAATGTGCTTCAGATATTAAGAAATGATTATGTATGTGTTGGGATTAGTAGTACTGTACACAGTAGATACAGGGGCTTTGTGTGGAGCAGTTTCCCGGTACCTGTCTTAGGGGCAGGAGGGATGTTTCCAAATGTATCAGTCCTGAAACCCGAGGAGTGCTAGTGGCTATTAACCTTAATCTGCTATATTCCCAACTCCATTAGTGATCTGTTTTTTTTTTATAGTCTAGCTCAGACGAGGCTGACAGACAATCAGTCTGATCTAATGACTGTCAAATGACACAAGTGTAGTGTATTGTATGAGGACGTGACTAGCAGCACTACATATCACAAAGCCACCCACTTTAGCCAAGGCAAATCCAGCAATCATTGCACTGAGATGCTCTGGAGCTGGGGCTGAGTGTAACAGAATAAAGCCTCTCTCCATTTTGGGGAGGGGGGGAGGGGCACAGAATCTGAAAAATTTCATAGATGGATTGTTCACTTGGGAACATAGCAGGAGGCTGGTAAGGACAGAGGTCTGGGGTTATATTCTGTTTTAACTGAAATATTTGAATAGTTTTGTAAGTGAAATTAGTTCTATGTGTTAAAAATTATTACCTTGAGTTAGAACTGTTACTTTGGCTGTGATAGTGTAACTTTGGAGGCTGGGAACAGTTATTTGGCAGTGATAATTAGAGCAAAATTTAAATGTGTTATTTGCCTGGTGTTAGGGGAAGGGGACATTAAACAGGAATTACCTTGTCTTTAACAGAAATTACCTTGGCTTTCATTGTTCACTTGGGAACATAGCAGGAGGCTGGTAAGGACAGAGGTCTGGGGTTATATTCTGTTTTAACTGAAATATTTGAATAGTTTTGTAAGTGAAATTAGTTCTATGTGTTAAAAATTATTACCTTGAGTTAGAACTGTTACTTGGGCTGTGATATTGTAACTTTGGAGGCTGGGAACAGTTGTTTGGCAGTGATAATTAGAGCAAAATTTAAATGTGTTGTTTGCCTGGTGTTGGTAAAGAGCCCTGCCACCCACCCTGTTTTGTAGGCTTTCTTAAATGCTGAAAAGCCACTGGAGGTTGGGATTGAAGGGCTGAGTGTTTCTGTTTGGGACTGAAATTCGAAGCAACAGGAGCTGGTGGGCCTGTGACATCATACGGTACCTGATGTCTGCATACACACACTGTTAGTGGAACTGAACACACACTGGACTGTATGTGTTTGTGAGACTTGGGAACTTTATTGGTGGGGTTGAAATTGGGTTTGTAAATAACTGCAGTCAGTATAGAGAGAAACTGTATTCCAGGGGAAAGGGACTGAGAAAAGGGGGTCTGCCATTATAAACAGAGGGGGATAAACAGGGTGGCCATATTCTACCATGGTAGGCATCTTGGAAGGGTTGTAGGCTGCACAGGCTGTGGGATGGCACATCTCAGGTGCGGCTGGATGAGAGGAGGCATCACTCTGTAGACAGCTATCTTGTATCAGGAGTGAGGTATATTGGTTAAGGAGTAAGCTGGGGAGCTGGGGGTGTCCAAAGATAAGGGGTGTGGATATGGGCAGCAGAAGGGTGGGGCTGAGGAGGCTGGGGCAACGCTCTGAAATTACAGGACGTTATGTTACAGCAAGCAGGAGGGGATATTGGGACAGAGGACCCTTAGATAGGGATGTTGGCGCTAAGGGGAAAGCGTCTGCAGGGGTGAACATTCTGAATTCAAAAAATGAGAGGGAAGAGTCAGGAGGGGCTGTTGTGCGAGCCTAAAACAGCAGACTGTGGGAAGGAGCTCCTAAGGTGAACAGAGCAAGAGGGGAAGAAGAGGGCAGTTTAGAGGTGCAGTCAGGGAAACCGGGTTACTTGATGGAGGCTGACATAGAGTGTCACAATAAATTTGAGCTACTAAGCAACCTAGAGGGGAGGAAGGGTTGGTGGAAATGAGGAAACTTATACAGAGGCTGGGGAGGGAGTCGGATACCCATAGGGCATCACAGACCGGCAATGGAAAGGATAGAAATAGTCCCAGAGGGAGAAGGAAACATAAATGTTAAGCAATGGGGAGATGCAACATATTGCAGACATGAGGAGGAGAGCATGATTGGAGAAAACTGGAGACAAGGAGCTGGGAGAGGAGCCCCTCTTCAGCAGGGGGGTCAGTCCCAAGGATGGGGCCCTAGCTAAAGGGGACCCACAGAGAGCCTCTGGAGGCAGGGGTACTATTACAAGGGGGAAGGGGAAACCATCAGGGCCAGAATAAATGGTTCGGATAAGAGAGGGTTAAAGGGGACACCTATTCAGAGGGGGTTTGAGTTAAGTGGGCAAAATAACGAGGAAGGCAGAAAGGGGAGGGTGACAAGGGGGTCTCTAATAAGGCAGGAAGACTCCCATGAATTGAGATCATGAATAAAGGGGAAGGGGGCTGAGAGGGCATAGTGGAGGTAACCAGAAGGATGATGGCGGTGTTAAGGTTCTGTTATTGGGAGACTCGATGATTAGGGGTATCCAGTGGGAGGGACAGGGGGGTGGATGCCACAGCCAGGTGAAGGTAGTGAGTATCTCTGGGCTGACAGTGCACAGAGCAAAGTTCATGGTGTATGAATTGGTTAGGGATTGTGGAGGGAAACCGGATTTCCTGGTGCATTTGGGAACCAACGATCTAGAGGGAAATAGCGTTTTGGATATCCAAGCAAGGTTCCAAGAACTTGCCAGAGTCTGTTGGGATAATGGATGCAACATTTCCTTTTCGGAGATATTGCCAGTACCAAAGGCCTCAGTGGAGAAAAAAAATGAAGCTCCAGAGGTTAATGACTGGCTCAGGAAGTGGGAGTGAAGAGAGTGGGTTGGGGTGTTAGGGAACTGGAATGGAGTTTGGGAGGATAAGGACTATATGCCAAGGACAGGCTTCCATCTTGCCCCATTAGGGAGAAGTCCTAAACAAGGGTTGGCTGACTACATTCAAGAAAGGTGGGGTTTAAACTTGTGAGGGGAGGGATAAGGGAGGGGCTGACAAGCCTCTCCTTCAGATGAGAGGAGTAGCCTTCAAGCCCAAGGGGAAGGGGAAACAGACTGGGGTGGAGGTTTCAGGAGGAGCAGAGGAGGATGGAAGTATAAGGAATCTGGGTGGGTTTGACAAAGATCAGGGATAAGGGTGGGGTTGGTGTTAGTAAATGCCAGGAGTTTGGGAAACAAGTTGCCAGAGTTCCAGGCCATGCTGTCTGGGGGTGGATATATGGCGGGTCAATGAGGACGTAAGGCAACAAAACCATGACTGGGACCTAAACGACGGGGTACACTATGCTTAGGAAGGATAGAAAGGAGGGCAGAGGTGGTGGAGTGGCTATGTTCATTAGAGATGACATTGAAATTGCTAGGGTAGAAGAGGCAGAGGGAAATGTGGAGGCCTTATGGGTCACCTTACGATCCCCAGCAGGAGATAAGGTCAAGCTGGGTGTAGTATATAGGCCCCCGGGATGAGTGATGTTCTAGAGGATGGTTTGCTGGACAACATCATTGCCCAGTGTGGACCAAAAGGGGAAGGAGTGGTGTTGATGGGGGACCTTAATATGCCAGGTACAAACTGGGGAACCATGTCCTCTAAGGTGGCCAAGGAGCAGAGGCTGCTAGACGGCTTCCAGGATGTGTTCTTAACACAGCATGTGATGGAGCCCACAAGGGAGGGGCATGTCCTGGATGTGGTTCTGGCAGATGGGGATCTGGTAAGGGACCTGGTTATACAGGACCCCCTGACTGGGAGCGACCACAATACTGTCTGGTTTCAAATAAGCATGGGGGAAGGAGGGGGAGATCTAGGACACTGGCAGTGGACTTCAGGGGAGCAGACTTTGTGGGCATGGGAAATATTCTCAAGGATCACTTGAAGGGGATTACATCAATGACAAGTGTGGAAAGGAGATGGGCAGTCATAAACCGGGGAGTTCATGAGGCAGTCAGGATCTGCGCTAAGTTGAAACGTAAGGGAGCAAGGTCACATAAACCATGCTGGTAGTCCAGTGAGGTACAGGTAGCAGTCAGAGAAAAGAAGGCGGCCTACAAAAAATATAAAACAACAAGAGGGGATAGGGATAAGGAAATGTACCATCTTGCATCTAGAAAAGTCACCCGTATGGTGAGAGGAGCAAAGTACAGTAAAGAGCAGCGGCTGGCACAGAGGATACATGGAGGGGAAAAGGGGTTCTTCCGGTACATTGGGGAGCGGAGAAAAACTAAGGGCCATCTCAGCAGATTGAGATCAGAAGGAGGGTGGGTGGAAGAGGTGAGGGACCAGGCAGAGGTATTTAACGAGTACTTTGCCTCTGTGTTCACTAGGGAGGAGGATGGGATATCTACAAAGCAAGGCACAAAGGGGATAGAAGCGGCAGTGAGTGGGATCAGGGGAGCAACAGAAATGGAGCAAGAGGGAGGGAGAGGTACCCCAGTGGTGTCACATCTGGATAAGGATAAAAAGGCCAGTAAGGTGGAGGGGACGGATGATGCTATCTCCGCCAAAAGGGTGTGGTTAGCCCTCAAGGCCCTAAAGAAAGACAAGTCTCCTGGGCCGGGTGGCATTCATCCGAGAGTACTATGGGAATTGGCGGACATACTGGCTGCACCCCTGGTGGAGCTCTTCAACAGGTCACTTGAGACAGGGAGGGTACCTAGGGATTGGCGAGAGGCACATGTGGTGCCAATCCATAAAGGGGGGTCGAGGGAAGTACCAGGTAACTATAGACCCATCAGCTTGACCTCGGTGGTGGGAAAATTAATGGAGAGTATACTAAAGGAACGATTGGGGGTGTACTTGGAGGAGGTGGGAGGTCTGGATAGTCGGCAACATGGGTTTGTGCCAGGTAGATCATGTCAAACCAATCTTGTGGAGTTCTATGAATGGGTAAAATCAGAACTGGACAGGGGAAAGCCTGTGGATGTATTATTCTTGGACTTCAGCAAGGCGTTTGACTCTATCCCCACAATGGTCTGGTGAAGAAACTGATGGGGTTAGGGTAGGCCCTTTGATGGTCAGATGGATTTGAAACTGACTAGCTGGACGCACCCAGAGAGTAGTGGTCTGTGGGGAGCTCTCGAACCCTAGAGAGGTTGGTAGTGGCACCGCAGGGTCGGTCCTGGGTCCGATCCTGTTTAATGCATACATATCGGACATCAGGAGGTGTAGGTGAAATAAGTCTCTTCGCGGATGACTCCAAGATGGGCAGCAGTTGAGGGAGAAGAGGGGAGCTTGGCCTGCAAGAGCACCTGGACACCCTGAAAGCTGAGCTCACATGGAAATTAAATTTCAATATCACCAAGTGCAAGGTGTTGCATCTTGGTGGGAAACCTAAACACAGGTACACCCTGGGAGGGAGGGCGCTGGAGGCCTCAGTAGGGAAAAAGACCTAGGGGTCATGGTGGATGCATGTTGAATAACTCTGAGCAGTGCAGGAGGCGAGCAAAGGCAAACAGGATGTTGGGATGCATCGTCAGAGGATCACCTCTAGGAGCAAGGAAGTGATTCTGCCGCTGTACAATGGACTGGTTAGACCACACCTTGAGTACTGTGTACAGTACTGGAGACCACACTTAAGAGGGACATACAGCTCCTGGAGAGGGTACAGAGGAGGCAACTAAGATGATCACGAGGGCTAGGGATTTGACGTGAGGACAGACTTGAGGAGCTCTGCCTGTTTTCATTGGAGGAGGGGAGACAGGGGGACATGATTGAGGTCTTCAAGTACCTCAAGGGAATAAATTGGGTAAACATGGGGGATCTTTAGACTAAAGCAGGGAGGTATCACCAGAGGGCATGGTTTGAAGTTGGAAGGTGGAAGGGTGAGGGGAAGAGGAGGAGGTTTTTCACTGAGAGGGTGGTGGACCCTTGGAATGCACTGCCTGGTGAGCTGGTTCAGAGATCCACAGTGGAGGGCTTCAAGAGAGGGTGGGACAGACACAGAAAGTGGATGAATCAGATGATGGCCTGTCCCAGTGGGGGTGGGGATGGATGATAGGGGTTTCTGGAGCACAAGGGATGGGAGGGCCTCGGCACCCAACTAAGGATCTAAGGTTCGAGCAGACTCGATAGACCGTAAGGCCTAATCTGCTGGCAAATAGTATGTTAGTACTGTAATTCTATTGTCAGATGGAGATCCCCCAGAAAAAAGAGGCACAACAACTTTTTGTGGGTGCTCGACTGGCAATTTGATTTATTAAACATGTCTTACAATGACTGCATTTTACTGTTCTCACATTTTCAACAGTCCTTCATTTCCAAAACTATCCATTTCACATTCCATCTTTCAAAGATTTACATATTTAAAATCACATGTTTCAAACTGTCCCTTTTTCCGTTGTCTTCTCGGGGTCCAGACGCTTTAAAGCCCGATACCCCTTGGTCTTCTTCCTCTTGTGATCCTCGTCTTTTTGTTGTCCATAATCTTCTTGGGGTCTGGATGTTTGGAAGCCCAATACCCCTTCTCCTATTCCCCTTGCTGCCCTCCCTTTTGCGGCTGCCAATGGCAACTGTGCCTCATATTAAACCCTTCCTGCCTCATCCTTTTTGCTTGCCTCCATGTCCGGGTGTCTGGAGCCCAGCCCATGGTTTCTACTTGGCCTCCATTTTAATTTTTAATTTTCTGAAATTTCCTCCACTAGCATATCTCCAGCTTATGGATGGAAATGATGGGCCCCTCTTACCCTCTTCTTCCCACTTCTCTATGCTATCCTCCAACTGCAATACGTATGTTGCAATCCCTACCATTGAAAGGTGCATCTCATCCTGTCTGTACATTCCTGGGTTGGGATAGGATATTCCTTTATGTTCTATGTACATTCCCCCCTTCCCTTTAGCCAAGCCGCCACCTTCTTGTTAATTCTCCTCCTGGCCTGCCACCACACCATCCTGGGCACCATCTCTGACCAGGCTGTCCTTGCCTGCAGCCACCACTGTTGAATTGTCCCAATATCCCTTCTCATCTCCTTGCACAGCAAACCCCATGGATGTTCCCCAAATCATTACCTCAAGTGCAATATTAACAGGTTTGGTTTCAGCCATTTCTGTTTGAGATCTTCTAAGGTTGGCATAATCTGTGCCCACCTCATTCCCCTAACCCCCTTCCAGTTGACCATCACTCTGTCAGCATCCTGTCCTAGCTGTCTCCCTTCTTGATGATTAACCAACCCTCTGCCCAGTAAATGTAAGAGTACCCTTGTATCCAGACCAGTTGCATCTTCCCGACCTGTGAAAAGCAAGTGTGGATATTAGACTATTTTTCTCACATAGGTCTTATAGCAGTTTGACCTCCACCTGCCTGCTTTCGAGTTTTCTTCTGACCCACCTTTTCTGCTAATGATGCAAGACTCCTATTCTAAATGAATGAGAAGAATAATTTTATGCGGTTCTCCCTAGGTGCACCATACCCTTCTTCAACACCCCGCTCCTGGAAACATGTCAATGGTTTTCTGTCTATATGTGTAAAGAACTGCCGCTTTTCCCTGTCTCTTCACCTTGTACTTCCATACGCCGCTACTGGGCATGTTTTCTCACCTCATGTTTGTGTAATACAATAACGTCCCCTTCCTATCTGGTCTGTTTTTGAGACGTGTCAATAGTGTGATCTTTTCCTGTTCCCAGTGTATTTCTTCTTCCCACATCCCCCCCGCATCCGTTTTGTTGGCCGCACTACCTCACTGACCCTGGTGTGCCTCCTGCCATCACCGTGAAAATGGCCCTGAATAACACGGGTTCGAAGGGTGTGGTACAAATCTCTACCAAGGTTTTCAGCAGCCCTTTAAGTTTGTCCCCAGCAATAGGTTTTCTTATGTCTACCTTCCCTCCTTTTAGCCGTTGCCACCCCATCAACATGCACCGCACCACCTTAAACTTATTTGGCTCGGCCCAACCTTTTGTGCTGTATGCCCATCCTATCCCCGCCAGCTGCACCCCCGTTGTGCCACTAGCCACTCCTGCCTTCCACTTCTTCACCATGTACTTTGTTACCTGGTCCTTTGAAACTGGCTCACTTACCTTGAACCCTTCCTGTTTTCAGAACTCCTGGAAGGCCCCCCATGCCCCTTCATATGCCTTCAGCGTGTTGGTGGACCAGAAACTCTTGTATAACAGTCGGGCTCCTTCCGGCCAATTTACCATACTTTTTATGCCACCGATGTTCTCTTTGTAGCCGCTTGTGGAGCCAAGGACCTGAATCTTTCCAGCTGTAAATGGGAAAGGCTGTCAGCGATGTCATTTTTTAACCCCTCTATGTGCTTGGCTTTAAACGACATGTTTTGTTGTAATCCCCTCAACACTGACTGTTTCGGGACCCTGTTTGCTGTCTCTGAATGCCCTCCTTGCCTGTTGATAACCTCTACTAAGGTTCTGTTATTGCACCAAAACATTATTTTCCTATTCCTTATGAGTTCTCCCCATGTCAACATCGTCACCCATATTGGGAAAATCTCTAGTAGAGTTATGTCCTTTGGCAGCCCCTTCTCTTTCCAAGAATCCAGCCATGCCTCCGCTATCCATCTCCCTCGGAAATAAGCCTACAAACCAATAGCCCCGGATGCATCCATATGTAGATCCAGATCATTATTTCCTAGCCACTCTTTCTGCCAGAATGTAACCCCATTGTATTCCTTTAAGAATTGTTCCCACACTTCCACATCTTTTCTAATCCCTCGTGATATGTCTACCCAATGTTGCGGATGCTTTTTGCTCACTGTTGCCCAGGCTAACCTGTTGGTGAACACCCTCCCTGGTGCGACCGCCCAGCATGCAAAGTTCAAGTGACCCAATAGCTGCTGAACCTGCCTCAGGGGAACTCTCCTCCTACATTCTACCTTTTGTAGCAAAGCCCTGAGCCTGGCCACTTTCTGTTGTGGTAATCTGAAGATTTGCTCATCTGCATCAATCTCAATCCCCAGGAATTCCAGCTTCCTGGCTGGACCTTCTGTTTTATCTCCCACCAAAGGCACCCCTAACTGCTCGTACATCTCCTTAAAGTCCACAAGCATTGTTCTTACCTCTTCCTCACACCCCTATCATGAGAAAATCATCCAAATAGTGCACCATTGCCTTGTGCCCTTAGCATCTGTTCCCCAAGCGCACATTGTATCCAGGAGCTGGAATGCCTCAAACTTGGCACAGGCTGTGCAGACAGCCCATAGGCATTGCTTTGTCAAAGTAGAAGGACCTTGAAGCAGAATCCCAACAGGTCCCAATCCTCCTTCCGGACTGGTAGTAGCCAGAAAGCTGACTCTATATCGGTTCTTTGCTAGCCAGCCCCTTGCTCTGATCAACTCCACTGCTTGATCCAGGGTTGCATACGAAACTGTGCTACACACGTCTGGTATAAGGTCGTTCACCGAGGTCCCTTCTGGGTAAGACAGATGATGAATTAGCCTAAATTCCCCTTGTTGCTTCTTGGTCACTAGACCCAATGGGTAAACCTGCAGGTTGGGTAATGGGGGTGTCTGGAATGGCCCCTCCATCCCTTTTGCTTCTATTTCTTTCTTTATTTTTCTGAAAGCTGTGTCCTGCCTCCCCTTAATGGACAAGTTTTTGGCTCTCATGCCTTCCCTCTCCCCTTGATATTCTAAACTAAATCCCTTTTCGAAGCCTTCCTCTAACATCTGTCCTGCCTTCTCCTCTGGGTATCCCTTCATCCATTCTTTTAGCACCCCTACCCTGACTGGCGTTCTGGCCAGCCTAAAACCTCCCCGGCAACCTCTCCTACCCTCTCAATGGTTCCCCATACCTCCATTGCCAAACTCCCCTCTTCCTTGAAATCCCCTCCCTCTCCCCGATTGGTATCCCCCCCTTCCCCCTAGAAATGGCTGCCCATTTTCCCATTGCCCGGTCTTTCTGTCCCCCATTGCTCTGCACCGGGTTGCCGGGTGCTGACCTGCACATTTTGAACAAATGGGCCTGAATTTGCAATTGCTCCAGGAGCACAATGCCTTGTTGAAACCCTAACACACTTTTTCTTGCAGCCCGCCTCCTCCTTGTCTATTCCCTTTTTCCGTTCCTGTAAAACCTGCTAGGCTTCTTACCCATAGTTCAGAATGGGTCGAATCCCACCTCAGATCCCCTCTGGCTGCCATTCTCTGCCGGAAGGCCTCATCATACTCTAGCCAACCTATCCTCATCCTAGCCTTGTAGGCATCTTTTATAGTGGTGGCATACGTGAGCAGCGGGATGGCTAGGTCTGTTTTTTCTCCAGCATGATGGCACTGTATATAGAGAACCCTGCCTGCCAGGGCTCTATGCTCTTCCCCCTGTAACTTGTCTGCTCTACCTTGTTTCCAGCGGTCGCCAAAGCCACCGCCATCTCATATTTTCCTACAGTCTCTTTCTGCGCATACCTCTTCGCCGACTCCTTATCCACTAGTGCAAATAAATCCACGTACTCCCCTTTCCATATCTTTTCTTTTATCGTTAGGGGGACATGATCCCCCATTATCATGCCTGGTAACCCCTCATTAACCACTCTAGTTTTTTAATTCCCTTCTACCCCTGCAGCCTTAATTTCCTGCAACACCTTTTCCATTCACTCTAGGCCCTTCTCTCCCATGTCCCCCAGCAAACATGCTAGATATTCAGTCAAATCCCCCTCTGGGGTCTGTTCGCCCGTATCCTTACCACTCATGCCCTCGTCTGCGTCCAGCTCCACCAACCGCTCCAGATTTGGCACCTCTCTTGATGCTCTCTTTTCCGCTGAGCTCTTCCCTGACCCTCCGGCCAGCGTCTTCCATTTTCCCACCTAATCGTTGGCCTCTTTCTGTTTTGCTGCCTCTCTCGGCAAATGGCACTCTCTGCTCACACTAGAGCATTGCTGGCTGTTTTCTTCCTGTAACATTTAGTCTGTATTGGTTCCCCTTGTGCTGCCTTGAGTGTGAAATCTAAAAATGGAAGAGTGTGATAGCTAGTGACATACGTGAACTTAAGGTTAAGGTCATTAGTATTCAGCCATTCCGTGAAGCTGGGGATTTCGCTACCATCCCCTTGCCAAATTACATCTTCAGTAAAGTGAAACCACTTAAAAATTCTGTCAGAAAATGGATTGTTATGCTCATTCAACACAGTCACGTGTTCCCGCCATCCTAAAAATACATTTGCATGGGGTTGGGGACATCGATGCACCCATCGTTATGTCAATGGTCTGCATGTAGTGGCGTCTTTCAATTCAAAATAATTCAGGGTCAGAATACATTTTAAACTTTCCAAAATGAAATCCACTGGCGTATCCTCAAATTCTGAAAGGTTTTCTAAAAAATACCTTCATGCATTTAACCCTTTAGGATGTACTGTAGATGTATACAATGATTCTACCTCAATGCTAATCCAAGAACAAGTCTTTTTCCACTGTTTGTTCTCCGGTTTTCTTAGTACATCACAAGAGTCCTTCAGGTCAGATGGTAACTTCACTACACCCTTTTGTAGAAAGAAATTGATAAACTGACATAATTTTCCACAAAGTCAGTTGTTACCAGACACTGTTGGTCTGCCTGGTGATTCTGTAAGATTCTTGTGTATCTTAGGCAAGATGTAAAAACAAGGAGTGATGGGAATTACACAGTTACAATTAGAAATGTCTTGTCCTATGTCCTTGGGACAACTGACATTGAATGAAAACATTAGTGCAACCAACTGTAAATGACTGTGCTTCAGATATTAAGAAATGATTATGTATGTGTTGGGATTAGTAGTATTGTACACAGTAGATACAGGGGCTTTGTGTGGAGCAGTTTCCCGGTACCTGTTTTAGGGGCAGGAGGGATGTTTCCAAATGCATCAGTCCTGAAACCTGAGGAATGCTAGTGGCTATTAACCTTAATCTGCTATATTCCCAACTCCATTAGTGATCTGTTTTTTTATAGTCTAGCTCAGACAAGGCTGACAGACAATCAGTCTGATTTAATGACTGTCAAATGACACAAGCGTAGTGTGTTGTATGAGGACGACTAGCAGCACTACATATCACAAAGCCACCCATTTTAGCCAACACAAATCCAGCAATCATTGCACTGAGATGCTCTGGGGCTTGGGGGGCTGAGTGTAACAGAATAAAGCCTCTCTCCATTTCGGAGGGGAGGGGCGCAGAATCTGAAAAATTTCATAGATGGTACTCTAATTTTATTGTTTTCTCTCTAAAGGGGTAGAAACCAGTCAGCCAGCTATTATAATGCTTTATTTAGTGCCTTTTAAGCACACTGTATCTAAAGTGCTTTACATGTCAGTGTGCCGGATAATCATGGTGCAGAGACTGTGCAGTATGTCAACCATTGGAACAGTCCATTATGTGCTATGCAATATGCCCCCGCATGGACAATTGCTTTAGGGCCTGAGTTATTTTTGGTGGAAATGTTAGACAGGATTCTAGCGGAACGCCCTATGCTGTTGAAAAGTACCATGGAACATTTAACTGCCAAGGCAAAGGCAACATGTACTCGAGCGAGAAACAAATAAAATAGGGAGGTGCAACCCATACTGTACTGGTTTACAGACCATGCAGCCCACTCAACTGCTGCTGCTGTATGGTCCTTTAACTGAGTCTGGCACCATATGATAACCCCCTCTTTCTGTCAGCAAGAGCTGAGTATAGCCCAGGGAGACCCTCTGTGTCTAGGGGCAAGGTGGTATGCTTGCCAGATGGTTTCCAATGCATAAGCTACACATCTGATGCTGGCCCAGTGGTGCTGAGGAGTGAGGCACTGGGCATCACACCACATGCCACATTGGCAACCTGAGTTTAGGAACAGACTCGGGTTGCTCGGGGGTTAGCGGGGTGAGGAATGATTGAGCATCCGTACACAACTCTCCTTCCTCGAGCGAGGGGGGATCACGCAGCACGCTGTAGACTGACACTCAGTGGTGGCTGTCTGTCAGCACAGGTGCACCACCAAGAATGGGGAAGGGCCCATGTACAGGGTGTTTGGCTGCCTACGCGAAGGTGGAGACAGCCGGCCCGCCCATTGCACAGTCGTGGGCCCGAGGGAAAAACAGCACAAAATCAGGAGCTGACAGGGTCCATGATGATCTGACAACTGGGTCGGAGAACGAGTCCCTCCTAGGGAGGGACCGGAGCTCCCTGTTGGCATCCCCCCAAAAATAATATAAATAAGCAACACATCTGTACCCCTTCCCCCACCTGTGGGGTGAGATCGACTTAGACCTCTGTTCTAACAGAAATTATCACATTTCAAGGATGTTTAAGCAGTTGCGTCTCTTTACGGACATATATTCAGTTATGCACACAGGAACCCAGTCCCCGAACATTTTTCTGGTTAGTGTTGTACAGAAAGGTTCGATCCTGACCCCAGATTTGAGACAACTTTAGGGTACCTTTGTATAGATTGTACCCCCCTCTCACATCTCAGGAGCCCCACAACCAATTCCCTTCCTTTTTGAACTCTAGCTGGTGAGGTTTTACCTAGGGTCAGAGCCTATTCTACTTTGCACTGAATTTACCAGACTATCCTACCTTGTTATATGCTTTGGGTTTAACATTTTTTACCAAACTCTAAGACATGTTAGAGTCTTGCAGTCGATGGCGCAGGAGGCATAACCTCTGTAAGGAATTTTACTCTCAGACTTCTCTGGCTTATAGCATCCAGGAGGTGCCCTGGAGCTGAAAGAACTGTATCTTCACTCAGGCCATTCTCCTCCGTGAATCCTGAATGCTACCCCTGAACTGGGTGCCTCACATCAACATGACACCACTCACCACCCACCAATTGGTGTGCTGGGTACAGACAAGCACAGAATCACAGCACACTCAAAACTAATAAATGTGAGTGCAGATTTATTACAAAAAATGAGAACTCCTTCTCCAGCGCATCGAGTCGCTCTGACTATTCATCAGGGGGCTGGAGTCAGTACATACAAATGCTCTTTAAATAACCTTCTGAATGTATCCCATTAAATATCAATTAATACAAAAGTTTAAATATAGAATAACAATTGTCATTATTTTCCATATTAGTCCATATAATGGGATACGTAGAAACTCCCTTTCAAGAGCAAACATCACTGTAATGTGTCTGATAACACATGTTCATTCAACAGCATAGATGCATTCAGAAAGTTCTCACAAGTTTCTAATGTGCCTGTGATGGAATATGTCTGTAATGTAATTAGACCTGTATGCAGGTGATTACTTTCTGGCCTAAGCCGTAGCATGCTTAAGCAAAGACAAAGGGAATCAGCCACAAGGCAATTGCTAATTTATTAATTCAAAACCTAATAAAAATGGTCAGTGAATGCTGGCCCACTGGCGCAGTAGTAGAGCTACCACTTGTGTTGCTGTCGACCTGGGTTCAGGAAAGACCCAGGCCATCTGAGGGCTGGCCTGTGGGAGGTAAGATCGAGCATCCCACAGGATGCTCTCCCTCTCTGGGGAGGGAGGGTGTTATGACCCGCTGCATTACCACCACCTGGGTGACCATGGGTGGCAGTGCAGGGGGTCAGCAACTAACAGGGAGGGACCCTGGCACAGAGGGTGGGGATTGGCTGGCCCAGCTTTGCTGGCACACCAATTCCATTGTGCTCCTAGAGGGGTGGGTGGGCTCAGAAACTAGGAAACTGAGGTGCAGGCAGGGAGGATGAAGCCTCAGTATGCCCACCATGTCCAATGCTGGAACCGAGCCACCTTCTGCTGGGGGATGCCACCAGTCTTCACTTCCAACATGGGTGGCCAGATGGACAGCAGGAAAGAAGTGCTGTGGAGCTGAAGGCATACCCGACCCTGGGGGTAAGCCAGGGGGGCTGCGCAGCAGAGGTGTGTCGCGGGTGGGCTGGTGGTCTCGCCAGATGGGTGGCAGGTTCTCAGTTGGATGGTATAAGTGCAAACTGACTGGGATTTAGGAAGGTCTCTGACTGGCCCAGAGCAGGCAGAAAAATATGTTAAAAAAATGGTGAGCAAAAACCCGCAAATACTCGGCAACAACCAAAGAAAGAGTGAGTTAGAGGTAGTAAAGTGGAGACACAAATAAAAGAGACAAATAATCACATTAAAAATACACATGTGAAGATGTACAGAAAGACCAATGAGGGAAATGACAGCAGTAATAAAATATAACAAAAAGTATTAATCAAAAACCAGGAAACTAATACAGACACAATACGGAAGACTGCAAAAAAATACAAATGTCTTCCATAGAAGTGAAAGCACAAAAATCAAAGGGTGAGCTGAAAAAGAATGTGGGAAAAATAAGAGAGTGGCCGGCCTGCTGGTGAAGAGGCAAGGCGACTGTTTGCGACACCGACATACAGTCCATCAAATAAGCCTCAGAATTATATAGGGCATAGAACCTTAGAACTGGTTACTAAATAGAACCTCAGAACTAGTTTGGGCAGAGAACCTTGGAGCTGATTTGGGTGTAAGACCTCAGAACTAGTTAAGGCGTAGCACTGTGAAGCAAGAGATCTTCAATCATAGCCACTGCCTCACTGTGTTACACATCCTAGTCAAGTCACTTGGCCTCCTTGTGCTTTAGTGCTTTCAGTTGTAAAAGTGGGTAGAAGCAGAGCCCTACTATAAACAAGATGTTGCTTTGCAGCTGTGCTGTGCTGAGTAAGGCCTGGTCACAGTCCAGCTTTATACCTGTAAACTGGTTTAGAAGTGTCTAAATCAGCACACAGACTGTCATGATTTTAAAACTGTTTTTGATAACTGATTTCTGGACAACCTAGGGAGGTAGTCTCCTGAGATCCATTCTATGCTGAATCAATCTAGTTGAAAAGGCCCTGCAGTAATCTGGATAGGGAAATTGAAACTGATCGTTGAAATGGTTCTCCTAGCTTCCATGGGCCATCATAAGAATTTCCACAATGCAACAGGATGTGAACAAGACTGTAATCAAAATATCAGTGGTGCTGAGCAGTGACAGCACTAGATAGGGCAAAAAAGGAAAAAATTGCAGCCTGCTCAGAAATGACCCAGTTTCCGCATGACAGTGGGTCCAAAGTGGTGTACATGTCTGTATAATAGATGAATGATGGAAACGTAAACGGTAGAAAAGTATTTTCACTTGACAGATTTAAGCTTCTGTACTGGTGAAATTTGTACTTGTGTAACCCCTAGATGGCGCTATCCAAGGGGCTACTACCCCTGCCTGATTTGCCACTAACAGGTTGAGGGGCCTGGATCCAATGGCGGGTGCCTCCACCCAGAGGTCAGGGTTTGCAATAGTTAAACTAACTTGGTCACAGCCCTCTGGGACACTGCAACCCCCTTTCTTCCCACTAGTGGCCCACACAATATATCAGAATTACCTTCACAGTATACACTTACCCCAGGTCTGGTTCGGCACTGGGACCTCCTGTAAAATGAGATACAGTGCAACAATCACAGTACAGTACTTTAACATAGACAAATACCTCAGGCGGTATAACTTTGCTGAAACAAGCAGCTCTGATTTATTTAGGGGATATAACAAGGACAGGGAAATCAGGTTAATTAGCTTATCACTCTAATAATCTACCTATGGCTCTATTACAGAGCCTATCCCTATCAGTTACTGTCCCTGGTACCCAAGCCCTAGTAGTGCTAGTCCAAACCGTGGCAGCTGGTAGGGGCCCTTTCACACAGAGAAAAGGAGAATTAAACAGTCAACAGTACAGTAATTCCATTTGGATTTAATGTGGCAATTCAACAGGGAGCGACCCTGAATTGTAGTACTCACGACCTCCAAATAAGATAGGGTCCTTCAATGTCAGCAGGGCTCACTTGAGGTACACAAACCTCTTCACACATCCATATAAAAGAACGCACTATACCAGGCAGGCTGCATCTGTATCCCGATCGCAATTACTGCACAATACCCGGGAGAACACACAGCAGATTCAGTTCCTGACAGACCGAGTGCAATTCAATAATTTCTCCAGTCTTCTACAGGGTGAGCCTGGTTTCTACTCTTCAGAGATCCTCTGATTCTTTTCACAGGACGGATTCAGTCCTAACAAGCTGTTACACAAGCTGCAGACCGGAACTCTGGGCCTTACACACGTTTTTTGACTAAAACTGCACACTGAAAAAGCACAGGGCTCCTTCCTTCTTCACTGCCAAAGCTCAACTGAAACTCCAACCGACAAAACCGGGCACTTCCTTTGAGTTCCTCCCAGTTCTTGACTGGATTGGCTGTCACTCACAATAGACTGCTGCTGTTGGTCCAAAAAGGCACTGAAGTCTAAACTACATCTCCCAGAGTCACTGCCCATACAATCCTCTTGTGGCTGGCTCAGATTATGAGTCCAAGTTCTGATTCGTCCAAGGCACCATTTTAGAGCTAGCTTACCCCACACTGATTGGTCCAGTTCAGCAGTTCAAAACCAGAATGGGGAACTAGACAGACACAGTTCTGACTGCAAAGAAAGCAGGTTAGACAAACTGTAATTTCATTATTACTCTAAATATTTCTGGCAAACAGTTACATCTTTCAGATAGGTTCCCTTTGCACTCCTAGTGACTGCAAAAATGAAGTGAATTGGCAGCAGCTTGAGTGGTACTCAATCAAAGAAACACACAGTCCCCCATACAAACTAATTATGTCTGCAAGCAGACAGCTCTTAAAGAGACAGTACCAGAGGTTCTAAAAACACTCACTGATAAATGGCTTAAATGCCAAACACCATTCAGGCTTGGAGCACTCAAGCAAGCTCCTGGAAGTCTTTTGGGAACCCCCATTTGCAGGGGGGTTACACCCTTCCTGGCCTGGGAAAGCTTGACGTCCACGTCAAGCAAGTACCCCCATAAGTTTCAACTGCAACCATATACATTTGCATTAGGCTCGCACATGTAATCATCAGTCAATATATCATTTTACCAAGAACACATTTCTGAAACATTGCAGTACGTCACTCTTTACACAGTATTACATACACATTGTACCATAACTCAAGTTATTACCTCTTGTACATGAAACCTGAAGAGAGGGGGCCCTTCCCTATCAGTTACCTTGGGGCTGGATGGGGCAAGGGCACCATACATAGAGGGCAACACAAGTAACTTGGAGTTAGCACTGATGCTCAGTTTGGGCAATGAGCTCGGGGACACATACACTCCTTTATGGACAACATTGAGAGGCAAGTCCACAGGCCTCCCAAGTGAATCATAACTGAGGTGCACCACAGGCTTTACAGCTCGACCAGTCTTTCTAGGGGAACTGTTATAGTCTCTGCACTCTGAGCCTCATTTTCAGCATTGTCCTCACTTGTCAGGAGTCTCCATGGGGGTAGAGGCTAGAACTTGGGGCACTTTCAGCTCCAGGAGTTACAGTTTCTGAGTCCACAACATTTGGCTCGCATGGAGAGCTTTCGGACACTGGCAGTGGACTGTCAGGGCACTCAAAATACTCTTCTTGTTCGGTGTATCACCAGTCTGCCCCAATCTATCATTTTCCTCCCTGAAAGCTCAAACAGTTCAACCATGCACAATGATTCCATTTCATCTGATCTGATGCTTTGCACTTCACTTTCGGGAGCATTGGCTCCAGGGATGAAGCTGGGGGCTTAGACAGTCCAGAAGGCCCAGCTTCATCTCCAGTATTGACTAGGGATTGCCTGAAACAATTGACTCAGTTGTAAGAAGGATAGTATTCAAAGTCACTCTCACTTTCTTCCGATATGGACTGACAGTCATGCTCAACTGGGACTTGTGGAGGGAAACACTTTAACTTTGCTTCTGTAGGTGCAGACTTTCTTGATCTTTTCTTAGCAGCAGCTCTAGTCACTGGTCCAGAGGGGCATCTTCTAGGGGCTCAGACTCAATTAAGATTTGTCCAATGGGCAGTAAATGATTTCTATGCATTGTTTTTACATCTTTGAATTATTCTCAGGCCTTACTTTGTACACTGGCAGATCATCTAGTTTGCCCACTACAATGTGAGGGAGATGGTGCCATCTGTCAGCAATCTTGTGCTTGCCATGCAGTCCCAGATTTCTTAGCAATACCCGATCTCCCTCCTGGAGTTCCTGTGCTTTCACCTTTTATCATACCTTTCTTTGTTGGCCAGATTTCTTTTGGCAGCCATGGTTTGAGCCAGTTAGTACATGAGTTAGCTGGGCCTTTAACTTTTGCACATACTGTAAATAGTTGTCAGCTTGAACCCCATCAGGAGAGACCCCAAAACACACATCTACTGGTAGTCGAGCTTCTTCCAAACATCAGGCGGTAGGGGAGAATCCAGTGGCATCACTTTTGGTGCAGTTATAAGCATGTACCAGGGTGCTAATTTGTTAGCTCCATCTAGGCTTGTCCTTTGGGTGCAGGGTGCCTAGCATATCTAGCAAAGTGCGGTTGAAACGTTCAGGCTGTGGGTCCCCTGGGGTGGTGAGGTGGTTCTGGACTTCGCACTCCCACAGAGAAAGCATCTCTTTGATCAGACGACTCTCAAAGTCTCTCCCTTGATCAGAATGGATTCTTTGTGACCCCATAGTGAACAAAAAGTTTTCTACAAGTACTTTGGCCACAGTGGATGCTTTCTGGTCTTTGGTGGGAAAGCTTGGGCATATCTCGTGAAATGGTCAGTGACCACCAGCATTACTGATATTTCTTTGATCTGACTCCAAACTCAGAAAATCAATACAGACCAGCTCCATGGGTGCACTGGTGGTGATGTTAACAAGGGCAGCCCTCTGGGGCAAAGCTTTCCTCTGTAGCTTAGCACTTCGAAGTTCAGATGTGTTGCTCCACATCAGCCCCCATCTTAGGCCAATAGAATCTGGATCTCACCAAGTCAAGTGTTCTGTCTATACCAAGGTGCCCCATGTGGTTGTGCAAGGACCTCAGTACTGAGTCTCGAAAGGCAGTGGGCAGCACTAGTTGTTGTTTGTCTACTTGTCCCCTCTGTCTACTGTTTCTCTGTATAACAGTTTATTGATCAGTTTCAACTTAGGACCTTCTTTGTATAACAGTGCAGTTCTCAAATCAGTGGAGCGTAATTTGGACACATCTTTTCCTGCATAGGAGGCTTCTAAAGCTGCTTTGATCATGGGATCGCGAGTTGAGCCCGCAATACTGTCATTGTCCAGCTGAGGCAGTGCCAATGTCTATTGCAGAAAAGTGGCAATAAGCAGCAGGTATGCAATTCTCAGAGGCTCCCAAGCAATCCACCATGCAGTCCACTCAAGTCCGTGGACATTTGTTCCTCCCTGTCAAACTTCCGGCAGAGTGCCCGAATGTCAGGTTCTGCCAATCGGACCCAATCATTCTGGGGAACAGGCCTCCGGGAGAGCATCAGCATCTATGTGGTTCAGACCTGCTCGTATTGAGAGCATAGTCATATGTAGATAATGCAGAAAGCCACCTATGGCCAGTGGCATCCAACTTAGCTGAGTCTGCACATAGGTCAAAGGATTATTGTCAGTTTTACTAGTATTTTAGCCCCATACAAGTACTCATGGAATTGGTCAACAATAGCCCACTTCAAAGCTAGGAACTCTAACTTATGTACAGGATAGTTCTTTTCGGATGGGGTCAGGCTTCTACTGGCAAAGGCCACTGGTCTCAGGCCATTCTCATGCTCTTGGTACAACACAGCCCCAACCCTTGCAAGCTAGCATCAGTGTGCAGGGCGTAAGGTTTTCTTGGATCGGC
Source organism: Neoceratodus forsteri (assembly GCA_016271365.2). Classification (NCBI taxonomy): domain Eukaryota; kingdom Metazoa; phylum Chordata; order Ceratodontiformes; family Ceratodontidae; genus Neoceratodus; species Neoceratodus forsteri. Next base: position 1,408,283,226 of record CM028131.1, on the reverse strand, counting down.
ATAGGCCAGCACTGGAGCATGGGTAAGTTGATATATGATCTCATGAAAAGCAGTCTCACAATCAGGAGTCCAGCGACCCCAAATACTTCACTTGGATGAAAATACACTCTTTCAGTCTTGAGGGACGCTGACTTTTGGTATTTTTGTGGGTTGGGGATACCCTTGAGTAAGGTTAAGTAAGGCGGATCACTCTTGAATAGTCCTTGATGAAGCACGATAATAACCACAGAATCCCAGGAATCTTTGCAGTTCTTTTAGATTTTTGGGCTGGGCCAGGTGGTCAAGGCCTCAACTTTACTTGGGTGGTCTCTATTCCTCGGTGGATACTATGTGTCCCACATACTTTACTGATGTTTGAAAGAATTGACACTTATCAATGGACAGTTTAAGGCCAAAGTCCTCCAATCGGTCCAATACCTTAAATAATCTGCTCTCATGTTCCTCCAGTGAGCTGCCAAACACAATAACATCATCTAGGTATACCAGGCACTCTAGTAAGTTCATGTCCCCACTGCACGCTCCATCAATCGTTGAAAAGTGGCTGGGGCACCTGAAATCCCTTGAGGCATCCTCATGAATTCATAGAAGCCGGACAGATAAAGGCCGTCTTCTCACGGTCCTCTGGGGCCATCGGGATCTGGTAGTACCCACCGCGGAGATCCAGCACAGAGAACCACTTGCTCCCGCTTAGGCAGTCCAAAGCATCCTGAATGCGGGCATTGTGTACTGATCAGGGATAGTCCGGCGGTTTAAGGTGCGATAATCCACACACATCCTTACTGTTCCATTCTTTTCCTCACTACCACAATGGGGAAGCATAAGGGCTTCTGGATTCTTATTACACCAGCAGCTAACATTCTTGCAGATGCCGCCTCACATCATCTATGTCAGCAGGTGCCAGGCGTCGAGACCTCTCACTAAATGGTCTTTCGTCATGCAGCCGGATATTGTGCTCAGCTCCTTGCACGCATCCTACATCCCATTCCTTTAAAGAAAACACCTGGTCTCTCTGGGCAAGCTTCTCACTGATCCTCACTTTCCATTCAGCTGGCAGCGGGGTAGCAAAATCAAACAAGTCAGGCGTTACTCTGTCATTCTTCCTTGAACTCTTGCTGCTGGGTAGCACTGCAGTGTCTGCACAATGCACATTAGCCAGGATGCAACCTCTGTTTACTTCGAATGTCTCTTTCAGACACATTATGAACTTGGACCATTACCCTTCTGGCATAAGCATGGGCTCTAGCGGGCAAAATACTAGGCTTGACCAGCAGTCCCTCTGGCAATTTTCCATCGCCTGGTGCATCCAACATTAATATTTTATTCTTAACATCCTTTCTGATCACGGACCTCTCCTGTAAAGGTACACTGGGCATTTGGCGCCAGGATCAGAGACTCAGGATCCTTCTTCCATACAATTCGACCGGTTCCTCTGGTTCTGTTTTTTCAGCATCTCTCTGTGCCTCATAGGCCTTCTTAATTAAAGCCGAACTCTTAAAGCTCTACTAGTCTTTGACCCTGTTTTTCATAACACAACTGTGCCAGCCTTCCGAACATAGAGCATTTGTTCCAATCAACAAAGGGACACCATCATACAGTCCAGTGGGGGACACACTAAGGCTAGGGTCTCTACTTGTTCGGCCACTCCAGCCACGGAGGTGGGGAGAAGACAACCAAATTCGGATATACCCGAATAGGGTAGGCCTTCTCCACTTTACCCCCATACATGCAGTCCTTCTAATGGTTGTAAGGGTACGTCTGACAAATGCTTCTGATACCAATCCTGGAACATAATTGTCACTTGGGAGCCACTGTCTAATACAGCTCTTGTAGACACTCCATTCACCTTACAGTGGTCTCCATGGAGGGACCCACTATTCTGGACCAGTCTGGAGAGGCGGTAGTGGGGGTCTGGGCAACTGACCTTGCCACAAAAGGGACGTGAATTAGCATTTTGGTGCCCTCACTGGGATCATTTCGTCACCTCTTAACCACTGATTTCTTCTCCAAAGCTCTCCTTGTAGCCTATATGCAACTTTGTCAGTGTCTTTTGGGGACTGGCATTCCTTTTCATGTGCCCATCTTTCCCACAATTATAGCAAAACATACTTTCTGGAGTTTGAGCTGGCCGGCGCGCCACACTGGGAGCCAGGCGGGGTATTACTAACTGGAAACCTGGGTGCCATCTCTGTCTGCGGCGTGATAAGCATTTGGAGACATCTCGTCAGTTTCTCCACTTCCATGGTCAAGGAATTGAGTTTGGAGCTGTTATCAGCAGGAGATACATGGGTGGGTACCCCCACCCCCATAGCAGATGCAGTCGGATATAGGTCAGGGCCCGTACTTGCAGGCGTGGCCTTCATAAAGGGACTGTTTTTGAATTCCCGGATCTCTCTCAACAGTTCGCCCCATTGTGGCATATCTTTTTCCTTGTCAGAGCACTCATTGACTGTCAACCTCTGCCCCTGAACTTCACTTGATGGGTCACCCTCAGTCACCCGGGTCGTAGCCACAGCTGTTGGTGCAGGTACCTCCCGAGGTCGCCTTTTCTCAACTCCTCGAATTTCTCTCATTAACTCATCATAGGAGGGTGGGGATTCCAGTCGATTTGCCAGGCGTAACTGAAGCAACAGCAGTTCTGAGAAGGGGGCAGACTTAAGGATTCTGTCCAGTCTGGTTCGGTCCAGTTCAATCGCTGGCAAACTACCCTTTCTGAGGCATTCTTGCAACAATTTTTCCAGCCGAGAGACATACACAGACAACAACTCCCTTGGTACTGTTGTGCATTCTTACTCTCCACCATAGGTCCTCATCAGAATCTGGGCTCCCATACACATTCTCCAAGGCCTCAAGATAGGCCTGTGCAGTCGCTTCAGGGTTACTGGCCCGTTTAGCACGGATGGTAGCCAGGGCAGGACCTCGGAGGCTCTCACTAACCCTCTTTCGCTGCCTTCCCGAGCATTGCCATTCTAGCAATTTGGGGCAACATAGTCTATCCAGGTCTCCCAGTCATCCTCCTTGGGGGTGGGAGGGTGCCAGAGAAGATCCTCAACCTTCGGTAAGAGTCGTGACTAATGGCAGGTGCAGAAATAGGAGTCTGCATTGGTTCAGCCACCATTACGGGCACTGGAGCAGGAGAGGGTGTTGGGGGAGGAACACCCCCAGGTGGCAAGAATAGTTTCTTCAAGTCCTCCACAGTTTTCCCCTCTCCCAGCAACCATTCAGCAAATTTCTCCTCAAAAGTTTCAGATAGTGGTGGGGGCTGATTCCCCCCCGGGTCTTTACTGTCCTTAGTTATCACACTCCAAGCAGTGAGGGCTCCCTCTGGGGTAATGGTCTGTGGCACTTTGGAGCTATCTATGGGATCCTTAAACTCTACTAGGGCCAGGAAAGTGTGGGTGAGCAGATTAGCATGCCGACCCACCACCACAGGGTTTTTGAAACCTTCCACCTTGGAAAGTACTCCTGCACAGTGTCCGTATTGATACCCAGGGGGATGTCAGGATAAGCATAGCATTTTGGGGGTCGATCTCCTCCCAGTACACACTCCACCAGCGGTGCACAGCCACTTCTGTCGGGTACCCATTTTTTCTTAACAGTGGTTCATAAATATGGCCACTAGAGGACACACAATCCCAGCGGTGAGCCTCCAAGATGTAACCCTAGATGGCGCTATCCCAGGGGCTACTACCCTGCCTGATTTGCCACTAACAGGTTGAGGGGCCTGATCCAATGGCGGGTGCCTCCACCCAGAGGTCAGGGTTTGCAATAGTTAACCAACTTGGTCACAGCCCTGGGACACTGCACCCCCCCTCTTCCACTAGTGGCCCACATAACATATCAGAATTACCTTCACAGTATACACTTACCCCAGGTCTGGTTCCGGCACTGGGACCTCCTGTAAAATGAGATACAGTGCAACAATCACAGTACAGTACTTTAACATAGACAAATACCTCAGAAGTGTATAACTTTGCTGAAACAAGCAGCTCTGATTTATTTAGGGGATATAACAAGGACAGGGGAAATCAGGTTAATTAGCTTATCACTCTAATAATCTACCTATGGCTCTGTGCACAGGCCTATCCCTATCAGTTACTGTCCCTGGGTACCCAAGCCCTAGTGGCTAGTCCAAACCGTGGCAGCTGGTAGGGGCCCTTTCACACAGAAAAGGAGAATTAAACAGTCAGCAGTACAGTAATTCCATTTGGATTTAATGTGGCAATTCAACAGGAGCGACCCTGAATTAGTACTCACGACCTCCAAATAAGATAGGGTCCTTCAATGTCAGCAGGGCTCACTTGAGGTACACAAACCTCTTCACACATCCATATAAAAGAGCACTATACCAGGCAGGCTGCATCTGTATCCCGATCGCAATTACTGCACAATACCGGAGAACACACAGCAGATTCAGTTCCTGACAGACCGAGTGCAATTCAATAATTTCTCCAGTCTTCTACAGGGTGAGCCTGGTTTCTACTCTTCAGAGATCCTCTGATTCTTTTCACAGGACAGGTTCAGTCCTAACAAGCTGTTACACAAGCTGCAGACGGAACTCTGGGCCTTACACGCTTTTTGACTAAAACTGCACACTGAAAAAGCACAGGGCTCCTTCCTTCTTCACTGCCAAAGCTCAACTGAAACTCCAACCGACAAAACTGGCACTCTTTGAGTCTCCCAGTTCTTGACTGGATTGGCTGTCACTCACAATAGACTGCTGCTGTTGGTCCAAAAGGCACTGAAGTCTAAACTACATCTCCCAGAGTCACTGCCCATACAATCCTCTTGTGGCTGGCTCAGATTATGAGTCCAAGTTCTGATTCGTCCAAGGCACCATTTTAGAGCTAGCTTACCCCACACAGATTGGTCCAGTTCAGCAGTTCAAAACCAGAATGGGGAACTAGACAGACACAGTTCTGACTGCAAAGAAAGCAGGTTAGACAAACTGTAATTTCATTATTACTCTAAATAATTTCTGGCAAACAGTTACATCTTTCAGATAGGTTCCTTTGCACTCCTAGTGACTGCAAAAATTAAGTGAATTAGCAGCAGCTTGAGTGGTACTCAATCAAAGAAACACACAGTCCCCCATACAAACTAATTATGTCTGCAAGCAGACAGCTCTTAAAGAGACAGTACCAGAGGTTCTAAAAACACTCACTGATAAATGGCTTAAATGCCAAACACCATTCAGGCTTGGAGCACTCAAGCAAGCTCCTGGAAGTCTTTTGGGAACCCCCATTTGCAGGGGGGTTACACTTGTAATTAGGGTTTGACCCGGTTGTTTCTCATATTGACCCACATTTTTTACACAAGTGGGTCTAATTTGACCCATGTTTTAAAACCCCTAGCACTGTCACTGGTATGGAGGTGTCATTTTATATAGTAAAAGACACACACACACACACACATACACACACATGCTGAACAATGTACACGCTGAGTGCAAGCACACATAAATTTCACAAAATAAATGAGCATACCCCACACAATATGCAAACCCTGGACTTTGACCTGATCAGTTCCTACAATAGGGCTTCTGGAGTCAACAGGATTGTTTGTTTAAAAAAAAAAAAGGTCTCATGAGCTATGATTGATAATCCTCCATTATTCCCTTTTGTGATTGATTAATCTCAATAGAGTGGGGCTGTTAACATTTTGCATATTCTTCTTTCCTGGGTCACTAACAGTTCTGTGGTCTGAAAATCTACTCCAAGCCCAAAAACCTCTATTACTGACATCAGCAATGTCATCTAACTATTTCTCTCATACAGCAGATGCATGCAGACAACATAAATTATAGTGATAAACAAAAACTGTTCCCCACGGGGAATCAAACCCAGGCCCTCTCCCAACTATTGTCCTGGTGCTCTACCATTGTGCTGCTGTTCTACATGATGAGACAGAAAGTTTCTAGAGAGAGGTGCATCCTAACAGCATAAATTGTAGTGAGAAAGAAAAAAAAAGTTCTCCACTAGGAATCAAACCCAGGCTCCCTACCAACTACTATACTGGTGCTCTGCCACTGTGCTATTGTTCCACATGGTGAGACAGAACGTTTCTAGAGAGAGAGGCATACTAACAACATAACTTGTAGTGAAAAGGAAAAAAATGTTTACCTTTGGGAATTGAACCCAGGCCCCATCCCAACTACTTTCCTACTGCTCTGCCACTGTGCTATTGTTCCACATGAAGAGACAGATGGTTTCTAGACAAAAGATGCATGCTACGGGAAAGAACACCCTGCACCAAGTGCAGACCCTCCTCCATTGCACAGCTGAGGTAGAATTTAGAAATGAACTCTCTGCAACTTGAAGTAATGCTTCCTGTTAAGCTGTGTTCAAATCTAGACAAGCCTGAATGTTTCAGCCAGAAATAGTTACACTGACTGCAACAGAAGTAGCAGTATAGTGTTCTGAAAGCTGGCTTTAAATTTGGTGAAACTCTACCACAGACATCAGCAATGATAGCTAACAGTTTTTCTTAAACTATATAAATTGTAGTGAGAAAGAAAAACTGGACCATAGTGGAGATCAAACCCAGGCTTGTGTAGGTCTGAAACAGTACACCAAGTTCTAAAAACCTTATCACTGACATCATCAATAACATCATGCAGCCAAATAACTCAGTGTGAATGTAACCTTAAACTTAATTAAATGCAGAAAAGAACACACATGGCCACAGTAGGTGCTTCAAGCTATGCTTTCTCTGGCCCCTAAAACTCAATCTTCAGTATCTTTTGCGGGCCTGGGTGCTGTACTGCAGTTTAGCTCATCCCTTCTTTCAGGTACTATACGAACACACAGACATGGTGTAACTGAACTGATTGTTGAGAACAGTTTTTGAAAAACCTTTTTGTTTTTTGGACATGGTCTAAATAAGCCTGAAATGGAAATAAAATGGTTACATAGGGTTTGCTCCAATCTAGTTTGTTTTGACAGGGTACTCGTATATGGTAGATCATAGCACTGTCACTGTGCATTTTTTCTTTTAATCAAGCTTTTTCTTGTCCCCTTGCTTACCCAGTGGCAACCCCCAGCTTCATCTCCGACCTTCTCATGGACTTCCTAGTTGTCCGCCACTTGCCCAGGGCCCTGATAGTGGTGGGTGACCTACCATGTTGATCATGTATAAGCCTGTAGGGGGTGCCAGTACAATAGCAGGCCATGACTTTTTCTCCTGCCAGTTTTCTCCTCGAGAGTGCTGGTAAGCAGTGATGCACATGCATGTATGCAGTGGCAGACATGCCTGCTTGGTATCTGGTGGCTGCCCCCTCCCCATCTAAGCACTCCCACTGTACTGCCACCTGACCTCCACCAGGTGACAGTCAAGTAGTGGGCCGCAGCATACCCCCACCGCACGAAGGAGGACCGCTGTTCTTGGGACTGTTGGTCATCCCTCCCCAGCTGGGTAGCACGCACCCTGGGCCCATTACCAAACCTGGGTCACCAGCATTGTGAGGGGTAATGCTACTGCTGCACTCTCAGGCCAGTTATCACTGTACATTTTAATTGTGAATGCTAATAAAAGAGGGCCAGACACAGGGAGTGCAGACAACAGTAAAAAGAAGCAACAGAGGCAATAAAGGTTTAAAAAGGTTTTGATTAAAAATATATTCTATATGCTTTGGTTTTATTAGGAGTCGAAAGCGGTTTCCAAACCCGTATCTGACAGCATTCTGTTTCTACGAAATGAGCGATGGAAATACGTACGAAGTACTCTGACTCCAACATTTAGCGCTGCTAAGATGAAAGAGGTAAGAAAAGAGTCCTTTCCTGTTTTTTGTTCTGAGCAGGAAGCACCAAGTTATCTCATTGGCGAGAATGCCGACCTCCTCCACAGCGACGGCATAGTACCAGCTATGAAGTGTTATCACTGCCTTTTCAGTGGATGTTTTTTCTGTGGGGGCTGTACCACACCCCGGACTCTAGGATTCCAACTCCAGGTCAGAGTTGGTCCAGGGAGGGGGCTGAACACTTGGGGAAGGTGAAACACAGAAAAAGGACCATTACCTCAAATGTCGCCATAATAGTCTTTTTCTGTTTTTCACCGTCAGGGTGTCGACAACAAGGGGTGATAGGTCTGAGCATACTTTATTCCTCCATTCTTCCCTCCTCCAGGCACCTCTCCCAGCTGCAGAGTCTATGTACAGCCTTTTTCTTGTTGTCTACCAAAATGCCACTGCCCTGACATCTTTTTCAAACAACATGAAGTCTTGCTGTATTCTGACAATTGCAGTTAGCTCCAGCCTTTGAACTGCCTCGGAGAGTATAGGGTTAAATTTCTATGCAGGGCATAGAATGTTGAGCTCGAACTTGGTTGAAGACTTTGTCTGCAGTACTTTGAATCCAAACCGTCAGATTCTTTATTCCGCTTCACTGAACAGTCGCTCCGGAGATTTCTCCTGTTGCTCGGTTCAAAGACTCGGTTAAAGTCTCGGTTTTCTGAATTATTTTACCATGATTCAGTTCACTCTGTCTGCAGTACAGTAAGTACTTAGACAGTGTTTTTTGGATTGTGGAAATTGTAAAAGTCCCGATTGGTTCGACTGAACCGATCCTTTAGGTCTTTTGATTTAGTCATTTTAGTGTGTGGTTACAGGTTCTTATTGATTTAAAAAAAACAAAGTGTTTTTAGTGTTTTTTTCAAACACCCGTAACACAGTTAGAAACTGATAAGAGAGTCTTGCCTGGCAGTTGTCGAAAAAAGGGTAAGTTTGGTTAGGTTGGTCATGTCTGAGAAACCCAAGAAAAAAACTGGGCCCACTGGGTTTCAACACTGCAGTGAGTGTGGGGAGTTCTTTGCTTAGGCCAATCCCCGCATTACCTGTGTTTACTGTCTGGGGTTTGACCACCTCGATTCAGACTGCCAAACATGTAAGAATTTTCCCAAGTCTACCCTGGATAAGAGATTAGGTAGACTTAGGGAGAAGGAGGCTGAAAAATCCGCTAACCCAGAAGGCCAGTCCGGTTCGGTTACCACTGAACCAAAAGAAGTGCCCTCTGACCAGGGTGATATTTCTTCGGGCAAGAGGAGAGCTGATCCTGAGGGGTCAGTTCCTACAAAAAGGAAAAAAAAAGGAAAAATATGCCAGTTTGTATTCAGAACTCCATGTTCTGACCGTGGAAGAAATTTCCAGAGCGATTCGGATTGTGGAATTGCCTCGTCCGGTTCCAACAATCTGGTCCTGGTTGGTAGGGGTTCGGTTCAGTTGGTTCCTCTGGTTCAGGATTATGCCCCTGAAGATTTTTATGAACCGTATTTTGAGGAGGGGGACTGTGAACAATGTGAGGATTATGATGATGAGTGCTTAGAAAGACTGGATGTGCCTATAGAACTGGACATCTCCCCAGACAGACCTTCTGGTGTTTCCCCTCCTAGGCTCTCAGAGTCCCTTCCCCACTTTCTGTTTTACAGGAAAGTGGCAGAAACCCTCCAGCTTCCTATGAAGTAGGCTGTGCAGGACCAAGAAAAGCCTGACTTTGTTGAAATGATGGATATCCGAGAGTCTAAGAGACCGTCTATTCCCCTTCATAAGTCTTTTGGGAAGCAGACTCAAAACATTTTAAACTCTCCTAGCTCTATACCTCCTGTGGACAGAAGGATGGACGAGAGGTATACTCTGTCAGGCTCAGATACAGAGTTTCTTTACCAGCAATGCAGCCATGTTGGGGTAGTGCAGGCTGCAGCCTGTGACACGGCAAGCATTCCCTTGACTTCACCTCCCCCCCCCAGTTAAAGACTCCAGGAAGTTGGATGCCATGGCAAAGAAACAGTACATGGCATCCTCTTTGGGACTCAGGCAGGCTAATTATATGGCCTGTACAGCCAGGTACCAGAAGTCCAGATGGGACACTGTACAGGCACTGGTTATGCAGGCTTCCCCCCAGCTGGCCAAGGAGCTGGAGGGGGTGGTTGCTGATGGGATTGAGGCATCCAAGGTTCAGTTTCATGCTGCTGTAGACTCCAATGATGTGCCATCAAGAGTCATGGCTACATCTGTGGCTGTTCGGAGAATGGCTTGGCTCAGATGTACTAGCCCTTCACAGGACACCTAGGCTAAGGCCATGGATTTCCCCGTGGTGGGTAATTCTTTGTTTGGGGAACAGACAGAGAATCACATGAAGAAAATGGATGAATACAGGACCACTTACAGGAGTGCACAGGTCAAGGAAAGGCAGGCAACTCCTCAAAGGCAGCAAGCCAGGGGCCAGGGGCAGGCCTTTTCACATGCCTTTCTACCAAGCTCAGGCCTCTTCTCCCTTTTGCAGAGGGGGTTCTTTACAGGGAGAGGCAGAAGGGGGATGAGCAGGGTTGCATCAACCCCTCAGCCTAAGGCTGCTGCCAAGCAGATACCCTGAGGTGTCAACCCGGGTCGACTCCCCCAGACCAGTAGGAGGCAGGCTGTCTTACTTCATCCAGGACTGGAAGTCTGTTACTTCAGACAAATGGTTCCTGGAAGTGGTAAGCCAGGGACTGGTCCTCAGGTTCAAAAGATTTCCAAAGCTGAGGCCCAGATCTTTTCCACCTGCAAGCACCTCTGAATCCCTTGCCTTGCAAGCAGAGGTTTCATCTCTGTTGGCTCTAAGGCCCATAGAGAGGGTGCCTTACCTACACAGGGGCAAAGATCTGTACTCCAGGTACTTCTTTACCCCAAAAAAGACAGGGAAGTGGTGACCCATCCTGGATTTAAGATATTTGAACAAGCATCTGTTAAAACCAAAGTTCAAAATGGTGACTCTGTGAATAATTCTTCCCTCTCTAAGGCCAGGGGACTGGCTAGCCTCCCTGGACCTCAAGGATGCCTATTTTCACATTCCCATCAGGTGCTCCCACAGAAAGTACCTCAGGTTCGAATTGCCTTCAGGCCATTATCAGTTCAGAGCTATGCCTTTGGCTAACATCAGCTCAAGGGTGTTCACGAAGTGCCTGGCAGTAGTGGTGGCCTTTTAAGAAGGAAGAAGATTGCAGTGTTTCCATATTTGGACGACTGGCTCATTGTGGGACAGTCCCCAGTCCAAGTCAAGTCAGACCTCCAAGTGACCCAGCAAGTGCTCACTTCCTTGGGGTTTCTTCTCAACTTTTCCAAGTTAGTTCTCAAACCTGTACAGCTTCTTACTTTTATAGGAGCAGAGCTGGATACAGTCAAGGCAAGAGCTTTTCTTCCCATGCAGAGGGTTACAGCCATTTCAGAGCTGGCCTCCTCTTTCCGCCTTCTGGTCTCTCGACCAACAAGGCATTTCCTTCAGCTTCTAGGTCACATGGCAGCTTCTACAGCAGTGGTCCAAGGAGCCAGGTTTCAAATGAGGGACATTCAGTTCCACCTAAGGTCCTTCTGGTCCCAAAAGAAGGATCTTCTTATCAAACTAGTTCCAGTGACTCAGACTCTGATCCAGGCACTTCAGTGGTGGCAGGATCAGGACACTCTCAGGGAAGGGGTTCCTTTCATCAATCAGCCCCACTCTGTGGTCCTTACCACAGGTGCTTCTCTGTTGGGGTGGGGAGCCCATCTTGGGGATCTCACAGCCCAGGGACAGTGGTCCCATCAAGAGTCCCTCCTGCATATCAATCTTTTGGAGCTTAGGGCAGTGTTTCTGGCTCTGCAAGCCTTCTCTCAGTCAGTGCAGAACAAGGTGGTACAGGTCAGGACAGACAACACCACCACCATGTGGTACATCAACAAGCAAGGAGGCACTCGGTCCACAGCCTTGTGCATGGAAGCCATGAAACTATGGTCTCTGGCATACTCTCTGCACACATCCTTAGTTGCAGTCCACCTTCCGGGAAAGGACAATGTGATAGCAGATGCACTGAGCAGAATCACCCAGGGCCATCACGGATGGTCTCTGGATCCCCTGGTGCTAGAAGTGATTTTTTCCCAGGTGGGGCACTCCAGAGATAGATCTCTTTGCAGCCCAGGACAATCACCAACTTCCTCTGTTTTGTTGCAGACCTCCAGTACTGGGCTCAGTCCCTCTGGATGCTCTGGTTCTGAACTGGGAAGGGAAATTCCTCTATGCCTTCCCTCCTTTTCCTCTGTTGTTCAAAGTTCTGGTCAAAATGAGGTCACAGTCCTGCAAACTAATTCTGATTGCTCCAGACTGGGCCAGGCAGCCATGGTATCCCCTGCTGCTGTCCCTAGCAGTTTATCTTCCCCGTCTCTCCCCAGGAAGTGCAATCTGTTAACCTCATCTCAGGGGAGGATTTGGTACCCCAATCTTCGGTCCCTTAATCTCAAGGCATGGCTCCTTGAAGAGTTGGAATATGCAGATTTGCATCTGTCCCAAGGGGTTCTGGACATTCTAAAAGCCTCTCGAAAGCCTGCCACCAGAAAAACTTACAACTCCAAATGGAAAAGATTCAGCATTTGGTGTTCAAAGAAGCATATATCCCCAGACACTGCTGAATTGTCTACAGTTCTGGATTATATGGTTCATCTTAATAGTCTAGGCCTCAGACCAGTTACTCTTAAGGTACATTTGTCAGCTGTTTCTACTTTTCTGTCAGTGGGAAAGCCTTCCTTTCTATCATCTCATCCTTTATTCTGTAAAATTTTCAAAGGATTGCTTCATACCAACCCTCCTTTTAGGGATCCTGCTCCTGCCTGGGATTTGAATGTATGTGTTGCTCAGCTTATACTACCCCCTTTTGAGCCTATGTCCTTAGCAGAGCTCAAGTACTTGACTTGGAAAACCGTGTTTTTGGTTGTTGTTACCTCTGCCAGACATATCAGTGAATTGCAAGCTCTGTCAGTTGAACCAGACTTCATCTCATTTCATAGAGACAAGGTGGTCCCCATAACCAATAGGAGGTTCCTACCCAAAGTGGTTTCTGATGTCCACTTGAACCAATCCATGTCTCTTCCTGTGTTCTTCACTGATCATGCTTCCTCAGGTGAGTGAAGGTTACACAGTTTAGATGTTACTACATAGAATGTACAAAGGGTCACAGGTTTGACTCCCTCCAGTTATTCCTAACTTATGGGGAAGTAGGTAAGGGCAAACCTGCCACCAAGAGAATTATTAAAAGGAGGATTGTGTCCTGTATTCAATTCTGTTATGAGAAACTGGCAAAAATTCCTCCCTCAGGCCTGAGGGCTCATTCCACTAGAGGTAAAGCTGCATCTCTGGCTGCAGCCAGGGATATTCCCTTGTTAGAAATTTGTGGACTATACCTCCTACTTGTCCAGCAATGGGGTTGAACTCAGTGACAAATTAGAATAAGGGCTGGTTGCCCTTGTCTGCACCTAAGGGTTCTTTCAAGCAACCTGAAGCACCTCGTTTTTGTTAATTAATTAAGGCAGTTATTACAAACAGTGTTGCATATATATGTAATTTGTGAGAACAATTAATAAGTGCAATGGTAATAAGTGAACAAATGCTATCGTGAAATAAGGGGTGAAGGAGAAAGTGGATGATATGACAGATGATGCAGAGTCATGTCCCAGAGAGACCCCTTCAGGATGTGGGGAACCCTGCAAGGGGACAGGGGATTGGAGTAGGGATTAGAGAGGGCGTAAGTGTTATTAACACCTAGGAGGGGAAATAAAGCCTGACCCAAAAAGAGTACCTTTCAGGATGCGATGAATCCTGCAAAGGGTCAGGGAAGTTCAGGCAATTGTAAACCCTCCTGCGGTTAGGCGTTGTAGTTATAGAGGGACAGTGAGAGGAAGGGAATGAGAAATAACACCTGGGAGGGGATGAGGCCTGATCCAAGGAACCTTTATAATACTGGGGACCCTGCAAGGGGACGTTGAAAGCCAAGGATAGGTAGATGGGGGAATGAGCGTTCATTCACAAATCGGGACTGTGTAGTACAGTAGTACAGTATGGACTGCCCCAGACATTGGCCCATGCTGTCAGTCGGCAGGCGGCCGCGTGGCTTAGGCGGGGACCTGCCACCTGCCGCTGACTGAGAGGTGCAAGGTGGCGGGGGACTACGTGGGAAGAGGGGGTACCACTGGACCACCAGGGAGTTTAACTAACACCCGCGAGCGGGCCAAGGGGATCGGTCCACTGGATTACCAGGGATTATTGTAATGCATGCCCACGATCGGGCAGGGGTTGTGGTCCACTGGACCACCAGGGAGTAATTCTACGCATGCCTGCGATTGGGCGAACAGGCGTGGTACCCACTGAGGGGCAGCAGGGCATCTGTCCTCGATGGCTGCAGCCTGGCAGGGTGAAAGCGCCAAGTCAGTGGATCGATACAATGCATGCAAATGGGACATAATGACATGCAAATGGCCTCATTTGTGCCTTGTGTGCATTATGGCCTGATTTGCAGGTCCACGGTTGAATATCGCTCTTGCTGCTTCTTTCAACTGCACGTGCTGGCACAGCCCCTGCTCCCTGCCATCACATGTGCTGGCGCAGTGCGTGCGCCCTCAGTGCTGCATTCAATGGTGCTGAGCCATTGTGCAGCACCATTTGAATCTCGCCTGGACTGCCTGGCTCAGCCCAGCTGCGCTGCGCCGCTGCCTGGTGTGGTCTGAATATCTCATCCAGGGACTGCAGAGGACAGCAACAGCACTGAGTAATACAGTGTAACTACTACAAGCTTTAGCACCAAAACATCACAAAATTTCAGGATGCCTTACAAGTCGGGTCATAACCTTTGCCAAGCAGCTTTTCACACCAGGCTCAAGTACCTTCATTTACATTTAAATCCTGATGAAATTAGAAGGGTGTAATAGAGACATTCATTGTGCATGCCTACAAACTACACAGTGAACAGAATAAATGGCTGAGGGGACTTTCCCTTTAAGAAATCATGACACCAGCACGATATTGTCTCCCCATTCATTTAGTGGCATGTTAGTGGTGTGAACAGATGAAAAAATGCAACTTTGTCTCTCGCTGCATGGTTTCAGTGTCCTACAGCTTCTGTTGATTCCCCCTCTGCTGGTGAGGCTGTTCCACCCAGTAGAAATTGTCGGCAGATAAGAACTGCTAGGCCCATCCAGTCTGCCCGTAGGCTGTATACATTGTATGTGGCCACTGACCGTATGTGATCAATGGCATTTCATGACTCCCTCCCCTCCTCTCTCAATCTTCCCTTGTGTCTGTCCCAGGCATGCTTATACCCCTCCTCTGTGCTTGCCCCCATTACCTCCTGCAGCAGACTATTCTAAGCATCGACTACCCTTTCTGTGTAGAAAAACTTCCTCACATTACCTCTTAATCTACCCCCTACCAATTTCATATTGTGCCCCCTTGTTCTAGTACTTTTTCTGCAGTGGAAAAAGTCCACCACCTGCACCTTGTTTATGCCATTGAGGTACTTGAAAGATTCAATGATGTCGCCCCACTGTCTCCTCTCCTCCTGTGAGTAAATATTGAGGTCTCTTAGTCTTTCCTCATATGTTTTGTGGTGCAAACCCTGCACCATCTTTGTTGCACTTCTCTGGATAATCTCCACCTTATCTATGGCCTTGCACAGGCGTGGCTTCCAGAACTGCATGTAGCACTCCAGTTGAGGCCTTACCAGTGTTTTATACAATGGCATCACCACCTCCCACCACCTGCTAGTGATACCCCTGCCTATGCACCCCAGCATACCACTGGCCCTCCCTGCTGCCTTTGTGCACTGTTTGATACCTTAAGATCATCAGAGATGATAACTCCTAGGTCCCTTTCCTCTTTGGTGACAGTCAGCTCCCACCAACCTGTAGCTCTCCCCAGGGTTCCCTCTACCCAGGTGCATTGTTTGCACTTCTTTGCATTGAACCTCAGTTGCCACATCTCCGACCATCTTTCAAGATTCTCCAGGTCCCTCTTCATTTTCTGCACCCCGTCTGGAGTATCTACCCTGTTGCAGATCTTGGTGTCATCTGCAAACAGGCAGACCTTTCCTTCCAGCCCCTCTGCAATGTCACTAATGAAGACATTGAACAAGACTGGTCCTAGTACTGGTTCCTGCGGTACCCCACTGGTCACCCCCCTCTCCCCATATTGTACCCCATTTACCACCACCCCCTGTTTCCTGTCTGTTAACCAGTTCCTAACCCAGTTAACAACCTTGTCCCCCATGCCCAGACTACCCATCTTGTTAATCAGCCTTCTATGTGGGACAGTGTCGAAGGCTGGTTCCATGTGTTCAAGTTTATTGCAGGAAAGCTCCATTGAGCAAGCTCATTCACAAGGTGGTCCAGGTTGGGTTGATGTGATAATGGCGAGGTGCCTAAAGGAGATGCTCGGTGTCTCGCATGATCAAGTGCTGAAATATTTTAGGCAATCTGCACCCCAGGCACAGGACAACTGGCGCTGGGGACATAACTTTCAATGCTTTGTACCCCACATGGGTGGGGTTTCACCCCCCCACTAAAGTTCTCAACTCCAGGGGTGCATGTCAGGGTGAAAGCATGTAAAATTAAAAGTTTGGGCCGGGCGCAATAAAATTGCGCTAGCGCCCGGACCCGAACCCGGTACTTTACCCACCCCAACCACAGGCCAACCCCCGATGCCATGATGCAGCTCGGCAGCCCACTGCAGTGCCATCCCCTACAGCTCCTCTGCCTCCTCCCAGCCCACGCTCGCCGTGCTCTCTTCCCCCACCCACATACATATAGCGACATCCTGTTGCCCATTTCTCCCGCCCACCATCCAGTCGCCCTACTCTCTCATTACCATGAGGAATTTCATGGACAGTAAGTCGCTGTTACGGATGGTGCCTTTCCCCATGCACCCTCCTCACAGGCTACCTGAAGCCTTTGCTGAAATCTTGGTAGGTAATGCCTACCGCACCTCCCTGATTTAATTCCCCAGTCACCCAATCAAAAAATTATATTAGATTCATTTGACATGACCTTCCTGCTGTGAATCCATGTTGCCTCTGATCCTGAGCACTGCTGAATTCCATATGTGCCACTATCCTTTCTTTCAGCAGTGTCTCCATGATCTTTCCCACCACTGAGGTGAGGCTGACTGGCCAGTAGTTTCCCGCCTCCTCCCTACTGCCGCTTTTGTGCAGTGGGATTACATGTGCCCTCCTCCAGTCCTCTGGAGCGACATCCGTGTTGAGTGACTCTGAGAGCAGGGCCACCAGAGGTGCTCTAGTTCCCTTCGCAGCTCCTTTAATATCCTCGGGTGGATGCCGTCTGGCCCCATGGCCATATCCACCTTCAGCTTTGTGAGTTCTTCCAGACCTCTGACCACTGTGAGTGGACTGGTGTCCACTTCTCCCCCCCCCATTGCCTCTGCAACCCAACTGTGGTCCTTGACCCTCCCCCTCCTTAGTGAATACTGAGCAGAAGTATTTGTTCAGTATTTCTGCCTTGTCCTGATGCCCCTCCTTATACTCTCCCTTCTCCCCTTTGAGCCTCACAATCCCCCCCCAGTTTTTCTTCTTTCACTGATGTACCTATAAAATGCCTTATCCCTTTTGTTTACAGACCATGCTAAGCCCTCTTTTGTCTGCGCCTTTGCCCTCCTAACAGCCCTCCCTGCTTCCCTTACACATTCAAGGTCCACCTCCCTGTCCTCCTCCCTTTGGCTCCCCTTGCATTTTCTCAAACTCAGTCTTTTAGTCCTGACTTTGTCCCCCACCTCTTTGGAGAACCATAGTGGTTTTCTTCTTCTTTTCCCTTTGGACACTATCCTAATGCATTGGTTTGTTATCTCTGCCCTCCTGAAATCCAATACTCTTGCCCTTGTGTGGCTTAACTGAGTCCATGTCTCCATGCTGAACCACACCATGTGGTGGTCACTGGACCCCAGTTGCCCTTCCACTTGTATTTGTTCGACTCTGTTCCCATTGGTCCATACCAGGTCCAGAATTGACTTGTCCCTGGTTGGCTCATGCACCAGCTGCCTGAGTTCAACCCCCTGCAGGGATTCCAGGATGGCTGTGCTTCTGGGTGAAGCAGCCACCTGGGTGGCCCAATCCACGTCCGGTAAAAGGGGTGGAATGCCTCAAACCTCCAACTGCAGGCTCCATTTTATGAAAGAAAAAACTTTCTTTGGTTTTGCCACGTTGTTGTGGCATTCTAGTCCCCTCCCCCCGTGAGGTCATTCCGTCCCGGAGCGTCAGCCAGTGATGCCACAAAAGGGATGGACCACCTCAAGTCTCGTACTGTGGGCTCTCATGTTGAAAAATAAAATGTAAAAGTGCTGCACCATTTGTTTGCTTTATGTCCACCCTCAGGTCTGCCTAAGCCCTTGAAATACAGCGGGGTTTGAGGGGGGACAGGTAACATCACCTGGATCAGAAGGAATGTGACAACAAGCTATCAGCATGACTATGATGAGTCCCGACCCCCAAGAGAAGCTGCAGTTAGATCCCGATGTTTGAGTCTGGACTTAGAGCTACCAAGGTGAGCGACGACGAGCCCTGAGTGCCGAGCACCAGGAAAAGCCACAGTTGGATCTTCACAGAAGAACAGCTGTCTCAAGCAAAAAGAGGCGTCACAATAAACTTTGGCAGTTCAAGCGCTTGGCAAGAGGATTTGCTTCACGGGGCTTTACATAAAAGTCTGTTGATTCATTTTAGTGGACAGCCCCCAATCTGTCGTTCAAACAACATGAAGTCTTGCTGTTTTCTGACAATTGCAGTGATTCCCAACTTTTGAACTGCCTCGGAGAACAAGGAGTTAACTTTCTACGCAGGGCATAGAATGCTGAGCTCATGCTCGGTTGAAGTCTCTTTCTGGAGTGTTTTGAACATAAACCATCAGATTCTTTACTCGCCTCACTGAATGGTCGCTCTAGAGATTTCTCCTTCAGCTCGGTTCGAAAGTCAGTTAAAGTTTTCCGTTTTCGTCAGGTTTTAACTGAAAAAAGGTATCCGCATAATCGGTTCAGTCTCTGTCTGTGGTGCCGTGAGTACTGGATAGGAATTGTTCTGTTTTTCTGTGTGGAACTTGTAAAAGTGCGGTCGGTTCGGCTGAACCGGCCATTTGACTGTGAAATTTGTTTACTTAGTGTGTGGTTGCTGGTTATCGGTACTAAAAAGTGTTTTTAACCGTTTTTTTCCAATACCCGTGACACAGTTAGGAACTGATAAGGGAGTCTTGTCTGGCGGTTGCCAACAAAAGGGTAAGTTTGGTTAGGTTGGCAATTTCTGAGAAACCCCAGAAAAAAAACAGGCCCACTGGGTTTCAACACTGCAGTGAGTGTGGGGAGGTCTTTGCTAAGGCCGATCCCCACACCACCTGTGTTTTATTGTCTGGGGTTTGACCACCTTGATTCAGACTGCCAAATAGGTAAAAACTTTCCCAAATCTACCCTTAAGAAGAGATTAGTAGACTGAGGGAAAAGGAGGCCGAGAATTCCACTGACACATGTAACCCCCCTGCAAATGGGGGTTCCCAAAAGACTTCCAGGAGCTTGCTTGAATGCTCCAAGCCTGAATGGTGTTTGGCGTTTAAGCCATTTATCAGTGAGTGTTTTAGAACCTCTGGTACTGTCTCTTTAAGAGCTGTCTGCTTGCAGACATAATTAGTTGTATGGGGGACTGTGTGTTTCTTTGATTGAGTACCACTCAAGCTGCTGCCAATTCACCCCATTTTTGCAGTCACTAGGGTGCAAAGGAACCTGTCTGAAAGATGTAACTGATTGCCAGAAATCATTTACAGTAATAATAAAATTACAGTTTGTCTAACCTGCTTTCTTTGCAGTCAGAACTGTCTGCCTAGTTCCCCATTCTGGTTTTGAACTGCTGAACTGGACCAATCAGTGTGGGGTAAACTAGCTCTAAAATGATGCCTTAGACGAATCAGAACTTGGGACTCATAATCTGAGCCAGCCACAAGAGGATTGTATGGGCAGTGACTCTGGGAGATGTAGTTTAGACTTGGTGCCTTTTGGACCAACAGCAGCAGTCTATTGTGGTGACAGCCAATCCAGTCAAGAACTGGGAGGAACTGAAGGAAGTGCCGGTTTTGTCTGTTGGGAGTTTCAGTTTGAGATCTGAAAGTGAAGGGAAAGAAACCCTGTGCTCCTTCAGTGCACAGTTTCAGTCAAAAAGCGTGTGCAAGGCCCAGAGTTCGGTCTACAACGTGTAACTGCTTGTTAGAGACTGAATCCGTCCTGTGAAAAGAATCAAAGGATCTCTGAAGAGTAGAAACCAGGCTCACCCTGTAGAAGACTGAAGAAATTGTTGAATTACACTCGGTCTGTCAGGAACTGAATCTGCTGTGTGTTCTCCTTGTTATTGTGCAGTAATTGCGATTGGGATACAGATGCAGCCTGCCTGGTATAGTGCTTTCTTTTTTACCATATAAATGTGTGAGGAGTCTCTTGGAGATCAAAAGTAGCCCTGCTGACATTGAAGGACCATATCTTCTTTGGAGGTCGTGAGTACTAATTGGGTCGCCTCCCTGTTGAATTGCCACTATAAATCCAAATGGAATTACTGTACTGCTGACTGTTTAATTTTCCTTTTCTCTGTGTGAAAGGGCCCTACCAGCTGCCACGGTTTGGACTAGCCACTGGGGCCTGGGTACCCAGGGACAGTAACTGGTAGGGATAGGCCTGTGCACAGAGCCATAGGTAGATAGTAAAGTGATAAGCTAATTAACCTGATTTCCCCTGTCCTTGTTATATCCCCTAAATAAATCAGAGCTGTTTGTTTCAACAAAGTTATACTGCCTGAGGTATTTGTCTATGTTAAAGTACTGTACTGTGATTGTTGCACTGTATCTTATTTTACAGGATGTCCGGTGCCTGAACCAGCCTTGGGGGTAAGTGTATACTAGAAGGTAATTCTGCTATATTGTGTGGGCCACTAGTGGGAAGAAAGGGGTTGCAGTGTCCCAGAGGGCTGTGACCAAGTAAGTTTAACTATTGCAAACCCTGACCTCTGGGTGGAGGCACCCGCCATTGGATCCAGGCCCCTCAACCTGTTGGTGGCAAATCAGGCAGGGTAGTAGCCCCTGGGATAGCGTCATCTAGGGGTTACATTTTGAGGCTCACCGCTGGGATTGTGTGTCCTCTAGTGGCCATATTTACAAACCACTGTTAAGGGAAAAAAATAAATAAATAAATAAATGGGTACCCGACAGAAGTGGCTGTGCACGGCTGGTGGAGTGGTGTACTAGGGAGGAGATCGACCCCCAAAATGCTATGCTTATCCTGGACATCCCCTGGGTATCAATACGGACACTGTGCAGGAGTACTTTCCAAGGTGGAAGGTTTACAAAATCCTGTGGTGGTGGTCGGCACGTCTAATCTGCTCACCCACACTTTCCTGGCCTTAGTAGAGTTTAAGGATCCCATAGATAGCTCCAAAGTACCACAGACCATTACCCCAGAGGAGCCCTCACTGCTTGGAGAGTGATAACTAAGGACAGTAAAGACCGGAGAATGAGCCCCCACCACTATCTGAAACTTTTGAGGAGAAATTTGCTAAATGGTTGCTGGGAGAAGGAAAACTGTGGAGGACTTGAAGAAACTATTCTTGCCACCTGGGGTGTTCCTCCCCAACACCCTCTCCTGCTCCAGTACCCGAATGGTGGCTGAACCAATGCAGACTCCTATTTCTGCACCTGCCATTAGTCACGACTCTTACCGAAGGTTGAGGATCTCTCTGGCACCCTCCCCACCCCAAGGGAGGATGACTGGGAGACCTGGATAGACTATGTTGCCCCAAGTGCTAGAATGGCAATGCTCGGAACAAAAGCCAAGAGGGTTAGTGAGAGCCTCCGAGGTCCTGCCCTGGCTACCATCCTCATAAGCAACGGCCAGTAACCTGAAGCGACTGCACAAGCCTATCTTGAGGCCTTGGAGAATGTGTATGGGAGCCCAGATTCTGATGAGGACCTATGGTGGAGCAAGAAATGCACAACAGTACCAAGGGAGGAGTTGTCTGTGATGTCTCGGCTGGAAAAATTGTTGCAAGAATGCCTCAGAAAGGGTAGTTTGCCAGCGATTGAACTGGACGAACCAGACTGGACAGAATCCTTAAGTCTGCCCCCTTCTCAGAACTGCTGTTGCTTCAGTTACGCCTGGCAAATCGACTGGAATCCCACCCTCCCATGATGAGTTAATGAGAGAAATTCGAGGAGTTGAGAAAGGCGACCTGGGAGGGACCTGCACCAATAGCTGTGGCTATGACCGAGTGACTGAGGGTGGCCATCAAGTGAAGTTCAGGGGCAGAGGTTGGCAGTCAATGAGTGCTCTGATAAGGAAAAAGATATGCCACAATGGGGCGAACTGTTGAGAGAGATCCGGAATTCAAAAACAGTCCCTTTATGAAGGCCACGCCTGCAAGTGACAGACCCCGACCTATATCCGACTGCATCTGCTATGGGGGTGGGATACCACCATGTATCTCCTGCTGATAACAGCTCCGAACTCGATTCCTTGACCATGGAAGTGGAGAAACTGACGAGATGTCTCCAAATGCTTATCACGTGCAGAACAGAGATGGCACAAGGTTTCCAGTTAGTAATACCCCGCCCTGGCTCCCAGTGTGGCACCTCGGCCAGCTCAAACTCCAAAAGTATGTTTTGCTATAATTGTGGGAAGGATGGGCATGAAAAGGAATGCCAATCCCAAAAGACACTGACAAAGTTGCATATAGGCTACAAGGAGAGCTTGGAGAACAAATCAGTGGTTAAGAGGTGCAAAATGATCCCAGTGAGGGCACCAAAAATGCTAATTCCACGTCCTTTTGTGGCAAGGTCAGTTGCCCAGGCCCCACTACCGCCTCTCAGACTGGTCCAGAATAGTGGGTCCCTCCATGGAACCACTGTAAAGGTAAATGGAGTGTCTACAAGAGCTGTGATTAGACAGTGGCTCCCAAGTGACAATTATGTTTCAAGATTGGTATCAGAAGCATTTGTCAGGCGTACCTTACAACCATTAGAAGGACTGCATGTATGGGGTTAAGTGAGAAGCCCTACCCTATTCTGGGTATATATCCGAATTTGGCTGTCTTTCCCCACCTCCGTGGCTGGGTGGCGAACAAGTAGAGACCCTAGCCTTAGTGTGTCCCCCCACTGGACTGTATGATGGTGTCCTTTGTTGATTGGAACAAATGCTCATATGTTCAGAAGGCTGGCACATTTGTGTTATGAAAAACAGGGTCAAAGACTAGTAGAGCTTTAAGAGTTCCGCTTTAATTAAGAAGGCCTATGAGGCACAGAGATGCTGAAAATATAGAACCAGAGGAACGGTCGGAATTGTATGGAAGAAGGATCCTGAGTCTCTGATCCTGGCACCAAATGCCCAGTGTACCTTACAGGAGAGGTCCGTATCAGAAAGGATGTTAAGAATAAAATATTAATGTTGGATGCACCAGGCGATGGAAAATTGCCAGAGGGACTGCTGGTCAAGCCTAGTATTTTGCCCGCTAGAGCCCATGCTTATGCCAGAGGGTAATGGTCCAAGTTCATAATGTGTCTGAAAAGAGACATTCGAGTAAATAGAGGTTGCATCCTGGCTAATGTGCATTGTGCAGACACTGCAGTGCTACCCAGCAGCAAGAGTTCAAGGAAGAATGACAGAGTAGCGCTGACTTGTTTGATTTCGAGCAACTCCCGCTGCCAGCTGAATGGAAAGTGAGGATCAGTGAGAAGCTTGCCCAGAGAGACCAGGTGTTTTCTTTAAAGGAATGGGACGTAGGATGGTGCAGGAGCTGAGCACAATATCCGGCTGCATGACGAAAGACCATTTCGTGAGAGGTCTCGACGCCTGGCACCTGCTGATATAGATGATGTGAGACGGCATCTGCAAGAGATGTTAGCGGCTGGTGTAATACAAGAATCCAGAAGCCCTTGTATGCTTCCCCATTGTGGTAGTGAGGAAAAAGAATGGGACAGTAAGGATGTGCGTGGATTATCGCACCTTAAACCGCGGACTATCCCTGATCAGTACACAATGCCCGCATTCAGGATGCTTTGGACTGCCTAAGCGGGAGCAAGTGGTTCTCTGTGCTGGATCTCCGCAGTGGGTACTACCAGATCCCGATGGCCCCAGAGGACCGTGAGAAGACAGCCTTTATCTGTCCGCTTGGCTTCTATGAATTCATGAGGATGCCTCAAGGGATTTCAGGTGCCCCAGCCACTTTTCAACGATTGATGGAGCGTGCAGTGGGGGACATGAACTTACTAGAGTGCCTGGTATACCAGATGATGTTATTGTGTTTGGCAGCTCACTGGAGGAACATGAGAGCAGATTATTTAAGGTATTGGATCGACTGGAGGACTTTGGCCTTAAACTGTCCATTGATAAGTGTCAATTCTTTCAAACATCAGTAAAGTATGTGGGACACATAGTATCCACCGAGGAATAGAGACCGACCCAAGTAAAGTTGAGGCCTTGACCACCTGGCTAAGCCCAAAAATCTAAAGAACTGCAAAGATTCCTGGGATTCTGTGGTTATATTATCCGGCGTTCATCAAGGACTATTCAAGAGTGATCCAACCTTTACTTAACCTTACTCGAGGTATCCCCAACCCACAAAAATACCAAAGTCAGCGTCCCTCAAGACTGAAAGAGTGTATTTTCATCCGAGTGAAGTATTTGGGGCCGCTGGACTCTGATTGTGAGACTGCTTTTCATGAGATCATATATCAACTACCCATGCTCCAGTGCTGGCCTATGCCGATCCAAGAAAACCTTAGTCCTGCACACTGATGCTAGCTTGCAAGGGTTGGGGGCTGTGTTGTACCAAGAGAACCGCGAGAATGGCCTGAGACCAGTGGCCTTTGCCAGTAGAAGCCTGACCCCATCCGAAAAGAACTATCCTGTACATAAGTTAGAGTTCCTAGCTTTGAAGTGGCTATTGTTGACCAATTCCATGAGTACTTGTATGGGGCTAAAATACTAAATAAAACTGACAATAATCCTTTGACCTATGTGCAGACCTCAGCTAAGTTGGATGCCACACTGGCCACAGGTGCTTTCTGCATATCTACATATGACTATGCTCTCGAATACCGAGCAGGTCTGAACCACATAGATGCTGATGCTCTCTCCCGGAGGCCTGTTCCCCAGAATGATTGGGTCCGATTGGCAGAACCTGACATTCGGGCACTCTGCCGGAGAGTTTGACGGGAGGAACAAATGTCCCACCGGACGCAGTGGACTGCATGGTGGATTGCTTGGGACCCTCTGAGAATTGCATACCTGCTGCTTTTGCCACTTTTCTGCAATAGACATTGGTGCACTGCCTCAGCTGGACAATGACAGTATTCGGTGGGCTCAATCCGCGATCCTATGATCAAATCAGCTTTAGAAGCCCTCTATGCAGGAAAAGATGTGTCCAAATTACGCTCCACTGATTTGAGAACTGCACTGTTATACAAAGAAGGTCCTAAGTTGAAACTGATCAATAAACTGTTATATAGAGAAACAGTAGACAGAGGGGACAAGTGACAAACAACAACTGGTGCTGCCCACTGCCTTCGAGACTCAGTATTGAGGTCCTTGCACAACCACATGGGGCACCTTGGTATAGACAGAACACTTGACTTGGTGAGATCCAGATTCTATTGGCTAAGATGGGGGCTGATGTGGAGCAACACATACGAACTTGTAGTCGCTGCTACAGAGGAAAGCTTTGCCCCAGAGGGCTGCCCCTTGTTAACATAACCACCAGTGCACCCATGGAGCTGGTCTGTATTGATTTTCTGAGTTTGGAGTCAGATCAAAGAAATATCAGTAATGTGCTGGTGGTCACTGACCATTCACGAGATATGCCCAAGCTTTCCCACCAAAGACCAGAAAGCATCCACTGTAGCCAAAGTACTGTAGAAAACTTTTTTGTTCACTATGGGGCTCCACAAAGAATCCATTCTGATCAAGGAGGAGACTTTGAGAGTCGTCTGATCAAGAGATGCTTTCTCTGTGGGGAGTGAGAAAGTCCAGAACCACTCCTTACCACCCCAGGGGACCCACAGCCTGAACGTTTCAAGCACTTTGCTAGATATGCTAGGCACCCTGCACCCAAAGGACAAGCCTAGATGGAGCCAACAAATTAGCACCCTGGTACATGCTTATAACTGCACCAAAAGTGATGCCACTGGGTTCTCCCCTACCGCCTGATGTTTGGAAGAGAGCTCGACTACCGGTAGATGTGTGTTTGGGGTCTCTCCTGATGGGAGTTCAAGCTGACAACTATTTACAGTATGTGCAAAAGTTAAAGGCCCAGCTAACTCATGCGTACCAACTGGCTCAAACCATGGCTGCCAAAAGAAATCGGCCAACAAAGAAAGGTATGATAAAAGGTGAAAGCACAGGAACTCCAGGAGGGAGATCGGGTATTGCTTAAGAAATCTGGGACTGCATGGCAAACACAAGATTGCTGACAGATGGCACCATCTCCCTCACATTGTAGTGGGCAAACTAGATGATCTGCCAGTGTACAAAGTAAGGCCTGAGAACAATTCAAAGATGTAAAACAATGCATAGAAATCATTTACTACCCATTGGACAAATCCTGATTGAGTCTGAGCCCCAGAAGATGCCCCTCTGGACCAGTGACTAGAGCTGCTGCTAAGAAAAGACCAAGGAAGTCTGCACCTACAGAAGCAGAGTTAAAGTGTTCCCCTGCACAAGTCCCAGTTGAGCATGACTGTCAGTCCATATCAGAAGAAAGTGAGAGTGACTTTGAATACTATCCTTCTTCACGAACTGAGTCAATTGTTTGGGCAATCCCTAGTCAATACTGGAGACAAAGCTGGGCCTTCTGGACTGTCTATGCCCCAGCTTCATCCCTGGAGCCAATGCTCCCAGAAAGTGAAGTGCAAAGCATCAGATCAGATGAAATGGAATCATTGTGCATGGTTGAACTGTTTGAGCTTTCAGGGGAGGAAAATGATAGATTGGGGCAGACTGGTGATACACCCGAACAAGAAGAGTATTTTGAGTGCCCTGACAGTCCACTGCCAGTGTCCGAAAGCTCTCCATGCAGGCAAATGTTGTGGACTCCAGAAACTGTAACTCCTGGAGCTGAAAGTGCCCCAAGTTCTAGCCTCTCTACCCCATGGAGACTCCCCTGACAAGTGTGGACAATGCTGAAAATGAGGCTCAGAGTGCAGAGACTGTAACAGTTCCCCTAGAAAGACTGGTCGAGCTGTAAAGCCTGTGGTGCACCTCAGTTATGATTCCTTGGGAGGCCTGTGGATTTGCCTCTCAATGTTGTCCATAAAGAGTGTATGTGTCCCGAGCTCACTGCCCAAACTGAGCATCAGTGCTAACTCCAAGTTACTTGTGTTGCCCTCTAAGTATGGTGCCCTTGCCCATCCAGCCCCAAGGTAACTGATAGGGAAGGGTCCCTCTCTTCAGGTTTCATGTACAAGAGGTAATAACTGAGTTATGGTACAATGTGTGTGTTATACTGTGTAAAAAGTGACGTACTGCAATGTTTCAGAAATGGTTCTTGGTAAAATGATGTGATGACTGATGATTACATGTGTGAGCCTAATGCAAATGTATATGGTTGCAGTTGAAACTTATGAGATACTTGCTTGCCGCGGACGTCAAGCTTTCCAAACCAGGAAGGGTGTAACCCCCTGCAAATGGGGGTTCCCAAAAGACTTCCAGGAGCTTGCTTGAATGCTCCAAGCCTGAATGGTGTTTGGCGTTTAAGCCATTTATCAGTGAGTGTTTTAGAACCTCTGGTACTGTCTCTTTAAGAGCTGTCTGCTTGCAGACATAATTAGGTTTGTAAGGGGGACTGTGTGTTTCTTTGATTGAGTACCACTCAAGCTGCTGCTAATTCACCCCATTTTGCAGTCACTAGGAGTGCAAAGGAACCTGTCTGAAAGATGTAACTGATTGCCAGAAATCATTTACAGTAATAATAAAATTACAGTTTGTCTAACCTGCTTTCTTTTGCAGTCAGAACTGTCTGCCTAGTTCCCCATTCTGGTTTTGAACTGCTGAACTGGACCAATCAGTGTGGGGTAAACTAGCTCTAAAATGATGCCTTGGACGAATCAGAACTTGGGACTCATAATCTGAGCCAGCCACAAGAGGATTGTATGGGCAGGACTCTGGGAGATGTAGTTTAGACTTGGTGCCTTTTGGACCAACAGCAGCAGCAGTCTATTGAGTGACAGCCAATCCAGTCAAGAACTGGGAGGAACTCGAAGGAAGTGCCGGTTTTTGTCTGTTGGGAGTTTCAGTTTGAGATCTGAAAGTGAAGGGAAAGAAACCCTGTGCTCCTTCAGTGCACAGTTTCAGTCAAAAATGAGTGCAAGGCCCAGAGTTCCGGTCTACAACGTGTAACTGCTTGTTAGGACTGAATCAGTCCTGTGAAAAGAATCAAAGGATCTCTGAAGAGTAGAAACCAGGCTCACCCTGTAGAAGACTGAAGAAATTGTTGAATTACACTCGGTCTGTCAGGAACTGAATCTGCTGTGTGTTCTCCTGGTTATTGTGCAGTAATTGCGATTGGGATACAGATGCAGCCTGCCTGGTATAGTGCTTTTTTTTTTACCATATAAATGTGTGAGGAGTCTCTTGGAGATCAAAAGTAGCCCTGCTGACATTGAAGGACCATATCTTCTTTGGAGGTCGTGAGTACTAATTAGAGTCGCTCCTGTTGGTGCCACATTAAATCCAAATGGAATTACTGTACTGCTGACTGTTTAATTTTCCTTTCTCTGTGTGAAAGGGCCCTACCAGCTGCCACAGTTTGGACTAGCCACTAGGGCCTGGGTACCCAGGGACAGTAACTGGTAAGGGATAGGCCTGTGCACAGAGCCATAAATGAATAGTAAAGTGATAAGCTAATTAACCTGATTTCCCCTGTCCTTGTTATATCCCCTAAATAAATCAGAGCTGTTTGTTTCAACAAAGTTATACTGCCTGAGGTATTTGTCTATGTTAAAGAAATACTGTACTGTGATTGTTGCACTGTATCTTATTTTAGGATGTCCGGTGCCTGAACCAGCCTTGGGGGTAAGTGTATACTGTGAAGGTAATTCTGCTATATTGTGTGGGCCACTAGTGGGAAGAAAGGGGTTGCAGTGTCCCAGAGGGCTGTGACCAAGTAAAGTTTAACTATTGCAAACCCTGACCTCTGGGTGGAGGCACCCGCCATTGGATCCAGGCCCCTCAACCTGTTAGTGGCAAATCAGGCAGGGGTAGTAGCCCCTGGGATAGCGCCATCTAGGGGTTACACACAGATGGCCAGCCCCGTTCAGTTTCGACTGAACCAGAAGGAGTGCCCTCTGACCAGGGTGATACTTCGGGCAAAAGGAGAGCCGATTCCGAGGGATCGGTTCAGATAGAAAGAAAGCGCAAAGATAAATCGACCAGTTCAGATCCAGAGGTTCATGTTCTGACCACCGAAGAGATAGCCAGGGCGATTCAGATTGTGGAATCGCTCCGTCTGGTTCCGACCGATCCGGCTCCTTCTGGCAGGGGTTTGTTCAGTTGGTTCCACCAGTTCAAGAGTATACCCTTGAAGATTTTTATTAACCGGAATTTGAAGAGGAAGGGGAATTTGAGGATGATGATGCAAGTGAAGGTCTGGATGTGCCTGTGGAACCGGACATCTCCCCAGACAGACCTTCAGGTGTTTCCCCTCCTAGGCTTTCTGAGTCCCCTTCTCACTTTATGTTTTACAGAAAGGTGGCTGAAACCCTCCAGCTTCCTATGGAGGAGGCTGTGGAAGATCAAGAGGAGCCTGATTACGTAGAGATGATGGATTTCCCAGAGTCCAGGAGACTGTCTGTTCCCTTCCATAAATCTTTTGGGAAAAAGACACAAAAAAATCTTAAAGTCTCCTAACACTATACCTCCTGTGGATAGAAGAATGGACAAGAGGTATACACTTTCAGACTCAGACACGGAGTTCTTATATCAACAATGCAGCCATGTTGGGGTAGTGCAGACTGCTGCCTATGACAAGGTAAATATTCCCTTGGCTTCACACCCCCCTGACAAGGACTCCTGGAAGATTGATGCCATGGCAAAGAAGCAGTACATGGCATCTTCTTTGGGACTCAGGCAGTCGAATTATATGGCCTATACAGCCAGGTACCAGAAGTCCAGGTGGGACACTGTACTGGCACTGGCTAAACAGGCCTCCCCCAGCTAGCCAAGGAGCTGGAGGCAGTGGCTGCAGATGGGATTGAGGCATCTAAGGTTCAGTTTCATGCTGCTGTGGACTCTAATGATGTGTCATCAAGAGTCATGGCTACATCTGTGGCTCTTGGAGGATGGCTTGGCTCAGATGTACTAGCCTCGCAGGACACCCAGGCTAAGGCCATGGATTTTCCTGTAGTGGGTAATTCTCTGTTTGGGGAGCAGACAGAGAATTACATGAAGAAAATGGATGAGTACAGGGTCACTTACAGGAATGCTCAGGCCAAGGAAAGGCAGGCAACTCCTCAAAGGCAGCAGTCTGGGGCAGGGGCAGGCCTTTTCAAAGGCCTTTTTACCAAGCACAGGCCTCTTCTTCCTTTTCTCAGGGGGGGTTCTTCAGAGAGAGAGGCAGAAGGGGGATGAGCAGGGCTGCATCCACTCCTCAGCCTAAAGCCCCAGCCAAGCAGACACCCTGATGGGCCTGCCCAGGTCGGCTCTCCTATTCTAGTAGGGGGCAGGCTGGCTTACTTTGTCCAGGACTGGATGTCTATTACATCAGACAAGTGGGTCCTGGAAGTAGTAAGCCAGGGACTGGTTCTCAGCTTCAAAACATTTCCGAAGATGAGAACCAGATCTTTTCCACCTGCAAATCTCTCAGAAACCCTTGCCCTAGAGGCAGAGGTTTCTTCTCTCCTAGCTTTAAGAGCTATAGAGAAAGTACCTACCCTATACTGGGGAAAAGGACTGTACTCCAGGTACTTCCTGACCCCCCCAAAAAACAGGGGAGTGGCAACCCATCCTAGACCTAAGGTATCTAAACAAACATCTTTTAAAACCAAAGTTCAAGTTGATAACTCTGGGAATAATCCTTCCCTCTCTAAGGCCGGGGGACTGGCTAGCCTCCCTGGACCTCAAAGATGCTTACTTTCACATTCCCATCAGGTGCTCCCACAGAAAGTACCCCAGGTTCGAGTTGCCCTCAGGCCATTATCAGTTCAGAGCAATGCCCTTTGGCCTAACCTCAGCCCCAAGGGTTTTCACAAAGTGCCTGGCAGTAGTAGTTGCCTTTCTAAGAAGGCAAAAGATTTCGATTTTTCCATATCTGGATGATTGGCTAATAGTGGGTCAGTCTCCAGACCAAGTCAAGTCTCACCTGCAAGTGACCCAGCAAGTGCTCAGTTCTCTGTGATTTCTTGTCAACCTTCCCAAGTCAGTTCTTGAACCTGTCCTGCTTCTTACCTTTATAGGGGCAGAACTGGGCACACTCAGAGCAAGAGCCTTTCTTCTTCTAGAAAGAGCAAGGGTTCTTATGGAACTAGCTTCTTCCTTCAACCTTTGGGTATCTTGACCAGCAAGGCATTTCCTCCAGCTCTTGGGCCACATGGCAGCTTCAACAGCAGTGGTCCAAGGGGCAAGATTCCAGATGAGGGATATTCAGTTCCACCTGAGAGCTTTCTGGTCTCAGAGAAAGGACTCCCTTACCAAACTGATCCCAGTGTCTCTGACCTTGATCCAAGCCCTCCAGTGGTGGCAGGATCAGGACAATTTAAGGCAAGGTGTTCCTTTTGTTGCTCAGCCTTGTTCAGTGGTCCTTACCACGGATGCTTCTCTCCTGGGCTGGGGAGCCCACCTGGGGTCCCTTACTGCCCAGGGGCTGTGGTCCCCCCAAGAATCCCTTCTCCACATCAATCTTCTAGAGCACAGGGCAGTTTTTATGGCCCTAAAAGCATTCTCACAGTCAGTACAGAACAAGGTGGTTCAAGTCAGAACAGACACCACCACCACCATGTGGTACATCAACAAGCAGGAAGGCACTCGGTCCACGGCCTTGTACACAGAAGCCATGAAGTTGTGGTCCCTGGCTTATTCCCTGCAAACCTCTCTTGTAGCAGTTCACCTTCCAGGCAAGGACAATTTGCTAGCAGATGCACTGAGCAGGATTTCTCAGGGCCATCACGAATGGTCCCTGGACCCTCAGGTGTTGAAAGTGATTTTTTCAAGATGGGGCACTCCAGAGATGGATCTCTTTGCAGTCCCACACAATCACCAACTCCCTCTCTTTTGTTGCAGACCTCCAGTCCTGGGATAAGTCCCTCTGGATGCCCTGATCTTGAATTGGGAGGGGAAGTTTCTGTATGCCTTTCCCCCCTTCCTGCTCCTATTCAAAGTTTTGGTAAAAATAAGGTCTCAAGCATGCAAGGTGATCCTGATTGCTCCAGATTGGGCCAGGCAGCCCTGGTATTCCCTGTTGCTGTCCCTAGCAGTCCATCTTCCCCTGTCTCTTCCCAGGAATTACAACCTATTAGCATCCTCTCAGGGAGGATTTGGTCCCCCGATCTTCGGTCTCTCAATCTCAGAGTATGGGTCTTGAAGAGTTAGAGTTTGCAGATCTGCATCTTTCCCAAGGGGTTCTGGATATCCTCAAGGCTTCTCGGAAGTCCTCCACCAGAAAGACTTACAACTCCAAATGGAAAAGATTCAGCATTTGGTGTTCTAAGAAGCATATTTCTCCAGACACTGCTGAATTGCCTACAGTTCTGGATTATATGGTCCATCTTAATGGCCTAGTCCTCAGACCAGCTACTCTCAAGGTACACTTGTCAGCTGTTTCTGCGTTTTTGTCTGTGGGGAAGCCTTCCTCACTATCTTCCCATCCTGTGTTCTGTAAATTTTTTAAAGGATTGCTTCACACCAGTCCTCCTTTTAGAGACCCTGCCCCAGCCTGGGATTTGAATGTTTGCATTGTTCAATTTATGCAACCCCCCTTTGAGCCTATGTCTTCAGCAGACCTTAAGTACTTGACTTGGAAAACTGTGTTCCTGGTAGCCATTACCTCTGCCAGGCGTATCAGTGAATTGCAAGCCCTGTCAGTGGAACCTGATTTCATCTCATTTCACAGGGATAAAGTGGTCCTTAGAACCAGTAGAAGGTTCTTTCCCAAAGTGGTTTCAGACTTCCATTTAAACCAGTCTATGTCTCTTCCTGTTTTCTTCACTGATCATTCTTCTTCAGAAGAGAGGAGGCTACACAGTTTAGATGTCAAAAGAGCCCTTAATTACTACATAGAGCGTACCAAGGGTCACAGGTTTGAATCCCTCCAGTTCTTCCTCACTTATAGAGAAGCGGGAAAGGGAAAACCTGCCACCAAAAAGATCTGTTTCCAGGTGGATTGCATCTTGTATACAATTCTGCTATGAAAAACTGGGAAAAACTCCACCCTCGGGCCTGAGGGCTCATTCCACAAGAGGTACAGCTGCTTCACTGGCTGCTGCCAGGGATATCCCTCTCTTAGAAATTTGTCAAGCAGCCACCTGGAAAACAGTGCATACCTTTACCAAGCATTACTCTCTGGATATCCAGGCTAGGAGTGATGCTCGGTTTGGCACAGCAGTACTTCAGAGCCTATTCCCAAAGTAGGTTCTGTACCTCCTCCTTGGAGGTACTGCTTGGTAGTCTGAAATTGTCAGAATACAGCAAGACTTCATGTTGTTTGAAGAAAAAAATTACTCACCTTAGTAATTATATTTCTTCTAATGGAGTCTTGCTGTATTCTGACCTCCCTCCCTGCCTCCCCTCTCAGAACCTGCTTTTGGGAAGTGGGTGGGCAGGTGCAGTGTTGCATCCCAGAGGTGTCTTCAGCACACTTCCTGTTGGGTGCTTTAGTTTGGTTATTAAAATTTTTTATGCTTTATTGCCTGTTTTTGTTTGGTTTTTGGGTTTCCTGACTTGAGTCTTCCTTTGGGAACCTAGACCGTTAGTTGCCATTTGGCTAGTAGAGATTTTACAATTTCCACATTCTGATAGGTCAGTGAGTTTTCAGCTTGTAAGAATCTGATGGTTTGGATTCAAAGTGCTGCAGACAGAGTCTTCAACCGAGCTTAAGCTCAACGTTCTATGCCCTGCATAGAAATTTAACCCTATACTCTCCGGGGCAGTTCAAAGGCTGGAGCTAACTGCAATTGTCAGAATACAGCAAGACTCCATTAGAAGAAACACAATTACTAAGGTGAGTAATTTTTTTTCTTCCAGATGGCTGATGGCTACCCTGGGGTGGGACTGCACCATTACAGCTCTTCAGTGAATAATATGCCCCCCCTTTGCCAGGCCAGTTATTGCGATCAAGTGGAGATGCCGGTTTGAAGGGTCTGCTGTTGCTGTGGTGGCAGAAGGGGCTTCATCCACCACTTGGTACTCTGCCCCTTTTTCCTGTTTTCTACTCCTTCCCCTTAGAGCGATTGACGCACAAGATTACAGCAAGCCTGACACATCAGCATCTGCTCACTGTTCCCTCCACTGTGCTTGCATTCCCACCTGTGGTCTCCCAGGTGATGGTGTAGCAGTGAGAGGCAATGCCCCCCACTCCTCAGAGAAGGAGAGCATCCTACGAGCCTTCCTCTGGCCCTCCTCCTGCGTTCCCAGGTTTGGGGCACAGAACCAGATCACTGGCATCATGAGTGGCACATCTGCTGTGCCAACAAGACCAGCTTCCCCTCTAGTTTTGTTTAGATTTTCCTTTTCCACTGATTTCTTTCTTCCTTCATTTATCTCCTCTCAGAAGGACACCTACTGAAGGAAGAAAGCCTGGAATACTTAGCTGCTAACTACAAACAGTTGATCCTCTCTGGTTTGCCATTCCTGCTCATTGGCAGACCATATAATGTTTGTTGAATGAGCTGATGCGCCAAGTCTCATCACCCCTTTTCCACCCCAGCAGCTTTGTTTCTGATGGGACAAAAGAGGTCCGGAGCTGTAGGAAACAGGGCAAAATGAGGTGCATCTGCCTAGACCCAAGGGTAGTGGTGTGTTTACGGAAGAGAAGAGCTGGGTGGGAGGCAACTCCCCAAGGAAGCTAGCAAGTTACCACCATAATTATTAAAAGCGGTGCAGTTCACAAGAGAGGAATATCCAGGATCCCTAATGACTGGTCAAGTGGGCCTTCAACAGGAGGCAGGGACTGGCACCTTGCACATAAACAGTACCAGCTGATAGTTTCTGGTTGAGATTCACAGACGTACAGTTTGTTAACATGCCTAACAGTTTATTTGAAAACATTACCATCTACCATGGAGGGCAGGACTAGGGAGGGGTGGTTAGTGGCTAAGAGTGTACTGCCCTGGTCATGATGGATGAATAAAGGGAAATGTCCATTTCCCAAAGCATCACACCTCAGTGTGGGGTAGCCCCTGATTAGCAATTTTGCATGAGAAATAGTTTTTGCCCCGTGGCTTCTTAGTGTTTTAAAGTGTATCTGGTTGATCCTGCCGTCCCTTATGCCTGCATATTGTGATGAGTATGACTAGAGGTGCATCCCTCAACCTCCTGTAACTGTTCTGAGTCAGGTATGAGCTGGGGAACAGCTATGGGAGCATGAATAGCACAGTGCTATGAATGGAGCTAATAATAGATCTATTTTGAGATGTACAGGGCTGGGTGCTATACTGTGATGAAGTATAGCTCAGCAGTTGACTCAACCACCCACATAGCAAAAATGCCCACATGATGCCCTCATTGTTGGCATCTGACAGGAATGTGAGGAACAGAATGAAAAGACCCTGGAGTAAGCAGGATAAAGCCATGGCCTCTCACGCCTCAACAAACCTAGGGGCCAGTCCTCACCCCAGATTTGAGGACTGGATAAGCAATTCCTGCCACCTCTGATGGACCACCACAGCCATAGGAGCTGCATGCTGTGGACCACTGTGTGAGGAGTGTAAGAGCCATAGATAGTAAAGATGGGGCTGGGGAGTATGAAAGGGGCAGCACTAGAGCATGAAGAGAAATAAAATAATATAATTAATTCTGAGTGAGGAAAAAGCTGCCCATTAACACGGGACCTTACAGATGAGAGAAATATAACTAGCACAGGACCAACCCACAAAAAAACTCTGGGGTTATTAAACAGACTTCACACAAGCCCACATTGCAAATTTTATTTAAAACAATGTAAAAGCAAGGTTTTTGTAGATGAAAAAATACTGACGTCTTTGCCTGCAACCTCATGTCCGACTGTAATAAAGAAGGGAACAAAAACTAGAATGAAGGTGTCATCATTGGAATTGCAATGGAAACTACTGATGTCTTGTGACAATATGAAATTTAAAAAGCTCCCAGATACCTCACAAAGTCCGTGTGCTGTACCTCACTCAGTGTTGCATATTTCTCATTAACCATAATGCTTTTTACAAACAATAGCCTGTGTCTACCAGTCATCTAGTGTACTTCTGGATAAATACCTTTCTTTCCAAGAATCATTATAACCAGTTAAAATCACTGTGTTCTGTGAATGCAAGCCTTTCTCCCATTGAGTCTGCACACACGATGTCACAGTGACCTAGCTCTCTCAGTTTGTAAGTCCTAATTGGAAGAAAATATTTGAGAACCAAAATGATCATATTTACAGTTGGGCTGAAGTGAACCAGCTGAGAGATAAGCCACCCTGAACAGGAGCTAGACCGACTTGGGTCAACTCAAATTGACTTGGATGGTGGGGGTAGGGGGAGTCCAGTTCCCACTGTCCCTCTTGGACCTTTTCATTTCCCCGATCTTCCACCCAGCTGCAGGGGCGAGTCTAGATTTTTTTTACGGAGCTGTACTTTTCCCTTAAAATGTTACCCAAGTAATGAGGGTTACCAACAGCAAACCAGAACTAAGATGTAAATGGAAGATAAGTTAACAAAAGGCCAGCAAAATGGAAAGAACAACTAGGTTTTGACTTGTATTAAAGTTTTAGTGGATTTGATACAGAATTAATAGCTAACTTTACAGTTTCAAAGTAAATGCCTCTTTAAGGGACACTGCTGCACACATGCCCCTGTTGTAGGCTTAGTGTATCTTTTGCTAAAATGAAGACTCCACGTCCCTTTTAAAAAGCCTCTAAAGCATCCACTAGGCTTTGACTGGCTTCTTGTCAACAGCACTTGGTCTGTTTTAGATATCACAGTTGGTGTGGTAATGATTATGATGTCACAAGCCCCCAGTTTTAACAAACATGAAGGAACTACATGCAAACAGCATATGAAATGCAAGCTGAATTGTGTGTACAAATGTTTTTTCAAGGTTTTCCTTCAGATATCTGTATCCCTCATGCTGTACTCACCTCTTCAGTGTAACCTTAACGGTGGGGCTGGCATGTCCTAGGGAACCTCCCATGTCTTGGGCTACATCTGGCTTGCTGCGAGTTCCCATACATCCCTCAGCTTACGGAGGATAATGTATGGGTCTGTGCACAGTTACCCATATATTGTTCCTTGTAGTATATGAGTCATTGTGTATGCTTTGAACATTTGGCAGTTTTTTTAACGAGATGGCATTGATAAAGTGCCCCCCCCCCCAACAGAAAATACTCTAAAAGAAACTGAAGTGCTGATTTAACAGAATTGTATTTATGGAGACAATCCCAGTTAAGCATTCAGCAGTTTAAACACCATTCAAACAAGTCGGCAGCAAGTATCATCCTTGCAGTCTTCCCGCCACATGACTGTGAGCTAAAAACATGGAAGTCCTGATTTCAGTGAAAATTAATTGCCCTATTAACATAGTTTGTTTTCCAGTAACATGGAGAAGAATTTAACCTATTTTGTGAGTACTTTCTCCTACTTCTTTATTTACTGACGGTGGACTACCATCTGAAAGAGAGCAGCAAGGCACCACTGCCATAGCTGTTCACTCATTTTGTCCAAAACTGAGAAAA
Source organism: Neoceratodus forsteri (assembly GCA_016271365.2). Taxonomy (NCBI): domain Eukaryota; kingdom Metazoa; phylum Chordata; order Ceratodontiformes; family Ceratodontidae; genus Neoceratodus; species Neoceratodus forsteri. The sequence goes on along the minus strand of CM028131.1, from coordinate 1,408,245,555 downwards.
AAAAAGATGGCGAGTGAAAGTGAGAGAGAATGAAGTGAGTGATCAGCTGTGTATGCGCCGGTATACAGTAGATCAGAACTTTCGATCAGTTTGCACTCAATGATGTTGTACCCTAATTGTGACGTACACAAGATAGCACAAGAGTTTGACATCACTACTAGTGTACAACATTGGGAATTCATTGACTTCCGTACACAGTAGTCCTTACCTGCATACTATACTGCTATAGTGCTGTACCCTGGGTTGGGATTTTATATGGCTCCCCAGGACCAGCTATGCATAAAGGATCACAATCAGCAATGTCTTCGAACACATCCATCCTTTACTGAGTAATCAAACTGTATAAGTTCATATATCAGAATGCTAAGATCCCAATTCAGTCTACATTTGACTATGTTTCTACAGGCCATTATTACTCCTATTTCAGAGTTAACAGTATCCCAGCACCTCTTTGACAGTTACTGCAACACAACGGAGTTCCATTCCTATGGTCCCACATTGCTTCCCAACTCCTGTTGCGGGCTAATCTTGGCTGAGCAGATATCGAAATAGTCTCTTGCTAGGATACATTTTCACACTATCTCATCCCAACAGTTACCACTGTGCGCATCACAGTAGCCACATTTGTAAATTTGCTGCCTCAACTCTCCCTGCATTTTTTTAGTTACTTGAGCAATCACTGTGACAGCTCCTCTCCTCTGATTTCTCCTTCTATATCTGCATTCAGCTTATCTCCCACCTCCCACTGTCCTATTGGGGGTTCCACACTTTGTGTGCTTCTTGTAGTATGCTGTAATACTTTTCCAACATGTTGTCTGACTTGGAAAGCACTAGTCACAACTTTGTGGTCTTTACATTACTGCTTTTCCACTTTGGGCAATCCCAGGATAGATGATTGGGTGGTGGTGCCCACCTGTGCGGCCTGCCAGTGCCTGCCTGCTCCAGTTTGTGCGAGGTACCACCCTGTTAGTTAACACACACACAGCTGTGTGTGCTCCAAGGCTCTGTCAGCTACTTCAGCCTCTTGTTTCTGTGGAACAGGACAGCTGTGGCTTTATCGACATGCCTACCACCTCAAGTCACTTTGTCTATACTGGAGATGGATCTCCTACCTTGCCTGTTAGTGTTCCTTTCTACTGGAGCCTCGCTTGCTTCTTTGGATGCTGTATCCTTGCATGGGCACTCTTTCATACTTGCCGCCTATGGGGGCCTCCTTTGATGTCTTTGGGGGAAGGCAGCCATTGGGTTGTTTCCCTTGAGGGGAACCCTCCTGGGGTTCCTACATCCTTCCGGTGATCCCACTACATACTTTCCTTCAACGTACTAGATCCCATCATCCCATGAGCTGTCCTAGACCTCAAGCACTCCACCTTTTCATCTGTATTCTACTAGATAATACCTGAGGTCTTTCTGTTACTCCTACCCACTAACGCACTCAAACTCTCACTCTCTCTACTACTGTTACTTGTCCTCGGGCACCACAAGTGCACTGTCCTCTTCTACTGTAAGCTCCTCCCACAGAGCTGTCCCTTCAGGCTGACACCAGACAGTTAAACCTAGTCAGGGCACCAATAACAAAACAACCACTTTCCTTCCTTCCCCCTGCCGGAGGGAGGGAGCTGTTATAAGTCAGGGGCTGTTTGTTTATGTATAAGTATGCTTTTTACCCTCGCTGTCAGTGCCACTTTTCCTGCAGTGTCTCAGAGATGGTCAGGCCCCTTTTGCTTTTCTTCCTTGGCCTCCCTCCTCCTTCTTCATTGCTGCACAGCACCACATTATGGCCACACTCACACAAAACATCCCCTGTGAAGGGAAAGAGAGCCTCTGCAGCCCACCACAGTGGTCAGTGTTGCAGCAGGTGTAATGCAGACCCTCCCTGGTCAGAACAGAGTGGCCATCAGCAGCACTCACTGACCTGGCTGCTGCTGCCCAAAACACATACACAGTCTACGAAACTTGGAATACAATGATAGACTTTAATCACTCAATCGCATGTCACTTGAGACGAGAAGGTATAGAGGGGATTTACTTTTTATGTGGGAAGTACTAAATGACCCATATCTATTTAACAAAGTGGGTTTTGATTTTAAACAGCAAACAGTCGAAACTAGGGGTCATCTGCTCCAAGTATGTCCCTTTAGGCATAACTCAAACAGACGGAAGCATTTTTTCACTCCACGAGTCATTAATTCATGGAACTCACTTCTCTTGATATTAGTGCTAGCATAAGTAAGTCCTCTTTTAAGTGGAAACTGGATAATTGGCTTCTAGGTATTTGGGGAAGCTAGCCTTCTGAGTTCTATGATGGGAGCTGCTCATGAGCAAATTGCTGTGTGCTCCCTACTACACCTCAGTACGTCCATGATAGTGCCATGTGCTACTGCTGGCCCACGGGATGGTCTGCTTTCAAGGGCTTATTAATCGCTGAGCTAAATTTAGGACTGGTCTGCATAGCAGACCAGTTCCTATTGTGATCAAAGTTACAAAGTGTTTTGCAGCTGCCCCATTGAAATGCATTGGGGAACTGGGATAAGACTTTCTGTGGCTGTCAATGAGTGTGTGTCTTGCTATTGTTCCTTGCAGCTGTCTGGAACCCTTGCTAACTTTGTATTGGCCACAAGGAGGACAGTACAGGAGAGCTGAATAACAGCGCCCCCAAACAAGTGTCCCCCTCCTGCCCGATCTACATTGCACCCCCCCAAACAGGATATGCAGCAGGGTGCCCCCCCCCCACCGGTTCTGTCAAATAAAAACTGACATTGGGGTGCCTGGTCCTCAGTGTCGGTACCTGCAATAAAGGAAACCATACCCAGTAGTCTTGTCCCTCGTCATCCTCGCCTTCTTTAAAAAAAGAAACCTGTAATATTTTTGCCCCAGATTTTCAACGTGTCCTTTTTTTTTTTTTTTACCCAACCTCATGAACCAGGTAGGTTAAATTGTTCAACACCCCCCCAAAAAAACAAACAAAAAAAAAAAAACATGTCTTTGCAGTTGCTCTGCAGAATCACATTTTGAATGCGATTTAAACATGTTCACCTCTCTTGATCATAAAATGAGGTCATAAAAAGGCAATGTTGAAAATATGGTGTAAAAATGTTAAAAAAACAACAAAGTTATGAAGAAATGTTGGATTTAGCAACATACTGTATACTCACAGCTTTGCGATTTTGCAGATTTTGGCCTCAAATTTTCAATATAGCCCTTTTGTTACCCCACCTCATGTACATGACCATTGTCATTTTTCAAATCCCCTCCAGAACATGTTTTCACAGTTGTACCACAAAATCACCTTTCGGATGGGATCTAAAAAAATTCTACCTGTCTTGATCGTAAGATGGAGTCAATAAAAAGGCAATGTCGAAAATCTGGGGTCAAAATACAATGAAGTTATGAAGAAATACTGAATTTTTCCAACCTTTACTCATACTTTTGTAATTTGTGCACATCATGGCCCCAAATTTTCTATATAGTACTTTTATTTTTTACCCCACCTCATGCATGGCTCTGTTGGTAGCACATCTGCCTCTGGACCAGAAGGTCATGGGTTCTAGTCCCTCATGAGGTTTGGGCTCATACCTAAATGCTAGCACCTGAGTGCAGTACTAGGGGGCGGTGCTTTACTGTCAGGCTGTGCCAGCCTTTGGATGAGATGTTAAACCAAGGTCCGTTCTACCCATCTTTGGTGCTGTCCTGGTGGGAGTCCAGGTGGAAGTAAAAGAACCCAAGGCACTTTAGGCAAGAGTAAGGGACTTTCAGCAGTGTCCTGGCCAACATTCTCCTTCCCATAAAACCAGCTGATGCAATTGTCCAAGGCTGTGTGGTGATGTTGAAGTACGAAATGGCTGCCACTACATGTTCAGTCACTTCACTACCAGTCTGGCATTGCTTGTAAAGTTCTTTGGGATACAATGTTGTATGAAAAGCACTGCATAAATGCTGATTCTTCTTTTCTTTTTCTTCTTCTCGTGAACATGACAGGTGTAATTTTTCTTCTCTGAAAAATGTTTTTATAGTCACACTGCAAAATCACCTTTCAGACAGTATTTAAAATATTCCACCTGTCTTGATCATAATGTGAGGCCGTAAAAAGACTATGCTGGAAATTTGGGGTCAAAATGTCGAAGCCTACTGAAAATGAGATATTGCCTCTTAGCTGGCCTATCCTGGGTACCTACATTGTAAAAATGTGTAAAAACAGGACCCCCACTGAAAATAGATATTGTATCTCCACATTGCTAACCTGGGTACATACAATCGAAAAAATGTGTAAAAGCTGTACTGTTGAGAACAAGATATTGCATCTCCGCATTGCTAGTCTGGGTAAATATATTGCGGACATGTGTAAAAGCAGGATCCCATTGAAAATGAGAATCCATCTCATCTGGTCCATCCTGGGGAAATTTATAGTAAAACTGTAAAAGCATTACCCCAGTGCAGCAGAACCCCACAAAAATGTGCATTTATGCTGCTTTATCCTTGGAAGAATACTGGACCCCACTGAACATGGGAAATTGCATCTCAAGTGGGCTATCCTGGGTAGGTACATTATAAAATGGGTAAAAGCCCTGCCTCGTGGAAAGTTAAGATATTGTATCTTTGTTGGGTTTTCTCGGTAAATATGGTATAAAAATGGGTAAAAGCAGGACCCCACTGAAAGCGAGATTCTTATCTGAGCTGTGCTAGCAAGGTAAGCTAAAATAGCTGGTTTTCACAAGGGGCCAGTTATTAAAACAAAGTAAATATTAACATGGAAGGTAGCACCTAGGAGCAGGCAAGGTAATAGAAACACAAGTTGGTAACATAAGGCACAAGTAAGAGAATAACAGGTACAGTTACACTGCATTTTGTCACTCAGATGCTGACAGAGGCTAGCACTGAAGTAAGTGAAGCTAACTCCTAAGCTGAGCTGGGAGGGGGGGAGGCTATAGGGATCAATTGCCCAGAAGGACAGAGCTCCTTGCCCTGCAGTAGTGTTTCTCAAAGGGAGCTGAAAAGTGAATTTGGACTGAGTGTGTCACAGTTTGTTGGTGGAGAGCAGGGAAAGAGTGTGAAAATAACGAGGGAACTTTTCCTAGTACCTGCCTGAACTGAAGATGACAGCATCATCAGCATGCAGTAAGGTTTCGGCGAATGGACAAGTGCTGGGGAGTGAGTTTAGGAAGAGTGAGAGAAGGGGGCCAAGGATAGAACCTTCTGGGACCCCACAGTTGATAAGACAAAGTCTGAGTGGATGTTGTCAATTGCGGGCCTATGCTCCCTGCAAGGCAGGTAGATTTTGAACCGAAAAGTGGTGTAATTGGAGAAATTGAGAGAGGAAAGGGCACAGATCAGGAATTCATGTTCAATGAGATTGAAGGCCTTGTTAAGGGCCACAATATTGCAGCAACTTATTTTCTCGAGTTGAATCTGTGAGCCTCACCAAGGCAATCTTGGTATTGTGCTTAGGGCAGAGTCTGTGTTGGGCAGTGGTCAGCAAGTCATACTGCTGGATGTAGGTAGATGTCTGGCCAAGAGACAGGTTATTGAATGGAACATCTCAGGTATTTGGCAACCTGCACCCCAGTCAGGCATTTTATTGGGGTGAGGAGGTTCCTCGTGTGGTAACAAGTGAGACCTGCGGAGGGAGGAAGTTTTTGAGATGGCTTATGTTATTTAACAAGGTCCCCAAAGAAATAATTAAACAGGGAGGCAATAGCTTTGGGTTCACATGTGATCCCATCTTTACCGTTCCATTCTGGTGCTCCTTGATCTCTCCTCAGCTTCTGACACTGTGGACCATGGGGTCCTGCTTGAGTGCCTGAGGTTCATCTGTGGCCTGACAGGTACTGTTCTCAGGTGGTTTGCATCTTTCCTCACTGGCAGAACACAGAGAGTTGTGTCTGGAATCTTTTCTTCAGACTCACTCCCTCCCTCTGTCATGTGGGGTCCTTCAGGGCTCGATGCTGTCCCCCATGTTGTTTGCAGTGTATATGCTGCCCCTCGGAGACATTGTAACACGGTATGGGCTGAGGTTTCACTGCTATGCTGATGATACCCAGCTCTACCTGTCTTTTTCACCGACCAGGATAGTGCTGTCTCAGTATTTAATAACTGCCTCGCTGAAATCCAGGATTGGATGACTTCGAATTGGTTAAAGTTGAATGTGGGAAGGTGATGGTTGTGGACCCGGGTTGCCAGATAGAGGGGTTGAGGGCTGGTCAGCCCTCTGGACTTTTTCTGGGGGGCTCCCAGATTCTTATCTCTGAACAGGTCCGGGACCTGGGGGTGGTTCTTGATGACGGGCTGACCCTTCGATCTCAGGTGTCGGCAGTCGTCAAGTCTGCCTTTTATCATCTTAGGAACATCGCCGGGGTCAAGCACCTTGTTCCGTCCTGCGATCTGCATACATTGGTCCATGCCTTTGTGGCCTCGTGCCTTGACTACTGCAACTCCCTATACTTAGGGCTTCCTGGGGCTGATATCTGCTGCTTGCAGCTAGTGCAGAACGCTGCAGCACAATTGCTGACAGGGACTTCCCGGCCCCTGCATATTACTTCTGTGCTGCACTGGCTGCCGATTCAGTGGCGGATCACCTTTAAAGTTGGATTACTGACTTATAAAGCCCTACATGGACTTGGCCCTGACTACTTGAAAGAGCTTCTTGCTCCCTACTGCCCTGTGCGACAGCTCCGCTTTGCTGACGAGGGATTGCTGGAGATTCCGAGGGTGACTTTGAAATCTTCTGGGGCCCGAGCATTTATGTTTGCGGCCCCTGCCCTCTGGAGTGCATGACTGTGGGGGGATTTAAACAAGCGTTTAAAACCTTTTGTGTCAGGCTTATCAGTAATGCATAGTTACATGGATCTGTTGTGTTATTACTGTTGTATTTGCTGTTCATGAATTCTGTTTTAACTTTGTACAGCACCTTGTTATCTTGAAAGGTGCTTGAAAAATAAACGTATTATTATTTTTATTATTATATTATTATTACCCTCTATGGTCCAAGATTGGGTATCCTTTGATCTAACAATGAGTTTGTTAATGTTCCACAGTTTTTTTGGTTCCCCAAGGTTGAAGGTCAGACCAAGTTTTATATGTTTGATTTTAGCTTTACGAACCACAGATTTACATTTACTGTATTATGCAAAGTTTTGTATTCCTGCAACCAAGTCAGGTGTTTTGTTTTCTTATAAAGGGCTGACATTTTGTCCCTAGCTTTGAAGAGTCTTAAGAGAGCCCCAAAGACCCACTCCTGTTTGTTGCCTGGAACTTTGTGTTGCTTCATTGGACGCAGGCTATCACAAATCCTCATGAAGATGTTAAAGAAACCATCATAGACCATGTCTGTATCCTCTACATTGTCTAGGAAAGAATAGTCAGTGGAGAGAAGGCAGATGTAAAGGCCACTTCATCTCATTTGGTCTATCCTGTGTAAATATATATTATAAGCCTAATTAATTGTTAATGAGCTGAACTAACTCACTGATTGGCTGCTGTGCCAGTCTGAAATCTCTTAGAAATGACTGTCACGGCAGCGGCACTCAGCTCAAACGCTGTATGCTGACAAGGACAGCCCATAAACAAAACTGTCATCAGTGCTCAAACGCCGAAAGAAAAAATAATCTTTATTGCAATTAGACTTATAATCGCAGTAATGACCTCAGAGCTGATTATTTCCTTCTGATTAATGACCGGCTGCACCTCGGGCCACTCTCCCCCCAGCCGGTCGTGAATCTTAAGGAAATGACTGGCTCTTCGGTCATTAAAATTGCGTGCAAGCTGGACTCCAGTACAGTGCTGTATAAATTAAAACTGTAAAGGTGAGTATTTCTTCCTATGCATTTGTATTTTGTATTTCTTTTACCAGGGAAAAATGCTCCATTGAGCAATACTCAGTTACAAGATGTCCTTGTTAGGACAGGAAAAGTACAGTTACATACAAATTTAAAGTAACAGTAGATCTTTGAGAGGATCTCTTGCAGCAGGCCATCACCAATAAGACTAAGCCATCAGGCACCAGGACCACACAGAAACCTTTCTAGCCAGCAGTCTACCAGAGGGGCTGCCCACCTCCGACGTCAGCAGCTAACATCAGCCAGGCCTATATAAGGCGGGCAGCCTCTACACCCTCCTCAATTCTCCCACCGGAGACCATAAGTAGAATGTCCGGAAGGGGGCAACTGAGGGGGACTCTGAGGTATCCCAGAAGTGAAAAAAAGGAAAAGCAGAAGGCTTTCCTGTATGGAAGGGGGAGAGAGAGAGAGAGAGAGAAACAGAAGGGGGAACGAGTGAGGGAAAGCAGGGCCTGCTGCAAGAGACTCTCTCAAAGAGCTACTGTTATGGTAAGTTCTTACGTAACTGCACTATTTTACTTTGAGGTTGTCTCTTGCAACAGGCCATCACCAGTAGGTCTGAGTCCCAAACACTTCTGGCACTACAGACAAACAGTTTGGGTGGTAGGCAAGATAAAAAGCATCCTCAGAAAGGAGGCCTTGGAGGACAGCTAGTCCAAAGTTGGCCCTATGCTGAGAGGCAATGTTCAGGCTATAATGCTTGGTAAAGGTGTGGACAATACTCCAGGTGGCAGCAGCACAAATGTCACCAGCTGACACATTACGGAAGCAGGCCACTAATGTGGCCATACCTCTTGTGGAATGGCCCTTAAACCCTCCAGGAAGTTCCTTGCCGTACTTCTGGTAACAGTAGACAATGCACTTGGCTAACCATTGAGACAAACACTGTTTGGACACCAGGGCACCCTCTTTCCCAGGGGCAAATGAAACAAACAACTGACTGGACTTCCTGGAGTCCTTGGTCTGATGTGTATAGTACCTCAGGATTCTATGTACATCCAAAGTGTGGAGCAATGCCTCCCTTTGTTTGGAATGCACCAGAAAAAACAGGCAGGTCGATGGACTGATTCAAAGTAAACAACTACACCACCTTATGTAGGAATATTGTATTTGTATGCAAAGACACCCTGCCTTTGAGAAAAAACAAATAAGGCTCCTTACATGTGAGGGCCTGAAACTTGAAAATCGTTCGAGCAGAAGTAACGACAACTAAAAATAATGCTTTCTGTGACAGAAAGCATAGCTCACAAGATGCGGCCAGTTCAAAGGGAGGCAATGTAAGCTTTTCTAACACACAGTTAAGGTCCCAAGGTGGGAAAGGGTCTTCAGATACAGAATGCCCCACAAGAATGTGTGGACACATTAAGCTGGGCCACTGAACACTCATTCACAGGTACATGATATGCAGAGATGACAAAAAGATGCGCCTTAATAGAGGAGTACCACAAACCCAAGTCTGAGAGGAACAGAAGGTACTCCAAAACCTGATCCACTGGACAGATAAAGGGATCTAAATGGTGCGATGCACCCAAACAGCCAAGCGCTTCAATTTTATAAATTAAGTGGCCCTAGTGGAGGGCCTCCTGGCTGCCACCAAGACATCCGCCACTCTGGGGGAGACCTCAAATCTGGCAACAGCTATGTCCTCAGGAGCCATGCTTGGAGATGAAGAGACTTGAGATCTGGATGGACCAGGGTGCTCTGTTCCTTGGAGAGCAAGCCTGTGCACAGGGGCAGGAACAGCAGAGGTTCCACCACCAATTGTTGCAGCAAGGGGAACTAGAATTGACAAGGCCAGAATGGGGTGATGAGGATCATTGTAGCTCCCTCCATCTGGAGTTTGATTAGCACTCACTGAAGGAGTGGAAGGGGAGGGAAGGCATATAGAAAGTTCCTTCTCCAAGAGAGGGACAGTGTGTCTCGCCAAAACACTCCAGGCCCTGGATCTAATGAGCAGAAAAGCAGCAGTTTTGTATTGTGTGGGGATGCTAAAAGTTCCAACTTTGGCTGACCCCATCTGTCGATGAGGTCTTCTGCCACTGAGGTCAGAAGCTCCCTCTCGTGAGCCCTGGACCGCAAGCTACTTAGGCTGTCTGCCAGGATGTTTTGATGACCAGGAACATGGATGGCAAAGAGTTCCAGGCCGTGCTCGATGGCCCAATACCACACTCTCATTGCTTCCCTGCACAGGGGATCGGTCTGAACCAAGAGCGGACCCGGGGATAGCTGAGTCTGTAAGGCCTGCAGGGTGTACAGAACTGCTTGCATCTCCAGGACATTTATGTGGTGATCCCTCTCTATCTCAGATCATGTCTCTTGAGTTTGGTGGGTCCCCATGTGGGCTGCCCACCAGAGACCAGAGGCATCCGTCATAAGGATCTGCTGAGGGGAGGTATAGAAAAGGGAACCCCCTGAAACAGGTTGCTGGGCTCCAGCCACCACAGCAGTGCCTTGTTATATATATACTTACATATGTACTTGCAGATAGGTTAGACAAGTTCATTGATGTATAGGGTCCATTTCTAAAGGAGCCAGTGGATTAAACTGTGAATTGAGATGCTGAGATTATAGAATATGTTAAGTATTATTCTTAAAATAATAGTTTTAGTTGTATCACAATGTTTGTTGTTACACATCTTCTGAAGTTCCCAACTTTCATTATATTATAAAAGCAGAGGCTTGACTAATCAGTTATTCCATTAACTGTGTAAAGAATAGAGTGATAGTCTTATCAATTCTAAGTCAAACAGTTTTCTCTAAAAATGTTTTTAAGAGGTTATGTTTTTTTTTTAATTATTATTTATTTATATATTTTTTGAATTGTAAACAGTACTGAATGGTATTTTATTCTTTTGCTGTATGCCTATATTTAATTTCAATAAAAAATTATTATTGTGGTTGGCTGGGTGGTGCTGAGGGTTGAGGCGATGGAAGCCACACCTCGCGCCATGCCAGCAACTCGGGTTCAGGAATGAGCTCGGGTCATCGGGGGTCAGTGGAGGGGAGGAGGGAGAGGACTGTGAGCGGCTGCTGGCTGGCAAGCTCTCCACCTCGGGAGGGACAAACAGGACTCTCAGTGCTTGGCTACCCCCAAGTGGAGGCTGGGTGGCAGTGCCACTTCTGAGAGCCCGGGTGCAAGGCCAGGGAAGGGTGGAAGAGCTGTTGACTAGAGCTGCGGTGCTCGTGTGGGCCTTCACCCGCACGCTGTCTCTACTTCCAGGGCTCCGGGACTAGGAAGGGAGAAAACCAGAGGAAAAGTGGAGGTCTCTGCTCGATGAAGTTCTGGGCCAGCCTGGAGTTCTATAGCGCAGGCAAGCTCCCTAACCAATTCCTGAGTCTGTAGAGGGCCTAGAATTGCAGAGACCTGCCGAGGAGGGTAAAAGTTAAAAACAAAAAACTATTATGGTAAAAAAAAACAAAAAAAAACAGTACCTTCTTGAGTGGATCCGACACCAGGACTGGTTGATTCAGGGCGGCCATATGCTGGTCCCACTGGACCTGGAGTGCCCATTGAGGAATGTGTATATGCAGCCTGGCCAGAGGAACTGTGGTGATGGCTGCGGCCATGAGACCTAGAAGCCTTAAGAAGACCCTCGCCAGGACATGATGGCTGGAGTAAAGGAGACAGCCTGGTCCATCAGGCTCTCTGCACTGTTTGGGGGTAAGAAAGTCTTCCCCTGGGTCATGTCCAGCACTGCCCCTATGTACAGGAGGCACTGGCAAGGCATCAAGAAAGACTTTGGGAGGTTGATACTAATGCCCAAAGCTTGGAACAGGTAGCAAGTGTGAGAAAGAGTTTGCAGGAGAGGGTCCCTAGACAGGGCCGCTAACAGCCAGTCATCCAGGTAGGGAAAAATGTAGAACCCCTGCCATCTCAAGGCAGCTACCACCACTGCCAGGTATTTGGCGAAGACCCTGGAGGCTAGGGACAAGCCAAAGGGCAGGGCTCTGAACTGCTAGTGCGCTCCCTGAAAGTGGAAGCGGAGGAGTGCTAGTGGGAGGCAAAAACCTTGATATGCAGGTAGGCATCCTGCATATCCAGGGAGCAAAGCCAGTCCTCTTGATGAAGCAAGGGTAGCAGCCCCTGAAGGGTAACCATCCTGAACCATTTGTTCTCTATAAATAGGTTTAGCTGGCTTAGGTCCAGGATGGGCTTAAGGTCTCCCATCCACTTGGGGATCAAGAAGAAGTGGGAGTAGAACCCACTTCCCTGCTGACACCTTGGGACTAGCTCTGTGGCCTTTTTTCGAACTAGGCTTGCATACCCTCCTGGCTGCGAGAGGCATGTCTGGGAGAACACAATAAATTGCCTGGAGGGTTTTCTGGAGGCCACTCGATGAATTCAGGTGTGTGCCTGTGCTTGATGAGCTGTAGCAGCCAGTTGTCTGTGGTGATCTCTCTCTCCAGCTGTCCACCTACAACTGCTTCTCGAAGAATGACTGGAGGGGGGTTCTGGCAAACATTCAGGAGGTGGGATGCTACTGTACCTCAGGCTTTCCAGGTGGTGACAGCAGTGGGAGTGGGGAGAGCAGCCCCCGTTTTCTGCTTGCCCTGTGCTTTGGGTGGGGGTTGGGCCTGTAGGCAGGAGGAGTGATGAAAAGGAGTCCACTGCCCCGACTTTGACTTGGTATGGTATATAGAATGGATGCATTTGAGAGCCCATCCTGATGTCTGGATTCTGGTGCTGATATCCTGGATATTTCCCTCAAAACGTTTGAACCCCCTGAAGGGTGCATCCATAATGCTTGACTGGACATTCTGTGCAAAGCCAGAGACCCAAAGCCAGGAGTGGCATCTCATACAGATGCCTACAGCTGTTGCCCAGTCCAAGGCATCTGCTGCATCATAGACAGCCCTGGGGACGTGGGTACCAATCTCCGAGCTTGTTTTAAAGGCTTGAAAAGTCTGCTGCTTGGAGGGGGTCATCCAGCAAGACTAGGACAGCCTCCCTAGCTTGATCCCAGAGGAGGTTCTGGTACACAACATATGAGCCAGATAATTTATGGCCTAGATAACCAGAGTGGCAGAAGCAAAGACCTGCTTGTCCTTCTGGTGCAGCTGGCGGTACTCCCTGTTGGGGGGAGGGAGCTTAGGTGCTTCAGTCTTTTGGCACGGTCATGGGCAGCATTGATAATGACCGAGTCGGCCTTGGGCTGTTCGCCAAATTTGGCTTGCCAGCTGGGGCATGGTAAAGCCAGTCGGCCTTTTTGGAAACCACCGGTATTGCATGGGGCGGTTCCAAGCAGCTTGGGTAATGTCCTCACAGAAATCGATCATGGGAGGGACCGCCAGTGGAGGGGCATCTGACTGATGTGAGTTTGTGGGAAACCAATGCCACTCCGGGTCCTGTTCCTCCATCTTCCACCCCATGGTGACCTGAATGTGCCTCATTATGGCCATGAACTTGGGGTCTTCTGGGAGGGAACTTAGGGACATTGCTGGATGCCTCTTCCCCTTCTGAGGAATCCGGCCCCAAAGAGGAGGAGGACTTGCTGCTGAACCTCTGGTCAGCATCTGCATCATCATCCCTGCTCTCCATAGGCTGATGCTTGTCCGAGTGCCTGGCTGACCCAGATCAGGCCTTTCCCTGGGTGTGTGAGAAGCACTAGAGCCTGGCTAAACTGGAGCCAGGAGGTGGGCCCTAAGGGAGGCCCTTGAGGGGTGGCCTGGGTCGGAGCCCTCAGAGCTGGGACCTGCATCTGCATAAAATGACCAAAGGGCATAAATCAATGCATGATAATCCAGAGGAGCTGGGATTGGTCCCACAGGTGTCAGGTAAAGGGAAACCAGAGACGAACCCACAGGAGATAGGTATGGTTAGCCTGGCGCAGGTCCTGCCAGTTCCAGATAGGAATACACTGGCTCTGGACCAGCAGAAGCCAGTGCTGGGTACCCAGGTGTAGATATTGTGGGTGTGGGTTGCCGCAGGACGACCAGTGGGAATACACATGGCATTTAGGCAAAGTCTGTAAAAATAGTGACGGGCATCCAAGATACAGAGATTATTATATTTCCGTTGATAAGGACACCAGTCAGGAAGGGGCAGTGAAGCGTCAACCTCTAGCGTTATTACCAGCACAATCGGGGGTGGGTGAGGAGTGCCATGTTTAAAAATGCTGGCTGCACCGGGAGCTTAATTACATTTTATGAGCATTCAGGTGACTAAACAGTATATTTCATATGATGCCTGCAGGGGGATCCATGGAGTGAAGCCCCGATCTGTAAAGCGGTTGGGGCTTCAAAAATGCCATTTTGGCCAGAGCAAGTTTTCCTTTTGATAGCTCTGCAGACAAGCTTGTGGAAGGACAAAGAAACTCAAGTTCAAGGGACAATGCTACAAATGGCTTACCACTGAGCTTAATACCTTTATGACACAGCGGGATAAGGCCTGGGATAAATACAAGAAGTCTGACATATCCTCAGACTGGTCTGCCTGCAGGACACTGAGGAACCAAAGTAAAAAACATGCTAAAGCAGCAAAGTGGGAATATATTAAGAATCTACAACAGGCCAGCTTAACTGATCCTAGGTGTTTTTGGCAGCAAATCAATGGACTGATGAAAGGCAGTAGCAAACCCCCACAAGGCTCAGTTATCTCTAATGGCCAAGCCATTAGTGACTGCCAAGAGGCATCCAATACCTTCAACAGCTTTTTTACTGATCTAGACGCTACCTAAGCTAACTTTCCACCCTAGACTTCTACCCAACCACGTTCCCCCAAACCAGAACCTCTGCACCCGGAATTTCACCTAAAGAGGATAAGGCTAACAGATGGGCTCCCTCTCCTAAAGAAAATAGAAGTCAGGTACAGCAGGACCTGATGGAGTGGTCCCCAGATTGTTAAAAGATGCAGCCCGTGCCATAGCATCTCCCATCACCTGGCTAATCAACAGGTCCCTACTAGAAGGTGTAGTTCCAGCCAAATGGAAAGAGGCCTACATAGTTCTGATCCATAAGGGAAGCCCCAAGAAACCTATTGGAAATTACAGGCCAATCCTGCTCCTTTGCATCCTGGCCAAGATCCAGGAGCAGCTTCTCTACAACCAACTCTGTGACTATTTGAAAATGAATCAGATGTTGGTAGTCAATCAGCATAGGTTCAGATGAAATCACAGAACTGACACTGCACTTGTAAAATTCACAACTGACATCCTCAAGGCCTTCAACAGTGTCACCCCGACTGGTGCCACATTTATTGACCTAATTAAGGCCTTTGACTTGGTCGATCATAACCTTATGGTAGACAAGCTAAAACTCATTGGCCTTGACCACCACTCCCTAGCCTGGTTTGGGAGCTACCTGTCCCACCACACCCAATAGGTCAAGTGGAGGGGGTCCATATCCAGTTGACTCCCTGTTAGGGAGGGAGTACCCCAAAGTTCTATCTCGGGATCCCTCCTGTTTTCCGGATTTGTAAATGACCTCAATAATAACTGTGGTGACAGCTCAGTGATTCAAATATGCTGATGACGCTGTACTATACAGAACCTCGGATAGTGTATCAACACTCTGGGCTCAGGTACAGGAGGACTTCAAGACTCTAGAAAGATGGCAGCTGGCTAATAGGCTGTTGTTGAATGCTAAAAAAACAAAAGTCATGTTGTACAGACCTAGAGCTCTAGGCTTGGATAGGACCTTACTGCTCCCCCTTGTATCCTCATCTGGAATGCCCATAGAGGTTGTGAGCTCCTTCAAGTACCTGGGCCTTGTCCTTGACCAAGGCCTCACTTTCAAATGTCAGGTGGACATAATGACCAGATCCATACACCAAAAGCTAGGCCTACTCAACAGGCTGAACTCACAACTTATCCCAGAAACCAGGCTAGCTATAGCAAACAGCATTCTCCTACCCAACCTTACCTATTTTGCTCCAGTCCTAGAGTCACTTACAGTAAGGGAACTTGGTAGGATGCAAATACCATAAAATAAGATTGCCCAATTTGCAACCAAATCCCACCTGAGGTGCCATCACTGTGAGGTACCTGACTCCTTAAACTGGCCGTCCCTTTCTCAACATCTCCAGTATGCTCTCCTGTGCACTGCCTACAAAATAATAAATGATTCTTACCTGACAGGCCTTGCTGGGTTGCTGGTCCCCAAGCGCCCAGGTATACTGCTCCGCACCTCATGCAGGAAGCTCCTGGGGGTTCCTAGGGTAAGGACGACAGCAGGTAGCAAGTCCTTCTCCCATGCGGCTCTGATGCTCTGGAACTATCTCCTTGACCATCTGCAAAATGCTGGCTCCCTGGTCTCCTTCAGAAAAGGGCTCAGAACACATCTGCTTAAAAACAGCCTCTGCATATACCAGGGATAATTTGGTAATAGATCCCTAGCAACCTACCCTGCTCTAGATGTAAAAGCCCCAGCAAGAAAATGCACAACTACATAAGCTGAATAGTGTAAAAATGGTCAGTGTGGTTTGATGTCTGTTACCTGTAACCATAGTAACTTGTATTAACATAACTAACAGTCTGTAACAAAAATAAGGGAAATAACATAACTAACAGTCCAGACAATAATATTGAGTTACATAGACAACTAGGTGAGTTTGACTTCCCCATCCCCAGAGTTAGAAACAGGAGAGTATGGAAATGAAATACTCATGGATGCAACAATGGCTGCTACAACTAGTACAGAAGCCATGAGCAGAAAATTATGTGTCTTATGTGATTCTATTCTTAAATATACAGATGTATTTATTTGCAGAAATAATGATAATGAAAATAGGACGTTCTCAAGCTTCAGAGGGACGTGGGTCAGGGACATAGATAGAATGGCACCAAACATCTTTAAAAAAAATGCTGGTCAGAAACCTGTTGTGATCATCCATGCAGGCACTAATGATATTAATCGAGTCACTATAGAGAATGTCCAGCAAGACTTCATAACATTAATAACAGATCTTGAAAAGAGAAACTGTGTGGTATGTATGTCTAAGATTCTACCTGTCCCAAGGGAAAATAGAGCTAAACAAAACAAAATTAAACAAATGAATGAATGGCTCAGAAAATGGACCCTGCAAAAGAAGTTAACATGCATAACTCACTGGAAGAAATGCTCAAATGATTCGAGTTTATATAGCTGGGATGGCCTTCACTTAAGCAAGAAAGGGGCGGCAACACTTGGGAAAAGCATAACTAGAGGCAATGGGGCAAAGGGATCAAGTGACAAACAAGTCTGTCAAAACAAATCAAATTGATAACATTTTGGTGACAAACACAGGAAGCCTTAATGTGGTTAAAGTAACCGAATTAGTGAGAATACTACAACAAAAACAGATTGACATTGCTGCTATCAGTGAAACCTGGTGGAAGATTCAGCCTCCTGGTATAACTCCATTCCTGGTTACACTGTATATAATAAGAACAGGGTAGCAAAAAAAGGAAGGGGTGTTTGCTTCTATGTCAAGAATATGCTGGAATCCTCAGAGTATCAACTAACAAATATTCCAGAACGCCAGATTGAGGGGATTTGTATACAAATTAACCCTATAAATGGGAAAAAAGTATCTTTGGTAATTTTTATAAACCACCAGCATCCAGAGGCAACACGTGACCGACATCTGATAAATGAAATTAATAAACTGGCAGTTAATACAGATCTGGTTATTGTGAGTGATTTTAATTTGCCAGGGATAAATTGGGGTAACTTAACAACCAAAACTCATATAGAAACTGTTTCTGGACTCCTTTGTTATGGCAGGGCTTGAACAAATGGTTATGAAGCCAACTAGAGACAAAAATATTCTGGACATAGTACTAACTAATATGCCATGCAACATAAATAATATAAATGTGGAAGCCCCTATTGGCAACAGTGACCACAACCCTGTCCTTTTTGAAACTGATCATAAAAAACCTTTAGAGGAGGGACAAACTTCAGATACAAATACGCAAAGCGTGACTATGTCAAAATAAATAAAGCCTTGGAAACTTATGATTGGAACTCTGCCTTAACAGATCTAAGGACTGAAGACAGCTGGAAATTATTCAAAGCAGTCATTAATGATCTTGAAAGTATATTCATACCTATTAAATCACATAATAAAAAGGGTAAGATTCCATGCTGGTTAACACAGAAAATTAGGATTCAAATAATAAAAGAGCGGGAGTTTAAAAATTAAAAAAAAAACCCCAGCCAAAGTGAATAAAAACTTATACAAAACCAAACTAAAAAAAAAACAAAAGAAACAAATAAAAATGAAAGAAAGAAAATTGAGTTTAAACTAGCAGTGCCCAGGGAACCAAAAGCTTTCTTTGCATATATTAATGTAAGCGAACAAATAGACAACAATATTAACAAGATAGTGGATAAGGGTGAGATCTTGCAGGACAGAACAGACATAGCAAATGCATTCAGCAGATACTTTGGGTCTATATTTCAAAATAAAGAGGTCAATAGGACTGTCTTTAACACAATGGGTAACACGGATGATATCACCAATGATGAAGTAGTTACTGCATTAAATGCCCTAAAAATAAACTCCTTGCCAGGATCCAATAGGAAGAATATACATTTTCTGAAAAACATAATTGGTCATATATCCCACCCCCTGAAAATAATATTTAACAAATCATATCATGAGGAAATAATACTGGAAGAATTTAAAACAGCTACGGCTATAGCTAGTCATAATAAAAGTTAGCAGAACAAATACTGAAAATTTTAGACCCATTAGTCTAACCTCAGTAATTTGTAAAACAATGGAAAGAATTCTAAAAATTAGAATTGAAAAAGAAATAGAAATCCAAGGAAAGAAAGATCACACACAGCATTGTTTCACTACTGGACAACCAACATGATTTGTTTTTATGATAAATTAAGCAACAGTTTGGATAAAGGCATACCTGTGGATATCCTTTTTTTTATTTTAAAAATACTTTTGATTTAGTTTCCCATAAAATTCTAATTGAAAAAAAAATACTGATTTAGGAATTAAAACAAATAAAGTAAAATGGGTGGAGTCTTGGCTGTGGAAGAGAAGCTAGATAGTCAAAATCTCAGAGGCCACCTCCGACAAAACTGAGGTTACGAGTGGGGTGCCACAAGAGTCAGTACTGAGGCCCACACTTTTTGGTATCTTTATATTTTACCTACAACAGGGGGTTAACTGTCATATCAGTAAGTTTGCTGATGATACCAAACTCTGTGGGGAAGTAAATTCTATAAATAACATCAAGAACCTAGTTCAAGACATAAAGCAGATAGAAAGATGGGCCCGGTCAGGTAAAATGTACTTTAATGAGAGCAAATGTTCTATCATCCATTTGGGAGCAAAAAATCCACTAACAGAATATTTACTCAATGGTAAATCAATAAAACCAGTAAAAACAGAAAAAGATCTAGGAGTAATAGTAAACAGTTTATTAACACCAGGGGACCACTGTCGTTTAGGTGGCACCGATGACTAATAGAATATAAGCAGCAATTAAAAAATCCTTCGTGTCTAGAAATGAGAATTGTTTTCAAACAACATGAAGTCTTGCTGTATGCTGACACATGCAGTGATCCCCAACTTTTGAACTGCCCCAGAGAACAAAGAGTTAACTTTCTATGCAGAGTATAGAATGCTGAGCTCAAGCTCGGTTGGAATCTCTGTCTGGAGTGTTTCAAACTCAAACTGTCAGATTCTTTACTCCACCTCACTGAACGGTCGCTCCGGAGATTTCTCCTTCAGCTCGGTTCGAAAGTTGGTTAAAGTCTCAGTTTTCGTCGGCCCCACTTGGACTATACTATGTCTTTCTGTGCCCCTTATCTAGCGAAGGATAAAAAGATGGTTGATAGTGTGCAGAGAAGGGTAACTAATATCATTCCCCGAGTAAGCAAACTATCATATCAGGAAAGGTTGAGGTCTTTACATCTATACGACCTTCAACTACAAAGGGACAGGGGAGATCGTCTGTTGCTGTATTATATTCTTCATGATACCCAATTAATGGCAGAGTGCAATATTAAATATGCCACTAAACCAAGAGGACTAAGATGTCATAACAAACAAATCTTAATACCTAGAGTGTCCACTAATAAGAGAAAATATTTCTTTACTGTTGGAACAAGTAACCTTTGGAACTCGCTACCACAAAATATTATTGATTCCAGTAACCAGAACAGTTTTAAACTCAAATTAGATGACTATATACTGGGATACAGCAACAAATAATATACCCCACATGGATTGGGGACGGTAGTCCCAATGGGCCTAGTGCCTCCACCTTTAATAACCGAGTAACACTTTGTCATTGTTGGAAGCCACCACCTGTCTAGCCGTATGTGATTATAAAATGTCTAAGTATGTTCCTCTAAAACATAATACACTTTGAATTGTCATGATTGTTCCTAAACTGTCTTGTCTCACCGAAATGTCCTATATCCAACAGGTTTTTATGTAATTAATTCCAGTTCACCCCTGAAAAAGGGACCTCTGGGACCCAGTGGACCTACCCAGTTAACAAAATGAAATAAATAAATAAATACATACATAAAAGGTTTCTTAAGGTCAACTTCCTGTGTTCCAGCTTGCTATCTTTTCTACAAATCCCGAACAGCTTTCTGCAATTCATTTCAACAGTATAAATATACATTTGCAAACCAAGGGATCTCCGTTTCACATATACTGTAGTTTCACATTATGATTTTAACTGCAGAGAAGCAAGAAGAGAAAGAAAGAACAGAAGCAGAAAGTAAATGAAGGGAGATAACAAGGGGAAATGGTGGGACCATCGGAGTGAACAGTTCCAAGGTTCCACAAGGAAAATTTGATTGTCCAATCAAACAGAAAAGAGATAGGCAAGTGACAGAATAGGACAGAAAAATAGATCCTTGATTTTAACTCGTGCTGTATAACAAATGGGACAGGGTCTTGTACAACCCTGTCACATCTTGGAACAGAATGACAAGGCACGGATGATCCTAATAGCTCTGGACTGGCCTCACCTGTTCTGGTACTTGGAGCTCCTCAGCCTCAGCAGCAGATCCCCGTGGTGGTTGCCTCTTTGCCTGGATCTGCTGACCTGACAACAGGGGAAGAGCCTGCACCTGGACCTTCAGTACCTGCACCTCACAGCCTGGTTTCTGAGTGGCTAGAGTTGCAGGCTCTGGGTCTTTCAGAGAATGTGCTCCACATTGTGGAGGCCTCTCAAAGCTAAGTCAGCTTGGCAAACTTGACAGTGTTATGCCTTTAAATGGAAAAGGTTTTTCATTTGGTGGCAGGGCAAGGAGCTCAATCCCCTTGCCTGCCCTGTGGCTAGCATCTTGGAATACCTCCTTTGGTCCCTATCCCAGCTAGGACTACAATCAGCGACCCTTAAGGTGCACCTGGCAGCCATCTCTGCATACTAGGCGCAGACTGGTATGCCGATGGTGGTGCAGAAGAAGGTGGTAGGGCACTTTTTTAAAGGCCTTGACCACTTGTCCCTGCCAGTGCATGAAACTTCACCACCTTGTGACTTGTTGCTGGTTCTGGCAGTGCTCATGGGCAAGCCTTTTGAGCCTGTGCACAGGTATGAGATGCCACACCTGTCATGGAAGACGCCCTTCCTGGTGGCTGTTACATCAGCCAGAAGGGTTAGTGAGCTCCAGGCTCTCTCAATGGAGCCGCTGTATCTGGACTTTCACAGGGACAAGGTCGTCCTTCACCCCTACCCAAAGTTCCTCATGATGGTTGTCTCAGAGTTCCACCGTAACCACATGATGAACCTCTGGGTCTTCTTCATGAATCCATCTTCAGAGGCTGAACGCAGGCTACATACTTTGGACCTGCAGCAGGCTCTCTCCTATTACATGGAGTGCATGGCTGGAGTTTGGGATGAGGCTCGCCAGGTCTTAGTCACTTACATTGAAGCTGCACCTGGCAGACCAGCAGCTAAGAGTATGATTGGCAGGCAGATTACGTCGTCCATTGACCATTGTTATAGGTTGACTGTAGGGAGCCTCCTATAGGTCTCAGGGCTTATTCCACCACACATTCTGCTGCCTCGGTGGCTACTTTCAGGGACATCCCTATCCAAGAGATCTGTAGGGCTACCATCTGGAAGTCAGTACACACCTTCATCTCCCATTACAGAATCAACCTAGAGTTTCATCGGGATGCTGCATTTGGGACCTCAGTTCTCTGGTCACTGTATGTCAAATAGGGGTGTGTACTTTTGCCTCTTCTTCCCAGAGAACTGCTGGAAGTCTGCCAGTGTGTGGATAAGCAAACCATATCCATGACCTTAGAAAAAACAATAGATTACTCACCTGTAACCATAATTCTAGGAGTGGTATATGGTTCACATCTACACCACCCACCTGACCTCCCCAGGCAAGTAGCACACAGATCCCTGCTTCCTGCGTGCAAGATCTGACATTGTGGGGTAGAGCTAAGGGATATACAACCCAGGTGGTGGGAGGAGCTTTGCATAAAGATGTTCTGATGAATCAACTCTTAAGGAAGAACTGCCATTGTGTGGGTGTGAACCATAAACCACTCCTAGGACTATGATTACAGGTGAGTAACCTTTTTTTTTTTTTTTTACACCTCTTTGGTAAAATTTAGTCATGTTCTGTAGAGCAGGCTCGGATGTTGCTGGATACGTTTGACTGCTGAGTCAACATGTGAGGAAAAGGACAGAGTAGGGTCCAGGTAAATACCTAGGTATTTGAAAACTTGGACTTGCTTGATCAAGTTCCCATTCAGGGTGGTGATGTGCAGACCAGGGCATCACTTGCGGTTGTGGGTATTCCCAAACAATAAAGTTGTCGATTTCTTGGAGTTTGACAAGGTTGTTAGTGGTGAACCAGCTGCACACCTTGTTAAAATCAAATTGCAGTTTTTTCTCAAAGGTTATCAAGTTCCGATGAGTTGTAAAAGTTACTGTGTCATCTACGTACAGTATTGATTTGGAGCAGCCATACACCTCAGGGACTTTATTTATAAAGAAGTTAAATGGCAGGATCCCAAAAATAGTACCCTATGGTACCCCAGTAGTTAGTGGCTGTAGCACAGAGAATATTTCACTGCTCTTTGCCTTTGGTTTTTTGTTAGACAGGTAGTCAGCAAACCATACAGTTGCCTTGGTCGACAGGCTGAACTCCAGACAGTTTTTATTAATGGGAAAGTCCCTTCAGCTTATTTTCTGTAAACCTGCATAGTTTGTAGGCATGAACAATGATTGCCTCTCTTGCATCCCCCCATTGTCATCCTTATTTAAATATAAATGAGGTCGCTTCTCTGTTTTGCCCTGGTGTGAAAACCTGTTTGTCTCCATCCCAAAGGTCACAACCCCACTCATGCAAGGCATCAGCACTGGGGAGATTCTGGGGGACTGGAAGAGGACAGATGTGGTACCGCTCCACAAGAGTGATAGTAGAGAAGAGGCAGGAAATTACAGGCCAGTTAGCTTGATGTCGGTGGTGAGTAAAGTAATGGAGTCACTCCTTAAGGAGAGAATTGTTGAATGCCTTGCAGCCAGTGGTCTCCAGGACTGGAGGCAACATGGATTCACAGAGAGGAGGTCCTGCCAGACAAACCTAATCGAGTTTTGCGACTGGGTGATAAGGGTAGTGGACCAGGAAGGGGTAGTGGATGTGGCCTATCTGGACTTCAGCAAGGCTTTCGACACTGTCCCACACAGAAGGCTGGTGAACAAACAGGGAAGTCTTGGGGTAGGTCCTAAAATAGTAAAATCAGTAGAAGATTGGCTTAGCAATAGAAGCGAGAGGGTGATAGTAAATGGGGTTCACTCGGGGGAGGGCAGAATGACAGTCGGTATTGGGCCCGGTCTTCTTCAGTATCTACAGTACATTAGTGACATTGCAGTTGGACTGGAGGGAAAGGTATGCCTATTTGTGGATGATACAAAAATCTGCAATAGGGCAGACACACCGGGGGGGGGGTGAGTGTGGAAAGGATGAAAGAGAACCTGGGGAACTTGGAGGAGTGGTCAGTAACATGGCAATTGAGGTCTAATGCAAAGAAGTGCAGAATCATACACATAGGACATAGAAACCCATGGGCCACATATAAACTGGGGGGGGGTAGTAGTCACAGTACCAAGTAGGAGAGGGACGTGGGGCTATCGTAGCAGATGACCTAAAGGTAGTGAAGTAATGTGATAAGGCAGTGGGAAAGGCAAATTGTATGTTGGGCTATATAAGGAGGGGTATAACCAGTAGACGAAGGGAAGTAGTACTGCCCCTACATAAATCACTGGTGAGACCCCACCTAGAGTACTGTGTACAGTTCTGGAAGCCCCATCTCTATAAAGACATAGGATGGAGAGGGTACAAAATGGTGCAGGGCCTGCATCAGAAGCCATATGAGGAAAGGCTAAGGGATCTAAATCTGTACTCCCTGGAGATCAGGAGGGAGAGAGGAGACATGATTGAGACATTCAAATACCTCACAGGAATAAACAAGGTACAGGAAGGGAGCATCTTTCAAAGAAAAAGATGCTCAAAGACTAGAGGCCACAATATGAAGTTGAAGGAGGAATGATCAGAGAGAATGGGAAAAAGTATTTCTTCATGGAAAGGGTGGTAGACCCCTGGAACAGCCTCCCAGCAGAAGTCTTGGGGGCTAAAAAACAGTTACTGGGTTTAAGAAAGCATGGGATAGATACATGGGTATCATAAAAACAGGTAGAGCGGGAAACCAGAGTCTGAACAGGGTCTAGAGACACCATTGGTAGGGAAAGGGGGCAGGAGGGTAGAGGCTGGAGACCAAAGAGGGTCTGCATTGTGATATACAGTAGGCAGGGAAAAACGTGCAGACTGGATTGGCCAGGCGGTCCTTTTCTGCCGTCATCCTCTATGTTCTTATGTTCCTATTTTTTATTCTGTTTATTTAAATTTTTCACCAGGAAGGCACACTGAGTAACAGGTTGCTTGTCTCCCGGTGCGACCTGGGGGGAAGGGGTACAATAGGGATGAGACATTTTACATTTAAGTTACAAAGATCAACACAGTATACAATTAAGGCAAAATCAAACAAACAAATCTGCACTCGTTTAACCAGGAAAAACATAGTCTAACCACAATATGTGTGTAAAATTGAAGATTTATTGCGGAGAGAAAGCCCAAGTAACCCTCTCCCAGCGCTTTCGCCAAACAAACAAGGCCTTCCTCAGGGGGCGGGTCAGAGATTTCCTCACCAACATCCATTTTAAATTGAGCACTTAAAGATGTAGTCCACCATTAGTGATACTTATATTACAGTTATTCTACCAACAAATACAAAAAAATACTATATACATTGTCTTAATTCAAAAAAAAATTTTCATTTCTTTTACATGAATCATGCTTGTACAAGAGGTAAGAAGTATATAACTCTAGTTAATTTTTCCTTCATATCAATAACTCTATAATTTATCTACCTCAATTGTTTAACCAGCACAAATCAGGCTCTAACTTAAGACTTTTGTATTGCTTATTTTTGGCCGAGGGGAAAACACTAAGTGGCCTTATGAAAAGTGTATCAGTAACCAAGCTGTCTGTAATAATAGGATTATAAAATAGAAACAACAATCATCCCTGTTGCACAAAAAGTTTATATTTACAAACATTTTGTTTATAAGCATCTTAGGTTTCCTTCTTTTTCTGTTTTTTCTCTCTCTCCGATCAAAACAGATCCATTTCTTATACTAATCGGGGTACGCTGGATTATACTCCTCTTGGTATAAACTAAAAGTTAATTTTATTTATATAAAATACCAGCTAACAAAGGAAAGAAAGGAACAGGGGATAAGGTTTTTTGGGGGGAGGGTTTTTTTAGAAGTAGAGCAGGAGAGAATAAAATAAAACAGGGAGCTAGATCTGAACCTTCTGATCACATACTTTGCTGTTTAGAAATATTTAAGATCTCATGAAAGAAAAGGGAATTATCTTTTAAACCTTTGAATTTTAGCTTCAAATAGTCTATATTATGGGAATTCCCACAAACCAGAAACTGCAGGGGAAGTCCCTAAGCCACAGTGTGGCCAAGAGCCAGAACCTCCTTAAAGTTGCTCCATCCAGGATCTCTGGAGAAAACTAATTTTGATAAATGCCCCCTGCAGTCTTTTAATGTGGTGAACTATAAATCTAATCCCAACTAGAAAGGTGAAGCCAAGCAGTATAATTCATACAGATATGGTGAAAAATCCATTTCTTCATTTAATCCAGTTGGTACCACTGTTTTTAATTTCAAAATCCATTTTGTTTCTCTCGGAAATAATTTGTTTTCTATTCCCACCCCTTGGATTCCTTCTTACATGTTCCAAGATAGTATACTTAAGTAATAAGACACAAGGGCAAACCACTCCAGCAGTGGCAAATCCCCCGACAACCCACATCCTCCGAGTGGCTTATTGCAATTATACTAAGGTACATTTTTTACTATAATAAAATACAACTTTTAAAGAAGTTGCTTTGTGTTTTTATTTTTATTGTATTTATTCCTGGGCTGCAGATGATTAGGATTTAGATGATTACCATTTGGCCATCACCAGCCAGTGATTATCAGAGGATTTACACTGGTGGTAAACTGCCAGTCTGCCCATTTCATTGGCTGTTCACTCATGTCCATGGTATAATTAAGCAATATACCATGACAGAGAGTGGGTATATTGGTGGATTTACTACGCCTGGTGTGGTTTGGTCACGCGGTGCAGCCGAGTGACTTAACCACACCAGAAGTGGTAAATCCACCCATATACCCACTTTCTGTCATGGTATATTGCTATTATACAATGTTCAACTTTTTTTTTTTAATAGTGATATAAAACTTTTTACAGTGGGTATACTGGAGGATTTATCACGGTCATGTGATGTGTTTTGACCAATGAGGTTACAGGATTTTCATACCCCATTGTATAATTGAAACCATCTGTTTTGCTATTATAGTGTATAGTAGAGTGTTAGTCTGTATAGAATTCCATCCCTTTCAAAATGCTGTTCTACCACAGTTCCAAGATCATGGAATGCTGTTCTACCCTACTGTGGTTGAACAGCATTCTAGAACCTGTAGAGTCAGTTTCATTTTGAAAAGTAAAAGAACTCACAAAATAAATTTTTTATACAGTACTATACACTATAATAAATACAGGATGAGCAACTATGTGCACAACCAGTGTGTTTTGCTACCTCGGGGTTCTGATTCCTATGGACCTCTCGAGCTGCGCTCTCAAGGTCAGAGGGAATCAGTATCCCTCTGTGGCAGAACACACTGGTGTTCTGCATAGTTGCCCATCCAGTATTCTCTATATTTACCAAACCAAAGTGAAGTCCAATAGCATTCTGCTCATTATTGTTAATAATGGACCTCACATGTTCCTAAATTCTTTGTTTTGCAGGTCAAATAGTTTTACCCACATAGTAAACATTGCATGGACACCAACAAATATACACCACAAAAGGTGTAGTACAAGTAGTAAATTCGTTTAGGTCAACAATTTCTTCACCCCTTATAAATTTATTTCCTGTGCTAGCGTATTGGCACACATTGCTCCGGCCATACTTGAAGTGGCCTTGTGGTTTATCTCCCAGCTATCTCCCTTCTGTCTTTAGGCTTGCTGTATAATGGCTACTCACTAGTCTCTCCCCAATGCTTCTACCCTTATTGAAAGTAACTCGTGGTTTAGGGTATACTTCCTGTTTTAAAATAGGGTCACTTAATAGTATAGGCCACAATTTGTGGACTATACCTCCTACTTGTCCACCGATGGGGTTGGACTCAGTGACAAATTAGAATAAGGGCTGGTTGCCCTTGTCTGCACCCAAGGGTTCTTTCAAGCAACCTGAAGCACCTTGTTTTTGTTAATTAATTAAGGCAGTTGTTACAGACAGTGTTGCATATATATGTAATTTGTGAGAACAATTAAGAAGTGCAATGGTAATAAGTGAACAAATGCTATCGTGAAATAAGGGGTGAAGGAGAGAGTGGATGATATGACAGATAATGCAGAGTCATGTCCTGGAGAGACCCCTTAAGGATGTGGGGAACCCTGCAAGGGGACAGGGGATTGGAGTAGGGATTAGAGAGGGAGTAAGTGTTATTAACACCTAGGAGGGGAAATAAAGCCTGACCCAAAAAGAGAACCCTTCAGGATCCGATGAACCCTGCAAGGGGGCAGGGAAGTTCAGGCGATTGTAAACCCTCCTGCGGTTAGGCGTTGTAGTTATAGAGGGACAATGAGAGGGAGAGAATAAGAAATAACACCTGGGAGATGATGAGTTCTGATCCAAGGAACCTTTATAATACTGGGGACCCTGCAAGGGGACGTTGAAAGCCAAGGATAGGTAGATGGGGGAATGAGCATTCATTCACAAATCGGGACTGTGTAGTACAGTATGGACTGCACGCTCATTGGCCCACACAGTGGACCAATAGGCGTACAGCCCTACTGTATGCTGTCAGTCGGCGGGCGGCCGCACGGCTTGGGGACAGGGAGCTGCCGCCTGCTGCTGACTGGGGTGGTGCAGGGTGGTGGGGGACTACGTTGGGAGGGGGGTACCACTGGACCACCAGGGAGTTTAACTAACACCCGCGAGCGGGCAAAGGGGATCAGTCCACTGGACCACCAGGGATTATTGTAATGCATGCCCGTGATCGGGCAGGGGTTGCAGTCCACTGAACCACCAGGGAGTAATTCTACGCATGCCCACGATTGGGCGAACAGGTGCGGCGCCTGCTGAGGGGCAGCGGGGCGTCGGTCCCCGATGGCTGCAGCCTGGTAGGGTGCCAAGCGCAAGTCACCTTGGATTGACACAGCGCATGCAAATGGGGCCATAATGGCATGCAAATGGCCTCATTTGTGCCTTGTGTGCATTATGGCCTGATTTGCAGGTCCACGGTTGAATATCGCTCTTGCTGCGCCTAGCACAACTGCACTTGTGCTGGCACAGCCCCCTGCTCCCCTGCCATCACATGTGCTGGCGCAGTGCGTGCGCCCTCAGTGCTGCATTCAATGGTGCTGAGCCATTGTGCAGCACCATTGAATATCGCCTGGACTTTGCCCTGGCTCAGCCCAGTTGCTCTGCACCCAGGCTTGCGCCCCTGCCTGGTGTAGTCTGAATATCTCATCCAGGGACTGCAGAGGACAGCAACTGCACTGAGTAATACAGTGTAACTACTACAAGCTTTAGCACCAAAACATCACAATATTTCAGGATGCCTTACAAGTCGGGTCATAACCTTTGCAATGGAGCCAAGCAGCTTTTCATACCAGGCTCAAGTACCTTCATTTACATTTAAATCCTGATGAAATTAGGAGGGTGTAATAGAGACATTCATTGTGCATGCCTACAAACTACACAGTGAACAGAATAAATGGCTGAGGGACTTTCCCTTTAAGAAATCATGACCCCGGCGCGATATTGTCTCCCCAATCATTTAGTGGCATGTTAGTGGTGTGAACAGATGAAAAAATGCAACTTTCTTTGTCTTTCACTGCATGGTTTCGGTGTCCTACAGCTTCTGTTGATTCCCCCTCTGCTGGTGAGGCTGTTCCACCCAATAGAAACTGTCGGCAGATAAGAACTGCTAGGTACATCCAGTCTGCCCGTAGGCCCTATACATTATATTTGGCCACTGACCCTATGTGATCAATGGCTTTTCATGACTCCCTCCCCTCTCAAGCTTCCCTTGTGCCTTTCCTAGGCATGCTTACACCCCTCCTCTGTGCTTGCCCCCACTACCTCCTGTAGCAGACTATTCCAAGCATCAACTACCCTTTCTGTGTAGAAACACTTCCTCACATTACCTCTTAATCTACCCCCTACAATTCATATTGTGCCCCTTGTTCTAGTACTTTTCTGCAGTGGAAAAAGTCCACCACCTACACCTTGTTTATGCCGTTGAGGTACTTGAACATTTCAATCATGTCTCCCCACTGTCTCCTCTCCTCCAGTGAGTACATATTGAGGTCCCTTAGTCTCTCCTCATATGTTTTGTGGTGCAAGCCCTGCACCATCTTTGTTGTCCTTCTCTGGATAGTCTCCACCTTATCTATGTCCTTGCAAAAGTGTGGCCTGCAGAACTACATGCAGCACTCCAGTTGAGGCCTTACCAGTGTTTTATACAATGGCATCACCACCTCCCACCTCCTGCTAGTGATACCCCTGCCTATGCAACCCAGCATGCCACTGGCCCTCCCTGCTGCCTGTGCACTGTTTTGATACCTTAAGATCATCAGAGATGATAACTCCTAGGTCCCTTTCCTCTTTGGTGACAGTCAGCTCCCCCACCAACCTGTAGCTCTCCCCAGGGTTCCCTCTACTGAGGTGCATTGTTTGCACTTCTTTGCATTGAACCTCAGTTGCCACATCTCTGACCATCTTTCAAGATTCTCCAGATCCCCCTTCATTTTCTGCACCCCTTCTGGAGTATCTACCTTGTTGCAGATCTTGGTGTCATCTGCAAACAGGTAGACCTTTCCTTCCAGCCCTTCTGCAATGTCACTAATGAAGACATTGAACAAGACTGGTCCTAGTACTGGTCCCTACGGTACCCCACTGGTCACCCCCCTCTCCCCAGATTGTACCCCATTTACCACCACCCCCTGTCTCCTGTCTGTTAACCAGTTCCTAACCCAGTTCACCACCATGTCTCCCATGCTCAGACTACCCATCTTGTTATTCAGCCTTCTATGTGGGACAGTGTCGAAGGCTGGTTCTATGTGATAACTGCGAATGCCTAAAGGTGATCGTGCAGTATGCAGTCAGAGTGCTGAAAACATTTTTGCACTCTGACACCCCAGTGCACAGGAGAACAATGCCGGGACATAACTTTCAATGCTTTTTGTACCTCTGGGTGAGGGTTTCACCCTCCACTCTACTAAAGGATTCTCAACTCCAGGAGGTGCCTGCGGTGTGAAATGCATAATTAAAGTTTGGGCCGGCGCTATCAGGGATCGCATTCAGCCACTGGACCCGAACCCGGTACTCTACCCACCCCAACCACAGGCCAACCCCGATGCCATGATGCAGCTCGGCAGCCCACTGCAGTGCCATCCCCTACAGCTCCTCTGCCTCCTCCCAGCCCACGCTCGCGTGCTCTCTTCCCCACCCACATACATATGCGACATCCTGTTGCCCATTTCTCCCGCCCACCATCCAGTCGCCTTCTCTCTCATTACCATGAGGAATTTCATGGACAGTAAGTCGCTGTTACGGATGGCGCCCTTCCTCATGTGCCCTCCTCACAGATTATCCGAAGCCTTTGCTGAAATCTTGGTAGACAATGTCTACCACACCTCCCTGATTTATTTCCCTAGTCACCCAATCAAAAAAATATATTAGATTCATTTGACATGACCTTCCTGCTGTGAATCCATGTTGTCTCTGATCCTGAGCACTGCTGGATTCCATATGTGCCACTATCCTTTCTTTCAGCAGTGTCTCCATGATCTTTCCCACCACTGAGGTGAGGCTGACTGGCCAGTAGTTTCCCACCTCCTCCCTACTGCTGCTTTTGTGCAGTGGGATTACATGTGCCCTCCTCCAGTCCTCTGGAGCGACATCCGTGTTGAGTGACTCTGAGAGCAGGGCCACCAGAGGTGCTCTAGTTCCCTTCGCAGCTCCTTTAATATCCTCAGGTGGATGCTGTCTGGCCCCATGGCCATATCCACCTTCAGCTTGCTGAGTTCTTCCAGACCTCTGTCCACTGTGAATGGACTGGTGTCCACTTCTCCCCCCCATTGCCTCTGCAACCCAGTTGTGGTCCTTGACCCTCCCCCTTCTTAGTGAATATTGAGCAGAAGTATTTGTTCAGTATTTCTGCCTTGTCCAGATCCCCCTCCTTATACTCTCCTTCTCCCTTTGAGCCTCACAATCCCCCCCCCCCCGGTTTTTCTTCTTTCACTGATGTACCTATAAAATGCCTTATCCCCTTTGTTTACAGACCATGCAGAGCCCTCTTTTGTCTGCGCCTTTGCCCTCCTAACAGCCGTCCCTGCTTCCCTTAGACATTCAAAGTACACCTCCCTGTCCTCCTCCCTTTGGCTCCCCTTGTATTTTCTCAAACTCAGTCTTTTAGTCCTGACTTTGTCCCCCACCTCTTTGGAGAACCATAGTGGTTTCCTTCTTCTTTTCCCTTTGGCCACTATCCTAACGCATTGGTTTGTTATCTCCGCCCTCCTGAAATCTAATACTCTTGCCCTTGTGTGGCTTAATTCAGTCCATGTCTCCATGCTGAACCACACCATGTGGTGGTCACTGGACCCCAGCTGCCCATCCACCTGTATT
Source organism: Neoceratodus forsteri (assembly GCA_016271365.2). NCBI lineage: Eukaryota > Metazoa > Chordata > Ceratodontiformes > Ceratodontidae > Neoceratodus > Neoceratodus forsteri. Next base: position 1,408,213,522 of record CM028131.1, on the reverse strand, counting down.
TGTTCAACTCTGTTCCCATTGGTCCATACCAGGTCCAGAATTGACTTGTCCCTGGTTGGCTCATGCACCAGCTGCCTGAGTTCAACCCCCTGCAGGGATTCCAGGATGGCTGTGCTTCTGGGTGAAGCAGCCACCTGGGTGGCCCAATCCACGTCCGGTAAAAGGGGTGGAATGCCTCAAACCTCCAACTGCAGGCTCCATTTATGAAAGAAAAAACTTTCTTTGGTTTTGCCACGTTGTTGTGGCATTCTAGTGCCCCCACAATGAGGTTATTCCATCCCGGAGCATCAGCCAGTGATGCCACAAAAGGGATGGAACACCTCAAGTCTCGTACTGTGGGCTCTCATGTTGAAAAATAAAATGTAAAAGTTCTGCACCATTTATTTGCTTTATGTCCCCCCTCAGGTCCACCTAAGCCCTTGAAATACAGCGGGGTTTGAGGGGGGACAGGTAACATCACCTGGATCAGAAGGAATGTGACGACAAGCCATCAGCATGACTATGATGAGTCCTGACCCCCAAGAGAAGCTGCAGTTAGATCCCGATGTTTGAGTCTGGACTTAGAGCTACCAACGTGAGCAGCGATGAGCCCTGAGTGCCGAGCATCAAGAAAAGCCACAGTTGGATCTTCACAGAAGAACAGCTGTGTCAGGCAAAAAGAGGCGTCGCAATAAACTTTGGCAGTTCAAGCGCTTGGCAGGAGGATTTGCTTCACGGGACTTTACATAAAAGGCTGTTGATTCATTTTAGTGGGCAGCCCCGAATCTGTCCTTCCTGCTTGCCCACCCTGCCTGCTTGCTGCCTTGTGGCTGCTAGCTCCTGCCATCTGCTGCACTGCCTGCATCCTGCTACCTGAGGAGGATAACTGAAGGCCTGCCCTGCCTGTATCCTGCCACCTGAGGAGGACAACTGAAGGCCAGCCCTGCCTGCATCCTGCATCGTGTCACCTGAGGAGGACAACTGAAGGCCTGCCCTTCCTGCTTTCTGCCACCTAAGGGGGACAACTGAAGGCCTGCTTTCCGCCACCTGAGGACAACTGAAGGCCTGCCCTGCCTGCATTCTGTCACCTGAGGAGGACAGCTGAATTCCTAAGTTCCTGCCTGTGTTTGGTAACATAAGTGACTGTTTTTCTGGCTAGTTTGGGATGGAAAAGTGAGGAAGGAGGAAGCCAGAAGGGGTGGAGGGAGGGCATGAACTGGCATGGCTGGCAAGCAAAGTATATGCTGCCTTTGCTGAGTGTGCTGCATTTCCTGCTGTTCTGCAAGGGACGGGGGTGGCTGAGTGTACTGGCACAGGTCTGTGCCATGCTTCTGTGGTCTGTCATTGATGGTCAGTGGAGGGACGGGCCTGGCAGACTGGTAATTATGGTGCAAAAAATTGTTCTCGCCTCTGGTTGATGGTTGACAGAGGGTTGGACGAGCATGCTGGCACAGAACAGTTTTTCCCACATGTATATCGGTCCACTAGGTCTGTGCCAAGCGCCCATGGTCTGTCATTGATGGTCGGTGGAGGGACAGGCCTGGCAGACTGGCACACATGTCGAAAACATTTCTGGGAAGGTGGGAGGAGGGTGGAGTTCATGTGGTGGGCTGGGGCACTGTGGTTAATTTGTGCACACACTGGGACCAAGATTGTATAGTGGCAAGTGCTGGTGAAATTAGTTTATAGTGCTCTGTGCTCATTCAGGTGGTGGTGGTGTGAGATCCAGAGATTTGATTGAGTGATGCAAATTGTACTGCACTTGTATATATTGAAGTGATCTTCTCTGTTCATTATGTATATACTATAAAAATGTTACTATAATTTTAATTATACTATAATTGTGGGATCCTTTATATGCTATGCTGTTTTGAAGTATGCACATTGTATACCAGTCAGATAGGTCCATCCCTCCCTCCCTCCTTCCAGTTGTCGGTAGATTATGGAGGGAGTGACGGACAGAGACAATTGGCAAACGTTAAAAAAACCTGTTCTAGTCTGTGTGTTGGATAAAGGGACAGCATAGTGGACTGGCACACACAAATTCTTCTGGCCTCTGGTGATGGAGGAGGGAGGGACAGGCAAGACAAGAGGCACAGAACAATTTTTTTCCATCATGTATACCAGTCTGCTGGGTCAGTCCCACGCTCCTGTGGTTTGTTTTTGATGGAGACTGGAGGGTGCCAAGTGTGGGAAGTGTTGAAAAAATATTGTCTTGGTGTAGGGGAGAAGGTATGTGCCCGTTATGATAGTGTTTATATAACATAATGTACTAAGCTTTCATGTGGTGTATATATATTTAATTTTATTTATTTAAAATTGGTGACCGGGAAAGGCATACTGAGCTGAGGCTCGTTTCCAGGTGTGACCCGGATACAAGGTGTACACAGAAACTAAGCAGAGAAATACAACAATTTCTTATTACAGACATTAAGAACAACAGCAGGGACCAAACACAGAGGTATGCAGGACAGCGCAACTAATTTCTGTTCGGACGTGGATTACAGCATCTGGGACATTTCATGTCTAATGATTGCATAATCAGCATAACTCAAAGTTTGTATGTACAGCTTACACAAAGGTTTTAATATGTAGGGAGAACATTTCAACATTCATAGATGCATATATACTTAGACATAGAAATATTGCATTGCATTACATTAAAAACATGTCCTCAAAAAATTCATCGTTGTGCATTTCCAGTCAAGCTTGCAAGTATGTCTGCACCACAGGCAAAGTGTCCACGGTTCTCACGGGAAGAAGCCAAAGCACGCCATGTTTCGTATTACATCCAAGCCAAGGATCGTGTACAGATGTATCCTGAAGAGCTTTATGACGATGAAGGCCACCTGTTCTGCCAGTTTTGCTGCCACACGATCGACTATTTCCAGAAGCATACCGCTGACATCCATATAAAGTCGCAGAGACACCTGGACTGGAAAGCTGAAACAAAGAAAAGAAATTAAGGTAAAAGTACTGTTCTATTCCGCCTGCTTAGTATTTTTTCTTTACTTGCTGTTTTTTGAATGAGTGCCTAGCGGCTCTGCACAGACTACATAAAAATTAATTATCTAAATTATGTTTTGTGTGTGTTCCAGGTTCTGTCAGTCATCAGCGACAACAAGCATTCACAGCATGTCTTGCCAGAGTGACAGCATCCTCACTGAAACAAAAGGAGTTTGTGCTGGACTTTGTTCAGTGTTTGACATGGGCAGATATTCCTCTGGAAAAGGCTCCAGCTTTCCAAGAGTTTCTTCAGAAATACACCAAGCAGGGAGGAATACTTCCAGGACCAGCTCAACTACGCAGCACGTATCTGCAAGAACTACACCTCAGCATGAAGCCAGCGTAAAGAAAGAAGTGGAGGATGCCAACGTTTTTGTCTTCTTGAATGAAACCACAGACTCCTGTGGACGCAGCATGTTGGTAGTTTTGGCTCAGCCCTTGAATAAAGTCGGAAATCAGCCCATCCTGATTGGTGTGGAGTTTCTTCAGTGTGTTAACCATTCAGCAGTATCACGAGCTCTACTAAAAGTTTAAATACCAGTTCTGTGAACTTCGACAAAGTACTTAAAGTTGTTTCAGACAGTGCAAGATTACATGCACAAAGCATTTGGTTCAGTTGTCTCTGGAGTACTACCAAATGCTGTGTATGTGACCTGTGTAGCACATCTTCTCAGTCTTATTTTTGAAATCTGGGCAGACACCTTACAAGATTTGAACAGTGTGGTAGCTCTTGTTAAGAAGGTGTTTTGTTAGAGCCCAATGCGCCGCCACCAATTCCTGTCTTTTATGGAATCGAAAGACAGTGTTACTCCAAAGATGCTGATGTATTTGGTCCTGACAAGATGGTGGTCGTGGGTGAATGCTGTGGACTATTTAGCTGAATACATGCCCATCATCACTGAATTCTGCAAAGCGAAACATCTGGTGCAGCAGCCCTCAAAAGGTTGAAAGACCTGCTGAAAGACAAATTACCAGAGTTGATGACGCAAGCAACATTTGTCAAAGAACATTCCGTAGAGTTGGCTAGCCTTATTGAAGAGCTACAGTCCAACTCCAAACCACATGGGCACACCATTTATTCAAAATTGCAAACTGTCCATTTCTTTTTAGACTTTTGCACAATAACTGGTGCTCAGGAATACAGGCCCCAGGCTGTGAAATGGTTATCCAGATGCCAGTTACAGGAACGTTAGGCCTGTGCCACTCTTTTCCAGACTCTGACGCTGCAGAGCAGTGAGAAGATGACAAACATTTTGAGACACCACCCCTCCTTTAATATTTTTGAAGCAGCAAGAGTATTCGATCCCCATCAGCTACCAGCAGTGGAGAAGGATAAAGCTAAATACACTGAACTGCTCCCTGGACTTCACAAGGTCTCAGACATGGAATGGCATGCATACATGGCTGTAGCTCAGATGATTCCATCTGACTTCAACCTGTCAGAATGGTGGGGGGCACAGCATGTTGCACTGCCAGAGCTTGCTGCAGTTGCCAAGCAATACATCTGGCTTCCAGTGAGCACAGCCGATGTGGAATGAACATTTTCGGTGTACTCCGACCTGCTGAAGGACAACCAATGGACTTTAACAGAGGACAATGTAAAGCTGCTTTTAATGTTGAAGTACAATAAACATATATAGAGATTTTTGAAGGGTGGTGGTTTTTGAGCTGCACTGAAAGGTAGGGGTGTGTGAGTGTGTGTGTGTATGTGTGCATGTAATAATATCAGGAAATGTGTTTGCTAGCATTCATTTTTTGACTCACAGTGCAATAGTTTTCATGTTACAATGGATGCAATTTTTAGGAGATTGATATTTTGAATTATTTTGAATTCTGTAATATTGCTTGTCTTATAGATATTGTTAAATAAAGTTTGGTTATTACACATTCTTAGGAAATTGATATATTGAATTATGTAATTGCTTGCCTTATAGATATCATTAAATAAAGTTTGGTTATTTTGCAGTACGTCTTCTTTTTTTAGTTGTTGTACTAAAACAAATCTAGCAGGTAACTATGCAAACGGCATGCTGAGGGCCCCGCAATTTCTCCACAATAAATCTGAAAAATCCCTGTAATTTTACCAAGATTTTTCCACACTTTTCAAGTGGCCCTGTCATGACTTACTAGGTCAGATGCCTTAGATAAATGATGAGAGGCAACCCTAATGTAGTCCTCGCTGTCCAAAGCTACTTGGAGCTCCTCAGTTATCTCACTCAGTGCAATAGTTGTACTGTGTATCTTTCCAAAGACATGTTGTTCAGCAGCAAGGAGATTATGTATAGTGATGGAGTCCGCCAACAGGTCACTGAGGATGTTCTCCAAGGCCTTGGACATTGGAGAGAGAATTGAGATGGGCCTGTAGTTAAAGACAACTTTATTATCCCCTTATTTGAATATGGGAATATTAGCTTGCTTCCAGACATCTGGGAGGGAGCTGAATTGAAGAGAGTGAGAGATTGAAGAAATTTTGGATTGGCAGGGCAAACTCATCAATGGCCATTTTAAATAATTTCATGTCCATTAAGTCTGGTCCAGTTCTACTTTTAGTAGTGGAATTGCGGGAGTATTTTTAACTGTTTTCTGTCTGTTTACCATTCTAAAACAGAATTAAGGTCTGGATAAACCTGACAGGTTAGTGAGGACAGGAGCAGCAGGCAAGATACCAGTTGACGAGTCCTTTCCTGTGTTGCCAAAGAAGGAGTTGAAGCACTCTGTAACCACCTGGGGAAGGGGGTCAGTGGCGTGAGTCATTTGGTGCCATTTTCAAACACCCATGTCCTGCATCAGTGTTTTGACGTGAGTGCTAAAATCTGCCTGGAAAGTTAGAGCAAGAAAAGTTGGCTTAACTGACTGGACGGAATTCTGTACTTACATCCGAAAAAGGGACATGATTCCTGCTATGGGTGTAGGCAGGCATACTCCAAGCACTCCATGGTGTGCAATTTTATTTAAGGGGGGTGGCAAATATGCTCTGAACTGCTTCCTTTTCCCATGAAAACTAACAAAGAAAATGTTGAACCTTTCTGTAATTTTATTCATAGGAGTCAAAACTAGAAGGACTGGTCACTGATACTCTCTTTGCATCCCAAGGACAATACATCTTTACAGGCTCTGGGCTGGTATGTGGGTGTCTTAGGGAACAGTGCATGGCATTTGTATTTACCCATGCGTGGCAACAACCACTGTCATGAGACACAAAAGTTGTATTTATTGTGCCAAATTAAGCAACAAACACAGTCCTGGTATACATTTGTATATCGTCTGGCTGCATGGGGGTAGCTCAGCCTAAAGGGGGTAGCAGTAGTCCACTTGGTGTGCAGATCTGAAATCCCTGGCTACACCCCTGATTCCTGCAGTTGCGACAGAGATTGCCGAATTTGCCGTAAAGTGTGACGGTTGCTGCAGATGCATTGGGATGTTTGTAAACACGCCGCAAGCATCCCAGTGCATTTGCCTGTATGCAGCATACGTCCAAAATACAGACGGGAGTGCTGCATCGTATCCAGGGCTTTAAAAATCCTGCCCATTAACTTTTAGTGTGGAAGGGGTGTAACAGCTTTTCCTACCAAGGACACCGTTGATATTTTTCCATAGCTTCCTGGGATCATTGCATGCTTCCTGAGGTCTCATTTTACAGTAGTCACTTTTGACTTTTCCAGTAGCAGACTTGCAGTGGTTTCTTATTTCTTTTAATTTCAGCAGGTGCTAATGGGAGCCAGTGTCTCTGAATGGTGCCCACTGTTTATCCCTTTCTTTGAAAATGGCAAGTAGTTCAGTGGTGAACCAATTATTAGAGTCTCCTTCAGTTCTTTATTAGGGGGGGCCTAGAGGTCACATGTTGTTTGAAAGGTCTGGAAGAAGTTATCAAAAGCAAGACTGACGTCAGAGATGCAGTCTAGAAATTGCCAGTAGATTTGATTTCGGTATCTTTCTGTCTTCTAAATGCCAGTAGTTTTCCCTCTTTAATGGGAACACTATGGTATTTGGGTAGTGCTAGCATACATATATTTCTGATGATAAATAGCACAACACTGCACCAAGACATCTATTTTAATCACTGTGGGTATGGCAAGAGAGCAGGAATGTTTAAAAAAAACTTCAAAATTTGATATGTCTATTCAGAAATGCAAGACAATAAAAGGGAAAATTGATACATTGATGTTTTGACAGAAACGCATTGTGACTAAAAAAAACTATATGATTTTTTTGTCAAATAAATACTGCTGCTTTAGGTAGCTAGAGGAAAAAGGAACCAATTATTATGCCTGTTGAGCTGACAGGGGAAACCAAGTCTTCTTTCAGATTTTTTTTGTACTGAAAATTACTTAGATTCTGGAGTATTATGTTTTATGCTGCTAACACCTCCAAAGATCAGTATACTCTCGGAGTCTCTTTTGTACATGTGATATCTTCTTAATACATTTTTTTTAACTCATCCAGCACTTTCTCCTGATTCATTCAGCTTGGGATAACTTTGAAGCAGAAAGACAATAAAAAGATTCTGAATATGTGTACACAGCAGAAGTACAGCCCGTGCAGTATGTGTGTGTGTGTGTTTGTTTAATGCGCTTAACATCTGAGTGCATGAATGGCATACAGAAAACAACTGTAATGCATGCAGTTTGTTTAAGCAGATGTAATAAAACAGAATTAATTCTTTTACTTGCTTCACATAGGCAAATTCTTATTCCTCACCATCTCTAGGATCAGCACTCCCCACTGTGTTGCCCAGTCCTTGCTTGTTAAAAAAAAAAAAAAAAAATACATTTCACTGGGCAGATTACCTAGACACTTGCGTTGTTTTGACATGCCACTGTCAAAATCCACAGTAACGTCTAAATGTGTCTGGCTCCCAGCTCGGTGGCAGGTCGTTGCTAAGTGACACCAGCTGCCACCTCCTTATTATGGCAAATTCTAATTGGTTCTAAGCCTGGCAAAGACCTCTGATTAATCACAACTGACAGTATCATTGCTTATGTGCCTAGAAACTGTGCCAGTTGCTTGACATGAAATTTTACAATAGTGTTTTTTTTTTTTGTGTAAATTTACATTTTTAAGTGCTCACTAGGATGATGGATGACAGTAGTGGAAAAAGGAGCCTTTATTTTCTAAGCTTCAGGTTTATAGCTGAGTGCCTTTGAAGGAGCAGGACTGGAGAGTACAGGGCTTTTGTTTTAATTTCACGTCTGTGGTGTCCTTCAGTTCCAACCTGTTGAAATCACCCCCTGCTGGCAGCAGTGAGGTATATATAGTATATTTGTTTTACTCAGAAATTTCAGCCCCAGAGCTTTTAATGAATTCTGTTAACATCTTCAGGTACAGTTATGGTGCCATTGGGTTATATTTTGGGGTCAGCAAACACTAGCTCCACTGCAGACTTGGTAGTCGGAAGTCTCCAGAAGCAAAATCAGTCTGTGAATGCTGAGCAACTAACACAGTGAGGAGGCATATCCAGGTTTGTATGTATGTGTATATACCATATATATATATGTATGTATATATATGTGTGTGTATATATATATATATATATATCAAAAAATATGTTAATGTAGACATTAGGGTTGAAGAACTGGCAGTATAGCCTAGAGGTTAGAGTAACGAGCTGTGAATAAATTTGATACATCCAACAGACCGAGGTTTGATTCCCACAACCTCCACTTGCATACTGTGTGACTCTGAGCAAGTCACTTAACCTCCCCAGTGCTCCCAGGTCACCCCTGAAAACAGGCACTTGTGCCTAGTGGGCCTTATCTGGTTACCAAAGTCTTAAAAAAAAACACAGAGTGCACAAAGTAGGGAAATGAACAAGCATTTGTCAATGCTGAGTATTTGCTTGCTGGCATTAGCAGTGGAAGTGCAGGAGTTAGACAGATGCAGTATAGGAATGGCATTGAAGTATTGAACTGACACCAACTCCACCCTCACCCTGCAGAGATGGACAGGCATTGGGGTGTGCCTTTGGGTCATCACCCATGATGGTCACAACATTTCACCTCACCCTACCCTTCAGACACTGACAAATGTCGAGGTGTGCCTTGGGGTGTTTGGGCTTTACATTCACCTCATTCCATAAGGAAATATGCTGAAATGGGCGCAGTACAGGAGAATGGGGTGAACTCTGGGGGCAAAGGGTCCAAGCCGCACTTCGGTGCCTGTCACTGGCTGCAGGGTGGGGGTGGTGGTGGAATGACATGAGCATTACTGTCGACAGTCCCAAGTCACACCCCTGATGCCTGTCAGTCCTACAGGGTAGGGTGTTATGGTTGAAAATCCTAATGCCCTGGGTGTTTCTTGGTATTTTTACTCCAAGTTTTCTACATGGGCTTTTTGTGAACCCACCGCATGAACAGTGAAATTATCAATTTGTTAGGCAAAAGGTGATTTTGCACAGTGACTGCACCATTTGGCGCCACAGGTGTGAAAACACATTTCAAACAGGATGTGAAAAGTGACAGGTGTACTGTTTATGAGGATATGTAAAAAATGGCATTGTTGAAAATCTAGAGGGAAAATATACAAAAACTGGTGAAGTCACGACCGTGCGTAGAAACTGTGCAATGTACATCTGTAATGTAATTAGTTTGGGGATTTTTTACAGCAGATTTTCAAAACAGGCATTTTGGGACCTCCGTTCATGAACAGTGTCACTGTGAGTTTCTTAATTTGTTCCAAACACTAATTTCCCACAGTGGCCGCTCTATTCTGTGCCGGAAGTGCGAAAACACATTTTGGCCAGGGCGTGAAAAATGACAGCTGTACTGTTCATAAGGAGGTGTGGAAAAATGTCAGTGTTGAAAATCTGGACTGAAAATATTACAAATTCGTGAACTTATGAGGGTGCGTGGAAATTGCACAATGCACACTGTTAACAGAGTAATTTTATGGACTTTTGTCACCAAATTTTCAACATAGCCATTTTAACACCTCTGCTCATGAACAGTGTCACTGTGATTTCATTAATGTGTCCCAAACATTGATTTCGCACACCGACCATGCCAATGTGCGCTGCATGTACGAAAACACATTTTGGGTGAGATGTGAAAAATGACAGCTATACTGTTCATAAGAAAGAGTGGTAAAATGGCAATGTTGAAAATCTGGAGTGAAAATATTAAAAATTCTCAAAGTTACAAGCGTGTATAGGAACTGCGCAACACACGCTTAGAATAAGTCATTTTGGGATACACTAAATTTCAACATAGGGCCTGGGCCCACCATGATCAGGGGACGGTTATTTCATTATCCAGTCCTGAAAGGTGGTTCTGTGCAGTGACCACAAAATCACCTTTCGGGACTGAATAACAAAATGACAGTGACTGAGTTCATGAGGTGGGGTCCCAAGAACTCCATGTTGAAAATTTGGTGAAAATATTCCCAAAAATGGCCGAGATATGCACCAAAGATGGAAAAAAAAAATGTATGCATTATACAGCTTACCGGCATTTCTTCAATTTGTGGTTGGCTTTGAAGAGTGCAGACGTGTTCTCGTCCACCTAAGATCTTCGCTACGGCCCGGAGGTAAGTAAGGATCGGGGTGGGGGGATGGGGAGGTGGGGTACAGAGGGTGGGTGCGGGTTGAAGAGGGGCAAGACAGTCAACGAGGGACCGTTTTTTCTTAAAGGTGTCTTTCTTTTTTTACGAAGACGCTACATGGGACTTTGCCATGTTGGGGTGAACTCTCAGCGTGGCAGCTGGAAGTTTGTTTGTGGGGGCAGTGGAGCCAATGGGGGATTGGGCACTCTGTTTATTATGGACTTTTGCCACGCTGGGGTGGCCTCAGCGGCAACCTGGAAGTCTGTTTTTGGGGTAATAGTGAAGCCAACGGGGATTGGGCCTCTGGCAGACATATGGACTTTGCCATGTTGGGGTGGGCCCCAGCACGTGGCATCTGGAAGTCTGTTTTGAGGGAGGCAGTGAACCGACGGGGGATTGGGCACCCCGCCAGCCATACAGTGTGGGAGGGAGCGATAAGCACACTGGGGTGGGCTTCCAGCATGCTACTTGGGTGTTTGTTTGGGGGGGACAAAAAAAATGGAGTTGTCTATGACAGCTGTTCAGGTGCAGTGCTGATGTGTAGACACTTTGCACACTGCCAATGGCAGTGTGCAAATTGCCTACACGTTACCACTTCTGATTGTAGCTATGTTTTTCTCAGAACTGTATGCCACTGCATCTGAACTGCTGTCATAGACAGCACGGACATTCATTGGTGTGGTGCGGCTGCGCCTGCAAAAAGGAGCAGGGCATTGGAAGTGGTGTGGCACACCTACGAAAACTCATATGGTGGCACTATGTTTCTTGCACATGCTTGCAAGCAAACATAAAAACATTAGGGTTTTTGGGTCTCTGGAGTATTGGTGATATCAGTGATGGGATCTTCCTTGGGGTTCACAACCCTAATGCCCACACCTTTTCCCCTGCCCATAGTCTCCTTTCTGAAGCACAAGGTACAGCTCCAAGCCAGTGCCTCATAGTGATACGCTCTTCAAAGGTAGAGAAGTATGGCTTGCCACATCTTGCCAGCTGAATCTGTTGTAACTTTCTTTACACAGGGCCCTGCGTGAAGAAAGAGATAACATCTCTGATCTCATTTGCTTAGAGGAGGGGTGGGCATTAGGTTTAACTACCCCAAGGAAGATCCCACTACTGATTTGTCAAGACTCTGGAGACCCAAAAATGTAATATTTTTAATTTCCCTACTTTGTGCACATTGCATTCTTCAATCCTAATGTCTGCATTAACATAGCTTTAAGCAATATACCACAACAGGGTGTGTATATGGGTGGATTTACCATGCCTGGTGTGGTTCGGTCATGAGGCCACAGGCTGAGTGACTTAAGCACACCAGAAGTGGTAAATCCACCCATATACCTACACCCTGGAGGAGTATATTGCTTTTATACAATGTTTATTTTAATTTTTTTTAGAAGATATAAAGACAAACTTAAATGTACGATTTTGTTTTGATTGATTTTTATTAAAATATCCTTCCTCCATAGGTTAAATAGTCCGGTCTTCAGGATATATAACCAGGAGAGAGGGAGAGAAGGAAAGGGAGCATGAGAATAATGTATTTGTAGGTAGTGCAGCGCAACATTAGGGTCACACGTTGCCACAGTAGGCATGTCGGCACTGCTTCCTGGACTTCTGTGAGCCGCTCAGAGAGTCCTTCCTCTGTGGGCATCTCGCCGCACCTTGTTGTACTACTGTAAGGTGCTCAAATCTTGTTTGCGTGCTACCACATCCTGCCCCCGTTCTTCCCCAGCTGTTATGTATTGTGATGTTCCTATCTCTAGGGATCATTTGGTGGTTTAGTAGTGGGGCAGCAGCGCCGTAAAGACAGAAGAAGCATATGGCAGTTTCAGTAGCCGTTATGAGATGCGTGGATGGAGTGGCACTGAACAAAAGAAGAAATGTTTGTCAGAGGTGAGTGCGGTGGAAGAGGGTCAAGCTTGCATTACTTTTTGTTTACTCTAAGTGTTGTAGGGGGACATGACTTCTGCGTTTAGTGGTGATGTAAGATGGTGGCTTTTTAGTTCCATTTTCAGGGGTCGTAGTGATTTTGGTGAAGGAGCTGACTGGCACCTTTTCCAGTTGGTGTACTGGAGGATTTATAACACTGGAAAGGTGCCAGTCAGCCAGTCAGAGTGCAGGATCTTGTGGCTGATTTTGTGCACGTTGTATAATTTTCAATTAATTTCCCTTCTTTTTCTGACAGTGGAATCGTATCTTCATTTGCGCAGGTCCCAAAATGAAATAAATACAATACTGAAGACAGTCCTGACCAGTGCATGGGCCCATCATGCCTCAGCACGCATTTCAGTAGCTTGTGAGGGAAGGCTCCCCAGCCAATCACAAGGTGTTATTTGCACTACAACCTTGCTCCATCCCTCCTAAGGCTGGTGCTGGTACTGCACACTGCAGCACCTTCCCCACCGGCCTTATCCCATCAAACTGGGTCACTGAGCTCACACCCAAAGTCAGGTCACTAAAATGAGAGGCAGCGTGGTCCCCACTGAGCCAATGGACATCCCTGCATGCACCGTTACTTCATTATTTTGTTGTTGTTGTTACATTCTGACCCCAAAATGTCAACAGAATGTTTTTATGACCCCTCCTTCTGAACATGACAGGTGTCGTTTAATATCATGCAGGACAAAATGTAGTTTTCTGCTAGCAGTGCGAAATCACACATTGGCCAGGATTTGAAAAACAATACTCGTCACGTTCATGAGGTGGTGTGACAAGTGGGCAGAAAGTGTCAGCTGACCATTCATTAATGCTCCGGTAGACCCACAGTTGGCACGCTGATCCTTTTTATTGGCACATAAAGCCGAATGGCAGAAAATTAAAAATCACTGCCTTAATTTCTGAGATGGAAACCAAAGTTGAGAATATTGAAACAACTGCTTCAAACAATGAGTTGCAGCAGTAAAAGAAGCCACTCTGTCACTAGTAACTAAGAGTAAATCCATAAAATAGTTTGAAAAATGTTTAAAAGTTAAAAATAGTAGAAACAGTCATCTGTGCCTTCTCTGTTTGCCCAAATGCCGTCCAAGTTCTGATGCATGACATGTGACATCACTTTTTCTTTGCAAAATGTATTAACAGTTTTTAAAGGCTAGAAAGGAATCTCACAATAAAAAAATAATCAGTTTAACTTGCAAACATGTCTATTTAGAGGTTTTTAAATGTTTGAAATATTGTTTATTTTACAATGAATTACTTTGTTACTCGGAGGTATACATTCAAAATGCAACACATTTTGCGAGATTTAAAAAGCTTGTGATTTTTTTCTTTTTATATTTAGATAGCCCATTTTATAAGTGCAATAACCCACTCCAGCCCTTGGGTGTATCTAGGCATTAATGCACTTCCCAGCTGGTTGAAGTCACTCAGGCTGCACCCTCGTGCCTCACAGCGCACCCAGGGCGTGCATTAATGTCCTGATACATTCATGGTCTGTCATGGGTTATAGCATACATATCTCTTGCAGCAGGTCACACCTTAGGAAATATAGCCATGAGACACTAGGACCTTGATGGAAACGTTCTTTTTTTTTTTGTCAACTCTTTTTCCCTCCAGTCGCCAGGCTGTGGGATCTCCCTCAAGTATCCACCCTCAGCTAGCTCCCCTACCTGAGGTCCTCCTGACCAGGAAATTGGGTGCTAGGTCCTCCACTGCATGAAGCTCTCAACTGACCCCCCCCCGGCTGTACGCTCCCCCAGGGCAGGGCCACTGACTTCTACTGGTGCCCTTTCTACAATCTAATTGGCCAAGGCTCGGGAATGGAGAGACCAGGGAGAGCTGGTCGGGCTGGGTCCAGTGGTGGGTTTGTGGGACAGCCACTTGTGGCACTGTTGTCTTCCCATAGTCCGAGATTTTCCTTGTTCAGTCCCTCCCCAAGGCGCGAATGTGCAGTGATGTCAGCATGCAGCGGGTACACTCCTGCATCCACTCACGGATGTCCACAACCTCTCCCCCCAGTGTGCATCCCCTTGCTGGTGTAGTGCTTCTAGTCTTCACTGGGAGCCAGTGCATAGTAGGGAAATTCCAATCCTCTCTCCCAGTAGAGCAGTCCTCCGGATGCTCAATCCTCTCCTGACCTGCCGACCCCCGGTGTCCCAGGTCCGCTCCCGAACCCGGGTTGCCAGCGTAGCGTGAGGTAAGACGGATGCTTGAGCCCTTAGTGCCACCGGGCTGGCTAACAGAAATGTTCTTGCTGGTGGTCTAATTGGGGCCACCCATGGTGACGCCATCATGTCGTTGTCTTCCCTATATAGTCGTGGGCACTTCCATGCCCTCCTCAGTTCTTTTCCCATGGTAGACCATCACACTTCAGACTCCACAGAGCACCATCACTTCAGTTGACTGCCATTTTCTCCAGAATATTCCATTTTTATTTTCTCACCTTAGTTCTTCAATCGCTTTATTTTTTAAAGTGATTCCCACTTTTCTTTTTGTTTATGCCTGGATCCGACAGTCTTTTACATCGCTGCAACTGCAGATAGAAGATCTATGATACGGACTTCCACAAGGTCTGTGTCCATTGCCTTGATGACAACCATGATGTTCAGGCCTGTGTAATCTGCCACGGTTTCAATCAAGCTAGTTGGCAACATTTCCTGAAGGAGCAAAAATCTTTTCCTTATGGAGCAGAAGGTCACCACCTAGGAAAATAGGAAAAGGAGCTTCAGGGTAGAAGCTTCTCCACTTCCCCAGTCCTTTCTCTAGCTCTCATGCTGCCAAGGCCCAAGACAAGTCACCGGGGAATCATTGCCACCAGGAGAAAGACAGGTCCTCCCAGGAGTGTTCTTAGTTGCCGCTCCTAGTGCCAACCGTAATGGGGTTGTTGACCAGACCAGAAGCAACCCTGCTGCCACCCATACCCTCTCTGTTTCAGGGTCCACATTGGCAGCCTTTCCCACCAGAGCTCTCCCACCCGGCACTGGTTCATCATCGGCAGGCCTTCCCTTCTCCCCCAATGATTCCCACTGCCTCCCTCACTCTGTCTGTCACGGGGGACTCTGGCAATGTGGCGATCAGTTCCTCCACCAATGCTGGCCTATCATCACTGGAGTTTTCCTTACCCCTGCTGACAAGTCCGCCCTTGTTGAACGCTCCTCCACCTCATCGTGGGCCACAGTCAGGGAGTGCCGCCAGCCTGCTTCTGGCCAGCGATGGTCATGCCTACTGTCCCAACTAATGACGGATCCAACCAGGGAACATGCCATCCTGGATGTGATCCTCACAAATTCAGAAATAATTGGATCAGTTAAGGTAGGAGAACCCTTGGCAAATAGCGACCACAATTCTATCTGGTTTGACATATCCACAGGGGATACGAAACCCTCATCAAAGACAGAAGTGTTATGCTTTGGTAAGGCAGATTTTGGAAGATTAAGGCATTTAGTGAAGGAAAGGTTAACGGACATCAGGGACTAGTCAGAGGTGGAGGAAATATGGGAAAGCATCAAGGAATCAGTTCTGGTTGCATCTAGGCTCTGCATTCAGACAGTAACGAAGAAAACCAGGTATAAAAGATCCATGTGGTCCTCCGCTTCGGTAAGGGAGGAAATCTGTGCCAAGAGAAAGGCATTTAAATTGTTTAGGCAGCAAAAAGGGGACAGGGATTGGGAGGATTACATCCAGGAAAGCAAGGAGGCCAAGAGAATAGTGGGGATGGCAAGGCAGCAAAGGAGAGGCAGATTGCATGTGGGATCAAAGCAGGGGAAAATAATTTTTAGCAGCGAGAAAAGGAAGGGGGGGGGGGGATTGAAACCTAAACCAAACAATAGAAGCACTCTGGGTAGTGGGGTTGACGCCAGTCCATTTACAGAAGAAAGAGTCCTGAAATAACTCCTAAAACTCAAGGTGGACAAAGCAATGGGGCCTGATGGGATTCACCCTAGAATCCTAAAAGGACTAAGGGAGGACCTAGTGACACCACTGACCACACTTCTTAACAAACCATGGGAGGATAGGGTGGTACCTGAGGACTGGAGGAGGGCAGATGTGATTCCCCTTCACAAAAGTGGGAGAGGCAGAAGCAGGAAACTACAGACCTGTTAGTTTGACCTCAGTGCCGGGGAAAATGATGGAATCACTTCTGAAAGAAAGAATTGTTGAGTACCTAGAGGCTAGCGGGGCACTGGACCCAAAGCAGCTTGGATTCACAGCAGGAAGGTCATGTCAGATGAATCTAATCAATTTCTTTGACTGGGTGACCAAAGTAATAGACCAGGGAGGGGCTGTGGATATGGCCTACGTAGACTTTAGCAAAAGGCATTTGACACAGTCCCGCACAAAAGATTAATAATCAGGTTAGCCAGCCTGGGAGTGGGTCCCAGGGTGGTAGCCTGCATAGCAAACTGGCTGCACAACAGGACACAGAAGGTAATAGTGAATGGAACACATTCTGAAGAAAGGGGGGTTACTAGTGGAGTACCTCAGGGCTCAGTACTGGGTCCAGTCCTCTTTAACGTCTTTATAGGTGACATTGCAGAGGGTCTGGAAGGAAAGGTATGCCTCTTTGCAGATGACACAAAGATCTGTAACAGAGTTGATACACAAGGGGGGTTAGAAAGGATGAGAAGGGACTTGGCAAGGTTGGAGGAATGGTCAGACATATGGCAACTCAGATGCAGTGCAAAGTAATGCACCTGGGAAATAAAAATCCAGGAGAAGAGTACACAATAGCAGGGGAGGTACTAACAACAACAATAATGGAAAGGGACCTGGGGGTAGTCATATCAGATGACCTAAAGGTGGGTAAGCAATGTGAGAAGTCAGTAAGGAGAGCCAGGGGGATACTGGGATGCATAAGGAGGGGCATCACAAGTAGAAAAAGGGAAGTGGTTATCCCTCTGTACTGACAGTTGGTGAGACCCCATCTGGAGTACTGTGTGCAGTTTTGGAGACCTCATCTACGCAAGGACATAGACAGGATAGAAGCAGTCCAGAGAAGGGCAACTAAAATGGTGCAGGGTCTACATCAGAAACCATATGAAGAGAGACTGAAAGAGCTTAATATGTATACCCTTGATGAAAGGAGGGACAGGGGGACATGATAGAAACTTTTAAGTACCTCAAGGGAATCAACAAAGTCCAGGAGGGTAGAATCTTTCAGAAAAAGAGATGTGTAAGAACAAGGGGGCTCAATTTAAAGATAGAGGGGATGGCTCAGGGGTAATGTGAGAACAATTTTTTTCACGAAGAGAGTGGTGGACGCGTGGAACCGCCTTCCTGGAGAGGTTGTGGGATCTAAAACAGTGGGGGAATTCAAACATGCATGGGACAGACATAAGGCAATTATAGTGGGGGGTTGCAGGAAGTAGGCTGTTGGTTAACTAGAATCTGCACTTATCCAGTAGGTAGTGAAATGGGCAGACTGGGTGGGCCAAGTGGTCCTTCTCTGCTGTCAAAGTCTATGTTTCTAAAGTAAAGGATGAGGTACTTGAGAACAACAGGCAAAAAGCTGAGGCTCTCAGTGAATGCTTTCGCTCAGTATTCACTAGTGAGAAACAGGGCCCCAACCAGGGGAATCAAGACAATGCACATTCAAGAGTTCACTATAGAGAGGGTCAGGAAGGCCCTTTCAGACATCAGATCTTACAAGGCCCCAGGCCTGGACGGTTTGCATCCCAGGGTGCTGAGAAAGCTGTCAGAGGAGCTAGCAACCCCTCTCATGCACCTATTCAATAGGTCACTTAAGTCCGGGATTGTACCAAGGGACTGGAGAGTGGCTGATGTGGTACCGCTCCACAAGAGCAGTGACAGGGAGGAGACTGGTAACTGAAGGCCAGTCAGCCTCACATCACTAGCAGGCAAGCTGATGGAGGCACACATCAAACAAGATCTGGTAGAATATCTCAAGGATAATCACCTACAGATTAATAAACAGCATGGGTTTGTAGCAGGAAGGTCATGTCCAACAGACCTTATTACTTTCTTCAACCAAGTGTCCAGGGAGCTAGATAGGGGCCATGCAGTGGACCTGCTTTACTCCGGCTTTAGTAAGGCATTTGACACAGTTCCGCACAAGCACCTCTTAAAGAAGTTGGAGGACCTGAGTGTAGCAGAGCAGATGGTCAAGCAGGTGCAATATTGGCTGGAAGACAGGAAATAGAGGGTGGTAGTAAATGGGGTGGGAGTTACTGAAAAACATATCACTAGTGGGGTGCCTCAGGGGTCAGTCCTAGGGCCGATCCTTTTTTAAATATTTTCATCAGTGACATCAGCGAGAGTATAAAGGTTAACATTGCCATGTTTGCTGATGACACAAAACTTAGCGGTAGAGTGGACAGTATGGAGGGTGTCGGGGAACTTCATTAGGATCTTTAAAAATTAGAGAGACAGATGCACGGGAGCGCTGTTGAGCAGCCTACCGGCAAGAAGCACATAGCAACAGCTCTGCATCTACACAGTAATCAAACTTAAATAACTAAAACATAAGGCAAGAATCGTCTCTCAATCCTTCGAATCTCGATAGTTGATAACAAAAAGAGTCGACTGATACCAAACACTGCTATGGGTCGTAATCAAAATGCGAGTGGTAGCTGCTCTAAAACAACTTTGGCAGTGGATTTGCAGGCCTCAGTCAACCCACCAATATCCACTGGCACGGAGCTCCCACGGAGAGCGCTGCAAATCTCGATGCAGGCAATAGACCAGAAAGTGGAATCAATTCTACAGCGTTTTACGGAGCAAGATGTAAAATTGGAGGTGGCAACTCAGACTGCTACATCAGCGGAGAAGATCGCTACCCAAGCTATGGCTACTACCTCTAAGCTGGTGCAAGAAAATGCACAATTAAAATACAGACTTGAGGCCTTGGAAAACTCAAGTAAAGCATCTTACGTATGAATCATAGGCTTGCCAGAAGGAAGCGAAGAAGGGGAACTAGTATCTTTTTTGCAGAAATGGGTGATTGAGGTGTTGGATTTGCCAAAGGATACAACTAATTATTTATGTAAGGCCTACTGAATAACTCCTCGAGCAGCAGGCCTTCGTGCTGAAGCCCCGAGAGTTATCCTTTTGGTGACCATGAGTTCCTCCATCAGGGATTTACTCCTTCATGCAGCCAGATCAGCGGATGGCCTAAGCTTTAATGGAGCTACAGTTCATTTATTCCCGGATTTATCACACGCAACCAGGATGAGGAGGAAGTTTGATGCAGTCCGGGCAAGACTCCATAGCTTGGGGATAACGCATTCACTGCTAATGCCTGCCCGACTTCGTATTTATTATGGGGGGGCATATGTACCGATTTAATGACCCTGAGGAAGCCGGTAAAAAGATGGAATCCATCAGCCGAGAGTTTCAAGTGCCTGAGAGTCGGGACATCCCTCAATCAGATGAGGAGACTTGAACAACTTAACCGATCTTGGGAGATAAGTAACATATAAAACTGCCAATTTAATACTTTATTAGTTATTTTCCTTTTGACTACACGGGTCATCTAGACGAAGTGCAACAAGGGAAGTTGCAAGGACTGTAGACTATAGTTTAAAATATTAAATTTGAGCAGTATTACAGTAGATGTATCTGTTGATAATGTGATATAAATGTTTGGATCTCCTATTTTGCAGTGGGGACATATCAACTTTGTTGGTTGAATAACTCAAAATTGTTGGGACTTAGTAAATTAAGGATTGGTTTCTCCAAAAGCCTTGGTGGACTGTAGCTTTAATGGACTATCACTAAAATAGTTCTGTACAGGCTACCAATCCTAACTATACATCGGATGTATTTGTACTGCCTATGTGATGTCTGACAGAAGACTGTACAATATCTATTGTTTTTTATGATAAAAGCAATAAATAAAAAGTAAAAAAAAAAAGAGAGAGACAGATGCACATATATGGCAGTTGCAATTTGATGCTAAAAAGTGCAAGGTAATGCACCTGGGTAGAGCTAACCCCAAGACTGAATACTGGCTAAACAGGGTCAAACTCAGCTCCTCAGCTGAGGAACGAGACCTGGGGGTCATCATAAGGAATGACCTCAAGCAGCAAAGCCAGTGTAATAAGGCTTATAGTAAGGTTACCGGAGTATTGGCATGTATTGGATGGGGCATAGATAGCAGGGCGGCAGGGAGGTGATACTGCCCCTCTACCAGTCCTTGGTGAAACCTCATCTGGAGTACTGTGTCCAGTTCTGGAGGCTGCACCTTAGAAAGGATATTGATAGACTGGAGGTGGTCCAGAAAAGGGCAACAAAGATGATACATGGCCTTAGGGGTGTCGCCTATGAAGAAACGCTGATGGCTTTGAACATGTACTCACTGGAAACTAGGAGTGTCAGGGGAGATATGATCAAAACAATCAAGTTACTAAAAGGCATAAACAAAGTGCTGTACACTGTGCTTTTCACCAGGAACACCAGTTCTATAACACGGGGGTACGAGTGGAAATGAAAAGGCGGGAATTTCAGGAGGGGCATCAGAAAGTATTACTTCTCAGAGAGGGTGGTGGAGCCGTGGAATAGACTGCCACCTGAAGTTGTGGCTGCAGGGTCAGTGTCGTGTTTTAAGTACAGGTGGGACAAGGCTTGGGGCACAATCAAACAGCAATAGAGATGGCTAGGATGAACATCTAGAGGGTCAGGTTCCTGGTACAACAGTAGGTACCGGGAAACCATTATGGGTAGACTCAATGGACCTCAGGTCCCCTTCTACTGTCATTTTCTATGTTTCTTTGCATCATCGAGCTTCAGGCCTCTTCAGCCAATGCCCCTGACCATTCCTGCGATGTCAGGGATTCAGGTTCCCCTGTTGGTCCCTCAACCTGCCCCCATCTTGTCGCCGCATAGGCCCTCCCTGCCATCACAGGGACCTTAATGCCCCCTATCGCTACCACAGGGTTCCCTATCAATGCCGGTGACCATCAGCATCCAGGCTGTGCTGTCTTCGGTCTGGGATTTCATGCATAGAGTTGCCCCACCTCAGGGCCTGAAACCAATGGGGTCTCCTCGGCCACCATCAGTGCTATCACACCATGTGTTGTCGCGCCAGCCCCTTCATAGTCATCAGTGTCCTCGGTATCTATCTCAGAACCAGGGGACGGCAATGATTATCACCCTTATTTCTTGTTGCCATAAGATGAAGATGAGGAGGATGAGTGTGCCGGGCTTGGACTACCTTTAGCACCTCCACTGTTTCCTCAGTGGGGGAGGGATCCTCAAAATACATCCCACTGTCCCCTCGGGATGACCCCTGCTTCATAGCAGTGATGTAGCAACTGCAGTCCACTATGGGGTTTGATGCTGCGGAACAGGACGTTGCTTAACGGATCCTGGCAGATTGCCGGGACCTGCCAGATTCCCTTCCCCTCATCATTTCCTGTGATCAGTGCATATGAGAATGCCACTATGGTCACTTGGTACAGGCCTGACTTGATTCTTACATGTCCAGGAAGGTGGACAAGCTGTACGAGGCCTCCTCTGGGAAGCCCTTTTTTGTAGGTCCCCTGCAGGCAGAATCTGTGGTGATCAATGCGGCCCATGATAAATCCAAGAGGCCCCAGCACCTCAGCTTGCTCCCTCTGGACAAGGAGTTCAGGAAGTTGGACCTCATGGGAAGAGAATATTTGCCTCTTCCACTTTGGCTGTGAGGATTGTTAATTATATTGGCCACATGCTGTAATTCCAGAATGACCTCTGGAAAGTGGCCAGGTCTGCAGCCCAGTCCCTTCCTGAGGGTCCCCAAAAACAGGAGATGCTCAAGACCCTCCAGATGGGTGCAGATGTGGGCAAGCACCTCTTGCGGGCTGCCTGTGATGCTCTAGATGCCTCCATCAGGGCCTCTGTAGTGGCAGTTTGCCTGAGGAGGTACTCCTGGCTCAGGGTGTCTGGTTTCACCTCTGACGTCCAACAGTCCATCCTGAATTCTCCCCTTCAGGGTCTACAAGCTCTTTGGGGTGGACATGCAGGATATTCTTAATGACCTTCAGGCCTCAGGACAAACCCTACGGTCTGTTCACTCCCTTTACAACACCAACTAGAACAGTGGGCAGAAGGTGCCTTTTCGGTATGCCACCCATTGTCCTAGATCTGGCTCCAGACAGCCCAGCAAGCATAAAGCTGTAACAGCCCTGCCTATGCCCTCCTCCACCACAGGGAAGTCCTCATGAGGTGGAGAAGCAGGCTCGGCCACAGGCTGATCCTGACTCCTTGCCTGACCTCCTCTATCCGGTTTCCCAGGATGTAGTGGTGGTGGGTTGTTTCTCGTTCCATCGGAATGGGTGGCAGGAGATCACAACTGACACCTAGATGCTGCAGCTCATATAAGAAGGACATGCTATAGAATTTGTGGAGATGCCTCCAGATCTCTCTCCAAGGCCTCCCACTTACCCTCCAGGCCACGTACCCGTGTTACTGGAGGAGATCCACATGTTGCTGTGAAAAAGGGGCCATAGAACCTGTCCTCGAGAATCAGTGGAACACGAGGTTCTACTCCCACTTCTTCCTCATTCCCAAGTCCACAGGGGACTTGAGGCCCATCCTGAACCTGCGGAACCTAAACTACTACATCCAGTATAGAAAGTTCAGGATGGTCATCCTCCCAGGCCTGTTGCCTTTGCTCCAGATGGGAGACTGGATCTGCTCCCTGGATATGCAGGACACATACCTGCACATCAAGGCCTGCCTTCCACACATGAAATACCTCAGGTTCCTCCTCCAAGGGGAGCACTACCAGTTCAGAGTCATCCCTTTTGGCCTGTGTTCAGCATCTCAGGCCTTCACCAAATGTCTAGCTGTGGTGGCAGCGGCCCTCAGGAGGGAGGGACTTTGTCTTTCTCTATCTGGACAACTGGATTCTCAAAGCTCAGTCCTAAGAGCAACTGTCTTTGACCGTGGTGTGTACCTTGCAATTGTTCAGCCATTCGAGGATCACAGTCAACCTGTCCAAGTCGGTGTTGACTCTTGGCCAGCATCTCCAGTACATCGGAGCTGTACTGGACATGGCCTAGGGCTCCACCTTTCTGTCTCAGGACAGGGAAGAGCTCCTGATAGCGCAGGCCCAGAAACTCTGTCACAGCTGGTATGTCACAGCCAGGACATATCTCAGGCTGCTGAGCCTGATGGCTGTGACCATTGCCATGGTCCTCCTGGTGGGGCTACATATGCTTATCTCTCAGTGGACTTTGAGGGTGCAGTGGGATCAGCAAACTGATGATCTGGAGCTGATGGTCCTTGTCTGTTTGCCAGTAAAGAAGGTTCTCCTGTGGTGGATGGAACCCAGCCATTTGCTCAAGGGGGTTCTGTTCCCCATACCCTCTCTGGTATCTGGTCAAAACCTCAACTGCACATATGCGTGACCAAAAACCATGTGGGGGTAAATGTGTGCATGGTCTCGGAGTTTGTATATATAATCTAGCATGGTTTTGGACAGCGCTGGATTACATGGACCATGTGGCACTGTTTTTGCCTGTGTCATTTTTTGTTGCAGGGTTTTGACACGGTGCCAACCTCCCCATATCAGATCCTCACCACAGATGGTAATGGGTTGGGGTGCACATCTGGGTCCTTACCAGACTCAAGGGACAAGGACTGCGCTCGAGGCTCGCTCCATGTCAGTGTTCTCGAGATGAGAGCTGTCCTGTACAGACTGCAAACCTTTCAGTGCCACCTATCCCTGGACCATCTGCTAGTGCAGACAGACAATATCAGTGTGGTGCACTATTCAGGCGAACAATGGGCCACTCACTGTTACCGCCTGTGCAGGGAGGCGATGTGAGTTTGATACTGAACTCTGGACCACAGCCTCGAACTGTTGGCCATCCATGTTCCAGGTGCCCGAAACATCGTGGCAGACAAGCTAAGCAGGTCACAGTCTAGAATGCACAATTGGGAACTGCTCACCTCTGTGGTAGACAACCTGTTTGACAGGTG
The DNA here is from genome assembly GCA_016271365.2 of Neoceratodus forsteri. Lineage (NCBI taxonomy): Eukaryota > Metazoa > Chordata > Ceratodontiformes > Ceratodontidae > Neoceratodus > Neoceratodus forsteri. The sequence continues at coordinate 1,408,189,141 of CM028131.1, read as the reverse complement.
GGGTCACCCAGAGTTGGACCTTTTTGTGTCCCCACACAATACAAAACTGATGCTTTTCTGCTAGCTCAATCCAGAGCCTGGAGTTTTCTGGTAAGACTTATTGTCCCTCTCTTGGAAAGGGAGGTTCCTTTACACCTTCCCCTCCCTTTACTCTGATTCAGAGTGCTAATCAAACCCCAAATTGAGGGAACCACCCTGATTCTGATGGCCCCCTTTTGGCCTCATCAAATTTGGTTTCCACTGTTGCAACAGCTAGCAGTGGAGAAACATAGGCTTTGACTGCAGATAAGGACTGCTTGGCCCACCTAGTCTGCCCATTTCCCTTCCTACTAGATAAGCTGCAGATCCTAGTTAACCAACAGCCTATTTCTTTCTACCCCTCATAATTGCCTGATGCCTGTCCCATGCATTCTTGAATTCTCTCACTGTTTTTGACCCCACGACCTCCCCAGGAAGGCCATTCCATGCGTCCACCACCCTCTCTGTGAAAAAATACTTCCTCACATTGCCCCTGAGCTGTCCCCCCATCTTCAAAATGTGTCCCCTTGTTCTTGCACATCTCTTTTTCTGAAAGATGCTACCCTCTTGGATTTTGTTGATTCCCTTGAGGTACTTAAAAGTTTCTATCATGTCCCCGCTCTCCCTCCTTTCCTCAAAGGTATACATATTAAGCTCCTTTAGTCTCTCCTTGTATGGCTTCTGTTGCAGACCCTGCACCATTTTTAGTTACCTCCTCTGGACTGCCTCCATCCTGTCTATGTCCTTGCGGAGATGGGGTCTCCAGAACTGGACGCAGTGCTCTAGATGGGGTTTCACCAACTGTCTGCACAGAGGGATAACAACTTCCTGTTTTCTACTGGTAATGCCTCTCCCTATATATCCCAGTATCCCCCAGCCTTCCCTACTGCCTTCTCACGTTGCTTGCTAACCTTTAGGTCATATAATATGATTACCGCCAGGTCCCTTTCCATTTTTGTTGTTGCTATTACTTCCCCCTCCCCCAATGTGTACTTTTCCCCTGTGTTTTTGTTTCCCAGGTGCATTACTTTGCGCTTCTTTGCATTGAATCCAAGCTGCCATACTTCTGACCATTCTTCCAACCTTGCCAAGTCCCTTCTCATCCTTTCCACGCCCCCCGTGTATCAACCCTGTTGCAGATCTTTGTGTCGTCTGCAAAGAGGCATACTTTTCCTTCCAGTCCCTCTGCTATGTCACTTATAAAGACATTAAAAGGACCAGACCCAGTACTGAACCCTGTGGTACCCTACTAGTAACCTCCCTTTCTTCAGAGTGGACTCCGTTTACTGTTACCTTCTGTGTCCTGTTGTCCAGCCCATGTTTTACCCAGGCTACCACCCTGGGACCCACTCCCAGGCTGGCTAATTTGTTTATTAATCTTTTGTGTGGGACTGTGTCAGATGCCTTACTAAAGTCTAGGTAGGCCATGTCCACAGCCCCTCCCTATGGTTAGTTCTTATGTAACTGTTTTTTTTTTTTTAATATTTTAACCCCAAACTTTCAACATAGCCTTCTTATGACCCCACCTCAGGAACCCAGTAGGTGAACATTTTCAAATCCCTTCTGAAATGTCATTTCACGCGGCAGGTGGGAAAACATGTCTTGGCTAGGATGTGAAAAACAACAGCTGCAATGTTCATGAGATGGTGTGAAAAAAATGGCTATGTTGAAAACTTGGGGTCAAAATATTAAAAATTACCAAAGTCATGAACGTGCATAGAAAATTTTCAACATGCAATAATAAGTTAGCCATTTTTGTATATTTTTTGTTTCAGTTTTCAACATGCCCATTTTGGGACCCCACCTCATGATCAAGGGCAGTGAAATTATGTAAATCCGGCCTGAAAAGTGATTTTACGCAGCGACTGCAAAATGCCCTTCCAGGCCAGATTAACATAGTTTCACTGCAAGTGTTCATGAGGTGGAGTCCCCAAAGTCTATGTTGAAAATTTGTTGAAAAAATACGTAAACAATTACCAGGCTATGCAGAAAAGTTGAAAACTCATTGAAATACATTATATGGCACGCAACCGGTTTTCTTCAGTTTCTGGTTTGGCATGAAGAGCAGGGGCGGATCCAGGAGTACTATAGAGGGGGAAGCTCAAGTCAGAGAAAAAGGAAAAATAATAGGCCACGGGTCTGGTGGGCCGCCTAGGCCCCCAGAAATTTTTTAACATTTTGGTGCATTCTGGTGCATTTTAGAGGGTATTTCTAATGCAATTTCTACTCATTTCCTCCCTCCCCATGCTTTGTTAGTTGCACCCTAGCACCATCCCCAGAGTCCCCACAGTCCACATGATAATATGTTGCCCAAAATACCCTCTCAGCCCAAAAAAAACCAAACAAACTTCAAAATACCAAAAGACTGCAGCTGGGCAGCAGCACATCTGAAACACATAAAAATGAGAAAAGTTGAAAGAGACTTGGTGATAAAGGCACATTGCAGACAAATTAAATGACAATCCAAGTAAACAAGTTCACAAATGTCACTCACTCAAGCACATTATGACATTACCATAAAGCCAACCCTTTCCAGTTTGTCCTGCAGTACAGATCAACGTATCTCCCAACCTTATCTCAGTAAAAAAAATAAATACAATAACTGTAGAAATATGGGAACAAAGCCACTTTGCTATCTAGTTTCTGAAAATATCATTTCAAGTCTGCTTGCTATTTGTGCAAAACATGTTTTGTTCTATAGAACAATGTATTCCAAAGAAAATACTTTTTAAATAAAATATGTTTATTGTTTTAAAATGTCCTTTACTGGGATAACCCCATGGTATGAGGCATCTCATTTTTATGATAGGCCCAAGAAGTCAGTAAGCAAACAGAAAAGCAGTTTTTAAACAAATATAAAATGCATTTTTTTTTATTAGCAACAGCACTTGCTTGGGTACATCACAACTTGCACCTTCCCCCAATTCAACACATAGAACTACATAAACTAAATATTTGATTTTGTCACTTTTTTCCAGTTTTGTAACTGCCTGTGTCAATGAGCCAAACAAGGTCTTATGACTTCTGTTGCCAATTTTGCTCTCCAAGCATGCAGAAACTCCTGCACATGCCATAACATACAGCAGAACACCTTCAAAGTCCCCATGTCTATTAATTCCCTCTGTGCACATTCACACTGTACAATCACAACTGAAAAGACCACACAGATTAGACATACGGTACATGCTGAAGTTTTTACCTCAGTTCAAAGGTCTCATGTACTAGTTTCTGCCTCTCCTGGTTCATGCTGTCGTTGAGACCAGACCTGCCCCAGCATTAGTTTTGTACCATTCCTAGCATGCTACAGGAGGGCACTACTCTCAAACTCCCTCTCCTGAAAATCTGCACCAAAATCAATTTGCCATATAGGACAAAACTAGCAGTGACCTTAAACAGTTTTAATGTCATGAATTTAAGCTCCCCGTACCTAGAAATTAATAACACTAGTACTACATTTATTACACACCCAGTTTGATGGAACACTTATGTCCTGTCCCATCCCAGCAGCTGCCCCCCACCCACCATGGTTTGTGACTGTGAAAGTCTTTTGTTTTTAAAGCAAGAAGTACCTGATTAAATGAAGACTTGATCAATTTTCAGCAGGCTGAAGTCTATGTGCCCCCTAGTTGAGTACAGTCTCCGGTCACCTGGCCGCCAAACTCTCTCTCTCTAGACAGCACACACTGACCCCATGACTCCTAATGAGCAGAACTCTCAGCTACAGCTTGCTTCAGCTACCAGAGATGACCTGAACCTCACTCCAACTCCTTGTGCTGATTTACCAAGGCCACGCCGACCCCGCGTTACTGGACTGCTGCTGCCCGAAACCTTGGGCTTTGCTGTTCACTTGTGGGCTCCACTCTCTCTCTGTCTCCTCCTCAGTAGTACACTCGCTCCTCTCTTGCTCCAACATTAATCTTCTGAGTTAATGAATTACAACTCAATCTTGTTTCAGCAGCCCAGACATTTAAAGAAGGCGCCCCTTGCTAGCCACATCCACTACTGGACGCAGCAGCAAATCAGAAGCAGTGAGCACCAGGCGACCTGGTTGAGATCTGTATTATTAAGGTTCACTCCGGCCGCTACAGCAGTACCCCCCATGCACAACCCCCGGCGCATGAACAAAGGAGCTGCACCAAGCCTGCAAAAGTAAAGAATGAATGCTCAGGCTCACCAAGGCAAGACCAACTGCTGCCACAGTGCTGGGACCGGACCACATGGCGCAGGATGAATGTTAGTAAGAAATTCATGCTGGAGACTGGCTTTTCTGGGGGGGGATCAACTATGTAATGCGGGTGGTGATGGCTCTTTACTGCACTACCAGGACACTGGAGGACTGGGTTGGCCTTAACCATTCTGGGGCCCCTGTGCAGCTCCCTGCTGGGCCCACCACTCTATTCCCTGTGGGCCCCCAACATCCAACATTTACACTTCACTAACCCTCCTGTCCTGAATTACTAAAGCAGTACCAGGTCTACTAGCTTAACCAGCATCTTTTAACTAGTGCATTTTACTGCACTGAATTATTTGACTTCACCACTGGAAATGAATCTGACTGAGCCTGGAGCAAGAACTTAAGTAAGTACGGTACTACTACCGTATTCATTTCTGTAAGGACAGGGACATAATCACTGGACACACACCTCAGATACTCTGATTTGCAAACAAGTTAAACAACTAAACTTTTCTGGAGGTGTGAGTGAGACAGAATAGAGAGGATTATCATGGGACACCAGTAAGGTTGCCACCTGTCAGTTTTTTTTTTTTTACCTGGTGATCAGGATTTCAGGGTCCCTATCAGGAAATCTGGTTTTCCTCTGTGCTGGTCAGTTTTTTCAGCCATTTTAAGTGCTCACATACTTTTGAAACATATTTTGTCACGTCATTCATTGTTTCACCTACATGTCCAGGTTACAAACAAGTTCTCTTGTCAATATAGCCCTTTGTTTGTGAAAGTATTCAACCTGGGAGGTGTAAATTATGGCCATTAACACCATTAGCACTTACTTAACTTAATCTTTTCCACTGCAGCAAAGCTGCCCCCACCTTTTGTAACAGTAACAGAGGCAGTTGTCTTCCACTTTCATTTGTTGGTAAACATTTTCATCTCTAACAACATTTAGGCATTTTTAAATGTTTAAAATTATTTTTTTTCCTCAAGAAAAAAGCATGGGCCCCTAAGGTGCAGGGGCACAGTTTGCACTTAGCTAAAGCCAGCTCTGCTGGAGGACAGATGAGATATGTGTGGCTCAGGCAGCTTTCATGATTAAGAATGCAGAAGTGTGTTACTAATAGAGGAGCTCCATGATGGGGGAACTTTAGCACCCTTAGCTCCCCCTCTAAATCCGCCTGTGAAGAGGGAAGACATATTCATTTAGGAAATCGGAATTACAACCCTTTGAGTCACAGACTCGTTTCTAAAGGCTCCACGTCAGAATAAAACATAGACATTCATACAGTACATACATAGAATAAATGTGGATGAGCAATCGTACAGAGTATGTACAATGAGCACTGGTTAATGCCTATACATTTGGTAGCTAAAACAGGGCAGAGCTATCGACATATTTACCTAATGAGCAGTTAAGGCCTATATAATTGGTAGCTAAAGCAATGCATGATATAAGTTAGTAGTAAGCTGCCTCAGGGAGGCCTTGTCTTATACATAATACAATGCATTCATAGTCCAGTGCAACTATATGGCAACCGAGGGAGGTGAGGAGCCTGTAGGCTAGAAGTAGTGAAGGCTCTCCACTGCCAGGCCAAGGATGGGTGTGTGGTCTAGTGCGTGGTGCAGGATCCACGGGTTACCGGTTATACTGGCATTGATGTGAGGAGAGGAATATGGGCCCTTAAGGCAGTTTTAAAAGGACTTAGATTAGTGACTGATGTAACAGCGTGGGAGGGCATTGTACCAGGATGGAGCTCTAATAGGGAAGGATCACTGGGCCAGGGCAGTCCTGACCCTAGGCACCTTCCAGATAGTTTTTTGGGCTGCCCATGTGAACGCTAACATGGTGGCTGTCTGAAGAGAAGCCATGACACCTATTGGGGTGAAACCCAGGTTTATTTTTTTGGTGAAGAGACAGGTCTGGTATAATAGTCTTTCCTCAAGGGAGAGGATATTGGTGAGCCCATATAGGGTGCAGGTATGTGTATTTCTGTCGGAACCAGAGAGGAGCCAGCAGGCCTTATTAATGACTACTAGTATTTGATGAAGCGCTGTAAGGTCGGCGGCAGCATAGATTGTGAGGCCATAGTCCACCAGCGATAAGACTGAGGAGGTAATGGCTAGGTGAAGTGCTTCAAGTGGCAGGCAGTCTTTGTCTGTAAAGGAGACCAATGCGGGTGTTGGTGGCAGAGGTAAGGATTTTTATATGTTCGTGGAATGAGAGGGAAGAGTCAAATGTAATACCTAGATACTTATACTTTTGGACCTGTTCCAGTGGGATGAGAGAGGTGGAGAGTATTTCCAGGGGGAAATCCTTTGATCTGTTTTGGCGGTGGGCATAGAGCATCGTCTTAGTTTTTTTAATGTTGACCACCAATCTGTGTTCAGCAAACCATTGTTCAATCTGAGAGAAGGAGTTTTGTAAGGTACGCTGGAGAGAGAGAGAGGATCAGGATGTGCAGCATAAAGAACAGTGGGAAGACATAGGCATAAGGGAGCAATACAGATGAGTATGAATAGATAGGCCATTGACAGAGCAAAGGCCAATGGCACATTCATAAGGTAGAAAAAGAAATGGTCAGACTGGATGGGCCTTGCGGTCCTCAACTTCTGTGTTTCTATGTTTCTACATGTCTCCGGTCCAGAGAGAATTATGACATTGGACATTGGCTGAGTAAGTACAGGGTATTGGGGTGGGGGTGCTGAGTGAGAGAGTGTCGGGGATGAGGGATAGGGGGTGGGGACTGTAGCAGATGAGGGACCGTTTTCTTTATTTTAGCATTTTTTTTTGTTGTACTTTTTCTCCCTAGGGGCCACCAGTCTGCCTTACCTCTACACATCTGGCATCCTCTGGGTATTCAGGCCGCCATCTCCTGGGACTACTTCTCCGGCTTCACATTCGGGCCTGCAGCTACCCCTGTGGTGGGGTGGAGGGGAGCTCTCCCCTAGCTCAACCCCCAGATCAGGATCCAGTGATGCCACGTGCGCTCAGCGCCGATCGAGTCCTCTCTGGTGATGGCCATCATGCTGCCACGACTAGTGCCCCTAATTTTTCCACTTTTTTCCCTGTCAGCTAAGGCGTACAATGACGCCTAAGGCCCCGAGCACGCACGCGTCCACACGCACTCCGAGCTAAGCGTCTGCCCCAGCACGTTCCCTCCATGTCCCTGCCAGTGCTCTACAACCATCCCCAGCCACGGCCAGAGGCCACTAGAGCACCGATGGCAACCTGCCCCCCTCCCCGGAGGAGGAGAGCAGTCCTACAGATGCTCCATCCTTCTCTTCCCCCAATGACCCAGGCTTGTTCCCGAACCCGAGTCGCTGGCGTAGCGCGAGGTGTGGCGTCCAGCGCCTCAACCCTCAGCACCACTGGACTGGCTTTATTTTAGAATTTAAAAAACAAAAAGGTAGAAATGTTGTGAGACAGTTTTCTTTGTTTCAGGAACACTACTGCCAATTCCAGCACTGGGGATTGGGCACCCCCGTGTTGGCATAATACTTCAGGGACCAGGAGGGGCACCCCTTTGTCCCAGACTGTTGGATGAGGAAGGAGGTAAATTGTGTACATTAACATCAGCAATTGGGCACCCCGGTGTCAGCAGGTTCAGATTACAGGTTTTTTTTGGGGGGGTGTATGGAGGGAAGGGGGAATGAACCAACATGGGGGGGGCACCCTGGTGTCCAGTTGAAATAAATAAAGCTGCTCATGTGACTGATGGCAGACACAGCCACACACACAAACACACAGCGTGCTCAGCAGGTGTGAGGCTACACACTGACACATAGCCCCATCCCTGCTGATCGAAAACAGTGAGGATGGCATTCATGAACAGGGAGCCGGCCCTGCCAGCTGACCAATGAGAGCATCTCGTAATTAAATAATATGCCTTCATGCTGTTGCAAAAATTCAGTTATCTTTAGAACACTGATTTTTTTTAAAACTGCTCATGCTTACAAATAAAACTTTTTTCTTAATTTGAAAACTGCTTAACTTTGGGAAATAGAAAAACACATACCTTGAAATTGAACTCTGTTAAACCTGCAAGTTTCAGATTTCAAATTCTCCTAGTTTTTTAGTTACAGCTGAGCCAAAAAAAAGTCTTAATTTTGGTGATGGGGGGGTTGCCCCTCTGTAACTTTGCTCCCAGTGAACCAATTGCCATGAAATTTTGCAGGATCCAGAGATCCTGGCACTGTCTCTGTGCTTTCAAAATTTCATATAAATGGGTTGAACAAGAGCAAAGTTATTAAGGTGCAAAAATTGTGGTTTAACATTAAAATACTTACTCAACCCTAGTGTACAGGCACTACCGCTGTATATCTATTAATTGTGGCATGGTTGCATCACTGTAGTTGGATTTGAACAGGCACTTCAGTGTTACACTCCAGTTTTTGCATTTTAATAATTCCACAACCCTTTTGCTTGTTTGATGAAAAAATATTAATCAGTTCCAAAGTTATTTAATTTTAAAATTTTGAATAACTGGTTCTGAGCATGCTCAGTAAGCACTTGAAAATAGTTGTATGAAATGAAAAAATAATTATTTTTTCATATGGGGCCTATTATTTTTCATGAGGGGAAAATCATGTTTCATTTGCCATCATCTTCTTGTCTGTCTTCCCAAAAAAATTAAAATTTGAAAATCCACAAAAATGACATTCCTGTGAGCAACCAGCACATACATGTAGCTTGCTTATCGGGACCCCCTCAGCTGGATTCTGCACTAAACTGTTGCAGAAATACCCTTAAAATTGTGTGTTTTTTAAAGATTATAAATCTTGTTTTGTAATTCTTGTTTCGTATGATGACTCATGAAAAAAGATCTTTTTTCATATGGACAATCAGTGTATTTCAGTGGGGTTTTCAACATTGCCATTTTTGCATATTTTCACCAAATTTTCAACTTGGCATGGCAAGGCAATTTTATTACTACGGTGCCCAGCCCCTGGGGGTTCTGGGTACCTCACATGAGAAATAGAAAAACACATACCTTGAGCTCAACTCTATTAAACCTGCAAGTTTCAGATGTCAAATCCTCCTAGTTTTTTCGTTACAGCTGAGCCAAAAAAAGTCTTAATTTTGGTGATTTGAGGGGGGGGGTTGCCCCTCTGTAACTTTGCCCCCCGTTAACCAATTGCCATGAAATTTTGCAGGATCCAGAGATCCTGGCACTGTCTCTGTGCTTTCAAAATTTCATATAAATGGGTTGAACAGGAGTAAAGTTATTAAGGTGCAAAAATTGTGGTTTAACATTAAAGTACTTACTCAACCCTAGTATACAGACACTACTGCTGTAGATCTATTAATAGTGGCACGGTTTGCGTCACTGTCGTTGGATTTGTACAGGCACTTCAGTGTTACACTCCAGTTTTTGCATTTTAATAATTTCACAACCCTTTTGCTTGTTTGGTGAAAAAATATTAATCCGTTCCAAAGTTATTTAATTTTAAAATTTTGAATAACTGGTTCTGAGCATGCTCAGTAAGCACTTAAAAATAGTTGTATGAAATGAAAAAATAATTATTTTTTCATATGGGGCCTATTATTTTTCATGAGGGGAAAATCATGTTTCATTTGCCATCATCTTCTTGTCTGTCTTCCCAAAAAAAAATTTAAATTTTAAAATCAACAAAAATGACATTCCTGTGAGCAACCAGCACATACATGTAGCTTGCTTATCGGGACCCCCTCAGCTGGATTCTATACTAAACTGTTGTAGAAATACCCTTAAAATTGTGTGTTTTTTTTAAGATTATAAATCTTGTTTTGTAACTCTTGTTTCATGTGATGACTCATGAAAAAAGATCTTTTTTCATATGGACAATCAGTGTATTTCAGTGGGGTTTTCAGCATTGCCATTTTTGCATATTTTTCACCAAATTTTCAACTTGGCATGGCAAGGCAATTTTATTGCTACGGTGCCCAGCCCTTGGGGGTTCTGGGTGCCTCACATGAGACCCCACCTCATGAATGTCAATGGAATTATGCAAATCCGGCCGGAAAGGCGATTTCACAGTCGATTGGCGAAATCACCTTTTGGGCAGGAGTTGAGAATTTTCACTACTCTTGTTCATCAGATGGGGTCATAAGAAGGCTATGTTGAAATGTTGGGGTCAAAATATGTAAAAATGCCAAAATGATGGACATACAGTGAAGTTTTACTATGCTGCCTTGTAACTTTGGCAATTTTAAATATTTTGACTCAAAATTTTCAACAAAAACATCTTTTTACCCACCTCATGAATGCGACAGCTATCATCTTTCGAACCCTGGCCAAACTGTGTTTTTGCACCAGTGGCACGCAATGGCATTGCAGTAGTGTGGAATCATGTTTTGAGGGGGATTTCAAAATTTTCATTACTGGGTTCATGAGGTGTGGTAATAAGCAGATTGTGCTGACAATTTCATCCCTGCTTTACTTCAAATGCAAGCGAAGGGCCTGGAGGGCCATGCACTTCCACACTAACTTATATGTACACATCTAAGGAGGGAGGGCCCTTTGCTCTCACAGCCTAATGAGGATACAAATATACTATCTCAAAAAGTAAGGAAATGCTTTGCAAAAACTTTGTTAATGCACTAGTTAGGGTTGAAGCAACAAAAGTAAGGAAATGTGGCATTAGGGTTTTGAACCCTAACACCCCTCCCTCACCCACCAGACATCAATGGGAAAAACCATTACTGTTTCATCTCTCCTGTGTCTTTGCTAATCAGGTATGGGGTGTGCCATGGGGTTGGCAGCCCTAACTCTCTCCCCATTCTCATATACTCTACATATCTCAGCGTCTTTCATGGTCAAATTGGGTGACCGTTAGGGCATTGTTAACCTCAAAGCTCAGCCCATTAGATGTGTGTGTGTGTGTTTCTGGAGTATATAGAATGGGGTGAGCGTTAGGGTTGACAACACCAAGAAAGACTCTACCCCTAATTTGTTTTATCGGTGGGGTTGTGGTTTTAGGGTTGGAAACCATAAAGCCACATTTCCCTACTTTTGTCGGTGTAGCCTGAACCCTAAATGTTGTATTAATGCAGGTTTTTGCAATGAATATATATATATATATATATATATATATATATACACATACACACACACACACACACTATATATATTGTTATTGCAGACATTAGGGTTGAACAACAACAAGTGCACAAAGTAAGGAAATGAAAAACATTAGGGTTTTGGGTCTCCAGAGTAGTGTTGAATCAGTGGTGGGGTCTTCCTTGGGGTTGTCAACACTAATGCCCACCCTTCCCCCCAGCCCATAGCCTCCTGTCTGAACCACAGGGTATAGCTTTAAGCAAAGTGTCTCATAGTGATACACTCTTCAGAGGTAGAGAAGTATGGCTTACCACATGTTGCCAGTAGAATCTGCCATATAGCTTTCTTCCCATCTGACCTTGTTTGCTCAGGGGAGAGGGTGGACACTGGGGTTGACAATCCCAAAGAAGGCCCTACCACTAATTCACCAGTAATCTGGAGACCCAAAACCCTAATATTTTGCATTTTCCTACTTTGTGTACTTTGAGTTCTTCAATCCTAATGTCTGCATTAATGTAATTTTTTTTGCAATTAATTTCCCTTCTTTTTCTGATAGTGGAATTGTATCCTCATTTGCGCAGGTACTGAATGGACTTGGATGAAATTAAATAAATAGGGTGCTTGAGATAGTTCTGATGCAGTACATGGACCCATCAGGCCTTGATATGCATGTCAACACCTTGTGAGGGAAGGTTCCCCAGCCAACCATAATATGTTGTGTGTGTGTGTGCCAGAACACTTGGGCCAGTGCTGCATGCCACAGTGCCTTCCCCCAGGCCTCTGCCCATTCAGCCAGTTCACGAAGTTTGCATCCAAACTTAGGTCACTGGCACCGGAAGGCAGTGTGGTCCCCACTGGGCCAACGGATGTCCCTGCAAGCAGTGTTACTTCATACTTTTTTTTTGGTGACATTTTGACCCCAATATTTCAACAATCTTTTTATGAACCCTTCTCCTGAACATGACAGGTGGCATTTAATAAAATACTGGACAAAACATAATTTAGTACCACAATTGCAAAATCACGTTTTGGCCAGGATCTGAAAAATGACAGCTGTCATGTTCTTGAGATGGTGTGAAAAAATGGCTATGTTGAAAATCTGGGCTTAAAATATTCAAAATTACTAAAGTTATGAGCATCAGCAGAAAAATATACAACATACCTTGATAACTGTTTTTTTTTTATATTTTGACCCAGGATTTTCAGCATAGTCTTCTTATGATCTCACCTCATGAACCTGATAAGTGACAACTTTCAAATCCTGTCTGGAACGTCATTTCATTCCAGATGTGCAAAAAATGTTTCTGCCGGGATTTGAAAAATGACAGCTATCATGTTCATAAGGCGATGTGAAAAAATTACTATGCTGAAATTTTGGGGTCAGAATATTGAAAATGACCAAAGTTATGAATGAGCATTGCAAAATGCCAACATATGTTCATAACTTTGTTGTTTTTTTAATATTTATACCCCCAAATTTTCAACATAGCCTTCTTATGACCCCACCTCATGAACCCTTTAGGTGAAAACATTCAAATCATGCCTGAAAGATGATTTTGCGCAGCGACCACAAAATCGCCTTTCAGGCCAAATCTGAACAATTTGACCACTCTTGTTCAAGAGAGGGGTCCCATAAAGACCATGTTGAAAATCTGGGCTAAAAATATTAAGAAATGACCAAGTTATGGGTAAACGTTCAATACCCATTGAACTGCACCAGAGAGCCAGAGCTGTTGCCTTTTCTCAAGGAATCCACCCATCAATATCAAAACATAAAAAAGCAAAAAGAGGGAGGCACTCATAGTTCATATGCACCATCAACAGAAAATCTGACATCAGGTTGGCTTAGAGCAGTGGGAACTTTATTGATTAAGACCAAACAAACTCCAAATGTTAAATATCCATGTAAAGCAAATAAATATTGTCCTTAAACATGCCAAGTGGTTAAAAGTACCCCCTAAGGAAGTCCCTTTTTGGAAGAAGCTGTGGGGTGACCAGTTACTGGGTTGGCACGTGTAGAGACATTTTTGAATGCTTATTTTGGCACTATAGCACTGTAGTTAAGTTCCAGCTACATTCAGAGCTAAGGTACTGTGACTGTTTCAGTTCTAGTCTTTGCCGCCAAGCTGGGGTCACTGTTATTCTTCTAGTTTTTGCTGCCAAGCTGGGGTCACTGTGTTTGTTCAGGGTCACTTGGGTCATAGGAGGTGAATTAAGTTGGGCTGGGATCTGTTTTTTTCCCTTGGTGGGGCGTCGGATTGCTAAGATGGCAGCTGAGAGGGGAAAGGTTTGGGGGCAGCAAGGAGCAATTAAGAAAGTGAGTTCTTAGGAGATTAATATAGCAGTAAGGAACCTATTAGTCAGAGGTGAGGTACACTATAGAGGAGGGGGTTCACTTGAAAGTCTAGGGAATCAGAGAAAGGTAAGGGGCTAAGTATAACCATTGTGGGTATCTCAACATAGTTGGAGAAGACAAATGGAATGGGTTAGGAATGGACACACCAGCGGGAGGGTGCTCTAGTGGGGGTGATTGGGGACAGCACGGGGGAGTGGTACAGGGGGAAACAGGATGCTAGGAGGGACAACATGGGTAGAATCGTACTATGCAATGGATGTGGGGTAGTGGTTTGGATGAACTTATTGTGGAGGATAGGGGTTGTCCAGTCTGTAACAGGTTGAGGATCTGGAGGAGGAAGTGCTATGGCTTGGTAGAGAGTTGGTGAGGATGGGGGAGGGGCATGAGGCAGGAAGGTCTCACCCAGGAAATAACATGAATACACCACATGGGAGGTACAGTGGCTCAAGGGAGGGGGTGGGGAGGGAGTACAGGAGCAGAACAAACAGGAGGTCTAGCAGTAGTGGGAGGGCTAGAGTCTGGAAAAGCAGCCAAAGCACAGCCAGGAAGGGCAGGAATTAGGTTTGCAGTGCTGGTGACACTGGTGGAGGAGGAGGAGGAGGAGAGGGTGCATGATCTTCAGGAAGGGACAGAAAGGGGAGGGGAATCCACAAGGGGCAGGAGTCAGTCAGAGAAGGGGGTAGTGGTGAAGGGGAGAGAAGCACTGCTGGTGGGGAGGACGGCAGGGAAGAGCAGAGAGGGGCCCAGGGTGGTGGAGAGGGATGTGGAGGATAGTGAGGGAGCAGTAAAAGGTGGGGGGGGGGACAGGACAGGGATGGGGGGGAGCCGAAGGGGGGAGTTAGAGATGGGACAGGCTCTAGTAATGGGTACCTTGGGAAAAGGGTGGGGGCAGGGATAGGGAACGAGGAAGGTGGAGTGATAGTGCTGGGTGATTCCATACTAAAAGGGATCAGATGGGGCGGCATGGGGGAAAGGCATAGTCGCATATGGGTGGAGGCCATACCGAGGCTAACGGCAGACAGGGCGGGGCAGGCATTTCTTAAATGTTTAAGGAGGGGCAGGAAGAAACCGCATGTAATGGTGCATGTGGGCACTATTGACCTAGTGGAGGAGACTGTGGAGGTAGTGAGGAAGAGGAGGTTGGAGGAACTAGGAGGGCTATGTGAGCAAGTGGGGGAGTCAGTGGCCTTCTCAGAGGTGCTTCCAGTATCCTGTGCAAGTACAGGAAGGAAGGGGAGGATTGGGGAGTTCAACACTTGGCTGGGAGAGTGGTGTTGGTCCAAGGGGTACAGGATAGTGGGGGACTGGGGCAGAACCTGGGACAATAAGAATCTCTATACAGGGGATAGACTGCACTTGAGCAGGGAAAGGGGTATTAAAGCAGAAGTTTGAGGGGTACATAAAATCAAGGGTGGATTTAAACTAGGAGGGGGGTGTGAGGACAGCTGCTAGGCGGGGATCCCAGAGAGGGGAGCTGAGCATGCTTACCCCCCAAGCTATCGGTGAGGAATTTGTGGTGGGGCACAGGGAGGGGTAAGGAGGGGAGAAACCAGGAAGGGGGGAAGACACAGGTTGGAGGGTGGTCTCACTGATTGCAAGAAGCTTGGGTAACAAATCAGCCGAGCTACAGGCTCTCTTGGCAGTGGGAACGGTGGGCATAGCGACCATCATGGAAACATGGGTCACCCTGAACCAGGACTAGGATATGATGATCCTAGGGTACAGGATATTCAGGAAGGACAGGGCTAAGGGGAAGGGGAGCATGGTGATGATGGCAGTCTATGTGAGGTAAGGGATAAGGTATATGAGGAAGGAGGGCAAGACGGAGGCCCTATGGATGCAGTTTCAAGAATCCAAAAGAAACACACTGAGGGTGGGAGTGGTGTACAGGCCAGCTCAGGGGGATGACCTGGATAAAGAGTTTGTTGAGCAGATTAGAAGGGTCTGTAGGAAGGGGAACACAGTAGTGGTAGAGGATTTCAACCTCCCTGGGGTGGATTGGAACACTCCGACCACCGCGAGTGCAAAGGAGCAGGTATTACTAGAGGCATTTCAGGACAGCTTCCTGGTACAGTTGGTCCAGAAGACAGCTAGGGTGGGAAGGACTCTGGACCTGGTACTAACAAACGGGGAGGCTGTAAGGGATCTGAGGGTGCAGAACACCCTGGCTGGGAGTGACTATCACTCAGTATGGTTTACTTATTTATTAGCTTCTGGTTCACACTCAATATGGGAAGAGAAACAGGAGGTACGGGTACCAGGGTGATCGATTATAAGGGGGCGGACTTTAAAAGGATGGGGGTAATTTTGGTTGGGCATCTGGTGGGAATTCAAACATGCATGGATGCTAACCATAAACGGGATATTATTAAAAGGAGACTAGCAGAGGCTGCTGAAACTTGTAACAGGACATGGAGCAAGAAGGGTAGGGCAAAGAAGCCAGGTTGGCCGACTCGGGAGGTCATGGAAGGGGTGAGGGCCAAGAGAAAAGAATTCCAGAGACTCAAGAAATCGGGAGGGCAAGGGGACAAGGATGAGTACACGAAAAAGTCCAGGGAGGTTACCAGGCTAGTTAGGGCAGCCAAGGCATTCAGGGAGCTGAGACTGGCACAGGGTATCAAGGATGGGGAAAAGGACTTCTTCAGATGCATTGGCAAGAGGAGAAACAAAGACCAGATTGTGAGGATTAAGAAGGATGGGGGTGGGTGGAGAAGGAGGAGGACCAGGCAGAGGCCCTGAATGATTACTTTTGCTCGGTGTTTATGGAGGAAAAAGGGGAGCAGATACCTCATGGGAGTGGGGGAGTGGGCAGGGGGAGAGGGGGTGACTGATATCAGGATTACAGAGGACAGGGTTCTGGAAGGACTAAGGGTGCTGAAGGTGGACAAGGCACTGAGACCAGATGGCATTCACCCTAGGGTGCTTAGGGAGCTAGCAGAGATCCTGCTGGGATCACTGGCAGACTTGTTCAGTACATCACTGGACACAGGATTTGTGCCACAGGACTGGAGGATGGCCCATGTGGTGCCCATTCATAAAGGTGACCTGAAGGATGAACCAGGCAACTACAGACCGGTGAGCCTCACCTCAGTGATGGGGAAGCTCATGGAGACAACCCTAAAAGAGTGGCTGGTGACCTTTTTGGAAGACAATGTCTCCAAGATGGTCATCAGCATGGGTTTGTCTCGGGCAGATCCTGCCAGACAAACCTGATTGGGTTCTACTACTGGGTTACCAGGGAACTTGACAAGGGCCATGCAGTAGATGTCCTGTATTTGGACTTCAGCAAGGCCTTTGATTCTGTGCCGTATGGAAGGCTTTGGGGAAAGCTGGAATATATTGGGGTGGGAACAAAAATAATCATTTGGATCACCAACTGGCTGAGGGGTAGGCAGCAAAGGGTAGTAGTGGTGGTGGTGGGGGACTGTCATCACCGAGGGACGTAGCAAGTGGGGTGCCGCAGGGTTTGGGACTGGTACTGTTTGGGATATTCATAGCCAATATCTCACATGGGGTCTAGAGTAAGATCAGTCTGTTCGCAGACTATACCAAGATGGGAGCTGTGGTAGATGACATGGAGGAGTGGAGAGGACTGCAGGAAGACTTGTCCAAGCTGTAGGAGTGGTCGGAAACATGACAGATGGGGTTCAACGCCAAGAAGTGCAAGGTCCTGCACTTTGGAACTAGGAACCAGGGGAGGAAATATCAGCTGGGAGGGGTATAGTTGGAAAGCACTGCAGAGGAAAAGGATCTAGGGGTGCTTATAACGGGGAGTATGAACCACTCAGCTCAGTGCAGGAAGGCAGCTGCAAAGGCAAACAGGATGCTGGGGTGCATAGCGAGGGGAATCTCCTCACGGAACAGAGAGGTGATCCTTCCCCTGTACAAGTCACTGATCAGGCCAGACCTGGAATACTGCATACAGTACTGGTGTCCATTCCTGAAGAAGGACATCAGATTGTTGGAGGGGGTGCAGCGTAGGGCAGCAAAGATGATCCAGGGACTGGAAGGAAAATTCTATGAGGAGAGGATGGAAGAGCTGAACATGTATTCCCTTTAAGAGAGGAGGGATAGTGGGGATATGATTGAAACCTTTAAATACTTAAAGGGAATAAACAAGACTAATACACGAGATTTTTCAGATCAAAAGGGGGAGGGACACGAGAGGACATCAGCTGAGATTAGAGGGAGGAAGATTCAGGAGGGAAATCAGGAGACACATTTCTGCGAATAGGGTGGTGGACAAGTGGAATACTCTGCCCAAGGAAGTGGTATCCTGTAGAACGGTGGGCTGATTTAAGAGGGGTGGGACAGAGTGAGAGGGGTTGTTGTGAGGAAGGGAGGGGAGAATGAGGCAGCTGCAAATTGAGGGGCTAGCTGCACAATCGAGCAGACTTGATAGACTGTGAGGCCTGTTTCTGCTGGCTTTTCATATGTTCGTATGTTCGTAATACTTTTTACATGGGTAGTTAATATATGGAGGTTGATGGGTCTTAATTAGTAAAGTTCCCACTATTCAGATCCAGCCTGTTTTTTCCAGCTTTTTGTTGATGGTGAATATGGAATGTGGTGAGTGCATCAATCTTTCTGCTTGTTATAGTTCACTGACCACAGCTGTCACATTGGGTGGCCATACAAGCTACTGGGTTGTGACAAGGTTTAGGGCCCTGTCCTACAGAAGGGGATTGGTGGAAAGCAACACTGCCATGACAAGACCCCCCCCCTTTCATGATGCCAGATAAATGTACCTGGTAAATACTGAAAAATAAAAGATTTACCTGTATCCTGCAGCAGCATCCTCTGTTGTGTTCTTTATTTCTTTCTTCTTCTGTCATGCTGGATGGCCAGCTGCAGGAGAAACCTCACCTCTACCAACACTGTCCCTTTCTGACAGTTCCTAGTGTTCATTTCTTCCTTTAGGCACAGGTTGTAGAAGCAAAGGATGTCTCCTGTTTGAATGCCCAGCTCTCTGTCTTAACCTTTTTTTATACTTGCAGCTTTGTATATTTGCCAAATTGTTAAATCGTACATGCCTGTTGCAGCTATGACTACCTAATCCGTCTCAGTGCAGTGCCCGGATCTGTAGCAGCATGGCAAACATTTATTGTCCCATACTAGTTCTCTTCACTCCAGTACTAGAAGGAGCTTTATGCTCCCTCCCTTCTGACCACTGATTGTAGAGTTAGGAGGCCAGAAAGGGAACTGCTTTGCTCTTCCAGTAAAAAATAAAACAGTAAGCATGCCTGCTTTTATTCTCTCTCTGCTCCGACGAGTCAGGCGGCAGGTTAGAAAGATAAAAGTAGTGTTTAGTGGGACTGGCATTATATTTGGCAGTGTTACAAGGACACTTTACTGCCTCTTCTGGTCTAGTACCACTGAAAGCCAGGCAGGCGAGTGGTAGTGGGTGGGAAGAAATGCAGCCCCCAGCAAGTGAAAGGCACCTTTACTCCCCACCTGCCATATCAGTTAGGTGGGGACAACCCTTCCATTAAGGAATGGTTGGTACTGTGAACTCGTTGCACACTCTCTCTCTCTCCCTCCCCCCTCCAGCTGCTGAAAACATAGTGGGGCAGGGGGGAGCACAACAAAAAATCATCCTGTGAGTGAGGAGAGAGAGAGAGAGAGAGAGATTAAAGATGTGACGCTGAGGTGTTAACAGGGTGTTGGGCTAGGAAGTTCTGTTGTTTTTGGATTGGGGGAGTTATTTGCTTCAGTAATTGAGGGCTTCAAGGGGCTGCTGACAATTTTCCAGCAGTGGAGGAAGGAGTGGAGTTTTTATTTAGTGGCAGCTAAAGGGCAGTTTTGCAATACAAAAAAGTGCAGGGGCACTCTCCAGCTTGTGCCCATAGCTTCCATGCCCACGTTCATTTCAGATGTGCTCAGAGCACAAATTATAAGGACCATAAAAACATATACAGAATATTCCAAACAGCTGGACATCATGGACGGGGGCAGAATTCAAATCACCCTCCAAAAAATGAGAAGATACAAAGTAATGATAAGTAGAAGGGAAGTAACTACAAAACAAGGAGCTTTCATTGTTATCAGTGGAAGGGAAGTAACTACAAAACAAGGAGCTTTCATTGTTATCAGTGGAAGGGAAGTAACTACAAAACAAGGAGCTTTCATTGTTGTCAGTGGAAGGGAAGTAACTACAAAACAAGGAGCTTTCATTGTTATCAGTGGAAGGGAAGTAACTACAAAACAAGGAGCTTTCATTGTTGTCAGTGGAAGGGAAGTAACTACAAAACAAGGAGCTTCATTGTTATCAGTGGAAGGGAAGTAACTACAAAACAAGGAGCTTTCATTGTTGTCAGTGGAAGGGAAGTAACTACAAAACAAGGAGCTTTCATTGTTGTCAGTGGAAGGGAAGTAACTACAAAACAAGGAGCTTTCATTGTTATCAGCGGAAGGGAAGTAACTACAAAACAAGGAGCTTTCATTGTTGTCAGTGGAAGGGAAGTAACTACAAAACAAGGAGCTTTCATTGTTATCAGTGGAAGGGAAGTAACTACAAAACAAGGAGCTTTCATTGTTATCAGCGGAAGGGAAGTAACTACAAAACAAGGAGCTTTCATTGTTGTCAGTGGAAGGGAAGTAACTACAAAACGAGCTTTCATTGTTACCTGTTTGCATTGGTATTTGCATTGTGGAAAGGAGGGGTAGGAGTTTGAAAAAAAGCTGTGCAATAGTTGCTTAAAGTCTCTCTTTGAGTGTGGACAGGAGGGATATGAATGTAAAAAGCAGTTGCTCAATCAATCTAGAAGTGTACGATAAGGGATAAGGGAAATTCAGAAAAGGGGGGAAATGTTTGCACTGATAGAGGGGGGAGAGGAGACTTGGGGGAGTGTTCGTATCCTTCATCTGGAAGGGTGGGGGGGGCGCTGGTGGGTAACAGAAGCAATGGGTAGGGTGGTAGGCTGCAACAACTGCAGTGCACCAGTCTTTCTAAAAATTGCCTGGAGTGTGGGAGGATGTTTAGTGTGCAACCACATAGGGAAACTTAGAAAGGAGATAGAAGGTCTGCAGGAGGAACTAAGACAGGCAAGGCAAACTGGAGGAGGTTATAGCCCAATACGGGAGGGAGGGAGGAGGGGAGATGAGGGAGGGTAATTTGAGCCAACAGTGGCAAGGAGAGGGTCAGAAGAAGGGAAGCAGAGACAGAGGGTCCCAGGCCAAGAAGAACTGGGTCCAGGGAAACCAGGTCAGGGGACAAAAGACAAACGGAAGGAGGAGATAGGGACATGTGAGGGGAGAGGTGGCAACCGTCATGGAGTGGAAAGGAGGGAACAGGTTACTATGAGGAGAGAGAAAGCGGTCAGTGGTGAAGGGTCTTCAGAAAATTGTTCTGCAGTACTTGAGGGGAAAGAGGAGGAAGAGGTGATGAAATTGGAGGAGTAACTGGGAAATGCCCGGACCAAACTGGAGCGGGGGAAGGTTCTGCTGGGGGAATTACAACAGGGGCAGAAGGGGGAACTACTGTGCAGGAAGAAGAAGAGGAGCCAGGACTGAGAGATAGAGAGGAATGGAAGCAAACAGGAAGTAAGATGGGTGGAACCTTAGTGCTGGGGGACTCAATACTAAGAAGAGTCAGGTGGGGTAGCAAAGGGGAGAGGCATAGTCACATTTGGGTGGAGGCCATGCCAGGAATGACAGCAGAAAGGGTGGGACAATCTGCTCTTCAATATGCTAGAAGGGGTAGGGACAAGCCTCATTTGATTATACATCTGGGGACGAATGACCTGGCTGACAAGACGGTAGATATAGTCCAGAGGAGGTTTGAGGAACTTGGACAATTATGTGATGGGGCAGGAAGATCAGTAACATTTTCAGAGCTACTCCCAGTGCCCAAGGCAAGCAAGCTGAGAATAGAGGAATTTAATGGATGGCTAAGAACCTGGTGTCATGCTAAAGGGTATGGGCTGATGGGGGGTGGGGAGTGACCTGGGAGGATAGTAGTCTCTATGCCAAAGACAGACTACACTTGAGCAAGGAGGGAAAGAAAGTGTTGAAACAGAGGAAAGCAGAGTACATAGAGGAAGCTGGGAATTTAAATTAGGAGCGGGGGATGGCAAATGGACAAGAGATATGCAGAGACCACAAGCTGGGAAGCCACAGGAGCTAACCCCCATAACAGTGGCAAAAGACAAAAGGCAAGTACTATTGGTGATGCTAGTAAAGGAGGGCAGGATGGGGGGGGGAGGGGTGGAAGGTGGTCACACTTAATGCTAGGAGCCTTGGGAGGAAAGCTGCAGACCTACAGGCGCTCATGGCAGAGGGAGAGGTGG
Source organism: Neoceratodus forsteri (assembly GCA_016271365.2). Lineage (NCBI taxonomy): Eukaryota > Metazoa > Chordata > Ceratodontiformes > Ceratodontidae > Neoceratodus > Neoceratodus forsteri. Next base: position 1,408,167,268 of record CM028131.1, on the reverse strand, counting down.
ACATTGCAGCCATCACAGAAACATGGGCCACCCAGTACAATGACTGGGACCTGTCTGTACCAGGGTACGGGTTATTTCGTAGGGATAGGGTGATTGGGAAATGAGGGGGGGCACTACAGTGCCTTCAGAAAGTATTCACCCCCCCCCTTGGATTTTGTCACATTTTGTGATGTTGCAAACTCAAATTCAAATACATTTATATGGGATTTTTTTGTCACGTATCTACACAAATTACTCTATAATGTCAAAGTGGAATGAAACTTCTGGAATTTTTTGTACGTGTAATTTAAAATAAAACCTGAAATGTCTTGATTTGATAAGTATTCACCCCCTTTGCTATGACACTCCAAATTCAGCTCAGGTGCATCCAATTTCCTTGTGAGATCACTCTAAAACTTGAATGGAGTCCACCTGTGGTCAGTTCAAATGGTTGACATGATTTCAGAGGAAATACACCTGTTTATATAAGGTCCCACTGTTGACAGTTCATGTCAGAGCAGAAACTCTACCATGAAGACCAAGAAGCAGTCTGTAGAACTCCGTGATAGAATTGTGAGGCGGCATAGATCTGGGGAGGGATATAAAAACATTTCTAGGGTGTTGAAAGTTCCCAGGAGCACAGTCAAGTCCATCATTAGGAAATGGAAAGATTACAGAACCACCCAGACTCTTCCTAGAGCAGGCCGTCCTCCCAAACTGAGCAACTGGGCAAGAAGAACCTTGGTCAGGGAAGTGACCAAGAACCCAATGACCACCCTGACAGAACTACAGAGTTCCATGGCTGAGATGGGAGAACCTGTCCAGAGGACAACAATCTCTGCAGCACTTCACAGATGTAGCCTCTATGGGAGAGTGGCTAGACGGAAGCTACTCCTGAGAAAAGGCCACATAACAGCATGCCTGGAGTTTGCAAGAAGGCACGTGGCAGACTCTGAGACCATGTGGCAAAAGATTCTCTGGTCTGATGAAACAAAAATTGAACTCTTTGGCCTGAATGCAAAGCGCTATGCCTAGTGCAATCCGAACACAGCTCATCACCCGTGTAACACCATCCCTACCATGAAGCATCGTGGTGACAGCATCATGTTATGGGGATGCTTTTCAGCGGCAGGGACTGGGGCACTTGTCAGGATAGAGGGAACAATGAATGGAGCCAAATACAGGCACATCCTTGAGGAGAACCTGCATCAGTCTGCAATAGACCTTGGACTGGGGTGAAGATTTACGTTCCAACAGGACAACGACCCCAAGCATACAGCCAGAGCAACACTGGAGTGGCTTCAGAACAAGAAGGTGAATGTCCTTGAGTGGCCCAGCCAAAGCCCAGACTTGAATCCTATTGAGAATCTGTGGAAAGACTTAAATATTGCGTTCACCGATGCTCCCTATCCAACTTGACAGAGCTTAGCAAATCTGCAAGGAAGAATAGGTGAAAATCCCCTAACAGATGTGCAAAGCTGATACAGACATACCAAGAAGACTCAAAGCTGTATCTGCCAAGCGTGCATCTTTACAAAGTATTGACTCAGGAGTGAATACTTACAAACAAGATATTTCAGTTTTTAGTGTTTCATAAATTTTTGTTACACAATAAAAATATTTTTGCCCCTTTAAATTGTTGAGTATGCTGTGTGAATCAAAGGGGAAAAAATCATTTCAATGCATTAAAATTTCTGGTAGTAACACAACAAAATGTGACAAAATCCAAGGGGGAGGTGAATACTTTCTGAAGGCACTGTATATGTGAGGGAAGGACTGAAGTGTGTAAGGGAGGAGGGTAGCACGGAGTCACTTTGGATGCAATTCCAGGATTCCAAGAATAGGACTCTCAGAATGGGAGTGGTGTACAGGCCACCCTCTCGGACAAAGGGGTTAGACAGGGAACTAGCAGTATAGATCAGAAGGACCTGTGTGAGGGGAAGTGTGGTGATTATGAGGGACTTCAACATGCCAGGAGTGGACTGGAGTACCCCAACAGCCAGCAATAGAAGGAAGCAGGTACTGCTGGATGCCTTCCAGGACAGCTTCCTGATGCAAATGTTCAGTGAACCAACTAGGTTAGGGAATACCCTTGAACTTGTGCTGGCAAATGGGGAGTTTGTGAGGGAACTTAGGGTGGAAGAACCATTGTCAGGGAGTGACCACCACTCAGTATGGCTCACATTGGATATGGGTGGAATCTGGCACAAGGGTGCTGGACTTCAGGAGGGCCGCCTTTGGGAAGATGGGGGAAGTGGTAAAAGGGTACCTGGCCAAAATTCAACCTAGCATGGACACTAGCCAGAGGTGGAAGCTCATAAAGCTGGGGATAGCGGAGGCAACCAGAACCTGCAGTAAGGCCCAGAGCAAGAAGGCTAGGGCTAAGAAACCGAGCTGGGTAAACAAGAAAACAGGAAGGGGGAGGACAGGGAGGAGTACCTGAAGGAATCTAAGGAGGTGACACAGGCAATAAGGGGAGCCAAGGCGTCTACAGAGCTCAGGCTGGCACAAGGCATTAAGAAGGGTGAGAAGGACTTCTTTAGGTACATCAGGGAGAAAAGGAACTGTAAGAATCACATAGTAAGAATTAGGAAGGAGGTGGCTGGGTGGAAGCAGGGGGTGATAAGGCAGAAGCAGTAAATGATTACTTCTGCTCTGTATTTACTAAAGAGAAGAGGGGGTAATACCCAAGGGGAGGAATGGCAGAAAAGGGGGAAGGGGGGTGACAGACAGGGAAATCATGGAGGGCAGAGTTCTGGAGGGTTTGAGGGCACTGAGGGTGGACAAGGCGCCAGGCCCAAATGTCATCCACCCCAGGATACTGAAGGAGCTGGCAGAGGTCCTTGTGAGACCTTTGGCAGACTTATTTAATGCCTCATTACACTCGGGGTGCATACCTCAGGATTGGAGGATGGCTCATGTGGTGTCCCTCCACAAGAGTGGTCCCAAGGATGAACCGGGTAACTACAGACCAGTGAGCCTCACATCCATCGTGGGTAAGCTGATGGAGACTATCCTGAAGGAGAGGCTGGTGGCCCTCCTGGAGGCCAAAGGACTACAGGACAGCAGACAGCATGGCTTCATACGTAGCAGATCCTGCCAAACCAACCTGGAGGAGTTCTATGACTGGGTAACTAGACAGTTGGACAGGGTCCATGCAGTGGATGTCCTGTATCTGGACTTCAGTAAGGCATTCGACTCGGTGCCACATGGGAGGCTGGGAAGTAAGTTAGAAGGCACAGGGGCAAGTGCAAAGCTGGTGAGATGGATAGGGAACTGGCTTCAGGGAAGGCAACAGAGGGTGGTGGTGGGTGGGGAGCGCTCACACCCAAGGGTAGTGATGAGCGGTGTTCCACAGGGCTCGGTGTTGGGACCTGTGTTGTTTGGGATATTCATTGCAGATATATCATTGGATATCAAGAGCAAGATCAGTCTGTTTGCTGATGACACCAAGATGGGAGCGGTGGTGGATGACCTAGGGGGATGGCAGGGTTTCAGGATGATCTGGAAAAGCTGGAAACCTGGTCAGACACCTGGCAACTGGGGTTTAATGCCAAAAAGTGCAAGGTGCTGCATTTGAAGAACCCAAGAAGGAGTTACCAGCTGGGGGGAGTGCAGTTAGCCAAGACAGAGGAGGAGAAGGATCTGGGTGTGCTCATTACAGGGTCAATGAACAACTCTGCACAATGTAGGAAGGCAGCTGCAAAGGCCAACAGAATGCTGGGCTGCATTGCAAGGGGTATCTCCTCATGGAGGGGGAAGGTGATTCTGCCACTGTATAGGTCATTGGTTAGACCGCATCTGGAGTACTGCGTGCAATACTGGCGCCTGTATCTGAAGAGGGACATTAAGTTACTAGAGGCGGTGCAGCACAGGGCAACAAGGATGATCAAGAGGCTGGGGGACTTGCCATATGAGAAGAGGCTCAGGGAGCTGAACATGTACTCGCTAGAGGAGAGGAGGGACGGGGGGACATGATTGAAACCTTTAAATACATGAAAGGAATAAACAAGACAGGTACAGAGGGGCTGTTCAAAGTAAGGGAGGGGAGGAACACCCAGGGCCATGATATGAGACTGGAGGGAGGAAGGTTCAGGAGGGAGATGAGGAGATACTTTATTACAGAGAGGGTGGTAGCTGGGTGGAATGCATTACCGGCAGAAGTGGTATCCAGTAGAACAGTGGACTGCTTCAGAAGGGTCTGGGACAGGGCAAAGGGGAGGATCAATGGAGGGAAGGGTGGAGGGAGGAGGGGCAACTGCAAAATGAGCAGTGCTAGCTGCACATTCGTGCAGACTTGATAGACCTCTAGGCCTTTATCTGCTGGAAAATTTTGTATGTTTGTAAAGGCAAATAACCCTAGAAGCAAGCCGATTTAGTAATTTTTACATTAAGGAGACCACAGCCAGTGATACAAACAGTTAACATTTTGAGCTGTTCCTGCAGGAGTATCTGTGCTACTAACTTTAATCTTCAGTCACACCTGCAAATGCAGAACCCCTTTCCCAAAGAAACACTGTCAAATTACGTTTTCACTTCATCTCAACTGTTCTGTTGTTCCTGATCTTGCTCTCCTTGCTCCTGATTAGATAGAAATAGAGATAGAGAGATCCAGATTGCTGGCTCACTGTTGCCACACAAGCCAGCAGCATGTCTCTATCTGTGGCTGCAGATGTCAAGAAAATCCTGCTGTTCTTATACAGAGAATGTGGGTGAACAGCTCCTCTTGCTAAGATGGGTATCCAAAATTTTAGGATGGCCTGAAAAGGTGTTTCTGGATTTTTTAAACACCATAATCTAGATAAACGGGTCCTATTTAGATAGGTTTAGGTGTTTATTAAAAAAAAATTTTATGTATTTCCACATTTTTTTGTATGGGGGAAAACAAGAAGGCAGCCATCACAACACAAAACACAAATATTCGTGTTGTGAGAAGTAAGTAATGAAAAACCAAAAATGGTCTGGCAAAACAAGCTTTTTTGTGTTAAATCAGAACGTTATCCAAAAAACACTACTGAGCATGATCAGAACAGCCAGAAAAACAAATCTTTAAATCCTTATAACTGTGGAACCATTTAATATTTTTACAAAGACTTTGAAGGGCACTATCTTGGCACAGGCCACGTCTACCCTGAATGTTCCAGGGAAAAAAAATTCCATTCCATGTAGGCTTTACGTGAGAGCAAAACCAAAAATCAGTTAAATGTAGGGAAAAAATTAGACATCCACAGGAAAATGACATATGCGGATCAGAAACCACACAAGCTGCTGTCCTGAAACTTTTTGCATGTAGAGGCCTTGCCTGCCAGACAGTGCATGACAAATTTTAGGCACTTTCACTGAACAACACCAAAGCTATTAAGGTGCAAAGTTAGGGGCAACCCTAACTATACTAGCGCTACCGCACCAGTGTTATATATTATATATAGTATAGTTAGGGTTGACCAAACCTAACCTAACTAAACAGAACCAATTTCGCTATATTCTGGTGTTTTTGTTTTTTTTTTAAAGATCAGAAATACCATTTCTGGGCACCCTAATATCCAGGGTGCCCAACTTAGTAAGGAGAGCTATTTCCCCATGTTCTCTGTAGGTGAACAACAAGGCTTTCTTAACATCTGCAGCTGCAGATGGAGACCTGCTGCCGGCTAGTGTGCAAGCAGTGAGCCTACGATCACTCTCTCTCATGTCTATCTACCTCTCTGTCTATCCATCCATCCATCATCTTTCTTTTTATTTATTTTTTAATTCTCTCTCAGCTCAGCCAGTCCTCCCTTGTCCTTCCCCAATAGGTCTATACAACAGCGGACTGGGGTGCCATTGCTCAGTACTGCTTGCCTAACCCCCTCCAGGTCAGATCACCCCCCCATAGGTGGAAACACTGGGAAGCCCACCATTGGTGCTGCTGTAGAGTAAAAAGTCGACACTGGGGTGCCCAATTCCCGGTGCTGGATCCAGTATAATACTATATTAGACCTGAAAAAAAAAAAAAGAAAAAGTACCTCTGTCTTTTTTTAAACCCTGTAAGTAAGAAAATGGTTCATTGCCAATCTGACCCCTACCCACCCACCCCGACCCCCACTCAGCATCCATCCTCCCACACCCTTTACATACCCTCACCTACCTGAACACGCGCCACGACATAGAGCCACTCTTCGATAGAAAGCACATCTTGCTGCTGGGACTGGTGACTGCAGTATGAGAAAATAAGGTAAGTTAGGCTTTATGTATTTCAATGGGTTTTGAACTTTCGCACATAACTTTTTAGTCATTTTTCAATATTTGTACACCAAATTTTCAACATGGCCTGTTTGGGATCCCACCTCATGAACAAAGTGGGTGAATTTTCCGTGCCCGCACTGAAAGGTGATTTCTTGGTTGCTCCATAAAAATCATCTTTCAGGGGTAATTTGAAAACATTCGCTTAATGGATTCATGAGGTGGTGTTATAAAGAAAAACTGGTGTAAAAATTTGGTAAAATTACCAAATTATGAGTTAACATTAAAATATTTCAACCCCATGCATAACTTTGCTAATTTTCAATATTTTCCACCAGATTTTAACATTATCTTTTTGGGATACCATCTCATCAACAAGGCAGTTGAAATTTTTCAGGTATGTGCCAAAAGGTGATTTAGCAGTGGCAGTGAAGAATTACATTTCAGCCATGCTCTGAAAATGTTAACCTATCTAGTTCTTGAGGTACGGTTATAAGAAAACTGTGTTGAAACTTTGGTTTAAAATTATGGTAAAATAACCAAGTTATGAGTGAACATTGAAATATTTCAACTTTCACTCATAATTCAGCTAGTTTTCAATATTTTTGTACCAAACTTTCGACATGGCTTTTTGGGACACCGCCTCATGAACAAGACACTTAACAGTTTTCCAATACGTGCCAAAAGTGATATGATTTCATGAGGTTGGGTCATAAGAAGACAATGTTGAAAATTTGGTTTAAACATATGGTAAAATTACCAAATTGTAAGTGAATGTTGAAATATTTCAACTTCACTCTTAACTTCTCTAATTTTCAATATTTTGACTCCAAACTTTCATCAGAGCCATATTTTCATACCACCTCATAAACATGACAGGTGTCATTTTTCAAATCCTGGACATGTTTTCACACTTGCAGTGTGAAGTGATGTTTCAGCCAGTATATTCTAGAAATGTCACATGCCAGGTTTATAAGGGGGAGTCATAAAATGACTGTCTTGAAAAGTTGGGGTCAGAATAAAAAAAAAAAAGAATTATTATTAAGAGACGTTGTATGTAGTGCGAGCCTTTACCCCAGTGGATAGCGCTTTGTGATCCTGTGCCAAGGAGCTGAGTTTGGGGGTGAGCTCAATGACCCAGCTGGATAGGCTGAGGTTGACGGAATGGCACTGGCATGTGAAACCACCCCCACCAGCCTGGGAAGGGAAGTTTAATGGTTGCCTATACAGCCCAATTATCATATAGTGAAGGGAACTCTTCTCTTGGCATATGGCCCTGCACATCTGCACCCATGGGTGCTAGAAAGCCCTATACTTTGACTGAGAGTTGGACTCTTTGCCCTGTGGGTCTGTGTCTGCAGCCATATGGAAGCGCAGGGCCCAGAGGTCCCTGTGCTTCTGAAGCCCATCTGACAGCTCCATTAATTCCTGATATTCGTTGCTGCTCTACCATCTGTGGATGGAGTCTTTCCTTGGTGCAGGGACCAGAGAGGCTTGCATATCTGCATCTGTTCATGCAGGTCCCACAGGAACCTGTGTGAATGAAGATATGATTCCACTATTTCAAAAAGAAAGGAAATTCTGTGAAAAAACTGCGTTAATGCACCAGTTAGGGTTCAACTGAATGCCACGAAAGTAATGAAATGTGATGTTAGGGTTTCCAGTCCTAACTCCCCCACCCCACCCCAGCAGCAAAAGGACAAGATCACACAAGCAGCCACAGACAGCCATCATCAGGTAAGACAAACACACCATTTCCAGATGACACAAATGCAGTAGCACTGATGTGCTACCTTTGTGGATTTGTATCTGCAGCTGCATAGACAAAAGCCCCACTGGGGCTATACTTATGCAGCATGCATGAACATGTGTGGCTGCTTCTGCAGCCAGAGGTACTCATGCACGCTGTATGAGGTACCTCACTAGATAGCAAGATCCGCTAGTGCATGGTTTTCTAAATGCAGCTACATAGCTGAAAAACTGCTACCCCATTGAAAAATGTCTAGATCCACTGCTGAAACCATGATACCCACATTGTGACAGTACTTCCATCTGTGGCTGTATAAATGCAGGACCCTCAGGGGCCTGAACTTCTGCAGACAAACGTACTGCTGCAATTTTGGTATCATGGATTTTGTGGTGTCTCTGCTTCTGTAGTCAGAGTTTCTTGTGTACTGTATGTCTTACACCTGTGGCTGCAGAAGTGCTGGCCCATCAATTGTGTGTATGTCTTACAGTGTGCATGAGTACCTGAGGCTACAGAATTGCTGGCCTCATAAGGGCCTGTGCTACTGCAGACAAAAGAACTCTTGTAATTTGGGTATTGTGGATTTCTGTCTCCTTCTGCAGGGGCTGGTATTTCTGCACACAGAATTAGTGTTGTGATTTGTGTATCCTGGATTTCTCTCTGTAGCCAGAAGTTGGTGTGTATGTCTTGTGGTGTGCATGCTACAAATACAAATCCACAACGGTAGCACATCAGTGTCATCTGGAAACATTTGTATGTTGTTTTGTCTTACCTGATGATGGCTGTCTGTGGTTGCTTGTGTGATCTTGTCCTTATGCTATTTGTGGGGTGGGGGTAGGGAGTTAGGGTTGGAAACCTTAATGCCACATTTCTCTACTTTTGTGGTATTAGGCTTTCCAGCTTTAATTCCCCAACTCCACCCCCCAAGCAGCAAAAAACTCTGGAGTCTCAGCGAATCAATAGATACATAGATATTGTCAGCAGATAAGGGCCTATGACCCACCCAGTCTTCCCATTTGAGCTCGTAAGATCACTTTAAGTTTTTCTTGAAGTCTGTTGCCCCTTACCCCTGACCTCCAGGATTCCCTTATGTCTCTCCCATGCTTTCTTAAATCCAGTGATTGTTTCAGCCCCCACTACTTCCTCAGGCAGGGTGTTCCACTTGTCCACCAAATCCCTCCTCACATTTCCTCTGAATCACCTTCCCTCCAACGTCATCCCATGCCCTGCAGTCCTGGATCATCTTTTTCACTGGAAAATAGTGTTTTTCTGCACCCTGTTCCTCCCCCTAAGGTACTTGCATGTCTTTATCATATCCCCTCTCTCCCCCTTCTGTCCTCCAGGGCATACATATTCAAGTCCTTCAACCTGTCTTTATAGAACTGGTGATGCAATCCCTGTACTATCTTTGTTGTCCTCCTCTGAACCTTCTGCACCCTGTCTATGTCCTTACATAGGTAAGGTCTCCAGAACTGGACACTATACTCCAGGTGGGGCGTCACTAGTGTCTTGTATAGTGGAATTATGACCTCCTTTTTTCCTGCTGGTGATGCCCCTGCCTATGCATCCCAGCATCCTATTTGCTTTACCTGCCACCTTGTCACACTGTTTCCCTACCCTGAGGTCATCAGAAATGATAATCCCAAGGTCCCTTTCCTGCTTGGTGTGTGCTATATCCTCAATCCCCAATTGATATGTTGTTCCAGGGTTTTTGTGCCCCATATGCATCATTTTGCACTTTTTTGCATTATATTTCAACTGCCAAACCCTTGACCATTCTTCAAGCTTCTGCAGGTCCCTCCTCATTCTGTCTACACTCTCTGGCATGTCCACTGTGTTACAGAACTTCATGTCATCAGCGAACAAGGAAACTCTGCCTTCTAGGTCCTGCTCAATGTCACCAATGAAGATGTTGAATAGGACTGGTCCTAGCACTGATCCCTGTGGCACCCCACTGGTCACTCTTCCCACTATGGAGTGACAGCCATTTACCATGACCCCCTGTGTTCTGCCACCCAGCCAATTACCCACCCACCACACTACTGTCCTGCCCACTCCCATATTCCCCAGTTTGTTTAACAGCCTTCTATATGGCACAGTGTCCAAGGCCTTGCTGAAGTCCAGAAAGGCCATGTCCACTGCCCTACCCTGATCCACCTCCCTTGTCACCCAGTCAAAAAATTCAATGAGGTTGGTCTGACATGACCTCCCCCCGATGAAACCATGTTGCCTTGGGTCCTGTAGTCCATTGGCAACCAGATGTTCCACCAATCTCTCCTTTAGTAGAGCTTCCATGATCTTCCCCACTACTGAGGTCAGGCCGACTGGTTTGTAGTTCCCCGCTTCCTCTTTGTTCCCACTTTTGTATAAGGGGATTACATCTGCTGTCCTCCAGTCTTTGGGTACCTCTCCTGTTTCCAGTAATTGGCTACACAGGAATGCCAGCGGTTCAGCCACCACCTCTCTTAGGTCATTTAGGACCCTGGGGTGCACCTCATCCAGCCCCATGGCTTTATCGACTCTTATTCCTTCCAATTCCTGTAGGACCCTTTCCCGTGTAAAGGGACTTTTGTCCATTTCTGTGCCCTTCCCACCCCTTGTACTCCCTTCAGGCCCATTTCCCTCTTCTTCCTCAGTAAAGACTGAGCAGAAAGATTTGTTTAGTATGTCAGTTTTACTGTTGTCATCCTCCACGCAGCCCCTGTCCTTCCCCTTCAGTCTCAATATCCCTCCCTTTGCCCTTCTTTTTTTCACTTATGTACCTGTAAAAGGCTTTGTCCCCTCTACCCATTGATTTTGTGATGCGCTCTTCTGTCTGAGCTTTGGCCTCCCTTTGCTTATTCTGGTACTCCTCCCTTTCCCTTCCACCTATGTCTTTTTGTATTGCCTGAATGCAATCTTTATGGCTTTCACTTTCTCTGCTACTGTACCTCCTTGGAAAACCATAATGGCCTCCTCTTCTTTTCTTCTTGCTAACCTGCTTAATACATAATTGTGTTGCCCTTGTAATCTCTGTTTTAAATATTGCCCACTGTTCCTCACCCCCGATTCCTTCCCCATTCCTTTTAGTATCTCTTTCAAGCATGTCCCCATTTTCCCAAAATCTGTCCTCTACATGTTTTTGTGTGGTTTGGGTCTGCTCTTTCTGTGATTTCAAGCCACAGTGACCGATGGTCACTGTTCCTTGGGTGCTCTCCTACTGTTACCCCTATCACACTGTCCCCGGTTTGTGAGCATGAGGTCCAGTATTGCCTTCTGCTGAGTTGGTTCCATGACCAGTTGCTTAAGGAAGGCAACCTGAAACACTCTCGAGTCTTAGTGAATCAATGGTGAGATCTTCCTTGGAGTTTTCAACTGTAATGCCCACCCCCTCCCCTGAACAAACAAGGTCAGAAGTGATCTCTTTTCTTGACGCAGGGCCCTGCGTGAAGAAAGCAACAACACATTCTGTTGGCAACATGTGGTGAGATAAACTTCTCTACCTTTGGAGCGTGCATCACAGTGAGGCACTGGCTTGGAGCAGTACCTTGTGCTTCAGACAGGAGGCTAAGGGCTGGGGGGGAGCATTAGGGTTCACAACCCCAAGAAAGATTACACCACTGATTCACTAAGACTCCAGAGTGTTTTCCTTTTGCTGCTTAGGGGATAGGGAGGAGTTAGAGTTGGAAGGCCTAACACCACATTTCCCTACTTTTGTGGCATTAAGTTTAACCCTATCTGGTGCATTAACACAGTTTTTACAAAGAATTTATTTTCTTTTTGAGATAGTGAAATCCTGTCCTCTTTCATAGGACCTGTGTGAACAGATGCAGACTAGCCTGTGCCAAGGGAAAACTATGTCCATGTGTGGAAGTGCAGAGCCCTGTGGGCCCTGCACTTCTTTTCAGCAATGGATGTCAAGAATTCACAGGGCTGTCTAGTGGTCGGCAGAAGCGCAGGGCCCTCTGGGCCATGTGTTTCCATGTAGCTGCAGATATAGACATACAGGGCAAAGAGTGTGCCTTACAGCCAAAGTACAAGGCCCTCTGGCTCCCACAGATGCAGAGGTGCTGGGCCCTATGCCAAGAGAAGAGTTCTCTTCACTATATAGTACGTGGGCCCATGCTGGCAACCTTTAGCTTCCATTCCAAGGCTGGGGGTGGTGTTGCATGACAGCATATGACAGCGTTGTCCTCCCAGCCTTGGCCCATCCAGTTGGCTCACTGAACTTTCCTCTGAACTCAGCTCTCTGGCACGTGATCACAAAGCACTACCCACTGGGATAAAGGATACAGTCAACATTTCCTATAATAATTTTTTTTTTTAATTTTGACATTGAATTTTCAAGACATTTTATGACTTCCCCTTATAAACAAGACATGTGACATTTATTGAATACTGGTGGAAATCTCATTTCATGCCAGAAGTGTGAAAACACGTTTTTGCCATGATTTGAAAAATGACACCTGTCACATTTATGAGGGAATGTGAAAAAATGGCTATGTTGAAAGTCAGGAGTCAAAAATATTGAAAAATAGCAAAGTTATGAATGAACATTGAAATATTTCAATATTCACTCATATTACATGATCATTTTACCATATTTTTCCACCAAATTTTCAACATAGTCTTCTTATGACCCTACCTCATGAGCCTGGTAGGTGAGAGTTTTCAAATCCCATCCAAAACATGATTTTGCAGAGTGATTGCAGAATCACCTTTTGGGATGGATTTTAAAAATTTCACCTGCATTGTTCATGAGATGGGGTCCCAAAAAGGTCATGTTGAAAGTTTGATGGAAAAATATTGGAAAATGACAAAGTTATGAGTAAAAGTTAAAATCCCCCAGAAATACATTAAACCGTTCTTACCTGATTTTCTCATACCACAGTCGCCAGTTCCAGCAGCAAGACATGTTTTCGATCGTAGAGTACGCCTTGGAAACTTTTTAGTGAGTAAGAGAGTGTGTGTGTGGAGGTGCGGGGTGGTGGGTGCTGAGTAGGGGGGTCGGGGGTGGGTGTGTCGGGGGCGGGTGTGTCACATTGGCAAGGGACTCTTTTCAATTTTGCAGGTTCTTAGCCCCCCCAAAAAATAAAAATCTATGAGGAATGGTTTTCTTTGTGTCGGGACATTCCAACAGTGGGGGATTGGGCACCCCAGAAAAGGATTTTCTGGAGGTTTTTAAAAACAATCAAACAAACACAATAATCTAGCTAAACGGTTCCCATTTATTTATTTATTTCAAAGTTGAGAAATACATCTTTGAGTAGAAATGCTCATTTACAAAGGTTCCTCATCAGAATACCAATTTGTTTACACCATGTCAAAGACCGTATTAAAAACTTGATTAACAAAGACCGGACAATATTGATTCAGTGACGCTACAAAACAGAATGAGTAACATAAGTACCGTTTAACTAGGTTAAGGTGTTTTTCTTTTTAAAAAATAAATCATTTTCATGTATACAGTCGCAAGAAAATACCCTACATTCCTGGCTGATCAGTGGTCCCCTTCAACAGTAATGCAAACCTGGAATACATATATATATATATATATATATATATATATATATATGATGCACAAGTCCATTAAGGCTGTGCACAGCATCAGGAGAGGTAGACAGGGCTAAGAATAAAGCAGTTCCTGCCCCATCAGCATGATGGCGGGTACTCTCGGATCCCCTGGCCTAACCAGATCTGTTCCTCGGAGAGGGGGGATTCAGGAACCCCCTTCAATCCTGCTGCATAGTGAGGGGACCATGGAGGATGAAGGCCAAGGGCTAATGTCAGACAGGGCTGGGAGATCACCAGCCAGATGATGGACCAAGGCAAGACCAGGTGAAAAAGCTAGATAAAAAACACAGGTTTGCAAGTTAGTCCTGGACAAGGCAAGTGCTCATTCCTGTTATTACTTTTTTTTCCATCAGGCTTTTTCTGCCCTGGCTGAGTGCTCGTCCACCCTTCTCCAGTCAAAGCAACCACCCAGCACCAACATTCCATTAACCTTGCCACTGCAGTCCCCCCATGGTTCAGGCCCCACGATATGCCTTTGATAGGAGCTTCCTGCCCTCCTGGGCATCATCTGAATCCAGACTGGTAACAGACTTCTTGACATTGGGCCCAAATATACCAGGATTGTCATTCTGACATTGATTGGGTTTTTACACCCTGTAACATCTTTTGTGTAATTTTTTTATGTCTATGTTTAATTTCTGTTATCAGTTAGACCTCTTAGAAGTATTTCAGGTGAACTAAAAACTATTTGATAAGGTTAGCTGCCAAGAGGCATGACAGAGGGCTGTGGTGCGTGATAATCTCTTTGGCCAGTTAATGGGAATGCTGGAAGCGAAAAGAACCATTTCATGTTTTGTGAAGGAGTCACTCATGCTGGGCTAGATGGAACTTGGGATAAAAAGCAGATGTATTTGCATATACAAAGTCTGGAGTCCAGATCAGACCAGATTTCCAACTGGACCCAGCTTTTAAGATGCAAAGAACTGACTTAGGGGTGATGTCAAAGAGACATACTGGATTATGTGTCATGGGGGCAGTTGGAGGGTCTTAAGGCCTGGCAGAGCCTGAAAGAGACGGTCAGGCTTGGGACTTCAAACAGCTGGCATGTAAGGTTTGAGTCTGCCATGATTTACCAAAGTGTCTTGTGTGGGTAAGCCTCAGTACTTTGGGAAAATTAGAAAGTGTAGTAAGATATTTATATGTGTTTCTTTCTGTTTGTGCAAAACCATTTTTTTTCTGTTCCTGTAAAATTACTGTTCCCTGTGGTTGAGTAGTATCCTGTATTATATGTGTAAATATCTTGAAGTATTAAAATATTTGTTTATACACATCATGCTTCTGTGACTGAGTCTTTTGAGGTATAGCTAACTGATTTATAATTAATGAAAACTGTGTTTCAACTCTGAAGAGAAGGCTGCTGTTACCATAATTTGTTTCTAAGGTAAGGTGTTCTCAGATATGACAGAGGGGTTTGTCATTTGCCCTTAAACAAGGAGCGCTGTACTGGGTAAGCAATGGCTCTGGAGGGTTTCAAACCATGAGATAACCCGAGAGAGTGTCTATCCTAAAACTCAAGGTGGACAAAGCAATGGGGCCTGATGGGATTCACCCCAAAATCCTAAAAGAACTAAGGGAGGACCTAGTGACACCACTTACCACATTTTTTAACAAATCATGGGAGGATGGGGTGGTACCTGAGGACTGGAGGAGGGCAGATATGATTCCCCTTCACAAAAGTGGGAGCAAGGCAGAAGCAGGAAACTACAGACCTGTAAGTTTGACCCAGTGGTAGGGAAATGATGGAATCACTTCTGAAAGAAAGAATTGTTGAGTACCTAGAGGCCAGCGGAGCACAGGACCCAAAGCAGCATGGATTTACAGCAGGAAGATCATGTCAGACAAATCTGATAGATTTCTTTGACTAGGTGACCAAAGTAATAGACCAGGGAGGGGCTGCGGATATGGCCTACGTAGACTTTAGCAAGGCATTTGACACAGTCCCGCACAAAAGATTAATAATCAAGTTAGCCAGCTTGGGAGTGGGTCCCAGGGTGGTAGCCTGGGTTGCAAACTGGCTGCACAACAGGACACAGAAGGTAATAGTGAGTGGCACACATTCCGAAGAAAGGGGGGTCACTAGTGGAGTACCTCAGGGCTCAGTACTGGGTCCAGTCCTCTTTAACATCTTTATAGGTGACATTGCAGAGGGTCTGGAGGGAAAGGTATGCCTCTTTGCAGATGATACAAAGATCTGTAACAGAGTTGATACATAGGGGGGTAGAAAGGATGAGAAGGGACTTGGCAAGGTTGGAGGAATGGTCAGACATATGGCAACTTAGATTCAATGCAAAGAAGTGCAAAGTAATGCACCTGGGAAACAAAAACCCAGGAGAAGAGTACACAATAGCAGGGGAGGTACTAACAACAACAAAAATGGAACGGGACTTGGAGGTAGTCATATCAGATGATCTAAAGATGGGTAAGCAATGTGAGAAGTCAGTAAGGAGAGCCAGGGGGATACTGGGATGCATAGGAAGGGGCATCACAAGTAGAAAAAGGGAAGTGGTTATCCTTCTGTACAGACAGTTGGTGAGACCCCATCTGGAATACTGTGTGCAGTTTTGGAGACCTCATCCACGCAAGGACATAGACAGGATGGAAGCAGTCCAGAGGCGTGCAACTAAAATGGTGCAGGGTCTGCATCAGAAATCATATGAAGAGAGACTGAGAGAGCTTAATATGTATACCCTTGATGAAAGGAGGGACAGGGGGTACATGATAGAAACGTTCAAGTACCTCAAGGGAATCAACAAAGTCCAGGAGGGTGGCATCTTTCAGAAAAAGAGATGTGTAAGAACAAGGGGACACAATTTAAAGATAAAGGGGGGACGGCTCAGGGGTAATGTGAGGAAATCTTTTTTCACGGAGAGAGTGGTGGATGCGTGGAACTGCCTTCCTGGGGAGGTTGTTGGGGCTAAAACAGTGGGGGAATTCAAACATGCATGGGACAGACACAAAGCAATTGTAGTGAGGGGTGGCAGGAAGTAGGCTGTTGGTTAACTAGAATCTGCAGCTTATCCATAGGTAGGGAAATGGGCAGACTGGGTGGGCCAAGTGGTCCTTATCTGCCATCAAAGTTTCTGTTTCTATGTTTCTATACTGAGTGGTGGCAACTACTGGGGGCCCTTGCAGGCATCTGTAGGGTTTGAGAAAGCCGGTAACATCGGCAGACTGAGTCTGGGAGAGATTATTTTGCCAAACATACCCATACTGGATTCCCTCCCTCCACCCACCATCCAGGACATCAGTGTATCACCTGTTTTCCTGGTACAATGCAGTGCATTGGGCGCATTCACCACCCTTCACAAGAGAGCTCACACCTCAGTTGGCTGTGAGGGGTCACTGTGCCAGTAGATGCTGACCTCATGCTGCCAGTTGTAGCACTCCAAAGCCCAGGCTGCACCAAATCCTGGCTCCAAGTCCATTCCCGAAACCAGGTAATCAGCACAAAAACACAAGAGGACTTCCACTGGGCAGTTGGGTGACCCTCTATTATTACTTCTGTCCACTTAGATTAGACATCACCCCCCAAAAAAACAAACCCCGTTCTTAAATACATTTTGAAACAGTGTCAACTAGTGATATACAATGATAGGATGCCAGAAGTTTTAGGTGCTGGCAGTAACATGCCTTTCCACACTGGATTTAAAAAAAATTCTCTGACAATGTCTCTTCAAGACTTAAGTCATTCAGTTCCAACTTGTAATATACTTTAATTGGTTTGCTTTTAGTTTAATTAAAATATGTCAAAGCTAGTTGTAATTCATATATTTGTGTTTCATTGACTAGAAAGGAAGCCTTGCAGAATAGGGAGAGAACACCATTGGCTAGAAAGGAAGCCTTGCAGAATAGGGAGAGGACACCATTGGCTAGAAAGGAAGCCTTGCAGAATAGGGAGAGAACACCATTGGCTAGAAAGGAAGCCTTGCAGAATAGGGAGAGGACACCATTGGCTAGAAAGGAAGCCTTGCAGAAGGATATACTGTGCGATCCCTAAACTCGGTATGCCGGTGCTCAGCATACTGAGTCATCTGGCCTGAAATGCACAGCCCCGAATGGATCATATGCCAAACAGCAATATTTCGGCATTACTTCCAAAAGTAAATCCCTGCCCCGCCCCCCCTCCACACATACACACACTCACAGTAACTGAAATAACCAACTCCGAGGGGGAGTGGGCCCGGAGTAAAAAAATAAGTGTTACGGGGTTATGTTTCCCAAAAGGATATGCCCAGTCCAGAATCCGGGTCTGATGGAGTGTGCCAACAGAGCTGCAGGTAGTGTAGTCCTGTATACCACCAGAGCAGCTCAGCCAACTCCCGGAATCAACTGTCCCTTGATGTGCACGAATGGGGTAAGGTAGCAAACCATTACATCCGCTACCTTACCCCTGTAAAAATCTGTCAGAGAATCCATCACCAGGATGCTCACTATCGGGACACTACACCTATCAAGCAATAGCGCCCGGGCAGGTGTTTGTCGGGATAGTGAGCCACTGGACTTCATAAGGGTACCTTGCAGAATAGGGACAGAATACCATTGGCTAGAAAGGAAGCCTTGCAGAATAGGAACAGAACAGTTCCCTGCAGCTTTACTGATGTGTATAAGGTCTACCAACAGTATGGCACAATTCTGCTTCAGGGATAGGATTTTACTGTGGTATGTGTGGACCTGGGCAGAGGCCTGTGGGAATTATGTGTTGGGGTTATTTAGCTTCCTACTGACCCACACCTATTATAAGAAGATGCCAGCTGTATGTTGGACTAAATCAAGCTTATCAAGTTCTACGCAGTCATTTATCAAGTTATTTCAGACCAGCAAATGCCTTGGGATGGAACTTTAGATGCTCAGCCCTGGCAGCTCTCTTTCAGAATGGGGATAGGGCGTCCACTCATTTCTGTTACATCAGCGTATAAGCCCTGGGCTGTTACACAGTGCCAGTAAACTGAGGAGCCCAGAAGTTCCTGCTGAATAGCATGAACTTCAGTCCTTCACCTAAAAACACTCACAGAGTTGCCCCCTCTGCAGTTCAGTGGGGAGATTTCAACCTTGAAGTTAGGTCTTTAGCGAAAGGCAGCAGCACCTCCACTCACCATGCTCTTTTAACTGAGATAACGGGGTTTGCATTTCTGATGAGCCTGCAGTTTCAGACCTGATGTCAGGTTTGATAAATAACTTTGTACACTTTCACAGAAAGCAGCAGCAGAAAATGCTATTGATTTGTATTAGTTCTGATTTCAGCACAGCGAAGGGACACCGATCTTGTCAACTTTGATCAGTTTGCCATATTTTCTTCCCTCTGCAATAAGTCAACTTGAATTTCAGATTTACATTTCTATTACTTATCCGAGGGATATCTGGGATGGAAGCAAAAATGTTGTATTATTCCATGGTCCAACAGCCCCTTACTAAGCAAGAGGATTTTGATTACGTTGAAGCTGGGTATATTATGCTCCATTTTGGTTGTAAATGAAGGTGAGTGGGCCAGCCCATCAGAGCTGTGGCACTGCTGGTAACCTGGGTTTCCGGAACAAACCTGGGATGCCAGGAGCCAACCAGTTGGAAGAGGATTGAGCAGTCCAGAGGACACTTTACTCCTTCAGGAAGGGAGGGAGGGTGGCAGTCTCTACTGCTGTACCGCCACCTGGGTGACCAAAGGTCACGGTGCATGTGGAGAAGCTTGTGGAAGGGAGGTTGCATACTGGGTCCAGAATGCAACCATGCATTGCATCTGCATGCACTCCATGGGAACCCTTACTGCTTCAATCCTGGAGACGAGTGAAACCAGGCAGGAAAATCCTGGTGCGCAGCAGTATGACGCTGGTGGTCTCGGGCCTCATCAGTCTGGACTGCCCAGCAGTATCCCGCATGCAACAAATCTGTGGGAGGAACCTTCTGACTCCATCCCATCGGAATCCACTATGGAGAGCATTGCTGTCTTGGAGACTTAGGTAAGTGGCAGAGAAGGGATTGAATGGGGCAGAGAGGTACCCATGGCAGCGATGGGTAACACTGTAGAGGGCATAAAGTAAAAAAGACAAGTAAATGAAGGCATATATGGGGTCATTTTTGCCATGCAAACTTGCTGAGTTATAGGAATTAATCCTTAAAAAGTACTGACGTCTCAGGGAAAGTTTGGGAAAAAAATGTCTGGACACATTCCAACTATTATGTCATAAACTAGTACTGTCAGTAGTTTGTTTCCAGTTTTTCATTACAACTATTTATGTAACAAAGCAGGATCACATTTTATTAGATGCTGGCCACTTATTTACAACTGACATAACAATCTCTGCTTGTGACCTCACAATCCATTGCTGTGGAAATAAGCATGATGTCACAGACAAAGATATGATGTCAGTGTTAGACAAGCAGCCATAGCAGATGATGTCTAATGGACAATTATCCTATTTTCATGTTACTGTGCAAAGTTACAAACACAAGGTGGGTTGCTGAAGGGCTAGCGGGGAGAGGAGGCTTGCGCATCCTACATCATCATCACTTCCAGGGTTGGGGGTGGGCTGTCCATTTTCACTGCACTAGTGCCACCTGGGGTTCATCAGGTGAAAGCAACATAATGGGATGCTTGAGGTTGGGGTGACATGTCCTCTCCAAGCAGACCTGCTGTATGCATTTTGCAGGACATTTACAACTGGTGTCATGAGGCAGGGAGAACAGGAATAACAGTAGTCAGCAGCAGGATAGTATACGTGTCTCATGATCTCTGCACAGATTGACTGGGCCCCAATGTCCATCATTGGATTTGGTCACTGGAAGAAACTGTCCCACCCCAAAGGCCATGCTGTGGGAAGGGGTGCATTCATGGGGGTAGCACTATTGCCTCCCACAGTGGCAATCCAGGTTCAGGAACAGACTTGGGTTGCATGGGTGTCAGCTGAGGGAGAGAGGATAGGGCATCCCCTGGACTGCTCTCCTCTCTCAGGGAGGGGGGGATATGCAGCACTGTTACTTGCATGCCACTCGGCAACATAGAAGGAGCAGCTGCTCGGGATTGGCCTACCTTGGGTGCTAATCTGCATGTGCGTGCATCTGCATGCATGTGTAGTGCATCATCACATGTTCAACAGCCCTAGGGGAGAGAAAATAGAGGAAAGCCCTCAACTGAGTAGGATGGTGCTTCGGTCCACCACAGA
This sequence comes from Neoceratodus forsteri, assembly GCA_016271365.2. Taxonomy (NCBI): domain Eukaryota; kingdom Metazoa; phylum Chordata; order Ceratodontiformes; family Ceratodontidae; genus Neoceratodus; species Neoceratodus forsteri. Next base: position 1,408,146,616 of record CM028131.1, on the reverse strand, counting down.
CTCTGCACCACAAACCATGTGCCTCCTCTGCAGCTATCAGGTTTGTGCTTTACAGGGGCCTGGCCAGCCCTACCACAAGGGGTAATTATTAGACACTTTGCCAGAGGATAGGTAAGCCCCAGAGAAGGTGGATGACTGGACTGGTGGACAGTGTCAGACAGGGGCATGTCAGAGTTTATAGCATAAACACCTCGATAAACAAAAAAACTATCATAACTGAAACCCTGAATTGCAGTGCTTGACCTCCATCTTTTCATGGCTTATTATGCTACTTGTCCAAACAAGCAAACGTTCCCAGGTTTAGAAACTGACTTATGAATCCAAGACAGTGTATTTGTAAGCAGTAACACACAACAGGATGTAGGTTTTGCTGTAATAACCAATGCACTTGTGTGCACTGTAAGCCGTAAGGTAAAGCTGAGTGTTGTCAACCACCTGAGACGTGGGTTATTACAACAAAACCCATAATCATGTAGTGTGTTCTGGTACTTGTAAAATAGTTGATTTTATAAAGGAAAAGATGTGAAAAACTCACTTGTTATGTTGTTGTGAAATGTTAAATCTGTGTATGGTGAAAACCCTTGACATTTTCCACAGGTGTAGCCTAAGTCGGGAAATTAGTGCAGACTTGTGGGTTGAGCTGACATTTAGTAATTGCAGAGGTCTGTCTACTGAGTGACCAATCAGATGGTTTCAATTTCCTGTGCCATTTTATAAAGGAGATAGCACCTGTATTGCATTTTTAAAAATAAGATTTATATTTAACATACACTTTAAAACTGAAACATTGCACAGCATACAAAAATCAGCAGATTAAAGGAACAGTATATCACAATTACAGATTGCATGCACATTATTGTTACTTTTGCTGCATATCCTCACTGATGTTTTAAATACACCTACAGTATGGACATGTATGCCTGCTGTTCACTCATACATTTTGTAGCTTACTGTTACTGTGCTCACCCCTGATTTATTACCTGTTAATTCTCCTCTGTGCCCCCCAACAGGAAATGGGCCTCCTGGCCCTGCTTGTTAACCCGGTAAAATATGTTTTAAATAGATTAATCTCACAGAGTCCAAGGCCAGCTCACATAGTTAAACTACTTACATTGCAGTACTGCATTGTTTCTGTCCATTGTGCTGTCAATTTAAACAGACGTATAAAAAGAAAACATCATGAATGACCAGTTCTCAGACTTCAGTGCAAACAAAAAATGAGATATCCCTACTCGATTCTGTATGATGGTTAGTACAGTCACAGAATATGTGGCAGGCCCTCTCCCAGCGAGATTGTGATACTTTGTTTTAGTAATTAGTAATGCACATGCCCTGAGTCACGGCTTCAACTTTTATATATAAAATAAAATGGGTTACAGCACCCGTTTTTGAATGGGAATGTCTTTGTGGACTTCTACAGCGTGAACTGTAAGAGATGCAACCATTTTCAAATATACAACCAAAAATAACTAACTTGTTCATGAATGAGTTTACCTGCGGCTGTGCGCCTTTCCAGCTGTTGGAGGCGCACCACCAGCATTTCGGTTGGGATGGACAGAATGTTGTTTTTACAAAACTCATAGCTATCTTGCACTACTGTGCAAATCTCTGGCTACGTACAGTATATATTTTACACCAGTACTGCTTGCTTCAGACATATTCATTACAAGCACTTTAAAATCAGTTCAAAAAGCTGACAGTGTCCCTTTAAGGAAAAAAAAATTCTTCAAGATGATAGAAAACTCTTAAATATGATCTTGTGTTTTTTTTTTACTTCTATTTCTTCACCTGGTGGTCCGGGGCATCTCTTGGTCTGGCTCGCTCAGTATTCCCCCCAACCGCTCACCTGAACCACATCCCCTGACCGAGACATCTGGATCATGATCCCCTCCTCTCCTGCCGGACCCATACAGGAGGAGGCCGTGGATCCCCAAGGGGTAGGGTTAGGATTGTGGCTGGCATTTTGCATGTGGGGGTTGCCCCCTCTCGGAGACCTGCTGTCGCCTCACCTGGCCATCAGGGGTTTTTCCTTGTTTTCGCCCCTCAGAGTGCGGTGTGCAGTAACGACTGTGCACGGCTGCCCTGCTGGCATCTGCCGCACTCCACCCCTTATGTTTTTGGCTGGTGTACCTGCAGTATCCCTGATCTTCATTGGGGGTCACCAGGACACTGAGCTACCCTGGAGCCCTCCCCCAGGAGAGGAGAGCTGTCCTCCAGACGCTTGATCCTTTCCTTCCCCTGCTGACCCCCAGCAACCCAAGTCCGTCACCGAACCTGGGTCGCCACATGGTGTGAAGTGTGGCATCCAGCGCCTCAACCCTCAGCAGCACTGGGCCAGCTTAAATATGTTGTTGATGTGAACTGGGACATATATCTTCCAGTTAGTATTCTACTGTTACATGTAGCTCAGTATTCAGCATAAGCTTGACTTTGAGCATGCTCAGTATACTGTTTTGGAGGGTTTTCTACAGAGCTTGTACCAAATACTGAACCTGCTGTGTTTACATGGCCCATTATTATACTGGTATTAGAACTGCCCCCCCGCCCCATTACCCACCATCCCCAGGTATTTATCCAGACTTCCAAGTTCCCCCATGACTTGACCACCATAGGGGCCCTCCTGGTGTGCACATTCCACAGCAGGAACAGGATCCAGTCTCAGGAGGCTCATGCCTCGTCAATGGTGTGGAGCCTTCGTGAGGCTGGTTGTCAACCTGCTGCTGCTGGTTTTTCCATCATTTTTCTCCCAAGGGGACTACCAGCATGTAATGACATGGTGTGCACATGTGCAGTTATGCACTAGCATGCAACAGCATTTACAGCTGTCTGCTGCCCCTCGGCAAGCCTCTGTTTACGCTGTTCCCCAGCCTCTGCTGGGTGGCAAAGGACAGAGGAAGGAATACCCCTGGCTGAAGGGGGAGAGCTATCCTGAGGGATGGTCATTGCTTCTTCCCCTGGCTGGCCTGCGCCCCCCACAACCCGATCCTGTTCCCAATCTCAGGTCGCTGGATTAGGGAGCAGGCGCCCTGCCGCTGTGCTACCTGGCCTCCTCCTATGCTGCTTAATGCATAATTCAGGGGGTGAGAAAATGACTAGTGGTATGTCAGAGGGATCAGTACTGGACTGGTTCTCTTCAGTGTCTTCATAAGTGACATTGCCGAGGAGCTGGAGTATGTCTGTTTGCAGATGACACAAAAATCTGCCACAGGATGGACACTCAGGAAAGGATGGAGAGAATGCAAAAGGATCTAGGGATACTGGAGGAGTGGTCTAGGGTGTGGCAGCCGGGTTTCAATGCCAGAAAGTGTAAGGTTATGCACCTGGAGTGGGGAAACCCATAAGCTGCGTATAAGATAGAGGAAAGATACTTACAGTCACCAAGCACGAAAGAGACCTCGAGGACATCATATCTGATTACCTCAAGGTGGCTGATTAGTGTGACAAGAAAGTGGGAGAGGCTAATAGAATGCCGGGTGCATTGGGGGGGATTTCTAGCAGGAGGGGGGGGGAGGTGGTTCTGCCATTGTATCGCTCACTGGTGAGGTCTCATCTGGAGTACTGTGTCCAGTTCTGGAGGCTGCATCTCCATAAGGACATTGACAGGAGGCAGTACAGAGGAGGGCAACCAAAATAGTGAGGGTGGTTGCATGAGAAGCCATATGAGGAAAGGCTGCAGGAACTCAACATGTACTCTCTGGAGCAGAGTGAGAAGAGACATGTTTGGGACCTGTAAGTACCTCACAAGGGTGAACAAGGTGCAGGTGGTACATAGATACATAGACAGTGTCGGCAGATAAGGGCCTATGGCCCACCTAGTCTGCCCATTTGAGCTTGTAAGTTCAGTTTGTTTTCCTAGAAGTCTATTTCCCCTTACCCCTGACCTCTAGAATTCCTTTATGTCTATCCCATGCATTCTTAAATCCCGTGATTGTTTCAGCCCCCACCACTTCCTCTGGCAGGGTGTTCCACTTGTCCACCACCCGCTCTGTGAAGAAATTCTTCTCATGTTTCCTCTGAATCGCCTCCTCCAACTTCATCCCATGCCCTCTAGTCCTGAAACATCTTTCGCTAAAAATAGTGTTTTCCTGCACCCTGTTCCTCCCTGTAAGATACTTGTATGTCTCTATCATATCCCCTCTCTCCCTCCTCTCCTCCAGGGAGTACATGTTCAGTTCCTTCAACCTGTCTTCATAGGACTTGTGATGCAACCCATGCACCATCTTTGTTGCCCTCCTCTGAACCTCTTCTTTACCCTGTCTATGTCCTTACATAGGTATGGTCTCCAGAACTGTACACTGTACTCCAGGTGGGGCCTCACTAGTGTCTTGTATAGCGGAATTATGACCTCCTTTCCTGCTGGTGATGCCCCTGCCTATACATCCCAGCATCCTATTTGCTTTACCTGATGCCTTGTCACACTGTTTCCTACCTTGAGGTCATCAGAGATGACAACCCCAAGATCCCTTTCCTGCTTGGTGCATGCTATATCCTCACCCCCAACTGATATATTGTGCCAGGGTTTTTGTGCCCCATATGCATTATCTTGCACTTCTTTGCATTGAATTTCAACTGCCAAACCTTGACCATTCTTCAAGTTTCTGCAGGTCCCTCTCATTCTGTCTACACCCTCTGGTGTGTCTACTCTGTTACAGAGCTTGTGTCATCAGCGAACAGTGAAATTCTGCCTTCTATATCCTGTGCAATGTCACTGATGAAGATGTTGAATAGGACCGGTCCCAGCACTGATCCCTGTGGTACCCCACTGGTCACTCTTCCCTCTGTGGAGTGACAGCCATTTACCACCACCCTCTGTGTCCTGCCACCCAGCCAGTTACCTACCCACCACACTACTGTCCTGCCCACACCCATATTCCCAGTTTGTGTATAGTCTTCATGTGGCACAGTGTCAAGGCCTTGCTGAAGTCCAGATAGGCCATGTCCACTGCCCTCCTGATCCACCTCCCTAGTCACCCAGTCAAAAATTCAATGAGGTTGGTCTGACATGACCTCCCTGGTGAAACCATGCTGCCTTGGGTCCTGTAGTCCATTGACAACCAGATGTTCCACCAATCTCTCCTTCAGTAGTGCTTCCATGATCTTTCCCACTACGAGGTGAGGCTGACTGGTCTGTAGTTCCCTGCTTCCTCTTTGTTCCCACTTTTGTATAAGGGGACTACATCTGCTGTCCTCCAGTCTTTGGGTACCTCCCCTGTTTCCAGTGATTGGCTGAACAGGATAGCCAGAGGTTCAGCCACCACCTCTCTTAGTTCTTTAAGGACCCTGGGGTGCACTCCATCTGGCCCCATTGCTTTATCAGCTCTTATTACTTCCAGTTCCTTCAGGACCCTTTTCGTGTAAAGGGACTTGTGTCCATTTCTGCACCATTCTCACCCTTGTACTCCCTTCAGACCCATTACCCCCTCTTCCTTAGTAAAGACTGAGCAGAAATACCTGTTCAATATGTCAGCTTTACTGTTGTCATCCTCCACGCTCCCATCCTCCCCTTCAGTCTCACTATCCCTCCCTTTGTCCTTCTTTTTCACTTATGTACCTGTAAAGGTTTTGTCCCCATTAACCACTGATTTTGCAATGTGTTCTTCTGTCTGAGCTTTGGCTTCCTTACTGACTTCCTGCCTCCCTTTGTTTCTCCTGGTACTTCTCCCTATCCCTTCTGCCTGTGTCTTTTGTATTGCCTGAATGCAATCTTTTGGCTTTCACTTTCTTTGCTACCTCTTTGGAAAACCATAATGGTCTCCTCTTCTTTTCCTCTTGCTAACCTGCTTAATGCATAATTCTGTTGTTCTTATAATCCCCATTTTAAATACTGCCCACTGTTCCTCAATCCCTGATTCCTGTCCCATCCCTTAATGCCTCTTTCAAGCATCTCCCCATTTTCCCAAAGTCTGCCCCTAAAATCCAGGATACGTGTTTTTGTGTGGTTTGGTTCTGCTCTTTCTGTGATTTCAAACCACAATGACTGGTGGTCACTGTTCCCAGGTGCTCCCCCACTGTTACCCCATCACACTGTCCCAGTTTGTGAGCACAAGGTCCAGTATTGCCTTCTGCCGAGTTGGTTCCATGACCAGTTGCTTGAGGAAGGCACCTGAAGGAGTCCAGGATAAATCTGCTCCTAGTTGATGCTGCTGCTGGGATGCTCCAGTCCACGCCTGGTATATTGAAGTCTCCAACCAGTACTACCTCACCTTTGTCTGCCATCCTTGGATGGCTAGCATCAGCTCCTATCTGTTTCTTCCTCCTGGGCTGGTGGTCTGTAGACCACACCTCTGCGGATGGCTGGCCCCATTTTCCTTTCCAGCTTAACCCACAGTATCTCTCCCCATTTTGTTCCTCCTGGATCTGTGTGGCCCTTATGTCATTTTTCACATACAGTGCCACCTCCTCCTTCCTGCCTGCTCTGTCTCTTCTGAATATGTTGTAGCCAGGTATGGCCATCTCCAGTCATGGTTATCATTACACCAGGTTTCAGTGATGGCCACAATGTCCAGGTCTGACTGTACCATGACAGCCTCCAGATCTTCCATCTTGTTGCTAAGGCTCCTGGCATTTGCACACATGGCTTTCCATGATTTGACCTCCCTAGACTGCTTCACTGTTCTACTCCAGCCCCTTCCTTGGTTGTCATTTATCCCTGGTTCTCCTTGCTGTCTGCCCTTCTGCTGAATTTTGCCCCTTTTCTGCTTATCCACCTTTTGGACACTAATCTCCATCTCTTTCAGAGAAAAGAAGACACTAGAACATAGGGGGCATGTAGTGAAGCTGAAGAGGGGATGTTTAGGACACATATAAGGAAATGCTTCTTCATGGAGAGGGGTAGTGGATGACTGTAACAGCCTGCCAGTGGAGGTAGTGGGGGCAAAGACTGTGGGGAGCTTCAAGCATACGTGGTATAGGCACAGAGGTAAATTGGGTAGAGGAAGGGGGAGGGGATGTCAGTAATTAAATATGGTCAGTGGCATTGGAATAAGCAGGAAAAGGAGTAGACTATATGGGTCTACTGGTCCTTCACTGCCGACAGAGTCTATGTTTCTGTGTAGTCAGTGTTGGACTGGCCAGGCTGGATACCTGTTAATTTCTTTGTGGCCCCCCTCAGTTGGACTTCTCCCCATTTTTCAAACACTGCAAATCCTTGCATGTGTAATTTGTTTTCTTATTACATGGGTATTTCTGATCACTGTAAGTAAGCAAAAGATGCAAACACTGAGCGAGTGTACACAATAGGTGAAACACTGATACAATTTTTTCACCCGCAGCCCCCATTCATTTTCCTGGTGCGACCCCTCCATCCTGACTTTCTAGGTGGGCCTAGTCCAACCCTGACTGCAGTAAATATTCAGCGTGACCTAACTTGCAGGAACGCCACTTCCAGTGTACCTTTTAGGACCCAGGTTTACATACTGTACATTCCATTTGCACAGCCTTGACACAGCTCTTCGCAGTTCAGCATTTTTCACTTCACTGAGGTATAAGTCTCTCTGCAATGTACTATTAAGTAATTTATAAGATGTGGCAACCCACTGATTGGCAGCTACAGTATTTCCATGTTCCTTTGTGTAGAGATTGCATAGAGATATTTCAAAGTCTGTTATAGATGCTAGTTTATTTGCTGCTTGGCTGCTTATGATGTGGAGGGGTTTTGGCCTGAAGCCATTTTTCTTTTTAAAATGCATACCCGCAGGAGATTTAAATCGTGGACTAAAAACTTCCTCATAACACAATCTCAAGAGTCAATTAACTTCCACATTTTTGCTCTTTAAGCAGTTACTTATAGTTGTACGCAAGACAAAGTGTGGCTCAGTGGCAAAATTTAGGGGGAGGGTAAGGGTCATGGGTAGGGAGGATGGGAGGAGTGAGGAGAGGGGGCAGGGACAGTTGCTCAAGCTGTGGACCCTGCAACACGAGCAGAATTGATGGACCAAATTGCCTTCTTCTGCTGGCTTCTTCGTATGTTTGTATGTTCAGCTGGTAGCACATCTGCCTTTGGACCAGAAGGATATAGGTTCTAGTCCCACACTGGCTCTTATTCAATCAACACTGGCACCAGGGTGCAGTACTAGGGAGGTGCTGTACTGTTGTGATGTGCTGTTCTTCATTTGAGACATTAAACCAAGGTCCCTTCTGCCCATGTATGGTGCCATCCTGGTGGGTGTCCAAGTGGAAGAAAAGAACCCAAGGCACATTTTGCAAGAGTAGGGGAATTTTTATTGGTTGAAAACAAACTTTATATACATTTCACATAGTATTCTAAAGCCGTAAACTTTAACCAGAAAATAAAAAGATAACGCTATCAGTGATTTACCATACGCATATCAAATCAGGACTATCCTGTGGGAAAAAAGTGTAACTGTTTCATTCTTGTTCCTGTTATATAACCATGTGTACCTCTGCCTTTATTATTTTCATTCTCATAATGAATATTGTTACAAAAAAGATAAACCTACATTTTTCTATGAAACAGTATTGTGCAGAATACAGCATACATTTTCCATCAGTCATTCCGTGCTTTCCTGGACAGACAGATAGCGTTATTATTACAGATACACAGTTGCTCGCTCTTTTTTTTTTTTTTATTAAGGTTTTTATACTCCTGGAGCTGTCCGAGAGGCTTGTTCAGCCCTGTCCCTGGGTGCTGTCAGCCAGCCTACTACCTCTCTCCATCTGGGGTTATGTCTCCCTTGGATTTCTCCCTGTGGCAGGGCCAGAGGAGGGAGGGCAGTCCTCCCCCACCAGAGACTCTTGTCCGGATATCTCCAGTGGCGTGACAGGGCAGGCTGTGACACTTCTGGCAGGGCTTCATGAAGCTCAGTCTCTCTTCTATTTTCCTCCAGGGTTTTTCTCCTTCCCCAAGGCTACGGCAAACACAGAGGATGCATGCTCGTGAAGGTGCCCGTGTGCTCTTGAACCACCAGCCTTGTTCCACCCACCTGGCTTTCCGCCAGCCACCCAAGCATTGGTGCTACCATCGGGCCTCCATCTGGTGGCAGCCAAGAGCTGGGACAGCTCACCACCCCAGTCCAGGAGAGGAGAGCTGCCAGGCGGCTGCTGGATCCTGTCCTGGCCCTCCCTCCCAGCTGACCCCTGGCAACTTGAGCTTGTTCCTGAACTTGGGTCGCCGGCGTGGGAGAAATAAGGAGCACTGCAGCGCCTCAGCCTTTTGCACCACTGGGCTGCTACACAGTAGCTCTCTTTCTATCCAGATAACAACTGTTAGCTGATTTTATTTATTTATTTACGAATTTAACCAGGAAGGCATACTGAGCAGGGTTGCTCGATTCCAGATGTGACCTGGGTTCATCACTTGTTCCTGGAAAACTAATCTGCAATGGGCCTGCCAAGTAAAAAAAAAAAAAAAACTTTATACATGTAAGCATTACTCTTATTGCACATTTATCATATATTATGTTTGATGGCAAACATATCATTCTCAAATGATAATTTTGACTATCCTGAGTCTTCCTATCTTGATGCCAAGAGGATCCAAAATGTAGTCACAAAAGGACAACCCAGATATTGCATGTATTTGAACTGCTGTGCACATCATTCCTTTGGACTTATTCTTTCTGTGAGGCTTTTGTGTTGCCTTTCATACTAAGCTTCCCATGACAGAATAGCCATACAATGTCCCACATTCTGGGCAGTGTCCTTTTGTCCAGTAAGCAAGTCTCTACAGCCTTAATGTCTTGCTGGCTCATACTTTCAAATTCAGCAGTAGAAGGGACACCTTGACTTTGTATTATTTCATATATATGTTCCCTTTTGACGAGGCTGTGATCCGTGGAATTGTCGGTTTCCATTGTATGATTTTTTGAACTAAGAGAACTACAAAGTTAGGCCTCCTTATGTCTTTTTTTCAATTTTCATGCATTAACTTGTCACTTATCTATTATGGGGATAACCAATTCCAGACCCAGGGATGCCAAGGAGTAATTTCACCCTTTGGAAGTGGAACAATGTTCCAAAACAAAAATAGGCTGTAGAAAAAAGTAATTAAATTTAGTAAATTTAGCCCCCCCCCCCCGTTTTATCAGTAAGCACAATAATTGTCTCTTTATGGGGTTTAATTGACTATTCCAGATTATTTGAAACCGTAAGCTGAGAATCTTCATCTCCACCTCCTGTGATAGTAAAATAAACTATACTTAAATATATCATTATTGGGATGAAGAAAGTATTTATCATTAATGTTTTCTTGTTTTGGTTTCTGCCAGGATTTCCAAATTCTCATCCAGATTCTTTTGGCAGCATCCCTTGGTCCAAAGGTTATCCACCAAATCCATATCGGATCAGTCGTATACCTTTTCATTTCTGTACCTTCTTTATTCTGAGAACCTATTGCCATCCCCTTCCTTTTCCCAAAATTTATTTTGGAGCCTAAGGCCTTAGAGAAGGCCATTACTTGATTTATTAAGTACACTTCCCCAGTGATCCCCACCCCCTGAGGCCTCACACTAGTCAATTACAGCAACTCCTTAAAGGGGCTCTCCTTTCTGTAACTTCTTAAAGGGGTGATCCTCTCTCGTGCTCAAATAACTTATCATCCTCAGTGCATCCGGGATCAAGTGCATTGACACTGACTATTGTCCTCCTCCTACTTCCTACACCAGCCCCACCTTGTTTAGGACCATCACCCTCTACGCATAGTACCCCCCTCTTATCTGCAACACCTCTACCAGACCCCCCAACACTCGATCACCTCCCCCTCGGTACCCCCACACTTCCACCTGCTACCTCTTACTTCCCACTTATACCTTGGTCTCTTCTCCTCAATGCCTCTCCCACCCTTCGTACTCTACCCACCCCTTGCACCCCAGCACCCGGCCCCGTATCCAGTCGCAAGGGGAGATGCCACAATAACTACCACGCTTTGGTGCACCTAATCACCCTCCTGTTGCTTCTATCAGGTAACATTCATCCAAACCCTGACCCCGTGCCCAACCTTATGAACAAGCCTGCCCAGGCTCAAGGACTTCGCTTAGCTTCTATGAATATTTGCAGCCTCCTTAAGAAGACTGCTGCGTTTCAGTGCTGGGTTACTCAGCACCAACAGGACATTGTCGCTCTCATCGAAACCTGGTTATCCAAATCCACCCCTGACTCCTTCGTCTTCCTCCCTGGTTACACCCTTTTCAGGGAAGATCGGGTGGGTAAGCGTGGAGGTGGTTGTGCTGTCTATATGCGTGACTCCCTCTTGGACATGCACTTCCACCACCCAAGCTTGATAATGGGGCACAAGCCCTCACACTAAAAATCTCCCTCAACCCTGGTAAGGGCCCACTGTTTCCCACCGTTGCCTATATTCCCCCCAGAAAGCAAGACCTCACCATTCAGGTGCTTGCTGACTACCTCTCTGGTCTACCACCCAAAATGGCCCAGATAATTGTTGGTGACCTGAATATCAACTGGCTCTCTGCCACGGCCTCCCAAATCAGACATATCTTTGCCACCCTTGACATGACCCAGCTTGTCACCACCACAACTATATTCAACCCCTCTACTGGCTCTAGCACCCTCCTGGATATCACCATTACCAACCGCCCCCAGAGGGTGCTCAATATCAGTGTACTTCCCAGCTCACTTAGTGACCACTCCCCGATCATATTCTCTTGGTCTGCTGCCAACAGAAAACCTGCACCACAAACCATCCAATGACATCGCCTACTCCCAGGCGGCCTGCGTTGCCTTAAACTGTACCTCTCACAATTGGATTGGTCCCCAATCAGGCTTGCACCATCCATAGACAAGGCATTGGATTTTTTCACTCGCACTTTTAACACTGCCTGTGACCTCTATGCCCCCTTCACCAGAAATCACATCAAAAAGCAAAACATGCCCTGGGTTACCCCTTCCCTCCTTCACAAACTTAAAATGAGAGACAACCTATGGCACATTGCCATGGAATCTGGCAAGCCAGCTGAAGGCAAGTGTACAAGCGCTGAAGCGCCAATAAAGTGTGTGGGCCATTCAACAGGCCAAAGCCCAGTACTACCAATCAGCTCCTGTCTCCTCCTGGGGGTCGGCTAAAAACTTTTGGGATAATGTAATGGAGCTGAATGGGAAATCCCGCTCCCTACCTCCCTCTCAATGCTCCTTTAATGGAATGTCTGCTCTGACCCCCTTGGCATTGCAGACTACCTAAACCACACTTTCTCAGACCTGAGTTCAGTTCTGCCCAGTAACTTCTTTGACCCCATCCCAGTAGCACCCCTGCCCACTCTCCAGAGACTTCCTTTCTACTCATGTACCATCTCCCCATTGGAGGTTAGACCCCTTCTGCAAAAAGCCATTAGTAGGAACAACCCCGGCACCGACCTACTGGACACTAGGCTACTTCGTCTGACATTGGATGCTATCCTGGTCCCACTTACCGAGCTGCTCAACCACTCTCTGTGCCTGGGGCAGTTCCCCAGCACATGGAAAACCGCCATCATCACTCCCATCCTAAAGAGCAGCGATCGAGCGACCCCGGGTAACTATCGACCTATCTCCATCCTCCCCCCACTCTCTAAGGCCCTTGAAAAAGTAGTTGCCAATCAGCTTGCCGAATACCTGGCCATTCACAATATCCTGTGCCCTGAACAGCATGGCTTTCATGCAGGTCACAGCACCACAACCACACTACTTGAATTCTTCAACTTCCTGCATGTTGCTCTTGATGCCGGAAGTCCTGCCGGTGCTGTGTTCATTAACCTCTCCAAGGCCTTTGACACGGTTTGCCATCCTCTCCTGCTTGACTCCCTCAGATACCTTGGTTTCTCCCCCAGCCCCCTTGCATGGTTCACCAGCTACCTCTCTGCCAGAACTCAGTGTGTAAAAATCAATAGCACCCTATCTGACACACAAACTGTCCGCTCTGGGGTTCCCCAGGGCTCCATTTTAGGCCCTCTCCTCTTCAGTCTCTACCTCAACTCCCTCCCCTTGGCCTGCCCAAGTAAGATCCTCCTCTACATGGATGACGCTGTGCTCTTCGCTGCTGACCCCAACCCCAACACACTCCAGGCTACCCTCCAACAAGCTTTTGATAGAGCTGAGCATTGGTTCACATCACGAAGGCTAGTCCTTCTTGCATCGCCAAATCAAAGCCAGTGGTGAGCCTCTCGTGTCACTGCCTAGCACACTAAACCCCACTGAGCAGGTTTCCTCCTACAAGTATCTGGGCATTACCTTTGATTCAGCACTCTCCTTCCATTCCCATATCAATGCCTTTTCTGCTGCCACCAATGTCAGGATTGGACTGTTATACCGCCATAGGGACTGCTTAGCACAAGAGGCCCTTAGATTGGCAATCACCTCCTCTGTCCTGTCACTAATCGACTATGGGCTGCCATCTATGCTGCAGCTGACAACACTGCACTTGAAAGAATCCAGTTCTCTATAAACAAGGCCTGCAGGCTAACGCTGGGAGCCCCTAGGCACACCCATACGTGCCTGCTGTACTCCACCACCAGCTTGCTCAACCTTGAAGAAAGACTCCACTTCCAAACCTGCCTTCTCATAAAAAAGACCCTGCTAGGGCTCTCCCACCCTGGGGTCACCACCTCCCTGCAGCGTGCCTCCCCCTCAGTCTCCACCCGCAGCACTGTCAAAACCTCCCTTATTGTCCCCAGGGTAAGGACCTCTATGGCCCAGAGATCCTTTTGCTATCGGGCTCCCTCCTGATTCAGTTCCCTCCCAGCCAATGTAGGTGACTCCACTAAGCTTGGTCCTTTCAAGGTCTCCCTCAGAAGCCATCTGACAAGCACTCACTGCTGCAACTGCACATAATCCCCCACCTGCCCCTTACCTTCACCCCTAGGCTGGGTCTGCCCTGTCTACTCTTGCTGTATATACCTGGGGTCTCATGCAACATCTGCTGGCTAATGTAATAAAAAATATCTCTGGTTGCTACCTGATGTGGTGCTCGTGTAGCTATATTATGACTACTGTGATCTACCTATTACCAAGCATGTACCACCAGTGAATGCCTGTAACACTGGTTGCTTTTTTAATCTAAGTGTTATGTATTGTACTGTTTTGTTTGCTGTGATGTATTGCTCTCTTGACAAGGTGCCTTTTGTAAATGAGTCTATGACTCAAGGGTCTGTAAACCGATGATCTAATAAATAAATAAATATTGCTGTTTTCCATTAACTCACATCATTTACATATATACAGATGTAATCTGCGTACACAGATACAGTAATAGATGCTGTACAATTTGGGCTACTCAGACCAGTGATCTTAGGTGCTCATTTAAGGACCATAGCAAAGGATCTAAACTGAATACATACAGCAAAGGACTCAAGGGACATCCTTGTCTCACCCCACGCTGTAGGCACACTTCTTTCCTCATATGTCCATTTACTGCAGGCATCAGATTTGCAGTATTATGTAATTTCTGTATCCAAGTGCTAAACATTCTTGGGGTACCATATTTTTTTCTAGCAGCTGGAACCAAAAAAACATGAGACACCCTATTGAATGCTTTCTTGTGATTCAAAGATATCACAGAACCTTATAGTTGTCAATTTTCCCCCAGCTCTACGAGTTCTTTTAATAAAATCAGATTGTTATGAATGCTTCTACCTGCTGCCCAGCAGGATTGAAACAGAATTACGGGATGATGGGCCACTACTGCTGGGAGCTAACATAAAATCTTTATTTAAATGTTTAAGTCTGAATTCAGTAGACATAGCAGTCTCCAGTTTTTGGATCTTGCATGTTCCCCTTTCTTGTACAAGACGATCTGTGAAGATCCATCTCAAAATCACCATGCAGTTCTCCATCTGCCATAATCCCATTAAACACAACATACTGTATCTTAGTCCATTGATCTGCATGTTTTTTGTTTAATTCTGAGGTTAGCCCATCCAGGTCCAAATTTTTAATTGCAGAAGTGCTCCGTGCTATTGAAATGGGGACACATAATTTGTTTTAATTCTACCAAAAGTATCTGGGGGAATAATATCTTGTGTAAAAATTCCTCTATTTTTTGAGTATCCATCATTTCTAAACCAAATAAATTATCTGTATACCTGTGTATAATTATAAAAATGCCTTCCTTTGAATACGACACTTGCCCATCTTTGTTTTGTAAAGACCCCATATGTTTCCTTTGTATTCTGTATTTACAGCTTTCAAAAATGTTGCCTGCCCCCTACTTTCCCTTAGGTATCACTTCTGCATTCCAGTCGTGGGGCTGAGGCCCTATTGTATTGCAATTTCTGCATTTCATTCTGTACATTTAAGATCTGTTCTGAAAATGGACAATTTATTTTTTTATTTATTTATTTAAGGTCTAGGTATTACAACCCTTTGAGTCAGAGACTCATTTGCAAAGGCTCCACGTCTTACATAAAAAGGATTAGAACACAGTATAACATGGAATATACAATTCAGACAACAGCTCTAATATAGAAAATGACAGTACCTACTGAGGTGAAAGAAAAAATACATAAATACAGACATGGAACATCAGCAATTGTGAAGTAATGGTGCATTAACTTTTTTTTTTTTTTAAAGTTTCATCTGCAGTCACAGTGGGAGTTAGACATAATGTGATTCAGTAACTCAGGTTTAAAAGGCCCAAGCCTGGGGGTTGATAGGATAGAGTCAGGGATTGAGTTCATCCAGAGTGGGGCCCTATAGCAAAAGGACCTTTGGCCAGCAGTGGTCTTCACAAAGGGGACATGGAATGTGGCGGTGTCAGAGTGTCTAGTGGTGCAAGCCAGTAGGTTCTTTTGGAGGAGCTGAAGACAGCCTGGGGGGGCTAGGCCCAACTGGATTTTTTTGGCCAGTAGGAAGGTCTGATAAACTAGTCGCTCCTGGAAGTTTAGCTATGAGGACTGTAGATAGAGGTCACAGGTATGCGTAAGACGATCACAGCCTATGGCCAATCTGCAGGTTTTGTTAATGGCACATTTAATGCTGGACAGTGCTGTGTAAGAGGTGGCCCCGTAGATAATTATGCCATAGTCTACCAGGGAAAGGATGGAGCTGGAGATAGCTAACCGTAGAGCCTCCGGAGGTAGACATGGCCTAAGCCTGTAGAGGAGACTGATTCTTTTGTTTATTTCAGTGCAAGTTGATGCAATATGCTCACGATAGGTAAGGGCGGAGTCTAGGGTAACCCCTAGATATTTGAAATTGGAAACGGGTTCCAGCATGGTGCCCATCACATTATGTATAGATAATTTTGTAGTGCTGTGCTTTTGTTGTGAGTGGGCGAATAGCAAGACTTTCATCTTTTTTGTGTTGAGTACGAGCTTGTGTGAGGAAAACCAGGCTTCAATTTGAGTGAAAGAGCCCTGCAAGAATTCTTGAAGCTGCGTGGGGTCTGGGTGCCAACTGAAGATCACAGCATCATCTGCATAAAGGAGAAGACGCCCAGAGGAGGCCAAAGGTAATGAGTTCAAGTAAAGTGAGAAAAGGAACAGACTGAGGATGGACCCTTGTGGGACACCCAATCAGACGGGAAGGTTAGTGGAGAGGGTGTTTTTTATCTACACCTGTTGAGTGCGGCCAAAGAGATAACTGGAGAACCAGCTAGTAGTTTCTTTGGAGACGCCAACAGAGAAGAGGGAGTTTATGAGCATGGTGTGATTGACGGTATCAAATGCCTTGGAGAGATTTATAAAGACTGAACCAGCCAGGTCTCCATGGTCAAGAGCATCATGAACAAAGGAGGTGAGTTCTAGTAGGGCAGTGGTGGTACTGTGACCTATCCTGAAACCGTGTTGTTGTTTGCATATTAGGTGTCGTGCATCTAGATAGTTGGTAAGTTGATCGGCCACTATTTTCTGTAGTGCTTTTGAGAGAGGAGGAAGTATGGAGATGGGCCTGTAGTTACTAGTTGAAGTACGTGCACCATTTTTATGTACTGGCGTAATCATCGCCTTTTTCCATAAAGACGGGAACTGTCCTAGGCACAGGGACATGTTGAATATTTTAGTAAGAGGTATTTGTATCACATCAAGGGTTAAAGATAGCAGTTTTGCATCTTGTGAGTCACCACTATGTCTGGTCTTCCCTAGGAACCTGGAAATATATGAGCGGGCATCACTATCCCTGATTTGCTACCATAATAAATTTAGCCAATTGCTCACTAAGTGCAATATATATGATACTCCTTCTGTTTTAGTTTCTCTCTTTTTGAATAAGGTTTTTAAGTTCTAGTTGTGTATCATACCGCCATGTGCCTACATCCTCATATAACCAAAATATTGATAGCCAGGCATGCAGACCTCTAAATTGGCTGTTTGTGGATTCTCAAATATTCGATTATTCAGTTTCCAAACCTCTTTCCCCTTTTCCATCTGGCGATTATTACTAAAATATCCTCCCAATAACAGGTGGTCTGTGGTCTCAGTAGGGATTCATTTTGTACTGAGGCCTAGTAAATTTGCTGAAACAAATAGTAAATTTATACGCATGGCCAAATTGTTCTTATAGTAGTAAACCCATCAGTAGAATGTAGCATCCTGTAAGCATCTTGCAGGCTGGCATCTGTTATCATTTTTAGTAAGCAATTGGAATCACAAAACATCTGTTTTGTCTGTGCTCCACAGTCAGTTGCTGATGCTATGCAGTTAACTACCTCCTCCCTAACAGATCACTTTCATGATAGTGTACAAGTAATGCTGTGTTGTTTTAAAAAGATCAGCTTGTTCTTTCTTTGTTTGCAGGGCATACACATTGATTGGTCTGATCCAGTGAGAATCCAAAGTGGTATCTGGCATCATAGCCCTCCTATCCCCGATTTCCAACACTTTTGTGGCCTTAACTTTGTAGCCCTTAAAGTGCACCTTTCCTGGTGCTCATCACAAAAACTGCAGAGGAGCCTTACCTGCTGCGAAGTGGTACCAGGTCAATACCACTAATCAAAAACAGCGTGGCAATAACCGTGCTGTATAAAGCGCATTTAGAGCAACAGGGGTATAATAATAGTAGGGAATTACCATTACCCCTGTCGCTCTGCACTCTTACAAGTGATGGAAGTTGCCATGTGTGTGGTGCCTGGTCGAGACGCTTCCGTGGTGGCGTGGCTAAGGCACCAGCACACAGCAGGGTTGGAGACCTAGGACCATGGTTCAGTTCCCCCTCAGGTCTTCCAGTGTTGTTGGTTTTATTTTTTAAAGTTAAGTTTTCCCCCTCCTCAAGTTTCGCCCCATTCTTGAAGTCCACACACCCTCAGAGTTTGTTACTTAAAGTCTGGACAGTGTGGGGGGTGGTGGTGAAACCCCCTAAAAAAAAAAAGAAAGTCAAATTGTTTTCAATGGGATGCGCTGTTTTGTTCCAGTTGGTGTTTTTTCCGACCTTGTTTCCAGATTCGCTGTTTTACCTGTAGCTTTTATTGCGGCGCTGTTTTTGTCGGTGCTGTTATGACCCCGTGCCTTCCGAAGTTCATTGGAGCCAAAAGTCACATTTTAATGTGGCCTGATTTCACAATGGAAGGGCTCGTAATTTGGCTTCTTGGAGCCCAGAGCAGCAGATCCCTTCCATTTCCTGGTCTTCAGGGCTGTCCTCACACTAACATCTATTATGATGTTTTACGTGGAGAGCATTTTTTTTTTTACCAATTATTTTACCAGGTGAGACACACTAAGCTGAAAGCTTGTTTGCAGGTGCAACCTGGGAGCACGAGGAAGTTAAGTGACTTGCTCAGGGTCACACAGTATGCACCTAGAGGGCTATGGGATTCAAACCCAGGTCTCCATATTTGCAGCTCAGAGCCTTAACCCACTGCACCATACTGCCTCCTAGCATGGGGAAGCACTCCATAGACTACTGTAGGGGCTGATTTTTATGTCTATTTTTTAATACTTCAGGGTTCTGATTCTCCTTGATTGATCTTATCCTCACAAATAGACTTCACAAGATCACTCATTCTGCAGTTTTTCACAATGCCATTAGTGATCACTGTGCTGTGTTCTTTGTTAGAGGACAGACTCCCAGGAAAACAGTGAGCAGATTCGTATGGATAAGAAGTTTCCGTAAATTCAACATATCTTCCTACCTAACAGATCTTAGTAATATCTATTGGACCAACTTCTACCTCTCTAAAAATGTCCAAGACGCTGCCTCCATCCTCAACAGCACCCTGAGTAACATTATAAACAGGCATGCCCCTTTAAGAAAATGTAGAATCCGGAAACACTCATGTCCTTGGTTTACTGCTGATCTCAAGGCCTCGCTAAAGGCGAGGGACTGCCTTTGGTCCACAGCCAGACAGACACAACTCTCATTAGACTGGGCAGCATTTAGAGCCTGCTGGAATAATTGCACCAAGATGATTAGGACCGCGAAAGCAAACTTCTTTTTATCAGCTTTTGGCTCCACGAAGGGGAACATCAGTAAATTCTGGCAGATTATTAAACAAGTGAAAGGCTTCAAACCACTTTCTTCTCTACCTGCCAAGATCTCCATTAATAGCAAGACCTTATCTGATAAGTCCGATATTCTGCATAGCTTCAATAATTACTTTGGTACCACAGGACTGGCATTAGATTCATCTCAACTAGCCACCATCGCATCCTGCTTCCCTAAAATTCCCCCGCCTCCAACAAGCAACCACTTTTCCTTTACCCAATTTCAGTTTAAAGAAGTAGAAGACCTCCTCTTACACTTAGATGTTAAGAAAGGTGCTGGTGCAGATGGCATAGGACCATATTTCCTAAAAATCGGTGCCATATATCTGACAGCACCTTTACTCCACCTATTCAACCTTTCAGTCAGCTGTAGCACAGTACCCGACATCTGGAAAATAGCACAAGTACTCCCACTCTTCAAATCTGGTGATCCCATGGACCCACATAACTGCTGCCCTATCTCAGTCTTACCCCGGCTCTCAAAACTGTTACAGAAACTAGTGACTGCCCAGATAAGGGACTATCTCACCAGATCCAATCTAATAAACTCAGTCCAATAAGGTTTTAGACCCACCCACAGTACTGCCACCACTCTTGTCTCCATCACAAATGACTGGTTCCTTGCAATGGATAAGAAACATGTTACAGAAGCTGTTTTCCTGGCTCTAAGCAAAGCCTTCGACACAGTCGATCATAATTTGCTCCTTGATGCCCTGAAGTGGCATGGCATCTCTGGCCCAGGTCTATTTTGGTTTAATAGCTACCTTACTAACAGGCTTCAACAAGTGAAAGCAGACGGCTCCCTTTCCCCTCTCCTACCAATCACAAAGGGTGTCCCTCAAGGCTCCATTCTTGGCCCCCTACTCTTTATGATTTATATAAATTCTATTGGACACAACACTGATAAGGCAAAAATACAACTGTTCGCAGACGATATGGTGATATACCTATCCAGACCCTCATTAGCCGAAGTCAGGGAGGATTTACAATCTGAATTTGATGTGTTACAACACAACCTTATCTAATCTAAATTACTCCTTAACGCAAAGAAAACCAAGGTAATGTACTTTTACTCAAATCACCTGGCACAAGTCACAAAAGCTATAGGATCACTGCCTCCTATCGAAACCCTCCTAGGTAACGAGCTCGAGCTAGTCAATAACTTCAGATATCTAGGTTGTGTTCTAGACCAGCATCTAACCTTTTCTAACCATATTGCATCCCTTGCAAAGAAACTATGACAAAGGGTAGTTTTTTTCTACTGAAATAAATCCCTTTTTACCTCTGAGGCCAGGCTTCAGTTGATTCAGACAACATTCATCCCACTCCTAGACTACGCAGATATCTTGTATGGCTGTTGCTCAGACTACCTGATACACCAGCTAGACATGCTCTACCACCGTGCACTACAGTTCATCTCTAATGCCCATCACTGGACACACCATTGTGATCTTTATACTACCTTGTGCTGGCCCTCCCTGCGTACAAGAAGGCTTCTCAACTCTCACATTTGGCTTTACAAAGCACTTCTGCTGAAACTCCTTCTTATATAACAAACCTCTTTCAGCATACGGTGTGTGCTTACCCTGTACACAAGAGCTCTTATATTATGTTATACGTTCCAAACACCCGCTCCTGCTTCGGTGATATGGCTATAAGCTGTGCCCTTCTGTCTGTCTGGAATAAAGCACAAATCTGGCTTAAAATTCAGACCCTGATCCCTCTAAACAGCTTCAGAAACCTGGTTTCCAGCAGACTCAAGGAAGTCTGTACCTGTGGATAAGCCTCAATTTTTTATCAGACTCCTTCCCTACATCCTGCCTCTTACTATTGTTTGTTCTATCTAAAATTTCCTCCACTGCAGACTGATCCCTCTTTTTCCTGTTCAATTTCATTGCCCCACCCACAGTTCTCACTTCTCACATTGTGCCATTTTACACCACGCCTGGCAACCTTTCCCACTCTTCTATACCCTGCTCCCTCCCTAATGCTGCTGTCCTCACCTTCATTCCTAGACTCACCCCCCTTTCCCCCTTAACCTCCACCTGTACCACCTCTCCCTTCTTTCCCCTCAACATCTCTGCTGGTACCATGATTTACTGCAATATGTTCTAAATGTTCTTACCATGTCCTAACCTCACTGCTCTGTACCACTCCAGGTTTTACTGTATACATAATTTGTATATAACCTTGTATATTATTTCACTCTGTACATGTAAATTTTTTGTTTGCTTGCTGTTATCCTGTATATTGTATAGTTACCTAGCTCTGATTTGTATATATGACTGTCTGTTCAGGACCTCCTTGCAAATGAGCCTGCTCAATGGAGTATTTCCTGCCAATAAAGTTTGACTTTGACTTTGGACAAAACAAGGCCACTGTTCAACTAACAAGGCTCTTATTAGTTGAGCGGTGGCCTTGATGTGTCCGTATTGGCACCCTGAAGTATTTAAAAATAGACATAAAAATCAGCCTCTATAGTAGTCCATGGAGCACGTTCCTGTGCTGTCCATATAAATACATCACGCAACAAGCTAGTGCAGGGACAGCGCTGAACACTAGGAAGTGGAAGGGATCTGCCGCTCGGTTTCATGAAGCCAAATTACGATCCCTTCCATTGTGAAATCGTGCCACATGTAAAATTGAACTTCTAGCTCCAATGGACTTTGGAGCAGGAAAAGGCACATATAGTGTTTCTGGGGGAATTCTTGAAAAAGGTCAGTAAAGGTGCTCATTAAAGAGTGTTGAAGACCTTAAAGAGTATGCCAGTGCCATTACATTTGTCTTCTCCAAACATCCCAAAAGATGCCCCCCCCAGCTCCAAAGTTATTGTGCTTGGGTGATATCAGAATTTATAGTTAGTCATGTCTCCTGTAGAAAATAAATGTCATACAGTAGCCCTTTTAGAACAGGCAGATACTAACTTTCTTTTAAGATTCTTTATGCTGTTTACATTTATGGTGACTACTTTGATAAGAAAAGATGTGGTCATTTTGAGAAAACAAATGATGAAAAGCCATTGATCACTTAGGGTCAGAGACTGCATACAAGTATAGGGCTTACAGGCAGACTAGATGGGCCTAGCGGTCCTTATCTGCCGACAATTTCTATGTATGTAATGAGAGAGGTATACCAGTTATGTAAATAATCAGGTCACATTCGTAATTTGCTTCCGACTTCTGGTTCTACTTCCCATCCTGCTGTTTATTTTCATGTTCATAGCAGATCCCTGCAAGTCACATTCCACCTCAGATGAGGTCAGTCTTTGAGAGGATCTTGTAGAGGATGTTTCTGAGTCCCCACCAGCATCTGAATCTCCTTTATCGGAGGCTAAGGCATCAAATTTATTTTCCAGAAGAATGGTTAGTTTTACTGAGCCTTTTCATCTATGTATGCTGGAAGCAAAAATTAGTCTGGTTCAGACTACATTTATGCCTCTTCTAGATTATTCTGACTTTCTGTATGGCCAAGGCCCAAAATTCTCCCTCTCCAAACTGGATATTCCCTACCATCGAGCTATTCGATTCATAACTGGTCTCCCATATGCCACCCACCACTGCAAGCTTTATATCAAGTTAGGGTGGAGCTCACTAAGATTCAGACAACAAAAGAATGAAATGCTCTGGACCTACAGAGCCATCACAGCTAAGAAGGCTTATTACTATATTACCTTGCAAATACATCTTTAGACATACTGTGAACATGAATATCCAGGAGGGTTCTGTTACCCTTAGCTCTGGGGAACTTGCAATGATCTGTATCTTATGTAATAAATTCTGTTTGGAAAGTCCAGCTGGCTTTGAGGGACTGAAATGTGAACAGTGTATTGAAATATCACTTCTTAAAACAAAGATTAATAATCAAATTAACCAGCCTGGGAGCGGGTCCCAGGGTGGTAGCCTGGGTAAAACTTTGGCTGGACAACAGGACAAAGATGTTAATTGTAAATGGAGTCCACTCTGAAGAAAGAGGGGTTACTAGTGGGGTACCACAGGGTTCAGTTCTGGGTCCAGTCCTTTTTAATGTCTTTGTAAGTGACATTGCAGAGGGACTAGAAGGAAAAGTCTGCCTCTTTGCAGATGATACAAAGATCTGCAACAGGGCTGATACACAAGGAGGCATGGAAAGGATGAGAAGGGACTTGGCAAGGTTGGAGGAATGGTCAGAAGTATGGCAGTTTGGATTCAATGCAAAGAAGTGCAAAATAATGCACATGGGAAACAAAATCCCAGGGGAAGATTGCACAATGGGGGGGAGGTAGTAACAATAACAAAATTGGAAAGGGACCAGGGGGTAATCATATCAGATGACCTTAAGTTTAGCAAGCAATGTGAGAAGGCTGTAGGGAGGGCTGGGGAGATACTGGGATGTATAGAGAGAGGCATCACCAGCAGAAAACAGGAAGTTGTTATTCCTCTGTACAGACAGTTGGTGAGACCACATCTGGAGTACTGCTTCCAGTTCTGGAGACTCCATCTCCGTAAGGACATAGACAAGATGCAGGCAGTCCAGAGGAGGGCAACTAAATCTCAGTGTAAAAACTAGTCAAGAGGGATTACTCCTTGACTCAATCATAATGTCAGGGTTCGAACAACTAGTTAAGGACCCAACAAGACTGACCAACATACTAGATTTGGTTCTAGTTAACTTCTCCCAGAAGTCATTTATGACTGACATTATTGGGAATTTGGGAAGCAGTGACCATAATATTGTCCTAATTGAATTTAACAAAAATAAATTAGTTAATACAGTGTTCTCCATTCATTACAACTGAGAGGTGGGCCACCGTGCTATCTTAAATGGCCGCCTCTCAATTTAAAGTCATGCCACTGTTTCTGTGCAGGTAAAAGCTGCCTGTCACTTTAAATCCACCGCCTCTCACTTTAAATCTTCGTACTCGCGCTAGGAGCATGCGCGAGCATGAGAACTCATTTGTGCCCCTTGTCATGCGTGAGAAAGACGGTGCGTTGTCTGATGGAGGTTGCACAACCGTAGTTCAGGTGCTGGCTGTCCAGGATCATGTGACTGACTCTCCGATGGTCACCAGACAGTCGCTCGGGAAGAAAGGCGCCAAATCTGTGCTCCAATCGCCAGAGGATGCAGGGAGTGACAGCTGACTTGCCCTACCAGTTGAGCAGTTTACACTTTGGGTAAGTCCCAGTTAGGTACTGTCTGCTACCACTTTGGGGCCTTTGACATTCTGCTTGTGTCTTGCATCAAGAGTGGTTCTCTGACTTTGTGTTCAGAGTGTCAGCATCGGTTGCGTTTATACTGAGCAGTTTGTTTTCAGTCAGACTTTATTTGAGCAAGCCAAATATTTGAGCCTGATAATAATTAAATTTCTGAGAGTAGCAGCATTAGTGGAGTGGGGTCGTGAGTGAGGGGGGGGGAGAGAGAGCGCGTGGTCTCACAGAGACTAGTACTAATCTAGGCAGCTCACTTCTCAGCTTGTTTTTCTTGCTGCTTTAAAAAAAAAGAAGTTTGTAAAAGGAAAAAAAAAAGAAAGATTACACTAGTCAAGTGTAGCACTGCAGTGCCAGTAGTGGACTTCAGTGTGATGTGGGGTTGTGAGTGAAGGGAGGAGTGATGGGCAGCTCTTCAAGCCTTGTATCATTTAAGTGCTGCTTAAAAAGAAAATTACTGCAAAAAGAAAAAAGCAGACTGCACTGTGCCACAGATGTCTTAAGTGCACAACAGAGCAGCCAGTAGTGTATAAACTTGACTGTTCACAGACCTAAATTGTATGCCCATATTATTCTTTTGAGCCTGATATACTATATTTCTGCATTACTGTGGAGTGGGGTTCTGGGTGAGGGGAGAGAGAGGTGGGAGAGATTTGCATGCTCTGGAGGACCTTCCAGGCTCTTGTATTATTTTCTCTTCTGAATGCTGCTTTATAAACAAGCATTTGTCAATGCCGAATGTTTGCTTGCTGGCATTGGCAGTGGTAGTGTAGAAGTTACAGAGCTGCATTATAGGAATCGCAGTGAAGTACTGAACTGAAGCCAACCCCACCACCACCCTGCAGAGAGTGACAGGCATTGGGGTGTGCCTTTGGGTCGTCGGGCATAATGGCCACGCCATTTCACCACACCCCACCCTGCAGACACTGACAAGTGTCACGGTGTTCCTTGGGGTCTTTGGCCCTTATGCGCACCCCATTCCATTAGGAAATACGGTGAGATGGGTGTGATATAGGAGAATGGGGTGAACTCTGGGGCCGAAGAGTCCAAGGCATACCTCGATGCCTCTCACTGGCTGCAGGGTGTGGAATGGTATGAGCATTACAGGCAAGAATCCCAAGTCACACCCCTGATGCCTGTCATTCTCTACAGGGTTGGGCATTATGGTTGGAAACCCTAATACCTCAGGCATTCGTTGGTATTTTCACTCTAAATTTTCAACATGTTTTTTTTTGTGACCCCACCTCATGAACAGTGGCAATATCAGTTTGTTAGCTGAAAGCTGCTTATGCACAGCGACTACAGCATTTACAACCACAGGTGCAAAAACATTCCGAACAGGCTGTAAAAAAAATGACAGCTGCACTGTTCATGGAGAGGTGTAAAAAATGGCAATGTTGCAAATCTGCAGTAAAAATATTAAAAAAACTGGTGAAGTCACGAGCGTACATAGAAACTGTGCAACGCACACCCGTAATATAATTAGGTTGGGGATTTTTTACAGCAGATTGTCAACTCAGGCATTTTGGTGCCTTCGCTCATGAACAGTGTCACTGTGATTTTCTTTATCTGTGCCGAACAATGATTTCCCACAGCGACCACGCATCTCTGCGCTGAAAGTGTGAAAACACACTTCGGCCATGTTGTGAAAAATGACAGCTGTACTGTTCATAAGGAAGTGTGGAAAAAATGCCACTGGTGAAAATCTGGACTGAAAATATTACAAAGTCATGAACTTACGAGGGTGCATGGAAGCTGCGCAATGCTCACTCATAACACAGTCATTTTATGGACTTTTGTCACCAAATTTTCAACATAGCCATTTTAAGACCTCTGCTCATGAACAGTGTAACTGATTTTCGTAATCTGTCTCAAACATTGCTTTGGCACACCAACAGCACCATTGTGCGCTACATGTGCGAAAACACATTTTGGGCGACATATGAAAAATGACAGCTGTACTGTTCATAAGGTAGTGTAATAAAATGGTAATGTTGAAAATCTGGAGAAAAATAATAATTGGCAAACTTACGAAATGCATAGAACCGCGTAATGCACTGTGAAAACAGTCATTTTAGAATTTTTCACCAAATTTTCAACATAGCCAATTTAAGACCTCTGCTCATGAACAGTGTCACTGTGATTTTCTTAATTGTCCCATACATTGATTTACGCACATCAACTGCGCCATTGTGCGCTACATGGGAGGAAGCGTTTAAGGTGAGATGTGAAAATGACAGCTATACTACCTCATAAGATGGTGTGGTAAAATGGCAATGTTGAAAATCTGGAGTAAAAATATTGAATATTCGCGAACTTATGCTACGCGTAGGAACACAGCAACGCATCGCCGTAAAACAGTCGTTAGGAATTTTTCACCAAATTTTCAACATAGCCATTTTAAGACCTCTGCTCATGAACAGTGTCACTGTGGTTTCTTAATTTGTCCTGTACATTGGTTTACTTTTACCGACTGCACCATTGCTCGCTACATGAAGCGGAAATACGTTTTAGGTGAGATGTGAAAATGACAGCTGTACTACTCATAAGAAGGTGTAGTAAAATGGCAATGTTGAAAATCTGGAGTGAAAATATTGAAAATCACGAACTCACGAGTGTGCGAGGAACTGTACAACGACGTCAGAAACAGTATTTTTGGAATTTTTCACCAGATTTTCAATATAGCCATTTTAAGATCTCTGCTCATGAACAGTGTCACTGTGATTTTCTTAATTTGTCCCGTATATTTATTTCGCACACCGACTGCGCATTGTGGTTTGAAATCACAAAAAGAGCAGAACCAAACCATACAAAAACACGTATCCTGGATTTTAGGGGGACAGACTTTGGGAAAATGGGGAGATACTTGAAAGAGGCATTAAGGGGAATGGGACAGGAATCAGGGGTTGAGGAACAGTGGGCAGTATTTAAAATGGGGATTACAAGAACAACATAATTGTGCATTAAGCAGGTTAGCAAAAGGAAAAGGAAGAGGAGACCATTATGGTTTTCCAAAGAGGTAGCAAAGAAAGTGAAAGCCAAAAAGATTGTGTAACCCCTAGATGGCGCTATCCCAGGGGCTACTACCCCTGCCTGATTTGCCACTAACAGGTTGAGGGGCCTGGATCCAATGGCGGGTGCCTCCACCCAGAGGTCAGGGTTTGCAATAGTTAAACTAACTTGGTCACAGCCCTCTGGGACACTGCAACCCCTTTCTTCCCACTAGTGGCCCACACAATATATCAAATTACCTTCACAGTATACACTTACCCCAGGTCTGGTTCGGCACTGGGACCTCCTGTGAAATGAGATACAGTGCAACAATCACAGTACAGTACTTTAACATAGACAAATACCTCAGGCAGTATAACTTTGCTGAAACAAGCAGCTCTGATTTATTTAGGGGATATAACAAGGACAGGGAGAATCAGGTTAATTAGCTTATCACTCTAATAATCTACCTATGGCTCTGTGCACAGGCCTATCCTATCAGTTACTGTCCCTGGGTACCCAAGCCCTAGTGGCTAGTCCAAACCGTGGCAGCTGGTAGGGGCCTCTTCACACAGAGAAAAGGAGAATTAAACAGTCAGCAGTACAGTAATTCCATTTGGATTTAATGTGGCAATTCAACAGGAGCAACCCTGAATTAGTACTCACGACCTCCAAATAAGATAGGGTCCTTCAATGTCAGCAGGGCTCACTTGAGGTACACAAACCTCTTCACACATCCATATAAAGAAAGTACTATACCAGGCAGGCTGCATCTGTATCCCGATCGCAATTACTGCACAATACCCGGAGAACACACAGCAGATTCAGTTCCTGACAGACCGAGTGCAATTTTCAGCAATTCTTCCAGTCTTCTACAGGGTGAGCCTGGTTTCTACTCTTCAGAGATCCTTTGATTCTTTTCACAGGACGGATTCAGTCCTAACAAGCTGTTACACAAGCTGCAGACCGGAACTCTGGGCCTTACACACGTTTTTTGACTAAACTGCACACTGAAAAAGCACAGGGCTCCTTCCTTCTTCACTGCCAAAGCTCAACTGAACTCCAACTGACGAAACCGGCACTTCCTTTGAGTTCCTCCCAGTTCTTGACTGGATTGGCTGTCACTCACAATAGACTGCTGCTGTTGGTCCAAAAGGCACTGAAGTCTAAACTACATCTCCCAGAGTCACTGCCCATACAATCCTCTTGTGGCTGGCTCAGATTATGAGTCCAAGTTCTGATTCGTCCAAGGCATCATTTTAGAGCTAGCTTACCCCACACTGATTGGTCCAGTTCAGCAGTTCAAAACTAGAATGGGAACTAGCAGACACAGTTCTGACTGCAAAGAAAGCAGGTTAGACAAACTGTAATTTCATTATTACTCTAAATAATTTCTGGCAAACAGTTACATCTTTCAGATAGGTTCCCTTTGCACTCCTAGTGACTGCAAAATGAAGTGAATTGGCAGCAGCTCAGGTGGTACTCAGAGAAGCACACAGTCCCCCACTACAACTAATTATGTCTGCAAGCAGACAGCTCTTAAAGAGACAGTACCAGAGGCTCTAAAAACACTCACTGATAAATGGCTTAAATGCCAAACACCATTCAGGCTTGGAGCATTCAAGCAAGCTCCTGGAAGTCTTTTGGGAACCCCCATTTGCAGGGGGGTTACACCCTTCCTGGCCTGGGAAAGCTTGACGTCCGCGTCAAGCAAGTACCCCCATAAGTTTCAACTGCAACCATATACATTTGCATTAGGCTCGCACATGTAATCATCACAGTCAATATCATTTTACAAGAACACATTTCTGAAACATTGCAGTCGTCACTCTTTACAAGTATTACATACATTGTACCATAACCAAGTTATTACCTCTTGTACATGAAACCTGAAGAGGGCCCTTCCTATCAGTTACCTTAGGGCTGGATGGGGCAAGGGCACCATATAGAAGACAACACAAGTAACTTGGAGTTAGCACTGATGCTCAGTTTGGGCAATGAGCTCGGGACACATACACTCCTTTATGGACAACATTGAGAGGCAAGTCCACAGGCCTCCCAAGTGAATCATAACTGAGGTGCACCACAGGCTTTACAGCTCGACCAGTCTTTCTAGGGGAACTGTTATAGTCTCTGCACTCTGAGCCTCATTTTCAGCATTGTCCTCACTTGTCAGGAGTCTCCATGGGGTAGAGAGGCTAGAACTTGGGGCACTTTCAGCTCCAGTTACAGTTTCTGAGTCCACAACATTTGGCTCGCATGGAAACTTTGGACACTGGCAGTGGACTGTCAGGGCACTCAAAATACTCTTCTTGTTGAGTGTATCACCAGTCTGCCCAATCTATCATTTCCTCCCTGAAGCTCAAACAGTTCAACCATGCACAATGATTCCATTTCATCTGATCTGATGCTTTGCACTTCACTTTCTGGGAGCATTGGCTCCAGGGATGAAGCTGGGGCTCAGACAGTCCAGAAGGCCCAGCTTTATCCAGTATTGACTAGGGGATTGCCTTGAAACAATTGACTCAGTTCGTAAGAAGGATAGTATTCAAAGTCACTCTCACTTTCTTCCGATATGGACTGACAGTCATGCTCAACTGGGACTTGTGGAGGGACACTTTAACTTTACTTCTGTAGGTGCAGACTTTCTTGATCTTTTCTTAGCAGCAGCTCTAGTCACTGGTCCAGAGGGGCATCTTCTGAGGCTCAGACTCAATTAAGATTTGTCCAATGGGCAGTAAATGATTTCTATGCATTGTTTTTACATCTTTTGAATTATTCTCAGGCCTTACTTTGTACACTGTGCAGATCATCTAGTTTGCCCACTACAATGAGGGAGATGGTGCCATCTGTCAACAATCTTGTGCTTGCCATGCAGTCCCAGATTTCTTAGCAATACCCGATCTCCTCCTGGAGTTCCTGTGCTTTCACCTTTTTATCATACCTTTCTTTGTTGGCCAGATTTCTTTTGGCAGCCATGGTTTAAACCAGTTGAGCATGGAGTTAAGCTGGGCCTTCTAATCTGCACATACTGTAAATAGTTGTCAGCTTGAACCCCATCAGGAGAGCCCCAAAACACACATCTACTGGTAGTCGAGCTTCTCTTCCAAACATCAGGCGGTGAGGGGAGAATCCAGTGGCATCACTTTTGGTGCAGTTATAGCTATGTACCAGGGTGCTAATTTGTTGGCTCCATCTAGGCTTGTCCTTTGGGTGCAGGGTGCCTAGCATATCTATGCAAAGTCGCGGTTGAAGCGTTCAGGCTGTGGGTCCCCTGGGGGTGGTAAGGAGTGGTTCTGGACTTTCGCACTCCCCACAGAAAGCATCTCTTTGATCAGGCGACTCTCAAAGTCTCTCCCTTGATCAGAATGGATTCTTTGTGGAGCCCCATAGTGAACAAAAAGTTTTCTACAAGTACTTTGGCCACAGTGGATGCTTTCTGGTCTTTGGTGGGAAAGCTTGGGCATATCTCGTGAAATGGTCAGTGACCACCAGCACATTACTGATATTTCTTTGATCTGACTCCAAACTTAGAAAATCAATACAAGACCAGCTCCATGGGTTGCACTGGTGGTTATGTTAACAAGGGGGCAGCCCTCTGGGCAAAGCTTTCCTCTATAAGCAGCGACTACAAGTTAGAATGTGTTGCTCACATCAGCCCCATCTTAGGCCAATAGAATCTGGATCTCACCAAGTCAAGTGTTCTGTCTCTACCAAGGTGCCCCATGTGGTTGTGCAAGGACCTCAATACTGAGTCTCGAAGGCAGTGGGCAGCACTAGTTGTTGTTTGTCTACTTGTCCCCTCTGTCTACTGTTTCTCTGTATAACAGTTTATTGATCAGTTTCAACTTAGGACCTTCTTTGTATAACAGTGCAGTTCTCAAACCAGGTGGCGTAATTTGGACACATCTTTTCCTGCATAGAGGGCTTCTAAAGCTGCTTTGATCATGGGATCGCGGGATTGAGCACGCCGAATACTGTCATTGTCCAGCTGAGGCAGTGCACCAATGTCTATTGCAGAAAAGTGGCAATAAGCCATGGTATACAATTCAGAGGCTCCCAAGCAATCCACCATGCAGTCCACTGCGTCAGCGCGGACATTGTTCCTCCCTGTCAAACTTCGGCAAGAGTGCCCGAATGTCAGGATTCTGCCAGTCGGACCCAATCATTCTGGGGAACAGGGCCTCCGGAGAGAGCATCAGCATCTATGTGGTTCAGACCTGCTCGGTATTCGAGCATAGTCATATGTAGATAATGCAGAAGCCACCTATGGCCAGTGGCATCCAACTTAGCTGAGGTCTGCACATAGGTCAAAGGATTGTTGCAGTTTTACTAGTATTTTAGCCCCATACAAGTACTCATGGAATTGGTAACAATAGCCCACTTCAAAGCTAGGAACTCTAACTCATGTACAGGATAGTTCTTTTCGGATGGGTCAGGCTTCTACTGGCAAAGGCCACTGGTCTCAGGCCATTCTGCGTATCTTGGTACCACAGCCCCCAACCCTTGCAAGCTAGCATCAGTGTGCAGGGGCGTAAGGTTTTCTTGGATCGGCATAGGCCCAGCACTGGAGCATGGGTAAGTTGATATGATCTCATGAAAACAGTCTCACAATCAGGAGTCAAGCGGGACCCAAAATACTTCACTCGGATGAAAATACACTCTTTCAGTCTTGAGGATGCTGACTTTGGTATTTTTTGTGGGTTTGGGGATACACTGGAGTAAGGTTAAGTAAAGGCGGATCACTCTTGAGATAGTCCTTGATGAAGCGCGATAATAACCACAGAATCCCAGGAATCTTGCAGTTCTTTTAGATTTTTGGGCTGTGGCCAGGTGAGTCAAGGCCTCAACTTTACTTGGGTGGTCTCTATTCCTCGGTGGATACTATAGTCCACATACTTTACTGATGTTTGAAAAAATTGACACTTATCAATGGACAGTTTAAGGCCAAAGTCCTCCAGTCGGTCCAATACCTTAAATAATCTGCTCTCATGTTCCTCCAGTGAGCTGCCAAACACAATAACATCATCTAGGTATACCAGGCACTCTAGTAAGTTCATGTCCCCCACTGCACGCCTCCATCAATCGTTGAAAAGTGGCTGGGGCACATAAAATCACTTGAGGCATCCTCATGATTCATAAAATAGCGGACAGATAAAACTGTCTTTTCACGGTCCTCTGGGGCCATCGGGATCTGATAGTACCCTGCAGGAGATCCAGCACAGAGAACCACTTGCTCCGTTTAGGCAGTCAAAAGCATCCTGAATACGGGCATTGTATACTGATCAGGGATAGTCCGCCGGTTTAAGGTGCGATAATCCACACATCCTTACTGTTCCATTCTTTTCCTCACTACCACAGGAGAACATAGGGCTTCTAGATTCTTGTATTACACCAGCAGCTAACATCTTGCAGATGCCGTCTCACATCATCTATGTCAGCAGGTGCCAGGCGTCGAGACCTCTCACTTGAAATGGTCTTTCGTCATGCAGCCGGATATTGTGCTCACTCCTTGCGCATCCTACATCCCATTCCTTTAAAGAAAACACCTGGTCTCTCTGGGCAAGCTTCTCACTGATCTTACTTTCCATTCAGCTGGCAGCGAGAGTGCGAAATCAAACAAGTCAGGTGTTACTCTGTCATTCTTCCTTGAACTCTTGCTGCTGGGTAGCACTGCAGTGTCTACAATGCACATTAGCCAGGATGCAACCTCTGTTTACTCGAATGTCTCTTTCAGACACATTATGAACTTGGACCATTACCCTTCTGGCATAAGCATGGGCTCTAGCGGGCAAAATACTAGGCTTGACCAGCAGTCCCTCTGGCAATTTTCCATCGCCTGGTGCATCCCAACATTAATATTTTATTCTTAACATCCTTACAATCTACGGACCTCTCCTGTAAGGTACACTGGGCATTTGGCGCGGGATCAGAGACTCAGGATCCTTCTTCCATACAATTCCGACCGGTTCCTCTGGTCTCTGTTTTCAGCATCTCTCTGTGCCTCATAGGCCTTCTTAATTAAAGCGAGAACTCTTAAAGCTCTACTAGTCTTTGACCCTGTTTTTTCTTTAACTGTGCCAGCCTTCCCGAACATATGAGCATTTGTTCCAATCAACAAAGGACACCATCATACAGTCCAGTGGGGGACACACTAAGGCTAGGGTCTCTACTTGTTGGCCACCCAGCCACGGAGGTGGGGGAAAGACAGCCAAATTGGATATACCCGAATAGGGTAGGCCTTCTCCTTAACCCCCATACATGCAGTCCTTCTAATGGTTGTAGGAGTACGTCTGACAAATGCTTCTGATACCAATCTTGGAACATAATTGTCACTTGGGGCCACTGTCTAATATAGCTCTTGTAGACACTCCGTTCACCTTTACAGTGGTCTCCATGGAGGCCCACTATTCTGGACCAGTCTGGAGGCAGTAGTGGGGGCAATGCTGCCTTGCCACAAGGCGATGAATTAGCATTTTGGTGCCTCACTGGGATCATGTGACCTCTTAACCCTGATTTCTTCTCCAGCTCTCCTTGTAGCCTATATGCAACTTTGTCAGTGTCTTTTGGGACTGGCATTCCCTTTTCATGTGCCCATCTTTCCCACAATTATAGCAAACATACTTTCTGGAGTTTGAGCTGGCCGAGCGCCACACCAGGGAGCCAGGCGGGGGTATTACTAACTGGAAACCTTGGTGCCATCTCTGTCTGCGTGATAAGCATTTGGAGACATCTCGTCAAGTTCTCCACTTCCATGGTCAAGGAATCGAGTTCGAGCTGTTATCAGCAGGAGATACATGGGTGGGTACCCCACCCCATGCAGACTCAGATCGGATATAGGTCAGGGCCTGCATTTGCATGGCCTTCATAAAGGGACTGTTTTGAATTCCGGATCTCTCTCAACAGTTAGCCCCATTGAGCATATCTTTTTCCTTGTCAGGCACTCATTGACTGCCAACCTCTGCCCCTGAACTTCCTTGATGGGTCACCCTCAGTCACTTTCGGGTAAGTAGCCGCAGCTATTGGTGCAGGTCCTCCGAGGTCGTCTTTTCCTACTCAACTCCTCGAATTTCTCTCATTAACTCATCATAGGAGGGTGGGGATTCAGTCGATCTGCCGGTGTAACTGAAGCAACAGCAGTTCTGAGAAGGGGCGAACTTAGGATCCTGTCCAGCCTGGTTGGTCCAGTTCAATGCTGGCAAACTACCTTTTCTGAGGCATTCTTGCAACAATTTTCCAGCCGAGATACATACACACACACAACTCCCCTTGGTACTGTTGGCCATCTCCTTACTCTCCACCATAGGTCCTCATCAGAATCCAGGCTCATACACATTCTCCAAGGCCTCAAGATAGGCCTGTGCAGTCGCTTCAGGGTTACTGCCCGGTTTGCTACGGATGGTAGCCAGGGCAGGACCTCGGAGGCTCTCACTAACCCTCTTTAGCACTACCTTCCGACATGCCATTCTAGCACTTGGGGGGCAACATAGTCTATCCAGGTCTCCCAGTCATCCTCCCTTGAAGTGGGAGGGTGCCAGAGAAGATCCTCAACCTTGGGTAGAGTCGTGACTAATGGCAGGTGCAAGACAGAGTCTGCATTGGTTCCAGCCACCATTACGGGCACTGGAGCAGGAGAGGGTGTTGGGAGGAACACCCAGGTGGCAGAATAGTTTCTTCAAGTCCTCCACAGTTTTCCCTCTCCAGCAACCATTCAGCAAATTCTCCTCAAAAAAGTTCCAGATAGTGGTGGGGGCTGATTCCCCCGGTCTTTACTGTCCTTAGTTATCACTCTCCAAGCAGTGAGGGCTCCCTCTGGGGTAATGGTCTGTGGCACTTTGGAGCTATCTATGGGATCCTTAAACTCTACTAGGGCCAGGAAAGTGTGGGTGAGCAGATTAGCATGCAGAGCCCACCACCACAGGGTTTTGTAAACCCTTCACCTTGGAAAGTACTCCTGCACAGTGTCCGTATTGATACCCAGGATGTCCAGGATAAGCATAGCATTTTGAAGTCGATCTCCTCCCAGTACACCACTCTACCAGCGGTGCACAGCCACTTCTGTCGGGGTACCCATTTTTCTTAACAGTGGTTAGTAAATATGGCCACTAGAGGACACACAATCTCCCAGCGTTGAGCCTAAGATCTTAACCCTAGATGGCGCTATCCAGGCTACTACCCCTGCCTGATTTACCACTAACAGGTTGAGGGGCCTGGATCCAATGGCGGTGCCTCCACCCAGAGGTCAGGGTTTGCAATAGTTAAACTAACTTGGTCACAGCCTCTGGGACACTGCAACCCCCTTTCTTCCCACTAGTGGCCCACACAATATATCAGAATTACCTTCACAGTATACACTTACCCCAGGTCTGGTTCCGGCACTGGGACCTCTGTGAAATGAGATACAGTGCAACAATCACAGTACAGTACTTTAACATAGACAAATACCTCAGGCAGTATAACTTTGCTGAAACAAGCAGCTCTGATTTATTTAGGGGATATAACAAGGACAGGGGAAATCAGTTAATTAGCTTATCACTCTAATAATCTACCTTATGGCTCTGTGCACAGGCCTATCCCTTATCAGTTTACTGTCCCTGGGTACCCAAGCCCTAGTGGCTAGTCCAAACCGTGGCAGCTGGTAGGGCCCTTTCACACAGAGAAAAGGAGAATTAAACAGTCAGCAGTACAGTAATTCCATTTGGATTTAATGTGGCAATTCAACAGGGAGCAACCCTGAATTAGTACTCACGACCTCCAAATAAGATAGGATCCTTCAATGTCAGCAGGGCTCACTTGAGGTACACAAACCTCTTCACACATCCATATAAAAGAAAGTACTATACCAGGCAGGCTGCATCTGTATCCCGATCGCAATACTGCACAATACCGGGAGAACACACAGCAGATTCAGTTCCTGACAGACCGAGTGCAATTTTCAGCAATTCTTCCAGTCTTCACAGGGTGAGCCTGGTTTCTACTCTTCAGAGATCCTTTGATTCTTTTCACAGGGGCCAGTTCAGTCCCAACAAGCTGTTACACAAGCTGCAGACCGAACTCTGGGCCTTACACACGTTTTTTGACTAAAACTGCACACTGAAAAGCACAGGGCTCCTTCCTTCTTCACTGCCAAAGCTCAACTGAACTCCAACTGACGAAACCGGCACTTCCTTTGAGTTCCTCCCAGTTCTTGACTGGATTGGCTGTCACCAATAGACTGCTGCTGTTGGTCCAAAAAGGCACTGAAGTCTAAACTACATCTCCCAGAGTCACTGCCCATACAATCCTCTTGTGGCTGGCTCAGATTATGAGTCCAAGTTCTGATTAGTCCAAGGCATCATTTTAGAGCTAGCTTACCCACACTGATTGGTCCAGTTCAGCAGTTCAAAACTAGAATGGGAACTAGCAGACACAGTTCTGACTGCAAAGAAAGCAGGTTAGACAAACTGTAATTTCATTATTACTCTAAATAATTTCTGGCAAACAGTTACATCTTTCAGATAGGTTCCCTTTGCACTCCTAGTGACTGCAAAATGAAGTGAATTGCAGCAGCTCGAGTGGTACTCAGAGAAGCACACAGTCCCCATACAACTAATTATGTCTGCAAGCAGACAGCTCTTAAAGAGACAGTACCAGAGGCTCTAAAAACACTCACTGATAAATGGCTTAAATGCCAAACACCATTCAGGCTTGGAGCATTCAAGCAAGCTCCTGGAAGTCTTTTGGGAACCCCCATTTGCAGGGGGGTTACAATTGCATTCAGGCAATACAAAAAGACACAGGCAGAAGGGGATAGGGAGAAGTACCAGGAGAAGCAAAGGGAGGCAGGGAGGTCAGTAAGGGAAGCCAAAGCTCAGACAGAAGAACACATTGCAAAATCAGTGGGTAGAGGGGACAAAACCTTTTACAGGTACATAAGTGAAAAAAGAAAGACAAAGGGAGGGATAGTGAGACTGAAGGGGGAGGATGGGGGCTGCGTGGAGGATGACAACAGTAAAGCTGACATATTGAACAGGTATTTCTGCTCAGTCTTTACTGAGGAAGAGGAGGGTAATGGGTCTGAAGGGAGTACAAGGGGTGAGAATGGTGCAGAAATGGACACAAGTCCCTTTACACAAGAAAGAGTCCTGAAGGAACTGGAAGTAATAAGAGTTGATAAAGCAATGGGGCCAGATGGGGTGTACCCCAGGGTCCTTAAAGAACTAAGAGAGGTGGTGGCTGAACCTCTGGCTATCCTGTTTAGCTGATCACTGGAAACAGGGGAGGTACCCAAAGACTGGAGGACTGCAGATATAGTCCCCTTATACAAAAGCGGGAACAAAGAGGAAGCAGGGAACTACAGACCAGTCAGCCTCACCTCAGTAGTGGGGAAGATCATGGAAGCACTACTGAAGGAGAGATTGGTGGAACATTTGGTTGTCAATGGACTACAGGACCCAAGGCAGCATGGTTTTACCAAGGGGAGGTCATGTCAGACCAACCTCTTTGAATTTTTTGACTGGGTGACTAGAGAGGTGGATCAGGGGAGGGCAGTGGACATGGCCTATCTGGACTTCAGCAAGGCCTTTGACACTGTGCCACATAGAAGACTATTACACAAGCGGGAATAAGGTGTGGGCAGGACAGTAGTGTGGTGGGTAGGTAACTGGCTGGGTGGCAGGACACAGAGGGTGGTGGTAAATGGCTGTCGGCTCCACAGAGAGAGAGTGACCAGTGCGGTACCACAGGGATCAGTGCTGGGACCGGTCCTATTCAACATCTTCATCAGTGACATTGTACAGGACCTAGAAGGCAGAATTTCACTGTTCGCTGATGACACAAAGCTCTGTAACAGAGTAGACACACCAGAGGTGTAGACAGTATGAGAAGGACCTGCAGAAACTTGAAGAATGGTCAGGGTTTGGCAGTTGAAATTCAATGCAAAGAAGTGCAAGATAATGCATATGGGCACAAAAACCCAGGCACAATATATCAGTTGGGGGTGAGGATATAGCATGCACCAAGCAGGAAAGGGATCTTGGGGTTATCATCTCTGATGATCTCAAGGCAGGAAACAGTGTGACAAGGCAGCAGGTAAAGCAAATAGGATGCTGGGATGTATAGGCAGGGCATCATCAGCAGGAAAAGGAGGTTATAATTCCGCTATACAAGACACTAGTGAAGGCCCCACCTGAGTACAGTGTACAGTTCTGGAGACCATACCTACATAAGGACATAGACAGGGTAGAGAAGGTTCAGAGGAGGGCAACAAAGATGGTGCATGGATTGCATCACAAGTCCTATGAAGACAGGTTGAAGGAACTGAACACGTACTCCTGGAGGAGAGGAGGGAGAGAGGGCTATGATAGAGACATACAAGTATCTCACAGGAGGAACAGGGTGCAGGAATACACTATTTTTAAGCAAAAAAGATGTTCCAGGACTAGAGGGCATGGGATGAAGTTGGAGGGAGGATGATTCAGAGGAAACATGAGGAAGAATTTCTTCACAGAACGGGGTGTTGCATGTACTGGCTAATAAAAAAATGAGCTGCCTCACACAACGAAAGATGACTCACTGATGGATCTCGCCAAATCATTGGGATGCAAATACCTAGACAATATACATTTTGCTGATGCTATTAAATATTGTTCCGATCGAACTGTCCGAGAAATGGTTCTCTCTCTGGGTGAGGTGTTCCAGAGATCAGTTCTTACAGATTTGAAGGCTGCCAAATTTTTTTTGTATTTGGTGGACGAAACAACTGATATTGCTGTTATGAAGCAGCTCATTTTGTATGGTATGTACTGCAAATAAGGAAAACCCAGAGTTTCTTTCCTGGGAGTTGAGGAACTAATTGATGGAAAGGCAGACACAATTGTTAAAAAACATGCTGGAGTTCTCTGATAACAATCAAATCTTGGTTGATCACCTTGCAGGGTTAGGCAGTGATGGAGCAGCCGTTATGCTGGGCAGGCAAAATGGGGTGGCTAAAAAGCTGAAAGAAGTCAGCCCAATTCTTGTTGAAAATCACTGTATGGCTTGGCTGTAAAGGCAGCAGCAAATGAAGTGAATGCCATTAAAAAGTTTAATCAAACCCTAGATCACTTATACAGATATTATGAAAATTCTGCTGTTCGCATGGCTGCCCTGAAAGAAATTCAGCAGGCAATGGAGAATCCTGTTTTAAAGCCTAAACAGGCAAAAGTAGTTAGGTGGTTGTCCCATGATGCAGCATGTGACATGCTAAGGAAGATTTTCCCATCCGTTGTTACGTCCTTGCATAGAGAGGCCTCTGAAAGGCATGATCCCCAAGCTGTAGGCCTAGTAAAAATGGTGGAAAACTGGGAGTTTTTCTCTATTTTATGCATGATGTGTGACATACTTCCATACCATAGCATCTGATCTAAATGCTTTCAAACATCAGCTCTGAATTTTACTGATATAAAGAGACGTTTACATTCCCCTTTAGAGATTCTTAGGGCACGCCTACTGGTACCTGGTCAGTACTTCTCTTCCATTTCGCCTGAACTAGTACTCCTGAACGATAATGGCCTGAACTTGCCATTTAGTGAACCACAGTTAAATTGTTTCAGAACCTCTGTGCATGACAACTTTATTAGGGCCCTAATTGCTCAAATTGAGCGAAGGTTTCCAAGCACAGAACTTTTGGATGCATTCAGTATCTTTGACCCTAGCATGATACCGGACGGTGATATTGAAGAGTTGGAAGTGTATGGTAGTGATAGCCTTGACATTTTTCTTGGTCAGCATGCTACTGTTGTGGATGTAGGTGCTTCTGCACTGGAATGGGCTTCCCTGCGTAGTCTCATGTTCATGGAAAAGATGGCCTTTAAGACTATTTCTGATGTGCTGCACGCTCTAACTACTAAGTAAGTAGACCTGTATCCAAACATATCTACTTTGGCAGAACTGGCAGTGATAATACCAATGTCAACTGCAGATTGTGAGAGGGGGTTTTCTACACTGAATCGAATAAAAACGCAGGAACGAAATAGATTAGGTGCCAGTGTGCTAAATGCACTTATGCTTATCTCAATTGAGGGCCCTGATGTTGACAGTTTCCCTTATTTGGAAGCTGCAGCTCATTGGGCAGGACTGTGAAACCAAAGATTAGATCTTGGCCTTGCAGGCACTAGTAAAGAGATGTAGTATACCCACATCAAAATGTCAAGACTCTCACAAACTGTTGCCTGGCCTGCAAATAGAATGCAGAGGTTCTCCAGTATGTTTTACCTCACTTTTCTTTTGCTACTGCACACTACCCAAGGCCTCCAGATCATCATATTACTCCTATTTCTTGCTTCTTATGCATTTAATGCAACCCATGACTGACTCCGCCCACCAGTAGCTCCGCCCTGGTGACCCGGCCCCGTGGCCCCTCCCCATTACCACCGCTCTATATTTTCACGCAATGTGGAACACTGTAATAAGTATACTGATTTTCGATACAATTATAATAAAGGTAAATATGATCAAATCAATAAAGCACTAAATGGATATGATTGGATCACCATGTTCCAAAATTTAAATATCAATGATTGCTGGTCATTATTTAAATCTGTCTTAACTGAATTAGAAAAACTATGTATTCCTATTAAAAAAATACATAACAATAAAGGCAAGGTCCCCTTATGGTTGACTAACTCAATTAGACAACAGATATCTATTAAAGAACACGCATTTAAAATTATGAAAAAGTTTCCTAGTACTTTAAATCAAGATAAGTATAGGTAACAACTGAAAAAAACTAAGAGTATGATTAAAACAGAAAGAAAGAAAATTGAATTGCGATTGGCCTTAGCTAAAAATCCTAAAGCATTTTATGCATATATTAATAATAATAAAACCAAGGATAACTCAATCAATAACTGGTTATTAATGGGGCAGAAATCAATCATAATGAGGCTATATCAAATGCATTCAATCACTATTTTGCATTGGTCTTTTCAGAAAAAAATCAACCTTTGAATTTGATAAATGATGACCAGAAATCCCCAGATATTAGCCTGAGACCATTGCTGCTATTAAATGACTAAAGGAACACAGTGCCCCAGTGCCTGATGGCATCAGTCTCATGTTTAAAACAAAAACCAAAAAACAAAAACAAAAAAACCTTGCATCAGTAGCATTTCCCTTAACATTCATTTATAACATCTCACTGCAAACGGGTTTTATCCCAGAAGAATGGAGGGAAACCATAGTGAAGCCAGTTCGTAAAACTGGTAGTAAAATGGACACCAACAATTATCGACAGATAAGTCTGACCTCAGTTAGTTGCAAACTGATGGAGAGAATTCTTAAAAACAGGTTCGAGCTCCACCTGGAACATAATAACTTAAAGGATATAAAATACCACGGCTTTAGGCAGATAGGTCCTGCATCACCAGCCTTATTAGCTTTTATGAACAAGTGAGTTGCTACCTTGATAATAGAAAACCAGTGGATGTGCTATTTAAAGATTTTAAAAAAGCATTCGAAAAGGCTGCCCACGGTGTCCCGATTGATAAAATGTATTACCTAAAAATTGAATTCCAATATATTAAATGGATTCATGCATGGCTTCTAAACAGAACACAGGTTGTTAGGTTAAATAATACCACTTCTGCACTAGTTAAGGTTACCAGCAGGGTCCCCCAGGGATCGGTGTTGGGCCCCATTTTGTTTAGACTATATGTTTCAGACCTACATAATGGCATAGTGGGTAACATCGGCAAATTTGCCAGTGATACCAAACTCAGCCAGGTAGTTGACACCGACTTAAAAATAGAAAACTTCAAGAGGGACATAGTAACCTTGGGAAAATGGGCTGACCATCATAAAATGGAATTTAATATAACCAAGTGTGCTATTATGCACTTAGGGGCCACAAATCCATGTACACAATATTTTCTTAATGGACACCCACTAAAGCAGGTTAAGGCGGAAAGGGATTTGGGTATCTTAATTAATAACACACTCTCTGCAAGTGATCATTGTAAACATGCAGCCCAGACTGCAAACAGAATCCTTTTATCTATTAGAAGAGCCTTTACATCCAGGCATGAATGGTGTATCTTACCATTGTACAAATCCTACATTAGGCCCCATTTGGACTATGCATCTTCTTTCTGGGCTCCCTTTTTCATTGCGTCTGGAGGCGCTGCTTGAGAAGACTTGGTTTGCTGGCCAAGGCACCGAGCTTCACCTGAGCTCTTTCCTTCTAAGACAGCTTGAAAGGCAGAGTAGAGAAACTTACCAGAGCAAGGGAAAAGGATTAAGACTTCTTTTGGCTAAGCAGATTTACTGTGTGGTGTTGTTTTTATTTTTTACTCACAGGGATTGCTACTGTTTGTTGCTAACATTTCATTGTTTTATTTTTCTCTGTAGCAAAGTGTTTCTTACAGCGTATATCTTCTCTGAAATTATTACAGGTGGTGTTTTACAGGTTTTACAGTTTTATCTAACATTAGGATAAGCTTTCAGGTTACTGCATTTGTTGTTGACTGATTGTTTCTGCTCTTACCTCCTTGTTCTTTCGTCCGTGGTTCTTCTTTTGGCGGGAAGGGCCCAGCCACCCACCCCATCCCCAACCACCCCACTACACTCCTTTTATAGGTACCACAGTTGTGACATTTCCTGTGGCAGAACAGGAAGGGCGGATCAGTGGGGCATCCACAAGGTGAGCTCATTTACAGGGCACTAGTAATTTAACTTGTTATAACAAGTTAAACAAAAACAAAACACAATCAAACTATTACTTGCATTTTCTTCCTTCTAATTACTCTGACTAGGTTATAAACCCAGCAACTTATCTGGAATGGATATCATTAACTGCAGG
The DNA here is from genome assembly GCA_016271365.2 of Neoceratodus forsteri. Lineage (NCBI taxonomy): Eukaryota > Metazoa > Chordata > Ceratodontiformes > Ceratodontidae > Neoceratodus > Neoceratodus forsteri. Next base: position 1,408,103,264 of record CM028131.1, on the reverse strand, counting down.
TACTGTGGAACAATTTTCAGAAGGACAGTCTTACAGGATTTAGAACACTGTCCTACATGCTGGGCCATTGGAGATCTTAGGGCTCAGCTCCGGGCAGCATGGGCAGAGATTGCACGCCTCAAATTTCATATTCAAGAGGAAATACATTATAAGAACCACCCGTCATTTCCCCAGCATCTAACAGAAAAACCTCGACTGCAGAGGGTAGTTGGTCCAGGAGGTTGGCAGGTGGTTAGAGGGCAAATCGGTGCCCCATCACTCTGCTCTCCAACATATTACCTCCAAAACCATATAAACACTACAAACAGGTATCTGCCTCCATCTGAAATCAAACAAAGAGGCAGAAGACACTGCAGAGCAGGACACTATGGCACAGGAGCTAGCACAACAAAACTCACCCAAATCAGGAACCAAAACAAAAGCAAAAAGGAAATCCAAAAACTTCTGATCATAGGAGACTCCATGATTCGGGAGTTGATACCCATCATCCAGGAGGTAATGGTCAGATGTCTCCCAGGTACATCAGCATGGAGACACTGACCGCATTATAAATTGTTCACAAAGCAGGAGAAAACATTGAAGTCCTAGTACACATAGGGACTAATGATCTCGCCAGCCGGTCAGTTGTGGAGACCAAGGAACACCTGACCAGGCTGGGTGACAAACTATCATCCATTTCGTCCGGCATCTCCTTCTCTGAGATCCTGCCAGTCTGGGAGAGGGGCAGATGGACGGAAGGTCAGAGAAGGGGAGATGGGGAGCTAAACACGTGGCTCAAGGGCTGGTGCCAGGAAAAAGGACACAGATTTGTAGGGAACTGGCAACAGTTCTGGGAGCGAAAGTTCTTTAAATTTGATGGACTGCATCTGACTAAGGAGGGAGTCAGTGCATTGGGGCAGAAGTTTGATGTCTTTGCAGAATATTTAAACTAGCAAATGGGGAGAGGGGTGCAGCACCCCATATGTCGAATGGGAAGATCACCCTTCCCCCCTCAGCTAGTGGTCAAATAGGAATTCAGCATGTTTGCAGTTCATTTGCATCACCAGGTAGGAAAAAAGGTTTGCCTCCCCATACGACGCACAGGGGTAATGCCAAACCTCACCCAACAACTAACACACTGAAATCTGGCCAATGGAAAATCATGTACACAAATGCTCGCAGCCTGGGAAATAAGATCCCAGACCTGCAGGCAATAATGTCAGAGGCTAAACTGGACATAGTAGCAATTAGTGAGATGTGGTTTACCAGTAACCACACTTGGGAGACTTCAGTACCTGGCTATGTATTGTTCAGAAGAGACCGAGGTGCAAAAGGGGGAGGAGTGGCCCTGTATGTCAATGAAAATATCAAAGCTACAGAAATTCAGAATACACATAAGGAGCCAGAAGAACTGTGGGTCACCCTGGAAACAGGAAATGGGACAGCCATAAGAACTGGGGTTGTCTACAGGCCCCAGACCAGGGGAGGACATAGACACATTACTGTTAGAAGATATACAAAACATGACAGCTAAAGGGAGGTTCTGATAATGGGAGACTTCAACATGCCAGATACAGATTGGTCAATACCAGCAGGAACATCTGCCAGAACTAGACACATAGTGGATTCCCTGCAGGGAAGGGCCTCAAACAACTGGTACAACAACCCACAAGAGACAGGGCTATCCTAGATCTAGTACTGACTAACAGGGAAGGGATCACAGATCTCCAGGTAGAAGGTCACCTGGGGGCCAGTGACCATCACATGGTATGGTTCAATTTGGCTACTACATCTAAATCATCCCATTCCAAGGCAAAAATATGGGACTTCAGAGGAGCTGACTTTGATAAGATGGCCAACAGAGTTAAGCTAGACATGGCAAAAAGAAACACAGGTGAGGGGTACAGGCAAAGTGGGCAAGCATTAAGGATGCAATACTTGAAGCAACATCCCATTGTGTTAGACAGAAAAGGAAGTGCAAAAGAAGAAGGAAACCACTTTGGTTCTCAAATACAGTAGCAGAAAGGTCAGGGCCAAAAGGCTGGCCTTCAGGAAATATAAGGAACACAGGGATGAAGATGGGAGGCATACCAAACTGCTAAGGAAGCAGGGAAGGCAGTAAGGCAGGCAAAGTCCCAAACTGAGGAAACACTAGCACGAAAAGTAAAAGAAGGTGACAAGACTTTCTATAGATGCATTAGTGAAAGGAGAAAGTCCAGAGGGGGTATTGCTAAGCTTAATGGAGAAAAGGGAGCATGTGAGGAGGAGGACCATGTAAAAGCATCTATCCTAAATATATACTTTTGCTCAGTATTTACTGAAGAGAAGGTAGGGCAGGGCCCACAGCTCAGCACCGTGGGCACAGGGGGGAGGGAGGTGAGCACTACTCCCTTCACAAAAGAAAGGGTCCTACAAGAGCTTGCTAAGCTCAGGTTGGATAAGGCAATGGGACCTGATGGCATACATCCCAGGGTACTTAAGGAGCTAAAGGTGGAACTAGCAGAGCCATTAGCAGAACTGTTTAGTGAATCTCTGAGCACAGGAGAGGTCCCAGAAGACTGGAGAAGGGCTCATGTGATCCCACTCCACAAGAGTGGTAGCAGGGAGGAGGCAGGGAACTACAGACCAGTCAGTCTTACCTCAGTAGTGGGCAAGATTATGGAGGCACTCCTTAAGGAAAGGATAGTGCAACACCTGGAATCCATGGGGCACAGGATCCAAGACAGCATGGGTTTACAAAAGGAAGGTCCTGTCAAACTAATCTCATAGATTTCTTTGACTGGGTAACCAGAGTGGTTGACCAAGGGGAGCAGTTGATGTCACCTACCTTGACTTCAGCAAAGCTTTTGACACTGTTCCACATAGAAGATTGATAAATAAGCTGGGTGTATCGGGTGGGTCAGAAGTTGGTCAACTGGGTGGCAAACTGGTTGATCAAGGCAGAAACAGAGTGGTGGTGAATGGTATACAGTCAGAAGAGATGCAAGTCACAAGTGGGTACCTCAGGGATCGGTCCTGGGCCAGTCCTCTTCAACATCTTCATTAGTGACCTTGCAGATGGACTAGAGGGTAGCTTGTCTGTTTGCAGATGACACCAAGATCTGCAACAAAGTAGATGATCCAGATGGGGTGGGCAGAATGAGAAGAGATCTGGATAAACTAGCAAAATGGTCAGAAGAGTGGCAACTGGGATTTAATGCAAAGAAGTGCAAAATCATGCACATAGGAAGAGAACCCTGAAGCCACCTATAGGCTGGGTGGGGAGTTGCTGGCAGTCACAAAGGAAGAAAGAGACTTGGGCATCATCATCACTGATGACCTGAAATCATCCAAGCAGACCTCTAAAGCAGTAGCTAAGGCTAGGTGGGTGTTAGGGTGTATTAGTAGGGGTATCACAAGTCGTAAGAGGGAGGTAATAATCCCTCTTTACAAGACACTGGTTAGGCCCCATCTGAGTACTGCATGCAGTATTGGAGGCCACACCTTCAAGGACATTAACCAAATTGAGGCAGTCCAGAGAAGGGCAGCCAAAATGATGCAGGACTGCATCAGAAGACATATGAGGACAGATTAACAGAGCTCAATATGTATACCCTTGAGCAAAGGAGGGAGAGAGGTGATATGATCGAGGCATTCAAACACCTTAAGGGCATTAACAAGGTGAAAGAGTCTAACATGTTTAAATATAAGAAAATAGCAGAACAAGAGGACACAGCATGAGATTAGAGGGAGGCGATTAAGGGGAATGTGAGGAATTCTTTTTCACAGAAAGGGTGGTGGATGCATGGAATGGCCTACCTCAAGAAGTGGTGGCTATGAATACAGTGCAGGGCTTCAAACAGGCATGGGATAGGCATAAGGGAGCAATACAAATGAGTATGAATAGATAGGCCACTGACAGAGCAAAGGCCGATGGCACATTTATAAGGTAGAAAAAGAAATGGGCAGACTGGATGGGCCTTACGGTCCTTATCTGTCGTCAACTTCTATGTTTCTATGTTTCCTCCACCGATCTGTCTCCTTGTCTCTGCTGCTGCCTCCAGCTGCCCTCTTTTGTTCATCAACTTCTTCGGCATATTTCCCTTGCCTTCTCTCTCTCTTCCAGCAGCTACTGCTGCTTCATTCTGTTGGCCATTCTCCGTCGGCACTTTTGAGCGCTCCTCTCCTTCTGCTCGCTTCAGTCCCCCCGCACTACCAACGGCGCCACTGCTGGCACCTGCTAATCTCCCCAGCTTCTATCCCATTCTTCCCTTCCCCAGTGTTCCTCCCTTCCCCTGTGTCTCTTTCCATATTTATGCTGTTCTCCTGCCGCCCAGTCATGTTGCCTGTTCCCTCCTCCCTCCCTCACGTCCCAATTTCCCATCTGTCTCCCTAGCCCGCTTGCTGCAGCAAAAAGATTTGTGCAATGTCATATACAGGAGCACAGTCACAGTGGTGGCGGTTACTTGCATTCTCCCAATCCGACCCTTCACGCTCCTGATGTGGTTGCTATCATGGGGTTTCCTGGTGCAGTGAGTCTTTGGGGTGAGTTGCGAACGTAGACGAGTGCATTAGTGCCATGTGGCCAGGTGGGGTGGGTGATATACAGGCAGCATCTGAACCAGCCGGCCCTGAGGCTCCTGTATTTCTGTTCGTTTTTTGTCATTCTGATTCATGTAGCCGAGTAACTAGAACTGAAGGGGATGCAATTCTTTTTGGGTGTTTTTTTGCTCCTTTCATCAGCCGTCTGTAACCCATACATCATATATGATGGTGATCATGTTCGGGGGAGCTGAGTGCCTGGGATTGGAATCTGAAGACCTCGCCTGTCTGTTGGGGGCAGTGTACTGATGTAGTTTAAACAAAGCACTACTATGGATGGAGGAGACCCAGGTTTAAATCCACTAGAGTGTCAGGGGTCCCGGTACATTCCAATATCAATATACATATGTATATATATATATATATTTTTTTTTTGCTGTAACTCCACTATTATTTTCCTGTCTTCCCCTTTAAATTTTATTGTTTGCAGTAGTTCTGGAATTGTTCTGTTTTCTTCTATGACCAATGTATGTCCTTGTCACCAAGGTTCCTACCCCATATTCCTTTACAATATGCTGTAGGAATCAATGTGTATGTGGGAATCCTGCTCTCAGTGGGTGTGATATTGTGCAGTCTAGGTGACCTCCTGTGCTTTTCTCCTTCCTAGCTAAAAACTTGGAAAAACGTAGATATTCAAAAAACCAAAAAACAAGAAAAAAAACTCAGACATTTACCTCTGCTCATCTAGTTACATTGCTCTCTCTGTTTTCGTTTCCTCGCTATGCCTCTCATCAACCCGTATGCCTCCTCCAACTTCTTCATGAGTGTTCTCCTTCACATCCACTGCTCGATCCGTGTCCTCCCCTTCACTTCCTTTGCTACAGCTGTGCATTTCTTTTGGGGTTCCCCTATTCTACCATGCCTTGGCTGACTCGGTCTGGCCTGCTTGCCAGCCTCCATAGCTCCCCTTACTCCATAGCATTACACTCTAGCAGACTTCATCCGACCTCCTCCAACTCGCCTTATTGCAAGTTTTCTTTATACCGGCTGGGTCCTTCACTAACCCATTGCCATCCTTACTGTCCTTCATCCTTTTATACCTCGCTTTTCTGATCCAGCCTCCATGGCTTCATTCCATCTTCGTACCTCATCCATTCCTATTTTACCTTCCTCAGCCTAGCAAGTTCCAGGCATGCCTTTTTTAGTACCAGTCATCAGGGATTCATTCCATTCATGGCCTCATTCTTCATCCATCTCTGCTACATCGATTTGACTCTACCTCCATTCAAAAGCCATGCCGTCCTGTCTATTACCCTTTGTTACAGGCTTGGCTGGAGGCTCTTCACCATCATTCACGTTCCTTTCACATTCCTTTCCGAATCTTCCTCCTTTCGAGGAGCCTACTTATTCACATCACTCTATTCATTCCGACTCTACCTCCTTTCGAGGAGTCTACGTAATCATGTTGCTCTATCAAGCGTATCACCCTCTTAACAGTCGTCCTGAGTTTACCCCCTGGTTTCTGACCCGCCTTCTTGGCCTCGGAGTCTGCCTCCTTTCGAGGAGCATCATCTTCCCATCACTCCATAGAGCATGTTGCCTTCATTCAAGTTCATTTCAGGTTTCTTCCAGTCTCCTCTTCTTTCAGTTCCGTGCCGGATCTTCAGGATACGATCCACTCACGGCCTGCTACCAATATTTCTTTTGGGCATACCTACCATACCTCCTATGCCACATATCAACTGCGGCCATCCTGCCACATGTATCAAGTTCATAACTCCAGTCATATGGAATTCATAAATCCAGTAATAATTCAGTATTACCTCAAGATTTATTTATTTACATCGCTTACTTGAACATTCTGATCATCGAATTCCATACTGCCTCATCAACTACAACCTCATAGTCTAATCGTTTAGGGTCTAATCATTTACATCGCATAATCAAGCATGCTTTTCATCCTCAATGTCTACTCACTCACATCACTCATTCAAGCCAGTCTGCATTATCATACGTCTCTTCATCAGCATATTTGAAATCTCCTCGTGAGCACATCAGGATGTTCCTCCTTACTCATGTTCCTTTCATTACTCCTCACTACTTGGATCCCTCATCTATGAACCATTCTCTTTACCGACTTATGTCCTCAAAGCAAACGTCATCAGCCTGGAGGAAAGGCGACCCTAAGCCTTGGATCCCCAGAGGTTTCCTCCTCAAAGGGGGTTTTTCCTCTCCTCCATGCCAGTGGTCATAATATTAGTTAGAATTTGTGCTTCTTTATGTTAGTTAGTTAGTTAGTTAGGTTCCGCTGTTGGATGGAGGCGGATGGTGGCCTCAACTTTCCCCTCTCTCTCCTTAGGAAGTTAGCCCTTCTCTTCCCAGAATTCATTCATCATCCTCGCCTCTTGGAAGCATGACATCTTTGAGTATTCTTTTTGGGCTTCTTGCTAACCTAGTTTTAGCCAACGCATTAATTCCTGGCACCTGTAGGGGGGGACTCTTCTCTAGGGTTCCTTGCGTTGTACCCCTACAGGGTGGTATATCCCATGATAGAGAGACAGAAAGCTGCAAAGTATGGGAAGGCTTTAAGTCCGTGGTTCGATGGGCAGAGCAACAACGTACTTCTCCTCCAGCTTAGTACTGCCAACATCCTGGACCTCGCCCAGGATTCTTTTCATTGCCCATCATCCACTCCTCCTCCTCCTCCTCCTCCAGCGGCACATCTCGCTTACCCGTGGGCTTCTTTCTAACCTACCTTTAGCCGACTCATTCATTCCCGGCACCTGTGGGGAAGGAACCCTCCTCTAGGGTTCCTTGCATCATACCCCTACAGGGTGGTATATCCCACAGTAGAGAGGCGGAAAGCCACAAAGTAAATCAAGTTACATAAGCACCTCGTAGTTCCCATTCAGTTGCGTCAGCACATCAAACTTATAGAAAGTGTTCAAAGAAAAAACACTAAATTGATTAACAATATAAATCATCTGTCTTACCAGGATAGATTGAAAAAAGTAAAACTCTTTGATCTGGGTACAAGAAGACAAAGGGGAGATGTGATACTTTTATTTAATATATTAAAAGATCATGACTTAATAATGGAGTGTAATTTATCATTTGTGCACAAACCTGGTAACCTAAGATGCAACACTAAACAGTTAATTGTACAGAGGGCTAACACGAATAAAAGGCAAAACTACTTTACAATTAGAACGGCCACACTGTGGAACAATTTACCACAAAGTATTGTGGATTCTGAAAATCAGTACCAGTTCAAAAGTAGACACGATAGGCTTATTATGGGACTACGTATAACAGCCCACATGGGTGGGAAGGTGGACTCAATCGGCCTAGTTGCCTTCTTCTACCTTTTATACTGAATAAACTGAGTAAACTAATATGCTTCCGCATTATATTGTGAGTTGCCTGCCTACCTGTAGTGCTGGAAATTACACATTGAGAAGCCTCTCCTGTATCTCACTATTTATCCCTAAGGTGAGAACCAGGCATGGCAAATCTGCAATTAGTCATGCTCTCCCTGTCATTTGGAGCACACTACAGAAAACTCTAAAGTTGGCAATCCCTGTGAAACTGAGCTTCTTTAAATCCCTATACCAACGTTCATTTAAAGAAACCTGCAATTGCTTCTGTTAATGGCACTTTTCCCGTACTTATCCTAGGAATAGAATTTCACTACTCAGGCTTCTCTCCTTTACGTCTTTTCTGTGCCCTGTTTCATCGTATATCATGGCATTACTTTGATTCCTCCTCAACTATGAAACTCCCTTCACCATAGTAACCCCCCTTACCTCGCTTCCTCATCCTCTGGCTGCTCTCTGCCCTCTGCCACTGCCTCTTGGCTCCTTATATACTTCCTCCTGACTCTATCCTGCTGCCATAGGTCACCTGTTGCAGCTACTGTACTGTCTCTTATTATGTATTTTATTATTCCTAATAATATGTGTATTCCCTTATTATATCCTTGCATTGACTGTGTTACTGTATGTACTCCTGTTTGTTCATAGCACCGTATATATTTCTGCCTTGTATTCATATATGTGACTGTCCAGGCCCATCTCGTAAATGAGTTCTTCTCAATGATGTTTCACCTGGTTAAATAAAGATTGATTGACTGATTTTCTCAGCATGGAGCAAAAACAGGAGATTCCACCCCTCCACTCCTACCACTGAATCTAGCACCTGGGTCTGTTCTGTATAAAGCTGTTCTTAAATAAGCAGGAACATCTCAGATTAAGCAAGCATTTGTCAATGCCAAACGTTCGCTTGCAGGTGTTTGCAGTGGTGTTTGGCATGTATGGTGCTTTACCCTAATGCCCTGTGCGATTGCTGGTATTTGCACAATAAATTGTCAGCATGACCTTTTTGTCACCCCGGTTGTGCGCTACATAGGCGGAAACACGTTTTGGGCAGGATGTGAAAAATGACAGCTGTACTGCTCATAAGGAAGTGTAGTAAAATGGCAATGTTGAAAATCTGGAGTGAAAATATTGAAAATGAAACTTACCTGACGTGCGTAGGAACTGCGCAACGCAGACTCATAGAACAGTCATATTTAGGAATTTTTTCACCAAATTTTCAGCACAGCCATTTTAAGACCCCTGCTCATGATCAGTATCACTGTGATTTTCTTAATATGTCCCATACATTGAGTTCGCAGACACCAACTGCGAGACAGGGCGCCATATGGGCAGAAACACATTTTGGGCAGGATGTGACAAATGACAGCTGTACTGCTCATGAGGAGGTGTGGTAAAATGGTAATGTTGAAAATCTGGAGTGAAAATATTGAAAATTCGCAAACATACTGAGCGTATGTAGGAACTGCGCAACGCACGCTCGTAAAACAGTAATTTTTAGGAATTTTTTCACCAAATTTTCAACATAGCCATTTTAAGACCTCTGCTCATGAACAGTGTCACTGTGATTTTCTTAATGTGTTTCATACATTGATTTCGCACACCGACTGCGCCATTGTGCGCTACATGGGCGGAAACACATTTTGGGTGAGATGTGAAAAATGAGAGCTGTACAGCTCATAAGAAGGTGTGATAAAATGGCAATGTTGAAAATCTGGAGTGAAAATATTGAAAATTCGCGAACTTACGAGCCTGTGTAGGAACTGTAGCACACTAAGTAAAACCAGTCATTTTTTGGAATTTTGCACCAAATTTTCAACATGGGGTTTTGGGACCCTCTCATGAATGATGTCACTGTCATGGCATTATTCGAGGCTGAAGGGTGATTTTGCGCAGTGACTGCGCAGTGCCTGCGAAATCACCCTCCAGGCCCGAATAACACCATGACAGTGACATCATGAAGGGGTCCCAAAACCCCATGTTGAAATCTGGTGCAAAATTCCAAAATGACTGAGATACTGCAATAAAGTTGAACTCCCCCATCTAGCCCATTATACAACTTACGGCATTTCCTCAGTTCGTGGTCGCCTTTGAAGAGTGTAGGACGTGTTCCCCGTCCACATCAAGATCGCCGCGCTGGAGTCCGGAGGTGTATGGGGTGGGGGTGTGGGGAGGCTGGTGCGCAGGGTGGGTACGGGTTGTGGGATGGGGACTTGGAGACGGCTATGTACAGTTTTGTTTTACAGGTTTGAAAAAAAAAAGATATGGGGCGCTTGCCACGCTGGGGTGGGCTCCCAGCATGGCAGAAGATGGCTGGGGGCCGAGGTGCCGACGGGGTTGGGCACCCCTGCCGGCAAACTACGCGGGGGGGCCGAGGAGCCGACGGGGGATTGGGCACCCCGTCGGCAAAACAAAGTAACGTTTGCCACGCTGGGGTGGGCTCCCAGCATGGCAGCAGGATGGCTTTGGGGCCGTGGAGCCGACGGGGATTGGGCACCCCGCTGGCAACAGTGTTTGCCACGCTGGGGTGGGCTCAGCTGGGTACCTAAAGCTTTGGGGGCGGCGGATGGATGTGCGTGGGTGCGAGGTAGCGCGTGACGCGAGGGGGGGCGGCGCTCAGTATGGCAGTGGTGTTTTTCTTTGAAGCAGAGGAACACCGCTGTCATACTGAGCTGTTGCATCCATTGGTGCAGGACCGCCACGCCTGCTCAAGGGAGCAGTGCATTGGGTGGGAGAGGCACACCTCTAAGTGTGCTACTCTCCCAAAATGTTCCTTGCGCATGCGCGTAAGCGAACGTAAAAAGGCAGCACTCAGGAATGACTGGATTTACAGTCATATTGTTGAAATAATGACCACTAAGGCTTCTTCTTTTTTTTTTTAACTTCATTTTTCTGCCTGCTTTGGGCAAGGCAGGGACCTCCTTCCACCCCAGCCAGCTTGCCCTTATGCCTTCTGGCTGAGAACCTGCCACCTATCAGGTAGGACTGCCAGCCCACCAGTGGCACACCACTGTGCTGCCCCCCTGGCTTTACCCCCCAGGGCTGGGTACACCTTCAGCTCCACAGTATTTCTTCCCTGCTGTCCATCTGGCCACCCACAGCAGAGGTGAAGACTGGTGGCATCCCCTGGTGGAAGGTGGCTTGGTTCAGGCGTTGGACGTGGTGGGCAGGATGAGGCTTCATCTTCCCTGCCTGCACCTCAGTTTTCTATTTTCTTAGCCTGCCCACCCTTCTAGAAGTGCAATGGGTTTGGTGTGCTGGCAGAGCTGGTCCAGCCAATCCCAGCACTCTGTGCGAGGGTCCCTTGCTGTTAGTTGCTGAACCTCTGCACTGCCACCCATGGCCACCAAGGTGGTAGTATTACAGCAGGTCACAACACCCCCCCCTCAATGGAGGAGGAGGGTATCCTGTGGAACGCTCAATCCTACCTCCCTCGCTGGCCCAGGCTCATTCTCAAACCTGGGTCGTTGGCACCGCGAGCAGTAGCTCTACTGCTATGCCAGTGGGATGGCTTCCACTGAGGCTTCTTTACACTAAAAATCACACAACAGCAGAAAGTCACATAGAAGCAGAAAACATTACTGGACATCCAGCTTCCACCAAAAACAACTGCGTGATACATTACACTTGATAACTGTATTATGAAGTCGGATGCAGCAGCATCTGTCACTTTAAATTCCAACAAAAAGTCATTTTATTAGCAATTTGTTGCAATGATTATATATACTAGAGCCACATATAGCAGTGTGCAGTACAGGCAAAACCTCCAATTTCACTCTATACAGTGCTAACAATATATAGTGCAAGAAAAGTATGTGCCAACTGTTCCTTCAGTCATAAAGTATGGCATGGCTTCACAATGAATAGGTTCAGAGACAGGCAATAAAAACTAGCCATATGGAAGCTTGAAACTTTCTGAGTGAAAACATTTTTTAATTGGACAATGATTTCTCCAAACCAGGATGCATCATAGTTTAAAACTGCCCAGCAGAAGAAAATAAGGGGGGGGGGTGGAAAGCAGTAAAAAAAAAAACACCTGGATAAAAATGTGCTTATATGTGAATGTCTATGCATACAAAGTAAGGGGTCATGCCATGATAAAAAAAATCCAACAACTTTGAAGAAGCTATGGGATATACTGTACCTCCTTCAGTTAGGGAGAACCCAGACTCATCAAAATGGCATGCCCAATATATTTATTTATTTATTGAATTTTGTTGACCGAGTAGGCTCACTGAGACTAGAAGTCCCTTTTCAGGGGTGACCGGGGATACAGGTGGTAACCAACTGAAATTGAACCAGATTAAGCTGTTGGTGGTATTTTTTTATTGAATGGGGGAAATTTGGCCAGGACACCGGGGAAATTCCCCTGCTCGCCAGTAGGGGACATTCTGGCCATCCAAGATAGCGGTCAAGAGTCCAGGAGCGAGGAAGGACCCTGTGGAGATGGCAGAGCTGGTCTCCTCTCATACCTCGTCTATGCCAGAGACTGAAGTACAAACTGAAAAAAAACAAGGGAGAAAGGATTTGGATGTGCATACTAAGGCAAACAAACAGGATGGAGTGGTTAATAACAATAAAGATGCACAACTGCAGGAACAAGAGCAGGAGGAAAGTATGGACACTGATTCTGAGCCTGAGGGGCTTGAAGACATTGCTGATACGGAAATGTCAAAACTGGTGTCAGAAGAAACACTGGAGTTACATCGCTTACTGGTGGTTGAAGAGTGGAGATTCCGCTTTAAAAAGACATCCTTGCTGCAGAAAATTCAGCGGTCGAAAACTGACAGCGCAGCTAACGCTGTCATTGCAGATCAGCTGAGAAAGGAAAAGAATGCCTCAAAGGAACCGTCATCTGCCGGGTATCAGAACGAGTCTATGGATGCCTGCTCTGCTACTGAGACCCTCTACAAAATGTGAGTACTCCTCCTGTATTGAAACAATTACACACTGATACAAATATTTCCTCTCCTGGGACTAAGGCCCCTGGCTCCTGCCCTTGGTCTATAGAAATGGCCCTCCAAGGCGTGGACTGGGAAAAACAACCCCAGTCAGGCCAGTGGGTTTCTGGTAAATCCCCCCATTAGAATGTCTACGCCTGCTGATTTTCAGGAAACTGCAGTACAGCACATGAATAAAACTGAAACACAAAATCCTGGGGAATCTACCCTGCAAGAAGACCTGATGGCCATACCTGATGATTTAACTCTGACTCAAAACCCAGTATTGGTTCTACTTAATGGGGAAAAAAAATATAGCACCACCCCAAGTGGAGGCACCCTTAAACAAACAGCCTGATAGACAAAAGAATACTTTTTCCTTTTTATTTTGCTTGTCCATCCTTCCAGCCAAGTGTCACAATGCAGTCAGACTCTTCTATATGGGCGGCATGCCAGAACCTCCAGACCAAGTATTTGTGGCCAGATCTCTTCTAAAAGATTCAATGAAGTTCTTCTCACACGAAATATATGCACTGATTCATATTTTGGAGGAAACAACTTTTTTTTTTTTTTTTTTGCAGCTACTCTTATTTCTCTCCTAGCACTGGCGGCTTTCATCTCTGATCCCCCAGCCCTGTCCACCACTCGCAGCTTACCTCTCGGTATTTCCTTGAGGGAAACAACTTTTGACATAAGTTTTAACCCCCCCCCCCAAGGAATGGAGAGGTTCTGGTCAAAATACCATACTGTAAAACATTCAACATTGTGGAATCCTTTTCTAGCTATCCCTCTCACCAAGCCTGCCTACAAGACTATTTTTGTTTTATTCAGGAATGAAAGAGTGGATTTATCTGACGTTCTTTACTGGCTCCAGCTTTATTGCACTGTTATTGGAGATCCAGAGGCCACACTGGACACAGAAAATATATGAATTGGGGGGTGGAGAATGAAAGTAATTTGAAAATCAAATGACTCTGGAGTTATGCAGCTACCAAATTCTTTTTTCCTGGACCAAGACAGGGAGTGTTATTTTACCCAGGGCAGCCTAAGGCCTGCTATCGGTGTGGGGACCCCTCACATCTGAGTAGCATATGTGACACTGTAAAGTGCAACTTACGTGGGGAATTGGGGCGCTTGAGTGCATGTTTAAATGAATGTAGATGCAATTTGCTTGATGAACTAGGGCACACATTTCAGAACTGCTCCTGGGCTGCTCACAACCAGGAGCACCACGATGGAGGTGCAGACCAGCAATTTATAATCTCCCAGGCCCAAAAAGCTAAAATCCAGAATAGGCCTGGTACAGCCCAGACCTTTTCTGACCAAGAGAGGCCCTCTACCTTGACTGCTGCACACCCTGAACCTCTACAGACCCCTCACTGGTCATGGATATAGAGGGGCCTCCTCTCCCTCCACCCTGGATGCAGGAGGTGGTCGTGGTAAATTCTGACCAAATTCCTACTGAAAAAGAGTCCATGCCCCCTCAGAACGTGTACAAACTGTTTGCAGACACTCCTCGAGGGCCAAACTAAAAGCACCCTCCCCCCCGAAAACTGTTAGAACGTCCCCCTTACAGCTGTCCAACCCTTATGATGTTTTGCAACAGCAATCTGCGGACTCCGGTGAGGACTCAGACTCCTCATCTATCCCCTTCTCGCACCCTGAGGGTACAACAGATACAGAAATCACCCTGACTTTAAAGTGTCTGTTGGAAGCTCAAACTTACTGCAAAGAACAAACTGCAACTCCATTTAGGACCTGGAAACCTGATTAAGGCATAATACTGCAGAGCACTGGGTAAGAAGTGAGATACACTTTCTACAAAAGTTTTATTTGTATTTTTCCTTATTGGCATTAAGCAGAGAATTGCAGGATTCCATTAAAAGGGTAGTAATTTTATAACCAGAGTGAGATACAACTGAATTTGCTTGAGTCCGGGGGTTGAGACCTAGCATTTTGAAGGATATGTTTGTAACATTTTAAGTGTCCTGCTGGCTGAGGAGTGAGTTCATTTTTATCCTTGGACTCAGTAGAGTGGTTTGGTTTGTGTTGGAGCCGTGGTCTAGTAAATTGTGGTGTTAGTTGTATTACTATAAAGGACAGTACTCACCAGGGTGGTGGAGCAGTTGTGTATCTGATTGTTTCTAACAGTCACCAGTGACTGTGCACTACCCACCCACCCACCCTTACCACCCCACCCCCAGGTGTGGCATTTCCTTTAGCCCCCAGTTCTGACATCACTTCCTCAATAGGTCTTGGGGCAGAACTGTCATATTCCTAATAACCCTGCAACGTACATAAAGAGTAGTTACACAAAACAAATAATACATATATAATTACATATTGTATAGAATAAGGGAGTGGGACATGTGGGGAGTGGTGCAATGCACTGGCTGTGGGGCAGCAGTTTTTCGGGAAACATTCTGGAAACTGCGCTGCTGTCCTATTTCTAGGCAACCGTCAGCTCTGAGAGAGGAGGTTGCCCACCTCCAGGCTGAACTAGCAAGGACTAAGGAGACCTCCCCCTCCCAAAGAGCACCACTGCCACAACCACTGAGTCAGAGGTTTCAGAGTATGAAGAGCAGTAGGACCACAGTGGGTTCTGGGAGGGTGCGGGTGGTGGACCAGAGGCGAAGCCCCCCAGTTGTACCTCTACACAAATCAGATGCCATTCTGGCATAGCAAGGTTCCTCTATGATGGCACCCTCAGTGGAGACCCAGAAGAATGCTGAGGACATCCACAAGGGAGACCCACAAAAGTGTGGCAAGGGACACCACAGGGGAAGGAAACAGCTACTGGTAGGGGACTCAATTGTTAGGGGGGTAGAACTGGGGAAGGGAGAGAAGGAAGTAAGCTGCCTGCCTGGTGCCATGGCTTGGAGGGACAAGAAGAAAATCCTCACAATTGTAGAAGCAGCATCACAGGAGACAGAACTAGATATCATTGTCCACATTGGGACAAATGACCTAGCTAAGCATGGGATCAGTGCAGTGCAGAATGAATTTGTGGAGTTGGGGAGGGGCCTCAGGCGTGCTAAGCACAGTAACCTTCTCAGAGGTGCTACCAGTTCATAGCGAGGAATGAGGCTAGGGTACTGCACACCCATGCAGTTTAATGAGGTTGCAAAACTGGTCAGAGCACAAGGCTTTGGCTTCATTGGGGACTGGGGTCCACCTGGAGAGATAAAGGTCTATACTGGTATGATGGTCTGCATTTGTACACAAAGGGGACCAAGCTCCTAGGTGACAGATTTAAATGCTTCCTTGGCAAGCTTTTAAACTAGATAAGGGGGGAGGTACTGATAAAAGGCAGGAAAAGTCAAGCCTCCCCCCACAAAACAGGGCAGGTAGTAGGGTAAACACTGAGGTACAGAGCTCAACACAGGGCAGGATGGGGGTAAATGGTAAAATAGATAAGAGCAATAAGAGCAGGGATGGGGAAAAAAGGATCAAGCCAACATTAAATGGAGGGCAATGACTACTAATGCCTGTAGTCTGGGAAACAAGCTCTCTGAGCTAGTAGCTTTGATGGAAGATGAACAATTGGATATTGTGGCAGTCACAGAAACATGGTACACCGAGAACCATGAACGGGATGTCAACATACCAGGGTACACAATCTACAGAAGGGACAGGAAGGCAAAAGAGGAGGTGGAGTAGCTCTATACATAAGGGAAGGGATCAAAGCTACAGAACTAAAAAGTAAAGGGGGAGGACAAGAGGCACTCTGGGTTACCTTGGAGATGGGGAATGGCATCGCAATCTGCACAGGGTTGTATACAGACCCCGCCTCAAGGGAGGGAAATGGACAAGAAAATGATAGAGGACATTCTCAAAATGGCTGAAAAAGGGAGATACTGTTGATGGGGACCTGAATATGCCAGTTGTTAACTGGAGGATATGTACTGCAGCCACATCCAAGAGCAGGGTCATTCTCGATGCCCTGCAGGGGGCAGACCTTAGACAGCTAGTGCTGGAACCCACTCGGGAGGGAGCAATGCTAGACCTGGTACTCTCAAATGGAGAGAAGATCACAAATTTAGAAGTCAGTAGACACCTGGGAACAAGCGACCACTGCACAGTGTGCTTCACAATGAGCACAACCATGGAGATAAGACATACAAAAACAAGGATACTGGACTTTAGAAGGGCTGACTTTGGAAAATGGGTGAACACCTGAAGAATGCACTAGCAAATGGCCAAATAGGAGGGTGGAAGAACAATGGAGAAAAATCAAAACTGCCATCATAGAGGCAACAAGTCTTTGTGTAAAACAAATAAAGAAAACAAAGTGGAGTAAAAAACCACTATGGTTCTCAAAAGAGGTGGCAGGGAAGGTTAAGGAGAAAAAGGCTGCATTCAAAAAGTATAAGGAATCACAGAGGGAGCACGACAGGGAACTGTATCAATTAAAGCAGAAAGAAGTAGGAAAGGCAGTCAGAATGGCAAAGGCACAAACCGAGGAAAAAATAGCCAACTCGGTCAAAAGGGGATAAAACCTTTTATAGGTACATTAGGAGCATAGAAAGGTTAAGGAGGGATAGTGAAGATTAATATTGGAGAGGGGAGGGGCAGAGGGAGACAGGAAAAGGCAGAGATACTGAATGAATACTTTGCTCAGTATTCACAAAAGAAGATGAGGAGCAGTTACCTAAACCAGACAATAGAAGCATTCTGGGGTAGGGTTATACCAGTCCATTCACAGAAGAAAGAGTCCTGAAAGAACTCCTAAAACTCAAGGTGGACAAAGCAATGGGGCCTGACGGGATTCACCCCAGAATCCTAAAAGAACTAAGGGGGGACCTAGTGACACCACTGACCACACTTTTTAACAAATCATGGCAGGATGGGGTGGTACCTGAGGACTGGAGGAGGGCAGATGTGATTCCCCTTTACAAAAGTGGGAGCAAGGCAGAAGCAGGAAACTACAGACCTGTAAGTTTGACCTCAGTGGTAGGGAAAATGATGGAATCACTTCTGAAAGAAAGAATTGTTGAGCACCTAGAGGCCAGCGGGGCACAGGACCCAAAGCAACATGGATTTACAGCAGGAAGGTCATGTCAGACTAATCTAATTGATTTCTTTGACTGGTGACCAAAGTAATAGACCAGGGAGGGGCTGTGGATATGGCCTACCTAGACTTTAGCAAGGCATTTGACACAGTCCGGCACAAAAGATTAATAATCAAGTTAGCCAGCCTGGGAGTGGGTCCCAGGGTGGTAGCCTGGAGCGAACTGGCTGCACAAAAGGACACAGAAGGTAATAGTGAATGGAACACATTCCAAGAAAGGGTTACTTATGGAGTACCTCAGGGCTCAGTACTGGGTCCAATCTCTTTAACATCTTTATAAGTGACATTGAAGAGGGTCTGGAGGGAAAGGTATGCCTCTTTGCAGATGACACAAAGATCTGTAACAGAGTTGATACACAAGAAGGGGTAGAAAAGATGAGAAGGGACTTGGCAAGGTTGGAGGAATGGTCAGACATGTGGCAACTTAGATTCAATGCAAAGAAGTGCAAAGTAATGCACCTGGGAAACAAAAACCCAGGAGAAGAGTACACAATAGCAGGGGAGGTACTAACAACAACAAAAATGGAAAGGGACCTGGGAGTAGTCATATCAGATGACCTAAAGGTGGGTAAGCAATGTGAGAAGTCAGTAAGGAGAGCCAGGGGATACTGGGATGCATAGGAAGGGCATCACAAGTAGAAAGGGAAGTGATTATCCTCTATACAGACAGTTGGTGAGACCCCATCTGGAGTACTGTGTGCAGTTTGGAGACCTCATCTACGCAAGGACATAGACAGGATGGAAGCAGTCCAGAGGAGGGCAACTAAAATGGTGCAGGGTCTACATCAGAAACCATATGAAGAGAGACTGAGAGAGCTTAATATGTATGCCCTTGATGAAAGGAGGACGGGGGACATGATAGAAACGTTCAAGTACCTCAAGGGAATCAACAAAGTCCAGGAGGGTAGCATCTTTCAGAAAAAGAGATGTGTAAGAACAAGGGGGCACAGTTTAAAGATAGAGGGGGGACGGCTCAGGGGTAATGTGAGGAAATTCTTTTTCACGGAGAGAGTGGTGGATACATGGAACAGCCTTCCTGAGGAGGTCGTTGGGTCTAAAACAGTGGGGGAATTCAAACATGCTTGGGACAGACACAAAGCAATTATAGTGCGGGGTTGCAGGAAGCAGGCTGTTGGTTAACTAGAATCTGCAGCTTATCCAGTAGGTAGGGAAATGAGCAGACTGGGTGGGCCAAGTGGTCCTTTTCTGCCGTCAAAGTCTATGTTTCTATGAAATTAGTTCTAAAGGTAGAGGTGCACAGAAACATAAGGCAAGGTCTAAAATGAAAAGAGCTGGTGGATCTGGAAGGAAGAAATAACTTGAGAAGTTATTGACCCCCCTTTCCTCTTACATCTCAAATGTCTCCTGATGCCTTGGCATGCCATACTATTAATGTAAATAGTATTAAGAGGATAGACAAATGGAACACAGTCTTGGCCTTTCTTACATCATTACAGATAGCTCTGATTTTCTTACAAGATACCCGGTTTTACACCTCTAATGAAATAAAACAGGGCCAAAGACATTGGTTACTAGGACCATCATTCTGGTCTGTTGGCCAGGAACTGTGCTCTGGTGTAGGTATACTAATACACTCACTTGATTTTAAACTGCTAAAACTTGATGTGGTTCCAGGCAGAGTACTAATACTTGATGCCCTTATTTGGAAACATCCTTATCGTTTAATCAACCTCTGTGCCCCCCAGACGAAATCAACTAGAACTGAGATAATGTCCCATATTCAGCCATTTTTACACACATCCAAATATGTGGTATTTGCTGGAGATTTTAATTGTGGGCTAAGCCTCCAGGACAAAAGTGCTCATTCTAAAACAAAACAAATACATTGTGACTCTCGCTCCTTTAACACAATTATTCACACTGCAAAAATGTGAGATGCTTATCTGGAGCACACAAAAAAACACACACACACCTTTCAGAAGGGCATGCTGGCAGCCAGAATTGATTATATTTTCTTGTCCGAAAATCTGAGCACTTCAGCTGCCTGGGTGGAACCCTTAGAATTTTCAGACCATGGGAAAGTTTCTATTCTAATTGGTGATAATTTCCCATTTGCTAAAGGGCCTGGCACTTGGAAACTAAATACCACTCTGTTAAAAGAGGAAGTCTTTCTTAACGTACTAGGACAGTTTCTAGCAACTAGAAAATCAGTGCTGGTGTGCTATGGGATCCCATCCTCTGGTGGGAAGATATAAAATTTGACCTTGTGCATTTCTTCAAATCATACAGTAAGGGAAGATGTAATTCTGCTTATCTTACATATTTACAAAAGCGCCACCAGTTACAAAACCTGTTTACTTATAGCTCATACCACAAGGCAGGATGCAAGTAACCAAGTCTGGTTAGTTCAATCAGAAATGATGGCCTTTGCAAAACAAAAAGCTACACAACTTTTTCAGCAGCATAAATTTGGCATGCAAGGCAGAGAACAAGAAACACGTCCTTTTAGCTATAATACACACCAGGTGGGGAAAAAATCCATGACTGGTTTGCTGGACCAGGCTGGAGTCCTTCAGAACTCCCTTGATAAAATGGTACATATAGTGTCTGATTTTGCTAAGGAATTGTTTATGAATATGCCTTCTGATGCACAGAATATTAAAGAATTTTTGCAGGATATTCCAGTACCCGTGGTTTCTTCCCAGGTATTGGCTGAGGTATGTAAACCAATATCAGTAGGTGAGGTACTAGATGTTATTCATCATTTGAAGAATGACATTACACCTGGGCCTGATGGTCTCCCAAATGATTTGTATAAAATCATTGGGGAGACCCTTAGTATAGAGCTTACATCTATGTTTAATGCACTTTTAGAACCTGGTGAAGTGCCATTAAGCTTTAATAAAGGAACATTAATTTTCCTACACAAAAAAAGGGACAGAGTTGATTTAAATAATTGGAGGCCTATTTTCATGTTAAATGTTGATTGTGAACTTTTATCCAAAATTTTAACTAACAGGCTACTTCTGGTGGTAGAAACTGTCATTTCCCCTGAACAAGCTTGTGCTATTTCTCAGCGGAAAATACAAGATCACCTCATTTTAGTATGAGAAGTCATTATGAAAGGCTGTTCTAATATGTGTCCTGGCTTTATAGTCTCTTTAGACCAAAGGAAAGCTTTTGATTCAGTTTGTCATGATTTTTTATAGGACGCCTTACTACATTATCATGTACAACCTCAAATGGTAAACTGGATTAAATCTCTTTATAGGACAGCCACCATCATACCAGTAGTTAATGGGAAATTGGAACCTATGGTACCTATCAGACGAGGGGTTTGGTGGGGTGCCCAGTGAGCCCCCTCCTATATACCTTCTTTATAGATCCTTTACTATAGAAACTTAATGTTTCTCAGTCTATCAGACCTATAATAGGGCCAAACCTGCAGGTGCCGCCCAAGGCTATGGCATACGCAGATGATGTGTGCCTTATACTGTAGTGAAAGACAAATCCTCAGCCCTTGCGGCCATTTTGGAATGTTCTACTTTTGGAATGGTCTCAGGGGCTGCTTTAAACTTAGGAAAATGTAACACCTTAGCACTAGGGACTGGCCCTATGCAGGAAAACTCTGTGGGGCCTATCCAGCTTTCTATCGAGGCAGTATCAATCCTGGGGGTCAAATTTGGCCCTCCTGGAATGGATATTTTAAACTGGGAAGAGAAAATTGCAATTGGGAAATCTAAAATTTGACAGTGGAATATGAGCAAAATTGGTAAAAGGAAAAGGATATTCTTAATTAAAACTTTCTTATTACCCACCTTTGTATATCTTAGTTATGTGTTTCCAGTCCCCAAAAAGTTAGAAACAACCATTATGAGTCTTTTTTTTTCAGGCCATTTGGGGGAGCCGCCTCAACCCTATAAAAAGGAACATTCTATAATTACCTATGGAAGTTGGTGGGTTGAATATGCTTAACCCTATCTTATTTTCTAATGGTATATTTTTTATCACTAACCTGAGACATTTATTGAGTAATGCACAAAAGGGGTGGGAAGGCTGGATGTATAAAAACTGTAAGCCATGGTTCCACCAGTGGGACCAGAACTCCTTGAAGATAGTGCAAGGTTCAGTTTCCTTACAATATATAAAAGATACCTTCCATAGGCTAAAACAATGGAAAGTTACTCTCCAACAGATTTTGGAAGCTCCCACGCACACAATATGTTAAAAAAAAATTACGGGCATCTATTTGTGTATGTCCTGAGCCCTTCACTTTGCATCCTGCACAGTACAGAAGTTCCCTTAAAGATCTGTTAAGAAATCCGAGAATCCCAAAACACATATGGGACTTCCATTGGCTGTTCTGCCATGAGAAGATAAATATAAAAAATAATCATAAACACCAACAGATCCAAGATAGAATATGTAGTAGGCCACAAAATGTGTTAATACTGTGGAAACAATAAAACATCTCCTTTTTCAATGTTCCTTTATCAAAGATTTTTGGGCATATCTAGCTGTGCAATGGAGTGAACCATTATTTACAAAACTCACTTATGTTAATATTATGTATGGGCATGTTTCTCCAACTTGGAATAAATGGAATTACAGTACGTTACAGCTACTCTTCACTATCATTAAGTGGAACATTTGGGTGGCCTGATGCTTGTTTACTTTGCAACAAAAGAATGTACTTATATTGAATTAAGGGAAAAATAGTGAAAGATTTACAGGCAGTTTATATTCTGGAATGTAAACAACTCTCAGCAGTAGATGTTGGAGGATTATGGAAAGAAATTCCATGGATTACAAACACAGATGCAGCAGTTACTTAAAGGAGAAAAATAATAAGTACTGTTTAGTTCAAAGCTGCATTGGATATGATGTTTTATGTTTTATGTTCCTTGTGTTTGGATATAACCTGATTTCTTTTCTTCTCAATAAAATGTACCCCTACTCTTTGGTAGGGGGGGGCTGCTGGTAGCTTGACTGTCATGGCAGATGAGCAGTCTGAGGGAGACGACGTGGCTGGTGTACCTGCAGGTGAGCTGATCTCCTCCTCCTCCCTCCCTCCTCAGATCCAGCAATGGAGATTGATCATCCCAGCTGGGATGATGAAGGAGTAGGCGTTATAGAGACTAATGCTCCACAAAGGAATGAATTTGATGGAAACTGGGAAGATGCTGAATTGTTGCAAAGCCTAAGTCAAGATCAGAGAAATCATTTATTGGTCTTACTGCGTCAAGCTGAGCAGGACTGGCAAGCAAAACTACCGCTAGAGATGAACAGAAAAGAAGGTGCACAGTCACAAAACACAGAGGATGTAAGTGACAGGCCTTCCAGTGTACAGACTTCTGATGCAGCTACATCAAAAGAGCCGACTGACGAGTGGCCAACGCCCACTACACACAGAGCAGCTGACAGCGATCTTTTGACTGAAACGGAAAGGGGGAAAATAGTTACTACTTCAGACAAAGTAAGTGATGACACTAATGTATTCTCTAAAGAGCTGGTATTCAATGATAAAAGTGATACTCACAAAGATTTGAGACAAGGCAGAGATTCACACTCTATACCGCCTATTAATGTACAAAAGAAAACTCCATGGTCGGTAGGGAAAGTGTTACAAGAAGCAGGCTGGAAACAAACTGAGCAGGGAGAGTGGGTCCCTGACCCAGCTGGCCTTCCAATACCTGGCACTTCAAAGGATTCATGCCACATAGAGAGGGGTGCAGGAGGTCAGGAAATACACGCTGTTAATGCAAAAAAAGCACAGCAGGCTTTGTAACTGATTTTGACAATGATCTTCGTGCAGAAGATGTCCAACCTGCACAAAGCCCTAAACCTAAAGTGCCCCCCCCCCCCCAAATACATCCATGTCCTCGGACTCTGAAGTAGCGGAAGAAACAACAAACAATCTAAACCAGAATTGGGGAGACAAAGTGGAGCAAACAAGGGGAGAGAATATAGGGCAAACTGTGGCTGCACAAGCCCCCCTGTTGTGGATTAGGTTTAGAAAAACAGATCAGACCTTTCAAAGCATAGCTCCTGCACAAAGAAAGAATGCAGTCAGGCTACAATATCTGGGTGAACTGGCTCTACCACGAGATAGAATTTATGTAGGAAGAACTTTGATTAAAGAATTAATGCGCTTTTTTCCAGTGAGGTCTGTGCATTGATTCGTGCTTCTGGTGACACAATATTTAATATAAGCTTCAAAACACCATTGGGGCTGGACAGATTTGGGGCAGCTTATGAAAAAGTGAGATACTCAGCACTTTGACTTCCATTCAGTGTTATACCATTAACTAAACCGGCAATCATACAGGTTACTATTCTCTTTAGGAATGAAGGTGTGAATGTTCACGACATCTAACACTGGTTAATGCAACGCTGTGTCCTGTTAGGTGAACCAAACCCAATATTTTATGAGGAACACATATGGACTGGGGAAGGGAGTTCAGAGTGAAACTGCATGCTACAGGCCAAGGGCCTAAACATTTGTCAAGCTGCTTTTTTTTAGGAAAGGACAAAGGGCATTTTTTTTTATCAAGGACAGCCCCAAAACTTGTTTTAAGGGTGGGTCAGTGCTACACCTTAGGAATGGGTGTGATCAAGTTGAGTGCAACCTTTACCTAGAATACAGACACCATAGTGCTGCTTGCACGAATGATTTAAAATGTGGTGCTGCTTGCACGAATGATTTAAAATGTAATCTATGTGAAGAAACGGGCGATGTGTATGATAACTACCAATGGGCAACACATAGCAGAGATGACCGACTAGACCAAGTCATAATCCCTTACTAACGCCCAAAAAACAAATATAGATAAGCAAAGAAAGGAACAAGAAAAATGTACACAAATAGAACAGGCTGCAAGAAAATCAAAACCCTCCTTCCCAAGAGTTGGATCCCCCACCCCCTCACAAGAATTGGATATTGATACAGAAGTTGCTACGAGGCAGCCAGAGGGGCATTATCCTCAACAGTACCTTCTGCAGAGAATCAGCATCCTCCTGAGGAAAATGGAGCAATAGATCAGACAGAACAAGATGCTTTAATGCCCCCGCCAGGAATGACAGTAGTAGCGCTGAAAAAGTGCCCTTTTAAAAAACACCAACCAAGGGCTAAACTTTCGAAAACCACAGACTCACATTGTTAAATAAGTATGAGGTACTGCAATCACAAGAGTCCAGTCAGGGAGGGGAATCCGAAACCTCCTCCACCTTTTCATCGCAGCAGGGACTGACATCAGACTCAGAGGATGAACAACTGGTTGCCAAAGTACAAGAGATCCAACAAAACCAAAAAAAATCTAGGCATTCGCCCACGAAGAAGTAGGAGATTAGATAAAACAGCCTAAGATATCACAAAACTTCCACCTCTCCTGTGGTATCTCTCCACATCTACAAAGTTGCCATGCTAAATGTAAATAGTATAAAGAACAGTAGAAGGAGAGTGGTGACCTTTTCCATTCTGAAAGACTTGGGTCTGGATATCTGCCTCTTACAAGATACTAGACTGAACACCACTGCAGATATTGCTTCAGCCTAGAAATTCCAGTGTTGTGGTCCATCCTTTTATTCCATTGGTACTGAGAGATGTGGGGGTGGGGATCTTCTTTACAGGATAAGACCACACTGTATCACAAATAGTGGACATTATTCCAGGAAGAGCTTTTTTAATTGACTTTCATCACAATAATTCTTTTTGGAGAATTGTGAATGTATATGCTCCACAAACTAAGAAAGACAGGGTAGACCTATTTAATCTGGTTAAACCTTACTTAGTTACAACTAGGAATTTAATATGGACTGGAAAATGTAACTGTGTGCTGTCTATTGCAGATAGGGTAGCTAAAACTAGTAAACGGTATTGTGATTCCAATGCTTTGAATAAAATTGTAGGGAATTTGGGATTGGTCAATACATATAGAAGTATCCATCCGAGTGGGGGTTACACATTTCATAAAAGTACTATGGCCACTCGAATTGATTATATATTTGTATCCTCTCCTCTAAAAGTCCATAGAGCCCGTGTGATGCCTATAAAAAAAAAAAACCTCAGATTACCTTCTTTTACCAATACACACATTAGTCTTTCTGATGTCTTTTCAGTTGGCAAGGGGTACTGGAAATTAAATGCTAACCTTTTTGACAACCAGGAAATACTTCAGCAGATGAAAGATCCACTTAATGCTAGGAAGTCGGTAGCATGCTTAGAAGATGATTGAAGTGGATGGTGGGTGACTACTAAACGAGACATAAAAAAACTATTTCAACAACAGGCCAGTTACATCAATCCATCAATCAATCAAAATCTTTATTTAGCCGGGCGAATACCATTGAGCAAGCTCATTTTCGAGATGGACCTGAATAATATAAAAAATACCTTGCATTAAGAGCACAATATTTTAAAATACTATCATTGGTAAATGAAAGCTATGGGGCATACACTTATCAAATACATACAACTAAAGTTGAAATGGAGAAACTACAATACTTCAGAGCTTCTTCACTAGTGCATGAGTATAGAATTAGTACACCAAGGAAATCAACAACAGGAGACATATATGGAAGTTGCAGGGAGAGAATTCAGCACAGAGTAATACTGGCTCTGAGGTGAAAACTCAGGACCAAATACTTAGCACTGTGACACAACAGAAGAATAAGTGCAACAGGCTTTACACGATACAGTAGTCCCAGATCTACCACCAGAGATTGGGCAGAACTTCATTTTACCAGTCATAATATTGGAAGTAGAAACAGCTATAAAAAAATCTTAAAAACTGTACCTCCCCAGGGCCAGATGGGCTGACTTCAGAATTTTATAAAAAAATAATTACAGAATTAACAGAAATATTAATGGTGGTCTTTAATACTATGTTAGATGATGGGCAGATAGCACTCCAACTGGGCACATTAATACAGTTATTTACTCACAAAAACATGACAGAATTGGCCTGAAAAATTGGAGACCTTTAAGCATTATGAATATTGATACAAAAATTTAATGACAATACTGACAGAGAGGTTAGCTACAGTAGTCCCACATTTAATTGAACCAAGCCAAACATGTAGTGTACAAGGGAGAAATATACAGAACAACCTATTACTGCTGAGAGAAATAATTGAAATGGGATTGCAAAATAAGTTTGTCGGCCATGTGCTAAGTTTGGATCAAGAGCACACTTTTGACAAGGTATCACATAAATATCTGGAGGCTGTACTGCAAACATATGGTATATCAGACACATTTTGGAAATGGATAATGGACTTGTATCGGATAGCTGCAGCAGTATCTCTGGTGAATGGCCACTTAGGACCTTTAATGAAAGTGAATAGAGGGGTTTGATGGGGGTACCCCGTGAGACCCATCTTATACATTTTCTGTATTGATATGTTGCTATAGAAACATAGAAACATAGAAGTTGACGGCAGATAAGGACCGCAAGGCCCATCCAGTCTGCCCATTTCTTTTTCTACCTTATAAATGTGCCATCGGCCTTTGCTAGGGCTCATTCAGCAGGATCCTAGTATCACAGAAATTAAGTTGCCTACAACAGGGAGTATAACTGAAAGAATTGCTTATGCAGATGATGTTTGTTTACTTCTACCAGATCTACATGCAGCAGAACTTGCACTTGGCAAGGTGGAAAGTTTTTCCATGATTACAGGTGCTCGTATAATTCACACAAAATGTTCAGGCTAAATTTTGAGTGACAACACAGCACAGGTGCCAGACATCCAAGATATTAAGATGTCCGATTCTTCTATTACAATTTTAGGAATTAAGTTTTGTACAGGTGATAAAGCAGTTGAGAACTGGAAGAAAAAAAAATTGACATCTGCACAGAAAAAGTCAAGGTATGAAAGCTTTGGCAGCAGACTAAGAAAAAGAAGGTGGCCTTGGTCAAAACCTTTCTGCTGACTTTGTTTACATATTTATGTGTAGTATACCCTCCCCATCCAGTCTTGATTCAAATCTATTAAGTTTAGTATTCCAGATAATTTGGGGGAACCACTTGAATCCTATTAAAAGAGAGATTCTTTACCATTTTTATAAATATGGGGGATTGGGCTTAATTAACCTGATTAGTTTCTTTTTTAATAGTTTTATATATGCGAATATTATGAAATTTACTTCCCTTAGTATAGCAGAATGGAAGAAGGTGGCAACTTCATGGTTAGCTCCAGTTATGAATATATGGAATCATTCACTGATAGGATTAAGAAAAACTAAACAGATTCCTACATATGCACTACCTCCGATTGAAAAAATTAAGAAATGGCATTTAACTGTAAATCAAGCTACTGTACCTAATAGAAAAATCGTATATCTTACTATTCAGGATCAAGGGTATAGTATACTGGTAGACTATAAAGGAGTTACACTAACTAATCTCCATAAACTTGAAACTTATCTAACAGATAAAAGAACACCGCCTCGTATGTGGAATGTGGTTTGGTTAAGCAGCCATGGAAAGTTAGAAGTTAAAGGTAATGTCAAGTATAAAAGCCTTGCAGAAAGAATGTGTCCAAGACTACAGCGTGCAGAACAAGAGGAAACTTTGCATCATTTTTTTATAGACTGCTTATTTATCAAACAAGTCTGGCACTTGATAAGCACAAGGTGGAATAATGTACACCGGCGCCAGATGACATATGAAAATATGGTGACAGGATATTCAGGGAATATTCATGAATTAGAAGAAGGAACTCTGAGATTATTTTTTTACATGCATTAAATTTATCTTATGGCAAGTTTGATGTAAGTATGTAATACAACAGATAGACAGACAGACAGATAGACGGATAGATAGATATGGCACCTGTAGCTATTATTCTACTGATTGAAAAAGAACTTTGAACACAGTTTTTTCATGACCAATCTATTCCTCCTTAATTATTGAAGAGGAGATGGGGAGGGGTTCCAGGAATAATAAAAATACAAGTTGGAGGATCAAATTAAATTTTGAAAAAAAGAGGGGGAAATATGAGTGAAGACATACTTGTGGTTTGTTTATGTTATGGATTTTTATTTGTATTTCTTTTGTATATAATGAAATCACATTTGTTCAACAGCATTATTATTTATTGTATAATTTCAGGTGTACCAGTGTAAGATTTATTAATTGGACTAAAATTCTTGAAGTGATGTTTTTTGTACCATTATTGTTTATTTTTCATACATAA
This sequence comes from Neoceratodus forsteri, assembly GCA_016271365.2. Lineage (NCBI taxonomy): Eukaryota > Metazoa > Chordata > Ceratodontiformes > Ceratodontidae > Neoceratodus > Neoceratodus forsteri. Next base: position 1,408,074,222 of record CM028131.1, on the reverse strand, counting down.
TAAAAATTCCCCATGTCTTTTCGAGAACTGCCATGGGATCTTTAATGTCCACCTGAACTACCACCAGAATAGGCAGAAGGGACCTCGGTTTAACGTCTCATCTGAAAGACTGCACCTCAGGAGTGCAGCACCCCCCCTTATGCTGCACTGCAGTGTCAGTATTGGGACTTAACCCAAGTGCCTGGTGTGGGGATAGAACCCACAGCCATCTGATCTTCCGGCCTCAGAGGCTAGTGCATAATCTGCTGAGCCACTGACACTGCTCTTACTTTAAGTCAGAAACCAGCTAAGGTCATAGCAGATCCTTCCAACTGCTCATTTTCTCCTATTTGTTAAATGCTTTAAAAGTCCATATGATATTGCAGCCAAAAGATGTTATTTAATAGGGAAAACAAATTTATCCCTGCCGAAGCAATCATATGCAAACACACAGCCAAAGCCTGGGACAGTTCAGAACACTAAGTAAAAAACATGTAGTGTCATGATTAAGCCAAAAACTGCAGCTTGAACCAAGTTTGACAAAGAAATAAGCACGAGTTGTTATCTGCAGTCAAAACATAGTGAACCACAAAATAGTTGCTAAAACCTCGCTGGGACTCATCCTTGGAACACTGCCTAAGCCTATGACTATTCCTTGAAGAGTCCGTTTTGGATGCTTAAATAAAATCCAGCCAAACAACACTGAAATGATAGTGTGTTTGTCTCAGATCAGGAAAAAAATGTAGTCCCAGAGGAAGCCAGAAACTCCAAAACTGGCCAAGTGAACCGCAAAGTGAAACCAGCACCAAACGGCTGACAGACTTCCCAAGTGCTGCTACAGAGTGCTACGTAATAGCGTGGTGATGTTTCGGGGTATGACCCTTCATCAGACCATGAAGGGTCACACACGATTTTAGCAAGTACTTTGTGATTTGCTATCTTTTGACTACAGATATAACTCTTATTTCTTTGCCAAACTTGGTTCAAGCTGCAATTTCTGGCTTACTCATGATGCTACATGTTTTTTACCGAGTGTTCTGAACTGTCCCAGACTTTGGCTGTGTGTTTGCATATGATTGCCTCAAGCAGGATAAATTTGTTTTCCTATTAAGTAACATCTTTTAACTTGCAATATCATGAACTTTAAAGGAGTAACAAATAGGGAGAATATGAGCAGTTGAAAGGATCTGCTATTAGTTTGGCTGGCTTCTGACTTCTAAAGTAAGGGCATATATTGGGCATGCCATTTTGATGAGTCTGAGTTCTCGCTGACTGAAGGAGGTACAGTATATCCCCTAGCTTCTTCAAAGTTGTTGGCTTTTTTATCATGGCATGGCCCCTTACTTTGAAACATAGAAACATAGAATTTGATGGCAGAGAAGGATCGCTTGGCCCACCTAGTCTGCCCATTTCCCTACCTAATGGATAAGCTGCAGATCCTAGTTAACCAACAGCCTACTTCCTCCTACCCCCCAACTAGAATTGCCTTATGTCTGTCCCATGCATTCTTGAATTCCCCCACTGTTTTTGATTCCACTACCTCCTCTGGAAGGCTGTTCCATGTATTCACAACCCTCTCCATGAAAAAATACTTCCTCACATTACCTCTGAGCTGTCCCCTATCTTCAGATTGTGCCTTTGCTCTTACACACCTCTTTTTATAGAAATATAGGTTTGGCTTTTGCAGATGAGGACTGCTTGTATGCACAGACATTTGCATATAAGCGTACTTTCATCCAGTGTTTTTTTGGTCTGCTTTCTGTCCCCCACCCCTTTTCACACTTTCTTCTGCTGGGCAGTTTTAAAGTGTGATGCATCCTGGTTTGGAGAAATCATTGTCCAATTAAAAAATGCTTTCACTTAGAAAGTTTCATGCTTCCATATGGCTAGTTTTTATTGCCTGTCTCTGTGCCTATTCATTGTAAAGCCATGCCGTACTTGATGACTGGAACAGTTGGCATGTACTTTTCTTGCACTATATATTGTTTGCACTGTATGGCGTGAAATTGGAGGTTTTTGCATGTACTGAACATTGCTATATGTGGCTCTAGTATATAATCGTTGCAACAAATTGCTAATAAAGTGACTTTTTGTTGGAATTTAAGGTGACAGACACTGCTGCATCCAATTTCATAATACAATTATCAAGTGTAATGTATCATGCAATTATTTTTGGTGGAAGCTGGATGTCCAGTAATGTTTTCTGCTACTATGTGATTTTCTGCTGTTGTGTGATTTTTAGTATAAAGAAGCCTTAGTGGTCATTATTTCAGCAATATGAGTGTGAATCCAGTCATTCCTGAGTGCTGCCTATTTAAATCTGAGATGTTTCTGCTTATTTAACAACAGCTTTATACAGAACAGATCCAGGTGCTAGATTCAGTGGCAGGAGTGGAGGGATGGAGTCTCCTGTTTTTTGCTCCTTTGGACATTTCCCATTTGGAACCTGTGCACTGGGCCTGTTATTCCTGGGAGCTGGGATCTCCCTTTTCTTAGCATTTTGGACTTTGGTTGCTGTCTTAAGAGTGATCTTTTGTGTGAAGCACAGTTATTTGCAGGAGTGGCATTATCCCATCCTCTACTGTGGCTGTAGTAGAGTCTCTGTGTGTGGTAAACTGAGATTTCGGTCTGGTTCTTGCTCCTTGCCCTGCTTTAAAACCAGTTCCAGATCCACAATTTCCATGTTTATGTCAGGCTGTTGCTCACCCAGCTGCAGCTCAGTTGTGCATGTCTGGGCCTGATCCATGTCTGTTTCTTCTGTTGGGGGGTTCTGTTCCTGGAGAGAGTATGTATCATTAGACTGCTGTACTGCCTTTGGTGATGATGGGCTAAGGTGTCGTGCTACCTTCTGAGGCAATATCTGTTACCTTTTGCATATGCTAGTTTTGTATGCCGAGATCAGTAAGTCATCTTGGCTCTGCCTGTCTCTTCAATTGTGGGTTGCCCAACTGCAGGTTCTAAAAGAGTGCACAGCCTCTTCACATTACTTGCATTTTAGGTCATTGGGACAGTAGTTTCCATAGTCCAGGTAAAGATTACACCACACTCGGTCACACGTATTACTTAAATGGCTTGGAGATACACATTTAATGGAAGTTTTAGGTTACCCTGGTAGAAATAGGGCTCCCAGATCTACAGGGATTCCTGTATTTTACAGGGAAAGGAGTCATTTGCAGTAAACTTTTTCCCATAGACTTGCATTGGTTATACAGGAAAATGGAGCAGTTTGACTTCCATAGGAAATAATGTAAACTACAGGAAAACAGATGTGGCATTACAGGAAAAATGCCAAATCAGTGTGGGAGCATGGTAGAAGCATTGTCCTCGGTCCCATCTGATAAAAATGCAGCTTGGGAGGTAGTGTGTCCCTGCTTCTGTTTACTGCAACTACTCTCCTGTCCACAGTTGTTCCTCATCCATTATTGGGTCAGCTAACCTCAGAATCTTACACTTCTAGGCCAGTCAGTATTTGATATAGAAAACACTGACCCCTTCATTCTTGAATAATGTTGCTGTTTTGATAGCTGGGTTCGTTAGGGGACTAGCTTAGAAAGGGATCCAAAGTTATGAAAATTTTAGAGGGTTGTATTTTCTTCCAAAACCTTTCTAGGTTTACCATCATTTTAAAACTATGTTAAAAATCACATTGCCTGGAATATAACTTGCGGCATATATTTCTGTGGTGAAAAATTTCATCGACTCCTTTAACAATGTTCTGCCCACATAGAGTCTATCTGGGGGAAGTTCCAGACCCTCTCTGTACCTCAGCCTAACAGCAGTCTTTCTGTGCGCAGGGGCCTGAGCTAAGACAAACCAGTCTGCCATGCAAAAAAATTATCCACGTTCTTTGTGCATTTTCTTGCAGTTCAGTATCAGTTTGGGGTTTTCACTCCTATCTTGATGGGTTCCCATTTCTTGCTCTACCCTATCTGCCCACGAAGGCTTGTGGGAATTCGTACTTGGTCCCTCATTAGCTGTGGAATCCTCAGAGACATCCTTGGTCGAGTTCCTGGCTTCATGATTCTTTCTGTCTTCCGACAGCATCCTGAAAACCTCCTGGGCCTGCACTTCCTCAGAAGTAGGCTCCTAAGTAGCATTGAGTACACTGTAGTTACATGCTTGTTGCATGCAACTACATTGCAGTTGCAATGCAGTTACAGAATAGTTACACTTTAACTATAGTGTAGTTAACTGGCACTTAAAGTGTAACCACATTACTGTTTGTTTCTAGCCTAGTCCTAGTGCTCCCTTGCTGAGGCTTCTGTGTTTCTTGCCTAGACCCAGTGCTCTCCTGCTGAGGCTTCTGTGTTTCTTGCCTAGACCCAGTGCTCTCCTGCTGAGGCTACGGTGTTTCTTGCCCTAGACCCAGTGCTCTCTGCTGAAGCTCAGGTGTTTCTTGCCTAGACCCAGTGCTCTCCTGCTGAGGCTACTGTGTTTCTTGCCTAGACCCAGTGCTCTCCTGCTGAAGCTACGGTGTTTCTTGCCTAGACCCAGTGCTCTCCTGCTGAGGCTACGGTGTTTCTTGCCTAGACCCAGTGCTCTCCTGCTGAGGCTACGGTGTTTCTTGCCTAGACCCAGTGCTCTCCTGCTGAAGCTACGGTGTTTCTTGCCTAGACCCAGTGCTCTCCTGCTGAGGCTACTGTGTTTCTTGCCTAGACCCAGTGCTCTCCTGCTGAGGCTTCTGTGTTTCTTGCCTAGACCCAGTGCTCTCCTGCTGAAGCTACTGTGTTTCTTGCCTAGACCCAGTGCTCTCCTGCTGAGGCTTCTGTGTTTCTTGCCTAGACCCAGTGCTCTCCTGCTGAAGCTACTGTGTTTCATGCCTAGACCCAGTGCTCTCCTGCTGAGGCTTCTGTGTTTCTTGCCTAGACCCAGTGCTCTCCTGCTGAGGCTTCTGTGTTTCATGCCTAGACCCAGTACTCTCCTGCTGAGGCTACTGTTTTTCATGCCTAGACCCAGTGCTCTCCTGCTGAGGCTACTGTGTTTCTTGCCTAGACCCAGTGCTCTCCTGCTGAAGCTACTGTGTTTCTTGCCTAGACCCAGTGCTCTCCTGCTGAGGCTTCTGTGTTTCTTGCCTAGACCCAGTGCTCTCCTGCTGAAGCTACTGTGTTTCATGCCTAGACCCAGTGCTCTCCTGCTGAGGCTTCTGTGTTTCTTGCCTAGACCCAGTGCTCTCCTGCTGAGAGCTACTGTGTTTCTTGCCTAGACAGTGCTCTCCTGCTGAAGCTACTGTGTTTCATGCCTAGACCCAGTGCTCTCCTGCTGAGGCTACTGTGTTTCTTGCCTAGACCCAGTGCTCTCCTGCTGAAGCTACTGTGTTTCTTGCCTAGACCCAGTGCTCTCCTGCTGAGGCTACTGTGTTTCTTGCCTAGACCCAGTGCTCTCCTGCTGAAGCTACTGTGTTTCATGCCTAGACCCAGTGCTCTCCTGCTGAGGCTATGGTGTTTCTTGCCTAGACCCAGTGCTCTCCTGCTGAGTCTACTGTGTTTCTTGCCTAGACCCAGTGCTCTCCTGCTGAAGCTACTGTTTTTCATGCCTAGACCCAGTGCTCTCCTGCTGAGGCTACTGTGTTTCTTGCCTAGACCCAGTGCTCTCCTGCTGATGCTACTGTGTTTCTTGCCTAGACCCAGTGCTCTCCTGCTGATGCTACTGTGTTTCTTGCCTAGACCCAGTGCTCTCCTGCTGAGCCTATGGTGTTTCTTGCCTAGACCCAGTGCTCTCCTGCTGAAGCTACTGTGTTTCTTGCCTAGACCCAGTGCTCTCCTGCTGAGGCTATGGTGTTTCTTGCCTAGACCCAGTGCTCTCCTGTTGAAGCTACTGTGTTTCTTGCCTAGACCCAGTGCTCTCCTGCTGAGGCTACTGTGTTTCTTGCCTAGACCCAGTGCTCTCCTGCTGAGGCTACTGTGTTTCTTGCCTAGACCCAGTGCTCTCCTGCTGAAGCTACTGTGTTTCTTGCCCTAGACCCAGTGCTCTCCTGCTGAAGCTACTGTGTTTCTTTGCCCTAGACCCAGTGCTCTCCTGCTGAGGCTTCTGTGTTTCTTGCCTAGACCCAGTGCTCTCCTGCTGAGGCTTCTGTGTTTCTTGCCTAGACCCAGTGCTGTCCTGCTGAGGCTACGGTGTTTCTTGCCTAGACCCAGTGCTCTCCTGCTGAAGCTACTGTGTTTCTTGCCTAGACCCAGTGCTCTCCTGCTGAGTCTACTATGTTTCTTGCCTAGACCCAGTGCTCTCCTGCTGAGGCTACTGTGTTTCTTGCATCGTGGGGTGGTACAAGCCGTGGACTGCTGCTGAATCCTCTCCCCAGGGACCCACGTGTCCTCCTGAACAGCTACATTTTTGTTTTGTTGAACATCTTTATTATTTTCTATAACATTCTGCTGTTCAGGAGATGCTTTGGCTTCTACTGATACACTAGTAGCCTGCTGCTTGTTCATGCTATGAATAACTTTCTTTGCTATTGTTTGTTCAGGGATATTGTGTGAGCCTAGAGGGTTGGACTCTAAGCTCCCTACCAAAATACTGTGTTGCTGTGACACTGTTTTATTATTTTCTGCACCAGAATTTTGTGCAATGTACTGTCCCTGTTCTTGCTCTGTAGACTCCTCTTCAATATTGTGATCCCTTCTGTTTAGTCCCTGGATTAAATTAATGGGAGCACTTCCCATGTGTGCCTGTCTATACACCATGTTACTGGCATTATTAAAAGTTTCAAGGTGTTCCTGACACTGTTTCAGTAGCAGGGAGATCAGCTGGTTTCATATGCTGCTCCATTGCCTGGCTTACTGCTGTTCTCTCTCTCTCGCTGTCTCCTCGGTTTCACCGGAAAGTCAAGGGTATACTCCGTATCAGACACCATTTACCTTCTGGATCTTGCTGCCACCCTGCACTTTTGAGGGCTTTCTCTACAGTCCATGTAGAGCTGTCAGGAACTATTGGAGTGCATGCCTGAGTGCCTTCTGTGTCTCAAACCTAGCTGTTTGCCTTGTTTGGGATGAGGCTTCTTGACAGTCTTCTGTAATTCACTGGGCTGTTTTGGGACCGTATTCTTCAGTTGTGGCTGTGGGTTTGCTTCACTCAGGTAGGTGTAACAGTCTTCTGATGTTTTGTCCATTTCCACACCCAGAGGAGTAGGTATTCTTAGAGGTGGACTCCGAGCTGAAACCACAGGTGTGCTATTGTTAGAGACAGCATTCTGTTTTGAAGTTTCCACATCAGCCATGTCGGCTGTGGCTGACACTTCAGTCTGTACGGCAGACTGTCCTGCAACTGCAACCAGCTTTCTCTGTTTTTGTTCAGCTATTTAACTATTTTGTTTCTGTTCAGATATTGTCTCTTCCTCTCTTAGGAGAGCCATTCATCTTGTTGTCTTTCCATTGTAGCTACTTTGAGTTTTATTTCCTCAGTATGTAGTTCTGCTTCAGATAACTCGGATAATTCCATAGCCGTATTGTGTTCATTACTTTGGTCCACTTCCATACCTTCCACCTCCAAGGATTTAGTTGTAGAAAGGGAGGTGAACTTTCCTGCATTTTCACCATTTTCTTCACCACTGTCTTCTATATCCGCCATCTTAGACTGTCAGACAGCATCTCCACCAAAGAGAAGGGCATTCTCCTTGATGCCCTGGACAACATTCCTCATCTCATAAAACCAGTTCATGAAATTGTCCAAGGCTGTGTGTGGGTGTTGATGTGCACAATGACTGCCACCACATGTTTGCAGTCACTTCACTACCAAACTAGCGTTGCTTGTAAAGTGCTGTGGGATTCAATGTGCATGAAAGACTCTATATAAATGCTAATTCTTCTTCTTTTTCCTTCTCTGCTTCTTTATTTAGTTACAGAAGGCCAGTTTCAGTCCTCATTGGGGTAACAGGAGCCCCTTTCAGTAGGCCAAACATAATTCTTAAAAATTGATTTTGTACAATATTGAGGAAAGTGGGGCAATGAATACCCCAAATTTCAGAACCATATAACTCTTGTGATGTTACACTAACTAGCTCTATCAGTTCTTACAGTCATTTCATTTTCACTGACAGCAAATCTAGAGGCAAATCCTTTGGTTTTTCATTTATTCTTAGTCCCTTCTGAATGTTTTTTCTCCAGGTACTGGATTTGTGGAGCATAATTAGGGTTGCACTTTTGTCATGGTCATTGTGGCTATACCATGATTTTGTTCATTATTGTGAACATGCCGTCCTTTGTGACATTTCCCATAAAAACACCCTTGTGTTGGACTTTGGTGTGACAAGCCCATGATTTTGTTCTTTACCTCTGAGACGCACTTGGTGCCCAGTCAGCCCCACTGTTGCATTCTGGGGTTGTATGCAAATCCAGAACATCCAGGTTCAGTGCAGAGTGTTGCCATCCATCACCACGCCAGGCCAAATTGTAACTTGTAAAATATTTAAATATTTGTCAATGTCCTGGAATAAAAAATATTTTGGGTAACACAAAATGGATCCATGGCTTTTTGGCACTTTTACTATGATTTCCATGTCTTCTGCCACTTTGAACATGATAATGCCATGACTTCTCAAAACTTTACCAAGATAAAACCACAGCCCTAGTAAGATCCCCATTACTATTTAGTATTATTTTCAATTTGTCTTTTTCAACAGGTCTTGTACCTGATATTTGGAAACATTCCTTGGTGACTCCCATTTATAAGTCTGGTTCACATCAGGAGTTTGGAAATTATAGACCAGTCTCCATCTTATCTGTCCTGGCTAAAATCCAGGAGAAGATAGTTTATAATCAATTGACTGAAAATATTGATTCATTAGGCCTCTTGTCTTAGAATCAGCATGGCTTTCATAAAGGTAGAAGCACTGAGACTGCCTTGGTTGAGTTCACAAACACAGTCCTGGATGGTATGGATAAAGGTTGTTTGACCGGGGCCGTGTTCATGGACTTGACCAAGGCATTCGATTTGGTAAACCACCAATTGTTAATTTCTAGGTTGGGGTCTTTGGGAGCAGGACAGTCCTTATTGGCTTGGATTAGGGACTATTTAAGTGATCGGTCACAAAGGCTTAAATTTGGAGGCGCTATTTCTGAATCTGCAATGTTAAAGTGTGGGGTCCCACAGGGCTCCATAGTAGGACCACTTTTGTTTTCTTTGTGTAACCCCTCCAATACCCGGGGTTACTAGAACCCCAGTAAGACCTAGTGGTAGGCAAGGAAGGCAGCTTGTGAAACTCTAGTTTAATGGATTTCACACTGTCTCACTCTGTTCTTAGTCTCAGCTGAGACTGAGGGATGACGTCACCATAGAACTTTCGCAGCTGCATGAGCCACATTGGAATCTGCAGTTGGTAGTTAGGTTAGAATGTTGGGAGTTTTTGAAGGGAGTTTTGTGTGAGCAGTCTTGAAGAGAGGAGCACAGCAGTCTGTGCACAGGCTCTTGGAGCCTAAAGCTCTGATATAGAGCTACTTTAAGGGAGAGGTGTGTGTTTCCACCAAAAGAGGAACACAGTAAGCTGTTCGTGAAGTGGTGGAGACCGCTGTTACTGGTCTCTGTGCCCCATCCCTGAGGGGATGGGGGTGGAAAGGTTTGCCTATCATTCCAGGGGCAACCCTCCTGGTTCCGGCTAGGGAAGAAGCTGCCTTATTTTTCAAGTTGTGCTAAGGCACCAGAAGCTGTGCGAAAGAAATTCCTGTGAGGAATCGCCTGTGGAGCACCTGCAACCAAAGGGTGAGTCTGCTCTGACATAGGGCCATTGTTTCACAGGAACTGTTGTAAAGTGGGGATTGAACTGCTTAATCAGTGGGAGGCCTAGAGGAATAGGCTAAGCCAAGTAGAAGTATGTTCAAGTCCAGCACAAAGAGTAAAGTGAAGTGGGGATTGGACTGCTTAATCAGTGGGAGACCTACAGGAATAGGCTAAGCCAAGTAAATGTATGTTCAAGTCCAGCACAAGGGGAAAGCCAAGTCATGTAGAGGAAATGTGCTGTGCATTTACCCTTTAATCTACATTGCCAAGCTTTTCAGAAAGAGATGTTTAAGTATGTTCGAGTCTAGTACAAGGAGAAAGCCAAGGCATGTACAGGAAATGTGCCATGCATTTACCCTTTAATCTACATTGCCAAGCTTTTCAGAAAGAGATGTTTAATGTCCAGAGAAATGGCTGGATATGAATTGTGGAAGCGAGAGGTGGGAGACCCCCCATCAGTAGTAACCAAATTCACCTCTACGAATTTGCTCTGTGGCCCTTTTACTTTCCCTCAAGCACTTGGCCAGTGCTGAGGAAAGTACCCAGATGTGGGATTAAAAGGAAGTGTCCCTTATGGAGTCGAAAGCTCTAAGGTGGTTTAGGGAGCCACTGGAAAATGTGTCCATGTCAAATGGAAGGTGTTCGAGTGGCCGGCAGGGGAGCCGAGCCAGGGAAATCCCCAAATAATGTACAAGTCGGGCTGTGTACCCAAAGCAGCATGCAAGTCCGGGCTGTGTGCCTGGTGGGTTCAGAGCCTGAGGGCTGAAATGTTGAGGAAGTGTTCTGATTCTTAATCTGCATTACCAGAAGTGTAGCCCTGTGGGGGTCCATCTATGCTTTGTTTGTTCTACTTGGATGTGAATAAAGCCACACTTTAGAATCCCATTCCTGGTATTGGACATTACAGTTATTGCTTCCTGTGTTCGGATTTACTTGGGTGCACCTGTGCAGAGTAGCCAAACCTAGTCCTTGTACCGAGTAGCCTAGTCCTCCCCGAACCCAGTCCCCACCTGGTATTGCTGTCAGCTTCAACAGCATACCACCTGTCGTTTGCAAAAAGGCAGGGGTGAGGGGTTACATTTGTTTTTTGATCAGCAAGTGAAAGTAATCAACAATGCTTTTTTAACTCTTTATGCAGTAAAATATATGCAGGGATCCTCTGTTGGTGACTTAAGTGATTCCCTAACAAAAGAAATGTCAGACTTTCAATTGTCCCTTATTTCTAGCGGAATGGTCTTAAATAAATTAAAAACAAATGTGATTTTTGGAACCATGGCAAAATTAAAAACTGTGGGTCATTGCCTGCAGAGTAAATCCCTTGATGGATCGTTGTTTAAGCAAGTGGATATATTTCAGTATCTTGGGGTCTTATTAGATTCTAATTTAAGTTATGAACCTCATTTCATGAGGGTAACCTCCAGAATTCACTGTAGAATGGCACCTTTATATAGACTTTGTTCGCTTCTTATTAGGGAATCTAGGTTAGCTATTTCTAATTTTCGTTTAGCTCCTATTGTGAATTACGCTGCTATCATAACCGATACTGCCTCTGCTACAATAATTTCAAAAAAATGTATTTTATTACAATTGATTGCTAAATTTGCTTTAAACTATCCTAAATTGTCCCATTATTGCGAAATTTTGAAAGAGATAGGTTGGCTTCCGGTTTTGTTGAACTTCCACTATTACACAGCTAAATTCATACATAGAATCGTTAATTCCGGAATCCCACAAAGACTTTGTAATTTGTTGAGGCCTTATTATGAGGGTTATTTTTCCAGACATAGGACAGATGGTTTGGTTTTCAAAATACCTTTTATGAGATCTAAATGTGGACAGAGGGCCTTTGCTTATATTGTTCCATCTATCTGGAATGAAATTCCTTGTGATACAAGACAGCTGCATTCTGCTAAAGTATTTGCAAATGAATTAAGGATGTTTTTTGAACTACAATTTAATTATAAATGTTTTTTATGATTATTTCCTTTATATTGAAGAACACTTTTGGTCTGATATATTTGTATTGTATATGTACGTTTTTTTTATGTGGGTCGCACCTGTAAAAGGAACTAGTTTTCCAGTGTGCTTACCCATTAAGTGCATAAACAACAACAACTATTTCTCCTTGTTTACTACTTCCATATTTTTACATCTATAAAGCAAGATCCAGTTGTTCTTTTCCTTGCCCAAAAAATATTTTCTTAGTTTTACTTCTGTTTATTACTAACTCCTAATTTCTTATTACATAACTGCTGTTTGTAGTCCCAAAGTAGTTTAGGAGAGTATCACTGCATCATCTGTATATACAGTAGTAGTGCTGGTAGTGGGAGACTTCCTACTCTTAGGAGAAGAGAATGAACTGCTTTTCAAAATTTAACAACCTCACTTGGACATTAACCAAGAAAGTGGTCAGAAGATATTCCCCATCTCAGCCCATCTTTGTTGTGAAAAATTGCTTTTTTAAATTCTAGTCTCACTTGGGAGTTTGTGTTTGATTTGCCTAATTTAATTTCTAAATATAGGGCCATGTGTACTGCCTGATTGCAGCCCTAAGCAGTGTGTAGGGCTGAGTTATACAGGCCCTGGGTGTCTTATCAACACCCACGGATGCATGATGTCTGTCACTCAGGTGTGTAACCATGAAAACCTCCCAACATGCACAATCCCACCCACTTGCGAGGCTGATCCTAACTGGGGCAATATGAAGACATGGCCTCTTTAGCAATGGTCAATTTTAACATTGTTTTACTAGCCCAAACACTAGTGCAAATTGACCAGGGCTAGTGCAGTTAACTCTCTACTAGCCCGTCGTGACTAGTGTAGATTTTCATGGCTTTTAATGAAGTTAAAAAAGTCTCTACTTTAGCATTCTCTAGTCCTCATGCTAATCTCTCTCAATGTTCCAGATGGCCAGGTGTGATTAACAGCTCATTAAGAGCTGCAATTATCTGGCAGTTCAAGAGAGGGATCAAACAAAAGACTCAACGTGAGTCATTATCATTCCACTGTTAAGACTTTCAGCTAGCATCCAGGGTGTGATCAAGGGTAGAGTGCTGTTAAGTCACTAGGTTCCAGTTTTCTGAATGTGTCTATAGGCGCTTTTACACAGGCAGCCTTACAACGGAATAAGCGTTACGGAAAGACCTTACCGGTACGTGTAATGCTATTATAGCATTTTTGTTCCATTATAAAGCGAAGCGGTCACCTTAACCACATTCCCTGGCATGGGTGGTTTGTCCCCAAATGTGCCGTTGCAGCGTGCAGTGTAAAGCACCCATTCGGCGCCAACAACTCACAGCTCTAAGTTCCCCTGGTAATCACAAAGGGGAGTACTGCCGTTCACGGACAGCAGAGGCGATGTTGTGGCGAAAACACAGAACTCTTCTAATCAGGATGTGAAGCGGAACAGGCTGTATCGGCACTGGACAGGTAACGCTCGTTTCGGAACAGCAGAGAGTGTGTGTGTGTGTGTGTGTAAAAGTGCCTTTTGTCTAACAATTTGTCCAATATTATTAGGACCAGTGCCCCTCATTTCTTTACATTTTGAGTGTTTGTATCCAACATTTCAGTGACAAAATTCAAAGAGATATACAAGATTGGCCCTGCAGATGGTGGGTTTTATCCTAGCCTCACCATAACTTCTCTCTCCCCTCCAAATCTCTTAACTCTGTCTGTTTTTCCCTGGACACCACTGCAGACCAGACTCTGACATGACCATCCATAGATCCATAGCTGCCATTACTGGCAAGTGTAGGGGGTCCCCAGCTCTTCTAAATGGATCATGCCAGCTATCACCATCCATAGAGTTCCACCCTTATCCCACTCAGCATGTCCTTTCAGCCTAAAAACAAAGCTTTGGATCATGTATGGTACAAAAATAAACCTTGATAAAATACATAATTTGAAACCTTGAAATAGGCATTCCTGGGGTGCATAGATCATCCTATACAGAAATAGAAATAGTATAGTGTTATGCCTGTCTACCATTTCCCCTGGGCTGTTGAAAGGACAATGTTAAAGAAAAATCTGTTATTGTTGAGGCAGAGTTTATTAAAATCAATGCTTTTACAAATAAAAATGTCATAGTTTTCTATTTCCCAAGCCCCTTAGGTTTGTCTAGCCCCCACCCTAAAGAAATCTTAGATGTGTTCCTGGCTCACTTGAAACTGTACAAAAACTTTTAAAAGTGCAGGTCTCCAGTTGACTAGAGGGTGAGGACCGAGAGTGTCTTTCTCTGCCTGACCGTTCATTGCCCTGTGGGTGGTGGTGACAGTGTGGTGAAGTGCATGATGATGTCAGCTATTCTGTGTGCAGAGCTAAGACTGCTTGATTGAACATTTGCTGTTGTGATATCCACTCTCTGTTTGGTATGTGGGGGGACAGAAAGAGGAAGAGAGGAGGCTATGGTACAAAACAATGGGGGGGGGTGCTCACTGTCTGTGATGGCACTGTAGTCTTTTTTTCTGCTGGAGAGCCGGAAACAATGTGGGAGCAGGATAAATGTGCAATAATCAGAGTATTTCTTGGCTTTGCTTGCATTGTTTCCTGTATAAGTGATCAAAATTTACCATTATAATTAAGGGCTAGTGCAACCATCTGCAGGCTAGTGCATACATAGATACATAGACAGTGTCGGCAGATAAGGGCCTATGGCCCACCCAGTCTGCCCATTTGAGCTTGTAAGTTCAGTTTATGTTTACCTATAAGTCTGCTGCCCCTTACCCCTGACCTCCAGAATTCCTTTATGTCTATCCCATGCATTCTTAAATTCCGTGATTGTTTCAGCCCCCACCACTTCCTCTGGCAGGGTGTTCCACTTGTCCACCACCCGCTTTTGTATAAGGGGACTACATCTGCTGTCCTCCAGTCTTTGGGTACCTCCCCTGTTTCCAGTGATCGGCTAAACAGGATAGCCAGAGGTTCAATTACCACCTCTCTTAGTTCTTTAAGGACCCTGGGGTGCACCCCATCTGGCCCCATTGCTTTATCAACTCTTATTACTTCCAGTTCCTTCAGGACCCTTTCTCGTGTAAAGGGACTTGTGTCCATTTCTGCCCCATTCTCACCCCTTGTACTCCCTTCAGACCCATTACCCTCCTCTTCCTCAGTAAAGACTGAGCAGAAATACCTGTTCAATATGTCAGCTTTACTGTTGTCATCCTACACGCGGCCCCCATCCTCCCCCTTCAGTCTCACTATCCCCCTTTGTCTTTCTTTTTTCACTTATGTACCTGTAAAAGGTTTTGTCCCCTCTACCCGCTGATTTTGCAGTGTGTTCTTCTGTCTGAGCTTTGGCTTCCCTTACTGACCTCCCTGCCTCCCTTTGCTTCTCCTGTGGTACTCTCCTATCCCTTCTGCCTATGTCTTTTGTATTGCCTGAATGCAGTCTTTTTGGCTTTCACTTTCTTTTACCTCTTTGGAAAACCATAATGGTCTCCTCTTCCTTTTCCTTTTGCTAACCTGCTTAATGCATAATTCTGTTGTTCTTGTAATCCCCATTTTAAATACTGCCCATTGTTCCTCAACCCCTGATTCCTGTCCCATTCCTCTTAATGCCTCTTTCAAGTATCTCCCCATTTTCCCAAAGTCTGCCCCCCTAAAATCCAGGATATGTGTTTTTGTGTGGTTTGGTTCTGCTCTTTCTGTGATTTCAAACCACAATGACTGGTGGTCACTGTTCCCCAGGTGCTCCCCCACTGTTACCCCCATCACACTGTCCCTGTTTGTGAGCACAAGGTCCAGTATTGCCTTCTGCCGAGTTGGCTCCATGACCAGTTGCTTGAGGAATTGACTAGCCCTGCTGGCTAGTGCAAAAAAAGGTTAAGGTTGACCCCTGCTCTTTAGGCACCCCAGTACACTTATGCACTAGGCAGAATATACACTACTCAAGGCATGCACTGGGGTGCCACAACTGCTTCAGAGAAAAACAGAAATAAATACTGCTTAGCCCCCAACATTGTATCCTGTGGGGCCTGTTTGACCCCAACAAGCAACTGCTGGCCATATTCAGCCCCCCTTTTTGGACATGGAGGGCTGGAAGCCTCTTAGTGTTTATTACTTTTCTTAAATTTTTCATGTAAAATTGTGTACATAACAAGGGGATACGGCAGTCCTGGCTGTGGACTGCCATACTCCAGGATCCTTGCTCCTGCAGAGGAGGGGGTCTAATTCTGAGATATGCCAGGCTTCCGATGGAAGACTGGTGTCCCAGTTGACTCTGGGCCACGCCCTACTCATCCGTGTCACTCTACACTTATGGGAAGGGGCTACCAGAAGAAGAGGTTGTGAATGCAAGCCCCACATGTCCTGTTTGGGCTGGCACTGCAGCACATAGCTCTGTAGCTCAGTATGTGTTTTTGTGTTGCATGTGTAACCCCCCTACAAATGAGGGTTCCCAAAAAGTCTTCCTTGAGCTTGCCTTAATGCTCACTGACAGGCTGGTGTCCTGCGTTTTAGCAGTTTAAATGTGATTACCAGAGCCTGTAGAGCCTCTGTGTACTGTCTCTTTAAGAGCTGCCTAATTGCAGTTTAAGTAATCTGAGAGGGAGCTCTGTTGAAAGATGTAACTATATACTGAAAATCATTTAGAGTGATAATGATAATGTAGTTTGTCTAATCTGCTTTCTTTGTAGCAAGGACTGTTTTGTTTGTCGCCACTATCTTGGTCCTGGACTGCAAATTGGACCAAACAGTACTAGTGGGGCCTTAAATGTAGTCGGACTACAGGAGCTGTTAGAATTCAAAATCTGTAGGAACTTTAGTTTGGAGTTTTTTGCACCTTTTTTGCAACTGAAGGGGGAGCTCTTGCTTTGACTGACAGCCAAATCAGCCAACCAAATCTTTTGGATCTTGGGGAAGTCCCGGGCTACTTGCAGTTTTCAGTTAGTTTTGAGCTGGGAAGTGAAATGAGAAGAACTCAAGTGTAATTTGGGCAGCAATCCTGAGTGGATTTGCATGGGAAAACTGTGAAAGGGCTGAGTTTTCGGCTTGCATGTCTGCCTGCTGCTCCTGAGAGGGAGAAAATATAATTATTTTGGACTAAATCCAAATTTGTGTGACTAAAGTAAGCTACTGAAGTGGGCCAGGCTCAACCTGAAGAAGACTGAAGATTTTGCTGAATGCGATTGGCCTGTCAGGAGTTACAGCTACCCCTAAGCTCCCGGTGTGTGCAGAGACTTTGCGATTGTGACCGGGGAGCGCTTTGCCTGGTAGAGTAGAATTCCCTTACATGTAAATGTGTTATCTGCTGCTAGTGGGTCGTGAGTTAGTTCCCCACTGTGTGAACTGTGTTCTGCTTGCTGGAAGCTGTATCCAGCCCAAAACGGACTGCATCTGAATTTGTCTTCATGCGGTCTGGGCCTTGCCACATTGGCCCAGCCAGACTACCTGCTGCACAGAGAAGCCATTGACGAGAGACCTGCCTGGGGATCAGCCCCCTGCTCCACGCTTGAACAGGAATGATGCCTCTGTGACTCGTGTGGGCCCTGCTTTCCTGGCATTCCAGATCAACCACCTGCAGTCTCGATTTTTGTCCATCCTGTGTCCAGTCTTGGGTATCGTGAGTAAATACCAGGGTAGCTCACTGCAAGAACAGCTTAATCTGAGTGCGTCATCTGATTGTCGTCTTGTTTCGTTTCCTTTACAAACTGAGCCCTCTGGCTCCGGATTACAAATATTGTGTACTGTGCATGTTGTGTTTTCCCTCACAGGGCCCCAACCAGCTGCAACCCCGGGCAACAGTCCTGGCTAGCCCACCTCTTCTCCACCTGGGTACCCAGAGGTGGACTGCGTGGGGGGACTCAAAGTGCATGCATAACTGCTTGATTGATGTAACCTTTAAGCTAATTAACCTGATTTTGCCCCTCCCTTGTTCAAGTCCCCTGAATAAATCAGATCTAACTTTTTCTGCATGTAATCTGACTGTGGTTCCAGTTTGTGCTTAAAGTATTGTACTGTTGCTATTTGCTGTGCATAACCTTGTTTTACAGGGGGTCCCCAGGGTCGAGCCAGAGGAACCAGCCCTGGTGGTAAGTGCAAACAGTGTGGGTACTTGTGTGGTGTACCAGGGGTATTGTGAAAGTGATTATTGTACAGTGTTCAGGCCACTAGAGGGGAAAGAGAGGGTTACAGTGTCCCGGAGGGCTGTGCCCAGGTTAGCTTGACCACTACCAACCCTGATCTCTGGGTGGAGGCATCTGTTTCAGAACTCAGGCCCCTTAACCTGCTACTAGCCAAACAGGCAGGGGTAGTAGCCCTTGGGATAGGGCCACCTTGGGGTTACACATACCGTACATGCACAGGGCCTATAGATGGTAACCTTAGTTCCAGTCCTTCTGCTTAAAGTTTGTACCATAAAACATTCAATAGTCCACCTACATCCAAAAGTGTGTTACCAGTATTTTATTCCAGTGTTTTTATGCATGGGTATGCTTATGCACCAGATCAACCCCCCCACCCATTGAGAGTGATTTATTCTACCATCACCAAAGCTGAGCCCCTAGTAGCCCTGCCCTGTAAATCTGAGACCCTCCTAAGTTTGACTTTCTCAGCAGATCACTGGGTAGGCCTATTTGTGAATAATGTCCAGTTTGTGACTAGTTGTGTTTCAGGATAATAATGTATAATGAGTACACAGTGCTAACAGATAAACACAGTCATGCTGCAGTACAACAGATCAGTCAGAAATACCTCCAATGTAAGGGACAGGTGAGGGGCATACTGTACTTTGACTTTAGTAAAGCCTTCGATACCATACCATATGTATGGTTGGTTAAGAAGATATAGGACCTCGGAGTAGGGGACAAAATTACTAGGTAGGTGGGATACTGATTAAGCAACCAGACCCAGAGGGTGGTAATAAATTGGAAATAGTCAGAGGCCAGGGGGGTCTCTAGTAATGTGCCATAGGGATTGTCTCGGCACTGGTTCTCTACAACATATCTTTCTATGACATAGGGGAATGATCCAGAGCAAGATGTGCCTTTTCACGGGTGATGCTAAGATGTGTGGCTGGGTGGATAGTGATGAGGGGGTCAGAACCATGAAGGAGGACTTGGGTTGATTGGAAATGTGATTGAAGGTATGACAGTTAGAATTTAACATCATAAAATGGAAGATGATGCAGCTGAGGGGGAAATCCTGAATCTACAGTAGGATGGAGGAGGTAGTGGAAAGGGCTATGGAGGTAAAGATTCTGGGTGTAAAGTAGCAGATAGCTTAAAGGCATCAAGACAGTTCCGAGGGCCGTGGGCAGAGCAAATATGATGCTGCGGTGCTTAGAGAGAGGAATCACCAACAAGAGAAGGGAGGTGCTGCTGCTGCCCCCATATAGGTTGCTGGTTCGGCCTCACCTGAAGTAGTTTGTGCAGTTTTGGTGTCTACATCTGAAGAAGGACAGGGCAGTGCAGAGGAGGGTAGCCAAGATGATCCTGGGACTGCTAGAAGGACACACGAGGGGAAGTTGGCAGATCTGAACATGTACACACTGGAGGCAAGATGGGACATGATTGAAACATACAAATACCTCCATGGATTTATTACAGTAGATGGTGGGGATTGCTCAGACTGAGTGGGAACACGAAAACCAGGAGCAGCACCATGAAGCTGATGGGGGGATAAATTTAAGAGAGAAACCAGGAAGCACTTTTCCACGAAGCAGGTAGTAGAAGGGAAGAATAGGCTGCAGGAGGAGGTGGTCTGTGCAAAATCAATGGGGGATTCAAAAGAGGGTGAAACAGATACAGAGGCTTGGTAAAACTACAGTTGAAGGGGAGTGGGGAGTGAGGAGCCTCTAGGGCTCTCTCATTCAGCACTAGTTCGGTACGAATAGGCAGACACAGTTGGCCAATAGACCTTTTCCCTTGCGACAGATTTTGTGATACTTTGTTTCTGTCACAACTCATAAGTGTGACAGAGACACTACGTACCAGCAGACACCTGCAGGACTGGGAGGGGCCAGAAAACAAGCATGGTGTAACTGACTCTCAAGTAGAGGAGGTCTTGGACTTTATTTTTGTTCTGTTTGCCTTTCAGATGGCCCCCTTGATAAACCAGGCTTGTGACACTCTAATGGAAAACCTGAAGGTGTATGCTGATTCAGGTGAAAACTTCAATATTTGCAGGTAAAAGAAAAAAGGGGGTCTATCATTATTAGAATTGGCACAAAAATGTTCCTACAGGGATCTGTCTCTGAACCACTTGTACTGGCACAAAAATGTTCCCACAGGGCTCTGTCTCTGAACCACTTGTAAAGTAGCGGTTTGTGTTTACATTCGTCATCATTTAATCCTTGTCCTTGTTTTTGTAACCCTGGATTCCACCCCGCCCCTGCCTCGTCAGGGAGACTGGAGCATTCTTACAAGGTTTGCAGGCCTTGCCTGCCCTGGGCAACTGCTCTGCTTGGGTGCCTAACTGGCCTACACCAAGCCTAGGTAGACTTAATTCCTTCCCCTCCACAGGTCTGGGAGCTCCACGTCTGCTTGTACTCCCTCTCCTGGCCAGCACAGCGGCTCTGTGGAGGGGAGTGCCCCCAAAGGACTTACAGCCCCTACCTGTTTCAATGTAGGCTGGGTAAGCTCCTCCTCATGGGTGGATCAATGGCTCTGTGATCCAGGGTGGGTGGGATGAGGGCCAGAATGGTTACTTTATGGGCCTGGCAGGGGCAGCTACAATGGTAGCTCTCCTAATCTTGTTAAGAACTAAGGGAGGGCAAATACCTTATTGTGAATGTTTGCATTCAGGATCCCAACTATTCAGAAATTCTATATTCATATTCATTATAGTTATACCTGGGGGGGGCAGAAGTAAAAAAACAGCCCCCCACCCTCCTCCTCAGCACAGTTAAGTTAAAAACAACATCCATCCCCCCTACCCTCTGCAACAAACCCACTCCCAGCCTGCTTCCCCGGCGACACCCACAACTGAAACATTAATTAAAAAAACTCCCAACTCCATGACTAGTCACCCTCTTCTCTTCCAATTTTGTGATTGTAAAAAAATGATCCCCCACCCCAGTAGCAGCACTCAAGTCCTATTTTCTCTCCAGCACCCACATTTCATAACATTAAAGAACTACATTCCTCGGGCCAGAAGGTGACCACGATACATCCTCCTCCACAGCTGGTTGTCTTCTTATGAATGGGAAAGCACTCTCATGCTTGCTCACATAGTAAAACAGTTGCTCACATGATTATCTGTTTTACTATGTGAGAAAGCATGACAGCGCTTTCCCATTCACAAGAAGGCGGCCAGCCATGGAGGAGGGTGGGTTGTGTTGGTCGCTTTCCTGCAGCTGTGGTGGACTTTAATGTTATGAAATTGGGTGGGTGAGTGGATGGTGGAACTTTGGTGCTTCTGCAGAGAGGCTGGTAGGGAGATGATTTTTTACAATTACTATAATTGTAAAAGGAGACAGCAGCCTGGGGTTGTGCTGGTCGCCATCGTAAGAATTTTTTTTAATGCTTCAGGTGTTGTTGCTAGGGGGAGGGGAGCAGGAGTGAGCTTATTGGGGGCATTGTTTGTAACATGATTGGGCTGGGGAGGAAGGTGGGGGCTGTTTTTTTTTTCTCTCTTTTTTTTGTAGTATTTCCCAAATACCAATAGGCACAAATTGTGCCACTATTCATTATCCATATCTGAAAAATGAATCGTGCATTATTCATGGTATTCGGGAAATCCTACTCATTACTCACACACACCTAGTAAAGAGCCCCTGACACCATTAGAAAAATTTGAAAAATATGTGAGATTTAGACACAGTTCTGTTTATACACCATATGTTTTCTATAATTCTTTTCCTCTTTTCTTTATTACTAAGGACAGTTGTATGAAAGAGGATTACCGTCCCTTAGACTTTATCTGCTCTTTCTGCTTGCCTACACCTGACATCATAATCCCCGGTTTATGGCATCATTATTATCTCCACAGCAACAGACTGTAATTGTCATGACTGTCAGTTGGCCATTGTATTTCTGCTCCTCTGTATCATGTATGTATCTGTTGTCTTGTCCCAGGTCGCCCCTCAGAAAGGGACTGCATTGTCTCAGTGGGCCTACCCAGTTACCAAAATTCAATAAATAAACAGAAATGTGCTGTCAGGTGTAGGCAAGCAGCCAGAACAGATATGGCAGCAATCCTGTTTACATGCAAATATCCATAGTAATTAAGAAGTAAATATGAGAATTACCTCCAAATGTGTGTATGTGTATATATATATATATATATATATATAATATATGCTGAACTGTGTTTAAATATTATATTTTTCAAAGTTGTCACAACGATGTCAGGGGCGCTTTAAGCACAACAAAGTAACACTTTTGCTGATGTACTTTGAATAATACTGTTATACGGCAGAAGTACTGTATTGCTGTAACTTAAAGTGGTAAACGTTTCGGTGGTAAAGCAGAAGATTAGGGTGGTACATGTGTACTTCATCTACCCAGTCCAACCCGTTCTCTTCCTGGTCCTTCTACCACTGCCGTCCTACTGATTTCAGGCATGCATCCAACATCAGCCTAAAGGGCGGGCTTGGCTGCATGTAGTCCATAATGTCCAGCCCCCATCCCCACCAGCTTCATAGGCAGGGATGAATAAGTATACTGTGCAAACATGCAGTAATTTATAGTGGCTTGCCTACCCACTGTATTTTACTGGGCACCCTGTAATCCACTTGGTAAGGAGGTTAGCAAAAGCCTTTTTAAGGCCCGAAGAGGTGGGATGATGGGTTCTCCTTAAATGGGCATTTTGACACAAACTGGCAAACCCATGACACTGTATTGCTGGGAGAGGCTGGTGTGGTTTTGTCAGATCAGGAGCCCCATCCTTAGGCTCAGTCATGGATGGTGCAAAATGGGTGTTTTGAGCTACATGTGCCACCACCTGAAACTTCAACAGAAGAACCCACTCAACTCCCATAGAAAATATTCAGTATCCCATATAAAATTGTATACATCTTCTTTATTTATATTCTTTTATATGGTTTAAATTATCTTTTCTTACAGCTCATATAAATGTATAACTTTGTAATGTTTCAGAACCATAGAGTTCCTTCATCAGACGTGTTGAGCTTGTTTATATGTATTCTTAATCCATACAATATAAGGAATTACATCTGTGTACACGTAAAAAAAATACATAATGTAGCGGGTTACATACTCATAATAATCCAAATATATCAACCAATATTACTTGTTTGTGTCAGGGGGAACTAACCTGAATATAAATAAAGAAGATATATACATTTTACATGGGATACTCAATATTTTCTATGGGAATTGAGTGGGTTCTTCTGTTGAAGTACCTTGTTGGAATCTATTTCCCACTCCTTCCTTGCCTATAATTCTAAAAGGGTAAAAAGGGAACCCTGGAGACACTAATTTGTTGTAGGACCACCACCTGAAAATGACATAAACAAACCTCAGCATACTCAGCTGGGGTGGAGAGGAGTGCCCCCCTTAAAGGTGGGACCCAAAGCAGATTGCGGTTCCAAAAGGTGTAGGTGTGGTCTGTCATGAACCCACTCCCAGGGGCCGGGTCCACTGAGCTTCTAGTGCCCTCTCCAAGTGCAACCCATGATGGGGGGGGGGGTGGCAGGAAATACCCTCCTCATGTCCTTTTAGAATGCTTGCTGATTTCACAACTGAACACTCATCACAAGGACCCAGGGCTTCCTCTCTTTCTGGATAAGAGTAAAATATAGTCTGGAATCTGTAGTCAGGTCAGAAACTTCTTTGGTTGCTGTACTTTTGGGGGGGGGGGCATGCGTTAAGAGCTCTTCTAGGCTGTCCCCATAATCCTTATTGTGTCTTCTCCCACAGGTGGTGCAGGAACCTGATTCAAACCCCACAGACCCTTCCAGAGACCTTGTGTACTTTCCCTACTTTAGGCCCTCAGATTTCCTTCCAGGATCCTAGTTTCGGTAGCGCATGGCACCTTAGCACTAAACAGGCGTGTCACAGATTGAATAAACCTTCACAAAACTTTCACTTACAACAAACCACTCCCAGACAGTAGTACTTTAAAAATAAAAGCAAGTGCTTTTACTGATTAAGTAAATGATTACCATATAAACATACAGACAAATGAATTAGGTATTTGGTTGCATGATAACTACAAAAAAAAGTTGGAAAATACACACAAAACGAACTAGAATCAACTGGATAATTTATACCTTTTCTGTAGAGAAATCAGAATCCAGAAAATAAATGAGTTTTGCAAAGTCTCTTTCTCTTTGCAGTGTCAAGAGTTCCAGTTTTCTTGCAATGGTCTTCATTGTATCTTGCAGTCTTTCACTGTGTCAGGAAATTGGCTTCTGCCCAGAATCTCTGTTGAAGAGGGTTTTTATAGCCATTTCTGCTGTCTGAAAAACTGGCCTTCTGATTGGCTAGTGGCCTTAATATTTCCAAGTCCAACTGTTCAGCTCTAGGCCAGCAGGGGTCTCTCTCTTGTTTTATCACAGTGGCAAGTGAACCCAAATTATCAGTATCTTGATTTCCCTAGCCCTACCTCCCTTGGCTTGCTTTGATCATCACTGTCTTCCTGACATTTATTAAAATGTAAATAGACTGGGGCAGTTGGTAGGACATTTAACAGTGGGTTTCTAGACTGGGCGTGCATAACCCTTTTCTAAAACCATCTTCCCTTTGAGATTCAAAGTGTTAAGACAGAGAAGATGGCCTTTTCATCTCCTGTCATTAATGGAATCTTTCCCCTTTGATAAGCTACCAGGAAATTCCAATCCCTTTGTAGTGTAACTCCTGTTTACCTCTAAACAAGACTTTGTCCTGTGCAAGGGGGAGATGCCAGACATTAGAATACACATCAGTTTTTCCCAAGTACCTTTGCAGAAAAGGGGACATGTTTTCTGACAAACCTATGGTCTGGCCTTTTTGGGGGATCAAACATAAAACAATTAAGGAGAAAATATGACAGCAATATGACTGAAGTGGTCAAATCGCCACATGGTGTTTAAAACTGCACATGGTAGCCCGCCTGGCTCAGGGGGCAGCACTACCGCCTGCATGCTGGTGACCCGAATATGGGAGCAGACTCAGTTTGCCGGGGGTTGGCTGGAGGGCAGAGGATTGAGCATCTGAGAGACTGCTCTCCTCTCCTGGGAAGGGAGGCTCATCGCTCTACCTTTGACTGCCATTGGGTGGAGGCCTGGTGGCAGTGCAGGTGTGAGCGATGTAAAGGGAGGGGACTGATGCAGTGCATGTGTGCCTCCGCACTGCATGCACTGACATTTGTGCCCCAGCAGGGGAGGACTGAGGAGAACAGAGGAAACATGGTGGAACAGGCATGAATGAAGCCCTGCCCACTTTTCCCTGGCCCATGCCACTGCTCAGGACTCCAAGCCCCAGATCTAGATGAGTGTCTCGGGATGGGGGGGTATGACAGCCCTACCCCTGCTGCCCCCACCACGGGGGGGGGGCGCTAATCCATGGGGGAACCCGAGGATCTGGTAAGTCCTGGAGAAGGTGGTTGCCAGCTGGTGGAGGCAGGGACAGGGCTGAGAGCTGCCCACTCCGACTATGGAGGATAAGCATCATTACTGAAAAAACTGTACATTATGCTAGGACATCTTAGGCTCATTGTGCTGTGGCAAAGGCATGAGAAACTGAACTTGTACCTCAGTTGTATGCCGTCTTGCAATTCAGAACAAAGCTGGCAGTTGCATTATTGTCCTAAATAAACAGACCATACATTAGGGAGCCCTAGAGGAAGGCAGCAGGGAGAATGTGTATTAACTTACTGCAAGTGTTGACTGTGCTAAACCTATAAAACAGAGTTGTGAACTTGACTGACGTAATAAATCCCCCCTAATAATTCAGGATGTCATTACTGTGAGGCAGTGAGTGTAATGAAGGAAAAAGTTATACTTCTAGAAATGCAATATTATGAATAAAATAAAAGCTCTAAAATGGTATCTTAACAGCCACCCTAACAGTTTTAAAGCAGCAGGGCATGTTGCAGTGAAAGTTTTGACCTATACCTTTTTTTCTGTTTTAAATTTCCCTAGTTTTTTTGCCTTGTAAAATTTCCTTTTCCCCAGAGTTTGCATCAGTTTCAGTATTTCTTCTAGATTTAAAATAATAAAAAGGAACACTCATACCTTTTTATTTTACATCATCCTTTTTCTCCTGACTTTTAAAATGCCCTTTTCCTCATTTTGATTCCTTTTTTCGTAATTTTCTTTAAATTTGAAATTAGTAAAAGAAGTGATCTTACTTCGAGAGGGCTCTTGCAGTAGGTAATAACCATTAGGACTAGAGCCATCAGGCACTAGGACCACACAGAAAACTTTAGATAGCAGTGTCTGGCGGGGGACCGCCCACCCAACGTCACATGACGGACATCAGCGTGACACTATATAGTGAGCAGTCCCCACTACCACCCTCCAGTTCTTTCCTGTCGTCGACCTGTGCACATTGGACCTCGCGGAGAACGCTGCTTCAGTTGACCGCCATTTTCAAATGAGTATTTCATCGCTTTTATTTCATTCTATAAATCCTTGAAAAGTATTACTTTTTTCGTGCATGTCTTCTTAATGCCTTCTGATTCGCATAAGAACAAGTGCGATTCCTGCGACACTCAGCTCTTTCATAAGGACGTCCATTCCCTGCGCCTGTTCTGCCTGGGACCAGAGCACAAGACCGAGGACTATGAGGCCTGCCAGAGTTTCAACCAGGCCACACGGAAACGCCGCCAACAGGCCCTGGAAGCCCACGTTCTCAAACTCAGGATGACTTCCGTGGAGAGGGAGCTGCAGGTATCATCCTCCTCCCCGGGTCGTTCTTCAGACTCCCACAAGAAGAAGAGGAAGGACAAGGAGAAACACCGGGGCTGTGATCGGTCTCCTTCCTGCCCGCTGTCACAAACCCACTCAGCAGGTCAGCCCTCTACTCCCAAAGTGCCAACCTCAGAGCGCAGTCTTGTGAACAATTAACAGAAACAGGGTAACCTTCCTGTCTGTTCTGTGGGTCCGAATCAACCTTTGGTCTCAGTTCTGGAGGGATTCAAACTGTGAACCTCTTGCTAGCATACCCAATACACAGGCTCAAATAATTCTGTCTTCGGGGGGGCCAGATATCTTTACCTATGGGCACCTAACCAGGTGTACAGAAATGAACCCTTAAAAACTCTAATAAAGACCTCAGATTTCTCTTACCTTTTTCCAGTTTAGTATCACCATTCAAGCTTATGCACAGTGTCTGCTTTAACCATATATACTTCACTTGTCAAAGAAAAGAAATTCAAAGACAGACTAGGTAGGCTCTAAAAATAGAGTTTTACTAAAATAGATAAAAGTATGTAAACCATAAAATATAGAACTATATATCACAAGAACCATACAATCTTTTAAAAGAACAAGGTTTTAACAGTGCAATTCCTACTACAGTACTTAGATTTTGTCTCTCTCTCTACCTGTATACTTGCTTAAAGTGCTCAAAGATGTTTCTTTGTCAGAGCGTAGATAAGTGTGTCTGAAGGAAAACAGAATACTGTTTCCAAAACTGTCTTGGCCAATCCCTTTGCATGAGGTCACCTAGCTCCTCCTCTGTTTATGAAAAATCTTACACCCAGGGTATTTTATCATATTAGAAGGTAAGATAATTAAGGTTATATCAGCAGAAACTCCTTTTCCCATGTGACTTCCCCAATCAAGTCTGTAAATTTCCTTTCATCTATAAGCAGTATCCTCTCTCACACAGACGTCAAAGCATTTATGATTTCGCACCAGTGTGCTATCACCTGGTTTCCTCCTCTAAAGTCATAAAATGGACACTGATTTCCCTCTTAGCAGTTAAAGCTATATTTAACTTAGAAAAACAGGAGATTCTTGATTAAGGCCTGTTCTAGTCTGTAATTAGCTTCTGGCCTTCCAGGTAACACCTTGTATCTAAAACCTGGGTATGTGTGTGTCAACTCACATGCTGTCTCAGCATCTCTCATGAGAGACTTTCCATAACACATTTTTATATTACAAAAATGATAGTGATAAGAACCAGCTGTCCAAGTGTCACACCTGCAACCTCCTTCAGGGGCCGTGTATGATGAGCAGCATCCCGCTGGCACGGGTACCCTTCCTCTGACCAAGCCTGTCATACCCTCCGGGGAGCAGCCCTTGGTCCCCCCCGCCTGAGCTGGTTACAGTTCAGGTGGGCGCCTCTGATCTTTCGGAGAGCTCCACCACCCTTAGGCCCCTCAACACCCCAGGGCTTAAGCCTGGTGGCACGGATGATAAGTCGGTCGTCAGCCCATCTGACAAATGCCCAGCCCAGGCTGATAAGTCACATGGCAGCTCCTCTGGCATCCGCCCAGCCACTGCACTTCCATCGATCCCTAATAACAGGCCTGACAACAATCCTCTGGATCAGCGCATGCTGCTGCTCTTGCCGCAGCCCTCCCCAGAGGGTTCTCCCTCTCAGGATCCTCCATCACCACCTCCTCTGATGGTGACTCCTGGCTCTCCTACACATTTAGAGCCGGAGTCAGAGGAGCATCCACCCGACACAACCCTGCTGCCGGGGCCGGAACACCAGATGCCAGACCTCCCTCAGGAGCTCTGCAAGCTCCCCTGCTCCAGACTCTAGTGGGACCCTCAGCCCCCTTGGAGCTGATGCTGAAACCTCCTCCAGGGGTCCAGCACCAGACCTAACATTTCTGGGCCCTTCATACCCTTCATCAGGGCCCCCGTCATGTCACTCTGCCTCTCCTTCAGGGTCTACGCCTGGCTATCCACCTTCAGGTCCTTCGCTGGGTTACCTACCCTCAGGATCTCTGGCAGATCCCTCAGCTCCACCATCGGGCCCTTTGCTGGGCCTTCTGACATCAGGCTACTCTGTGCCTCACTACTCTTCACAAGGGTACCTGCTGCCAGGCTTTCATACGCCAGGGTACCCCACACTGGGGTATCTGACGCTGAGCTATTTGCCCTACGGAGTGCCAGGCTACCATTACCTGACACCAGGCTATACAACACTGGGGTTTACCTTTCCAGGATACCCACCCATCTGTCAGCTCACTCCTCCTCCTCCTCCTCTGCACCCTCCACCACCTCAGCCTCAGGTGGATTTTAGAGAGGCATTACAGTCTTGGTAGCCCAAAACCAGGACACAGTTCATCTCGGAATTGATCTGGTGGCAACCAGCCGTGGCTCCCATGCCAGCCCGCATGGACCTTACATTGAGATCCCATTCCCCAGTGGAGTCTCACCCTCTACCTTGGGACAGACCTTGTGCCCTACCACGGTAGCCGGTGTCAGCAGGGGCCTTCAAGCCTCACTGCAGGAGCTCCCACGACCCATGGGCTCTGTGTCCGGACAGAAGCCCATCATCGGACTTGGAGTCAGAAGTGACGACTCCTCCGCCTCGGGTTTTCAGACCCCCTCTTGGGTGGATCCAAAGCCCAATGATTCTCCCAAGTCCCCTTCGGAGGACCCCTCCTTTACTGAGATCCTTTGGAAAATTCAGGAGGTAAATGGGTGGAAGATGGAGGATCAGGATCCCCAGCACAAGAGGTTGATGGAACACATGGATATGCCTGAGCCGTCCCCGCTGATCATTCCTATGTGGATTGGACCACATAAGGACTTGGCCTCCATGATCTGGCAGTAACCTTCATTGGTGGCCACAGTTGCCAAGAAGGCTGATGGACTATATCGGGCCCACAAGGGTAAAGACCACCTTAGTTCTCACCCAAACGTGGACTCTGTGGTCATTAATGTGGCACATGACTTTATGGACAAACCTAAACATATGAGCACTTCTCCTGCAGACAAGGAGTCATGGCAAATAGACCAGTTTGGATGCAAGGTTTATTCCTCCTCCACTCTGGCCCTTAGAGCTTTGAACTACTTGGGACATATAATTGAATACCAAAAATCTATCCCGGGACAGTTGAAGCTGGAATTCGAGACTTTGCCTGATTCTGAAGCTAAAACCAAAATTTCCCAGACTGTCAGGACAGCGGAAATCTCCTGCCATCATTCCCTCAGAATGACATATGATGCGGTAGACGTCTCAACCTGGAGTACTGCCACAGCTATTAGCATGCGCTGGTAATCCTGGCTGCGGGTATCTGGATTGGTCCAAGACCATCCAGTCGGCCATCCAGGATGCCCCTTTCAGAGGACCGGTCCTTTTTAGAGGCAATGTCCAGGACATAATCACCGAGCTCCAGGACAGTGGCAAGGCTCTGCACACTGTCCAGTCTAGGTACTGCTCTAACACTAAGCCAAAACAGACATTTAATCTCCAGCAACGACACCAGAATAGGCAACAGCCAGCCCAATGTCAGAACAAACATCGGGCCCCGTCGGTGGGAGCCACCCCTCCAGCTAAGTCCCAAAGGGCTGCCGAGGTGGCGCTCCCCCACACACGCTCTGCCTTCTGACTTGTGGCAGGGCCTCCTGCCTCCATCACCAGCTCTGGAGGAACCAGAAGGGGCAGATTCACCAACCACCTGGTCCTGTGGGAGGCAAATCACTTCAGACAGATGGGTCCTTCAGCTCATCGCTCAAGGCCACACCATCTAAGAAATCCTCAAGGTCTCTCTCACTATCCAGTAGGCCACATTCCTCTCATAAGGAAAGAGATCCAGGCTCTTCTGACAAAATCAGCTACAGAGCCCATTCCTCAGATCCAGGAAGGAAATGGATATTACTTCCACTGCTTCCTGGTCCCCAAAAAGACAGGGGACCTCCGTCCGATCCTGGACCTCGGCACGTAAACCTGTCTGTAGAGTACAAGGGATTTTGCATGGTGACCCAACCGGGCCTGTTGTCTCTTCTGCACCAGGGTCATTGGCTGTGTGCTCTGCATATGCAGGATGCAGACCTGCATATTCCAATTTTTCCCTCCCACCACCACTTTCTATGCTTCACCTTCCAGGGTGAATGCTTCCAGTTCAGCGCACTCCCCTTTGGTCTCTCCTTGGCACCCAGAATGTTTACCAAGTGCCTAGCGGTGGTGGCAGCTGCTTTACACCACCAGGGAATATATGTGTTCCCATACCTCGATAACTGGCTCCTGTCAGCGCCATCAAGGGACAGCCTGGTGGCCTCCCTGACTACTACCCTGAATCTATTCAGGCAAGTGAGGCTCATGCTGAATTACCCAAATCCCACCTTGTCCCTTCCCAATGCCTCCACTTTATTGGGGCAATGCTGGATACTGTTCTGGATCAGGTGTTCCTCCCTTTGGTCCAGGCAGAAACCTTGCATCAGCAGGCCATCCAAGTGTCAGGCAGTCAGTTGACCACAGCCCATTAAGTCTTACACCTTTTGGGCCTTCTGGCAGTGGCTATTCCCACTGTCCCCCTAGCCAGGCTCCATATGTGGATTATGCAGTGGACCCTTCGGGTCAGGTGGGACCAGAAATCAGATGACCTGGATCACAGGATTCTGGTGTCCAGTCCCATGTGTCGGGACCTCCTTTGGTGGCAGGATCTGTCCAATCTCACCAGAAGGGTTCCTTTTCAGACACCCTGGCTGGCTCAGACTCTGAAAATGGATGCTTCTGATCAGGGCTGGGACGCCCATCTGGGTGATCACAGGACACAGGGATCCTGGTCTCAGCAGAAGCTATCTCTGCACATCAGTGTGCAAGAGATGCAGGCTGTTCTATATGCCCTTCAGGCCTTTCAGCCCCTACTCATCCCTGGGCCCCTTCTGGTACAGATGGATAACATGTGTGTGGTCTGGTACCTGAACAAACAGGGAGGTACGCGTTCATATCCACTGTGCAGGGAAGCGATGCGTGTGTGGCATTGGACGATACATCACAGCCTGCAGCTCATGGCAGTGCACGCCTCAGGCATTCAAAATGTCCTGGCGGACCCCCTCAGCTGCACTCAGGCAAGGGCACATGAGTGGGAACTGAGGCAGTCAGTAGTCAAAGACGTCTTCAATCAGTGGGGTTGCCCAGATCTTGATCTGTTCGCCTCCCCATCCAATGCAAAACTACCCAGTTTCTGCTCACTCATTCCCGGTTGTGGTGTTTGCTGGCGAGATGCGCTGTCTCTCTGCTGGACAGCGAGGCTCTTGTATGCATTCCCTCCCTTTCCACTGTTGCAGAGGGTGCTTCTGAAACTACAGTAACAAGGGGCCCACATGATTCTTATAGCCCCTTATTGGCCTCGCCAATGTGGTTTCCTCTGCTTCAGCATTTGAGCATGGAGCCTCCAGTTCCCCTACCCCTCTGCCAGAACCTGCTAACTCAGGACCAGGGCAAGCTGGTCTATCCGGGCCTCAAGTCCCTACACCTTCACACGTGGCACCTGCTGACTTAGCGGCTACATGCTTTGGGGTCTCTTCCAGAGTGGCTCAAGTCCTTGTGGAGGCCCGAAAGCCACCCTCTAGAATCACATACTCTATGAAATAGAGGAAGTTCTCCATTTGGGCATCCAGCAAGGGTTGGGATCCTTTCTCTTGCTCTGTCCCACAGGTCATGGAATACCTGTTGCAGCTGTCCAACCTTGGCCTTAGCTATTCTTCGCTGAAGGACCACTTGTCTGCCATTTCTGCCTACCACACTCCTGTGGATGGCAAAACCTTGGCTCAGTTGGAGGTTTCCAAAACATTTCTGAAAGGAATTCTCCATCAGAAACCCTGTTCCTCTGGGGATTTGAACTTCATCCTTGAGAAACTCACTTCGCCACCCTTTGAACTGGCCACGAGTTGCAACCTGTGCTACCTTTCCTGGTAAGCATTCTCTTTAGTTGCCATTACTTCTGCTCAAAGGATTTCTGAGCTTCAGGCCCTGGTGTGTAAGGAGCCTTATTTGATTTTTACCAAAGGTGGCTTCTGAGTTTACTTTGAATCAGACCATACACTTGCCAGTGTATTACCCTGAGCATTCCAATCGAGGGGAAGCCATTCTGCACACATTCAATGTGCACAGAACCTTGCATTATTACATGAACCGGATGAAGTCCGTCCCTAAAACGGATCAACTTTTTGTTTCTTTTGCGCTCAATAGAGAGGGCGTGGCAGTTTCCAAACAATGCTTATCCAAATGGTTAGCAAACTGCATTTTGTTATCAGAAGTATAACAAGCCCCTTTTGGGGGAAGTCAAGGGGCAGTCAACCAGAGGCATGGCTGCATCTACTCCTTATTTCAGGAATGTTTCTGCTGTGGACATTTGTGCGGCAGCCACTTGGAGCTCTGTCCACACCTTTACCAAACACTACAGTCTGGACATTGACTCTAGGCGCAGGGCAGGCTTTGGACAAGCCATCCTTTAGGGCCTCCTGTCCTAATTCTTTAGGGAAGGAAACTGGGTGGAGAGTGGTCTCACTGAATGCATGAAGCCTAGGTAACAAGTCGGCTGAGTTGCAGGCCCTCTTGGCAGTGCAGAGGGTGGACTTTGCAGCCATCACGGTAAAACATGGGCCACTCAGTACCAGGACTGGGATATGGTGATCGCAGGGTATGGGACATTCAGGAAGGATAGGTATAAGGGAAAAGGGGGGCATGGCAATCTATGTATGGGAGGGGAAAAGGTTTATAAGAGAGGAGGGGGAGGAAGGCAGGACAGAGGCCCTATGGATGCAGTTTCAAGGCCTAAAAGGTAGGATACTGAAGATGAGGGCAGTATACAGACCACCAGCTCAAGGGGATGACCTGGATAAAGATTTAGCTGAGCAAATTAGAAGGGTCTGTAGGAAGGAGAACACAGTGTAGGTGGGGAACTTCAACCTACCTGGGGTGGAGAGGAGCACCCCAGCCACCACAAGTGCAAAGGAGTAGGTCATATTAGAAGCATTTCAGGACAGCTTCCTGGTGCAGTTGGTCCACAAGCAAACTAGACTGGAAAACACTGGACCTGGTACTATCAAATGGGTAGGCTGTGAGAGATCTGGAGGTGTAGGACCCTCTGGCTGGGAGTGACCACCACTCGGTGTGGTTCATGCTTAATATGGGTACGGAAATGGGGGGGTATGGGAACCAGGGTGATTGAATTTAAGGGGTGGACTTTAAAAAGATGGGAAAAATTTGGGGTAGGCATCTGGCGGGAATTCAGCCCAGCATGGATGCTAGCCAAAAATGGGACATTATTGAAAAAGGGCTGTTGGAGGCTACTGGGACATGTACAAGGACACGGAGTAAGACAGGAAGGGCAAAGAAGCCCAGTTGGTTGAAGGGGGTGAGGGCCAAGAGAAAAGCATTCCAGAGACTCAAGAAATCGGGAGGGGAAGATGACAAGGATGAGTATACAAAGTAGTCCAGGGAGGTTATGAGGCTAGTCAGAGAGGCCATGGCTTCAAGAGAGCTAAGACTGGTACAGGGTATTAAGGATGGAGAAAAGGACTTCTTCAGATATGTAAGTGAGGCCGGCCCATCGGCTCAGTGGTGGGATTTCTGCTTGCGGCGCCGTGACCCGGGTTGAGGCGGACCCGGATCAGCCAGAGGAGCGGCCAGGGGAGAATTCCACGGACTGTCTCCTTCTCCGAGGGGAGGTGAGGGCAGCAATCACGATTGCGGACTCCCTGGCGGAGGCTGGAGGAGTGCAAGTAGCCAACGCTTGCAGTTCCGGGAGGCGGGGCGGACGCTGGCATCATTGCACGTCCCCGCCTCCCCAACAAAAAATGGTGGAAAAGGAGGAGGCGGGCAAGGACCACCGTAGGAATGAAGCCCTCCCCGAGGACCTCAATTGCCCCGCCGCTATGGTCCCTCAACTAGACACTAGGCCTGTGGCTGGCCAGGGAAATGGTTGCCGTAGCTCTGAGCTCCGGGGTGAGCCGGGGCTGACCGAGGGACCCTGGCAACAATAGACAGTGGCGGAGGTCTCCAGGGGCCGTGACTAGGGCTGAAAGAAGACGGGGTCCTGCCAAAAAAAAAAAAAAAAGATACGTAAGTGAGAGAAGGAAGAACAAAGATCAAATTGTGAGGATTAGGAAGGATGGAGGGTGGGTGGAGAAGGGAGTGGATCAGGCAGAGGCACTAAATGAATACTTCTGTTCTGTGTTCATGGAGGAGAAAGGGGGGCAGATACCTCAATGGAAGAGTGGAGTGGGGCTGTGGGGGAAGGGGATAGCTGATGTAGGGATTACAGAGGACAGGGTCCTAGAAGGATTAAGGGCACTAAGGGTGGACAAGGCACTGGGACGAGACGGCATTCACCATAGGGTACTTAGAAACTTTCAGAGATCCTGGCAGGACCACTGGTTAACCTGTTCAGTACCTCCCTGGACACAGGATGCATACCACAGGACTGGAGGATGGCCCATGTGGTGCCCATTCACAAAAGTGGCCCTAAATATGAACCAGGCAACTACACACCAGTGAGCCTCATGTCAGTTGTAGGTAAGCTCATGGAGATGGTCCTAAAAGAAAGGCTGGTGACCTTTTTGGAGGATAATGGACTCCAGCATAGTCAACTGCATGGGTTTATCTTGGGCAGATCCTGCCAGACAAACCTAATTGAGTACAGTGACTGGGTGACCAGGGAACTGGACAAGGGCCATACGGTGGATATCCTGTATTTTGACTTTGGCAAGGCCTTTGATTCTTTGCCACATGGGAGGCTGGGGGGAAGCTGGAGTATATAGGGGTGGGAACAAGGATGGTCAAATGGATCAACAGCTGGCTGAATGGAAGGCAGCAAAGGGTGGTAGTGGGGAGGGGGGACTCTCATTCTCGAGGGCAGTGACGAGCGGGGTACCACAGGGATTGGTACTGGGACCGGTGCTGTTTGGGATATTCATTGCTCATATCTCACTCGGGATCCGGAGTAGGATCAGTCTGTTCACTGACTATACGAAGATGGGAGCTGTGGTAGATGACATTGAGGGTTGGAGGGGGCTGCAGGAAGACCTTACTAAACTACAGGAGTGGTCAAAACACCTTGGCAGTGGGTTCCAACACCAGGGTGCAAGAGTGTGCACTTTTGGGGCTAGAAACCAGGGAGGAGCTATCAGCTGGGAGGTACAGTTGGAAAGCACAGAGGAGGAAAGGGATCTAGGGGTGCTTATTACGGGGAGTATGAACAACTCAGCTCAGTACAGGATGGCGGCAGCAAAAGCCAACAAGATGCTGGGGTGTATAGTGAGGGGAATCTCCTCCAGAAATAGGGAGGTGATCCTTCCCCTGTACAGGTTGCTGGTCAAGCCACACCTGGAATACTGCATGCAATACTGGCGCCTGTTCCTGAAGAAGGATGTCAGTTTGTTAGAGGGGGTGCAATGTAGGGTGACAGAGATGATCCAGGGATTGGAGGGAAAGTTCTACGAGGATAGGCTGGGTGAGCTGAACATGTACACCCTGGAGGAGAGGAGAGGAGAGATAGGGGGGATATGATCGAAACCTTTACATACTTAAAGGGGATAAATAAGACTAATACAGAAGGGATTTTCCAGATTAGAAGAGGGAGGGATATGAGAGGGCACCAGCTGAGATTGGAGTGGGGGACGATTCAGGAGGGAAATCAGGAGACATTTTTTCACAGAACGTGTGGTTGACAAGTGGAATACTCTGCCCGAGGAGGTGGTATCCTGTAGAACGGTGGGTGGTTTTAAGAGGGGATGGGACAGAGTGTGGGGAGGATCTGGCAGCTGCAAGTTGAGGGGCTAGCTGCACATTCGGGCAGACTCAATAGACCGTGAGGCCTGTTTCTGCTGGCGTTTTCGTATGTTCGTATATATCTACTGCAAGAGCCTCTCTTGAAGATCTACTGTTATGGTAAGTTCTTACGTGACGGTACTTTCCAAGTGCTACCCCAGGTTTTCATCAGTATTCTTAGCTGTTTTTCAGCACCCATTGTTCCAATGAGTGGTGTCTTTGTTGTTCTCGTTCAGCTTAAGCACAGGTAAAGTGATGTTAAACAACGGGTGTTCAAAAACACGACAGTACTTATGAGAAACTTTGCACAAGAATGGAAGACTGCAGATGTAGTGCCCACACCTAAAAATGGGGCAAGAGATGAGCCGGGGAACCACAGGCAAGTCACATTGACATCGATAGTTAGCAAGCTGATGGAAACCCTTCTCGAGAAAAGGTTGGTCAAGTTCCTTGAGGTAAACAGGCTCCAGGATGTCAGGTGGCATGGATTTATGGCAGGGAAGTTGTGCCAAACAAATCTGATAAATTATTTTTCACTGGGTTACAAAGTTGGTGGATAGGGGCCAGGTAGTGGACAAACTGTACTGTACCTGGATTTCAGGAGGGTCCTTGACCACAAGAGATTGTTTAAGAGATTGAAGGACCTAGGGACAGGGGACAAGTTGACAAAATAGTTTGTAAACTGGCTGGGAGGGAGAACCCAAAGAGTGGGGGTCAGAAGGGAGTACTCAGTAATGAGGGGGGTCAGCAGCAGGGTCCCACATAAGTTGATGCTCAGTCCGGTTTTGTTCAATGTGTTCACAGATGGTATTGGGGACAGTATAAAGGGTAAAATCTGCCTCTTTGAGGATGACACCAAGATCTGAGGGAGGATGGACATGGAGGAGCGGGTCAGAGATGTAAGGAACAACCTGGCAAAGTTAGAAAGATGGTTGGAATCTGGCAATGAGTTCAGCATGAAAAAATGTAAGGTCATGCACACTGGGCACAAGAACCCCAGGGCCATGAACAGACTAGGGGGTGTGACAGTCATGGTGTCTGAGGAAGAGGAAGACCAAGGGATTGTAGTCATGGGCAATCTGAAACCTTCTGCCCAAAGTATCAAGGCAGCAGCGAGGACAAATAGGATGTGGGTTTTATCATTTCAGCAGCAGGAGGAAAGAGGTCATACTGCCACTGTACAGGTTGATGGTGTAGCTGCATCTGGGGTACTGTTTTTCAATACTTAAGCCCTTACCACAAAAAGGACATCAGTCTGCAGCAGAGAATCCAAAGAAGAGCTGTGAAGATGGTTCAGGCCCAGCAAAGTCATTCATATGAACATACATTGGAGAACCTTAACATGATAACATTAACATGCTCAAGGAGAGAAGAGAACAAGGGGTCATGATTGAGACCATCAAGTACCCTAAGGGTATAAACAGGGTTGACTGTGGGGATCTTTTTAGGTTCATGCAGAACAGTAATAGAAGTAGAAAAAGTTGCATGCTGGTGGGGGGAATCTTCAGGAAGGAGGCCAGGAGGCCCTTCTTCACGGAGAGTGGTCATAGGGTGGAATGGATTGCCGTATTTATTTATTTATTTGCTTTTGTTTACCGGGTAAGTCACACTAGACATCCATGTGCCTATTTTCAGGTGCAACCCATAGACTCATCTTCCCCCGGAAATTATCGGTCCATCTCGCTTCTCCCCGCCCTTGCTGAAGTCCAAGTATCCCTCATCCTGGCTAAACTCTCTGACTTCCTCTCCTCCACTAACTCCCTATCCCCTGTGCAGTCTGGTTTTCGGAAGCAACACTCAACTATCACCTCCCTGCTGCGCGTCACTGACCATCTTCACTGCAATGGACCAAGGCCAAATCACTGCTGCTATCTTTATCGACTTGGCAAAAGCCTTTGACTCCATTTCTCACCCTCTCCTTCTTCATAGACTTACCTCTTTCGGCCTTGCAAAACCTGCAGCTAATTGGTTCTGCTCATATCTCCAAAATTGACAGCAGTCTGTCCAAATAGGTGACGCACTCTCTACCCCTCTCCCTATCCTCTCCGGGGTACCTCAAGGCTCTATCCTTGGACCCATCCTCTTCTCTCTTTTTATAAATGACCTCCCCTCTACCTGTTACTCCTCTAATATACACATGTACGCAGACGACATTGTCACCTATGCCTCCGGCCCATCCCACGACAGTGTCCTCCCCATCCTCCAAAATGACTTCGACAGAGTGCAATCTAGGTTCCATTTAAACCACCTAAAACTCAATGGCAAAAAGAGAGTTACAATGTTTTTTGGGTCCGGACAGAAGCTGGCCTCCCTCCCTTCCCCCCAGCAATCATCACCCTGGATGGCTCGCCCTTCGAGATGGTCCCTGCCTTCAAGTACCTGGGTGTTTGGCTAGACAGTCACCTGGATTTCTCTACTCACATCGACGCCATCTGCACCAAACTCCAACCTAAGCTCGCAGTTCTCTACTGCCACAAATCCAGCCTCCCCCTCCCAACTTGGCATGAACTAGTACTCAAAACAATCTTGCCAGTCCTGGACTACGCTGATGTAGTCTATGGCACTGCCCCAGCTTCTTTCTTCTCTAAACTTGACACCATACTCAACTCCTTCTGTCGCTTTGCCACTGCCTCTCCCCCACTTACCAATCACTGTCTCCTTTACACTCCTCTCTCCCTTGCCCCACTTTCCCATAAGAGATCACTCCATGGTGCCTCCCTCATTGCTAAATATTGGTTTGGCTCCCCTGCCTCCTACCTATCATTCCGCCTTATGCCAGCCAAACCCACAACCTACTCTCTACGTCACAGGGACTTTCGCACCTTCTCAATTCCCCATCCTCACTCCACTGCCAGCCAGTCTGCCTTCTCTTACTGGCTCGCTCTACTCTGGAATAACCTACCCTTCAACCTTCACCTTGCCTACTCTCTATTGTCCCTCAAAAGCCTCCTCAGACTCCTCCCTCCTCCCATATCCTCAATGCATCTAACCCCTCCACCTCTTCTCTCCCCCTTATTCACCCAGTGTTCTCCTACACAAGCACCCAGCTCAGTATACTCAGATTCCTATTAGCCTGAATTGACTACCTGCCTGCCTCCCCCCCCATCAGGGGCTGCCAAATAGGTCTCTATGTACAACTACTCTGTCACACTTTGTTTCCTCTACATATTTATTAGTGTCTTACCTTTTTATCGATTAGTAGTAGTAGTAAAACATTTTATTTTTATACAGGAATAATACATGTCATTTGGATAAAATAATCCAGTTTTCAAGACAGTCCTGTGCAGGTTTTCCAAGTTTCACATAATCACACTAGTTATAAACAACCAATACAAATTAAAGAAAACACAAAATCACAAAGACAAACATAATCAGACAATATGACCAAGTTAAGTCAGACACATTCACATGAATATACAAAATGCATCTTTAACCCTTTAAGAAATTTTTTTTCAATTTTCTCTAATCGCAATGAAGGAGGGAGTGTATTCCAACACATTGATGCTGGTGACACCAATGTTCTATCCCCAAATTTATTCTTACGCTTGTCTGGATATATTCTATTTTGATACAAAGTCCTAGCTGAGTGTTTCCTAAGAGCAGAATCTTTATCTGCCAATATTTTTGATATATTATGATTCAAATGAATTGTTCTATATTTGTATATGAATGAGGACCAACTATACATATACTCTAAATCAAGAGGTAACCAATTTAACTTGGTCAACAATTCACAATGATGAGTCCTAAAACTACAGCGTAAGACATATTCACACCCTGTACTGCAATTTATCCAACTTAATCAAGAGTTGTTTAGATGCAGTCCTATAGATAACCTCTCCATATTTTATTACTGGAAGTATAAGCTGTTCAGCAATCAGTTTCCTATCTTGCAGTTTTAAGGACTTAGATGTTCTCTTCAAAGCTCCCAATTTTTTATGTGTTTTTGTAATAACAGACTCTATATGACTCTTAAATGTCAATAAAGAATCAATATTAACTCCTAAATAACAATAATTTGAGACTTGTTCTATTAAGGTTTGATTCAATGATGTGATCTGTACATCCGAGACACCCCGTTTTTTAGTACACACATTAATTTTGTCTTATTTACATTCATTATTAATTGTGACTTGGTGAACCGCTCCTGAACCCTAATGAAGTCAGCCTGTAGGTTTCTCTGGAGATCCACCAGACCATCACCAGAGGCCACCAAAACCGTATCATCTGCATACATTCTTATATCTGTATGCCTGATCACAGATGGTAGATTATTATTAAATATCAAAAATAACAAGGGTCCCAAAATGGACCCCTGTGGAACTCCCCTCTTAACAATCCTAGGATATGAAAGATGGTTCTCTAACTGTACTCTCTGGAAATGGTCCGTTAGATATGACATAAACCATGCTAGTGGATCACCAGAGAAACCCAAACAGACCAACCTCTCAGACAAAATGGAGTGGTTCACCAAGTCAAATGTTTTTGATAGGTCGATATAAATAGCTGCTGTATCCTTACCTTTGTTCAGGGATGTACATATCAGATCATTAAATTCGACCAAGGCCGACGTAGTTGAGAAACCCTTCCTAAAACCTGATTGATATTTTGTTAATAAATCATATTTTTCCAAATAAACTCCCATTTATTGGTTTACCAACCTTTCTAAACATTTGGATAAGACAGGCAAGATGGTAATAGGATGATAATTATTAGGAGATGTTTTATCTCCAGTTTTATAAATAGGTAATATCTTCCCTGTTTTCCATAAAGTAGGAAAATGTCCCTCTTGTAAACTCCAATTAAATAAAGCTAGAATCGTATGTACTATGTATGGGGCAGCCATTTTTAAAAAACATCCTTCTAAGTTATCCAGACCTGCAGATTTATATGGGTTTATTCTAGATAATTCCGTATTAACTTCCCGTAACGTTAATTGTTTGAATCTAAAGGGAGGGTGTTGATTTGGATAATGTTCTTCACACCTAATGTCAGTTACTATTGGAGTATCTTCTGTTAATCCTA
Organism: Neoceratodus forsteri; assembly: GCA_016271365.2. NCBI lineage: Eukaryota > Metazoa > Chordata > Ceratodontiformes > Ceratodontidae > Neoceratodus > Neoceratodus forsteri. The sequence goes on along the minus strand of CM028131.1, from coordinate 1,408,032,946 downwards.
AATTAGGCAAATCAACAAAATAACCATTTAAGATATTGGATACTTCCTCTGGATCTTCTATAATATTTTCATTTGTTCTCAATTTTAGTTTCATTTGTCCATTATGCCCTCCTGGATTTGACAGGTTTTTAATAGTTGTCCAAAATCTTTTAGGATTCATATTATGATTTAACTTACTGCGATAATAAAGTATTTTTGCCCTTTTTGTTAATTTTTGACATTCATTTCTTTTGATTTTAAATAAATCCCAATCATAACTTTCTTTTGTCTTTTTTGGCTTTCTTCCAGAGTCTATTTTTAACTCTAATCATTTTTTGCAATTTTTCTGTTATCCATGGAAATCTTGGCAAATCTCTGTGTTTTTTTATTATTCTGGGAGCATGGAAATCACAAATTTTTTGAAAAGTATTAGTAAAATATTCAACACTAATATCCAATTCTGGTATTAATAAACACCTCTCCCATCTTTCTAATCTAATGCTCTCCAGAAATTTAAACTCTGAAAAGTATCTCATATCACGTGACCAAGTTTGTTTTGGGAAACTCTCCAAGTCCTCCCTTAGGATGTATAGTAAGAATAGTCCATACAGGATTATGATCACTAAAGTGAGGGGATAAAATTCCCTGATCTTTTACTTGAAGGGTTTGGGAAAGAAAAATTAGATCCAGTATTGATCCATTTTTTGTAGTATTTATATATCTTGTGGGTAAGTTAATCAATTGAATAAGTCCCATTTCATTTGTGATTTCCTTTAATTTTCTTCCTCTATCATTTGCCCAATCACAATTAAAGTCCCCCATTAATACAATAGGTTTATCTTTTATACAATCCCCTATTTTTTGTAAAACCCCATCTATAGTTTTTAAATTTGTTCGAAGGGGAGAATAAATCACAGCTACTACTAAATTTTGGTGAACAATAGAAATGACTATATAATCTATATTTCCTTCATTTCCTGTCATCATTATTTCAGCATACCCCAATGCATTTTTAACAAAACACATTACCCTTCCCCCTTTACCTGTATCGATTGTACATAAAGCTTATTAATCTCTTGTCTAACTCTTATCTATTGATCATATTGTAACATATATTGATTGTATTGTAACATGTATTAATTGTATTGTAACATTGTTTACTCTTAAATGTACCTTGCACACAGGTCGCACCTGGAAACAAGCCTTGGCTCAGTGTGCCTTTTCCGGTCATCAATTTTAAATAAATAAAATGGAAAGTGATGAGCCAAAAAACAGTGGGGGTTTTAAGAGGGGCTGGGATAAGGTCAAGGGGAGGGTAAGGTTTTTTTTGGAGGGGTGGAGCATCATATAACATACGACACATGAGCTCTTCATTGAGCATACTCAACTGACCATAAAGCCTTCTGCTGGCAACCTCATATGTATGTTCATATATAACATATCAGTTAACACCCCAACCAAACTATGTAGCAAAAAATCTTCGAGGATGTCTCTTCCCTTAGGCTACACCTTTGGAACTATACCCGATTCAGTGCTAGGACCACATGGAAACTTTTGCTAGCCAGGGGCCGCCCATGACGACATCACGCATCAGCATTTACATAAACATGGGCAGCGCCATCTCTCCTCCTTTCTTATCCTGATGTCTGTACTCATCGGACCTGCTGTGAAAATGAATATGCCTAGCAACTGGTGTTTATTATTTTCTTATATAGTAATTATGAATAATTTTGTGATATCATTGACTCCTTATGCCACTGAAACCAACTATGTTGTTCTGTCACTGCTAGTGTGGTGAAAAAATATACAAGAACAATACCCATGACATGTGTGTTTGCTGTTAAGGCCGCTCTCACAACATTAGGACTTTTGAGATTTGCCAGAGCTTCAATCAAGCAATTAGGTAATGCAGAAAAAAGGCACTTGAGAAGTTCTTGTTAGAAAAAACTCTATCAGCCATGCAAAAAGCCCAGGGTTAGAAGGATGCATTGCCAGCCCCATCAACTGAGTCTTGGTCGTCAAAGTCAAAAGACTGAAAAAGAGAGGTGGTCTTCAAAGCATAAGTATAAATATAAGGATCATCATTGTCCACGTTGGCAGTAGTGATGCCAGGCCCGACCGTCGACCAGACAACAAGGTTGGGGCTTGGCTTAGTCACTACCATAACAACAATGGATGTATGTCGCTGTTATCAACTCCAGAGGTCATGGCCCCCGGCCAGGGTGTTGTCAATGCACAGGCAGTTCTGGCATTGTTTTCAGATATGATATGGTGCAAACTGCCAAGTTTGCCTTTGCAGCTCGCACCGTTGTCGATGGGGGTTACTCCATTGCCGGCCCCATCGACTTCCTCAGCTGGTACACAACAAGCACCTCCTGAGCAGAGGCATGTAGCATCATCAGCGAGGTCTTCTATTTGTGTCGCCAGCTGGGACATCGACAACAAGGTGAATATAATCCTGACCTCATAGTGGAGGAGTATTATGAAGAAGAGGAAGGATATGTAGAGGAACAGTATGTTCAATGTTCCAGCTCCACTGTATCCTCTTGCAGTGAGGATTCTGTGGTGTACACACCCAGATCTCCTTCTGAAGACCCCACTTTGAGACAATGATGCAGCAAATGCAAACTTTGCTGTAGTAGAAGAGGATTCTTCTAAAAAGAATGAGATGGAGTTTTTGGAGCTACCCTGCACTCCCTCCATCATTGTGCCTCCAATTTATCCTGCCTTGAAGGATGCCACCTTTGCTGACTGGTATAAGCTAAATACCATACCAGCTGTACCCGGAAATCTGACAAGCGGTACCCTGCCCCTGCTGCCAATCCTTATTATGCCAGGCAATCAGAAACCGATTCTGTGGTCATAATGTCACCTGCCATCGCTCTGCCTATTACTCTACTCTTCAGCTTTTCTTTTTCCTCTGCAACTGTTCCAGATGTCTGGAAACAGTCTACTGTCATACCTCTCCATCAAGGTGGTGATCCCTCTTCTCGTGGTAACTTCCATCCTATTTCTCTCCTTCCCAGTTTGGCTAAGTTGCAGGAAAACCTTGCTCTATTTCAACTCTCTTGCTTTCCTGACTCCTCCTTCTTTTTTCACCCCTTTCCAGTCTGGTTTTAGGAAATCCCACTCCACATCTGCCTCCCTCTTCTGGCTCACTGATTCCATTCTCACATATATGGATCAGGGACTGGTCACCTCCGCCATTTTTGTTGATCTTGCTAAAGCTTTTAGCACTGTGGTAAATCCCCTCCTTTTGGACAAGCTTAAAGCAGCAGGACTCTCTAACTCTTCAGTCAGTTGGTTTTGTTCTTACCTTGAGGGAAGGTCTCAAGCTGTCCAGATAGGAAATTTCATTTAATCATTATAGATCAAGGGAGCGCTCCCAGCCAATCGGAGCACTCCTTTCCCCTGCGTGTGAGACACTCTTATTCTGTGAAGAGCATCTCACGCACAGATGCCCTGGAAATGGGCACATTCTGGGAAGTTTTTTTATTTTAAATATATTATTGATTGCTCTCAATCAATAATATATTAAGCTGTCCCCTGTCGCCACTCGTTGCTGAAAATGAGTAGTTTCATTTGCCATCAACTTGAACCAGAACAGCTCAGCTTCACTTCGCTGTTCTCGCTCAGCTGAAGACGCATGAAACCACTCGTTTTCAGCAATGAATGGCTCCGAGGGACGTACTAACACATACCACTGCCCATCTGCTCAGGTGTCTGTCCTGGGTCCTGTTGTCTTTTCAATATTCTTGAATGACCACCCCACCCCCCGTCTGTTCTTCTGTTTCCATTCATATGTACACTGTGATGATACAGCTCTTTTTGCATCTGACTCCTCTTCCCATGTCCTTACCTCACAGCTGCAGCTGGATTTGACAACATTCAGTGCTGGTTACAGTGTAACCAATTGTCCCTCAATCCCAAAAAACAGTCTCCATGACTTTTTGGCACCCAACAGAGGCTAACCAGACTTACTTCTCCTGCTTTATTTTGCACCCTTGATGGTGCTGAAATTGAAGATGTATCCTCTTTTAAGTACCTCAGGGTCTAGCGTGACCAGTATCTTGATTTCTCAGTGCCTATTGATACCATACACCAGAAGTTTCACCCCAAGCTTGGTGCATTGTACAGGAACCAAGTGAGCATCCCACTTCTGCTTGCCGAGAAATTGTTTTAAGATTATGAAGACATAGTTTGTAGTGGAGCTGCCAAATCCTCCCTTACCAGACTGGATCCGCTATTCCACTCTTTTTGTTAATTTTCTTTATACTATTGCCCCTTGTACCCACCACTGCTCACTCTATTCTGCCCTTTCTCTCCCCTCTATTGATCCCAGGTGCCTTTCCCATTGTGCCTCACTTACATCCAAATTCTGGTTTGGTTCCCTTCCCTCCTATCTTAAGTCCCTTCTATCTTCTCCCTCTTCTTCTTCCTCCCCTCTCCACAGCAATATTTCCTATTCCCTCTATTCTTTCTAGGAAATCTACTGTTGGACAATCTGCTTTCTCGTATCGTTTTCCAAAACTTTGGTCCTGCCTTCCCCTGTCAAGTCATTCTGCCTCTTCTGCTTCCTCCCCAAAGTCTTTTCTTCATGACTTTTCTTCTCCTACCTAAAACCGTCCATGACCCTTTTCCATTTTTTTAACTTATATTTTATTGTTCTAAACAAATAAAACAACAGCATACAATTCATACTGCCTGCCAGGTATACAAAACTAAGTGCAAGGAGCCACCTAATGGAAAACAGTTTAACCTAGGCAGACTGGTTTAAGGAGATGAAGGTAGTACCACAGTATCCAATAGCTGTCCAGTATAGCTGCGCCTCCCGAGAATGAGGCGATCATCCAAAAAAAAGGTGACCCACAAAAGGTTACTCAGCTCAGTGCTTAATATGATCCCATTCCAAACATGTAATGTAAAAGTCAACATTGTTAGCACTCTGTTCCTTCCCCGCATTTCCCACAGACCTCCATAATACTAAATCTGAAGAAATGTTGGCATTATACTTTCGTTTGGGGGAGTTGTGGAGCAGCTGGAAAAATCATTGTGAAGTCCTGCTGGAGGAGAGTAGGCAGGTGAAGCTGGTTTGATCGTGCCGGTCTGTGTGCGTTCGGATCGGGTTGTGAACCGCCGCCTCCCAACTGGACTTTAAAGCTATTGCAACATTGGAAGTGGCTTGCAGCAAAGAACAGCAGCGATGGATGTTGATCTGGACTGTGCGTGGTGAGGTCCATGGCTGTAGATTTAATACGGCAGTGTCGATCGGTAAGTGTGATTTCCAGTCCTTTTGCATTTTCCTCTATGCTATGACAGTATTTTTGTGGAAAAGTACTTTCCTGGCTGTGTGGAGAGAGAGCTTCATAAACTGACTTCTGCCCCGCGTTTAAGTGCGGCTGGACTATCATTTTGGCAGAGAGTGCCTCATATTCCTGGGTTGCGACTTTTCCTCGTTGAGTGCTTCTATCCACTTGAGACTGCCACTGTGCCAGAGACGTCAATACCTAGGAAGGTGGTGAGAGCACTAACCTTAGTCTTGCTTTTAAAAGCTGGAGACTCTGTGCAACTCATCTAACTCTGCTCTGGGACTCTCATTCGAGTTACATATGACTTTGCTGGACTTATTTTCTAGACACTGGGCCTCCTGAGGATTCTTCCTTTTATTGTTGATTTTGGAGGTAGTATAGCACAGTGGATTAAGGCTCTGAGCCACAGATCTGGAGACCTTGATTTGAATCCCACAGCTGCCTAGGTGCATGCTGTGTGATCCTGAGCATGTCATTTAACTTCCTTGTGCTCTCATCTGGAAACGAGCTTCGGCTTAGTGTGCTACTCATGGTTAAACAATGTTCCCGTTCCCTTTCCTTTATGTTACTGTATTTTGGGGTGGTTGGGGAAGGTGTTTTAGGTAGTGTATGATTGTTGCGTGTATGGTTAGGATAATTTGATGTACTGAAGTGGAAGTTGGATGTGTATGAATGGTTAGGTTTTAAAATAATTTTATTGGGCTTTGTTTTGAGAATTGGTTAGTGTCTTAAGGGTGCTGGTGCATTAGGGCTCTGGTTAGTGCTGAGGATGTGTCGGAGTCTTGGACCCCATCGTATAGTGTACACCGCATCCCAGCTGCATGACATCCGCCCCTTTGCTGAACTCCCTGTTACAACTACAGTGGAAAGGCACTGTAGGGAGGTGAGCAATACCAGGGAGCGTGTAGATTGGGAACGGGCACGTGTGTGAGCTTGACAGAGATGTAGGGGCTGGGTGGTTTTGAAGCAGGAGATGCCCTGGGGCTAAATGGAACCAAGACAGAGGCCAGACGTGTTTGGTTTCCATTCCAAGGGCTCTCACCAGACTGAGTGGGTAGGTAGTCAGGGGGGCCTGCAGCATCCACTAGTCCCCTTTGGGCCATGCTATGTAACACCAGATCGATGAGGAGCAAGACCATAATTATGGCAGACCTGATTTCTTCAGTCGATTTGGCTTGCATCACAGAGACCTGGCTGGGTACGATGCTGGACCAGTTCTGGGGGTGTCCTTTTCTGCTGGGTACTCTGATGTGCACTGTCCGAGGAGAGAATGCAGGGGTGTGGATGTGGCCATCTGCTTTAGATCCAACTTGGGTTTCACCATGCACCCAGTGGATTCTGCCAGGTCCTTTGAGTGTGTAGCAGTGCATGGGGGTCCAGGTACGGGTTGCAGAATTCTCCTTGTTTATTGCCCTCTGGGGTCAGGAGGAGAGTTTCTGCAGAAGGCTGCGGACTTCGTCATCGACGAGGTGTTGGGGTCCCCCAGATAGTTGTTTTTTGGAGAGTTCAATGCCTGAAAAGATGAAGAATCCTCGCAGTTAGATTATAACTTCCTCCAGCTGATGACATCACTGGGCCTGACACAAGTGGTTACTTCTGCGACCCATCACCACAGCCACATGTTGGACTTGGTTTTCTCACTGGGGCTTGAGGTCATGAACCTCAAGACTGATTGGGTCATCTGGCCCAATCACTGCACAGTGGAATTCTCATTTGGGGCCCCCCTGATAGTCCCCCCCCCCCGTTGAGATGATCAGCTATCACCCTTTAAGGGGACTGTCCCTAGAGGGACTGTTGGCGGTAACTGATTTATTTAGTGTGATTGCTGCATGTGCAGTTGGTACCAGGCGAGGCAGTGGCTGCTACAACAAGGCAGTCTCTGAGGTGCTCGATGCCATCGTACCAGTCTGTATATGACCCAGATCTTCTCGCTTGAGATCCCCCTGGTTTGATGAGGATCTCAAGCTGATGAAGATTAAGGGTCGGACGTTGGAGCATTACTGGTGGAAGAACCATTCCAAGGAGGGAAAACTGGTCTTACGTGCTCACTATTGTGAGTACCAAGGGGCAATCAACCATAAGAAGGCAGAGATCCTGTTGAGGGAGATTGCCACAGGGAAGAATAGACCATCTCAGCTTTTTCAGATTGTGGACAGACTTCTTCATCTGGTCTGTCTTCATCCAAAGAAAGCTTTTTCAATCGCTCTGTGTGATGAGTTTGCTCAGTTGCATTGAGACCATTCATCTGGTGTTCCCTGGGAATATCCAGTGCTCGTTGTCAGAGTGAGTCTTTCCTGATGCCTTGAAGGAGGAATTGGTGAAACCCCTCTTGAAAAAGTCATCACTGTACCCTGATGTCCTGGCGAATTATCAGCCAACTTCCAGCCTTCCATTTTTAAGAAAGGTTGTCGAGAAAATAGTGTCGCAGCAGCTTAAGGAGCACCTTGTGACCTTTGACATCTACGAGCCTTTCCAGTTGGGTTTCAGGGCGCGGCATAGCACCGAAACAGCGTTGGCTAGGGTGCAAAATTACCTCCTCAGTGCAAGAGATAGAGGGGACAGATCAGTTCTTGTTCTCCTAGATCTCTCCTCAGCTTTTGACACCGTGGATCACGTTGTGCTACTGGATCCCATTAGAGAATACTGTGGACTCACCGGTTTTGTCATCAGCTGGTTTGAGTCCTATCTCTCGGGCAGGGTGCAATGGGTGGTCTCCTCCTCCCCAAAACCCCTGCCTTGTGGAGTGCCTCAGGGCTCGCTCTTGTTGCCAATGTTATTCGCAGTGTATATGCTACCCCTGGATGAGCTCATTAGGTGTTACAGTTTGGGTTTTCATTGCTATGCAGATGATACCCAGCTGTATATATCCTTTGCCCCTGGAACACATGACGCCGTGGAAGTGCGTAACAACTGCCTGTCGGAAATCAATAACTGGATATTCTTCAACTGGTTGAGACTGAACCCAGATAAGACAGAGGACCTAGTGACTGAGCCAGGTTGCCGGTGTGATGGAAGTGCCTCCGGAGGGGCCTTGGGATTGGTCCCAAGGACCGCTCCATTGATAGCTTCCCTTAGGGTGAGAAATCTTGGTGTCATCCTGGATGACAGATTGACTCTTTTTTTTTTTTTTTTTTACTTTTTATTTATAGATTTTATGATATATAGTATGTATTACATAAAATGACCACAAGAGGTACACAGACCCCTGAACTGGAAGTACAGAATATGGTAGACATACAGTGCTGTCTATTAGATCATAAAAAACATACAGTCCCAAGAATCCAACTAACTTTTAATCAAGGAGTAAAGTCTGATGTGATTACAAGGTAGACCTGTTAGACTCTCACCAACTCTTTAGTGAAAGATCCACACCGCCCTGTGTAACATGTCTCTAGCAGAATTAGTGCTCGGAGGGAGCTTAGACTTTAGCACAAGTGGTAGGACTAAATAAAGAAGGCCTGGGCTCAGTTATGTTATGTGGCTAGCCCACAGTCCTAGGCAAGACAAGGCAACCTTGCCCTTTGCGTAACAGGTCTAGTTAAAGGTCATTCATTAAGTTCACCAACTGAGTAGGTGAAATTCTCATCAACAGTAACAGATCCACTCTGCTAACAATACTTGTGGTAAGAAATAACAATTACAGCAACAAACACAACTTAATAGAACTTTTTAGCACTATTTTCTAAAGCTGTCGGAGGACAGCTGTCCCTTATATTAGGCCCTTTCCATTAGGAACATCCTCTTGGACAGATCACTCAATCGTGGGTAACTCTTGCACCCCAAATTAGCATTAATAATAAATTGGAGGTAAATGTCCCATAGGGCAGGGTCGTCAGAAAGAAATGGGCAAACAATACATCACCTTTTATCTTCATCAGAGTCAGCTGCAGTAGGGTGTTTTTTGGCGAGCAGTCTCTCAGCAAACACAGCTGCAGATTCTGGGTCTGTGAAGACATGTGTTTTGGACTCATGATGTACTTGTAATCAAGCAGGATAATTTAGTTGTGTGTCGACCCCATTCTGCAATAAGTCTTTTTTTATTTTCTGAAGTTCTTTTTTCTGTGTTTGGGTCAATGCTGATAAGTCTGGAAAGAAAGCTAGCCTGCTGCCTTCCCACTCGATGTCCCCTCTACATCGAGCAGCCTGCAGTAAGGATATCCTAGCCTCTGGTGGAGAAAGCGAGACAATTACAGGACGTGGTCGCCTGGAAGGATCCCCTCTTAATTTAGCCCGTTGAGGAATGGCAAAGGCTTTAGTGATAGTTATGGAGGAGTCAGCAGGAAGGAGTTGTAGGTCTTTAAATATTAGGCAATTCACCTCCTTGAGAAGCTCAGATTGTGCTCCGAATTGGGGTGTAAACCTGACAATACAGACATTGGCCTGGCGCTGCACATTTTCCAGGCTCTCAGTTTCATTCTTCAAAAATGCCAGGTCTCGCACGTAGGCGGCGTTTCGCTCAGTTTGCCTGACATTAACTGCCTGTAGGTTCAGGATTGCAGCAGAGTTGTTGGCAATTTTGGTGTCCGTTTTGGACAACTTGGCCTCGACACCTGCCAAACTTTTATTGGTTTCGTCCCCTGTAGCTTGAATCTTAGTCAACAATGCTAAGATTTGGGACATCAGGAGCTCCAGAGTCACCACACTGCTTGCCGCTGTAGGCCCCTGATGCTTCAAGGAACTAAAGAAGGAAAGGTAGGCATCGAGATTCTGAGACATATGCCTTGCGTCTTTTTTTGGGCTCATTGTGATCCTCAGCAGTTCCGATTTAAGATAGGCACTCCGGCGGTCAAATTTGGTAAAATTATAATATTAGTAGCCTGATTTAAAAGTTTGTCCCATGGAGCTCTTATTATTTTGCTGCCACCATGATGCTGCTCCACAGCGCCCCCTCCCCCACACAGATTGACTCTTGATGCTCAGGTGTCATTTGTTGTCCACAGTGGTTTTTACCATTTAAGGAGTGTCGCCAGGATTAAGCCTTTAGTTCCATCTGAAGAGCTGCTATCACTGGTTGATGCCTTTGTTACAGCTAGGCTTGATTACTGTAACACTCTGTATGTAGGGGTCAGTGGATGGACTCTCTGCTGCCTGCAGCTGGTGCAGAATGCAGTGGCCAGGTTACTGACAGGTCTGCCCAGGTCTAGTCATGTGACCCTGGTCCTTCGAGCTCTGTACGGGCTGCCTGTCAGGTGGAAGGTCATCTTCAAGGTTGGCTTACTCACCTATAAGGCCTTATATGGACTGGGCCCTGGCTACCTGGCTGATCTCCTGATACCTGTCTCCTCAGCCCACTCCCTCCACTCCTCCACCAGGGGCCTCCTTGCGGTTCCGAGGGCCAGGTTAAAAACTTCAGGCGACTGAGCTTTCGAAGTCGCTGGTCCAGCCCCCTTGAACTCGCTTCCTGTCTCTGTTAGGGAGGCCACAATAGTGGAGGATTTTAAAAGGCGTCTAAAGACTCGCCTCTTTCTCTTGGCCTTCCTGGACTAATCGGGAGCTATTATATTAAATCATATTTTAAGATTATGCTTCTTGATTGCAATATGAAATTGCATGCTGAATAATGTATTGTGTGTCTTTTATCTTATTTGCATTTCCCTCCCTATTTGCTTCTATGTAAGGTGCACAGAGCCTCCGGGATTGGGCACCATAGAAATAAATGTGCCTTGCCTTCGTATAACAAGCTCTGAAGTAGTAGAAGAACAAATTGAAACTCAACAGGCTATCAGAACACATTAGGACTGTGAGAGAGATATACAATTAAACACACACTTGGTATACACAATCTCAAATTTCAACACCAGTAAAACTGGGTGTAAAACAGTCCAAGGAAAGGTTATTTACCTCAGACACATATTCAGGTAACCTGCACCAAAACCAACCCAGTTGGCGAAAAGAAAAAAACGTCATGCGGCAGGTGCCATTTTAAGTAATCAGTTTAATATTACAGTGTACCTCATTGTAGCTCAAAATAAGACAAACTGACAGTAGCAAAGAAAAGATGTATACAAATAGAAAAAAGAACGAAGATTCAAACCCCAGTCCGTTATGAGTCTCTGATGCCTTCTCCTTCTATGAATGCAGTGGAAAGGTGAAGTGAAAAAATGAAAATTTGCTTCCCTCATGTGGTGTCATCCTCCGAAACATCCTCTCCTGGTAATGAAAGGGCAGCAAACTCCCTCTCTGTTGCTTCCACCTTTTTGCCTGCTTCTTGGGAATCTGTATATTGGAGTGTGTGACCTCCATAATGGATTCAGAGGCATGCAGGCATCAAGAGCAAATGAACAACTCCTAGATTTCGGAGACAGGCCCGGACACCATCAAACTTCTTTCGTCAGAATCTGGTCACAAGGGACAGGTCTGGAAACAAATGGAGGGTCTTACATTATGGGTAAAGTTCTGAGAGTTTCAGCGGCCTGCAGGTAAAGATCCTGAACTGTCACTCCTGTAGTGACCAGGAGTACAGTTCTTAGCAGGTCAGATTGGGCAGTAGTGGCCCTGGGGGATATTCTATAGGCTTTTAGAATCTGAGATGATTCATCTACCCCATCAGGAATTTGTAAAGCTCCTGGCAACCATCTGTGCAAAAATGCTGTTAAGTTGGACCCCCTCACTACTCTCCTGGAGTCCTACAAGCCAGAGGTTCACAGCTCGTTATGCATTTTCAGTGGCCTACAAATGACAGTGAAGCTGGTCATTTTTTTGTATTAGCTTACTGGTAGCAGAGAGAGCTTTTGTTGTCTGTGCTTCTGCAGAGGAGACAGTTGTAGTGGCAAATGCTACTTTAATGTCTTGTTTGTCCAGGTGCTTTAAAATGTCAAAAAAAGTAATTTAAAAATAACATCCAACTTTAAAATGTCCTCTACCTTCCCATCTATGGCCCGCATAGACATCGTGAGAGACTACCATGGTGGCTCAGCAGATTCCCATGTTCCCACTGGCTCTGATTGGGCCTGCTGCTTCACATACAGCTGATTTTTGGAGCCCCCTCTGCCTCCCTTATTTGAGCGCCCCATATTGGAGAGTGATATCAGTTTGTTCCTCTCTAGACAAGCTACCCGAATCTGCAGTAAAACTTTGAGTTTTTTGCCAGATAGATGTGTAAGACCTAGGTGGCGCTATCCCAAGGGCTAGTAGCCCTGCCTGCTTGGCTAGTAGCAGGTTAAGGAGCCTGAGTTCTGAGACGGGTGCCTCCACCCAGAAGTCAGGGTTGGTAGTGATCAAGCTAAACTGGGCACAGCCCTCCCGGACACTGTAACCCCCCTCTTTCCCCTCTAGTGGCCTGAACACTGTACAGTAATCACTTTCACAATACCCCTGGTACACCACACAAGTACCCACACTGTTTGCACTTACCACCAGGGCTGGTTCCTCTGCCTCAATCCTGGGGACCCCCTGTAAAACAAGGTTATGCATAGCAAATAGCAACAGTACAGTACTTTGAGCACAAACTGGAACCACATTCAGATTACATGCAGAAAAAGTTAGACCTAATTTATTCAGGGGACTTGAACAAGGGAGGGGCAAAATCAGGTTAATTAGCTTAAAGGTTATATCAATCAAGCAGTTATGCATGCACTTTGAGTCCCCCCACACAGTCCACCTCTGGGTACCCAGGTAGAGAAGAGATGGGCTAGCCAGGACAGTTGCCCGGGGTTGCAGCTGGTTGGGGCCCTGTGAGGGAAAACACAACATGCACAGTACACAATATTTGTAATCCGGAGTCAGAGGGCTCAGTTTGTAAAGGAAACAAAACAAGAAGACAATCAGATGACGCACTCAGATTAAGCTGTTGTTGTAGGGAGCTATCCTGGTATTTACTCACGATACTCAAGACTGGACACAGGCTGGACGAAACTCGAGAGTACAGGTGGTTGATCTGGAATGCCAGGAGAAGCAGGGCCCACACAAGTCGCAGAGGCATCGTTCCTGTTCAAGCATGGAGCAGGGGGCTGATCCCCAGGCAGGTCTCTCGTCAATGGCTTCTCAGTGCAGTGGGTAGACTGGCTGGGCCAGTCTGGCTAAGCCCAGACCGCATGGAGACAAGCTTGGAAGCAGTCAGTTTTTTGTGCTGGATATATCTTCCAGCAAGCAGAACACATGTCACACAGTGGGGAACTAACTCACAGCCCACTAGCAGCTCGTAGCACATTTACATGTACGGGAATTCTACTGTACCAGGCAGAGCGCTCCCCGGGCACAGTCGCAAAGTCTCTGCACACACCAGGAGCTTAGGGGTAGCTGGAACTCCTGACAGGCCGATCGCATTCAGCAAAAATATTCGGTCTTCTTCAGGTTGAGCCTGGCCCACTTGAGTAGCTTACTTTAGTCACACAAACTTGGATTTAGTCCAAAATAATTATCTTCTCTCCCTCTCAGGAGCAGCAGGCAGACATGGAGGCCAAACTCTCAGCCTTTTCATAGCCAGGCAGTGAGCATTTAGGCAAGCTCAAGGAAGACTTTTGGGAACCCCCATTTGTAGGGGGGTTACAGATGTGTATTTTAATATAAAGAAATCTTGGAGTTTCAGACCCGAAATAAAGCATGTCTATTCAGCAAGCGTGCTCCACAGTGCCCCAGACCCTTTCTCTCTTGTCTTCCTTCCCTGCTTTAGTTTTGCCCTGGCCGTGATGTACCCCTCATTCCCTTCCTATACCTATGACAGTAACTACTACAGCTAATATAATCCATTTTATTTATTGCAGGTATCTGTTTGCTGATTTACCTTTAAGATTGATATTTATGCTTCTTTGGAATACTACATTGCTGTGTATGTCTCCTATTTTTTGCATTTATAATATTATTACTGTTTAGCCTTCTCTATTTCCCTCTTCTCCAGTACACACCTGGGAACAAGCTGTTAGCAGCTCAGTGTCTTTCCTGGTGAAACTTTTGAAATTAAAAAAAAAAAGCGAAATAATCGCTGCCCATAACAGATCCAAGACACCATGGCGTACGAGTACCCTACCACCTAATAAGGAATCCAGGAGACTTGATATGATGGGCAGTTGAACATCCACCTCTGCCTCATTAGACCTGCATATTGTAAACTGTCAATCTCACATGATTAAGTATCAAAATAGCCCTTGGAAGGCTGCCAAAGCTGCAGCTCAAGCACTCCCAGAAGGCGCTGCCAAGAATGAATTGCTTAAAAAATCTCAATGCAAGTGCTGAGGTGTTCAGACATTTGCTATGCTCAGCCTATGATGTCTCAGATACATTTGCCAGGGCAGCTGCCACAGATAATTGCATGAGAAGGTATTCTTGGCTCAGGATGGCTTGGTTTGCATCAGATGTGTAACAGTGCATCGGCCTTGCTGTCCTACAGAACCTACTATAATGGACAAACTGTACCATCCTCCCAGTTAGCTTTTGGGACTGCTTGGGACTTGTTCCAAAGGTTTGGCCTAAGGGAAGAGATACCCTCGAAGAAGATAGAGCAGTTACATACTTACCGTAACAGTAGATCTTCGAGGGCATCTCTTCCCTTAGGTCATTCTGGCTGTCCCTCCTTCCTCCTTTCATAAGCTGTAGGGAAATATGGCATCCAATTTTGCCTTGGGACCTTCCAGTGCCTGCATTTGCATAATATCAGAGATGCTGGTATAATCTCCTGGTTCTCCAAGGAGAGAGTCCTCTGAGCACATTCTTCTGCCAGGAGCTGAAGAGAGATGGGGACACTCATGTTTATGTAGACACTGGCACATGATGTCATTGTGGGTGACCCCCAGCTAGCAAAAGTTTCCATGTGAGCCTAGCGCTGATGTGGATGTAGTTCTAAAGGTGCGGCCTAAGGGAAGAGATTCTCTTGAAGATCTACTGTTATGGTAAGTCTGTAACTGTTCTTTCCCACACTAATGCACTTAAACAGACACTCAAACCTACAAAAATGCCTACACCATGAACATGAGAAGAACTGAAGCTTGCAAAAAAAACACTGCCCCAAGCAAAAAAGTCTGCAGCACAAAACAGTACCTGCCCCCCAAAACAACAACAAAAAACACCCAGTATCTCACCACACAGCAGTGTTCCTCTTCACTCCAAAGCAGTTGCAGGAAGCTGTCCATGATGGAACAGCTAGTATCTTAAACATAGAAACATAGAATTTGATGGCAGATAAGGACCGCTTGGCCCACCCAGTCTGCCCATTTCCCTACCTACTGGATAAGCTGCAGATCCTAGTTAACCAGCAGCCTACTTCTTCCTACCCCCACCCCCTAGAATTGCTTTATGACTGTCCCATGCATGCTTGAATTCCACTACTGATTTTGACTCCACAACCTCCTCTGGAAGGCTGTTCCATGCATCCACAACCCTCTCTGTGAAAAAAAATACTTCCTTAAATTCATTAATCTTCATGCTGCAGACTCCATGTCCCATGATGCCATCCTCACTGTGCCACAGTCAGTACCTCCATGCTCCAGACACCATTCTCATCCTGCTGCCACTCCTGAATATTAGTTACAGCCCTGCCAACACAGAATGCACCCACGTGGTGATGCTCCCGAGTGCATTGTCCAGCTGCTTCCCACACACCATCAGCAAACCAAGGAAAACAGAAACAGCACACCGGACATGCCCCATTTTATAGGGGCCCATAACACTAGGGAAGGACCACTACAGACATGAGCCAAAGCATACTAAAACGCCACTACACTACATAAAAACAGGGTGGAATATTCTGGTCCAGTGGCATGGAGGGCTGAGATGTTGTGCCTTACCTCCTGCACACTGGCGACCCGTGTTTGGTGGCGAGCATGGTTTGCTGGGCGTCAGCTTGGGGAGTGGGCTGGGTGAGGATCAAGCAACTGCCAGGCAGCTCTCCTCTCCCAGATTAGGGAGGTTATCTCTCCCTGCCTTTGACCACCACTAAGTGGAGGCGTGGTGGTGGTGCAGGTGTTGGAGGATGGATAGGCACTACTAAGTCAGGGGAGGGAGGAGTGGAGTCATCTCAGACCAAGGCGTGCATACGCACCTCCACATTCACACCCGATCTTGTCTGGTGCTCCAGGGAATAAGCTAGGAAATTGGTGGAAAAACTGACGGTTGGGGCTTAGTGAAGCCACCAGCTGGTGCCAGTTGCTCATCCGGCGCTTAGAGGACTAAGGAGTCGGAAGACTCGGGATGGCTGAGGTTCCGAAAAAGACAGACTGATACAGTTGCCCAGCCTGCCAGAGGAGCATAACGGAAAGGATGAAAAAAAAATCAAAGGGGGGAATACAATGGCAGGCAAGCCTGGAAATTATAGCAATCTTGTGTTTGCACCTCATAGGTACCAACCTAATATGGAGGCAGCAGTAAACAGTGACTTTGCGAGGAAAGAGTGTGATGTAAAGAACATCCAACACTTGTAATGGTACATGACCTGTTATTGCTCAATGTCACTGGGGTGGGGTGGGAGATGGTAGGAAGGAAAACTGCAGGTCCTTGGACTCAGTTGAAGGATACTTTTATTTATTTATTTATTTATTTTATTTTATTTAGCTTTTATTTACCGGGTAAGTACACTAGACAAGTATTATGCCTATTTTCAGGAACGGCCCGGGAGAATACAACATGAGGAATAACAGTCAAAGAGAGTACAGTTTTTTGTCACAGTAAACAAACATGTGGGAAATACATCATTTGACGCTGGGGAAACATATAGTAGTAAGCACATTTCAGATTATACACTCTAGACTAGCTAGTTCAACTGACAGATATATACAGGTCATCATACATAGGAGTGGAGCATAGCTCAAGGACTGGATTGGTCATAATATAACTTATAACATTGTCGTATACACCCCCTAGGCTAGTTGGATCGTGGACAGGTATATACAGCTCATCACATTTTTCTAAATATGCACATGTTAGACAGAATCAGAAACACTTGGTAGTACAAGTTTCTACCAAGTGACCAAGGTGCAATATATCATGGTTAGCCTATGACCGTGGAACAATAATGGGTATAAAAATGCCCAAGGCTTTTTAGGCAGGAGTAGTCAGAAGTCATTGATACAGTGGGGAAAATATCTCCAGGAATTCAGTGGGGACACCCTGGGAAGGTTCAGACAAAACAATTTGACACTTTACTCTAGGGAGGTTTGGGGCAGTCACACTCTGATGCTAGTTTTAGGAAATCCCACAAGGAATTTCGAAAACTCAGATAGGAGGGGGCAGCTCGGATATCCACAGGCAGCGAATTCCAAAGTCTGGGTGCACTTATGGCAAAGTCCCAATCCCCCATGAGGGTCCGGGTGGAAGGGACTTTGAGCATCCCTGATGTGAAGAGACCTAAGTAGGTGGGGGGTGGGATTCAGTTTAGGCAGAAGCCAGGCCAGCCCTGGCCCTGGGGGGTGCTAGTTCTGATCACTTTCCCAGAGAGGCATCCCAAACCAACATCAAGGTATCTAGCTGGTGAGCGCCAGCAGAGTTTCTCATATAGCTCACAATGGTGGGTGAGTCAGGGGGCAGCCAAGGCAAAATGACAAATGTTATTGTAAGCAGTGTACCACCGGGTGAGATGTGTCTTTGGTGAGCGAGCAAATAGGTGCAGCCCATAGCTGAGGGAGGGAAGGAGCACACCCTTCGCTAGGGAGAGCCTAGCTGCTGGTGTAAGGTTATACTTGGCCCTATAGGCCAGACCCAGTTTGCAGTTTGCTGCCCTGAAGATGTTAAGGATATGATTACCCATGTCAAGTTGGGGGTCAAGTGTTACCCCCAGATATTTGATGGAGCTCACTATGGGTAGTGAGGATCCATCTGCGCTGGTGACATGTAAGCTGGCCGATGAGGCTTTGATTTTAGCCATTGAGCCAAAGAGCATAGCCTGTGTCTTTTTCAGGTTCAGGACCAGCTTGTGATTAGTAACCCATGACAATACCCTGTTAAAGTCATCGGTCAGGTTCTGGTTTAGGGTAGTGGCATTCTGGGAGTGAGCCAGGATTACCAAATCATTTGCATACATGGTGGTGCTACAGCTGGTAGTAACCATGGGTAGTTGATTGATGAAGAGGGAGAAGAGGAGGAGACCCAGTACCAAGCCTTGAGGCACTCTGGAGGTCACCGGTAGGAGCTCGGAGAGGACTTTATTGAAGCAGGTACGCTGCTTTCTGCCATGTAGATAACCCATTAGCCATTTCATGGCATGGGGGGAGAGGCCAAGTGACCACAACTGTGCACCAAGCAGTCTGTGGTCAACGAGGTCAAAGACTTTGGACAGGTCGATAAATATTGCACCAGAGAGTCTGCCCTGGTCCATGGCTGTCCGGATACTTGATGTAACCGAGATTAAGGTTGTGGTGGTGCTGTGTCCCTTTCGAAAGCCATGCTGGGCTGGGGACAGAAGTTCATGAGAATGGATATATTCTGAAAGCTGCTCAGCCGCTACCTTTTCAAGGAGCTTTCTAAGGGTTGGGAGAATGGCAATCAGTCGATAATTGTCAGGCAGTTTGGGATTTTCTTGCTTCAGTACAGGAACAATCCTCACCTCTTTCCAGATGTCTGGGATGGTCCCCAGACCAAGGGATAGGTTGAAGATAAAGGCTACTGGTGAGGCAATGTGTGCAGCACCAAGCTTAAGGAGTTTAGACTTCAGGTTGTCTAGGCCAGGACTGGAGTACTGGGAGAGGCCAGCTAGGCATTTCTGCAAGTCCTGAACTGATACAGCCCTGAGGTGGAACATTTGATGAGGAGGGTGACCCTCCAGCAGAGTGGATGCAGTTTTCCATAGAGTCCATGCTCTTCATGGCTTTCTTTATGCAATGTCCAGGAACACCCCTACTCAGAAGATCCTGCCCTTCTCTTCCCCTTGGTGACCTATTTCTCAGGAGTTAAGGGCCCACCTTTTGGGCCAGAATTAGAACCTGGGGCAGTCCAGACCTATTGGGGATCAGAAAGGAGGCGGCCCTCAGCATGTTACCCCCAGAGGGAGATGGGACATTGACAGGATCTGAAGGAGGATAGTGAGGGACAAAGTCAGGTGGCAGAGAGAAGGTAAGAGCTGAGCTGACCCATCAGCACTGCGGCAGTGTTACCATGCACAATGCTAGTGGCCTATGTTTGTGCCCTGAGCCCAAGTCATCAGTGTCAACAAGAAAGGGGATCAAGCATCACTGAGAATGCTCCCCTCCCCTCTTCTGGTGAGGGTGGATGCTGGACTCAGCTGTCACACTGCCTGTTGGATGAGAAGGTGTAAGTGAAGGCAGGAGCAGTTGGGGAAGGACGATATGACTGGTTCTGCACACGACATGCAGCTTTGTGCATACAGGGGCACTTGAGCCCTCACTGCCAGTAGTCCCCTGCAGGGGGAGAAAACAGGAGACAGAATCCTGGCCAGCAGGATCACACCCATTACATTCAGGGCCACACATTTTATTTATTTATTTGCTTTTGGTAACTGGGTGGGTGCACTAGACATAGAGATGCTTATTTTCAGGCACGACCCGGGAGGATACAGTTGAGTACAAAGCACACCATGCAACACAGCACATGAAAAAAACAAGTAACACAGTAGGAAGGGTAACATACAATCAAATTAGGGATTGAGAGAAATGCAGTATTTAAACAAAATTAGAATACAAGTAAACACAGTTTAGACAAACTTCAAAGGATATATATATAGAAATAAGTGTAAACAAGTGAGCAACAGTGCAGCAGTAAAATGACTAAAATGGTATATGCAGCAAAACAGTAAGTACCATTATGCAGTTATTAAGCTTTAAAAGGACAAGGATGAGGGGAGAAGGGGTGTAGTTGAAGAGAAGGAAAGAGATGAGTGATGAGAGAGAGAAGACACAAGGGAGAGCAGATAGAGAGAGGTAAGGAAGAGCTAAGAGGGGAGTAGTTACCAAGGGATGGAGGGAGAAATGATGATCAAGGTGGATGAAAGCAAATGCAGGGGCATGAGGCACGTAGGTAACCACAGTGAAGTTTCTTGAAACCAACATGGGTAGGAACTTGGTGATTAGTTTACGGTACAGAGTTCCAATACTTTGGGGCCACGTGAGAGAAGGCACATGCTCCCATGGTAGTTTTACATCTGGGTATATAGAGAGGGGATTGTTCAGTAGATCGAAGCCCATAGGAGGGGGGTTGGGAGTGAAACAGGGAAGCAAGGGATTGGGGAAGGTGTGATCTGGCAATCCCATCGATTAAAGAGCCATAGAACTGGAGTCGATGGGCAGAGGGGCTAGGCCAATTTAGGTCAGCATAGAGCTGACAGTGATGTTTATACCATGGTCACGCTGAGGCATAGCGGCAGATGTTGTTATAGGTGGTGTCCCATTTGTGGAGGGAGGATCTTGTGGCTCTTAAGTAGGTGACTGCACCATAGGCCAAAGCAGGGAGCAAGAGGCCTTGAGCAACCGCAAGCCTAGCTGACGGGGTGAGGGCATACCTAGTACGGTAGGCCCCTCCAGTTTTAGCATTGACAGACTTGCAGGTGGTGGTGATATGCAGATCAAAATCCAGAGATTCATCAAGAAGAATACCCAGGTATTTAAAGGAACTAGTGCTAACCAGAGGGGAACTATCAGCCCACAATATATCGAGTGAGTTACGATTTGCTTTACGTCTGGCTGACAAGCCAAAGAGCATGCAGTGTGTTTTGCTTGCATTGAGAATGAGGTTGTTGTCCATTAACCAGGATTGTATGCTTAGGAAGTCAAAGGCAAGAGGGTAGTTTATGTCAGAGATCTCTCTGGCACTGTGGTAAATGACTAGGTCATCCACGTAGAGAAGAGCTGAGCACGATGGTGCAAGCGATGGGAGGTCATTAATGAAGATTGAGAAGAGCAAGGGTCCAAGTATGGAGCCCTGGGTAATGCCAACTTGTACAGCAGAAAGATCAGACGTGGCTGAATTGAAAACAATAGCCTGATTCCTGGAGTATAGATAGCTACTAAACCATGCCACCACATCATCAGAGAAACCAAGAGCATGTAGTTTAGTGAGGAGACGGGAATGGTTGACTAAATCAAAAGCCTTGGTAAGGTCAATGAAGAAGACCGCACCTGTCAAAAGGCCCCTATCCATGGCAGCATAGATGTCATTAGTGAGTTTTAGTAAGGCAGTGGAAGTGCTGTGACCTTTACAGAAACCATGCTGGGAGCCGTAGAGGAGGTTGTGCTCCTGGAGATGCCCAGTGGTTTCAGTAGCCACTAGTTTTTCCAAGATTTTACTAAATACAGATAGAATAGCTATAGGATGATAGTTGACAAGTTCTTTGGGGTCACCCTTTTTAAGAATAGGTGTAATTCTAGCTGTTTTCCAGATATTAGGAACTGAGCCATGACACAGAGACAGATTGTAGATTTTGGTGAGGGAGGAGGCGATAAGGGGGGCAGCAGCTTTCAGGACCCAGAGCTAGTGCTATCAG
Organism: Neoceratodus forsteri; assembly: GCA_016271365.2. Taxonomy (NCBI): domain Eukaryota; kingdom Metazoa; phylum Chordata; order Ceratodontiformes; family Ceratodontidae; genus Neoceratodus; species Neoceratodus forsteri. Next base: position 1,408,011,301 of record CM028131.1, on the reverse strand, counting down.
GAATGGCGAATAAAAATTTTAGAACTTCAGGTCTTGTAGTAGTCTGGAACTGGAATCATGGATGGGTGAGTGAAAGTTCTGAGTCATTATGGACAGAAGTGGTGTGTCCAGGGGGAAAGGAGGCCATGTAATTAGATAGGTCAGTAAAATGGAGGTTGAAAGCATTGGCAATGGTCGCAGGGTTGTTACAGTGAATGCCATTTGTAGTGGCCGCATGATTAGCTCCAAGGAGGGTTTTTACGACTAACCAGAATCTCCTAGGGTCACCTGCAGTGTTGAATAGTAGGCCTTTGTAAAATGAGCTCTTAGGTGAATATTCCTTTTGCAGGAATTTCTCTGAGACTTGTAGGTACTGAAATCGGACTGGAGCCTTGAGGCTTTAAAGCGTCACCAGCTAGTATCCTTAGATCTTAATTGCTTGAGAAGGTCTTTAGTTAACCACTTAGTTTGTGTTCCACATATACGGCGTGTGACACGGGGACCATGGATGTCCTGAAGTGATTCAAACCTAGTTAGGAAGTAGTCTAGGGCATCCTAGGCGTTAGAGGTAGTGAAGATGGGTGACCAGTCAGTCATGGCGAGATCATGCATAAATTGTGCCTGGTTAAAGTTAGCTAGGTTACGGAAGGTGATGAGTTTCAGCGAAGGAGATGGTCGAATAATGACATGTCAGATACAGTAAATTGGGGAGTGATCACTTATGGCATCAGCAAGGGTACCTACAGAGACTATACTATCATGATTCGTGAGGACCCAGTCAATTAGTGTGCTGGATTGGGGGGGAGCCATGACCCTGGTTGGGTCTGTGATTAGCTGGTGGAGGTTATGGCTTTGTACCCATGTATGGATGGACTGATTAGCTCAACCGGTCCCCCAGTAAGAGGACCTCATTATGTTCAATGGTAGTATCCACCTGGGAGAGGAGTTCCTCTAGACCAATGATGCCTCCCCCAGGAGGGTTATAGACACACACTATATGAAGCTTCTTAGAGCCAAGTTGTAGGGTTGCTTGTATCAATTCACAGTGAGACAGGGTGGATGAGACATTGCGTGACAGTAGTAAGTGAGGTTTATAGAAGATAGCAACACCGCCTCCCCACTTTGTTGAGCTTCTGTCTTGGCGTATAAGTTTATAATTAGGTAGTGAGCATTGGGAATCAGGGGTGGCTGGTTTTAGCCAGGTTTCCGACAAGCAAAGGATGTCCAGGTTATATTGTATGACTCAAGCCTCAAGTTCAGTTAAATTGTGCATGAGGCTCCTGATATTCAGGTGAACAATGCGAAGGCCCTTTGTGTCCTTCCAGGTTGCTTCGGTGTGGGCAGTGTTTCCTACTGGCCCCGGATTTTGTTCAATATCCCCAGCTAGCATTAGTGCTAATTGGAGCAGGTACCATAGTTTACGATGGATGAAAGGTGATTGCAGAGAGGGGTAATGGGGCAATGATTTATATAAAGTAAAAGCTACATGGTAGATGAACCCATGGGTGACCAGTAGTGGCGATGTGGCTAGGGGCAACTGGGGATGTGTAGTTAAATTGCAGAGGAAGAGGTCCGTAGGATGTGGGTAGTGGGGGTTCCGTACCAGTGGGCAGTATAACATTGCTAGCCAGGTGAGGAGAGTAAAAGTAGAGAATAGCATTAAAAAGGCATGTAAGATAGTGGTCAAGTAATTAGTAGTTGCAGGGGCCAGTAGTGTAAGTATAACCATTATAGTCTAAGAATATGATGACAAGTTTTAGGTAGGGGTAATGCCAATTCAGGGTAGGTAGGAAGGCTAAAGAAATAGAAGGCAGGAAGGTTTTGACAAGTATCCAGACTCCCTCTAGAGGTGAGAGAGTATAAGCTGCAATTGAGAAAGTGAGGAGATAGTTAAACTTCCTCACTTCCTCACTTCCTCACACAGTGGGCGTGGCCCAATGTAGGCAATCACTATATAGCAAATGCCAGCCAAGGGTGGGAGTGGTGGTGGGGCAGGTGGGGAGCAGCTGCAACGCGGCTGCAAGAAGAGCATTGAGCCCTCTGCCTGGAAGCAGCAGGCTAGAAACCCTGGCTGCAGTTTGTAGCAATCTGCTGCAGTTTGGATACAGCTGAAATTAATTTTAAAGTGATGCCTGTTTTGTAGAGATTTTCAGAAGCACTGCAGAATGCAGCAAGCAGCTTACTTTTAAGTTAGCTGTAAAATTAGCACCAGAACACTATCGCGCGACAAGCAGCTACAGGGCTACTGGAATTTAATTTTAAAATGAAGTCAGCAACCACTGTGGGAACCTATTCCAGCATGCAGAGGTTTTCTTCAAAACGTTGCTTGTGTGAGATTTAAATAGCCTCCTGTTGTCTCCACTCTCATTCGCTCCAGAGGGAAGACCACACCTCTCTGATCCTGTCATGGCTAGCAAGCCACTGAGTTGGAAGGAGCGCTGCTGGTAGTGGGGACACGGTAGGATAGTTTCCAGTGGATGATGGGGGCAGGGCTATTTAGAGGCAAAAAGTCGAAATAAAAACATTTATTTACTCAACCTGGTGTATGTAAGCAAACAATAATGATTTTTTTTCTCACTGTGTAACCTCCTCTACAAATGGGGGTTCCCAAAAAGTCTTCCTTGAGCTTGTCTAAATGCTCACTGCCAGGCTGGTGTTCTGCGTTTTTGCAGTTTAAATGTGATTGCCAGAGAATGCCTATATAGCCTCTGTGTACTGTCTCTTTAAGAGCTGTCTGGACTGCAATCGTAATTAATCTAAAAGGGAGCTCTGTTAAAAGGGAGCTTTGTTAGAAGATGTGCTTGTTTGCTGATCATTTGTTAGAGTAGTAATAATATTGTAGTTTGTCCTAACCTACCTTCTTTGCAGCATGGACGGTTCTGTTTGTTTCCATCATCTTGGTCCTGGACTGCTGAAATGGGCCAATCAGTACATTTGGGACTCTAAAATGGAGCCTGCTTACAGGGGCTTGGTGGGGTCAAAACTTGTAGGAATTGTAGTTTTGGGCTTTTTGCGCCTAAAATAACCTGGAGGGTCCCTTGTTGTGACTGACAGACAGATCAGCCAACTGAACCTTTTGGATCTTGGGGAAGTGCCAAACTGCTTGCAGTTTCAGTTAGATCTAAGTTGGGAAGTGAAGAAGTAACAGCTTGAGGTAGTTAGAGCAGCAATCCATAGTGGATTTGTGTGGGAGAACTGTGGAAAGGCCTGAGTTTTGGCCTGCATGCCTGCCTGCTGTCCCTGAGAGGGAACTTGTGCCTTTTTCGGACTGAATCCGAACTTGGAGAGTGAAGTAAGCAACTGAATTGTGACCAGGCTCCTACCTGAAGAAGACCGAAGATTTGCTGAATGCGATCAGCCTGTCTGGACTTCCAGCCAGCTCTGAACTTCCGGATTGTGCAGGGACTCTGTAATTGCAACCGGAGAGCCTTTTGCCTGATACAGTGGAATTTCCTTACATGTGAATGTGTTGTGTGCTTATAGTTGGTCGTGATTTGGTTCCCCACTGTGGTTTGAATTGTATTCTGCTTGCTGGAAGCTACATTAGAATTTCCTTATGTGTAAATGTGCTGTGTGCTGCTAGTGGGTCGCGATTTGGTTCCCCACTGTGGTTTGAACTATATTCTGCATGCTGGAAGCCGCATCCAGCCCTACGGACTGAATCCAAAATCATCTCCATTGAGCCTGGGCCTTACCACACTGGCCCAGCCCGACTACCCGCTGCACAGAGAATGCCATCGATGAGAGACCTGCCTGAGGATCAGCCCCCTGCTCAACACCTGAACAGGAATGACGCCTCTGTGATTTGTGTGGGTCCCGCTTCTCTGGGCACTCCAGTTCAACAACCTGCAGTCTCAATTTCATCCTGCCTGTGTCCAGTATTATGTATCATGAGTAAACATCAGGGTAGCTCCCTGCAACAACAGCTAAATCTAAAGTATTGTTATCTGATTGTCTTGTGTTTTTCTTTCACGAACTGAGTCCCCCAACTCTGGATTACAAGTAGTGTGTGTTATGCATGTTGCTTTCTTCCATCACAGGGCCCCAACCAGCTGCAACGTTCCTGACTAGCCCACCATTTTCCTACTTGGGTACCCAGAGTGTGTGACTATGTGGGGACTTAAAGTGCATGCATAACTGTTTGATTAATATAGCCTTTAAACCAATCAACTTGATTACGCCCCTTCCTTGTTCAAGTCCCCTGAATAAATCAGATCTGACATTTTTTTTTGCTGCATTTAACCTGACTGTGGTTCCAGTTTGTGCCAGGAGTACTGTACTGTTGCTATTTACTGTGCAAAACCTTGTTTTACAGGGGGTCCCCAGGGTCGAGCCAGAGGAATCAGCCCTGGTGGTAAGTGCAAACAGTGTGGGTACTGGTATGGTGTACAAGGGGTACTGTGAGAGTGATTATCGTATATTGCTCAGGCCACTAGAAGGGAAAGAGGGGGGTTTCAGTGTCCCAGAGGGTTGTGCCCAGGTTAGTTTGACCACTGCCAACCCTGACCTCCGGGTGGAGGCACCCGTTTCAGAGCTCAGGCCCCTTAACCCACTATTAGCCGCGCAGGCAGGGGTAGTAGCCCTTGGGATAGCGCCACCTAGGGGTTACAACTGTATTTTAGAAAACTGCATTTCCATGATTTGAGCACGACTATTTCTTCTGAACTACAGTACTTTCAAAACTTTGTGTTTAGTGTCTCTCTCTGTGTCCTTCTCCTTTACCTTCTGTTTTTTTGCCTGAGATAATCATTACCTTCTTGTACGCTTTTAATTCTGGCTCATTCTCCTCCTCCCCTCAGCAGACCTGTACAGGGCCATCATTGTTTGGCCTCACTTAACAAATGGGTTATCTACTTTTTTATTTACTACTTTCCCACCTACCACAGTGATGGCCTGGGCAGGACCTCCTCCTGCACCACACAGTCACGTGTCTATCCTGGAAACTGCATCTGTCCATCCTCCCTCACCTCCACCTTGGCCGGTGCACATTCTCTCTCTAGGGTCCACAGCTTATAACCTGCTGCTGGGCATCACCTTTATTGGTAGCACCACCAGTCAGGACTCTGGAACAAAATCAGTCTGGAAGAGTGATATCAGCTGGGGAGGTGGAGCAGCCTGCTAAGACATAGGACGAGGGTGGGCATCATTTCCCCTTTTGGGGTCCCACCACATTTCCAACTTTCTCCCCACACACAGCAGTGGCAGTTAAATGCAGCTGCATATCGCTGCTGACATGGAGGAGCCATGCCAGCACTCCTTCCCTATACATTCCACCTTGCACAGACTAACCCAGGCCCCATGGAGCAGCAGAGGGCAGTCCAGTGGTAGGATCTGTGTCCCTTCCATGGGGAGGTGAGTGTCAGTACAGATACTCAGCAGTCCTCAGCTAGTCCATTCTCGACATCCTGGGCTTGTGGTGCGAACTGGATCATTAGCATTCCACGCTGCCTAGTGCCATTGAGCCAACTTAGGAGTGGGCTGTATCTGTTAACCACTGATTTCCAAAGGTAAGATGGATTTTAATAAAAATTGCTCCTTCACTTGAAACAGTGCAACAGTGTGATGGCATTGCATCTGTTGTTTCTCCCTAGTCTCTTTAACATGTCTCATAATTTAATTCTCTGCAGGTGCTATGGCAATTTCACCATGGATGTTGTTGCCAGTGTGGCCTTCGGTACTCAGATAGATTCCCAGAAGAACCCAGAGGACCCCTTTGTGAAGCACGCCAAAACGTTCTTTCAGTTCACTCTTTTTAGGCCTATTGTGATGTTTACCAGTAAGTGCAACAGTAGGGTTCTTGCATTTTGGGGGTTTTGCTTGTTTTAAATAAAATCAGTAGTTGCAGGAATGAGAGATGGTGTCAATGACTACTGTGGGCTACATCTCGGTCACTGTGGGTGGTTGTGCAAAATGGGTGGAAACTGAATGTTCTGTTGTGCTACCAGCAAATAATGAAATGCAGAAATGGGCACATGTTGCAGGGAGGAGGATCCCCCCCCCCCATGACAGAGGTGTAGTGTAAATAGCATGTTCGGATGTTATAACATGCAAACGGTGTTTGCATTCAGGATGCCATTTTGCCAGTTGTACAACTAGGTCACAGTATGGCAGTGTGCTAGGTGTGCGACTGAGTCTCAGCTGCACAACTGGGTCCCAGCATGGCACTGCGCTAGGGTTACCACCTTTTAAGAAGCCCAAAGTGGGACATTTCTTACTGAAACAGGATTTTTCGCACGGCATTATGTCATCTCAACCAATGCAACAGGCATGTTTTCTCTAAATAATCAGAATTAAGACTAAGTGTTGTAGTTTTTTTAGTTGTTTCTTGTGTTTTTTGTTATTTTAAGGTATTTTAATTAAGGTATTGTAGTTTTTTGCAACATTTAGAGGAAAATCAGAAAATATTTTTTCTACTATAATGTCAGGACATTTAGTATTTTTCATGTTTTTCTGCAGGACACAACTGCCCAAATCATGACTGTCCTGCGAAAATAGGGACAGGTGGTAACCCTACACTGCGCCAGTTGTATTATGCAGTGCCATGCTGCTTTAGAACTGGACTGCCATTATCTTCAGCATCCCTTACAGAAACGTTCCCCCATCCTAACCCCCTCTTGTAGTTAGAATCCAGTGGGTCAGGGGTTTCAGCAACCTTCAGGGTGTGGTCCAGTGGACCCTCGCGTGCTCTCCAGACAAAAGTACGTCCTGTGCATATAGTGGAACCCAACCCATCCTTACCTTAGCATACCTTTTGTGACTCTGATGTCTCCTTCCCCTCTCTGTTATAGTGCGGGGAAGGGGACCGGCACAGTGAAATGATGGCTCAGTCAGATCAGTCCACTGCACCTGGTCAGAGCACTATGTTCCCCTTTGCCATCTGATAGCAACCCAGAGGAGGCATAGGAGGCTAAGACCAGGGTTCCACAGGCCTAGCCACCATTTCTGAATAGTGACAAACAATGTTGCTATTGTTTGAGAAGGGGTTTGTGACTCACAGTGAGTATAGCTTGACATGGTTGCATTGTCTGCAGTGGTGTTGAAATCTGGCTTTGTTGTCATTGTCCTTTTTCAGGTAACACTTGCATGGGTGCTTCTGTGTGAGGGTTCTTTGTCTTTTTAGCTTGCCTTTTTTGTTGTGGGCCCACCATGATCTAAACCTTTAAGACCGCATAAAAATCGGTTCCTTTTCCCCTGGTGTTAGATACTGAGTGATGAGGTACACTGAGTCCTGAAAACGATGCAACACAGGCCATGTCTTCTGTTCTCAGTCTTTGCAGACTGTGTGAGAGGCCATCTAGCTCCATGCAGTCCTGGTTAAAGCAGAACCAGTCTAACTTTCCATGGTGATTTGCATATACACCCACGATGCTTTGCATTATTGGGGTATGTGTTATTTTGTAGTGTTTATAAATGGTTCTCTGTTAAGCATTATTCTAAGGTTTGATCGGCAGACTCTTAAGGTAAGTGATATAAGTAACATACATAAACTATTACTTACCTTATGTCAGTGTCCCCCATAAAAAAATAGTTACCTTTAATTTTTTTTGCAGCCCATGTGGCATTCTGGTGGCTGTCTTGTGAGTCACAGTTCCAGGACACTTCTGGTGATGTCACACCAGGTGGAGTGGCCAGAGTAAAGCATTGAATGCAGTAGCCCTATCACTGCTAGGTGCTCTAACTCAGCATGTGGCCCCTTGGTCCAGCTGGTACTTCATGGGTGGGTCCCTTTGTGGCAGAGGTATTGGGTGTTGGGGTTTGAATACCCCTGCCACCAGGGCTTTGGCAAGCTGAAACACGCTCTCCTCTGATCTCCGCAACTCACAGCTCTCACTACAAGGATCTGCAGGATCAGGAGGAGGGAGCAATTATTGTCTGGGACTTGGCTGATGCTTCCGCATTTGTGTGGTTAAGAATTGTTAAAATCAGTACTCAAAGGTGGGCCTGTCAGTGCAGTGGCAGTGCTACCACTTGTGATACCAGTGACCAGGGTTCTGGAGTGAACCCGAGTCATTTGAGGGCTTGGGGGAAGGGGAGTGAGCATCCCACAGGATGCTCTGCTTCCTCAGGGATGGAAGGCTGCAGTCCGAACTACCGCATTGCTACCTAGATGACCATAGGTGATAGTGTAGCAGGAGATGCATTGAAGGGAGGAGCTGGATGTTGGCAAAGTGCTGTGTGGTGGCACACATTGCCAAGTGTGCAAGCACTTGATGCTTCTAGCGTGTCAGTATCTGTGTTGCAGGGAAGGGTGTAACAACAAAAGCACCACAAGACAGCAGGATGACAAGACACGTTTGGACCTGTGCTGCAGCAATTAGCCACTCCCCTTACCTTCATGGTCCATATATATATATATATATATATATATATATATATATATATATGGTTCAGGTGCTCTCCTGGCCCTGGTCAGGAAGGGGGGCCTCAGGGGATAAGCCATCTAGGCACGATATGAGTGCTAGAGAAGCTGGACTACTGGGCTGAGTGGCAGAGGGCCATCTTAATGACAGGAGCATAAAATATAAATACAAACACAATACTTAAAAGCTGTAAAAAGCTGGCCCGCCGGTGCAGTGTTAGTGCTACCACTCGCGACACCATTAACCTGGGTTCGGAAATGAGCCCAGGGAGTCAGAGGGCCAGCCAGGGGAGGAGGCTGAGCATCCTGCGGACTGCTCATCTTCTACAGGGGGGGGGTTGGGGCTCAGCGCTTGACTGGCCCCAGGCAGAAGCCTGGGGTACAGCAAGCACCCAGCCATGCTACGTAGGGGAAGGGCGTGTCACATGTCAGCAGTGATGCTTTGATGTATGGGTGCATGGCACGCCCACACAAGAAAAGCAGAAAATGGCTCTCTAGGAGCTGAGTAGATGGAGCGCCTGATGCAAACCCCACAGCTCCCACCTGCTTCTCCCAACTGGCCGACCCTACCTAAGACCAGAAGTTTAGGTGTGAGCCCCACCATCCCCACCTGGGGGTAGAGCCATGGCTTCATGGGGTACAGGCAGGGCTCCAGGTAGGTGTAGAAAGCAGGGGCAGACAACATAGGCGTCTCCCGAAGGTGTGGGGCTTGGAGAGCTGGGAAGGGTAAAAATCCAAGTTAAAAAAAATAAAATAAAAGCTGTAAAAAATACAAAACAATAATTAAAAGCATTGGGGCATCTAAATCGCTCCACGAGAGACCTCTGTGTCTCCCTAAGGGAGTGAATAAGCCATTTCCTTTTGTTTTAAAGGGCCACAAAAAGTGTGCTGCTTTGTAACTGTAATGTTCCCATTTTCAGAAATTATATTCACCCCCCCCCCCATTGATCCATATTTAAGTGTACCTGGAAAAAAGACGGCATAAAAAGCTGTTCTTATATTATTTTCTTTTTATGGGCAACATTCTGTACAGTTCTGTTCATGGAATCATGATCCTGGAGTTTTGACACTGACAGTGATTCGATGTACGTGACACTACACTATGCTACACCATGCTATGCTGCAGAAACATAGAAACATAGAATTTGATGGCAGATAAGGACCGCTTGGCCCACCTAGTCTGCCTGTTTTCCTACCTAACAGATAAGCTGCAGATCCTAGTTAACCAACAGCTTACTTACTCCTACCCCCCCCCCACTAGGACTGTCTTATGTCTGTCCCATGCATTCTTGAATTCCCCCACTGTTCTTGACTCCATGACCTCCTCAGGGTGGCTGTTCCATGCATCCACAACCCTCTCCATGAAAACATACTTCCTCACATTACCTCTGAGCCGTCCCCCCTCTATTTTCACATTGTGCCCCCTTGTTCTTGCACATCTCTTTTTCTGAAAGATGCTACCCTCTTGGACTTTGTTGATTCCCTTGAGGACTTGAAAGTTTCTATCATGTCCCCTCTCTCCCTTCTTTCCTCAAGGGTATACATATTAAGCTTCTTTAGTCTTTCTTCGTATGTCTTCTGGTGCAGACCCTGCACCATTTTGGTTGCCCTCCTCTGGACAGCCTCCACTCTGTCTATGTCTTTGCGGAGATGGGGTCTCCCCACCTAGAGAACTGCACACAGTACTCCAGGAGTTTACATGTTTGTGACACTACACAATGCTACACTGCAGAGTTTACATGTTGGTGATACTACACTATGCTATACCATGCTACACTACAGAGTTTACATGTAGGTGACACTACACTATACTACACCATGCTACACTACAGAGTTTACATGTAGGTGACACTACACTATACTACACCATGCTACACTACAGAGTTTACATGAAGGTGACACTGCGCTATGCTTCACCATGCTATACTACAGAGTTTACATGTAATTGACACTACACTCTGCTACAGCATGCTACACTACAGAGTTCACATGTTGGTGGTATTACACTATACTACACCATGCTACACTACAGAGTTTACATGTAGGTGACACTACACTATACTACACCATGCTACACTACAGAGTTTACATGAAGGTGACACTGCACTATGCTTCACCATGCTATACTACAGAGTTTACATGTAAGTGACACTACACTCTGCTACAGCATGCTACACTACAGAGTTCACATGTTGGTGGTATTACACTATACTACACCATGCTACACTGCAGAGTTTACATGTAGGTGACACTACACTATACTACACCATGCTACAGTACAGAGTTTACGTGAAGGTGACACTGCACTATGCTTCACCATGCTACACTACAGTGTTTACATGTTGGTGACACTACACTATGCTACACTATAGCGCTTACATGTAGGTGACACTAAACTATACTGCAGCATGCTACACTACAGAGTTTACATGTAGGTGACACTACACTATGCTACACCATGCTACACTACAGAGTTTACATGTTGATGACACTACACTATGCTACACTATAGCTCTTACATGTAGGTGACACTAAACTATACTGCACCATGCTACACTACAGAGTTTACATGTAGGTGACACTACACTATGCTACGCCATGCTAGACTACAGAGTTTACATGTAGGTGGCATTACACTATACTGCATTATGCTACACTATAGAGTTTACATTTTGGTGACACTACACTATGCTACACCATGCTACACTGCAGAGTTTACATGTAGGTGATACTACACCATACTGCACTGCAGGGTTTAAATGTAGGTGACACTACATTATGCTACACTGCAGAGTTTACATGTAGGTGACACTACATTATGCTACACTGCAGATTTTACATGTAGGTGACACTACTCTGTGCTACACAAACAGAATTTGGAAACTTATGGGAAGCTAAATTCTAACCTTTCCTACTATTATTGACATATTTTTATTATTATTTTAAAGTACTTATTTTGTTTGCCATACGCACGTGCATGCAGCGAACAACTTGCTATAGTAATTGGCTTTTGAGAGGTGTGACTGTCTGTCCAATGCAAAGTAGTGATTTAGTGGTACAACAGTGCCACACCAATCATCAGCCAGGTTGATCATAAGTCATGACAGAGTTTTGGCTTGCTGGGCATAGAAGTCGAGGACTTGAAAAGGAAAAGCTGATCCAACTGTGGGTTGGCTTTTTCTTTTATCTACACTGCCCAGCAATCAGAGCTGATCTGTTATGATAAGCCTGGAATTTCAAACATCCAGGGGCTCATGCCAGCTATAACAGACAAAACCGTCCATCGATGTCTGTTACTGGCGCCCCCATAACTGTCCCCAGCACCTGACCCTCCCTCTCAGCACCCCCACCCACAAACATAATACTGACACTGGCAATGCTCAATTCCTAAGTGTCACCATCTCATAGGTTTTCTTTATGTATATGTGTGTGTGTATGTGTGTATATGTGTATATACATACACACACACATATATATATATATATCCTGCAAAAAAAGAAAACCGTTCATCAATGACTCTTACTGTTCCCCCATCCGACCCTCCCACTCAGAACCCGCAACCCCTCCCCACACACACACAAATATAACACCAACATTGAAGGTGCCCAATCCCTCAGTGTCGATACCTGAAATAAAGAAAACCTTCCCTCCATGTTTTTTTTAACATATAAACCCTATAAAAAAGAAAATTGTCCAGCAGTGTCTCTTGCGCCATTCGTCCCTCCACCCAACTGTCCCAGTCAGCATTAGAGATGCAGTAAAGTTTAATGTCACCGGCGAATTTCCAGCAAAGTCACAAATTTCGCATCCATGGATCAAATCGTGAAATTGCGGTTTGCGCTGAAAATTTGCAATTTGTTGCTTTATCTTGCTTTTGGGTTTTTTTAAGTGCAAAATGCTTAAAAAAAAAAAAAAAAAAAAACAAAGCAAGAAGAAGTTAGGAATCCCAAATCCTTGGGGTCAAGTGGTGACCCTCCACCCTCATCCACTGATCGCCAGCCACCCCCGTTGCTGGCCATTTGCCCACAATGTAAAAAAATATCTATTTTTATTTTAATTAAGTCCCTGGTGGTTCCCCCCCCATGCTGATTGCCAGCCACAGTTTAAATAAAGAAACTCACCCCAGGCCCACACACATACACACGCTGATCGCTGTCCAGTTGGCCACAATGTAAAAATATTAAATACATTTTTGTAACTTCAGTTCCTAGTGTCTAGTGGCCCCTCCACCCCATCAGAGAGTGCCACACCACTCCATGCCCCCATCCCGATCCCACCCTGACTGGGCCACCGACACAGCCCTCCACTCCCCTCCATAGCCAGCAGCCTGACTGAGCTCTTAATGAATGAGCGCATGCTTGTATAAGCACACACTAATTCATTGACAACTGGTGGTCATTTTAAGGAGTTTTAGGGGGCTACAGCAGGAGGGGGCTGCTCTGGTCAAGGTGGGGGCGGGATGGGGGAACGGTAGTGGAGCACTCTGGGTCCAGGGTCCACAACACCAGTCCTCCCATCCCACCCTCCATTGGTGGTGGAGCAGCCCCCTCCCATTCTCTAGCCCCCTGAAAAACTCCTTAAAATGACTGCTAGCTGTCAATGAATGAGCGCGTGCTTATACAAGCATGCACTCATTCATTAAGAGCTCAATTGGGCTGCCGGTCATGGAGATGAGTGGAGGGCTGTGCTGGTGGCCCAGTTGGGGTGGGATCGGGATGGGGTGGGGTGGTGTGGTAGGACTCATGGGGCACTCCCTGAGGGGTGGAGGATCCACTAGACACCAGGGATTGAAGTTAAAAAATGTATTTTTTATTTTTACATTATGGCCAACTATTGTATCAGTGGAGTGTGTGCAGGGGCCAGGGTGAGCTTGTATATTTTAACTGTGGCCCATGATTACTGAGGCGGGAAGCCTGATTTAATTTAAAATATATATATTTTTTTTTTATTGTGTGACTGGCCAGCTTATGGGGGGAGTGGGCTGGTGCTGGTGATCATTGGGGGCACTAAGCACCAGAGATTTATTTATTTATTTTTTCTTTTTTCTTTTTCCCTGGCAGGACCACGGTACCTCTCCACCCTGGTCACGGCCCCGGAGACCTCCACCACCGCCAATTGCTGCTGGACCTCGGTCACCCCCGGCTTGCCCCTCGGAGGATGGGGCTACGGGCCACCTTCGTGACCCCGGAACTGTAACTGGTTGGGGTCCTGCAGTGGTGGTGGCAATGCGAGGCTCTCCAGGGAGGGCTTCATCCATCGGTGGTCCTGCCCCGCCATCTTTTTCCTCCTTTTTCTCCCAGAGGAAGCGGGGACGTACAATGACGTCAATGTCCGCCTCCTTCCCCCTACATCTAGCCTCGGCTACGTGAGTACTCCCGGCCTCCGCCAGGAGTCTCTAGCGCGCCGGGTGCAACCCACACCCTCCCCCCGGAGTAGGAGAGCTGCCCAACGGACGCTCAATCCTACTCCCCCCCAGCCGGCCCTCCGACGACTCGGGTCTGTTCCCGAACCGGTGCCGCGCCGCAAGCGAAAACCAACCGCTGCGCCGACGGGCCAAGCACCAGAGATTTATATTTGTTGCCCATGTTTGTGCGCGAAGTGTGGAATTTTGCCAGTGAAATTCCAAACTTTGCATTTGATCCTGTGCTCCGCAAGCTGCAGATTTCTTGGGTTGTGCTTCGCATACTGAGCACAATCCGTGAAATTTTTCTTGTAGCGAAATCTGTCAACTTCACACATCTCCACTCAGCACCCACCACACCAACCCCCCTTCCCCACACACACACAAATATAACACAGACAGTGAGACACTGGTGGCCCCAATCCCCTCGTGTCAAAACTGAAATAAAGAAAATATTCCTTTTTTTTTTTTTTTTTATAATCTCTATAAAAAAACACCACCAATGTTCACTGCGCCATTAGTCCCCCACCGAGCCCTCCAACTCAGCACCAACCACCCCAGAAAGCCCTTACTTACCCATTGGGGGTCTGATGCTGTAATCCTATCTGGACCACAGACACGTCTTCACTCTTTAAAGCCAGACCACAAACTGAGGAAATCAGGTATGCGGTTCAATGTATTTCAGTGGGTTTTTAAACTCAGTGGCCATTTTTAAATATTTTTGCCACAAATTTTCAACATGCCTTTTTTGGGACAATTGCAGTGAACTGAGGCAAATCTATCCAGAAAGGTGATTTTGCGGCTGCTGCATGAAATCACCTTTCAGGCAGGAGTTAAAAAGTTTCTCTGCACTTGTTCATGAGGTGAGGACATAAGATGGCTATGTTGAAAATCTGGGGCAAAACTATTGAAAAAAACAACAACGTTATGAACCCATGTTGAATTTTGTGAATGCAGATTTGTAATTTTGATACTTTCCAATATTTTTACCCCAGATTTTCAACATTGCCATACTTCTGACCATTCCTCCAACCTTGCCAAGTCCCTTCTCATCCTTTCCACGCCTCCTTGTGTATCAACCCTGTTGCAGATCTTTGTGTCATTTGCAAAGAGGCATACTTTTCCTTCCAGTCCCTCTGCAATGTCACTTATGAAGATGTTAAAAAGGACTGGACCCAATACTGAACCCTGCGGGTACCCACTAGTAACCCCTCTTTCTTCAGAGTGGACTCCATTTACAATTACCTTCTGTGTCCTGTTGTCCAGCCAATGTTTTACCCAGGCTACCACCCTGGGACCCACTCCCAGGCTGGCTAATTTGACTATTAATCTTTTGTGTGGGACTGTGTCAAATGCCTTGCTAAAGTCTAGGTAGGCCATGTCCACAGCCCCTCCCTGGTCTACTACTTTGGTCACCCAGTCAAAGAAATCTATTAGATTCGTCTGACATGACCTTCCGCTAGAACCCATGCTGTCTTGAGTCCTGTGCCCCACTGGCCTCTGGGTACTCAACTATTCTTTCCTTCAGAAGTGACTCCATCACTTTCCCTACCACAGAGGTCAAACTGACAGGTCTGTAGTTTCCTGCCTCTGTCTTGGTCCCACTTTTGTGAAGGGGAATCACATCCGCCTTCCTCCAGTCCTCTGGTACCTCACCATCCTCCTATGATTTATTAAAAAGAGTAGCAGTGGTTTCACTAGTTCTCCCCCTTAATTCTTTTAGAATTCTGGGGTGAATTCCATCAGGCCCCATTGCTTTGTCCACCTTCAGTTTTAGGAGTTCTTGCAGAACCCTTTCTTCTGTGAAAGGACTGGGATCGAGCCCCCTATCAAGAGTGCTTCTGTTAATTGGATTAGGCACTTCCCCCTCCTCTTTTATGAATACTGAGCAGAAATATTCGTTCAGTATCCCTGCTTTTTCACTGTCCCCCTCTGCCCACCCACCGTTCATTCTATTCAGCCTCACTATCCCTCCCTTTGTCTTTCTACGCTCGCTGATGTACCTATAAAAGGTTTTATCCCCCTTCTTAACCGAGTTGGCTATCTTTTCCTCAGTTTGGGCCTTTGCTATTCTGACTTCCCTCCCTGCTTCCTTCTGCCTTAACTGGTACAGCTCTCTGTCCTACTCCTTCTGTGTTTCCTTATACTTCCAGAATGTTATCTTTTTCTTCCTGACTTTTACGGCCACCTCTTTTGAGAACCATAGTGGCTTTTTCTTTCATTTTGATTTGTTTATTTGCTTCACACAAAGGCTTGTTGCCTCTGTGATGGCAGTTTGATGATTCCTATTGTTGCTCCACACCTCCTTCTAGCCTGTTTGCTAGTGCTTTTCTGAGGCACTCTCCCATCTTACCAAAGTCAGCCCTCCTAAAGTCCAGTACCCTCACTTTTGTATGGCTTGACTCTGTAGCTGAGTTTAACATGAACCACACTGTTTGATGGTCACTTGTTCCCAGATGGCAACCCACTTCTAGATCTGAGATCCTCTCACTGCCCTTGTTTGAGAGTACGAGGTCTAAGATTGCTCCCTCACGAGTGGGTTCCGAAACTAGCTGTCTGAGGCCTGCCACCTCTAGGGCATCAAGAATGGCCCTGCTCTTGGATGTGGCTGCAGCAAATGTGCTCCAGTTAACATCTGGCATATTCAGGTCTCCCATCAACAGTATCTCCCCTTTCTCTGCCAGTCTAAGAATGCCTTCAATCATATCCTTGTCCATTCCCTCCCCCTGACATGGGGGTCTGTACACAACTCCTGTGCGGATTGTGGTGCCCTTTCCAGTCTCCAAGGTGACCCACAGTGCCTCCTCTCCTCCCTGTGTACTCTTTTGTTCAGTTGCTTTTATCCCTTCCTTTACATAGAGCTACTCCTCCCCTCTTCTCCCCTGCCTGTCTCTCCTGTAGGTTATGTACCCTGATATGTTAACATCCCAGTCATGGTCCTCTGTATACCATGTTTCTGTGACTGCTATGATATCCAGGCATCCCTCTTCCATCAAGGCCACCAGCTCAGGGAGCTTGTTGCCCAGACTACGGGCATTGGTACTCATTACCCTCCATTTCCTGATGGCCTTACTCCTTTTTGCCCCATCCCTATCCTTCTTGCCTTTGTCACTTTCTTTATTTACCCCAGCCCTTCTCCCTATCGACATCTCTGTTTTGGTGTTTACTGCACTACTACCATGATTTTTTTGGGGTGGCTAGGATTTCCCTGCTCCTTTCCAGTGCCTCCCCCCTTGGCTAGTTTAAATGCTTGCCAATGAAGCATTTAAACCTACCACTTAGGATCCTGTTTCCCCTCCTGGACAGATGCAGCCCATCATGCCAGTATAGACTTGCATCACTCCAGGTGGACCCCAGTCCCCAATGAAGCCAAATCCCTGGGTTCCACACCAGTTTTCAACCACTGATTGAATCCATGGTGTGGAACACACTACTCTCTCCCACGCCATAGATGGGCAGCACCTCCAGAAGGTTACCGTGCATGCTACTTGTCTAAGGCCCCTCCCCAATTCCACAAACTCTTCCTGCACTTCTCTGATGCCTTTCTCAGTCAGGTCATTTGTCCCTAGGTGGACAATGACATCCAGCTCCCTCCCTGTGCAGCTGCTTCTCGCAATCCTGAGGATTCGCTCCCTATCCTCCTCGCCATGGCGCCAGGCAGGCACTCTACCTCCTGTCCCCTCCTCCCAGTTCTACCTTCCTAACAATGGAGTCCCCACCAGGAGTTGTTTCCTTCCCTGCGGGTCCCTTGCCACCCTCCTGTGTGTCTCCTTGTGGAGGTTCCCGCATCCTCTTGGTCTCCACTACGGTGCCTCCATAGAGGAACCACATTTTGCCAGAATGGCATAGGAATTGTGGAGAGGTACAACTGGAGGGATGCACCTCTGTTCCACCACCCTCACCCTCCCTGAGCCCACTGTGGTCCAACCGCTCCTCTTTCTTGGCAACCTCTGAGGCAACGGCAGTGGCACTAGTGGTCCCTGGATGGAAGAGGAGGTCCCACAAATCCTGGCCAACTCAGCCTGGAGATGAGCAACCTCCTCCCTCAGCCCAGAGAGGTGCCTGCAGATGGGACAACACCGCATCCTCCAGAACGTCTCACGGAAGACTGCTGCTCCACAGCCACTGCACTGCACCACTCCCATCATGTCTTATTTCTGGCCCCTTAACTGTTTGCAATCCTTACTCTTTCCTCTCTTTTTTTTTTCTCTCTCTCCTTGCTTTCTGCCTGTGTGCCCTTTAAGCTCCTGTTTGTCCTGTTTTGAGACAAGAATATCCTATATTTCTCAGTAGACCCCTTACTTGCTCAGAGGCAGACCTCCAGCAGCTAGAGGGGGCCAGAGAGCTACTCTTGCCCTTCTAGGATGGTGGGTCTTTGGTGGCTCTGTGTTCACTCACTTCCTGCTCCCAAACAGGAAGTTCCTGTTGTCAGTCAAATCCTGTGCCTATAAAAGTAGAACTAGCTTTGGGGGGGAGGGAAGGAGGGCAATATAGTCCCAGTAGAGAAGTCCAGTCACACAGCAGTCCTTTCTCCTCGTGTCTTCTGCCAAGCTGTTGGTCAGATATTCACCAAACGAGCCAACTACCTCACCTGACATTTTTAAACATGACAGAGCCTTAAGCAATAGGGGATGGTCTACCAGGTCATAGGTCTTGGTGAGATTTGCAAACACCACCACCACCAGGGCACCACAATTGATAGCCCAATGGATGCAGTCAGTGAATCTCACCAAGGCCATCTCAGTACTATGTTTCTGTCAAAATCCATGCTGTGCTGGAGTGTAAAGGCGATGGCACACCATGAATTCATTTAGCTGCTCAGAAACTATTCTCTCTCTAAGATTTTTTATGGGGTGCCGGTAATTAAATGGGCATGTAGTTGCTGAGGTGTGTTGCAGGACCACTTTTGTGAACAGGATGATTGGTCACCAACTTCCAGGTTTGAGGAAAAAGACTATGACACAAAGAATAATTAAACAGCTTCACATTAAGTAGGGCCATAGAATACATTGCACTTTTAAGCAGCCTATAGTCCAGTCCATCTGGACCTGAAAAGGGTTTCGGATTGTACTTATTTAGATGAAATTTAACATCAGCACGTCAAATTTTTAAAATAAAATTTTAGTGACAAATAGTGAGAGGAAATCTACTCAATGGACTTGTTACTGACATTTTCAGACAATGAATATGTAAGCATTAATCCCCTCGATAGGAGGCATTTCCCAGGAATTAATGCATGGTTTGGGGTGCACAAGGCCGAAGGCCAAGTGCTTCCCCCACCCAACCATGCATTAATTCCTGGGAAATGCCTCCTGTCGAGGGGATTAATGCACTTGTAACATGGCAAGTGCACTGTGGGAATTCCTCAGATACCGTTTTGTGCAACAGCATATATAAATGACTTACAACAAACATTGTGCTTTACAAAGATTGCTCACATGTGTAGTTCTACAGTACTGTGTGTATGTTGAAAGATGTGCATGCACATTGAAGTATTGATATACATTAATGTTGCACCTCCCAATTCGTGACAATCTTCGTGATGTGAATGTGTTACAATGAGTAAGACAACACACATAATGATAACAAAATGGCTAGTTGTTGTAGCGACTGTCAGCGTTTTAGGTCCGTTTCCATCTCGGATTACTAATTTTCTCCTTTGTTACATACCATGCTGCATTGTGGTCACTCTGCTGTATTTTGTGTGCCGTGAAGAAACAGTATGAGTCTACATGTCGGATTACTTGTTTATGCACATAACTGTATAGTGTATTGAGGTTACACATTTTGTTAACTGTGTGCCACCAAATTTATACTGTGCGGGTGTATGCTGACTGGTGATGCGACTAGCGGAACTACTGAGGTCGTTAATGGCTTTTTCTGACTGTGAACAGTACAACACTACTGCCGCCCACACTAACACTGTTCTGACATCCGTTCACTGTCTCCCTCGGGACTCTGGAAAGCTGAGTGATTTCTGATGATTTTACAACATTTAGTGGCTAGTTCTCACATTTGTGAATAATACCGTTTGTGATTTACTGTGTCCACTGGTTGGGGAAGAAACTGTTGGTTGCGTTCATCTTTTGCAAGCTTTTTTTGAAGCCTTGCTACAAAGCTGTAGTTTGCAGGCGCCACCTATAGGTGAGACACGGGCATCACTGCATTCCCTAGCTGCCACAGTATTGTGACCGCTGTGCCACTTATAGGTCGGGTTGCGAGTTTTGCTGAGGCACACTCCCGAAGTTGCCATGCATTTACTATGAGACTGCGTGTTCGTTTTCTTGGTTTAAAACGCAGCCATGCATATCTAGGGAATTAATGCACAGCTACGTTCGGATCATGTTACCTCTTTCCTCCAATCAGTGTTTAGTATTTTCCTACTACTGTTAATGCCATGTTAGAACTGAATTTATGAAGGTCTCCAAATTTTCATTAAATACCACAGCCACGTGTTTCAGGTCAGTGATCAATTTTGGGTCATGCTTGAGTGTATTTACATCTCCACCTGAATTTTAACCTGATAGCTCCTTAAAAGTCTCCCAAAAATTATATTGATTACCCAAACTTCTGAGCCGTTTGTTTTTGTAGTAGGTTATTTTAGTTTTCCTAGTTAAAGATTTAAACTTATTAGGTAAAGTTCTATACTCAGCTAACCTCTTACTGTCCCATTTTTTTTGTATTTTGCCCGTGTCTTATTCTTTTCAATATTTCAGAAGTAATCCATTCAGATTTATTACTTCCCCTCTCATTTTTAATAGAAATACAGAGTCACAAGCTGCATTAAATATCAGACAGTCTTTTGAGAGCTGGATTTATATTGTCAATGATATCCAAAAATGACCAGTTGAGTGCTGACAGTACTTGTTTAAACTTATATGTATCCAGATGTTTATAGTTACGAAAACCTGTAGTAATTGGCTTTACTTTTGGCTTTTTTGCTGACCAGTGACAACATACCGGACAATGGTCACTGATGTCATCTGGCAAAGAGCCACAATCAACTTTTTTTCTGTGGATGAGAAACAACAGTCAAATCAAGTATAGAATGCCGTCCAGATTTATGATTGTAATGGGGGACTAAATTTACTACTTAGTGGATACCGAGCTCCTGAAACAACAAACAAAATTTATGTGAGCTTCCATTTGACCATTTAGAATTAAAATCACCCCCCCCCAAAAAAAAATAGCTTCCTGAAAGCAACAGGAAAAATAAAATGGTAAGCAGAATAAGGAGGACTGTAGGTATAGGATTACAAGACAGTAAAAGAGGATCCAGAACTATTTGGAACGGGATTTGCCTTAATGCCAGGAGTCTGGGTAATAAAATTACTGAGCTCCAAGCAATGGTGGCAGGCAGTGAGGCAGACTTCGTAGTGATCACAGAAACTTGGGCCACATAGAGTAATGACTTGGGCTTGTCAATCCCAGGTTAAACAGTGTTTAGACAGGACAGAGGGTTAGGCAGAGGGGAAGGGGTGTAGCCCTATATTTTGGGGGGGTAGCATAGAGGCTGTGGAGGACATCAAGGGAAGCAAAGGGGAAACAGAACTGCAGTGGATTCACTTTGCGACACCCTCAGGCAAGAAAATACAGGTGGGGGTGCTCTATATGCCACCAGGACAAGGGGAAGAGAGGAATAGAAAGCTTGGTGAAGAGCTGGCAATGGGAAAGAAGAAGGGTGTGGTGATGGTGGGTGATCTAAACCTGCTGGATATTGACTGGGAAATTCCAGCAGACAGCAGCACCTAAATTCAGGGCCTGTAAGATATATTGCAGGGCAGATTGCTGGAGCATCTGATTATAGAACCCACTAGACAGGTGGCTATTCTTGATTTGGTACTCACCAGCTTGGAGCTGGTGGATGGAGTAAGGGTAGGGGAGCCACTGGGGTCCAGCGACTCGGTCATTCTGAAATATAAAATATAAAATAAATAATAATAATAATGAATAGCCTAGATACTTAATAAATCATTAAAAGGGGTTTCAGATGTTAAGAGACCACCTCGAATGCCTGCTGAAATAAGTAAGTTTTCAGGCCCCTCCTAAAGGGCGCCACTGGAGGGCCCCCCCCATAAAGCACCAGGCAGGGAGTTTCAGAGGACTGGGCCCACCACTTCAAATGCCTGATCCCCTGATTTCTTCAGCCTCGACCTCGGTACTATCAGGAGGCCCCCCTTCAGCGGAGCAATGCAAGCGAGAGAGCATATAAGGATGCAGGATTTCAGCTAGGTAACCCGGGCCCAGTCTGTGTAGGGTCTTATAGGTCAAGAGACCCGATTTAAAAGAGATACACCATTTGACCCTCAGCCAGTGCAGATTATGCGGCGCCGGTGAAATGTGGCACGATCTTGAAAGGCCTGTCAGTAACTGGGCTGCTGTGTTCTGCAGCAGATGCAGGCATCGTATTATACCTCCACTGACCCCAAGGTAAAGAGTGTTACAATAGTCGAATGCATGTACCAGTGTGGCCAGATCATCGGGTGAGATAAGGGACCTCATCTGGCTGATATTCCGCAGGTTGAAAAAGCCATTCTTGACTACTGCCGACACTTGAGCCTTCATTGCCAGCCCCTCATCCAAAATGACACCCAGATTTTTTACCTTGGTGGCAGCTGCAAGCCCAGAGGGACCAAGCCAAAATCCGGTCTCTCCTCCTGCAGCTGCCACTCCCCCCCAGCCCAGTTCAATCACTAGAACTTCCATTTTCTGTGGGTTAAGCCTCAGTCAGCTCGACGACATCCAGTCTTGGATCTCGGCCAGGCATCTATTAACACGTCCACCGCACTCACCGTCCTGAGTGCAAAGGACATATAGAGCTGGGTATCATCTGCACAGCAATGGTGACTTTTGACAAGATGGCCGCCATGCTGGATATGCCATCTGCTGGGCATTGATGATAACGGGGTTTAACTGAGTTTTTCGCTTTTGTGTGTTTTTAGTCCCGCATTTTTAAGTCCAGTTTTTAGTCCCATTTTAGCTTTTGTTTGTTTTATAGTGCCGTTTACGTAGTTTCATTCACATAGTGCCATTAGTTATATACTGCCCTTAGTGCAGCCGATTTTGGAAGAATATTTTGGCTGCATCTACTGGGTTGAGTAGGGTAGTGGTGGCGAAGTCTAGATTAGTCAAGGCACAGAAGTGAGATTGCACTTAGAGATACTTTTTTTATTTTTTGTGTTTCCAGTCTCAGTAAGCTGCAGTTTCCCCTTGCATGCTACCTGTTTAATATTACCGCAAACTGCTGCGAGTGAGCTCCTTCCCTGGTTGGGTCTGCCTGCTGAATTGAAGCCCCATGTGGGTCTGCTCTGGACCTGGTCCCCACAAACAGCCTTCAGTGGGGAGCTGGTATGGTGGAGGGCATCTGCAAGTTGGTCTGACGCCTGCTCTGTGTGAACTGTCTGTTTGCTGAGAGGAACAGTGGACTGTGAAGTGAAAACTGTGGAGCAACCGCCTGTAGCCTCAGGAGTCACAGATTCCAGGCTTTCTCTTAGGTATCCAAGGGAGAGTGCATGAGGAAGGTGCCTTTACAGTTTTACTCTCAGGGAAAGTGGATGGTGCCTATTCTGTTTCTGGAGGCTGTTGGAGCTTGGACTGGTTGCCGGAGTTCGCATGGAGATGGAGTCCCTGTGCTTGCTGTCGGTGAAAGAGCTGGTAGGCTCAGAAATATTTTGGCACGGCAGACTATTTTTGGTAGACTGGAAGTGTAACCTCACTTAAAAACATAAATTACTGATTTGCCTTCATGGGAACAGTTCTTGTGGGAGCAGAATGATTCTTCTAATTTGATTCAATCTTTATTCTTTGGAGCCTGTATTGGAGAACTGATAAGGGTCTCTCCAGTGAGAGGCAAGAGACGGCCTAGTCCATGCATGTTAACTTACCAGATTTTTAATGACTGTTGTGGACTGGCACTATCTTGTGTTTGTTTTATTGTATTGAATTATCCATTATATATTGGATTTTATGGTGGGTGGGTGGTTGTGGTGGGACTCATCAATAGTGTGAGTGGGAAGGTGGGTTGTGGGGGCATTTGGTGTAATTTGGGGAAGAAAAAATTAGAAGGGAGAGGTTCTGCAGTACTGGGTGAGGATGTTCCAGTTTCCAAAGCTCAGTTACTCCGCTTCCCTGCTTAAAGACCTGCACCCCTTTGATCCTTCTGGCCTATCAGCCAATGCATATCAGCACTGCAGGGAGGTTGGTATCATGAGGAAAAGCAGGAAGAGAGCAAGGGAAGTAAGGAGAACTGATAAACTATATCAGTATGTGTACTTAGGACCAGGAGATGCCCTGGGGTTAGACAGGGACTGGAGAGAGGCCAGACTTGTTTAGTCCCCATACCCAGGGTTCCCACTGGACTGAGTGGGCAGGCAGCTGATGGGCTGGCTGACTCTTTCCATCTCCTTTGGGTAGTACTATGTAATGCTAGGATGATGAGAAACAAGACTGCAATTATAGTGGATCTTGTTTCCTCCATCGACCTGGCTTGTATTACCCAGACCTGGCTAGGAGATGACCCCGGTCCAGTTCTGGAGGTGTCAGTCCCGGCAGGGTTCTCAATTGTGCACTGCCTGAGGAGGGACTGCGTGGGGGGGGGGGTTGAACATCTGTTTTAGATCTGATCTGAATCTGGTGGCACACCCAATGGGGGACACCAAGTTGTTTGAATGTCTGGCCATGCGTGGGGGTCTGGGTGTAGGCTGCAGACTCCTCCTTGTGTACTGGCCTCCAGGACACAAGGATGGGTTTCTGCAAGAAATCACATCCTTCGTTGCTGACCTGGTTTTGGGATCACCAAGATGGCTTACTCTTGGTGATTTCAATGCCTGGGTGGACAACAAATGCTCGCAATTTGATCAAGATTTCCTCCAGAGCATGGAAGCTCTGAGACTCACAGAAGTGATTGCTTCTGTGATCCATCAACATGGCCATGACATGGACCTGGTACCCTCCCTGGAGCATGATGTTGGAAATTCTCGAGATTGATCCAGTTAGTTGGTTGGATCACTGCACTATCAAGTTCAGTTTTGGGGCACTCCCTTGTAGTACATCCCCTGTGGTGGTGGTTCAACATCGTCCTTTGAGAGAGCTTAGCTTAGAAAGACTTATGACAATTCTGGACACCTTGCAAATATTGGCAGCTTGTGCTCGAGGTGTGGAGGTGGCAATGAAAGCCTATAATAGGGTTGACACTGGGGCCTTTGATCTCATTGCACCAGTTTGTGTTCGTCCCCTGGTAATGCACTTTGGCTCACCTTGGTTTGATGGTGAGTCGAGGGCATTGAAGGTCAGGAGATGTTAGTTAGAGCATTGTTGGAGGAGGTCCAAGGCCCTGGAGGACAAACTAGTTCTGATGTTCTATTATAAGGAATATGAGAAGACAATCACTTGGAAAAAGGCAAGTTTCTGTCAAGAGAGATTGCTGCTGGGAGTAACTGACTGGCTAAGCTCTTTTGGACTGTAGACAGGCTTCTTTATCCAGCCAGTCTGAAGCCCATGAGAGCTTTAGCACCCATGAAATGTGAGGTGTTTGCTCGGTTCTTCGCAGATAAGAATGTCATCTATCAGGGCTGGAAATTGGAATCACACCAACTAGGCTGGGACAGCCCAGCAGTGGAGAGCCTCTTAGTCGGGGATGCAGTCAGTGGTCCTGGGAGGAGTTCCAGTCAGTGACAATGGATGAGGTATTTGAGGTGATCTTAGAGCTGCTGCCAACATTTTGTAAACTGGACCCAGGTCCAGCGCAATTACTGATGAGTTGTGTCGGACATTTGGGCCCAGTGTTCGCCGAGATTGTTCGGTGCTATTATCAGAAGGGTGCTTTCCAGTAGTGTTTAAGTGCTCTCTGGTGAAGCCTCTATCGAAGAAACCAACTCTTGACCTGGAGGTCTTGGCGAATTACCTTCCGGTCTCTAACCTTCCTTCTGTTTTTTTGTCAACTTTCTATATCGCCTGGACAACAGGTGAGTATGTACCCCCTTCATCAGCGCCTGGACCTGAACTCCCAGCATCCTCTCCCAGGCTGTCCAGACTGGTTGGCCTGTAGCTTGCCCCCTACAGTGGTGCTCCTGAGCAGAGAGACCGAGATTCAGCAGAGGTCCCAGCCGAGGCTTATGCCTGGGGTGTCATTTGGGAGGTGGTCTGGGGGCTTCACGGTGCACAGGGACTTTCTCCTTGGGTTCCCCAGGAGGTCCGAACATGCGGTGATGTCAGCGCAGGTGTGGTGTGCTCCCACACCTGACCTACAGATGTCTGCCAATGCCTCCACTCAGTGCTTGATAGTCCTGGTTATTGCACACCCAGTCTCCACTGGACGTTGCTAGCATACTGGGAAACCACTACCCTCCTCTGCCCCAGGAAGAGGAGAACTGTCCATGGGATGCTCATTCAGCCTCCCCCGACCAACACTCTGATGCACCATGCTCACTTCTGAACATGAGTCGTCAGCGCCGCAGGTGGTAGCGCTACTGCTGCGCCGGCAGGCCAGCTGCCTTCCTTTTCTGGGAAGGGTTATCAAGAAAGTCGTTGCACTGCAGCTTGATGATCACCTTGCAGCCTTTGACATCTTTGAGTCTCTCCAGTCAGGATTTAGGTCTAGGCATAGCACTGAAACTGCACTTGTCTGGGTGCACAGTGACCTGCTCAGGGAGATATGGGGGGAATCATTCAGTTCTCATCCTCTTAGATCTCTCATGAGCTTTTAATACCATGGACCATAGTCTGCTCTGGACCAGATTAGGGAGTATGCAGGGTTCACCAGCAAAGACATCTGCTGGTTTGAGTCCTATCTCAGAGACAGACCCCAGAGAGCAGTGTTAGGAAGATTTTCCTCATGCCCAATGGCTCTGTCCTGTGGCGTACCTCAGGGCTCCCTCCTGTCACTCATGTTGCTTGTAGTTTATACACTGCCCTTGGGTAAGGTCATTAAGAAATATGGGCTACATAAGGGCCAGTTCTTCAGATATATTAAGGAAAAAAGGAAGAAGGGAGTTAGTATTATTAGGCTACAAGGGGGGAGGGTACTGGAGGAAGATGAACAAAAAGCAGCCATCCTTAAGGATTAATTCTGCTTTGTCTTCACAAAAGAAGATAGCGGGCTCCTGTCTGACAGGGGCATCAAGGTGGCTGTTGGAGGCATTCTTGGAATAAGGCAGCCATAATTTACCAGAGAAAGAGTCCAGAAGGGGCATGAAGCCCTAAAGGTAGATAAAGCCCCAGAGCTGGATGGGATGCACCCAACAAGGGTGCTCAAAGAATTGACTGCAGAGCTGGCTAAACCCCTAGTAGTGCTATTCAATAGCTCAGTTCAGATAGAGGTAGTTCCAAAAGACTGGATGGTAGCAGGCATAGTCCCACTACACAAAGGGGGGGGGGGGCAAGGAGCAACCGTGGAATTACAGACATGTCAGCCTTTTTTACCTCTGCAGTGAGTAAATGAATGGAATAATTATTTGAAAAGGATCTTGTGGGCTACCTAGAAAGCACCGGTCTACAGGACAGTAAACAGCATGGATTTGTGGCAGGGAGGTCTTGTCAGACCAGCGTATTAGTTTTCTTTGACTGGGCAACAAAAGATAGTTGATAAGAACCATACCATGGAGTTACTATACTTCAGTTTCAGCAGTTCCTTTGACTTGGTGCCACACAAAAGATTGCTGAAGAAGCAGGATTACCTTGGTGCAGCTAGGGACATAGTTAGATGGATAGGAAACTGGTTGAAGGAGAGACAGCAGAGGGTTGTGGTAAATGGGGTCAAATCGGATGAAAGGGAGGTCATGAGTGGGGTGCCCCAGGGATCTGTACTGGGTCCTGTCCTCTTCAATATATTCATCAGCGACATTGGAGTGGGCATCCAGAGCAAGTTGTTTTTCTTTGCAGACAACATTCAGCTCTGCAGTGGGACAGATAGTGAAGAAGGGATCAGGAAGATGCAGCGGGATCTGCAAAGCTGGAGAGGTGGTCTAAGGTTTGGCAGTTGAAATTCAGTGCCAAAATAAAATGCAAGGTTATGCACCAAGGGGAAAAAAAAATACTCCTGGACAAAGTACTGGACGGGAGGGGTTAAACTGAATGCAGAAGAAAGGGACCTGGGAGTAATCATTAGTGACTCCCTCAAACAACCAAACCAGTTTAACAAGGCCTGTAGTAAGGCTGATAGGATGCTGAAGTGTATTGAAAGGGGTACTGACAACAGAAAAAAGGAGGTATTACTTCTGCCTCTATGTAGGTCACTAGTGAGGGAGCACCTGGAGTACAGTGCTCAGTTCTGAAGTCCTCACGTAAGGAAGGACAGGGACAGACTGGAGATGGTGCAACGCAAGGTGACCAAGATAATTCAGGGCCAACATGGCAGATCTTACGAAGGTCATCTCAAGGCACTGAACATGTACACGCTGGATACCAGGTGGGGGGGTTGGGATATGATGAAGACCTTCAAGATCCTTAAGGGAATAAACAAGGTGAACTGCAGGGAACTATTTAGCTTGAATATAGAGTCAAGAAGCTGAGGTCACAAGAACTGGAGCAATGGCAAAAGATTCTGAGAAAACATCTTGAAGTTCTTAGGCAAGGGAGTTAAAATCTCTCCTCAGGTGCTCTTGGTGAAAAGTTGAGTTGGAAGTCCTTGATCCCATCAAAATTGACTTTGACTCTGCCCCACAATCGGTTGATCAGGAAGTTGGTGGATCTTGAGGTTGGAGAAAAGATGACCAGATGGGAGGAAAACTGACTGAAGGGCAGAACCCAGAGGGTGGTTGTGGGGAGAGAGTTATCTGGCACAAGACAGGTAACCAGTAGGGTCCCTCAGAGCTCAGTGCTGGGGCCAGTGTTGTTCAGTTTCTTCATCAGTGACATTGGAGATGGCATGAAGGGCAAAATGTGCTTATTCACAGATGACACCAAACTCTGTGGGAGAGTGGACACAGCTTAAGGGATACAGGACCTACAGGAAGATCTGGAAAAGCTAGGGAGGTGGTCCAGGATCTGGCAGCTTGGCTTCAATGCCAGGAAATGCAAAGTTATGCATATTGGAGCCAAGAATCCCAGGACAGAGTACTACCTGGGTGGAGTCCGAGTATCTGCAACAGAGGAGGAGGAGAAGGACCTGGGAGTGATGATCACTAGTGACCTGAAGCACTCCACGCAGTGCAAGAAAGCAGTAGCAAAGGCAAACAAGATGCTGGGAATCATATCTAGGGGGATCAGTAGTAGGAGAGAGGAGGTTATACTGCCCTTGTACAGGTCACTGGTAAGGCTGCTTCTAACGTATGGAGTTCAGTATTGGTGCCCACACCTCAAAAAGGATATTAACCTGCTGGAGAAGGTCCAGAGGAGGGCTACAAAGATAACGGGTCAGCAGGGTAAGGCATACGAGGAGAGGTTGAGGGCACTGAACATGTACTCCCTGGAAGACGGGGGGGAGGGGGACATGATTGGGACCTTCAAGTACTTGAAAGGGTTAAATAAGGTTGATAAGGAAAGTCTCTTTAAGCTGAGTGGTAACCATAACACGAGGGAGCACAGTCTTAAGCTGGAGGGTGGGAGGTTTAGGAGGGAGGTCAGGAAGCACTTCTTCACAGAGAGGGTGGTGGACACTTGGAATGCGCTGCCAGAAGAGGTCATCTCATTGAAGACAGTGGGCAGCTTTAAGAGAGGCTGGGACAGGTAAAGGGGGAGGGTAAGGGTCATGAGTAGAAAGGATGGGAGGAGTGGGGAGAGGGGTAGGGACAGTAGCGCAAGCTGTGGACTCTGCAACACGAGCAGACTTGATAGACTAAATGGCCTTCTTCTGCTGGCTTCTTCATATGTTCGTATGTAAAATTGCCAGTTACTTCAACATAGCCTTTACTGACCTCAGTTCCATGATCTCCACTGACCCTGCCCAGACAACCTTCAGGGAACCTGGTCCTGAAACCTCCCGGATGGTGGGCTGTGAACCAGGGTACCCTAAATTCTACTTTAAGGCTGTTTCAGTCAAAGACATCTCGAAATACATCAGTAGAGTACTTGGCAAAACTAGGTGTGGGAGTAATTTGGTTGATATGAAACTTCTTGCCCTGGTGGTAAAGGAACTTTACTACCCCATATCTAGAATTTTTAATTTTTCCCCATGCTGCTCGCAGTTCTCTAAGAAGTAGAAATCCACACTGCTTACACCAGTTTTCAAAAGCGGAGACCACACACTAGCCTTGCCAATTACAGACCCCTGTCTGTTCTCTCTCTCCTGTCAAATAGTCTCTGACCAACTTGTTTCATACCTTGGAAAATACAGTGTGTACAGCAGCATGGCTTCTGGAAGCTCCACAGCACCAATATGGTGCTGTTGGAATACATCAACTATGTTCATGAGACCCTTGACAATGGTGACCTCATCGGAGCTATATATATTGACCTTACTAGGCTTTTGACCAGGTCAACCATAAGCTCCTACTTAACAAACTCCTTGGCCTCAGTTTGTCACAGAACACAGCTGACTGGTTCCACAGCTATCTCACCAATCACTCCCAGAAGATCAATAAATCTTGTCAGACACTAGGGGAGTATCTGCTGGTGTCCACCAGGACTCCATCTTTGGCCCTCTTCTATTTGGCCTCTTCATAAATCAACTGTCTGGTGCCTGTCAGACAGCCAGTGTGCTCATTTCTGCCAATTATGCTGTCATCTATTTCAAAAATCCTGACCTTGGCAGCCTCACTGCCACTCTCCAAAGAAACCTCAGGACACTAGAAAGCCTGTTCTCCAACAACAAACTGGTCCTCAATTACAAAAAAACAAAGACCATGCTCTTCTCTAGACTCCCACAGAAGAGAAAATTCCACCCTTTGTCATCTGAATGGCTAAGGACAAAACTTGGAACAGATGACGACCTTAAAATACCATGGAGTAACCCGGAATGACACCTGATCTTTGGCCCCCTATGTTGACAGTCTGGTGGCCATAATTAACAGAAGACTGAGTGCCCTGTACTGTAATCGGAACAATTTCACTGAGGATGCTAGGTGCCTTATTGTGGTCGGCTCCGTTCCATCACTTATAGATTATCAATCAAAATCTTTATTTTTCCAGGTGAACATCGTTGAGCAAGCTCATTTACAAGATGGACCTGGTTAGCTCTGGGTCAAATGGTACCGTGCATACAGAGATATTTACAATAGAGCCAAATGACACAAGTAAATAACAATTAATGCAAGTAAGTACTCAATGTTACATCAGTCATATCAGTTCAGAGTGCTTCTGTAATATTTAAGGAGGACATAAGATGTGGCTTAGTAGGAACTTCAGTAGGGAGAAGTGATTGGCCGCTCTTGTAGGGAGCTGACGCAAGCACAGAATTTCAAAAGTAGTGTAATCACACAGTATCCTGAGATATAACACTCTAAACAGAAGGATAAGGGTCTTAACAGTCAAGGAGAAAGCAACTACAGCTCTTTTTTGGCAAATTTCAGCATGGAAATCAGATTTATGCTTGGTTTAGAACGAACACAGAAGCAGACTGCAGGAACCAATCAGAAGCCAATGCCAAAGAGTGCTCACGTTCCAGCTGGATGGCTGCTAATGCCGTGCTTTGCTAATGGAGAGTCTGGGCTTAGGTACTTAGGCAGTAGTAGAGGCAGTGCCGACCACCCGGTGCCCAGGTTTCCCATGCCTATGGGCAGGGAGCCCATGGAGAGCACATCTTCAGCAGGGGATGGAAGAAGGGGTTGGTATTAAGTACTGGGCCATGGACAATGAAACATCTGTACCGGTGGGAGGACCAAAACAGCAGGACAACAGAATTGGGTATTCCTTGGCGCCTAAAGACTGGCCCAACCACAGAAATTCAGAAAGGAGTGTAATCAAACAGAGTCCCAAATCTTGACACTCTAAACAGGAAAAAATAGAGGTCATAACTGTTAGGCAATAAGTAAGTACAGCTCTTTTTTGTACAAGTTTTAGACAGAAAATCAGACTTTAGCTTAGTATTGAGGGAGACACAGGAGCAGACTGCAGGAGCCAATCAGATGCCAGAGCAGAAAAGCGTTCGCGTTCCGATTGGGTATCGGCAATACCACACTTCACTAGTAAGGAGTCCGGTCTAGGTGTCTCAGGCGGTGGCTATGGTAGTGACAACCGCCCGGTATCCACATTTCTCCCACTTGAGGGGCAAGGAGCCCCTGAAGGGCTAGTCTTCAGCAGGGAAGCGAGTTAGGGGACAGAGGAAAGAGATAGTAAGAGTGGAATGCAGTGAAAAAGGAATATGAAGATGAAATAGGGCAGTTAAATTGTACAGGGTAGGGGAATAAGAGCCACAGATTAAGCAATGTGTAAAAGACAGCAGAGTGAGTAAGGTGTAACGGCTGCGAAAGCCATAAGGAGATAATGACCCTACAGGGATTTCTAGAGGGGAAAAACCTTTAAGGCATAAGACGCTCACAAAGTTAAGGTCACCAAAGGTTACAAGCAATCATAAATTCAACTATGCTTAGAGGGCAGCAGCCTGATGCTTTGGACAAAAATTAGGGGTTGGGGTAGCAATTGCATGGCTCGCACACATGCTGAGCATATAGAGATTTAAAGGCATTCATACTGCAGAGGCAGCTTGATTTCAATAATTTTTGTACTTTGTTCCACAATGTTGGCAACAGAAAACTAATGGCCACTCTGCCATAGCGAAAGGAAGCCTTGGGGATACATAATGTGATGTAGGATGCGCTTCTTAGGGTATACGTTCCTGGCTCACTTAGTGGGAGACAGTCTATTATATATTGTGGAAGCCGCTTCTAGAAGACTCTATAAGTCCAAAGGACTGCATTTCTATTATGCCTAAACATAAGAGAGGACCACTCTATGGCTTTGTACAAGGAACAATGATGGGTGGAGATGGGGAGACCAGTAATAAACCAGATGGCCCTGTGGTAAAGTGTATCCAGCTTTGCAAGCGAGGCTTTAGAACATTGGCTATATAGGAAATCTGCATAATCGATCAGTGAAAGAAAAGTAGTTTGGACTAGGTGCACTTTTGCACCTCTAGTAAGAAACTGGTTAATTCTAAAGAATAGCCCCAGCCTCTGCCTTAACTTCTTTACAAGGTCCTCGACGTGCTCAGTGAATGATAGATTATGGTACCTAGGTATTTAAACTTTGAGACAAACTCCAGTTTCTCTCCAAGAATTGTGGTAATCTGAGGTAGTGCTCCAGAGCTGGCCGGATTTATCGCACGGCCATAGGCGAGAACAACATTGCTTTTGTCTTTTTAGCATTTAGAAGCTTTTTATGGAGGAGCTGGTTCTGGAGCTGGGTAACTTTCTCCTGGAGGTCAGCACAAGCAGCTTCAGGTGTCAGACGATTTATATATACAACCGTGTCATCAGCAAACCAGTATATGTTGGCCTTGTTAATACTCTCATCAATATTATTAAAATAGATAGCGAATAGTAAGGGACCAAGTATGGATCCTTGCAGTACTCCCCTCAGTAGAGGTTTGAGTGGGGATAGCTCACCCTCAGCCTTAATTTGTTGACGCCGTCCTACAAGGTACTCAGTAAACCAATGCAAAGAAACTGAGTCCAGGCCTATACTCTTCAGAGAAGAGAGAAGCAGGCTATGATGCACTGTATCAAAAAGCCTTAATAAGGTCTAGAAATACAGCACAAAGTTTCTGCTGTCCAGTTCTCAGTACCAATCATTTGTTACTTTGGCAAGGTCCAAAATAGTGCTGTGTTTAGTTCTAAAGCCATATTGCAAAGGGTTTAGTAGGTTATTGGATTTGAGGTAGTCCCTTAGTTGGTTGCTGACAATTTTTTCCAGATGTTTCGACAAAATTGGGAGGAGGGAAATTGGTCTATAATTGTTAAGGTCGCAGGGATCCCCTGATTTAAACAAGGGGATGACATGGGCAATTTTCCAGATCTGGGAAATAAGCCCTTGGGACAATGATAAGTTAAAGAAGTGGGTGATAGGAACAGCTAGGACATGATAGGCGATTTTTAAGGAAATAAGGATCCAAAGAATCAGCTTCAGCACTTTTCTTAATATCCAATTGGAGCATGAGGTCTTCAACTTCTTTCAGAGAGACCGGGTGGAACGAGAAGCCAGGTACCGGGGCAGGAGAGTCTGAGCATGGGACACTTAATTGGGAGCAGACCAGTGATGCAGGGGAATTGTCAAAAGCTAGACCAGCTGTGGCAAAATTATTGTTAAATGCATCTAGGATTCCCGGTTTATCATTGATAGTAGTACTCCCAGTTGTAATCTTAGGTGGCAAGGAATTACCAGGTGTATACCTGGACATCTCCTTGATTGTCCTCCAGAATTTGGAGGAGTACTTTACTGCAGAATCCAATTCAGTAAGATAAAATGCTGCCTTAGCACCCCGGACCATTTTCGTACAAGCATTGCGTGCCCTTCTGAATTGACACCAGGTTAAGTCAAGCTTAGTCCGGCAAGATTTTTTCCACAACTTATCCCTACCAAGCAGTGCAGCTTTCAGCTTGGCCTCTCTAGCTACACAGCTGCCTCTGATACAGTGCCAGACAGAGTAAAGCTGATCTGTAATAAGGTGTGCCAGTTCGTACTTGGTGCAGATAACCGCATTCATATTTGTACCCTTTACACACTCACTAAGTAGCTACCTTTACCCAGCAGAATAAAGCTCCAGATCTGTTTGCTAGCCTAAAAGGTGCTCCTGGGCCTAACACCCCCTGCTTTAACGAATTACCTCTGCTCCATCTCCAACCAGTACATACCAGGAACATGTCCTGGAATGCCCTTAAACCTCCTTTCCAACGTACTCAGCTAGGCAAGCGGTCATTTACTGTCAGGGCCACTAATTGGTCAAACGAACTGCCTGACACACTGCTGAATCTCCCAAAGATTAATCAGTTTAAAATATCTTTGTGGTCTGCCCTTGCAGTCCAGTGCAGTTGTAACTGTTAAACCGTTTTATTCAGTTTCTCTCTGTACATATCCTGTGACTTTTTAAGCAACTATTTTTTTTCAAAACTGTATGTAATTGTTCTGTCTTAAAGGACAACTAAATGGGCTATTGTGCAAATCAAAATAGTAAACTCGCAAAACATGCAAGTGTAGGTTTAAATCTTGCCTATGTTATGCTGTGCTCTGTTTTGTGGGAAAATCCTGTTTAATATTGTTTCATCAGGTTTTAAAAATGTAAACAAACCAGGTTATGCATTCCAAAGTCACGTTGTGAAATCAGTCTTAAATGGCCACGATGCTGCAGTGAGGTAATCGGAGCAACAGCGCTCCAGAGCAATCATTGAATGTGTATGGGGACCTGTTAAACATACGTATAAACCTTAGATTGCATTTATCAGCAAAATCCTTTACTGTGCATGTATGAACACAAGCACAGCAAAGGATTTTGCTGATAAATGCAATCTAAAGTTGATAAGTATATCAGTGATCGCTCCAGAATGCTGTCACTTTGATGACCTTACTACGCAAGGATGTCGGACTATTTTATGCTGATTCTGGAGTGTACTTTTGAATGCAAACCCGGTTTTATTCAATTTTTAAAAGCTGACAAAATAATTTTAAACAGGATTTTCCTACAAAACGAAGCTCACAATAACATAGGTACATTTTTAATCTACAACCCAATGTTTTGCTATTTTGATTTGCAAAAGATGCCATATTTAGGTGTCCTTTAAGTGTTTTGTTGCCCAACATGACTGCATTTCCTCAGGAACTGCTTCTTTTACTTGTAATTTTTTTATGACTATGTATGTGACGTGGAACCTTTGTAAATGAGCACTTGTGTTCAAGGGTAATCGCCAAAGTTTTCAATAAAAAACCTGAAAATAAAATAAAGTAGCAGGGAGAAGGTTTAAGAGGAATGTGGGGAAGTTCTGTTTTACAGAAAGGGTGGTGGAGCTGTGGCGCAGTCTGCCAGCAGAGGTGGTGGGTGCCAAGACCACAAATGTTTTTTAGCGTGGCTGGGACACACTGAACTGTCGGGTGGTTGCTCATGTCAGTAGCAGCAGGGAGGCGAGCAGGGGGTAGATGGGGAGGGATGAAACCCAGCATGGACAGTAGTTCCTGGGGCAAATAGGAAACTCTGGGCAGACTAGGTGGACTAGTGGTCTTTTGTCTACCATCATTGTCCATGTTTCTATGTTCCTACTCCATGCTACACTACAGAGTTTACATGTAGGTGACATTACACTATGCCATACCATGCTTCATAACAGAGTATACATGTAGGAGACACAAAACCACACTACCCCATGCTACCTTACAGAGTTCATATGTAGGTGACACTACACACTACCCTACACTATGCTGCACTACAGATTTTACATGTAGGTGACACTGCACTACACTACACCATGCTACATAACATAATTTACATGTAGGAGACATTACACTACACTACACCATGCTACATAACAGAGTATACATGTAGGAGACACAAAACTACACTACCCCATGCTACCTTACAGAGTTCACATGTAGGTGACACTACCCTACATTACACTGTGCTGCACTACAGAGTTTACATGTAGGTGACATTACATTATGCCACACCATGCTTCATAACAGAGTATACATGTAGGAGACACAAAACTACACTACCCCATGCTACCTTACAGAGTTCACATGTAGGTGGCACTACCCTACATTACACTATGCTGCACTACAGAGTTTACATGTAGGTGACATTACACTATGCCACATCATACTTCATAACAGAGTTTACATGTAGGAGACATTACACTACACTACACCATGCTACATAACAGAGTATACATGTAGGAGACATTACACCACACTACACCATGCTACATAACAGAGTTTACATGTAGGAGACATTACACTACACTACACCGTGCTACATAACAGAGTTTACATGTAGGAGACATTACACTATACTAAACCATTGTACATAACAGAGTATACATGTAGGAGACATTACACTACACCGTGCTACATAACAGAGTATACATGTAGGAGACATTACACTACACTGCACTACACCATGCTACATAACAGAGTATACATGTAGGAGACGTTACACTACACTACACCATGCTACATAACAGAATATACATGTAGGAGACACTAAACTATGCTACACCATGCTGCATTACGGAGTTTACATGTAGGTGACACTACACTACCCCACACCATGCTACATTTACAGAGTTTAAATGTAGCTGACACTGCACTGCGCTACACCATGTTACACTACAGAGTGTACATGTAGGTGACATTACACTACACTACCCTACGCTGTGCTACATTACAGAGTTTACATGTAGATGACACCACATTATGCAACAGCAGGCTACAATATAAAGTGTACATGCAGGTGACACTACGCTATGCAGAACCATGCTACACTACAGAGTATACATGCAGGTGATACTATGCTACACCATGCTGCATTACAGAGTTTACATATAGAGAACACTGCACTACACTACATTACAGAGTACACATGCAGGTGACACTGCACTGCGCTATACCATGCTATATTACAGAGTGTACATGTAGGTGATACTGTGCTATGCAGAACCATGCTACACTACAGAGTATACATGTAGATGATACTGTACTATGCTACACCATGCTACATTACAGAGTTTACATGCAGGTGGCAGTAGATTACACTATATTAACTATACCATGCTACCTTATAGTGTACCTGTAGGGAGCACTGCATTATGCAGCATCTTGTTACATTACAGAGTTTACATGCAGGTAGCTCTA
Organism: Neoceratodus forsteri; assembly: GCA_016271365.2. Classification (NCBI taxonomy): domain Eukaryota; kingdom Metazoa; phylum Chordata; order Ceratodontiformes; family Ceratodontidae; genus Neoceratodus; species Neoceratodus forsteri. The sequence continues at coordinate 1,407,973,853 of CM028131.1, read as the reverse complement.
CACTATGCTACATTACAGATTATACTTGTAGGTGACACTACATTACCCTACACCATGCTGCACTACGGAGTATACATGTAGGTGGCACTACACTATGCTACACCATGCTGCATTACAGACTATACTTATAGGTGACACTACATTACCCTACACCATGCTGCACTACAGAGTATACATGTAGGTGGCACTACACTATGCTACACCTTGCTGCACTACAGAGTTCACATGTAGGTCACACTATACTGCACTACACCATGCTACACCACAAGGTTTAAATGTAGGTGACACTGCACTATGCTACACCATGCCACATTGCAGAGTATACATGCAGATGACACTACACTGCGCTACACCATGCTACATTACAGAGTATACATGTAGGTGATACTACACTAAGCTACTGTACACTATGCTGCATTACAGAGTATACATTACGCCATGGTATACTACTGAATTTAGATGTAGATGACACTACATTAAGCTGCACTACAGAGTTTACATGTAGGTGACACTGCACTATGTTACACCATGACACACTACAGAGTTTATACATAGGTGACACTACAGTACTCTACACCATGCTACATTACAGAGTATACATGTAGGTGACACTACACTATGCTACACCTTGTTATGTTACAGAATATACATGCAGGTGACACTACAGTATGCCACACCATGCTAAATTACAGTGTATACATGCAAGTGACAGTACACTATGCCACACCATGCTATGTTACAGTGTATACGTGCAGGTGACACTACACTATGGTACACCATGCTATATTGCAGAATATATATAGAAACATAGAAATTGTCGGCAGATAAGGACTGCTAGGTCCATCCAATTTGCCCATAAGCACTACACTAGTTTGCGACCTCTGACCCTAATTGGTCAATGGTTTTCCACTTCCCCCTCCCAACTCTAAGGTTCCCTTATGCCTGTTCCAGGCATGTTTAAATCCCTCCACTGTGCTCGCTCCCACCATCTCCTGTGGCAGACTATGCCATGTGTCCACCATTCTCTCCATGAAGAAAAACTTTCTCACATTTTCTCTTAACCTGCTGCCTTCCAATTTCATATCATACCTCCTCGCTTTTTTTACTCCTCTTATATTGGAAGATGCCACCCTCTTGCACCTTGTTTATGCCCTTAAGGTACTTGGATGTTTCTATCATGTCCCCCCTGATCCCTCTTTTCCTCCAATGCGTACATATTGAGGTCCTTTAATGGGACACTATCAGCTTTGCCCCTTCGTTTTGTTCACAGTGTGAAAAGTGTGCCTCCTGGCACATACCTATCACACATGTACTGAATAATACCCCTATGTGTATAAAACTTAATCTTTATTACCTTAATCTGTAATTTTGCCCAAAATACTGTTTCCTTTGGGCCGATCAGAAATCAGCTGCGTCCCAGAAGCACATCCAGGTCGGAGGCGTGGGTTGAGCAAGCGCAGTCCAATCGACTTTTTACTGGGTAGCTGCAAAATAAGTTATTTCTGTCCCGGCTATTATAAGCAAAAGCTGCTGCTATTTCAAACAGGAAAATGAGCACTGCAAAGAGTACACCATAAACTTTTAGAATGGAGCTAAGATCCTACGCATGTACACAAACGGCATGCTCCTGCGCATGTGCGGGATCTTTCTTTATGCCTCTTGAGTGCATGCGCGGGATTTTAGCTCCATTCTAAAAGTTTAAATTGTACTCTTTGCAGTGCTTGTTTTCCTGTTTGAAGTACCAGCAGTTTTTGCTTAAATTAGCCGGGACAGGAATAACTTATTTTTGCAGCTACTTTGTGCAAAAGTCATACTTCGGGACTACGCTTCTGCCTAACCCGCATCTCCGACCTTAATGTACTTCAGGACGTGGCTGACTCTGATTGGCCTGAGTAAACAACAATTCAGGCAAATTGCAGATATGTAAATAAAGATGAAGTTTTATATACGAAGGGGCATTTTGTAGTATACACGTGTGAGGTGTGTGCCAGAAGGCACACTTTTAACATTGAGCACAAAACGAAGGGGTAAGGCTGACAGTGCCCCTTTAATCTCTCCTCATATGTTTTCTGGTGCAAGCCCTGTACCATCTTAGTCCCTCTTCTCTGGACTGCCTCCACCCTATCAATGTCCTTACGAAGGTGCAGCCTTCAGAATTGCACACAGTAGTCCAGGTGAGGCATCACCATGTTTTGTACAATGGCATCACCACCTCCCGCCTTCTGCTAGTGATGCCTCTGCCTGTGCACCCCAGCATACTACTGGTCCACCGTTCAGCCTTTGTACTCTGCTTTGACATGTTTAGGTTGTCTGAAATGAGAACCCCCAGATCCCTTTCTTCCTTGGTGATTGTCAGCAACTCCCCCTCCATCCTGTAACTCTCCCCAGGGTTCCCTCTTCCCAGGTGCATTAGTTTGCACTTCTTGGAATTGAACCTTGGTTGCCACACTTCAGACCATTTTTTAGCTTTCCCAGCAGCTCCCTCCTCATTCTTTCCACCCCGACCTGAGTATCCACCCTGTTGCAGATCTTGGCGTCATCTGCAAACAGGCAGACCTTTCCCTCCAGCCCTACCACAATGTCACTAATGAAGACATCAAACAGGACTGGCCCAAGGACTAATCATTGAGTTACACCGCTAGTCATCCCCCTTTCCCCGGATTGGATCCCATTTACCACCACTCTCTGCTTCCCGTCAGCCAGTTCCTAACCCAATTTACCACCTTGTGCCCCATGCCAAGACTACCCATCCTGTTTACCAGCCATTTATGTGGGATGGTGTCTAAGGCCTAGCTGAAACCGAGGTAGGCGATGTCCACCACCCCTCCCTGATTTACTTCCTTCATCACCCATTCAAAAAAATCTATCAGATTCGTCTGTCATGACCTATCTGCTGTGAATCCATGTTGCCTTGGATCCAGGGCACTGCTGGATTTCAAGTATGCCACTGTTCTTTCTTTAAGCAGTGCCGCCATGATCTTACCCACTACTGAGATGAGTCAGGCCGGCCTATAGTTCTCTCTCTCCTCTTTACTACCACTTTTGTGTAGAGGGACTACATGTGCCCTCTTCCAGTCCCCTGGAACCACTTCTCTGTTGAGTGACTCAGTGAACATGGCTGCCAGAACCGCTGCAAGCTCTCTTCGCAGCTCCCTTAAGATACTCGAGTGTATGCCATCTGGCCCCATTGCTTTGGCCACCTTCAGTTTTGTGAGCTCCCCCAGGACACTCTACACTGTGAATGGACTTGTATTTGCCTCTATATGTGACACTATACTATGCTACACCATGCTACGTTGTAGAGTTTACATGCAGGTGACACTACACTATGCTACACCATGCTTCATTACAAAGTTTACATGTAGATGTCACTACACTATGCTTCACCATGCTATATTATAGAATATACCTGTAGGTGACACTAAATTATGGTACACTACAGATTATAGATCGATGGAGTGCTCTCGGCCAATTGGAGTGCTCCTTTCCTCTGAACATGATATTCTGTGAAGAGCATCCCACACACAGATGCCCTGGAAACAGGCACATTCCGGGACAGTTTTAAAAAAAAAAGAAAATAACATTGAGCACTCTCTCGATCTATAATATATTAATATGTCCCGTCGCCACTCGTTGTGAGTAAGAGTGATTTCACTTGTGCTCTGCTCAAACCAGAACAGCTCAGCTTTACTTTGCTGTTCTCTCTCGAGCAGAATGCACGTGAAACCACTCTTATCCTGCAGTGCGTGGCTCCAGGGGACATATTAATATATAGTGTACATGTAGGTGGAACTATACTATGCTACATCATGCTACATTACAGACTATACTTGTAGGTGACACTACACTACCCTACACTATGCTACACTACAGAGTATACATGTAGGTGACACTACACTATGTTACACCATGCTACATAACAGAGTATGCACGTTGGAGTCACTAAACTACACCACACTGTGCTAAATTACACTGTATACCTTCAGGTGGCAGTACTCTATGGTACACCATGTTGTATCACAGAGTATACATATACAGTAGGTGACACTACACTGCGCTACATTACAGAGTTTACATGCAGGTGACAGTATACTACACTACACCATGCTACGTTTCATTCATTTTATTGGAAAGCAAACTGAGAGAAAATCTCTCGTTTACAATTGCATCCATACATTAAATACAAAACATACAAACAATCAATAAACAGATGCTATAACTAACAGACATTACATACATTAAGTTCCAATATAATGTATTAATCAGGTATGCCTTATATTGTAAAATTCAACCAGCACAATCACAGGAGCTATGGAACATTCTAGCAATAGAGGCTTTAAAACAGGTATAAGAGATAAGTGAATTTAAATTACGTATTTTCTTTATCAAATCCCAAGTACGAGGGATAGAGGAATCTAGCTTAATGGAACCAAATTTGGACCACTGTTTGGGTTTAAAAAAAACTTACTGTATTAAGTGATCTAAGGTTATAAGATGAATGTCTTCTATAACATAAGGAATTAATGAGGAATTTGGGCAATGCCCCAATAACAAATCTATACACATATAAATACCAGTGGCTTCCCCTTCGTACTGATAATGAAAGCCTGTAGCTACATATAACTGACAGTGATGGATGGTAAATGAAAGTCTGGAGAGAAACCTTAATGCATGTTACAGAGTATATAAGCAGGTGACACTACACTATATTGCACCATGCTAAATTACAGAATATACAAGCAGGTGACACTACACTGTGGTACACCATGCTAAATTACGGAGTATACATGCAGGTGGCAGGACACTGTGGTACACCATGCTATATTACAGTGTATGCATGCAGGTGGCAGGATACTGTGGTACACCATGCTAAATAGACTTGGTTTGCTGGCCAAGGCACCTAGCTTCACCTGAGCTCTTTCCTTCTAAGACTGCTTGAAAGGCAGAGTAGAGAAACTTACCAGAGCAAGGGAGAAGGATTAAGACTTAGTTTGGCTAAGCAGATTTACTGTGTGGTGGTGTTTTTATGTTTTACTCACAGGGATTGCTACTGTTTGTTGCTAACATTTCATTGCTTTATTTTTCTCTGATTCAAATTGTTGTTGCTAACATTTCATTGCTTTATTTTTCTCTGATTCAAATTGTTGTTGCTGGTATACCTTCTTCTGCATTATTACAAGGTGTGCCTACAGGTGTGTGCTAACAGATTACTGCTAATCTTCTGATTCAAATTGTCTTTTGCAAGGTATATCTTCTGTTACTGCTTTATTTTTCTCTGGAGCAAAGTGTTTCTTACAGGGTATATCTTCTCTGAAATTACTGTATTACAGGTGGAGCTTACATTTTGTGACTTTTTATCATTGGGCTAAGCAAATTACTGTTTGACACTGTGTTTTATTTTATTCTTGTTTGTTGAAAAGGTTTGTTGTCTCAGAGGTGTTTCAGTCTCCTTCTCACATTGAAGGAGCTAATTGCTTTCCTCCACAGCTCTTCCAAAGGATTAGGTGTGTATGTGGGGGTGGAGCTGGCAAACTGTCAGTAATTTCCAACAGAAAGAAGGGTTAAAAGTCAGGTTAGTTGATAACTTGAGGTAGAAGACTTGGTTTGCTGGCTAAAGGCACCTAGCTTCACCTGAGCTCTTTCCTTCTAAGACTGCTTGAAAGGCAGAGTAGAGAAACTTACCAGAGCAAGGGAGAAGGATTAAGACTTAGTTTGGCTAAGCAGATTTACTGTGTGGTGGTGTTTTATTTTTTACTCACAGGGATTACTACTGTTTGTTGCTAACATTTCATTGCTTTATTTTCTCTGATTCAAATTGTTGTTGCTGGTATACCTTCTTCTGCATTATTACAAGGTGTGCCTACAGGTGTGTGCTAACAGATTACTGCTGTAATCTTCTGATTCAAATTGTCTTTTGCAAGGTATATCTTCTGTTACTGCTTTATTTTTCTCTGGAGCAAAGTGTTTCTTACAGGGTATATCTTCTCTGAAATTATTACAGGTGGTGCTTTACAGGTTTTACAGTTTTATCTAACATTAGGATAAGCTTTCAGGGTTACTGCATTTGTTGTTGACTGATTGTTTCTGCTCTTACCTCCTTGTTCTTTCGTCCGTGGTTCTTCTTTTTAGGCAGGGGAAGGGCCCAGCCACCCACCCCATCTAACCACCCCACGCTACACTCCTTTTATAGGGTACCACAGTTGTGACATTTCCTGTGGCAGAGCAGGAAGGGGCGGATCAGTGGGGCCTCCACAAGAGTGATCTCATTTACAGGGCACTAGTAATTTAACTTGTTATAACAAGTTAAACAAAACACAATTAATCCATTACTTGCATTTTTTTCTTTTTTTTCCTTCTAATTACTCTGACTAGGTTACAAACCCAGCAACTTATTTGGAATGGATTTCATTAACTGCAGGTACTGTGGAACAATTTTCAGAAGGACAGTCTTACAGGATTTAGGACACTGTCCTACATGCTGGGCCTTTGGAGATCTTAGGTCTCAGCTCCGGGCAGCATGGGCAGAGATTGCCGCCTCAAATTTCATATTGAAGAGGAAATACATTATAAGAACCACCCACATTTCCCCAGCATCCAACAGAAAAACCTCGACCGCAGAGGGTAGTTGGTCCAGGAGGTTGGCAGGTGGTTAGGAGAGCAAATCAGGTGCCCCATCACTCTCTGCTCTCAACACATTACCTCCAAAAACCATATAAACACTACAAACAGGTATCTGCCTCTATCTCTGAAATCAAATAAAGAGGCAGAAGACACTGCAGAGCAGGACACTCGGCACAGGAGCTAGCACAACAATACTCACCCAAATCAGGAACCAAAACTAAACAAGCACAAAGGAAATCCAAAAAACTTCTGATCATAGGAGACTCCATGATTTGGGGAGTTGATACCCATCTCCAGCCAGGGGTGATGGTCAGATGTCTCCCAGGTACATCAGCATGGAGAGACACTGACCGCATTGCTAAAATTGTTCACAAAGCAGGAGAAAACATTGATGTCCTAGTACACATAGGGACTAATGATCTACTTCAGCCGGTCAGTTGTGGAGACCAAGGAACACCTGACTAAGCTGGGTGACAAACTATCATCTATTTGTCGGCATCTCCTTCTCTGAGATCCTGCCAGCCTGGGAGAGGGAGCAGATGGACGGAAGGTCAGAAAGGGAGATAGGGAGCTAAACACGTGGCTCAAGGACTGGTGCCAGGAAAAGGACACAGATTTGTAGGGAACTGGCAACAGTTCTGGGAGGAAAGTTCTTTAAATTTGATGGACTGCATCTGACTAAAGAGGGAGTCAGTGCATTGGGGCAGAAGTTTGACGTCTTTGCAGAATATTTAAACTAGCAAATGGGGAGAGGGGTGCAGCACCCCATACGTCGAATGGGAAGAACACCCCTCCCCCCTCAGCTAGTGGTCAAACAGGAATTCAGCATGTTTGCCGTTCATTTGCATCACCAGGTAAGAAAAAAGGTTTGTCTCCCCATACGATGCACAAGGGTAATGCCAAACTTCACCCAACAACTAACACACCAAAATCTGGCCAATGGAAAATCATGTACACAAATGCTCACAGCCTGGGAAATAAGATCCCAGACCTGCAGGCAATAATGTCAGAGGCTAAACTGGACATAGTAGCAATTAGTGAGCGTGGTTTACCAGTAACCACATTAGGAGACTTCAGTACCTGGCTATGTATTGTTCAGAAGAGACGAGGTGCAAAAGGGAGGTGGCCCTGTATGTTAATGAAAATATCAAAGCTACAGAAATTCAGAATACACATAAGGAGCCAGAAGAACTGTGGGTCACCCTGGAAACAGGAAATGGGACAGCCATAAGAACTGAGGTTGTCTACAGGCCCCCAGACCAGAGGGAGGACATAGACACATTACTGTTAGAAGATATACAAAACATGACAGCTAAAGGGGAGGTTCTGATAATGGGAGACTTCAACATGCCAGATACAGATTGGTCAATACCAGCAGGAACATCTGCCAGAACTAGACTCATAGTGGATTCCCTGCAGGGGGAGGGCCTCAAACAACTGGTACAGCAACCCACAAGAGACAGGGCTATCCTAGATCTAGTACTGACTAACAAAGAAGGGATCACAGATCTCCAGGTAGAAGGTCACCTGGGGGCCAGTGACCATCACATGGTATGGTTCAATTTGGCTACTACATCTAAATCATCCCATTCCAAGGCAAAAATATGGGACTTCAGAGGAGCTGACTTTGATAAGATGGCCAACAGAGTTAAGCTAGCCCTGGCAAAAGAAACACAGGTGAGGAGGTACAGGCAAAGTGGGCAAGCATTAAGGATACAATACTTGAAGCAACATCCCATTGTGTTAGACAGAAAAGGAAGTGCAAAGAAGAAGAAACCACTTTGGTTCTCAAATACAGTAGCAGAAAAGGTCAGAGCCAAAAGGCTGGCCTTCAGGAAATATAAGGGAACACAGCGGGATGAAGATAGGAGGCATACCAAACTGCCCTAAAGGGAAGCAGGTAAGGCAGTAAGGCAGGCAAAGTCCCAAACTGAGGAAACACTAGCACGAACAGTAAAGAAGGTGACAAGACTTTCTATAGATACATTAGTGAAGGAGAAAGTCAGAGAAGTATTGCTAAGCAATGGAGAAAGGGAGCATGTGGGAGGAGGACCCTGTAAAGGCATCTATCCTAAATAGATACTTTTGCTCAGTATTTACTGAAGAGAAGGCAGGGCAGGGCCCACAGCTCAACATCATGGACACAGCGGGAGGAGGTGAGCACTACTCCCTTCACAAAGAAAGGGTCCTACAAGAGCTTGCTAAGCTCAGGGTGGATAAGGCAATGGGACCTGATGGCATACATCCCAGGGTACTAAGGAGCTAAAGGAGGAACTAGCAGAGCCATTAGCAGAATTGTTTAGTGAGTCTCTGATCACAGGAGAGGTCCCAGAAGACTGGAGAAGGGCTCATGTGATCCCGCTCCACAAGAGTGGTAGCAGGGAGGAGGCGAGGAACTACAGACCAGTCAGTCTTACCTCAGTAGTGGGCAAGATTATGGAGGCACTCCTTAAGGAAAGGATAGTGCAACACCTGGAATCCATAGGGGCACAGGATCCAAGACAGCATGGGTTTACAAAAGGAAGGTCCTGTCAAACTAATCTCATAGATTTCTTTGACTGGGTAACCAGAGTGGTGGACCAAGGGGGAGCAGTTGATGTAGCCTACCTTGACTTCAGCAAAGCTTTTGACACTGTTCCACATAGAAGATTGATAAATAAGTTAGGTAGGCTCGGGGTGGGTCAGAAGTTGGTCAACTGGGTGGCAAACTGGTTGACTGGCAGAAAACAGAGAGTGGTGGTAAATGGTATACAGTCAGAAGAGATGCAAGTCACAAGTGGGGTACCTCAGGGATCAGTCCTGGGGCCAGTCCTATTCAACATCTTCATTAGTGACCTGCAGATGGACTAGAGGGTAAGGCTTGTCTGTTTGCAGATGACACCAAGATCTGCAACAGAGTAGATGATCCAGATGGGGTGGGCAGAATGAGAAGAGATCTGGATAAACTAGCAAAATGGTCAGAAGAGTGGCAACTGGGATTTAATGCAAGAAGTGCAAAATCATGCACATAGGGAAGAGAAACCTGAAGCCACTTATAGGCTGGGAGGAGTTGCTAGCAGTCACAAAGGAAGAAAGAGACTTGGGCATCATCATCACTGATGACCTAAAATCATCCAAGCAGACCTCTAAAGCAGTAGGTAAGGCTAGGGGGTGTTAGGGTGTATTAGTAGGGTATCACAAGTCGTAAGGAGGTAATAATCCCTCTGTACAAGACATTGGTTAGGCCCCATCTGGAGTACTGTGTGCAGTATTGGAGCCACACCTTCACAAGGACATTAACCAAATTGAGGCAGTCCAGAGAAGGGCAACCAAAATGGTGCAGGGACTGCATCAGAAGACATATGAGGACAGATTAACGGGCTCAATATGTATACCCTTGAGCAAAGGAGGGAGAGGGTGATATGATCGAGACATTTAAACACCTTAAGGGCATAAACAAGGTGAAAGAGTCTAACATGTTTAAATATAAGAAAAATAGCAGGACAAGAGGACACAGCATGAGATTAGAGGAGGCCGATTAAGGGGAATGTGAAATTCTTTTTCAGAAAGATTGGTAGATGCATGGAATAGCTTACCACAAGAAGTGGTGGCTATGAATACAGTGCAGGGCTTCAAACAGGCATGGGATAGGCATAAGGGAGCAATACAAATGACTATGAATAGATAGGTCACTGACAGAGCAAAGGCCGATGGCACATTTATAAGGTAGAAAAAGAAATGGGCAGACTGGATGGGCCTTGCGGTCCTTATCTGCCGTCAACTTCTATGTTTCTATGTTTCTAATTACAGTGTATGCATGCAGGTGGCAGGACACTGTGGTACACCATGCTATATTACAGAGTATACATGCAGGTGGCAGGACACTGTGGTACACCATGCTAAATTACAGAGTATACATGCAGGTGGCAGGACACTGTGGTACACCATGCTAAATTACAGAGTATACATGCAGGTGGCAGGACACTGTGGTACACCATGCTAAATTACAGAGTATACATGCAGGTGGCAGGACACTGTGGTACACCATGCTAAATTACAGGGTATACATACAGGTGACACTACACTGTGGTACACCATGCTATATTAAAGAATATACAAGCAGGTGACACTACACTATGCCGCACCATGCTGTATTACAGAGTATACAAGCAGGTGACACTACACTATGCTGCACCATGCTAAATTACAGAATATACATGCAGGTGGCAAGACACTGTGGTACACCATGCTAAATTACAGAATATACATGCAGGGGGTAGGACACTGTGGTACACCATGCTAAATTACGGAGTATACATGCAGGTGGAGGGACACTGTGGTACACCATGCTAAACTACAGAGTATACATGCAGGTGGCAGGACACTGTGATACACCATGCTATATTACAGAGTATACATGCAGGTGGCAGGACACTGTGGTACACCATGCTATATTACAGAGTATACATGCAGGTGGCAGGACACTGTGGTACACCATGCTAAATTACAGAGTATACATGCAGGTGGCAGGACACTGTGGTACACCATGCTAAATTATAGAGTATACATGCAGGTGGCAGGACACTGTGGTACACCATGCTAAATTACAGAGCATACATGCAGGTGGCAGGACACTGTGGTACATCATGCTAAATTACAGATTATACATGCAGGTGGCAGGACACTGTGATACACCATGCTAAACTACAGAGTATACATGCAGGTGGCAGGACACTGTGGTACACCATGCTGTATTACAGAGTATACATACAGGTAGCAGGACACTGTGGTACACCATGCTAAATTACAGAGTATACATGCAGGTGGCAGGACACTGTGGTACACCATGCTATAAGACAGAGTATACATGCAGGTGGCAGAACACTGTGGTACACCATGCTATATGACAGAGTAAACATGCAGGTGGCAGGACACTGTGGTACACCATGCTATATGACAGAATAAACATGCAGGTGGCAGGACACTGTGGTACACCATGCTAAATTACAGTATATGCATGCAGGTGGCAGGACACTGTGGTACGCCATGCTATATTACAGAGTATACATGCAGGTGGCAGGACACTGTGGTACACCAAGCTATATTACAGAGTATGCTTGCAGGTGGCAGGATACTGTGGTACACCATGCTAACTTACAGTGTACACATGCAGGTGGCAGGACACTGTGGTACACCATGCTAACTTACAGTGTATGCATGCAGGTGGCAGGACACTGTGGTACACCATGCTAATTTACAGTGTACACATGCAGGTGGCAGGACACTGTGGTACACCATGCTAAATTACAGTGTATGCATGTAGGTGGCAGGACACTGTGGTACACCATGCTATAAGACAGAGTATACATGCAGGTGGCAGAACACTGTGGTACACCATGCTATAAGACAGAGTATACATGCAGGTGGCAGAACACTGTGGTACACCATGCTATATGACAGAGTAAACATGCAGGTGGCAGGACACTGTGGTACACCATGCTATATGACAGAATAAACATGCAGGTGGCAGGACACTGTGGTACACCATGCTAAATTACAGTGTATGCATGCAGGTGGCAGGACACTGTGGTACGCCATGCTATATTACAGAGTATACATGCAGGTGGCAGGACACTGTGGTACACCCATGTTAAATTACAGAGTATACATGCATGTGGCAGAACACTGTGGTATGCCATGCTATATTACAGAGTATACATGCAGGTGGCAGGACACTGGTACACCATGCTAAATTACAGAGTATACATGCAGGTGGCAGGACACTGTGGTACACAAAGCTATATTACAGAGTATACATGCAGGTGGCAGGACGCTGTGGTACATCATGCTATATTACAGTGTATACATACAGATGGCAGGACACTGTGGTACACCAAGCTATATTACAGAGTATGCTTGCAGGTGGCAGGACACTGTGGTACACCATGCTAACTTACAGTGTACACATGCAGGTGGCAGGACACTGTGGTACACCATGCTAACTTACAGTGTATGCATGCAGGTGGCAGGACACTGTGGTACACCATGCTAATTTACAGTGTACACATGCAGGTGGCAGGACACTGTGGTACACCATGCTAAATTACAGTGTATGCATGTAGGTGGCAGGACACTGTGGTACACCATGCTAAATTACAGAGTATACATACAGGTGACACTTTATTATGCTACACCATGCAACACTACAGAGTTTACATGCAGGTGGCAGTACACTAAGCTACACCATGCTGCATTACAGAGTATACCTGTAGGTGACACTAAATTATGATATACTACAGAGTATACCTGTAGGTGACACTAAATTGTGGTATACTTACTACAGCGTATACATGTAGGTGACACTAAATTATGCTATACTACAGAGTATACATGTAGGTGGAACTACACTACGCTACACAGCTTACGTGCAGGTAACAGAGTTTACATGTAGGTGATGTGATACACAACATGGATCACATGTAGGTGACACGTTACACTACATAGTTGATATGTAGCTGATAGCTGTCACAAAAAGTAGAGTTTATAGAAAAGCTTTAGAAACTGTTTTCATTTCTCACTTTCTATAGCTATTGTGTCTGGAATGGTTTTGTGTTCATACTGATTCAGGTTTTCAAGTGGAAATATGTTCAGTGGGATTTTGTATGTTTTCTTCATTTTTAGAAAAAAACACTATTTGCAGTTGTCAGTGAATGTCAACCACATTTAAACCAGTGCTTGTCAGCAGTTCACTCATTAGCATTTAGTGACAACTGTGATTAATATTTTTGTGAAGCACAATAAAGCATCCTTTAAAAAAACATTAAATTTGTTTCTGTGTGTGATCGATATGAGCAAACAAACGTGATTAATGATGTCAGTTTTTAAAGCATTTCTAAATTACCTGGTTGCAGATTTGTGACACGTGTCAGTTACATTTAGACTCTGCAGTTTAACATGGTGTAGTGTCCGCTACAGTACATGTAAATTCCCTCTGTGTCACTGTATGAGTGTTTAAACCTGAGCATGCCTCTAATAGGTGAACAGCTCCTCTGCTGAGTACTGTACACATGCAGTGACAGAGTCCACATTCAAGAGTCCTGGTTCTGCGAAAAGAACTGTACAGAATGTTGTAAATCACCAGAAAACAATTTAAACATAATTTTCATATCAGTGTTTATACAGTTAGTTAAATAATGATCAGTTGGAGGTGCAGTCATAATTTTTTTTTCCTTTGGCTCCGGATCCCCGAAGGGATCTCAGCTCCCCCTCACCGCCTCCCCATGCTCAGGCTTGCCCCGCCAGGGCAGGGCTGCTGGGCGGGTGCCCCTCCCCAAGGTTACCGGTAGCGTGCCTTGGCTGACCCCCCAAGGTGGGGCGATGGGAATGGGACCCCATCCGGTGGACATAGTTGGCAGTGGAGGTGGCGGAGCAGGGCTTCACGCTCTGGGCTGGTATTTTTGTATGCTGTATGAGGGGGCAGGGACATGCAATGACAGCCCACATCTGCCCCACCCCCCCCCACACTGATACGGCGATGGCACAGCGGATCCCCCAACCTCCACTAGTAGGGGTCTGTAGCATACTGGACACAGTACCCCGGAAGGAGAGGCAGTCCTAGGACACTAAGTCCTTCTCCCCTCAGCTGGCCCTCTGACGTCCCGAGTTCATTCCCGAACCCAAATCGTTGGCATCGCAGACTGTCGCACTGCCTCTGCGCACAATCATAATTTCTGCAAATGGGAACATTACAAGGAGCTGTTGATTCACACAGATGTCCTAACGATTTAAATGTGGCAAACTCTGACAGTGGGGGCCTTTATGTTGCATTGCCTTGGCTCATTTATAATTTTGCCATTTCTTCTGCAGTGCCTGTCCTCTCAATAATATTCAGGCTGTTTTTCCTTGGCAACCACCCAGCCCCAACAGTTATCCAACTGTTTTTTTCTGTTTCCAATAGAACTTGCCACTGTCATTTAGATGGTATTTAGGAAGGGATTCTCCCTTGTTTCTACCCTACAGTCTTCCTACTACCCGCAAGTACTGCACAGTGCCTTTGAGATCTCGCCTGTACACAGCTCTCTGAGGAGGATGAGTCAAAAGGCCAGTTTACAAGCCACATTTACACCACAGCAACCTGCAGTTGTTGGTTTCAAGCACGGTTGGTACCGAGTTAAGGGTACAGTGGTCACCCGGGGAAACAAAATCATGAAGGAGAATGGGGGAGAAAAGGGAGGGCTAGGACCCTGGATGGATGACAGGTCCCAGGGTTAAGGTAGGGAACTCAGGCAGACTGGATGGACCATTGGTCTTTTTTTGCCATCACTGTCTATGTTTCTATATTATGTAGCTGTCTGTATAAGTGTAGAATCTTACATTTATGTACACAGTTATTATGTCACCATCCATCTATGTACACCAGTTGAGTGCGTCACCTCCCCCTCCACCCACCCCCACTGGTCAATTCTTCTTCCAGTACCAGCAAATAGTTTCACTTTCCCACACTGTCTGTTGCACAGACTGCCACAATTTTCCATTCAAAAGTCTGCTGTAGAAATGAAAAAGGTGCAGTTTCAAACAGGATTCCTGGAGACTTGACAAGCCGAGAATACTACTGAGCCCCGATGCGCCAGTCATTTTGTAGACAGAGGCTGTAGCATTCTCCGGCTGGTGATCAGGATTTTCAATCCTGAGCACCCAATGCCCCTAAGTTATACCAGCTTTTCCCTGGTCTAACTTGTGTCATTCAGGAACAACTTTTGCAGGGCTTATACCACATATTTGGCGAAAAGCTACATAAACTGAGGAAACTTGCAACTGCACCCCAAGCCTCATCAGCCTTTGGTCAGGCCCTGATCTCAGTGTGCAGCATGTCCACTTCGCTTTTGCTTCAGTCCCCTGCCCACCCCTTCCTTTCTCATTCACTCACTCTCTCACTGCCACTGTTTGCTTATATGCACCCCAACTGGACATACTGTTTCTCGGGGTTTTTAGAATTAATTTTTAATTTAAAAAAGAAAACCTTCCAAACCGCCACCTTGCTTAACTTGCGCTTACAGTTTCTATCTGAAATCACACTTCCGGTTTTCTTGCACTGCCTCAAAATGGCTGTAACCTTCCTGCACTACAAATTCATTCAAAGGAACACTTTATCTAGAAACTGATGCCTGAATTGATGTACCTGTGCTTTTTCTTAAGTCCGAATCGCCAACTGCGACCCACTCCCTCTGGTAGTGCTTGCAGCTCCACTCACTCTGGTCCTGCTGACTCTCTCCAGCACCTGTCTATCTCCTTTATTCTTCCTGGGCCTCCTTAGTTCCTTGTGTTTCATGGTGACTGGACACTTTGTGTTCCCCCTTTCTACTGACCCACACCCTGGCCCACTTCAGACCTCAACTCTGTTTTTAACCACTGTGCTGCTACAAGCCCCCAGATATAGGGGAGTGCTAGCTAGGTTCCCCCTCATCTCTTCTATCACTGTGATTCCCCTAGTCCATACTCCCTCACAGTCGGTTTAACTGTCTGATATAGATGTTAAACTTCTACCCCAGTGCACTGGCCCCCCCCTCTCTTGTCAGGCAGAGTCCATCATTCTTGAAGAATGTCCTGTCCCAGAAGTCCGCCCAGTCCCCCACAAAGTGGTACCCCTTTTTCTGACAGAACTCATAAGCCACCTTTTAAACTCCTCTATCTCATCCCTCCTTATTATATCCTTCTTCCCCCTGCCTAACACAGGGAGGCTGAGTGTGCTGTCAATCTGTCCCCACCATCTCTACCAACTGGTTCGCCAGACTATTGGTATCCAGGTGTACCGGTACCCCATCCCCAACCCCACCACTCCCTCTCTGCCATCCTCCCTATCCTGTTTAAATCCCAGATGACTGATGCACCAGGAAGGCACCTGACCATCCTGCTCCTGTCCAACCCCACCACCTCCCTCTAGCATATGAACATACAAACATTCAAATGTGCAAGCAGAAACAGACCACCCAATCTATCCAAGTCTGCTCGAGTGTGCAGCTAGCACACCTAATTTGCAGCTGCTGTGCTCCCCCTTTGTCATTCCACTGCCTCCCCCACCCTCACCTTCCCCTGTTCCCTGTCCCATGCCCTTTTAAAGCTGTTCACAGATTTACATGATACCACCCATTCTGGTAGTACATTCCATTTTGCTACCACCCTTTCTGTGAAATAGTGTCTCCTCATTTCCCTCCCTAAATCTTCCCCCTTCTGTTCTTAGCCCATGACCCCGGTGTCCCTCCCCCTTCTTAGCTTAAAGACCCCATCTGCCCCATCCTTATTGATCCCCTTCAGATACTTGAATGTCTCTATCTGTCCCCCCTGTCCCTTTTATCCTCCAGGGTGTACATATTCAGGTCTCCCAGCCTGCTGTCACAGTCTCTCCCCTCCATTCCACATATCATCTTTGTTGCCCTCCTCTGCACCTCCTCCAGTAGCCTGATATCATGCTTTAGGTATGGCCTCCAAAACTGCACACAATACTCTAAGTGCGGCCTTACCAGTGACCTGTAGAGGGGGCAAGATCTCCTCTCTTTGCCTGGACGAAAAACCCCTCACTGTGCACCCCAGCGTTTTGTTCGCTTTTGCAGCCGCTCTCCTGCACTGGGCAGTGTTGTTCATGGTCCCTGTTATCATTACCCCTAGGTCCATCTCTTCCTCAGTGATCCCCAGCTTACCCCCCCCACCAGCCAGTATTCTCTGCTTGGGTTCTTCACCCCTGTAGTGCATAACCTTACACTTCTTTGCATTGAACCCCAGCTGCCATCTCTCTGACCACTCCTCTAGTTTGCTTAGGTCCCTCTGCAGCTGCTTCCATCCCTCCCCTCCATCCACCACTGCTCCGATTTTGGTGTCGTCAGCGAACAGACTTCCCTTGCTCACCACCCCATATGCAATGTCTGATATGACACTCCTAAAAATTGAGTCCCTGGCCTCTAGGACTTTCCTAGTAGATTTGCTCCGCTTGTCCTATTGGGTGCCAAGATGTTGTCCTGCCCTTTTCCTCTGACTAACTCAGAGTCCCCTCAGCAGTGTCAGGTACCTGAGCCTCCTCAGAGGGGGCCAAGAAGTTTGCAATCTAGATGGTGTTGGGCTGGACAACTTCTCTGTGGCTAACCCTGCCTCCCTTCCCCCTCGCCACCACTCACCCGTCCCCTGGGCCAGTGGGCCTCTGGGGGAGTGGGGGTGTGGATGGGTGGGTTCCAGCTGAACCAATGATATACCTGAGAAATTTCTTCTGTTGCTGCCACCAGCTGAGCATGGAGCTGTAAAAAGTAGTGCTCATCCAGATGGGGTGTAGCGGAAAACGTCAACTTTAACACAAAACAGATGACTTAATTCACTAATAGTGCTCACCCAGATAGAGTGTAGCAGAAATGAATGATTTTAGTACAAAACAGATGACTTAATTCTATTATTAGTGCACACCTAGATAGGATTTTGCAGAAAGTATCCACTTTATCGCAAAACAGATGACCTAATACTGCTAGTAGTGCTCACCCAGATAGGGTGTGGCAGAAATGAATAACTTTAGTGCAAAACAGATGACTTAACCCCTTGCTGTGCCGAGACTGATGTATGCATTATAATTCTGTCAGCAGCCTAAGGGTTAATTCTATTATTAGTGTTCGCCTAGATAGGGTGTAGCAGAAAGTAACCACCTTATCACAGAACGTACGATTTAATACTGCTAGCAGTGCTCACCCAGTTAGGGTGTTGCTAGGAACAGTTTATCTGGTGTTAAAACAGGCAGTGTTCCTAGCTGCTGGCTGCCTCTTCTGGCTGCCTCCCATTCTGGGCAGACTCCCACTGTGTTGTGCTGTGGCCCTTAGCGCTCTAGACTGCAGTGCTCTGGACTGATTATATATAATATTATTTCTTTTTAAGATATTTAGGTGTTTACTCCCAAGTTCCATCCTTTCTCTGTTTACCAGAAGTACGAATGATCTGGGGACTAGGTCCCAAAATAACAAAAAACGTTGGACAGAAATCATTGCTTTTTACAGCTCCAATATTCTTTAATACTTTACAAATATCTATTATCAACTGTTTAACTTCCAGACATTTAAGAGAAAACTTAAAACTTGGTTAGACTCAACTAATATCTGTTTATGTATTCAAGTGAACAATCAGGCCTCTAGCCTACCGGCTGTATGTATTTTTTTAGTAGATTTTTAGTGACTGTATCTCAGTGTTGTTATTTGTATTAATTGTCTTTTATGTAGAAAAAAGTGTCACATGAAAATGGGCAGTAATGCTTATCATGCTAAGAAGTATAAAAAATAAAAATAAAATGAAATATAATATATATATATATTTATAAAATGGGTAGGAAAAATTATGTCTGCTCATTTGTTGGCTGCCATCACATGACCGTGCGTATATCAGAGCGTGACCACACACCTTCACTTTTACCCCCTAAAAACAGTTTGCCATTTTATAAGATAGATAACCCACTCTGTGGTGTGGTCGCAGCTCTGATATATACTGCGCCTTGGGCAGTTGGCGCGCATGAGGCGCGAGCCTGGTACATGGCGCACCTGAGAGTGGTTTATCTATTACATATATTACATTACAGGGGCGTGGTACACCTCTATAATTAGGGTTCGGTCTTCACTTGTATGTTAAACTCAAAATTTTGCACTTTAATAACTTTGCAACCGTTCAAGCGATTTGCATGAAATTTTGCATGCACCATCAGGGACCAAGGATCTCTTTTTGAATGTATATTTTTTTCACCTCCTTGGCAGGGGGTTGTACCAATGGTACCCCCATCCGGTCGGCATCAGTGGTACTGCACCGGCTGCGGCTCCTGTGCTCGACCCCTGCCTTTCTCCAGGCTACGTCACAGTGGGTACACACCGCTGTACCAGGGGAGCAGCTGGGGAGCGTCGAGTTTGGAGTTGACAGACACCAGCCATCAAGAGCACTGAAGGACTAGTTTTCCACCTTAGGCCCCCCCCCACGGTAAGAACATGCAATGCCACCAGTGGCGAGTCACGCATGCTACCACACATCGCACGCTTGGTGGCTGCCTGCACCATCCCCACACTGCGTCAGCTAGTGCACTGACCCCAAGTCATCTGTAGAGGTCGGTATTGCATCAGCCAAATTTCCCCCTCCCTCCCTGGAGGAGGAGCGCCATCCTGGGATGCTCAATCATCCTCCCCCCCGGCCGACCCTCCGACTCCTGAGGGCACTTCCGACCCTATGTCGGCACTGTAAGTAGTAGTGCTACCGCTGTGCTGGCAGGCTGGCCCGGGATCAAGGATCTCGTGATATGGCAAGTTTTGTTTCAGTTGAATGTGTGGGGGCAGAGATATGGATTGTCAAAAAATGTGAAAATTACTGTTTTTGGTTAAATTCTTTGTCACCCCACTGCACAAAAACGGTATGGAATTTTGGTCTGAAATTTTTAGGGTCTGAAGGTCTTGGGTCACGGATGTACACTTTGAAGATTTGGTGAAAAAATGTTAATTCATTCCAAAGTTGTTATATTTCAAATTTTCTCATCATTTCCTGTGGGACCAGTTAGATGTGCCGCTCGAAAAAGGATTCTTTTCTGCAAATGCAGAATCCTTTTCCACAAATGCAGAATCTTTTTCCATGCTGCCACCATCTTGTTTTCAGTTAGCAGTGACAACAGAATTAAATAGCTTTAAAAATAAATGAGTTTACTAGACAACAGTGGTCTTTACCTAATTGGGACCCATACAGTCCGATTCTGGGGTTAGTTTTTCAATAAGTTACTTGGAAATGTGTTTTTTTAAGATGCAGAAATGCTTTTTCACAAACTGCAGAAAAAAACGTGAAACAATCCATTTTTACAATTTGCGAAAAAGGATTTTCTTTTTCTGAAAATTGCAAAAAAAAACAACAACAGAAAAGGATTCTTTTTCACAAATTGTAAGAAAGGAATTTTAAGACAGCTGTTTCTTTGTCACTCCACAGTTCACAAATGGTTGGTTATTTTGGTGTGAAATTTTCAGGGTACAAAGGGCTTGCTCCACAGATGTGCCTTTTTCTCATCTGGTAAAAATATATTACTTTGCTGTGGAGGTCTGCGGGTTCAAATTTTGCTTTGTTTTCCATAGGATAACATTCTAATGTGAGGTTTACAGGAGTCGGTTCTTTGTCACTATGCTGTGAAGAAACGGTTTGCAATTTTGGTTTGAAATTTCAGGGTACAAAGGGCTTTTGCCACTGATATGCCTTTTGCTGGTTTCGTGAAAATATATTAATTTGGTGTCCAGTTACACAGGTTTCAGATTTTGCTGTGTTTTCTATGGGATAACACTGCAGTGTGAGGTGTTTTTGGCACTGGACACTACAGGTTGGGAGCACAGGCAAATCAGGAGTTCCACTATACTGTGTCAAAAATCATGCATGGATGGGAGCACAGGGCCCAGAGGACCTTGCACTCCCACATGTAAATACGGATACCATTATGGACTGATGAGAGTGCAGAGCTCCCACAGGGAAATAAGGATACAATTACAGTCTCTCTAAAATTATGGATGAATGGGAAGCGCAGGGTCCGGAGGGCCTTGCGCTCCCACAACCAAATAAGGCTACAATTATACCTTCTCAAAAAGTAAGGAAATTCATTGCATAAAAACGACATTAATGCACCAGTTAGTGTTCCAGCGACAAAAGTTGGGAAATGTGGTGTTAGGGTTTCCAACCACCCTAACAACCCCCCCCACCCTGCACACACCAACAGGTGTCAGGGGTGTGCTTTGGGGTTGTTAGCCCTAATGCTTACCCCATTCCCAGGGTTTGAAATTGGCACCCGCCCGCCAAATGCAGGTAGATTTCACCTCAGGTGGGTAAAGCTAGTGTTTTAAAGCGCCCACCGGGCATCTTGTGGTAATCATGCAAAAAGTTGACTGTTAGTGCAATGTACTGCATGGTACATTAGTGCGATAACCATTGAATAACATGTATTGTGCTACAGTGGTAATGCACCATGCAGTATATTGCACTAACAGTCAACGTTTGCGCGACTAACACTGTGTATAGGCAATGAAGTTACAGGCATGGCTACTAGGTGCCATCGATGGAAACTGCCAATGGGAACTCCAGAATGTTCTGAGGACAAGGGTGACAATGACTGCAAGCAGGAAAGGAGTCTGAGTATCCTCAGTTACCCAATCCTGGATGAGTCTGTTGTGCTTCTGCATCCTAGCTGGGTCTGAGCTGTGCACTTCTAGCTGTGTCACAAATGCCCTGTCCTGGCTGATGTCCCTCCTGGATGGGTCTGGGCTTCCTCTTCTGGATCGGTTTGTACTGCCCCATACTCTTTCCTTAAACACTAACTTTATTTTCATGTTCATGTTGCAGTCCCTTGCCAGTAAAAAAAAGACAATCAAACACTTCCTTTACATTAAAAGTTTAGTACTTATTGTTAAAAACTGCAATAAAACTTGTTTTGGGGAAAAAAACTAAATTTCTGGTAATTACTGTGTTGGGCTAGTAAAAATCCTGTCAGGCTGTTGGGTTTTTCCAGTCACTAGTCCTGCCAGCTACTGGGTGAAAAAGTTAGTTTCAACCCCTGCATTCCACAAGTAAATAAACTGAGATGGGTACAGTATAGGAGAATGGTGTGAGCGTTGGGGCTGACAACCCCAAGGTGTACCCCCAGTACTTGTTGGTGCATGCAGGACGGGGGTGGGGTGTTAGGGTTGGAAACTCTAACACCCAATTTCTCAACTTTTGTCACTGGAACCCTGATGCATTAACAAAGTTTTTTGCAACGTGTATATATATATAGTATACATATATATATATATATAATGTATGTGTGTGTGTGTGTATACAATGTATGTGTGTATATCTATAGCTATATATATCTATATCTATATACAGTATATATATCTTTGCAAAACGCAGCATTAATTGTACCAGTTAGGGTTCAAATGAAAGTGTCAAAAGTAGGGAAATGTGGTGTAAGTGTTTCCAATCCTAACACTCCACCCCCACCCTCCAAGCAGCAAAAGGAAAAAACTCTACGGTTCTGGCTGTACTGAGTCTTGACGAATCTGGGCTGGCATCTTCCTTGGGGTTCTCAACCTTAACACTCCCCCATTCTAGCAGCAAATAAGCTCAGATGTGAAGACTGTATGAAATGGGGTAAGTGTTAGGGTTGATAGCCCTAAGGAAGACCCCAACCCTGATTCGTCAAGACTCAGGACAGCCAAATCCATAATGTTTTTTTTTTCCTTTTGCTGCTTGGAGGGTGGGGTGGAGTGTTAGGGCTGAAACCCTTACACCACATTTCCCTACTTTTGTCTCTTTAATCTGAACCCTAACTGGTGCATTAATGCGGTTTTTCACAAAAAATGCCCTTACTTTCTGAGACAGTATAAACATATCCTCATTCATGCAGGTCCCTTTGGGACCTGCTTGAACATATGTACCTATCTAGGGAAGCACAGGGCCCTCTATCCCTCCATAGATGCACACGTCCATCTGTCTGTGGAAGCGCAGGGTCCTCTGGTCTCTGCGCCTCCATGCCCCCAGGAAAGCAATTTATGTGCTTCATTGTAATTGCTTTTTGTGGGGCTCTATTTAAAGGGAAAAATATATAAAGGAGCAGTTTCAAACTACTAATAGTATCATCCAACCCAAATATATATTTTATTTATTTATTTAGGAAATCGGAATTACAACCCTTTGAGTCATAGACTTGTTTCCAAAGGCTCCACATCAGAATAAACCATAGACATTCATACAGCACATACATAGAATAAATGTGGGTGAGCAATCATACAGAGTATAAGTACAATGAGCACTGGTTAATGCCTATACATTTGGTAGCTAAGACAGGGCAGAGCTATTGACATATTTACCTAATGAGACCTATACAATTGGTAGCTAAAGCAATACATGATATGAGTTGGTAGTAAGCCACCTCAGGGAGGCCTTGTCTCATACATAATACAGTGCATTCATAGTCCAGTGCAACTGTATGGTAACCGAGGGAGGTGAGGAGCCTGTAGGCTAGAAATAGTGAGGGCTCTCCACTGCCAGGCCAAGGGCGGGTGCGTGGCCTAGCAGTGTGGTGCAGGATCCACAGGTTACCAGTTACACTGGCATTGATGTGAGGAGAGGATATGGGCCCTTAAGGCAGCTTTAAAAAGACCTAGATTGGTGATTGATGTGATGGCCGGTGGGAGGGCATTGTACCAGGATGGAGCTCTTAAGAGGGAAGGATCGCTGGGTCAGGGTGGTCCTGACCCTAAGCATCTTCCAGATAGTTTTTGGGGTGGCCCGTGTGGATGCTGAGATGGTGGCTGCCTGAAGAGAAGCCATGACACCTATTGGGGTTAAACCCAGGTGGACTTTTTTGGTGAAGAGACAGGTCTGGTTTAATAGTCTTTCCTCAAGGGAGAAGATATTGGTGAGCGCGTATAGGGTGCAGGTATGTGTATTTCTGTTGGCACCAGAGAGGAGCCGGCAGGCCCTATTGATGATTGTTTGTATTTGATGAAGCGCCATAGGGTCAGTGATAGCATAGATTGTGAGGCCATAAAAATCCTTACCTGGCCTCAGAAAAGTTTTTTTTAATTAATTTTTGCATGTATTTGATGAAAAAGTAGATTGTATTTGGCTCTGTGGAGCTGACAGCCAAAATGCTGCCACTTCCCAAATTGGCAGACACGTCCCCATGCTTGCACATTTTGTGATGTCAGCAAATGAAGAGCATGGGGGCGTGCTCCATAGAGTTGAATGGGAACAGTTTTTACATGCGTATTATTACAATTTAGAGTTCAGACTATATAACAAATCAGGGCCACCGCTCAGCTAAAAAGGACCCTGTTAGTTGAGTGGTGGCCTTGATTTGTTATAATCGGAACTCTAAATCATAATAAAATGCATGTAAAACCGTCCCCATTCAACTCTACGGAGCACGCTCCCACGCTTTTCATTTTCTGACATCACAAAATGTGGGAGCATGTCCGCCAGTTCAGGAAGTGGCAGCATTTTGGCTGTCGGCTCCACGAAGCCACATATAATCTATTGTTTCATCAAACACAGGCAGAAATTAATTTAAAAAACATTTCTGTTAACTTTGGGCCAGGTAAGGATTCTTATACGTCTGGGGTGGGTGCTACTTGGACGTTGCTCTTTAAGTCTTACTGCCAGCATTTGATTTTGTATGGGCAAAATTTTTTGGGGGTTTTTTTTTTACCCATAAATCAGTAAATTTTTTTCGATTTGCTATGGTTCTACTGAAAGTCTAGCTACACCTTTGATGCATTTTTGATGTGATCAGACTTCCATTGTGGATATGGCACAATGGTGAAGATTGGAGGTAATTTTGAGTTCCATGCATACCCCATGAATGTTTAGGGGGAGAGTATGTGTTAGTATTGCTCTACTAATTGATACCTTATTTGGTTATATACATTGTCCCTTAACTCCAATTATTGATGGACTTATGGCTTGTTAAAGTTGCAGTGTTATCCTATGGGAATTTTCATTTTTTAATTTTTATGTTTTTTTTTTGTATATCCCCTAAATGTCTTAGGGTGTGCTATGTGTTAGTATTGTAGTGCTCATTAAGACCTTTCTTATACTGATGGAGTTATGGCTTGTTAAAATTGAAATGTGGAAAAAATAACTAAGTTCAAATTGTTACACAATTTCATGAAAAAAGATTCCTTCATATGAAAAAAGAATGTGAACAAAACTAAGTCCAAATTATTTTTTGTATGAAGGAATCTTTTCTGTGAGAATGACACAATCTCACAAAAATAAATTCCTTCATACAAAAAATGAATGTGAAAAAACGAAGTCCAGATTATTTTTTCATATGAAGCCAATCTTGTTTTGTATGACCCTATCCTTGTTTCATATGGCCATATGAAAAAGAAAACCGACTCACAAGAAAAGAATTATAAAGCAGCAGTAATTTGATCCTACCTTTTTTCCCCACTATAAAAGATTCCAGGTACCTTCCAGTTTTATCTGGTGGTACAATTTTCTAATTTCACCAAAATATGAGTATTTTATAAATGTTTTAGTTGAATTTTTCTAAAGAAAAAAGATGGCTGCCACATTTGGCATAGAAATAGGATTGTATATCCGGCAAGGGTTAGGATCAATAAAATAAAAAAAGACTCATTGTGCCCAGCACAGGAGGTATCTAAACAAGTATGTCTCTGACAAGTATGCTAATATTTTTATTAATTATAGCTAAAAATAGCTTTTTTGGAAAACATTTTTCATTGTACTGGTGCTTTAAAATGTGTTAACACATTTCTGGGTAATTTGTCCAAATATTAACTGCAGAATCCACCTAATGAGGTCCTGATTAGCAAGACACATGTGTTAATGTGTTTCCATGACATGAGTTTTATGGGTTTTCAATTTTTTTTTTTAAATGGAAACAAGGTGGTGACCATACGAAAAAAGAGTTTTTTTTCCCTCATGAAACAAGATTATCCCCTATACAAAGCAGAATCATTTTTGTATGGCCCAAATTCTTTTTTTATATGAAACAGCTATCCAAAAGAGCGTACTGAGCATGATCAGAACCGAAATTTCAAATCCTTGTAACTCTGGAGTGGATTAATACTTTTTCACCAAACCAATGAAAGGCATCACTCTGGGCCAAGCCTTTTCTACCCTGAAAAGTTCAGACCACCACTCCAAGCCATCTGGGTGCTAGGTGATGACAAAAGAACTGCAACCCCTTCCCTCAATTTTTTTTCACTTGTTTTGCTATCTGGATCTCAGAATCTGCACATCTAACCAAAACAAAACTTGATACTTCAAGCAGGGCCGGCTTTTGTTTTGGGGGCCCCCAGCAAGACAAGTCATGGGGCCCTCCCTCAATCCAAACATGCTTCATATTTTACTTTGTCCAAAATGCACAACATTTTATTTTCAATACAATCAGTAATATTTGTGTTTTTAGGGAGTGGTAGCAATATTAGTTTTCGGGGCCCCACTGTCCATTCAATCAATGTCTGTTCATTAGCCTCTGAGTGGGCAGGGCATACCTTAGCAAATCATTTCATGATGTAACACCACAAGAAAAGGCTCCACAGAGCCTAGTGATGTCTTTTGGTGCTGTTTTACATTCAACATGAATAATAATAATTAAAAATAAATTAAAGTGGTACTCTGGATCTGGCTGGGACCCCTCCTTTGCAGGGGGCCCCCAGATAGTGCAGGGTTCGCTGGTGCCTAAAACCGCTATGCTTCAAGAGAGTTTGCCCCCAAGGTCGCGCCTGCAAAGTTTTGTGCAAATCTGTTTAACAGTGGCAAAGCTATTAAAGTGCAAAGTTAGGAGTATAATATTAAACGGCCTACTCAACCCTAACCATAGTGAGTATAAAAAGTGACAGATGTCGATGATATTGGTTGCCACTAAGGACTTAGAGTATGAATAGCAGTGTCACTCCCTGCAAGGTTGTTGAAAAGGGAGGCCAGGGAAGGGGGTGATATGGAATAACAAATTTAAATGTAAAAAAGGCCTTAAAGTATAGCACATTTTTCTGTAATAAACATCTAGCTCTCCCCAGCTCCTGATAACCCTTGATCTGTCTCATAGCCCTTGATTTTCCGTACAGTTGCCCAAAGTTAAAATTTGTATTCCATATAGCATGTTGGACACATTTT
This sequence comes from Neoceratodus forsteri, assembly GCA_016271365.2. Lineage (NCBI taxonomy): Eukaryota > Metazoa > Chordata > Ceratodontiformes > Ceratodontidae > Neoceratodus > Neoceratodus forsteri. Next base: position 1,407,946,604 of record CM028131.1, on the reverse strand, counting down.
GTTAATAAGAGTGAATACTCCATTCTGTAATTGTCCTTGAATGTCTTCAGTAATTGGGGCATAGTGAAAACAACCTGTTGTAATTGACTGATCTCTACACCCCTATTAATCAGAAAACACTGCCCATTAGCAGTGCTGCCAGACTCAACCATGAAATGAATGGGGATTAATGTGTTAGTGACAGGAATCATGATAAAAAAAATAAATCATATCCCTTAGTGCTCATCATTTGCTCCAGGTAGGTATTCCAAAATAAACAGTGCAAGAAAACAAAATTATTTTTAAGGAGGGGTTCTATAATCAGCAGTAATACAGTTTATGTCCACAGATTTATCACCACTGATGCTTCTTTTGTCTGTCTGTGTCTTTCCAATAAGCAAATAGGGGTTGGAGTTAAGGCTTGTAGTAAAAAAACTGCAGCCCTGAGGGTGACAAAGTGACTGACAGTGGATCATAAAGCTTGAGGCCATAGGCTTACAACATTGTGGCCTCTAGTAGGTGACTTTTACTAAGTGGTAGTAGTTTTCTGCTATTAACAGAGAACTCCAGTTCATGATCAATTTATAAAGCCTTTTGTTAATGACAGAATACTACATTTTTTTGTGTACTGTAGCTGTGTTGCAGCTTTCTGTTAGATAGCTGGTTTAAATGAGCTGCAGCTACTTTTTTGTCATTCTGTTTCCCTTTGCCATTTGCCACCTCCCCTTCTTTCAGGTCCATCCACAGCTCCCATATCACCTCTGGCATACCTGATTGAACTTGGCTTCCGATCCAGATCCTACCCTATCCTCATGTTACCTTGGCTTTTTCCCCCCTGCAGTGGGAACTCCCATTTCAGCCTAGATGGCACTACTTAGCCTAGTGGAGGGGAGACTCAAACTACTCACCCAGCCTGGAGTTGGGGAGGGGCCTAATTAATTCAGTGGCGCCGAGGTTGGCAGGCAGGTGGCCAGCATTACGCTTGTGGGGGAAGGCATTTACCGCATTTGATGTCCCGCCCATCACCCAATGGCCAATGCCAAGGGCATAGCTGTGAACTTCTATCGGTGGGGGATGTTAGATGTCGCATGGGCATCTGTGATGTCAATGTCATCCCCAAACTCACTGTAGGAGTTGCTCTGGTAGTGGAGCTGCCTTTCCCATCCTCCGGGAACAAGTGTAGGATGCTTCTGTATCATGTCCTGGCCCCACTGCTCTCCAGCAGGCAGTTGGAACTGATTCTGAATTCTGCATTTCCCATTTAGCAGTGTGCTGCACTACCAGCCAGTGCCACCTGACAAGGGAAGCGGCAGCTACTTTTAAAGAACAGCACCAATGTTTAAAAGGCAGCGACAACATGCAGTAGTACTGCAGCAGCTTTTAAAGGCCAGCATTAGCTTGCCAATTATGGGAAGATCCAGAACAGAATTTAATAACGCAAATAAAGAAGAAAAAGTGTAACATTCGGAAAGGAGTAACCCGCTGGTCGACCATGAAAGCTGGCTATGTAACTAATGGTCCTACCAGTATCAAATAAAGCTAAACTAAATCCGGAAGAAATTAATGATCAGTTCTCCAATACTATCAAGAACTTTACAAAACAGAAAGGCTACAACATCCTGAAGCAATAGTAAACTTTTTAAAAGATATCTCATTTCCTTTTCCTCTTTAAGACATAATCCTGCTATTAGAATAGTAAGTAACCCAGGATGAAATTCATAACACCATTAAAAATCTGCTGCACTAGTTGTTTACAGGGTATCTGGTAAAGCAGCAGACCCTGACAGCTTCTCAAAAGAATTCTACATAATCTTTCTTACAGAACTGACACTTTTCTTAATGGATTTATAACATCCTCACCACTTTTCGGGAAGCAATAATTCAGATATTTCATACGAAAGGCAAAGCCCTATATTTGTACTCAGCTTACAGGCTGATTTCATTATTAAATGCAGATGTTAAAATATTCACACAAATCATAGCACGGGCAGTCCCCAGTGGCATGGAGGGTTGAGACATTTGCATCTCACCGGCAGCCTGGGTTTAGGAATGTGCTCGGGTTGCTGGGGTTGGCCGGGGGGGGGGGTGCAGAGGATTGAGCATCCCAGGGACTGCTCTACTTTCTGGGGAGGGGTGGTCTTCCAGTTCAGCCTCTGACTGCCACAGGGTGGAGGCCTGGTGCGAGTGCAGTTGTGAGCGACTCAAAGGGAGGGGCCATGTTTCCATGGTGTGTACGTGCCTACATGCCATGTTGGTGAGGGATTGGGAAGAAAACAGAAAAGAGCCAGATGGGCTATATGAAGCCCTGCCCACTTCCTCCTGCCCACACCATCACCTTGTCCCCCAGCACTTCTGGTTGTGTGCTCCTGGTTGGGGGGGGCAGCTTTCCACCCTCTGGCACTGTCATGGGGAGGAATCCATGGGGAACGTGGCCTGGAGGACTGGGGGAGGTGGATGCTGGTTCCGAGTAATGGGGACAAGACTAAGAACCTTCCTGCCTGACTCAATGGGTTAAAAAGTTTATGGAAAAAATAAAATCTTAGCACTCCGACTGAAAAAGTTTCTCCCCTAACTCATTCCACATGATCAGAATGGTTTCATTCGGGGTAGAAAACTAGGAAATAATATCAGGAGAACTATCGATAACATTTATAACTCCAGTGCAGATGTCATCCTCTTGTCAAGAGATTCAGAAAAGTCTTTTGATAGTCTGGAATGGGATTTTGTCCATTAAATATTAGCAACAGCAGGGTTGGGTCCAACTTTTAGGAACTGGATTAAACTCCTGCATTCTCATCAACATCTAAAATAATGTACTGTTACAGAATTTTTCCCCCCAAGTAGAGGTACTAGACAGAGTTGCCCATTCTCACCCCTTATTTTTGCTGTGGTCATCGACCTACTTGTAGTAGCGATCTGGGTGAATGCTCTTATCTCATGTACTCAGATAGGCCAAACTATTCACACAGTCAGTTTGTATGCAGATTACGTACTGTTGAGCATCACCAAGCCATTTAACTCCCTAAAAGTACTTCTCCAACTATCTACAACCTGTGAAGAAGGCTTGGGTTACAATATCAGTTGGTCCAAAACAGAATTACATAATAACTTACCAGCATCTTTAATACAAGGTTTGGGACATGAGACTTTCAAACAACATCTGAAGAAATATTATCTTAGTCTCTTAACATGTAAATGTTTTCACCGAATCTGTGATTTTGCACTTGTTTCATTGTATTATATTTGTTGTCTTTCTGTTGTCGTTGTTTTATGTAACATCTTGACTGCATTTTTTTTCTATGGTCCTGGGTCGTGTATGAAAAAGGGCTTTGGCTCATTATACTTACCTGGTCAACAAAAGTTTAAATTAAAAAAAAAAAAGTTATTGGAATTTTTTTTTTTACGCTTCATGTAGTTTATTGATTTCATTTCAAAGTACAAGTATGTATATATGTTGCACATTTGTATGCAGTAAGACGTTTAACAATAACAACACAGTAAAAACAGTAGAAACAATAACTTAAATGAAAAAGCCTTAAAAAAGGACATGCTATTGAGCTTAAATTCAACAGTTACTTGAACTTAAATTGAATGGGGGGCAGAAAGGGTGGATGCATCCAGGGTTTCTTTGAGGAAGGTGCTGCCAGGCCCACCCCCAGGTTGAAAACACAAAGTAAGAGGAGGAAGTGGAGTGAGTGGAAGAGGGCACGAGGTGAAGGTTTCAGAAGGAGATGATGGTCAGCTAGAAAGCATGGGGGGTCAGGAAGGGAAGTGAGTGGGAGGAATAAGAGAGATCTAGTATTAGGCGAAAGAAAGGGTGAGAACAAGGCGATGATGGAGGAAGGGGAGGGCAGAAGGGCAGATGAGAGTAGAAACTCTTGATCAAAAAAGGGGAGGAATCAGGAGTGGTGGAGGGTAATGTCCCTAAATGCTAGAAGTCTTGGAAACAAAGTGGATGGCCTACAGGCCATGATGGCAGAGGAGAAGGTAGATCTGATGGTAGTCACAGAGACTTGGGCTACCCCAGACCATGACTGTAACCTCACCATACCAGGATAGGCTGTCTATAAATGGGACAGGGGAAAAAGGGAAGGGGGAGTGGCAGTTTATGTGGGGGACGGCATCACTGCCATCAAGGAGAAGCTTGGGGAAGGGAAGGTAGAGGTGCTGTGGGTACAGATACAAACAACAACAGGAAGGAAAGGGAGGCTGGGAGTAGTCTATAGGCCACCAAAGCAAGATGAGGATAAGAACAGGGAGTTGGGTACCAAAGTAAGGATAGCAGCTGAAAGAAGTGAGGCAGTGGCAGTGGGGGACTTTGATTTCCCAACAGTAAATTGGAGTGTCCCATCCGCCTCCTGTGCCAGGAGCCAAGTTGACCCTAGATGCAGTCCAGGATGGGTTCCTGACCAGATGTGTGACCGAACCTACCAGAGAAGGAACCATCCTAGATGTGGTGCTAACAAACAATGACCATGTCAGGGACATCAAGGTAGAGGAGCCCTTGGGGAGCAGTGACCACTACACAGTGTTGCTCTGGGTGAATATGAGGAAAGAAACAGCAAGCACTAGAACTAAAGTTTTGGACATTAGGAAGGCTGATTATGGGAAGATGGAAAAGATACTGAATGGGACACCTAGCCAGTCTTAAGAATAGCATGGGGGTGGATCAGAAGTGGACAGTGATCGTGGAAGAGGATAGGAGCTGCCACTTAAACCTGCCTTAGGGAAAAGGGAAAAAATTCCAAAGCCAGAAGACCAAGGTGGTTCGATAGAGAGGTGAGGCAGATGGTGAGGAAAAGTGGGCCACATACAGAAAGTTTATTAAATCCGATGGTGTGATGATGAGAGGGACTATCTGGAGAAAGCTAGGGAGGCTTGTAGGGTGGTCAAGCAGGCCAAGGCTAGGAAGGAACTGCAAACTGCAGAGGGGATCAAGGAGGGAGAGAAACCTTCTTCCGGTATGTCAGTAAATGGAGAGACGCAGAAGTGGACATAGTAAAGAGAAAGCAGGAGTGTTGAACAAATACTTCAACTCTATATTTACTAAGGTTATGCCCCCGCCACAGCGAAAACGTTACAGCGATGTCATGGACAGCAACAACAATGACAGATTGCTGTAAAGTCTGCTCGGGACCACTGCACGGCTTCCCCAGGTCTTGCACCCCCTCTCTGAATCAGCTCCAACTCGGAGTTGATTATAATAATAAAATATGGGGGAGGTGCAAGCTCCCCAAAAAACAACCTTTGCCTGCGGATTTATGCTAGCCATGATTTGCTGTCAGCATAAAGCTGTTGCTGTAACGTCCAGTCGGCAGATTTATTTTAAGACCGGCTGTCGTAGAACTTTACTAAGAAAGGATGGACCAGTGCCACAGGGGCGATGAGGGAGGGAAAGGGAGAGGAGGGGACACGGATGAGGATAGGATAAAAAAAGACATGATTGGGAAAGGGCTCCTGTCTCTGAAGGTGAACAAATCTCCAGTACCAGATGACATGCACCCAAAGATGTTGAGGGAGATGGCAGTGGAACTACACATGTGGTACCATTGCACGAGAATGGGCCTTGGGACAGCCCTGGGAACTACAGGCCAGTCAGTCTGATCTCCATTGTCTGTTTTTTATTTATTTATTTAAAAGTTGGTGACCGGGAAAGGCACACTGAGCCAAGACTCGTTTCCAGGTGTGACCCGGGGAAGGGCATGGGATTAGCATATAACAATAACAATTACAGCATGTGTGCACTGTAATACAGAAGTTACACAGCTTTAAAATAGATACAAGTATTTAAGGATAGCAGTGGTATATGGCATAACAGAGTGATCTGCATAACAATTAGCATATAGCAATTACATCATTTGTGCACGGTTATACTGAAGTTACACAGTTTTAGTTGATGAAGTATGATAAGATAGCAGTGATACATGGCATAACAGGGAGGTGACACATAAAGAATCACACAGAGGAGAGAGAAGTGGTAGAGGGATCCAGGAGCGATGCATAGGTGCGGGACACTGAACAACAGATAATCCATTAGCAGCAGATCACATTACCCACTAGACAATAGCTGACAATGGAAGGACAGGGTGGAGGGGGATTAGGACAAGGGGGTGGGGATGAGGACTGGTAGGTTACGGGGGTGGGTGGCAGAGACATGGAGGAAGGGGAAGATGCCTGAAGTGGTTTTTAACAGCCTCCATGGTCAGCAAACCATGAACCACAAGGGGTAGTGCATTCCACAAGGTAGGGAGCCAGTAGGCAAAGGCTTGTTTCCCAGCCTCAGAGTGTAGGATAGCTAATGAGAAAGGGCACAGGTCATAAGAGCACAGGGCATAGTTTGGCTATGATTTTTTTCCTCACTGGGAATGACAGACTAGATTTATGCCTGTGCAGCATACCTAACTTGGGTTGGAGTTTGTTGTGAATTGCATTAAGGTGAAGGGAGAAGTCTAGTTTGGAATCCAGCCAGACTCCCACATACTTGTAGCTATTCACCATAAAATTATTGGACCCATCAGAAGCATAGAAGTAGGTGGGGGAGGACAGTTTGGCCAGTTTCTGGGTGGAACTGAACGCCATTGCAACAGTTTTTTTATTGTATTACACTTAAGGGATTTAGCATCTAGCCAATGCAGAATACACTCAAAACCAGACTGGAGGATGGTTTCGACTTGGTCTAGAGAAGGGCCTGAGGTGAAGATAACTTTTTTTTTTATACTATTTCTTTATTTCAGATTATTTCATATATGGTACCACAGAGTCATATTACAGGAGTTGATTGAAGGAAACAATACATTGTACATTTTATCATTTACATGGCATACCAGGATTACAACAAGGGTTAGCTGATCTATTAAGTAAAATTACAATTTCTCCAACTAGAGTATTAGCCAAAAGGCTTATAACATACTTTTGTAATCTGTGCATATAGCCCTTTGCAAAAGTTCCAAGGCTGTCTCGGGGGAGGAAAAAGAAAACTCTTAGAGGGCCCAGGAAGGCTGCACTCGTCAACCCATATAGGTATTTGTGGAAAATTAAGTCCCTGCCAGGTGGGGAAAAACCCCCCTGAGAGGGAGGAAAATATAGGACCAGATGGTCACCTGCTAATTCTGTAACATGTACATAAAAGGGGTATCCCTAAGGAGGCTGGTCTGGTCAGGTTTGTGAAATAGTAAGGAACTACACATTCCAACTGTTCATTAGTTCTGGGACCTTGTTTTGTAGTCTGGCTGTCATATGTTCTAATTTGTATACATCATATACTATGTCCTCCCAGGCTGAATATAGTGGGAGGCTCGGGACGAAGCCAGAGCCTTGTGATACATTTTTTGGCTGTGCTTCACAACATGCCAAGTAAGTAGATTTGGTGTGGGTCCTTGAAGTGATGTGGATAATGGAGAAGTATCCCCAGAGCCGGGGACAGACCACTCAGGGAAGGAAAGAGGTCCAGCACCCTCTCCTCTGTCGAGGGCCAGTAAGGTGCCAACACTGGACAAAACCAGAAGATATGGGCGTGGGTGGCCACCTCACAGCCGCAGTGTCTCCAACATGAGGAGTTACTCCCGGTCAGGAACTTGGCTGTGATCTGGGGGGTACGAAAAAACCTGGACACCACCTTCCAGGAGTATTCTCTCCAAATGTAGGAACTTGTAATTTTGTGTTGTCTACGCCAAATCCGGGTCCAATCTTCCTGTGTCAATTCCACCTGGAGTTCGGTCTCCCAGCGGGACTGTACCATATCCACGGCAGGAGAGAGTGTCCCCTGCAGGGCTTTATAAAATCGAGAGATCAAGTGATCTCTACCCCCTCCACCAGCTATCTGAAGTAATAAGGGACAAAGTGGGGGAATAACTTGGGTGGTGACATCTAAACTGATTTTGGAATCTAAGAAATGTCGAATCTGTAGAAACCTGAAAAAGTCACCTTTGTTTAAAGTAAATTCCTGTTTAATTTGGTCAAATGACTTAAAGGTATCTGTCTCATAAAATTGGTATGAATGTTTTAAACCTTTAGCTGCCCAGTTTTGAAAGGTAACATCATATCGTGTGGGGATCCATCAAGGATCTTCTGCCGGTATACCCATCCATGTTGATGTAAATTTGTTAGCTGGTCGAGAGAGAAATTTCGTCCAGTTATTTAGTAACCCCCTCGTAAATCTGGAGCCTCGACTTAGTTGAGATATATTATTACTGGGCTGAAATACACGGGAGTAATTTAAGGGGCAATCCGCCATGGATCGCTCAACTGCGAGCCACGGCGGGGCCTGGGTTTGTGGCTGAAACCAGTGTGTTATGTGTGAAAGTAGGGCGGCTAGCCAGTAATTTGGTATACAGGGAAGGGACAGTCCACCCCTTTCCTTAGGATGTCGAAGCTTATTAAGGGCCAATCTAGGACGTTGATTCGCCCAAATGAACCTACTAACAGATCTGTCCCATTCTTGAACGTCCCTTGCTGTGAGGGGAGCAAAATGTTTTGCATTAGGTATAGAATCTTTAGTAGGGAATTTATCTGTACAGACTGAACCCTAGCCATCAGGGAAAGGGAAAGGGGGAGGGGGTCCATCTAACCAAATCCGACTTGATCTTTGAGAGAATTGAGGTGTAATTCAGGGAATACAGGTTAGAAATATTTTGAGAAATCCTTATTCCCAGATAAGTTATATGGGGTTTGTCTCATTTATAGGGGTATTTCATACGAATGTCCTGGGGTAAAGAGGACTGTATCAGTAGGACCTCTGACTTATTTTGATTGATCGTGTAACCTGTCAGGTTTTCTATCTCTTTCAGGAGTGTGGTCAGGGTAGGTAAGGATTCTTCAGGATAGGTGATATATAAAAGAAGATCATCAGCATAGTATGCTAATTTATGATATGAAGATTCTGAGACTCTATATCCATGTAAATTAGAGGTTTGCCAAAGCAGTTGTGCTATAGGTTCTACAAAGAGGGTGAATAAATATGGAGAAAGGGGCAACCCTGCCAGGTACCCCTAAATAGAGGAAAGCGGGTTGAATGTGACCCATTCAATCGCACCATCACTTCTGGGCCGGAGTCAATGCCCCTTAAAGCTGATGTGAACATTACCAGGAAGTTGAATTTTTGTAGGGTGGCCTGTAGGAACCCCCAAGAGACCACGTCAAATGCTTTTTGGGCATCAAGGCTGAGTATCAAAGGGGGGGGGATTTTGTAAGATGGGCATGATCGATAAGATATAAGGTATGTTTTATGTTATCTGTTGTCTGTCTACCCTTCATAAATCCTGATTGATCTGGGTGTATCAAAAAGGGAAGTATATGATCCAGTCTATAAGCTAAGATACTCGTATAGATCTTATAATCTTGATTAAGTAATGATACGGGGCGATACGATTCGCAAAGGTGTGGTGGTTTCTGGGGTTTCAAGATTACTGATATCATGGCCTGTCACCATGATATTGGATAGACCAATATAACATGACCGGTTTGTTAGGCTTGTAGAAGGGGAGCCTGTATTGAGTCCCAAACGCCCTTATAGAATTCAGCTCCGAAGCCATCTGGGCCAGGAGTTTTCCCATTCTTAAGTTTTTTAACAACGGTTTGGAGCTCTAATCCAGAGATCGAAGCTGTTAACTGAGCCTGTTGGGAGGCAGATAGAGTTGGGAGGCGGCTCTGGGAAAGAAAGTCTGACATTTTTTATGGGTCTGGGTCCGAGGGGGAGGAATAAAGAGACTGATAAAACATTTAAAATGCCTCAAGAATATGCTGAGTGGAGTACTGTACCTGTTCCGATGTGGGTTCCTTAATTTTAGAAATAGTGCATTGTTTTATTTGATTTCTGAGACGATGAGCTAGGAGTTTGGAGGCACGGGCCCCACCCTCATAATATCTCTGCCTTAACCAGGCCAAAGCTTGTTCAGTTTTGGCTGTCATCAATCATTGTATCTCAGCCTGTGTCTGGGATATCAAGGGTAAAAGGTCTGAGTCCCCCTGCATGTGCGCTTCCTGGAGAAAGCTAAGTTTCTCCTGCAAGGCACGCATGTTAGACTCGGCCTGTTTTTCCTTTTGAGTGGCGTAAGCTATAATGTGGCCCCCTAAGGATGACCTTAATCGTATCCCAAAGAGTTTGAGGGGATATCTGTGGGGAATCATTGTCTTGAATAATTTCCGGAATTCATGTCTCCAGAAAGTCTCTGAACTCCCCGTCCCTCAGAAGGGAAGGATTAAATCTCCATAGTACATTTTTCTTTTCCCTGTATATATTAAGTTCCAGGATTATAGGGGCATGGTCTGACTGACAGACAGATATTAAGAATATCCGCAGACCGAACCTGATCTATATGTTCTTTACCTAAACAAAAATAATCAAGTCTAGAATAGTGTTTAAAGGAGCTGGAATAATAAGGTAGAATTTCAGTGTGAGGGGTAGTTGTGTACACACACATCGACCAGGCCCACATCGCGGAGTAAGCGTCGAAGGTGTTTCTGGCCCGAAGACTGAGGAGAGGGGTGCGAATTTGATGAATCAAGTGAGGGATTAAGGTGACAGTTGAAATCGTCTCCTATCAACAAAATACTTTGTTGCCTCAATAGGATAGCGTCCATCAGTTTTTGAATAGAGGAGGCATCAAAACCCGGAGGAATATAGATGCTACACAGTGTCAAAATTTGTTGATTTAGTTAACCACTGCCAGCGCCAGCCTGTTTGCAGTTGGGTATGTCTCGGAATCAAAATCGCTGCTCTTCTCTTTCTGCTCTTCTGGTAGGAGGACTCCACCAAGTCAGAAAACCGAAATCTAAGTAACTTCTGATGTTCAGCTGATGAAAGGTGGGTCTCCTGGAGGAGGAGAATATCTGGGTTTAGTTTTTTGAGTGCTCGAACTGTCCGGTATCGCTTTGTGGGGCCAGGCAGCCCATTTACGTTATGGGAAATCATTTTAAAGTGTCCCTGCATATTGAAGTCGAAGGGGAAGGAATCGCAGCCACCCGAGCCCCCTACCCCCAAGAATCCAAAAACATCATTATTCTTAATTTCCTGTAATACTGAATGATTAACTGATAACTTATTTACCATAATCTGATGCTCTGCATCCAATGTGGTAAATAAAAAAAACCAATCCAACCAAAACTGGAAAGGAATCAGTAGGTCAACTGGGCATAACTGTGGAAACCATCCCTCTAACGGGATGCTGGAGAGTGAGAACCATATACAAACCCCCACAAAGAGGGTAGTCTATGGCTTCATCAATACGTATTCAACTAGAACACGCATTGGGGACATGTCTACTGACTGTCCAAAGGTGGGTACCCCATTGGCACAGTGGTACGGGGCCCTGGGGTAACTCTTACCCCTAATTTCAAGGTGGGGTAGGGTTGTGTTTTGGATAAATAATATTATGGGAGGATAAAAGAACAAAAAGGAAAGTGGTAGAGGATTAGTGTGACGTGGAGCAAAACGGTGCTGTTCCATTAAGATCAGACTCTCTCATGCCCTCCACCCGGAATTATGTACAGGCGGGGGGCAAGATACCATGTTATAGACCGACCCGAAATTAGAAACAATGCCCTTTTGAAGTAGCTGAGAATGAAGAGACATTCATTCTCCCGAGGGTACTACAGGGTCCTTCAACTTCCCTTGGCTGTCTCAAGGGATGCGAGATCCCAGTCATCTGAACATTCCTCAGTCAACGGAGAGTCAAAGACAAGCTGTATTTGGAAGTTCCATCAAGGTTAAAGGCAGTTTGGTTCCCATAAACAAGAGGTTTCCATCAAAAGGTCACAAAGTTATTGGGTTCGTGAGAAGGAAATAATGGCTGCGAGCAACAGAGCACTGGTAGGGGGCAAAGGGGATCCAGGAGCGCGCGGTCCATCTGCAAGCCGAGGAGGGTAAGAGAGGGGATGGTCACAGTGGGCAAAACCCAAGGAGTGACGAGGCCCTTTGTTCACCAACCTATTTCAGCAACACCTGCAAGCATTTCCCCAAATCAGGGGTAATCCTGATTGATTCTGGACAACCCTTTAAGGGTTGCTCATTGTAGGGAGGGAGAGGCCTAGGGGACCAGCCATGGAGACAGTTCCAGCAAATCCCATTCCCCTCCGGGCCACAAAAAGACAGTGAATGTCCTATACAACCTCCGAAGCCCACCAACTTCGCTAAGGTTCTCTTATTCTCCAGTGCCCCACCAATACCTTCAGGTCATCCGAGGCCGAGGAGACCTCTGAATTGTATCCTATTTAGCAGATTAAGGAGTGTCAGCCTGCCTAAATTCCAGCTGAAAGGAGAGAGTCCCAAACCCGCGGGGGAGGATCCAGGCCAGGACAGGTGAGAGACCTCTGTCCGAAACCTACCAGCCCCCTCTGGGGAGAGGGATTGCCAGGAAAGCCCCTATCTAACGGGGTTTAAATATGGCAGGCCGCTCCATATCAAGGCCCATATCCTTCTGCTCCAGGCAACCCAAAGGCCTATTACTCCTCTGTAAACCCACCAATTACTACACTTGTGAGGAATATCATCCATAATTTCCTTGTCCACAATCTCTGGCCTCTGGAGGGGGGGACAGAATCGCCATGGCGGTCACCCCACTCAACTCCCCACACCCATGCAGGCATTACCATCTGTCCCAATAGCCTCACTCAACCCCTTAGTCCACGCCCTGTCGATCCACTTGAAACCCCCCCAGGCCAGACCGCAGCTGCGTCATCGCCCATTTCCTCACCCCTCACCTGTCTAAGTACTCACTGCGAAGCCTGGATCAGGCCATCAAGAGGACTTCAACTTGACTGTCTGGAAAACTGGGCCAACATCTGCTTGATCCAATCTATTGTTGCTTGTTGATCTGTTGTTGTCGGGAAGGAGCCGTTTTTGTGGAGCCACGTTCTGCAGGGGATCTCTGAGGAAGCCAGGCTGAGGTTGGTACAGCTATGCCTCGTTTCTTTAGATCAATGCAGATTTCCTCGGCATTATCATAGGCCTGCTGGCCCGAAGGGAACTGGACTATCAGCTTGCTTGGTTAGGGGGTACAAAATTTTAGTTTTTGCTGACTCAAGACTGGAAAAAGAGGAATGTACGCCCGCCTCCATTGCATTGTGGCTGGGGCATAGTCATTATCTATGAATATGCATGTGTCCCCATAGTGGAGTTGTGATTTAGCCCAAGCTTGCTTTAGTATGCGTTCCTTTGTCTGGAACCTAAGGAATTTAACTATTATCAATCTGGGCCATGCAGAAGGCTGTGTGGGTTTCGGGCCCAAGGCCCAATGGATCCTCTCGATTTCAAAATTGAAGTCTGTCTTCAGGTCGAGGGCCTCTTGGAGAAATGATTCCACGAACTTTTTCAGGTTAGTGCCCTCGCTGTTTTCGGGAATCCCATATAGTCTTAAATTATTGCGGCGACTGCGATTTTCCGCATCCTCCTGGCACTCCACCGTGATTTGGCAGAGGTGGGCCACCTGGTTAAGCGTATTCTGAAGCTGTAAATTAACAGAAGTTTGTTTTTGTAGGTTGTGATCCAAGGTGGAAACTTTAGTATGTAGTTCTGTGAGGTCTCGCAGAAAAGATTCTTGAGTCTGCTTGAACTGGTGAAAGTCCGTCTTAAAGTCCTGCAGTTCCAGGAGTATTTTATCTAGTTTGCTCTCCATCATGCTTGACTGCCATGCCTTGGGCCTGTTTTTCCCCTGTGCTTTGGTGCGGGTGGTATGGGATGGGAGTTCGGAGGCCCCCAAGTTAGTCGCGTCTCCTTCTGAAAGCTCTGAGTCCAGGCATAGTGCCAAAAATCTGTTGGTACCCCCTCGTTGCTTACCTGAAGCCATGTAGTTCTGGCAAGTAAGTAGGTATTTTTATGATTTTTACGGCTTTTTTATGAAGGTAAATTGGGGGAGCGGGTTGGGAGCACGTGGGTTATGCTGCCATCTAGCCGGAAGCTGCACCAGAAGTCTGTCGAGGTGAAGATAACTGAGTCATCCACATAGATGTGGATGTGCGAGGAAGGGTAGACAGATGGCAGGCTATCTATAAAGATAGAGAAGAGGGTGGGGCTGAGGATTGACCCTTGCGGTACTCCAGCCAGGATGGGAAGGGGGAGGACTTGGTTTCTCCCAACTGCATGAACTGGAAACTGTCTGACAGGTAGGTCTTGAACCAGTTGACGGCAATGAGAGGGAGGCCTATCGAAGCAAGGTAGTCTAGTAGGAGATTATGGGCAATGGAGTTGAATGCTTTGGCTAGATCCATGAAGATGGCCAAGGTGAGGTGGCCTTTGTCCATCGCATTGTGGATATGGTTGGTAAGGCGGAGTAGGGATGAGGAGGTGGAATGGTGTCTTCGTAAGCCTGATTGGTAGGGGGTCAGGACATCATTGGCAGACAGGTGGGAGTTTAACCTTTTGGATATGAGGGATTACAGAATTTTGGAGAGGGCAGGGAGAAGCAAGATGGGCCTGTAGTTGCCTGAGTTTGAGGGGTCACCTCCTTTGTGCAGGGTAATGACCTTGGTCAGTTTCCAAGCTTTGGGCAGGGAACTTGAGGTGAGAGAGGGATTAAAGAGGTGGGTAATAGGAGGGACAATGGCTGTGGGGCCGAGATTTTCAGAAGTTTGGAGTTTATTCCATTGGGGCTCTGCTTGGAGGAGTTTAGGGATTTCAGGGCTCTGAGTACCTCCATGGGGAGATGGGGGGAAGTCATGAAGGGGATGGATGAGGAGTCATGAAGGGAAGGGTGGGAGGAGAGGAGGGAATGTGCAAGAAGGGGGGGGGACTGCTTGGGAGTGTAGCTGGGAGCTTGAGGGGAGGGACGGTGCCTCTGGAGTAGGGCACATGTGGTGAAATAAAGGTTTATGGAGGCGGCAGCTTCATCCGCACTATCAGGGGACAGTAGGCCGGGGGTGGGAGGAGGGTCCTAGCAGGGAGTGTAGGGTCTTCCAGAAAGCAGCTGGGGTGGAGCAGCAACCGTCAAACTGGGCTGTGAAGAAATTGGATTTGGCAGAGCGCACTGCTTTAGTGCAGGCGTTCCTTAGGATCCTGTACTTTTGGAGGTCAGAGACAGCAGAAGTAGCTTTGTATACTTTCCAGGCCTGATCACGGAACTTGAATAGCTTTATCAGATGGGGAGAGATCCACGGTTGGTATCTGCAGCATGATCTTAACCTCTTGGGGGTGGGGGGCATGGGAGTCCTAGATATTCAGGAAGGTTGAGCTGAAAGCAGCCAACGCAGAGTCTATATCGCGGGCGATAAATACTCCAGACCAGTCAGTGAGGTAGAGGTCGGCCAATAGTGACTAATGGTTTAGGGACCTTAAGGGCCTGAACCACAGATGTAACCCCTAGATGGCGCTATCCCAGGGGCTACTACCCCTGCCTGATTTGCCACTAACAGGTTGAGGGGCCTGGATCCAATGGCGGGTGCCTCCACCCAGAGGTCAGGGTTTGCAATAGTTAAACTAACTTGGTCACAGCCCTCTGGGACACTGCAACCCCCTTTCTTCCCACTAGTGGCCCACACAATATATCAGAATTACCTTCACAGTATACACTTACCCCCAGGTCTGGTTCCGGCACTGGGACCTCCTGTGAAATGAGATACAGTGCAACAATCACAGTACAGTACTTTAACATAGACAAATACCTCAGGCAGTATAACTTTGCTGAAACAAGCAGCTCTGATTTATTTAGGGGGATATAACAAGGACAGGAGGAAATCAGGTTAATTAGCTTATCACTCTAATAATCTACCTATGGCTCTGTGCACAGGCCTATCCCTATAGTTACTGTCCCTGGGTACCCAAGCCCTAGTGGCTAGTCCAAACCGTGGCAGCTGGTAGGGGCCCTTTCACACAGAGAAAAGGAGAATTAAAGTCAGCAGTACAGTAATTCCATTTGGATTTAATGTGGCAATTCAACAGGGAGCGACCCTGAATTAGTACTCACGACCTCCAAATAAGATAGGGTCCTTCAATGTCAGCAGGGCTCACTTGAGGTACACAAACCTCTTCACACATCCATATAAAAGAAAGCACTATACCAGGCAGGCTGCATCTGTATCCCGATCGCAATTACTGCACAATACCCGGAGAACACACAGCAGATTCAGTTCCTGACAGACCGAAGTGCAATTTTCAGCAATTCCTCCAGTCTTCTACAGGGTGAGCCTGGTTTCTACTCTTCAGAGATCCTTTGATTCTTTTCACAGGGCAGATTCAGTCCTAACAAGCTGTTACACAAGCTGCAGACCGAACTCTGGGCCTTACCGCGTTTTTACTAAAACTGCACTCTGAAAAAGCACAGGGCTCCTTCCTTCTTCACTGCCAAAGCTCAACTGAAACTCCAACCCGACAAAACCGGGCACTTCCTTTGAGTTCCTCCCAGTTCTTGACTGGATTGGCTGTCCTCACAATAGACTGCTGCTGTTGGTCCAAAAAGGCACTGAAGTCTAAACTACATCTCCAGAGTCACTGCCCATACAATCCTCTTGTGGCTGGCTCAGATTATGAGTCAAGTTCTGATTCGTCCAAGGCACCATTTTAGAGCTAGCTTACCCCACACTGATTGGTCCAGTTCAGCAGTTCAAAACTAGAATGGGGAACTAGCAGACACAGTTCTGACTGCAAAGAAAGCAGGTTAGACAAACTGTAATTTCATTATTATTCTAAATAATTTCTGGCAAACAGTTACATCTTTCAGATAGGTTCCTTTGCACTCCTAGTGACTGCAAATGAAGTGAATTGGCAGCAGCCTGGTGGTACTCAATCAAAGAAACACACAGTCCCCCATACAAACTAATTATGTCTGCAAGCAGACAGCTCTTAAAGAGACAGTACCAGAGGCTCTAAAACACTCACTGATAAATGGCTTAAATGCCAAACACCATTCAGGCTTGGAGCATTCAAGCAAGCTCCTGAAGTCTTTTAGGAACCCCCATTTGCAGGGTTACACATATATTTAGGTGGGCCGGGGGGTGAGCCTTTCTGTGACAGTAGATACTACAGTGGTCACTGAATGCATCTGAGAGGGTGCCAGATGAGGAGTATTTGTGTGGGTGAGTCGTCAGAATCCTGTCAATTAGTGAGTGGTGGTTTGAACAGTGATTGAGCCTTGTGGGGTCAGATATTAATTGCGTGAGGTTAAGGGCCTCAATTTCTTGCATGAATGGCTGGGAAAGAGGGGCAAGCCAATTGAGATTAAATTTGCCAAGGACCAGGAGCTCACCAGAAGAAGAGTGGGAGAGGAGAGAGGTGCGCTCGGATACTATGAATGAGGGAGGGGGATTGGGGGAGAAGTAACAATTTGCTAAAAAGAAGGGGGACGAGGAGGGGAAAACCAGCTTTAAAAGTAGTAGTTCATGAGATTTATGGATGGCCTCCTGTAGAACTGTGGCTGTAACCTAAAGGAGACCATTCTGAAGGAACGGCTGGTCAGGTTCTTTGAGGCAGATGGGCTTCATGACAAGCGGCAACACGGGTTCATATCAGGGAGATCCTGTCAAACTTGATCAGCTTCTTTGACTGGGTAATGAAGGTAGCAGACAAGAGACACAGATAGTTGATATTTGTTTGTTTGTTTATTGTATTTGGAAGAGCCTTTGAGCTCAAGAGCCCTTTTTTTTGAAGGAGTCCATTTCAAGTATGGCTACATTCAACAGAACACTCCGGCGATCTCCCCCAAGGGTTGCGAGGTCCAGAGAAGGAAGCCCTCCCCCACAGCAGCCCACAGAACACTCCGGCGATTTCCCCAAGGGTCGTGAGGTCCAAAGAAGGAAGCCCTCCCCCACAGCAGCCCGCAGAACACTCCAGCAATCTCGCCAAGGGTCGCAAGGGCCAGAGAAGAAGCCCTCCCCCACAGCAGCCTGCAGAACACTCCGGCGATCTCCCCAAGGGTCACGAGGACCAGAGAAGGAATCCTTCTCCCACAGCAGCCCGCAGAACACTCCGGCAATCTTCCCAAGGGTTGCGAGGGCCAGAGAAGGAAGCCCTCCCCCACAGCAGCCCGCAAAACACTCCGGCAATCTCCCCAAGGGTTGCGAGGGCCAGAGAACGAAGCCCTCCCCCACAGCAGCCCACAGAACACTCCGGCAATCTCCCCAAGGGTCACGAGGGCCAGAGAAGGAAGCCCTCCTGCACAGCAGCCCGCAGGTACAGTTTTCCCAAACAGCTCACCACACATCGAGAGGACTGACTCTTTTAGCACCTTTTATTTTCAAACTTAGAAGGGTAACCCTGCCAACGCTCTGCATCTGCTCCCCACTGCCCCCTCCACCACCCTTGGTTGGCATCGCAATATATAGCAGTTGGCCTGTGTAATCAGGTGACTGTCAAAAACCAATCAGTTTTTCCATTAGCAAGTTATCTCGGTCGGCCACTAGGGGCCGCTACTGACAATATCACCTGATTTAGTGACCAGTTGCAGACTTAAACTCAGCTGCAGTTTAAACCTAGTCATACACCTGCCTCACTAAACTACCATGCTGCTGTCCCTGTTACTGTGCCTCCTCATAAAATGACCACTCTCCTCTACTCCCACACCGCCTTTCCCCAGCCACTCCCCCAGTGAACCCACACCTCCCCTCCACTCACTCTACCTTACCATGCCCCAAGAGACACCCACAACCACCCATGCTTCGCCCAACATAATTGTATCTCCCCCCTCTCTCCTTGTCATACCTTTCCCTTTTCCCTCCTTCTAAACCAACCCCTCCAACCATCCCCTACCATTCACCCAGCACTGCTCCACTCGCACTACCTAAACCTGGAAGCTCTCCTCCAGTGCCTAAACCTCTGAGCTTCTCTGTCCAAGCGGAACCCCGGCAAACTAAAGAAATCCCCTTTTCTCACCTTATCCCTATTACTGCTCCTGGCAGGTAATGTTCACCCCAACCCTGGCCCTTCTGCACCAAACAATTCCACATCTGTGTCTCCACCCTCTCCCGGCCTGCCCTCAGTCTCTCTCCCCAAGGGCCTCCACATATTTCACCTCAATATCAGAAGCCTCCTCCCCAAATTGGATGCCCTCTCCATGTGGGTCACCCAGTACAACCCAGATACACTCTGTGTCATGGAAAGTTGGCTTTCTCCCAAAATCCCCCACTCACAATTGACCATCACAAATGTTATCCTTTACCGTCAGGACTGGGGTAAGTGAGGTGGTGGGGTAGCTCTGTACATCAGGGACTCCATCCCTCGCGACCTCCAATCCTACAAGCACCTCAGAAACAAATGCACCAAAGCTATTCGGCAATCAAAATCTTCCTACCTCAAAGCTCAACTCACCCAGCACCAAAACTCCCCTGCATCCTTCTGGAAGGTAATCAGCTCCATGATCAATCCCCTTTCCAAACAGACTTGCCCAGTCCTTAACATTGGTGGTAGACAAATTGCTGATCCTGTCTCAGTAGCCGCTACTTTCAACTCGTTTTTTTGTCTCATGCGCCCTACCCACCTCCGCCCCTCTTACACCGGACCCTACCAAATGTCCCCCCTCCTCCCACGGTTTTCTCTTTTCTCCTTTCACATCCCAGGAAGTCTACAATGCAATCATCTCTCTCAACCAAGCCAAAACCAGCCCAGACGGATTGCACCCTAGACTTCTCCACATCTCGGCCTCAGCTATTACAGCACCTCTGACACACATACTAAACCTCTCCCTTGCCACTGCTTCAGTTCCTTTGGCGTGGAAATCAGTCAGAATCTTACCCCTGCACAAAGGCGGCGACCCTTCTTTGCCGGAAAATTACAGGCCCATCTCGCTCCTTTCCTCTCTCACAAAAATCCAAGAATCCCTCACCCTGTCCAAACTGACCTACTTTCTCTCCTTAAACAGCTCCCTCTCTCCTTATCAGGCAGGCTTCAGAAAACACCGCTCCACCACCACCGCCTTACTGAGTGTTACAGACTCTATCCTATTGGCTATTGACAACAGTCGGACCACAACCGCCATTTTTATCAATTTGGCTAAAGCTTTTGACTCTGTCTCCTACACCCTGTTGCTCCACAAACAGCCTCTTTGGCCTCGCCCAACCCTCCATAAGCTGGTTCCGCTCTTACCTTCAGAATAGACAGCAATCAGTTCCAATAGGGGACACCCTCTCTCCCCATCTTCCCATCCTGTCTGGCGTCTTTCAAGGTTCAATCCTCAGCCCCATCCTATTCTCCCTATTTATAAATGACCTCTCCTCCGGAGGAGTCACGTGATGCGTCTGGCGGGATAGCGGAGAGTTCTTCAGACTCCTACGCCACCTCTGTTATTTTTGTTTCTTTAAACAAATTAAAAGCTCAGTTCGCGATCCCTTTCCTCGCATCAACGATATTAATAGACCGGGGAAGCACCCGAAGTGGTTCGGCGATGCCGCGTGCGGAAACTCCCGGAAATGGATACCGAGATGAAGGCAGCTATGCCTAAGCGTACCCCGCCGGTCACCCCAGAGAAGCGGGCTAAGAAGGCCAAGCAACAGGCCCAGCCCTCCTCAGCCAAGCAATTAACGGCTCTCTCCGATGCCATTCCTCTGTCGGAAGAGAGGTTTCTGGAGGAGATGCACCCATTTAAGGAGGCACTAGCGGAGTTAACTCTGGAACTAAAAACCTCCATGGGAGGTATCCAGTATAAGACAACGGGTTTCAGATAGAAGCCAGCCATTTCACTGAGTCCTGGAGAGACAAAGCGGACCCTGATATTATTAAATTAAAGCAGCAAATAACCAAACTTCAACAAAAACAGAAGACCTAGAAGGCCGCTGTGAGTGAATAACGTTTAATTCATGGCCTGCCAGAGGGGAAGAGGCCCTTCCTGCATTGTTTTATTCAGGCTCTGCTCACTAAGATCGTGGGCCCTTCTCCGCACAATCCCACATATATTATTGAAAGGGCCCATAGATCGCTAAGACCAAGCCGAACCTTGGCTCCTCCCAGACCTATAATTATTAGGATGCTCAACTACCTGGAGCGTCAGCATATTCTGTCAAAAGTGAAAAATGCAATCCATCTCCTGGGAGGGAAAAGCTCATATAACCCAGGACCTCCACTAGAAACTCGTCAGCGAGCCACTTTTCACCCTGTAGTCTCCAAACTAATAGCTGCAGGTATCAAATTTAGGATGGCCTACCCTGCTCGCCTGCAGGTCTCACTGGAAGGTAAATGGCACACATATGAAGCAGTTTCTCAAGCTTAGGAAGACCTGGCTCAGATTCTACCCTCCCTGTTCAAAACTACCTGAGGCACAGTAACTAAAAGGGCTAACGGATCTTCCATCTGTTCATGATTCTTTGAAGCATGTAGGGTGGGGTTGCTGGTGAGAGATGACGTCTAGCTTTTGTATTATTTAATATGCGGACTCTCCTTACCTGTCACTGGAAAAGATACTTTGCTTGCGCTGTTTTGTGGTGTATCCGGCTGTCATTGAGGGTGTGATCCGTGGGTTGCTGACGGTGTGGATTTTGGCGCTGATGGGGCCAGGGTGGAATTCTGGTCGGGACCATTCGATGGCAGGTCTGCGTTTCCTGGGGTCCCATAAGTAGGGTACACAAGGTTACCGGTCCTCTGCAAATTCAGCCCCCCGGGAACCATTAACGGCAGAGCAATAGGCCCACCCCTGCTGTTCAGCTGCATTTATACCAACTTAATTCGTCCTTATGGCAAATAAGGGACTTGTGGGGCCAAAATCCTACAACAGATCTACGGACTATTAAAACACTGTACCGACTGGAAGAATATAAGAAACCGAAGCCAAGAAAGGAGGAGGGATGATCGTGGTGCATAACAAAGGACAAACAATAAATAAAAGAATTATTTTAAATTCCTATTTTCCCTTTCCCTTTCCTCCCTCCCCTCTTTTCCTTCCCCTCCCCTCTCCTTTCCTCCCCTTTCTCCCCTCCCCCTTTTTTTTTTTTCTTCTAGGGTTCAGAATGGACTGTATGGCGGATATGGGGGTGGGGGTAGGGGTTTGGTAGCGGAGCTGACCATGCCTGACCGCACGTACTGGATAATAGGGGGGATTTTCCTAGCTTACCTCATAGGAAGTAACAGTATTTTGTTTATGATAAGAATCGCTATACAATCATGCAACATATATCATGGGAGAGATCTTAAGATGAAGCAATATTGGTCTAACCTTAGCTTCAATTTAATTTTCAGGTTATTTTCAATTCTTTCTATGAGGGGGGAATATGCTAGGGTGTTTAAGGAAGAAGCAGTAGGATCAAATATGAGTAGTTTTTTTTTTCAGGGATTTAAGGTTGGTAGTTTGACTGTACATAGTTTTTTGTGGGTTAAAATTAAAGGGGGGTGGGGTAAATACCGGCAACTAACAATAGTAGAGATCATAATTATAATTGTTGAAGGACGTTATGGGGTTGGGGGGTTTTATTTTTATTGTGTTATACTGTTCAACTTTAAGCTTAGGATCTACTTTAATAATTTTTTAGGGAAGAATTGTAGTTACGGGGTGGGAGCTGTGGTGCATATTCCAAAAATTACCAGACTAGTAGTAATAGAGAGGTCTATAGCAAATGGCATCTAACCTTATTAAGTTTGTTACATGGAATGTAAGAGGAGCCCGCAACCCCATAAAGAAACTACAAATATTAAAACATTTAAATTATTTGCAAGCAAGAGTTTCCTTTATTCAGGAGACTCATCTGCTTCCAAGCGAGGCTGTCAACCTACGGAGAAGAGGTATTGGGCAAGTATTCGCCTCGGGCGGATCACCTAAAGCCGGATGTAGCGATTCTCATACACCGGTAGCCTTCCAACCCAAGAATATTATAGTAGACCCAATAGGTAGATATATATTAGTAAATGGTATTTTGGATCATACCGAGGTAGTACTAGGCAGCATTTATGGCCCTGTTGGGGGAGACCCAGTCTTCTTTATAACTCTACTAGGCAAGTTACAAACATTTTTGTCCCTACCTATAATACTAGGGGGGGATTGGAACCTGCCTCCTACACAGGATCTGGATAGATCTAACTCCCTACTTAAACCCCCCTCTGCTGCTCAAAAGGCACTCTCAGACTTTATGGATTCACTCGGTCTATGTGATCCATGGCGATTACAAAATCCAGCAGCTCGTGGCTTTACTTTTCACTCTACAGTTCATACTACGTGGTCTAGACTCGACTATATTCTATTTAGTAACATTCTTTTGCAGGATACGAGTGACTCGGGAATAGAATCTATAGTTATATCAGACCATGCACCGGCTTGGGTGGTCACAATGCTGGATGCTAATCTTAGTAGAAACCCTCTTTGGAAGCTGAACAATCAGCTCCTCAAGGAGGATTACGTTGTTACTAGAATATCGAATATGATTCAATCCTTCTTTGCTTGCAACCAGGGTTCAGTGGCATGAGCTGACCACGAATGGTGTGCGCTGAAGTGCTGCCTGAGAGGCGAATTTATTCGGCTGGCCTCTACACGTAAGAAAAAGAATGAGGCTAAAGTCTCAGCACTTCTTGCTCAAATTAAAACACTAGAGCAATCCCTTTCTGCGGCCTCCGCACCGGATACTTTAGAAGCCCTGTTGTCTCTAAGAAATCAATACTCTCTCTTACTTCAGGAAAAGGCAGAGTTCGCTATTCTGAGAACTCGGGCGAGATACGTCGAGTGTGGGGAAAAAGCTAGTCACCTGTTAGCTTTGAGGTTAAGGAAATTGGAGTCATCCAGATTAATTAACTCAATTGAAGATTCCAATGGGGAGATTAAAACCAGACCTGGGGAAGTAGTCTCGGTACTCAGGCTTTTTTTCTCCTCACTTTATAACAAAGCTACCCCCTCCCCTTCTTTGGATGAGATGCTTAGCTACTTAGCAACCACTTCTTTGCCTTCGATCAAACAGGATCAACAAGCACTGTTGATCTCTCCCTTTTCTACTCAGGAGATACTGATGGCAATTAATAATCTGACCCCAGATAAGGCCCCCGGGCCTGACGGCCTCTCTCCGAATTTCTATAAACAGTTTGCTAAAGACCAAGCACCCGGCCTGCTTCGTTTGTACCAATATCTGCTTGCTGGGAATATGCAGGATCCCACACTTTTAGAGGCCCTTATTATCCTTCTTCTCAAACCAGGTAAACCTGCACACCTCCCTTCGAGCTACCGTCCTATTTCATTACTAAACTGCGATATTAAGATATTAGCCAAAATTCTAGCCAAGAGAATTGAACAAGTATGGACTCCCTTAATTAGTTTGGAACAGATTGGCTTTGTTGCCAATAGATCCCCAACCGATCACCACCGTAAACTACAATATCTTATTAATGTAGCCAAGTCATCCCTCACCCCAATGATTTTAGTATCCCTGGACGCAGAAAAGGCGTTCAATAGGGTGGACTGGACTTTCCTTTGGTCCACACTACAAACTATGGGTTCCCCCCCTCTGTTTATAACATGCGTGCAGGCATTGTATGCCTCGCCTGGGGCTAGACTGTACTGTAATGGGATATTATCGGATCCTTTCCCTCTCACATCAGGCACGCGACAAGGTTGCCCCCTCTCACCCTTTTTATTTAACCTATACCTTGAGCCCCTTCTTAGGCGTTTAAATTCATCCCACTTATATCAGGTATTCCGTGGTCAATAGTATTGCGAAATCTCAGTTTTCGCTGATGATTCTTTTACACCTGTCAAATCCAACCCTTTCATTAAAAGCAGCATTGGACATAATTGAGGACTTTAGTAAGTATTCTAATTACAAACTCAATATTAATAAAACTGAAATTTTCCCTCTTAACCATCTCATTCATAGTTCAGGTTTTGCTAATTTTGGGATGAAATGGACTACACGTTCTATCAAATATTTAGGGATTCATATTACTCTTAATTCATCCCTGTCGCGGAAACTGAATTTAGAAGATCTATGGAGGGATATCCAACAGGATCTGGCTAGGTGGTCTAAGCTTCCATTATCGTTGTGGGGTAGAATAAATATTATTAAAATGAATGTGTTGCCTAGGATTTTCTACCCCTTAAATATGTTAAATATATGGATACCAATGTCTTATTTCCAGAGTATCCACTCTGGAATAAACTCCTTTATTTGGAATAACAAGTCCGTCAGGAAATCCTATAACAAATTATCCCAGCCAAAAGATTTTGGGGGGCTTCGCCTCCCCAACTTCTTTTACTATTATTGGGCCTCACACTTGAATAAATGTGGGAAATGGTTATCCTCACCGGATTCCTCAGCTTATCAAGGGTATAAACCATTGTGGTTGCAAGCTGAACAAGACCTCATCAGTAGTCATAATATTGACCCCAAAGTTCTCTTTTACATACCTAGCAAAAATATCCTTGCAACATTTCGCTCTTTACCTCTTGGGATCTCCCTCAGGGTGGTTTCTCAGTTGTTTAAGTATTTTAAGATCTCCCCAACTCTGGATTTCTCTCAACCCATTTGTTTAAATCCAAACCTTCGGATAGGTAATTCTGTGATAACTCGAAATTGGTTACCATCTCTTTCTGGATGTAGTGTGAGAGACTTTTATTAGCCAAGTAGTATTTTGGATACAGGTGAGATCCTAGGAAAATTTAAATGGTCAACAGCGATGGCCTTTAAGATTTTTCAGCTGAGGCATCTTCTGTGCAAAGATTTGGGAACAACGTTAAAGTCTCCTATCTTACTGACTTTTCTATCAAGTCTCTATAATTACTAACAATCCATAGTATTTCCAAGTTGTATAATTTACTGCTCACGTTTCCAGTGGCCCCATCAAGTGCCGGCCCCAATATCTGGCAAAGCCTATATCCGGATAGACATTAACTGGCATAGTATATGGAAAGACCTACATGTCTATCATACTCAAGATAGATACAGGGTTACACAATATTGTATATTAAATAACCTTTATTATACTCCGGTCAAACTGGCTCAGATGAAATGTATAGCTTCAACAATATGTTCCAGGTGTAACAAAGAAGAGGGCTCTGTGATACATATCTTCTGGTCATGCGTATCAGTATCCCCTCTTTGGAAGCAAATAGAAACCTCCCTTGATCCGCTATTGGGGTTACAAGGCCTCTTCTCCCCTAAAACTTGTATTATGGGTGATTATTCCGAAATCCAAGTGAAGGAAAGGAGATATCATCTGGCACTAATATCAATGGCGGTTAAAAAAACTAGTACTTAGACATTGGAAAGATCAATCTGTGTTAACTTATACGGAATGGTTACATGAGATCACCTTTGCGCTCCATGTGGAGAACCTGATAGCTCAGGTGAACCGCCGTTTACCTTCCTTCACTAAAAAATGGGGCAAGCTATATGCCCTGTATCTTAAATGATATTCCGATATATAATGGGCTGCAGTCTCCTTCATGTCTCCTTTTCTCCTTTTCTCCCTTTTTTTTTTTTTTTTTCCACTTATGCCCGGAATCTATTTATGCCATTGTTATTTTCTGGTTCTCATCTGGTCAACTTTCTGTGTCTAGTCTGGTAATAACTATATGATGCGGCTAGGATAGGCGGCTCTTAGCTTTCTTAGTCAGTCTCAATTCTTAAGATGCCGACTCAATATGTTATGTTTCTTCACTTAAGTGGTTGCTTAGCCAAACAAATAAGAATTAATATGCACCACAGTGTAGGGAGGGGGGAGGGGATTGGGGAGGGAAAGTTAACCATATTAAATTGATCTCAACAGCCCTTGATGAATGGGTGTGTACAGTTTTGTTTTCTGTCATTATCTCTCGATATGTTAGGGAGTTTTTGTATAATGGTTTGTCTCAATGCCATTGATCTTGTATACTGTCATGAATAATTAATCAATAAAAAATATATTAAATTAAAAAAAAAAAAAAATGACCTCTCCTCCACCTGCCTTTCAGCTAACATGCATCTGTATGCGGACGATGCAATTATTTTTGGCTCGGGTCCCTCCCATGACAGTGTCCTCCCAGATCTCCAAACCAATTTCAGTAGAGTCCAAGCCTGGTTCCTGAAAAATCAGCTTAAACTTAGTGACAAAAAGACAGTCACCATGGTCTTCGGATCTAGGGAAAAAACTCACCTCCCTTCTGGCTCCCCCAGCGATCTCCACCCTGAATGGCACTCTCCTTAACCTAGTCCCCACTTTCAAATACCTAGGGGTCTGGCTCGACAGCCACCTAAATTTCTCTACCCACATAGAGGCCACCTGCTCCAAACTCTGACCCAAACTTGCCATCCTCTATCACCACAAAGATGGTCTTCATCTCCCCGCTCGCAGCGAAATCATACATAAAACCATCCTACCAATATTAGACTATGCAGACATCATATATTGCACAGCACCAACCTCATCCCTCTCCAAACTTGACATCCTACTAAACGCCTTCTGTCACTTTGCCACTGCCTCCCCTCCACTTACTCACCATTGCACCCTATATTCCACACTCTCCATGGCCTCGCTCTCCCACAGGAGAACCACCCACTGTGCCTCCCTCATAGCTAAATACTGGTTGGGCTCCCTACCCCCTTACCTCATTTCCCACCTAGCGCCAGCTAAATCCTTAGGCTACTCCCTCTGCCACAGAGATGCCCGCACTTTCAACCTCCCTCGCCCTCACACTGCCTCCAGCCAAGCTGCATTTTCTTACCGCCATCCCTTCCTATGGAACAACCTCCCACCCATCATTTGCTAGGCCTCCTCCCTCCCAGAAATTTTGCAACTCCTCAGACTCCTCCCAGATGCACCTTGCCTAAAGTGCGCTCAGAGACCCTCCCACACGTGGATCCCTGAATAGCTCTACTGTAGAATTTTTTCAGCTGGTCGATTTCTCCGCCCATGTCATACCCCAGGTGTTTTTTATATATCTCCTACATCACTAATGTACTACTCCTGCATCTGCTATTACCTTAGTGTAATAACTTATTGCTCCTATTTTGTAAGCACTGTATGTTTATCTACTGTCTGCAACAAACTCTCTTTGTACAAGTTCAGTCTGTAAATATGGATAGAATTTTATGTGCTGTATGAACCCTCCTCTGTATACTTCCATGTACTTCTCTGTACCTAGGTCGCACCTGGAAACGAGCCTCGGCTCAGTGTGCCTTTCCCAGTCAACAAAGTTAAAATAAAATAAAAAAAAAAAAAAAATTCAACAAGAGATTCATAACAGTAACTGCAAGAGACTACAAATACCATAATACAGAGATTTTACATTGTGGGTAATAGCAGCAAGTTTCAGCAGGCAGTAACAAATAATTCAGGTATGTGTGGTGAGATAGGCATCAGGAGCAATAGTTCACAGTTAAGATATAGTGCACATTGTGAAGAGTAACAACAGGATTCAGCAGGCAGTAACAGGAGGATTCAGCAAGCATTAACAAATAACTTAGGTATGTGCAGCTGACAGCCCACAGGGGCTTCAGATGGTAGCACTGTGGCATGGTGTGGATGTTAGGGAGGGCCACTAGGTGGGGGCTAAAGTATGAGATGGGCTAGGCACACTTGCAGTAGAGTTTCTGGAATAGGTGGACTGTGACTTGGGCTTTGAAGGTGGCAACGGTGGGGAGCATGTTAAGTGCCAAGGGTAGTGAGCTCCAGGCTCTTACAACTGTAGATACAAAAGAGCACTGACCCAGTGATGTTTTCCTGAGGGGCAGGAGCATCTTTTGGCCAGCCATGGAGTGGGTTCTGTAGCCGTTGCTAATCAGAGAGATGTGGCCATGGACACTTGACAACAGTTGGCTGATAAGCGCTCTTTCACATAGTAAGACCTCGTTGAGGGTAACTTGGAGGTGGAATGGGAGCCAGTTGAAGATGATGTACAGATAGCAGTAATAGGAGTCAGGCTTCTTCTTGAGAGCAAATCTGCAGGCACAGTTGAAGGCGACAGAGATTGTCAATCAATCAATCAAAACTTTATTTGTAAAAGGCGCCTTTCCAGAACCAAGACACCTGTACATAACATAATAAAAACAATATGACTAAAATAACAAAATTAATCCAGTCCTAACAGCATTTAAAAATCATTATACGCATGTTTAAAAAGATAGGTTTTTAGTGCCCCCTTAAAGGTTTGGACAGTTGGGCAATCTCATACCTGACGAGGTAGAGAATTCCACAGGGTCGGGGCCATAAAGCTAAAAGATCTGGCCTCAGAGGTCTTCAAATGAACCCTGGGAATCTCTAGCAATCCCTCTTCAGTGGATCGGAGAGAGCAGGAGGGACAGTAGGGATGAAGGAGATCTTTCAGGTAGCCAGGTCCCTGATCGTGTAGGGCCTTATAGGTCAGCAAACCGACCTTGAAGGTGATTTGCCAGCATATTGGCAGCCAGTGCAGTCCACGGAGCACAGACGTTATATGACTGGACCTAGAGGAACCAGTCAATAGCCTGGCTGCCACATTCTGCACTAGCTGCAAGCGGCGAATATCAATCCCCGGTAGCCCAAGATAAAGGGCACTGCAGTAGTCAAGACGGGAGGTAACGAAGGCGTGGACCAAAGTAGGAAGATCGTCAGGAGGAACCAGGTGCTTCACCCGAGTGATGTTCCTCAAGTGGTAAAAAGAGGCTTTGACAACTGCCGACACCTGAGATTTAAGTGTCAAACAGTCATCAAACACAATGCCCAGATTCCGCCTCGGTCTGAGGTAGTTAGCTGAACACCCCCAAGCCATAAGCCCGAGGGAGATCCCACCAACAAACCTGCCTCCCGGCGACCTGGGTCCACGACCAACACTCTATCCAGGATTTAGTTGCTGGCAGCTGAGTAGATGACCACTCCATAGTCAACCGCCAAAATGATGAGGCTGGAGACTAGGAGTTTTTTCACCTCAGAGGTAAGGCTGGTCCTGTTTCAGTAGAGTAGGACAAGGTACTGGTGGATATTCTTGACCAGGAGTCAGCATATGGAGAGAAGGACAGGGTTAGGTCTAGGTGTATTCCTGAACACTTGAAGAAATGGACTTGCTTAATGGGGTCCCTGGATGGGGTTGTGATGTGGAGTGTGGATCCATACTTTAGGGCATGGGTGCTCCCAGACAGTAGAGATTCAGTTTTTTGGCATTAATGATCAGCCTGTTAGTGGAAAACCTATTGCAGACCTTGCTGAAGTCAGATTGTAGGTTGCTTTCCCCAAGTCTTCAGGTCATGGTGGGAGGTGAAGATGACAGTGTTGTCAGCGTACAGCAGAGATTTAGATTGTCCACAGACCTCAGGGATATTCTATACTTGGATTTCAGCAAGGCCTTTGTCTCTGTACCCCACAAGAGGTTGATCATGAAATTGGAGGACCTAGAGGCAGGGAGCAAATTAACAAGGTGGTTGGTGAATTGCCTCAATAGTAGGACACAAATGGTGTGGGGGGGGCTATTGGGTATGAGGGAAGTTACAAGTGGGGTCCCACTAGGCTTGATGTTGTTTAATATATTATTCAATGACATTGGTGAAGGCATTAAAGGTAAAATCTTCTTTTTTTGTAGATGACACCAAGATCTGTGGGAGAGTAGAAACAGATGAAGGGGTGCAAAACTTAAAGGAAGACCTGATGAAGCTGGAAAGGTGGTCAAGCATATGGCAACTTGGGTTTAATGCAAAGAAGTGCAAGGTTATGCACATAGGGAGAAAGAACCCAAGGACCAAGTACAGTTTAGGGGCAGTCAAGGTCACTGAATCAGAGGAGAAGGACTTGGGGATATCCATCACCAGTGACATTAAGTAAGCTATGCACCTGGAGTATTGTGTGCTGTACTGGGGCCCCTACCTGAAAAAGGATAGCAGCCAGCTAGAGGCAGTTCAGAGGAGGGCAACAAAGGTGGTTCAGGGTCAGAAGGCCAGGGCATATGAGGACAGACTGAGAGAACTTAACATGTATTTATTGAAGGAAAGGAGGGAGAGAAGGGGACATGACTGAGACCTTCAAGTACCTTAGAGGTATAAACAAGGTGGATATTGGGGACCTTTTTTGTCTCAGTGAAAACAAAACCACCAGGGGGCACTGTTATAAGTTGGAGGGGGGAAGGTTTGAGAAGGAGGTCAGGAGAGACTTCTTTACAGAAAGAATATGTTGGGATAGAACAAACTCCCAGCTGAGGTCATCACTCAAAAGACAGTGGGGAGATCAAGAGAGGGTGGGGCAGGGCAGTGGTGAGGGTCAGGATTGGAGAGGAGAGGAGAGGGCGGGGCCCACAGTAATCTCTGGATAAGGAGCTCCAGAATCGAGAAGACTCGATGGACTGTGTAAGGCCTTCTTCTTCTGCTTACTTTGTGTGTTTGTATTTTTGTTTGGCAGTTGCTGTTCTCTCCTTTCATACTGCCTGAACATTCTGTGGCATCAGTAACACCATTCCAGACGATTCAGATGAGTAGCATGGAATGGTGTCAGTGATGTCATGGAGTGTCTTAGAAATATGAAAAGAAAGAACAGTAGCTGGTAAGGAGAGTAGAATACTACATGGATCTTTGGACACCCAAAAGCTAGTTATTTATCATAAATTGCTCAAATCATGTCAGAATACTGGTATGAAAAGAAAAATGTGAGGGCAATTAACTTTGTAAAAATCACTTCCCTAGCACCTTTAACCCTGATTGGAAGAGTTACTGTAAGTAAAATAAATACTCATCCCAAACTATTACTTTTCTCCCAAGCATTACCTATACAGATCCAATGAGATTTTTCATCGATCTCAACAAAGTAATATCTGACTTTCTTTGTAACAACAAAAAGCTGCATATAAACTATAGGAAATTAACCTTGCCAAGATCAAGGGGTGGTCCTGCATTGTCAGATTTTCTATTGATACTGTCTAGCAACCTAAAGAGTGCTATCCTGAACTGGTGCAGAATAGATAACTTTTTTATTTGCAGCCGCCCATTTGAAGCAGACAGTATACCCATACCCTCATATCAGACATCTGACATATTATAACCTCAAATAATTAAAGCCGGAAAAAAACACAAGCAACAGATTTCTCCACTGCAGGAGGTGGTGCTTGCTGGTAGGAAGCTCGTAGTTTAAAAAAACAAACTGTTAAGATACTATAAGTAATCTCACCCCTCATTCATCTAATTTGTTTATCCCCACCCTTAGTTGTTGACCAAACCTTTAAAAACTGGCAAACCCAAGGCTTAGTGGAGATTGGCCAGTTCTTTATAGACAACCCAACCATCTTTGAGGAACTGCATAATCATCACGGATCACCTCAATCACATTTCTTCCACTTCCTTCATTTATTTTTTTTATTAAACTTTGTTAACCAGGTAAGTCCAAAGGACATAACATGCCCATTTTCAGGGGGGACCTGAATACATAAAGCATAAGTGCAGTACATCAAATAACATTAAATCATAAATAACAATGAGATGAAAACTTATCAAAACAATATTTTTTCATGGCAGCTGTAGAAAACAGAATGAGGCTTGATACCATGAGAGCTAGGAGGGGGAGAGTGTTCTGCTCCTTTAGTGCACATAGGAAGGAATGTTGACCCTGGCATGTCTTGAAAAGAGGAATTCTATAAGTACTTTTGGAGGACAGTCTTATTGTATGAGAAGTGTTTTGTGATAATATTAAAAATTTAAAAGAAAAATGCGCAGGGTCTTTAAGAAATCTACAAAAACTAATAAGGGTAAATGATAACAGCGACTCTCAGAAGAAGGCCATCTCACTGTTGAATACAGAGTCCACTGATGCATTAGTCTTGGACTGGAGGGGACAAATCTGCATACGCTGTTATATAACATTTTAACTCTACTTAATAATGTTTCGGTGGCTGAGGGATAGAGTGGCAAGCCATAATCAATACTGATAAATGCAGGGACTGGGACAAGATCTTTTTGGAACTAATAGACAAGCATATAGTACTTTGATCCTATATAATTGACCAAGAACATGTACAGATTTAGTTAAAGCATAATTACGAGATGTATAGGGTAATAAATTATCACTTTAATAGGTTAATAAATTATCTAATTGAAAGCCTAAGTACTTTAATTGCTCTACTGATTCTATACAGCTGCCATTCTTATATTTTATGGATATTAGACATATAGAAAAAGCAAGTTTGGTTCTAGCTTCAAAATAGTTTTGACTATAATTAAGAGAAAGCCATTTTTTACTAACCAATTATGTACGATATGAAAATCAGTTTGCAAAGGGGCAATTCAATACCATGTATATACAAAACAATATCCTCTGCATATAAAAGTATATCGGAATTAGTAACAGATGCTGGCAAGTTATTAAAAAAATACTGAACAAAACAAGGCCCAATACAGAGCACCACTGAACACTAATACTGACATTTGCTAAAAGAGAGGTCTCCCCATTCAAAGACACTTTCTTGTGATCCATTGGTCAAATACATTTTGAACTTAAAAACAGCAGTTTATGGCAACCCAATGCCCCGAGCTTGATCAGTAGGTGACCTTGGTTAGCCAAGTTGAAAGCTTCAGATCAATCTAAGAATAAAGCACCTGCCATTTCTCCACCATCCAAGGTCCCATGGAGGGAACCAATAAGCTTGACCAGTGCTGACAACATACCATACTCATTCCTAATCAATGCTGATAAAGAGGGAATATTATTTGCTTTCAAATGGATTTTAAGTTGGGCAAGTGCTTTTGTTTCCAGTACCATGGACAATGGGGAAAGTAGGGAAATACAGTATGATGGTAATATTTGAAAGAAATTTGGTTACCTGATTTAAAAATGGGTGCTATGGTCACCTGCTTCAACAATTCAGGAACATAACCAGTGCTCAAAGAAAAATTGAACACAATTCTTAAAGGAAACACAACAACAAACACAAGAGAAATAAGTTTTAAATTGATGTCATCTGTACCATTTTTTGTTTTAATATTCATTTTTATCAAGTACTCTACAGTTTCCTTTATTGTAACTTTCTTAAATGAAAGTGTATTATCAGATCTAAGATAGTTCTAATCAGTAGTAAGGTGAGGTAGTCTCACCCCTTGGAGTCACTAAAGCGGAAACTGCCGTGGTCTTAGAATTCTCTAATATGTCATTTAAACCCCTTTAATTTTCATGGGGCCCTTTAACACTGGAGAACTGTCTATTCAAGTAATAATCTGACTTTAATTTCCCAACTGTTCTTTCACAGTGGTTCCACAACCTTCTATAGTCGCTGAGGCATTGATCAGTTCTTTGTATCCTGTGTTTTTTCCACATTTTGTCTCATTCCTGCACAGCGTGAATAAGTTCAGGGGTTACCCATTTTTGATTCTGATTTTTTATCCTTAATTTTCTCAGTGGGGAAAACTTATTACACAATTTTCAAAATTAAGTCAAAGAAAATATGTTATTCACATCAGGTATTGAATGTAAACATGTCCAATCTATTGTTATCACCAATTTTTAAATTCTGTAGTATCAGGGCTATGCAAGGAATGGGACAAAACAAAAATAGGTGGAGGCTGACTTTTTCAAGCTCCCCAAATGCACACAACAAGGTTGTGATCACTTAGGAAATTGGAAAATGAATGAGCTTTTAAAATCCAGTCCAACCTAGTAGTCCGGATCCAGTCCATTAACGTTTTGGTGCCTGTTTTATAATTTGCCTGTGCTGACTGATTAATAACCCGAGTCAGATTTAGCCCTTCTAAACAGTCCCCAATTGTAATGCTAGATTTGTCACCCCAGTTCACACCTGCACCTCATAGTAAAATTAACTCTTCATTATTTTTTTAGCTTTTTTGATAATCAGATAATAGTGATACAGTACACCCTCATAGGAAAATCCTAGGATAGTATAAAAAGTGGAAATAAAAAGATGCATAACCCCCTTCCATTAATATCTTAACAGCCAGAAAATCACAGTTCAAATAAGAATGGAAAAAGTTATCCTGAGTTATGTCCAAATTGGATTTTATATAAATAATGACACCCCACCTTGTTTACCTATTCCATCCTTATGAAACATGACATGGTTTGCTAGTTACACATCTTTGTCATCAATTTTAGATGATAACCATGACCCCAAGATAGTAATAAAATCAAAATCACTAGAACTAGCCCAAACATTAAACTTATTTATTTCTGAGATGAAACTACAAATGTTAGTATGGACTATGGATACGGCACCTTTGGGCTTATTTAAGGCAGCATCTTTAAATTCAGTATTAAATATAGGTCCATGATTCTACCTGGACATGGTAGCATCAAAATGTGTAGTCTTTTTTAGCTGGCCATGTTCAGTGAATTCAATTCTTGTTTGGATAGACATGTGTATGTGCCATGAAAGGTTTCTGCTAAACATAATTAGACAAAAAGAGGGACCTGTTTTTAATTGCATGATGGTACCTGCCTTTTTGGATACATGAATAATAAAATCTTTTAAGCATATTCTAGGACTCATGTAATTTTTTTTTATACTTTATTTTTTATTAGTATTTTGTTCCAGGTACTGAGAGATACAACTGTATAGTAATATCATTGTACATAGCAGATATAAGTATACTTTCAAATGTATTACAATATCAGAGGATGTGATACATAAATACATTTATATCAAGGTATCAAAAGGGGAGTGGGAATCTAATGTGGGACCAAGGGAGAAGCCATCCATCATCCGTTCAGAAGAGCAAGTACTACATTTATCGGCTGACTGTCTGATAATCAAATAAACTCTCAGTGTATAACCATAAAGACGATACGTCCCTGATTATCCCTGGGCCAGCTATGGAACCAGGTCCGGTCTGTGCCCCGCAACCCCCAACCACCATGCAGTCCAGTAACCCAAAATCTGAGGAGACCTTCATTGTGGACTCATGTAATTTTTGATTGGGGAACTTAGATGATGGGTGCTGCTATTTTGTAGTTTTTCTGTTAAACATAGCCTATAAAAACCTTCCAACAAAAGATTAAGATATCTACCTGATAAAAATGCTTTACATTCAACATGGTAAACAGTGGCCCCATAAAAAAACTCAAAGTTGTTGGGAATTTCATTATTATATACTTGTCCTCCCTTACTGCTAGCTTGCTAATATTTCCCAAACCAAATACCAACTACCCTAAAATCATATATAAATAAAAAAATCATTTTAGAAATGTGGAGAAAAGCAAAAAATAGTTCCTGTAACTAGAGTTATAAACAAACTACAATGAAAACGTCAATAAAACAGACTAAACACATAAAAAAACCCCAGCAAGAAACAGTATGAAATAATACAATGAGCTGCTAATTGCACCAAAATGTGTCAAAAGAGTCAATTACTTGAGTCCATGAATGGGCAGAATGGTCGGTTCTGGCTCCATTGCTCTCGTTGACTCTCGTAGGCTCTCTACTCTGTCCCATTCCACTTCCCTTGCCACTGAGCACTATAGATGGTATTTTGATACTGGAAGGGAGCAGGGCTTGGCTGTGAGAGCAGCACAGAAGGCATCCGATTGGTTGAAATATCAATGTTTTTTTCTGTCAGCTCCCGGTTGGCTCCCCATCACAGAGGCAGGTTTCTGTTACAGGACACACAATTACAGGCACAAGCAGTTGCAAAGTAGAGTTTCTATGATGGAAAGGAGAGCTGCAAAGGAACAATTAAAGGGACCATTTATGTACAGTGGCTGACAGTTTGAAACCCATGAAAAGCTCTGTCAAATCATTCAGATAAGGGATGGGGCTCATCTGTAAGAGGTAGCACTCCAGAGATATAGGCGATTGAATCTGTTCAGTATTAATACTACATTGCAACCATTTGTAGAATATTGTGACTTTGTCGAGGAACAAGCAGTGCCTAACTATATTGAATCAAGCACAGCTTGTTCTTCAGGGACATCACAATGTTCTTAAAATGGCTACAATGAAGTATTAATATAGAGCAGATTTAAATCATCTATATCTCTGGAGTGCTTTCAGCTACAGATGATCCAAATACCTCACTTGAAAGAGCTTTGTGTTGGTTTGCAAACTGTGATAGCTACTGGGCATAAATGTGTCCCTTTAAGGAATTGTGTAAAGAATTCTAATGAATCATTAACACCATCCCCAAAAACACCCATAGAGGCCATTTTGGAATCCCATGGAAATGTGTTTAAATTGATCCCTCAAATTTATACAGACATATCTAACAACATACCTAAGGATCTCACCCAGCCAATGAAAGAAATGGGAAACTGATCTGGGCTGCCCAGTCTCGGATGGAAGCTGGAATAAAATGGCACAATGCTTCTCAGTCATGGTTAAGGCCTCCAAGCTGCATCAAATCCAATTTAATACATTTCGTAGATTATATTTTACACCAGCAAGGCTACACAAAATGGAGGGGAGCCAACAGTCGAAGGCTTCAGATGTTCCTGAGCTAACTCTCCACGACGCTCACCAATACAACCATTAAAATACCTTCATTTACAGCAAAAAGTATCCATCATGCCAGATCTGGACAGAGCATATAACGGAGCAGATTAATATAAAATGTCCTACCTTGCAATATGGGAAATCAAAAAAGGTGGTACCCTAAGACAGCAGGAAAACCAAGACTGGGCAAGCTGCTTGAACAGACAGGGGCAACCAGCACCAGTCATGTGGCAGTAGGTGGTGGAGAGCCATCAAATGTTGCTCTAGTTCAAGCCATCTGGGACCTCAATAATAAAGTGGACTTCCTGGCTCCTAGATTAGCAGGGATGGATTCAAAAATAGAGAAGGCGACTGCCACTGCAAATACTGCAGTTGAGACTGCGATCAGCACAACTGTGGTAATGGGTGGAGCACCTTGAAATTAACATCCATGTGGCTAATATTCATTTTCTTGGGATTCTGGAGTTCAGGGAAGGTACAGACTTGGCAGCGTTAATGGGGTAATTAAGATTATTTTAGATATTGATATCTCAGGACATTTACTCAAGGTATACAGAATTATCCCCACAAGGAGACCCACTACAACTGATCAACCCCCGGACAGTGGATCACATGCCGGAGACATGGTATTGCAGGTGGCAAGGAACAAGGGACAGATCATGCTAGACTGTGGTGCACTGATTTATTGCTTCTCGGACCTAAGCTTGCGACCTGCCAGAGGCACAAGGCTTTCAACGGTGTCAGGGCAGGCCTGTGCACCACGGGGGTCACCCATGAGCTGCAATTTTCCCCCGAGGTTGAAAGGATCATGTGGAGAAAACATACTTCCACTCGGACCCCGATGGAAGCAATCAAGGTGGTCTTCGCTCGTCAAAACCCAGAATGTGATACCGAAGAAGTGGATTGAAGGCTGGTAACACAAAGCTGATGTTAGTTTAACTTTTAATTGCTTGTTATAGCCGACACCTTACAGCCATCCATAGTGAATACAGTTAAATATTGCTTCTTGCTCAATGAGGTGTAATATTCTTATTTTGCAACCATACCAGGCACAGAAGTGCACTTATCTAAATAATAACAGCATTTCAAATTTGGCAGGCTTGCAGGGGGCTAGGCTGAGGGAGGAGAGAAGTCAACACCTACAAAATGACCACCCTCACAAGGTTAGCGGGCATAATGTCTGCACAATGAGCATCTTCCATAAAGCATTGTGTTATCATTATCTATTTAAAGCATAACTGCTAGAAATGGTGTCTGTCAGCCTTCCCCTTATCAATCTGATATTCATTGTTATACTGTGGTTGCAGATGATTTCAAATGTTCGACTGTGTTTCGGCTTTGCAGATGATTTCGTTTTGGGGATAAGATTTATATGAAGTCGGAGTGATGGACAACTCTGTGAGCACCTGCAGATCTTATCAAACACAATTTTGCATTTAGGGTTGCATGGATCATAATGTTGTAACTGAAATAGTGTTTAGTTGTGCAGTGCACAAGGACACTGTTTTCAGACCCGATTTTGCGCT
Source organism: Neoceratodus forsteri (assembly GCA_016271365.2). Lineage (NCBI taxonomy): Eukaryota > Metazoa > Chordata > Ceratodontiformes > Ceratodontidae > Neoceratodus > Neoceratodus forsteri. The sequence continues at coordinate 1,407,907,918 of CM028131.1, read as the reverse complement.
TAGGTTATACGTCATGTTCATTGCTACATGTTACTTTAGGAAGTATATTGGTAAGCAATGTGAATCAAATCACACATACTTCTATACGCTGATGATGCTGTACTTTTTACCAGCAACATGGACCCTCACCTTCTCCAGGACCAACTTCAGCAATCCTTTACATCTGCAGAGAAGTGGTTTCGGGATAATAAGCTCATCCTTAATTATAACAAGACCAAGACAATGTTGTTTTCGACCTCCCAAAGCAGACACAAAACCTTCCCACTTACCATTATTAATGACACTGGCTCCTCTCTTGAACTGGTTCCAGCACATCGACTGAACAGTCGAAGCTATTAACCAGCGTTTAGGAGTTCTATACAGGAACAAACATAATCTCACTCCAGAAGCACTGAATACGGCCATCCACAGTTCTGTAGTCTCTCTTGCAAACTATGGTATTATCATTTACAGTGCGGCTACAGACACTGCCCTCCAACATATCAGAATGGCCTTAAATAAAGCATGCCACCTTCTTACTGGTGCTGCATGCTTGACACAAACCAGTGATCTTTATGCCCATGTTAACTGGTTACAATTTGACAGCAGGGCCAAATAGCAATCATGTCTGCTTGCACAAAAAGTCACCTTGGGACTGCTACCCCCTGGTGTAATGGCCCTTCTTTCCCATGCATGTAAGCCTCGCAGTACCAGAAGCTCTGGCAAACAGGCTTTCAGAATCCCATGGTGCTGCACCACCTTTGGATAACATGCATTCACATACAGAGCTCTGCAGTGGTACGACTCCCTGCCTCCTGACATAACCAATGCTACTTTGCTGGGATCCTTTAAGAAAAAACTCCATCAGCATCTTATCTCACTGGCAACCTGTGACTGCTACCGCTAATTTGCCTTTACCTTGGTCCTACCATTTGCAATCTCTGTGATCTCTATTGAGTAGTAAAATGTTACGCTTCATATCCATTTCTTGGGCCCTTGGTCAGGCTAACACTTTCATGGGCTTTCTACCCCACCTAAGTTATTTATTTTCCCTCCTACCTCCTTCCATCTTCTCTTCCCTTTTTTGCCCCTCTGTCATTCCATACCTCTTTCCTTCCTACCATCTTAATTACATCTTCATCATCACCTCACTACCTACACCACCTCTTCCTTCCTACTCTCTTCCACCCTTCCTTTCCCCCACCCTCCTCCTCCTTTATTCCACTTTGACTACATAGCTATTCTTCCCTTTCCCTCTCTCTATCCCCATCCTACCCCCCACCTCTGTTTGCCTTCTCCCTCCCCGCACTTTCCTCCTCCCTCCCTGTCCCTCTCTACTGGTACGAGACCTTCCTTCTTTCTTTGACTTGGGCACAATCCAGTTATCTGCCTATGTTGTTAGTTGTACAATTCTCCTCTCCAGAGGCCTACTCTGTTTGAGTATATTGAATACTGGATTATACTGATTACCTGTGTTATATTGCTGTGTTATTCTATCTTGTTGTATCTATTTTATGTAAAGCGCTTTAATAACTTGAAAGGCGCTCAGCAAATAAAGCTATTATTATTATTATTATTATTAAAGAAGCATCCTCACGTTATGTTAACATTACCTAGTGAAACATTAGCCTTTGTTTTGACTCTGCACCCTGTACGTGCTTAGATTATGTAACTATTGTTAGAATTTATGCCTAGAGACAGTTTTCAATTGTTTCTTGCTGTATCTGTGGAACATATCTGTATTTTTGTTTGTGTCATACTTGACGTGGAACCTATGAAAGAGTTTTCTGCTCAAAGCTGTTAATCCAAGATCTCAATAAACAAAAATAAATAAATCACCTCTGAAATCTGTAGCCGTGGAAGAAGAGTGTTTACTCTACTGTTTCATCAATTGCATGATAGATATTTCTACACTCAGAACCAAGAAAGTTCTTTTCATTATATTTAATGCATTGAAAACTGAATAAAAATAAATGAAAAAAAGAAGATTACACAAAATATACGCCATGATATCTCTGTTATGCCTCCAGATGTCCTCATCCATCTGGAACTTTGATAAACGTACTACACTCATGTCCTTATCGCTCAAATGTTTGGTAAAAATGTAAAACAGTTGATTTTTTCTTTTACCGTCTTTAACCCTTAAGGGAATTCTAGAACTTCCAAGCCAATACCTGTTCACTGATGTAAATGTATTACTATCTGCATAATTCTTGCCAACTTTTTTTCTGTTAAGGTGGAAAGATAAATCCCCCTCCCCTTCCAGACCTGTGAGAACTTCATGATTGGTATTCTGAGACTAGAAATAATTTAGTATTGCAGAAATAATAAAGGAGGCCTCTTTAATAGAACATAGGGTCCTTTTCATGAATGAATCCTAACAAGTATCCTCAACCAGTAACTATACTAGGGACTATACTAGGAGTAATAAGATAAATAGAAGGCTCATAGCTAATAGTGTCCATCTCCTGCACTAGCAGGCCATGTTGTCCCATATCTAGTTAATAGGTATTGGTCAAGTCTGCATTTGAAACTTGCGCAGGTGTTGGCCTCGACTATATCTCTCGGGAGGCCATTCCATACTGGGATTATTCGCTGGGTAAAGAAATACCTCCTAAGATTTATTTTTGGGTATGTCAACATCAGTTGGTAGCAATAATGCCCTATACCTATTTCTGAGTCTACCTACTACCATAGAAAGCTTGGGGCCAATAGCTGTATAGTTAAAAAGTATCTTGAAGTGTTTTCATTTTTTTTCCTTTGGCATTTATGTCAACAGATATTGTAATAAGGAATGGAATGTCTTGGTGCCTGTGTATGATATTAAGTTATATGTTACACCCGCTCAATAAACAAGTTCTGGTCATAGCCCATATGGCTGCACAGAGTGTTTAGGTGCTCTGGGGAGATGGAGATCACGGATATCGGAGCGGCGTCGTATGGTGGTGGGTTGCAGCGCTGCCAGAGGATGCTGGTGAAATGTTTAAATGAAATAAGTAAATAAAAATTGCTGGTGCAGTATGCCATTCACAAGATGGTGTCGACGATAGAAATGCGCATGCGTGGCACTTGCGCATGCGCAGTTCTGTCAAATGGCATACTGCGCTGGCATTTTTATTTACTTATTTTATTTAACTGTTTCAGCAGCATCCTCTGGCGATGCTCCAATAGCATATGCCACCGCCGCTTCAAAAAGTGCTACACTCTACCACTTGAAAGTAATGCAGAAGTGCCACAATAAAACAGTGCATCTGCGGTGGGGGGTGACCGTGAGATGGAGGGGAGCTCCGTTGCAGAGGCCACACAGCAATGGAGTCAGCGCTCTGGGGAGCTCATTGCATCAGTGTAGGAGAACACAGGGACGCGTTCCAGTCTCAATCCCTTTCCTCTCCTACAGTGATCACAAAATGTCCGCAGAACTCCACCCATTCAGCCATAAAAAAAACTAAAACTAAAAATGATAGGGACTCACCTTCACAATACAAATGGTCCCCTACTGACTCCTGCATGCGGTTCTGTGGCTTTGCATGCAAACCTTATCCCCTCCAGGTGGTAGCATAACATACTGACTCCGCCACACCAGTGGGCCACTCCTTACTCTCCATTAGTTAAGAAATGCTTGTTTGTACAGTTGTTCTAAATAATAAAATGGGTAAGGGAAACCAAGTCATGTGATTGGTCGGATGTTTTCATATGACCATGTGTTATTCCAGCACAACAGAACAGGTCAGAAATGGAAATCAAAGAACCCATTTTATTATAGCAATAAGGCACTCCAGGGTGGGCAGAATTGTGGGATAACAGCACTTCTCAGGTTCATAAGGCACTCAGTGTTGTCTATTGCCTCACTTCTTGAGGCGTACTATTATCCCACAGTAATGCACACCCTGTCGTGCCTAATTGCTTTATTATCTTGTCATCTTCTCAGACATTATTACAGTGGCTAGAAGCCATTTTATTCCCCACTAGAGCCAATGAAGATCAAGATGGACCCTTCTGGCAGGGTTTTGGACATACGTACAGTACTGTTTGTAAAACTAGTCAACATTCAGTAAGCAAGGCATGTGAGATTCCATCATATGGAAAGACTGACATTTTGTTTTTGTTTTGTTATCAGTGGCCTTCCCATTTTTGATCCCCATAGCCCGGATGCTGCCCAACAAGAAACATGATGAAATGAATGCATTTTTTCTCCAAGTTGTGAGGAATATGATTACTTTCAGAGACCAGCAACCCTCTAATGAGGTGAGTCCCAAGTGTTCACTTGTTTTCTTGAAACTCTTAAAAAAAAAAAACTCTTAGATTTATAGGGCTGTCTCTTATGGCTGTAAGAAATGCTGCTTGTGCGTTGATAGGGTATGGTTGTAAGAGACACGCCAGACACCATTTAAATTTATACAATGGGGTATGAAAATTCTGTAACCTCATTGGTCAAAGCACATCGCATGACCGTGGTATATCCTGTAATAACCCACGGCTGAGAAATGGCATTTATAAAAAACATACTTAAACACATTTAAAATTTATTTTACACATGGGTCCATTGTATAATTGCAATAAGGCACTCCAGGGTGTGGGTTATTGGGGGATTTACCCACTTCTTGTGTGGTTAAGTAACTCGGCTGCACCTCGTGACACACCACCTAAGGCGTGGTATCCTCTAATAACCCACACTCCTGTCGTGCCTTATTGTTTAGTATTATACATCAAACTTTCTTTGATGGTTTAAACTAAAAACAAGTAAAAAACAAACTGTTTAAAAAAAAGGGGGGGGCATGCACTTATGTAGCGACACCTATGTGTATATGTTGTACTGCATGTTTTAAAGACAGAAGGCTTCTGTCCCTCGCAGAAGTTTTCTATTTTTCATTTAAAAATGGACCAGGGTGCCCACACCAGTACTGATGAATAAGAACCCCCCCTCCCATCCAGACAACCAGCCCCCACCTCCACAGATAGGTGGCGACACCAGGCTGCACATCCCTAATACTACCGAAGATGATCCTGAACTGTGGTACCCAATCCCCAGAGTCATTCCAGTCCCCCTGCAAAAAAAACCCCCCAAAAAACAGTCCCTTGCAGATCTTCTTTTTTTTTTTTTGGCTAAAGACCTGAAAAGAAGAAAACAGTCCCTCATCAGTCTCTGACCCACCCCCCCACACCCACATTTGCCTAAAGAGGGTCCCCCATTGTAGATCCAATCTCCGAGCTAAAAGACATCCTCCTCCAAGAATTGTGACTGCGAAATGAGGAAATAAGGTAAGTGCAGTTAATCTAGTTCAATATAGTTTGAATATTTACTCATAACATTGTCATTTTTAAATATTTTAAATATTTTTCCACCAAACTTTGAATATGGCCTTTTTGGGACCCCACCTCATGAACAAGGTAGGTGAAATGTTTCAAATCTGAACTGAAAGGTGATTTCTCAGTAGCTCTGTGAAATCACCTTATGGGTAAGATTTGAACATTTTCAACTAACAGGTTCATGACGTGGGATCATAAAAGACTGTGATGAAGATTTGGGGACAAAAATGTGGTATATGGTAACATGACCAAGTCATAAGTGATGTTAAAATATTTCAACATTCACTCATAACTTTGTTATTTTTCAATATTTTTCCGCCAAACTTTCAACATGGCCTTTTTGGGACTCCACCTTATGGACAAGGTAGGTGACATTTTTCAGATCTGGACTAAAAGGGTATTTTTTCAGTCACTCTGCAAAAATCACCTTTTAGACAGACTTTGAAAATTCTCACCCACTGGGTTCATGAGATGGGGTCACAAAAGGACTGTGTTCAAAATTTGGGGTCAAAATATTAAAAAACAACAAAATTATAAGTGTATGTTGACATTTTTCCATACTCACTCATAACTTTGATAATTTTCAATATATTCATGCCAAACTTTTAACACAGCCATTTTTCACACCATGTGAATGTGATAGGTGTCTTACAAATATCTCGGTATAATCCTTGATGAAACTATGAAATTTGACTTGCATATTCACATGCTTTCTACTAAATTGAAAAAACTATAATTTTTTGTTTTATAGAAACAAGCCATGCTTTAGCCTGGTCATTCGTAAACAGTTAACTCATTGTTTCTGTCCCTGACTGACTATGGAGCATACATATATATGAGGGCTTCTGTAACCATGCTGAGACCACTGGACACATTATATCATAGTGCCCTGAGATTCATCACTGGGCTGCCATGGTTAACTCACCATTGTAACTTATATTTTGCTGTAGGTTGGCAGTCATTCTCCTCACACAGACAGATGCACTGGTTATTATTTGTTTATAGATTTGTTCAGCACAAACTGCCTTTTTATATCCAAGACTTTGTATATAGAAAGAAACAAGGTAATTACTCCTTACATTCTTCTAATCTTCCCCGGATTGTCCTATCAAAAGATAGAAATAAGTACGATGGCTACAGACTTGCTGTTGCCATTCCTTCTTCCTGGGTGGCTTTGCAAAATAAACTTAAATTGTCTTCATTGATACCCATTTCACACTGTAAGCGAATTTTATCAAACATTTTTGACACATGACTGCATTTGTTATTCCTGAAATTACTGTCTTGTACTTACCTGATTCTTTTAAAACATTTTGTAATATCTGTATGTATTTGTTTATTTAACATTATTTGTCATACAGTATGTTTTCTTGTTTTGTATTGTCATTATCTGTTGGATGCAACTGTAAAAGAGAGTTCGCTCTCAATTTGCTTTCCTGTAAATTGAATTGAATTGAATAGGTGTCATTTTTAAAGTTTTGGCTAAAACGTGTTTTCACACTTGTGGCATAAAATGACGTTTTGGTCAGTATTGCAGAAATGCCACATGTCATGTTTATAAGGGGGAGCCCTAAAACAATTACATTGAAAATTTGGGGTTAAAATAAAAAAAAAACATTATTAAGAAGCACTGTGTGTAGGGACACAATGGGTAGAGCTTAGTGATCCCGTGCCATTGAGCTGAGGTCGTGGGCAGACTTAATAAGACAAATGGGTGGGCAGAAGCTGGTGGGATGACACTGCCATGAAGCACCACCCCTTAGCCTGGGAAGGGAAGGCATAGGGTTGGGTGCATGGGCCCATTTTCCATATAGTGAAGATAAGTCTTCTTTTGCCATAGGGCCCTGCACCTCCATACCCATAGCTGCTTGAGGGCCCTGTGCTTCTGCTGACAGATGGGCTCTTGACCCTGTGCACCTTTATCTATACCCATATGGAAACATGGGGGCAGAGAGCCCACACTTCCACAACCCACCAGACAGCCCCATGAATTCTTAGCATCCATTGCTGCACAGAAGTGCAGGACTCTGTGAGCAGATGGAGTTTCCCCTTGGTGCAGGGGCCATAGGGCCCTGTGTGTCTGCATTTATTCACGTAAGTCCTGAAGGGACCTGCATGAATGAAGATATGATTCCATTATCTCAAAAAGAAAGGAAATTCATTGCAAAAGGCTGCGTTAATGCAACAGTTAGCATTCAGCTTAACACCATAAAAGAAGATAAATATGGCATTAGGGTTTCCAATCCTGAACCCCTCCCAGCAGCAAAAGGACAAGACCACACAAGCAACTACAAACAGCCATCATCAGGTAAAACAAGCTACGTATAACTGGTTTTAGATGGCACAAATGCAGTATAATTTGCTACCTCTTGGATTTGTATATGTGACTACAGAGGGGCCAGTGCTTTTGTAACCAGAAATGTGTGTGTATGTCTTACAGTGTGCATAAGTACCTGTGACTGCAGAAGTGTGGCCCCACCTGAGGCCTGCACTTCTGCAGACATAAGTTTAGTTTAGTTTAGTTTATTAGTCTAGGAATTAATACCTTTGAGCCAGGGCTCTTTTACAAAGGTTCCATGTCACAAAGAACATTTAACAAAGCACAATACACATTACAGGTAAAACCAGACAGGAAAGTTACATCATAAATTTGCTATTAACAGTTTAAAGGCAGTAACATTTTTAAGTTTCATAAAAACAAGCTATAACAGGTTCAAGCGAGTAGACAATTTCGAGGTTAAGGAAACTTCCAGGAGAGGGTGATCATTAGGTGCCAAAAGGAGGCTAGAGGAGGGAAAGGTGGTGAGCGGGAGAGTAAGTGAGGGACAGGAAAAAGGGGAGTGAGTTTGGGTGGGAGACAGGAAGTAGTAGAGGTACCAGAGGGTTCATTAGTCAGGGAGGAAGAGGCCTCAGATGTGAGGATGGACATGGAGTAGTAGTCTTTATCTAGCGCAATCACAGTTGCTAGTGGTGGTGAGGTGGGCATAGAGCATGGATTTGAAAGCTTCAAGCGAGGTTGAGGATAGAGTAGGTGGACTAAGCGCATTGAACCATGTCGGGGCCCTGTATGCGAAAGATCTTTGTCCCTGTGCAGTCCGGCATCTCGGAACCAGGAAAGGTTGGCGTTCAGATCTGGTGGAGGGTCGTGAGCCAGGATTCAGTCGGAGTAGGTTTGAATACATAATGGAGTCAGTCCCAAGATAGATTTTTTGCCATTGTGCAGGTGAGATAAATAAGACGATTTGATAGGTTCAACCAGCCTGATTCATAGTACAGATCACATGTGTGTGTCAGTCTTTGAGCCCGTGAGGAGCCGACAGGCCTTATTTAGAGTGATTGAGATACGCCTTAAGAGCAGTGGAGGTAGCTGAGCCATAAATAATAAGGCCATAGTCAATGATTGAGATTATGGAACTCTATATAGCTATTCTCAATGCCGCTTGATTTAGAAATTGATGGTTACGGAATAGTATTCCAAGGCGTGGTTCACTGTTTTCGAGTGTTGTCAATGTGGTTGCAAAGGTGAGCCCTTGGTCAAAAGTGATGCCAAGGTATTTGAAAGTATTTACTTGGTCCAGTGTAATTCCTGCAGAGGTTTGTATGGTGAGTGGAGTATGCCTATTTTGTTTTGGTGATTGGAGAAGAGCATGGCTTTTATTTTATTGTGGTTTAGCACAAGTTTACTATCCAGGAACCACCTTTTAACACTAGAGAAAGCAAGTTGCAGGCTTTTTCGTAGGGAGTTTGGATCCTTGTGGGAAGAGAGAATTACAGCATCATCAGCGTATAAGATTATTTTCTCCTGGCAGATATCTGGGAGGGAGTTAAGGAACAGGCTAAAGAGGAGCGGTCCAAGAATTGATCCCTGTGGTACACCCGAGAGAACTGGTTTAAAGTCGGAGAGTTCAAAGTAAGTAGTGTTGCAGTTTGGGTATCATGGATTTCTTGGGACCTGCACTTCTGCAGCCTGACGTGTGTGTATGTCTTTACAGTGTGCATGAGTACCTTTGGCTACAGAAGCACTGGCCCCATTGGAGCCTGCAGTTCCACAGACAAAAGAACTCTTGCAATTTGGGTATTGTGGATGTGTATCAGTTGCTGCAAGGGCCTGTCCTTCTGCAGACAGAAGTAGTGTTGTGATTTGAGAATCATGGATTTCTGTCTGCAGCCGGAAGTGAGTGTACTTGTCTCAGTGTGCATACCTCAAATACAAATCCAAGAAAGTAGCACATATTGTATTGTCATTATCTGTTGGATGCAGCTGTAAAAGAGAGTTCGCTCTGAATTTGCTTTCCTGTAAATTGAATTGAATTGAATAGGTGCCCCCCACTCCCTTTCTAGAGATGGAAAGGAATTGGGGGGAAGCTGAGGCCGGATTGCAGGAGGAAAAGGGGGGGAACCTGAATGAAGGATAATGTGGGAGCAGTGAATCAGAGTAGGAGGACAGGGGAAGAGGGAGGAAAGTGCAAGGAGTAGGACCAGTTGGGAGGAAAGGGCAAGGAGAAGGACCAGAAGTACAAGGAGGAAACAGTAAAGGGAGCTGAGGTTTTAGGCCAGGGGAGCACGACAAGCAAGGAGGGACTAAACGGAGACAGGAAGGAAGGGAGAACGAGCCAGGCTAGTTTAGCAGATGGGGGAGAAGGACCAGTCACGAGCAGTGAGGGAGGAGTTAGCGAGGTACAGAAGGATACTTGGGAGGAGGAGAGGCATAGGATCGGAGGGAAGGGGGTGGCCAGGGTAAATAAGGAGGAGGCAGCGTGTGACACCCAGATGGGGGAGGAACAAGGAGCCGGCTGGGTGGAGGGGCTGGTAGAAAGGATGAGGGACATGGAAGGGGGGGAAATGGAGGAAAAGGAGCGGTCAGAGTGCTCCTGTTGGGGGATTCTATGATCAGGGGTATCAAATGGGGTAGGAAGGGAGAAGCCTGGCCAGTTAGAACAAAATGCTTCCCTGGATTAATGGTGCACAGGGCCAAGCACGAGGTATATCAGCTGGCAAATGATTAGGGGTTCCCCAGATGTACTGGTCCACCTGGGTACAAATGACTTTGAGGAAATAGCAGCTAGAGATACAGGCAAGATTCAGGAGCTTGCCAGGGTCTGTCATGACATAGGATGCACAGTTTCCTTCTCAGAAATCCTGCCGTGCTAAGGGCTAGTGGGGAACACAAAGGAAGATTAGGGAGATAAACCAGTGGCTCAGGGAGTGGTGTGAGGCCAGAGGGTATGGGTTGATGGGGGATTGGGGGGAGAGCTGGGAGAATAAGGAGCTGTATGCTAGAGATAGGCTTCATCTCAATTTGAAGGGGAGGGGAATCCTTAAGTTGAAAATAGAGGGGTTCACTGGTGAAAAGTGGGGTTTAAACTTGTGAAGGGGTGAGGGATGGGAGAAAAGGTTGTCGAGGGGTTTCCGATAAAGGAAGGACTCTGTCTCCACCCCTCTGGGGAGCTGGAGGAATGCGGGAAAAGGCCGACTGGTAAAGTGCAGACCAGGGGAAAACAGAATCCCCATGGGAACATGAGTAGGGGAAATGGAAGTATAGGGAAAGGGTGGAAGGTAGTCCTGCTAAATGCCAGGAGCTTGGGCAATAAAATGCCTGAGCTCCAGGCGATGCTAACTGAGGAGCTGTGATGTGGCAGTGGTCACTGAGACCTGGGCCACCGTGAGGACACGACTGAGACCTGAACCTGGAGGGTTGCATGTTCAGGAAGGACAGGGGGAGGAAGGGAGGAGGGTAGCAATGACAGTCAAAAACTACATTGGCATAGGGGGTAGAAGAGGCGGAGGAACCGTGGGCGATTTGGGTCACCTTGATAACAAGGGGGCAAAGAGGTAAAAATAGGGTGGTATAGACCCCTGCACTGGCGGAGGAGCTGGAGGAGTCTGGTGGCAGATGTTGGGAGACACTGCAGACTGGCAGGGAAGGGTGGTGGTGTTGGGGGACTTAAACATGCCAGGAACAGACTGGGAGACTATGACATCCTCGGTGGCCAGGGAACAGAGGTTGTTGGATGTCTTTCAAGATGTGTTCCTATCTCAGCAGGTGGGGGAATCGACCAGGGAGGTGCGGGTACTGGATGTGGTCCTGGCAGACAGTGACCAGATTGGGGGCCGGTAGGTAAGGGACCCGTTGGCGGGGAGTGACCATGCCACGGTCTGGTTCTGCCTGGACCTAGGATGGGTAGAAGGCTGCACAAAGGCGGAGGTAACTGACTTCAGGGGGGTGGATTTTAAGGAAATGGGAAGGATCCTTAAGGAGCATTTGGATGGGATTGGGATTGGGTCAGACATGGACGCTGATAGTAGGTGGGAAATAATCAGGAGAGGGGTGCAGGATGCTACCAGCACTTGTGCAAGAGTAAGACAAAAATGCGGTAGGGCCTGAAAACCCTGCTGGTGGACCAGGGAGGTCCAGGAGGTGGTGCGGGGAAAGAAGGCAGCCTATAGGCAGTTCAAGTGCTCAAGGAGTGAAAGAGATCGAGGGGAGTATGAGCTGATGGCTAGAAAGGCCACTAGGGTGGTGAGGGTGGCTAAGGCAAGGAAGGAGCATAACCTGGCCAGGGAAGTGGGAGAGGAACAAGGGTTCTTTAGATACATTGGGGAAAAACGAAGGGTGAAGGGCAGATTAGCAGGATTAAAACAGGAGGGATGGGCACAAGACCCGGGGAGCAGGCTGAGGTACTAAATGAGTACTTCACCTCAGTTTTCACCAAGGAAAATGGGGGTGCTGCATCATACATGGGAGGAGACAGTGATACTGAGGAAGGGGGGACCCTGACCGATTGGCGGGTCTGGGGAGAGGGGGTGGCATCACTGGCAGGAGGGGGGAAGGCTAAGCAAGGAGAAGAGGTAGCAGAAGTGGAAATCACAGCAGAGAGAGAGTGAGGAAGCCCTCAGGTCCTTTAAGATGGAGAAGGCACGGGGCCAGATAAATTACATCCAGAGTGCTGAAGGAACTGCGGATGTCTGGCGAAACTCCGTGGCGGAGCTTTTCACCATCTCTGAGGATAGCGTGGGTGCCCAGGACTGGAAGGTGGCGCATATAGTGCCTAACATCCACAAGGGGTCAGGGAGGTGGCAGGGAACTGCAGGCCTGTCAGCCTGACATCGAGGTGGTGGGCAAGGTGATGGAGGGCATTGTCAAGGAGAGGCTAGGGGGGGAACTGGAAAAGTCAGGGTGCCTGGATGATAGACAGCATGGATTTGTCCCAGGGAAATCGTGTCAGACAAACCTTGTGGAGTTATATGACTGAGTGACGAGTGCCTTGGACCTGGCTAGACCAGTGCACGTCCTCTTTCTAGACTTCAGCAAGGCATTTGACTCTGTTCCTCACGTGGGCCTGTTGGATAAGCTGGGAGAAATGGGGGTGGGGAACCAGATAATCAGATGGATAGGCAGTTGGCTGCAGGACCAGACCCAGAGGGTCATAGTTGGTGGGACAGTCTCATCCCCAAGGAGGGTCATTAGTGGGCTCCCACAGGGATCAGTCCTTGGGCCCTCCTGTTCAACATCCTATGTCTCTGACATAAGGACGGAGTATCAGGAGTGAGATGGGTTTCTTTCACGGATGACTCAAAACTGGGAGGCGGTGGTGGGATGGGAGGAGGGGAGGGTGGCCCTACAGGGGGACCTGGAGGCTCTGGAAAGATGGTCTAGAAAGTGGAAGCTGAGGTTCAATGCAGGGAAATGCAAGGTACTGCACCTGGGGGCCATAACCCGGGCCAAGTGTACACCCTTGGGGGGGAATGCTACAAGTCTCGATGGCTGAGAGGGACCTGAGGGTGATGGTGGATGTCAAGATGAACAACTTGGAGACTTGTAGGAGGGCAGCAACCAAGGCCAACAGGATGCTGGGATGCATCGCTAGGGGGATCACCTCCAGAAGGAGGGAAGTGATACTCCCTCTGTATAACTGCTTGGTGAGGCCACACCTCGAGTACTGCGTGCAGTTTTGGAGGCCACACTTAAAGAGGGATTAAACTCCTGGAGAGGGTCCAGAGGAGGGCAACTAAAATGATTTGGGGCTGGGGACAGGACCTATGAGGAGAGGCTTGAAGAGCTAAATATGTACACATTGGAAGAGAGAAGGGACCGGGGACATGATGGAGGTCTTCAGGTAATGAGGGTTAAATAGGGAGGAACAGTCAGGGTGCTTGAGGAAGGAGGAGGGGGGCCACTAGGGGCATGGGTGGAAGCTGGAGGGGGAAGATTCAAGGGAGAAAGGAGGAGGTGCTACTTCACTGAGAAGGTGGTGGAGCCATGGAATGTGCTGCTTAGGGGCTGGTGGAGGCAGAGATGGTGGAGGGGTTCAAGAGGGGGTGGGAGAGGTACAGGGGAAGGGTTCTGGAAGCAAAATCCAATGCAGCGAGAATATCCGGAACTGGGAAGGGAGAAGCCAGAGAAGGCGAGGGGGGCAGCAAGGTCAGCTCCCAGGGTGGGGGCTGACCAAACGAGCAGACGCGAAAGACCGTTAGGCCTATTCTGCTGGCATTTTAGTATGTTAGTATAGTACCATAAGTGCTGCTGCATTTGCGTCATCTGGAAACAATTGAATGTTGTTTGTCTTACCTGAAGATGGCTGTTTGTGGTTGCTTGTGTAGTCTTCTCCTTTTGCTTCTAGGGTGGGTGATGAGTTAGGGTTGGAAACCCTAATGCCACATTTCCATACTTTTGTAGCATTAAGTTGAACCCAAACCAGTGTATATATACACACACAGCGGGCACTCTTTATAGTGAACCTTTGGAGTCAGTTGATTTGTTCACAAATAGCAAGTGGTCACTATAGTGAGGTGTTGATATGCCTACTTAAGCAACACTTTGTGCCATCACAGGTGTTCACTATAAGAGAAATTCATTATAAGGGACTCACTACAGCGAGGGAGCGCTGGGTGTATATAAGGGATATGACATGACCTGATTGAAGTTATCATATTTATTTTCATGAGAGGCCATATATATTATGATATCTCACAACTGGCGAAGCCATGCGTGAGATATCTTAATATCAGTGGCCTCAAATGAAGATAAATATAATGTCTTCAGTCAGGCCATGTCATGTTCTGTTTATATAGACATGTGTTTTGGGATTTATGTGAAGGAAGTTTAAAAAAAAAAAAAAAAAAAACGCCAGAAAACCCGGCACACTCTTCACACCTGAAAACTGTGTTTCACAGTGATGTTTGTTATGTATGTATTGATTCTGAAGTAGTTTTTTTTAGGTACTACGTGGTTCACGTCATAATAGCTGCTAGAGTAGCCTCACACTATAGCACAGTAGTCCCTAGTACCTTGTTTCATAAGGCTAGCATGTGAAATGCCTTTCTTCAGTTGTGCTGCATAGCTGATGTACTTGAAATGCTGTCTCCTGTTTCTGTGATTAACTGTGCTGCAGGTTGTTCAGAGAGTTTCTTCCAGTCTCTTCCCAATGTACAGGTAGGTTTGCTGGTGACATTTCTGGGGTTTCTTTTTTTGGGGGGGGGGGCTTTGGTTTTGTTGCCAGTCTGGTCCGCTCAATCAGATAGCATAGTGGGCTGAGTGGTTTACGAGTACGCACCTACACAGAAGACAGTGTGTGCAGTGAACTGAAACAAGGTGGGATCACAATGATGAAAACAGTACTAAACAGTTTATTTTGAAAAGAGGGAGACTAGTGTTCATTTGTAGTTAAGTAAATTAGCAAACAATGAAAACCAAAATAAAAAGAATGAAAGGGAAGTAAAATATTTAGAGCAGTGTCTGCTGCATGGCAATGCTCAGAGCCGCGCAGTTTTGTTTACTTTCACTTTTCTGCATGAGCTGTCATTCTCGTATCTATGATATACAGGAACAGTCAAAGATACAAGAATGTCATATAGGAAGAGCCAAACATATCAGAATGGGATCCATGGTATGATAAAGAGTGTGCAAGAAGAAAGAAAGAAAAAGGAAGGAAAGAAGGAAGTAAGTAAGAAGGCAGACTACCAGGAAAACTCTCTGTACCAACTATGTATTTGGCATTAAAAAATATGAAGTCTGAATATAAAAAAGTATTACAAATTAAAAGAAACAATCATAAAAACTCATTATGGGCCAGCCCGCTGGCACAGTGTTTGGATTTCCACTTATGATGCCGGCGACCTGGGTTCAGGAGCGGACTCTGGTCACTGGAGGGCCGGTCGGAGGGGGAGGCTTGAGCATCCTAGGGACTGCTCACCTTCTCCAGGGGGAGGACCAAGGTCTGAAGCTTGCCTGACCCTGGACAGAGGTCGAGGTATAGCAAGTCCTGCTGGTAGCGGGGTGGGCTGGGGAGCTGCGTGGTGGTCATTGGCACCTAGTGCCTTGACGTCAGGGTGTAACACCATGCAGAGGGAACAGGGGAGAAAAACAACACCGGAGTGACAGGAAGATGGAGCACCAATACTGGCCCTGATAGCTCCTGCCTGCCTGACCACTGGGGGACCTGACGAAATTCAAGAATATTGGGGTATAAGGGCCCCACCCTGTGCCTGCCTGGGGGACATAACCACAGCTCCAAGGGGGAACCTCCGGGGATATCAGGCAAGGCAGAGAAGCAAGGCAGTATCAGGTGTCTCCTGATGATGCAGAGCTCCGGCGTGGTGAGGCGGACAAATAAAAAGTTCAAAAATACTCATTATGGGAAACACTACAAAAAGCTCTGTGGGACAAGGCATGTACAGACTTAACGTTCCTGGACATTTGGTCACAGACACCAGATTGCAGTCTTCTGGTCACACAGACAAAAGATTGTTACAATTTAAGTCACCAGTATTAAAAGTTGCTGGACATTACATGGAAAACATGATTTCTTACCAGACAAAAGGTTGCTGTAGCTTCGAGTGGGCCATCAAGTAATTGGGCTACTCTCTTATGCAAACACAGCCAACAATGATGACGTAACGCAGCATTAGATTTACAAACAAACTTTATTGCTCACAGAAGTGTAAAAACATGCAAAATGTTAAAGTATGCTATTTAAATATGAGGCTTTTAAAAACATGTGAAATCAATGTGCCGCTAACAATTGCTACTTTAAAAAGATATTTAAAAGAATCGAATAAATAATTTAAAAACACAGCTTTTTTTATAGTAAGGGGAAAGCAGTGTGCAAATGTGGCAATGTGCAAAATGGGAGGTCACAATTAGCAAACATTTGGTAATATAACAGCAGCAGTGTGCAAATGTCACAATGTGGGTCAAATAGTTCTGGAAGCACAGTTTCTGCTTCCTCTTTTGAGATGGCACATATTCCATGTCTCACGGCATACTAAACTTGAATGGGTAAGTACTGTACCATTCTCTTTTTGTATAGCCGTGTATCGGTTTAAGCAACATCATGTTGCATGGTGTAATTGATTGTGCTAGGCGCCTTTAAGATCAATACCCCATCAGTGCTTCTGATGTCATCATCAGCATGGGGACATGGAGAGCGGTAGCATGTGGATACTATGCTGAATGGGATACTACACGGGATACTATGCTGAATGAAGGTTGTAGAGGAAAGAATAATCAGGTAAGATGTTAAGCTATAGTCGTGGCCAAAAATATTGGCGCTCTTGCAGTTTTTTCTAATAAGGCACCATTCCTTCCAGAAAATTGTTGAAATTAAAAAATATTTTGGTATCCACATATGTATTTCTTTGGTTTGCAGTGGAATAAAACACAAAAAGCAGAAAAAATTACTAAGTTTTAGCTTATTCCACACAGAAATCCTTAAATGGCCCAGACAAAATTATTGGCACCTTTTAGAAGTAGTTAGAAATAATTAGAATTCAAGCAGGTGATTCTCCTTCACTTTGGAACTGAACTCACCTGTGGTGAGTTACAGGTGCCTGCAGTATAAAAATCACTCATTCAACCAGTTTGAATAGAGAAAAGGACTCATTCTCCTGTTTTGTGTCACTGTGTGTACCGCAATGAGCATGGAGAAAAGAAAGACAGCCAGAGAATTGTCTGAGGAGGTCATACAGAAGATTGTAGCCAAGCATTGACAATCTCAAGGCTACAAATCAATCTCCAGAGACCTTGATGTTCCTGTTTCCACCATATGTAATGTTATCAGGATGTTTAAGGCCCATGGCACTGTAGCCAACCTCCCTGGATGTGGCTGCAAGAGAAAACTTGATCGAAGATTGTAGTGCAGGATTGTTCGAATGATGGAGAAAGCACCTCGATCAACTGCCAAACAGATTCAAGCTGACCTTCAGACACAAGGTATGACAGTTTCAATTTGCACCATCCATCGCCAACTCAATGAAAGGGGGTTATATGGTAGGAGGCCCAGGAGGACCCCACTGCTGAGAGAGAGACATAAGAAAGCCCGACTGGGGTTTGCCAAAACACACCTGAACAAGCCAAAATCCTTCTGGGAGAATGTCCTGTGGACAGATGAGACCAAATTAGAGCTTTTTAGTAAAGCACATCACCTCTATGTTTACAGAAAACAAAATGAAGCATTCAAAGAAAAGAACACCTTCCCTACAGTCAAACATGGAGGAGGTTCAGTGATGTTTTAGGGCTGCTGTGCTGCCTCTGGCACTGGGTGCCTTGAACGTGTGCATGGCATCATGAAATCTGGAGATTACCAGGCCATTTTGGAGCGCAATGTTGAACCCAGTGTCAGAAAGCTGGGTCTCCGTCGAAGGTCATGGGTCTTCCAGCAGGACAATGACCCCAAACACACTTCAAAAAGCACCCAGGAATGGTTCAAGACAAGACGCTGGACTGTTCTGAAGTGGCCAGCAATGAGTCCAGATCTAAATCCCATTGAAAACCTGTGGAGAGATCTGAAAACAGCAGTTGGGAGAAGGCACCTTCAAATCTGGGAGAACTGGAGCAGTTTGCATAAGAAGAGGGCCAAACTGCCAGTAGAGAGTGCAGAAAGCTCATCCATGGCTATAGGAAGCGGTTGATTGCAGTTATTTTGACCAAAGGCTGTGCTACCAAATATTAAGTCTAGGGTGCCAATAATTTTGTCAATGCCATTTCTTTTCATTTTCCGATTTAAAAGGATATATTAAATTCTGAATCAAAAACAAAGGTTCTGTAATATTAACAGAGAAATAAAGAATTGTGGAGACCAAATACTGTACTGTTGTTAATTTCAACTTATGTTTAGAGGAAATTGTGAGTTATTTGAAAAAGTGCAAGGGCGATAATATTTTTGGCCACGACTGTATTACTAGAAACGTCACTGTTAAAATGTCGCTAGAAGTTAGTCGCAGCACTACAATTTGGCTGTGAACACTATGCTGGCAGCAATTCTGAGATACAGCATTATGCCCACAACGGCTTGACGCGGCTAAAAAAACATGCAACGAAATGTCAATATGCCGGACAAGGACATGCAGACCTTGTGGTCAGTGGTTGCTTTTGGATGTAATACAGAAGATCTTAGATATAATCTACAGGGATTGATTTCAGCTAAAGACTGGGTTACAGATTTTAAAACTATTTATAAAGAGAATAATAAAAAGCTAGTTGAATACCCTGATAACACAGTGGAAGCTACAAATAACGAAGAATGTGTAATATCAGAACAAGAAGTAATTTATGCAATAAAAGCTCAAAAAAGAAACAAAGCGGCTGGACTAGATGATATACCAGCAAAAATATATCAGTACAATCCTGAATTGTGGGCGAGTATATTGGCACCTATATTCACAATAATAAATACATATTTAGTACTTCCTACAACATGGAATAAAGTGTCATTGTGCCATTGTTAAAAAAAGGCAACCGGCAAAACCCAATGTGCTATAGACCATTCTCTCTATTATCAGTTATTCAAAATATATATACAAGGATTATACTGTAGTTATTTTCACGCAAAGTAAATTTAGTGCAAACACAAATGCAACCATAATTGCGTAACATTATTTTCGCGCTAAGTCACAATCATCACATTCACTATAATGGAAAAAATATTAAAAGTGCTAATTAGCGCAAATTTATTTTCACGCAAATTGGTGCATCAGCGAAAATAGTGAAAATTATTTGACAGTGAAAATTTCAAGTTCTACAGTACTTGACAAGATCCAGATATGGGCAGATGAAAATAATGTGTTGTCCAAATATCAATGTGGATTTAAAAAACACAGTAGTACACTGGATTTGATGTCTACTTTGAATTACATATTGGACATTTATGTGTCAGGAAAATAGGGAAAGATCTAACATACTAAAATGCCAGCAGAATAGGCCTAATGGTCTTTCAAGTCTGCTCGATTTTCAGTACCTGCACTGAGGGACAATTTTGGTGTCCTCTCCTCCCCCTTGGGTTATACTGTCCGCAGTCCCAGATGTGTCACCTGCATTGGACCTGGTTAGATTTACCCTCCCCCTGTACCTGTCCCATCCACTCTTAGAGCCGTCCACAGTCTCCGCCTCTACCCACTCCCTGGGCAGTGCATTCCATGGCTCCACTACCCTTTCAATGAAATAACACCTCTTCCTCTCCCCTCTGAGCCTGCTCCCTTCCAGCTTGCACCCGTTCCCTCTCGTTGCCCCTCCTCCTTCCGTTGGAGCACCCTGACTGGGCCCCCCTTATTGATCCCTTTTATGAACTTAAAGACCTCTATCATGTCCCCCCCATCCCTCCTCTCCTCCAAGGTGTATATGTCGATCTCCCTGAGCCCCTCCTCATAGGTCCTCTCCCCCAGGCCCCAGATCATTTTGGTTGTCCTCCTTTGGACCCTCTCTAGGAGTGTAACGTCCCTCTTTAAATGTGGTCTCCAAAACTGCACACAGTACTTGAGGTGTGGTCTAACCAAGCAGTTGTACAAGGGAAGGATCACCTCTGCCTTTCTGGAGGTAATCCCCCTGGTGATGCATCCCAGCATCCTATTTGCCCTTGCCGCTGCCCTCCTACAGGTCTCTGAGTTGTTCATTTTGACATCTACCACTACCCCCAGTTCTCCCTCACCCTCCATGACTTGAATTTTGTCTCCTCCCAGGGTATACCCCTGGCCTGGACTTCTGACTCCCAGGTGCAGAACCTTGCACATCTATGCATGCTATATTGATATAAAATCTGACAAGGCAGGAGAGCAGGTGTGGGGTGTGCCTTGGGCTTCTCAAGCCTAAGGCTCATTGCAGTCTCATAAAATCTACACATCTGACCTTATTTACAGATGGAATGGGGTGAGCGTTAGGCTTGAGAAGCCCAAGGCACACCCCGCACCTGCTTTTCTGCCTGGTTTGGTAGGGTGGGGTGTTAGGGAAACCCTAATGCCTCATTTCCCAACTTTTGTCACTTTGACCCTAACTGGAGCAATAACATATTTTTTTGCTCTCTCTCTCTCTCTCTCTCTCTCTTCTATACTTACATATATACAGTATATATATACTATATATATATATATATATATATATATATATATATATACTGTATATATACCTATAGAGAAGCCCGCCAGGATGAAGCGCAGTGTCACAGGTTTCCTGCATGACAAAAGGGATTAACTCCCATTCAGATTGCATTGTTTGCTGCAGTAACTGTACTGCAGAATTCTGCAGAGTTAGGCTTCATCCTGATGGGCTTTACTGTGTGTGTGTGTGTGTGTGTGTGTGTGTGTGTGTGTGTGTGTGTGTCTATATATACTGTATATTCATAGCAGAAAACTTAGTGTATCAGGTAGGGTGAGTACTATAATGACAAAAGCAGGGAAATGGTAGTTTACTCACCTGGTAAAGGTGATTGTGTTACTGTATATCCATGGCACCTCCGATCCATTACCTTAGGGTTATGTACGCCTGATAGGTTGCTGATGCACATGTGACCTAAGTTTCGGATTTCAGTCCCCACCAAGCCCCTTCCCCTCCTGGGTGTCTTCAGTTTTGATGCTTCCATAGCTGTAAAAATAAATTGTTATGTATATGCACAGACAGTAATCATAATCTCGGAATCGAGGTTAGTTTCTAATACTACTTTATTCCGTTATCATAATACATTTGTAATGCTTGTATGTCTCATGCCACTTAAATGTTAGATGTTACTGGTTGCTTTATCATGCTCCCTTGGGTGGGATGAGGTGCCATGGATATACAGTAACACAATCACCTTTACCAGGTGAGTAAACTACCATTGTGTTGTCTGTATATCCATGGCACCTCCGATCCATTACCTTAGGGTGATTCAAAAGCGGTGCCTTACTAATGTGGGAGGGAAGAGCATGATGTGTCATTATATTTGTATCATGTACCAATGTTTATGAGTGTCTTAAATGTCCCTCCCTGTGGCAGTCATTAGGACTTTATGTCCAAAGGAATTTTTGGTTGTAATATCTGTGTCCAATGTATAGTGTTTTGTGAAAGTATGTATAGTGAACCAGGTTGCCGCTGCACATATCTCGTGTGCTGTAGCTGTGTTTCTCTCTGCCCAAGATGTTGCTACCACCCTGGTTGAGTGTGCTTTTATTCCCATGGGTGGTACCTTGTGTTTTGCCTTGTATTCTTCCGTGATGGCTTTCTTTATCCAAGTAGCGATAGTGCTCCTTGCTGCTGGTAGGCCCTTTTTGTTACCTGATGATATGATGAACAGCCTCTCGGAATGCCTGAGTGGTGCTGTCCTTTCAATGTATGCTTGTAGTGTTCTTTTGACATCCAGTTTGTGAAGGGCCCTGGTCCGGTCATCAGCCAGCTCCTTGAAAAAGGTTGGGAGCTCGATGACCTGGTCTGTATGATACGCGGTGTTGACCTTCGGTATGAATGACGGAACCGTTTTTAGTATGGCACCCTGATCCGTGAATGTGGTGAATGGTTCCTTGCAGGATAGGGCTGTTACTTCTCCGACTCTGTGGGCAGAGCACACCGCTACCAGTAGTGCCGTTTTCAGGCCTAACCAGTACAGTTCAATGTTTGAGATTGGTTTGAAGGGAGACTCTGTCAAGGCATTTAGTACTAAGGTGAGGTCCCATGGGGGAACGGTCAATTTTAGTCTGGGGCGCAGGTTGCCTGCTGCCTTAAGGAAACGGATAATGTCTGGGTGAGATCCCGGAGCGGTTCCTTCTATGGGTCCTGTTACTGCACTTATTGCTGATACCTGCACACTCAGTGTCGCGGTTGCTAGCCCTTTGTCCATGACCTGTTACAGATACATCAGTATGTTGGGTATCGATGGTGACTGAGGGCAGATGTTCCTCAACTTGCACCAGGATGAAAATATTGACCATTGTCTAGAGTGGGTTCAAAGTGGTGGAACTTCGGCGTGATTGTATCATGGTGTCTATAACTGAGTTGTGGTAGCCTGCCCTTAGCAGTCTCTCCCCTTTCAGGAGCCAGGCCGTGAGTCTGAAGTTGTCTGGATTGGGGTGAGTGACTGGGCCTTGAATCAGAATGTCTGGACAGGTTGGCAGAGTCATCTTGTCCATGGCCATAGCTATGATTGTTGCAAACCATGATCTTCTCGGCCAGCAGGGAGTTATCAGTATTGTGACTCTCTGAGACTGCCAAATTTTTGCTAGGACCTGTGTTATCAGAGGTAGTTGGGGGAAGACATAGGCTTAATCATGAGTCCATGGGATTGATAGTGCATTCACTCCCATTGATAGTGGTTCCTTGAATTGGGAGTAGACCTTGTGAGACTGAGAATTCTTGCTGGTCACCATAAGGTCTATGGTTTTTGTGCCCCATTTGTCCTGGATGGTTTGGAATACTTGTGGGTGAAGTTGCCACTCGCCTGGGTTTATCTGCTCGCGACTCAGCCAGTCTGCTGTTGTGTTCAGCTTGCCTGCCAGGTGGATGGCTGTGATATGTTTGAGATTCTGTTATGCCCAGGTCAGAATGTAATTTGCTTCTCATTGGAGAGCCTGGCTCTTGGTGCCTCCTTGTTTCGTTATGTATGCCACTGTCGCCCTGTTATCCGAACGTATGAGTACGGACTTTTGTGTGATTTGTGGACTGAAAGCCAGCAATGCATGGTATGCTGCTTTCATTTCCAACACGTTGATTGATTGCTTCTTGTCTTTGATTGACCACTGACCCTGGGCTGACCTGTAGCCCATGGATGCACCCCATCCCCACAGGCTGGCATCTGTTTTGATGGTGGCTTCGTGTGATATCTCCAGAGGCTGTCCCCTGGATAAATTTTGCAGGTTCATCCACCACTGCAGTGATGACCTGACTCTGTCCATCATCTTTATTGTCTGGTGCTTGGTCTCTTGTGATGGGGATCCGTACTGCAGTAGCAACATTTGCAGTGGTCTCATGTCCCATCTCGCCCAGGGTATGAGGTCTATGCATGAGGACATGCATCCCAGAAGTTGAGAGACCTGGGCCATGTTTGGCACATTGGTGCTTACTAACTGAGTTGTTAGTCATATAATGTTGTCCATTCGCATTTGTGTTGGTTGCACCATTCCTGTTTGTGTGTCTGTCCTTGCCCCTTAGTGCTCTATGCACTGAGATGGGGTTAGGCAACTCTTTTCTGTATTTATCACCCAACTGTGTTCCTCGAGAACCTGCACTGTTCTTGAGGTTGCTGTCTGTGAATCTTTGTAGGATCGTGTCCTGATGAGCCAATCATCTAGGTAAGGAATGATGTATATTCCTTCCTCTCATAATTTTGCCGCTAGTACCACTGATACCTTTGTGAATACCCTTGGAGCTGATGCTAGTCCGAATGGGAGTGTCTTGTACTGGTAATGTTGGCCTAGAATTTGGAATCTGAGGTACTTTCTGTGTGCGGGTCACATGGGAATGTGTAGGTACGCGTCCTTGAGGTCTATGGAAGTCAGAAAGTCTCCCCCCCCGATTGACCTGATTGTTGATTTCAAGGTCTCCATTTTGAATCTTTTTGTGGTTACGAACCTGTTTACATATTTGAGGTCTAGAACTGGTTGAAAGTCTCCTGTTTTCTTTGGGACCAGGAAGAATATTGAGTATAATCCTGTGCCGATCTTGTTCTGTGGTACTTTTTGTATGGCATTTGAGGTGAGCAATGTTTGCAGGGTGTCTTTTCTTTGAGACTGGTGAAACTACCAATCTGTTTTCGTGTGGTGTGCGCCAGAATTCTATCGCATACCCCCGGTCTACCACTTTGTTTACCCATCTGTCCGAGGTTGTTTCTCTCCATGTTTGATTGAATTGTTGAAGTCTCCCCCCTTTTGGTGGGGTGTGTCTTTTGGGTAGCTGGATTTGGGTGACTTGAGGTTGTGGTGTCAAGTTGTAGTCATTGATTGGATCTCCTGGTAGATCTGCCTCTCTGGCTAGAAAATCTTCCTCTAAAGGAGGACCCTCTTCCTCTGTAGGGGGTGCTCCCTTTGTTTTGGTAATTGTACCTGTTCTGAGTCACGCTTCTCTTGTCATGAAAGGAGTTGTGATGCCTTCTGTCTGAGTGAGACCTAAAGGACTGGGTTCTTCCTCTGTTGGACGGTAGATACCCCATGTCCTTGTCACCCTCTGTGTCTGACCCTCGGTTTCTGCACCGCAGGAATTCCTGAAAGCCATCGCCGGAGACTCTATCACCTTTAAATGATAATTTAAGCAGTCTGATCTTTGACTCATTGTCTGCGTTCCACAGTTTTAGCCACAAATTCCTTTGTGCCTTATTTGCCACTGCTGCTGTTCTGGTGCTCATTTTGAATGCATCCACCGACATGTCCCCAATATATCTGGCCACTTGTAGAGCCTGTTCAAGTAGGACTGACTCTTGGGACTTTGGTGTGAGGGACTTGACGATCTCGTCCAACCACCTAATTTGGGCTCTTGCTGCATATATTGCAGTCGTGGCTGTTCTGACCGATTGACCAGTCATCTCGTGCATTTTCTTTAGAAGATCCTCTACTCTTTTGTCCACTAGGTCCTTCAATGCAGCTGTACCCTCTGCTGGGAGAACCGTTTTCCTGTTGAGTTCCGCTATCTTGGGGTCGATCATTGGCGCAGTACACCATGCCTTCAGTTTGTCCTTCTGTAAGGGGTACAGCTTGTCTAGGAATCTCTTCTCCGGTAGTCTCACCGGATCTAATGCCTCCCATTCTTTTGTGACTATATCTTGTACTGTAGAACATATGGGAAAGAAATGTTCAATTTTGGGAGGAGGCTGGAGCATTGGGTCCAGTTCACTATCCGGTAATGGTGGTGGTTGTTTGAACCCTAACGTGCTGTGTATTGCAAGGACCAGGTCTGTGACGTTCTCTGAAGTGAAGAGCCTTGAGGCAATTGACGGTGCTTCCTGTATCGGCGGTCCTGTAGGGTTTTCTGAATCCGGGTCATGTGCTGATTCCAAGTCACTGTCGTGGTGAGAATGAGAATCGTCAGCCCCATCCTCGTCCTGCCCATTCATTGGATTGTCATTAGTTTCCTCTGTGTCCCTTGCAGGGGATATGTCCCTTGGTTGATTGGTCCTAGATCTCCCTGAGGTATTTGGTTGTGTTGATGTGGAGGATGTCTCTGGGAGTGGTCTTGGATTGGAGAAGCTGGACATGCGCTCCAATACTTGGAGCATGAAAGTCTGCTGGCTCTCTATCATGGCCGCAGTAGCCTTTTGGAGTACCACTGTGGCCAAGTCAACATGCCACTGGCTGCTGGTGCCCGCTTCGCTGTGCCTGTGGGCATCCCTATAAGTACCCTGGTTGTCTATCTCGCAAGCAGGGCACAATGGGCCCTTCTACTGGGGTAATAGAGGCACCTCACACGATTGGCATTCCCTTCCTGCTGACATATGAAAGACAGCAAGCGAAGGTGTGTTAGATTGAAAATTCTTAGTGTGCTTCTCCTTTAATTTACTGTACTACTTAATGTTATGTTCCTTCAATTAGAGTATAGAGAGCTATATATATTCTGTTTTAAAAGCCTGCACCCCGCAGGAGAAGAGGACTCTGATCCTGCCAGGAAGGATTTCTGCTATGTTGCTATTGGGGCTGGCCCTTTAATTGACCTTTCCTTTGACATTCTATTGATTTTCTGTGCTGTGGCTGTCTGATTGCCAAATAGAGCAGCTACTGTATTTCCAGTGTTTTGTACTATCCATCCCTGTAGGGATGAGGGCAGAGCTCTGTTATGCTCATTTTTCTTTTGCCCAGTATGCTCGGTCGCGATGAAATCATTACCGCGTATGCGCAGACACTACCATTGTGTCTGCTGTTGGCCCCCTGATATGTCTCTGAGGGGGCATAGCACATGGATAAAGCCGCTGTCTCCTGCCGCATATGCGTGTAGGTTGTAAGGAGCATGTGCGGCTTCATTATTACTTGCCCCTCTGTAAAATGGCACTGCAGGGCAGTGCGCATGCGCCAAGGTGCCAGCACGTACTGCGCATGCCTGAGGAGCATATGGAGCATGCGCAGCTTTGGGAAAATGGATGGAGGCGAAGGAGGAGACGGAGGAAGGGACCAAACAACAACAAGGAAGCAGCAGGGCCCGTGGTCGAAACATCGTGCCCAGTGGGAAGGTCAGTCTGTATTCTTTCTCCTTCCCCCTTTAGAAGCATGAGCCAGCGCTAGCAAAATGGTTGGGGGAATGGACGAAGGGGAAGCTGTTTTTTCTGGTATTTCCACTTTCCCATTGTTGGGAATCCCCTAAACAGTAGAGCCAACAGGAGTAGAGGCAAGAGCACCAATGCCTCGCTCGTGAGGGAGACACCGGGCAGGTACCCTTCAGTCTGCCATTAAGGGGAACATGTTGTAACCACCAACATGATCTATGTGCCTTGGGATAGGGTTGTGCCTCTCTCTCTCTCTCTCCTGCAGTCGCTGTTCAGGAACTGCAGTGAGAACCTCAGGAAGTCCTCGCTCATGAGGGAGGAGTTCTAAGCCGGTCAATTTAAAGTAGCTGGCTCATGCTTGTCTAAGAAATATCACCACCTATATTTCTGTCCATAGTTTGATTAATGCGATGCTTATAGACGCAATACAATGCAAGTCAAAAAACAGTATAATCTGCTGCCCTTCTCGCTGTGTTATACCTAATACATAGTTTGTTTTTTTATATATACTGTGTGTATATATATATATATATATATGCATTTCTATATTGCTAGCTTTCTTTACCTACTATTTTTCTACTGTCTGTGCCATAAGTTTAAATTTGGTCATTACCTTTTCCTTGTTGTGAACTGGAGCTTGGGACAGTGATGCAGCCTCTATCAGGTGCACAAGTTAAAACTGAAGACACCCAGGAGGAGAAGGGGGCTTGGTGGGGACTGAAATCCGAAACTTAGGTCACATGTGCATCAGCAGCCTATCAGGCGTACATAACCCTAAGGTAATGGATCGGAGGTGCCATGGATATACAGACAACACAATGAGGTGTTCCAACCCTAACACCCCACCCCCACCCTGCAGACACTAACAGGCATCAGTGGTGTGCCTTGGGGTCGTTAACCCCAATGCTCACCCATTCCACCTCCACCCCCATCCTGCAGACACTGACAGGCATTGAGGGTGTGCCTTGAGGTCATCAGCCCTACCATTCACCCCATGCTCCTATACTGTACCCATCTCAGCTTACTTACTTATGGAATAGGATGAGTGTTAGGGCGGACGTCCCCAAAAGGTGATTTCGCGCAGTGACCGCAAAATCACCTTCTGGGCCTGATTAACAAAACAACAGTGACAATGTTTATGAGGTGGGGTCCCAAAAAGCCCATGTTGAAAATTTGATGCAAAAATTCCAAAAAATGGCAAATCCAGAACAAATGGTTTGATACCTTATATTGGACCAACAAGGATGTTACAAAAAAGAACAAAGAGCTTTAGCTTTCAGACCAACAAGTCCTTCCTCAGAAGCTTAATGAGAGTTATTTAGAAAATCCCATATTATTAACACTTAGAACATGCAGAAAAAAACAGAAATCATTTTCCTTGGTTTAAAACAGGCCCTCAGAAATAATTAAAGTGACATTGGAGAGCTTGAATATCTAAAGAGAGATTTCAGCTGAACTAAACTAAAAGGTCAAAGGTTGTTTAAAGATAACAGCAGGCAGTAATCATGTATCAGTCTAATGGATAAAAAAACCAAAAAAAAGAACCTTAAGATTCTCTGTTCAGTAAATTACATGTCAAGTGAACAAAAACTCCCCAAGACACACATTTTACCAGTGAGGCCACAGTACATCATTCTGCTCAGAGTAGAACCGTTCATAATGAGTTGACCCTTGAGAAGCAACTACAAACTAAAATACAAAGAACCTCAGTCTTTGTCTTTTAACTTGTTTTTTGTTTTTATTGGGTCCACCACAACATAACCCAGAGACACCATCTTAGGGTAGCTGGTTCATTCCACTGGGGTGTCATACAGACGAGGCATACTGATGAGTCCTGGTAGGACGAAACACGTGTCTGTGTCTCCTGTTGGCACCCTTTGCAAACTGTGTGAGAGGCCTTTCGGCACCATGCATTTCTGCTTAAAGTTGAAAAAGCATTATATTCTGTGGTGATTTGCATATACGGCCCATGATGCTTTGCATTGTGGGAGTATATATGATTTTGTATTTCTTACAAACTAAAATATAACATATAACCAAGTAAAAAATTAAAAATGATGAGCTACAAAATTACAGCATCAGAAGTTATCTTTACATGGCATATAGAATGATGAAAATGATGTATACCCAAGGTGAGCAAGTGTATCACACTGAGGAAAGTACAAAAAGCTGGAAATATATCCCTAACATACTCTCAACAACCTATTATGTTAAGACCTTGTTGTAACAAGATTTTATACATGATAATATCAATTGTCAGTGTGAATGCCAGATAAAATGAGTGATAGTCAGGGACCCCCAAGAAACTGAGACTATGTGGCCCGATATGAATAGATTTCAAGAAAATGTCAGTATATAATCAAAATAATACATATATAGAAACAGTCTAAGGAATCCAAACCAGAATTCTTCGCAATCCCCCAGGAAAGTAACTACTTAAAATGAAGTATATGTACATGAATCCTAATACACCATCCTAATAAGTACAGGGTGTAAAAACATTACAATATATACTCAAATTACAGAACTAGCATAAGGAAGTAAATATCCACTCTAAGATGAGTCCAGAGTCCTAACCACAATTGCAACATAATGTCATGTACCTGAACATAAGTTTACCTCCATATCCTCAAAAAATGGCAAAGACATCAACATAAGTTCAAAACGCCATTGAAATACATTATACGGCACTTACCTTGATCCTTCAGTTTACGGTTCGGCTTTGAAGAGTGCAGACATGTCTCAGTGCACAGAAGATGACAGCAGATGACCTCCAGAGGTAAGTATAGGGTGAGTGGGGGTGTGGGGAGGTGGGTGCTCAGTGGGAGGGTGGGGATGGGGAGAGATGTGAGGGAGACGACGAGGGACCATTTTCTTTTTTTGCAGGGAGAAAAAAACAAAGGATGTCGGGGGACTGTTTTCTTCTTTAGAAGGGAAAAATTCAGTAACTCTTTGGGGACACTGGGAGTGGGCTCCCCAGTATCCCACACTGTTGGGGGGTCTCCCACTGCTGACAGTGGGATTGGGCTCCCTGTTGTTGGCAATTATAAACAGGCATAAGGGAATGCAGAGGTGTCAGAATAAATAAACAAATAAATAAATAAGGAGGAGGGGGTGCCACTAGACACCAGGGACAGGGGGACAGTGGACCGTAATTGGCGGGTGGGGGATGCCACTAGACATCAGCGAGACAGTGGGGGACACAGCAGAGTGCAGCCGGCAGTACGAGTTGAAGCTGTGGCTGCACAAGTCAAGAAAATCCTGCTTTTCTTATACAGAGAACATGGCAGATGTGGTCCTGTTATTAACCTTGGCACCCAGGATTTTGGGTGCCAACAAAATGTCTTTCTGGCCATTATTTTAAATAAGAAACATCAGAATGTAGCTAAATGGGTTCTGTTTAGCTAAGTTCTGATGTTTCTGTTCTATATGACATTTATTGTTATATTATTTCTACATGTTTTCTAATGTTTCTGTCTCTTACTAAGGCGCAAGCACGATGGTGGACACAGCAGAACTCTGCGAAAGTACAGCAGGCTCTATGTGTCCGAAAATATCAGCTCCTGTGAAAATATAAGTGTTATGTGTAAAAAAAATACTACCTCCTTCCATAAGAAAAATGTTTATGAGTCCAAAAATACTACCTCCTGAGATAGCAAAATTACTACTTGCGCAAATAGTGGCTCCTGCGATCACAGAAATACTTTTGTGCAGGACATCTAACTTTTATTTATATACATAGACACTGTCAGCAGATAAGGGCCTATGGCCCACCCAGTCTGTACATTTGAGTTTGTAATTCACTTTATGTTTTCCTAGAAGTCTGTTGCCCCTTACCCCTGACCTCCAGAATTCCCTTATGTCTATCGCATGCATTTTTAAATCCTGTGATTGTTTCAGCCTCCACTGCTTACTCAGGCAGGGTGTTCCACTTGTCCACCACCCGTTCTTTGAAGAAAATCTTTCTCACGTTTCCTCTGAATCGCCCTCCCTCCAACTTCATTCCATACACTCTAGTCCTAGAACATCTTTTTCACTGACAAATAGTGTATTCCTGCACCCTGTTCCTCCCTGTAAGATACTTTTATGTCTCTGTCATATCCCCTCTCTTCCTCCTCTCCTCCAGGGAGTACATATTCAAGGCCTTCAACCTGTCCTGATAGGACTTGTGATGCAATCCATGTACCATCTTTGTTGCCCTCCTCTGAACCTTCTCTACCATGTCTATGTCCTTACGTAGGTAAGGTCTCCAGAACTCTACACTGTACTCCAGATGGAGCCTCACTAGTGTCTTGTAAGACTTGTATAGTGGAATTATGACCTCCCTTTTCCTGCTGATGATGCCCCTGCCTGTGCATCCCAGCATCCTATTTGCTTTACCTGCTGCCTTGTCGCACTGTTTCCCTACCTTGAGGTCATCAGAGATTATAACCCCAAGATCCCTTTCCTGCTTGGTGCATGCTGTATCCTCACTCCCAACTGATATGTTGTTCCATGGTTTTTGTGCCCCATATGCATTATCTTGCACTTCTTTGCATTGAATTTCAACTGCCAAACCCCTGACCATTCTTCAGGTTTCTGCAGGTCCCTCCTTGTTCTGTCTACACCCTCTGGTGTATACACTCTGTTGCAGAGCTTTGTGTTATCAGCGAACAGGTAAATTCTGCCTTCTAGGTCCTGAGCAATGTCACTGATGAAGACCTTGAATAGGACCAGTCCCAACACTGATCCCTGTGGTACCCCACTGGTCACTCTTCCCTCTCTGGAGCGACAGCCATTTACCACCACCCTCTGTGTCCTGCTGCCCAGCCAGTTACTTACCCACCACACTACTGTCTTGCCCACTCCCATATTCCCCAGTTTGTTTAATAGCCTTCTATGTGGCACAGTGTCAAAGGCATTGCCGAAGTAGAGATAGGCCACGTCCACTGCCCTCCCCTGTTCCATCTCCCTTGTCACCCAGTCAAAAAAACTCAGTGAGGTTGGTCTGAGATGACCTCCCCCTGGTGAAACCATGCTGCCTTGGGTCCTGTAGTCTGTTGGCAACCAGATGTTCTACCAATCTCTCTTTCCGTAGTGCTTCCATGATCTTCCCCACTACCAAGGTGAGACTGATTGGTCTGTAGTTCCCTGCTTCCTCTTTGTTCCCACTTTTGTATAAGAGGACTACATCTGCTGCCCTCCAGTCTTTGGATACCTCCCCTGTTTCCGGTGATCAGCTAAACAGGATTGCCAGAGGTTCAGCCACCACTTCTCTTAGTCCTTTTAGGACCCTGGGGTGCACCCCATCGAGCCCCGTTGCTTTATCAACTCTTATTCCTTTCAGTTCCTTCAGGACCCTTTCTCGTGTAAAGGGACTTGTGTCCATTTCTGTGCCACTCCCACCCCTTGTACTCCCTTCAGGCCCATTACCCTCCTCTTCCTCAGTAAAGACTGAGCAGAAATACTTGTTCAATATGTCAGCTTTGCTGTTGTCATCCTCCACATGACCCCCATCCTCCCCCTTCAGGCTCACTATCCCTTTCTTTGCTTTCTTTTTTCACTTATGTACCTGTAAAAGGTTTTTGTCCCCTCTACCCACTGATTTTGCAATGCACTCTTCTGTCTGAGCTTTGGCTTCCCTTACTGACCTCCCTGCCTCCTTTTGCTTCTCCTGGTACTACTCCCTATCTCGTTCTGCCTGCTTCTTTTTGTATTGCCTGAATGCAATCTTTTTGGCTTTCACTTTCTCCGCTACCTCCTTGGAAAACCATAAAGGCCTCCTCTTCCTTTTCCCCTTGCTAACCTGCTTAATGCATAATTCTGTTGCTCTTGTAATCCCCATTTTAAATATTGCCCACTGTTCCTCAACCCCTGATTCCCACCTCATTCCCATTAATGCCTCTTTCAATCATCTCCCCATTTTCCCAAAGTCTGCACACCTAAAACCCAGGATACGTGTTTTTGTGTGGTTTGGTTCTGTTCCTTCTGTGGTTTCAAACCACAGTGACTGGTGGTCACTGTTCCCAGGTGTTCCCCCATCACATTGTCCCTGTTTGTGAGCACAAGGTCCAGTATTGCCTTCTGCTGAATTGGTTCCATGACCAGTTGCTTGAGGAAGGCACTTTGAAGGAAGTCCAGGATAAATCTGCTCCTGGTTGATGCTGCTGCTGGGAGGCTCCAGTCCACGTCTGGAATATTGAGGTCTCCAACCAGCACCACCTCACCCTTGTCTACCATCCTTTGGATGGCTAGCATCAGCTCCCTATCTGTTTCGTCCTCCTGGACTGCTGGTCTGTAGACCACCCCTGTGTGGATGGCTGGCCCCGTTTTCTTTCCCAGCTTAACCCACAGTATCTCTCCCCTATTTTGTTCCTCCTGGATCTCTGTGGCCTTTTCCCATAGGAAATAAAGGGACATTTTTAAAGTGAATAACTTTTGATCAGATTAATATTTTTTCACCAAACCTTCAAAAGGCATATCTGTGGGGCAAAGGCTTTCTACCCTGAAAATGTCAGACCAGTACCTAAAGCCATTTCTGAGATACAGGTGGACAATGAAATGGCAAAAACTTGGTAAATTTAGTGATTTTTAAACTTTAATGACTTTTGAACTGTTTAATGAATTCACACAAAATGTGGCCCTTAATGAGACCTACCTCTAGAAAATATGCACGCCAAATTTCATGCACATCCGTTGAACAGTTCCAAAGTTATTAAAGTTCAAACAAATGGCTTTAACATAGAACTTTGCACACACACTAACTAATACATCTATAAAATACAGTATATATGTAATAGATAAACCACTCTGAGGTATGCGGTCATGCTCTGATATACGCACACCTTGGTGTGCGTTGCTACAGTTGAGTGTGTCAGCCACCCAAGGCGTGCATATATCAGAGCATGACTGCACACCTCAGAGTGGTTTATCTATCTTATAAAATGTCAAAATTGTTTTGGACAGGGTTAAAAGTAGAATTGTGCGGTCATGCTCTGGTACACGCACGGTCATGTGATGTGTTTTATACAATCAGAAGTTTGGATTTGGAGGATATTATCATCTCCATTTGGAGGATATTATCATCTTCATTTTATAAATATATATATGTATTCATTGCAAAAAACTTTGTTAATGCACCATTAGGGTTGAACCACGAAAAGTAGGGAAATGCAATCTTAGGGTTCCCAAGCGTAAGACTGCACCCCAACTGTGCATGCAGGAACAGGTATGGCGGATGTGTTTTGGCATTGTGAACCGTAATGCTCATCCCATTGTCCTATACTGTACCTATCTTACCTTACTCATGGAATGGGGTGAGCATTAGGGTTCACAATGCCAAAACACATCCATCATACCTGTTCCTGCATGCACAGTGGGGGTACGGTCTTGCTCTTGGGAACCCTAAGGTTGCATTTCCCTACTTTTCATGATTCAACCCTAATGGTGCATTGATGAAGTTTTTTGCAATGAATTTAATTACTTTTTCAGATAGCTTACTTGTATCTGTATTTGCCTGTAACTTTGGAATTTTTTCATACTTTGACCCCAAATTTTGAACATAGTCTTCTTATGACCCCTCCTCATAAACCCTGTAGGTAAAAATGTTTACATCTGTGGCAAAATGCCATTCAAACAACATGAAGTCTTGCTATATTATAGACATTAGCAGTTTGATCCAGCTGTAGAACTGCCCCGGAGTGAAATGGTTAAAACCATTCCAAAATAGAATTTTGGCACGAGAGCAGCTCTATCTGTGTCATTTCAAACTTGAACTGTCAGATTCTTTACTCCGCCTCAGTGAACAGTCGCTCCGGAGATTTCTCCTCTGCTCGTTCATTTCTCGGTTTAAAAAGTGTTTTCTCGGTTGGATTTAACCAAGAATAGTTTTATTTTAACCGCAAAACCGTTCGGTTCAAGCTCTATCTGTGGTAACCGTAAGTAAATGAAGGTTTTGTCTGTGTGGAACTTGTAAGTTATCGGTTCGGTTTTGAACCGATCAGTGGGTTTAAAACTCATTTAAAACTAAAAGTTACTATTTTAGAGTGCGGTTCCCGGTTCTTATCGGTTCTAAAAAAAACGGATTTATTACGTTTTTTTCCAATACCCGTGACACGGTTAGGAACCGATAAGGGTGTCTTGCCTGGCACTGCTGTTAAAAGGGCAAGTTTTTGGTTAGGCTGGCATTATGTCTGAGAAACCCAAAAGAAAAACCGGGCCCACTGGGTTTCAACACTGTGATGTTTGTGGGGAAGTCTTTGCCAAGGCTGACCCACACACCACATGTGTTTATTGTCTGGGGTTTGACCACCTCCAGTCAGACTGCCAGGTATGTAGAATTTCCTGCAGCCCTGGAAAAAGATTGGGCAGGCTCAGAAACGAGAGGCCAAAAAGTCCGCTGACCCGGATGGCCAGCCCGGTTCAGTGCCAACCGAACCAGAGGGAGTGCCCTCTGACCAGGGCCAGACTTCCTCGGCCAAAAGAAAAGCAGGTTCTGAGGAACCAATTCCAGTAAAGAAAACAAGAAAATCAGCAGGTCTGGAGTCCAAAATTCCTTCTCCACCTGCTGCAGAGATAGCAAAAGCCATACAAATTGTCCAGTCACTGTCTCAGGGTCCGTCCGAACCACCACTATCTGGTAAAAGGTCGGTTCGTCCGGTCCCAGTGGTTCAGGATTATGATATTGAGGAATTTTATGAACCAGAGGAGGGGGAGGAGGATTATGAACAGTATGAATGTGGCTGGGAAGGTCTGGGTGTGCTCATTGAACCGGACATCTCCCCAGACAGACCTTTAGAATCTCCTTATGCTGTCTGAGTCCCCATCTCATTTTATGTTTTACAAAAGTTGCTGAAACCCTCCAGCTTCTTTAGAAGAGGCTGTGGATGAGCAAGAGGAGCCTGATTTTGTAGAAATGATGGATATTCCAGAGTCTAGGAGATTGTCTATTCCTTACATAAGTCTTTTAGGAAACAAACAATTAAAATTTTAAAAGCTCCTAATTCTGTGCCTCCTGTAGATAAAAAGATGGACAGAAGGTATACATTGTCAGGCCCTGATACAGAATTCCTTTCTCAGCAATGCAGTCATGTTAGTAGTTCAGGCTGCTGCCTGTGATAAAGCTAATATTCCCTTGGCTTCACATCCTCCTGACAAGGATTCCAGGAAGATTGATGCCATGGCAAAAACAGTATATGGCAGCCTCTGGGACTCAGGCAAGCAAATTATATGGCTTATGTAGCTAGGTATCAGAAATCTAGATGGGATACTGTTATGCAATTGGCCAAGCAGGCCATGGCCAGCTGGCTAGTAAACTAGAACAGGTGGCTGCTGATGGCATTGAAGCCTCTAAGGTTCAGTTTCATGCTGCTGTGGATGTTAATGATGTTTCCTCTAGGGTCATGGCCACATCTGTAGCTTTTCGTAGGTTGGCCTGGCTCAGGTGTACTAGTTTGTCACAGGATACCCAGACTAAGGCTATGGATTTTCCTGTGGTGGGAAATTCTCTGTTTGGAGAGCAGACAGAGAATTACATGAAGAAGATGGATGAATATAGGACTACTTACAAGAGTGCCCAGGCTAAGGAGCGGCAAGCCACTCCTCAAAGGCATGCCCCCAGGGGTAAGGGGTAGGCCTTTTCACAGGCCTTTCTACCAGACTCAGGCCTCCTCTGCCTATGCTCAGAGGGGCTTCTTCAGAGGCAGGGGCAGACGAGGGGTGGGCAGACCTGCTCCCACCCCCCAGCCTAAAGCTCCTGCGAAAACAGGCACCCTGATGGGGTGCCCAGGGCCGATTCTCCTGTACCAGTGGGGGGCAGGCTGGCTTACTTCAGTCAGAATTGGGCTTCTTTAACCTCAGACAAGTGGGTTCTGGAAGTAGTAAGCCAGGGTCTGGTTCTCAGCTTCAAAAAGTTTCCCAAGTTGAGAAGCAGATTTTTTCTACCTGCAAGTGCTTCAGAGACCCTCGCTCTGGAAACAGAGGTCTCATCCCTGTTAGCTCTCAGAGCAGTAGAAAGGGTTCCTCCCCTGCATCAGGGCAGGGGTCTGTATTCCAGATAATTCCTTACCCCAAAAAAGACAGGAGAATGGCGGCCCATCTTAGATCTTAGATATCTGAACAAGCATCTTTTGAAACCAAAGTTCAAAATGGTAACTCTGACAATGATTTTACCTTCCCTAAGGCCAGGGGACTGGCTAGCCTCCCTGGACCTCAAGGATGCCTATTTCCATGTCTTAATCAGAAGATCCCATCGAAAGTACCTCAGATTCGAACTGCCCTCAGGTCATTACCAGTTCAGAGCAATGCCCTTCGCCTTACCTCTGCTCCAAGGGTATTCACAAAGTGTCTAGCAGTGGCAGTGGCCCACTTAAGGAGGCAGAGGATTGCTGTTTTTCCTATCTAGATGACTGGCTCATTGTAGGACAGTCCCCAGAACAGGTAAAATCTCACCTGCAGGTCACCCAGCAGCTTCTCACCTCCTGGGTTTTCTGCTAAACCTACCAAAGTCGGTTCTGGAACCAGTCCAGGTACTCACCTTTATAGGGCAGAATTGGACACAAAGCTAGCTAGAGCCTTCTTCCCCAGAAAGGGTAAGGAATTTAGTGTCTCTGGCCTCTTCCTTCACTCTGCAGGTCTCGGCCAGCAAGACACTTTCTGCAGCTCCTGGGGCACATGGCTGCATCCACAGCTGTTGTGCAGGAGCCAGATTTCAGATGAGAGACATTCAGTTTCACTTGAGAACCTTTTGGTCTCAGAGAAGAGACCCCTTTCCAAGTTGGTCCCAGTGACTCAACCTTGATCCTAGCTCTCCAGTGGTGGCAGGATCAGAGCAATTTAAGAGGGGTCCCTTCATTTCCCTTCTCACGACTTGATCTCACTACAGATGCTTCCCTTCTGGGTTGGAGGCCACATGGGCACCTTCCACTCAGGAGTTTGGTCCCCAGGAATCTCTGCTCCACATCAATTTGCTGGAACTCAGAGCTGTCTTTTTAGCTCTTCAAGCTTTTTCTGCATCTGTCCATGACAAGGTGATACAAGTCAGAACAGACAACACCACAACAATGTGGTACATCAACAAACAGGGGGGCACTTGGTCTTCGGCCTTGTGCACCGAGGCAATGAAGTTGTGGTCTCTGGCCTATTCCCTGAACACTTCCCTCACACCAGTTCATCTTCCAGGGAAGGACAATGTCCTAGCGGATGCCCTCAGCAGGATTTCCCAGGGCCATCACGAATGGTCCCTGGATCCTCAAGTGCTGGGGATAGTTTTTGCCAGGTGGGGCATCCCTCAGATAGATCTTTTGCAGCCCCAGACAATCACAGACTTCCTCTGTTCTGTTGCAGGCCTCCAGTGCTGGGCTCAGTTCCCTGGATGCCCTTCTTCTGGATTGGGAGGAAGTTCCTCTATGCTTTCCCTTCCTCTCCTATTCAAAGTACTAGTCAAAATCAGATCTCAGCCTGCAGGGTGATTCTGATTGCCCTGGATTGGGCCAGGCAGCCCTGGTACCCACTCCTTCTGTCTCTGACAGTCCATCTTCCCTGTGCCTTCCCAGGAGTCGCAATCTGTTGACTTGTGCCCAGGGAAGGGTTGGTATCCGACCTCAATTCCTCAACCTCAAGGCCTGGCTCTTGAGGAGTTAGAGTTTGCTGATTTACACCTCCTCAGGTGTTCTTGAGATCCAAAGGCTTCCAGAAAGCCTTCCACTAGGGCTACTTATAGTTCTAAATGGAAAAGGTTTTCCATTTGGTGTGCTGGGAAAAATATTTCCCCAGAATCTACTGAATTGCCCATTTTGTTAGATTACATGGTACATCTTAATTCCTTGGGTCTCAGACCAGCTACCCTGAGAGTTCATTTGGCAGCTGTGTCTGCTTTTGTGTCAGCAGGAAAGTCATCCCCTCTTTCCTCTCATCCTGTGTTTTCCAAGTTTTTTAAGGGATTACTCCATACTAATCCTCCCTTTCGGGAACCGGCCCCTGCTTGGGACCTTAATGTTTGCATTGCCCAGTTAATGCAACCCCCTTTTGAACCTCTGTCTTCTGCAGAGCTTAAGTACCTAACTTGGAAAACTGTTTTTCTAGTGGCTATCACTTCTGCCAGACGCATAAGTGAATTGCAAGCCTTGTCAGTGGAGACTGACTTTATTTCTTTCCACAGGGATAAGATAGTCCTTAGGACTAATAGGAAGTTTTTGCCTAAGGTGGTTTCAGATTTCCATCTTAATCAATCTATCTCCTTCCAGTATTTTTCACTGATCACCCTCTTGGTGAGAGGAGGTTGCACAGCCTGGATGTTAAGAGAGCTCTTAGTTATTATATAGAGCTGCATAAAGGTCACAGGTTCAATCCTCCAACTTTTCCTTACCTATGGTGAAGTTGGGAAAGGCAAACCTGCCACTAAGAGATCAATAGCCAGTGGATTGTCTCTTGTATCTAATTTTGTTATCAGAAAGTGGGCAGAGCCCCCGGGTTTGAGGGCTCATTCTACAGGGGTACAGCTGCGTCTCTAGCTGCTGCCAGAGATATCCCTTTATTAGGATTTGCCAGGCTGCTACTTGAAAAGCGGTACACACTTTTACCAAGCATTACTCCCTGGATGTCCAGGCCAGGAGAGATGCTTCGGTTTAGGCACAGCTGTTCTTCAGAGCCTATTCCCTAAGTAGGTTCTGCCCTCCTCCATGGAGGTACTGCTGTGTATTCTACATTTCTATAATATAGCAAGACTTCATGTTGTTTGAAGAAAAGATTACTCACCTTAGTAATGTTGTTTCTTCTAATGGAGTCTTGCTATATTATAGACCTCCCCAACCTGCCCTCTCAGAACCTCTACTTGGTGGGGTGCGGGCAACTTAGTGTGGGCACCACTTATGTTCTTTTAGCATTTTGTCCCCTTTGGGACTTTGGGGTGTGTATGTGCACGTGCGTGTGTTTTATTATACTTATGTTCCATTTTCATATTATTAGAATGGTGTTAGTATTTCTGGTCCCCTGACTTGAGTCTTGGGTGTTGGGACCATCAATGGTTGTTATTATTTAGGTAGCCATTTGGCTAGTGTAGGTTACAGCTTCCACACAGACCTTAGTGAGTTTGGCTCAGAAGATCTGACAGTTCAAGTTTGAAATGACACAGATAGAGCTGCTCTCGTGCCAAAATTCTATTTTGGAATGGTTTTAACCATTTCACCCCGGGGCAGTTCTAGAGCTGGATCAAACTGCTAATGTCTATAATATAGCAAGACTCCATTAGAAGAAACAACATTACTAAGGTGAGTAATTTTTTCTTCTGTGCCATGTGTGCGAAAACATGTTTCAGGCAGGAAGTGAAAAATAACAGATCAACTATTCAAGAGGTGATGTGAAAAAATGGCTATGTTGAGAATTTGGAGTCAAAATATTGAAAATTACCAAAGTTATGCATGTGTGTAGAAATATTTCAATGACCGCTCATAACTCAGCCATTTTTAGCAATGTTTTCACCAAATTTTCAACATGAGTTTGTTTGGGACCCCACCTCATAAACACTGGCACTGCCATTTTGTCAGTCAATCCTGAAAGGTGATTTTGTGCAGTGACCACAAAATCACATTCCAGACCCGAATGATGAATCAACAGTCATAGTGTTCATAAGGTGGGGTCCCAAATAGCCTACGTTGAAATTCTGGTGAAAAAGTACGTAACAATGGCAAATATATCACCATAACTTAAAAATGCCATTGAAATACATTATATGACACGTACCTTGATTCTTCAGTTCATGGTTCAGCTTTCAAGAGTGCAGACATGTCCTGGTCCACAGAAGATAACAGCAGATGACCTCCGGAGGTAAGTATTGGGTAAGAGGGGCGTGAGTTGGTGGGTGCTCAGTGGGAAGGTGGGGGTGGGGGTGGGGGATGGCGGGGTCAATAAAGGACTGTTTTCTTTATTTCAGGACCAGAAAAACAAAAACATATCGGGGGCAGTTTTCTTCTTTACAGGAAACAAAAGAACCATTTGGGCATACTGGGAGTGGACTCCCCTGTGTTCCACACTTTTGGGGGTAGTCTTGCAGTACCAACACAGGGACCGGGCACCTCAATCTTGGCAATTAAAAAAACAAACAGAAGGGACTAAGTGTGGGGGAGGGAGGATCTGACACCGGGAGTCAGCATTCCAGTGTCAGCGTTAGTGAAATAAATAAACAAATAAATAAAGAGGGTGGGGGGTGCCACTAGACACCAGAGAGAGGGGAACAGTGGCAAGTGATCAGTGGCTGGGGGTGCCACTAAACACAGAAATGTTCAGACAGCAACACAAAGCAGTTTCTGAGAAATGGCTGTAGAAAGAATGGCAAAAACATAAATTTAGTATGTTTTGAAAGTTTGTATCTCTAACAACACACAACAGATGCACATGGAATTTGGTATGTCAAGAAAATACCACTAGAGATTATGCATGCCAAATTTTGTACAAATCCGTTGAACGGTTCCAAAGTTATTAAAGGAGAAGTCTCATGTATGCAGTGCTGTGTATTTGCTTACCTCACTCTTCCCATGTCATATTCATTCCATCTCTTGGTATTTCCAGTCAGCAATTGTGGTTTAAGGAGTGTTTCAAATGTAAAAAATACATTTTTTAAATTACTGTAAATGATCTAGCTGTCCATTCCTGCAGCTGCTGAAAGAAGGATGTGTGTGATCTGGGCAACGGAAGTCTACTCCTCCCATGAGGTTACAACCGTTGTACAGTGAAATTTAAGCAGCACAAAGAAATTGGTTTTTTTTTTTGCTTGTGAATGAAATACTTCTAGATGTATTATTTGCTATGCACAAATAAAGGCTACTACTGTAGTACTACACACTGTGTGAGTGGTGTGACAGGACTGTCTTAAGCCGTTGCAAACTTAACATTGAGCATTGTCGTACATGTAATAGATAGTTTAATTTGTATTAGAATTTGAGTACTGTCGTACATGTAATAGTCTAATTTGTATTAGAATTTGAGTACTGTCATACATGTAATAGATAGTCTAATTTGTATTAGAATTTGAGTACTGTCGTACATGTAATAGATAGTCTAATTTGTATTAGAATTTGAGTGCTGTCGTACATGTAATAGATAGTCTAATTTGTATTAGAATTTGAGTACTGTCATACATGTAATAGGTAGTCTAATTTGTATTAGAATTTGAGTACTGTCGTACATGTAATAGTCTACTTTGTACTAGAATTTGAGTACTGTCGTACATGTAATAGCCTAAATTGTATTAGGAGTATATGAGGTTATTCGCTGGACAGAATGTATGGTATTGTAATAGTGTGTATTTGCTCTTGTATTTGTCTAATTTCCCTTGAATGTAAATTGTTCGATTTGAGTATGTTGTTAATGTAGATTGTATTTTATGTCCGTGTATTTTATGTTATTGTAATTTGATACTTTAACAGGTGAACCTTGAGAAAAGGGCACATATAGCCCTAATGGAGGCATTACTGTATAAATAAATTTTATCTACTACTACTACATAAAATATAAATAGGAAGCATTGAAAACCTTATGCACAGGACCGCCTAGTGAATGAGCCTGCTCAATGGAGTATTCCTGCAGTAAACTTGAATTATGCTTTCTTCTGAGCTGTTGCTGCAGTGACATCAAAGAATGGGAGGGTTTTATTTCAAGTTCCTCATTCGCATATACATGGAGATTGGCTTGAAGCTTCACAAGTTTGTGTCAGTGCCTCAGAACCTAGAGATGTGTTACAACAGAAGAAATGACTGATGTCTTATCGACATACTTGAGATAACTGATGTAATATATGAAAAATATGTCAGCAATATTAAGGTCATAAATAAACAGGAGTCTTCACCTTTAAGGTTCAAAAGTTCATGATGGAGAAGGCTCCCTGCAACACGGGTGTAACCCTACCTGCAAAAACAGGATACTTGTATGCGAAAACAAGATACCTAGTTGCAAAAATAAGATACATATTTGCAAAAATAAGATACATATTTGCAAAAACAAGCTTGCTTTACTTTCCCTTTTACACTTATTTTTTTCCCCATAGGAAATAATGGGAAATTAAAAATTTAATAACATTTTAACGGATTAACTTTTTTTCACCAAACCTTCAAAAGGCACATCTGTGACCCAAAGGCTTTCTACCCCGAAAATTTCAGATCACAATTTTAAACATTTCTTAAGATGCAGGTGGGCAAAAAAAAAAACCAGCAAAAAATCACAAGACCTTCTGTAAGTTCAACACTCTATATCTCAGACACCACACGACAGATCCACAAAAAATTTGGAATATCAAGAGAACATCCCCTAGAGATTATGAATGCCAAATTGCATGAAAATCCAGTGAATGGTTCCAAAGTTATTAAGCTGCAAAAAATTGGCCTTTAACATTAAACACCATCATCAACCCTAATATACTGGCACTACTGCACCAGCATAATATATGCCATAATGCTTAAAATGGAATGCAGTTGAACTGTTTATTTATTTATTTATTTATTTATTGTGATCTCGGATTAACAGCTTTGAGAAAAAGCTCATTACAATAGGTTCCACATCTGGTAACTGTGTGAAGAAGAAGCTGTTGAGAAGGAGGGAGTGCCTTATGGCAGCTCTGTTACTGCTGGGAATGAAATACCTAGTACTCTCAGGCCTGATCAGAGTAAGTAGACACTGCTCAGCACATGCTTTTATCAAGAACAATGGAAAAGGACACAGTCACAGTCTTCTTCTATGGAAAACATATTGAGCAGCTATTTTGGAGAGTCTCATGAGTCTTTTAAGGTTTATCTCCTGGGCTACTGGGCACAGAAGATGCATGTATCCTTTCACTTGGTGTGACTGGCTGTGAGATATGTTACTCGCTCACTTACAAGTGTGCCATCACAATCACCAAGCCCTGCAACAGGTATAAAGGCAACACAGATTCTTTTCAAATACCTAAAGAAACAAGCACATTTTTGGCACCTACAATTACATTTATCCCAAAACTTCTGTATGTATAAACTGAACATGACATGGCCTGACCAAAGATATATTTATCTTCACTGCCGGCCAGTGATATTAAGATATCTCACCACCCATGAGACATCATAATATCATTGTCCTCTCTTGAAGACAAATATGATCTCTTCAGTCAGGCCATGTCATAACCTACATATATACACATACATACATATATACAGAGAGAGAGTAATGGGGGTGGGTACAGTGTCCCATAATCTGTCAGTGAAACAAAATGTTGCTGTTCCCAGTTGGTGAGTTGCGAGAATGGTTTGAATTTACAGTAGAACATATAATTCTGGGGGAACCTGAAAGTCATATAGCCACGATGCAACGCAGTAACGTATAGCAAGTAGCATATCACAAAATACCTGCAGTAAAAAGGGGCTTGTCATTGAATTACACTGTTCGCTGCAGCATACTGCAGCATATTGTGACATAAAAAAAGAAGTTATATCTGGTTAAATTGGTGTCATAAACTAATCTACCCACAGAATAATTTACAGCTGACCTAGACAACAAACAATGTTCATATGGAAGATAAGGGATACAGATTGAAGTTTAATAATCTGAACATTCCAATAAGCAGATCATATAATAAATATGGGGATGCCATGCTACAAATTACTATCACTAGAACATGGAGCGTACTGCCTAA
Organism: Neoceratodus forsteri; assembly: GCA_016271365.2. Taxonomy (NCBI): domain Eukaryota; kingdom Metazoa; phylum Chordata; order Ceratodontiformes; family Ceratodontidae; genus Neoceratodus; species Neoceratodus forsteri. Next base: position 1,407,863,584 of record CM028131.1, on the reverse strand, counting down.
GGAACTAAAATGTATAAAACCTCATTACAGGTTTCAGAAAGCACTGATGACGTATCTGCTCCATACCATTTTACACAATAATGAACACGTGTTATTGACCTGAATGATACTGAAGTTTTATGTAAAATGTATGTACATGTTTTTTATGTCTTCTATGTTTTTGTACAGGAAATTGTTGTAAATAGGGTTTAACCCTAACAATTAACCTGTATAAAAATAAAATGTCATTCATTCATTCATTCATACTGCAGCATCACTGCATTGTGTGTTGGCTGGCCAGCCACGATGCAAGACAGTAACCTGCAGTAAGTGACATGTCACAAAATACTGCATGACGAAAGGGCTTAATTGGCATTGAACTGCACTGTGCCCTGCAGCATACTGCAACATTGTGTGTTATATACGGCAGCATTACTGCATTGTTTCCTAGCTGGTGCTGCTGTATGTTCTGTTTGAAAGTACTTCATATGGTTTTAAGTACTTAAACCATGAGAAGAGACACAATTACAAGAAAATGCAGTAGAAACAGCTTTTAAAATCATACTTGTCACATTTGTCAAGGACAAAGAGCAGATGTTTCTTACTTGAAAAACCCAGGGCCCATCTTAAAATGTTTCTGTACTCCAACTACACTTCTTTACAATCTGTTATCAAAGACATATTTGAAATGTGGAAAGACTGGTGATGGTGGATTCAGGTTACAAGGTGAAGGTTGGGGGTAGGGGACACTTCGTCCAAAGTCTGCCTTGTGCTCTGATTACAAGTCTGAAATTCGAATCAAATCAGGAGGCCCGGGACTCTGTGCCTGGGGTTAATAAATGCTATGAAGACCACTAATTACTAAAGCGTCTCATTATATAACAAAAAAAAAAAAGATGAAACCTCAGAGGTTGCGAAGAAAGCACAGCAGTTGGACCACAGTGGGCTCAGGGAGGGTGAGGATGGTGGAACAGAGGCACACCCAGTCAATTGTTCCACTCCACAATCCATACACCATTGTGGGGGAGCATAGCTCCCCTATGGATGCACCCTCAGAGAAGACTGATGACAACTGTCACAAGGGAGGCCCACAGGAAGGAGGCAGAGGACACCACAGGGAAAGGAAGCAGCTCCTGGTGGGGGACTCAATTATTAGGGTATAGAACTGGGGGAGCTGGGAAAACTGAGTAAGGTGCCTGCCTGGTGCCATGGCTGAGGGACAGGCGCATCCTTAGGATCACAAGAACAGCTGCAAAGGAGTCTGAGCTGGACGTAATTGTCCACCTAGGGACAAATGACTTGGCTCATCATGAGATTAGAGCAGTGCAGGAGGACATTGCAGAGTTGGGGAGGGGCCTAAGACAAGTAGCACACACAGTATCCTTCTCAGAGGTGCTGCCTGTCAAAGGCATGGGGGAGGCGAGGGTAATTAGCACCATGCAGTTTAATGAATGGTTGAAAAAATGGTGCGGAGCACAGGGGTTTGCCTTCATTGGGGACTGGGGTTCCATCTGGAGGGACACCAGCCTATACTGGCAGGATGGTCTGCATCTGTCCAGGAAGAGAACAAGTCTTTTGAGCAATCAGCTTAAATGCTTCATTTGCAAGCTTTTAAACTAGTCAAAGGGGGAGGCACTGACAAGCAGCAGGAAAATCCCAGCCTCTCCCTACAAAACAGGGTACTAAATGAGAAAAAGACTGAGGTAGAATGGTCATCGGGGGATGCTGCAACAGAAGGTAAAGCCATCAAAAAATGGAGAGCAATGAGTACCAATGCCCATAGTCTGGGTAACAAGCTTCCTGAATTAGTGGCCTTGATGGAGGAGGAACAACTGGATATCGTGGCAGTCATAGAAACATGGTACACACAAAACCATGACTGGGACATAAACATACCAGGATACACTATCTACAGGAGGGACAGGGAGGGTAAAAGAGGAGGAGAAGGAGTAGTTCTTTACATAAGGGAAGGAATAAAAGTAACAGAACAAAAGGGTAAACAGGGAGGAGAAGAAGCACTGTGGGTAAATTGGGAGACAGGCAATGGCACCACAATCCGCACAGGGGTTGTATACAGACTCCCTTCTCAGGGAGGAAATGGACAAGGAAATGATAGAAAGTATACTTAGAATGGCAGAAAAAGGGGAGATATTGCTGATGGGTGATCTGAATATGCCAGATGTTAACTGGAGTGCAGTTGCAGCTGCCACTTCGAAGAGTGCAGTTATTCTAGATGCCCTACAGGGGGCATGTCTTAGACAACTAGTACTGGAGCCCACTCGAGAGGGAGCAATATTAGACTTGATTCTCTCAAATGAAGATGAAGAGAGGATCACAGATGTAGAAGTGGGTTAGCCATCTGGGAACTAGCGACCATCGAACAGTATGGTTCACAATAAACACAGCAATAGAGTCAAGCCATACAAAGACAAAAGTACTGGACTTTAGGAGGGCTGACTTTGCCAAAATGGGTGAGTGCCTAAGGAATGCACTAGCAAATGGGCAGGAAGGAGGGGTGGAAGAACAATGGGGAATAATAAAAACTGCCATCACAGAGGTAACAAGCCTTTGTGTGAAGCAAATAAACAAAACAAGACGATGTAAGAAACCACTATGGTTCTCAAAGGAAGTGGCAGTGAAGGTTCAAGAGAAAAAGAAAGCATTCAGGAAGTACAAGGAACCGCAGAAGGAGCAGGACAGAGAACTGTATCAGTTAAAGCAAAAGGAGGCTGGGAAGGCAGTCAGAACAGCAAAGGCCCAAACCGAGGAAAAGATAGCCAACTCAGTTAAGAAGGGGATAAAACCTTTTATAGGTACACCAGGGAGCGAAGGAAGACCAAGGGAGGGATAGTGAGGCTTAAAAAGGGAGGAGGGTGGGCAGAGGGAGACTGTGAAAAGCAGAGATACTAAACAAATATTTTGCTCAGTATTTACAAATGAAGAGGGGAGGTACATAAAACAAACAGTAGAAACACTCTGGATACAGAAGTTGATACCAGCCCATTTACAGAAGAAAGGGTTCTGAAAGAACTCTAAAACTGAAGGTGGACAAAGCAATGGGGCCTGATGGATTCATCCCAGAATTCTAAAAGAGCTAAGGGTAGAACTAGTGACACCACTGACTACCCTTTTTAACAAATCATGGGAGGATGGGGTGGTACCCGAGGACTGGAGGAGGGCAGATGTGATTCCCCTTCACAAAAGTGGGAGCAAGGCAGAAGCAGGAAACTACAGACCTGTTAGTTTAACCTCAGTGATAGGAAAAATGATGGAATCACTTCTGAAGGAAAGAATTGTCGAGTATCTAGAGGCCAGAGGGGCACAGGACCCTAGGCAGCATGGATTCACAGCGGGACGGTCATGCCAGATGAATCTGATAGATTTCTTTGACTGGGTGACCAAAGGAGTAGATCAGGGAGGGGCTGTGGACATGGCCTACCTAGACTTTAGCAAGGCATTTGACACAGTCCCACACAAAAGATTAATATACAAGTTAGCCAGCCTGGGAGTGGGTCCCAAGATGACAGCCTGGGTAAAGAATCGGCTGGAGACTAGGACACAGAGAGTAATAGTAAATGGAGTCCACTCAGAAGAAAGGAGGGTTACTAGGTACCGCAGGGTTCAGTATTAGGACCAGTCCTCTTCAATGTCTTTATAAGCAACATTGCAGAAGGACTGGAAGGAAAAGTATGTCTCTTTGCAGATGACACAAAGATCTGCAACAGAGTTGATGTACAGCGTGGGGTGGAAAGGATGAGAAGGGACTTGGCAAGGTTAGAGAAATGGTCAAATGTATGGCAGCTTAGATTCAATGCTAAGAAGTGCAAGGTAATGCACCTGGGAAACAAAAAACCAGGGGAAGAGTACACAATGGGGGTGAGATACTAACAACAACAAAAATGGAAAGGGACCTGGGGGTAGTCATATCAGATGACCTAAAGGTGGGCAAGCAATGTGAGAGGGCAGCAAGGAGGGCTGTGGGGATACTGGAATGCATAGGGAGAGGCATCACCAGTAGAAAACAGGAAGTTATTATCCCTCTGTACAGACAGCTGGTGAGACCCCATCTGGAGTACTGTGTGCAGTTCTGGAGACCCAATCCTGAAAAGACATAGACAGGATGGAAGCTGTCCAGAGGAGGGCACTAAAATGGTGCAGGGTCTGCACCGAAGACATATGAAGAGAGACTTAAGGAGCTTAATATGTATAGCCTCGAGGAAAGGAGGGAGAGGGGGACATGATAGAAACGCTCAAGTACCTCAAGGGAATCAACAAAGTCCAAGAGGGTAGCATCTTTCAAAAAGAGGTGTGCAAGAACAAGAGGCACAATTTGAAGATAGAGGGGTGGCTCAGAGGTAATTTAAGGAAGTATTTTTCACAGAGAGGGTTGTGGATGCATGGAACAGCCTTCCGGAGGAGGTTGTGGAATCAAAAACAGTGGTGGAATTCAAGCATGCATGGGACAGTCATAAGGCAATTCTAGGGGGTGAGGATAGGAAGAAGTAGGCTGCTGGTTAACTAGGATCTGCAGCTTATCCAGTAGGTAGGGAAATGGGCAGACTGGGTGGGCCAAGCGGTCCTTATCGGCCATCAAATTCTATGTTTCAATGTTTCTAAGTTACTCCCTTCCTTCCAAATGACTACTCTAACATGAAGTGTCAGTTGTTTGCTATGGAGTCTGTCATTAGTTGGAAGCTGTGCTCCAGCCATTGCAGTTAAGTCACAGACCTGCATCCAAATGAAATCACCACAGGCGTATTCCAAAATATGAAGTTTGGCTGTGGGGTATGGGGGCAAGCAAGTACTGTAGACTGTCCCTTACTGGGAATCCTGGACAACATCTGCTGTGTTCTAGTATGACTGTCTTGTTTGATTTTATTTCATCCTCTACTGTTTTTTTTTTTTACCCCATAATGCTTCATAATATTCATCCCAGCTTCACAGAGTAATGAGTGCTAAGAAATGGACTCCTGTAAAGTCAGACACAGGCTGTGACAGTTTTAGATATAATACCATTCTAATCACAGCAACCAAAAAAGGATTTAGAATATCATAATGTACCTGTTCCTCGACAGGTATTGTACAGTATGATAAAGAGGGAGGGAGTAGTTTGATGTTGCATTGTGTGTGTGTGTGTTTTCTTTTGTTACAAACTGTGCTTTCCTGTCCAGGAGGGGAAGGGGAGAGAATGCTGCTGCCATTTTAGGTGCAAAAAGAGACTCATACAGCTGAGGCAGAGTAGGGAGACTACGGAGAGGTTAAGCACAGGGAGGTTAAGTGACTTGCTCAGGGTCACACAGTGAGTAAGTGAGTGAGTGGCAGCCAGGATTCGTGCCTGGGTCTTCATGTTTATAGGATTGCGCTTTCACCGCTAACCCAAACTCATTCCCCATGTAGACCCCCCAACTGTCAATCCTCTCCTCCCCTCCAAATGTTCCTCTTGAAAAGGGCATGGCCAACTCCCCATCTTTCTTGGTCTTTTTCTTTCTACACCCTGTTAGTTTTGTCTGCCGTTTTGCTCTGCAGGTAGTTCCATCTTCTACTCCCAACTCAGTACAGGACTTTTTAATGCCAGCCCGCATCTACTTTTGTAGCTTCTGCTTGGTGAGTGCTCTCCTTTTGTTTCCATACTTTTTCTATGATGTGAATATTTTACTCAGATATGGGGACCAGAAGTGAGCAAATACTCGAGACGGGCCTGGGCAAGGATCTTTGCAAGGACGTTATAGTATCTCTTGATCAGCTTATGGAGTTTTTTCTTGGTACGTGCCTTGATTCTGTTTGCCTTGTTAATTTCTGCCCACACTCTTACTCACATTTAAACATGCCATCCGTCACTTCATTTCAGTCCTTTACCTGTTGGCTTTGGCAATCAATAATCCATTTAGGTGATATTTTGTTATTAAATTCTCCTTTCCAAAGTGTATGACTTTGCATTTCTCCACATTGAATTTCAGCTGCCATCCCTCTGCCCGCTCCCCTGACTTGTTCAGGTCTCTCTGCATTTCATCATGTTTGCTTGCACGCATGTGCAAGAAACATAGTACCACCATAAGAATTTTCATAGGTGTGCCACCTGCATCCAATGCTCTGCTCCTTCTTGCAGGCGCAGCCTCAACCCACCAATAAATGTCCGAGCGGTGTATGACAGCAGTTCTGATGCATTGGCATACAGTTCAAAGCAAAAGACCACTACAATGAGTGGTGTTAACATGTAGGCAATTGGCACACTGCTGTGGCCAGGTAATTTACATACTGCTGTCAGCAGTATGCAAAGTGCCTACAGATCAGCACTGCATCTGAACAGCTGTCATAGACAGCTCTGCTTGTTTCTTGGACCCCCCCAATAAACACCCAAGCTGCATGCTTGGAGCCCACCCCAGCATGCTCATGCGCTCCCCCGCACACTGTGTGGCCAACGGGGTGCCCAATCCCCAGTCGGCTCCACTGTAACCCCCCCCCCAAAAACAGACTTCCAGGTGCCATGCTGGGAGCCCACCCCAGTGTGGCAAAAGTCTGTATGGCCGATGGGGGTGCCCAATCCCCCATCGCTCCACTGTAAACACCCTCACCAAAACAGACTTCCAGGTGCCTTGGTGGGAGCCCACCCCAGCATGGCAAAAGTCAGTATGGCCAACGGGGGTGCCCAATACCCTGTCGTCTCCACTGCCCCCCCAAACAAACTTCCAGCTGCCACGCTGGGAGCCCACCCCAGCGTGGCAAAAGTCCATATGTCCGACGGGGGTGCCCAATCCCCTGTCAGCTCCACTGCACCTCACAAACAAACTTCCAGCTGCCATGTTGGGAGCCTACCCCAGCGTGGCAAAAGTCCCACGTCGTCTTTCTACAAAAAAAAAAAAAAACACCTATAAGAAAAAATGGTTCCTCGTTGACTCTCTCATCCCCCTCCCCAAAATGCACCCACCCTCTGCGTATCCCACCTCACCCCATACTTACCTCTGGACACTGGCGCGACAATCTTCGGTGGACCGGGACCATGTCTGCACCCTTCAAAGCCAACCGTGAACTGAAGAATTGCCGGTAAGCTGTATAATGGCATAAATGTTTTTTTTTTCAACTTTGGCGCATATCTCGGCCATTTTTGGGAATTGTTTCACCAAATTTTCAACATGGGGTTCTTGGGACCTCATGAATTCAGTCACTGTCATTTTGTTATTCGGTCCGAAAGGTGATTTTTGCGGTCGCTGCGTGGAACCACCTTTTGGGACCAGTTAATGAAACAACAGTGTCATAGTTCATGAGGTAGGCCCCAAAACCCTATGTTGAAAATTTGGTGACAAAATCCCCAAAATGACTGTTTTATGAGCGTGTGTTGTGCAGTTCCTACACACGCTCGTAACTTTGATAATTTTTTATATTTTCACTCCAGATTTTTAACATTGCCATTTTACCACGCCTCCTTATGAACAGTATAGCTGTCATTTTTCACATCTCGCCCCAAAATGTGTTTTCGTACATGTAGCACACATTGGCGCTATTGGTGTGCAAAATCAATGTTCAGGACACATTAAGAAAATCACAGTGACAGTGTGCATGAGCAGAGGTGTTAAAATGGCTATGTTGAAAATTAGGTGACAAAAGTCCATAAAATGACTGTGTTACTAGCGTGCATTGTACAGTTTCCACACACCCTCTTAAGTTCACGAATTTGTAATATTTTCAGTCCAGATTTTCAACATTGAAATTTTTCCACACCTCCTTATGACCAGTACAGCTGTCATTTTTCACACCCTGGCCGAAATGTGTTTTTGCACTTTTGGCACAGAATAACGCAGTCGCTGTGGGAAATTAATGTTCAGGACAGATTAAGAAAATTACAGTGACACTGTTCATGAGCGAGATCTCAAAATGCCTATGTTGAAACGCCCAGGGTGATAGGGTTTTTGACCAAAATGCCCTACCCTGTAGGGACTGACAGGCGTTAGGGGTGTGACTTGGGACTGTCGACAGTAATACTCATGCCATTCCACCCCCCCCCCCGCAGCCAGTGACAGGCATTGAGGTGTGCTTTGGACCCTTGGCCCCCAGAGGTCACCCCATTCTCCTATACTGCACCCATTTCAGCATATTTCCTTATGGAGTGAGGTGAATATAAAGCCCAAACACCCCAAGGCACACCTCAACATTTGTCAGTGTTTGAAGGGTAGGGTGAGGTGAAATGTAATGACCGCCATGGGCGATGGCCCAAAGGCATACCCCAATGCCTGTCCATCTCTGCAGGGTGAGGGTGGAGTTAGCATCGGTTCAGTACTTCAATGCCCTTCCTAAACTGCATCTGTCTAACTCCTGCACTTCCACTGCTAATGCCAGCAAGCAAAACCTCTCTACCCATTGTGGCATCATGTGCAGACTTGACAACTCCGCTATCAGTGCTCACCTCCAGGTCACTTGTATTAAAAAATATAGGTCCCAGGACAGACCTGTGTGGGATACTGCTGGTCACTTATTTCCATGCTGACAGATTGCCATTAGTATAACCTTCTGTTTCCTATCCTGCAGCTAGTTTCTAACCCCATTGTAATACCAAACTAGCTAGACTATATTTTTCATTTTGTGAACAAACCTTTTGTGTGGGACAGTATCATACGATTTAGTAAACTCCAGGCACAGAACATCCAATGGTCTTCCTATAGCACATTCGTTGGTCTCATGATGCAAAATGTAATAGGATTTGTCTGGCATGATATCCCTTTACAGAATCCATACTGAGTCAAAGTTTGTGGTTGCTTGTGTTTAGTATACCTGAAAAAGGCATTCTAAATGTTCAGTCTGATCTTTTCTGTCAGAACAGCTGAGTCAGACAGTAACTTGCAGTAAATAAACGTCACGAAATACTGCAGTAAAAAGGACTTAATTTTCATTGAATTACACTATTCCCTACAGCATACTGTAGCACTGTAGCAGGGTGGACATGCCAGGAGGGGTAGAAAAAATGAGGGAGGATCTGTCCAGGCTGGAGGAGTGGTCAGGGATGTGGCAACTGCAATTCAACTCAAAAAAATGCAGCATGATGCACATAGGGTATAAGAACCCATGGGCAAAATACTGGCTGGGAGGGGAGGAACTCGAGGAAACAGAGCAGGAAAGGGACCTGGGGATCATGATTTCAGATAGCCTGAAGGTGAGTAACCAATGCAACAAGGCAGTGGGGAGGGCAAGCAAAATGCTGGCATGCATAGGAAGGGGCATTATTAAATAGGAGGAGGGAGGTGATCATGCCACAATACAAAACAATGTTCAGACCACATCTAGAATATGGGGTGCAGTTCTGGAGGCCACACTTATAGGATGGCAGTGACAGGGTGGAGAGGGTCCAGAGAAGGGCAACCAAGTTGGTTCAAGGATTGCATGGGAGGTCTTTCGAAGATTGACTGGTGGAACTAAACATGTAGGCACTGGAGACGAGGAGGGAGAGGGGGGATGTTTTATTTATTTACAAGTTTTTTTATTTATTTATTTTAGCTTTTGTTGACCGGGTAAGTACACTAGACAAGTAATATGCCTTTTTTCAGGAATGACCTGGGAGAGTACAACATAGGGATACAGACATTGTTTACAGTAGAGAGTAAGTACAGCTTAACAACATGTGGGAGATAGTAACATAGTCCAGGGGGTATGGACGGTCATAATACAACTTATAACTGCTAAGGTTAACGAACCCCCGGGATGAGTGGGTCACATACAGATTTACAACAGAAAGCATATACACATTTTACCAGGAAAGCATGCTGAGCAACATGCTCGATTCCAGATGCGACCTGGGGGCTGAGACCCAATACATAAATTGGAAATCCATTATACAGTACAGAGATAGCAAGTGCAAAAACATACATTTAGGGTGAAAAATACAGACAAGGGTATTTTACAATACAATTGGCATATACAGTATAATGACTAGGGGGTAGGGAACTGTACAGGCATTTTAGATTAACAGTAGAGAAATATTTGGTATCATTCTTAGTTAGAACATGAGCAGCTGGAGGTGTAATGTGTCCTGAGTAACTGGTTGCGTATGTGGGTGTTTGGTGCATGCCTGATGGGGGCAGGAAGGGCGTTCAGGACTGGGGTATGCGGTAGTTAAAAGCAGTCTGGTCTTTGGTTTGTGCGCATGAAGGAACATGGAACAGTTTAGGGTCCTAAGCTTCTAAGGGTAACCGGTGGCGATTGTTGGGAGGGACCGAGGGGTCAAGTAAGGGGAAGAGAGTGGGACCAATATTTGGCGGCTAATCTGGCACAGTTGATTTGGTCTGCGGTACATGAAGGGATGGTAGGCTAATGAGTTATAAAGGTCGCAGGTGTGTTGATTGGGGGCAGTCAAGGATGAGGCGGCAGAAGGAGTGGAATAGGGTGTCAAGGCTAGCCAGGGTGGACCCGGGGGCGATGGAGTAAACTATGTCACCGTAGTCGAGGACAGGGAGGATAATTTTTTGCGCTATTGCACGTCTTGTCTGTGTGGGGAGGCAGCTTTTGTTGTGGTACAATGTGCCAAGTTTAGGGAGGAGATGTGGACTGAGAAGTCTAGATGCTGATCTAGCCAAACTCCCAGGTATCTGATACAAGTGCGATTTTCCAAGGGAGTACCATCCAGGGTTTTGAAAGGGGAGCTTGGGATTTGACCAGATATGGTGGAAACCTTCAGATATCTGAAAGGAATAAACAAGGTGAGGGAAGGAAACATATCCAGGAAGAGTGAAACAAATCAACTAGGTGACACGCACTCAAGCTAGAGGGGGGCAGATTTAGGGGAAATATGAGGGGACAGTTCTCTGAGAGAGTGGTGGGTCCTTGAAATAAGCTGCCAGAATAATGGGTGATGGGGATAGACATGGTGAGCAAATTCAAGAGGGCTTGGGACAATTACATGGGACTCAACAGAAGTAACAAGACTAGAGAGTAAGATATGCCAGACAGGGAGGGGGCGATGGGCAGACTAGATGGGCCAAGGGCTCCTTTTCTGCCGGCAAATTTCTGTGTTTTCTGTTGCTGAGTTGCATCCTGGCTGGTGCCGCTGTATATCACAATAGAGGATAAGCTACCTAGGAGAATGTTTTTCTTGCTAGAATTAGACATCGCAAATTATTGTTAAATTAGAACAAAGGCAAGCATAGCTTAAACATTTTATGGAAATTGGTACCTTGAAAGCACTTGATGGCTCTGGAGACAAAGTCCAGGACTCATTATGAACTAACATCTCTGTTTTAAGCCTTCTGATAACATGGATTCATCTACAGCCACACAGTAGAGGATCCCACTGGCCCCATGAGGGTTCCAGAGACCATGATCTCGACTGTCAGAACTTGGTCTTGGGAATGAAGTACACACCAATTACTGAGAACCAGAGAAAAAGAAAGGGCAGAATCCCACTCACACGTCTGACTCCACCTCCAAGCACCTCTCCTCTGGTTTCAGTGGTTCTTGTGGGTATGAGATACTTGGTGTTACCCACTAGAACCCTTTTCCCCTTCAGAAACCATCATAGCAGGTCAAGGCTCCACCCTATCTTGATTGATGTATTTTCATATACTCTAGTTTGGCTCCTTGGGGTTTCCCCTTGCCAGTGGCCCTTCTTCAGTGCAGACCAATTAAAACTCTGGTTCCTCCTACCCCAAAAAGTATTTGGAAGGACCCTGATCTAGATTATCAAGAGCCTTGACCCAGGGGATAGAATCTAAGGAGCTGATTTGTCAGGAGCTAATGACTTAAAAGGATTCTACGTGTATATCTTTGAAGGTCATCCCTTCCTTTCAAGATTGTATGAGGAGAATGGGGAAGGAACTGAACATCCCTTTTCAGGAATTAGACATTGATTCCAGTTCTTTAATGTTCTTGAGATGATTTCTTCATAAAAGGTCCATCTTCTTGTGAATTATATCCTTCTGATCTGTGCTAAGAGGATGTGGCAGGAACCCTTGCAAACGCCAGCCTAGGTATGAGAAGAGAGAAAGCTATACATTCCCTAAGGGGGCGCAAGCATTTCTCTTATTGCAACATCTAGCGAAGGACTGGTTCCTGCTGCTGCCACCACTGAAAATTTAGTTTCTCCCCCACTAAAAATGCTCCAGACAGAGAGTTTTACAAAATAAACACCATCAAGAAAAACACACTTCATGGCCCTCTTAACCTTCAGACAGGCTGCTTATCTCTGAGTTTTGGCCAGATGATAACACTTTTTGTGGTCTCTTCATAGACAATCAACCAGCAGGAGACAGGATGAAATTCCTCGAAATCAGCCAGTGTGGTTTGGGCACCTGAAAACAACTGCCTCATTCGGTTGTGGGTACCAGGGACAGAGTAGCCTGAAGCACAGCAGTGACTGTTATCACTAGAGGGAGTTGCATTTAAAATAATTATGCCTCGAAATTTGCATGGAATGCAGAATTCTATGAAAATTTGCTGTTTCCACAATTTCTAGAGATGGTGCCCTGCATTCTTCAGAATTCCATTGGAAAAATGCAGAATTTGGCATGGTAGAGTTTCACAGAAGGCTCACTTTTGATTACTCTTTTGCACGCTTCTAGTAGTCACCCTTAGGAAGGCCTATCTGAAGTGCTTAAACTTTTTCAAGGAGCTGCAGGAAAAGGTGACTCACTTTACCTTTGTGGGCATTACATTTTTGGTCCTCATGGGGAGTCCTTCATGCAGCATGCCCAAGAGGCAAAGTCCATGGTTAAATCCCTTACTAACACCTCTGCTACAAGCCTCAGGGGCTATTGAATGTCACCGTTTACATAAGGAATGACTGAAGAGCACTTCTCTGGCAGCAGGTATTCGGTATGTGAGGTGCGCTAGGTGCATCCGGATCATTGCAGTTGTATTTTAAATGAAGCAGCAACTCTATATAGCAGTGTAATTTGACTGACAAAATAGAAACATTTTAAAAGCTTAGAAAAAGTCTAGGCTGCTGTAAGAGAATTGTGTTGTTAACTATATATATATATTTTATAATTTCTTTTTAATAATGGTGTACATAGTATAGAGGACAGCTGCATATTGGTATACATTGCAACCAAATTAAAGAAACTGAAGTACAACTGATAGCACTCCTGAGACCATTTGTCCAATATTGCTTGCGTAGAATCGGATAAGTATTCCATAAGACCTTTATAATAATATCCTAGTAAATGCATTCATTGTTTATTTAATTGAGCCTCTATTAAAAGGGTCTGTATTAAGGGCTGTGGATCTGGAAGCCATGTCTTATACTTGGTTTTGTGTGTTAACCATATTTTAGATGTTTTGGATGTATCCTGCTTTTCAGAAAGGCCAAACGCTTGTTGATAATGGTTCTTTGTCAGTATAGTTGTTAGATGTCATTGTTGCTTTTGACGCTGTAAATATGGGATATACAATGGCTTGACTCAGAATATGCCATTTATTATGTTTGAATGCAGACTGCAAATCAAACATAATGGGGAGGCTTTAGTGGAAAAATGCAACTTCTAGTGGGGTGTGAGGCTTGAGGTGGCTGGAAATCTGATAGTAGTCAGTGCTGGTTGAGCTTGTCAGCGATGTGGCTGTCCACCGGAAAGCACACTTTTCACTACTTCAGTCAGTGTGCTGGGTTTTGCCATTTTAATGATGCTGTGCAGCCAGCGCCCGCTTTCTCCCCCCCATGGCCACGCCAGTTCCTGACCCCTTATCATGCCAACCAAGCAGGCTTTTGTTGCTGTGGCTCCAGATGAGAATGTTGGCTACACATAGAAAACAATGCTCTGAAAATTTGCTAAAAGTTTGTAATTTGATGACCACTGCAGTATAAGTAAGAAACAGAAATAAAAGAGATGCCAAGCATTCAGTTCTATAGACAGGTAGATGTTTCATTTGTAATCATTCTTTTGTAATATTTTTATTTCAAAATCGGTAACCGGGAAAGGCACGCTGAGCTGAGGCTCACTTCCAGGTGCAAACCGGGGGAGGGAGCATGGAGTAGATACATGATAGAAAAATTACAAAACATCTGCATGCAAAATACATCAGCAAGCAATACGAAGGAACAAAATGTGATGAGGCAATAAAGTGCAGAGCTGCAATATGTACAAAGCGGGCAAGAATGATATCAGTGCACAGTACATGACGGGTAGCGTCACAGTGCTTTTTGGATATGGAGAATAGATCAAGGGTGTGAGCACTGTTAGCCCCGATTTAGGGATGCATACGTGGGGGGAGGATGTCAGGAGAAATAAGAGAAAGAAGTCAGGAGGGGTCAAGAGGGGGAGCAACAGGTGCAGAGGGGAGCAGAAATAAGCCATTGCAGGTCTCTAAAGGCGGGGAGTGAGGGGGAGTGTCAGAGGGAGGAGGGCAGCATGTTCTAAAGGGACAGGAGACAGTAGGAGAAGGCTGCTTGCCCAGCACTAGAGTAAGGGTAGAGAATGGAGAAGGTATGGGAATCCGTGAAGCACAGTAAGTAAGAAGAGGAGAAGACAGGAGTGAGGAAAGGTAGGAGGGAAGGGACCCAAACCAGTATTTAGCAATGAAGGAGGCAGAGTGGGACTGGCGATGTCTAGGTAGTGAGAGGATGGAAAGGGAAGAGTAGAGAGAGCAGTGATGAATGCAGAGTGGAGAGCTGGTAACAAAATGACAGAAGGCATTACAGAAAGTGTCCAGTCTGGCAAGCGAAGAGGAGGAGGCTGTGCCATTGACAACATCTGCATAGTCAAAGACTAGGAGAACCATTTTGGTTACCAGCTCCTCTCAGACCTTGAGGGAGAGGCAATACTTGTTGTGGTACAAGACACGAAGTCTGGGGCATAGCTTGGCATGGATGGCATTGATGTGGGTAGAGAAGTTAAGCTTGCTTTCCATCCACACACCAAGGTACTTGAAGGCAGGGACAACCTCCAGGGGAGTGCCATCCAATGTGGAGAAAACAGGAGAAGGTGAGAGCATAGCCAATTTCTGGCTGGTGCCCAAGGTCATACATACAGTTTTCTTGGTGTTGACCCTGAGCTGGTTGGCATGGACCCAGCACAGCATGTTGTAGAAGTCTTTTTGGAGTGGAACTTCCACTGCTGAAGCTGATGGGCCAGAGGTGTAGGTGACCTTGTTATCCACATACATGTGAATATGCGTGGAAACACAGGCTGAGGGGTGGTCATTTAGAAAAATAGAGAACAGAATCAGACCCAGGATGGAGCTCTGAGGGACTCCTGCTAGGATGGGGAAGGGGACTGGACACTACCAACCTGAAGTCTGTTGATGCCCCAAGAGGTATGAGTGGAACCAGTCCACAGCAGACACTGAGAGGCCAGCAGAGCTCATCTTGTCCAGGAGGAGCAGGTGGGACACTGAGTCAAAAGCTTTGGCCAGATCAATGAATATAGCTGTGGTAATATGTCCCTTTTCCATCTCAGTGAGGACACAGTCAGTTACACACGGTAGGGAGGAGAGGGTAGAGTAGTTCTTCCTAAAGCCAGACTGGAAAGGGGAGAGGAAATTAGAGGAGTACAGGCAGTCAGCAAGCCTGGAATATACAGTGCAATATTTTCCTGGAGCTTTGCAAGGGAGGGAAGGAGTGAGATCAGCTGAAATGTTCCAGGGGAGGAGGGGTTTGCCCCCTTTGTGCAGAAGCAGAGCCTTAGCAACCTTCTAGGCCTGAGGGATGGCACTGAGGAAGAAGGAAAAGTTCAGAAGGTGAGCTAGTGGAGAGGCAATGTCTGATGTAGAGATTTGTAGAAGTTTAAGATCCAGCCCATTAGGGCTGGACTTAGAAGGGTTGAGAGACATAAGGATGAGGAAGACTTCCTGGGGGTAAACAGGGGGAAATTGCAGACCTTCAGGTGAGTGGGGTGGGGGAGAGATGGTGGGGAGCGATCAGGAGAAGGAGGAGAAGGTAGAACACAGGTGGTAAAGAAACTGTTGAAATGAGCAGCAGCGGAGTGGGGTCAGAGACTAGTGAGCCTTCCACCTAGACCTTTGAGAAAACATCATTCAATAGATTAACATTAAATGGTTGTGAGCCGTGTTTGGCAGCAGTCTTGCCTGCCCCACTTGAGAAAGAGGGCTTTCTTTGCAAAGCCATGCTCAGCAGGAATTCTGCCGTGTCTCGTCCCCTTCCCTGCACTTTTTTTTCATTAATGTTTGTCCCCTCTGCTGTCCAGTGGCCCCCATTGGCTTGACCCAGCCGCAGCCCTGTCATCCTGGCATCTCCTAGGACTTACCTGGGGCTCTCCCCATGTGCCCCCAGAGCTTTCCCCCTCTGGGGGGTGGTGGGGCCTCCCTTACTTCTGCCGCAGACAGACCTGTGTGGGAGATCGCACCTAGGTAGCCAGGTGTGGGGCCTGCAAGCTGGTCTGCGTAAATCCTGCCACTCAGGGTAGTTTTCCATTTTTCTTCCCTTTGGTTCCTCAGGATGCCAACATCAAGGGAGTGCCAGGCACAGACCCCTGCAAGTGTGTGTCATGCGGCGCCTGTCGATGTCCTTCCTTCTGCTAGTTACTCCAGCTGCACTGCAACCCATGGTCACTGAGGTGGCAGTATAGCAGCAGAGCTGGCTGTCCTTCCCTCCTCAGAGGAGGAGAATGTCCACTAGGACACTCAATCCTCCTCCCCCCGGCTGGCTCCCTGTGGCCCAAGCTCATTCCTGAACTTGAGTCACTGGTATGAGTAAGGTAAGGTGCTAGGTGCCACAGCCATCTGCTGCACCAGGATATCTGCCCCCAACACTGTTTAAAAATCCTCTCCCACTGTCTGTGCACCCTAACACCCCCTCCCCACAACACTGCACCCAACTTAGTCCCTTGTGGCAACTCCTCTTGTCCCTCAGTGTGCTGCCTCTCCACTGGCCAACCACATTGAAATGAATGGGCCATTCATTTCAATGCTTTTTTTTTCTTTAATTCATAATTTGTTTCTGTCAAGATCTTTTTAGCCCCACCCTCGTGAATCCTGTGGGTGTCAACTTTAAAATCCCCCTTGAAATGGGTGTTTGCGGCATCCACCAGCATCCACCACAAACACCCATTTTGGGGAGGGGGAACTGAAAGTTGAGCCCCATAGGGCTCACAAGGGTTGGTCTAATAAAGACCTCAACAGAAAAAAGGAGGCAAAAATATTAAGAAACAAAAAAGTTATGAATGAAAGAAAAACAAACATTGAAATGAATGGGCCTATTCATTTCAATGTGTTTTTTCTTTAATTCATAACTTATTTTTAAATTTTTTTTTTATTTAGAGTTTTTGCCACCTTTGCTGTCTGACCACTCCTACCAGACCAGTCTCCCTTAGCCCCATCACCTGGCTTCTTTGGGCTTACCTCACTCCATATAGACCTTGCCTACATAAGGACATAGACAGGGTAGAGAAGGTTCAGAGGAGGGCAACAAAGATGGTACATGGATTGCATCACAAATCCTATGAGGACAGGTTGAAGGAATCGAATATGTACTCCCTGGAGGAGAGGAGGGAGAGAGGGGACATGATAGAGACATACAAGTATCTTACAGGGAGGAACAGGGTGCAAGAATACACTATTTTTAAGCGAAAAAGATGTTCCAGAACTAGAGGGCATGGGATGAAGTTGGAGGGAGGACAATTCAGAGGAAATGTGAGGAAGAATTTCTTCACAGAATGGGTGATGGACAAGTGGAACACCCTGCCTGAGGAAGTGGTGGGGCTGAAACAATCAAGGATTTAAGAATGCATGGGATAGACATAAAGGAATTTTGGAGGTCAGGGTAAGGGGCAACAGAGTTCTAGGAAAACATAAACTGAAGTTACAAACTCAAATGGGTAGACTAGGTGGGCCATAGGCCCTTATCTGCTGACACTGTCTATGTATCTATGTATATATATGTCCTCTGCCACAGAATCACCTTCTTGGAGGTGCACAGCTGCCAGTGCGGGGCCTTTGGAGGATCGGCCTTCATCCTGCAGTCGGGAGATTTTCTACCATTTTCTGCCCTGGGCTCACTGCCTATGCAGTGGACATAGTGACTGGGATATTCAGACTGCGCCAGGCTGTGGCGCAAGCCTGGGCGCAGTGCAACTGGGATGTGCCAGGGCACTGACAGGGTGATATTCAACGGTGCTGCACCATGGCTCAGCACCGTTGAATATCGCTCCTGTGGCTACTCGCATTGTGCATGGCGCAGTGGCACTGCACCAGCGCAAGTGGCCAGAGAGGGGCAGGGGGATGTGCTAGCGCAAGTGCCGTTGCGCAAGGTGCATCAACCGTGATATTCAAAAGTGCACATGCAAATTGGGCCATAATGCATGCAAGGCACAAATGGGGCCATTTTCATGTCATTATGTCCCCATTTGCATGCAGGTGCACCAGTCCCTGGTGACTTGCACCTGGTGCCCTGCCAGGCTGCAGCCGTTGGGGACCGATGCCCCCTGCACAAGTGGCAAAGTGCCCCACTGCCCGATCGCGGGCATAAGTATTAAAAATAAAATGTCCTATATCCCTGGTGGTCCAGTGGACCACTTCCAGCCCGATCGCAGGCATAAGTATTAACATAAACTGTCCTATATCCCTGGTGGTCCAGTGGACCACGTCCAGCCCGATCGTGGACGTACGTTTTAAAATATTAAATACCATTCCATCCCTGGTGATCCAGCGGTACCCCTCCCCACCCACCCACTAAGCCCCACCACCCGCTCCCCCATCAGTGGCGGGTGGCAGCTCCCACCACCCAAGCCACCCGCCGACTGACTGCGTACAGTGGGGCTGTGCGCCCATTATTCCACAGCGTGGAGCCAATGGGCGTGCAGACCGTACCATACTACACAGTCCAGATATACATAGATACATAGACAGTGTCGGCAGATAAGGGCCTATGGCCCACCCAGTCTGCCCATTTAAGTTTGTAAGTTCAGTTTATGTTTTCCAGGAAGTCTGTTGCCCCTTACCCCTGACCTCCAGAATTCCTTTATGTCTATCCCATGCATTCTTAAATCCTGATTGTTTCAGCCCCACCACTTCCTCTGGCAGGGTGTTCCACTTGTCCACCACCCGCTCTGTGAAGAAATTCTTCCTCACGCTTCCTCTGAATCGTCCTCCCTCCAACTTCATCCCATGCCCTCAGTCCTGGAACATCTTTTCGCTTAAAAATAGTGCATTCCTGCACCCTGTTCCTCCCTGTAAGATACTTGTATGTCTCTATCATATCCCTCTCTCCCTCCTTCCTCCAGGGAGTACATGTTCAGTGCCTTCAACCTGTCCTCATAGGACTTGTGATGCAATCCATGCACATCTTTGTTGCCCTCCTCCTGAACCTTCTCTACCCTGTCTATGTCCTTATGTAGGTAAGTCTCCAGAACTGCACAGTGTACTCCAGGTGCGGCCTCACTAGTGTCTTGTATGAGATCCATTCCCATATCTGGACTGTGTAGTACGATGCAGTCTGCCGCCCATTGGCCCACGCTGTGGACCAATGGGCGACATACTACTGCCGCAGGTCAGTCGGAGGCGGCCGGGGTGGCTTGAGGGTGGGAGCTGCCACCCGTGCCGCTGACGGGGAGCCGAGTGAGTGGGGCTCAGTGGCGGGTGGGGAGGGGGGTACCGCTGGACCACCAGGGATGGAATGGTATTTAATATTTTAAAACTTACGCCCGCGGTCAGGCTGGACACGGTCCACTGGACCACCAGGGATACAGGACATTTTATTCTAATACTTATGCCCTCGATCGGGCTGGAAGCGGTCCACTGGACCACCAGAGATATAGGACATGTTATTTTAATACTTATGCCCGCGATCGGGCAGCTTGTGTTGTGCTGCTTTCTGTCATGGGCAGATTTGTGAAGAGTTCATTTTTTTAAAAAAATAGCAGCAAACTGGATATCCGACTCGGACTGTGGGAGATGAGAAACACTGCGCAGTAAGTGAGGAGGCTGGTGGCCAGAGGTTTTCTGAAGCCGTGATGATGTAGCTCGATATCATCACGGCTTCAGAAATGTCTCGGCCAATCAGCGACATCCATTTATGATCACCAGTTCATAATGCTTATTTTACAATGCTAAAAAATGTCCTCAACTCTGATTGGTCAGTGTGTGCCTGGGATAGTGATGTTATCCAAGCATAACATCACTATATCAAGTCCAGGCACACATGACTTGCTCACATGCTGTCACATTGAACATTTCACTTCACACACTTCCCTCCAAAGCTTCCACTGTTTCATACAGCCCCCTGTCAAATGAACTGTCTTACCAGCTCACAACTCCCCACTGGAAACCACTGCCAAGCCAAAGCAAACCACAAATCTTTTTTTCCAAACTTCCGCTGCAAGTGGCTTCACAGACACAGCTCAGTAGACTGAAATGAGTGCGTGCTTCCTCACACTTCACCCCTGCATTCTGTTTTAAATAACTGGGTAACCGATGCAGATTTAAATACCGCTGGCTTATTGCCAGCACAAACAAGTACTAGATGCCCTTCTGAAGCACAGTGGAGAAACGAGAAAGCAAACCCACTTCATGGCACTCACATTAACTTTCAGTTCTAGGGACGTGGACATGGTATTCTATTCACACTTCAGGCAGTGTTCCTTTCCCCTTTAAGGCTTGCTAGAATGTCTTCAAGCTGGCTCCTCTCACCCAGGTGGTAGCTCCCTTGGCATCACACCATGACATCAGATCTTCCTTTCCGCTGGAAGAAGAAGGTTCCCTCCTTACCACTGTCACACTGAGAAGGCCCTTTGCTTATTAAAACTTCAGATATTTTGAAAAACATTTGTCTTCAGGCATACTCCTTCTTGTCTCCGACACGGACAATGCAAAGTTTGCACTGGGATTCCAAAAATGTGCCTGTGAGCAGAAGATGTCTCAGACAGATCCGCACACCATGTGCATCTACTGCCTGGGCCATGAGCACGATCCCCAGGCATGCTGCCTGTGCCGCACTTTTCATCCATCCACACTAGAGGATCCCCATGCCTGCCTGCTTCTGGGTCATCCAGACGATTGGGATCTGCTCGTCAAATCTAAGGACCTCCGTCAGGTCATCTCCACAGCTGCGGAGTCCACCAAACAACTCGCAGCATTTGAGGAAGCTGCAGCTCAGGCTTCCTCTGCTTTGGCCTTTTTGCCGCTCTCCCAGGGTGCCTCCTTCACAGAGGCATTCAAAGAACTGTGCCAGGCCTTTCTCATCCATGGGCAGGGTCTCTCGGGCACTAAGTCAAAGACAAAATCTAAAAAAAGAGGCCAAGAAATGGTCTTGCCATCAATCATGGAATCAGGAGCGCTCTCAGGCCTCTGATCCCTGTGCTTCTCTGGAGGTTCCGACTTCAGTCTATTCCTCAGCCCAGGCCACCATCCCCATGGTCTCCCCATCAGGCCAGTTGGCCGAGATGCAGGTCAATCTTCTGGCCGAGATATTCCTCGAGCCGGTCAATCTGTTGTCACCAGAAGAGATTGACATTTCCCTTTCTAGGACCCTGGTCCTACTTCTCACTCATGGAGGGACGGACCAGTCCGCTGATCCTCTGCCTCTCACCCAAGAGCTTTCGGACCTGGAGGAGATCCAGCTCTCGCCAGCCCCCTCTGAGACCTGCCATCGGTGGCCCCGACAGTCAAGGCTGCGTTGACATCGATGCTCATGCTCTCAACACTCGGGTAAGCAGTGCCACTGCTATTCCTCATCCTCCTCAGCCAAGGAAAGGCTCCAATGCAAGCTGCATCAGTGCTACGAGGACTTAATGTAGCAACAGCTGATTTTCACCAGGGCGAAGCCAGTCCCGGCTTCGACCCCAGCCATTACATTGCTTTCACCACAGAGGCCGCAGCCTTTTCTGCTTCGGCAGGAGCTGACCCATCAGGTCCCAGCTCGGCCTCCCCCGACCTCTCCACTGATCCTGGTGGAGCTGCCACCAAAACAGTTGAAGTCCTGCACTCCGACTAAGGAGGCCTGCTCGGCCTCAGTTCTTCCTCATCGGCTGTTGGTCACTGTTACCCCCGATCAACCCTCCCCCCGACTGAACCCCCCCCACCCGACCGACCCCGTAGGGTCAGTGGTAATTCTGGTGGTTGAGCTTTATTTAATGATTCCTTGGAATCAGAAGGTTCCTCTTGCACTCCATCTGGTGTTGGCAAGGATCTGTCAGTAGAGCAAAGCCCCACTTCTTTTATGAGTCTTCTCTGCCTGATCTCAGAATACATGGGTCTCTCGATGCAGCCCATTCAGAAGTGGGCTTGGTACCTGCTTACCGAGATCCTCAACTGGGGTGACTCTCCTGGGGAAGTCTTCCCAGTCGCAGAGGCCATCCTTGGCCCTGCCTTGGAGTTGTGGCTGCATCCGGCCTGTTGCCCTGCACCATCGGCCTGGATGGCCTGCAAGTATGCGGTCCCTACAAGTTCCCTTTCAGGATTCACAGAGCAACCCTCAGGTGAGGGTTCAGTGGATGACTCTGTTTTCCGGTGCACGGGCAACATGGGTGATATTGACAAGCCTTCTGACAAGGAGTCCAAAAAAATAGACCACATGGCAAAGAAGGTCTATGCTGCCTCCTCTCTCAGCCTTTGGCAAGCAAGTTCAGCCCTTCTGATGACCCATTTATCCCATACCCTTTTGGGCACACTTGAAGAGGTGCTTCCTTATCTCCCGGCAGACCTACAGACCATGGTCAAGCAGGTCTGGGATCAAAGCCGAGTGGTGGCTAAACAACAGCTCCAGACTGCCATGGACATGGGCGACTCTTGTGCCAGATCTGTGGTGGCGGGAGTGGCCATGCATCACAGGGCTTAGCTGCAGATCTTGACCTTCACGGTGGATACCCAGCACAAGTTGGCAGATGTCCCCTTTCTGGGTACTGATCTGTTCAGGCCTGGGGTTGAAGGGCAACTCTCCCGCATCGAAAAGTGCAGTGCCACCCTGGACTCAGTGACTTCTACTCAGAGGGCTCTCAAGGACTCCAAACAGCAGAAGAAGAAGTCCTTTTGGCCCCTCTCTGCCTCTGCAGCCAAACCAGCCAAGCATCAGACTGGACAGCAGGCTTAGGCCTGGTGACCACGACTGACGTCTGTGGCCATAGTTGTCCACAAGCCAAGAGGTCGAGGCTCCAGTGGTTCTTCAGCCGGTCCCTCCTCTACCTCCAAGCCTGCCCAGTGATGGGATGAGAGGTGCCTTCCCCATGCCCGTCCAGCCTCTTCTGAGTCCTCCTGTGGGGGGCCAGCTCCGCAGATTCCTTTCTGCTTGATCTGGTGTCACCATGGACAGGTGGGTCCTCGAGGTGGTCGGTCAGGGTCTGCCTCTAGAGTTTGAGGCTTACCTACCTTGCTGAGCCCATGCCCATGGGAGGACATAGTGTCCGTCAACATTGACAGCCTGTCGGCCCTTCAGGACATTGCCCAGCTCCTCTTCAAAGAGATTGTGGCTCCAGTCTCGGACCCACCAAAACACCCAGGGTTTGTCTCCAGGTACTTCCTGGTGCCAAAACAGATGGGGGGACTGGTGCTCCTTCTTAGATCTGCATCACCTGAACAAGTTTCTCAGGCCATGCACCTTCAGGATGGTCACTCTGTCTCGGATCATACCATCTCTCGAGCAGAACATGTAGTTTTGCCCTCTGGATTTTCAAGACGCGTTCTTCCACGTCCCAATCTGTCCATCCCACCGCCGGTTCCTCCAGCTCCAGGCAGAGGGGACATGCTATTCGGCCTGTCCTCGGCCCCAGGGTCTTTACCAAATGCAATAGCAGTGATGTCAGCTTACCTGAGTCACCAAGGAGTCTGGGTATACCCCTACCTGGACAATTGGTCACTTGCAGGTCCCTCCAGGCAGGAGATGGAGAGATCCAGAGATCTGGCCCTCCAGACCTGTGTCTGTTTTAGCTTCCTGGTCAGCAAGACCAAATCAGAACTCTTGCCCTCACAGGTGATTCACTTCATCCAGGCAGAGCTTGACTCTTGCAGAGCCAGGGCTTGGCTCCCAGCAGACAGGGCAGAGGCTCTCTCCTCCTTTACCAGATCATTTTGGGTTGGACAGTTGCACCCTGCTCAGGACTTCCTTTGCCTCCTGGAATACATGGTGGCTTGCACCAGCATGGTCCATTTGGCCTGCTGGAGAATGCACTCACTACAGTGGGAGCTGGCCAACCAGTGGTCTCAGCGCAGGGGTCACTTTGACCAGCCGGTCACTGTGACCTAGCTGATGTGGGATGCCCTCCAGTGGTGGTTAGTTTTGGAATATCTGCAGGAAGGTATTCAGTTTATCCGCCCAGAGCCGATGGTCATCCTGACAACCGATGCCTCCCTCATGGGTTTGGGTGCCCACCTGGAGGAACACAGAGTCCATGGGCCCCCCAAGGAGTCCTGGTGTCACATCAGGAGATAGGAGATTGGGGTTCAACATGGAGTGACAAGATCCTCTATGCCCTGGATAGGCTACACCTAATTGGGGAGGGGAAAGCAGTGCTCAAATGCAAACTGGATGATTATGTTGACAGACACTGCCATTTAAACTAAACGGGAGGGGGAGAGGGCAGCGGAAAGTCCTGTTGATGAGGCAAGAGGCGGGGGGAGCAAAAAGACCTACCCACACAGCCAGAGGGAAGGGGGAAAAACATATAGGACAGGAGGAAAGAGGGGAGTGGAGGGTCATGTGTGCAAACGCCAGAAGTCTGGGCAGAAAGATCCCAGATCTAACAGCGAAAATGGTGGAGGAGGGCCTTGACATAGTGGGGGTAACGGAAACATGGTGCCACCAGGAACAGGGATGGAAAATGGAGATACCAGGATACAAATTGTTCAGGAGAGACAGGGTGGAAAAGAGAGGGGGGGTTGTACTCTACGTAAAGGAGAGTATCAGGTCATCTGAATTGCAGGGGAAGCGGGGAGATGCCGAAGGACTCTGGGTCTTGTTGTCGGTGGGGAAGGGGGAGACTGTGCGTATGGGGGTGGTGTACAGACCTCTGGCACAGCAGGAATTGGTGGATAGAAGCATGACTGATGAGTTCGTGAGAATGGCGGCAAGGGGGGAGTGGTGCTGATGGGGACTCTGAACCACTGGACGAGACTGGAGTTATTTCTTCAGCTGCTTCAACCAGCAGCAGGGAAATATTGGACTCCCTGCAATTGGCCCTGCTAAATTAACTGGTCAGGGAGCCAAACAGGGCAGGAGCTACTATTGATCTAGTCCTGACAAATGGGGATAGGGTAGGAGATGTATCGGTGGGGGAACATCTTGGTACGAGTGACCACAACACGGTCAGGTTTAGAATAAGGAACGCTGCAGAGGTTCACCAGTCTAGGATAAAGGTGCTAGATTTCAAGAGGGCAAACTTCAGAAAAATGGGGGAAATAGTGGAGAGGGCTTTGCAAGGGGTGGAGGATTTGACAGAAGTGGAGGCAATGTGGGGGAAGATAAAAGAAGCTATTGTAGGGGCCGCTGACATCTGTGCCAAAAGAGCAAGTAAAAATAAGAGGAGGAGGAAACCTCTGTGGTATACTAGAGAAGTAGCAAAAAAGGTAAGGACAAATAGGAAAGCTTTCAGGAAGTTCAAGAAAACACAGGCAGAAGTGGACTGGGTAAAATACCAGGCGAGCCAGAGAGAAGCCGGGGTAGAGGTAAGGAGGCAAAGGCACAGACAGAGGAGCAAATAGCTAGAGGGGTCAAAAAAGGGGATAAGACTTTCGGTATATAAATGAAAAGAGGAAGACTGGGCAGGGGATACTCCAGCTAAAAACAAACGAGGGGGAGATGCTACAAGGGGACAGAGAGAAAGCAGACTTGCTAAACAACTTTTTTTGCTCAGTGTTCAATAGGGAGGAAGAAGATGAGGGCAGCAGGGCAGGAAAAGAAATGGCAGGAAGGGGGAAGTGGAGATGAGGCCATTTCTCTTGGAGGAAATTTTGGGGGAACTAGGATGTATGAAGGTGGACAAGGCAATGGGACCAGATGGGGTGCACCCAAGGGTGTTAAGGGAACTAAAGGAGATATTGGCAGTACCATTGACTGCACTCTTCAATCAGTCCCTAGAGTCTGGGGTAGTGCCGGAAGACTGGAGGCAGGCAAATGTGGTCCTGCTGCATAAGGGGGAAGGGAGGAAGTGGGAAACTACAGGCCCGTGAGCTTGACATGGGTGGTAGGAAAGCTCATGGAGAAACTAATAAAAGGCAGGATCACCAGCTACCTGGAGGAAAGCAGCCTGATAAATCCAAGGCAACATGGTTTTACCAGGGGCAGATCCTGTCAAACAAATTTGATAGAGTTTTATGATGGGGTCACCAAGGAACTGGATCGGGGAGAGCGGTAGATG
Source organism: Neoceratodus forsteri (assembly GCA_016271365.2). NCBI lineage: Eukaryota > Metazoa > Chordata > Ceratodontiformes > Ceratodontidae > Neoceratodus > Neoceratodus forsteri. The sequence continues at coordinate 1,407,837,392 of CM028131.1, read as the reverse complement.
TGGCTTATTTGGATTTCAGGAAGGCGTTTGACTCCATGCCCCATGGAGGCTGCTGTTAAAATGGCAGGACTGGGACTGGGGCAGAGGGTAGTTAAATGGGTGGGAACCTGGCTGGGGACAGGAGGCAGAGGGTCATAATAAATGGGGTGGCATCTGGAGAGGGCAAGGTCACAAGTGGGGTCCCTCAGTGATCAGTGCTGGGGCCCCTACTATTCAATATATTTGTAGGGGACATTGGGGAGGGCCTTGAGGGAGGTGTGAGTATATTTGTGGACGATATCAAAATCTACAATAGGGTGGACATGCAGGAAGGGGTAGAACAGATGCAGAGGGATTTGGGGAGGCTTGAGGCATGGTCAAAGTGGTGGCAGCTTGCATTCAGTACAGAAAAATGTAAAATCATGCATCTAGGCTACAGGAATCAGAGGGCAGAGTACTATATGGGGGACAGAAATCTGGGGGTGATGGAACAGGAAAGGGACCGAGGTATCACTATATCGGGGGACCTGAAGGTGGAAAGACAGTGCGGGAGGGCAGTGGCAAGGGGGAGTGGAATGCTGGGATACATCGGAAGAGGGATCACCAGTAGAAATAGGGAGATCATAATACCCTTGTACACCCATCTGGTTAGACCACATTTGGAGTACGGAGTCCAGTTCTGGAGGCCATACCTCAGGAAGGATGTGAGGAGGCTAGAGCGGGTTCAGAGGAGGGCGACAAAGATGGTAAAAGGGTTAAGCCACCCATCCTATGAAGAAAGGTTGAGAGAGCTGAACATGTACCCTGGAACAGAGGGGGGGACATGAGCTAGACCTTCAAGTACCTTAAGGGTATGAAACAGGTGCCAGTGGGGAGCATCTTCCAGATGAAGGGAAATCAGAGGACGAGGGGCATGGCCTACAGGTGGAGGGGGGGTAGTTCAGGGGTAATACTAGGAAATACTATTTCACAGAGAGAGTGGTGGAAAAGTGGAACAGACTTCCAGAGGCGGTCATTGCAGAAGAAACAGTGGAGGGATTCAAAAGGGCATGGGACAACCACAGGGGAGTGTTAAGGGGGGGGGCACAGGTCCAAGCAGGTAGCTGGACAAATGGACAGACTTGGTGGGCCTTGTTTCAGTCCTTTTCTGCCGTCACACTTCTATGAATCTATGAACCTGTTGGAGCTCCAGGCAGTTCAGTTGGCGCTGACTGCTTTTGCTCCACATATCTGGGGTCAGGTCGCTCAGGTCCAGATGGACAGCACCACGATCATGTACTACCAAAACAAACAGGGCAGGACGCACTCCCTTCCTTGTGCAGGGAAGCTCTCTGTATTTGGACCCTAGTGTACAGCCTGGAGGCCAGTCTCCTGGCCATCCATGTGGCCGGTGTCTCCAACTAGCTGGCAGATGCTTTCAGGTGTGTGGGAGAGGGTTCTCACGAGTGGTCTCTCCATCCAGAGGTAGTGCACAGCCTGTTCTCCCAGTGGGACACCCCTCTGGCTGATCTGTTTGCCTCCAGGGAGAATGCAAAGCTGAGGCTGAACTGTGCCTGCCTCTCTTAACAGAGAATGCTGCAGGGGGATGCCTTTACTAGTCCCAAGGTCCCGGGCCTTCTCTATGCCTTCCATCTGTTTCCCTTGATCCACAAGGTGTTGCTCAAGGCGAGGAGGGATAAGGCATGGATGATCCTCGTGGCTTCAGACTGGCCTGGTACCCCAATCTTCTCAGCCTCAGTAGCAGGCTTCTGAGGCATCTCCCTCTATGCCCGGACCTGCTCTCGATCCATCAGGGGAAGGTATTCCAACTGGACCTTCAATCTCTGCAACTGACAGCCTGATTCCTGAGCGGCTAGAGTTCCAGGCTTTGGGTCTCTCTGAAGATGTCCCCAGTGTAGTTGAGGCATCTCGTAAGGAGTCGACCCAAAAATGCTATGCCTTCAAGTGGAAGAGGTTTTCCATTTGGTGCCAGGGCAAGGGGTTGGACCCCTTATCTTGTCTGATGGTTAGCATTCTCAACTATCTCTGCTCCCTCTCTAAGTCAGGCCTTCGGTCGACAACCCTTAAGGTGCACTTGGCAGCCATCTCTGCCTACTGGGCGTGGGCTGGTACGCAGTCAGTGGCACAGTAGAAGGTGGTCTGGTGCTTCTTCAAAGGCTGTGACCACATTTCCCCTCCAGTGTGTGAACCACCACCACCACCTTGGGACTTGCTGCTGGTGTTGGCAAAGCTCATGGGCAAACCATTTCAACCAGTGCACAGGTGTGACATGTCTCACCTGTCGTGGAAGGCCACCTTCCTGGTGGCTGTCACATCAACCAGAAGGATCAGTGACCTCCAGGCATTCTCAGTGGAGTCTCCTTACCTGGTCTTCCACAGGGACAAGGTTGTGCTTCACCCCAGCCTGAAGTTCCTCACGAAGGTTGTGTCAGATTTTTACCTTAACCAGGTTATTAATCTCCCGGTGTACTTCACCAACACACCTCGGAGGCTGAGCACAGGCTCCATATACTGGACCTACGGTGAGCACTAGCCTGTTATAAGGAGCGCATGACTGGAGCTCGAGGAGAGGTTCGCCAGCTATTTGTCACCTACACTAAAGCTGCACCTGGCAGACTGGTAGCTAAGCAGACGATTGGCAGGTGGATTGTATCCTGTATTGACCTCTGCTATAGGTTGGTGGGTAGGGAGCCCCCCCGTAAGGCTAAGGGCTCATTCCACCCATCATACCGCTGATTCGGTGGCTGCTTCCAAGGATGTCCCTATACAGGAAATCTTTCGGGTTGCTACCTGGAAGTTGTCACACACCTTCATTTCCCACTACCACATCGACCTTGAGTCACGCCAGGATGCTAGTTTTGTAGCCTCAGTTCTCCAGTCTCTGTTCCCTAAGTAGGGGTTGTGCACCTTGCTTCCCTCCTCCCGGAGATCTGCTAGGAGTCTGCCTGAAGTGTGGATAGAACACCATATCCACATCCCTAGAAAACAGGTTACTCGCCTGTAACAGTAGCTCTAGGAGTGATATATGGTGTTCATCGACACTGACTGACCTGACCTCCCCTGGCAAGTGGTACACCGGTCTTGCTTCCAGAGGGCAAGATCTGATGTCACGGGGTGGTGTCGAGGGAGTTACCACCTGGGTGGGTGGGAGAAGCCAACTTGAAGATGTTCTGGCTAGCCTTAAAGGGGAAAGGAACTCTGCCTGAAGTGTGGATGAACACCATGTACCACTCCTAGAACTACTGTTACAGGTGAGTATCCTGTTTTTTCAACACATCTGAGGGTGCACGTGTGCCACTAGATCACCAGCTTAGAGGTTTTTTTTACAGACACCATCCCTGAATGAATACTTAAATTATTTGAAATAGAAGCAGTTAAACAGTCCTACCTTTCAAATGACCTTAAACTGGTGCAAAAACAGCAGCCTTTTGTGGTGGTGTTGGGGGAGAGAGAGACATGCAAAGGCAACCCAGTAGACAGAACAACTCAGTGAGGACAGGTCCACCTAGTGGAGAAACAGTAAAAGGAACTCTTTTGCAACAAAATATGGTTCCATAATAAATAAAAAAAAGATATTTTAAAAAGTATTTATTCTTTTTTTATTTATTTAAATGAGCGATTGTATAATAGCAATAATGCACTCCAGGGTGTGTGTCATGTGGGATAACGTCACTTCTCAGATGGTGAATGCACTCAGTCAGTGGCCTCGTGCTTCAGCCACCTGAGGCATGACGTTTTCCCCAACACGAAACACACCCTGTCATGCATTATTGCTTACATTTCTCATCCCTGCTTATAAACTATTCATAGTTTTCACTGCTACATGGCACTGCTTTGCATACAGAAGTCACATCGACTGATCACAACTGCATGGGGTAGAGACTGTCTGTGGTCTGCTTTAGTGCCCCACCAAGTCTCTCGTGTAGCTCGGCTATAGGAGATGCTGCAGAGTGGTGCACTTTCTAGCTTTATTTGGGGAACTGGTGCAAGGCCTCCACGACATGCCTGCCCTCTGCTGTCCTCTGTGTGCAACAGTCTCTCCCAGTCCCAGGTGTTCATGTTGCAGTACAGAGCACAGTCGCCAAAGCACTTTTTTTACCTCAGAGGTGCACACTTCTCTCACCTCAGATCTCACCTGGCCATTCCTGACAGACTGCACCTGCTTCTTTAACAAGTGCACAGAAACTATGGTGTTGTTGTTATCATGAAACATGGAACATCCCCTCTAGTTTTAGGAAACCTGAATACACCATAGAGAGGAAGCACCAGTCTGCAGTCCTGTTAAACTTTATTGCACTTGTTGCCAGGGGAGACAGCGAGGAACCTAGTTTTGCATGCCTTGGTCTAGCTAGGACTCTTCTAATAAGACATTTCATACTCCGAGTGCCAATAATGGACTTAATTGGGGTTGCTAGGCGAAGGCCTCACACATCATAGATATTCAGAGTGATAATCAAGTGCTGTAACAGCAGTATGTTTTATTAGACTGAAATAAAATGCAGAGCCCAAAACAAATTAGAATTCTGTTACAGTTTGGTTTTTTAACCTTTGGTGTAGAGTGGAAACGAAATCATGTGTGGCCAGTGACAGGTGTTCATGATTCATAGAAACCTAGAAGTTGATGGCAGATAAGGACAGCAAGGCCCATCCAGTCTGCCCATTTTTTTCTGCCTTATGAATGTGCCATAGGCCTTTACTTTGTCAATGGCACACCATCCTTTTGAACTGTGTCGAATGGATGTGTCACTATTTTCCTGTAGAAGCTGTTTGTTGTTTTTTTTAATGCTGATGCAAGTTCTGATTTTTTTCCATCTCTGCTGGCCTCTTAGTTAGAGGATGCACGGGTGGTCAGCAATGTTCCCTCTAATTTTTAATCTCGGTGGGTGGGTGACTGATATGTGTGTGCGGCACTTTGTGCAAAAAGAATTGATTCATGTGTGCAAATTGGGTGGCCCAAACAAGTGATATATTTTATTGCCAGTAAGCAGTAGAAAATATAACCAAACATTCAAATACTCAATGCAAAGTATAAATACACATTCTGACACAGTCTGAAGCTTGGATGTGCATTGTGCGCCATAACAGTATGAAATGGAAACATGTGCAAACTATGTACATTTTAAAGAGTCTTGCATGCATCTAAAAGGGGTGCTGCTGATGATGCATTGCTAAGAAATCAACATGTACTGTTTTTCTCTCCTGTCTTTCCCATTCTTCCAGTGGACTTATATTTTGTTAAGATCCATTTTTCCACAAGATGTTAAAAAACAATTTTGTTCACATCAGCATGTTTAAATGGCTTTCTTCCAAGTGGTTTCTTTGTTTGCTCTAAATGTAGTTCATGAGGCTGAAGCCTCTTTCACAGTCAGCACTAGAAGCTTGGAATGTAGTAGTAGTAGTAGTACAATTTATTGTTCAGCATAAAGCAGTTGCAATATACTAAAATCAGGACAAAATACATAGTAAATATAAATAGACAATAAATAAATCAACAAGGAACTTAAATATATTAACAGTGCAATTCAATTTAACAGAGTACATTTTCACATAAAAAACCTCCACAGGACTTCAAGTCCTCCTAATAAACTTTACAAATGAGTTGAGATTAAAAATCTTGCAAAGATCTCTTCCATGTTCTATTCTTTCATCGTAAACAAATATTCCAAAAGATCCTCCAGGGAATGCAGAGATCCCCCCAGCAGTTTTTTCCTAGTTGACTCGTACCTAGGACACAAGAGTACCACATGTTTGAGATCATCTATAGTCCCCACTCCACATTTACAATATGGAAAAAATACCCCCTCTCTTTTGTCTGAAATGAATGCATTGAGCATTATAGTTTTCAATTCTGAATCTTGTATAGATTCTTCTTTGTTTAGGACAGGTTAAAAAAGAGAGATATGGCTCATATTCCCATGAAATCTTTACTTTTTTATAAAATCCATATAGCTTAAGCTTGGAGAGTTGAACATAGAAAGAATTTATGTCTTAAGTCAATAAGCCTCAATTTGACATCCTGCCTAATCTCCTCAAATGGTCACATGTAAATTGTATATAAGAAGTGGCCCAATCCAGCTGGCATTTTTGTTTCCTTAATAAGTTGAATAAAGGGATGTACATATCCCATGCTGGCCAATTTGAAGGCTTCCACTACACACATTCTGGGATATATTTTTTGGGGCAAAAGATAAAGTTTCAACAGAAAGAGAATCTGTCATTCACAGATGAGAGAAGTCAAGGAACGTTGTCCTACCTCCAAGGCAAGAATACAGCTTGGAGTTTCATTTAAAAATGTTAAGGTGTATCTATAGAGTTTATTCAGAAGTATTTCTAATTCTCTAACCTTAGTATAATGCCATATTTCAGAGGCATATAACATTCTCGTTCTTATTTTGGCATTAACAACTCTTAATACCCCACTCACCGATGAAGTCCCCATCTTGCTGTTAAATATTTTTAGGGCATTTACAGAAGATCCCATTTTAAATTGAATAGCCTCCAAATGTTTGGTTCAAGATAGGCTATAGGCAAAATGGGCACCTAAATAGTCATAACACTTAACAGTGTCTATATGGTTACCGTTTAACCTAAAGCCTACTGTATTCTTGGTTTGAGAGCCAAAAACTACCATGTTGGTCTTGCCGAGATTAATTTTTATTTTCCTTTGAGAACAGAGATTCAAAGTGAGCCAATTTTCTTTTAAGACCTAGGACTGAGTTAGAGAACAAGACTAAATTGTCTGTATATGCTAAACATTCAATCCTTTGATAATTAATTTTTGGAGTATGAAAATCTGGGTTACCTAGCTGATCCAAGACTGTTTTCATGTAGATGTTAAATAGAGTGGAGGCCAAAATACACCCCTATCTGCCCCCCCCCCCACATTTGTCTGAAATCTATCAGTTAGATGACTATATTGATTATACTAGACCCTTGCCAACATATTTTTCACAGAGTCTATTAATAACATCAAGAAGTGAGGCCTCTAACTTCAGATCCCTTAATGTAGCCCAAATAATTTTTCTTCTGTTGTTGTCGAAGGCCGAAGAGAAGTCCACAAAACAGCAATATAATCTGTTTTTTCTCACTTTAGTGTACTTCGAGATCAGGTGCTGAAGCACATAATAGTGTTGTACTGTAGAACTGTCCTTCCGGAAACCATTCTGTGTCTCACTCAATACTGAGTTCTCCTTGACCTATGACAGCAGTCTGCCCAAAATTATCCTAGAGAAAATCTGGTAGGGTAAGAGTACCCCTGAACCAGGCAATTAAACAGCAAAAGAAAAAAAGGAATCCATCAGTTGGTAAAAACCTTATAGAGATCACCTAGGACCCCATCCGGCCTGGTGCTTTATTTGCCTTAAGGCCAATCACTGGCATTCGGATTTCATCCTCTGTGATCAAGACAGGTCTTGGAAAAACGTCATCCTCCTGTATTTTGAAAGCGTCAGGTGTCTCCTGCGCTCCTTCTTGAGAATAATAGAGCTTGGAGAAATGAGATACCCAAACTTCAGGTGTAATATAGGCTTCAATCCTATTGCCATATCTATTATATCCCTGGGCAACAATATTCCAAAGTCGCCTTCCATCCCTATCCAAAACAGCCTGCCTCCGTTTTTCCTAAAGTCCCTGAGTATGTTTATGTCTCTCCTGTTCGGGAATTCTCCTATATTTTTCTCTTTCAGTCTTTAGCAATTTAAAATCTGCTGCAGACTAATTTCTTTTATCTTATGCTGTCTTAGTTTTCCTCCAAACTCTTTCTTTGCCTGTAGGCATACCAAATTAAATTAAAACTTTTTATAAAGGGACCTAGGATGGTACATTGTTTTACATCTAGGTCCAAGTAAAGAATGAATAGTTTCCCAATTCTCCAAAATATTAAAGGCTTTACTTTTGTCCAGGACCAACTAGTGAATATCACCTAAGACTCCTGTACTAAGAATTTCTTTGAAACTAGCTTGATGAATTGGCTCCCATCCAATCCTTCATTTGTTTATGACTTCCAGACTCTCTTCCTGTTTTGCCTCACTCCTTAAAGTTCCAAAAGGGCATTTGATGTTAATTACAATAGCACAGTGTGCTGATTCCAATCTATCCATGACCTCTAACTTTTGGATCAGCTTTACTGCTTCCAAATTGGTCCAAACTTGATCAGGGGTTGAAGAGCCAGTAGGCCCTCTACACTTAAGGATCCGACTAGATTAACCTGAGTTCTACCATTTAAAATACAGAGATTTTTACTGGCCAAGCTCGCTAGCAATTCCCTACCTCTGAGGTTAGATTTTGGATCCTGAGCAGCCCTAGTATATGAGATATTTGGATTAATTATATATATTGTATGGATCATATCTGAATATGCATCCTCCAAGAAATGAAAAGGAATTCTGGCATTAAAGTCTCCTAAAATAATTATTGGAGAAGATATACTCTTATCTGGCAATTTGTCAAGTGCCATTTTCAGATCCTGTATGAAAAGGTCAGTGGGATCAGTAGCTCTATTGTGAGGGGCAAGTATACAGTATATTGCAGAGAATGATCTTCTCTTGTCCCTTGCTAATCATTGGAGCCAAAATACCCTCTGACTTAGTAGAAATGTTAGTGATCTGAAAATTTAGCAAAGTTTGATAAAAAGGAAATATCCCCTTTAAACCGTCCAAACTTTTATCTTTAGTTGCTGGCAGAGTAAAGACAGAATATCCAGCCAATTTGGGAGTTACATTTTATGTCTACCATGTTTCTTGAAGTCCAATAATATCAAAATTATCCAGAAATCTCACCACTTCATGGTCAATTATTTTAAGATAGATGCCCTCAATATTCCATGAAAGTATAGAAAGGGCATCCACATCTCGATCCAAGCTCCCTTATCCAAATCCAGCTGGCATTCAGAGTTCATTTGTTTGATATTATCTACAGGCTGCATTTGTCAGGCTTAATCAATAACTGTCAGCAGTGAGTAGGTATTAGGGTCAATTAGGTTTCCAAAGTCAAATGGGGGTTATCTGCCTCTAAGATTGATTCTGGACTATCCTTAGTCTGTTTAAACCATGAAAAGACTTAACGCAAGTCTAACGTGTTAACTAAATGTATTCCCAAACAATCCAGCTTGCTGGCCAGAGAAAGCAAGCTACTAGCTGTATGAGGATTTTTAAATGTAATATCAATCTGTGTTGTGGGCTCAGGATCTCCATATAACTTTATGGACTCCACATGTTTCTAGAGATATAAAATCCTAATGCCCTTTCCAAGAGCCGCAACAAATCTTCCCTAACTTTCCTATGAGAATCCTTGAGTGAAACCTTCCACTCAAAGATAGTTATGGTCCTACTCAGCCATACTTCTCTCTGATTCAGTCATGGATCCTCTATCACTCCCAAGATTTTCTCTGTGCTGTCGTAGCCTTCTCACTCTGCACCTCCCTATGGAGAATCTCTTCTGGGGAAGGATAAGACTGTGTAGGAACCTCTATACATGATAGCTTCATGTTTAGCTTGGAATGTAGCACATACATCAGTAAGTTTAGCCACCATGCTGTACTGCACGTTAGTCAAAGCAAAGTGGATCATGTCAGTAAAGGATTTTAATGATCCTCCCTTTATTTTTTTCAGCAACTATAAATCTGAAGTCATTGTACTGGCTAACAATTTCTGCCTTGCCTGGTCCACTGATGAAAATAAATAGTCCTGATATTTGCTGTACAGTCTCTCAATATTTGATGAGCCAGACTCAAAGCTGCAATGTGGCACTGCTGCAAAATCAAAGGCAGATCAGTCAGAAAGTTCACCTGCAGGAAATCAGCTGTCCAGATGGTCACATAACAGGCCAATGAATTGCAAAATTGCTGTTCCTTCAGCTGTGTAATTAGCCAAAAGCAGTTTTACTGGTGGGCTCCAGTAGACAATTTCACCCAGGTACTGGCTTCTGATCTTTTTTTATTTTTGCCCTAGCAATCTGTACAGCTTCAACTGTTGTTAGACCACTTTCTGAAACATCTTAGACAACTCTGCCAACTCCAAAAGTGCATCATTTAATACTGTTATGGCAATGTGGTATTCAGGGTTGGACAGCTTCTTAAAGCAGTACTTAGCAATGGGATCTTTGATGGATGCATGCATAATTATATGTGATGTCATATACCCTAAGTATGGTTTACAATAACTATGCTGGGTATTGTCAAGCTCAATGAGGGTTTTAAAATGTATTTTGCAATGTAGTGAGTGAGTCAGTGTGATATGAGAGAGGAGATGCATTTAGGAGACTATTTCTCTTCCATTCTGGATCCATACTAAGCGCAGTCTGAATTTATGAAATTAAATGAAAAGGATATTTTTTGCGCTGCTATTTCTTGTTGTCCATTTTAGAATTACTATCCCCATGTAGCCAACATGGGCAACCTTTTACAAGCACCGATTCATTGAATCTCAAATGTGTACAATGTGAGACCCTGTTTTAAAGAGAAGCGCAATCTCCTCTCTCTAGACATATATACAGTCAGTGTCTCAGCCTGCTAATTGAGAAGGTTATACCCAGTCGGCTCCCAACAAATACATAAAAAAGTGATGCAAACAGACATGAGATTGCTTTGATGCTTTTATTGTAAACAAAAACTGTAGTTTTCCCATTGTTTTGTACTGAAAAAAATGAACACGCTTTCAACGGTGAGGCTTTAAATCCATTATAAACACATTTTGTATGTGAGACGCTGCTTGGAGAGGAGGCAGATTACACTGAAGTTGTGCAACTTTAAAACTGAAATAATATAATATACACCCTATGTCAGAGAATCTCTCGCATTGTTTTGTTGGGGAATTTACCAAACAAATAGAATATGCCACTTCTGTGAACAGCAGGAGAATACTGTTCATTATCAAGAACTGTCTTACTGAAAAGAGGTGTCAAGTCAAAACATTGCTGTAACTGCAAAGCTGATTGGTTGGAATTTTGCAGATCAGTTCCATTGTTCCATAAGTTGAGCAAGAGCGAGATGTCTGGTTTGTTAAAGTTAATGGGTTGTGATTCTCAGGGTGGGCATACAATGTTTCATTCCCATTCACTTTCATGTCCTGCTCTCTGAGTCTTAAATCCGAGTGATGACTGTAGTCACTACTTCATGAACATGAGGATCCCTGTCAGCTGCTTTATGCGCTACTACTGAAGCCGTGTCTTGAGTTATTTCTGACTGCTGTGCGGGCGCACATGCGCACACCTTAGGGGGAACATAGGTGGTCAGTACCATTTTAGAACAGTATTATGCATGTTTATACATCCCGCAGAGCAACCTCTGCAGTGTAAGAGTGGTTTCAGGTGCATTTCTCGGGTGAGAGAACAGCAGAGCAAAGCTGACACAGGTGAAAACTACTCTTTATATGGCAACAAGCAGCTCTTTGGCGCGTGTTTATACAGTATAGGTCAAGGGAAAGTGGCTATTTTTAAAGCAGGATTGCAACAAAATTGGGCAAAAATGTGCCCCTACTTTTTCTTTTCACTTTAAAAGATTCCAGGCATCTTCCATCTTTATTTGATGTAAAAATGTTCTAGTTGTACTAAAATGTGAGTATTTTATTAATGTGTTAATTTAATTTTTGTCTCAAGGAAAAAAAAAGATGTCAGACACATTTGGCTTAGAAATAGCACTGTAGAGCTGTAAAAACTCACGGAGAACAGCAAAGGGGATAACTGGAAAAGTAGAGTTGACAGGCACACTAATATTTTTATTAACTGTACATGATACTGACTTTTTGGAGAAACATTTTTTGTTGCACTGCTGCTTTTTAATACATTATAGGTCGAGGGAATGCCACCATTTTTAAATAAAAAAAAAGTACAATACATACTATTTGAAACTCCCCATTTTTCAGGGCATTTGCATATGAGACACTCTTTGCTGGTAAGTGTGTCTCACTTGCAGGGGAATGGAGTGCTCTGATTGGTTAGCAGCACTCTCTCGGCCTATAATGTAGTTTATATCCCTCTTAACCACAGAGTTCTGTAGTAGAGCATGGATGCATTGTGACAACAGTATAAAAGCTTAATAATGACATAAACTACATCACACAATTCTAAAATGGTCCTTACTAGGGGTTATCAGATTTGGTTGAATCCAATCCATCTTCATCCACAGGAAATCAGAAATTCTGATTCCAGATCTGACTCTGGTACCAATGCTAATTTGACAACAACTCTGGGTCCAATGGCCTGGAACCAAAGCTGCTGAAGATTGCAACCCCCTTCAAAGTAGACCTATCTGGTGTGAGTACTATGTGTGCGATTAGTGAGGTGGTGGCTGCCTATAACACGGCAGTCTCCATGGTGCTTGATGCCATTGCATCGGTCCATTCATGACCCAGATCCTCTTGCTTGAGACCCCAAGGGTTTGACAGGGCTCTCAAGGAGAAGAAGATCAAGGATCGGAAGTTAGAGCATTGCTGGCGGAGGATCCACTCCAAGGTTGACAGACTGGCTTTGCGGGCTCACTATCGTGAATACCAAGGGCCAATCGACCATAAGAAGGCAGAGTTCATGTCCAGGGAGATTGCCGCAGGGAAGAACCAACCAGCTCAGCTTTTTTTGGACTGTAGGCAGACTACTTTATTCGGTTTGTCTGCAGCGGAAAAAAGCTTTTTCAATCACAATATGCGATGAGTTTGCACAGTTCTTCTCTGACAGGGTGTCTTCTATTCAGTCCAGGATCTCCCAAGTGGGACAAGGTTTGCCCCACAATGGTCGGCATGGTGGGAGCATAGGCTGTCCAATTGTCTGGGAGGAGTTTAGGCCAGTGGAGGTGGCTGAAGTGATTCTGGAGCTGCGGCGCACGTTTTATGAACTGGACCCGGCCCTGACCCATCTCCTAGTAGGATGTGTCAAGATCGTTGGTCCAGTGTTCACCAGGATAGTCTGGTGTTCACTCTTGGAGTGGGGTTTTCCCTGATGCCTTGAAGGAGGCATTGGTGAAACCCTTCCCAAAGATACCATCTCTTGACCCTGATGTCCCTGCGAATTATTGACCTATCTCCAACCTCCCATTTCTGGGGGAGGTTGTTGAGAAAATAGTGGCACTGCAGCTCAAGGCTCACCTCACAGCCTATGACATCTATGAGCCAGTACAGTCCAGTTTAAAGGCTAGGCATAGCATGGAAACGGCATTGGTCAGAGTGCAAAATGACCTCCTCAGGGTGAGAGGTAGAGGAGACTGGTCAATTCTCATTCTCCTCGATCTCTCCTCAACATTTGATACCATGGACCACATTATGCTTCTGGACCACCTTAGAGAATACTGTGGGCTCACCAGTCATCAAATGGTTTGAGTCCTATCTCTCAGGCAGGAAACAACAGGTGGTGATGGGGAAGTCTCCTCCTCCCCGAAGCTCCTGCTATGTGGAGTGCCTCAAGGGTCGATCCTATCACCAGTGCTGTTCGTGGTGTGCATGCTACCCCTGGGAGAGCTCATTAGACGATATAGTTTGGATTTTCACTGCTGTGCAAATGATACCCAGATGTACGGGTCCTTTGCACCTGGAACAAATGATGCAGTGGAAGTGCTTAAAAGCTGCCTGGCTGAAATTCAGGACCGGATGGCTTCCAACTAGCTGAGGCTAAGCCCAGACAAGCTGGAGGTCCTGGTGACTGAGCCTGGTCACGTTCGTGATGGGAGTGCCTCCGGAATGGCAACAGGATTGGTCCTGGGAACCACTTCATTGATGGCTTCCCCTAGGGTGAGAAATCTAGGCTTTTTTCCTGGATGACAGACTGACACTTGATGCTCAGGTGTCATCTGTTGTCTAAAGTTGGGTTTACAACTTAAGGAATATTGCTCAGATTAAATCCGTAGTTTCGCCCGAAGATCTGCCATCACTAGTACACTCCTTTATTACTTCCAGGCTTGACTACAGTAACGCTGTATACTTTTGGGTCTGTGCAGGGACCCTCCACTGGCTGTAGCTGGTACAGAATGCAGTGGGCAGGTTGCTGATGGGCCTGTCTAGGTTATGTCATGTGACCTTGGTCCTGCAGGCTCTGCAATGGCTGCCTGTCAGGATCATCTTCAAGGAGGGCTTGCTCACCTACAAGGCCCTGTACAGATTGGGCCCTATTTACCTGACTGATCTCCTCACCCCCTACCACTCTGGTCCATTCCCTCCACTCCTCCACCAGGGGCCTCCTTGTGGTTCCGTGGGCCAGGCTGAAAACCTTGGGTTATTGTGCCTCTGAGGTGGCCGGTCTGGCCCTCTGGAACTCGCTTCCTAGATCTTATGGGGAGGATCCGTCAGTGGAGGTATGTAAGAGGGGCTTAAAAACACATCTGTTTAAAATGGCCTTTCTGGACTACCCATAATGTTTTAACTCTGTTTTATTGTTTTTAGTATTTATTAATTATTTATAATTAGTCTGTGTTTGTATTTTAAAGTTTTAAAAACCATGTAGAGCTTTGTTTTATCATTACTTTTACCCTGTCTGTCTATGACTGTGTTAGGCGCCCAGAGCCCTTGGGATTGGACGCCATATAAATAAATGTTACTTACTTACTTACTATCTCAAAAATCCTAAATCTTTCCCCTTCCTCTGGTGTTGTCCCTGATATCTGGAAAATTGCTACAGTCACCCCTGTTTTTAAAGCAGTTGATGCCAGACTCATGGGCAACCATCGCTCCTTTGCCATACCCTCAGTACTCTCCAAAGTCCTTGAGAGGATCGTAGCATCACTGCTGAATGACTGTGTAACAGATACAATATGCTGTCTCCTGCCCAATATGGTTTTGGGAAAAAAACATGGCACCTCTGCAGCTCTGGCCAAACTGACAAATGGCATCAGCCTGTCGATGAACCTTTGGAGTCCTAACTGATGTGTTTATTGACCTCACAAAAGCCTGGTCTGGTCAGTCATTTGCTCCTCAAAAACCAAACTCGCCTCCCTTGGTGTCTTCCCCACCTGAAAATTCCTGGTTCTTCAAGTACCTAACAAACAGAAAATAGCAAGTTTATCTCCACTCTGCCACCTCCAACCTGGCTAACGTTACCGTTGGGGTTCCCCAGGGCTCTATCCTAGGTCCACCCCTTTTTTTTATTCATCAATGACCTCCCTGATGTTGCCTCCAGCTGCAGCTCACTCTTATATGCAGATGATCTTGTCCTGTACTGCAGTGACCAGACTATTCCTGCCATCCAAAAATCCCTCTCTGATGCCTTCGTATTCATTCAGTATTGGTTATCAGCAAACAAGGTCATCCTAAACAGTGAAATCACCAAGTCCATGCTCTTTGGTTCCAGGGCGAAACTCTGTGCTACCTCCTCAAAACTCACCATCACCGGTAAGGATGGATCCCTACTTGAGGGTTTCTGTAGTTTCAAATACTTAAGAGTATGGTTAGACCCCTCCCTTGATTTCTTTTCTGATGTCTCCTCAGTCTGCAAATCTGTAAACACTAAGCTGGGCCTGGCTGTTAGGGTCAAACACTGCCTATCCCTGGCTCCCCAACAGTCTGTAGCTCAAGGTGTTCTCCTACCAGGTCTCACATACAGCTTTCTGCTATTTCCTGGTGCAAACAAAATTGTCCTCTCTAGATGGGATGCAACCTACAATACCGTGTCATTTTGCCTTGGCTTCCTCAAAGTGCACACATCACTTACTCCTCCACACCGAGCTGGGCTGACCTTCCCCTGCTGGCCAGTGATCTCTTGCTCTAGGCCATTTTGTGGGCAAACTGCTCCTAACGGGCTGTCCATCTTCCTTACCAAGCTGTCTGCAGTGCTGTCCCCTACATACTCACAAAAGTCCGTGGACTCCCAGCCTGTCACTGAGCATCGGTGACCCACTGGCTTGAGGATGTTGGCTTTTGCAGTCTATTCTCCAATCTACTGAAACTCCCTTCCCTCTGAATTATGCCTTTCTCCAAGTCACTCAATGTTCTGTAAGGCCTGAAGAACTCATTGTGTCTACCCAGTCCTTGCTCCTCCTAGAAACCTAAGGACTGGCAGCCCTAGCACTGTGCACTTCCTGCTCAAATCAATATTGTGTACTACATATATGCTACGTGTTATTTTTCTCTGTTTGCCATACATGTACCCAGAATGTTGTTGCCACCGATATCTCTGTTTGCCCTGTACCATGTTCCATTTTTTTTTTGCAAGCACAGTTTCGACTGCTCCTACCATTGTATTTTTGTTTGCACTATGGCTTATTATCATGTCGTTGTAATCAATAACCAGAACTGATGATGTTGCTCTCAAATTTGTTTGTACTATTACTGTACATTTTCTCTTGCTGTGTCATCTGCAACTCTCCCAGATCGTGCCTGAAAATAGGCATATGTATGTGTAGCGTATCTTACCTGGTATCAAAAACTAATAAATAAATAAAGGGACACTATCAATCCTTATTTCATCTTATTATTTCTGGTTGAAACCCCACATTTTCTGATTGCTCACCTTCTCTAAACTTCATTGATGTTGCTGATTGTTTTATCTGTTTCCTTTTTAGTAGAACTGAAATTCATGCTAATAATGTAATGTAACCCCCACCCAGGTATGCTGTTTCCATCTGACAGCTCTGCCAAGTGAGCTGGGTTTGGGGAGGAATATGTTACTCGGCACATTGGCTAGGTTTGGCTACTCTGCACAGGGGCACCCAAGTAACTCCGGACAAAGGAAGCCATAACTGTAATGTCCGATACCAGAAGTGGGATTCTAAAGTGTGCTTTTATTCACATCCAACAGAATAAACAAAGCATAGATGGACCTCCACAGGGCTACACTCCTGGTAATGCAGATCAAGGAAACCAGAACACATCCTCATCACTTTAGCCCTCAGGCTCTGAAACACACTGGGCACACAGCCTGAACTTTACGCTGCTCTGGGTTTTCCATGTCTCGGCTCCCTTGCCAGCCACTTGGACACTTTCCATATAGCATGGAAACATTTACTGGTGGTTCCCTAAACCACCTATGAGCACTTTTGCTCCATAAGGGAATCTTCTTCATCAATCCCACGTCTGGGTACTTTCCTCAGGCACTGGCCAAGTACCTGAGAGAAAGCAACAGGTGTCCCAGAGCAAATCCGTAGAGGTGAATTTGGTTACTACTGATGGGGGAGGTGTCCCACCTCTCACTCCCATAATTCATACCCGGCCATTTCGCTGGACTGTAACACCTCATCCTTTAACACACTTTGCTGTGTAGATTCTTACTAAATGTATTTCACATTCAATCTACTGTCTTTACATCCCATTGGTGCTGGACTTGAACATACTTAATAAGTGGCTTTGTCCATTACTCTAGACCCCCCCACAGAGTTAAGCAGTCCAATCTCCACAACTTCCAAACTGTACTTGGCTGTCTTTTCCTGACCCCACAGTAACAGTCCCTTTAGTTTCATCTTGATGCAGGTGAAAACACATAGCCCTTTAGCAGAGCGAACTCACCCTTATGTTGTAGGTGCCCCACAGGCGTTTCCTCCTCAATGAACTCTCTTCCAGAGCTTCTGGTGCCTCAGCACGAACTTAAACAGGCAGCTTCTTTTCTCTAGCCGGACCAAGGGGGTTGCCCTTGGAAGCAGGCTGATACCTCCCCCCCCAATCCCCGCAGGGATGGGGCTCTGAGCCATTTAAAGCGGTCTCCACCACTTCAATATGCTCTTCTGGTGTTCCTGTTCAGGTGAGAACACACACCTATACCAAAATAATAGCTCTTTGTCAGAGCTTAAAGCTCTGAGGGCCTGCTTACAGCAGAGCACCTCTTTCAGACTGCCACCCTCTACTGAACTCTTACAGACTCACTTCAAATTCCACAACGTTCTACTCTAACTTCTAACTGCAACATTCCAGTGTGGCTTATGCAGCTGCAACAGTTCTAAATGATGTCATCCCTCAGTCTCAGCTGAGACTGAGAACAGAGTGAGACCGTGTGAAATCCATTTAACTGGAGTTTCACAAGCTACCTTCCCTGCCTACCACTAGGTCTTACTGGGATTCTGGTACCCCCGGGTAACGGGGGGGGGGGGTTACACTAATTACACCCAGTCTTGTTTTGTTTCAAATCCTAGATGCAGTTTTATTGCTCACTTCCTGAACATTAGGAACATCCTCAAACAGTGCCACCATGCATGATTCAATTGTCTCCTCTCCTCCCACTGCATCATGAGTAGCTAGACTGTGTTAGGGGTGTTCCCAAGTCTGGAAAGATGCAGTGGGAGTCGATCAAGGACTGTAAACAAACATGTTTTTGTGTGGTAATATCAGTATAATAAACAGTCTGTTTTTCACTTTTGAAAAGGAAAAATAAATCAGAATCAAACTACCAGCTACATCAGCAATCTCTACAAAATGTGATCAATCATAACGTGATTTTTAAACTAGAGACACTTTGTGCCTAAGGGTTTAACAGTATTACGGCATTGGAATCTGAGCCAGAATCAGAAATCTTCTTTGGCAATATCTCTGTCATCAGGTCATCACACCTATGGAACTTAGCCATCAGGTGCTAGGATCCACAGAAGCTTTTCTGTAACAGTCTAGTAGGGGCCTCCCATGCCGACATCGTGCTCCAGTGTCAAAGTCCTATATAAGCGCTGGTGGCCCCGCTCCCTCCTCAGTTCTTTCCCACCATCGACCATTCACGCACTGATTCTGCGGAAGCTTTGTTGCTCATTTAGACTGCCGAAATTACCTTTTCCTTTGGTAACAGCTTTTGAATCACTTTATTTTAAAGTAATTCTTTTTGTCTTTGTATGTTGAGGACTACTCCTTTGTCAGCTCTTTTCCATCGCTGCTACTGCAAAAAGAAAATTTCTTCAACCGACGACCATGAACTCTGTGTCTGCTGTCTTAGGCCTGGTCACTATGCTCTTGTCTGCAAGCTGTGCCTGAAGTTCAATCTCACCACCTGGCACTGACACAAGAAAGACCTGCAGATGTTCCTAATGGAGCAACAGGTGGCCAACGGAGAGCAGGGTCTTCCGGGGCTCCCCCCTCCCAGTCGCTGGCATCCTCTTTGGGCTCTCAAGCCGCCAAGGCCCAGGACAAGTCCTCTGGGAAGCACTGTCATTGTGATAAGGACTGGTCTAAGGACAGTTCCCCCCCAACAGCCATCCTGATCCCCGTTGGATTCCTCGTCCTCCTCTTCTCCTGGGATCACTCTGTCGACCACTTCATCACTGACACCTCACTCCATGCAGAGCTCGGCTCCAGGCCAGTCAGGCCCCCACAGAGGGGAGTTCTCCCAGCCTGCTCAGGGCTGCAGAGGGACTGTTGGCCTCTGGGTCATTGATGCCAGCCCCACCATCGAGACCTCTTGGCTCTCGAGGTCCACTGGCACTGGGACCCACTATCTTCACTATGGCTAGTGGCAGTCCGTCAGAGCTGGGCCATGTGCCCACTCCATCGGTACCTGTGTTGATGATACTCCCTTTTCCTGCAGGTGACCGTAACACTGTTCTTTCTTCCATAACCTCAGCTGTTACAAAACAACTTGTTCCACGGCCTGGCCATCATCACCCGCGCCATTGGGTGCTGCCTCAGTGTCAATGCCAGTTTGACCCATCTGCCCTGCAACTTTTAGAGAGCTGTCGATTTCCTGCCCATCTGTCCCTGCTTCAGAATAGGCCAGCGTTGAGGAAGACTACCACCCTGATCTCATCCTTTCTGAGGAAGAGGATCAGGAGGAAGACATTGAGGCTGACTCCTCGGACTGGTCTATTGTCTCCTCCAGGATTAGGTTCTCAATCAAACACACCCCAGGGTACCCCCATTGGAGGACTCCTCTTTCTTTATCATTGTGAATCTGCTTTCCTCCACTATGGGGTTCCAGTCTGAGGAAGAGGATGTTACCAGGAGGAACCGGGTGGACATCTTGGAGATCTCAGAATCTCCACCCAAGGTGATTCTTCCTTTGCCTTTGCCAAGAAAAAGGAGCGGTTGGATAACAGTGGGCTCAGGGAGGGTGAGGGTGGTGGAACAGAGGTGCATCCCTCCAGTTGTACCTCTCCACAATTCCTATGCCATTCTGGCAAAGTGTGGTTCCTCTATGGAGGCACCCACAGTGGAGACCAAGGAGGATGCTGGGAACCTCCACAAAGGAGACCCACAGGAGGGTGGCATAGGACTCCACAGGGGAAGGAAACAACTCCTGGTGGGGGACTCCATTGTTAGGAATGTAGAACTGGGGGAGGAAGGGGAGAGAGAGGTAAAGTGCCTGCCTGGTGCCATGGATTGGAGGGACAGGGAGCGAATCCTTAGGATTGCCAGAGCAGCAGCACAGGGGAGGGAGCTGGATGTCATTGTCCACTAGGGACAAATGACCTGGCTAAGAAAGGGATCAGAGCAGTGCAGGAAGAGTTGGGGAGGGGCCTTAGACAAGTAGCACGCACGGTAACCTTCTCGGAGGTGCTGCCTTTCTATGGCGTAGGAGAGGCTAGGGTGCTCCACACCTTGGGATTCAGTCAGTGGTTGAAAAACTGGGGCAGAGCTCAGGGATTTGGCTTCATTGGGGACTGGGGGTCCACCTGGAGTGATGCAAGCCTATACTGGCATGATGGGCTGCATCTGTCCAGGACAGGAACCAGGATCCTAGGTGATAGGTTTAAATGCTTCATTGACAAGTATTTAAACTAGCCAAGGGGGGGAGGCATTGGAAAGGAGCAGGGAAATCATAGCCCCCCCCCAAAAAAAGTCACGGTAGTAAGTGCAGTAAGCACCAACATAGAGATGTCGATAGGAGGAAGGGCAGGGGTAAATGGAGAAAGTGACAAAGGCAAGAAGAACAGGGATGGGGCAAAAAGGAGTAAGGCCATCAGGAAATGGAGGATAATGAGTACCAAATGCCCATAGCCTGGGCAACAAACTCCCTGAACTGATGGCCTTGATGGAAGAGGGATGCCTGGATATCGTAGCAGTCACAGAAACATGGTACACAGAGAACCATGACTGGGATGTTAACATACCAGGGTACGTAAACTACAGGAGAGACAGGGAGGGAGGGAGAAGAGGGGGAGGAGTAGCTCTCTATGTAAAGGAAGGGGAAAAAAGCAACTGAACAAAAGAGTAAACAGGGAGGAGAGGAGGCACTGTGGGTCACCTTGGAGACTGGAAGTGGCACCACAGTCCGCACAGGGGTTGTATACAGACCCCCAGGTCAGGGGGAGGGAATGGACAAGGATATGATAGAAGTCATTCTTAGGATGGCAGAGAAAGGGGAGATACTGTTGATGGGAGACCTGAATAAGCCAAATGTTAACTGGAGCACACTTGCTGCAGCCACATCCAAGAGCAGGGCCATTCTCAATGCCCTGCAGGTGGCATGCCTCAGACAGCTAGTTTCAGAACCCACTCATGAGGGAGCAGTCTTAGACCTCATACTGTCAAATGGGGACAGTGAGAGGATCTCAGATCTAGAAGTGGGTTGCCACCTGGGAACAAGTGACCATCAGACAGTGTGGTTCACGTTAAACTCACCTACAGAGTCAAGCCATACAAAAGTGAGGGTACTGCACTTCAGGAGGGCTGACTTTGGCAATATGGGAGAGTGCCTCAGAAAAGCACTAGCAAACAGGCTAGAAGGAGGGGTGGAGCAACAGTGGGGAAGCATCAAAACTGCCATCACAGAAGCAACAAGCCTTTGTGTGAAGCAAATAAACAAATCAAAATGAAAGAAAAAGCCACTATGGTTCTCAAAAGAGGTGGTGGGGAAAGTCAGGGAGAAAAAGATAGCATTCAGGAAGTATAAGGAAACACAGAAGGAGCAGGACAGAGAGCTGTACCAGTTAAGGCAGAAGGAAGCAGGGAGGAAGTCAGAATAGCAAAGGCCCAAACTGAGGAAAGGATAGCCAACTCGGTTAAGAAGGGGGATAAAACCTTTTATAGGTACATCAGGGAATGTAGAAAGACAAAGGGAGGGATAGTGAGGCTGAATAGAATGAACGGTGGGTGGGCAGAGGAGGATAGTGAAAAAGCAAGGATACTGAATGAATATTTCTGCTCAGTATTCACAAAATAGGAGGGGGAGGTGCCTAATCCAATTAACAGAAGCACTCTGGATAGGAAGGTCGATCCCAGTCCTTTCACAAAAGAAAGGGTTCTGAAAGAAGTCCTAAAACTTAAGGTGGACAAAGCAATGGGGCCTGATGGAATTCACCCCAGAATTCTAAAAGAATTAAGGGGAGAACTAGTGAAACCACTGACTACCCTTTTTAACAAATAATGGGAGGATGGTGTGGTACCCGAGGACTGGAGGAAGTCGGATGTGATTCCCCTTCACAAAAGTGGGACCAAGACAAGGCAGGAAACTACAGACCTGTCAGTTTGACCTCTGTGGCAGGGAAAGTGATTGAATCACTTCTGAAGGAAAGAATTGTTGAGTACCTAGAGGCCAGTGGGGCACAGGACCCAAGACAGCATGGGTTCACAACGGGAAGGTCATGTCAGACAAATCTAGTTAATTTCTTTGACTGGGTGACCAAAGTAGTAGACCAGAGAGATGCTGTGGACATGGCCTACCTAGACTTTAGCAAGGCATTTGACACAGTCCCACACAAAAGATTAATAGTCAAATTAACCAGCCTGGGAGTGGGTCCCAGGGTGGTAGCCTGGGTAAAACATTGGCTGGGCAACAGGATACAGAAGGTAATTGTAAATGGAGTCCACTCTGAAGAAAGAGGGGTTACTAGTGGGGTACCGCAGGGTTCAGTACTGGGTCCAGTCCTTTTTAATGTCTTTTTAAGTGACATTGCAGAGAGACCTGAAGGAGAAGTATGCCTCTTTGCAGATGACACAAAGATCTGCAACAGGGTTGATACAAAAGGAGGCATGAAAAGGAAGAGAAGGGACTTGGTAAGGTTGGAGGAATGGTCAAAAGTATGGCAGCTTGGATTCAATACAAAGAAGTGCAAAATAATGCACCTGGGAAACAAAAACTCAGGGGAAGATTACACAATGGGGGGGAGGTAGTAACAAAACCAAAAAACGAAAAGGACCTGGGGGTAATCATATCAGATGACCTTAAGGTTAGCAAGCAATGTGAGAAGGCAGTAGGGAGAGCTGGGGGTATACACTGGGATGCATAGGGAGAGGCATCACCAGCAGAAAACAGGAAGTTGTTATCCCTCTGTACAGACAGTTGATGAAACCCCATCTGGAGTACTGCGTCCAGTTCTGGAGACCCCATCTCCGCAAGGACATAGACAGGATAGAGGCAGTCCAGAGGAGGGCAACCAGAATGGTGCAGGGTCTGCAAGAGAAGCCATACGAGGAGAGACTAAAAGAGCTTAATATGTATACCCTTGAGGAAAGAAGGGAGAGGGGGGACATGATAGAAACGTTTAAGTACCTCAGTGGAATCAACAAAGTCCAAGAGGGTAGCATCTTTCAGAAAAAGAGACACGAAAGAACAAGGGGACACAATTTAAAGATGGGGGGGACATTCAGGGGCAATGTGAGGAAGTATTTTTTCACAGAGAGGGTAGTGGATGCATGGAACAGCCTTCCTGAGGAGGTTGTGGGGTCTAAAACTATGGGAGAATTCAAGAATACATGGGACAGACATAAGACAATTCTTGTGGGGGGTAGGAAGAAATAGGCTGTTGGTTAACTAGGATCTGCGGCTTATCCTGTAGGTAGGGAAATGGGCAGACTAGGTGGGCCAAGTGGTCCTTATCTGCTGTCAAAGTCTATGTTTCTATGCTTCCAGCCCTGAATGATCCTGCCACTGCTGTCTGGCACAATGAAAATTTTGCCTCCTTTGCAGAGAATAGAATATCATGCTGTTGTTTTTGCATTTAGGATTTACCAAAGTTCATTGCCACAATGTTTATCCAAGAAATACATTTATTCTGCATATGGGACCATATTTAAGATGAACAATATGGGCACTCTGTTTTATCCAAATTCCATAAAACTGGCCATAAGTAAGCTCTCTTTTAGGTGGTATGCTCCCACCTTACTAAATGGTTTGACAGCATTAATCAAAACTGCAAACAATCTAAAGCACTTTAAGAAATTACTGAAAGTACATTATGACAAATTCAATTCCTGTTCTTGTAATGATAACTAATTGTGTATATTTATTTATTGTATGTGATGTTTTTTGTTTTATTTTAATGTCAAGCATGACTTAAAAAGGGCTCTGCCCAGTTCACCTCCTGGTTGAAAATAAACAGAACTGAAAACAGGCCTAGCCTGGTACCAGCCATGCCCAAAAAGGCTGATAAGCTTTACCAGGCACCTCAGAGGCTGCCTTTTTATGCTGCCCAGCTGGAATCCGACTCAGTGGTAATCAAGGCCACTTATGATAGGAGGTAAGGCACCCAAGCACTTTAGTTCCCTCCCCCTGACTGGGAATCCCGGAGACTTCACCTCTGGGGCGAGAGGACTTTTGTCTCTGCCACCCTAGGCCTTAGAAAATTGTTAACTATTTGGCTTATTTGATTAGTACCAGAACACCTACTGGAAGAAGGGCAAAGCTGCTGCTCAGGCCTTTCCTGGGGGTTTCCAGAGACAAGAGTCAAAGTTCTCCAGGCCTCGGAAGATGTCAGTAAGCATCTCCTCAGAGCCACCTATGATATTGCTGTTACTACAGCATCTACATTAGAAGGCACTCCTGGCTTAGAGTTTGGCTTTGCTACTGATTTCCAGCAGAAGGTGTTGAATGCCCCTTTTGTGGATCACAAACTTTTCAGCCCTGATGTGCAGGATATCATTAATGACCTGCAGGCCTCTGGCAGGGCTATTAGGTCTGTCCACTCCCTTTATCATACCTAGCCCAGGAGTAGACCAAGGTCCTCCTTTCGTAAGGCCTCTCACCAGTCGGGCTCTGAAACTAAGCTCCAGCTCAAATGCAGGGCCAGTTCTGCCTTGTCTGCCCCCTCCTCCACCATTGGTTCTTCTGCTAAGCACGCCAGAGAAGGGAGAGTGGCCCCAGCCACTGGGTCCATCTCAGCCTGACTCCTTGCCAGACCTAGTTCCTCCTGTTCCAAGCCAAGAGGTGGTGGTTGGAGGTCAGTTCTTCCTCCATCTGTCCCAGTGGAAAACCATCACTACAGATGCTTGGATCCTGCAGATAAGCAAACAGGGCCATACTCTTGAACTTCTAGAACAGCCTCCAGATGTTCCACCAGTTCCTACCTCATATCCTCCAGACCACACAGCGCTGCTCTGGGAGGAGGCATTCACCTTGCTGCTCAAAAGGGCCATAGAACCAGTACCCAAGTGGTAAATGAACAAAGGGTTCTATTCTTGGGTTCTTCCTGGTTCCTGAAGAATAGGGGACTTGAGGCCCATTCTAGACCTCAAGGAGCTGAATCTTTTCATCCAGTACAGGAAGTTCCAGATGGTGACTCTGAATGGCCTTCTCCCTCTGATCAAGCAGGGTGACTGGCAACATGCAGGATGCCTACCTGCATATCAAGATCTGCCCCCTCACAGGAGGTACCTATGGTTCCTTTTCCAGGGAGAACATTACCAGTTCAGGGTGTTGCCCTTTGGCTTATCCTCTACACCATGAGTCTTTACCAAGTGCTTAGTAGCTGTAGCAGCCACCCTCCAGCACGAAGGCCTGTATGTGTTTCAGTACTTAGATGACTGTCTACTGAAAGCCCAGTCTTGAGAACTCCTGTTGTTGACTCTGGAACACACGCTGAAGTTGTTCCACTCCTTGGGCATCACTGTCAATCTGCCAAGTCTGTGCTGACCCTGTCACAGCGGTTGCAGTTCATAGGTGGGGTTCAGGACTCTATTCAGGGCAAGGCCTTCCTTCCTCAAGACAGGATAGGCTGCCACATGGCCCAAGCCCAGGACATGACTCAGTGCCAGTATATTCCAGCCAGGAAGTTCCTGTGGCTGCTGGGCCTAATGGTTGTGGCCATTGTTTATGGTTCCTTTAGCCAGGTTGCACATGAGGATCCCGCAATGGACTCTCTGGGTCCAGTGGGATCAACATTCAGATGATCTGGGTCAGCTAGTCCTTGTCTCCTCCCCAGTCCACAAGGTGGTTAAATGGTGGCTGGACCCAGTCAATCTCTTAAAAAGGGTCTTACCTCCACTCCTCACCAAATCCTCACCACAGATGCTTGGGGCATGGGTTGGGGAGCCCACCTAGGTCCTTACCAGACCCAGAGCATTTGGTCCCAGTGGGAGGCTCGCCTCCACGTAAACGTTGTAGAAATGAGGGCAGTTCTGTATGCCTTCCAGAACCATGTCTCTTTGGACCCTCTGCTGGTTAAGTCAGACAACCTTAGTGTGGTCTATTACATCAACAAACAAGGAGGGACCCATTGTGAAGCAATGAGGGTCTGGTACTGGGCTCTAGATCATGGTCTAGAACTGTCAGCTGCTTATGTGCCTGGCACCCAGAATGCCTTGGCGGACAGTCTCAGCCAGTCACAGTCCAGAGTGCACAAGTCAGAACTGCTAACCTTGGTCATAGAAGACCTGTTTGACAGGTGGGGTCATCTAGAGTTGGGCCTTTTCGCATCCCCACTCAATCCAAAACTGCCTCATTTCTGCTTGCTAGTTCCAGGGCCTGGAGTTTTCTGGTGAGATGCGTTGTCTCTGTCCTGGAAAGGGAGGTTTCTTTATGCCTTTCCACCCTTTCCTCTGATTCAGAGGGTGCTCATCAAGCCATGGAAGGTGGGTGCCACCTTTATTCTGGTGGCTCCATTCTGGCCTTGTCAGATATGGTTTCCATTGCTGCAACAATTTGCTGGGGAACCTCCAGTTCCCCTGCCTCTCCGCCGGGATCTGTTGACACAGGCACATGGGATCCTGGTCCATCCAGACCCCAAAGTCTCTCCACCTACATGCATGGCTCCTGAGAGCATAGCCATTGTTTCAGAAGGTGGCTGATGTCCAGGTGGCTGACAGGAAACTTTCCACCAGGGTCACTTACTCGATGAAGTGGAAATGTTTTTCTGTCTGGGCCATTTCCCATCACCTGGACCCCTTTACTTGTCTAGTGAACCAGGTCTTTGAGTATCTTCTGTCCTTGTCTGATGCAGGATTCCAATACACCTCTATTAAGGTGCACCTGTCTGCTATATCAGCCTTCCATGTGCCCACTGATTGCCATACTTTGGCCCCGTTGGGTGTGGCCTGTACCTCCCTGTGAGGCATTCTCCACTTGAAGTCTCCTATCCACCATCCAGTTCCAGCTTGGGACCAGAATTTTGTTTTAGAGAAGCTGATCTCGCCTCCTTTTGAGCCAGCCACATCTTGCGAGCTTCATTTTCTGTCATAGAAAGTGTCACTTTTAGTTGCTATTACTTCTGCTCAAAGGATTTCAGAGCTACAGGCTATCATGTGTGAGCAGCCTTATTTGATTTTTCACAAAGATGGGGTCTCCTGGTGTACTAATCCAAAGATTCTTGATAAGGTGGTATCTGTGTTTACTCTTAATCAGTCTGTCTGCCTGCCCGCAGGCAGAGCAGTAGCACTACTACTTGTGAAGCCGGTGACCCGGTTCAGGAACAAGTCGGAGAGTCAGCTGGGGGAGAAGGCTCGATGTCCGTGGACCGCTTGTCTTCTCCAGGGAGGGAAGGGGGACAAGGCTCAGTGCTTGACTGACATCAGGAGGTGCCCTGAGGTACTGAAAGCTCCTGGCCATAGAGAGAGGGGGGCATGACAGACGTTGGTGGATCCTGCCTTGATATCAGGGTGCACATTACACCCAGAGAAAAACAGGAAGAAGTGGCTCCGGCAATGCAGGAAGATGGAGCACCAGCACAGATCCCCAGTGTCCCCTGCCTGCCCCACCAAGATTCAAGTGTTTGGGATTTAAGGACCCCACTGTTGTTGAGGCACAGATCAGAAAGCATAGGAAAACCAGGAGCAGTTTCAAAATTTGCAAATAGCATTTTATTGTTAACAGCAAAATACAAAAATAAAAATTGTTCAGTATGGCTATTTACAATGGCAGAACAAACATAGAAAGCAGAGTCCTTCTTTAGAGTTTTCCATCTCAATTTCCAATCTCAGTCTCTGTCTCTCCCTCTTGCAAAACATTACAGCTCTTTTTATAACAAGTCTTTGCAGGGAGGTCATTAAGAGAGCATTCTGCTTCTCACACAGTGTTCTTGTCAGTTTCAGCAGGTGCAGAAAAAAGAACATTGTGACCCAGAACTGACCTCTTGTTGACAGCTCTGAAAATATTTTTCAAACCAGCTTCTCAGGGTAACCCCTTGAGTTCCAAATAGCTTTGCAGTCATTTCAAAAGTATAACTATATACATTTTTAAACAAAGGGATCTCAGTATCAGTTACATTTCCACATAATGATTCACATATATTTTTATACCAGCAGATATGCAAGGGGGAGAAACATAGACAGAAACAGCAAATGAAGGCAGAGTGTAACAGGGTGCCTCTGTAATAAGTGGAAAAGCTCCCCAGAATAGATAATGCACAACCCCCCCCCTCCCCAATTTACCCTCACACTGTCCTATTGTCTCTTTCTTTTCTTCTGTCCTTAATTCTTGTCAGGGTGGCTAACCTGACAATTCTGTCCTTATTTTTTGTGCTGTCCTCTTTTGAATCCCCACATCTCTTCTGTGCACTAGTCAGCGTTTGTAGTATGCGAAGTAAATCCCGAGCTGGAGATTTAAATTAAAAGCGCCATTGCGCTTTGTATATGGTAGCACCAGGAACGTTTCAGGAATAAATAAATAAATTACTTTTTGTCCTGGAGTACCAAGTGGTGGTAGCGCCTGCTGGTGGGGCGCTGTAGTACCAGAGCCACTGCTGCTGAGTGCAGCTCTGTTGGCAATAGCCGGCTCCAGTGCAAATGATACCGCAGGTCATAGAGAGTGACCAAAACAATGTGCAGCATAGGATTCCTTTTGTAGGAGCAAATTGCTCTGTATAGCTTTTGCAGCAAGATGCAGTCTTAAATAAATGAGCTCCTTGTTTGGAGCAGTAATGAAAAAGTTACTTCAGAGTGAAAACAAACTCCAAAGCATACACATTGAGGCCGCAGAGTGCAGAAAAGATAAAAGAAATTGTGATTGATGGGACACTACGGGCATGGGAATAAAAAGCCCTGTAGTGTCCAAAAAGAATAAAGACATGCAGGAATAAGCGCAGCCCCAGAGATGATGTAACTGGAATAAGCACAGCTCCAGAGATGATGTAACTGGGGCTGCTGAATTAATAAAAGGGGCCAAGGGTTAGGGCACAAATGAAATGTTTTCCGACGGCTGCAATTTCAGCCATCGGGACCAGGAATTAAACTACTGGTTTTTGGCAGGGGCTAACTAAGGAGCCTAGCGCAGAGCCCCTGCAGGGAAAGTAATATCTATGCAGTACAAAAAGGAATAAAAGCCTTTTAGGGGCTTACATAACAAAATAAAATTACATTGTATGAATATACAAAAGTGTTATTTCTGTTGTGCTTAGAAACAGGTCTCCTGAGCTGGCAGGAGAAGGGAGATGAGGAGCGTGCCCTCTATCTCCCATTCCCCTAGCCAACACAGAGACCCCAGAGACATACTCAGGTATTAACCCTGTTAATACACATGTAATTACCTCCTAGTTACCCTGCAGTCCTTGCTATAGGGCTGGCTGCCTACCAAATGACTGCTTTTAAAGAGACAGGCTCTAGTGATGTCATTTCAGGGGAGGGACTTAAAATTTTAATGAGCACCCTTTAGGAATAAAGGTGAATAACTATTGAATGGCTACCTAGGAAAAATAAATGAACTAGCATAAGGTAGAACATTGCCGTATGTATTAGGATCGTGATATAGAGTTGTGGCCAAGTTTATTATTAAAGAAATAAAGCCGAATTGTTCTTCAGACCCCAGTCACCTGACTATGATGTCATCTCCTGAAGTGTATATAAACTCACCACTAGGAGTGAGACAGTAGATAGGTAGGCCAGTGGGTTGCTGGCTGTTGGAAAGGTAGGTGTGCAAGGTTTCACACCAAATTGAGCAAAGTAGAGCTGAGCAGAAAAGTGACTGGGGAGGAGTCATTTTCTGGATTTATTTTCGTTTTGGTGTGCTGACTGACCCGGTTTTCTTTGACTTTTGTATATTGCTTCAGCTGATTTTGAAAATAAAAATCATAAACATATTAACATACTAAAATGCCAGCAGAATAGGCCTAATGGTCTCTCGAGTCTGCTCGATTTTCAGCACCCACACTGAGGGCCGATTTTGGTGTCCCCCTCTCTCCCTTGGGTTATACTGTCCCCAGTCCCAGATGTTTCACCTGTATTGGGCCTGGTCAGATTTACCCTCCCCCTGTACTTGTCCCATCCTGACTTAAACCCGTCCACAGTCTCCACCTCTACCAGCTCCCTGGGCAGTGCATTCCATAGCTCCACCACCCTTTCAGTGAAATAACATTCCTTCTCTCCCCTCTGAGCCTGCCCCTTCCCGCTTACACCTGTGACCTCTTGTTGCCCCACCCTCCTTTCTTTGGAGCACCCTGACTGGGCCTCCTTTATTGATCCCTTTCATGTACTTAAAGACCTCTATCATGTCCTCCCTGTCCCTCCTCTCCTCTAGGGTGTACATGTCGAGCTCCTTGAGCCTCTCCTCACAGGTGTCCTCTCCCCAGACCCCAGATCTATTTGGTTGCCCTCCTTGGACACTCTCTAGGAGTGTAATGTCCCTCTTTAAATCTGGTCTCCAAAACTGTACACAATACTCGAGGTGTGGCCTAACCAAGCAGTTGTACAGTGGAAGAATCACTTCCACCTTTCTGGAGGTAATCCCCCTGGCGATGAATCCCAGCATCCTATTTGCCCTTGCCGCTGCCCTCCTACAGGTCTCTGAGTTGTTCATTTTGACATGTACCACTACCCCCAGGTCCCTCTCACCCTGCGTGACTTGAATCATGTGTCCTCCCAGGGTATACCCCTGGCCAGGATTTCTGACTCCCAGGTGCAGAACCTTGCATTTCCCCACATTGAATTTTATTTTCCATTTTCCTGACCACCTTTCCAGAGCCTCCAGGTCCTCCTGCAAGGCCACCCTCCCCTCCTCCACCACTGCACCCAGCTTTGAGTCATCTGCAAAGAGACTCATCTCACTCCTGATTCCCCTCCGCCCCAGCACTGACCCCTGGGGAACCCCACTAGTAACCCACCTTGGGGATGAGGCTAATCCTCCAACCACCACCTTCTGAGTACGCTCAGAGAGCCAATTTCCTATCCATCTTAACAACTGTCTCCCTACCCCCATTTCCTTCAGCTTAGCCGGCAGGCCACTGTGGGGTACCAAATCAAATACCTTGCTAAAGTCCAGAAAGAGGACATGTGCATTTATTTTATGCACTTTACCTGCTGCCTAAGTGTTTGTTTATTCCCACACCATAACATTGGTGTTAGCAGTGGGATTTCTGGTGGTGTTGAGATTGCGTGGGAGGCACCATCAGTGGATACTGGATCTAGTACCTAACAGATGCAAGAGAGGCAGGAGAAGGTCACTCATTTGACGAGAGCTATGGCTGAGAAGACAGGTGTGCCACCTGGACCTGGCTTGGATTTCAGTACAAGGCCGAAGTTTAAGAAGACAGATGAGGAATCTGTGGAGGAGGAAGAACAGGACCCAAAGAGGATGAAAGCACCAGAGGACCCCAGCGAGCTTCTGCGGTGGCTGTGCATCAGACAGCAGGAGATGGACCGACAGCAGCAGGAGGACAGAGGTCAACGAGATGAGGATTGGCGGTGACAGGAGGTAAAGTGGGCAGATACCATCAGAATCATCCAGGCCCTAATTCCTGGACAACCTGATTGGACAGCATCAAGGGATATAAAGTTGACCAAACTAAGTGAGATGGATGATATCGAAGTGTATTTGATGACTTTCAAACATGTCTACGAAACGTGTACCTGGCCTCGAGACCAATGGGTCATAAGACTGGTGCCATACCTTTCTGGGCATGTCCAGCTGGTCTATAGCTAGATGAGTGGACAAGAAGTAGCCAATTATGATTGGGTTAAGGAAGAAATTCTGCATCACTATGATATGAATACAGAGACTTATCGACAACGGTCTCGGTCGCAGAAAATGACATACTGTATGCTGATGCACCAGGAGAGACATATGCAAAATTGAAGGACTGTTGTTGCTAATGGTTGCAACCCTCTACTAAGACCGTGACACACATTATCGAACTGATTGTCATTGAACAAGTCATGCAGGTCCTTCCAGAGGGATGTGCAGATCTGGGTCAGAGAGCGCAAGCCAGAGGCTGCAGAAAACACAATCGGACTTGTTGAGGGTTATTTGGCAGCAAGATCACCCAGACCCAGAGGACAAAATGCAGCACCGCAGCCTGTAGATGTGGTAAGACCTTTACATTATACTTCCCAGAAACAGTCCAGTTACATGAGATGGAACAGAGATGGAAGGGTTTCCATGTCAGAGATCATATGTCACGGATGTTTGGGTAAAGGACACATGGTCAGGAATTGCCCCAATGAAAGAACCGAAAATGCCTATTTATCCTTAGCCACCATAGAATATGTCACCACTGTGGGGGTTGGGCAGCATCAGACACTGGGCCTTTTAGACTCTGGAAGTCAACAGACATTGATGCAAGCAGATTTGCTTCCTACCCTGGATGCTACCTTAGCTGATACAGTTGTGATCTGTGTTCATGAAGATGTGCATAAATACCTCACTGCCAATATAGCTGTTAATGACTAACAGCATTGCATGACTGTGGGCCTGGTACCTAGATTGTCAGTACCAGTAATTATAGGGCAGGATTTTCCCAATTTTTCTGCCCTAATTAATAAACAACCGTCTGCAGACAAACTGGTGACTGTTACTACTAGGTCACAAGCCAAGATGGTCCAGTTACCTGGAATATTCTCTTTTGAAGATGAATTATTTGATATTCCAGGGAAAAGCAGGAAAACCTGGAAGCAAAGAAGAAGGGAGAAAAAGCAATGGCTGGAAACTAAACAAGCTGGTAGCTCTGAGGTGATGCCTGGTTTGTCCAGCAGTGATGTCAGGAAAGAACGTTGGCTGATAAATCCTTAAACCCTTATTTTTTACAGGTACAAGAGCCAACTAAAGAGGGACTACCACACTTTGTGTTAAAGAATGGGTTGTTTTATAGAAACTGTGTAAATCCAGTGATGCAAATATGTGTGGAACAACTTATGGTACCTGCTGTGTACAGGGAAAAGTTAATGCAGTTAGCACATGACCTACCAATGGCAGACCATGAAGGGAGGGATCGAACCCTTGGATGGTTAACCTATAGATTCTTCTGGCCTGGCATTCAAGAGGATGTAGTAATTTATTGGCGAGCATGTCCTGAATGTCAGTTAGTTGCCCCAGGTGGAAAAGCAGACAAGGTGCCCCTACAACCTATCCCCTATGTCACCACACCCTTTGAACGCATTGCATTGGATATAGTTGGTTCCCTGACTACCAGTTCAAAAGGCAACAGGTTCATTTTGGTCATCTGCGATTATGCTACCAGATACCCTGAGGCTATACCCTTATGTACTGCTAAGGCTCCTCGGATTGCCGAGCAGTTAGCCAAAATTTTTAGTCGGATGTGTATACTTCAGGAGATTCTTACTGACAGAGGAAGTAAATTTACTTCTCAAATGTTAAAAGAGTTATATACATTTCTGGGCATATCTGCAGTATGAACTTCCCCTTATCCTCAGACTGATGGCCTTTTTAAATGGTTTAACAAAACCTTAAAGAATATGCTTAAAAAGTATGTGCAGGAGGAAGGACGCAATTGGGACAGGTTTCTCCCATATCTGCCTTTTGCCTATAGGGAAGTGCCCCAGGCTACAACAGATTTTTCACCATTTATGTTGTTATATGGTAGGAATCCCTGGGGCCCCTAGATGTTGTAAAAGAACATAAGGAAGAAGGTCAGAATGTAGGTAACAGTAACATTCTACTGTAGATTATATGACTACCCTAAGACAAAGATTGGTAAAGTTTGTTACGATGGCAATGAAAATATAGCATGTAATCAGAGGGATCAAAAAGTGATGTATGATGAGGGACTTAAGGAAAAATGCTTTACCCCAGGGGAAAAAAATGTTGCTACGGTTACCATCTACTGAAAACAAGCTTTTGATGAAACGGCAAACAGGGATGGTCAGTTTTGAAGCTGATATGCCTGGGTAGCATTCACACAAAAGGATTTACCATGCAAATTTGTTGCGAAAGTGGGTAGAAAAATCAGCCCCCCTCCCTTCTCTGTTTAAACACCCTGAACAGGTGCAGACAGAACTGGATGTGGCCTACGAGAGGTTAGATCCTGCTCCAGAAAAAGAGGGGGTGCAGATCAACCCCGGGTTGAACCCTGAACAATGGAAAGAAATAGATCAGTTGTTACGGTATTACCAGCAAACATTTACCACTAAACCAGGCCAAAGGGGTGGTGCATAGCAGTACATAGGTCTCACAAGAAAATTTGGTTGTGCAACCAGACAGAGAAGAGACAGAAAAGGAGAGGATAGAACAGACCCTTGCGTTTAAACTCTTTCTGCATACCAAATGGGCAGAGACTTTTGCAACCCTGTCGCACCCACCTCGTTCCTGTCTGGGGGAGAAACCAAGGCTATGTGGGGGGACTACCATGGGCTCCAGGCAGTAAGGAACAGGGACAGATGCCAGGCATCTCCCAATGAGGCAGAGTGCAGGGGCAGGGGAGGAGCATATATAGAAAGTAAAAAAAAAATCAATCTATCCACCTGCCTGTTTATTTTCCAGAGCATGCCAAACCAGGGGAAGCATTGCACCATACTTTGAATGTGCATAGTATTCTGAGGTAATATACACACTGTACTAAGGACAGCAGAAAGTCCCCTCAGTTGTTTGTTTCTTTTGCCCCTGGCAAAGAGGGCGCTTCAGTTTCTAAACAGTGCTTGTCCAAATGGTTGGTCAGCTGTATTGTTTTTTGTTACAGGAAGTACGGCAAGGAACTTCCTGGAGTTGTCAAGGGCCATTCCACTAGGGGCATGGCTTCTTCAGGTGCCTGTTTCCGGGACGTGTTAGTAGGCAAGATTTGTGCTGCAGCAACTTGGAGTATTTTCTATACTTTCACCAAGCACTACAGTCTGGACATTGCCTCCAGAAGATGGGCAGGTTTTGGCCTAGCTGAGTTTCAGGGCCTTCTTTATTAGACTTCGGGCCTCCTGCCACCCAGACTGTCTTGCGCTTGACACTGCTTGGGACTCATTCCATAGGTGTGACCTGATGACAGAGATATCCCTGAAGAACATAGAACAGCTATATAAGAACAGTACCGTAACTGTAGATTTTCGAGGGAATCTCTGTTATCAGGTCATGCCATCCCTCCCTCTATCCCCCTTTTCTTTCTACAGCTTGGCTGTCCTGTTGCTGCAGTCTTTTTTTGCTAGCTGGGCATCTTCTCTGTGTCCTCGGTTCCCTGGCAGGACTCCTGTCTCTCATGGTCTCTGTCTAGGGAAAGAACTGAGGAGGGAGTGGGGCTGCCCATGGTTATATAGGACTGTGACATCGGAGACTGACATTGGCGTGGACAGCTCCTACTAGATTGCTGCTGAAAGGCCTCGTTCCTGATGGCTGAGTTCCATAGGTGTGACCTGATGACAGAGATTCCCTTGAAGATCTACTGTTATGGTAAGTGCTTACGTAATTGTTCTTTTCTTATTCTTTGAGTGCCCCATTGAACTGGCCCTTTCTTTTCTTATTCTGCATCTGACTCGTACTGAAGCTTCAGTAAAGCAATTTTCAGCAAGAAAACAACAAAACCCTCCTACTTCCCCCACTCTTGTTTCTCCCTTCTGTTACTTGTGACCTCTGCATATGGGGGGCTCACAGAAAGCATGGTGCCTGCAAGTGTATCAGTCCAGCTTCAGGTCCAGGGTCAGGCTATGTCCAGATCCTGTTTATTCAAGGTCCAGTCTGGAAAATGTAGAAACTGAGGTCCCCCCCAAACTGAACCTGAACTCACTAGTGGTTGTGCTGTGCCACCCCACCACACATGCTTACCAACAATTTGCTCCCACCACGACTAGCCAGCGTGGTCATCTCCTCTGTGTTGCTCCTAACTTGGAAGTTGTTGCTACTCCATTATTAATCAATCATAATTTATTTGTTGAGCGCAATTACAAAAAGATCAAAGCGCTGTACAGTGACTTAAAAATGTCATACAAAACAAACAATTAAAATCCTAGCAATAGCAATCTAAAACTTTATACAGTCACTGCATTCTTAGTTCTAAATTTCAGAAGGGAATGTCTGGTTAAAAGGAAAGGTCTTCAGTTCTGATTTCACTCTAAGTGGTCTGGCACTCTTTTATCTGATGAGGTAGAGAGTTCCATGGGGTCAGCGCCACATAGGCAAAAGAATGAGCTCCAGATGTGGGAACCTCCAGCATAGGGTTACCACCTGTCCCAACTGTCACAGGACAGTCCTGATTTGGGCTTCTGTGTCCTGCAAAAAAACATGAAACATGTTACATGTCCTGACTTATAGTAGAAAAAAATATTTTTGGACTTTTCTCTAAATGTTGCAAAAAACCATACTACCTTAACTAAAATACCTTAAAAATTATTAGAAACAATAGCAACAACTACAAAACTGCAACACTTAGCCCTAATAGAGAAAATGAGCCTGTTGTATTGGTTGAGGTTACATATTGTCCTGCTAAAAATCATGTTTCAGCAAGAAATGTCCCACTTTGGGCTTCTTAAAAGGTGGTAACCCTACTCCAGCAATTCCTCATTGGCAGAGCAGAGCTGACAGAGGGGGCTGTAAGGAACAAGAAAATCTTGCAAGTAGCTGGGTCCCTGTTCGTGTAGGGCTTTGTAGGTCAGTAATCCGACCTTGAAGGTGATCCGCCAATTTACCGGCAGCCAGTGCAGACAACAGAGCACAGGCATGATGTGGCTAGATCTTGGTACACCAGTCAACAGTCTGGCAGCTGCATTCTGCACTAGCTGCAATCGGTGGATATCAACCCCCAGTAGCCCTAGGTATAAGGCATTGCAGTAATCAAGGTGCAAGGTTACAAAGGTGTGAACCAAAGTAGGCATATTGTTAGGCGGAATCCGGTGCTTTATCTGGGCAGTGTTCCTCAGATGGTAAAATGAGGTCTTGACAATGGCTGACACCTGATGTTTTAGTGATAGACTGCTGTCCAGCACCATGCCCAGGTTTCGCACCTGATTTGAGGTAGGCAGCAGGACAGACCCGAGCTGAAGTCTGGTAAACTGACCCGTTTGCACCTCAGCACCATAGCAACCTGGTTCAACCACCAACACCTCAGTCTTGTCAGGGCTTAACCTCAGCCAGTTAGCACTCATCCAGTCCTGAATTTCCGAGAAGCAGTCATTAAACCCGAGATTACTCCACCTTGATCGGGCACAAAGGACATGTAGAAGCGGAGTGTCATTTGCATAGCAGTGAAAACTCAGCCCATACTGCCTAATAATGTTTCCCAACGGTAGCATATACACTGCGAACAACATAGGAGACAAGATGGAGCCCTGCGGTACCCCATAGGACAGGGGGAGAGGTGCCAAGGAAAAAAATCCCAGACACCACTCTCTGAGTCCTGCCTGTGAGAAACACTCAAAACCAGCGAAGGACTGTCCCAGACAGTCTGCACAATACCTGCAGGCACTCCAGCAGCATCCCGTGGTCGACAGTGTCAAATGCCACTGAGAGATCGAGGAGCACCAAGATGGAAGGATCCCTTGCCTTTAGGAGATCATTACCGTCCAGAAGCTAGCATCCCCTGTGTGACTGGGGGGAGAAAAGGAGACGTGACCAATCAGAGCAGAACCCCTGGGAAATCATCTAGATACCTTACTCAAAACAGCATCCATCTTAGTGGTTTATCCATGGTTTTGTTCCAGCTGACCACCTCTTCATCCCCCCCAGTCATGCATGGAAGGTCAGTGATTGCTGGACTGGGAGAGTTGATCGGTTGCTGCCGCTGAACATGTTGGGACAGAATTGGGTCAGGAGAGAGTCTGTCTCAAGAGAGAGGGGACCTGGCTAGCTAGGGTGGGGCTAACGTCTGTAGTGGGAGTGTGGTAGCTGGTTGGGGGCAGGGTGGGTTAGGGCAGACAGCAAGAAGTGGGATCAGTAAATGGGGAGGGGGCAGAAAAAGACATCTATCTAAATATTGTCCCCGAGAATCGACTTGGACTTCTTGGACCTAGGAGGATTTAGAGTTTGTGTATCTGCAGCCCTGTTGCCCAGGAGGACCAGTCCAATGCCCCTCACCCAGTCCTGCAGGAGAAGGCTTGAGAAACAAATAAGCACTGCTGTCAGCTGATGACACTGCTCCGTGTGGTAAAACTTTGCCCATGGAACTAGTGAAAAAAAAACATAACATCCAATTTTTCACATGGTTCTTTCAAAGTAAACCGGTCTATAAGGCAGCAGTACAGTACTGATTACTTGGAACAAAATACTATTATTAAATTGAAGAGTCTAATTGCACTTATAAAATGGCATTTATATATCAGACTTAAAATGAGTACAAATAAGAAAATACATCAAAAAGATAAAAATTAGGACCTTTGATTGAAATACTCTTCTTAACTTGGAAGACAAAAAATAATCCATATGCTGCTAAGGGGGGTAGCTAAGCCAATAAAAAAAAAATGTGTGCTATGCATTTTATAAGACAAACAAAAAAGTGTTATTACGTTATTTGCATTTAAAATCAATACAGGTAAGCTTGACTCAGTGGCATGGAGGGCTGAGGTGCTGGACACCTTACCTCCTCACGCCATAGTGACCTGTGGTGTTTGGGAACAACCTTAGTTGTCGAGGGTTGGCCGGGGGGGGGGCTCCCTCAGCCCATCTGGCTGGAGCCCCCTCCAAGACTGCACAGTGATGGGTTGTGGGGTGTCATCCCCTGCTAGTCAAGTCTGATGGAGGCCGACTGTGCCACTTCCTGCCACAATGGTCTGCCATTTCTTTAGACAGTTGGATACTAGAAGTGGTGGGCATAGTGTTGCCTCTGGACTTCAGGGCTTTCCCAGCATACCGACTCCAGGCTCCTTGGGAGTCTAGGGTGTTGCAGACTGAGAGCCAACATCGTTCAGCTCTTGGAGTGGACAGTAGCCCATGTCCCAGACACCCTGACCGCTCAGGGATATGTGTCCAGGTACTTCCTGGTTCAGAAATGGATGATTGGCTGGCAACACATTCTGTATATGCACGATCTGAACCAGTTGATGCAGAAGCGCAAGTTCTGGATGTCCATTCTGAAGCAAATCATTCCACCTCTGGAGCAGCACATGTGGTTCTGCTACTCCCTGGACCTCCAGAACATATACTTCCACATCCCAGTCCATCAGTCCCAGTGCCAGTACCTTTAATTCTGCACAGAGGAAATCCTCTTCTAGTTCCAGCTCTTGCCCTTTGGTCTCTCGTCCGCACCAGGGGTCTTTACCAAGTGCATGGCAATGGTGGCAACCTTCCTCAGGTGCAAAGGTGTCAGGGTATATCCTTATGTGGACAACTTGTTAGTAGCCAGGTTATCCAAAGAGGCTGTAGAGAGAACCAGAGATTTGGCCCTCGAGACCTATCAACACTTGGGCCTGCCGGTCAATCTGGCCAAGTTGGAAATTGTCCCCTTGCAGGCGATCAAGCTCAGTGGGGCAGAACTAAACTCCCTGCAGGCCAAGGTCTGCCACCCAGTGGACCAGGCATTGGATCTTACCTCCTTTGCCCGATCATTTCAAGTTGGGCACTTGCACCCTGTCTGAGACTTACTGCAGCTGCTGGGGTACATGGCATCCTCCACCAGCATGATCCATTGTGCTCACTGGCAGATGCTCCAACTGCAGTGGGAGTTGGGCCACCAGTGATCCAAGCATCTAGGTAATTTGGACCAGCTAGTCTCAGTGACCCAGCTGATGTGGGATGCCATCCAGTGGTGGCTAGACCCACAACATCTGTAGGAGGGAATCTTGTTCATCCACCCAGAACTGACCATCACTCTCATGACGGATGTGTCTATGGTTGAGTAGAGAGCACACCTGTGAGATCACAGAGCCCATGGGTTCTTGACACCCCAGGAGTCCCATCACCACATTGACCTGCTGGAGCTCCATGCAGTGCGTCTGGCTCTGATGTTCTTTGTTACATTGATCAGGAGCCAGGTCATGCAGGTCCAGATGAACAACACCATGACCATGTTCTACTTGAACAGGAAGGGAGGAACACATTCCATTCCCTTGTTTCCAGAGGCTCACTGCACCTGGATCCTTGTCAGCATTGGTGCAGATCTCCTGGCAATCCGTGTCGCAAGAGTGAACAGTCAGCTGCCAGATGCTGTCAGTGGGGTTGGAGAGACATTGCATGAGTGGTTCCTGAATCAGAAGGTGGTAGACTACCTGCTGTCCCAGTGGGGCACCACTCTTGTAGACCTGCTTTCCTCCTGGGAGAACAGAGAGCTGAGGCCATTTCGTGCCCAGTCCTCACGGTCTGGGACACTGTTGGAGGATGTCTTTGTGAGTCCCTGGACCCCAGGCCTCCCCTCCCTTCACCCTGGTCCACAGGGTTGTGATCAAGGCACAGAAGGACAAGGCATGTATGATCATGATAGCCCCATACTGGACAAGATAGTTCCAGTACTTGAGTCTCCTCAGGCTCAGTAGCAGGCCTCCATGGCAGTTGCCACTCCTCCCAGACATGCTGATCAGACAACAGGGCAGGTCCTGCAGCCAGACCTTCAGTTCCTGTTACCTGTCAGCCTGGTTCCTAAGCAGCCACACTTCCATGCTGTGGGCCTTTTGGATGACGTTCTCCACATTATGGAGGCATTCTATAAGGAGTCAACTAGTAAATGCTAAGCATTCAAGTGGAAGAAGTTCTTACTCTGGTGTTAGGGAGAGGAGCTTGATCCTTTTATCTGTCCCATGCTGAGTATCTTTGACTGCCTATGGTCCCTCTGTCTGTCAGAAGCAACACACAGTTTGCACTCGAGGTACTGTTAGCTCTAATTGGCACCAAATTAAAGAAGCAAGCAAAAGGTAACACCAATAACTGCTGGAGATGCTGAAATTATTTAATGGCACAAAAGTGCAGCATACAAAAAGAGACTGGTGGAGCTAACGCCGGCGCTTCTCATCCTTTGGCATGACACTTCATCAGGGGCCTCTCTCAGTCAGGCCTGCAAGCGTCAACCCTCAGAGTGCACATGGCAGCCATCTCTGCATACCTGCCGTGGGCTGGTATGCAGATGATGGCCCAGGAGAACGTGATCAGGTGCTTTTTCAAAGTTCTAGACCACTTTTCCCCTCTGATGTGTGAACCACCTCCACCTCTGTGGGACTTACTGCTTATGTTGACATTGCTCATGGATAAGTAGTTTGAGCTAATGCAGAGGTGTGAAGTGTCTCACCTGTCATGGAAGACTGCCTTTTTGGTGGCTATCATGTCAGCCAGAAAGATTAGAGCGTTTGAGGCACTGTCATTGGAATCTCCTTACATGGTTCTCCACAAGGACAAGGTCATCCTTTGCCCCCAACTGAAGTTCCTCCCAAAGGTTGTATCAGAGTTTCACCTTAATCAGGCGATCAGCTTACCGGTATATTTTATTAACTCAACCTTGAAGGCAAACCATAAGCTTCATACCCTGGACCTGTGAAGGTGCTGTCCTATTACAGTGAGTTCAGAGCTGCAGTTTGGGGTGAGGCTCACTAACTGTTCATAACATACGCTGAAGCTGTGCCTGGTAGACCAGCAGTGAAGTGGACATTTACCAGGTGGGTGACATCTGCCATTGACCTCTGCTGTCAGTTGGCTTGTAGGGAGCTGCCCAAGGGACTTGAGGCTCATTCCATCAGACATACTGCTGCCTCAGTGACTGCTTCCAGGGACATCTCTATCTCAGCAGATCTGCTGGGCAGCAACCTGGGGTAAAGCACACACCTTACTATCCCATTATGTGTGGTTCATAGCTCAGTGCTTATGTTACATACTGTAGCTGGATGATGTAGGTTGTGCTTGGACACAGAGGCCAGACCAGTAAGTAGGACAATGCTTGCAAGGTACTAGTAGTAGTAGTATAAAATGATCAGTGCTTAGGTACTTCAACATAGACATGAGCAAGTCAGTGATTATAGTACACGTGAGCTGGATAGCATATGCAAGGGCTTAGATGCTTGAATTGATGAGTAACTTATTATGACTTGATGTTTTGGCCTTTCTCTGTATCCCACCATAGGAAGGATGCTTAGTCCAGTAGTATGAGACCCCCCAAAAAATAATGATATCATATGATTGTTCTATATTCGACCGTTAGAAGGAGTTGAGTAGGATGACACCCCCCCCCAAAAGAAATAAGTGGCAGTATGATTACCTCCTCCAACTCCGGAGAGCATGACCAGTAGCATGCAGGAGGGGAAAAAAAACCCTTGGGGGGGGGACCTCTGAGGACCCATGGCTACTGACCTGTCCATCCTTCTGGGCATACTAAAGGAGAGTAATCCTAAGTAATAATTTAAATTTTATCGGCTAATCTGAAATCCAAAGTTGTAGAACCTGATCCAGAGAAATGGAAAACTGAAGAAAGTAATGAATTTTGACGTGTCAGGTGAAGATAGCAGCATCTGTCCGGCAAACTCCTAGTTCCGAGAATCCAGGTCCAGGGCAG
The DNA here is from genome assembly GCA_016271365.2 of Neoceratodus forsteri. Taxonomy (NCBI): domain Eukaryota; kingdom Metazoa; phylum Chordata; order Ceratodontiformes; family Ceratodontidae; genus Neoceratodus; species Neoceratodus forsteri. The sequence continues at coordinate 1,407,794,842 of CM028131.1, read as the reverse complement.
AATGATAGTGGAGTGGAATCCATGGTCGAGAATAGTTTGAAGCGTCGAAGTTGCAATGGGGAAGCACTCCAGCAGGTGAGGACGTCTACTCCGAGAAGAACCAGTAACCAAAGGTTAGGTGTCCATGTCCAGAGTAGGAGGACAGTAGGTTCTTGTTCCGCTTGGCAAGCTTTGCAAGGAAGGCCTTGGTGATGAAGCGTGGGAACTGGTGCATGCCGTGTGATCTGGAGAGCGCAGAGCAGTAGGAACCTCCGATCTGGAGTGGGGAAGCAGGCAAGTGAATTAGGCATAGATTGTAGTATGAGTAGGTAGATATAAGGAAGAGGTACCTCCAGATCCCAAGGGGTGAAGTTGGTTGTAGAATAGGTGAGTCAGTCCTGATGAACCTTTAGGCCCAGCGAGGGCGAAGCAGGTAATATGAGCAAGTAGTGTAAATAAGTGGACCTGTACGTAGGTCAGTTGTAGCAGTAATTAATCTGTATAATACAGATGTAGTAGCAGAGGAGTAGTATTGCATAGATTATGTACGGTATACAGTGAGGAGCATGAGGAAATGGTAATAGCATAGGAATCGAAGAGCTTCATCTGGTGATCCAAATAGTTGCATAGTGATGTAGATATCCACATTTCGAAAGCCAGAATGGTACAGTAGCTAGAACTGACTTGGTGAGAATAGTCTGTCGAGTCCTGAATAGTCGAGCCTATGAGTCATAAATGGTGATAACTGAAGAAGCTGAGTCGAATGAAGTAACAGTGTCACAGGGTCCAAGGAGCCATAGAGCATAAACCATGAGATTGAAAGTCTTCTGGATAAGCTCAAGTAAGTGTCCTGGTAGGAGTGTAGTAGTAGTAATTCATATGACTGAAGCAGCAATGCAGAAGCATTCAAAGAATAGATGACGGACGGCGAAACAATCCTGGATGTGAGTCCATAGTAGAAAGGAGCTCCTGAGGCTAACAGACATGGTGGCAGGCAGGCGTATAGTAGAATGTGTGAACCTCCAGGCCCCAAAGCTGGGCGAGGCAGGTGTAGAGTAGAAGTAGTTGAACCCACAGGCCTGATGGACAAAGCAGGTCATAGAAGCAGGTGATTATGGTGTAGTAATATAAGATCAAGGGACTTCCAGGCCCATAGGGGAGCAAGTCTTTGAAGTGTGATGCGGTGAACCTCTGGCCCCGCGGGGTGAGGCAGGTTGTAGAGCAGTGGTAGATAAAGTAATAGTAATGTCGAACTGCATGCAATGCAGAAATAGCAGCGAAGTAGTAAGGAATAGATAGTAAATGGTAGCATATCCTGAGTCACTTTGCTACGGAGTAGTAATATAGTCCAAGGCACACTTATGAGAGCAGTGAAAGGTACTGTAGACTGTTGTATCCTAAAGATCGAGGATGGTAAAGATTGCAGTGAAGAGACATGGGTGTATGAGTTGGCAACTTGACCAGAGGTAATAAATATCCAGAAACCGTAGTAGATCAATGTCTTAGGCATCAGTTAAACCAAGGAAGGCAGTATGGGATAGAGCTTAGCAGGGAGTTCTTGCGGAGACGGTAGTAGTAACTCCGGAGGAGTTGATGTAGCATGGTGAGAAGCATCCAAAAGAATGGAAGCAAATATCTTGACATGCTCCAGAATAATCCAGTGGAAGGCAGAAGCTTTAGGAAGCATGATTTGGAGAAGTAGGTCCGAATGAATGAAGCAGCTCTGTAGGAAGCATCCAAGGGAACGAAAGGGAGCTAAGCCCAACGAGATAAGAAAGTGCAGCTAGACCACATGTAAGTCAGCCGATGGACCATAGGAGGTATGGTTGACTGCGTAGCGCAGCTGGTGAGTACATAGAATAGTAGCTAAACCCAAGAAGGCTAGCATACAGCTGGACCATGCAAGGTTAGCTGGTATGGTAAGTAAAGAGTGGCAGCTAGCCCCACGTAAGCTAGCATGCATGGCTGGACCACACGTAGGTCAGCCAATAAGTGAGTAGAGTGTGGCGGTCAGCTGGTAAATGAGTAGTAATAAAGCAAAATGCAGGGAAGCAACATGGGAAGCATCCTGGGACATAATGGAATCCTAAGACATAACGGAAAAGTAAATCAATAGTGGAGCACAAATGGATATCCTAGACAAAGGAGAGGTAGAAGCAAGGACAGAATTGCGTAATCTAGAACATGATCAGCATGACAGAAGGCGAGACATCCTGGAGTGTATCCAGGCGTGACAGAGAAGCTTAGGTGATGGCCTGCCAGAAGGAATCTGAAGCAAGACGCTGAAGGCAATGATAGAGCGCATGGCTGAAATACATGGCAGGAATCCAGGGGCCAAAGGGAAGTCAGCAGCTAGGCCCGTACATAGGGTAGGATGAGCGGCTGGACCACACGTAGGTCAGCCGAGGGATGGAGTAGCGGCGGCAGCTAGGCCCCATGAAGGCTAGCAGGACCGCAAACCCCCACTGGGTAGGAAAGGAGCAGTAAATGCATGCCAGGCTAGGAGTAAGTAGTCAGGTATGATGATTAAACAGGATGTCATATCACTGATGAGTTTCATCGGCGCTTCGAATGGCCAGGGTGTATTTTATATGGGTATGGCAACACCACTTATGTAGTTGTGGTGATAACAACTGCATATTCTTTTGGATACAAATAAATCCCCAAACACATAATGTGTACAGTTTCTCAAGGCACTAGGGAATGTTTTACAATGTATGTCACTTAAATCTGCACAGTAGCTTAAGGTAGGAGGTTAGCAGCAATCAAACTGTGAAGGGCAGTGAAGCACAAAACGAGCTGGGCATAAGGGAGTTAAATGCACAGTGCCAAAAAGGTGAATGAAGTGCAACATGTGCTTCCATACAGGTCCCAGATAAAGGTGTCCCCAAGATCCTGTCAAGCTGGAGTTATGGAAACCATCTGAGCAGTAAATAAAGTATGGTGCTTCCCAGCCTCCTTATGTGGAGAAGCAGCTGAACGTACTATACATCAGTAGAATGTACTGTCTGATGGAAGCTTGCAGGCTCGCATTGAATACAGGCAGAGTGCCTAGCAGAGCAGGCAAAGTAAATGGCAGGCAGCCATGTTGCAGCTTGCAAGAGATGTAAAGGTGCATGGTCGCTCTGCAGGAGAAGGTCCAGGAAAGCAGCTGCCAGATGGAGGACAGGAAGTTATGTGTGGCTAGGAGACAGTGTTCTGTGGCAGGTGTGATGGCGCTGAAAGGCAAGCTCGGTAATCATGGCAGCAGCAGTGGGGAGGTATGAACCCCACAGTGATGGCGGCGGGACTGGAAGAAGTCCCAAGCTGTAATGGCAGGAGGAGAGCAAAGCAACGATGGACTAGGCATGGAGTCGGGCTGCTCAGGAGGAAGGAGAGGAGAGACAGTGAGGCAAGTACACAAACAGGAGGAGCATAGGCAAAAGCAGCGTGCTACAGCAGGGAAAGAGGCAGGATCAGGAACGAGCTAAAACCCACCCCCCAAAAAAAAAGAAAAAGAGCACACGGACAGGAGGATGGAGGAGAAACAAGGGGAAGGGAGCCGGGAATCCCACAACAACAAAATGAAGGCAGGCAGGACAGGTGGGGGGGAGGAAGCACAAGGAGAGAGCAGCCACAGACCAGCAATGGCAGGTCAGCGAGTGTGACTCGCTCTAAGCAGAGCAGTAGTCTGCCTGCTAACAGATATAGGATGTGGGGGAAGAGCTCTTCCCCCACATAACCACGGGCATGCACCCTTCAATTACAGCATCAACATTATGAGCCATCAGAATGCGGCCTTTCGGTCCTAGGTCCTCCAGTCTCTGTTCGCCAAATAGGGTTGCACACCTTGTCCCTCCTCACGGAGGACTGCTTGAAGTCTGCCAGAACGTGGATAGTGAACTGAATCCACACCCTTAGAAATATAGGTTATTCACTTGTAACCGTAGTTCTAGGGGTGATATACAGTTAACATCCACACAACCCACCCGACCTCTCCTGGCAAGTGGCACCCGGATCGCTGCTTCCAGTGTGCAAAGATCTGATGTTTCAGGGCAGAGCCGAGGATATACCATCCAGGTGGTGGGAGAAGCTTAGCTTGAAGAGTTTGCTGACTCGCCTGTCTCCAGGAAGACTGCCAGAGTATGGATTTGAATCATATACCACTCTTAGAACTGTGGTTATAGGTGAGCAACCTATATTTTCTCACCTTTCCTCTCTTTCTTAATACAGTATTATAACATAGGTGAAGACCATCCTGGAATCCGATTAGTTAAGACAGAATTTGAGGCATGTTTGTTGTCTTTTTAATATAGCACTGGTAAAAAAAAAAAAAGTGCCAGTACCTGTGGCCTCACAACCAAAATAAATCACTGTGCTATCTCATCTGTCTTTTTGAATATGGAAAGTCAATCCAAGGCCCCCTCCCCCCACTCGCTGTGCCATCCTCCCAAACTGCAACTGTATAAAAAACTACCCAAACCACCCTATAACCCCAATCTTGCTCTTCTCCCCCAAGCCCCTAAGAGCACATACTGTAACTGAAATATAACATAACAGGCCCACTATTCAGAGCCTGGTGCAAGCACAGCTTGTGCTGGCCCTCATCCAGTTCTGAGTGATATTCAGATGGATGGTGCTCGCCGACAGAGCAGCACTAGCTGACTGAATATTGGGAGATGTGGGAGCAGCACTAAGTGGATCTGCACTGTGTCGACACGGACCAGGGCTGCATATGGCCCACAAGAGATAGCGTTGCCGAAAACGGGATAGCACCATGTCTCCTGTGGATCATATTCAGCCCGAGCATGCAAATGAGCTCAGTGGGCATGCAAGGCACTAAGAAGCCATCTACATGCCCATTATGAGCTCATTTGCATGTGGCACAGCAGCCCCATAATGCTCTTTTCTGTGGCAAAAGAAAGCCCTGGTGACATCAAGGTTCCCCCTACTCCCCAATCACCTGGCAAACACCCATTTAATATTCCCTGGTGGTCTAGCAGTTCCCCTGACACCTCCCCCCACCCGATCACCTAGTAGATATCAGTGTAATATTCACTAGTGGTCTAGTGGTTCCACCCACCCCCTGACTGTACAGACTCCCCCACCTGTTCATCCGCTGAGGATGCCCACACCTTGAGTGCCGTCCCCCATGAAATCGGCAGTTGGCACAGCCCTCCTCTCACTTCCTCAGCTGGCCACCGTCCGACATTCATGGAGCGCAATCGCATATGCTTCAACTGTCAGATGGTGACAGGCCGAGGAGGTAAACAGGGTTGTGCCGGCTGCCAGTTTCACAGGGACAGCACTCAGGGTGGGGAGGGTGCAGGATAGGGGCCTGGGTGGGTGGGTTGGGGGGTCTATGTACAGTCAGGGGATGGGGAGAACCACTAGACCACCAGGGACTATAAAAATTATTTCTGCAGAGCGACTGTGGGGGTGGGCAAACCACAATGCCACCAGGGAATATTACACTGTTGTCTACCAGACGATCGGGAGGGGGGCTTGACACAGGGACGGGCTGCTGCAGTACAGTCGCCCTGCCTTTGGGGATGGGGGCATGGACTTAGTGCCCAGTTAAAGTGTGTTTTTTGGTGGTGGTAAACAGCGTCGCTCTAGTTGCCATTTACCACCACTGCAAACAGTCTGAATGTACTGCTGCGCTGGTATGCAAGAGGCGACGCCCTCATTTGCATAGGCATCGTAATATCCTTGGCATTGCTTGGCTTGGGAAGCACTAGGAGGACCTCTATATATGGCTGCACCCAGAGCGCTAACCCAAACCCAGGTTAGCGCTGGTGTTAACCATGTTTGTGTAGGCGATAACCTTTGAAAATCCTGCCCAACATGTCTTGTAGTTCTTTTATTACATTTGTTATAGTGTCCGGTAGCTCCTTATAATAAAAACCCACCACCCTCACACTAAATCTCAGGATCCCTCCTCCCCCCCCCACCCTGGCACAAGTCACACTCAGTTCAGTTAAGCAAGCACCCCCCCCCTCCCCAACATGGAACCCCAAAAATGTAATATACTGTATACCAGCATCGGGTCAGAGAAGAGCTGAGACTGAAATCAGTCTAATTTGATCCCACGGCGAAGCAGCTCGTGCTTGTCTTCTGTCCAGGTACGTGAAGGAATGGGGACGTCCTCCTGTAGTAACACCTGATTGGTCATCAGTGGCCAATCAGGTGTTCCTACAGTATAGTACAGTATTTGTTCTTGAAACTTGAGATGGAGTCCACAGTCACTGTTTGCTGCAGCGGCCTGTTCCATCTATCCAATAACCTCTTAGTAAAGAACCTCCTCACATTCTTTTGAACCACACCACCACCAACAACCTCAGGCTGTTACCCCTAGTGTTTGTCGGACCCTATAATTTGTATAACATACTACTAGTAGCTGCCTTTCTTCCTTCTGAACTCTCTCCCGCTCCCCTCCTCCTTTGTCCTCACCATCAGAACTCCTTCCCCAGAGGAAACTCCACTACTTCTGATACATCATGAACCTTTTGCTCCTGCTTCAGGTAAAGCTGAATCCAACCCTGGGCCCTCTTGCCATTCCCACCCCATGGGATTGAGTGTTTCACACCTGAACACCGGGTCTGATTTTCAAAGGTTGACGGCGGGCTTGCATCAAGCCCCACATCAACCCCAATGTTTGCCGCAACTATGCCAAACTCCTTTGACGCAACTGCACCAAATTTTAGAACATTTGGCGCAGCTGCAACTTTTTCCACACTTTACGGCATCTTGCAAGCCCTGTAAAATGGATCCCCAAATGGTGCAAAGTTAAACCAGGGGGAGCTGATCTAACTGGTGGCATTTGGCGCAAGGTACTTGTGTCAGGGTTTGCAGCAGGCTGCCTTACAAAACTGCAGTTGCTACACTGTTTGATGAAAGTCACCCCTAGCGTAAGTCCCTTGCATCAATCCAAAGCCCTTTGAAAATCGGGATCTCAGAGTTTAGCCCCTAAATTATATCAGCTTAGGCTGTGGGCCATGCAAAACTGGGCTGATGGTCTTGTTTCAATGGTTCTGTAGGTTGCTTGCTTGCCTCTGGGGGCCCAGAACAGGTTGTGATTTATAATTTAAGTCCTATAATGTATAATGTAAAGAGTCTTTGTTTTCTAATAATAAAGGTGGACTGGTGAAAGTATTTACAGGGCTAGTGATTTTGATACTTGTTTTGAACTAGTAATCAATCAGAAAAGTGTTCAGCCTCTCTGCACGTAATTCCTTTGTTAAATTGAGAAAATATAACCCATAAATTATTTAATTATATATCATATATTTCTTGTATTTTCATGTAATTTACATATACCAAAAAAAAAAAAGATTAAGTTCTGGTATATTTAAAATATATTTTTTCCATATATGGAAAGTATAGTTGTATCTTATATGAGAACTTCAAACATTATTAGATTTGTAATTAGCACTGCATTGTAATAAAGATATCAGCACTAGCAGTGTCTTAAGTTCCTCCCCCTGAGGTCAGTCTTTACGGTGCAGCCACAAGGTAGATATATCAGAGAGGTGCTTGAAATTAGCAGAGGGAAGAGCAAGGATTCACTCACCAAATAACTTTAAACAGCCTTGTTTATTTTAAATGATAAAATGGATGGTCAAAATCCTCAAATCTGATTGGCAAAGACCACGTGTAGCCAGGATAATATCTCGGCACATAATCCCGGTCAGCAAGTATGGTAGGTCATGCCGTCAGTCAACAAAATCAAAATGGATCCATTTCATTATTGCAGTAATAGGCTCCACTGTGTGCAGCATCATGGGATATCATCCTGCCTCAGGTGTGTTGTGAGACACGAGGGCATAACCTTGTTGTTCCTTAAGTCTAGCAGTTTCCTACAAAAAGAACACCACAACGTTTCATGTATAAGTTTGCTCCTTTAGGGATGGAGAGAGATTTTACTGCACTAAAAAAGAAAAATAATTTGATTTTATTTATACAAAACATATGCTCGTTAAGAGGGTGGATATCAGATCTTTAAATTGCACTAGTACAAAAATGATTTAAATTCCTTTTTATCAAATATCCGCAACTCCTACTTCAATATTGGCATACAGAATTAAGTTTATCTCTTTGAATTATGGAACTCGTAAATTTTAAATTACTTTAGCAGAGCTTTAAAAAGTAGAAGAAAAGTAATGTAATACTCCTAGCCATCTGGTTCTTTTATAACAGCATCAAATCCCTAAATATATTAATAAATACCTTTGCTTTGCTTCAGATTTGTATATCTAACAAAAAGTTGCTTTCAATTAGTTTATTCTGATACTGCTAAAGAAAAAAAAACAACACATCGATAGCACAACTTTCCAGTCTGTTTGGTTCCATCATAACTGGCCTGGCAAGGGAGCAGTAGATTTTCCTGAAGAGCACTGCTGACACCTCAGAAAGAAAATAAAGCCAAAAGAAAACCAAGAACGTAGACATTTTGAGTGTGTTCTAACGGATGACTAGATACTTTATTTTTCCATGGTTGATTGCGTTGCTGCTGTAGCTCAACTACTGTAATACAAAAACCCTTAGAGGTTTTGGATCCATATAGTACAAGTCAAGGAAACCACTTGCTTCCTTTGCGGTACAGCATCTAATCGTGTACGAATCTATGGGGATTTGGATTGAATGATTTCTGTCCTACAACAGAAGGGCGAGCTGCATACACAGTGCAACATACTCATGTAGTATTTTGGTGACAGGAGGGACTTGGGTCCCATTTTGCCTGCCCTTCCTGTTGAATGGCAGTGACCGTGCTGAGTTTGAATGCATACGGACAACTATCCAGACTTCTCAGTCAGATTGCCACCCTTACTCATGATGTGCAATGGGGCTGGCAGTATAGCCACAGGTTAGCGTAACAAGCTGTGAATGAGCTCAGTATGTCCAGCAGACCTGGGTTTGATTTCTACAACCTGCACTTGCACACTGTGTGACTCTGAGCAAGTCTCCCCAGTGCTCCTGGGTCACCCCTGAAAACAGGTACTTGTGCCTAGTGGGCCTTACCCAGTTACCAAAAAACAAAAAAAAAAGTGTAACCCTTCTCACTAAAAAAAATGTATCTGATCCTGCTCTGAAAGCCTGCACAGCGTTACCTTCCACAACCTCACCGGTAGGGTATTTAAACATTAAGGCATGACTGGGGGTTGGGTTACCATGTATTAATCTGACCCTAGGGGTGTCATGGAACACGAGGCATAGCCGAGTGCCTTATGCCCGTAGGGTTACAGTAAGAGAGGTAACCCAAGCTCTGCAGTGCCTTCATGTTATTGTAAAGCTATGGGGAGGGGAGGGATTTTCAAAGATCTGCATCCATTTTCTGAATGCAGTTGTGCACTTCTGGTAGAATAGGTAGACCACAAAAAGGTGGTCTAACTTTATAGTACAAGTTCCGCAGTTGCAGTTGCAGCCAAAAGTGCTGTAAACCACGAAAAGTGTCGCAAATGCATCAGGATGTATAGGATGCACACATCCAGATGCATGTACACTCATCTGAAATACAGATGTGTCCAGCACTTTGAAAATTGTCCCATAATATTTTTTTTTAAGTTTTAATTGTTCAAATTCTAATTCTTATTATACATGACAATTTTAAGCCTTTACCATAACCATCTAAGAATGCTGTAACGAGTCAGAATGCTCTATTTCCAACCATTGGAAATTAGAATGGGCAGACTGGGTGAGCCAAGCGGTCCTTAAGCAATACAGTGCAACAGGGCGTGAATTATTGGGGAATTTACTCCCACCTCATGTGATGTGTCATGCGGCATAGCCAATTAACCACAGTAGAAGTTTGTAACCCCCTACTTACCCATGTCCTGGGGTGCCTTATTGCAGTTATTTAATGTACCCAAGTGTAAAATAAATTTAAAGTGTATTTAATTATGTGTTGTTTTATTTTTCATAAATTCCCTTCCTCAGCCCTTGGTTATTGCAGGATTTCCACACTGGTTATTGTAGGATTTAACCATGGGTAAAGACCTTAGCTAACCAATCAGATTATAGGATTTTGATGTCCAGTGTATAATCCATGATAACCACCCTTTGTGTCAAGTAATACTTTATGATGTTTCCCCTTTTCCTGCCCCCCCCCGTGCCATTTGAGTGCTTGTCTTCTAGCTCTGCTAGAACGTACCAGTTCAGACATCTCTGTATGTTCCAGCCTATCTGTCCCCTTTAATATTCAGAACATTGTGATCATGGCCCTCTAAAATATTTAAAAAAGTAATTTAGAACATACTCCCTTTGAAATCAACAGAGTGCACCCTGTGCTCTACAAACTGATACATTGCAAAACGTCAGAGCATAGGGGCAGCATGGGGCAGAGCTAAGTTGAACCAACACCGAGAAAGGTAAGGGAGCGGGCGGCCAGCTCCTCCAAGAGAAAAATTACGATCCCTCCACCTGCAGAAAATAAGAAAAAAAGTTGCAAAGTGGATTGTTGAAATTCATTCAAGGTAAACTACCAGTAGGGGGCTTAAGGATTTTTTTTTTGGAAGGGCCTTTTACTTTCTACTCCTCCCTGGCCCTGGTCAGCATTCCTTCATCTGGCCACTGTCCCTGGTCTCCGCTCCCACCAGACCCTCACCCTTGTAGCCCCCACGGCTTACCCTCCATAGCAGGGCACCGGGAAGCCCCCTACTTACCCATCCCAAACAGGATGTGGCTCAGGGTGTTACCTCGGGGAGCAGAGTGCCAGGGGACATCCATCAAGCCACCAAGACCAGCCACCAAGGTCTTTCATGTTTTTCTCCCCCAGTGAGAGCCCTGGCGTGCAGTGATGCCAGCGACAGGCAGACGAACGCATCTGCGTGCACCCCCACCAGGTGTCTGCCAGGCTCCTGCCCGCTTGTGTCGGCAGTGCTATGCCAACCCCCAGCCTCCGCCAGGGGCCAAACGTGCACCGACCGAAGGTGCACCCCTTCCCCAGAGATGAACAGCAGTCCCTCGGATGCTCGATCCACCTCCTTCTCTGCCGACCTCCAGCAAGTCGCACTCGTTCCCGAACACAGGTCGCCAGCGTGGTGCAAGGTACAGCGACCAGTGCCTCAGCCCTCAGCGCCACCGGGCCGGCCCAAGGATTTTTTTTTGAATGAGCACAATTATTGCTGTTTAAAAATAGTAGCAGAGATGCTCAGATGCATTTGTGCAGAAGCTGGTGCAATGCGATTTGTGGCCGCACTTTTAAAAGTCCTGCCCTAAGCATATACCACTATTCGGTGTATTCATATCCAGGAATTAATTAAAACAAGTTTCAAAATTGACCAAAAAAAAAAAAAAAGAAACCCACAAGCAAAACTGCGACCCTTCTTAGGTAGCCAGAAAGGACTAGCCCCATTGTCACACTCTCAAGTCATCTTCTACCCCCAACACCTTTTTGGTCCTCCTCAGGCAAAAAAAAAAAATCTAGTATCTGACCAACACTTCCTTGTGCCTGTCATCATCTTTTTCAGCTTTAGAGGACCCAGGTGTGTGGGTGGTTTAGGGGTGAGAGTGAGTTGGAAGAGGCAGCATTTGGCCAGGAGGAAGGGTTCCTGGCAGGACGCCATATAGTGTTTTATATTTATTTGCTGTAGGAAGATCAGGGTGCTGGTGATGGGCGGGAGATGACTTTTAAAGGCTGGAAGCGTGCTTTATAAATAAAATACTACTGCTACTGCTCTGTTGTTTGTTGCTCAGTCTAAGCTCGAAGCCTGTTTTCAGCTGTTCTTGTTCAGATAAAGTCTTATCAGCTTCTTGCACAACGATTTAGTAAAATATGTTTATTTTAGTAGCAGTCATAAAATATGCTTATTTTAGGATACAGTCAATTGAGAGTTGGCTCATTTTCAGTGACTTTCTATGCGCATTTACAAGAAATTACAAGAGCAGTTAACCAGGGCTACAGTTTGCAATGCAGATGCAACTTCTAGTACAGCTAGCTAGAGTATTACAACAAATGTTATGAATGAGATAGCCTTTTATTCATTCTATATATTACTACGATATGACACTCTCTACAGTATAGTTTTATGTATCACTTTTCTGATTCAAGCTTTAATGTATAACATTTTAGATTGAAACATGGTGCTGCATACTTGTTTTTTTGTGTTACTGTTATTAAAACAGCAACAATTTTAAAATGACTAAAAAAAGCAAAAAATGTGTATTTATTACAAATAAGTGGTATTAAAAGCAGATGGGTGACATCTTTCAGTACAAGAGTTGTACAGGTGTAACCCCCCTGCAAATGGGGGTTCCCAAAAGACTTCCAGGAGCTTGCTTGAATGCTCCAAGCCTGAATGGTGTTTGGCGTTTAAGCCATTTATCAGTGAGTGTTTTTAGAGCCTCTGGTACTGTCTCTTTAAGAGCTGTCTGCTTGCAGACATAATTAGTTTGTATGGGGGGACTGTGTGCTTCTCTGTTTGAGTACCACTCGAGCTGCTGCCAATTCACTCCATTTTGCAGTCACTAGGAGTGCAAAGGAACCTGTCTGAAAGATGTAACTGTTTGCCAGAAATCATTTAGAATAATAATGAAATTACAGTTTGTCTAACTGCTTTTTGCAGTCAGAACTGTGTCTGCCTAGTTCCCCATTCTGGTTTTGAACTGCTGAACTGGACCAATCAGTGTGGGGTAAGCTAGTCTAAAATGGTGCCTTGACGAATCAGAACTTGGACTCATAATCTGAGCCAGCCACAAGAGGATTGTATGGGCAGTGACTCTGGGAGATGTAGTTTAGACTTGGTGCCTTTTGGACCAACAGCAGCAGTCTATTGTGAGTGACAGCCAATCCAGTCAAGAACTGGGAGGAACTCAAAGGAAGTGCCGGTTTGTCTGTTGGAGTTTCAGTTTAGCTCTGGGAGTGAAGGGAAGAAACTCTGTGCTCCTTCAGTGCACAGTTTCAGTCAAAAACGTGTGTAAGGCCCAGAGTTCGGTCTGCAGCTTGTGTAACTGCTTGTTAGGACTGAATCCGTCCTGTGAAAAGAATCAAAGGATCTCTGAAGAGTAGAAACCAGGCTCACCCTGTAGAAGACTGGAGAAATTGTTGAATTGCACTTGGTCTGTCAGGAACTGAATCTGCTGTGTGTTCTCCCGGGTATTGTGCAGTAATTGCGATCGGGATAGAGAAGCAGCCTGCCTGGTATAGTACTTTCTTTTTTACCATATAAATGTGTGAAGAGTTCGTGGAGCTCAAGAGTAGCCCTGCTGACGTTGAAGGACCCTATCTTGTTTGGAGGTCATGAGTACTAATTCAGGGTGGCTCCCTGTTGAATTGCCACATTAAATCCAAATGGAATCACTGTACTGCTGACTGTTTAAACTCATTTTCTTTTCACTGTGTGAAAGGGCCCCTACCAGCTGCCACGTTTGGACTAGCCACTAGGGCTTGGGTACCCAGGGACAGTAACTGGTGGGATAGGCCTGTCACAGAGCCATAGGTAGATAGTAAAGTGATAAGCTAATTAACCTGATTTCCCCCTGTCCTTGTTATATCCCCCTAAATAAATCAGAGCTGCTTGTTTCAGCAAAGTTATACTGCCTGAGGTATTTGTCTATGTTAAAGTACTGTACTGTGATTGTTGCACTGTATCTTATTTCACAGGACGTCCCAGTGCCGGAACTAGTCCTGGGGGTAAGTGTATACTGTGAAGGTAATTCTGATATATTGTGTGGGCCACTAGTGGGAAGAAAGGGGGGTTGCAGTGTCCCAGAGGGCTGTGACCAAGTAAGTTTAACTATTGCAAACCCTGACCTCTGGGTGGAGGCACCGCCATTGGATCCAGGCCCCTCAACCTGTTAGTGGCAAATCAGGCAGGGTAGTAGCCCTGGGATAGCGCCATCTAGGGGTTACATCTTGAGGCTCACCGCTGGGATTGTGTGTCCTCTAGTGACCATATTTAGAACCACTGTTAAGAACAAAATGGGTACCCGACAGAAGTGGCTGTGCACGGCTGGTGGAGTGGTGTACTGGGAGGAGATTGACCCCCAAAATGCTATGCTTATCCTGGACATCCCCCTGGGTATCAATACGGACACTGTACAGGGAGTACCTTGCAAGGTGGAAGGTTTACAAAACCCTGTGGTGGTGGGTCGGCATGCTGATCTGCTCACCCACACTTTCCTGGCCCTAGTAGAGTTTAAGGATCCCATAGATAGCTCCAAAGTGCCTCAGACCATTACCCCAGAGGGAGCCCTCACTGCCTGGAGAGTGATAACTAAGTACAGTAAAGACCCGTGGGGAATGAGCCCCCATCACTGTCTGAAACTTTTGAGGAGAAATTTGCTAAATGGTTGCTGGGGGAAGGGAAAACTGTGGAGGACTTGAAGAAACTATTCTTGCCACCTGGGGGTGTTCCTTCCCCAACACCCTGTCCCGCTCCAGTGCCCGTAATGGTGGCTGAACCAATGCAGACTCCTATTTCTGCACCTGCCATTAGTCACGACTCTAACCGAAGGTGGAGGATCTTCTCTGGCACCCTCCCAACCCCCCAAGGGGAGGATGCCTGGGAGACCTGGATAGACTATGTTGCCCCCAAGTGCTAGAATGGCAATGCTCGGAAGCCGAAAAGTGAAAGAGGGTTAGTGAGAGCCTCCGAGGTCCTGCCCTGGCTACCATCCATGCTAAACGGGCCCAGTAACCCTGAGGCGACTGCACAGGCCTATCTTGAGGCCTTGGAGAATGTGTAGGGGAGCCCAGATTCTGATGAGGACCTATGGTGGAGAGTAAGAAATGCACAACAGTACCAAGGGAGTTGTTGTCTGTTATGTATCTCGGTTGGAAAATTGTTGCAAGAATGCCCAGAAAGGGTAGTTTGCCAGCGATTGAACTGGACCGAACCAGGCTGGACAGGATCCTTAAGTCTGCCCCTTCTCAGAACTGCTGTTGCTTCAGTTACGCCTGGCAAATCGACTGGAATCCCCACCTCCCTATGATGAGTTAATGAGAGAAATTGGAGGAGTTGAGAAATGGCGACCTTCTGGAGGACCTGCACCAATTTGCTGGCTATGACCGAAGTGACTGAGAGGCTCCATCAAGTGAAGTCTAGGGGCAGAGGTTGGCAGTCAATGAGTGCTCTGATAAGGAAAAAGATATGCACAATGGGGCTTAACTGTTGAGAGAGATCCGGAATTCAAAAATAGTCCCTTTATGAAGGCCACGCCTGCAAGTACGGGCCTCGACTCATATCCGACTGCATCTGCTATGGGGTGGGGATACCCACCCATGTATCTCCTAGCTGATAACAGCTCCGAACTCGATTCCTTGACCATGGAAGTGGAGAAACTGACGAGATGTTCCAAATGCTTATCACGCCAGACAGAGATGGCACCAAGGTTTCCAGTTAGTAATACCCGCCTGGCTCCCAGTGTGCGCCTGCCAGCTCAAACTCCAGAAAGTATGTTTTGCTATAATTGTGGGAAGGATGGGCACATGAAAAGGGAATGCCGGTCCCAAAAGACACTGACAAAGTTGCATATAGGCTAGGGAGGCCGGAGAACAAATCAGTGGTTAAGAGGTGCGAAATGATCCCAGTTAGGCACCAAAATGCTAACTCACGTCCTTTGTGGCAAGGTAGTTGCCCAGGCCCCCACTCATCGACCGTCCAGACTGTTCTCCATGGGGCCCCTGTAAAGGTGAATGGAGTGTCTACAAGAGCTGTATTAGACAGTGGCTGCCAAGTGACAATTATGTTCCAGGATTGGTATCAGAAGCATTTGTCAGACGTGACTTACAACCATTAGAAGGACTGCATGTATGGGGTTAAGTGAGAAGGCCTACCCTATTCCGGGTATATCCGACTTGGCTGTTTTTTCCTCACCTCCGTGGCTGGAGTGGCCGAACAAGTAGAGACTCTAGCTTTAGTGTGTCCCCACTGGACTGTAATGATGGTGTCCCTTGTTGATTGGAACAAATGCTCATATGTTCGGAAGGCTGGCACAGTTGTGTTATGAAAAACAGGGGTCAAAAACTAGTAGAGCTTTAAGAGTTCCAGCTTTAATTAAGAAGGCCTATGAGGCACAGAGATGCTGAAAAAATAGAACCAGAGGAACCGGTCGGAATTGTATGGAAGAAGGATCCTGAGTCTCTGATCCTGGCGCCAAATGCCAGTGTACCTTACAGGGAGAGGTCCGTGATCAGAAAGGATGTTAAGAATAAAATATTAATGTTGGATGCACCAGCGATGGAAAATTGCCAGAGGGACTGCTGGTCAGTTTAGTATTTTGCCCGCTAGAGCCCATGCTTATGCCAGAAGGGTAATGGTCCAAGTTCATAATGTGTCTGAAAGAGACATTCGAGTAAACAGAGGTTGCATCCTGGCTAATGTGCATTGTGCAGACACTGCAGTGCTACCCACAGCAAGAGTTCAAGGAAGAATGACAGAGTAACGCCTGACTTGTTTGATTTCGCAACCCCGCTGCCAGCTGAATGGAAAGTAAGGATCAGTGAGAAGCTTGCCCAGAGAGTACCAGGTGTTTTCTTTAAAGGAATGGGATGTAGGATCGTGCAAGGAGCTGAGCACAATATCCGGCTGCATGAGAAGGACCATTTCGTGAGGTCTCGACGCCTGGCACCTGCTGACATAGATGATGTGGGACGGCATCTGCAAGAGATGTTAGCGCTGGTGTAATACAAGAATCCAGAAGCCCTTATGCTTCCCCCATTGTGGTAGTGAGGAAAAGAATGGAACAGTAAGGATGTGTGGATTATCGCTTCTTAAACCGCTGACTATCCTGATCAGTACACAATGCCCCGTGATTCAGGATGCTTTGGACTGCCTAAACGGGAGCAAGTGGTTCTCTGTGCTGATCTCGTGAGTGGGTACTACTAGATCCCGGCTGGCCCTAGAGGACCGTGAGAAGACGGCCTTTATCTGTCCGCTATTTTTATGAATTCATGAGGATGCCTCAGGATTTCAGGTGCCCCAGCCACTTTTCAACGATTGATGGAGCGTGCAGTGGGGACATGAACTTACTAGGAGTGCCTGGTATACCTAGATGTTGTTATTGTGTTTGGCAGCTCACTGGAGGAACATGAGAGCAGATTATTTAAGGTATTGACCGACTGGAGGACTTTGGCCTTAAACTGTCCATTGATAAGGTCAATTCTTTCAAACATCAGTAAAGTATGTGGGACACATAGTATCCACCGAGGAATAGGAGACCTGAGCCAAGTAAAGTTGAGGCCTTGACACCTGGCCACAGCCCAAAAATCTAAAAAGAACTGCAAAGATTCCTGGGATTCTGTGGTTATTATCGGCGCTTATCAAGGACTATTCAAGAGTGATCCGCCTTTACTTAACCTTACTCAAGGGTATCCCCAACCCACAAAAATACCAAAGTCAGCGTCCTCAAGACTGAAAAGAGTGTATTTTCATCCGAGTGAAGTATTTGGGGCCGCTGGACTCCTGATTATGAGACTGCTTTTCATGAGATCATATATCAACTTACCCATGCTCCAGTGCTGGCCTATGCCGATCAAAGAAAACCTTACGTCCTGCACACTGATGCTAGCTTGCAAGGGTTGGGGGCTGTGTTGTACCAAGAGCACGAGAATGGCCTGAGACCAGTGGCCTTTGCCAGAGAAGCCTGACCCCATCCGAAAAGAACTATCCTGTACATAAGTTAGAGTTCCTAGCTTTGAAGTGGGCTATTGTTGACCAATTCCATGAGTACTTGTATGGGGCTAAAATACTAGTAAAACTGACAATAATCCTTTGACCTATGTGCAGACCTCAGCTAAGTTGGATGCCACTGGCCATAGGTGGCTTTCTGCATTATCTACATATGACTATGCTCTCGAATACTGAGCAGGTCTGAACCACATAGATGCTGATGCTCTCCTCGGAGGCCTGTTTCCCAGAATGATTGGGTCCGATCAGAACCTGACATTCGGGCACTCTGCTGGAAGTTTGACAGGAGGAACAAATGTCCCGAGACGATGGACTGCATGGTGGATTGCTTGGGACCCTCTGAGAATTGCATACCTGCTGCTTATTGCCACTTTTCTGCAATAGACATTGGTGCACTGCCTCAGCTGGACAATGACAGTATTCAGGGGCTCAACTCGCGATCCCACGATCAAAGCAGCTTAGAAGCCTCTATGCAGGAAAAGATGTGTCCAAATTACGCCCACTGATTTGAGAACTGCACTGTTATACAAAGAAGGTCTTAAGTTGAAACTGATCAATAAACTGTTATACAGAGAAACAGTAGACAGAGGGGACAAGTAGACAAACAACAACTAGTGCTGCCCACTGCCTTTCGAGACTCAGTACTGATGTCCTTGCACAACCACATAGGGCACCTTGGTATAGACAGAACACTTGACTTGGTGAGATCCAGATTCTATTGGCCTAAGATGGGGGCTGATGTGGAGCAACACATTCGAACTTGTAGTCGCTACTTACAGAGGAAAGCTTTCCCCAGAGGGCTGCCCCACTTGTTAACATCACCACCAGTGCACCCATGGAGCTGGTCTGTATTGATTTTCTGAGTTTGGAGTCAGATCAAAGAAATATCAGTAATGTGCTGGTGGTCACTGACCATTTCACGAGATATGCCCAAGCTTTCCCACCAAAGACCAGAAAGCATCCACTGTGGCCAAAGTACTTGTGAAAACTTTTGTTCACTATGGGCTCCACAAAGAATCCATTCTGATCAAGGGAGAGACTTTGAGAGTCGTCTGATCAAAGAGATGCTTTCTCTGTGGGGTCCGAAAGTCCAGAACCACTCTCACCACCCCAGGGGGACCCACAGCCTGAGCGTTTCAACCGCACTTTGCTGATATGCTAGGCACCCTGCACCCAAAGGACAAGCCTCTAGATGGAGCCAACAAATTAGCACCCTGGTACATGCTTATAACTGCACCAAAAGTGATGCCACTGGGTTCTCCCCCACCGCCTGATGTTTGGAAGAGAAGCTCGACTACCGGTAGATGTGTGTTTTTGGGTCTCTCCTGATGGGGTTCAAGCTGACAACTATTTACAGTATGCAGAAGTAAAGGCCCAGCTAAATCATGCGACTAACTGGCTCAAACCATGGCTGCCAAAAGAAATCTGGCCAACAAAGAAAGGTATGATAAAAGGTGAAAGCACAGGAACTCCAGGAGGGAGATCGGTATTGCTAAGAAATCTGGGACTGCATGGCAAACACAAGATTGCTGACAGATGGCACCATCTCCCTCACATTGTAGTGGGCAAACTAGATGATCTGCCAGTGTACAAAGTAAGGCCTGAGAATAATTCAAAAGATGTAAAACAATGCATAGAAATCATTTACTGCCCATTGGACAAATCTTGATTGAGTCTGAGCCCCAGAAGATGCCCCCTCTGGACCAGTGACTAGAGCTGCTGCTAAGAAAAGATCAAGAAAGTCTGCCTACAGAAGCAAAGTTAAAGTGTTCCCTCCACAAGTCCCAGTTGAGCATGACTGTCAGTCCATATCAGAAGAAAGTGAGAGTGACTTTGAATACTATCCTTCTTCGAACTGAGTCAATTATTTCGAGGCAATCCCTAGTCAATACTGGAGGCAAGCTGGGCCTTCTGGACTGTCTAGCCCCAACTCGTCCCTGGAGCCAATGCTCCCAGAAAGTGAAGTGCAAAGCATCAGATCAGATGAAATGGAATCATTGTGCATGGTTGAACTGTTTGAGCTTTCAGAGGAGGAAAATGATGGATTGGGGCAGACTGGTGATACACCAGAACAAGAAGAGTATTTTGAGTGCCCTGACAGTCCACTGCCAGTGTCCAAAGCCTCCATGCGAGCCAAATGTTGTGGACTCAGAAACTGTAACTCCTGGAGCTGAAAGTGCCCCAAGTACTAGCCTCTACCCCATGGAGACCCCCTGACAAGTGAGGACAATGCTGAAAATGAGGCTCAGAGTGCAGAGACTGTAACAGTTCCCCTAGAAAGACTGGTCGAACTGTAAAGCCTGTGGTGCACCTCAGTTATGATTCACTTGGGAGGCCTGTGGACTTGCCTCTCAATGTTGTCCATAAAGGAGTGTATGTGTCCCCAGGCTCATTGCCCAAACTGAGCGTCAGTGCTAACTCAAGTTACTTGTGTTGCTCTCTAGCATGGTGCCCTTGCCCTGTCCAGCCCCAAGGTAACTGATAAGGAAGGGCCCCCTCTCTTCAGGTTTCATGTACAAGAGGTAATAACTTGAGCTATGGTACAATGTGTGTAATACTATGTAAAGAGTGACGTACTGCAATGTTTCAGAAATGTGTTCTTGGTAAAATGATATATTGACTGATGATTACATGTGTGAGCCTAATGCAAATGTATATGGTTGCAGTTAAAACTTATGGGGGTACTTGCTTGACGCGGACGTCAAGCCTTCCCAGGCCAGGAAGGGTGTAACCCCCTGCAAATGGGGTTCCCAAAAAGACTTCCAGAGCTTGCTTGAATGCTCCAAGCCTGAATGGTGTTTGGCGTTTAAGCCATTTATCAGTGAGTGTTTTTAGAGCCTCTGGTACTGTCTCTTTAAGAGCTGTCTGCTTGCAGACATAATTAGTTTGTATGGGGGACTGTGTGTTTCTCTGTTTGAGTACCACTCGAGCTGCTGCCAATTCACTCTATTTTTGCAGTCACTAGGAGTGCAAAGGGAACCTATCTGAAAGATGTAACTGTTTGCCAGAAATCATTTACAGTAATAATGAAATTACAGTTTGTCTAACCTGCTTTCTTTGCTGTCAGAACTGTGTCTGCCTAGTTCCCCATTCTGGTTTTGAACTGCTGAACTGGACCAATCAGTGTGGGGTAAGCTAGCTCTAAAATGGTGCCTTGGACAATCAGAACTTGGACTCATAATCTGAGCCAGCCACAAGAGGATTGTATGGGCAGTGACTCTGGGAGATGTAGTTTAGACTTCGCGCCTTTTTGGACCAACAGCAGCAGTCTATTGTGAGTGACAGCCAATCCAGTCAAGAACTGGGAGGAACTCAAAGGAAGTGCCGGTTTTGTCTGTTGGAGTTTCAGTTTAGCTCTGGGAGTGAAGGAAAGAAACCCTGTGCTCCTTCAGTGCACTGATTTCAGTCAAAACGTGTATGAGGCCCAGAGTTCCGGTCTGCAGCTTGTGTAACTGCTTGTTAGGACTGAATCCGTCCTGTGAAAAGAATCAAAGGATTCTTGAAGAGTAGAAACCAGGCTCACCCTGTAGAAGACTGGAGAAATTGTTGAATTGCACTTGGTCTGTCAGGAACTGAATCTGCTGTGTGTTCTCCGGTATTGTGCAGTAATTGCGATCGGGATAGAAGCAGCCTGCCTGGTATAGTACTTTCTTTTTACCATATAAATGTGTGAAGAGTCTCGTGGAGCTCAAGAGTAGCCCTGCTGCGTTGAAGGACCCTATCTTGTTTGGAGGTCGTGAGTACTAATTCAGGGTCGCTCCTGTTGAATTGCCACATTAAATCCAAATGGAATCACTGTACTGCTGACTGTTTAAACTCATTTTTCTTTTCACTGTGTGAAAGGGGCCCCTACCAGCTGCCACGGTTTGGACTAGCCACTAGGGCTTGGGTACCCAGGGACAGTAACTGTAGGGATAGGCCTGTGCACAGAGCCATAGGTAGATAGTAAAGTGATAAGCTAATTAACCTGATTTCCCCTGTCCTTGTTATATCCCCTAAATAAATCAGAGCTGCTTGTTTCCAGCAAAGTTATACTGCCTGAGGTATTTGTCTATGTTAAAAAGTACTGTACTGTGATTGTTGCACTGTATCTTATTTCTAGGACGTCCCAGTGCCGGAACTAGTCCTGGGGGTAAGTGTATACTGTGAAGGTAATTCTGATATATTGTGTGGGCCACTAGTGGGAAGAAAGGGGGGTTGCAGTGTCCCAGAGGGCTGTGACCAAGTAAGTTTAACTATTGCAAACCCTGACCTCTGGGTGGAGGCACCCGCCATTGGATCCAAGCCCCTCAACCTGTTAGTGGCAAATCAGGCAGGGGTAGTAGCCCCTGGGATAGCGCCATCTAGGGGTTACACAAGGATGAGGGGACATGATATGAGATTGGAGGGGGGAGGATAATGGGAAATGTGAGGAAGTTTTTCTTCACGGAGAGGGTGGTGGATGCTTGGAATAGCCTTCCCCCGGAAGTGGTGGGTGCTAACACAATGGGGGGATTCAAACATACATGGGATAGACATAAGGAAACCCTAGATGGGGTGAAGAGAGATGATAGCCAATGACCAAGTAGGGTCAGCGGCCACTGATCCAGGCAGGAAATACAGACAGACTAGGTGGGACTAGCGGTCCTTATCTGCCATCAGCTACTATGTTGCTATGTAAGTTGAGCAGTGTTAACAGTGATTTGAGAAATTGAGGAACAGGGGTTCACTGCAGACCAAGGTGGTAATTAACTGGTACTAGGTTGTAGCACCCTTGGAAGACTGTTCCAAGTTGTGGGACATGCACATGAGAAGACCTTTTTCACACATGACTCTTGGCTCTGAGGGGGGAAAAACTGCAGGGTATTTGAGGACCATAAGCCTGATTTAGGTGCCTTCAGGTAAATTGAATTAGTAATATACTGAGGAACTATTCCTTGGCTGCATTTGTGTATGAGACGGATGAGCTTTAGGATGTGTCTCTCCATCAAAGAGAGCCAGTTTAGCTTTTGATATATCAACACAGTGATTGACTTATTTATTTAGTCTGTTTACTAGCTAGGTGCACTAGACAGTACATTGCCTATTTACTGGCACAACCCAGGAGGTGTACAACATCAAGCCACAGTTCTGCACGGTAATTCACTCCTTTTTGACCCTCCTACTCAGCCCGCCCCTTCGGTCCTTCAGGTAAATGGCTCACCAGAATCTGACCCCCTGCATGTTGCTCCACACTTCAATGAATTTTTCACTACTTGTGCTCTCTCTCTTCTGCTCACCTTCCACCCCTCTTCACTCCTCTTCATGTTCCCTCCCCTCTCCTCGTAGGGTTCCTTCCCCCCGTTACTACCCAGGAAAACCTGACTGCCCTTTACTCCCTCAGCCGATGTAAATCCATCCCTGAAGGGCTAGACCCTAAACTACTCCATATCTCCACTTCTGTGATAGCATCTCCTCTGACTCACCTACTCAACCTCTCCTTCTCTCTCAGTGGTGTCCTTCAGTCTTGGAAGTTGGCCAGAGTTCTTCCACTCCATAAGGGGGGGGGACCCTTCCTCCCCAGGGAACATCTGGGCAACCTCCTTCATTCCTTCTCTTGCCAAACTACAGAAGAAGCTTGTCTACACCAGACTCTTGGATTTCCTATCCTCCATTGATTTCCTCTTACCATTCTAGTTTGGATTTCAAAAGCATCACTCCACCATTTCCTATATGCTTTGTGTAAATTATTCTGTCCTCTCAGGGATGGATCAGGGCCACATCACAGCTGCCATCTTCATTAGTCTGGCCAAAGCCTTTGATTCGATGTCCTACTTACTTCTGCTGGCCTCTCAGCTTCTTCGGTTGTCTGGTTCCATTCTTGCCTCACAGGCCATCTACAGTCAGTACAGGTTGTTAGCATCCTGTCTCCTCCACTTCCCATCAAGGTGGGAGTCCCACAGGGCTCCATCATGGGTCCCTTCCTGTTCTGCATCTTCTTCTCCATCCTCCTCAATGATCTCTTCCCGGGCTATGCCAACTCCCATAGTCACATATATGCTGATGACACAGTGGCTTACACCTCCGGTTCCTCTTCCTCAGCCATGGAAGGTCTGCTCCAGCTAGACTTCCACAATGTTCTGCACTGGGTCCAGTCAAACCAACTCTGTGTCAACACAAAAAACTGTGTCTTTGACCTTTGGTACCAGCCAGAAATTGGCCAGACTCATAACTGCCCATCTCCACCACCTTGGATGGCAACTCTGTGGACATGGTCCAATTCTTCAAGTACCTTGGTGTGTGGCTAGACAGCAAGCATGATTTCTCTTCCCACATTGATGCCATCCATGTGAAGATCCACCCTAAACTTGGTGTCTGTCTCCAGTGAGCTTGCTACCAATGTGGTGCTCCCAGTCTATGACTATGTGGATGTGGTTTATGGTGCCACCCCCTCCACTTCCCTGGTCAGACTGGATACCCTCTGCAACTCCTTCTGCTGTTTTGCTACCAACTCCCCTCTTTGTACTCATCGTTTCTCACAATACTCCTCCTCATCCATTCTTCCTCTACCGTCATGTCACCAGATCCACTGTACCTCCCTCATTCATTTTCAAATACTGGTTTGGATCTCTTCCCCTCTCATCCCTCCTCTCCATCATCCCCTCTACCTCTGTTCCCTCCACTCCAGGGATCCTTGCATCTTTGCCATTCCTCATACAAGCTCCTCTGCTGGGCAGTCAGCCTTTTAATAATGTCACTTTGGAACCAACTCCCCTCATCCCTCCACTTTACTACCTCCCCTGGCTCCCTCAAGCACAAGTTGAAATTCCTTTCCTCTCTCCCTTGCTCCTGTTTCCCCCCTCGCTGACTGTTCCCCTGCATTTGCCTCTAACCTAGGTGGAAGTGTTGTTGACATCACTCATTTGTTGCTCTTGCCCTGTCTGCTTATTTTGCACTTATTCCTGTATTTTACAATGTCTTTGAGTGCACTCTATTGTAACTGCAGACCAGTCAGTGTCTGTGCTATGTATTTTGTATCCTCTGCTCCCTTCCCGGGGATTGCACCTGGAAACAAGCCTCGGCTCAGTGCGCCTCTCCCAGTCACCAATTTTCAAATCAATAAATAAATAAACAAACAGTGTCACAGTGTTGCAAGGTACAAAATCACAGTTGTACAGATATCATTAGTAGAAGTCAAACAGTTCAGTAGTGCAAAAAACATATGAGCAAATACAGCATGTACAGCTGAGAAAGCAGTGACGGGGATTCTATGGGGCATTTAGTACTAAACAGGCCAGAGTGTTGTACAGTATATTCATTTTTGTACAGATTGCAAACTGGAGGCATTTGCACAGATAAAATCACAGTACGGAAATTGAAGAATGACTGTGACATTTCTGACTGCAGTTTGCATACTATTGCAAGGTTTGAGAGTTAACAGAACCGAGGGTGGTAATTGTTTTAAGATTCTATGAGACAATGTTGTTAAGCTGGGCCCTTTGTGATCACATCCTGGAATCACATTGCACCTTACGTTTGTTTTACAGAGACGTAGAGATTTCCTTCAGTTAATGCTCGATGCAAGGAACTTTGGTAACAGTAATATTGGTGTGGAGCACTTCGACATCGTCAATAAAGCAGATGAATCCGCCCAGAAGACGTCACTCTCAGCTGACACAACCTCTAAGAGGGCCCAGAAGATTTTGACAGAAGACGAAATCTTAGGCCAGGCCTTCATCTTCTTGGTGGCCGGCTATGAGACCACCGCCAGCACACTTGCCTTTGCCACTTACCTGTTAGCCACCAACCCCAAGTGCCAAGAGAAGCTGTTGAAGGAGGTGGACAGGTTTTACTCAAGACATGTAAGTGTTTTTTCCCCTTCTTTTCCACTTTGTGAAGGAAGCCCTGAGAGAAACCGTGTGCTTCGTATTGCAGCAGTGAAAGTAACGGATCCCTTTTGAACATTGCTGCTGTTCTTTCAGGACAGCGCTCTAGAAAATGGCAGCATGTCTTTTATTTCTTATATTTAGGGATGTTTTCTAGAGACTACTCCAGAAAATAGTGCTCCAGAGTTTTTAGATGCTGCGATGAGTGAGAAACCTTGCATATACCGTAGTTCTTTTTTCTGACAGCAGTGTGAGGCAGACGTATCAGTGGTGGTCTAACTGTATCTGCACACATATAATTCTTAACTCATTGTTTAAGGGCAACATTTTTGCTTGGTTTGATAAATGGGCTAAGACCCTTCCCTTACTGAAGAACCATATATAATCCATACTTAGCAAATATTTTTAATAGCCCCAAATTGCCTGTTTTATGGGATATCTAAATATATGAAATAGTGACAAAATATATCTCGTATATAGGAACAATATGTGAATAATCTATTCTCAAAATGTAAAAGGGTGTGTGCAGGTTGTAGACAGTGTGTATGGTTTGCCCATATAAACACCATATAGTTAAAAATAGTCTATATTTTTAAAATGTTCCCCCAAACCAGACAATGTAGGAATATGTAAAATACCTTTTTTTTTTTTTTCCATCTTCTGTTTCTCCTGGGGTCCTGCAGGCAGGATTCTCTGCCCCTGCCGGCCGCCTTGGTCTGCATCCTCTCCCCCCGGTACCCCAGGCCCCATTTCTCCCACAGATTTACAGCCGTGGTGGGGCGGGAAGGGGGAGGTCTGTCCTTCCCTACCCAGTACATAATCCAGATTGGGGCAATCATGGCAGTCCGGAGATGGAGTAGAACGCTGGCGGCCAGCAGAGCTTCATGTAGCCTGTGGTGGCCCCTCCTTTTTCCACTTTTTCTTTATCCCCTCACCTTGTGGCCTTAAACGCACGCATGTGGAGGCACACAAACATCATGTAGCTATGCTCTTGCCTCCCAGTCTCTGACACTGCCCCCTGGCCTCCACTGGGTGGCAACCAAGGAGTGACGACATCCTCCCCAATCTCGGGAGAAGAGAGCTGTCATCAGACGGTTGATCCTCTCCCTCCCCTGCCGACCCCCGGCAATCCAAGGTCGCCCTTAACCCTGGGTCACCAGCATGGCACAAGGTGTGGTGTCTGGCGCCTCAACCCTCTGCATCACCAGGCTAGCTAGTAAATACTTTTTTGCCGCATATGTAAAATATATGGATGGTCGGTATGGGGAAAACTTTTTTTTTTTTGAGTAGTGCAGTGACTTGCATTGCACAACTGTACTCAAAGCATTTATATATTTGATTTAAGTCATTTTTGTTTTTCATGGGATTTAAAAGTCAAGAACACTTAAAGGATTGCCTGCCATGTCAACAACCCAGATACGGGAGCATTCTACGCTTGCTGGTGATCAGCTGGGTGGGAGAGGATCGAGTGTCCACTGGACTGGTCTCTTCTCCCAGAGAGGGGGCAGGGTGCTTATTGCCTCAGCCCTTGCCTGCCACTAGATGGAGGCCTAGTGGTATAGTGGGCACAGGTAGTGTGACAGGAGGGGCCATGGTTTGTTGTGGTGCATGTGTGCCTTCACACGGCATGCACTAGTGTAACCCCTAGGTGGTGCTATCCCAAGGGCCACTACCCCTGCCGGCTTGGCTAGTAGCAGGTTAAGGGCACTGAGTTCTGAAACGGGTGCCTCCACCCGGAGGTCAGGGTTGGTAGTGGTCAAGCTAACCTGGGCACAGCCCTCCGGGACACTGTAACCCCACTCTTTCCTTACTAGTGGCCGGAACAGTACACAATAATCACTTTCACAATGCACCACACAAGTACCCACACTGTTTGCACTTACCACCAGGGCTTTCCTCTGGCTCGACCCTGAGGGACCCCCTGTAAAACAAGGTTATACACAGCAAATAACAGCAGTACAGTACTCTTGCACAAACTGGAACCACAGTCAGGGTAAATGCAAAAAAGAGTTAGATCTGATTTATTTAAGGGACTTGAATTTATTTATTTATTTATTTGCTTTTGTTAACCAGGTAAGCACACTAGACAGCAACGTGCCTATTTTCAGGAGCGACCTGGGAGAGTTACAGGGTATCCATAGGAAGTTACAGGGTATCCATAGGACAATACTTACAGGAGCCACATGCTCCGACAGTTAGGTTACATCCAGGAGCCACATGCTCCAACAGCTGGTAGTACAGTAGAGTATACATACAGGAGCCATAAGCTCCAACAGTTGGTAATACAATAGGGTTTACATACAGGAGCAAAGAGCTCTGCCATAGGGTGATACAGAGGTAACAACAAATAACAGTTTAGGAATTTACAAGAACAACAAGGCAGGAGTCAAACAATAAATGCCGCACCACCTGGAGCGGTAAGTGCCTGGGGAGGGTGGTCAGCAACAGATATATACGATAACGGGAGGGGCGTAATCAGGTTAATTTGCTTAAAGGCTGTATCAATCAAACAGTTATGCATGCACTTCAGGGTCCATAAACAGTCACACACCCTGGATACCCAGATGGAGAACAGTGGGCTAGCCAGGAACGTTGCAGCTGTTTGGGGCCCTGTGATGGAAGAAAACAGCATGCACCACACACACTAATTGTAATCTGGAGCCGAGGGCTCAGTTTGTGAAAAGAAAACAACAAGACAATCGGATGACACACTTTTAGATTAGGCTGTTGTTGCAGGGAGCTACCTGATGATTACTCACGATACCTAAGACTGGACACAGGCTGGACGAAAATTGAGACTGCAGGTGGTTGATCTGGGTGCCAGGAGAAGCAGGGCCCACACGATTCACCGAGGTGTCGTTCCTGTTCAAGCGTGGAGCAGGGTGCTGATCCCCAGGCAGGTCTGTCGTCAATGGTGTTCTCTGTGCAGCAGGTAGTCTGCCTGGGCCAGTGTGGCAAGGCCCAGGCCAAATGGAGACAAATTCGGATACAGTCCGTTTTGGGCTGGATACAGCTTCCAGCAAGCAGAATACAGTTCACACAGTGGGGAACCAAATCACGACCCACTAACAACTCACAGCACATTTATATGTAAGGAAATTCTACTGTACCAGGCAAACTGCTCTCCAGTCACGATCGCAAAGTCTCTGCACAAACCGGGGATTCAAAAGCATCTGGAAATCCTGACAGACCGATTGCATTCAGCAAAAGTCCGGGGACTTGCCTACATTGGTCCATGCTTTTGTGAACTTGCGCCTTGATTATTACAACTCCCTGTACTTAGGGCTTCCTGGGGTTGATGTCCGCTGCCTGCAGCTTGTGCAGAACGCAGCAGCATGATTGCTGACGGGGCCTTCTTGAGTTTCCCACATTACCCCTGTGCTGCGTGATCTGCACTGGCTGCTGATTAGGTGGCGGATCACCCTGAAAGTTGGTTTACTGACTTATAAAGCCCTACATGGACTTGGCCCTGACTACTTGAAAGAGCTTCTTGTGCCTCACCGCCCGGTGCGACAGTTGCGTTCGGCTGACTAGGGGTTGTTGGAGTTCCAAAAGTGTCTTTGAAATCTTCAGGAGCCCATGCATTAATGCACGTGGCCCCGACGCTTTGGAATTCTCTACCCCATCAGCTTCGTGAGTGCACGACTGTGGTGGTGGGGTTTAAACAGGTGCTTAAAATCTTTTTATGGTGCCATGCTTTTGGTGGCACCGAATAATTTAGATCCTCCATTTTATTTTATTGTTATGCTTACAGTTTTTATCATGGTTGCTTTTATCTTTTTGTAAAGTGTCTTGATGGTCTGAAAGGTGCTTGTGCGAAATAAAATTTATTATTATTATGAAAATCTTCGGTCTTCTTCAGGTATGAGCCTGGTAAAAAATCAGTGGCTTACTTCGTTCTCACAAACTTGGATTTAGTCCGAAATAATTCTCTTCTCTCCCTCTCAGGGGCAGCAGGCAGACATGCAGGCCACAACTCAGGCCTTTCCACAGTTCTCCCGCGTGAAACTACTCAGACAACTGCTTGACTGTCTCAAGCTGTTGCTTCTCCAGCTCCCAACTTAGATCTGGCTCAACTGCCAGCAAGCCTGGGACTTTTCCCAGAATCCAAACGGTTTGGTTTGCTGATCTGTGTGTCAGTCACAACAAAGGCTCCCCGTTCAGGTGCAAAAAGGCACCAAAAGCCCAAAACTACAATTCCTACAGATTTTGACTTCAGACAGCTCCTGTAGTCCAGCTCCATTTTAGGTCCCACCAGTACTGATTGGTCTAATTAGGCAGTCCAGGACCAAGATAGTGGAGATAAACAAAACAGTCCTTGCTGCAAAGAAGGCAGGTTAGACAAAGTACATTATCATTATCTCTCCAAATGATTTTCAGCAAATAGTTACATCTTTCAACAGAGCTCACTCTCAGATTACTTATGACTGCAATCCGGGCAGCTCTTAAAGAGACAGTACACAGATGCTATACAGGCACTCTCTGACAATCACATTTAAACTGCTAAAATGCAGGACACCAGCCTGGCAGTGAGCATTTAGGCAAGGTCGAGGAAGACTTTTTGGGAACCCCCATTTGTAGGGGGGTTACACCAGCATCCATGCCATGGCAGAAAAACAGAAACATGCAGCTGGGGAATTGTGAAGCTGTAACCGTCAAGGTGGGAAGGACGGCCAATTCCCTGGCCCATCCACGGAGGCAATCCATAGGGGAATTCTGGATTCAGGTGAGTCGCAGGGGAGGTGGTTGCTGGTCTAGGGAGCCTCCCAGCTGCCAAGTGAAACAAAAGCTCTGTAGATAAAAAAGAACACTTAAAGGATCTTCCTTCTATTTTTTTTTAACATTTTATTTTGAGTGTGAATTAAGTACTCCTGAAGTGGTAAGGCTCATTGGCCTTGCTCAGTCTTGGAGCACAGGTGATGTCCATGGTGTTCAGGCTCCCCCCCCCCTCACTGAGAGGCAGTGTGGTCTAGTGGTTAGAGAACAAGTTCGGGAACCAAGAGACCCAGTTTCAAATCACATCAGAGCTCCGTTACTCATTGTGTGAGCTGAGCAAGTCAAAAATTTGTAGAAGCCGGACCCCACAAACCACAAGGTATTGTGTCTCAGCTTGGCTATCCTGGGTACATAAATCATAAGAAAAAGAATATTAACCACTGCTCTGCCATCGCATCTCCCTGCCAGTTCAGTCCAGGATATCTTGTGAGCAGAGACTTCCACATTGTGTTGGCTTGCGCACAGTGTGGTGGTTTTGTACTGAAGGTTGTCAGGGTTCATGGTAGCAGTTGTTTTTCCCACCAACTTAAGAGTGTTTAGTTTATTTGAAGAATATTGGTGCTGCATATTTTGTCAAAAATGCACAAATATTTAGCATTTGAAAGTCTGATTTGGCCATAAGCGGTGGGCACTGAACAACCGAAAAGCTAATGACTTTAAAATCTAGGAGCACTGTGAGCCAATCCATGTCATCTCCTGTGAGATGCTGCTGTGGTGGGGAGCTGAAACAGTGCAGGAGTTTTTAGTCCCTGTGTGAACCCTTCTCCGCCACCTGCGACGATGCATTTGTGTGGTTAGAAGCTAGCAGAAGGGCAAAAATAATACAGGGGGAGGGAAGCCAGGCTGCCTGCAGTGCTCCACAGCTGCTGCATTGCTCCAGTGCTCCTGTTTGTGGACACCCTGGAAAAGGCTAGAGTAGTGCACCCCACACACAGCAGCTGTGACAGTGCCATACTTCAGTTTGTGTGTAAAAACACATCTGGAGTGACAGTGTCATAAAAAGAGAGAATATTCAAGGGGAATATCAGCAAGTACTGCTTTACAGAAATGGAATAGACTGCCAGAGCATGTGGTATCAGCTGATACTGTAGTGACTTTCAAAGTCTGACTTAAAAAGTTATTTGGAAAAAAGGGGTGACATACAGAGTATTACCACTGAACTTGAGATGGGGGTAATGTGGTGGACCAATGGTCTTCTTTCAAAGGTGCCGGAAGATGGTAAAAGCTGAGGGGGCTGAGAATCAAAAGGGCACTTATGAGAGTAACAAGGACACGTTTTCTATACTAGTTTTTGCCATACAGAAATAAAAAGTGGAGTGGCTACCGCCCCTTCCGCCCCACCCGGTTCCAGCACCTATGTCTTCTTTCCTCTCTGAATATGTATGTATGAATCCTGGACTGCTGTGCACTGGAAACCAAGCTGACATGAGCAAAAATCTGTGGTGATATTTGCACACAGGTCTCCAGTCATGAATAGCTTTTAAGTTTGCCATGCTGCCCCTCCCCCTTCATTGAGGTGAATCTTGAGGAAGAAGGATTTCTCTCTGTTTTTAGAAGTGCATCCAGGCAATGCTTATATCTGAAAGTAGATTGCCATTGTGAACAGGACAGCAAGCCTATCCACTTCTTTCTGTTTTGTTACCAGAACTTGCAAAACTGGAACTAGAACTGCAAGACTCGCTTCAAATGGGGCTTTTGTTTTACAGTTCTTTCACCTAGGGTGGTGTAGCTGAGATGTAATAACTCATTTGCTGTGGGGTCTGCATCTACACATGTTATAGCTGCGTGGACTGAAGCACTGAAAGGTCTGGATCATACAGTCAGTAAAATTCTGGTGGGGTTTGAACCTGCAGTCGCCTAGTTCCCAAGCATGTACTATAACCACTGGACTTGGGACATTATGCCAAGAGAATTTGGGGAGGGGGGGTAAACAATTAAAAATTAATCAAGGTTGTTCACTACATTATTCTTTTACATCTCTTCCTCCATTCAAAGATCAATACGTGGATGAGAATTGTGTGTGTGTGTGTGTGTGGGGGGGGGTGAAACTCTGTGACATTGATGGCTCTGTGCTAGACCACGCTGATTTCTTTTTTTGCAACTAGAATAAAAGCTGCAGTCCAAACTTTGACAACGGGGGGAGAAGGTGTTCTGCTCCCGAACAAAAATTCAAAACCAAACTGCCATTCTATGCTTCAGAATTGTTGACAGCCCATTTGTACCCAGCCTTTTCAAACTGAGCCATGGGTGAAGGAAAGCATATGCCAAGCCATGGCTCACAAGTTGATTGGAGACGGGGGAGGCATTTGGGGCCCTGAGCTTTGATGCTGGTTGGGGCCTAGAGCTTTGTTGCCGGTTACCTCTTTCTGCCTCATATACACCACTACTGGTGTTATATGAATTTTTTGCTCTGTTTGAATTAAACATTATGCTAAATACATAAACCTAAGTACTGCTGTATTTGTTTGCTTTTATTCCGCAGTTCCTGAAGTTCACTATGTGGTGTACAAAAGGTCTGGGTAACAAATACAAGCATGTTCACAGTGGGGTGGGCAGCAAAGAGGCACTTAAGGGTTCTGGCTTACACATTTTATTTTCTTAGCTATACCACTGCAGCAAGGGGCAGATGATTTTTCCATGGCCCCCCCCCAGAATCTGCAGCTCCCCACTCCCACTCCCCACCTAATGCAAGTGCCCTGCTGCACTGTATAAAGCTGTTAATCTGGACTGAACAATTTCATACAGCAGCATGAAAACAGAGGGCTAGTCTGGCATTCACACTGCCTTGCACCCTTCTGAAATATCAGCTTCACTGAACTCCCATTGATTGCGGGCAGCTACGTGCTGTGCCGCAGTACATAGAGAAATGCATTCCCTGCTGTGCACTCTATTCAGCAAGACAAAACAACCCTGTGCATGTAGGAGTGCTTGATAACAAAAAAGAATGGAAATTTCCTCCAGGTATAGAACGTATACTGTATCTTAAAATAAAGGGAAAATGATCAAGCTATATCTTTTGTGCGTGTGTTGGATAGGAAAACCTTCAAAAGCAGAGGTGGTTGATTGGTGTGGGGGAAGGAATGGAAAAGCGCTTCACACTTCATGGTTTTGTTACAATCTAGCTTTGCATTATATTGTACTGAACTTCCTCTGACCCCCCTTTGGTATGCATGTGAATGTTTTTCCATCACCAGCAATTTATCAGAGCAGTAGGGAACCTTTGCATTCTAAAAGTTGCAGCTCCGTCTACATGTTGCTGTGTCCTTTATAGGAGCTGTTATAAAAAGAATTCTAAATAAAAATGGAGTCTTTATTTTGTACTTCACATGTCTGTCTGTTTGCCTACCTGTTGGTCCATCTGTCCACATCAGTGGTGAATGAACTCTGTAAATAAATCATGATATTTTTCAAACAGGATAAAAATGTATACCATGTGAGGAGTGAACAGCATGGTGGAGTAACTATAGTTGTTCTGCTCCGTTATTAAACAAGTTATTCACCCTTGGAACTTATTTAGTCTCCCTTAGAAAATGGGTATGCAAAATACTGGCCTGTGATTGGCTGACAACATTCTCTACCCATACGTTTATCAATCAACACCACCTGGTAACATAAAACAGACAGTATGTGACTCACAGTACTTCCCTGCTCTTTCAATTACGTGCTGTATAGCAGCATCAACAATGCAATCCTTATGGGCATAACCGTGGTGAAGGAGAGGAGCTGCCCTCTAGTGTATGTTTTATCATGTCACAATTTTTCTCCACCCCTGCCGGTCAGCCCCCATCCAACCACCCCCCCAACCTCGTCCCCCAGAATCACCGGCTCTTACCTGCCTGGCCGGGGAGCGGTGCCTGCGGGGGTCGGTCTTCACCCTGCCGACCGGCATTTTTCCTACAATTTTTTCTTCCAGAGGCCCCAGGAGTCAGCACTCATGCGCATGGAGGTGCGCATGTGCCAAACAGCCCCGGTCACAGCCTCCTTCCTCCACCTCCTGGCCTACTGCCTTGGCCCCCTCTGGCCCGAGCTTCCTCCAGCCTGCACTGGGGGTCGCCAATCAGCCGAGGGACACCGCGCTTCCTCCCCGGAGAGGAGAGCTTGCCTGTCGGCAGCTCAATCCAGCTCCGCCCTACCCCCGTGCCGACCTCTGATGCCCTGGGCTCGTTCCCAAACCTGGCTCACCGACGTGGGTTGAGGTATGGTGCCAGCGCCTCAGCCCTCTACGCCAGCGGGCCGGCCCTCTAGTGTATGTAAATCAAATCAAGTACCAGCCCCACTAAAATGTGATCATTAAAGTGAGTATAGATATTAGGGTTGCTTGGATAGTCCAAAATCTGATCCAAGCTCGGATAGTCAGATATTAGGATAATTCATATCTGAATCTGACATTTAAGCCCAGCCTTGGATGGCATTGGATTAGGAAACGGATATCCTAAAATCCGACTATCCTACTGTCCTAAAGCTCAGCCTACAATTAAAAAATTCACTCCAGCCCCACTGAACCACCCTGTTAAAACACACAGTCTCCCCCCAGGCCTGCTGATTAGTACTTACCCAAACTGAAGCAGCTGCAGGACCATCCTCTGTTCCGACTCTTCCTCCATCCAGCTCCATAAATCTTTCTAGTTTACTGATGGTCACACATTGCCATGGACCCACCCGTCCTCACGAACATATAAGAATATACAAAGAAGCCAGCAGAATAAGGCCAAACCCTGTCTTATAGTATTGTGATTACTACGAATTTCTGTTAGTTAGCTAAATACCCTACTGTATGTAATCTTGCATTGCACAGAACACTGTATTTCTGACCTTGTGTTGTCTGTTCAGAAATGTACTGTACTATATAAATGCCTCACTCTATGTAACTAATTCCGCGGGTCGCCCCTGAAAAGGGGACCTTAGGGGACCAGAGGGCCTACCCGGTTAACAAAATGTTATAAATAAATAAATAAATACATTTGGTCCATGTAGTCTGCTCATATTGCAGGGTCCACAGCTTGAGCTACTTGCCCTGCCCCCCCTTCCCCAATCCTCCCATCCTTTGCATCCCCCCCGCCACGATCCTTACTCTCCCCTTGTGTCTATGCCAGCCTCTTGAAGCTGTCTACTGTCTTCAGTGAGACCACCTCTTTCGGCAGTGCATTCCAACTGGCCACCATCCTCTCTGTGAAGAAGCACTTCCTAACCTCCCTCCTAAACCTCCCCCCTCCAAGTTAAGACTGTGCCCCCTTGTGTTTCGGTTGCCACTCAGCTTAAAGAGACCCTCCTTATCCATCCTATTTATCCCTTTCAAGTACTTGAAGGTCTCTGTCTTATCCCCTCGCTCTCCTCTCCTCTCCCTCTCCTCCAGGGAGTACATGTTTAGAGCCCTCCCACCTCTCCTTGTATGCTTTACCCTGTTGACCTGTCATCATCATTATTTCCCTCCTCTGGACCATCTCCAGCAGGTTAATGTCCTTTTTAAGGTGCAGGCACCAGTACTGTACCCCATACTCAGGATGTGGCCTCACCAGTGACCTGTACAAGGGCAATATAACCTCTCACCTACTGCTGATCCCCCTGGCTATGCATCCCAGCATTTTATTTGCCTTTGCTGCTGCTTTACTGCACTGCGAGTGCCTCAGGTCGCTAGTGATCATCACTCCCAAATCCTTCTCCTGCTAGGTTGCAGATACCTGGACCCCTCCCAGGCAGTACTCATCCTTGGATTCTTGACTCCAATGTGCATAACTTTGCAATTCTTTGCATTGAAGCCAAGCTGCCATATCCCAGACCACCTCTCAGTTTTTCCAGATCCTCCTTCATGTTCCTGTATCCCTTCAGTCATGCCACTCTCCCACAGAGCTTAGTGTTGTCTGCAGAAAGGCATATTTTGCCTTTAATGCCATCCCCAATATCGTTAATGAAGACATTGAACAACACTGGCCCTAGCACCAAGCTCTATGGGACCCCACTGGTGACCTCCCTGGTGCTAGATAACTCTCCCCCCACCACCACCACCTTCTGGGTCCTGTTCCCCAGCCAGTTTTCCATTCATCTGGTCATCTTATTCCCAACCCCAAGATCTGCACACTTACTAACATACTAATTGCCAGCAGATTAGGCCTTATGGTCTATCGAGTCTGCTTGAACCTCAGATCCCTAGTTGGGTACAGGGCCCTCCCGTGTTCCAGAAACCCTATCATCCATCTCCACCCCCTGGGCCAGGCTAACATCCACTTTCTGTGTCTGTTCCACCCTCTCTTGAAGCCCTCCACTGTGGATCTCTGAACCAGCTCGCCAGGCAGCACGTTCCAAGGATCCACCACCCTCTCAGTGAAAAACCTCCTCCTCTTTTTCCCCCTCACCCTTCCACTTTCCAACTTCGAACCATGCCCTCTGGTGATACCTCCCTGCTTTAGTCTAAAGATCCCCTCCGTGTTTACCCTATTTATTCCCTTGAGGTACTTGAAGACCTCAATCATGTCCCCCCTGTCTCTCCTCTCCTCCAATGAAAACAGGCAGTGCTCCTCAAGTCTGTCCTCATACATCAAATCCCCTAGTCCTCGTATCATCTTAGTTGCCCTCCTCTGTACCCTTTCCAGGAGCTGTATGTCCCTCTTCAAGTGTGGTCTCCAGTACTGTACACAGTACTCAAGGTGTGGTCTAACCAATCCATTGTACAGTGGCAGAATCACTTCCCTGCTCCTAGAGGTGATCCCCCTTATGATGCATCCCAACATCCTGTTTGCTTTGCTAGCCACCCTCCTGCACTGCTCGGAGTTATTCATACATGCATCCACCATGACTTCTAGGTCTTTTTCCCGTGTTGAGGCCTCCATCGCCTCCCCTCCCAGGGTGTACCTGTGTTTAGGGTTTCCCCACCCAAGATGTAACACCTTGCACTTGGTGATATTGAAATTTAATTTCCATGTGTGAGCCCACCTTTCCATGGTGTTCAGGTCCCATTGCAGGGCCAACCTCCCCTCTTCCCCCTCAACTACTGCTCTCATCTTGGAGTCATCTGCAAAGAGACTCATTTCACACCCTATACCCTCCCTGATGTCCGAAATGTATGTATTAAACAGGACTGGACCCAGGACCGAGCCCTGCGGTACCCCACTACCGACCTCTCTAGGGTTCGAGAGCTCCCCACTGACCACTGCTCTCTGAGTGCATCCAGCTAGCCAGTTTTCAATCTATCTGACCATCAAAGGGCCTACTCCCAACCCATCAGTTTCTCCACCAGACCATTGTTGGGGACAGAGTCGAACGCCTTGCTGAAGTCCAAGAATAATACATCCACAGGCTTTCCCCTGTCCAGTTCTGATGTTACCCATTCGTAGAACATCGAACATCACTTCCTGATCAATCTCTTGTGGGGTACAGAGTGAAAGGCCTTGGCGAAATCCAAGTAGAAGATGTCCACCACTTGGCCCCTGTCTATTGTTTTGGTGAGCCAATCAAAGAAGTCAGATTCGTTTGACACTACCTCCCTCCCATAAACCCATGTCGCCTTGCACCCTTAAGACCGTGCTTCTCTGGATACTCTACCAACCTTTCCTTAAGTATGGTCTCCATAAGCTTGCACATGACTGTGGTCAGACTGACCAGTCTGTAATTCCCTGGATCATCTTTGGGACCACTATTATGGAGGGGCACTACATGTGCCATTCTGCAGCCCTGTGGTACCACGCCTGACTCCAGTGAACTATTGAACAGGCCAGTCAGTGGCTTCCCAAGCTCTTCTGCCAGTTCCGTCAACACCCCTGGGTGTACTTCATCCAGGCTTGGGGATTTGTCTGCCTTCAATGCTTATTAGCTCTTTTCTTAGTCTATCCCCCTCTACCACCACATCCCTTCTCCCTTCCCCCTCAGTAACTCTGCTTTTTCCCCATTCTCCTCCACCCACCCATCCCCTTTTCAAAGCCTAACAATCCCTTCTTTTTGTCCTTTTTCTCACTCATATAGTGAAAAAAGGCCTTCTCCCCCCCTCTTAATGCCCTCCACTAACTGCAGTTCTTTCTGAGCTTTCACATGCCAGACTAGTTTACTTGCCTCACTAGCCATCTTTAGGTACTTCCCCATGTCCTCCTTTCTCTTGGTTTTTCTGAATTCCCTATAGGCTAACCTCTTGTCCCTTACTGCCTGGGCAACCTCAGTACTAAACCAGCTGGGCACTTTGGACCTTGAAATCTTCCCCCTGTGTCTAATGCACTCCTCTGTTGCAGCCCTTATTTTCTCCATAATGAGGGAACACCTCTGGAGAATCCTGGTTGGGGGGGGGCGGGAGTGGAGGAACAGTGGGAAAATCTTAAAGGAGCCATAGTAGAGACAACAGGCCTCTATGTAAAGCTAGTAAACAAAGCAAAAATAAAGAAAAAAACACTATGGTTTTCAAAAGAAGTGGCAGGAAAGGTTAGGGAGAAAAAACAGGCTTTCAGAAAGTATAAGAAACACAGAGGGAGGGAGAAAGGGAAATGTACCCGGCAAAGAAGAAGGAGATGGGGAAAGCAGTCAGTTACACCAAGGCACAAACTGAAGAAAGAATAGCAAAATCAGTAAAAGAAGATGATAAAACCTTGTTTGGGTATATCAGGGAAAGGAATAAGACCAGTAGAGGCATTGTGCAGTTAAATAAAAGGGGGGTGCAGAAGGTGACCTAGAAAAAGCAGAAATTCTGAACGAATACTTCTGTTCAGTATTTAAAGAAGAAGGGGAAATGGAGGGACCAAAATTAGGGGGTAGAAACACACATGGGGGGGATGTGGACACCAGTCCATTCACAGAGGAGAGAATTCTAAAGGAACGCTCGAAACTAAAGTGGACAAGACAATGGGGCCAGATGGGATGCATCCCAGAATACTGAAAGAACTCGGGGAGGTACTAGGGGCACCACTGACAGCGCTATTTAATAAATCCCTAGAGGAATGGTACCAAAGTACTGGAGAAGGGCAAATGTGGTACCACTTGACTACACAAAAGTGGGAGCAAGGTGGAGGCTGAGAATTACAAGCCGGTAAGCTTGACCTCAGTGGTGGGGAAAATAATGGATTCCATGTTAAAGGAAAGGACTGTGGCATACCTGGAGCCAGTGTGGCACAAGACCCAAAGCAACATGGATTCACAGCAGGGAGATCTTGTCAAACAAACCTGATAGATTTCTTTGATTGGGTAACCAGAGTGGTGGATCAGGGAGGGGCGGTGGACATGACCTACCTAGATTTTAGCAAGGCATTTGACACTGTCCCACACAGGAGGCTAGTAAACAAGTTTCGCAGTCTGGGAGTAGGTCCCAAGGTGGTAAACTGGGTCAGAAATTGGCTGAGCAACAGGACACAGAGGGTGGTGGTGAATGGAGTTCAGTCCCAGGAGAGGGAATTACCAGCGGGGATACCACAGGGCTCAATTCTGGGCTGGTCCTCTTTAATGTCTTCATTAGTGACATTGCGGAGGACCTGGAAGGGAAGCCTCTTTGCAGATGACACCAAGATCTGCAATAGGATAGATACTCCAGATGGGGTGGAAAAAATGAGAAGAGACCTAGGCAAATTGGAGGAGTGGTCAAGAGAGTGGCAGCTTAAATTCAGTACAAAAAAT
The DNA here is from genome assembly GCA_016271365.2 of Neoceratodus forsteri. Classification (NCBI taxonomy): domain Eukaryota; kingdom Metazoa; phylum Chordata; order Ceratodontiformes; family Ceratodontidae; genus Neoceratodus; species Neoceratodus forsteri. The sequence continues at coordinate 1,407,755,055 of CM028131.1, read as the reverse complement.
TGCAGTCATGCACTTGGGCCACAGGAATCATGGAGAGGAATACAAAATGGGAGGGGGGGGGATACTGACAACAAAACTGGAAGTGGACCTGGGGTAAACATAATGGATGACCTGAAGGTGGCCAAGCAATGTGAAAAGGCAGTGGGGAGGGCTGGAGGGATGCTGGGGTGCATAGGGAGGGGGCATCACCAGTAAAACAAACAGAAGGTGATGATGCCACTGTACAGACAATTAGTCAGGCCACATCTGGAATATTGTGTTCAGTTCTGGAGACCGCATCTCCGAAAGGACATTGACAGAATGGAGGCAGTCCAGAGAAGGGCAACAAAAATGGTGAAAGGAATGCACCGGAAAACATATGAGGAAAGACTGAAAGACCTCAATATGTATACCCTGGAGGAAAGGAGGGGGGGGGTATGATAGCGATATTCAAGTACCTCAAGAGAATCAGCAAGGTTCAACAGGGCAGCATCTTTCAAAAAAAGAGATGTGCAAGAACAAGGGGTCACAATGTGAGACTGGGGGGGGAGACAGATGGGTAATGTGAGGAAAAATGTTTTCACAGAAAGGGTGCTGGATGCATGAAACAGCCTCCCCGCTGATGTCATAGAGGCTAAAACGATTGGTGAGTTCAAGAATGCAAGGGATAGACAGAAGGCAACCCTAGTGGTAGGAAAGAGAGGGTAAGCTGCTGATCATTTAGGATCTGTAGTTTAAGTAGGTAGGGAAATGTGCAGACTGGGTGGGCCAGGTGGTCCTTATCTGCTGTCAAATTCTGTGTTTCTATGGACCACTTTTGGTCCACCCCCATATATGCTCTGATGCTGCCAGGTGCTTCCTTAACAATTCGCCCATCTTCCTGAAGTCTGCCCTCCTAAAGTCCAGGATTTTGGTCTTAGTGGGGACATTATCCCTGCCCATATACAACTGGAACCACACTGTGCAATGATCACTTCCACCCGGGTGCTCCCTGACCATCGTATCCTTTATGAGCTCCCCATTCAGGAGCTCCAGGTCAAGGACTGCCCCCTCCCGGGTGGGTTCTGTGACTCCCCCTCATTTCTGAATACCACTGTAATTGTCTTTTGTGCTGATTTAGATAGAGGTATTGCTGTGAATGGGGACCACAGGGTGGTGTTTTTCATCGTATTGTACTTGACTCAAACATGTTCCAGCCCATTTAAAGTCTTGAAACTTACATCAAATGTGGTCTCATTAGATAGATGGATTAATGCATGGATTTTGTTCACAAAAAACTTCATTGACTCTTTTAACAGTGAGCGTGCTACGAAGTATCGGTCTGGGAATTCCTCCATGCCACCCATATACCTTAGGCGGACAACATTTTGTCACTTTGCTTGCTGTGTGGGACTAGAAAAAAAGGATGCATAAGTTCTCCCCCTTGATGAATTTGTCTAGTCCCTTGCATTTGAAAAATTATTTGAGGTGTTGGTACCAGGGCCCTGGGTTTTTTCTCTACAAGCCGGAGGTTCAGATACAACTGTTTTGTTTCTATTCTGAATCTGTAATTGTGGATGTTGCGTAAGCAAAAGTTCAGGAAGCAAAGCTAAATCTTGACTGTCTTGGTTAATTAACTTGTACATTGTTTTTCTTCGGTTGTTTGAGGCATCGTAATCGGGCAGGGGACGGAACGCCAGCCGCCTTAAGATGCGTCCTTCTCGCACCCTGCTGACAATAGTGCGTTTTCTACTGATCATGCTGAGGAGGATAAATCTGACACAACTGCGGGGCTTCTTAGGCCAGGTGAAGAGCTACCTGTTTTTGTCATGCCTGAAACCCCCCGGCGCTTCTGTTTTAATGCTTTTTGCAGAGGAATATCAGATTCCGTGAGTACTCCCGGCTGTGTCTGCTGTTGTATACTTCTTAGACAGGTTATTTCCTTGTTTCTGTCATCTGTCTTGTTCAAAGACGCCACCTCACTGACAGTCAGCTGGGGTGAGTCACTACTCTGAACCTCTTTAGACATCTGTAGTAATGATACAAGTTCCAATTTCTTTTTTCTAAACTGTTGTTCCTCCAATATCAACATATTGTGAATCATTACAATAGTAGTAGTGGGAGATTTTTGTGCCTCAATACCTGGTTTTCCTCCATGTTGAACAATTGCCTCTTGTTCTTCTATGGTGCTTTCTGTGTCATGTACCTGTTCCTCCTGAATCTCAGAGCCATACTGTTCAATGTCCATAGCTTGTTCCGTATTTCCTCCTTGTCCTTCCACCATTCTTTTTTCAGTCTCTAGCAATACTGAAGCAGGAGAGTAGACCGTCTCCCCTACCTCCACCACCTCCATCCTCTCTCCAGCCATCCTGGGAACAGCCATCTTGGCAAGCTTCCAGGATGATACACAGTCTCCCTACAGTCAGCATAGGGGAATTTTCCCGGTGCCCTGGCCAAATTTCCCCCCATTCACTAAAAAATACCATCAACAGCTTAATCTGATTCAAGGTCAGTTGGCATTCATCTGTATCCTCCCCCCCGCCAGGTTGTGCCTGAAAATAGGTGGGATTTGTCTAGTGCACTTACCCGGTCAACAAAAATTAAATAAACCACCTTCCTTCTTGCATTAGGTTCCCCCCTTCCTTCCCCAGTAAATACCCTTAATTATGGAGTCCTCTAGGATTAACACCTTTTTGTCTCCTCCATTCGTGACTCCCTTCCTTCCTTCCTCAAGTGCCATATAAGTTGCTCCTCAAACTAATTGCTCCCCCTCTGCCCTGGTTAATGTCCCACCACATTCTCTACTTATCCATTCAGCTATGTCACCATTCCTGTCTGTGTCCTTCCCTTTCTGGCTAGCTATGCTTTCCTCCACTTCCCCCACTTCCTTCTACCCCTACCCTATCCTCTCCCTCCCCCCTACCCTCTGCTGCACTTCGTCTGCTTCTTCTTTCCTGCCCACCTTGACTGCCCTTCAGAGTCCCACCCCCTTCCTTTCCTGTCCTTCTACCCCGACCTCGTCTCAACCCAACCTCCTACCCCACCTCCTGTTGCCCCTCTCCTTTTCAGACAGTAGGTCAAATCTCCTAAATTATACTACCCCCACCTTGGCACAATATTAAGCAATTCCCCCCCTCCCTGGATCAGACAAAGAGCTGGAATTAATTTTTTTTTCAGGGGTCACTGTCTTAAAAGTTGGAAATCGTAGTGAGCTAGAGCCGGGGGTGCCATTTTAAAATATAGTGCTCCTTACCTTTGTTTTACAGATTTAACCTGTTTTTGTCATGTTTTAATTTTGTAAACAATGATCTCTAAGTCTGAAAGTCAGTGCTGCAATCTAGCCATAACATGGCGTCAACATGAGACATCATTACGTCATTGAAGTGAGACTGTTACCAAACACTACTAGAAGCCCTATGTACTGGCTTGTTTCAGCTTGTACTGTCAGACTTCTAAAGCCTACCAACATGCTAATCAACACCTAACACGTGCACCAGATGCACCATGATTTCTGATTTTTAAGGTAGCAACCCCAGAAATTAGCTGTTCAGGTGTCCTTTAACAGTTTCAAAAGTACAGGATGAGTTCTATGAAAAGCAAATCTCTTTTATAGAACGTCCAAAGTCATGATTATAAACACCTAACAACAACAACATAAGTCTAAAACTGCTCTACTTTAGTTGCTGTTATAATTTTCACACCGATTACTCTGGTGCCACCTTTTCTTTTCTTGCTAATAAGTCTAAAAACATTAACAGACAATACACAAATCAACTAGTAAGGTAATTGTAAGGAGATTGCTCCTGTAACTTCAGTTTTTTTAAGCCATGTTTAAAAGGGCCAATGGTAGAATAATTTCTAAGTTGGGGGGCTAAACTATTTCAGGAAAAAGGGGCACCATCAGAAAAGTATTCTTTACCACAGTGTGTAGAAAATGTGGGAAGTTGAAATCCCAGTCTCTGTTGGGAGCTGGAGAGCAATCCTAATAGAGATTTGCACTATGGAACAGATTACGGCTTATTGCCATAACCATCTCATTCAATTCCAGCAATGTTGGCAGGGATAGGTTGACTGTACAATGGCAACGGATGATACTTTTCTTCAGTAGATTACATACTAACTCAGTGTACCAATACTGAAGCCTATACTGTCTCATTTTAATTGGCTGTCCATATGAGAGGTCGGGATCGATTTTATAAAGTAAAAATCCAGATGCTCCATGTCTTTGATGTCACATTCATTTTTTGTACTGTTATTACTGTACTCAGCACTGAAAAGTTGAAAATAATAATTAATAAAAAAAAACAAGAAAGAAAATTTGGGAAGAAGAAAACCAGGATGTGGCACATCCCTGAAACTATATTTATGAACAGGAACAACTAACCTTTCTCATAAATAAGAAGGGGTTTGGTTGTTGGCCAATTTATAAATGAGAGATAACCAATTTAAACTGTGCCTAGAAGAGGGTCATGGCCAGTTTAACTGGTATAATAAACAATAATGATGCTCATCCCATTCTGATTGCAAGATAAAACGTAATATCTGAAAATGAACAGTGTTTAAGGGAAGGAGATGCAAATCAAGAGCATGGCAATAAACAGTATCGCCATACTCAAGAATGGAAAGAATTACCTGTCCAGTAATGTGTTCGTGCTCTGAACTTGATAAACAGTGTCTGGTGCACTTTAAGTGCGCCAGGCATTGCTGAATTTGGATACAGTTTTGTCAATATGTCACTTAAAAGTCAAAGGGGGCCTGCCCGGTGTCACAGATTGTTGAGGCGCTGGATGCCACGCCTCAAACCACACCGGCGACCCGGGTTCGGGAACGGACTCGAGCCCCGGGGTCGGCAGGGGAAGGAGTAGGATTGAGCATCCATAGGACTGCTCTCCTCCCCTGGGGTGGGTTGGGGATGCATGGTTGCTTTGCAGCGGCCCCCGGTGGAGACGGGAGCACAGCAGAGGGATCACATTAAGGGGAACACCACAGAAAAATGGAAAAAAACGCTCTAGGGACTGGCCGGATGACGGCTACCAGCTCCTGACACCTCTGAAGACTCCCAGGAAGCCACTGAAAGCCTCAGCAGTGCCTGGGACTGAGGAAAAATAGTGTGCCGGTCTTCTCCCCGCTGGTGCCTTCCCCCTCAGAAGAGAGGGACCCACCCGGTATAGGGTTACGCTGGGCTATCCCGCGGATGGCTGCAGATCTGAAGTAAGGTGGCTTGGGGGAGATAGTAGGAGGATGTCTGAGGGTCATGGCAGCCTGAAGGAGAGGCAGCTCCAGAGCACGATGGGTGTATAAATAGAATATACAAAAAAAATCAAAGGGGAATCAAAGGTAAGGCCCGGGTGCTTAAATTCAGTAACAAGTTCCAATGGATGTTTTTTCAATGGATAAAAAAGGGAGACTCTACCAGGAACAGTGAGTGCTAGGACCCAAACAGCACTGCTTGAGTCTCTATATTGCTTAAAAGTAATAGGTTATCTGAGAACCATTTCACCACTTTGTGGAAGTCACCCAGAGGAGTCATGGCAAGAACAGAGGGAGATTTGTGAGTATAGAAAAGCACTGCATCATCAGCATGAAGTCTAACAGAAAAGGAATCAACAACAGAGGGTAAAGGGGCTAGCACCCATGCAGAGCGCTGATTATTGTGCGCTGCACTTTTGAGCGACTCAATAATAGCGCTCTACAAGAGAGCGAATGATGCACTATGGCGCTATATCCTGTATAGCAAGTACAGCAAGGAGCTATACTCGCTATTGCAGGATATAGTATCCTTTGAGGCCAATTCCTGCTGAGCTGCTTGCATAGCATAGTGGTGTACACCACCACTTGCAATGCAAGCAGCCCTGGGTTTAGGTCCGGCTAGAGGCAGAATAAATGTTTTTTTTTTCTGAATCCAATAACTTGCCCCGTGGTCCGCACCCCCTCGGCATTGAATATTTAAGTTTGGGGGGTGCGGAGGGCTTTTTGTATGGTTTTCTTAAGTATTGTAGTGACTGTCGCTATTTGCGATGGTCGGTACAATATCCATCGCCCTTTTGAACACGGGGTCAAGTTTGTTCGCTCTATGTGATAGGCGGTCTTTCAGATGCGCCTTTATCACATAGAACTGGTAAAGGATCAACAAATAGATTGAATAAGATGGGACCGTGAATAGACTCTTGTGAAACACCAGTAGAAACAGGGAGAGGAGGTGAGAGACAACCATTCCAAGAAACAGACTAAATTCTCCCGTGCAAATTCGAACTAAGCCATTTAATGACATTCAAAGAAAAGCCAAAAGAAGACAGATGAGTTAAGTGCAAGGAATGACTGAGCACATTGAAAGCTTTTGACAGGTCAATAAAGACAGAGCCCACAAGACACCCCTTCTACTAAAGCTGTAGAAACAGAATCATGGAACTCAATCAGTGCTATCTGGATAGAAAATTTGGGCCTGAAACCTGATAGAAAACAGGATATACCTGATAATTCATTAGGTAGTCGTTAATCTAAGATAAAAACATAATTTCCATAAAATTTGAAACTATTGCGAGCAAAGAAATCAGTCAATGGTTGTCTACCATAGTTTTATCCCCCTTTTATGAAGAGCGGTAACTAAGGAATGTTTCCATGCTATAAAGAAAGTTTATGTGGTTAAGGATAAATTATTTATTTATTTAGTTAGTTTTTGTTGACCGGGTAAGTGCACTAGACAAATCCTGCCTATTTTCAGGCACGACCTGGGGAAGGGGGATACAGATGAATGGCAACTGACCTTGAACCAGATTAAGCTGTTGGTGGTATTTTTTAGTGAATGAGGGAAATTTGGCCAGGACACTGGGGAAATTCCCCTACTCTTTTTGATAAGTGCCATGGGATCTTTAACATCCACCTGAACTACCACCAATCCAGGCAGATGGGACCTCGGTTTAACGTCTCATCCGAAAGACGGCACCTCAGAAGTGCAGCACCCCTCTCATGCTGCACTACAGTGCTCAATTACAGTGTACAATTAAATAAATAAGGTGCGAGAAGGGCCAAAATATCAGCACTGCACTTAAGTAAGTAGTTGTCTAGGTTGTCGATTCCCTTGAATGTGTTCTCTCTCAAGGAACATAACAATTTGAACACTTCTACGGGTTTTATAGCCCTGAAGTAAAATCTGAGTCTTGAAAGAGAGCACTCGGCAAGGGAATTACTATGCACACCAGCTGAAGACAAACCAGCTTTGTTTAGCAGCATTACAGGGGCCACAGTAAAGAAAGAATTAAACAAAGTGCAGATGCCCTCCTTGGAATAAGATGTAATTCCACCACAGGGCACAATAGTAGTGGAGGACTCAAAATGCGTCTTCCAAAAAAGAGTCCACTATACACCAAAATTTATTGGGATTATTTCTAGCATTGGCTATATTTGCTTTGAAAAATGATTATTTGGTGTTCCTAATAAGAGAAATGCAATAGTTTTAAAATTTCTGGAAAATTTGGCAACCCATGGGATGTGGGTTTTTTTTTCCACAAAAGTGGCGTGCTGGTCACAAAGTAAAGTAAAATGCTTAAGGAAATAATCCCAAGCTACATCAGCATTTGAGCAAGAGAACAATTCCCCCAATTAATCGTAGATAAACCATAATGAAAGGCACCCAAGTTAAATGAAACCTAATAGTGTTAGGGATGAATTTGGGAGGGCAACGACAGACTGTACACAAAAGAATAGCATGGTCACTAAATAAATTTCCCTGGCAGCCAGAAACATGACTGACCCCCACCTCCACCCAACACACTCCCAGCCCCTACCTCCCTCCTCCCACTCCTTTTTATAATAAAAATATTATAAGATGCCTGCCACATCTGGAGCCTTCTGCCCCCTCGCCAAAGGAATACTCCCCCCACCCTAAAACAGCATTAAACAAGCCACCCTTCCCATATCATAAAAAGGACTGTACACCAACACACCCACTAGCCTCCTTCCTTCCTTCTTATAATAAAATATAAAAGAAAGATATCAGCCACATCATAGCCTGCCCCCTGCAAAATTGCTACCCCCCACCCTTGCACTATATATTATCCCCATCCCCTGATCAGTGCAGGATCCCCCCACACACACACTAGCCCCCAACCCCCTTATAATAAAAACATAATAAGAAAGATGTTTGCCATGTAAGGGCCTGACACCCCTCACCATATCACTACTCCCCCCACCCTTGTAATATATATCTTCTCCCATCCCTGGATCAGAGCAGGACCCCACCCACTCCTCCTAACCCCCACCTCCCTACCCCCTATAGCATGCAAACTTAGTGAATGATGAATCTGAAAATAAATGGTCCCACAGCTGAGAGGGTTGTGCTCATCTTTTGTCTCTCCATTCCAGTGTGTAAAAAACTTTAAAGAAAAGGTTTGCGAAAACACGCCCTCTAACACTTGATTGGCTTACAGTTGGTCAGTCATGTGTTACCACTATAGGAGGAGGTGCTTTCAAGACAGGCGCAAGATGCCCAACCATGGGACCATTATCATTCACTAAGTTTCTTTGGGTGCTATGGCTGGGAGGAGGAGGGAGGTGGGGGTTCTTCATCCAATCCATGGGGGGGGGATTGTTTAATACTGTGCAAAGATGGGAAGGAGTATTGATTTGGAGGGTGGGGTGGGGGCTGCTGCAGGCTCCAGACGTGGCCAGCATCTTAAGTTATAATATTTTTATTATAAGGACAAGAAGGAGAGGGAGGGACAGGTGTGGGCCAGTAGGTGTGTTGGGTGGGGGTTCTTGCTCTAATCTTGGGGCGAGGAACTTGTTTTATGTCGTGCCAGAGTAGGGGGCTGAGGACAATAGTTTTACTAGCATTAGTGTAATTTATAAGGAGGATGGAGAGATTTTGGATTTTAGGATATCGGATGTTATGGATGTCTAGATATCCTAAAATCTGGGGTGCTTTTAAGGATATTGGATTTTGAGGACCAATATCCTAAAATCCTAATGTCCTAAAAAAGGCGTACTACCCTAACTATCCATTTTCAAAATGGATTTATTTGAGCAATCCTAATAAATATGCCCTCTAGCTCTGAAATATAAGACAAAACAAGTAACCACATTGCCTTGAGTTTTACCCTTGTAGCCTCAAATAAACTATTGCTTGCCCCTTGGTTTTTTTAGCTCTATAGGTTTTTATTTGTTTGCTTTTCTTTAACCATTCAGTAGTGGTGGGTATCATGGCCATTGTCCAGTATATTGTTACACATTTTGCTGCGATTTCAATAAAGATGTTGAATAAGCTTTTTATGTCTTCTGGTTCATGAGACTAAGGATCACATGTCTATAATATACAGATCTACAATGTCTGGGAACATTTTCTTCAGTGCCGACGTTACTTGGGTACAGAAGGGCCAATACAAGGCATAAAATAATCAGAATTCCATTGCAGTTTGCATCCCAAAAACTACAGCTTATTAATCTTATGCAGCCATTGTGGTATTGTTCCCACAATTGTAGTACAAGTACCACACTGCGTAATTGTTATTGTGTAGTTGTGGTATGTTTTTCACAGTTGCAGTAAAATGTATCAAACTGCAATACCCCCAACCCCCACCCCCATGCAATTTGGCACTTTTTACTGCAAGTTCATTCTTCTGGGCTATATCTTGCAGACAAAAATAACCATTTTGTGAATTTGCTTCTCAAACCTGACTAGTTGCTGATCTACATTTTTTGATTAGCAATCAACGCTTATCAGGTTTCCAAAACTAACATATGTCTTGCAATAACACACACAACTAAAGCACATGAAAGTGAGTTGGCCATGGCCCCTCCTAGAAAGGTTGGTGAATGTGGTATTAAAATGTTTTGTTACTACGGCTGTCAAAATCTTGTAACCATCTTACATCTAAACATTTTCCAGTCAGTGGAGGCTGTTGTGTGATGAACTTCTACTCAAATAGTATTCCATTCTTTATCAGTAAATTGTCTTTATTATTCGAGTCAATTTTGATGAGAATAAGATCTGAATCATGTATTAGTTTGTAAAAGCGGAAGATGAGCAGGATGCTGGGATGTGCCTAAAGGCTCAGTGGTGGTAAATTCAGGGGTAAGGTTAGAAGGCCCTTTTTGTCCCAGAGGGTGGTGAACAGCCTACCAATGGAGACAGTGAATATGAAGATAGTACAAGCCTTCAAGGCTGAACTTGGACACATTTCTGCTTAGCAAGGGAATCAACGGGTGCACTGTGTAGAAGAGTGGATAGGGAATCCCTGTGAATTAGTACATGTTTACACATAACATTTTGTTTATCCCTGTTTATGAAGCAGCGAAGATGGACATGATGTACCTAGGGTCAGGGTACCTTCCAGCCCTAAATTCTTATGTTACTATATCCAGTGTGTATGTATGTCAGATTTAAATGGTATAGGAGTCTGATCCAGTTTCAAGTGTTAGCCTCCATCCACATAGTATAGGTGTTGACTTACTTGTCTTGCTTTCCGATTGGAGGAAAGGCTTCAGTGATCCATACCAGGTTTTAGAATTTAATTCTTTTTTATTTTGCAGTTAAAAGTTTTTTATTATATAGCTTCTCAGGTTTATTGCATGCGTATCATAAATACACGTGTAATTATAAATACAATGGAAAATAAGCATAAATATACACCTGATCCAGCATTTTAAATTGTCCTGTATATCTTAACCTATAAATAGCACCATGGAGGGGTTTACAGTTTGATGAATACATGCCATTAATTAATACCTCATTTGTGGTTACAATTGTATCACTTTACTCTTTTCAGAAGAAGGTGACTCTTTTCCAAGCAGCTGCATTAATATACGTAGGTCCTCCCGTTGGTTCAGTGTTCTCAAAGAAACTTTCAAACTATAAAGTATCAAGAAAAGTATTTTTTCCATTCACTCAAAGGGAATGATGTATTTACATTTTTTTTTCCAATACTTTAATATTATTCTCTTTGCTGACACTGATGCTATGGTGTCACAGACTGATTCCTTCCCAGAACTCAGTCCATAGTACTATAGGTTTTCACAACCCTTCAGATGCCTAAATAGTTACCTTGGTAGGCTGCCACCACCCAGCTTGACTCTCACTTGAGGTATCTTTTACAGTGATCTTTCATCATCAGCCCTGCCTCTCTGACATCACGCCCTGGACACTTCCTTTAAACTATGAGGACCATCTCTTCCCCAGAACTGGTCCAAACTGTTTATGTGTATTCGGGCTCTGTCCTGTTGTTATTGTGCCTGTCTGCACAGCTGGAATTGTCTTAGTCTGCCGTGGCCCTGTTCACCTTCAAAATATGTATTTTCTTTGATGAAAGTGACTCTGTTATCCCAACACAAGAGCCTTTAATCTCATTTCCTAACTACCTCCTACATGAACTAAAATATTTTACAGGCAACATAACTAATACAATAAAAAAAAAGTTTCCTAGGTGTTGCATCGCTGTTACAGCTCCATCCCTCAGGGGAATGAAAGAGCATCTTTTAGTGACCCTAAAAGATGCTTTTCATGTCAGCAGGTTTGCTTTAGCTGCTATGCCCCAGTTCTCTCTCTTGTTTAACAATGTATCTTAATTCTTTAAGACACCCCCTTTCTTTACTGAGCCACTGGTTCCTGCATAGACAGACCATCTGCATTGCCATGCTGTGATCCACTGTGACGCCGGCTGTCCATGTTACAGGACTGCAGCACCAGGCTTCATCTTAACAACTTGGTGTTTTGCCTGCTGCTTCTATAGGGCCATGTGAGTGGGTTGTGGTTGGTGACTAGTGTTAACGTTCTTCTATGCAAATATTGTTGCAGCTTCTGCAGAGCCCTGACTATACCCAGGCACTCCTTCTCAGTTGTGGCGTAAGCCTACTCAATGGGCAGTAACGTCCTGCTCAGGTACATGACTGAGTGTGTGCGTGTTCCTTCCCAGTCTGCATGACCTGACTCAGAGCTGTGCCTAGCCCATGATCAGATGCACCCACATGCACAATGAACTTCAGAAAATAATCAGGGCTTGCGAGCACAGGTGCCTGACACAATGCCCCCTTCAGCTGGCAGAACATTGTCTCACAGTGATCCAGCCACTAAATATTTTCTGGCATTTTTTTTCCTAGTGAGTTCAGACAGGGGTGTGGCCATACTACTGAAATCTGACACAAACTTTCAGTAGTAACCTGCTATCCCCAAGAAGGCCCGTATTTTCCTCTTTTCCCAATGAGGAAAGTTTGGGACGTAGATGGATGAAGTTATTTAAAAAAAAAACAGAAAGTGCATAGGGCTACCGTTGGGAGGGGATACTAGAGTTTCTGAAACATTTTAAAATGCAGCCGATACTGAGATCCCAAAAATGGAAATTGGCCTATAAGTGTGATTGAGCAGACAGTCTGCTGTGTACACCACAGGCTCTGAAGTATAATCCTCTACCTCTCACTCCTTCATCAGCATGCTGTGTCTGTGAGCCGAATGCAGATTGCATTTTTATATGTAACTGGAAGCCTACATAAGAGTCCGCCCTTAACACCAAACCTCTGAAATAGATTAACTACTGTTTTGTGAAGGTGTGCATTTTTCAAATTAAAAAATAGCTGTGAAACTGATTTAGCAAATTCCCTCTCCGTTTTTATCCCCCATTCTCTGCAGCTTCCTAATTAGTAGCAGTCAAGTATTTGTTCAGCAGACAATACCAATGAAGAAAGATGTAAAAAGAACCAAGGATGGACTGTACTGCTGATATAATTAGGTAATTTATCATCAAGGGTAGCTGGATTTCTACAAATCAGCATTGTTTAGTGTAGGAATCCGTTGCTTTTCTAGTGGGGTATAAAGCTGCTGCTTACTGGTTGACAGATGTCTTTGAGTATTCGTGAATTTATCACCAGATTTCACTTGTATTAGATTTTTTAGCCACAGAAAATAGAAAAGGAGCATAACTGTGTGTTTCTGTGGTGCATTTAAGTTGTAACACGTGACACGAGTGTGTCTATACATTCTGTTACCAGTGAGTTTCTTTGACCCAAGGTGTGGCCAAGTGCTTTAGCAAGCCTCTGCTATTTGTAGCTATCCTTGGATCTTTATAACGCTTATAAAACTGAATTTTTGCAATGTTGTTTACCCACCAGGATAGCCCAGCTGGGATGCAATATCTGATTTTCAGCCTGGTCCTGCTTTTACCCACTGGTACAGCTGGGGGACTGAAATACTGAGAGTGTGAGTGACTGGCTCGGATAGCGAGTAAGTGGCTTTGTTAAAGCTACCAACTTTCTGAGGTCTAAAACTGGGACAGTTCACCCTGATCATGACCCCCACCATGTCACTCCCACGGACACCGCTGCAGTCAATGCTGCGCACAATCAGTTCAATTTTGCTGCTTGCTCTGGCCATGCCACCCCACAGTAACACCAGTAACAAACATCCAGATTAAAACAATACATCATTCTGCTGCAGCAAGTTCCAAATCATGATGTACAGAAAGTTCATTAGAAGCAAACCTGCATTAAATCGTGATCAGACATTCAAGCTGCATGTATTGCTCCTCCTGACAGTCCCATCCAACCCGCTTACACTCACCTCATTTGCTGAGCAAACTTCATTTCGATGACTCCCACCACCACACCGGATTGTTTTCATACACTTCCCTACAGCTGATGAGGTTTGGGTACCTTAGTTCACTGCTGCTGGTCTCTTCTCTGTCTGGAGCTCCTCTCAGCTGCTGGCAAGGAGATGTCCACATGCACTTGTTTGCACTACTACCCAGTCTAATCTAACAGGAAGGAACATGTTTTGTTGTGCTCCCACTGACATGCTTGCAGTGCAACACAGGCGCAGGGATTGAAGTTGCAAACTGCTGTCCAAGTAGCACCACAGCGGTGCTGAAATAACTGTCACTCATGGATTAGCAGTCAGCAAAAAAAAAAAAAAGGGACAAAACTGGGACAAGTAAGCAAAAACCAGGACAAAAGTGACATTTTGCAAAACTTGTGGGGACACTGGGACATAACTGCCTAAAATAGGGACTGTCCTGGGAAAATAGGGACTGTTGGTAGCTTTACCCTGATAACTTTATTTTTAGCTGCCCCTGTTATAGCAGAGGGTGAGTCTGATGGTTGCTATCCACAAGCAAGAGCTGGCCACCTCACTTGTTGGGTGTCATTTCTCATTGAACTTTGGGCTTCTCGTGCCACAAAGCTATTCAGTGACACTACAGGAGCATTAAAGTATTCCACAGGTCTCCACTTGGTCACAATTGGTTGGGCTAGATGGTGGATTCTGGTGGATTAGAAGTCACAGGGTTCAGAGCTCAGAGCCTCAGCAACCTATGCCCTGCATATCGGACAATGTTAATTTGTTTTTAGAATTTATTTACTCAGGATAGCACAGCTGAGATGCCTTATCTTGTTTCCAGTGTGGTCCTGCTTTGTACACACAGTTACAGCTGAGTATACTAAAGCACTGAGAGGTAGAGACATGCTTGGTGTCATAAAAAAAAAATAACCCATGGCTGTGGTAAGATTTAAACCTAGGTCTTCTGATTCCTAACCCTGTGCACTAACCACCAGACCAACCATGCTGCCTCCATGTTGTTAAAGAGAACTGCGCTGAATTTGTGTCATTTTGTCCAGTAGAAACTGATTTTTTAGATACTGGTTTCTGCTAGCCCATTGGCACAGTGGTAGGGCTTCTGTCTGACACCGACATCTTGGGTTCAGGAATGGACCCGAGGTTGGGGGGAAGGATTGAACATCGAGACTGCTGTCCTCCTCCGGGGGGGGGGGGCTAAGTGTCTGGCGCATGACTGACCTCTGGTGGAGGAATAGCGACTGGTCCCTGCATTGTGTTGGAAGGCGGGACAAATGTCAGCATACATGCCCTTGATGTCATTGCATGTTCCACCTCCTAGGGTGAAAAATGGCAGAAAATCGGGCTATGAGGGAATGCTGCCCACCTCGCACCACAGATCCTGTACCATGGTCCGTGGCACCACTGGGGACATATACCGGCATCTGACAGGAGAATGAGCTCCTTCGCAGAGGTCCCACCTTGAGGGGGTAAGCCAAAGCATAACCCCAGGATGGAAACATCCCCGGGCCATATACTGGTGTCCAACAGATGATGGGGCTCCCTCCCGTGGACGTGCTCTGGGGTAAGCCAGAGCATATCCCCGGTCGGTTAAGTACATGGGGGGGGGGTGACGAGGCTGGGTTGATGGTGGCTGGCCCTAGGGGTTGGAAGAGTACAGCAAACTAAAAAAAAATACCGGTTACAGTTCTCTCACTGTTCCATGTCTACAGTATTTTAGTTATCCTGGTAGTATCCCACAAGTCGCACCGGGAGACAAGCAACTTGTTGGTCAGTGTGCCTTCCTGGTGAAACATTTCAATAAATAAATAAAGTTGTTTCTTATTTACACACGTGTAGAAAGCATGATTGTAGAACTGTATGATGTGATTTATGTCCCTTATTCAGCTCTTCCATTCTTGGCACAATGCATCCATGCTCTACTGTAGAACTATGTAGCTGGTAGTGACATAAACTACATCACGCAGTTCTAAAATGGCACTGAACACAGAGTGTAAATCAGAAGCACTCACTGGCACTGATAAACTGATATAGATGGAACAGTAGTATAACTGTAACCAGGATCTAAAAGCGTCTTCTACTGGGGAAGAATGGCAGTACTTTTATGGTTAGTGCAGGTCTGGGTCCTGACTACTTAAAAGAGCTCCTGTTTCCCCTACCACCCAATGCACCCTCTCTGTTCCACCGATGCAGGCCTGCTCCTTGTCACTCCACCCCCCCCCGTGCCCCCCACGGTCTAAACTAAAACTGTCTGGGGACAGAGCCTTCGGAGTTATGGCTGCACAGCTCTGGAATGCATTTCTTTTGAATAACCAAATGACCAACTCAGTGGAGGCCTTTAAAGCCTCTCTGAAAACTTATTCATTTTGGAAAACCTTTCCTGATTAAATACTGCCTACATTCATTTTGCAGTGTTTTAATATTGATTTTCTTTACTCCGTACAGTGCTCAGAGCCTTTTCGAATGGGCACTTTGTAAATAAACTTTGCCTTGCCTCCTTTAAAGCAGCAGTATTTGTTAGGATCGGTATAGCTTTTTTACCCCAACAATATTGTTTGTCTGCAAAAATATCAAAATACACATTTATCTTTTTGTTTTCTTTCATTCCTGAAACAAAATATGTGATTTTGAAGTTTTTAGAAGTTCCCATTGTCATACCATGCCCGCCATGAGAAAAATGAAATATCTTGGTATAGTGCTGTGCTGTTTACCATAAAAAAACATGGTAGCACCATCCTAATACATCCACACACAGTATAAATGTATCACGTACATTCAGCAGATAACCTCGGCAAAAGAGATTTTTAATTATTGCGAGTAGCGACCATCTTTAATGATGGGAGTCATTAATTATAAATCTAGCTGTAAGAGCAGTTTTAACAATATCTGAAAAAATATACATACAATGAGCAAGAATCTTAGGATGTCAGAAATACATGTTTTCTAAACAAAAACTATATGATGAAATGTTTTATAAGGAACTCGCCTGTTCTCCCTGCGCGTCAGGTGTGAACTTTCTGGTATTCGCTTAGCCCCTGCTCCTCAGGGGCCCCTGCCAGCTCCTATGCAGTCCCTGGTTGAGTCCTACCAAGGCAGCCCCCCCCCCCGGGTGGCCCCCCACACACACACACACACACACACACACAGGACTGAGGCCCTTAGGGCCTTAGGGGTGAGCCAGCTCCTCTCTTATAATAGAAAACTTGCTAAACTGATCTAAGACTAGGGCTTTGTGGAGAAGATTGATTCTTGAAAGATAGAGAAGTCACTTGCCATAACTGTAGATCTTCAAGAATATTTTCTCCATAGAGTACCACTCACTCACTCACCGACTCACCATCCCCTTCTTTCAGTGAGCAAGGGTTACTGTATGGGAGTTCACCTTGAGGAGAAAACAGTCATGTGGCTGCAGTTTTTTTTCCCATTTTTGCTGTCAGTTGTGCAAAAGAGAGAAACAGAGAGCTTTTTGGTGTTCTAATAAAAAAGGGGTTTTCATGTGAGATTTTTCTCCCTACTGAAAAAATGACATTAAAAAATTGTTTCTCCTGTTCCCTGTCCTTCCCTGCCCAGGATACATCCCTCTGTCCCTTTATGGTATATCCCTATTAGTTGCTATACACAACTACTCTCTGACTTCGGTACATCTGTGGCATGGCAGCTTAATTAAACCTGATAATATCTCTGTCTGTGGAAGGAAGTCTAATGACTGTTGTTATGTCCAGCCTAAGGGTTGGTTTTGCCAGTGCCAGGACAGTTTGTCTGTTTTCAGAGTTATTTTATTTGCGTAACTCCTTACCTAAGGTGAGCCTGATTAGCTGTCATTGCAGCACAAGGTGCTAATAATTCTTTTCAGGACTTATGCCAAGTCCTTAACCCCTTGTTTGTTGTAACAGGTTTTCTATCTGTATTCATGAGGTCATTTCTTTATGCTGTCCATCTACTTGTTCTCGTATACTTACTAAGCTAAAGTGCCTTCAGGGTTGTATCTTGTGCATTTCTCTTTCTCCATGGGGAAATAGCTGCACTCTACAGGTCTGTTGATCATGTCATTTTTTCACACTAAGGTGCTCAGCCTCTCAATGTAGCCCTTCTTCCCTTTTTCCTATTCAGGCAGTAAAGGAAATGAAGTTGTTGAACATGTAGTATTCTAGACTACAGTGTTTTCCACTTGAGAAGGCTTCTTTCTAGGGTTGCATTGATATCCATTTTTGAAGCAGATATCTTAGGTTCCACCCCAAATTTAGAATTTAGGATTTTCAGATATAGTTGCCTAAAATCCTAAATCTTAATTTTTAGGATTCTATATCGGATCTGGATACTAAAATCCAATATCCAATCTAGAATCTGTGGGTAAATATTTTAAAATCCCCAACTTGCACAAATCACCTCCCACCACCCTGTCTATGCCCCACCTGACCACAAGTGCATTAAATAATCCCCACCCTTTAACACCCAACCCCACTCTCCTCCCTCAGCCTCCTGTGAACATACTTTTTATGTTTCCTTGTGCTTGCGCAAGAAACATTTTGCATCTGAGAACGGCGTTTCTGAGGTGTGTCACGGACTAGCCCAGTGCACAGCAATCTACATTGGGCTCGTCCCTGACAGACCAGTGACCACACAAGTATGACAATTGTCACAGTTTCATGGGTGGAAACTTTGTGTACTTGAAAGAACTGAAGTGCTTCAATCAGAGAGCACTTCAGTACTTCATTTACATAAAGCCGGCCGGCAAGCAGCTGAGTGGCTTTATTGCACTTTCCAAGCCAGCTCACTGTTGAGTATAGAACAGGCAAATTTAAGCTCTACATCCCTCGCACTGCATCCTGCTGCCTCCCTCGAACACTGCTCAGCAAATCAGCACAGCTCAGAAATACAGCCTGTGCAGAATTTGTTTCGGATTATTTGAGCAAACCACTGTCAGTTTGTGATTACCGAAATATACACGACCCTGATAGGAAATAGGTAGGCAGAATTGCAGAGGGATCGATGTCCTCGAACCCAGCAGCTGGTGGTAGTTAGTTGTTCCTTCGCACTTTAGCGCCCTTTCTTGGTTGACCCAAGAGGCTGCAATTGTGTCGCATGAAGGACATGAGTACAGTCAGATGTTATATTTCACATCAAACAAAAAAAGTAAAAAAAATTTCGGCATAACTTCCTCACCCTCTGGTGGTCACACAGACAAAACATCCGTTTTCACTGTGCTCATCCCTTACCGTTCATCAGTGAGTTGTATGTGTAACTGGGTTTATTTTGTTTTTTCTTCACTTTGTAACTGTGACTGGTGTTATTTTGTTGTTATTCGGTTTCGGTTATGCAGCTGGATGTTTTGCTCCCTGTTCCCCCATCTTGTGCTTTTAAATGTCCCCTCTCCACGGCGTGGCTGATTTTAATTTCATACTGAGTCCCTGGGAAGGAGAGAGAGCTGCCAAGATACTGCCACTCCCCAGTGTCTGCTTTCTTCCCTAGTGTTAGTCACGATCGGGCACTCATCTCGCAGCAGCAAGCAGGTAATATTTCCCCAATAATATTGTCTCCTCCCTCCCGACCCCCGTAGCATAAGCTGTTTACTTCTAAAGACTCCCCACTCCTAGTTTTACGCAATTGGAGCATTGGAACTGGGCTTCCAGATCAGGGACATGGCAAGGAGTGTTTCCTCGTCCAAGTGCTAGGCAACAGATGATGTCACAGCTGATGTCATCTCACTTTTGTGTCCTCCCGGATGGCTAGTCTTCCACTACCTACAAAAATTTAGGAGCCAGGAAATAAAAATATTCAGCACAAAAATAAAGGGAATTATTTTATGTTTTGAGCAGGAACGTGTTTGGAGTTTTTGAATATTGCGTGAACCTAGTGTTTCATCCACATGGGGGCACACATGCTTAGAATGGATGAATCCAGGTACAAGCTTGAAGAAGGAATAGTACAAGTTTTCCAGCTGGGGATACCTACTGGAGAATAACATAGCAGACAAGTGTTACATATTAGAAATATAGTAACGAAACAAAACTAGTACATATTCATGAAACAACAGTTGTAGTTGTAAAAATGTTTTTTGTTTTGTAAAATATTTTTATTGGGTACAAACAGTATCAATAAAGTAACTTGATTGGGGTGTACAAATAATCACATCAAACTACATACATACAAAAACAGCAGGCTATTAGATACCTTAAAAAAAGAATTTCATTGATCATTAATCATTAAGCGTCTGTATTTTGCTTACTCTAAACATGCCAAGTTTAAACATTCCAGCGATGATACAAATGCCTGAGTGTGAGAGCAGATCCAAAACATGCTATTTCGTGGTTTACAGTTCAGGGATTGCTTCCAGCGGCTGTACCCTCACCCCTAGGGGTAAGGGTCCAAGGTGAGATTTAGGCCAAAATTTAAGTTCAGATTGGTGGTCAGCCCCTTTCAAGGATCCCTATATTGGGAAGACACCCTCTGCGATTGCTTTCAGGAGAGGGTCCCACAAGGTCACAGATCTCTCACTCTCCCCATTTGCTTTGTGTTGGATCTTCTCTAATCTCAAACAGTTCGACATGTTGTTTGCCCATTGTTGTACCAATGGGGCATTTACTGAGAGCCAAGACTGTGCTATTGTTTTTCTGGCATTGAACAGAGCCAGTGACCATAGCTGTCTACTTGGACCACTATGCACTGGGTCCGGGTCAGCTCCAAACAGCAATTCTATGGAGGACCTGGGCAGCCTGCATCGCAGTACTCCACTCATTATTTTATGCATTCCATGCCAAAGTGGGGACACCTTTGGGCATGTAAGTGCTAGGTGAATGAAGTCCGCATTATCCCCCTGCACATTTAGGACATTGCCTATTATTAGTCAGGTCCATAGCATGCAGTCTCTTTGGGGTTAGGTAGGTTCTATAAAGAAAGTTCAGTTGCACCTGCCTGAGTTTATTACTCCTTGAGCAAGCACAGAAGTGTTTGGTGGCTAAGGTCCAGGTTGAAGGGCCCAGCTCCACCCAAGTCTCGCTCCCATTTTGTCCTCATCTGGGTCCTCATTGGTCCCCTGAAGGGTTTGGTAATATGCGGTTAGGGGTTTGGAGCAAGGTTGAGGTTTATACAGTTCCTCCTCCAAGGATGACAGAGCTGCCCATCCGGCTGCTGCACCCATTGTTTCACCCAGTCTTTGCCTAGTCAGCAGACAGACAAAATAGTCTCCTGGGGTAACATGCCATTTCATTATTAGTGCAGGGAACTCCAGTATCCTCCCCATATAACTGGGCTGAGTATAGTAGAGCTAGTTTTCTCCAGTGCAATAAGCACTGATGCACCTGGGCTGTGTATGCCCCTTTCTGTTGTGTTATAGAGATTAAGTGAGTGTATGGGGAGTGAGTGTATGGGGAGTGAGCAGGGAGGTGGCTAATTTTCCTCTGAGTAGCAAGCCATATCGCAATGGTAGTTTGAGTACATGGGTTGGTTACTTGAGCTGTTTGGCTCATCCCCAGTGCGCCAGATAAAAATTTAGTGCGTAGCGGGCCTTCCAGATCTTTCTTCTCCAGTGCAAGCCATGCCAGTTGGCCTTCCTGCAAACCATTGGGAAGGAATGCCAATTGCACCACCCAGTAATAATGTTGAAAATGTGGGAGTCGTAATCCATCCCCGGGGGTAGACAGCTGCAGTATATTTCATTTGATTCCAGCTGCTCTTCCCCGCCACAGAAATTTGTGTATTATAGAATTAATGTGTTGCAGGGGAAGCATGATTGGCAGTGATGGGTATAAGTATAAACACCTGGGCAGAATCATCATCTTAATGGTGTTAACTTGGCCTGTCAGGGACAGTGGGAGATTCTGCCAGCACTCACAATCCTCTGCCACTTTCTGTACCAGTGGGCCATCGTTAATGACATACAGAGTTCCAACTTTGGTCGTGAGCAATATCCCTAGGCATTTTAGAGAGTTCACCATAACCAGACCTCCCAGAATATGGGACAGTGCTGGGCGGTTCACCAAGCCAATGGGAAGGAGCTCACTCTTGGACCAATTCACCTTATGACTGGAGAGGGTGCTGTATTCCTGTAATAAGGAGCGCACCTTGGAAAGATCTATCGGGTCTTGCAAATATAGGAGCAGGTGATCAGCGTAGAGGGCCACTTTATGACTTCTTCCACCACCTTGGAATCCCTGAATACCCAGGTGCTGCCTAATAGCTGCTGTCAAGGGTTCAAGGGAGATTACATATAGTAAAGAGGAAAGCAGGCAGCCCTGCCGTGTGCCCCTGGTCAGAGTAAAAGACTCTCAGCTCCCCGTTAATGACTAGCTGCACTGTGGGCAATGTGTACAGCGTCTTCACCCAACTCAGCAATTAAGGCCCACCCCCTAGTGTCCCAGGGTCTCAAACATGTATCTCCACTCCACACGGTCAAAGGCCTTCTCTGTGTCTAATGCCAGTGTGGCAGCCTCATGGTGTTTAGTGGTTCTCCCCCACCTATGAATCACGTTCAGGGTTCTCTGAATGTTATGTTTGCCCTGTCTATCCTTTTCAAAACTGGTCTGGTCAGTGTGGATCAGAGAAGGGAGCAAGGGCCTAAGCCGAGATGCCACCACCTTAGCCAAGATCTTGTAGTCTGAGGTTAGCAGAGATATCGGCCGGTATGACACACATGCCGTGGGATTCTTACCCAGCATGGGCAATACAGTAAGGTGGCAGACTGTGTGGAGGGGGGAGCACACCCTTCTCTGGGCTCTCCTCCAGCTTACGAAGCAGAGATTCCATTAGCAGAGAGTTGTAAACATGGTATGCTTTGAAAATAAAAAAAAAACATAAAGCTTATAAATTTTATACAAATCAGTTTACCCCTGCCCACCAATGTTTTCTCCTTTTTTATGGCATGCTATTATGTCTGAAAATTAAGGGGTTGGGGGAGTTATCCAGGTAACTATCCAGTATTTAAAAAGATATGTGGGTACATTATTCTTTATTATCTCTAACATTATATCTTTTTTTCATTTAAAAAAATTACTATATCAAAAAAGGGAAAAGAGTTGTGATTTAAGTGAGTAATTTTGTTTTCTTGAGTACACACTGTGCTGGTTCAGTTTTTTTATAGTTTACAAGGAAACTATCTCAAACAATTTTTTTTGTTTATACTTTTTGCCTCCTTTCTGTGTGCCTGGGCTGCTTCCCTGTGTCCTGGCAACCACCTAGGGGTTCCAGCCGCATCCAGGAGTCCGCACTCCCTCAAGGTCACACTTGTTCCCCTGCGGCTTATGCCCCGCAGTGGGGTGGTGAGGAGCCCCCTATACTCACCCGCCATTCAAGGATCCAGTTTGATGTCCTCCAGAGCCGGCACCCATTGACGGCTATCAAGCTGCTGCTCCCCGACACACACTCCTCCTCTAATTTTTTTGACGTTTATGCCCCTGGAGCTGATGACGTGCAAGGACACCAATGGAAGGGAGTGTGCACTTGTTTGCACGTGCTCCTTCCCGGCATCTGTCCCCAACTCCACCCCCAAGTATAGTACAGCACCCTGTCCCCCGAGCTTCCGCCAGGGGGGGCGACAAGGCACCGACTGTTGTGGACCTCCCCTTCCCCGGAGAAGGAGAACAGTCTGATGGATGCTCGATCCTTCTCCTGCCCTGCCAACCCCCAGTGACCAGTGCTCATTCCCGAACACGAGTCACCGGCATGGCTCGAGGTAAGGCGTCCAGTGCCTCAGCCCTCAGCACCACCAGGCCAGCTAGGAAACTATCTTATAAGTATAAATTTTCTTATACACATGTGTGTAATTGGATTTAAACTTGACATTAGATACCCAGCACAGGCAGCCTGGAGCAAACAATAATATGTTGAGGACATCCTGCCTACTTCTTGCATTTTTTAATCTATGTTAGCCATGAAGATTAAATGGCAACGCAAGATTTAATTGTGCTTGCACATGGCTAGAAGGGGGTCTCATTGCTTGTCCTGCCTCCTCAATGGATGGAGATGGTGTGGGGGGCAACAGTTAAGCAGAATAACAACTTTCTGTTTTTATACAGAGGCTGGATTTTATAAAAGCGTAATGAGGTGGTCTCTTTTTCTGTTCCCCCTCTTGCCCTCCCTCCTGGCATTACATGGAAACAACGCTATTTACTGCTCATAGAGCATGTGATTAGCCACCAATTGGGAGTATTACCTAATGCCGACGCTCGGAATCCTGACATTCAGGATCCCGAGTTTGGCAGTCCGACACACACCCGCCTGACAGAATGGAAGCTGGTGCTGACAGGAGTAAGGTAGTGGATGTGACGAACCACTACTCTGCCCCTAGTCAGGCACCACAAGGAAGGGGAAAATGTGGAAGCTGGCCGAGCTGCTCCCGTGGTGTGGAGGAGTAGGCCATTGGCAGCTCAGCCAGCATGGTGCTCTCGACCTGGGTTCTGTTCCCGGAAGGGAAACATTTTTGTTAGCGCTGTTGTTACCCCCTTAACTTTTTAACCTACTCTGAGGTCCACTCCCCCCTTGGAGTTGGTTATTTTAGTTACGGGGGAGGTGAAGGGGGGGCTTGTCCCCTGCATTGCATTAAGACCCTGACGGTCTTCCGACAGTCAGTCTCCTGAACTCGGGGTTATGGAGTTCGGGAGACTGACTGTTGGGATTCTGTAGTAGATCCCGTCAATTTTCTTTAATAGCCTTAAGCTGTGCTTCAACTAACACAATAGAGCCCTGCCACATACACCATGCAATACATCATGCAAGGAAACAGTCAGCACTGACAAATGCTTGTTCATTATAATGCTGCCTGCTTATAAATAAATCCTGTCCCTCACCCACACCAAATCACGAACCACTCATTTCTCCCCACTGTCACCCTTCCCAACCCCCGAGTTTAAATGACAGCCCACAGACATCCTCTAGCCCCAGCCTCTCCCCCAAACCCCCATGTTATAAGGACACATGACAGGTGGATATACAGTAAATGCCATAGGGTCCTGCAGTGAAGCGATCATCATGCCTGCCTTCAGCGTCTCAACTAATGAATGAAATGATGATATCCTCCTTTAGTAACATGTGATTGGCTGACAAGGTTCATATCTCACCTGAGCCATTCACATGCTGTGAGACCCAGAGCAACTCATTCAACCTCTCTATACACCTCCCCCGTGCTCCTGTCCTCCCAGCTGTAATAATGGATAAAGCCAAAACCTTACTGAAGGCAAGATATCTCATCATAGTTGGGTGATCCTGGATAAATAAATCGTAAAAAAAAATAAATAAATAAATATACAATAGAGTCTTAAAATCCTGGTTCCTGATTGGCTGGCATGATTTACAATGTGTAAGTCGTGTCATCACCCAACAGGAAAAAGTGCCAACCAGCCAGCTCTGCCATCCACACTGTGAAATAACTGTGACCCCTGAAACGCAGAGAAGATGCCAGGCTCAGTCACCCGTAAACGGTGGTTAAACTGCAAGGGTACCAACACAATAATGAAAAAAGAACCCCACAACAGCCACAAAACGCAAATGGGGAACAAAACAATATATTTCGCTTTACTCTCTCCCACATAACCATTTAACCAGGCTTACCTCAAAACCTTTTCATTAATGTCCAAACCGGTCAGTTGCCACGCCCCTCCCCCCCCAAGCAATGGAGTGACAGCAGTCCGTGCACATAGGGACTACTTTATGGTGTACCAATGTAATCAATACAAATAATTAAAAATGAAAAAAAAAAATACATTTTCTTTTTTTTTCCCCAACCAAAAACAAGAGGGCATTGTATTATAGCAATATCCCATTTGACGGTGTGGGTGATGGCAGGATTTTACCCACTCCTGGCATGGTTCACTCACTCTGCCGATGGCCTCATGACTGGACAACACACCAGGGGTGGGTAAATCCTGCCATCACTTACACCATCTCATGGTATGTTGCTTAAATAACCCTGCTTGGTGTGAGTTCAGGTGCCACGCTAATATATGTTGGAGGTAGCACATGTACAACGAATGTGTATACCATTCTCATGTAATTTACACTGACACAGCAGTTCCATGTTTTGAGCTACTGTAATGGCGCTTTTAAAATCTGTCACATGTGGAGCAGCAATTGCAGCTCCAAAAGTCTCCCACTTGGGTGACCCTTTGGCTAAAACCTGCTAAAAATCTGGCCTATGTTCATATCATCCCTGATTTTTCTGAGAAACAATGTCCCAGCATAGCTCAAGTGCCAGCTGTGAGCTCCAGAACATGTTAATGTTTTAGCTATTGGATTTACAATGTTAAGAATGGGAGATCCTAGTCAGAACTGTATAACAGGGGACTGGGCAGTGCCGGCCTTGGGGTACGTGGTGCCTCTAGATGAACTTGCAAATGGCCCCCCTGACAATTTTTTTTTTAAATCTTCGTGCTCCCCACCCAGAAACAATGGCATTCGGGAGCTATAGTTGTTCACACAAACAGCAATTACTTAACACTTTAGAATCAGTACTTTGACCCACCTGCCCTGCCTAACACTACTGGTTACTGCAGCGTTATTCAGACTGAGAATGCTGGAACTTGATTGCAGGTTAAACCTATGCCTATTACTGACGAGGCTGTCCAACTCCATACAGTACAGTTCAACCAAGATTTGCACAATTAAGAAACACAAGATAGCTTAAAAAGGAAAAATATAATGAAAACAGAACAAGAAATATTAATTGAAAGAAAAAGGGACAGTGACACAGCCCAGAAGATTGTAATTAATGGCACATAATAAGGGAAATACCCAAAATATCATTAGATGCAAAAACTCATCCCAGGAAAAAGGGAGGGGAGAGAGAAAGAAAGATGGGGGTGTAGATACAAAAATATTAGATAATGTATAATTCCAATTTATTAATAAACATAGTACAGAATACAAGTAGTTTAGTTTTTGCCTCTGTAGTGGCATTTTAGGTATTTCCCTTACTATGCGCTGTAATTATCGACTGTTGAGTTATGGCAACATCCCTTTTACCCTTTTGATACTAAAACAAACTTAACAGTATTCACATGCCGGCTACAAACTGAATTTTCTAGTTACCAAAAGTGAAGGGTCGTCTCAGTTTATTTTGAGTCCTTCCGAGTATCGGATTGAAATTATTCAAATTCTGAGCGCAGAATTCAGCTACAGAACAGCCCCTGCCATTCTCCAGGTGACTATCAGATATTAAGGTGATGTTCATTTACGGAAACCTACCCGTCAGTAAATTAGTGAGAAAAATGTAGGAAACGGGTTCATGTGGGGGAACCAGGGGAAGTCAGAAGTGGGGCTTGGAGTCTGGGAAGCTGGGAACAACAAGAAACAAAATGTCAGCAGTTCTTTTTTTTTTTTTTTCACTTTCTGTTTATGCCCCCTTCTCACCCTGCACCCCAACTCCTTCCGGACTCCCCAAGGCATACCTGCTTTATCCTTCTTATTTGTGGACCAGCTCACTGGACCTTCCCCCCCGGAACCTTGGCTATTCCCCCCAGGTGGGGACAAGTTGGGAGGGGCTTACCCTTGAGTTTCTAGTTTCATCAAGAAGTATGAACAGTGAGTCAGGCAGGGAGATCCTGCATTGTCAGATGGTCCTTCATGCTCAGGTGCAGGAGTCCATTTTCCTTGTTTTTCTCCCCAGCCCCCAGAACATCAGCATCCAGAGGGGATCTATGGGTGGGACCCTGGCTGACATTCTCTCCTCCCCTGATATCCCTAACTCGACTGCCACCCATGGTCACCTAAGTGGCAGTATAGCAGCAGGGATGACTACCTTCCCTCCCCGGAGGAGGAGTGTGTCCTGTGGGATGCTCAGTCCTACTCCTCCTGGCTGCCAGCAATCAGAGCTTGCACCCAAACTTGGGTTGCCGGCATTGTGAGTGGTAGCACTACCTCTGCACCGACGGGCTGGCTTAGCAAGTTTTTTTTTTTTAACTCAGCTGAGCTCACTGCTTCATCATTTACCTTGTTAGTCCTCTATAGTTGCTACTGCCTTGCAGACCATGTCCACACCATCGCAGATCCTGTTTTTCCTGCTCTTTGTGGCTCAACACTTCTCTTGGTCTCTGGCGTGCTGGCCCGAGTCCCTTAGTCCTGCTTTCTCTGGCGCAACTCTCCTCTGGTCTCACTCCACCACACCCAACTCTCTTAATCCTTTTGAGGTCTTGACTAACTCTCAACCTCCTGCTCCAGAGCTCAGTCTCAGTGCAAGTGCTGCTGCTGATGAGAGGTGAGCCGATTGATGGCCTGGCCGCCCTAACCCAGTCTCTCCCATTTGGACCACATCCACAGCCTGCTCTGATGCCGTGATGCCATCAGTGCCACTGTAGTCTGAGTTGCTCTGACCCTTCACCCCTCAGCCAATTTAGTTTGGTTTTCGAGTGTGACCACTAAGTGTAGTCCACTTTCCACTCGCTTCTCCTTGCAGTTGCTAGGCTTGTTCTTACTCCTTATCTGCACTGGCGCTGCCGCCAAAACTGCTGCTGCCTGCCAACCGCTCAGTCCACTCCTACTTCATCTGTGCTCTCACCATCCACCCTGCTTGCTGGTTCCACCAAAAAGACAGAAGAGAACTGTTAGGGATGGGGGGACACAGAGAGATACTTTGCCACATGTGCTGTAATGTGATTGACTGCTGCTGAATGTGCAACAATCATACAGCAGATGCAATAGGAGGGATTGGTTGTTTTTCTTTTTTTTTTTTTGTTTGTCAATAAAAAGAAAACAAAAACAAGTATGCTAGCTGCAGGGCAGGGCAGGAACTGGGATGGGACAGACCTCCACACCCCCATCCCCACACATGACACCAGATTTGTACATGTTTGTTTTCGTCACACTGATTAAAAATGGAACTGTATTTTTGGTGTTCCGTATTGAGGGCACCCTAGGCGGCTGCCTAGTTCACCTATCCTTAAGGATGGCCCTGTGACTGGGCGCAGGGGGAAACAGGTGCAACTGATGGAAATGACGCCACTGCCCTTTAAGTATGACAACACCTGTAAGAGCAGAGTCTTTCTGACCTTTCAGATCTCTACCTGACCCAAATTCAATGGCAATATGTGCCGTTCCCAAACGCACATGAGCACTGCTCACTCACCATGGTGCACTGAAAGTAGCTCTGAATTTTTCCTTTTATCTGCAGCCTTATGGAGACGGTAAAATACCAATCAAGTAGTGGTGCCTCCCTCTTAAAAGGTCAACAAAACATTGAACAACTCAGCAGTTGGTATGTGAGCTGTCATTTGCAACCCATGAAAATGTAGGGTGTGAAGTAGTTTGTATTTTTAACTGACATGTAGCTATAATGACATCTGTCGTACCTAACCAGTATTGACTTGCATTTTGTAGGGTCTGAGTCCCATTATATATCCATTCGGGAGTCAGGGCTGAATTGTAGGTGTTCTATTTGGTAGTCCATAGGCAATTGAAATAATGAATACAGACTTGTGGTTCATTTTAAGTTTGGCTTATCTTGGCATCATTGTTCCGTAACCTTGTTACTTTGCATATATTTTTGTTTTATCTATTGTAACCATGTACTTTTCTTTCCCTTTCCTTTTTCTCCCTTAATTCCTCTCCCTCCAGGTCACATCTGTAAACAAGACGGCTATTCTTTGTATGGTTTACCTGGTAAAACATTTTCAAATAAATAACATTTTTCTTGGAGGACTGGGTGGCTGACTCGATGGGCAGTGGATTAAGGATCCTTTCACATCTAAATCACTACACTGTAACAGAGTTAACACAGTCATTTAAGGTTGGAAGAAACTTTAGTCCCAACTTGTTTGCCCACCCCTGCCTCATACACATAGATAAAATAAGTATGCTGTTCAAACACATATACCCACTTCACAACTACACCCTTGTCTGAATCCAGTCCAGGATGATACTGGCCCCTTGCTATTATCATCTGTTGACTGGTTTATGACCTATGCTAAAGGAGTTTTGGTGGCTATCAGAGTTGAAATCCTAGTAGACGTCTGTCCACTACACAGAAAACTAATTGGCTCTCATGGCAGTCTCATATGACAGGCCAAAGACTAACGGGTATGGCGTGTGAACGATCCTCTGCTTCACCCAAGTGTTGGTGCCCCATGACAAGGTTGAAGCACATTGGTGGTATAGAGAAGTTTACGCTACGATTGCCTCTGTTGTACCTGTCCAGTGGATAAGTGGAGGACTTCAGGTTCCAGTGCTGTTGATCTAGAACCTTTCACAAACAGTAACAATTCCCCTACAAAAAATATAATTGGCCACAATCTGTTTGTGATACAACTTTTTTTTTTTTTTTTAGATAAAATCAAAGACAACCCTGAAAATCAGGAGCAGTTGAGAGGTATACAAGTCAATTATCCATCAGCACAGAGAGAGGGATGAGACAGATGAGCAACAAAAAGAGTTGAATGACACTGGCCATTTACACATTTGCACATGTTATCTATGCAGGTATCAAACCAGTGTGGCTCTTCTGCTCCTCTCCCAGATAAAGGAGCTGAACTGGTGCAAGTGGTTTCAAGTGCTGTGTAAATGGTGGCCACTTTTCACTTCACTGCCTGAGGGTAATTTAGCATCACAACATAAGGGGAACTCCTTGCAGGACTGGTCCCACAATGCAATTGCCAGGACACTGGTGTGACAGTGGTGTGGAAGCCGATGTCCTTAAGTGGTGTACACCACTGGCTTAATAAATGATCAGGAGCAGACTGGTGTGTAACAGCTTGGTCAGCATAAACAGGGCTAGAGAGAGAGGAGACAGGAGTAAGCCAATCAGCTAGTTAACGACCTGGCCATAGTTAGACAGCTAACCAAGTAAGCTAGCCATTCGAATCACCACTTATCTGAAATGAAGGGGCAAGGGATAGAAATACTGGAGGGGGTGGGATGGTGTTTGGACTCCACTCTGTGATTTTAATGTTACCACCAAAATCTGGAAATACAACAGAGCTTTCCTATCAGCCCATAGGGCTGTGACGTCAGTTGTAGAAGATTGTGTGATGTGTCACTGGTGGTGCGATGCTCAAAATGCCAGCGGGGGAGGTGATAGAATCAACCAGATCAGATGTAAATAAAACAGCAGCACAGTAAGTAAAAATGACATACAGTGTGTGGAACTGTTAATCAGAGGGGTGTCCCACACGGAGGTGTGGGACGCAACTACATGGACATTTCCCTTTAATCACTTGCTCACTCAACCGATGAAAGCATATTTTTTTCACAGTGTTCTGAGCTGCTTGCCCCATTGTGCAATATTATGTCCCACACTTTGATTCATTTTCGCACATGGGCCCTGTCACAGACCACATGTCTGCAATCTCTCCAGCACCTTGCTTACACTAGCTCATCACAGACCTCCATCTGCTTCACTCTGTACTGTGTCCTGTGCCTACGCTCACCCCTCTATGCAGCTGGTATGCCCCAGACACCTGGACCCTTGAACCTAGTCACCAGTCCCCTTCGATCAGGCACTCAGCAGAACAAAGGCAGATGCACTCAGAGTGCAGACACAGTAAAGAGCTCCTGGCAACTCCAGATAAAGTGCATTGACTAATTTATTAAAGTCTTTTTTTTGTCACACACTGGGGAGTTTGAGTGCATGAGGGATTACTGGTACAAAGTAAATCTTTGATTTATAGGCTAGAAACAGGTTGGCATTTTTCTACAGTCCTGAGAACTTTGGTATATGACGGTGACGCTGTGTTCTGTATTTTGATACTATGACCTGCATTTGTGAACCGCACTTGCATTTTTACTTTGATTAATAAATTACTCAATGTGCATTACCCAGAGTTCCTGTCAATCTTTACATTTTTGCACTTTGGGTGCAACTGCCTTTGTTCTGCTGAGTACTCTTGCTTGGGGTTGCCACCCCGACAGACCGCACCCAGTTATTTTTTTAATTTTTTATTCTTTTGGTAATCGGGTAAGGCCCTCAAAGCACAACTGCCTATTTTCAGGGGCAACCTGGGAGCACTGGGGTGGTTAAGAGACTTGCTCAGAATCACACAGAATACAAGTAGAGGTTGATGCAGTCCAACCCAGGTCTGCTGGATGTACCAAGTTCTTTCACATCTCATGGCTTTAACCTCCAGACTATACTGCCTGCCCTTGCTCTTGCACCACATGGCAGTTTTGTTTCACTGCCGGGTTCCATTAGATCAGGCCAAGGCTAACTGTTAGAACCACTGATGGAGAATGTTCTAGTTTACCACTCTTTAACTTATTGCTCAAGTCGCAAACTCTCCACACCTAGGACTAAGTCAGCAACAGGTTACCAAGGTCCTCAGTCATCAACACCTGTAAAGGTACCTGAATAGCACTCAGAAGTTATTCTTTATCTGGGGACTTTTCTGGTCCAAGTCCTACCAGAGACACTACCCACACAGGACAGTGCTCCTTTGGCTAAGGGCAAACAGCCTTCCTCTGTCACTCATGCCTGAATAAAACAGTTTACTTCTTAGAATATGTTAACCATAGCTTTCTTCTGCCTCTGAAGATGGATTGTAGATTTGTCAATACCAAGTTATTTATTCCCCAAAAGATTCACAGAGGCATGATATATATATATATTTTTTTAATACTTCACAAAATGTATACATTCTATAGGCTATCTCACATACACAAGACTATGGGAATTACAGGGTTACTACACAAATTAAAAAGAAATGGTTTGCACACAACAGAAGAAACAAATAGAACAACCTTCCTATAGCTTCTTAAATCTAACAGAGTAGAACTATTCTTACTACACAGGATATCTTAGTGAGCCATAGCAGACTCCAGCTCTTAGGTGGAGTAAGTATGAACTCCCAACACTGACTGATTTGCTAGGACATAGCACATACATCAGAATTCTTCAGCTGCAAGCCCTCCATGCTGCATAATCAAATATGTCACTCTGACACCATGGATTCAACACTTTCTTTGTTTCCTGGGGGTACAACCCCTCTGTAAAGCTGGTCTAAACTGAAACCTTGGATTTTGTGGAATCATAGACCCCTTCTTGTGCTTTGAGCCATGTCTGCCTCTATAGGTGATGGCCACATGGCCAGGACAGTTTCCTGACATGAATGACCTTGGGCTCTTTGAATGCTCCCTTGTTAAAGGACAAGGGGTCACATCCTCACAGGAAAATGGGATTGATATTACCCTCTAGGAGCAGCGGCTGTGCCTCTGGCAACAATTTTATTCTCATTTCTCCAGTCCATCTCTGTCTCCTCAGCTGATTAGATTCCATTGGTATCAATACAGGTAGAGTTACAGTAAAAAAAAAGTAAAAAATTAAATAGCAGGTTGTTACATCCTCCCCCCAAAAAAGTGAAAATCACATTCCTTTAGCACCCCTAAATGGTGCTTTTTTTTTTTTTTTTTGTGAACCGGCTGGCTCCTCTTCCTATGCCCTCTGTTTACTGTCTGTGTGAACCCTACAGTAGTTCCTCACAGCACCTCTCCCCTTTTCTCCTCTTCTTTATCCTAGCTATTGTCTAGACAACCCATCAGTGTTTTCATGCTGCGACCCAGTGCAATGCCTAATATCCAGATTCTAGGACTGCAGCATCAGGTTCCACCTCAGCAATTTAAGGTTTTGACCTCTGGTCCTATGTAGCCTTGTGAGGGGGTTGTGGTCAGTGACCAGGGTGAGCTCCATCCCATACAGATAAGGTTGCAGCTTCTGCAAAGCCCGGACAGTACCTAGATACTCCTTTTTGATTGTGGCGTATGCCTCCTCTCTGGGCAGCAGCTTCCTGCTCAGGTACATGACTGAGTGTTCCTCTCTTGAGTGCGTAACCTGACTCAGAACTGCACCTAGCCCATGGTCAGATGCATCTACATGCACAATGAACCATAGAGAATATGCTGGGTTGGTGAACATAGGTGCCCAACATAGTGCCTCCTTCAGCTGGCAGAATGCGGTATGACAGGTTTCCATCCACTGAACCTGATCCAGCATTTTCTTCCTGGTGAAACTGGACAGGATTTGGACATGCTGCTGAAATTTGGCACAAGCATACAGTAGTATCCTGCCATCCTTAGGAAGGCCCATACTTTTCATCTAGTTGTGGGTTTGTCCCATCCCTGGATGGCTTCAGTTTTCACTGGCTCAGGCCAGATGTACCTGTCCCTATCCTGTG
This sequence comes from Neoceratodus forsteri, assembly GCA_016271365.2. Taxonomy (NCBI): domain Eukaryota; kingdom Metazoa; phylum Chordata; order Ceratodontiformes; family Ceratodontidae; genus Neoceratodus; species Neoceratodus forsteri. Next base: position 1,407,721,464 of record CM028131.1, on the reverse strand, counting down.
CCTAGGGTATGACACCTCTACCATTCCTAGCTGGCACTTCTTCACCTTGACTTTCTTCCCAGTGGACTGCAGTCAGCAGAACACCTCAGCCACATGCCTGACATGATCCTGCCAGGTCTGGCTATAGATGCTGATGTCATCCATGTATGCCAGTGAAAAACCTTCTGCACCATTCAGAATGTGATCCATGAACTGTTGAAAGGTGGCTGGTATATTCTTTATCCCGCATGGCATTACTCTAAAATTGAGTAACCCAAACAGGGTGATGAACGCTGACCTCTCTCTGGCTTCAGGGGTCAGGGGCTCCTGCAAATAGCCCTTTGTCAGGTCTGTGGTGGTCAGGTACATTGCCCCCCACCTCTCTAGGACCTCATCTGTCTTGGGCATGGGGTATGCATCTGACTCTGTACAGCTGTTGCGCTTGTGGTAGTCAATACAGAACCTTGTTGTCCCATCCATTTTAGGGATCAGTAGTACTGGGAGGCCCAGAAACTACTGAACTCCTGGATCATCTGGAGAGCCAGCATCTCCATGATCTCCCCCTTTATGCATATTTTAAGCCATCAGGGACTCGATAGGGTGGCTGCCTCAGGGGGCCTGGGACCTTGTAACCCACATGGTGCTCTGCCAGCATGGTATACTCCTGCTTCCTTATGGACATCCCCTCAAATGTTTGCAGCATCCTACACATTTTGGTAGCTTAGGCCATTGTCAGCCTGTCTGAGAGGGTAAAGGCATCCACTGAGGATTCTCCTTTAACATCTCCCAAGAGATCCATCAGCCGGTCCACCCGTCTCCTCCTCTGGATAGCGTCATACAGCCTGAATCATCTTGTCTTGGTCATAGTAGTGCATCAGCATGTTCACATGATAGATCTGCTCAATGCCCCTCCTGTCTGGCAGCTCCACCACATAGTTAATATCATTCACCCTTCTGATCACCGAGTAAGGACCCTCCCAAGCTGCCTGCAATTTATTCCGCTGGACAGGGATGAGCAGCATCACCCATTGCCTGACTTCATACTCCAGGCTCTGGCCCCACGGTCATACCATGTCTTCTGTTTCTGTTGCGCAGGGGCTAGGTGCTCCAGGGTGAACTCCATCAGCTCCTAAAGCCTAGACTTGAAATTTAGCACATACTCTACAACAGATTCCCTTTGGGGAGCATGCTCACTCTCCCATTCATCCCTTACCAAATCAAGGGGGTTCCTTACCCTCTGGCCAAATAGGAGTTTGAAGGGCGAGAACCCTGTGACCTCCTGGGGATTTCTCTGATTGCAAATAAAAGATGGGGAAAGTACTTGTCCCACTGTCTTGCATGCTGGTCAGCAAATGCTCTCAACATTGTCCTAAGAAACTCATTAAATTGCTCTATGAGACCATTTGTCTGAGTATGGTATGGGAGGCCCTGAGCTGCCTCACTCCACACATCTCCCAAATATTAGTCATCAAATTAGACATGAAGTTGATGCTCTAGTCCGATAGACTCTTCTGGGGAAAACTCACCTGGCTAAATATCCCCAGCAGTTTGTCGGCCACTTTCTCAGCCTTGATGAAGGACAAGGGCGCTGCCTCTGGATACCTTGTGGTGTGACCTACAACCACCAGAATGTATCACTTGCCAGTGTGACTTGGGGTGCTAAGTGGCCCCACAGTGTCCACGACAACTCATCGAAATGGCCATTTAAAAATAAGCAGGGGAATCAAAGCTGCCTTAGCCTTGTCTCTGATTTTTCCAACCCTTTGTCAGTGTAGACAAGTCAGGCAGTAGTTTGCCATGTCTTTAAAAATACTGGGCCAGTAAAAATTGTTAGTGGCCACTTTTTTGTATGGCTGATCCCTAAGTGTCCAGAAAAGTGCATGTTGTGGGATAAGGCTAGAAGCTGCTTCCTATATTACCTAGGAACCACTATCTGCTGGAGTACCCCTTCCTCTGGTCCTCTCTTAGGACCCCACTCATGGTACAGGACATCATTCTACCAGTACACTTCCCTCTTTTCAAAACTCAGAGAGTCACCATCCACACCGGTGATGGCTAACTCCCTTAATCTCTGGAGGGATGAATCAGCTTGCTGAGCTCTCCCCAGCTCTGTGCACCTGACTTTCCCCAAAACCACTTCGCTTGACCTTCACCAAAAACACTGTCCCATGGGAGAGCCACACACAGCTGGACTTTCCTCTGTCTGTAGCTGTAACTCAGAACTGCTGCTGCCAGCATATCCTTCAGCTACAACTTCCCCTGCTGCTAAGGTCGGGGTTGCTTCCCCCTGCATTGCCCCCTTTGCATCCTCAGGAACCCATTCCCTTGCCTTGTTATGGGTAGTGACACAAATAATATTGGTCCTGCTTTCAGAGTCATTCCCCATAATTACATCCACAGGTGGATCTGGTACAGCACCTGCCTTCCATATGCCATGACCACCTTCCAAACTTAGGAAGATCTGGGTCATTGCCACAGAGATTGCTGGACCTGTCACCCCTCTAGTCCGAGAAAACTGGCCAGGCAAGATGTGTTCCTCATGAATGTAGAGAAAAAATACAACAAATATGTTGCAGGTGATACCTTTTATTGGACTAACAAAATTATTTCTAAGACTAGCTTTCGAGAGATAAAACCCTCTTCCTCAGGTCAAAGTGGAAACAGTTGAGCAGCTTGAAAGTAAAAAATCAACAAATGTTCATTGATAGTCCACAGCCAGAGTAAAATTAAGCTGCCCTTTGATCTTACTAGTTGATCTCTTCAACAGACATACTCCATTGACGATTAAAGTCTTCCTGTTTGTAAGGAGTGTGACTTGGCCATAAGGCTTTGATGTGTGAACTGCTAGTCTATGTTTTGAATCCACATCCAGCCTCTCTATCTGTCATGCTGCTCAGCTGTTTCCACATTGACCTGAGGAAGAGGATTTTATCTCTCGAAAGCTAGTCTTAGAAATAATTTTGTTAGTCCAATAAAAAGTATCACCTGCAACATATTTGCTGTTTTTTTTTTTCTCTTCCTTTTTGACTGGACTAACATGGCTACCACATTCCTTTTTTTCCTCATGAATCAAATCCTGCTTCACCATAGAAATGGAGACCCCAGTGCCCCTCAGTCTCTGGGTTACCAATCTATTCACCACCACTGGGTGCATATGTGCAGCGAAGTTAGAGTGCACTACACTCTGTGTACAGGCTACTATCTGCTGGGAGCTTGCTGAGCTGCCCCCTCCTGCTGTGCTAGCCTTTTTGTTATATTTTTCAGACAGTTATGTGATGAGCGCCTCCGTTTCTCACAGATATAACACATGTATTTTCTTGACTCTTTACTTCTAAAACCAGTTGGCTTCCCTTTTGGGTTGGTCACAGGCTGGCTTCATTTAGGTTAACCCCCGACTCCGGGTTCCCTTAACACCACCTAATGTCCCTCTTCATTACCTTTAAGGGTAAGGTCAGCTGACTATGAACTGATCAGCCCTCTCGGCTGCCTCCCTCACAGAGCTTGAAATTCTATCCAACATCCATATTCTCAGTTCCTAGGGTGCAGTTTTAGGAACTGTTCCATAAGGAATAAATCTTTGCTTTGCTTTCCTCTGCAGAGCAAGCTTTTGCACTCTCTACTCAACATGCTAACAAGTTACAGTAGCTGCCACATATCTCAGAATAGCTATCTCCCAGTGCCTTCCTTATCCCTCTAAATGTTTGCCTATAGGCCTTGGGAGTTAATTCAGAATGCTGTTGCCAGGCATTTTTCACTTTATCATAGTCCATGCAGTCCTCATTGTCCATTCTGGTGAAAGCTTATAATGCCTTGCCTGTATGCAGTGGCAATAGGTAAGTTGCCCAAGGAGCCCTGCCCAATTCAAACTGCCCATAGATTCTCACATGGGGCACAGTCCACCCCTTTAGGCATCAAAGTGTCTGTAGTTTAAATAATACATGAGATGATTCCTTGCACTCAATAGAGATTGCTAATGTAGTTGTTTCATTGTTGAAAAACAGGCTGCCCACCATACTGGTGTTAACACACAAAACAATGTTTGTTTACAGTCCTTGGTCAACTCCCACTGCATCTATTCTGGTCTTGGGAACACCCTCAGCACAAACTAGCCACTCATGATACAGCAGGTGGAAAGAAGACTATTGTATCATGAGAGAGTGCATTGTTTGGGTGTGTTCCTAGTGTTCAGGAAGTAGGCAATATGAGTAAATCAAAGATTTGAAACAAAACTAGTATGCTTTTCAGTTCTACTGAGAAATAAATCAGATAAAAACAACATAGAAACAGGAACATAGACTTTGACAGGAGATGCATACATGTGAATGCCCCTCTGGGAATTCATCCAGTATCCACCTTATCAGCTAGTTATAAGCCCATTCCATATCAACTTGTTCAGAACTTGTTTAGGAACTGTTCACTAGATTTCGGGATTGGGGAAATGGTGGGACATGATTTTGGGAAAGTTAGTACTTTCTTTAACAAAAATGTTTTAAGTAGAGAGTGGTTGACAAGGGTTTGTATTCTACTGATGTTATTACAAAGTGGGGATCCTTGCCCAAATCCTGGTCCTTTTACAACTGAATTTAAAAATTGAAAGGGTATGCTCTTTATTCACTCAAATGTAAGAAGCATAGTTCCCAAACTAGATTTAATTAGGGAATTTGCTGCTGATCGTGAGCCAGGATTCATGGCCTTTTCTGAGACTTGGTTAAGCCGAAGATATGAAGATGGATTGTTAAAAATGCAGGGGTATAATGTAATAAGAGCAAATTGGAGTAAAAGAGGAGGAGGGGTTTTAATTTATTACTTAGAAAAATTTGCTCCAAATCATTTATTTTTAAATATCAACGCCTCTATATGTGAGTATCTGGCATTAGAACTTAAATTCCATTCAGGGAAACCCCTACTTCTGTTTGGTGGTTATAGGCCACCGCATGCTTCTACGAAATCCCTGGATGCTATTTTGACAGGTCTACTCCCATATTCTTACTCTTATGAAACACTAATGTTAGGTGGTTTTAATGCTGATTGGTTGCACCCTGAAAAATCAAAGAAAATGAAAATGATTGCCATTGATTAGGTTTAGTCCAATTATTATCAGAACCTACCCATATTAATGTTAATAGACCTGAGGAATCATCCTTGTTTGATTTGATTTTGACAAACTGTCCCCATAATTATAATATTTCGGGGGTCTCCTCTGACTTTTTCAGTGATCATACAGTAGTATTTTGTATTAGGGGGCAGACTGGGATAAGGGCGCCACATAGGTTATTAAGATTTAGATCATTTAAAAATGTTTGATTATTTTGATTCCATCACAGATCTCAAAAGAATACATTGGGACTGCCTTGAGCTAATCCCAACTATGGATCTGGCTTGGGAATACTTTTTAGGGGAAATACTGCAAGTCTGCAATAAACATATGCCCATCAAAATAAGAAAAGTAAAAATCAGTTCAGCAGTATGGTTCACATCTAAATTTAAGAGAATGAAACAGGCTCAAAATAAAGCTTGGAAAAAAGCTAGACATTCTGGAAAAAGTGTAGACTGGCAAGCTTATAGGAATGTTAGAAATGTCTATGTAGCTGGGGTAAGGGATACAAAAAATAAATGTTTTAAAACTAAGACCTCAGAATCCAATGGGGACCCCGAAAAAATTAGGGGCTTAATAAAGGATTTGAATGGACTCCCCAAAACAAATTAAAATATTCAACTCTCACAAGAGGAAACGTTTGATAAAGACGGCTTATTACTGGAGAGATATAATAAATTGTTTGTAGAATCAAGAAATATCTTTGGGGGTACTTCCAAATCTTTGTGGAATCCATGGAACCTTATGGGGGGAGGATATCTCTCACTTTTCATTTAGGAATATAGAACAACAAGAGGTAAAGGAACATCTTAGAAATCTAAAAATAAGTGGGAGCTGTGGACCAGATGGGCTAACATCTACTATGTTGAGATATTCTGCTACACATATAGATGGTCCCCCTGACTTACTTGTTGAATTGGTCTGTGGCCTTCGGTTATTTTCCCAGAGGTTGGAAGCTAGCCAGGGTCACCCCCATATTTAAGGGTGGCGACCCTGGCTACCTAACCAACTACAGACCAATTTATTTGCTGCTGCTTGTTAGTAAGATAATGGAAAAGCTATTGGCTTTGCAGCTGACAGATTATTTAGAAAACCTTGCTTTGCTGGATCAATATCAGTCGAGTTTCTGAAAACAGCATGGGACTGTGGCGGCTGTGTCGAGGGTCTTGGATAATATTGCTTTGGCCAGTGATGCCCAGTGTTTCAAAGGTGCTATACTGGTCAATCTATCCAAGGCCTTCAACACGACTGACCATCAGTTATTACTGCAACGACTATACAAGGTTGATGTTAGCAGATTAGCTATGAAATGATTTTGTTCTTACTTAACTAATAGACTTCGGATCATGGCTGCAAATGGTGTGGAGAATCTGACCCCCTTTCTGTTGAGAAAGGTGTGCCCCAGGGCTTTGTCCTGGGACCGCTACTCTTTCTTATATATTTGAAGGATTTGGGACAGAATGTAGGGGACTCTCGCTACTAACTTTACATGGATGACACTATAATCTATTCTTCTGTCATCCATTGATTTATTTATTTATTTATTTATTTATACATCAGTTTACAACCTTTGAGCCAGAGGCTCATTTCCAAAGGTACCTCGTCACAAAGAGGACAAACACAGTACAACATATAGTTACAATATTGTGGTTACAGCATACATCTCTGAGGTTACAGTTTTGGTAGAACAGGCAGTTATAACTTAGTTACAATTTAAGTGTTACAGGAATGGTAATCACAGTTTTATCAGTCAGTATAGGAGAGCCACTCAGGGAGCTTTGTCAGGGCATTTCGAACTAGATCACCTAGGGCAGGAACAGCTACGCATGCTAAAGAGCTGATTCCGGAGTGAGACTTTGAACGGGAGATTATGCGGGTGTCAGTGATGGAGGTGTGGAGAGTGTTGTACCAGGAGGGAACTCTGTAGCAGAAGGACCTTAGCCCATGTGGTCCTGAGCCTAGGGACAAGGAGGGTGGCCTTAGAGGTGTTCTGAGTATTGACTAAGGGTTGTGCAAGGTGGATAGAGGTTGTCAGGCCAGGTGGGGATAGTCCAAGGAGGGTTTTTGTAATGAGGCAGGTTTGGAATCTGGGCCGTTCGTCCAGGTTAAGTAGCCTGGCCATATCATATAGTCCGCAGGTATGTGTGAGCCTAGGGGCACCCGTGATTAATCTACAGGCCTTATTCAAGGTGAGGTGAATTTTTTTGAGGGCGGTCGTGTCTGCAGCACCATACACAGGCATGCCATAGTCTACAAGGGACAGTATTGATGAGGTGACGGCAAGTCGGAGGGCATTGGGGGGGAGGCAGTGCTTATAGCGGTAAAGGATGCCTAGCTGCGTGTTAGTAGCAGAGGCTAGATTATCTATGTGGTCATGGAATGTGAGTGCTGAGTCAAAGAAGACCCCAAGGTATTTATACAGGCGGACTAGATCAAGAGGATGCTTGGAGCCAGGAGGATGTGGGTGGGAAATTTCTGGATTTGTTTTGGGGATGGGCAAAGAGCATTGCTTTGGTTTTAGATTGAGTACAAGTCTGTGCTCTTTGAACCCGAGCCGGCATCACCAAGGCTTGTTGCAAGGAGTCTTGTAGGGAGTTGGGGTTTCGGTGGGCGGAAAATGGCGGGCGTCATCTGCATACAGCAGGATTTTACCAGAACAGGCTTTGGGAGGGTGTTGAGATATGAGAGAAGAGAGAAGAGGACCAAGGATGGAGCCCTGGGGGACACCTGAACAGATAGGGCATGTATCGGAGAGGGTCATATTAATTTCAACACGTTGGGAGCGGGCAGACAGATAGCTGGAGCACCAGGAGACTGGACCAGGGGCAAAACCGGAGCGGCTGAGGGTTTCCAGCAGTAGGGGTTGGGAGACCGTGTCAAAAGCCATTTGTGATGTCCAGAACACCTTCCAGGCCAGCTTCAGTTGTTTGCAGACATTCTTTACAAAATCAAGATTAAAATCAAATACCTCAAAAACTAAATGTATGCTTATTGGTCCCCCTATAAAAATGAAATCGAGGAAGAAGATTTTGATACTGGATAGAGTTAGTGCTGCCCTGGAGTGGGTGGACACTTATAGATATCTAGGTTTTTAGTTAGATCAATTGGGCTCTGGAAATATACATTTGGACAAGTTTTTAGTGCAAGTCAGTAAGAGGGTGTTTTTTCTTTATTTAGAAACAAGCATTGTGGGATCAGCCCGGTAGCACTGAGGGTTGAGGCATGGGATGCCACACCTCACTCCATGCCGGCGACCCAGGTTCGAAAGCGGACTCTGTTTGTCGATTGGTCGGCCAGGGAGGAGACAGGCTTGAGTGTCCAATGACAGCTCGCTGTCTCCGGGGAGGAATTTGGCTGATGCCTGACACTTGCACGACCCCGAGCGGAGGCTTGAGGAAATGCAAGCTCCAACTCAGGAGTAGAGGGGTGGCCAGTTAGCAGCCAGGATGTCGGCGTTAGCGCCTTACACCAGGGAGCCATTCGCTACTCGGAGAGGAAGAAAAACGTGAAAATGCCTGCCAGAGCCGGGAAGATGGGGGGACTGAGTCCGTGCCCACGATGTGCCGGAAACCCAACCAGCAGCCCTCGACTGACGAAACGTAAGTATCGGGGTGTTTGCCCCCACCTCATCCCCACCCGAGGGGGGGTAAACCGTGACTCCATGGGGCTTGAGGGTCTGACTGGGTAGGGTTCCAGGCAGTGGGATGTCCACTTGTCTCCCCGGAGGTGGCAGGCAAGGGGGAGAGATAAAGAATAATTGCAAAAAAAAAAAAAACAAGCATTGTTTTGATTCAGAAACAGTAAAGCTGATTGCACAAGTCCAAACTGATTATTGTGATATTCTGTACGATGATGCCACTTCAGAAAGATTACATAGACTGGATATTTTATTTAATTGATTGGCTAGACTTATACTTAAGTGGCCCAACCATGTTCATCTTTCTGTAATGTATCATCAGTTAGGCTGGTTATCTCTCTCAAATAGGAGAGAATTCCACAAATGTATTTTTGCATATAAATGTGGTGTGGAGTGGTTCTGGGGTACCTAAGAGATAGACTAGTTTTTAGGAATATTGACTCATCACTGAGAAAATGTAATCAAAAAGAAATGGTGGTTCAATGTACTAAGACTAAATGTTCTATGGATTATTTTAGTCAGTCAGTTCCAGTTAATTGGAATAATCTTCTGCCAGAATTCAGGATATCAAACCTCCTATTATTGCTCTGAAAAAGGCAATTACTGTCTTTCTTAAAGCCCTGTAGCTGTTTTACTTAAATAATTTTACTAAATGTTTGTATTTTGTAAATTTGTTTTGTATATATGTTGTCCACTTATTGTATCTTCTAAGGTCACCATTGTGAATGAGCCTTTGCTCAATGGTCTTAACCTTGAATAAACAAACAAACAAGATAAGGATCACTTGGCCCAGCCAGTCTGCCCTATTGTTACCGCAGACCATACTTGATCTACCGCTTTTTCTCCCTCACCCCCTTCCTTTCCACTATGATTCCCTTGTGCCTATCCCATGCATTCTTGAACTCTGCCGCTGTCTTTGTCCTCACCGCCTGCACTGGAAGATTGTTCTATGAATCCACCGCTCTTTCTGTGAAGAAGTACTTCCTAATATCTCTCCTAAATCTACCCTCCTCCAGCTTCACAGCATGTCCCCTTGTTCTTGAGCACGTTTTCTTCTGAAAAATACTTCCCTATTTTACCTTATTTACCCAGTGAGGTATTTAAAAATCTCTATCATATCCCCCCTTTCCCTCCTCTCTTCCAGGTTGTACATACTGAGGTCCTTTAGTCTTTCATCGTAGACCTTTTGATGCAGACTTTGCACCATTTTACTTGCACTCCTGTGGAAAGCCTTCACTCTGTCTGTGTTCTTCTGGAAATGTGGTCTCCAGAACTGTACATAGTACTCTAGGTGGGGTCTTACCAGAGATCTATACAGAGGTAACACCACCTACCTCTTTCTGCTGGTGATACCCCTCCCTATGCACCCCAGCATCTCACTAGCTCTCCCAACTGCCTTGTTGCATTGCCTGGTCATCTTTAGGTTGTCTGATAAGATTACCCCCAAGTCTCTTTCCTGCTTGGTGGTTCTCAGTACCATTCCACCCATTTTGTACTCTGCCTCTGGGTTTCCGTGCCATAAGTGCATTATTTTGAGGTTTTTTTGCACTGAAACCCAGCTGCCATACCTTTGACCGGTCCTCTAGTTTTCTCAGGTCTCTGCCCATTCTTGCCACTCCCCCTGGAGTGTCCACCCTATTGTAGCTTTTGGTGTCATCCACGAAGAGACAGCATAGTCCTTCCCTTCCATCTCCTTTGCATTGCTGGGACAGGTTCCTGATAGGAAAGGCTTTGGGATCTTTAAAGCTCCCTTGTTAGCTGACCAGGGTGTCCGGTCATCACAGGACAAAGGGACAGCTGCTCTGTCTCTGGCAACAGTTTTAGTCTCATTTCCCTAACCCTTCTCTGTCCCCTTAGCTGAGTTGATTCTACCGTTATCTATGTAGATAGAGTTAAATAAAAAAAGTACAAAATGAAATAGCAAGTTGTTACAGCTTCTCAGTAATAGGAAAGATTACTTACTGAAGCTTTGATTAGCTATTGTACTGTGTCTCTTCGATAGGATGGATACGTCAGAGATCGGCAAGAATACCCTCTTCACAATACACCACATGTCACTTACATCTTACTAAATAGTGCTGTTTGTTTATAAGATATATTTAAACAAAAACAAAGTTAAACTGCAGTCAGGAAAATACATATGAAAACAAAGGTTTTAAACAGTAAACACAAGTACATAAATCTAAAGTGATTTAGGCTCAAACTTAGCGGTAGAAATGTTACATTAGCCAACTAGGAATAGTTGACTAGTTCTTACCCTAAAGAGACCTTTACTCTCTGTCAACATCCCCCACCAGATTGACTGACTACTCCAGTACTACCTGCCTTCTTTTTCTGTATCCCCAACACAGTGAGTATGCTGGTGCTTTACTTGTTTTCTTGACCTTATATTTTATTGTTTTTGTTAAAAAAATGTAAATACACCTCCCACTTGGCAAGTCACATGTGGTACAGTGCTGACTACCCTGGTCCATATCACCCTGCAGCCTAGTGCCATTTGAACAATATATGCCAAGCTGCATGAATTGGATCTCAGTAACCCTATTGGGGTGTGTCATTATCGGCAAAATGCTCTCCAGTTAGAGGAGGCAGTGGTTGATTGGAAGGTAGTGTGGAATGCCTTATGTAAATATACTGAGCATGACAAATACAAGCTTATGCAGTTTAAGATGTTTCAAAACCTGTATTACACACCCAAGAAACTATGTAAAATGGGGGAAATTAGGGTCAGTGTTATGCACAAGATTTAAACGAGAGGAGGGCATGTGTTTACATATATTATAGCTGTGTCCCAAGGCTAGCCCCTCGTGGGAAGAAATCAAGATCAGCTTAGATCTGTTGCTATGGCTGTAGGAAACCCTTACACCAGAAATCTGTGCGAAAGAGTTTAAAGGCAAACTAATTGGGTAGCATGAGGGACACACAGCCCTTATTGAATCAGCAGCAAAGCTTACCATTCTAGGACACTAGACAGATCAAGAAATCCCCTTCAAAAGGGAGTGGCATGAAGAACTTTTCTTTGCACTTAGGGCTGAGAAGATGATAGCAAGCATTAACAATAGATATCATATTAGGCTTGTGTAAGGAGATGGGAGAAGCTGCATGCCGTAATGCTGATGATACACCCACACTCCATAGCAGTGCACGGGTGTGACAATATCGGGATCCTTATCAGAGGAGGAGAATAGAAGGTATAGTAGTAAAGGTTGTCCTACAGACTGAGATTTCATACCTTCAATTATTCTATGTCCCACATGTAATTAATATTAATTGTGTATCACAGCTCCTGTGTATATACTGTAATGGGGTGCTGTCATTTCTATTGTTTTGTGTTCTTGTATGTTTTGAAAATGAAATAAAGCATATTGGATTTAAACAAAACAGTAAGTACTTGTTACAGCCCATGAAAGGAATACAAAAGTATAGGTGCATAGTATATCAGGTTACAGTGCAAATCCTTTAAAGTTTAATAAACATAACTTTAGCTGATAAATATATTGTGTTACCTTTTAATCTTGCTGAGGGTTGGGAGAGAAAAGTATTATTTATTAATGAGTATTATTTTTACTTTTCTCATGTTACTCTGCTGGATACTATTAATGCTGTTTCCTCCCTTAATCTATCCAAAGGTTCTAGCCTGATGGGATTGACTGTAAACTACGCCCCCTGTCTTCCCGCGCTGTCACTGTAACCCTTACTTATCTACTTAATCTCCATTCTCTCTATGCACTGCCGCTCAGTCCATGAAATTTGCCAAGGTACTCCTGCTTCACAAGAGTGGTGACCCTACCGCCACTGGCAACTGTCATCCTAGCAGCCTCCTCCCTACTCTTGCTAAGTTACAAGAAAAAGTACAGTTTATTTATACTCTGACCCTGACTTCCTCTACTCCACTAATTTCCTCTCTCTTTTACAGTCTGGTTTCCGAAAGAACCACTCCACTCTATCCTCCCTAAAGTTTGTTACTGACTCCATTTTCACTGGGATGGATAGGGGATACATTGCTACTGCTATCTTCATCGGCCTTGCTAAGGCCTTCAGTTTGGTAGCTCACCCCCTCCTTCTGGAGAAGTTGAGATCTCCAGGTCTTTCTGCGCCAGCAGTTGACTGTTTCAGTTCTTACCTCCCAAGCTGCCTCCAGTCAGTACAGGTTGGTGATGCTTTTCCCCTCCCCTCCCCATCCAATCAGGAGTCCCAGAAAGCTCCATCCTGGGTCCCATCTTATTCTCCATTTTTCTTAATGACCTTCCATCCATCTGTGTTGACTCACATATTCACTTGTATGTGGATGACCCTGTACTCTTTTGCCTTGGGCGCCTCAGTTTCAACCTTGGACTTATCGCTGCATCATGATGTTAACAATGTCCAGCACTGATTCCACTCTAACCAACTCAGGGTTAACACAAAGAAAACTGTGTCTATGACTTTTGGCACCGGCCAAAAACTTGCCAAGCTCTCTGTCCCCCTGTTTTCTCCACCCTGAATGGCATTGCCCTTGAGCTTGTCCCCTGTTTCAAAATATGTCAGTGTTTGGTTGGATAGTAGGCTCAACTTTTCTATCCATATTGATACCATCCACAGCAAGCTCCGCCCCAAACTTGGTGCCCTGTACCGCAGCAAAGATTGTCTCTCATCCCGATCTGTCGTAAGCTGATCACCAAGATGGTGCTCCCAGTGTTTGAGCATGTGGATGTGGCTTGTGGCACTGCTCTGTCCTCCTCTCTTGCTAGACTGGACACCCTCTGCAATGAAATGCAATGCCTTCTGTTATTTTGCTGCTAATACTTTTCCTCGTACAAATCATTGCACCCTTTACACTTCCCTTTCTATTGCTCCTCTTCCTTCCTGTCTCCTCATGCACTGTGCAACATTAATTTCTAAGGACTGACTTTCTGCCCTCCTGTCTTCCCTCTCTCCTCTCCCTTATTCTACTGCTTAGTAGAAGTGCAAGGTAATGCACCTGGGAAACAAAAACCCAGGGGAAGAGTGCACAATGGGGGGTGAGACACTAACAACAACAAAAATGGAAAGGGACCTGGGGGTAGTCATATCAGATGACCTAAAGGTGGACAAGCAATGTGAGAGGGCAGCAAAGAGAACTGGGGGGATCCTGGGATGCATAGGGAGAGGCATCACCAGTAGAAAACAGGAAGTTGTTATCCCTCTGTACAGACAGCTGGTGAGACCCCATCTGGAGTACTGCGTGCAGTTCTGGAGACCCAATCTCCGCAAAGACATAGACAGGATGGAAGCTGTCCAGAGGAGGGCAACTAAAATGGTGCGAGGTCTGCACTGGAAGACATATGAAGACAGACTTAAGGCGCTTAATATGTATAGACTCGAGGAAAGGAGGGAGAGGGGGGACATGATAGAAACTTTCAAGTACCTCAAGGGAATCAACAAAGTCCAAGAGGGTAGCATCTTTCAAAAAAAGAGGTGTGCAAGAACAAGAGGGCACAATTTGAAGATAGAGGGAGGGGCGGCTCAGAGGTAATTTAAGGAAGTATTTTTTCACAGGGAGGGTTGTGGCTGCATGGAACGGCCTTCCGGAGGAGGTTGTGGAGTCAAAAACAGTGGTGGAATTCAAGCATGCATGGGACAGTCATAAGGCAATTCTAGGGGGTGGGGGTAGGAAGAAGTAGGCTGCTGGTTAACTAGGATCTGCAGCTTATCCAGTAAGTAGGGAAATGGGCAGACTGGGTGGGCCAAGCTGTCCTTATCTGACGTCAAATTCTATGTTTCTAGTAATTTTGTAAAAAGTTGTGTGCGTTCCTGTTCATGGTTCACAACCTAGACCTAGATTATACCAAATTGATTTTTGATGTTTTACTGGGTTTTCGCTTAAAGAGGTGGGATGTATTCCTTATAGTAAGAGTTTCAGTCTCGCATGTCTTATTGACCACCTCAGCTACACTGCTGAGGAATTGTCCGGGGTCTGAGAAGTCTAGACCTGCTGCAGAGATGCCCTCTCCCCACACTGACTCAACTGATGGACTGCCACCCAGTGCCAGTTCTTGATCCAGCACTCTGTGGATAGCAGAGCCTCAACTTCTGATAGCAGCCCAGCAGCTAACCAGTCAGGGCCAAAGCTGCACTTCCACTGGCATTTTCAGCCAATTAAAAGGCACCCTCTCCTCCCCTTTTTGCACCTCCGGGTATTCTCTTAAGAACTTACCCTTCAAGCAGACCGCCACACTAAAGTTGGAGTGCAAAGGGCCAAGCGCAAAGGGCATCATTAGGAGTCTGCCAGGGAAGGCATCATTAGGAGTCTGCCAGGGAGTTGAATGCAAAGGGCATTGTTAGGAGTCTGCTAGGGAGGGCACTGTTAGGAGGCTGCTGGGGATTTGAGTGCAAAGGGCATTATTAGGAGTCTGCTAGGGAGGGCAGTGTTAGGAAGCTGCCAAGGAGACTGCCAACAGACAGGAACTCTGAATCTGTCAACACTGGTAAAGCTGTGTATAAAAAGATAAGTACCTAGTTTTCTTTGAACCTAGTTTTCTTTGAAGCTATTTAAGTTGGGTCCTAGCAACACCCTATCTCAGTGAGTACAAGAAACCAAATCTGCAGCCTGTTTGGGCTGAACTGCCGCTTATTATTACTGCTATTGTCAATACAATTTAAATCCGTGCTAAAGTTGATGCTTGCTGTCTTTGCCCTAGCAAGGTGAGCACTAATACATAAATTAGGAGTCTGTTTTCCATTAACACTTACTGCTATTACTTATAGTTCCCACTTAATTTAAAGGTCTGTGCTAAAGTTAAATCTGCTGCTACACCCTGTCTGGATGAGCCACTACAGGTCCAAATTAGGCATCTGTTTTAGTACTAACGTTGTTGCCTAAGGTATCGGTATTGGATACAGAAGGGAGACAGTCAGCTGTGGTGGCTGTGGGGCACTCTTCTCTAGGCATATGCTCTGGAGGAGGGGGCGCTGACCCAATTGCAGGACCAAGGTGGAGATCCATGCTTAGCTGGTAGCACCAAAGGTAGAAATATTTCAGCTGTGTCATCAGCTTAACTGGAGACCATCCTCACCTTCTTCACTTCCCCAGAGGCCACTGGTTCAGGAGGGTGGACAGTGGTGGGAAGGGGGTTGGGGAAGGGTGGCAGGATTAGCCAAAAAAGAGGTTGTCCAGCCTTACAGTATCCTAATGGCAAATCGTTACACCCCAGTGGAGGCACAGGCACCTGACTCTGTTGGGGGGAGGGGGGGTACTCTTGAGTCAGTCAGTGGCATGGGAGAGGCCAGCACAACAGCACCCAAGGGGACAAGTAACAAGTCTACCAGAGCAGTCTCGATGGTGTAGAACTCAATGTTTAGGGTGTGGAGGGGTGGTAGGAGGAGGACTGGAAGGGAAGGGGATGGTCCAGTTCCTTCCTGGTGCATCAGACATCCAGGATATGGATAGTATAGGGAGGATAGTGGGAAGGGAAAAGGGGGAGCTGGGGGTGCTGATACACCTGGGTACCAATGATATGGTGAACCAGAATTTTTGAAGACTGGGGGACAGATTGGCAGCACACTCAGCCTCCCTGGCCTTTCCTGAGGTCCTCCCTGTGTGGGGCAGGGAGGGGAAGAAGGACAGAATTAGGAGGGATGAGATAGGAGTTTAATAGGTGGCTTAAGGGATGGTGTCAGGAGAATGGGTGCCACTTTGTGGGGGATTGAGGGTCTTC
The DNA here is from genome assembly GCA_016271365.2 of Neoceratodus forsteri. Lineage (NCBI taxonomy): Eukaryota > Metazoa > Chordata > Ceratodontiformes > Ceratodontidae > Neoceratodus > Neoceratodus forsteri. The sequence goes on along the minus strand of CM028131.1, from coordinate 1,407,705,077 downwards.
TGAGACTGAGGCTCTTCAAGAGTGATGGATGCTACCTGACAAGGGGGCCTGCGGGGGCTGCGTGCTGGGGCAGAAGTTTGGCGTCTACTTTGCACATTTAAATTGACTGCAGGGAAGGCTGGGGTTGAAGGAACCATGGCAACAAGTGAGAAAAAGGGGATCCTAGTTAGTACTCCCCACATCTGGGGGCTAGTAGCAGCTCAGCAGGTATATAAAGGGATGAGGTACAGTCTGGGCCATGTGAGGGGATATTAGAGAGGGGAAACGCTAAATGTGCAAAAAAAAACAAACAAGAAAAACAAGAGGCTAAGAGAGCATGGGAAGCACAAGGATCATAGTCAGGGTAATCGCTAAGTGGGCTCATGGGTCTAATGGAAGGAGCATGCCTTAATGCCAGTAGGCTGCGTAACAAAATCAGTGAGCTACAGGTGCAGATGGTGGACTTCAAACTGGAATTTATAACCATCACAGAAACATGGGTGACAGAAAATAATGATTGGGACCTGATGGTTCCTGGGTACTCATTGTTCAGGAGAGTTACAGGAAAAGGTAGAGGGGGAGGAATAGCCCTCTGTGTCAGGGATGGCATTGAGGTGCTGGAGGATGAGTGCATCAGGGGTAATAATAGTGAGTCTCACTCACTGTGGATACAGCTCTCGGCATCCTCGGGCAAGAAGCTATGCTCAGGGGTAGTATAAAGACCTCTGTGGTAAGGGGAGAAGAGGGACAGAAATCTCACAGAAGATCTTGAAAAGGGGGCAGCAAAGGGGGAGGTACTGGCAATAGGTGATCTGAATCTGCCGGACATCGATTGGGGTGTTCCAATGTCCAGGAGCACCACAACTCAGGCCTTACTGGATGTACTCCAGTACTGTCTCCTGGTACAGCTGGTTAAGGAATCCCCCAAGCAGACTACCATTCTCCATGTGGTGCTTTCCAACTCAGAGGTGGTAGGAGTGGTGAGAGTAGGGGAGCCACTAGGAAACAATGAGCACAACTCCATTTGATTCGAATTGGCCTTTGGGACTGGAAAGCCTCAATTGAGAACTGAAGTCCTTGAATTTAGAAGAGTGGACTTCACTCATAGATAGCACTCTGCTAACAATTCTTCCATGCAGTACATTACTGAAACAATCTTTAACAAATACTTAGATTGTGAACAGTGTCCAGCACTCTGGGGAGGAAGCTGTAGCAGAGCCACAAACAAAAAATGAACTGCACCATTCAGAGCCAATCAGTCATATCCATGAGGTTCTAGCAAAGTCTCAATATTTTCCTGAAACAAACAGATCTTACCAACAGTGGCTTCCTCCTGCCACTAAAAGAAGTAGGAGGTGAGCCCCAAATATGTGCTGCTCAGTAAGCCTGATAGTGAATTTGATTACCAGTCAATACACTCATTCACCATATGATTTGTCTGGCTGTTGCTCCCTAATGGGTGACACACACCACCTCACCTTTCTCAACCCAGTGTCCTACATCTTTGGGATTGCTATACTGGTGGGTTTTGCTGCTGTAGGTGATCCTTAGGCAGGCCAGCAGGAGGAGGAGTGAGTGCACCACTCCAAGGACCCAGAGACATTGCCGAACAGTGTCAAAATTCTTTCTCTGGGCCCTGGTCTGGAATGAAAGACTGGGGCAAAATGTCACATCTCCACTGTCCAACTCTAGGGGGTACGAGGATCTTGCCAGTCTAAGGAAAACATCCATGATCTCTGCTTCAGCCACACAGAGAAGCACCATTCTGTGTCGATTAGGAGGGGTTGGTGCTACATGTGGGTTGACATGATAAGCCTGCTTTAAGTCTGCTGTAGTGAAATCTTCAGGTAAGGTGAGGTGTTCCCAAATCCACTGCTTTAAGTACCATAGGAGGTTAGCACCTTTAACTCCTTCTGGGACTCCTATAAACCTGCAGTCACCCACCCTTGTTTTATTTCTGATGGCCCTCAACTGCATGTTTTCTTGAGTGATAAAGGAGACTGCCACCATTGTCGTTGTGAAGCGTTTCTCCACTTCAGTAATCACACAGTACTTAAGCCCTTTAATTCTGTATCCTGCAATTCCAGTTGGGACAGAGTCGTTTCCATTTTAGAGTCTGCAGAATGCATGGACTCTATCAATGCTTTCAGTGTGGGCTCACTGTTGGGCTGCCAGCTCTGGTGCTAACTGAGGCTTCAGGTGCCTTTGTCTGGGTGGGGAGGTGACATACAGTACAATAAAGATGCAAATGAACTGAAACCAAACCAGAATAAGCTTTAGGTGGTATTGTACTGAATGGGGAAATTTTAGCCAGAACACCGGGGAAATTCCTTTCCTCTCCCAACATACACAGTTGCTTGCTGTGAAACTTACACACCCACCCAGTTCTCTCATCTTTGTTGGGTATCCTGCATTTCTATCTTTAGCCAGAAGTGGGTGTGTACGTGTTGAAGTGCGCATGAGTATATATGGCTGCAGAAGTGCTGGACCATGATGATGGAACTCTTTTGTTTCATCCGAAAACAATTGTATGTTTGTTTGTTGCTGGCCATCTGTGGTTGCTTGTGTGGTCTTGACTTTTGCTGTTTGGAGGGGTGGAGTCCAAGCGTTAGGATAGGAAACCCTAATGCCACATTTCCCTACTTCTGTGGCATTAAGTGTAACCCTAACTGATGAATTACTGCAGTTTTCTGCCATTAATACATACAGTTGTACAAATACCTGTGAGAATAAATGACTGAATATTGGTGATAGTTTTTGTTAATGACAGGCCTTAAATAAGAATATTTTGATATTTCTCATGCATGTGTCTAATTTTAAAACTATAAAACCTTATAAAAGCTGCAACATGTTTCATTTTCAAACCATAAAAATGCCCTGTTCTGGTACACAACCTAATGAACCTGTAAGTTCCATAATTTAAATCAGTCTCGTATGGAGAAGATCTATATCTTTTTTAATATCTGAAATACATTCTTGTGTCTCCAGATATGTTTCAAACATTCACACTTTTCAGATATATTTTGAGATATATTTTAGATATTCACAGAATGATCCAAGGTGTATCATATTTGGAAAACATCTTTGATATATATATATATATATATATATATATATATATTTGAAATATATATGTTTTGCTATACTATTTCAAAATTCAAGTTTTTTTTTGTACATTCTATTTTAGCGCTCTGCACTCACAATGGGGGTCCTTTTCACACTTGGCCCTGCTATGAGGGGGTCTCAACATCCTGGCTACTTTACCAGCCTCTGCCATAATCTGCCTGAAGCAGGATGGACCGTGGCTTGCCCCCCATTGAGGGGCCCTCCAGGGAGGGGACAGGAGGGAGACTGCATCACCCTTGAGCTCCTGCCTATCAAGTCAGGCTGTGTTTGGAAGCAGCTGTGGATGGTACCCCTTCAGAGGCATCATGCATGTGGGCAGAGGGTTTTTGCCTTATGTGCCCCTGAGGACGCGAATGTGCAATGATGTCTGTGGACATCTGCCTTATCCCCACCCCCTGCTGAGCATTCCCGATGTGCTGCTCTCCACAGTCTCCACTGGGGTTGCAAAGTGCTTGGAACTGTGATCCCCCTTCCAAGAGTAGAGCAGTCCTCCGGACGTTCAATCCTACTTCTACCCTGCCGAACCCCGACGAACCGAGTCCATTCCCAAACCTGAGTCCTTGGTGTGGCGCGAGGTGTGGCGTCCAGTGCCTCAACCCTCAACACCACCAAAATTCAAGTTTTTGTTCTTTCAATGTTACATCCTTACATAAAATCAAAAATACTTATACACATTATTGCAGTTTCTACATATTTTGCATTTTAGGCAAACATATATTTTGAATCTATCCAACACATATATTCTGAATTACTGATACCTTTTCATTTTTGATTTCCCTTGTAAGATGCTAAATATATACAAAACCACAAAAATATATTCATAACATGGTTTTAAATTATACCCATGTGGAAAAGAACTGTGGGCAGGAGTCACAAAGGAGCTGTGTTTGGCACATCTCGGATGCCCTGGCGCAAATGAGATGTGCCAAGCACCAACTATGGTATGCACAGAGGATGCACCAGGAGATGCTTCCGGCGCATTCCCTCTACCACAGTTGCACCCGGCCCTAGATGTGCCAGCGCTCCCCATGGTCAGGCTGGGAATCCACTGAGGCAGCACATCTCCCAATGTGCTGCACTGAGAAATGTCTCCACCTCCGCAGAGGCAGTCTTATGCCCTGGACATGGGCCCTCCCTATTCTGGGCAGCATGCCTGTGCCGACCCCCAGCCACCACTGGGTGTCAGTCTACAGCATGCTGCACTGACCTCCCTCCCTCCCCTGAGGAAGAAAAGCTGTTGGCAGATGCTTGATCCTTCCTCATCCCGGCCGACCCCAGAGCAACCCGAGTCTGTTCCCGAACCCGAGTCACCAGCGTGGTGCGAGGTGTGGCATCCAGCGCCTCAACGCTCAGCGCCACCGGACTGACTTCCACCACAAATTTTATTTGTTTTATTTGTACAAAAAATAAAATGTTGTATAACCAAAGCAAAAGCAGCAATAGTTATAAAATACAAATTGTAAAAACCAAAAACAAGGCGCTGTGTCAGCATGTAGTCTAAAAGCAAAACAAAGTGGTTATATTAAATGCACGCTGAAAATAGAAAATAGAGTTAAACAGACTTCGCCGCAGGATTAATATTTTTGTGCCATTCTCACACTTTTTCAAAAACAGTGTGAAATATCAGTCCTGTGGGGAGGTCTGTTTTTCACTATTGCTACTTTGGGCTTTAGTTTTACAATTTTTCTTTATTGTACAAATAATCTTTGTGATAGAAAATCTAAGCCGTGCCTTCTGGAACTTCTGGTCCAGTGTGTGTGTATGTGTGTGTGTGTGTGTGTGTGTGTGTGTGTGTGTGTGTATACATGTGCCTAACTTCTGGTGTGAGTAAAACATGTATCCTGTTTGCTTGCAAGATACAGTATGTGTAGAATACATATTTTTATATATGTCAAATATATTTTTGTAAATGCCTGCTTTGGTGCTGTGTACACCATTGGAAACTACTCCTTAACTGACTGGGCCCTCAACTCCCACCCTCATAGAGTTGTCAAAGCTGGCATACCACCTGATGCCCTGAGTGGCCATCATATGACCTATATCATACGCAAAATCCACAGATCCAAGGCTCCTCATAAAGTCCTACAAATCCAGTCATATAAATCCCTGAACCTCGTTCCCCTCCTAAATGATCTTGCGCAAACTAACTGGGAGCCCATCTCCTTGTCTAACTCTATCGACGATGCCATGGCCTATTTTTATGGAAAATTTTTAGAAGTATGAAACAAGCATGCCCCTCTGTGTTGTACCAGAGTCAGGGGAAACACTTACCCTAGATCACCCCTGAGCTCCTAACATACCTAAGAGTATGTGATCAAATGTGGAAAGCACATAAAGCTTCTAAGCTTCCTAATGACTACAACATCTACTATACATTACACAACAAGTGCACTGAAGCCATTCACCTAGCCAAAGCTGAATACGTCTGTGCCTCCTTCCAGTCTAATATAAACAACCCCTCCAAATTCTGGAAGGTCATACACTCCCTCCCCGCCCACTCCACCTATGCAGCCCCTCATGATGAATGACACTCAGTTCTCTGATCACCCTAGTGTAGCCTCAGAATTTAATTCTTATTTCAACTCTTGTGCCTCTTCCCTCCTAGCTTATCTCTTGTCCCACCTGCCTAGTGTATCCTCCGCCTCCCCAAATTCTCCCTCCCAGTCTAATGTCTTCTCTTTTGCTAAAATCTCACCCTCAGATACCCTGGCTGCCTTGTATACTCTCAGTCCCTCTAAGGGCTGCTCATCAGATGGGTTAGAGTCTAAGCTGTTTTTTCTATCAGCTCCAGCAATCTCTGCTCCACTATCTGACTTACTCAACCTCTCCTTTTCGACAGCCTCCATCCCCTCTGCTTGGAAGCATGCCATCATTCTCCCGCTGCCTAAGGATGGTGATTCCTCTGCCCCTGTGAATTACTGTCCCATTTCTCTTCTACCTACCCTTGCTAAGCTCCAAGAACACCTGGTTCTCTCTCAACTCTCTTCTTGCCTGTCTGACTCTAATTTTGTCACACCGTTCCAATCTGGGTTCTGGAAGAACAATTCCACCACGACCTCCCTGATTAGGCTAACTGATTCCATCCTCTCTGGGATGTACAGTGGCCAAATCACATCAGCTATCTTTGTCGACCTTGCTAAGGCTTTTGACATCGTCTCCCACACCCACCTGTTGAACTTCCTCTCTGTGACTGGTTTATCCTCCTCTGCCACAAACTAGTTCAGAGTCTACCGGGTAGGCGGGACCCAGTTCGTCAGAATAGCTGACACTATTTCTCCTCCCCTCCCTATTAATACTGGTGTCCCTCAGGGCTCCGTTCTGGGCCCAGTCCTATTTGCCATATTTTTAAATGACCTCCCCTTAGCCTGTTTTCTCACCTCTATCCACGTGTACACTGATGACACTGCCATCTTCACCTCTGGCCAGTCCCTGGATGATGTGGCAACCAGACTTCAGCATGACTTTGATAAAGTTCAGCACTGGTTTTGCTCCCCTCAACTCTCCCTTAACGTCAAGAAGACAGTCTCAATGACCTTTGGCACTAGGCAGAGACTCTCCATGCTCTCCCACCTCCTTTCCTTCCATACCCGCGATGGGACAGTCCTTGAGGACACTTCATCCTTTAAGTATCTTGGGGTGTGGCTTGACCAACACCTCAACTTCTCTGGACATGTGGATGCCATACTGAAAAATGTGCACCCCAAGCTAGGTGCACTATACAGGAACTGTAGCTGCCTACTGCTACAGGCCCGATGTGAACTAGTCCAGAAGATGAAACTACCTATTTTTGACTACTGTGATGTAGTCTACAGTGCTGATCCCAAGTCTTCCCTATATAGATTGGACACCCTCTTTAACCCCTTCTGTTGTTTTGCTCTGACTCCCCACTGTGATATTTACCACTCTCTGCCACTCCCCTCACTTGAAAGCCATCATCACCCTCATTGCACCAAATTTGTGTCCAAATTTGGTTTGACACCTCCCTCCTATATTACCTCATCCCTCTCAGTCCCCCCCCACCACCCACCCACTCTCTCTGTTCTTTTGACTCCCGTCTAGTGGTGGTCCCCCGCTGGTCTACTTTGGTTGTTCAGTCAGCCTTCTCTCATCATTTCCCTAAGTTATGGAATGCAATTCCCCATCAGATTCATCTCTCATCCTCCCCTTACTCCATCTTTACTGCACAGTATAACTTCTTCTCAGTGAACTGTATCTGTGTTTAATTAATTGCCTCTCCCCTTTTCTATTCACTCTCCATATATCACTTTTATTATATCCCTTATCTTTTCCTTCTGCACCCACATCCCCATTGCTCCCTCATTCAGAATATAATGCCTACTCCTATAAGACCTAGGGGGATGTCAGGGGTTGCAGGATGATCTGGCAAAGCTTGAAACCTGGTCAGACACCTGGCAACTGGGCTTTAATGCCAAAAAGTGCAAGGTGCTGCATTTTGGGATGAAGAACCCAAGGAGGAGTTACCAGCTAGGGGGAGTGCAGCTAGCCCAGACAGAGGAGGAGAAGGATCTGGGTGTGCTCATTACAGGGTCAATGAACAACTTGGCACAATGTGGGAAGGCAGCTGCAAGAGGCCAACAAAATGCTGGGTTGTATTGCAGGGGTATATCCTCGAGGGAGGAGGAGGTGATTCTGCCACTGTATAGGTCATTAGTTAGACCACACCTGGAGTACTGCATGCAGTACTGGTGTCCATATCTGAAGAGGGGCATTAAGTTACTGGAGGGGGTGCAGCGCAGAGCGACAAAGATGATCAAGGGGCTGGGGGACTTATCACACGAGAGGAGGTTGAAGGAGTTGAACATGTACTCACTGGAGGAGAGGAGAGACAGGGGTGACATGATTGAAACCTTTAAATACATGAAAGGAATAAACAAGATGGGTACAGAGGGGCTGTTCAAAGTAAGGGAGGGGAGGGCCACCAGGGGCCATGATATGAGACTGGAGGGAGGAAGGTTCAGGAGGGAGATGAGGAGACACTTTTTTACAGAGAGGGTGGTGGCTGGGTGGAATGCGTTACCTGCAGAAGTGGTATGCAGTAGAACAGTGGACTGCTTCAAAAGGGGATGGGACAGGACAAGGGGGAGGGTCAATGAAGGGGAAGGGTGGAAGGGAGGTGAAGCTGCAGAATAAGGGGTGCTAGCTGCACATTCGAGCAGACTTGATAGACCTCTAAGCCTTTATCTGCTGGCAAATTTCATATGTTCGTACTCCTCCTTTCCCCCTCATCCCCACTTCTGCTACCTCCCCTTCTTGCTGTTTATCTGCTGTCCTCTGTGGATTTATTGTGTTCTCTCGCACTTAGCCCTGATCTCTCCCATAAGAGTCTCCTTATTTAGCTACTCTGTTTGGATGTTTTGCACTTATTGTGTATAATATGTTTTTTTACTTCTGTGATTCCTAAACTATGTAAAAATGGCGTGTAATATGTGTAAAATGACTGACTCTCTGTAAAAATCTGTTGTGCTCGTTGGATGTATTCTCCCTCTCCCCTAGGTCATGAACAACTGGTTGTTTAGTGTGCCTTTCCTGGTGAAACATTTCAATAAATAAATCCGTAATTGCAGAACTAATTTACATATTTCAAAAATTTCTATTTTTAAAATAGTTTTGAACTGACAGCATTTGCTTACAGACCAGAGAGAAAAGTAAAGGGTAAAAAACAAGTACATGTAGGAACTCACCCCAACATAAAACAGAACCAAAGAGGGGTGGTATAAATACCAATCAGAGCCTTTATGAATTATGAGATCAAGAGGTAAGTGCTACGTGTTAAGTATAAATGTATGATCTGTAAGTCTGTGTTAAAGGTGCATCATTAAATGATAATTCTAATATAGATATCTAAATGGTTACTAATAAAAGGAATTCCAAATATACAATTAAAGATATATTACATCAAAATTAATCTATTGTCTTGGTATTTTAAGATATTTTTACAATGCATATATTTACAAAATATTTTAGATATATGTCAACTACATAAAAAGTATATCTATTACATATTCAAAGATGATACCAAAATATGTAATAGAGGACATGCGATGAAGTGGGGGGGAGTGGAATTAGGAGGGATGTGAGGAAGTACTACTTTACTGAAAGAGTGGTGGATGCCTGGAATAGACTGCCAGAGGAAGTGGTGGAGGCAGAACCCGTTGGGGGCTTTAAGCATGCGTGGGGTAGACATAGGGGAATATTAGGAAACTGGCAGGGTGGAAGGAGGATCGCCAGCGACCAGCTAGGGTTTGCGGAGACTGACTAGGCAGGGTCCATGTTAGTAGGCTGGGTAGGCCAAGTGCTCTTAATCTGCTGACAAATTCTATGTTTCTGGGTTTTCAATTCTTGCCAAAGGAAGATAAGCTAACTAAATTGTATTTAGTCTACTGTGTTTGACCAACAGAGGGCAATAGTAGGGGCTTAATTGATAAAGCAGCTGAGAAATATCGGAAGAAAAAGGTTTCACCAAGCCAGGAAATTTTGAATGGGTTATAACGCTTTAACAGGAGCAACATCCCAATTTAATAATAAGCATCATGGTCTGGTGGCAAGGACACTTGCTTGGGAACCCAGAGACCCAGGTTCAAATCCTGCCATAGCCTTTCCTTTGACGTGGAACCTTTGTAAATGAGTTGCCCCTAGCTCAAAGGTACTTGTAATCTGAGATTTAAATAAAAATAAATAGCCACTCTCTGTGTGACTCTGGGCAAGTCACCTCTCAGTACTAAATTCCACCCAGCTACAGAAACAAGTAGAAGGAACCTACTGGTAAAAATATATTGCATTTCAGCTAGGCTATCTAGGATAAGTAAATTGTAAAAAAAAATATAAAGTAAAATGATATGTAGGATAGGAACTGTTTGCTCAAAATGACCATGGCTCTAGTACTAAGGAAGGGAAAGAGTTCCTTTTAAACAAAAGTTGGAGCATTGACTATTTAGACTAGCATATGGGCAACCATACAAAACAAGGTTGGGTTTCCATTTTGGGGCTGAGTTGACAGAATGAATAATGGACTTTGAGAGCAACGCTCGAGAGGTCCATGCTGTCTTCTCAACTCTGAGATGGAAAAACAGGCCTGTTGTGATTAGAGATGCACAGATACCATTTTTTTTCCAGATACTGGATCCAGATATATTTAACCAGATACCCATCCGGATCGGATATCTGCTGGATAGGTTATTAAATGTATAAAGAAAGCACAGCAAACTTGATCATCTTGATAAAATCTCATGTATTTATTACATGCCATAGTACAAATTATTATAAAAAATAATAGGTGATTAGTAATTTAATAATTCACCATGTATAAAAGTCACAAGCAATGAACGAATAGTGGTGCTTTGAGCTTAGTTCATGCTTGGTTGCTTGTGGGGTGGGGGGGGCAACAAACACAGGCTGCTGTGCCTAATGATAAGCCTACTGCCTAACATTCATTGCTCACTTGCTGTGATAAATTATATTTTAAAAATAGCAGCATGTTCGCATTATGCGGTGACAGTCTGGAGCATCTGTCAGTTATGATGTCACCAGCCATACTGAACACTCGCTCACTCGGAACACTGGCAGGAGGTCCTGACAGGCAACGTTTTGCAATCTTGCCCAGTGTGGAGAATCTGTAACCTGGAACTGCCAGTATTGCAGAGGATCTGGGTGTGCCTTTTTGGGCATGATGTGCTCAGTGAGGTACGTGTCTAATTTGGTATTTCTGGGGCAGTTAACATCCGTTTTACCAGCTGAAAAAAAAAAAGAAGCCAATTAGAAAAATACAAATATGAGTACCAGAGTACCAGAATCGATACCTACATGATTGGGGCAGTTGCTTTGTCTGGCTAAATATCTCCCAGGGGTCGTCAGCATCACTGTCTGCATCTGCTGCCACACTGGGTTGCTAGCTGACAATAGATGTAGTCGACTGCTCCTCGAGTTCCTCCACCAGCTGCTTCACAACTCCTTTCGCAAACATTTTGCCGTTTGCTGTTCGGAAGAAGTTGAGTTTGTACCTGCAGTCTAGCAGTGTGTGGCTGCTACCACTTCTTTAAAGTCGCCAGTAATCCAATGCGCGGTTATAACTAAATATGCCAAGGTAGAGTATTCGTTTGTCCAGGCGTCCATTGTTAAACTTAATGAACCACCTTCTGTTAGAGCAAGTTTAATTTTCTCTCTTATGTGATTATACATCTGTGGTATGATTTGACCTGAAAAGTAACGTCTGGCTATTAAATCCCGCAGAACACAAAATGCTAATCTCCTATGCACACATGCTGTGTCACATCACCAGGCTGTAAAATGTTAACTACCCGCCCCCTTTTATGAGCCACTATCCAACCGGACTGGATATCTCCACAGGGTCCAAAAAAATGGTCAAATTGATAACTCGGGTCGGATACCCATACATCCCTAGTTGAGATGTTTGTCCATATCCTATTTTATATACTGTAGTGACGTCTGTCTATATCCTGTTTTATATACTGTTGACGTCTGTCCATTTCCTATTTTATATACTATAGTGTCATCTGTCCATATCCTATTTTATATACTGTAGTGACGTCAGTCCATATCTGTTTTATATACTGTAGTGACGTCTGTCCATATCCTGTTTTATATACTGTAGTGACGTCAGTCCATATCCTGTTTTATATACTGTAGTGACGTCTGTCCATATCCTGTTTTATATACTGTAGTGACGTCTGTCCATATCCTGTTTTATATACTGTAGTGACGTCTGTCCATATCCTGTTTTATATACTGTAGTGCTGTCTGTCCTTATCCTGTTTTATACACTGTAGTGATGTTTTTTGCAGAAAAAGGAAACTCTGACAAAAAAGGTACTGTCTTAAAAGATTTTACTTTTGTAATTTTGTCAAGCTTTCTGTTTTTGTATGCCTCACACAAGTATGAGGTTATTAATTGTATGTCTCTTGCTATTTTTTTGCACTGCCCAGGGCCGGATTTACACTTACAAAAAGTATACCTTTGAGTAGGGCCCTTGTTTTCTGTGGGACACATTTCTGAGGGACCCTTTTGTGAACTGTATTCTGTGTGCACACATGCCCAGCATAGTCTTTTTTTTATTTTGTGCTACTGTCTGCCTGCTTGGACTCAGATGACTCATCACTTATGTCTTGGAGGGTCAACCTGAGTCACTGACATCAGAACGTTGTTAAAAGGGAGCACTTTTGTACAAAGAAAGGAGACAATATTGTTGCCATAGGAAATCTATTCCAGATATGCTTTTGGCCAAACCTGCAACTCTTTTAGGGCCAGAAACATAACACATTCAGTTCCCCCTCCCTTTACAGCTGCAGGCGTCCATTTTTCTACATCACTAGCACAGGAAATGACATCAGAGAAGTGGAATAAAAAGGTAAAATACAGTGCTGCCAGTAATTCCTAATGAAGATTTCCTGATCCCCATGCCTCTCAATGCCATTGCTAATAACTACTGCTGATGTCATTTCCTGTGCTAGTGATGTAGAAACAGGATGCATGCAACTGTAAAGGGAGGGGGAACTACATGTGTTATGTTCCTGGCCCAATAAGAGTTGCAGATTTGGCCAACACCTTTTTGAATCGATTTGACTCGGCAAAAATATTGTCACCTTTCTTTGTATACGAGTGTTCCTCTTTAACCCCACTATCTGAATGGCACCTGCACTGCCCTCTGGCTGCTTGTCTGGTCTTTTACACTAGCTCATTGTGCACATGTGTTTCGGTGCTTTTGGCACCAAACAAGTCGTCGGTCTACCATCTTGCATAACAGTGAGTTGATGACTGCTGTTTTCCCTTCTTCATTTTTTGTTTGCCCTGTTCACATGCATGTGTTCATTTTGAAAAGAGGTCCATGATGTCAGAAGAAACCTGAGATGGGAACACATGTCTTGTCTGTGCATGGTTATCTATTATTTTATAAAGCATATGTGTTTTTTTAGACACAAGAATTTTTTCTCCCCAAACCAGAATCGTGTTGTTTTAAGTTTAGCAAAAAAATAACACCCCACACCCAGTTGCTTAGTATATATCCACTCTGTGTCTAAAGTAGTATTTCTTACTTTATTTGAAAGTGTAAATGTGTTTCCTTCATAAAAACATCCCACACAGGGTGATAATTCTCACTCACTAAGTGCTTCCATGTGAATGAGCATTATGCTGATACAAACAGGAATACTTAGTAAGTGATGATTGTGGGACGTTTCTACAAAGAAATTATGTTTACAATTTCAAATGAATTAAGAGGTACTATTTTGGGCCCTGGTGGGTACTGAGCAGAAGGGTAGGTGGTGTTTTTTTTTCCTGAATTTAAAATGATAAGACCTGTTTTGTGACTGTGACAGGCAGTTGGGTGATTCAGCAGGGAGGGAGATAAGTGACACCTGCTTTGTTCTGTGATGTAGCTACTGTGATGTAAGATGTTGTACCAAGAATAAATAAAACAAAGTTAAATCACTGCAAGGTACAACAGCACTTGGGAGTATAAGAAAATCCATATACCACAACTCTCAGGCATGTACTTTAGGAATATAGGAAATGGGGGGGGGTGTTCATTGTGTTTGTCTTCCACCATCCAAGCAACTGCAGCATTCAGTATTTATGTAAAATAGTAATAGCCATTGTTTATTCTGAAATTCTACCAATTAGGGATGTGCAGAACCGGCTGGGGAAAAACGAGCCATTCCAAATTTGGGTGACTCTGCAGTGACATAGCCATAACTGAACCTTACCAGTTGGCACCATTGGCTGGAAGCGAACAAGGCATGCATGTGGTGCAAAACCAGAAAGCAGTGACATGCAGCAGTTAGCTGAACAAAGCTGGCAGGAATGGATAGTACAGACCACAGGGGACTTGAGCTGGGGAGAATCAACACTGCAAACTAGGCAGCTGCTGAAGACAGTAACTTTTGGTTTTTATTTTACGTGCATACATCTGCGTACCTGGTCGGGGGGGATGGTTTGGTGGGTATTGGGAAGGATAAATGTGCTGGGATCCCAGCGGAGTCTGTGATGGGCTGTGCTGTGTATTCCTGATCCACCCCACCCCCCACTGATTGCTGATGTGCTATCCATGCACTGGGTAATCACCATCTTCTCTGTGCAGCAGAATGACAGCGTGTAGAGAGAGAAGTCAGGTAAAACAGTATGAGAAAAACAATTATAGCCCCACCTTAAAAAAAATTAACTAAAAAAAAGTACCAACTGTGGTGAGAAGTGGACAGTGAGAGTCTGTGTGTGATGGGGTAGTGAGAGGGAGTAATTGTAGAGTGAGACTTTTTTCAGCACGCTTTTTACAATGAATAAAAAAAACTGAAGTATGAATGTCTGTGGGAAGCACTGGGATGCAACAGCGATGCAGGAGGAAAGAAAATAAATGTATTTTTATATAGCACCTTTCATACAAACGGTATCCCAAAGTGTGGTGTGCGCAGTCAGGTGGAGGGAGAATGTTGCTGCCATAACTTACACACAGAGATTCAAGTAGGACAAAGATAGACTAGAGACATTAGAAAGAGTTTAGCAAGGCTAACCGATGGGCCAACAGAAGCACCCCAGGCTTCTGTGCTGATGACCCTGGTTTGGGAGCACACCCAGGTAGTCAGTTGGGCAGCCAGGAGGCTGGGAGGCACTACCACATGGCAGTGCTACCAGCCAGGGGAGGGAGGCACCCAGGTTCCTGCACTATAGTGACCCCTGTGATGGGATGTGTGTACTTGGGTCTTTCTCACAGGACGTCACTACATGTGACCGAGGGATGTGCGTGGGGATGCATAGACTGCGACAAGGCACTGGGGGTGTGTGTGTGAAAAGGAGTGAACTTAGAAAAAACCCTATGCACATTGATGGTCAATAGTGATGGTGCTGTTGCCCTCAGGTTCCTCCCCATGCGTAGCTCTGCTGGCGAGGTGGTGGGGTAGTGATGGTTGGGACTGGGGATGCCGGCAGAAGCCTGAAGCAGGAGGAGGAGGAGGTCATTGGGGGTCAAAAAGCTGTATATATAAAAAAAAAAAAAAAAAAAGGAGTTTAAGCACAGGGAGGTTAAGTGACTTGCTCAGGGTCACACAGTGAGAAAGTGGTGGTTGTGAGATTCAATCTGGAACAAAGCTCTGAACCCGTGGCACTGGGCTAAGTTCCTTTTTTTTAGGGAAGGGAATTGAGAGACTAGCAGGGAGGGGCAGAGCGTGCGCGAGGATATAGTGTGCATCAAGTGTAGGTGGCAGCAGTATGTGAGCCATAAGTCTGAGGAGACATATAGCCTGGTAGCTTAGTGGGAATTTGCACAGGAACAGGCAGATGTATAAAGCATGGCTACGCACATAGGGTGTGCAGCAGGAGGCACGCTGGACAGTGCTATGCTACTTAAAATGGCTCAGGGGAAGACTGGAGAAGCAACAGTTGAGCCTTCCAGAGGAGGCCGTTACCATTGAAGGTGGGGCACTTTGGGGAGGGTTGGGGAGACTCTTTATAACAAGAGTTGGCTAGAGCCAACAACGACTGCCTAGTCTTAGCATTATGTGTAATTTTTTGTTTGTTTGCGTTACGTTCTAGTGAATTGTTAAAGGAGAGCAGTCAGCACAATGGGCCCCGCACCCAAGTGTGGGACTGGTACCAATGTGCACTTTGTGTTCATAAACGTTTTGGTTTACTTTCTGTTTACTGTAGTATAGTGGATTATAGCAGACTAATTTTGCTTACTTCCAGGCTGACATCTTATGTATCTACAAATCGTAGAATTCCCTGCAGCTGACATCAGAGCAGGACTGCAGAAGTGGGAGAGATTCAGTTGCCTACAGTACATGTTACAGTTTATATAAGTTCTGATCTTTTGTTTGCTGCTCTCACTGTCCTCACAGGGCTAAGCATAGTTACAAAAGACTATACTTCGCCCATGTAGAAAGGCAAAATCAGAAAACATCTAATCAGAGCTTATAAAAGCTCTAATCTGCACTTCAGGCTACTGAACCTCCAACTGCTGCTGTCCTGCTCTGATGTCAGCTGCAGAGGATTCTGGGATTTGTAGTTACAGAACATGTTAACCTAGAAGTGAGCGAAATTAGTCTGATACAATCTACTATACTACAGTAAGAAAACAAAATGTTTTTGCGCGTGAAGTGCACATTGGGACCAGCCGCAAACTTGGTTGTCGGCCCTTTGTGCTGACTGCTCCCCTATAATCCACACTCTTAGCACCTCTCCCTGTTGTACATTACCCCACACTTGCATCACAGTAATGTATCAAAGATTTACAGATCAAGCTAATGCAGAACTAGGTTGTTGACACATGCAGATATACAAACACACACAGAAATATACACACACACACACACACACACACACACACACACACACACACACACACAGATAGGCACAGTGATAGTATATGACACACACAGAGGGAGTCACACATACATACATACACATGCACACATATACTTTTCATTAATACATAGGCATCCACAGTGCCATCTGTTTCATTTTCCTTTTTGCATAGCAGCTGGGATGGAAGGGTATTTGTCATTTCCTGAGCTGCTGCTTTATGTTACATCTTTAACTTCCCGAGGAACGTCCCCACGGGGGAGTTTGAAAGTAAAGCCACTGCCCTCCCTCAGGCATGGCATGTGAATGACACCATCCAGTCAGACAGAGAGTCCAGCAAGAATTGTATATTATTCTAGACTGGCTGTATCAAATACAAGCATTTCAAAGTTAAAAATATGTTTTTAAATGGAAAGACATGCAACCTTATACCCTTGATCCTTTATGCAATGTTGGTGGGTGGAAATAGTGACTATTTCTGAGGCACTCAAGCTGGCACTGTTTCCATGTTTCTTACTGGCATATTACTTCTGAAAAAAAAAAGCTCCTTCTACTTATGAATTGTTGTCATGAAATATATTTTGGGAAAAGTGTATGAAACTTGCAATTCCTGACAGGAAGTTTCTAGCTGAAGCAGTGCTGTGCAACCACTAACAGCTTACTTCCCCCGAGACTGGAAGCCTGGCTCATTTCCTAGTTTTGAATTTCCTTCTTCTTTTTTTTTTTTTGTAGATTTTTTTTACTTGCTTCGGTGGACCAGGGCATCTCTCAGAAGTGCCCACTCAGCCGTCGCCTCTGCTCCCCACCTGAGACCACCCTCCGGGGACGAGATTACTGAGCATCCCCTTCCACGGACTTTCCAGCCCTCCAGATCACCTTCTGAAGGAGGGCCGCGCTCCTACCTGGTCACTTTTCTGCAATTAGAAGGTCAGTCCTAGTGCCGGGGGGCTCGGGAGAGCGGTGGAGGGATGGTCAACATTGAGATGGGCTGGGCTCCCGAAGCCATCGCCACTCCTGGTCCTCGGGGTATTTTTGAGTCAGGGCCCCCTGGAGCATAGACGTGCAATGATGTCTGGGCACTGATGTGCCGATGTCCACTGGCGCTACACCCCCTAGTTACTGCACCGCTTCCATGCGAGGGCCCCTGATCTCCATCAGGGGCCACTAAGGAGCAGTGCAGGTCCCGTAGCCCACCCGAGTGGAGGGAGAGCAGTCCTCCAGATGCTCAGTCCCTTCCCTCCCGACCCCAGGCAGCCTGAGTCTGTTCCTGATCCCAGGTCGCCTGCATGGCGCGAGGTGTGGCATCCAGCACCTCAACCCTCGGTGACACCGCGCCAGACAGTTTTGAATTTCTTGAAATTCTTTTGTTTGCACCAAGAGGATTCTGTGACATTTCACCAGCTGAACTCAGAATTGGCCTTCTCTTCTCCCCTCCAAAACAGACAAACAAACCAAAAAAAAAAAAAAACAGTTGGTAGTAGGTATTTTTTATGAAAAGATGAAGAGACCCCACTTTCAAAAGCTTACAATAGTTAACAGATTGAAAGTGATCTTAATGATGGCTTGCTTACTATCACTGTTCCATTGACTCAGTTGTCACTGGCCTGGATATTCAAAGGGGTTGCACCTGGCGTAACGGAGTTGCGCCGGCGCAACCCCACATTGCACCCTGGCAGGATATTGAAAGGACTGCCCGGTGCAACGCAAATCCCGATGTGCCAGGGTGCAATGTAATCACATGCGGTGCAGATGCAGGGGGCGTGCCCATGCATATGCAGCACATCCCAGTATGTGCAGCGCATATGCTGACTCAACCCTACATTGTGCTGCATGGGGGGCTCACAGTTGAGCCCCGGAAAAGTAGGAACAAATCCTGGCCACCCACTGGTAGGCTGCTGTATTGCAAGGCGCAACACAGCAGTCACCCACCCAACCAGAACACCGTCCCCAAGCGCACACAACCCTGGTGGTCTAGTGGAACCCCCGCCTGGCCCGTAGCCACGATTGCACAGTATATGTTAAGAAACACATCCCTGGTAGTCTAGTGGCCCCCCATGTCCCCAATTCCAAAAGCCATGACCATCCCTGGTGGTCTAGTGTTCTCCCCCCCACCCGAGTCCTCGATCAATGTCAGTATGACCGTCCCTGGTGGTCTAGTGGCCCCACCCACCTATTGCTGCGATTGCGGTAAAACCCCATAATGAAATGACCTGGCGATCCAGTGGCATCTCCCACCCAAATAGATCCCTTGCCCCCGCCCCCCGTCATCGGGCGGCAGCATCCCACCCTCATTCCACCTGGCCACCCGCTGAATGACAGGTACAGTATGGGCTGTAAGCTCATTGGTTCCCAGTGTGGACCAGTGGCCTTGCAGGGCATACTGTACGAGACAGTCCCAAATCTGTGAATGACTTCATTCACAGATGTGGCACTGTCTAGTACACCCTCCCACCCTCTGCCAAGTATCCCTCCCACCTGCCATTGTTTCCACCATCTTAATTTTGTGACACCGAGGTGCCCAATCCCTGGGGCCAGGTGGCTAGTAACCCAACCTTGCCAGTTTTCACTATGTGATATGGGGGAGCCTACCCTCGCTGCTGCCCAATATAACACCCACACTGGAGTGCCCAATCCTCAGTGTTGGTACCTAAAATAAAGAAAACTGTCCCTCATAGTCTTTTGTTTATTTTATTTTTATACACCCTGTAAAAAAACAAAACCATCCGTCAATATTTGTTGCTACCATCAGCTCACCATCGCCTTTACCCTCTCCCCACCTGACCCTCCCACTCATCACTCACCACCCTCTACCCCTTATATTTAATTTTTCTGACACCGGGGTGCCTAATCCCCAATGCTGGCTAGTACCCCCCACCCTGCCTGTTTTCACTGTGCAGCACCGAGGAGCCTACTCCTGGTGCTGTCAAAGATAACACTGATACTGGGGTGCCCAGTCCCCAGTCTCGGAACCTGAAATAAAGAAAAACATCCCTTGCAGTCCTTTATTATTATACACCCAGTAAAAAAGGAAAACTGTCTATCAGTGTCTGTTGCCGCTGCTGGCACACCACTGCCGT
Source organism: Neoceratodus forsteri (assembly GCA_016271365.2). Lineage (NCBI taxonomy): Eukaryota > Metazoa > Chordata > Ceratodontiformes > Ceratodontidae > Neoceratodus > Neoceratodus forsteri. The sequence goes on along the minus strand of CM028131.1, from coordinate 1,407,685,572 downwards.
TACCCCACCTCCACTCAACCATCCCAATCAGCAACCCTCCCCACCCCTTACTTACCTACCAGGGTTTCAATGCCATAATCCTCTCTGGACCGGATACATGTCTTCACTCTTGATTGCTGGATTAGGAGATGAGGAAATCAGGTATGCGGTTCAATATATTTCAAATTTGTCCCCATAACTTGGTCATTTTTTTACATTTTCCCCCAAATTTTCAACATGACTTTTCTGGGACCCCACCTTGTGAACAATAACAGTGAAATTTTGCAAATCTGTCCCAAAAGGTGATTTCAGGATCGCTGCACAGAATCGCCTTTCAGACAGGATTTGAACATTTTCTCCACTCTTGTTCATGAGGTGGGATCATAAGAAGACTGTTGAAAATCTGGGGTAAAATATTAACAAAGGTATACGCATACTTTAAAACTTTTCAATGCACACTTGTAACTTTGGTAATTTTAAATATTTTGACCCCGAATTTTCAACATAGCCATTTTTTTACAACACCTCATGAACATGATGGCTCTCATTTTTCAGATCCTGGCCAAAATGTGTTTAAACACTTGTGGCACAAAATTACATTTCTGGCACTTTTTTTATAAATGACACCTCAGCTTCAGAAAGAGTGACCATAAAAAACTATGTTGAAAATTTGGGGTAAAAATGTGAAAAAGACTTCCAGTGGTGTCGCCGTCATGGCGGCAGCTTAAGCAGAGAGCTCCGAGTCTACCCCCTACAATCAAAAGCAAGCCTCCCGTTCTCAACAATATTTCTAGACTTTTGGAGCAGTGGTGAAGATCAGAGATGGCATCTAGGCAAAACAGAGGAAAAAATAATAAATCTGGAGCTCCAGCCACTAAGCTAATGCAGTTAGTCCTAGATGCCAATATGGAAGGATTTGCAGTCCACTCACAATGCACTAGATTGCAGTCAGACTCCTCCACGGACCAAGAGATGATGAAGAAATTCCCTCATGCAAATCAGGGCAAACTCTGAACCAAATCCTCTATGCTGTACAAAAGATTGAATCCTCAATTGCCAACTTCAAACAAGACATTCGACAGCTAGATAAAAAAGCATCAGAGAACACCAACAAAGTGTTGGCTATGGCAGAGGCCCAAAAAACCAGGGAGAGGGTTTTGCTATATCTTCTGTAGAAGGAAAGAGACATACAGAATAGGATGGAAGATGTAGAGAACCGTGCGTGCCACAATAACTTCAGAGTCCATGGTGTGCCAGAGGGAGCAGAAGAGGGCTTTGCATCTACTGTGGATTTTATGCGCCATTTATTGAAAGCTACTCTATCCGTGCCCTCAGACATTCACCTTGATATGGACAGAGCACACCATTCTCTTGGACCATGGCCTACCGCACCTAACGCTCGACCCAGATCCTGGATCATAAGGCTGGTCTACTGCCAGGCGAAGGACTTGATCTTACAGGAAGCCTGGAGACATAAAGATATAAAGTTCAGGGAAACCACTGTTTTTTTTCCCGACCATGACTTCTCTCCAATTCTACAGGTGGAAAGACAATGGTTGAGAGCTGTCATAAAGAAACTTAAAGAAAAGAAAGAGATTTGGCTCAATTAAACATCCCTGCTAAACTTAAAATTTACCTGGACTCAGGCCCGAAAGTGTTTTCCTCTTTGGTAGAAGCCGTACCACTCTTGAAGGACTGGCAGATCAATCTTCCGGATCTAGAGATGGAATCGCTGGAATGAAAGTTGACCCAGAAGATGTGGTGCACTGTTACCCGAGGCCAGAACCGAGGATTCCTGGATGCCCTTCTGAGACCACTTGCCAGGACATTGTTCGGGTTCTTAAATAAACCGATCAAAAGAGGCCACATAGGGAGGGGTAAGGAGATTCTTCTACCTCCCCAAAAAGATGAACTTCAGCGGGCTACAATGTGAAACCTGACAATGCCTTCCTGGCTGCACCCCCCTCAACTTATATCGTCCTTGTCCTGGATCTGTCTAGATCCTCTAATTCCCTACGTGACAATTCCTCACTACTGCAAACAAGTGGTTGCTTTGCCATGCACTCTCTAATCGCTCTACCTGTTTCTGCCCAGTTGCACTTAGAAACCTGTTCATTGCACTTAGTAACCTGTATTTTTTTGTTATGTAGCCACCAGCTGTTTCACTTTTGTATGTTTATTGTTGTCTAGTGTCACCCTTGTTCCTCTCTCTGTACAATGTTTTCACTGATGTAACTCAATGGCTCTGTATTGTGTCACCTGACTTGGAACCTTTGTAAATGACCCTCTGGCTCAAAGGTATTAATCTGAATCTTAAATAAATAAATAAAATTCCAGAGATTTTGAATTATAGGAGGAGACTGGATGCAGCCTGCACCCTTGTGCTCGATTGAGCTGAAACTGTAAGAATATAACTCTTAAACTCAGTGTCCACAGGGGTAAATGTGGATATTATAAATTAAGTATATAAATTAAGTATATAATAAGACTTTATGGCCATGTTGGACACAACTGGTCACAACTGGAGAGTTTGGGGGGTTCCAGAGACGTTGGAGAGAACATGCTAGTTATAATGTACAGCAGGAAGAATTGCCTAGAAGAGAAATATTTTAATTTTTTCCCTTTCTGCTTTGATTGAATGGGATCTATGATAGGCTGAAAGAGAGCTGGAAACCATTGTTTTTTTACTTTCTTTTAGGTGTGCTCTCACTGTATAGCAAGAGGCCAAGTAATCGTGGGGGAAGAGGGAAGTTTTTTTTTATGATTGTTTCCTTACAGAGGCCACGTGGTTCTGAGAGATGCCTCTTGGACAAATGTGAAGCAAAGCATATGTTACTTAATTCTAAAAGAGAGAGGGGAACCACAAGGTGTATAGAATGGCCGATTGGTTTATTTTTATCAGGGGATTTAATAAACTGATACAGAGAATCAGCTACCCTTAAAAGGGAGGGGGGGGGCGCACCTCAGAGAAAATGAAGGGATATTGAAGCAAAGCTTGGGTGGGCTGGGACCTAATGGTGATGCTAATATTTGCCTTTTGGTGGATTCTGGTGGTATTGTTTACTGATACTTCGTCAGACCACTTATCCCACTTTACACTTTGGGATAAATACTGGTGGACACTTCATTGAGCCACATCAGTGAAGCGTCTTTTTTCTTTTTCTTTCCATATTACTTATTCTGTTTCTTTTTCTGTTTTCTTCCCCATACACTCTCCCCCCTCACGGTGTGTACATACATGGGTGGAGGCATGCGCACATCATGTGACCACGCTTCTGTGTCTCCCGACCTCCAGTGCTGCCCTCTGGCATCCACTAGGGGGCAACCAAGGAGCGGGACGACAATCCTCCCTTCCCCGGGAGAGGAGAGCAGTCCCTTTGGGCCTTCGATCCTCTCCTCCCTCCCTCTTGACCCCAGCAACCCGAGGTCATTCCCGACTCCGGGTTGCCGGAGTGTTGTGAGGTGTTGCTTCCAGTGCCTCACCCTCAGCACCACCGAGCCCGCTTCAGTGAAACGTCTTAACCTTGGAATTAAGTGTTAATACTTGGTTGGTTAAATGGTTTATGTATCACAAAATGTGTTGTAAGAGACTTGTTTGGTGTTTTTTGGTTATAAATTTGTTAGATTTTATTAGAAAAGTTTTTTTTAAAGTTTAGACTCACTGCTCTACAGGAGAAAGAAGAATAGCTTAGGCAATGATTCTGGAAGGGAATAGAATGTCCATATTATTTTACTAGATCTTATTATGGAATGCTTAAATATGATTTCATATAATGTTCCCATCACCATGAGAAAGATTAGTGGCTCTCATAAGTCTTGCATTACCCCCTCTGTCATAGCCCAGCTGCATGCCAGGGATAACCTTTGGCATAAGGCTAGATGCTCATACTCCCATACAGACCTCCAAAACTATAGGTCTGCCCGGAACAGATGTACCCAGGCAATTCGATAGGCCAAAGCCATCCACTATAGATCTGAACTGGACACCTCCTGGGGAGATGGCCACAAATTTTGGGCTAATATAAAGGCATTAATGGGAGCCAAATAAGTCACCTCCTACTTTGTTGAACCGAAACGATAAAGTAACTCAGGATCATATAACCATTGCCAAATATCTTCAATAAGGCCTTCACGGACCTCAGTGGCGTGCTCCCCCCCCTCCCCACTATCTAAGCCCAATCAGCTGTAACCAAAACAATTCACCAAACCCCCCCATCACATGTCCCTCCATTTTACCTTAAGACGATCACGAACTCAGAAGCTAAAAAATACCTACAACAAGTACTAGGCAAAACCAGGCACAGTAGTGATGGCCTTGGTTTCAAATGAATTTCTCTCACCCTTGACATCATCTTGGCCCCATTAACGGGTATTCTGAACCTTTCACTAGTCTCTGGGCAGTTCCCCAAGCTCTGGAAGGTCGTGGTGGTTACAGCAGTTTTTTAAAAACGGTGATAGGACATTGCACACTATCGGCCAATCTCAGTTTTACCTCCAATCTCTAAAGCCCTAGAAAGGGTTGTCTATGATCAACTTGTGGACCACTTAAACAAATACCACCTACAATGTAAAGAACAGCATGGCTTTAGGAAACAACATAGTACAACAGCACTGGTTGAATTTACTGGTTACGTCCATGACACCCTTGACCAAGAGCACTTAGTGGGGGCTACCTACATTGACTTCATTAAGGCCTTTGACACGGTCAGTCACATACTACTGCTAAATCAGCTAGGTGTGTTGACCGTGTCCTCATCTTCTCTATGCTGGTTCCAGAGCTACCTCACCAGTAGGGTTCAACAGGTTAAAATCGGCACTTCACTCTCCAACAGTCTAAGTGTAAACACCATTTATTCCCCAAGGCTCCATCCTAGGACCACTGCTATTTAGTTTTTTCTTAACCCCCCTCCCATATGATGTCAGAACAACATCCTCCTATATGCAGACGCCGCCGTCCTCTTTACTAGCCACCCAGATCTTGCCACCCTTGAACAACATCTTCAGAGTAATTTCAAGCATGTCAAAGACTGGTTCATCAATTCTCGACTGCTTCTAAACTACAAGAAAACTAAAACTATGCTGTTCGCCTCTACACACAACAAACATAAGACCTTCAAATTATCCATCCGCAACAAACAAAATGAGACACGCAAGGTGGTCCACACATTCAAGTACCTCGGGATAACACTGGACATCTCCTTATCTTATTCACAACACATTGACCAGGTTGCCAAGTCTGCCAGCAGGGAGATTGGACTGCTGCACAGGCACAGACCCTGCCTAACTCATGACACCCTCAAACTAGCCATAAATAATTATGTCTTCTTGGTAATAGATTATGGCCTTATTGTTTACAGCTCAGCCAACAACACAGCCTTAAAAAGAATAACCCTAACTCTGAATAAAGCTTGTAGGCTTCTCCTGGGAGCTCTCTGCCTAACCCACACCTGCGAACTATATTCCCTTACTGGCTGGCTGGACTTGGAAAAACCGCACCCGCTACCTACAATGTCTCCTCACCAAGAAGGCAACCCTTGGTCTAACCCCTACCGAGGTCCAAGCTCTTCTGTGTCCTGCAGCACCTTCTAGGCTAACTCGAGGATCACAAAAAAAAAAAACCTGTAAGGTTCCCTACCACCACACTTCTCAAAGACAGTGATCCTCTGCATACTGTGCCCCAAACTTGCTAAACTCCCTCCCGAGTGACCTTCTTGCTGAACCAAATATTGAGCCTTTCAAATCTTAATTGCATACTCTCCTCTCTAGTCACATGCAGTGCTCATGCTCCCTATAACTGAATGCATGTGGCTGGCCAGATAACCAGGCCCCTCAGCACCTATCTGCACTATATCTCCCCCAGTTCTGGCTGTGGTCCTCCAACCCATCCCCTTCCTCATGTCCTTCTCCACCTATGTCCTCTCTACTCTCATGAGATTAACCCCCCCCGCAACTGTCCTCTAAGCCCCTTTCCCCACCCCTCAATTCCCCCTCTGCGTCTATCCACCTTGCCTCTCCTCTGCACACCTCCCCGCCTCACTCCTGCCTCCACTATCCTTCTCCACCCTCTTTTTCTCATCTCCTCCCACTTCGTATAAAACCTCCTTCTCATCTCCCACCTCACTTACACTCTTTCCTCTATCCATCCTTCTATCCTACTGTAACCCCTCCCTATCTCTCTCTCTCTCTCTCTCTCTCTCTCTCTCCTCCAGACAAAGGGACCCAGTTCTCCTTGCAAATCACCCCTTATCCCTTCCCAAGAACACCTGCCTCCTTCCTATCCTCCAAATCGCTCTTTATATGACAACATTCGTTTTCACTTTTATTGTCAATTAATCACTTATAACTGTTTTACTTTCACATTTTTCTTTTCATTTATGACCACATTAGATTTCATTGTTCTTGTCTATCATTATTTACTATTGTTTAAGCTAGTCTGTACTCTGTACTCAATGTTTGTTATGTTATTGTGATGTTTGTATTTATTGAAATGGAACCTTTGTAAATGAGCTCCTAGCTCAAAGATTGTAATCCTAGTACTGAATAAAATGAATAAAGGGGTGCACTCCCGTATTAAGAGGACATGTTTACTAGGGGAGCTGAAACTTCTAGGGTGTGACATCATGTTTCTTCAGGAAACACATTTACCTGCTTCAGAACATTTGAAATTAAGAAGAGGGTGGGTGGGGAGAGTGGAGGCAGCATCATCCACAAACCCTAGGCAAGCTGGGGTAGCCATTTTAATAAAAAGGAACATCCCTATACAAGTGGAAACTGTTGAGGAGGGATTTGAAGGGAGATATCTAAGGGTCATGGGTGAAATACGAGGGGAAAGGATCCATTTAATTAGTCTCTATGATCCTAATATTAACACGGAAACCTTTCTGTCTACCATTTTTCATAAAGTGGCCAACCTTCCCCCGATCAAATCATTCTTGAGGGAGACTTTAATACGGTAGTTCAACCAAGTATTAATAGATCTACCAGTTTAACAGGAACTAATAAAAATGCCACAAAAGCTTTGGTTAATCTGATGGAAGAATTGGGGCTTCAGGATATATGGTGTACCCAGCATAAGGGAGAAGAAGGTTTTTCGTTTTATTCATCCTCACAAAAAACATATTCCCATATTGACATGTTCTATACGCAGAAGATATACATGCATAGAGTTTTGGAGTCTAAGATATATAACTTTACATTATCAGACTATGCTCCACTTTTTATTAAATGTCAATCTTCCCAGGTGGACAGACAATCAGTATGTAGACTGAATGGTTCCCTATTGAATGATAAATCTTTTGTGGCTAGGCTTAAAGATACCATAATTAAAACTCAAACTATAAATTTACAACAAAATTGTTCTGGTCTGTCTACTTGGGAAGTGATTAAAATGGTGATAAGAGGGGAAATCATTAGTTACACCTCTGCAAATTAAAAATTGACCATCCTAACATATAACAGACTTTTGGACAAAATAACTGAGTTAGAAAAGGCCCATAAGAAGAATCTCCACCAGGATACCATTAGAAAAGAATTATCCCAAATTAGAGGGGAGCTTGACAAGACAGAGTATCAAAAAGCAGAAGGGTAACTACGTTTTACGGCTCAAACATATAATGAGACGGGGGAGCGGGCCTCAAGATTATTAACTTTTCACTTGAGAAAAGCTCAGGTGGATAGAATGGTCCCCCAAATTGTAAATTAAAAGGACCCAACCTGTTCCTGAGTTAGACCTCAAGATATTGCCATCCAGTTTCAATAATTGTATCAAAAGTTATACACGGAGAACAAAATTGGGGAAGAAACAGTACATAACACTAAACTTTTTCTAAGTAAACTCAAATTATCCAAACTATCTTCTCAGGCTGAAAAAGATCTTAGTGTCCCGATTACAGAACAAGAAATTAAACAAGTAATAAAATTACTACCGACGAGTAAGACGCCGAGCCTGGACGGATTCAGTTCGGAAATTTTATAAAAAACAATTGTAGATACTTTGGCACCGATACTAATTAAAGTTTTCTTTGACTGTTTGGAGGAAGGAAGACCAGCTCAGACATGGATGGATGCCCTGATAGTAGTAATTCCAAAACCTGGTAAACCACAGAATAAGTGCGAGGCCTAGCTTCCTATTTTGTTGTTGAACCAAGATTTCAAAATCCTTACCAAAATGTTATCCCTTAGATAACAGAAACATATGGAATATCTGATCCACGAAGATCAAACAGGCTTCATACCTCACAGACAATTGACAGACAATATTAGGAAATTATTAAACATTTTTGCTTATAAAAATCCTACAGATACAGGACAACTGGCTGTTTTTTTTAGATGCTGAGAAGACGTTTGACTGCCTTAACTGGGATTATTTGAAAATGGTTCTGGAACATTATGGTATAAGGGGTCAATTTTTAAACTGGCTCCCTTTATGTCATGACCAGCCCGCAGCACGGATTATGGTGAATGGGACTTTATCAGGATCCTTTAAAATAGAAAGGGGCACCAGGCAGGGTGCCCTTTGTCACCCCTGCTGTTCACCCTTAGTGTTGAGCCACTCGCGGACGCTATTAGGGAGACAAGGGACATGCAAGGGATAACAGTGGGGCACGATAGATGTAAAATTCCTTATATGTGGATGATACTCTAGTATACTTAGAAAATCCAGAGGTCTCATTCCCTCCTTTTCCACAACTATTGGACAATTATGAGAGAATTTCTGGATTCAAAATAAATATAGAAAAATCAGAGGTCTTACTGGTGGGGGGGAGGGCATTTCTCTTGAGCAGAAAGCTAAAATTCCATTTAGCTGGGTGAAAGACAAGGTTAGATACTTAGGCATTTGGATCCCCCGGCATCTTTCAAAATTATATCATTATGATACCTTATTTAATCAATTTTACTCGGACCTTACAGATGGAATGTTCTTCCTCTCTCTCTTCTTCAAATTGATTAGATACAATTAAAATAAATGTCTTACCCTGATGTTTATTTCTTTTTTCAACCCTCCCACTTGCTGTCCCATCCATAGATTGGAAAAATCTAAAAAAGAAACTCTCAATCTTTATATGGTCAGGGAAACAAAACAGGATTAAATGGATCATACTTATAGAAAATAAAGAAGAGGGAGGCTGAGGGCTGCCAGACCTACAGAATTATTATTTTGTGGCGCAGTTGACTTTGGTTAAGATGGTAAGTCCTGCTCAACCAGGGAGATGGTGTTTCCTGGAGGAGGCTGCTCATCCTCAGATCCCACTTTGTCACCTTCCTTAGCTAACACTTCTGAGGGATTTAAAAAGCATTAAGAATTGCTGGACTAGACATACCTTAGCCATGTGATTGAAAGTACAGCAGAAATGGGAATTGCCAACATACATCTGGCAGTATATACCACTCCAATACCTCCCACAATTCCCATCCATGGGGAAAGACTCCTGTTTTGAATGGTGAGCTAACATTTGCCCCAGTCACTACAAGGAGAGATGATTAAAGAATTCCTGACACTACAATAGGAATTTGACTTATCTAAGCATGACATTTACAGGTACTTACAATGCTGACACTATATACAAAAGGAGCCTGGGGTTATGGCATTGGCATGTCCTCCGGCACCTGGTACAGTACATTGTTAATTCATATCAAAAGCCTTTTTTCAGACACAAAACATTTAATTTCCCCAAACTTATAAATTAATGCAAGAAGGAATAGGCACACTAGCAAACCAGACAATTCAGGATAGATGGGAACCAGAATATGGGCAACCCCTAATGGAATGAGAATGGAAGAGGGTGTGGTGAGACATTCACAAAATGAGAGCCTCGGCTGTTTGGAGAGAGTTTAGATGGAAGGTATGTGGGCATAATTTATTACCCCTACAATCTCTAAGCACTACAGTACACGCCCATCAGATATGTGCTGGAGGCAATGTGGACTCAAGGGTACACATTACCATGTATTTTGGAGCTGCCCCAAGATTCAGACATTCTAGGAAAAGGTGGGAAGCATTGTCAAACACATATTAAATCTTTCACAGTCTCCCACTTTTGCAAACTTAATATTAGGCCTTCCCCCAGAGGAGATTGGTACAGCAGCGGCCAAATATATATTTTATGTTTTAAGTGTTGCTGCTTTAAAAGTGATCACTCAGGCCAGCCCGATGGTGCTGAGGGTTGAGGCGCTGGATGCTACACCTCGCGCCATGCCGGCGGCCCGGCTTCGGGAGTGAACTCTGGTGCCGAGGGTCGGCAGGGGCGGGATCGGATTGAGCACCCGCTGGACTGCTCTCCTATCCTGGGGGAAGGGCTCTGGGGTGTCCGGTGCACCAGCAGCCCCTGGTGGAGATCAGGGGCACTGCTGTGCACTGGACAACACGCTATCTCCGTGGCCCGACATCAGCAGGGTTGCCATGCGCTGATTGGGACATGCACCACGTAGGGAGGAGGCAGAGCACAGAAACTAAGGGAAATACCCTTCCACGGATAGCGGTGGCTCCTCCAAGTGCCACTGCTGCCCACCATAGCGCTGGTTTCCTGCCACTGCCCTTCTACCTCTCCAGGGGTCGTAGCCCCTCCCATGCCCCCGGGGGGGTCGTAACGTACTTGAAGATGGTGGGGAACACAGAGGGCAGTAGCGTGGTCATGGTGAGAGAGGTAGCCTGAGAGAGTTCTGGTCAGAAAGGCAAGAAAAAGAATTGAAAAAAAAGTGATCACTCAAAACTGGCTTACCGTCAGCCCACTATCCTTTCATCAATGGAGAAATAATATAAACACTATGAAAAATATGGAAGTGGTCATAGCTAAATTAAGATTGTGAGTGGAGAAATTCAACTCTAGATGACTTCCTTATTATGAATACGTTGAGGAAACAGAGGACTGTACAGTGTTGGAGCAGCTCCTCACATACATTAGATTTACATTGCTTAACCTGTGGAAAGTTATCATTTATTTTTTTGTATTTTACTTCAACTTCTATGGACAGGCATTCATATATAATGACCTTCCACATTCGCACCTTTTTAAGGTAACGTTAAAATAGTGACGATCATACTCATTTTATTTTTTTTTTATTTTATTTCATTGAATTCTCGGATTACAACCTTTGAGCTAAAAGCTCATTTACAGAGGTTCCACGTCATTAACAGAATAATTTGAAAACAATAACCGGTGATAACATACAGAGATCATGGGATGTCCCCAGGCAAAAACATTATTGTAAATACAGCATAGAAGTTCGGTACAGATAGTAGCACATAAATGACTATACAAATACGGATAGTAAAAGCAAGAGCTTTCTAGTGGATTGACTAAATTCAGAGAAAGGAGGGATTAGGATATTCAATGCAGGAAACCGGCTGGGCCAATTTAATTTGTCAAGGGGAGTGGGTGGAAGGAGAAAGGACGTAGTTAGTAAGAAAGAGTAGAGTAGTGGGGGAGGTAGCATGAGTGGAGAGCGGGATGGAAATAATATAAAAAGTGGGATGGGGTAAAGGGAAAAATTGGGTAAGTAGCTATTCTGGGGTGTCGAAGTATTGACTGTTGGTTTGATTTACTGTACATGGAGCAGTGAGTCACATGTTTATATGTTCTTTATCGTTCATGTCATTGTTGGTTCTTTTTTACACAATTACCAACTTTCTATGTAAGGAGCAGAGTTTCAAATCAGAATAAGGCAGGACCCCTTCTGATGTCCAGCTGAAGAAGGTTATGAACTGAGACTCGGTGGCACCATACTTCTTTGATTGCTTTTTGCATGGTTATTTAGACTACTGATATACATGGACAGATGTTTCATAATATGGAAAGGACGTCCGAAATAGAAAATTAATTTTTATTTGAAAAAAAGATTGGATATTAACCATATATTCTTTTGAAACTATTGATGTAAAATCCTGTATGTTTTTACAGATGCTTCTTTGTATTATCAAATCTGTTTTTTCTTTGTGTCCACCACCTGCTCCAAATAAAGATTTGAGTTAAAAAAAGTGAAAAAACAACTAAGTTATGAAGAAATTTTGAATTGTTCCGGCATTTTCTCTTAACTTTATTTTTGCAGTTTTTAGCCCCTAATGTTCAACATGTCCCTTGTGCTACCCAACCTCCTGAACAAGACAGGTGTCATTTTTCAAATCCCCTCTGGAACTTGTTTTCACAGTTGCACTGCAAAACCACCTTTCAGGTGGGATTTGAAAAATGTCACCTGTCTTGATCATAACGTCAGGTCATAAAAAGACTGTTGGACATTTGGGGTCAAAATGTGGGAGCCCACTGAAAAATAAATATTGCCTGTCAGCTTGCCTATCCTTGGTAACTACAATCTAAAAATGTGCAAAAGCAGAACACCGCTGAAAATGAGATACTGCAGCTCATCTGTTCTGTCCAGGGTAGATATATATACCAAAAATGCATACAAGCAGTACCCATACAACGGCAATGCAAGCGGCAAACATTCAGCATCGACAAATGTGTGTTTAATCTACTGCTGCTGTTGGTGCAGCCCAATAAAAGCTTTTTGTTAAAGGCCCACAATGCTGCAGATCCATACCTGCAGTAAATTGCTTTAATTTAACAGTCAGCTGATGGTAGGTCAAGAAGGAGAGGAGAGGAGATGGCACCATCATCTGACATGCAGCTACATGTAAAAGTCTGACGTTTGTTATTATTCGCCATGGCACCAGAATCAGATTGCCCCATGTGACTGGTGCTGTGCAGCCTGAAGAAGTTAGGTCTGGTGAAGTGTCTTGGTGCACCTAGTTTTGGCCTAGAGGGCTCCATGTGTTGAAGCAGGTGCCAGGGAGGTGAGCTGCCATTAGCAGCTAGGCCTGAAGGCCCGATTCGAGACATGAAGGTGAGCCGCCTTGGCCACTTCACTAACTTTTTCAGATCTCCTCTCATTTTTTCCAACCCACCTGGAGTGTCTGCTGTGTTGCAGATTTGAGTGTCATCCACAAACAGGCAGACCTTTCCGTCCATCCCCTCTGCAATGTCACTAATAAAGACATTAAAGAGGACTGGTCCCACTACAGATGCCTGCGGTACCCCACGGGTCACCCTCTCTTCCTCAGCGTGAGCTCTGTTTACCACTGCCCTATGTCTCCTATCCATTAGCCAGTTTCTTAACCAGTGTACCACCTTTGGTCCCATTCCTAGGCTGCCCAACTTGCTTACTAATCTCCTATGTGGAACGGTGTCAAAGACCTTGCTGAAATCTAGGTAGGCCACATCCACTGCTCCCTCAAGTCAAAGAAATCTATTAGATTCATTTGACAAGACCTTCCCCCTGTGAATCCGTACTGTCTTGGGTCCTGTACACCACTGGATTAAAGGTATTCTGCTGTTTTTTCCTTCAGTAGTAATTCATATAGTTTCCCCACCATAGAAGTTAGGCCAACTGGCCTGTAGTTGCCAGCTTCCTCCCTACTACCACTTTTGTGAAGTGGGACTATATCTCCCCTCCTCCAGTCTCCTGGAACCACTCCTGTCTCCAGTGAGAAATTGAACAGGACTGTCAGAGGTGCAGTCAGCACCTCCTTGTGTTCCCTCAGTATCCTAGAATGGACCCCGTCTGGCCCCATTGCCTTATCCACTTCCAGATTTGCGAGTTCTTTCAGGATTCTCTCCTCTGTAAGTGGACTAGTGTCTACCTTCCTTCTTTGATGCTCCTGTCCCTAACTGTGGCCCCTCGCCTTTCCCTTCTTCTCTGAACACTGAACAAAATTATTTGTTCAATATGTCTGCTTTTTCTTGGTTCCCTTCCACACAGTCCTCCCCTTCCCTCCTTAGTGTTATAATCCCTCCCCCGGTCTTTCTCGTTTCACTTATACAGTATAACTAAAAAAATCGCTTGTCTCCTTTCTTTACTTCCTGAGCTGTTTTCTCTCCTGTTTGCGCATTTGCGCTAGTAACTGATTTCCCTGCCTCCCTCTGTTTCTCCAGATACTGCTCTCTATCCTCCTCTTTCTGTGTCTTCTTCTGTCTCCTGAATGCTAACTTTTTTGTCCTTACCATCCCAACCACCTTCTTAGAGAACCATAGCAGTTTTTTTTTTCTCCTCTTGCCTTTGCTTATTAGCTTGACACAGAGGTTTGTTGCTTTTTCTATGCCCACTTTTAGTTTTGCCCAAAGCTCCACCACTCCATCCAAGTCTCCCCACCCCACCCCCCACCAGGGCATCCCTGAGGCATTCCCCCATCTTTTTTTGTTATTATATAGATGTTTTATCGCCCACTACCATTGAGGGCTTGGTGGCAGTGTGCCAACCATCTGGGGCTCCATCCCCCCTTGCGGGGATCACATAGCATGGCAGTGGGGACGGGATTTCTGTGGTTACTGAAGTAGCTATGGAATCCCAAGTCCCTACCCCTGAGGACGCTGGCACGAAGGGCCACTGCCCAGGCATGGAACCATGCTGAGACACGGCTTCAGCCTAAAGCCTAATGGGGGAGTCACATGATGCAGCTCACTGCGTAGCAGCTCCTCTATCCAGCTCCAGCCACTCATCTATAAAACTATTAATTTATGACCTCTACTAACTCTAAACTTGCAATAACTTTATTCTGCGGTCTGCTGAGAGTCCAGACTTAAAGATTAAACTGAACAGCGGGGGCATGGAGGCAGAAATGAGAGCGGCGCCACCCAAGCACACGCCACTGTCAGTGCCAGAGAAGTCTAGTAAAAAAGCCAAGACCCAAACCTCTGCAGGCAGATGCACTGCTACTACCACCACCCCATAACCTAATCTTTTAACAGTGGAGAGGTTTCTGGTCGAGTTTCATCCCTTCCGAGAAGAACTGCGCTCACTTACATCAGAGTTCAAATCTGTGACTGTGGCATTAGAAGATATCTCAAAAAGGACCGGAGACAATGAAGCTTGCCTGGTCTCCCTAGACAAGAGGGCTGAAAAAGTGGAGCCAGAGATGGCAGCGTCCCATCAGTGGTTGGCCCGGCTTAAAGCCAAAATAGAAGATCTAGAAGGGTGCAGCCAGAGAAACAATGCAGTAATAATAGGACTCCCGGAAAAAGAGGAAGGACCAGACACCACAGGGTTCATGCAAAAACTAATTATGAAAGTTGCCAGGCCTTCCCCATATGGGCCTAACTACACTATCAAAAGAGTCATCAAGTTTTAAGGCCTATGCTGCCACCGGGAGCAGCCACCCATCCTCTAATTTTCTTACATTTCTTGGAGCGCCAACATTTTCTTGCCAAAGTAAGAGTGCTACAAGAGATAAAATGGGAAGGCATTAAGCTAGGGGTAGCCCAGGACTTTCCAGCAACAGTTCGGCAGTGGAGAGCTAAGTTCCACCCCATTGTTACAAAGCTTATAGCGGCGGGCATTAAATTCCAAATGGGCTATCCAGCCTGAGTACAAGTACAGATATCTGGCTCCTGGACCACTTTTAAAGAGGTGGAAACAGCGGTAACTGAGCTTAAGAAAGTCATGCCCAACCTTTTCAAAGATCGCTGAATAATTGTGGGGCACTAAGTAAACCAAGCTGTGGTGCTTCTTAAATTCTTATACAAGATGGACATGCACTCAACTGAGTTGATCTTACTGTATTACTGGCTGGCAGTATAGCCTAGAGGTTAGAGGAACGAGGTGTGAACAAGCTTGGTACATGCAGCAGACCAAATCTGAGTTTGATTCTCACAACCTCCACTTGCATACTGTGTGACTCTGAGCAAGTCACTAAACCTCCCAGTGCTCCCAGGTCACCCCTGAAAACAGGCACTTGTGCCTAGTGGGCCTTACCCGGTTACCAAAGACTAAAATAAAATAAAAATAAAGTATGAAGAAATCTTTTTGTTGTTTAAACTGTACTGTCAGAGTTACCAGAGCGAGGTCTCTCCCACCATGGCTACATGGATCTCTACGCCGGCTACAATATGCGGAAGGTACAATTTAACAACGCAATAGTTCCTCTTCAGCAGCGGCCCGGAGAGCTGGAATCTAGCTGACAAACACTAAGTAATATATCATCAGAGCCCTTGTGCAGGAACATGTGACGTGGGTTATTTTTTGCAATGCGGCCTAAGAACATTTTACGGGTGCTTGGCCCGCCATTCCAAGGCGTCAGTGACACCGTGATAGAGGCACTGGGGGATAGGTCACCACAGATTAATGCAATCCTCAGTGGGCTTTTTCTGGGAAGGCTACCGAAGGAAGTATATACTGCATGGATAAATGGACCTGATTCTGATTTGGAGTTTTTCTACTGCAATCGGGCTTTTCTGTGTTTGACTGTAAGTTAACTTCGTCTATTGCTATAGAAGGAATTGGGATATGGAGTGCTTTATACAAAGGGACTGAATTTTGTTTTTCATCATTAGGATTCAAGCGCCCGCTACTTACTTATTTGTTAACTCGTACTTTTGCACAATGGAGGTTCCGGACATGGACTTTAATTATAAGGAAGATGAGACATTCACTGGGGCTATCAGATGGGGCTCATCGATATCAAGTTAAGCAATGTCCATGATCTAAAGCCCTTTGCTGTTATTATCTTCAATTTTATAAATTTATTTTTTTACCTTATGTTTATACACCTTATCTGCCTCCTCCCTCCACTCTCTCAGACATCCTCTGTTTGCAGGCTCAATTCCCGTCATGATCTGCCCCTAGAATACCCTGGTTCCACACACATACCAGCAACCCCCCGGTATACGCCCCGGGTAGGGGTGAGGAGGGACCCCCAATGCTTACCTCCCCAAACCAACATACTTTTCTGGGTGTAGCACCTGGCACAGCGGAGTCTGTCTGATAAGCCTGGAGATCCCCACAGAGAGGTGTCGTTGCCTAGGAGGGACGAGGTGTTTTTCTGGTTTTTCCTCCCCCGACATCGGTGTACAATGAGGGCAATGAGCTAGGGGGCATGCTGAGACATACCTCATGCTCTGCCCCTCTGCCGACATCCACCCAGTGCCCTTACTGCTTCTCCACCTGACCGTGCCTTCCACCCGGGCTCCCCTAGGTGGCAGCATTGTAGCAGGATCCTGCAGCTAACCCTCCCAGAGAAGGAGAGCAGCCATTGGGCGCTCTATCCTTCTCCTCCCCGGCCGACCCCCGGCGACCCGTGCTCGTTCCCAAAACACGTGTCCAGTGCCTCAGCCCTCAGCATCACCGGGCCAGCTCAATTTGAAATTTTAATTTCACATTTACTTTCCTCGCCCTGTGAGAGCTCTTATTTTATGATGCTGTTCTTGTCAATTTATACTAGTGATCCTCCAGAAGGTTCCGCAGGATTACAGACAAGGTGGTCAGCTTCTGGACTACTTGTGTTGAAGGGACTGGGAGCTACCTCCGGGTGGAGGAATAATCGTGTATTATTTTGAGTGGCTGGGGGGTTAGATGACAGGTGGAAGGACTGTTCATCATGGGCCAAAGAGATATTAAGTTGGTGGGGTGAGGAGGGAGGGGGGCTGTTGTTTGGGGACTGCATTTGATGTTCTTTTTTGCTAAAAAGAGGGATACAAATTGTTGGGATTTATCAAGTTCACACATTTTTGCTACAGTTTTTATGCAGTGGTGGGGATTGGAGGGGGTCATGACATCAGAGGGGTCTTAGGTTTTCAGTGGTGGTGTTATGCTATGAGAGATGTTTGCCAGTTCTACCAGACTGTTCAGGAGGTTAAGGGATGACTGGTAACTTAAACATTATCACATGGAATGTTCGAGGAGCCCTCAACAAAAGTAAGAGATAGCAGATACTCGGGCACATACAGCATGTCAGGGGAGATGTATCCTTTTTGCAGGAAACACACCTTTTAGAAAGTGAAGCTACACTTTTCAGGAGGCAGTGTATTGATCAGGTCTATGTAGCAGGGTACAATACTCAAAGCAGGGGAGTTGCTATACTGTTGGCGAAGAAAATACCCTTCTTATGTCTGCAATGTATTAGAGACCCACAAGGCTGGTACATTTTTCTAAGGAGTTCCCTGGATAGGGTCAGAGTAGTTTTGGGATCTATCTATGGCCCCAATGTGGATACTACCTCCTTTTTTATGGAGCTGGCCTCCATGTTGCTGTCTTATCTATCTCTTCCCATTTTTATGGGGGGAGATTGGAATCTGCTTTTTACCCCAGATTTGGATCGGTCCGATAGGAGGTAATGGGGCCTCTCGCTGGCCCAATGATCCATTCATGATCTCACTGACCAGCTGGACCTATGTGACCCTTGGAGGATTCTCCATCCGGACTTAAAAGGATACACATTTAAGTCACTGGTCCACGACACATCTTCTTGCATTGATTATTTTTTGATTAGCCAGACTTTTGTGGTGGGTCTGATGGACAGCGGGATAGATCCCAGTGTCATTTCTGACCACTCCCTTGTAAGATGCAGGGTTTCATTTTCCCCATTGCAACAAAAAGAAACTATATGGAAACTGAATGACCAGTTATTAAAAGATGAAGAGACGGTCAAACGGGTCTCTCAATACATTGATCAGTTCACTATGTCCAATATGGACTCAACTGGCAGACCAGACTTGGAATGGGGAGCTTTGAAATGCTATATGGGGGGGGGGGGCTCATTCGTATAGCTTCTACCAGGAAGCGCAAGAGGGATAAAAAAAAGACCTGGACCTTCTTTCCCAGATTAGGGACCTGGAGGCACATATTTCGCTTAATTCCACGGCTGCAGTTTGCCAGGAACTTATCTGAGCTCATGGTCAATATAGTGATCTTCTGCGGGAAAAAGCAGAATACACTATTTTGAAAACTCGAGCAACGTATATCGATCGGGGGGGGGGGGAGGCAGGATGACTTCTGGCCATGAGGATTAAATGGCAAGAGACATCGAGGATCATTAACGTTATATGCTACTCAACAGATGGGACTCTTAAAACAGCCCCCAAGGACATAGCCATGGAGTTTGAAAAGTTCTACTGGGAGCTCCACAGATCAATGCCCAACCCCCCTCAATACTGAGAGTCGATGTGTAACTCTTGGACATCTCACTCCCCGTTCTGTCAGAAACCCAGAAGAACTCCCATGTCACCCCAATTACTATAGCTGATATAAAGGGAGTAATCCGGGCTTTACCATTAGACAAGTCCCTTGGTCCGGATGGGTTTTTGCCCAATTTTTACAAGGTATTTATAGAAGAATTGGCACCCTGGCTGCA
The DNA here is from genome assembly GCA_016271365.2 of Neoceratodus forsteri. Lineage (NCBI taxonomy): Eukaryota > Metazoa > Chordata > Ceratodontiformes > Ceratodontidae > Neoceratodus > Neoceratodus forsteri. The sequence goes on along the minus strand of CM028131.1, from coordinate 1,407,666,479 downwards.
AAAATTGTTCAACCATGTCCTTACCTCAGTCGCTCTGGATAACAGGCTATTTGAAGAATTAATAGTGTTGCTTCACAAACCAGGGCGTGAAGCCGAAAAGGTCTCAAACTGTAGGCCAATTTCGCTTTTGAATTATGATATTAAAATTTTAGCGAAGTTGCTAGCCAACAGGGTTGGAAAGGTCTTCCTGATAGGTCCAGAACAGGTGGGCTTCATAACCAGCCGATCCTCTGTGGATCACCTGCGTAAGATAAGTTACCTCTTCTCCATGTCCAGGGACTCGGGTCTTCCAGCAGTGCTTTTGTCCCTGGACACAGAGAAGGTGTTTGACAGGGTTGACTGGCAATTTCTGTTTAGATCGTTACACAGTTTTGGGTTTCCCCTACAGTTTATTCGTTGGGTCGGTGCTTTATATCATGCCCCGAGTGCATGCATTTACTGTAATGGTGTATTCTTTTCCTCATTTCCACTATATTCGGGCACCAGACGAGGTTGCCCTTGCTATTTAACCTCTATCTAGAACCCTTATTGCTTAAGCTTAAGAGTGATCCAGAGATTAAGGGAATTAAGGTGGGCGCACATGAATTAAAATTGTCGGCATATGCAGATGATATTTTGCTACACCTAACACACCCCGAGACATCTATACCAGCAGTACTAACAACTGTCAGGGAATACAGCACCCTTTCAAACTACAAGATTAATTTAGAGAAAACAACGATTTTCCCATTAAACTCAAGGGTGATCAAGGGCCCAGTTACAGATTTGGGGCTAACCTGGGCACCAAAAAGCATTAGATATCTAGGTATAAGCCTGGCAAGGAATGACAAGAGCTTAAAAAGACAAACCTGGATGACTTATGTCATGTTGTACAACTGGACCTAACCCGGTGGAGGGCTTTACCTCTGCCACTTTGGGGCCGCATAAGTTTAGTTACAATGAGTATACTTCCTCATATTTTCTACCCCATCAACCTGCTGAATCTATGGCTCCCACTATTATGGTTTAAGAAACTACACACCATTATTTCTGACTTCATTTGGGCGAACAAACCCTCGAGAAAGCATACCACAAGTTGGCAGCCCCCAAAACTCGTGGTGGTGTTAAACTACCCCATTTTGGCTTATATTACTGGGCCAGCCATGCCAGCAAATACTTAAGGTGGCTAACACTGGCGGAAGATTTGCATGCCCTGCCTTACAATCTGATCTGGCTTACAATTGAAAAGGAGAGTATTGCTTCTGTATGCCTGCTTCCTAGATCTTTAATGCACAGAAGTCCTAGAGATATCCCTAGGAATTTGCATAACTCCCCAATAGAGACTTCAGTCAGGGTCCACTCTCAGTTATGCTCTTTCTTGGCATACAAGAATAACAGAGACTCCAATCAACCACTGTTAGGTAATCCCAAATTCAAAATAGTAGGAAAGTCTATCCAGGTTTCTTGGTTGCCACAATTGGTCACAGTAAATATAAAGGTCCTGATTTGGGATGGGGTCTGTCTCGATTCTGAAGAAATTATTAGGTCTTACAATTTAAGGAGGAAGGACATTTTTAAAGTAATACAACTTCATCATCTGTTAATTCAGAACTTAGAATATGCTTCGGAAAATAGTGATGGGGCAGGTTCATGCATTCACTTGTGAGCTAGCAGCCTCACCACATGCTGTATCTAATATTTATCTTACTCTTTTTGACAGGGCATACCCTCAATTAGAGGGGGTCTCAGGTTACTGGGACTCAGTATTGCCGTATTCAAGATTTGACTGGAGTAAAATTTGACGGAACTGTCACACTTACATAACTCAAGACAGGCTATGACTTATGCAATTCCAGATCCTCAACAACATGTATTTTACTCCAGTGAAACTTCACAAAATAGGCAAAATCTCCTCCCCCACTTGCTTAAGATTTTTTCTGGCCGAAGGTAATCTTCTGCATGTATTCTGGGAGTGCCCGAAGATGGCCCTTCTATGGTCACTAATACGACAGAGAGCCGATCCACTCCTAGGCATTACAGATTGCTTTTCTCCAAGGTCTGTCTGGTGGGGAACTATGATGGCATTGGGGTTCGAGAATGCAGACATTTTATGGCCCTAATTTCTATGTCAGTCAAAAAATTGGTTCTACTCCATTGGAAAGACACTAATGTTATAAGTTACACTGTGTGGATGCAGGAACTTCTCTTCAGTCTAAATGCCAAGAGGCTCATTGCAAATTTGCGTCATCGCCTCACAAGATTTAACAGAATATGGGGCAAACTGCAAGCACTGTACTCTCTATAGTCTGGTCATCTTATCCCCGCTACACAGGGCAGATGCCTGTTTTATTTCCCACTCTGATGCCATGGGGTGGGTTTGAGGGTGGGGAGGGGTAGATGGTTTCTTATGCTTATTGTTGGTCTGTTTTTTTGTTGATGTTTGTTTGTTTCTTATGACACTAATAAAATATATTCAATTAAAAAAAAGCCTAGCGCCTAACAGCATCCTCCCCTCCCAACACCGCTTCCTATTGAAGCGGTGCCTGATCCAACCCCAGGAGAGGAGAGCTGCTGATAGGTGGCTCAGTCCAGCTCCTGCCCCGGGCTGACTCCCGACAACCAAGGATCTTTCCCAAACCCGGGTTGCCGGCATAGCATGAGGTGTGGCGTCCAGCACCTCAACCCTCATTATCTGATTGGTTGCCTGTTTGGGCATCAAGGACATTGTCTATACCCTCTTCCCAGGAGCCAAAGCTAAGTCCTCCAGGGCTCCTGGATTGCTGATTGGTTGCCACAGGGGTCGGGGTAACAAATATAGCTGCATGAGCACAGTTTATGCATAGTCCCAACTTCAGAGTCTTTTTGCAGCCAAACAATATTGTTTTATATTTAACTACCCCAACAGTCCATTAGCTGCCCCTCTGCCCTGCTGTCCAGTGCCAGAGTAGGGCATGGCAGGTACTCCACCTGCTTGTCATGAGCACTGCAGTGCTAACCCCCAGGCAACAAGCAGGCTGTCCATCAATACAGCAGTCTGGCTGCTTCTTAAATATACAGCATCCATTATAGTAGTAATGCTTAAGAGTGCTTTTTGCAGAGTTTTTATTCCCCTCCCATGTGGCTCTGGACCTTCCCCCCCAGTTAGCATTTCTAGAGTCCTGGGGGTCAGAGCACACAGAGGGAAACTGGCAAGAGCAAGTGCTGTAGCGATCTGAAAACCGACCCGCCAGCTCACATATTCAAGCAGGATCCAGCTTGAGTATGCACAGGCTGTGCTGCATGGGGACTGGCGAACCGCTGAGTGAGTGCTTTTACTTCCACTGGGCTGCTCCACTCCCCCAGAAGGATTTGGACACACAGGGCCAACAGAAGCATTTAGGGACCCATAAAGGAGTGGGACTGGTGAAACAAATGGCTGGGGAGAAATAGCAAGATAAGCTCCACTCCTGAGGGTGTTACATAGTGAAGTCAACAAACCTCTGCATCAAGCGAGGAGAAAAAGAGACCATTATGGTTCTCAAAAGAGGTAACTGAAAAGCTAAGGGCAAAAAGGTTAGTATTCAGGAGATATAAGGAGACACAGAGGGTGGAGGATAGGGAGGTGTATCATGAGAAGCAGAGGGAGGCAGGGAAGGCAGTCAGACGTGGAAAGGTGCAAACAAAGGAGAAAATAGCCAAGGCAGTAAAGAAAGGGGAAAAGACATTTTTCAGGTATGTAAGAGAAAGGAGAAAAACCAGGGGAGGGATTGTAAGGCTAAGGAGGGAAGGGGAGGAGTGTGTGGAGGGGGACCAGGAAAAAGATGACATCTTGAATAAATATTTTTGTTCAGTGTTCATGGAGGAAGGGGAAGATGAGGGACCACAGATAAGTGACAAGAGCATAGAAGTAAGGAAGTTGGACACTAGTCCATTTGCAGAGGAGAGAGTCCTGAAGGAACTTGCAAATCTGAAAGTGTACAAGGCAATGGGGCCAGGCAGGTTACATCCAATGATATTGAAGTAGCTCAGAGAGATGCTGGTTACCCCTTTGGCAGTCCTGTTCAATCACTCACTGGAGACAGGAGTGGTCCCAGAGGACTGGAGGACAGCAGACATAGTCCCACTTCACAAAAGTGGTAGCAGGGCAGAAGCTGACAATTACAGGCCAGTCAGCTTGACTTCAGTGGTGGGGAAACTAATGGAATCACTGCTGAAGGAAAGAATTGTGGAAAATCTTGAAACCAGCAGTTTACAGGATCTGAGACAGCATGGATTTACTGAGGAAAGGTCATGTCAGACAAATCTGATAGATTTCTTTCACCGGCTGACCAGGCAAGTAAATCAGGGTGGAATGGTGGATGTGGTCTACCTAGATTTCAGTAAGGCCTTTGACACTGTTCCACCTAGGAAACTTGTAAACAAGCAGGGCAGCCTGGGAGTGGCTCCAAAAGTGGTAAACTGGGTAAGAAATTGGTTGGGGGATAGGCAACAGAGTGTGGTGGTAAATGGAGGTCTCTCCGAGGAAGGGAGGCTGACAAGCGGGTTGCCACAACAATCGTTACTGGGACTGGTCCTCTTCAATGTCTTTATTAGTGACATTGCAATCTGCAGTAGGGTGGACACTCTGGGGGGGATGAATAGGGATCTGGGAAAGCTTGAGGAGTGGTCAAGAGTGTGGCAACTAAGTTTCAATGTGAAGAAGTACAAAATCATGCACTTAGTGCACAGAAACCCAGGGGCAGAGTACAAGAAGGGGGGAGTGGCACTGACAACCACCAAACAGGAAAGAGACATGTAATAATCATATCTGATGACAAAAAGGTGGCCAAACAGTGTGGCAAGGCTGTAGGGAAAGTCAAAAGAATGCTAGGGTGCATAGGGAGGGGTATCGCCAGCAGAAAGAAGGACGTGGTGATACCGCTGTATAAATCATTGGTGAGACCTCACCTAGAGTACTGTGTCCAGTTCTGGAGACCATATCTCTGGAAGGATGTAGACAGAGTAGAGGTGATCCAAAGGAGGGCAACTAAGATGGTGCAGGGCCTGCACCAGAGACCCTATGACGAGAAACTAAAGGACCTCAATATGTACAGCCTGGAGGAAAGGAGAGAAAGGGGGCATATGATAGAGACATTCAGATACCTCACAAGGTACAAGAGGGAAGCATTTTTCAGAAACAAAGATGCTCACGAACAAGAGGGCACGCTATGAAGCTGGAGAAGGGTAGACTCAGGGGAAACGTGAGGAAGTACTTCTTCACAGAAAGAGTGGTGGATGCTTGGAACAGCTTTCCAGCGGAGGTGGTGGGGCCAAAAACTATAACGGGATTCAAGAATGCATGGGATAGGCATAAGGGAACTTAAGTGCTTAAGGAAGGGAGGGCTAAGTCAGAGATCAACTAGGGACGGCGGTATTACAGTAGGTAGGGAAAATGGACAGACAGGGTGGGCCAAGCGTTCCTTATCTGCCGTCAAATTCTAGGTTTCTGTTTCTCCTTTGCTTTGGGGTTTCACAAATCCAATGAGAAGCTCTTATCCTCCTTAGTCTGCTGGATCATGCTGCAGGTCACAGTTCTCATTTCAGTCAATAGTATCACATTTGCCTGGAGGGATGGAAACCGAACGCCTTTGATCCCCAGAGGTTTCCTCCACAAAGGCTTTCTTTTCCTCTTTTCCATGCTGATGGTCATAAAATTAGTTTAGTTCATTTAGTGTTTTGGTTAGTTTTCTTTCCGCTGGACGAAATGGAAATCAGATGATGACTCTTCTTCTTTCTCTGGTCATCTAATATCATGACCTTCCCTTTTTCCTTAGTAGAAGTTGATGTTCTGACAGTTCCATTCATGCCTTCAGCACCAACCTTTTGGGTTTCTTCCCTAAGGTATATTTAGCCAAAGGACTTGCTGATGTTTGGCACCTCTAAGGGTGGAACCCTCCTCAATAGGGTTCTTGTGTCTCCAGTACCCCAAGGGGGTGGTATTTCCATGGGCACAGAGCGCATGAAAGGCTACAGAGACCTTAATCTAATCACATCACTGGCAGTAGTGAGCTAGTAAGAGCTCCCAGCAACCATGTCCCTTCAGTTGCACAAGCAGTACTATGTTACACAAGCATGCACCACACAAGCTCTAACCATCAGCTGCCCTGGCCACTACATATAGAGTATTGTGTATGGGCAACCATACATAACAAGCCCGTGTCTGAACTGAGAGGTATCCATGGCAACCAGGAACTTTGGTACTTATGTACTGTACTTGGGTAGATAAGGGTGGATGTGCGCCAAGGGCGCTTTTAGTACACACTGCCCCCCTCTACTAACAGTGATCATTCACTTAGATCTCAAGTGCCCATTTCCATATCTAGGTGTCTTTTTAAAACTATCCAGTGTTGGTGAATCCACAATGGACTGTGGCAAACCATTCCAGTCTCTTATTACTCTGTTAGTATAGAAGGATGCTCTTTTATTTGTCCTATACCATTTCCCCAGTAACTGTTTGTCATGATTTCTGGTGTTATATTCAGATTTTCTAAAAACAAAACCAAGATCTAACATGAGGTTTTTGTTTCTAAACTGGTTGTGAAGAAGATTTAGATCACCTCGTAATCATCTCCTCTTTAAACTGTGCAAGGATATGGATTCCTCGAGATTTAAACACAGGCATGTCTGTCTATGGTTGCCCATACACAGTCTTTTGTAGTGTATGGGCAACTATAAATTAAGAAATACTTTGTTTCTCCCTACTTTAGAAAGTCCGGATTCCAGTGACCACAACACTCAGTCTCACTAACTTTCACTTTTTTCTCTTGTCATATATTGGACTCTGATAACACTTACTTGAAAGAACTGCCTGATCAGCTGTCTGAGGCCAGTGTTCTCTCTCATCACTGTTCTGTGTCCCATCCGACAACCATTACTATTCCTCCTGTCTCTCCCGGAGGTGTGTGGTCTTCCAGTCCACCGCCACAAATGACCATGAACAAGCGGACAGTCTGTTTTTTATTTATTAATTTTTTTGTTAACTCTTTTTCGCTCTGGTTGCGGCTCGTGGGGCCATCTCTCGAGCATCCAGTCTTTTTCCTGTGGATCTCTCGGGCTGTGCCTCCTCACTCCCCTCCCCCCCCGCAGCTGGCACCTCCAGTTTCACCCGCCCGGGCAGGGTAGCCCTACGCCTCTTGGGCTCCGTAGACAGACTCCGACTGCAGGTGGGCCCGGAGGGAGGAACTGGAAGGCCAGCCAAGGAGAACCCGGTGGAAGGCATGGGGGACTGGTGCCGTCACCTGTTCCAACGAGCTGGGTTTTTCCTTTGTTCTCTCCCCCCACACTGCATGGGCACCCCGATGCAAAGGCACCACTGCAACTCTGCCAGTTGCCAGCCACGCTGACAGGCAGCCCAGCGCTTCTGCGACGCCTCGTCTCCACCAGGGGCCACCGGAGCGCCGGACTCCCTGATACCCTACCCCCGGGATAGGAGAGCAGCCCAATGGGTGCTCAATCCAATCCCTCCCCTGCCAACTCCTGGCACCCAAGTGCGCTCCCGAACTCGGGTTGCCGGCGTGGCGCAAGGTGTAGCGTCCAGTGCCTCAACCCTCAACGCCACTGGGCCGGCTCAAGCGGATGATCTCAATCAGGCATTCAGTGATGGCAGGTGCACACAACACTGTTTGATGTTGTTGTGCTGCAGTAGTGATGTCCTCAGTGCTGCACAACAGCATTGTGAGATCGCTACTGCAGCACAATGATGCTGTTCCAGGAATTGATTTCCGTGCTGAACAGCATTCCACCATGCACTATACTTAATTGCCTGCTGAGCCAATGAATTGCAAGGTGCAGTCTGCAGTTCACTGGAGCAGCAGTCAATGGACACCATGGACATATATGAATAGTGCATGCCTTAAGCATCCCATGGACACCCATTTATTTGCTCCAGCCATCCTCACCTCCTCCAGTGGCTCACCTCTGTGCTTCTGGTCTTTTTTCCTGAGGTACTGTTAGCCAAAGAACTGACAATGCTGTAGCACCTCTATGGATGGAACCTTCCTCAAGAAGGGAGGCAGTATAGCGCAGTGGTTTAAGGCTCTGAGCTGCAAATCTGGTGACATCCAACAGACCAGACCTGGGTTTGAATCCCACAGCTTCCACTTGCATACTGTGTGACCCTGAGCAAGTCACTTAACTTCCCTGTGCTCCCAGGTCGCTCCAGTAAAAAGGTTTTCAGCTTAGTGTGCTACTCCTGGTTAAACAACTTTAAAAAAAAAAAAAAAAGAAGGTTTTTGTGCCTCCAGTACCCCTAAAGAGTGGTAGTTCCACAGAAACAGATAGTGTGAAAGTCCACAGAGACATTAATCCAATCATATCACTAACAGTACCGAGCTATCAACAGCTTTCAGCAACACTATCCATTCAGTTGCGGTACGGGGAGTTGGGTGAAAATGGGGAAAAAAGGGGGGCATAAACACAATAAATAAAACTGGAGAAATGGTCTGAAGAATGGCAGCTGGGATTCAGTGCAGAGAAGTGCAGGATCATGCAGATAGGGCACAAGAACCCAGGGGTAAAATACAAACTATGTAGGGGAGGTACTGACAGTCACAAAGCAGGAAAAGGACTTAGGAGTTAACATCTCACAGGACCCAAGAGAAACTAGGCAGTGTGATAAGGTGGCTGTAAAGGCTAGCCAGATGCTTCGATGCACAGGGAGGAGAATCTGGAGTATAAAGAGGAAAGTCATCTTGTCCCTACGTAAAACACTCATGAAATTGCACCTGAAATACTGCTTCCAGTTCTGGAGGCCTCAACTGAGAAAAAAACATAGACAAGGTGGAGGCGGTGCAGTGGCGGGCAACTACAGTGGTGCAGGGCAAATGGGATAAGACCTATGAGTAAAGACTAGCCAAGTCAATATTTAAAATATTTGTCATTTGGGTAAAGCATTTAAACCATTTTAAAGATTTAATTTTTATAGGATATGCCAGATGAGATTCAGTATATGATATATCGAATCTCAACTGGCATATCCTGTAAAATATCACTTACAATGTGGTCTTACTTTTACCCAGTATTTCTAATGAATTTGCACAGTGCATATCTGCTGAGAGGCAGGTTCAATGTGGTCTTCCTTTTACACATTATTACAATGTGTTTTCCTAGAATATGCCTGCTGATTGCTATATATTTAGCCTGGATAGTTCACAGAAGACGTGGAATATTATTTGCAGTGGGGCTCTACATCTACACAACATTATGCTGCATTGTGTAAAATCAGAACACACTGAAAACAATATTTTACATCTGGACTAGGCTACCCTGAATAAATACATTATAAAATTGGTAAAATTATGACCCCACCGAAAACAAGATATTGCATCTAATCTGGGACATCCCGAGTAAATACAGTGCAAAAATGAGTAAAATGAAGATCCCTGTGTTACCCAGGATACAAAATATAGGATAAGAAATATTTAAAGGAAATCTGCTGTAAACTGAACCTCACTGTGTTCCACATAACCAAGACTTACATAAACAAACAGTTTCTTTATTGTTTTATAACATATTAGATTGCAGTATTTATTTCGAATGTTATGGCCATGAGGATGGTGTGTACAGTATGCGTTTGCTATAGCTCAATATAAATATCTTTTCCCAAAAAGCATAGTAAAAATGCCTGCTGATTGCTGTATATTTAGCCTGGATAGTTCACTGAAGACGTGGCATATGTGTGAGACAGTGTTTATCAGGTAGTGTCTTAAGAGGTTAAAAAAACTGTAAATCTTTTTAGGAGATTCCTTGCTGGGAAAGGGTGACATTTGTGATGTATGAATCTTCCTCGAAAGAGAATACCTGCCCAACTGAAGCTAGTAGAAAGAAAATGTTTAAATGCTAAGTATTTAAATGTGGCAAGTTGTTGCATTTTGAAGGGGATGAACTAGTCTCCAGTTTAATAGGCAACTAATATTTAACAAGCTGTTTCAGTTTCCATTGCTGTAATGTTGAGGAGGACAGGAGCAGGCAGGCTAAGAGCACATGATGAGATCAGCTGTGCTTGCTATAAGAGCTGATTTATGAATGTGTCTGTCGGCACATTGTTTTGAAGTCCACGCACTTTCATGCCTGAATAGTGTCATGATCAGGCTTGCTGATTACTGGTCAAGCCCCTTGTAAGAGTCTCCTGCATTGGACCACTGTGGCATACCTCTCAAAACTTTGTACATAGCAAAATGTTCAACTTGCGCAAGTGCGCTCGGCGAACATAAAAGTATAGGTCAAAATTTTCACCACATTCTTGCACTGCTGCTAATGCTGCTCTTTCAGCCATACTAATGCTGCTGTCAGGCATGTTGCTCTCTAACTTTCATTACCCTATGAATCTAGAGCCACCTTTAGAAGGCTCCCAGCCCATCCTCTTGTGCAGAGGACAGAGAAAAGCCACGTGGTGTTCCTGTCATTCAGGATGTGCACCATCAGGGCACTCTGGGGCTTTCACATAGTGGGACACATACCTCCCCCCCCTTCACACCTAATCATGAGCTGCATGGCTGGGTACATGTGTGGCTGAGACGGGGGTGGGCTAGAGGTGAAGGGACATGCACCCAATTCTCAATGGAGGCACTGTGTTGCAAAGGAGGAGGTAGAGTCTGTGCAGCCCTAACAGCTGCAGTAGCCACTGCATGCCCCTCTCCACGCAGCAGCAACTGTTGTCCTGGAGACTGATTGGCCTCTCTTCTCCTGCTTACAGCCCTAGGAGCCCCCATGATGGACTGGGGGCAATATTGACGCTAATCAGACACATTTTCACATTTTGTGGCATTCCATCGAGAATACAGCCAGTCCCTATAGAGGTAGGGATCTACTGTCCACCCGACATGGGCATCTGATAGAATACCCATAGTCTGGTACAGCTCTGCCCGCTGCTGCCCACTGCCCCCATGGGCGGAGACACACCAGTAGACCACAGCAGCCAGGGGTTGTGGTTGCCGGCAAGGTGCATCGGCTTCTGCAGCTGCAGACCAATGTACCCTAGACCCTCATACGTTATGCATATCTGCGGCACCTCTGAAGATTGGGCTTTTAGTGTTCTACTCAGTAGTATGAATCTCTCCATGTGTAACTGATCCAGCATGAGTAGAAAAGAGTCACCACCCCTTGCAACACTTGCTTTTGGAGCTTCTTCTTTATACTGTAGGTTTAGCCCTCTCCAGGTGAAAAAACAAATACAGTCTCCCATAACCCCTAATTCTGTTACTCCTTATGCCCTCTCATTCTACTGCCCTGAACAAACTGAGAAGTGCACTTTGATCCATGTTATCCAATTTCTGCAGTGGTACAGTATTAAACAGACCCAGTGCTACAAGCTGTTAAAATGCTTTGTGAAAGAAATAAGCTAGCTTTAAAAATGTTTTCTCTTTCTTTTCCCTTTCTGAGAAGTGAGAGTGTGAAGTTTGAAAGTAAATGGCATTCCTGCCTCACTCTGTCAGTCCTCCATGGAAATGGATCTCCTGTTAAGTGCTGCTGTAATTGTGTGGTACCTGTTACAGTGATAGCCACACACTGACTGGAAAATTGGGGCTTTATGTTTCAAATTACACATTGCGGCAACCGCACGTTATTTCTGATTAGTTGTACCTGTCTGGTAGGCGGTATCTGGAGCTGCATTAATGACTGGGGGAGCAAAGGGTTTTTTTTGCACAGAGACAGGCATGAGAAATTGACTTGAAAGAAAAATCATGACAGGATTTAAACTTAGACCCCCCAAATCTAATTTGGTAGTATGGCATGCTCACTATGCATTCCAGTCTGCATAAAATTGAAACATGCAGGTGAATCAGTGGTTATTACGTTACTGCCCAGCTGAATGGATGTTCATCACATCCAGTGCTCTCTGTTTAGAGGGCTTATTTGGGCTGTGTAAACTGCCTCTTGCAACTGAGGAGTGAGGTGGTCACACCTGTCACCATCCTGATGTACCCCATTGCCTTGCTAATAGGCCTCCTCGGGATAAGGATATACCTTCATTCCAGTGCTATAACTGATCTTGTATTCTTTAGTGAAGGCTGTGATCTTTGCTCCACCTGGGGATGCTGAGCTTTAGAGAGGACCCCACAGCAGCAATCCAAAGCCAGAAGATTGGGGGTGGAGACAGATATATTCAAAATATATGCATGTGCAGTTTGGTTACTCCTGAACATTTTGAAGTACTATTATAAAATTAATTGGAAAAATACTGCACTCTGACTGGTCAATCACTACTCAAACCTAAGTAACTATGTCAGTGCATCCCACACTTTAGCACTTCATTCTGCAGCCAACCACATTACATCATTATTACATCCCTACACCTGACACTTTGGCCAACCAAAAACAAATTCATTTTCAACTGTAAAGTGTCTTTTTTTGGTGGACTGGCAGGTGGCATATGCCATCAGCTATGTGTTTAAACTGTGGGCTGGTCAGGTTGACACACAAGATTAACTGTTTGTTTAAATTGAGGACTGGTGCTGTGGACATATGACATCAGCTGTGTTTTTAAATTGAGGGCTGATGGACTGGTATATGCCATCAGCTGTGTGTTAAAAGTGAGGGACGATGGTGCTAGCATATGAGATCAGCTGTGTGTTTAAATCGAAATCTGGCAGTGTTGGCATATGACATTAGCTGTGTGTTTAAATTGAGGGATGATGATGCTGGCATATCACATCAGCTATTTGTTTAAATTGAGGACTGATCAGGTTCACATATGCCATCAGCTGTGCGTTTAAAGTGAGGACTGGTTGGGTTGGCATATGAGATCACCTTTGTGTTTAAATTGAGGACTAGTGGTACAGGCATATGACAGCCGTGTGTTTAAATTTAGGGCTGACAGTGCTGGCATATCACATCAGCTGTGTGTTAAACTGAGGATTGGTTGAGTTAACATATGACATTAGGTGTCTTTTTAAATTGAGGACAGGTTGGGTTGGCATTTGAGATCAGCTGTGAGTTTAAATTGAGGACTAGTGGGGGGGCATATGACATCAGCTGTGTGTTTAAATTGAAGGCTGATGGTGCTGTCATATGACATCAGCTGTGTGATTAAATTGAAGGCTGATGGTGCTGTCATATGACGTCAGCTGTGTGTTTAATTCGAGGGCTGATGATGTTGACATTATTTATTTGATTTTGTTGACCATGTTGGCTCACTGAAACTTGCATCCCTTTTTTGAGGGAGACCCCGTAATAAGTTACATACAGGAGAAGTCCGGAAATCATATGGTACAGGATACTGTGCATAGTGATCGCTTTAGAGGACATAGTGATGATAGGTAGTTACAACAGGTACAACATTGAGGTTCAACAATATTACATAGCATGTTCAGCACACAGATCAATAAGACAAAGTACATTGTTCATTTTAGCAGTCCAGAGAGCAACAAGTAACGTTCCTGGGTCTAATTCAAGGCCTGATGAGGGAACATAGGCACCCTAGCCTCTGTGGCAATGGCAAGACAGGGGTAGGCTCATTGCGGGCAAGAGCAATTTAATTTTAGGGTTTGGCAATCTTCGAGTAGCCCTTTGAAGGCCTGATAGGTACGGCATTCCTGGAAATGGGAGGTAGCTTGTTCCAGAGTTTAGGTGCTATGCGTGAGAAGAACCGACTACCAAATGTGGCTGGGATCTGAGCAACCTCTAGGAGGGGCTGGGAGGAGGAGCAAAGCCATCTTTGTGAGGGTTTCCTGGCCAGTATGTCTCTAAGACTGAGGAGACAATCTGTGTCCTATAGGCCAGGCAGAGGGTTGGGTGATAGAGGCGCTCTTCAAGAGGGGGCCAGATAATGAGGCAAATACATTGCAGTGGTGTTCATGGTTTCCTGCATCAGATGCAAACCTGTTGCTTTTGTGGTACATAGATTTGAGCCTATTAAACTGCACCTTTCAGGGAGGAGAGGACTGGGGCTCCATAGAACAGCATAGAAAGGAGGACACTATTGGCTATTGACAGGTGGGCTTTGTCAGTTAGGTGGGATTTGAGCCTGTAGACCAGCCCCAGCTTTAGTAGCAGTATGCTTGGCATGGATCTTGAAGGTGAGTTCCTGGTCAAGCTAGACACCAAGATACTTTATTGTGTCCACCACTTCCAGCTGGACACCTGTAGAGATGGAGATCTGTAGGAGCTTGCTATGGTCAGGGCCCAATTTTCTGGAACCAAACAGCATGGCTTTATTTTTTTGTGTTTTTTGTTTTTTTCGCTGAGTACTAGTCGATTTGAGACAAACCATAGTTCAAGTTTGTTGAAGTCAGTATTAAGTCCAGCTGTGATAACATTCGAGTCAGGGTCAGTTCTATACAGGCCCACTTCATCTGCATATAGCAGAACTTTGGCTACACCACAGTTGGAGTGGAATTCATTGATGAAAAGCGAGAATGGCATTGGCCCCAGGATGGAGCCTTGGTGGACCCCATCAGAGATCTCATGCTGGGAGGATAGGCATGAGCCCCACTTGATTGCTTACATTCGCCTTACAAGATAGCTTCTGAACTGCTGGCAGGAGAGTTGGTCAAGACCCAGCCTCATCAGTTTAGAGAGTAGAAGGTCATAACTGACCAAGTCAAAGGCGTTTGTCAGGTCAGCAAACATAGCCCCTGTGTAATTACCATGGTCAGAGGCAAGGAGGACGTCTATGGTAAAGTGTACTACATAGAAACATAGATTTTGACGGCAGATAAGGACCGCTTGGCCCACCCAGTCTGCCCATTTCCCTACCTGTTGGATAAGCTGCAGATCCTAGTTAACCAGCAGCCTACTTCTTCCTACCCCAACCCCCTAGAATTGCCTTATGACTGTCCCATGCATGCTTGAATTCCACCACTGTTTTTGACTCCACAACCTCCTCCGAAGGCCATTCCATGCATCCACAGCCCTCTCTGTGAAAAATACTTCTTAAATTACTCTGAGCCGCCTCTTTCTATCTTCACATTGTGCCCCTTGTTCTGCACACCTCTTTTTTTGAAAGATGCTACCTCTTGGACTTTGTTGATTCCTTGAGATACTTGGAAGTTTCTATCATGTCCCCTCTCTCTCCTTTCCTCAAGGCTATACATATTCAGCTCCTTAAGTCTCTCTTCATATGTCTTCCGTTGCAGGCCCTGCACCATTTTAGTTGCCCTCCTCTGGACAGCCTCCATCCTGTCTATATCCTTGCGGAGATTGGGTCTCCAGAACTGCACACAGTACTCCAGATGGGGTCTCACCAACTGTCTGTACAGAGGGATAACTTCCTGTTTTCTGCTGGTGATGCCTCTCCCTATGCATCCCAGTATCCCCTCAGCCCTCCTTGCTGTCCTCTCACATTGCTTTCCCACCTTTAGGTCATCTGATATGACTACCCCCAGGTCCCTTTCCATTTTTGTTGTTGTTAGTATCTCACCCCCCATTGTGTACTCTTCCCCTGGCTTTTTGTTTCCCAGGTGCATTACCTTGCACTTCTTAGCATTGAATCTAAGCTGCCATACATTTGACCATTCCTCTAACCTTGCCAAGTCCCTTATCATTTCCACCCCACCTTGTGCATCAATTCTGTTGCAGATCTTTGTGTCATCTGCAAAGAGACATACTTTTCCTTCCAGTCCCTCTGCAATATCGCTTATAAAGACATTGAAGAGGACCGGTCCTAATACTGAACCCTGTGGTGCCCACTAGTAACCCCCTTTCTTCAAGTGGACTCCATTTACTATTACTCTCTGTGTCCTATTC
This sequence comes from Neoceratodus forsteri, assembly GCA_016271365.2. Classification (NCBI taxonomy): domain Eukaryota; kingdom Metazoa; phylum Chordata; order Ceratodontiformes; family Ceratodontidae; genus Neoceratodus; species Neoceratodus forsteri. The sequence continues at coordinate 1,407,650,798 of CM028131.1, read as the reverse complement.
TCCAGCCAATTCTTTACCCAGGCTGTCATCTTGGGACACACTCCCAGGCTGGCTAACTTGTATATTAATCTTTTGTGTGGACTGTGTCAAATGCCTTGCTGAAGTCTAGGTAGGCCATGTCCACAGCCCTCCCTGATCTACTACTTTGGTCACCCAGTCAAAGAAATCTATCAGATTTGTCTGGCATGACCTTCCGCTGTGAATCCATGCTGCCTTGGGTCCTGAGCCCCTCTGGCCTCTAGATACTCAACAATTCTTTCCTTCAGAAGTGATTCCATCATTTTCCCTACCACTGAGGTTAAACTAACAGGTCTGTAGTTTTCTGCTTCTGCCTTGCTCCCACTTTTGTGAGGGAATCACATCTGCCCTTCTCCAGTCCTCGGGTACCACCCATCCTCCCATGATTTGTTAAAGAGGGTAGTCAGTGGTGTCACTAGTTCTACCCTTAGTTCTTTAAATTCTGGGATGAATCCCATCAGGCCCCATTGCTTTGTCCACCTTCAGTTTTAAGAGTTCTTTCAGAACCCTTTCTTCTGTAAATGGGCTGGTATCAACTTCTGTATCCAGAGTGTTTCTACTGTTTGTTTTAGGTACCTCCCCACTTCCTTTGTAAATACTGAGCAAAATATTTGTTTAGTATCTCTGCCTTTTCACAGTCACCCTCTGCCCACCTCCTCCTCCTCTTTATTAAGCCTCACTAGCCCTCCTTTGGTCTTCCTTCGTTCCCTGATGTACCTATAAAGGTTTTATCCCCTTCTTAACAGAGTTGGCTATCTTTTCCTCGGTTTGGGCCTTTGCTGTTCTGACTGCCTTCCCAGCTTCCTTTGCTTTAACTGATACAGTTCCCTGTCCTGCTCCTTCTGTGATTCCTTGTACTTCCTGAATGCTTTCTTTTCTCTTGAACCTTCACTGCCACTTCCTTTGAGAACCATAGTGGTTTCTTACATCGTTTCGTTTTGTTAATTTGCTTCACACAAAGGCTTGTTACCTCTGTGATGGCAGTTTTTATTATTCCCCATTGTTCTTCCACCCCTCCTTCCTGCCCATTTGCTAGTGCATTCCTTAGGCACTCACCCATTTTGGCAAAGTCAGCCCTCCTAAAGTCCAGTACTTTTGCCTTTGTATGGCTTGCTCTATTGCTGTGTTTATTGTGAACCATACTGTTCGATGGTCGCTAGTTACCAGATGGCTACCACTTCTACATCTGTGATCCTCTCTTCATCTCCATTTGAGAGAACCAGGTCTAAGATTGCTCCCTCTAGATGGGCTCCAATACTAGTTGTCTCAAGGCATGCCCTTGTGGGCATCTAGAATAACCACACTCTTTGAAATGGCTGCTGCAACTGCATTCCAGTTAACATCTGGCATATTCAGATCACCCATCAACAATATCTCCCTTTTTCTGCCATTCTAAGTATTCTTTCTATCATTTCCTTGTCCATTTCCTCCCCTGAGAAGAGGTCTGTGATCTAACCCTATGCGGATTGTGTGCCATTGCGGTCTCCAAATTTACCCACAGTGCTTCTTCTTCTCCTGTTTTCCCTTTTGTTCTGTTGCCTTGATTCCTTCCCTTATGTAAAGAGCTACTCGTCCTCCTCTTTTACCCTCCCTGTCCCTCCTGTAGATAGTGTATCCTGGTATGTTTATGTCTCAGTCATGGTTTTGTGTGTACCATGTTTCTGTGACTGCCACTATATCCAGATGTTCCTCCTCCATCAAGGCCACTAATTCAGGAAGAATGTTACTCAGACTACGGGCATTGGTACTCATTGCTCTCCATTTTTTGATGGCTTTACCTTCTTTTGCAGCATCCCCCACTGACCTGTCTACTTCGGTCTTTTTCTCATTTAGTACCCTGTTTTGTATGGAGAGGCTGGGATTTTCCTGCTGTTTATCAGTGCCTCCCCCCTTGACTAGTTTAAAAGCTTGCCAATGAAGCCTTTAAACCGATTGCTCAAAAGACTTGTTCCCTTCCTGGACAGATGCAGACCATCCTGCCAGTATAGCCCCAGTCCCCAGTGAAGCCAAACCCCTGTGCCCCACACCATTTTTTCAACCATTCATTAAACTGCATGGTGCAAAGTACCCTCGCTTCACTCATGCCATTGACAGGCAGCATCTCAGAGAAGGATATTGTGTGTGCTACTTGTCTTAGGCCCCTCTCCAATTCTACAAAGTCCTTCTGCACTGCTCTAATCTCATGATTAGCCAAGTCATTTGTCCCTAGGTGGACAATGACGTCCAGCTCAGATTCCCGTGCAGCTGTTCTTGTGATCCTGAGGATGCGCTTCCTGTCTCTCCAAGCCATGGCACCAGGCAGGCACCTTACTTCAGTTTCCCTGCTCCCCAGTTCTATCCCTAATAATTGGAGTCCCCCACCAGGAGCTGCTTCCTTTCCTTGTGGTGTCCTCTGCCTCCTTCCTGTGGGCCTCCCTTGTGACAGTTGTCCTCAGCCTCCTTAATCTCCTCTGCAGGTGCATCCATAGGGGAGCTATGCTCCCCCAGAATGGTGTATGGATTGCGGTGTGGAACAACTGACTGGGTGTGCCTCTGTTCCACCATCCTCACCCTCCCTGAGCCCACTGTGGTCCAACTGCTGTGCTTTCTTCACAACCTCTGAGGTAGTGGTGGTGGCTCTGGTGCTTCCTGGATGGGGGAGGTTCCCTTCCTATCGTCCAGTGTGGCCTGGGGGAAGGTCCCCTTACTACTGTCCAGTGTGGCCTGAAGACAGGCAACTTCCTCCCTCAGGGCAGAGAGTTGTCTGCAAATAGGGCAGCATCTCAGCCTCCAGAAAGACTCCCGGAACACTGCTGCCCCACAGCCATTACATTTACTTTTCTCCCACATTTTTTTGTGTGTGTGTGATTGGTTTGTAGTCAGAAATATATATATTTATATTATACAATGTGTATGCTTATATTGTCAGTGCAGTGTGCTAGAGGGATATAACAATGATATGCACCTTGCATTCTTGAGGAAATGATGTCAGAACCCCGGTATAAAGGAACTATTTCCAGGGGTGGGTGGGGTGAGGGTGGGAAGGGGTTGGGCCTAAACTGTGCCCTCACAAAACAATCAGCTAAAAGCTCTGACCCACTGCTGCAATGAGTGCCTTCCTGTCAGCAAGATGCCCTACACAACAATTTGACCGAGAAAATACCCTGCTAATCAAACAGAGAAAAATCCACACATCTAAGTCAGACACGGGTAATCCTCCCCAGCCCCAAAACAGGTCTGGTGGTTTGTGCTCTGAAAGCTGTCAGCCCCAAAATAAGTCAGCTGTGCTGTAAACTCTTCCTACACTGAAAATGTTAAGAATTATAACAAACAAACGTAAACCTAGATCCACCTCCCTCTGTTGCTTGAAAGACTGTCTTTTCCTGTTTCACACTGCAGGTTTTGCTATGACCACTCCTTAACCCAGTAACTTTGTTAAAATAGTTTAACTATTCACAAACTCCTACGCACCAGTAAATTATTTAAAAATAGTTTCTGTCCCAAAATCCTAGTAGTCAATCCAGCTACCCCAAGGGACAACCAAAATGCAGTATTCAAACACTTATGAAGTTACTTCCAAGAGAAGCAGAGTTTGCAAGTTTCTTTTTCAACTCCTCAGCCACCTGTAATTCATTTAAAAATAGTTTAACTGTCAGAAAATCCTAGTAGACAATCTAGCTACCTCAAGGACCTACCCAAATGCAGTATTTAAATCCTTTTGAAGTTACTAACAAGATAAACAGAGTTTGCAAGCCCCTTCTTGGTTAAACACTAAATAAATATGTGAATAAAAAGCAATTACCAAGGGTAGTTAGTTTCACCTCCCACAGAATTAAGCAAAAGTGCACTTTTGTTGCAGATATCAAGTGCAATATAGAATTTCTCACACAGCTCGCAGTTGAATAAAGCAGTAGTGTCCTTCCAGCTCCAGAAAATGTGCTTTGTGGGCTGAGTCAGTGCCGTGGTGTTTGCAGAAGCCATGCTGGAAGTCCATGAGTAAGGAGTGGGTTTTTATATAGGTCAGCAATTGATTGTACATAAGTCTTTCTTGTACTTTGGCCAGGGTGTTCAGAATAGAGATGGGGTGATAGTTCTCCAATTTGTTCTCTGGCTCTGCTCTTGTGCACGGCGGCTACATGTGCTACCTTCCACATTTGAGGGACTGTGCCATGAAGCAGTGACAAGTTAAAGAGGGTAGCCAGTGAAGGATCTAGGATAGGGACTTCCAATTTTTGGAGTCAAGGCTCTGCTTTGATTTTTAGGCGCTGGTTCAGGACCTCCTTGTTAGAAACCAGCCTGAAGTGAAAGTTGACGCGAATGTCTGTAGTAGGTGAACCGGAAGGGGGGACAACAGCAAAGCCTTTATAGACATTGTCAGTGAAAACTATATTTGACATCATCTGTGTATTTAAATTGAAGATTGATCAGATTGGCATAGGAAATCAGTTGTGTGTTTAAATCGAGGGCTGGTGGCGTTGGCATATGACATCAGCTGTATGTTAAATGCTAGTGCTGGTCGGGTCAGCATAGCACCTCAGCTGTGTGTTTAAATTGAGGGCTGATGGGACCGGCTTATGGGATCAGCTATATGTTTAAATTGAGGGGTGGTGGGGCTAGCATATGAGATCAGCTATGTGTTAAAATTGAAAGCTGGCAGTGTTGGAATGTGACATTAGCTGTGTTTTAAAATTGAGAACTGGCTGTGCAAGCATATGACATCAGCTGTGTCTTTAAATTAAGGACTGGTCAGGTTGGCATATGAGATCAGCTGTGTGTTTAAATTCAGGACTGGTGGTGTAGGCAAATGAGATCAGCTGTGTGTTTAAATTAAGAAATGGTTGCATTGGCATATGACATCAGCTGTGTGTTTAAGTTGAAGACTGGTTGGGCATGCATATGACATCAGCTATGTGTTTAAATTGAGGGCCAGCAAGGTGGGCATACAACGTCAGCTGTGTGTTTAAATTCAGGACAGGTTGGGAAGGCATATGACGTCAGCTGTGTGTTTAAACTGAGATCTGGCGGGGTTGGCATATGACATCAGCTATGTATTTAAAGGGGAAGTCCCCCATAGTTTCACACCCATATTTTCCCAACTTCTTATGTGTAACTGTTGTGTTCCTCCTCTAGTTGCCAGCAGTCCTATAGCTGTCCAAATCTAGATTATAAATAAAAATATACAGCCCCCAGAAGTTATCAATGTGTTTGTCCTCCATTTTATCATCAGTGCTGCTGGAGGATGATGTCATCAGAGCAACAGATAATGGTACTGCACTAAATGCTGTTCCACCAGTAAACAGAACCCACAATGTTTAGTATCCCACTTGAGTAATGGGGGAACTCTAAGTGTTGTGCACATCCTGAAGTGCAAGTCTAATAGGAACTAGGACCATATGAGTGTGATTCAGCACTGATTTGACATGTATATACAGTATGCCTGTAAGGATGTGCCTGTATGTGTTGTGTTAATGTTTCTGTTAGCAAAAACAGTTTACCCAATAAATGACTCTGGGTACAACAAGAGTCCTAAGTGGTATTATATAGCTGTTATGTTCTGTGTGTGTTAGCATTCTCTGTTTTGATTGACACCAACAGTGAGACAGAATCTTGCACAAATGCCCCCTTTCCCTTTGTAACTAGGTAGTCAGTGACTGGATGGCTGATGTAAGGCAATAAAGAGTTCAGCTATAATAAGGAATAGGTTACCAGGACAACATCAGCTGCAGCATATGGAAGAAGAGTAATCTAGTGGTTAAAGCACAGGCACAAGAACTGGGGAAACTCTGGTTCAAATCCTACTAAAGTCCCTTACTCTCTAACTCTTAACAAGTTCTCCTAACCTCCTTGGGAACGATGATGGCCCCTCAGGTCCATGACTAACAGTGCCCCCATTCCCATTATAAATCATTAGCAGTGATGTGAGAGCTACAGCACTTCACTTTGAAGGTACTGAAAACAAGCTGTGGCAGGCCCCCCCCCCTTGTAATGCCAGCATTTGAAATACTGTAGGATGTCCCTCACAAATCAGATGCTACACTTCAGCTGCTGTAGGTAAAGAAACTAATTAGTCTCAGTGTTTGTAGTGCTCTGTATTTGCTTAGCTCAATCCTCCCATGTCATATGCATTCTGTATCCTGGTATTTTCAGTCAGAACCCAGATGTAAGGAGCATTTGGAATGTAAAATAATACACTTTATAAAGTAAGTGATCTAGCTCTCCACTTTTAGGCTGCTGAAAGGGGTGTGTATAATCTGTGCAAAGGAGGAATTTAGTCTTGTGTGATCCTTTGGGAAACTGCTCAAGCCTACCTTGTAAATGAATCCTTTCAAGGGTGTTCACCTGGTCCACTACAGAGTGACTGACTGCTTGATTGATTGATTGGTTGGTTGGTTGATTGGTAGATTAACTGATTCAGTCTTCTGCTTTCCACAACATGTTACAACTGTCTCACAGAGAGAAATGAGCAGTACACAGGAATAGCTTTTGTTTCCTGTGAATGAAATACTATTAGATGTATTATTTGCTCTACACATGCAGTATTAAGCGACAAGTACTACTCCCTGTGTGAGTTGCATGACAGAACTGTCTTAAGCCATTGCAAACTTAAACTAAAATCAGGATAGACAGCATTGCTACCTTTATGTTTCGTTCTGCACTGTTGCTGCAGTGACATCAAGGAATGGGAGGGGCTGTATTACAAGTGACTCATTTGCATGGAAATGGAGGCTTGCTTGACATTTTACTACCTTGTGCTAGAGCCTCAAACTCTAGATATGTGTTGCAACAGAAGAAATGGCTGCTCTCTTATTGACATATGTACAGTACTTGATGTAATGTATAATAAATACATCAGATATATTCAAATCATAAATATACAGGAGTCTTCTTTAAATTGAGGACTGGTGGTTGGGGCAGATGACATCAGCTGTGTGTTTTAGGTGCAAACTGCTAAACTGGTCTGATAGCTGTAGCAATATTGCTTTGACCTCTGAACTCTGCTGCCCTTGTGGTTTATGGATTCATGCTCTTTAGCTTTACCAGGAGGGGCTACAGAGTACTTCAGCGGACTCAAAATGGAATGACACAGCAAGGGCAGCATGTATCTTTTTCAGTCATAGTAGAGAGGCTGTCATTTATGACCAAATGGAATATTTTGCCAGTACGATACAATATCATTTTGTGTAACAACTTTCCTGAAGGCAGTGTGTTCTACCGTAGCAGTTAGAGCATTAGCGCAGGAATCAGGAGATAACAGGGTTCAATCCTACCATAGTCCACTACTCCCTGTGTGATACTGAGCAAGTTACTTATCCTAATAGTGCTCCAGTTCACCCAGCTGTAGAAATGGGTAGAAGCCGGACCCCACTAACAATAAGAAGTTGCATTTCGGCTGAGCTATCAATAAGGTAACAATATATTTGCTTTGCTCATGCTGCCAGCAAACATAAAAAGGAACCCATATTCACAGTACAAGTACAAACTTGTGGATTGCAGTTCTATACCTCCTGCTTAATATTTTTAGGACTGTTGTACTTTAATTTTGCCTTGTAAAGCATATTGTATACTTTATTTTTATTTATTTTATTTTATTTTACGACTCAAGTACCAAGGATAGAAACAGAGAATCTGACAGCAGGGCTGGCCCAGTGGCGATGAGGGTTGAGGCACTGGATGCCACACCTCAAGTTATGCCGGCAACCCGTGTGCGGGAGCGATCCAGGGTCATCGGGGGCCGATGAGGGGGAGGGAGGAGTGGGATTGAGCAGCCAAAAGGCAGCTCTCCTCTCCCAGGAGGGACCTTGTCACCCCTGCAGTACAACTGCTCTTAGGTGAAGGCCTGAGGGTGGTGCAGGTGAGTGCGTGGCACAAATAGGGAGGACGCTGCGGAATTGCGGTGCGCACGTGCCTCCACATATGTACATGTGGCCATGGCATGGGTGGGAGAAAACAGAGCTGGCAGACTCCATGATGTCCCAGTGCCGGCCAGGGACGGATGTGACCCCTCCCTGGAGGGTGGGGACTAGAGCCCTGCCCACCAGCTTCCTGAAAAATAGGGCAAAAAAATGTAGATTAATAAAAAAAAAAAAAAGAAACTGATGGCAGATAAGGACCACTTGGTCCACCTAGTCAGCCCATTTTCCATACCTACAGTAATACCACAGACCCTACTTGATCTCCGAGGGTTATGCCACAGTATTATCTTAGGTAGGGGGAAAATGGGCAGACTAGGTGGGCCAAGCAGTCCTTATCTGCTGTCACTTTCTTTGTTTCTGTGTTCCTATCCTTGGCACTTAAGTTGTAAAATAAAATAATTATAAAATAAAGTATGTGATATAACCCCAAATGCTTTACAAGGCAACCCCCCCCCCAAAAACATTCAAGTACAGCAGTCCTAAAAATATTAAGCAGGGAGTATAGAATTGCAGTCCACAAGTTTGTGCTTGCACTGTTCCTTTTTATGTTTGCTTGCATGCATGCGCAAAGTGAATATATTGTTACTGTAGTGTAGGGGCTGTGTACATATGTACTATATAAGCCAATGGAAGTAGAAATATAGGAGGCTTGCCTCTCAAAAGCCAATCCTGAGAAGGCTGATGATGACAGTGTCCAGCTGACTGATGGGCGTAAAGTTCTTGTAGTTCGAAGGATGAAGCCCCACCTGGTTTTCTGCCCCTTAGTCAGCTTGCAGACATCATCAGGCTTTGAAGATAAACATCAGGACTCTGTCTGTGTGTGTGTGTGTGTGTGTGTAGGGCCCTTGAGAGGGTGGGGGAGCCAGGGATGATTCCCGGGATCCGGGCCACCCAGCATGTTACTGTACACAGCTGCATAGGGTCCCCAGAATCTGAACTTTTCCCAGGGCCTGGAATTCCTCTCAAGGGGCCCGTGTGTCTGTCCCTAGTTACAGACTGGAAGCGCCTATTTGAAAGCACTAACAGAGTTGAGAACAACATGCAGATTGCAAACATAATAGCTTCAAATATGTTAATAGCATGTCGTGTATGTTGTGGCATGTTGTGGGGGGGTTGCCTTGTAAAGTATTTTGGTATATGTCATATACTTTATTTTATAATTATTTTATTTACAACTTACATAGCCAACCCAGCCATACAGCCCATTATCGTAGCCCCGGCTGTCTCCTCATACTGCACCTCCGCTATTCATCTGTCGGATATACATATTACTTTTCATCCCACCCCCTTGGCCCTCCTCCCATCCCCAATGTCTGTCCGAGCACTATCCATGTTAATCCTTAACTGTCAAGTCAACATTACCTATGCCTTGTCCAGACGTATATCCCTGACAACTTACCAAAGAAGGACCCAAAGGAAAAAAGCCCTTTCCTACTTGATAAATTCCTTTAAGAAAAAAATGATTCTAATTCTCCTTCTCTGTTCTGGCAATGTAGAGCTAAATCCAGGTCCTCCGACACAAATCACCTCTCCATCGGATTTTGCAGCTGCTCCTGGGCTGAAAATAATGCTGATTAACATTCTAAGCCTGATCAAAAAACTTGATCAACTTCAAGTTTGGGCGGCGCATACTGACCCAGATATGATCATCATTACTGAGTCATGGCTGAAAAAGTCTACCACTGACCCTCAAATTACTCTCCCAGGTTATAAATTTTTAGGGCCGACAGGAATCCGGGGGTCAGTCGTCTACACCAATACCAAATTTGACATTAGTGACATTTTTTTGTAAAACCAAGCCAAAAGAATATGAGATTGTGTTGCTGAAGCTTCACCTTCCTTCTACAGAGTGCATCACTATTATAGGTGGCTATAGACCACTGTCTGGAGGCACGGAAATCCTTAACATACATAAATCCCTAACCTTGGCTGCCAACACGGAAACAATAATCCTAGGGGACTTCAACATGGATTGCCTTACTGCAAAATCTCACTGCCTAAAATCTGTCTGTGACAAGCGGGGGCCTTACACAGACTTAACACTGTCAATAGCTGACTCCTAGATGTCATTTTAATTATGCATCCCTATAAAATCTGTCACTCTGCAGTTTTCCATAATGACATGAGCGATTACAGTGTCGTTATATGTATAAGATCACAAACCAAAACACACCAGCCACATAAACTCAGAACTAAACGATCCTTTCTTAAATTCAATACAGTAAACGTTCTAGCCGATTTGAGTAAGATCAAATGGCAAGATCTATATCTTGCCAAAACTACTGATGAAGCTGTCTCAGTCCTTAATGACAACCTTACCACCCTGATAAACAAGCATGCCCCCCTTATTAAAGTGAGGGTACGTAAATCCTTACATCCCTGGTTTACCACAGAGCTGAAGGCAGCACTTACCAATAGAGACCAGCTTTGGGCCCGGGCTAGGTGTGCCAAGAGCCCAGCAGACTGGCAGGCCTTTAGAATTGCCAGGAATGCCTGTGTTAAAAACATATGTACTACTAAAGCAAACTACTACATCTCCACCCTGGAACAGGCCAAAGGGAACTCCAAAAAAATTTGGAGGACACTGAGATCCATTGAAGGCTGTCTTGCAGCTCCTTCTATACCGACCAAGATCCTTACCAGGGACAGAGTGGTGGAAAACAAACCACAGATCCTTGAAGAACTTAACCAACACTTTGCCACAGCTGGATTAGCATTTGACTCCTCACCGTACGCTAGCCATGCGAATGGCAATACTAGCCCAGCCTCCGCATCTACTTCCCCTCCCCAGCCCTTTCAGCTGCGCTTGTGTAACTATAAAGAAGTTGAAGGCTTACTCCTCAGCCTGATGTCAGGAAAAGCGCAGGGGATGATGGTCTTGAACCATTCTTCTTGCAGTTAGGCTTTGCCCAGCTCACAGCCTCCATATTTTCAACCTTTCCATGACCTCTGCCGCAGTCCCATCCTGCTGGAAATCTGCCCATATTCTTCCTCTCTTCAAATCAGGAGACCCTTGTGATTTAAACAGTTGTAGACCTATATCCATTTTGCCTGTTCTCTCCAAAGCTCTGGAAAAACTGGTTTACAACCAACTGAAAAATCACCTTGAAGTGCACTCACTCTTAAACCCTGCACAATCTGGCTTCATGTCTAAACATAGTACCATCTCAGCATTGGCTAAAGTCTCTAATCACTGGATCACTGCTGTGGAATCTAAGAAGGTTACTGGTGCAGTCTTTCTAGACCTCAGTAAAGCTTTTGATACTGTTGACCATCACTTCCTAATTACCTGCCTTACTAATCTAGGTGCTACTCCGCCTATTGCTCAGTGGTTTAACAGTTATCTCTCTGGAAGGATACAAAAAGTCAAAGCCGAAGGCCTACTATCTGTCCCCCTCTCGATTGCCAGAGGAGTCCCCCAAGGCTCCATCCTAGGCCCGATCCTTTTCTCCCTATATATCAATGATCTTAACTCCTACATAAAAATATCCAGCATACATTTCTTTTCGGATGACACAGTATTATACACTTCAGGTTCAACCATATCTGAAGTCAGGGAAGTATTGCAAGCCGACTTTAACCAGTTAGAAAGCAATCTCATCAAAGCCAAGCTTCTTCTAAATGCCAAAAAAACCAAGGCAATGATTTTTTCACTGTATACCTCAGTTGGTGCCTTACCTGCCCCACCAAAAGACTTTATAGTTACCTCCCTGGGTGAACCCTTGGAAATCGTGCCTAAATTCAAATATCTTGGCATGTGGATAGACAACAAGCTATCTTTCAGTGATCATATTGAGGATCTATCTAAGAGGCTCAAAGCACGATTGGATTTCTTTTTCAGAAATAGGTCCATCTTCTCTCTCGCGACCCATATACGGCTTGTCCAAGCCACTTTCCTTCCCCTACTTGAGTATGGGGATTTTATTTATATCTCCTCCCCAGCCTCTAACCTTACTAAACTGGACGTTTTCTTCCACCATGCTTTACAATTCATTACTAGCTCCACTTACAGGACCCACCACTGCGATCTATATGCAGTGGTTGGCTGGATCTCACTTGCCACCAGACGCTTGCTCCATGCTGGTATCTAGACCCTTAAGATACTTCTTCACAAACTGACGGACTACTTAATATCTTTAATACGCATCTCCCATAGTGCTTATTAGCTAAGGAAATCTGACTATATCCTATTAAATGTTCCTAGGACTTGTACTACATTATACAATGGCAAGAAAGAATCCTGGCTCCTGATTGGTCAAACTGAGACTGGACCCGGGATGTTATCCCAGCATAACATCCCGGCTGTAATCCCAGTACAGAAAATGACCAAACCACTTAAAAAAATCAGTGCACTCTACTGATTCCATGCTACTAGCGACTTTTATAATCTGACCCATAGTCAGCAGCGAGCTTCTCATAAATGCAGCACAACTCCCTTCACTCGTACAATTTAAACTTCAAACCGTTAAAACAAAGCAAGGTTTTTTTTTTCTTTACACAGCGGCTTCTCAAAACTAACAGAAGCGCTTGACGAAACCCTACCTCCCTAGCACCTAGCACTTTCGATGTTGTTCTTAGGTTTCTCCGGTACACATCATAAGTGCCACAAAACTACGGAAGAAAAAAAACTGAAATTAAATTAAAATCCAGTACGACAACTGTGCTTGGCGTGGATCAGCATGGCGGCTCTGTTCCTAGCGGTGGCAACCCCAAAAGAAACGAGTAACGGAGTGTCAGTAGGGAACCAGGAAGTAAATACTGCCGCCAACACAGCTGACCACAGAACAGAAACAAAGGCCGATACAGGTCAAATCAAATAAAACACACAGGTATGTTGGGGGGTGAGCAGAGAATCATTTATTGAGTTTTGCTGGCACGAAAGAGGACCAACACCAAAATGTTTTTGTAAGGACTTACCAGTGTAGAACCACAGTTACCATAAAGGAGCTTCACCTGCTGGCCAAAAGAAGAAACAGGATCTATTTCTTAAAAAAGTAAACCTACGCTTTACAAAAAAACACTAAAAAATATACTTTTAAATAAACGTTTTCATCTTTTTCTTTCTTCTCTGACTCCCGAGCCATTGTATAATAGGAATAATGCCCTCCAGGGTGGGTGTTATGCTGGGATAACATCCCTTCTCGGGTGTTGGACGCCCTTGGCCAGTGGCCTCGGGCCCAACCACCCGAGGCGGGATATTATCCCAGCATAACACCCACCCTGTCAGGCATTATTCCTTTATTTGGCCAACGGGCTGTTTCATATGCCCTCCCCAACACTTGGAATCTACTATAATCCATGTTGAAGCTAACCAGCACTGTCTAAATCAATTCCTACAAAACACTAAATTAAAAGATATTTGCAGCTGCTACTAGGTCTTCCTCTAACTCCAAGCCAAGATTTTGTGTGCCGACTGCCCTCCTACTCACTAAGCCGGAATGTAATTGCCTACTTGGTATAAGGTTTTTCTATTTTTCTCTCCACTAGACATAATATACGTCTCAATTGGACCCTGCGCTGCTATGTTGAAACTTACCATGTTGTATATCTTTTGTACTATATGTATACACTGTGTTTATCTACATTCAGTTGTTCCTATCTATGTAATAATGATATGTATGTGTAAATGTCTCAGGACCTCCTTGTGAAAGAGCTTGCTCAACAGAGTTTTCCTGCAATAAACTTGAACTTGAACAATAATGAACAGAACTCACCAGCAATAGTTGATTTAAATAACATATTGTTTATATTCCTTTTAAATAGCCTCTGATAACAGTTGATAACTTTGAAAAATGCGAGAGTTAGACACAATTCAGTTTATTGCTCAAATATTTTTGCAATCCTTTTTTTTTATATGGACTTTGTCCTCCTGCCCCTCCCCTTTGGCTCCCTTCTTCTGTTGATCCCCAGTCCCTTCACCCCACTTCCAGGATTTACCCCATCTACTTCTTACCTTGTTGTGTGAGTGGGTGCCATGGACGTTGAAGGTGTGGTGCCATCATGGTCACAGCATCATCCTGCAGACGGGTTCTTTTGCACCCGTTACTCCCCTTGAGTCAGAGCCAGTGGTGTGCAATGGCTCACACATATACCATGAAGACAATGTGCACGCTTTCAACACCTGCCTCCAACTTTCAGCTGTGGTGACTGCTGCTGTGCCACCTACCCTCCACTAGGTGGCAGCCAAGCAGCAGTACACACTGTCCCCCCATGCCAAAGGAGGAGATTCATTGATGGACGCTAAATTCTTCTGCCGCTCACCAGCTCCCAAGAGACCTTGGTCCATTCCTGAACTCAGGTCACCGATGTGGTGAGAGGTGGGGCGTCCTGCGCCTCTGCCCTACACAACCACTGGACTGGCTACTGGTTTGCTGTAGCTCTGATTTTCCTGGACAGTATTGTTTGTAGACCTGAGGGGGACTGAATCTGCAACCCACTGTTTTACAGATTTGTGCTTTTACCCTCTGTACCATTCAGCCTAAACTGTTTTTGCAGTTATTTCCCCTTTTTATTACTGAGGGAAATGACATACAAACAAGGTTACCGTCCATTGGAATTTGTTAGCTTTGGCTGCTTGTCTACACATGACAGTAAAATGCTCAGTTTATAACATCATAATTATCTCCACATCAACAGATTGGGATGTCATAAACAGAACTGTGACTGCAGAAGTAGGCAAGCAGACAGAGCAAATAGGGCAAAGATTCTGTTTCCATGCAAATGTCCTTAGTAATAAACAAGGGTGACAGTTACGAAAAAGGATGAAGAAACATAAGCTAAATTGTGTCTAGATATTATATTTTTCAGCATTATCCCAACAACATCAGGGTCTTTTTAAAGCTGTTTTACACTGCAAGCAAACATTTGGCATTGACAAATGCTTGTTTCTTTTTGGAAGGAATTTTTGTGGTGCAGGTATGGGGTTGGCATTCCTGTTCTTTACCTATGGTAGACAGAGGATTTAAAACTGCATGTGGTCATGTCCAGTACAGGCCAGGAACCTTGTTCCTCAGTCCTGTTGACGTGCAACGCCTAGTTTGCAGGAGGGTCCTAAGGGGCCAGTACAGTAGCATTCATCACAAAGTTATAATGACAGTGATGAAGGGTAGTAGAGACTCAACATACAGTAGGTATACTGGAATACATATATGAACATATATGCCTTTTGGTGCCATAATAAACATGAGGGTATGTATGTGTAACCTTCAGATACCCCTACGGGTTTCTAGATATCTACTGCAAGGCTGGTCAGGCACCTAAAAAGTTAATCATTGGGGGCACGTTCTTTTGCAACATGGGCAACGGGACCAGAGGGTGGAGGTAGACTGTCTCTGGGTACAGTGTGGGGGTTTACAGTCACTCAAAGTCTCAAGTCAGTCGTGATAAACAAAGTGCTCCAGCACTGTACAGAAGGAGCTTGGTTTCTTCTCGGATAGAGCCGTCTTGTTCCTGCCCAACTGACATGGTTCCCTCTCCCAGGGTTCTAGGTGGCAATGTGAGACCTGGTGTGTTTCGATACAAACTTCTAATCTGATGTGTCAAAATGACTTGATGTTAACCTACATTCCTTGGCGTGGTAGTATTTGTGTTGAGAATCAGTGAGAGTCTGAAAAAAATCACATGACCAATGTTTACTGTTGCTGAATTTGCATGCTATTGATATGCAATGCCCCATTTGCTCATGATTGATATTCAGTTGCTCAGTATTATTCTGTAGTGCCTACATTTGACTGAGTTTCAGTGTAAAGTGTCCAGTTTAAGCTTTAGTTCAGAATTACTAAAAGTGCTCAGCTGAGGCTAAAGCGCCTAATTAAAGTCCCCAACTTTACGGTAGTACAGTCTGTGTCTAAAGTGCCCAGCAATATGCTGTAGTGCCCGTCTACTTATACTGTATTAGTTCCTGCATGGTGCTGTCTCCAATGATGAAAAAAGATGTGGGTGGAAGACAGAGGGATGCATCTGAATTATGATGCCTTTGCAGCATCCTTTGGAGCTGTGTACCTATCTAATGCATTTCCAGGAGGATGCAGTCTGATGCCTTAATAATTCTGTCTTGCCGCTTGACTGTGTGTGGGCATAAAGTTTATTGAGTCAGTGTGTTGTGGGTGCCCCTCAGACCTTACGCCTGTTGTCCCATTTTTACATTGGACTCTGCCCCCATGGTGGAGGACCCATAGAACCAACTGCCAGGAGTCAGTTGCAGACACAGTAAAGGTCGATATTTTCCATACATTGTTTTGCTTCAGTGCAAATTATAAAGATGAGTCAGATATTTTGGTATTGTAAAAAAGAAAATCAGCTTGATTTTTATAGTAGTTTGAAAACGTCCATGGTTTCATCTTAGCTGAAATTCTTCCACAGGCAGGTGCAAAATAACCTTCAGTATACACCAGGAATCCTTTTCAAGGCAGTTAAAGAACAACTGAAAATGGGAAGATATATAGTAATACTTAGACACACTTCTGATTATATTGCATAAATTTTCTGCATGTCTTTCACCCTCATTATTACCAAGGGCATTTGCATGGAAACAGAATAGTTATTTCATAGAATCCTTCGGCACCTGCTGTGTTGTCCCGAGCTGAAGTGATTATCCTCGGCATGCCACACACCAATCTGTTACTGTGAAAATGATTATGTTGTCTCAAGCAGAGGATTATGACTTTAGTTGTACAAGCAGCAGGAGCTGATGACGTCCATGGAACATGGACCCGTTTTCATGCAGATGTCCAGAGTAATAAAGAACGAGGAAGCAAGAAATACAGGAAAGAACACTACACTGAGCAGTGTCTAAACTGTCTCTCTCGCGCTCTATCTGTGTGTGTGTTTGGATAGAGACAGATTGCAAATGAAACTATGTTAGCACATCTATTAGGGTGGAAACACAAAACATTTTTATTTTAATTTAGTTAGTTATGTATGTATATATTTAATATTTTGGTAACTGGGTGAGAACCCAAGGACATAAAATTTGCCTTTTCATGGGGTACACAGAAATTTCAAATATAAAAATTAGGGTAATAAAAAGTTAAGGGAAAAAGACCCTGAAACTTTGGGGAATCTGTGATGTGCTGTTTATTGGGGTTTGAATAATCATACAAGGCAGCGATAGAAACAGAAATTGACAGCAGATAAGGGCCACCAGGCTCACCCAGTCTGCCCATTTTCTCTAAATGCTACAGAAACCACAGATCCTACTTGATCTCTGGCTTTGAGCTCTTTCCTATGTAACCCCAACCCCCATCATTTCAAAAATGACCGGTGATATGCTGTTTAAATCTGACAGCAGTACCAGGTGGGGACTGGGTTCGGGGAGGAATAGGTCACTCGGCACAAAGGCTAGGTTTGGCTACTCTGCACAGGGGCACCCAAGTAACTCTGAACACAGGAAGCAATAACTGTAATGTCCAGAACCAGGAATGGGATTCTACAGTGTGACTTTTATTCACATCCAAACAGAACAAACAAAGCATAGATGGACCCCCACGGGGCTACACTTCTAGTAATGCAGATTAAAAGAATCAAGAACACTTCTTCAACACTTCAGCCCTCAGGCTCTGAACCCACCAGGCACACAGCCTGGACTTGCATGCTGCTTTGGGTACACAGCCCGAACTTATACACTGATCTGGGTTTTCCCTGGCTCAGCCCCTTGCCGGCCACTTGGACACCTTCCATATGTCATGGAAACATTTTCTGGTGGCTCCCTAAACCACCTAAGAGCACCTCAGCTCTATCAGGGAAACTTCCTTTTAATCCCATGTCTGGGTACTTTCCTCAGGCACTGGCCAAGTACCTGAGAGAAAGTAAAGGTGCCACAGAGCAAATCCATAGAGGTGAATTTGGTTACTACTGATGGGGTCTCCCTCTCGCTCCACAATTCATACCCGGCCATTTCTCTGGACAGTAAACACCTCATACTGTAAAGCTTGGCAATGTAGATTAAGGCTAAATGTATGTCACATTTCCTCTAGTTGTCTTGCTTTCCCTTTGCTGGACTTGAACATACTTTTACTTGGCATAGCCCATTGCTCAAGGGCCCCCACTGATTAAGCAGTCCAGTCCCCACTTTACTTCACTCTTTGGTGCTGGACTTGAACCTACTTGAGTTAACCGGCAATGTCTATTACACTAGACCTCCAGCAGATTAAGTAGTCCAATCCCCACGTTCCAACAGTTCAGGTGAAAAACATTGGCCTGCTGTCAGAGCGAACTCACCCTTTGGTTGCAGGTGCCTCACAGGCAATTCCTTCACAGGAATTTCTCTCTTAGATCTTCTGGTGCCGCAGCACAACTTGAAATAGGCAGCTTCCTCCCTTAGCCGGAACCAGGAGGGTTGCCCCTGGAAGACAGGCAAAACTTTTCCCCCCATCCCCTCAGGGAGGGGGCATTTGGACCAGTGATAGCGGTCTCCACCACTTGAGCAATAAGTTTCTGTGTCCCTCTTACGGTAGAAACACACACCTTCTTAACAGTAGCTCTAAAACAGAGCTTAAAGCTCTGAGAGCCTGCACACAGACTGCTGTCTCTTTCCAAGACTGCACACAGACTCTGTTCAAAATCCCCAACATTCTATCCTAACTTCCAACTGCAGCATTTCCAGTGTGGCTCAGGCAGATGCAAGAGTTCTATGGTGATGTCATCCCTCAGTCTCAGCTGAGACTGAGAACAGAGTGAGACAGTGTGAAATCCATTTAACTGGGGTTTCATAAGCTGCCTTCCCTGCCTACCACTAGGTCTTACTGGGATTCAAGTAACCCCGGGTAACAGGGGGTTACACTTATCACTAGGGTTCCCCTATACCTATCCCATGCATTTTTTGAATTCCCAATGCGATGCGATGGCATTACCCAAACTTTGGCACCTTTTATGTAAGCATTACTGTGAATGTTTTACTTTGTCTGACAAGACAATACCACATTTTGGGTAACACTATGCCATGCGATCATTGGAACCCCGAGGAACAGCAACCTCAGATTCACCAAGGCTTCAGGGACTTTTTACCCTAACTTTTGATTTCCCTACTTTTCACATTTTGTTGCTTCAACCTTAAGAGATGCATTAACTTAGTTTTTTGCAGTGAATTTCCATTCTTATTAAACATTTTTTTATAGTGGTGCGGTAGCACCACCATAGTTAGAGTTGATCAAGGGTTTCTGTGTTAAACCTCAAACTTTGCACTTTAATATTGTTGGAACCATGCAACAGAATTTGCAAAAAATTTTGCATGCACAGTATCAAGGGGTAGATTTTTTAATGTGCCAAGTTTCGTTCCGATCAGATGTGTGGATTCTGAAATGCCAGTAGTGAAAAAAGTTTAAAAACACACCTGTTTTTTGCTGGATTTTTTTGTCATCACCTAGTACCCAGACAGTTTTGAATTCTGGTCTGAAATTTTCAGGGTAGAAAGGGCTTGGCCCACAATTGTGCCTTCTGTTAGTTTGGTGAAAAAAAATATTAATCCATTCCAAAGTTATTACATTTTGAAATTTTGGTTCCGAGCATACCCAGTACAGTCTTTTAGATAGCTGCTTGGAATGAAAAAATTATTTGGTCCAATCAAAGGTAATCCTTTTTCACGAGGAAAAAATCTTTTTTTGTATGGCCGTAATCTTGTTTCCATTAAAAAAAAAATTCAAATCCCACAAAAATTACATCATGCACACACACCAACACATGCATTTTGCTCATCGGGACTCTGTTAGGTGGATTCTGAACTTAGTTTCTAGAAAAATGACCCAGAAATGTATTTTTTTTAATGTTTAAAAATCTTTTCTCGTGAGCCGATTTCTTTTTTGTATGCTTTTTTCATTCATACAAAAAAAGAATGCCCCCATACGAAAAATGGATTTGGACTTTGTTTTTTCCCCATTCTTTTTTCACATGAAGGCATACTTTTTCGTACTTTTTTTTTGTTCTTATGAAAAAGAATACCCTGATATGAAAAAGGATTTTGGACTTGTTTTTTTTCCCCGCATTTAGAAACATAGAAACATAGAATTTGTCGGCAGATGAGGACCGCTTGGCCCACCTAGTCTGCCCATTTCCCTACCTAACGGATAAGCTGCAGATCCTAGTTAACCAACAGCTTACTTCTTCCTACTCCCCACTAGAATTGCCTTATGTCTGTCCCATGCATTCTTGAATTCCTCCATGGTTTTGACTCTATGACCTCAGGAAGGCTGTTCATGTATCCACAACCCCTTCTGTGAAGAAATACTTCCTCACATTACCTCTGAGCAGTCCCTCTATCTTCAAATTGTGCCCCTTTGTTTTGCACATCTCTTTTTCTGAAAGATGCTACCCTCTTGGACTTTGTTGATTCCCTTGAGGTATTTGAAAGTTTCTATCATGTCCCCCCTCTCCCTCCTTTCCTCGAGGCTGTACATCTTAGTTCCTTTAGTCTTTCTTCATATGTCTTCTGATGCAGACCCTGCATCATTTTGGTTGCCCTCCTCTGGACAGCCTCCACCCTGTCTATGTCTTTGCGGAGATGGGGTCTCCAGAACTGTACACAGTACTCCAGATGTGGTCTTACCAACTATCTGTACAGAGGGCCAACAACTTCCTGTTTTCTACTGGTGATGCCTCTCCCTATGCATCCCAGTATCCCCCCAGCCCTCCTTACTGCCTTCTCACATTGCTGGCCCACCTTTAGGTCATCTGATATGACTACCCGGGTCCCTTTCCATTTTTGTTGTTGTCAGTATCTCACCCCCAATTGTGTACTCTTTCCCTGGGTTTTTGTTTCCCAGGTGCATTACTTTGCACTTCTTTGCATTGAATCTAAGCTGCCATACATTTGATCATTCCTCCAACCTTGCCAAGTCTTTTTTCATCCTTTCCACCCCACCTTGTGTATTAACCCTGTTGCAGATCTTTGTGTCATCTGCAAAGAGACATACTTTTCCTTCCAGTCCCTCTGCAATGTCACTTATAAAAACATTAAAAAGGACCGGCCCCAATAATCAACCCTGTGGTACCCCACTAGTAACCCTCCTTTCTTCACTGTGTACTCCATTTACTATTACCCACTGTGTCCTGTTGTCCAACCAGTGTTTTACCCAGGCTACCACCCCAGGACCCACTCCCAGGCTGGCTAATTTGTTTATTGATCTTTTGTTCGGGACTGTGTCAAATGCCTTGCTAAAGTCTAGGTAGGCCATGTCCACAGCCCCTCCCTGGTCTACTTCTTTGGTCACCCAGTCAAAGAAATCAATTAGATTGGTCTGACATGACCTTCCCACTTTGAACCCATGCTGCCTTGGGTCCTGTGTCCCACTGGCCTCTAGGTACTCAGCACTTCTTTCCTTCAGAAGTGATTCCATCATTTTCCCTACCACTGAGGTCAAACTGACAGGTCTGTAGTTTCCTGCCTCTGTCTTGCTCCCACTTTTGTGAAGTGGAATCACATCTGCCCTCCTCCAGTCTTCAGGTACCACCCTATCCTCCCAACTTCAGCAAGCCATAACTCACTCAATATTTGGATTTAAGGGACAATCTACATGTCAAAACAAAGATCTTAATAAGTACTATAAGAATAATATATACCCCCCCAAAAAAAAAATTTAGGGCCCACATAACAAAACCCATAAAAACTTAAATGAAAATTCTCATTGTATAACATTGGAACTTTAATAAGCCATACCTCCCTCAATATTGGGACTTAAGAGACACTATGTATATCAAAACAAAGGTTTTAATGAGTACTGCAAGAATAACACATATTTCCACACTAAACATTTATGAGCAGTATAAAAAAATTAAAAAAAGAAAATTCCCATCGGATAACATTGGAACGTCAACATGTCATAACTCCCTCGATGTTTGGATTTAAGGGATAATGTATATATATCAAAACAAAGGTCTTCGTGGGTACTACAAGAATAACACATATTCCCCCTTAAACATTTAGGGGAAATATTAAAAACCATAAAAAACGAAAATTCCCACAGGATAACATTGGAACTTTAATAACGAAGGAAAGAAATTGCTGTTTCGGCAGAAATGGAAGTGCAGGGCTCTCTGGGCCCTGTGTTTCCACAACAACATCTGGGCCCCGCGCTCCCACAGGCAGATGAGGGTACGATTATACTATCTCAAAAAGTAAGGACATTTAATCACAAAAAAATTTGTCAATGCACTAGTTGTGGTTAAACCAACAAAAGTAGGGAAATGTGGTGTTATGGTTGCCAACCCTAATACCCACCACCACCCTGCAGGCAGCAACAGGAAACACCATTACAGTTTGACCTTTCCTGTGTCTTCATAATTCAGGCATGGCATGTGCCTTGGGGTTGTCAACCGTGACGCTCACCCCATTCTGATATACTGTACACATCTCAGCTTATTTACTGATGGAATGGTGTGAGTATTAGGGTTGACAGTCCCAAAGCACACGCCATGCCTGATTTATGAAGACACAGGAGAGGGCAAACCATAATGGTTTTTCCTGTTGCTGCCTGCAGGGTGGGAATGGGGTGATAGATTTTGCAACCCTAACATCACATTTCCCTACTTTTGCTGGTTTAACCCTAACTAGTGCATTAACAACGTTTTGTGCAATGAATTTATATATATATATGTATATATATATATATATATATACACACACACACACATATCTTTATACACACAGCACTGTGCCTGTAAGATGGTTTGTAAATGGAACACAGCACCAAACCTGTCCTACACATCCCCAGTTGCATACTTTGAAAATGGCTTTTTGCGGGGCCTTTGTGAAACTGCTGATCAATCGGGCATAGTGCGGGACCTATCATAACCACAGAATTGTTCATTTTTGTGTTTCCTTGCGCTTGTGCAAGAAACACCTTGGGACAGTACTGCATTTGAGAGGTGTGTCAGGGACGAATCCAATGCAGAGCACTGTACAGTGGGCACAACCCTGGTGCACCGATGACCACTGAAGCTGAGTGTGATGGATGTCGGAATTTCACAGTGGGGAGGTGGCTTGCACTTGAGAGAAATGAACCGCACCAATGAGAGAGTGTGCTTCATTCTTCTCATTTGCATAGCTGGCATTGCAACTCTGCAGACCCTCCCACTGCTGCAGTCCACCATGCATTCTCCAAATGCCATCCTCCATTCCCTCACCAGGCTGGCATATTTCATTAAACCCTCCCACTGCTGCTGTTCTCCTGGCTCCCATCCCAGCCCTGGGCATGTAACTGTAACCCCCCCCACGATTGGGGGCTTACCAAATGCTGCCTCCATTTGTGCCGTCTTGCTCCCCAGATCCAGAGGGTCCTTGAGTGCTTCTGCCAGTCCCGTCCTCCCTGGTTTTGCTAAAGGGGACTGGCAGAGAAGAAAAAAAGTAAAAGAAACAGCCGCATGCTGCGGCGGGCTACCAGTCACCATGCAGCTCCTGGGTGAGCTGCTGCAGTCAGCTCCTCCCCCTCTCCCTCTCACACACTGAAGGAGTGCTGCGGCACTTGAAAGTGAAAGCTGCTCCGTGCGGTTGGCAGCAGTCCTCTTTGTGTGTGCCCCAGCCCCAAGTGAAATATTAATGAAAGGGGGTCCGGAGGCGGTTAGGGAGCAAATAAATAAAATGTTAACTTGTCCACCCCGCACACTCCGTTCCCCATTCCTGTGCTGACATCGGGGTGCCCAGCCCCCGTGTCAGGATCATGCATCCCCCCAACTCATGTGGCACACTGGGAGCCTACCCCAGTGTGCCCCAATTGTTTTTTCCTGTAAATAAAGAAAACCATTCTGTGGAGGGGTTGTGGGATAACAGATGGGCCACACACCAAACTTCAGGTTCAACACACCATCTCCGTGGGATGTTTATTCAAAATACCAGAAATAACCTTTTGCAAGGGCATATTTCTTCTTCAGTACATCACTTTGCAACAACAGACTATGAATGTAATTTCTCTGCACTTAGCCAGCACCTACTAACATTGATGTCTGACTCTCTTCATTAGCAGACATGTACCCATAACCCTTATGCAAGCCCTCATTTGCTTGCGTAGTGGGGGCTCAAAAAGAAGAAAAAAAAAACAAGCTATAAACAAGGAACCTCAATGCAGAATCACTGAAAGAACAGTTACCCCTAAAGGCATTGGCAAGAAATCAAGTTTCAAAGAAATACAACATCATACATACTTCCATAATGCAATGCATCATGGAATATATGCAAATCACCATGACATTTAGACTTTTTCAGTTTACAACAATTTACATGCATTTTAAATAGCACAACTAGCTTAATTTCTATAATAGTCACCTAGTACTTTTTACCATTATCAAAACTCCAAGTGCCATGGCATCTAACATTTACAGGTTTCATAAACATAAGGTATATATATCAAGGCATTTTATGACATAGTGGTGCTATTACGTACTAAATCCAACAACAATTAACAAAACCTGTTTTACATACATCTGGAGTCACCACAATAACCTCCCTGTATGAGGACCTGAGAGGGAAAAGGAAAATTAAAGAGAACACTATAGCATAGTCAAGGGAGGGAGAACGGGGTGCCCACAGGTGGCCAACCTTATGGACTAGAAATAATAAAGGCTAGATTAGGCTTAGAAATTGAAGAACTGTTGCAACAGATTTAAGGAAAGGTCGGTCCTCAAGACTGACAGGAGCTCCCGGTCACACATCTCCCGAGCTTTTTTTTTAACCTGTAAAAAAGAAAACGGTCCCTCATCATCTCCCCAGTTCCCCCTCCCCATCCCCACCGTCCCACTGAGCACCCACCTCCCCTTACCCCCGGAGGTTGGCACTGTCATCTTCTGAGGACCAGGACATGTCTGCACCCTACAAAGCTGACCGGCATATTGAAGAATCAAAGGTAAGCGCCATATAATGGCAGTCAGTGGGATTTTCAACTTAGGTTGCTATCTCAACCATTTTTAGGAATTTTGGCCCCAAATTTTCAACATGGGGTTCTTTAGACCTCACCTCGTGAACACTGTCACTGTCATTTTGTTACTCTGTCCCAAAAGGTGATTTCGCAGTCACTGCATGGAATCACCTTTTGGGACTGATTAACAAAACAACAGTGATGAAGTTCATGAGGTGGGGTCCCAAAAAGCCCATGTTGCAAATTTAGTGAAAAAATTCCAAAAAATGACTGCATTATGAGTGTGCATTGCACAGTTTCTACGCACGCTGCTAACTTCACCAATTTTTTCTATTTTCACTCCAGATTTTCAAAATTGCCATTTTTTCATACCTCCTTATGAACAGTACAGCTGTAATTTTTCACATCCTGCCTGAAATGTGTTTTCGCACCTGAGGCGCAGAATGGCACGGTTGCTCTACAAAATCACCTTTCGGGATAAGTGAACAAAATGACAGTGGCACTCTTCATGAGGTGGGGTTCCAAAAAGACCATGTTGAAAACTTGGTGAAAAAACTCCAAAAAATGGCCGAGTTACACCCAGTCGTTCAAAATTCTCTATGCACACATGTAACTCTGGTCATTTTCAATATTTTCACTCCAAATTTTCAATATAGCCTTTTGATCACACCTCTTTATGACCAGTACAGCTGTCATTTTTCACATCCTGCCCATAACGTGTTTATGCACCTGTGGTGTGGAATACCGTTTTCCCATGGATTTGAGAATGTTCACCTACAGGGTTCATGAGGTGGGAGTGATAAGAAGACTATGGTCAACATTTAGGGTCAAAATATGAAAAAATGACAAAGTTATGGCCACTTGTTGCAATTTCGGTACGCATGCTAGTAACTGCAAAAATCTTAAATATTTGCACCCCGCATTTTTTTTTTTTTTTATCATTTGTACTCCTGCTCCACGGCCCTCTCTATCTGGAGGGAGCCCCAACCCGCTCCTGATGTCCACCAGCCAACGCTGACAAGCTACCCCCAGGGCTTACCCCCACCAAGCGAGGTTGGTGGGGAGTCCACCCCCACCAAGACCGGATCCAGCACAGAGGTCGTTACCATGACTATTCGGGGGTGGGACCTGCGAGCTCCCTCCATCATCCACCATGAGCTTTTTTTCCTCCTGGTTTCTCCCTTTCAGGGGCGGAGTGTGCAAAGACACCAGCACCCCATGCGGCATTTACCCCACCTCTGACCTACTGTCTGCAGCATTGGGGTTCCAGCCCCCAGCCACCACTAGGGACCAGGCATGCACCAACAACTGGTCGCCCCTCTCCCCAGAGGAGGAGAGCTGTCCTTGGGACGTTCGATATTTCTCCTCCCTTATTGACTCCCAGCAGTCTGCACTTGCTCCTGAACATGGATCGCCAGTGTGGTGCGAGGTGTGGCATCCAGCACCTCAACCCTCAGTTCCACTGGCCTGGCGATGCACCCCACATTCTCAACATAGCCTTCTTATTACCCTAGCTTCTGTATTCAACTACTGTCCAAAATATGACAGCTTGTCAAAACATAGTTCAGGCAGATTTTTGCTCCTACCAGAAGTTCAGCTAACACAAAACATACCTGCCACATAAACCATGCACGGAAACATTCAGCATTGACAAATGCTTGTTATATCTGTCTCATTCTAGTGGCACTAACATTCACAGCTGGACTTTCTCAGTTGATCAAAAAACTAATCAACTTCAAAAATGTCACAAAAGCAAAAGTGTCATGTGAGAGTTTCACATTTACAGCACTTTTGCATTTGCAGAACTTACTTGCAAAAATGTTCACATTTGTAAAAGTGTCTCTGCTTTACATTCAGCTATGAAAGTGTCACAAGTAGGAAAGTGTTGCAGATGTGGAAGTATCACAAATCTAATTTCATTCACAGTTCTTTTATGTTAGAACTAACATCTAGTAAATTTTGGCGGGAAAAAAATCCCATCAGTGCCCTCCCTAACCACCACTGAGGTGTTTTTTGAAAATCTTTCCTATTTTTTCATTATTATGTTTTACTGTCATTTTCACGATTGGACTTCTCAGATAGTTAGAAAACTAAGTCCACCAGCCCAGTGTTGTGGAGGACTGAGGCGCCATGTTCCTTACCTCCTGCCATGCCGGTGACCTAGGTTCAGTAATGGACTTGTGTTGCTTGGGGACTGGCCGAGGAGGGAAGGTTGAGCGTCCGTAGGACTGCTCTCCTGCCTTGGGGTGGGGGTGGGGGGGGCTTGCTGTTGAACTGCCACCTACTGGTAGCTGGCTGGCAGTGCATGCAGAGACACCAGAATAGGAAGAGAACCCACATACAAGATGCCGAGACGTCTTTGTGGAAGCCAGGCTTCTTTGTTGCCCATTGCATGTGTGTGGGGCCCAGGGTGGAATCGGTGGACCCCCAGCTGCAGAATGATGACTGATCCCTTGCAGGCCCTACACCATTGACCTGGCACCCCCCAATAATCCTGTGTCAGCAAGACAATGGAAGGTGAGTCCCAGAGAAGCTGATGATGGCACTGTGGGGCTTAGTGGTGGGGGGCCAGGGTGGAAAGAGGAAGAGAATATGGAGAGAAGTTCCAGTCAAATTCGTAAAGCATCAAAAGTGCATAGATGTGAAAGTCTGCAAGTGCATTTTCATCTCAATTTTTCATTATTAATGTTTTCTAAATGTTGGGAAAATACCCATTAAAACCATTCTTGATCACTGAAGTGTCTCCTTTTAAATTCTGCCCCTTTTCTAGGGGAAAAGAAAGGCACTTTCGCAAGTGGACTTATAACAAAAAACACACTTTTACATTTGTGAAAAAGGCAGTTAGAGTAGCAGCGAAATCACCTTATAGAATAAAAAATGGATAATGTCATGTTTTTGTTCATCTCTAGCAAAAAAAAAACACTTTACCAAGTTTCACCAAACTTGCCGTTTCAGTAAATTCTGGGCTGTAGATCATGCTTTTAAAGGTTTCATAAAAATCTGTTGAGAAATGGTCACGATGTAAGCTTCTAAAAATCACAGCTTAACATTAAAGGGGCTTCACAAGCCTAGCAATAGTAGCACTGCTGCACCACTGTAAGACAGCAGTAACCCACAACAGGGCATGCATTTCTAGAGAATTAATATACCCACTGGGTGAATCAGAAGGCACGAGGCCAATGGCCGAGTGACTTTCAGTGCACTACAAAGTGCATTAATATTCAAGAAACCCATGCTCTGGAGTGGGATATTGTGCTTATAAAATAGAAAAGGTTTTCTTTTTGGAAAAAAGGTTTTATTTTCATTTTAGTTAGGTTGTTGCTAGGTGCAATATATGAGTTTGGTTACAAAGTCTGTGGGACTTTGAATGAACCTGGGAAGTGCATTTATTTTGAAGAAACCTGTGCCCTATTGTGAGTTGTTGTATTTTATTTTATTGAAAAAATGTTTTATTTTCATTTAGTTCGGCTGTTGCTAGGTAGATTAGGGCAGGTTAGTTACAAATTGTTCGTAAACCAGAGATTAATGAATGATCAGGTGATGTGTTTAGACCAGTGAAGTTGCTAAGATTCTGAAGGATCCTGAAACCCATTTTATAGTACATATAGATATTTATTTATTTATTTATTTATTGAAAGTTGGTAACTGGGAAAGGCACTCTGAGCCAAGGCTCATTTCCAGGTGTGACCAGGGGGAAGAGAATAGGAAGAAAAAGTACATTCAGTGATAAAGTATAGACTATGTAAATTAAAACAGTATGCGGGCTCTTATGAACTGCCAAGGTTACTGAGCAGTCACATCCAGTCTATAACTAAGGGATTCAAGAAACAAACAAGAATTTACATTGATATGGCTCCAGTACTGAATCTTGTGGTACTCCACTCATCACACTCCCCTCTCTAGAATACAGTATGTGCCGTTAACTACTGCCCTATGCTTCCTATCTTTTAACCAGTTTTGACCCAATTTATCACTGTGTATCTCACTCCTAGACTGGTCAATGAACAGTGTGCAGACTAGAGCTGGAGAGTACGAGGAAATGCTAGCCGTACTGTAAAATTTACTAACAGACTGAGACAAAAACAGGAAGGGGAAAGGAAATGGGAACAATACAAGGCAGGGCATAGAAGAAGACAGCAGGATTAAATTAGGAAAAGTGGGAGGCCAGAGAACAGACTAACCAAGGCACGTGCAAGAGCAGGAGGGGGAAAAGAAAATTTTGAGTTGATGTTTGAGACAAAGATAGGAGGTAGAGAGGTAAAGAGAGAAGGGGGAAGAGAGTTCCAAAAAGAGAGAAGAAGAAAATGAAAAAAACAGATTGCCCAGCAATAGATTTTGAGTAAGGGATGAAGAAAGTATGGGAGTCCTAACAGTTACTTTATTCGACGTACAGAAAAATGTAAATGCAAATTTTCATGCACGTCTACCTGCCAGTCTAGATAAAAGAATGTATTTGCCTCTGTATAAGTCAAGGAAGCCTATATGTGATAGATGCGCTATGCCTGCGCATAGAAGAGGTGGTGATACTAGTAGAGAAGATTGAGGGGTGATATGATTACATTATACACTGGGATCAGATCAGAGCCAAAGCACGAAGACCCTGCTCTCATGCAAATGTTCTTGGTAATAAAGAAAGGCATGGCTTGAAATTCACATTTTGTTTTTATAATGCTGAGTTTATCAGTTCTGCAGATGCAAACTGTGATTTTTTTATTGCTGGTAGCCAGCTAGAGTACCTCTTTAAAATACAAATCATCAAAAGAAAAAATATACAGTCTACCCAGCAGGCATTCAGCACTGTTAAAGGAACATTACTCATCTCCATCCCAATAAACAGTAATGGCTATCCTCAAAGACTGTGCTGTGAATCATACTCGGGCCACGCGGGATGCTGAATACAAAGCTGCTTGAGATGCTGACTGTTATAATATTCAGCAGCCAGGCCCACTTAGGAACATTTCATTTTCTGGGTATTAGCAGGCATTTCCTGCTGTCTCCAGAGCTACATTATTCCTGGGGAATTTTTTTTACCGAGGCACTCTTTAAGGATGCCTAACTTAATGCTATGGTTGAATTAGTGGCTGTGTGCTCTGCCAGACCATAGTTATTTATATGTCTTTCTTGTTTGTTATCAGTTTCATTTTTACACATTAAAGACTTGGGGAGAATGACGACGTGGAACCAACTCACCCACCGAAAGTGTATTAAAAATGTATCTTTTCTCACATTATTTGATCACATGGCCATTTTCAGGTTCCCAACAAGTTATTTTACATTTTATTTACACAGGATAGGCCAGCTGAGATGCAGCATCTCATTTGTAGTGGGGTCCAGTCTTTTTTTTACTAATTTCCGCAGCTGGGTGGATTGGAGTACAGGGAGAGTAAGCGACTTGCCCATGGTCACATGTTGAGTAGTAGGCGCTAGCAGGGATTGAACCTGCCTTTTTATATTTCTAAAGCTGGTGCTCTGACCACTAGACCACACTGGCTCCTTGTAAGGTTTCACTGCTGTGTTTTGCTGCTTTTCCAAGAGAGTGGTCACTTAGAATGTTGCTTCAAACAGGTATTCTGATGAGACTTGAGACTTTTAAACAGAAGTATGTACGTGTAGTGTATCTGGCTCCACGCTGCCACTCACTGCCATTTTTCTAACTCCCGTCCCCGTACTCACCACTGCTCCTTCTGCCAGAGCCAGTTCTTCCATTTTCTTGAATCTAGGCACCTCTGTCACTGCGTTGTATTCCTTTCAGAAGACTGCTTCACATCCCTCCAGTCCTACCTCTCTGACCTTTTCTCAGCCCGTCCCCATATCCTGTGCACATCACTCCTCTGACTTGTGCTCCTTCAGCATTCCCCGCTGCAGCAGCCCCGGCTGGTCAGATTGCTTTTTCTGTGCACCTGCCTTCTGTCTGGAACTGCCTTCCTCCTTCCACCCACCTCAAGTCCTCTTACCTCTCTCAAACAGTTCCTCAGAACTTAGTTTGCCCCTCTTCCTCCTACCCCAATCTTAACCTCCCCCGGTCTAGTCCCTTTATCACTACATGTTTCTGAGCTGTTATAATTTCATACTTTTAAATTATGATACTAGTTACTCCGCAGCTTCTAATCTTTTACAAATATGTACAGTCTTTGTACCTCAGTGATTATAATTCTCTTGACGACTGCTTTTGATGCTCTTGCCTCCCTATCATTGCCTTTTGAATTTGTACTTAAATATTTGCACATTTGCTGTCCTTTGTTTTCTCATTACCATATGCATAATACTGCAAATCAACGACACTTAAGTCAGTGCTTTATTTATTGTTAGGTCCATATTGCTTGTACTCTTGTACTTATCCCAAAACCACCCCACTATGTCGTCTCTCCCCCCGATCACACTTGGACACAAGCCTCGGCTCAGAGTGCCCTCCAGGTCATCAATTTTCAAACCAATCAATAAATAAATGTGTTGAAATAATGTGAAAATAAATGTATTTTAATAAACATTTGGTAAGTGAATGGGCACTGTTTCTTAAGTCTTTATACATTACACATGCATTTTGCCTCAATGAAGAGTCCATAACTCCTGAAATTGTTGTCGCTGTTCCTGTAGGGAACTGGATTGTCTGGGGCTCCCTCTTACATATAAAGGTCTTAAAAGGGACATGACTGACCATATGAAACTATTATAGAATTATTTTTTTTAAAAGCTCACCATTGAAACGACTTTTCAAAAAAAAAAAGTTATTTAAATACAGTTGAAGTTATATTTCCTTTTTGTTTCTTTAATTCTCACCTTTATATCTTTATTATTTAAGTATATTTGTAAGAAAACCAGATTGCTGCTCTAACAGCTCTGGTTTGTGGTCTACACTTCATATCACAGTTTGGTTGATGACATCACTGTGTGTTGCTGTGGAGATGCCTGTGATGCCATAGACAGAGGATTATGCTGCCAGGTATAGATAAGTTACCAAAGCAGATACAGTCAGCCAGACAGAGATGCTGTTTTCACTCAACTGTCATCAGTAATAAAAAGCAAGGGGAAACGAATGACAGAAAATATATGAAACATAAACTGAATCATGTCAAAATCTTACAGTGTTTGAAGTTTTCCCAATCGTGTCATGAGCTCTTTAAGTATTTGTGTATTTTTCTCCCCCTTCACCAACCCTAAAAGGATCTAAAAGCTCAGTCAATGTGTGATTTCAGATGTCACCTGATGAAATGTCTCCATTGCAAAACCATCTGATTCCACTTATGTTACATTCCATATAATTACGTACATTTTGTACATCTTATGCACTCTTTTGTGGAGTGATTTTACCTATATGTGTTATGAGTTGTTAACATGTACTAACAGTCATGAAACTGGGGTCGGAAACATCATATGACAGTGTGTGCACATACTTTGGATTGTAGAAGTCTTGTAGAGAAACACAGAGACCCCACAAACATGGGGTACAGGTCAGCACCTCTCAAAAAAAGCACCCAGAGGTCTCAAAGAAGTACAGAAATTTTATTACGTGTATCACAAATTAAAAATGCTCACCCACATCCAAAACATCAAAGGCTGCAGGATTCGGGCATGTGTTGTTGGCTGATTAGTTTCATACACTGCTCCGTGCTAAATTTCCAGCTATACAGTAGCCCCAATACTTTTAGCTCCATGCAGAGCCGAAATATAGAGCCAACTAAAAACCCGTTTGGATTTGCACTTTGAATACATTGGTACCCATGGGCTTAAATTACAAAATCCCTATCTACAGCTATTTGTGAGGTACAGCATGATGTGTGTGCTCTGCTGGCACGTACGTCCTTCATTGGTTTTCGTTTAAGGAATAGCGGTATGACTTGCTGGCTCTGCCGTCTATTGTTCCTTTTGCCATTTAACGATGAACTGGACCGTTTATAAAAATGATATGACTTGATGGCTGTGCCCCTCTGTATTATGTATATGATCTAAAAAATCATTCACAATAGCTATGTATATTATTGTGTGATGGTTTCCCTGCTTTAAAGGAAAGCTATCCTGATCATGCCCTCCCGCCCCAGCCAAGCTTACCCTCTGGTTAAGCTTTAATGTATGTTGTGGCATTTTTCTCACGCCACAACATACCTTATTTTAACTTTCAAAAAGTCGGAACCCGGACGTATGGCGCGTGTAGGGGAGGCTCCATTATTTGTAAAGATGTGGCAACACACTGCTCACTTCAGTACATTTGTATTGAAACAAGCAGTGCATCGCCGCACCTTTAGAGATAATGGAGCCTCCCCTATGTGCACCATACTTACAGGTTCTGACTTTGTAAAAGTAAAAATAATGCATTTTGTGGCATGAGAAAAATGCTGCAACATACATTAAAAGCTTAACTGAAGGGTAAGCTTGGCTGGGTTGGGAGGGCATGATCAGGACAACTTTCCTTTAAACAGTTCATGCTTTGTTTGTTTACATGTGTTTGTTGCAGTTGGGTGTCTGAGTACTTCAGTTTCAGCACTTTCTGTACATCTGGATACGTTTCCACTTAATTGCATGTTTTGCACTAATTGAGGTTTGCTGCCTCTTTTAGGATGTCGCTTTAAGAGATTACTTTTTAAATAGCTTCGGGGAGGTACCCTATATGCTCTGAGGATGATGAATGTCGATACGTTAGTGCATACAGAACTGTGTTCTACCTGTTCACGGCATGCTCGTTGGGCGTGTGGGCCACCAGTTTGTTGTTTTTTTAGCTTTTTAGTTGGCTCTACATTTCAGCTCCGTATGGTGCTAACAGTTTTGGTGCTACAGTAGCGCTGGAAACTTAGCACAAAGCACTGTATATACCTAAGCAGCCAACAACAGACGCTAGAACCCTGCTGCCTTTGATGGTTTGGATGTGGGTGAGCATTTTTATTCTGTGAGATTTTTTTAATTTTTTAACTTCTTTGAGACCTGTGGGTATGTTTTTAGAGTGGTGCTGACCTGTACACTACATTTGTGAGGTCTCTGTGTTTCTCTTTGTTAGCATGTATTGTCATAACCACTGTGAACCCAGTCTTCCCAGGCATGGCTAAAAATGAATCTTTGATCCAGACCACTTTCCTGGTAAAATGAAATAAATAAAAATAAACCCACTAATATTTCTTCCCCTGGTTCCTCAGTGGTTGGGGTCTCCACCACTGCACCCTTCCTGCAGCTGGGAGGGTAGATGAACAGCTGTCTAGAGGATAATGTATGGGCAGTCATACTCAACAGTCCTGTGTTTCCATCGAGGGGTTGAGGCAACAGTGTATGGACCTCAAGAGTAAAACTCCAGAGATCTGTGCGTGTATTTTAACCCTGAGGTGAAAACGCATGATGAGATGTATATGGCTGGCCATATTTTTTACAGTATATGGTATTACAAAATAAAGCGTTTGACTAGTTTTTCATTTCGTTCTACTTCTTTTGTCATTTTATTTTTATTGTCGAACACACATCAGACTGGTGGTGCAGTCTTGTAGAAAAAAGAAAGATCCTACTTGTAAGCAGTTTCCTGTTTTGTGGAAACAAGGTAGATTGAGGTAGAGTTTTTTCCTCATGGTCAGACATTTCTTTAGACAAAACGATGGCTGACATGTTTCTTTTCGTCCATTTGCCACTGAGAGAAGAGTGTCTGAAAACAGTGCAAAGGTAGACTGCACAAGCAGGGACACAGGTGAATTTGATTTTGAATGTGCACAGCAACTTTATTTAGAGCATTCACAACAACTTGGAACAGCACAGTATAAGGAATAATGTATGGACGACCATTCACAACGAGCCTGTGTTTCCATCGAGGGACTGAGATAACAGCTTATGGACCTCAAGAGTGAAGCTCGAGAGGTCCATGCTATAATGGCAAGGCAAGGCAAATTTTATTTAAAAGAGGCCCAATCCCAGAAACTCAGGGCGCTGTACATAAGACCAACATAAAACAAACATCAATAAATAATCATTATCATAACAAGTTAAACTAATTAGATAAACTTCACTAATAGATAACAGAATAAGTAATAAAAGAAATTGGGGACAAGAGGTATATATAATAAGTCAGAACAGGGTGATATTCCAAAGTAATATTTACAAGGCTGGGTCTGGAAAAGCCTACGCAAACAGGAAGGCCTTGTGGTGTGCTTTGAAAGCCTCCACCGAGGGGGCCTCCCTTAGAGATGGAGGGAGCGAATTCCATAGGACGGGGCCAGCAACATTAATTGCTCTGTCGCCTGCAGTTTTAAGCCTCATCCTGGGAATTGCAAGGAGGCCACTCAAGGAGGAATGGAGGGAGCAGACTGAGGTAGCAGGTGTGAGAAGGTCTACCAGGTAACCAGGGCCCAGGCCATGTAGGGTCTTTAGGGTGAGCAAGCCCACCTTGAAGAGGATCCTCCACCTGACCGGCAGCCAGTGCAGTGCACACAGCACTGGGGTAACGTGGCAGTACTTAGACTGCCCCATCAACAATCTAGCAGTCACGTTCTGCACTAGCTGAAGCCGGCAGAGGGTACCTCCCGAGACCCCAAGGTAGAGCGCATTACAGTACTCAAGCCTCGACGTCACAAAGGCATGCACTAAAGTAGGGAGGTCCAGGGGCGGAACCAGGGGCCTAATCCTGGTGGTATTCCTCAGATGGTAAAAACTGATGTGGACCACGGCTGACATCTGAGCTTCAAGTGTCAGGCCATTATCCAGAATAATGCCCAGATTACACACCCTGGAGGAGGTCTTCAGAGGCACCGAACCCAGGACGAGTCCTGTCTCAGCACCTGAGGCCATCGTATCATGCCCTCTGTTCAACTCCACTTCGAGCACCTCTGTCTTATCGGGGTTCAGTCACAACCAGCTGGAGGCCATCCAGTCATTGATTTCAGCAAGGCAGCTGTTAAGCACGTCTACTGTGTTGGATGTCCTAGGTGCAAAGGAAAGATACAGCTGGGTATCATCAGCATAGCAATGAAAACCCAAGCCGTATTTCCTAATGAGCCCTCCCAGGGGCAGCATGTACATGGCGAACAGCATTGGTGACAAGACCGAACCCTGAGGTACTCCACAAGACGGGAGACATGGGGAGGAGGAGGAGGAGAAATTCCCCATCACTACTATTTGCCTCCTATTTGTGAGAAAGGACTCAAACCAGCAGATGACTATACTGGCGAGTCCACAGAATTCCCTCAGGTAGTCAAGCAATACACAATGGTACCCCATGTCAAAAGCTGAAGAGAGATCAAGGAGAATGAGAATTGTCTCCTCCCCTCAATCTCTCACCCTGAGAAGGTCATTATGCACCCGAACTAATGCAGTTTCTGTGCTATGCCTAACCCAAAACCCAGACTGGAGAGGCTTATATAGATCAGAGGCCATGAGGTGCTCCTTAAGCTGAAGCACCACAATCTTCTCAACAACCTTACCCAGGAATGAAAGGTTGGAGATTGGACAGTAATTTGCCTTGACGTTAGGGTCCAAAGATGACTTTTTCAGAAGGAGTCTCACCAACGCCTCCTTCAAGGTCTCAGGAAAGAGCCCCTCAGACAATGAGCACTGGGCAATCAAGGCAAACACGGGGCCAACGGAGTCCACACATCCCATCAAGAAACATGTCGGCACTGGGTCCAGTTCACAGGATGTGTGCCTCAGTTTGGAGGCAACCTCCATGACCTCAGCCACCTCCACTGGTCTAAACTTGCCCCAGCCAGGCGGAGTGCCCTCTGGGCATTCGTGGTGATCACTGTCAGGCAAATATTGTCTTACTTATGAAATTCCATGCCTGATGGTGGACACTTTGTCCAAGAAGAACCGAGCAAACTCTTTGCATAAAGCATTCAAGAAGGTTATTTTCATACTGCAGACAGACTGGGTTTAACAGCCTGTCTACAGTACGAAGAAACACAGTTGGCCAGTTCTTCCCAGCAGCAATTTCCCTGGACAGGAACTCTGCCTTCTCATGGTTAATTGCCCCCTGGTACTCCCCATAGTGAGCATGCAGGGCCAGCTTGTCCGCCTACAGGCCAGTCTTTCGCCAGCAGCACTCCAGCCTCCAACCCAGAATCTTCATCACTTTGAGCTCCCCATCAAACCATGGAGACCTCAAGTGAAAAGATCTGGGTCGTACACGGACCAGTGCAAGGGAGTCGAGCGCCTCAGACATCACCTTATTATAGGCAGCGACTGCAGCGCACATACCCCCTCACATGCAGTGCCCACACTAGATAGGTCAGCCACCGCCAGAAATCCCTCAGGGATCACACCCCTCAAAGGGCGGTAGCTTACCATCTCAGCAGTGGGAGGGCTCTCGAGGGGGGGGGGTGCCCGAACGTGAACTCCATCGTGCAGTGATCGGACCACGCAACCCGATCAGTCTTGAGATTATTTATTTCAAGCCTCAGTGAGAAGACCAGGCCCAACATGTGACCGCCCTGGTGAGTCATGGCGGAAACTTCCTGCAACAGGCCCAATAATGACATAGTTTGGAGGACGTTGTAACCAAGTCTAGAAGATTCGTCGTCGACCCAAACATTCAAGTCCCCCGGAATTAAACATCTGGGGGCCTCCAATGTTTCACTGACAATGAAGTTGGCTACCTCCTGCAGAAATTCGCCCACCGCCCCAGGAGGGCAGTAAATCAGGAGAATTCTGCTGCCTGCGCCTGGACCCCCACTCATGGCCACACATTCAAAGGAATCCAGTCTTCCCACTGGGTGCACGGTGAATCCCAGTTCGGATCTTAAGCAGATAGCAACTCCCCCACCCCTGCTTCCCTCTCTGGGGCAGTGCACAACAGAGTACCTGGGGGGACGGCAGCAGCAAAGACCGAGCCAGCATCATCACCCACCCAGGTCTCCGTAATGCAAGCCAGATCGACTGATGAAACAAGATGCACTATAATTGCAGCCTTGTTTCTCATTGATCTGGCATTGGAAAGCACCACCCACAGGGGATTGGTGAACAGTGCAGCTCCTCTGGCTACCTGCTCACTCGGTCTGGTGGGAACCCTGGGGATGGGCACCAAACATGTCTCACCTCTCCCTTGGGCCCAATGAACCCCAGAGCACCATCTGCACCTAACCACCCCTATCCTGCCCCCTACTGATGTGCACGGGGCACCCCTCCACAGTTGATTAGTACAGTTCCTCTGAATTCTGGCCTCCCGACAGTGACGTGCTGTGGTGGAGGTCACTGCGAGGTCGAAAAAGGGCCACAGATCATGCAGCTGGGTTGTCCCATACACCATCCTAGCATGTCCCAGGCCTCATCCTTCCACAAGCACATCCTGTCTAACTATACTGACTCAAAATCCTACACTTCAAATAACTAAAAATACACTCACTCATCCAACCACACACTAATACACAGCCAGCCTAATACCATCCATACACACACACACTCACTTAAAACTAACCCACCAACACCCCCACCCACAGAGAGAGCAGTAGCAAGTCCGGGATAGAGTTCCTGAGAAATAGGAGAGCACTGCCCGCAGCTCAACAGTAGATCCTACAAGACAGCTAAAATGGATAAAATGTAAAAAGGTTTTAGTCACAAACAAGTAATAAAAATGTCACAGCCCACTGCATTAGCAGCTGAAGGCTCTCTCACCACCTCCAGTCACTGCAGGAGTGACCCAGCTAGACCAGTCACACAGAATAGGTCCCAGAAAATCCCCAAA
The DNA here is from genome assembly GCA_016271365.2 of Neoceratodus forsteri. Taxonomy (NCBI): domain Eukaryota; kingdom Metazoa; phylum Chordata; order Ceratodontiformes; family Ceratodontidae; genus Neoceratodus; species Neoceratodus forsteri. Next base: position 1,407,612,411 of record CM028131.1, on the reverse strand, counting down.
GTTGCTCCCACCAGATCTGAGTCCCAGGAAATGAAAGCAGAAAACCGATGAGTGGTGCCCCCAGTCGATAATCTTAGGGGCACGCAAAAGTTTCTCGGATCTTTTAATCCCCAAACAAGCCACACAGGGATCACAAACACACAGGTCCCACCGATAAGCCGAAGTCTGCAGAGTCTTTGTTCCACGATACTGGCCACACCAACACACGAACAAATAGGCCGATAGCCAAGGCAGCAACAGTCCCAGGAACAGCACGAACGCTGCTAATACCCCAGGAGATAATGTGCGGAAACACCCTCAGACCGCGCTCTCCCAGGGAACAGTCCAGGCAGCAACAGGTTCCACAAGTTGCCATCGACCCTCTTGAAGTAAGAAGCACCTTCAGAAAATTCAGTGGTCCAGTACTACCGTCCACACTGAAACAGGAATGTGCATGTAACAGAACAGTTCAAGCAGTCACCATTCCTTGGCTCCAGTTCCTAGTCCAAGAGAAATGGCAGATCCAAACAACGGACTCAATGCTGTGGCTGGTGTACAATACCTGGGCAGTTTGGGGAGCACAAAACCAAGTGAAGTCTTCGGGTCCCCAGCCACACCGAATCCTGCAGGGCTGGTAATGGTAAGCAAGCTACATTTCAGAGATCTACCTAAAAAACAAGAAAACTCACTACCTGAACTAGCTCACTCCCCTGCCCTACCCTGCACTAAAAACCCCTAACTATCACCCTGTCTACAGTACTTTACATTTGGGAAATCTGGTCAGCAATGTGGTCAGAAAACAGATGCATCAAGATTAAAGCTCTCAGAGAATAGGCTCTCCAAAAGTAAAGCAGAAAGCAAACTTATTTTTGGGAGGTGCAAGTGCTCACATTGAGGAGCTTACAAGCAGCAGCTTAGCATTGCTGCCATCTTGCTCCTTGCTCCGCTAATCTCAACCCTGAGATGGAAACGCAGGCTTGTTGTGTATGGTCACCCGTACTTTATTTCTTTATACTATACGGTATTCATATTCTCATTGTACAGAACATAAAAGCCCTTCAAACTGGTGCTCACTTTGTTTAACACTTGGAGAACTGTATGGGAGAACCGTTACCGGCCTATTATTTGATCTGGTAGCGATGTGCTGGCATGAGATCTGAATCTAAGATTTAGAAAGATTTTAAAAATCACTGTCCAGCTGCCTGCCCCCACTCCCATTGCAGACAGGCAAAGCAGTGGTATTTTTATGAATAAAGTAACCACAGATTGAAGTGAGCCGCCGGGAAGACTGTTAGTTAACTTTGGTGTTCCTGTATTTTTGAGTGCCAACATTTAATTACTTACCAGCTCTTCTTAGTGGTTTGTTGTAGTGGTGAGAAGTTTTCTTCATAAAACTATCACTGGCAGTTTTTTCTGTGAAGTTTCATGTGTGTTTTACGGAACGAAGGATGAAGGAAGGCATCGGGAGTCAGCACAAGAGGGAACACACAAGCTTTGATGATGGAACGTGCACAACTTTCAGAACGCCCACAACTTTTGAGTAGCTACTGATTTTCATATTCAATAACCTAACCATGTACTATAACACTTTTGCAGGGGCTGCTGTCTGTACATAATAAGTACTAACCATATACTGGAGGGAATATAAGCTAAATAATGCATACTTATGTTTTTTTCAAATTGCCACTGTGGTGGTGAAGCCTCTTTAAACCTGACTGCGTCACATAAAGGCAGAGGTTCATGAACTGTGTCTATGATATCATGAAGGTATATAAAGAGCTTCCTTAAAGCAGCAGTATTTGTTCCTCACCATATAGGTTTTTGTTTGTTTGTTTTTTAGCAGTAATGCTTGGCAAAAACATCAGTAGACAGTTTTTCCTTTTTGTTTCTTTCATTCCTGAATGAAGATACAAGATCTTTTAAGTTTTTTTAAAACCATCAGGAACATGTGGTAGCACCATCTTAACACATCCATAGCATGAATTTAGCATATGCATTCAATATGTTACCTCAGAAGAAGATATATTAAAACTTGGGAGTGGTAGCCATTTTAATAATTTGAGTCATTAAGTACAAAAATTAACTATAAGTGCTGCTTTTGTTCCACATTTCTGTGCTCCTTACATCTCTGGCAACCACTCTCTCCAGGATCCTACAACACACCCTGGCTGGCCCGTGGCTCGACATCTTGGCCAGCTCCCTCCATTAAGCTTTGGCTATGTCCCCCCAGTTGGGGTTGGAGGTGAGGCCGCAATACCCCTGAATACTCTAGCTGCATCAGGGGACGATGGATACATGGAGCCCAGATGTTCCAGGGTCCTTCACCTTGGGTGCCAGGGCAGCTTTTTCCTACTAGTTTCACCCCTGACCATCAGCGCATGTGGGACTCCAGTGTAAGCATGTATAGTGGTGTGCTGTATGTGAGCCCAGCCAGTGGCTGCTCTAACCTGTCTGCCTCCGCTGCCACCCATGGTGACCTAGGTGGTAGCGCTGGTACGGAAGCAGCAGCCCTCTCTAGAGGAGAGTGTCCTCTGGGATGCTTGAACCTCCTCCCCCCGACTGGCCCCCCAACACCCTGGGCTCATTTCCAAGCCTGAGTTGCCAGCATCGTGAAATGTAGTGCTGCTGCTGTACTGACAGCTGGCATAAAAGAAAGCTCTTTTAAAATATCTGAGAAAATTAAAAATACATTGAGGATGAATCTGAGGATATCAAAAATACACAGTTGCTTAAAAACTATATGATGAGAAAGTTTGCCAACTAACAAATACTGTTGCCATAAATCTCAAAAGACCCATTACTGAGTCTGCTGTTTACAGATTAAATGGAGCAGCCATTGAATGGTACCTTGAGACAGATAGTGATATCATGGTTGAGTAATCTGCATACCTAACAACATAGATTCCCCAACATAGCTTGCTATCTCAAGATTCCATGAAATGGCTGTTGCCTCAAATGTCAGTATACGGTAGATCTATTCATGGTTATCTTCAGACTGTTGCCACCTACAGTTGAGTCCAGTAGTTGTGTTCATGTACTTTCACACTACTGGGGACTCTGTTCCTGAACCTTCAGCTTTAATGGACATTACTAATCACTAATGTGATTTCAGCCAATCGGCGCACAGACCCACTGCACCTCTTATCCTGTGTGCAATGTGAACTCATGTGGGAATTTGAGGCAGGTATGCTGCAGTTTGGCACTAGGGAGGAGGACACCATAAAAACATTCAAAACAAAAGAATCTAAAATTATTATAATAGCTGGGCTCCATTTTTACCCATAGGGAAAACTGGATATAATTTACCATTATAGGCAGCTGGTTATAACTGCATTCATGCACCAGGTTTACCGAAGAGCCCACAGGTACACTCAAACTGCTGCAATGTATGCAGTTGAAAAGTGAAAGTGTCAGATGACCTTTCCAACTGCAGCCCGTGTGGACTTTAGGCTGCGGGTGGGAGAGGGGACTTGCGGGAAAAAAACAGAGCCCAGCAATTATGTAAAAGGAAGCCTGGGGAACTGTGTAAAACTCGAGTTTTTATACACCCTCAATGTGGGATGCTGTTATAAACCTCTTGGGCTTCACTCTTGGGATCTATGTAGCATCCCACACCTTGGGTGTGTACAAAATGCGCGTTCTACACAGTCTGCCAAGTATTATCCTATACTATATATAACTCACTCCAGTTAAACTCCGATGATTTATATTAAAGGGGAAAGAAACGTAGCTAGCGGCCCAAATAGTGTTTAATATGCAGTTAGTACTGTACCTTGATGAATCCTGCAAGTGATATACCATTCCCGATGTTTTAATTCATGTAATTTTCTTTTTTCTGAGCCTTAGAAATTGCTGAGTTTATCCTCCCCATCTTGCGCATGCGCGATCGCGCTGTGATGTCAATGATGGGCTTGGCCAATCAACACGATCGCGAAAAACCATAGGAGTTCATGCTGTAGTGCTGCAAGTGTTTTAGCCTCAGTACATTTATTCAAAATGTAAACCATTAACATTTTTTCTTGGTTTGCCTTGTAAGATGGTAAACTGTTGTGTGGTTGGGTGCTATAATGCCTCCAAGAAAAAGGAGTGCAGAAGCATCTCGTTTTTTCATTTCCCTAAAAGTAGGGAGCTTCTATCCAAGTGGAAAGCAGCTGTCATGCTGTCATAAGGGACAATCTACCTGATGTGAGCAGCAGGAATACAGTTGTGTGTTCGGTTCACTTTACACATGATTGTTTTGAAAGGAACCTTAAGGTGAAGAAGGATTTATGTCAGCCTTTGTGTATTCTTTTTTTTTTACTATTCCTTCAGGTTTACATGCTATGGCTTCATGTACCTGTTACTTTTATGCGCTAACTTTTGCTATATGTCTTGTGGGTCCATGAGTGATTTTTCCACCCCAAAAATATGGAGCACATATCTATCTATCTATTTATATATATAATATATATATATGTGTGTGTGTGTGTGTGTGTGTGTGTGTGTGTGTATATATATATATATATATATATATATTTATATATATATATATATATATATATATATAATATTACAGTAGCACAGTAGTGCCAGTGGCACTCTAGTTAGGTTGAGTACCCCATTTAAAGTTAAAGTATGAAATTTTGCAGCTTAATAACTTTGCCACTGTATGACAAATTTGCCCGAAATTTGGCAGGCACGGAGCGGTACCATTGATCTCTGGATCTGCCAAGTTTTGTACCAGTTGGATATACGGTTACAGAGCTATGAAGTGCTGTTCCGTGTTGCATATATATGTGTGTGTGTGTGTGTGTGTGTGTATATATATATACATACATACACACACACACACACACACACACACACACACACACACACATGTTCAGTCAGCCTGCTGTACTTCTATATTCTGCTGTACTCCTTTATAGATATGCCTGCTATATATATGCTATACATATATATATATATATATTAGAGGCAAAATCTCATTTATCGCATTATTGTTAGAAATAACAGCGGCTGCAGTTGAGTTTGGCCACTTTCGAATGGCATTGTGCAGATTGGGATCGGGCCAGCCCCTAAACTCTCACCCCCATGACATGCAAAGCAGCAGAAGTATAGAAGAATGGGTGAGAGTTAGACCCACCCATCTCAATGTGCACCCCAATGCCGGTTGGGGGTGGGCTGGGTCCAAGGGGTTTTTCAACCCTAACAGCTAATTTCCTCACTTTTTGTCGCTGGAACAACTCCTAACTAATGCATTAAACAGAGTTTTTTGCCTCTAATTTCTTCTTTTGAGAATGATAATGAGAAATAGTGAATGTAATGCGCTGGCGGAGCTGGGCCCATATGATGTTGTGGCATACTAACAGGGACAGCAACGCAAACAGAAATGCTAACAGTGGCTATTACGGTAACACAAGCAACGAATGAGAACAAAAGGGTAACGTTACATGGTGCTGACAGGAATGGTCTGCCACGTGATGTGTTGTCACATAGTAACATGGTGCCTGCAAACAGAAATGTCAATGGGCATGGTGATGTAAAGTGAAACAGAAAGATAAACAGTACTGTAGACAGAAATGGCAAAAATAACAGAAACGCAAGCGAAAATGAAAACGCAAAGGATAACGCATGGTGGCGCAGACGCCAATGGTAAGTGAACGGGTACGGATCACAAGCGGAAAGGGCAACAGTAACAGTAATGTAAGCCATTGGCTATTTTCCCAAAACCCGCATTGAGAAAGACAGTGAGTACAAATAATGTATGCAAAATATTGAGTATCGGCAGAAAATGAGATCTTGGAATACTAAATACATTATATCTTAGGAACCGTATTAATCGAGAAAAAATTTTAAAAGTCATATTATTTACAACTGTCCTGGTTATCATTTGAATTTTAGCCCCATTAGGGCTAAGAAATTTTCTGAAGAAAAGTCCGTGATCTCGGACTGTTGCCAAGATACGGGCCCTGAACATGCTGCTAACGCCATAATGTGTCCTATGGGAAAGAAAGTTCGAGTGCCATAACTTGCCTCCCTGTAATGTGTTTTTTCACCAAACTACTGAAAGGCACATCTGTGGGCTGTTGGCTGTCTTCCTCCAAATTTCAGGAAAAAGACCAAACCGCTATTTTGCAGCAGGGCTCAAATGATTTCTGTTAAGTGTCGGCGCCGTAATGTTATCCATGGGAAAAACCGTCAATTTTGGAGTGCCGTAACTTTGCCGCCATGTGATATTTTTTCACCAAACTACTGAAAGGCACATCTGTATACTGTTGGCTGTCTTCCTCTAAATTTCAGGAAAAAGACCAAACCGTTATTTTGCAGCAGGGTGCCAAAGGATTCCTGTAATGCTTCGGCCAATGTTATCCTATGGGAAAACTGTCAACTTTGGAGTGCCATAACTTTGCCGGCTGTAATATTTTTCAATACAACACTGAAAGGCACATCTGTGAGATGTTGGCTACGTTCCTCCAAATTTCAGCCCAAAACTCCCAGCGGTTATTTTGCAGTGCAGTGCCAAAAGAATTGCTGTCATTTTCCCACAGACTAGAAAATTACTGTCGCACTTTGAAAGCTTCAGAACATTTGACTAATCTTTCATGAGCATGAAAGTAATTTGCGAAAAGTACTTTTCCAGAAATTTCTGAAAACATATTTCTGGGGTGTTTTACCACAAAATAAAGACATGGCAAGCATCCTCAGGGCCCGACTAGGTGAATACAAAAAATTAGGTTGCTAGAGGGTCCCAAATTTAAATGCCAACCATTTTTCTGATCACCAACTGAAAACAAAATGGCCGATTTGTGAAAGTAACAGGCCCATTTATGTAAAGTAAAATGCATTTTAGAAAGTGTTGAACTTTTGTTAACTTTTCCCATTGACTTATAATGGGAAACTGTTTTTGAATAACTTTTGAACCGCTTAATATTTTTTCACGAAATCTTGAAAGGCACATCAGGGACCCTGGCTGCATGTTCCTGAAGATTTCGGGCGGTCACGAAACCGTCACGACCTGTGGGTGACCACAGAATTCAGAAAGGCGAACGCCGCAGACAGATCACACTTAATAACTCCGCAGCCGTATATCTGACCAGTACAAAACTTGGCAGATCCCAAGGCCTATGGTTCTTAATCATAAATTCCAAATTTCAGGCAAATCCATCAAATGGTTGCAAAGTTATTAAGGTGCAAAGTTTTGGGGTTTAACATAGAAATGGCTCCTCAACCCTAACTATGGTAGCACTACCGTGCTACCATAATATATATATATATATACAGTATATTTTTAAACATATAAAATTCTGCTGTACTCCTATATCTATTTGTTCAGTAAGCCTTCTTTACGCCTTCCCTCACTTGTACTCCTTCCCACACAGTGTTATGATGGGCAGTGCACCAAAGTATATGGCTGTTCTGTATTCTGGCTTGATAAACAGGGCCCTGAGCTCAGGGGTGCCCACACTAGGAGCTGGCTCTGGCCCCTGTCATTAGCTGGTTTTTGGAGACAGGGGTCCGTATCAAATGACTTGTTCTGTGCCCCAAAACTGTTAGCTGCTGCCCTGTTGATCAGTGTACAGTGCAGATTAATGCGACCTGTTCCACTGACTCCTACTTTATTGGCACCTGCGGTACACCATCATACTGCCAGTGTTACCTTTTTTGATGAGAGATTTGGAGTTTTCACCACCCAATAGATTGTTATGGGAAACACCATATCCATATGGGAAACACCACATCCATACCTTGTACCATGACAGTGACACAACTCCCTTTGTTCCTGAAAGCTCTTGTGCCACCACCACTGCCCCACCCCCAATCACAGCTGGACACTTGTGACTGTCTCCCTGCCAGTGAACCAATTGCTTCATGTATTTAGATCCAGCTACTGTGCCAGTCTTTGTAGGCCGCAGTGTTGACGCATGGCCTCCCATTCACCTATGTCTGTGAGACCACCCCACCATGTTTTGCACCACCACTGTGTAACTTTTCCCTGTCCATTTACACAGCCCTGTAGCCTATTCCCCCTAAACATATTGCCATGTGAAATACAGTCACCATTTTTTGACCCTTCAGCTTACCAATGTTCTTTTTGGTTTGTGTCATGTCTTTTGCCTTCAGACCATCCCAGAACATTACCTGTCATTGTCACCCTGTCAGTAAACTTATTGTCACGATCTATGCATCCACATCCCCCCGAACTGGTTTTCTGTATGATCCTGGCACTGACACTGCTCTTCTGTAACATGATGTGGCTCAGCAGGTAGCACACTGCCTCTGAGGCCAGGAGATCAGAAGGCTGTGGGTTCGATCCCCACACCAGGCACTTTGGTTAAATCCCAGTACTGACACTGTAGTGCAGCATCAGGGCGGTGCCATCTTTCAGATGAGATGTTTTCAACTGAGGTCTTGTCTGCCTGTTCTGGGGGTAGTTCAGGTGGATGTTAAAGATCCCATGGCACTTCTCGAAAAGAGCAGGGGAATTTTTATTGACGGTTGGACTTCATAACAGAATTACAAACATTTTTAGATACATTCATTAATTATACAAGAAAAGGAAAAACAAATTCATACACAACCATGACGCTAATACCACCCATAAACCTATTTTCATATTTTAGTTATCTTGCTCTTGCATTATACTATACTAATATATCAATAGTTCACATACAAGCATTTAAAAGTGCACTTGGAAATAACATTTCAGTCATCTTAGCCATTTTTCAGAATTTAACTGCCAAAGTTTATTTCTTTCCTATGGGTTGAAATATCCCTCTGCTGTACAACCTGTATGGCCTGTTGTACATTTGTTAAAATTCCGGCAGGGGATACAAGCTTTTGCTGAAAGAATAATGAACATCTAGCTTGCCACAAGTAATATCTTAGTATAGCAGATACTATGTACAAAGTATCTCTATGAAATGTATGCCAAGCTCCAGAGACTTGGCCATACATCAGTGCTGTTTAGGATAAGGACTGAAACATAGGTTCTTTCCATTGATGTGATACTAAGGCCCAGAATTCTTTGGCATATGGCATTCCAAAAAAAGATGTTCCTGAGATTCTACAGTTTGGGGACAAGACTCTCTGGGGCAATATCTGTCACATAATTGTGTATGTCGGTGAATCCCATGCACCCCCAACCTTCCATAATTACCAAGCCATACCATGTCCCAAACATAAGGGAGTAGTCTTGGGTTGGATAGCTGTGTTATGACTTCCTGCACTTTGGCGTGTGGACAGTGGGGGAATGAGACTGCTTCAGTCCTCTCTGCTACCAGAATGGCTGTATAGAGTGCTTTCCTGTCCTTGGTCTGTATCTGAGTAATCATAAAGTCCCATTTTATCATGTATTTAATACATTCTGACTTATACTGTGGCAAATTGGAATTGTTGCCAACATCTATGGCTTATTTTGGTTCCAAAATGGACAACATGCTGCCAGCCATTCTCTTATTGTATTTACCCATGGTTTATCACCTGGCTTCAGTGCTACACTAATATTGTATGCAACAAATAAACTGTAAAAGGAAGCTACAGGGTTTGTCATGTTGACGCATCATTCTTTGATACTCCTGTAGGTGTATTCTCATTAGATTGGTTTCAGTCTGCTTCCCAAAAGGCCTGGAAGAATACACTATATAAGGAAGTAAACAAAGATTGGGGTGGGGGGAAAATATAACATAAGTACAGAAATATTGGCACTAAGAATGACCTAATGAGCACACCCCTTTCCTCTTGGATATCAGTTGCCCTTTCCATTTGGAAATCGATCTATTTGCTCTAACCACATTTTTTTTCCCAGTTTAAAACTGAGTTATTACTGGGACCATACTCAATTCCTAGGACTGTGATATTGCCTTTCGTTAGCTCGATATCTGCAAACATGTTATTAAGGGGCAGGGGGTGTCCCCCAAAGGTATTCCCTTACTTTTGTAATAGTTGATCTTTGACCCTGACCAGATGGAAAATGTGTTTAAGGTATTAACCACAGAGGGTTCAGATGTATCTGTCGCTAATGTTAGTACTAAATCATCTGCATAAGTGAGGATTTTAAGCGGAAACCCTCCTATGTCCATAAGTATTCCTTTGATGTGGACCTCTTGGGTTATACTTCTAATGAAAATGTCAATCCCAAAGACATACAAAAGGACACTCAGTGGGCACCCTTGCTGAACCCCTCATTGTACATTTATATGTCTCCCATGCCACCCATTTATGTTGGGAATGAGAGTAGCATTCTTATACATTAACTTAATCCAATTAACAAAAATTGTAAGGATTCCAAAGGCCTGTAACACCAAAAATGAAAAATAATGCTATAGCCTGTCAAAAGCCTTTTCCTGATCTAAACTTATGACATACCCTTGTACCCGACCTGTGTTCCCCCTGTAGAACAATTCTCGCAACAAAATTAAATTGTCATGTTGTTTCTGGTCAGGGATAGCACGTTTGTGGTGGACTGATCAGGTGTTTCGAAACCTGTGATAATCTTGCCAACAGGATTTTACTAAGGATTTTATAATCTGTATTCAGGAGGCTGAGAGGTCTCCAGTTTGCTAGGTCCTCTTTTATGCCCTTTTCGTGGAGCATACTCAATGTGGCTTCTGTCGTAGAACAGGCAAATGTCTCATTCTGTAACATGTAATTAAATAGGATTATTAATACCGGGGTCAGTTCTTTACTAAATATTTTATATAATCCTGTTCCGATTCCATCAGTGCCAGGGCTGAGTCCGTTTTTAGTTTGCTAATAGCTATCTCAATTTCTTTCTGAGTTATCGGTTTTTGTAGCTCTTCAGCTGCCACCTCAGATACCTGTGGGAGATTCAGCATCTGAAGTGTATCTGTATCAGTCGGTGTAGGGAACTGTGTACCAAACTGAGAGTTGATATACCTCTCTACTTCCTCCATAATACTTGCTGGAGAGGTTACTATATCTCTGGTATGTGTCCTGAGTTCAGAAATAATTTTCTCCACTCTAGATTTACATTCCTTAAAAGGATCTAAAGAGCCTTTCTGAACTTCGGTTCCGAATTTCAGCTCCTGTGCAAGTGATTTTGCCCTATCACACTGCAGTTTTTTCATTTGGACTTTTATTTGTTGTATTTGTGTACTGTACTCAGTTGCAGTGAGTTCCATCTGAGATATCAGATGCTGCAACTGACTTCTGAGCCTTAGGTACTGAATATATTCCTTACTAGCTATGTGCTTAGCTCTATTTTGGAATAGGGTTCTCCAAGCTTGTTTGGAATCCTCCCACCATTCAGAGAGGTCATCGTAATGCTCAGCTACAGACAGTCTAGCTGTCCAGTCTCGCCTCCAAGCATTATAAATGGCTGGATCCTACAATAAAGATTCATTCAGTCTCCAGCTTGGTTTTTTACATCTGGGTGCTCCGGCCCAAGATAGATTTACAGTAATGGAGGCGTGGTCGGAGAATTGCCATGCCTTTGTGAAGACATTCAAAATGGAGAGGACAGATGATACAAAGACATAATCAGTTTGGGTATGCAGGGTACCCTGAAAATACGTGCCCCCCCCCCCGTTGAAAAATTACTCCTATATGTGTCCACCAGACCCACTGTGGACACTATTTTTTGTAAGGCTTGTGAATCACAAAACAGTTTATCTGTAGTTAGGCCTCTATCTGAGCACTGTAAACCACAGTTAAAATCCCCAGCCCATATAAGCAATCTTGAGGTATGGAGAAAGGGCTGTACCTCTTTAAATAGTGCTACACGCTGAACTTTAGCCTGGGGGGCATGAAGTGCAATTAGGCGGATCCTTTTGTGCCAAATGTTAATATCTGACATAAGTGCCCTCCCTGGATGGGTATCTACGAGGCATGATACTGATAGGGTGGGGTTGGAAAATGAGTATACCGATTCCATCACATGTGCTCTCTCTCCAGTAGACCAAAAAGATGGACCCTGAGTCCAGATACCAGAAGCTGATTTTAGCTCATGATGTGTTTTAATCGGGTATCCTAGAGACAATATGTGTCAGTAAATTGTTGTTGAAGTGAGTGAAGGGTTACTAGCCTTTCCTTACTACTCTAATGCTATTAACATTAATAGAAGTTATTGTGACAGAATGCATTGGGCAAGTGTGAAGAATAGTAGGTACATGTTCCTGTACTAAGGGTTTTTAAATAACCGTCTTCGTCTTGTCCTCTTCGCAATGGAATCTTCCCCTCCTCCACTTTCTGTGTCTGTGGTGGAGGCGATAGAGGGTGTATCAGATCCCTCCTCCTCCTCCTCCTCTGAGTCTCCTTTATCAGCTGACAGGACTGTATATTTATTGCTTGCTACCCAGCTGTGGCCTGACTGGTTCCTATTCCTAGTATTGGTTTTAGTCCCTTGTTGTGAGAGGGAGTTCTCTACCTGTGAATGCTTCTTAGGAGCTACCTTTTGAAAGAGTGCTACCTGACTTGATGGTGGGTGAGTGGGGGGGCATGCTGCTAACTTCAGTCAAAATAGGATCCTGGGTACCTGTGGTTTGTTCGGGATCATGTTCTGCTGCTGGGGCAGTGTTTTGTCAAGGAGCTGGTTCCACTACCATTTGTTCTACTTCCTCCATCTGTAAAGGGAAGGGGGTAGGGTGTTCAGTTATCTCTTGTGTGAAACCCTGGGACTCTAATATTACCTCTGCTACCCTCAAACTCTGCTCTGCCACTCTTCTAGCCTGTAGCTGCTGTGCGTTGTTAGTAAGCCCCTTCATGTGATGGACAGTCATCTCTATTGTGTGATGCCCAAGAGCACCTTCTGTAGGCATGACCTGTGTGCTCATAAAGATTGCACTTAAACTAAGACATTTTGCAGAGACATGGCCATAATCTAGACAATGGCTGCATCTAGCTGAGACGCATGCTGAGCTAAGATGCGTCCGCGAGCCACACTTGAAACAGGACCTTGGCTGTCCTGGGTAACACAGTGACTCTCTATCTTGTCCCAGGTGGAAAAAGCTACCGGGGAGGTGTGTGGGGCCATTGTTTGTTGTGTACAATTTCACCCTGATCCTCCAGCCCTGTCCCAAATTTGCTCACTGGCAAGTGTGGGGGTGGGTCTACCCAGGACTTCACAACACTGACGGAGCCAAAACAAAATGTCCTCTACATTGACCCCTTCATTTTTAAACATAACCGTTATGTTTTTAATTGGTGGTTTCGTTAGGTGTATGGCCATGAACGGGATCCAGACAGGAGTATTTTTCAATGCTTCGTATTGAACCCAGAACCTGTCAAGACTAGCAACCTGCTTAAAACTTACATCAGTGTTCCCGTTACCAATATTGATTAGTGCAAAGATTTCAGAAGCAAACTATTTTAAAGACTCTTTAAGTAATAGTTTTGCTATATACTGTCTGTCACGAGAGGATTCAAATCCTCCTTTATAGATCAAATTAACTGTGTTCCTTTGCGGAGCGGGTTCTCCTTTGTTCTGAAAAAGATCAGATAGTTTGAACATGAGCCCAAGTCTGTCTCTTTGTACAGGGTCTTGCAAAATGGCTTCTGAGGGACCCATAGAAATAGGTTCCTGTATGTTACCAGGCATGTCATCCATTGAAGCTTGTGAGGGAGGAGGCATGACCGAGGCTGCAGGTGTAGGGATAGAAGCAGCTGGTACATGACTATGGGGTCTACCCCCATCCGATGATTGTGAGGTACCCCTGGGTACGTTGGAGCTCATTAAGTTGGTGGCCACATTACTGTTTCTTATATTCTGCATATTATACCTGTGGACATCTTTGTCAGCAGGGTCAGGGATCCATTGTCCAGAGTCAGTTTGAATCCAGCCTGAATCTTCTAAGGCATGGATAGGAGACCAGTTCCCTGTACCAATCTCTCTATTTCTGGGCAGAGTATTATAATGAGAGGGACCAGCAATCGGAGTGTCCTGTTGCACTTTGCTCCTTCTTTGGTTATTGCCTGAGGGATGTGAGGAACATTGAGAGGAAGAGGGATCCTCTACAGTAATACTTCGCATTACAGGTATTTCTTTATTTGTTGTTGCTTGTATTTTCTGTGGCAGTTTCTGTGGGCCCAACCTACGTCTTGGTAGGGGCCAAGGGTTTGAGTTCATTTGTCCTGTAGCTGTCCGTGGAACACTTAAAGACAGAAGTGCCAGCACTTGGAACACAGCCCGAGGGCTGTTAGAACTGGCAGCCATTTGCAGATGAGACCCTGCGGTTGAAGAATCAAGAACTGCATCTGATTTTGTTGCAGCAGCATTTCCTTGCAATGCTGTGTCATTTTTCTACGCCTGAGGCTTAATTGAAGGCGTGCCCTGGATTTCAGTTGGAGTTTGTGCTACAACTGTTATTTCTATAGAAGCCTCGACTTTTTGCAAGTTTTATACATTTTTATCATGTTCTACTTGCATCAGTTCAGAATTAGTGACACACTTACTTGGCTGTTTCTCCATCCGATCGGTCTCTGTGGAGTCTGACCCCAGGATATTCGAATCGCTAGGTAAGTCCTCTGTGGGAATAACAATTTCCATTACTTCCTCCATCGAGTGATACAGTTCTTCTCCATAATCTGCCATTGCAACCAGATTTCCATTAGCCTCTTGTGTTAACAGAACAGGGAGGAAGGCTGTCCTCCCTGTCTCTACTGCATCCCCGCCTTCCTCTGTCGACTCCAAGGTGGCCACCTTGCAAGGATATCCAGAAGTTCCCCCTATTGGAAGAGTAGGGGAGTTTTTATTTGGACAATGAAACATACAAGAGGAAAAAATACAGCAATGACATTGTCCGTACTACCAAGTAAAGAAAAAGTACAAAAACAATAACATGAAAAATAGTAGCAGTCTCTCCCCCTTCCCCTCCCATACCCTGAAAGCACAGGAAAAATAATATCGTAAAGAAAAACCCAATCCGGACACAAAAGAACTGCACCCCCTCATCCCTCATAGCTCTTACAAGCAAGGAGCAGTGAGGGTGAATAGACCTCAGACCTCCTTCAAGGAGGCTCAAAATGAGTCTGCACAAGTTTCCACATCAAGGGACACCCCCTACCCTTCCCAGAGTGACAATGGGTCATGTATATGAAAAGCAGCTCCCTTTCCACCATTTGGAGCACATCAGCTGGTGGCAAAAACAGGGCCTGTAAAAGAAAAACACAGTGTGCATGCCATAAAAAATACTTTGAAAGAGTAATAATAAGCCTTCCACAAGATTCCCCATACACTGCGGTGGAGAGGGAGAGGCCCAGTATGATCGCCTCATAAAACATGGACCACCAACCTGGGTCCCCTCAACTCCTTGCCAAAAGGCCCCAGAATGCCCCGACAAAGGGGCATTCCAATAAAAAATGTGACATAGATTCCAAAATCTGGACACACCCCTCCCTGGGACAGAATCTTTCCGACATGCTCCTATGTTTGGTGTTAGCCTTCACACTCAGTCTACCATGACTGCTAAGCCAGAATACATCCCACATCCTGGATGGGGTGAGGAAATTGCTCAGGTTAATATGTAAAAGAGCATACCAAACCTCCAGAACACTGGGGTACCCATGAGATTTATTTATTTTTTTATTTATTTAGTTTTTGTTGACCGGGTAAGTGCACTAGATAGATCCTGCCTATTTTCAGGCATGACCCGGGGGGAGGGGGAAACAGATGAATACCAACTGACTTTGAACCAGATTAAGCTGTTGGTGGTATTTTTAGTGAATGAGGGAAATCTGGCCAGGACACCGGGGAAATTCCCCTACTCTTTTCGATAAGTGTCATGGGATCTTTAACATCCACCTGAACTACCACCAATCCAGGCAGATGGGACCTCAGTTTAACGTCTCATATAACCAGCCAAAATAACCTGATATAGTAGCCAGGGGAGAATCAACTTAGGGAGGATGTATGCCCTCCTCCATCTCTACAATTTTTCCTAAATCGTTTGGATATAAAAGTCTGCTCTTCTAGACATTATAGGAGAACAATTCGGTCTTGTCCATTGTTGCAAAATGGGATCGAGCCAGAGTGTCATCCAGGGTTTCCAACACCTATCGTCCCCATCTAAAAATAAACCAAAATTCCATTTCAGAAAATGACAAGTCATCCTGATCATCGGATTAAACATATCCAACCCCTTGATGGAGAGGTACAGTACATCCCGCCTGATGGGGTTTAACCTACTTCCCCATATCATCTGAAGAAATGAACTGTAAAAATGAGCTTCCATGTCTCTGGGAATCAAATAAACCTGTCCCAAATGAAGGAAAAGGGGAAGCAGAAATATCTTAACCACTGCCACCCATTTTTTCTTGGATTGCTTCCATGATTTCCAGTGGGAAACCCTGGATACGCAGTAATTCAGTTTCAGATCTCAATTATAGACAGCCATATCCCCAACTCCAAAATGTATCCCCAGTATTCGAATGGGCCCTAAAGTTAGAGGAATTCCCCTACTGAGGCCCCCATGACCTGTGGCCCAAGAGCAATTGCAGTACACTTTGAGATGTTCAAAACTGCGCCGAGATGGGACCATGTGAGTGAAAAATATCCAGCGCAATGCACCCTGAAGCTATATCCTGTACCAGAAGAGTAACATCGTCTGCATAGGCAATGACTTTCACGGTTCCAGTGGACGAGGGAGTACAAATACCCCTAATTTAGGGGTGTATCAGTATTTGCCAAAGAATGGGGTGCAGACAAAATGTGTACAGGAGGGGGCTCATAGGACACACCTGCCTGACCCCTACCTTCAAAGAAAAGTGAGTTTTCAAATGCCCGTTCACAAGGGGGATCAGCGTGGCTGAATCGTAGATCATCCGGAGCCAATCGCAAAACAAATCAGGGATACCGTAGTGCCTAAGGACAGCGTACAGATATGGGTGTGACACCCTATCAAATGCTTTTTCCTGGTCTAGTGTCAAAACCTCTGCATCATGTTATGTCCCTCCGCCAAAAAACAAGTCCCTCACAAGGATCAAATTGTTGAACTGTGTGGGGCAGGGATGGCACACATTCGGACTGGAGAAATTACAAACCAAGCCACCCGCAGCCAGGCGAGCATTCAGTATCATCATCAGAAGTTTAAGATCCGTGTTCAAAAGGCACAATGGTCTCCAGTTACTGAGATCAGTTAAAGAACCCTTCTTAAACAACAAGATCTGGAGAACTTCTGATATGGTACACAGAAGAAGCCCTTCCGCTAGAATCCAGTTAAAAAATACCGTCAAACTTTCCACCATCCGGATACTGAATGTTTTATAAAATTTAGAAGTCAAGCCGTCCAAACCTGGAACTCGATTTGTGTGCAGATGGGCTATGGCCCATTTCACCTCTTCCGGAGCAATGTCCCCCGTAGGATTGTCAAGGTGTTCCTCAGGAATACAAGGAATCTCAACGTGGGCAAGAAAAGTATCCGTCGTACCAACGCAATGGGTTCATCTGAACATGTTCTGCAAATATTCCTGAACCCCCCTGTAACACAGAATCCCATTGTATAACAATGTGCTCTGTTGCCGTACATACCCCTGTAACCATTCTGTGTGTCACACTGTGGCGATACCTGTCATAGGGGTCAATCAATCCAGATGTCCTCTGTGTGCCCATCTGATGTTGTATGAACAATGGCTTACTCCTATCATACTGGAGTACCTTCATGCGGTTCCTGATCTGCGTAAGCTGTGCCAAATACTCCCCTCCCGTATTATACTGTAGGGTAAGAAGATGCATGTACTGATGTCTTGGCCCCAGATACTCTAGATACTGAGGCCTTGTAGCTGCCCTGGTGAGGTGGAGACATAATAACTTTAAATCATTTTTAGTGTCCACCCACCTACACCCCAAATTTACATAAGCACAGGCCACCAATTGATGGGCTCGGAGGAATTCCTCTCTTGTCCTCCCCTCGTACTGGCACCCCAAAATCATATTATTAAGTTTCCAGTATCCCCTTCCAGAGTCAAGACAGGGTGTAACTCCAAATGAACCACCTAGCAGAAGAGGTTCCAAAACTTCAATCGGAACCAGCGTCATTTGACTTGGAACCAAATAAGTTGAAACAAAAAGAAACTCTATTTGAGAGGCACATGCAGCCAGATGATAAGTATGTCCCCCCCCAAGGGAAATTCTGCTCAGTATGCATCCACCAAAGAGGCACCCCACATGACCTCATGAAGAGCAGTGGTGTCGCAAAAGATTTTTGCGGTGTGTCCACCCTGATTAGAGGCGGACACAACACAATTAAAGTCCCTTCCACACACTACACACCTGGAGGTGTGTAAAAAAGGCGAATAATATGGAAAAGATCCACCCTGTCCTTTTTACCCTAGGGGGCATACACATTAATGAACCAGAGAGGCATGTCCTGGTAAGTGATATCCCAAAGAAGCACCCGTCCTGGGACAATATCAACTAATCTCATTACCTGCCAGGTATCACCTGAAAATGAAATTCCCACACCCTCACAGCGGTCAGTACCTGCTGACCAAAAAGATGGACCCCAGCACCAATGTCTACCAGCCTGGTAAATTGGTAAATATCATTGGCTGTGTGTAAACGAGTGTCCTGAAGAAAAAGGACATCATAGTCCAAATCCCGAAGGGGCGTGAAAAGTGTACCTCGCCTTGTCAGGGACTTAATGCTATTGGCGTTCAAGGTGGCCAGATGAAACAAAGTCACCATAAAAGAGGAGGAAAAGGAAAAAGACCAGAAATCACTAGACAGACAGACATATTTGGATCCATCTTCAGGAGAGTCCCCTTCTACTGTTTCTTCTGCACCTTGGCCTTGCTCAACATCTTAGAGACTTCTTAGAGACTTGACGTCTTTTCATAATATTTAAACTTGCAAATGGGGAGAGGGGTGCAGCACCCCGTACATCGAATGGGAAGAACACCCTTCCCCCCTCAGCTAGTGGTCAAACAGGGATTCAGCATGTTTGCAGTTAATTTGCATCACCAGGTAAGAAAAAAGGTCCGTCTCCCCATACGATGCACAGGGGAAATGCCAAACCTCTCCCAACAACCAACACACCGAAATCTGGCCAACGGAAAATCATGTACACAAATGCTCACAGCCTGGGAAATAAGATCCCAGACCTGCAGACAATAATGTCAGAGGCTAAACTGGACATAGTAGCAATTAGTGAGATGTGGTTTGCAGTAACCACACTTGGGAGACTTCAGTACCTCGCTATGGACTGTTCAGAAGAGAGCGAGGTGCAAAAAGGGGGTGGAGTGGCCCTGTATGTCAATGAAAATATCAAAGCTACAGAAATTCAGAATACACATGAGGAGCCAGAAGAACTGTGGGTCACCCTGGAAACAGGAAATGGGACAGCCATAAGAACTGGGGTTGTCTACAGGCCCCCAGACCAGGGAGGACATAGATACATTACTGTTAGAAGATATACAAAACATGACAGCTAAAGGGAGGATCTGATAATGGGAGACTCAATATGCGGATACAGATTGGTCAATACCAGCAGAGACATCTACAGAACTAGACACATGGTGGATTCCCTGCAGGAGGGCCTCAAACAACTGGTACAACAACCCACAAGAGACAGGGCTAACCTAGATCTAGTACTGACTAACAGGGAAGGGATCACAGATCTCCAGGTAGAAGGTCACCTGAGGGCCAGTGACCATCACATGGTATGGTTCAATTTGGCCACTACATCTAAATCATCCCATTCCAAGCAAAAATATGGGACTTCAGAGGGAGCTGACTTTGATAAGATGGCCAACAGAGTTAAGCTAGCCCTGGCAAAAGAAACACAGGTGAGGGGTACAGGCAAAGTGGGCAAGCATTAAGGATGCAATACTTGAAGCAACATCCCATTGTGTTAGACAGAAAAGGAAGTGCAAAAGAAGTGAAACCACTTTGGTTCTCAAATACAGTAGCAGAAAGGTCAGAGCCAAAAGACTGGCATTCAGGAAATATAAGGAACACAGCGGGATGAAGATAGGGAGGCGCACTCAAACTGCCCTAAAGGGAGCAGGGGAGGCAGGGCAGGAAAAGTCCCAAACTGAGAAACACTAGCATGAACAGTAAAGAAGGTGACAAGACTTTCTATAGATACATTAGTGAAAAGAGAAAGTCCAGAGAGTGCTGCTAAGCTCAAAGGAGAAAGAGGCATGTGAGGAGGGACCTGTAAAAGCATCTATCCTAAATAGATACTTTTGCTCAGTATTTACTGAAGAGAAGGCAGGGCAGGGCCCACAGCTCAGCACCATGGACACAGGGGAGGAGGTGAGCACTCCTCCTTCACAAAGAAGGGTCCTACAAGAGTCGCTAAGCTCAGGGTGGACAAGGCAATGGGACCTGATGGCATACATCCCAGGGTACTTAAGGAGCTAAGGGTGGAACTAGCAGAGCCATTAGCAGAACTGTTTAGTGAGTCTCTGAGAACAGGAGAGGTCCCAGAAGACTGGAGAAGGGCTCATGTGATCCCGCTCCACAAGAGTGGTAGCAGGGAGGAGGCAGGGAACTATTGACCAGTCAGTCTTACCTCAGTAGTGGGCAAGATTATGGAGGCACTCCTTGAGGAAAGGATAGTGTAACACCTGGAATCCATAGGGACACAGGATCCAAGACAGCATGGGTTCACAAAAGGAAGGTCCTGTCAAACTAATCTCATAGATTTCTTTGACTGGGTAACCAGAGTGGTGGACCAAGGCATAGCAGTTGATGTCGCCTACCTTGACGTCAGCAAAGCTTTCGACACTGTTTCACATAGAAGATTGATAAATAAGCTGGGTAGGCTCGGGTGGGTCAGAAGTTGGTCAACTGGGTGGCAAACTGGTTGACGGGCAGAAAACAGAGTGGTGGTAAATGGTATACAGTCAGAAGAGATGCAAGTCACAAGTGGGGTACCTCAGGGATCAGTCCTGGGGGCCAGTCCTCTTCAATATCTTCATTAGTGACATTGCAGATGGACTAGAGGGTAAGGCTTGTTTGTTTGCAGATGACACCAAGATCTGCAACAGGTAGATAGTCCAGATGGGGTGGGCAGAATGAGAAGAGATCTGGATAAACTAGCAACATGGTCAGAAGAGTGGCAACTGAGTTTAATGCAAAGAAGTGCAAGATCATGCACATAGGGAAGAGAAACCCTGAGGCCACCTATAGGCTGGGAGGGTTGCTGGCAGTCAAAAGGAAGAAAGGGACTTGGGCATCATCATCACCGATGGCCTGAAATCATCCAAGCAGACCTCTTAAGCAGTAGGTAAGGCTAGGGGGATGTTAGGGTGTATTAGTAGGGGTATCACAAGTCGTAAGAGGAAGGTAATAATCCCTCTTTACAAGACACTGGTTAGGCCCCATCTGGAGTACTGCGTGCGGTACTGGAGGCCACACCTTCACAAGGACATTAACCAAATTGAGGCAGTCCAGAGAAGGGCAACCAAAATGGTGCAGGGACTACATCAGAAGACATATGAGGACAGATTAACGGAGCTCAATATGTATACCCTTGGGCAAAGGAGGGAGAGAGGTGATATGATCGAAACATTCAAACACCTTAAGGGCATTAACAAGGTGAAAGAGTCTAACATGTTTAAATATAAGAAAATAGCAGGACAAGAGGACACAACATGAGATTAGAGGAGGCCGATTAAGGGGAATGAGGAAATTATTTTCACAGAAAGAGTGGTGGATGCATGGAACAGCCTACCTCAGGAAGTGGTGGCTATGAATACAGTGCAGGGCTTCAAACAGGCATGGGATAGGCATAAGGGAGCAATACAGATGAGTATGAATAGATAGGTCACTGACAGAGCAAAGGCTGATGGCACATTTATAAGGTAGAAAAAGAAATGGGCAGACTGGATGGGCCTTGCGGTCCTTATCTGCCATCAAGCTCTATGTTTCTATGTTTCCTCCTCAGTATCTGTAGTGACAGAAAGATGTTCTGAAGCACAGGAGGAATACTTTGTCTCAGCACTACGATCTTCTTCCCCTTCCACCTCCATCAAGCTGGTGTATTTATTTCCCAGTGGGATTGCTGTCTCCCCTTGTTTCACTTCCTGCTGTTTGTGTGAACGAAGAGACCTCTTTCTGTCAACCACCTTCATATCCTGTGTTGGAGGGGGCATTGGTTCACTCGTACCAGGACAGTTCCCCTTTATTCCACCCCCTACGGGTGAAAGCACCACTCGAGCTCGCACATCAGGAGCTGAAACCAAAGCCTCATGCTGGGACAGGAGAGTCTGAGGTGCAAGGAGTATCTCCTCCAAGATTATAGGGACCACAGTCTGTGTCTCAGGGATCATATTCTCTGGTTCCACTGCATGTGCCATGGATGCAGCAAGCGCCCTCTGTCTCTGCTGTTGGTGTGCACGATGAGCCTGCTCCAAAATGTGATTCTGATTGTCCACCACTTCTCTCTGGTTATGCATGGCCCAAGGGCATGTACGAAAGGAATGTCCAGTATCGTTGCATAGATTACAATACAAGGCATTGGCACATTATGCTCCCATGTGCCCCCTTTCCAGACACAAGTTGCAGCGCACCGTGTCACAAGCATTACAAAGATGTGCTTCAGAGCCACAGCAAAAGCATGTCTTGGGTTGTCCTGGATAGAAGCATTGTGCCCTATCTCTCCTGAGATAAAAGACACTGGGCAAATGCTGAAGACCGGTGGCCATGTGGCTCAATTTAATCCTGAAGCACCAGTGCCTCATCCAGAAAAGCTTGGTGTCCAAACTGGCTCTGGTTCCCCCTGCACTTCACAGCGTTGAGCCAACCAGTAGTGCAGATCTTGAACCTTAACCCCCTCGTTCTTAAGCAGGACAGTCAGCATCCTTACCAGAAGCTTGGTGATGGGGACCACCTGAAAGGGAGTCCATAGTGGAGTGTCCTTAAGTTTATCATAATCAGGCCAGAATTTATCCAAATACACTGGGGATCAGAAACTCAGATTAAAGTATCCATCCATAGGGGCATGCAATAAAGCATACAGTTCATGAGGTGTCACAACCAGGGAGTCTCACAACAGAGCCTTTCCCATATAGGACCTATCAGGCTTCTCTGCCAATCCCCCTTTATGAAAGAGACTGACTGCATTACATCTCTGGGAAGGGG
This sequence comes from Neoceratodus forsteri, assembly GCA_016271365.2. Taxonomy (NCBI): domain Eukaryota; kingdom Metazoa; phylum Chordata; order Ceratodontiformes; family Ceratodontidae; genus Neoceratodus; species Neoceratodus forsteri. The sequence goes on along the minus strand of CM028131.1, from coordinate 1,407,589,409 downwards.
CAGGAGAGGTCACAAAAGAGTTTATTTTTCTAAATCGAGACTACATACTAGCTGACAGTGATGACCAAGAAGCCTTCTCCAGCAACTGAGGGTGGTAGGATGGAGCAGAAGTCCACCCTGTCAGCCCAAGGCAAACCATGTGTCTGCCTATTCTTGTTAGGACCTTGGAAGTTCCGGAGCCATAGGAGACATACCAGGAGGTGGCAAATCTGGCAGTCGAGGCAGTCCTCCAGAAGCCCCTGTCCCCTCATTGGTGCTTAGATAATCAGGGACTCTTGTAGAAAGGAGAATGGGGAAACAGACCCAGTAGGCAGTTCCGTAGAAACCATATTAGTAGCAGTATCAATATGACAAGGGTGGGGTCAGACAAAGGCAGCAATCCTAAATCCACTGGAGATACTGGTCTTGAAAACCCAGCCCCAGTGCCCCCCTTCCCCACCTGAGCTATTCCCCAAGTCTGGGTTCCATAAAATAACTGATCTCCCTAGGGTCCAAAGGGAGCTCAGTGTGATGGGGTCCTGCATCCAGCAAAGCATGGACTGGGGACCACTGCTTATGGGGGAAAAGGGTCTATCTCCTCCTGTTTCCTCCCTCTAATGGGGAAGGAAAGGTCTGAAGCCCCACAAGAGGGGGTTCCACCCTCCAGAAATACTGGCCCGAATTTCTGCATGTGAACATCACAACACCTGGCCTTTCCTGGATCTTTTGACCCTCCAATGTTCTGCCCTCCATGCAGCTCTTTGCCAAACTGACTTGCCACCTTCCCCTTCTGAGCACCAGTAGCCTGTTTGCCTGAGTAAAGGAAAGTCGAAGGCAAAGCCTTCCATACCTGGGCCACAGCAGTGTCAAGGTTGTGTCCTTCATCATTCCACCGAATATCAGCCACAGCCCGTGTGTGCGCATGCTGTACCAGTCCGTGTAACTCCTCCTCACAGCACGGGAGCGCTCCAGTACACCTTCTCCCATCTACAACTAACTCTGAAGCCCCCTGAGATCCAAGAGGGGCCAGAGATGCTCCGGAAGAAGCATCCTCCACCTCCAGTACAGCGGATCCAGTCACTGCACCATCTGAGTCATCCAGATTCAACCCCACGAGTGACTCGCTGGAGGAGTCCACGGCATGTCCTGAAATCTGCCTAAGCAACTCCAGCAGCACTGTACAAGTCCCGGTGCCAACGTCCAGCTTGGGTAAAGACCTTTGTAACTCCATTACAAAATCATTCGTCCTCTGCTGCACTGCATTTGACACCATCTCCTCCTCCACCACTCCAACTGGGCAACTAGCCATGAGAGAAACAGCAGTTCCTTACAGGATGAGTAGGGGACTTTCCTCAGTGCCCTGGCCAAATTCCCCCAGTTCACTAAAAATACCACCAACAGCTTAATCTGGTTCAAGGTCAGTTGGCATTAATCTGTATCCCCCTCCCCCCGGGTTGTGCCTGAAAATAGATAGAATTTGTCTAGTGCACTTACTTGGTCAACAAAAACTAAATAAAAAATAAATGACATTTGTAACACTTGGATAATAATTTGACATCTGATTGGCTAGCACACAGTCACATGACCAAACTACTTAGTGCTGTAGCCCTGTTGCGATGACTGCAGTCAATAGTCTTTGAATTGTTGCCCTCCATACAAATCATAGCCTTCTGGGCAACAGTAGTGCATTCCTTAATCTGCCTGCTGATCATACAAACTGCTGCTAATTAAAAGTTGTTACAGTGCAGCTGCTTGTTAAATGCTGCTGCTGCTCGTTAAGCGTTGTTACTGCTTGTTAAAAGTAGTTATAACACACTAAATACAGCTGCTGGGTAACAGAGACAGAAAACTTCCTTCAACCAGAAACAGAAAGCTACATTCAAGCTGCATGATGGCTGTAGCATTGTGTCATGTAAATGTTTAATAAAACAAATATAGTCTGGAGTTATAAGCTAACACTTTTGGGTTGAAAAAGTGATCTCCAGTGGCCGTAATGCCCTCAGCCTCCAGCTTCCAGCATTACAAATCACTGCTAGTCACTGTGACAGGGTGGAATAGGATCCTGACCCAGTTGTTACGGAGAAAGTGTTTAAATGCAAGGATCTTTCCTTTTCTGTCTCTTCTCTGTCTGGTTGCACAGCCCTTTGATCACCCCGACAATCTCACAATTCTTTGCCTCTCGCTGTCTCTCAGTTCTCTCTTGCTGTCTGTCTTTTCCTCCCTTGCAGATATGCTAATATAAAAGTATGAGCAAATCAATATATGGAAATGTAACTGATGTTTGGATCTCTTTTGTTTAGAAAATTTATAGTGTTACTGTTGAAATGTATATATTTATAATTTGAGCCTTTTGCAAAAGCTGTGCAAAAGGGGCCTCTCAGCTCAAGAAGCACACTGTGTTCTAGCAGCTCCTGCCTGATATTTACAAAAACAGGACGCTTGTTTAGAATGGGGGTTGAAAGGACTTATAAGAGCTAAGCTGCAACTGAAAAGAGGGGAGAGAAAAGGGGACAGAGACTGAAGGAAAACTCTGATGGATCTTTATTTTATTTTGCCTTTGTAAATAGATATACTGAATAAGTTTATTTTCTAGGGACGTGAATATGTTGTTTAATCCACACTGTCTGGCAGGTTCCTTGCCGCTTTAATTCTTGCCGGAAGGTCTTCAAGCTGACTCCTCCCACCCACCCAGGTGGTAAAACCCTCGGCTCCTCCCCATGACGCCAGATCTTAATTACCGCTTAGAAGCTCAGGTTCCCTCCTTAGCGCTCTGCGTTTTAGGCCTGGATCCAAACTTTTCGCGTTTTCCGAAAATTATTTTAAAGTTTTCTAGACCACGGCCTTCATCTTCTCTCGCGGCTGCGATGGACAAATCCACTCCCGGCTTCCGTCGGTGCCCTTGCAGGCAGAAGATGTCCCAGACCGATCTGCACTCCATGTGCGTTTACTGCCTGGGCCTTGCCCATGATCCGCAGGCCTGCGATCTGTGCAAGTCATTCTCTGATTTGGTCTTAGAGGACCACGCTGCCAGACTACAACTTGGGCGTCCCGAGAAGTGGTACCCGCCGGTGAAGTCAAAGGAGGCCCGTTGGGCGGTGTCCGTGGCTGCGAGCTCCGCAGAGCAGCTGTAGCAGTTGATTGCCCTCGAGGAGGAGGCGGCCCAGGCCGCTTCATCTTCCTCCTCGGCTGTGGCGTTTATCCCGCTCTCCTTGGGCTCCTCCTACACTGCTTCCTTTAAGGAGCTTTGCCAATGCCTCCCCACCAAGGGAAAAGGGCCATCGGGACATTCCAGTAGGTCGAAGAAAAAAGAACCTAAAGGTAAGTCCTACCGTCGACGTTCGTGAGAGTGGAAGAGATCCCCTTCACCGGACCGTCGACTCTCGACTTCGGTCGAGGTTGCAGCTAAGGCCACTAGCTTCACGGTGTCCCCGTCAGGTCAGCCAGCCGAGACATCCGTCGATGCAGTCAAGATTTTTCTCAACCCGTTGGACTGTTTGTTGACTGGAGAAGCCGACAACCCTTCTTCACCGGTTCCCCTGGTGGTAACCGAGGACTTGCCGGTGCCTCCTGTGCCGAAGTCCCTGGTAAAGGACCCTGAACCAGGGGATGAGTGGGTTTCCCCCCCCCCCTTTTTGACCCACCCTCGGCCACCCCGAAGGTCTCGGTCCTCTTCCAGGTCGAGTAGGTCCTGCCGACATCGGTGGTCTCGGTATCGGCACCATGGAAAGCGGCGTCGCCGCTCAACCTCTTCATCTTCTTCGGAGGATAGGCTCTGACATAAGTTACGCTGGCGCTACAAGGACATGATGTGGCAGCAACTTTTGTTGACCGGTAATAAGTCGACTCCGTCGCCTTCTCCGTCAATTAAGTGGCTGTCACTGGAGCAACCGAAGCAACCCCTCGTGGTTATCAAGGAGCCGACCCAGGCACTGTTGTTTGGCTGAAACTGGCTGCTCCGCCCATTGTGGTGGAACCACCGCCTCCTCAACAGAAGACTGGGGCCCCGACCAAGTATTCTCGGGTCAGGGCTTGCCCCACAGGTTGTCGGTCACCCTCACTTCCGATCGACCTCGGCAGGTGGAGGGTGGCTCAGGCACTCAGCAGCTGTTTGCAGACTCCTCTGAGTCTGACAACGATTCCTCCCTGTATTCTAGGCCCATTGACCTGGAATCTGCAGGGGGTGAGTTGCTGGACGAGAGCCCATCCTTGTTCTTGGGTATACTTCGACTCATCTCAGAGTCCACTGGGATGCAGCTCGAACCCGTTCAGAAATGGGCAAAGTATCCCCTCACGGAGATACTGGACTGAGTAGATTCCCCTATGGAGGCATTCCCTGTGGCCGAAGCCATTGTTGGCCCGGCCCTGGAGTTGTGGCAGCGGCCTGCATCTTGTCCCGCACCTTTGGCCAGGATGGCTCATAAGTACGCGGTCCCCACCGGTTCATGCCTCGGTTTCTCAGAGCACCCCCTATGCAGAGGGGCTGGTGACCGACAGTGTTTTCCGGCATTCCGGGAACACTAGGGACGTGAACAAACCGACCGATAAAGAATCCAAAAAGCTGGATTACTCAGGGCGGAAGGTTTATGCTGCTTCCTCCCTAGGCCTTCAACAGGCTAGCTTGGCTGTACTGATGGCACATTTCTCACACGCCCTTATGGGCTCCCTGGATGAGATGATTCCTCATCTCCCGGCTGACCTTCAGATGAAGGTCAAGCAGGTGCGGGATCAGGGAAGCGTGGTGGCTAAACAACAGCTCCAAACTTCTTTGGACATCGGTGACTCTTGTGCCCGGTCAGGAGCGGCCGCAGTAGCCATGCACTGCAGAGCTTGGCTGCGGATCTCCACCTTCACTGTAGACACCCAGCACAAGCTGGCAGGCATTCCCTTCCTGGGCACCGACTTGTTCGGGCCAGGGGTGGAAGGCCATCTCCAGAGGATCAAGAAGTCCAATGCCACCTTGGACTCGGTCACATCTGCCCAGAAGGACAAAGGCCGCCAGCAGCAGCATAAGCCCTTTTGCCCTTCTGCTTCTGTGGCACGTCCAGCCCAGCAACACCAGCAACAGGGCCAGCAGGCTCACACTTGGCGCCCTAAGGCCAAGTCTGCCGCTTCCTCCAGTAGGAAGCCTGGAGGGAAGGGTCCAGGAGGTCCCTCGGCTGGCCCTTCCTCCAAGCCTGCCCAGTGATGGGTAGAGGGGTGTTGCCCCCAGCCTCGTCACTCCTCCCCGGGTTCCACTGGTGGGGGGACGGCTCCACCACTTCCTTCGCCTGGTCCGCTATCACCATGAACCGCTGGGTGCTAGAAGTGGTCGGCAGCGGTCTGCCTCTGGAGTTCGAGCAGTTCCCTCCCTATTGAGCCGTCGCCCCACGGGGGGCAACGGGGTCTGCAGCCTCTCTGTTGGCTCATTGAGCTGACATTGCCCTGCTCCTTCAGAAGGAGGTGATCAGCGAGGGGGCGGACCCTCCTCCAGACCCAGGGTTTGTGTCCAGGTACTTCCTGGTCCCAAAACGGACGGGGGGCTGCGCCCCATTCTCGACCTGCACAACCTGAACAAGTTCCTAAGGCCACGCACCTTCACCTCTGGCTCAGATCATTCCATCCTTGGAACTAGGCATGTGGTTCTACTCTCCAGATCTCCAGGACGCATTCTTTCATGTCCCAATCCGTCCGTCTCATCAGCGATTCCTCCACTTCAGAGCAGAGGGATCTCTTTATGAGTTCCAAGCCATGCCCTTCAGCCTCTCTCCAGCTCCCAGGATCTTCACCAAATGCATGGCAGTGGTGACAGCATTCTTGCAGCACTGAGGGGTCCGGGTGTACCCTTACCTGGACGACTGGCTGATTGCAGCCCCCTCCTGGTTGGAGGTGGAGCGGTCCAGGGATCTGGCCCTCCAGGTCTGCTCTCCGATTGGCATCCTCATCAACGAGGCCAGATCAGAACTTGTGCCATCGCAGGTGATTCAGTTCATCGGGCCAGAGCTCGACTCTCTGCGAGCCAGAGCTCAGCTCCCGGTGGACAGGGCTGAGGTCCTTTCCTCCTTTGCCCAATCATTTCTGGTTGGGCAATTGCACCCTGCCCGGGACTTCATGCGCCTTCTGAGCCTCATGGCGGCCTGCACCAGTGTGGTCTGTTGGGCCCGCTGGCATATGCGCCCCCTGCAATGGGGGCTGGCCAACCAGTGGTCACAGCGCTCCGGTCCTCTGGACCAACCAGTGACAGTGACCCAGGAGATGTGGGACGGCCTGCAGTGGTGGCTCGTCCCAGCTCATCTGCAGGAGGGTATCCTGTTTGTCCACTCCGAGCCAACGGTCACACTAACGATCGACGCCTCTCTGGGTTGGGGTGCCCATCTGGGGGATCTCTGGGCCCATGGCCTCTGGACCCCTCAGGAGTCTCGATGCCACATCAACCTGCTGGAGCTTCGAGCGGTTCGACTAGCCCTCACTGCCTTCGCTCCATTTGTATGGGGTCAGGTGGTTCAGGTCCAGATGGACAACACCACGACCATGTACTACCTCAACCGTCAGGGCGGGACGCACTCCTTGCCTCTGTGCAATGAGGCTCTCCTCATCTGGTCTCTCGTGATCAGCCTGGAGGCTGATCTCCTAGCCATCCATGTGGCAGGAGCCTCCAACAGTCTGGCTGTTGCCCTCAGCCGGATAGGCGCTGCATCTCATGAGTGGTCACTCCTGCCGGACGTAGTGCAAGAACTGTTCTCCCATTGGGGCACCCCTCAGGTGGACCTGTTCGCCTCCAGGGAGAATGCGAAGCTGAGGCTGTTTCATGCCTGCCCCCGTCAGCAGGGCTCACTGCAGGGGGATGCCTTCTTGAAGCCATGGACCCCAGCCCTCTTCTACGCCTTCCCTCCATTTTCCTTGATCCACAAGGTGCTTCTCAAGGCAAAGAGGGACAAGGCGCAGGTGATTCTGGTAGCCCCAGACTGGCCTCGCCAGTTCTGGTACCCAGATCTCCTCAACTTCAGCTCCAGGCTCCCGAGGCGGCGTCCAGCCCGCCCAGACCTGATCTCAGTAGAAAAGGGGAAGGTTCTCCATCCGGACCTTCAATCCCAGCATCTGACGGCCTGGTTTCTGAGCGGCTAGAGTTTTAGGCCTTGGGTCTTTCTGACGAGTCCTCAACATTGTTGAGGTGTCCTGTAAGGAGTCGACCAGAAAATGCTACACCTTCAAATGGAAGAGATTCTCCATTTGGTGTCAGGACAAGGGGTTGGACCCCTCTTCCTGCCCTTTGGCTAGCATTTTGGACTACCTGTAGTCCCTTTCAGCTAGGGCTTTGGTCCAGCGACCCTCAAGGGTGCACCTGGCAGCCATCTCTGCTTACGGGTGCAGGCGGCAAACAGTCAGTGGCGTAGGAGAAGGTGGTGGGCGCTTTTTCAAAGGCCTTGATCACATATCCCCTCCGGTGCGAGAACCTCCACCTCCGTGGGATCTACTGCTGGTATTGGCTAAGCTCATGGGCAAGCCATTTGAACCGATGCACAGGTGTGATGTCTCCCACCTATTGTGGAAGACTGCCTTCTTGGTGGCTGTAATGTCAGCCAGAAGGATGGGAGAGCTCCAGGCGCTTTCCATCTAGTCTCCTTATCTGGTCTTCCACAGGGACAAGGTTGTCCTTCGCCCCCACCCGAAATTCCTTCCAAAGGTGGTGTCGGATTTTCACCTTAACGAGGTGTTGACTCTGCCGGTGTTCTACCCCAATCACACCTTGGAGGCCGCATATAGGCTCCATACTTTGGACCCTAGAAGAGCGCTCGCTTATTATAAGGAGCAAACGGCTGAAGTTCAGAGAGAGGTTCACCAGCTGTTTGCCACCTATGCTGAAGTCGCACCTGGCAGACCTGCAGCCAAGTGGACGATAAGCAGGTGGGTCACCTCCTGCATAGATCTCTGCTATAGGCTGGTGGGCATGGAGCCTCCCAAAGGGATAAGAGCTCATTCTACCCGCCATACCGCTGCTTCGGTGGCTGCTTCTAGGGATGTCCCTATCCAGGAAATCTGCAGAGCTGCTACCTGGAAGTCAGCACACACCTTTATTTCCCATTACCACATTGACCTAGAGTCCCGCTGGGATGCTGATTTTGGGACCTCAGTTCTCCAGTCCTTATTCCCCAAGTAGGGGGTGCATGCCTTGCCTCCCTCCTCCCGGAGAACTGCTAGGAGTCTGCCAGACAGTGTGGATTGAACAACATATCCACGTCCCTAGAAATACAGGTTACTCACCTGTAACAGGAGTTCTAGGAGTGGTATATGTTGTTCATCCACACGACCCACCCGACCTCCCTGGCTTCGACGCGCACCCTGGCTTCCAGCGGGCTAGATCTGGTGTCATGGGGTGGAGCGGAGGGTTTTACCACCCGGGTGGGTGGGAGGAGCCAGCTTGAAGACCTTCCGGCAAGAATTAAAGCAGCAAGGAACCTGCCAGATAGTGTGGATGAACAACATATACCACTCCTAGAACTCCTTTCACAGGTGAGTAACCTGTATTTATGATACTGCTGGTGTAAATAAATAATTGTTGGTGAATTCTACAACTGCTCCTGGCTCTCCTATGCTTCTTGACCTGTGCCTCGACGATGGTCACTGTTTTGGTAAATTTCTGTAATAATATACAAATAGGATCTGATGCCAGCCAGAAATCAGACTATTATGTTCATTCTCAGCATTAACCTGGTGTGACATCATGCCAGGCTGATACAGAGACATCGCCAATGGATCACCTGTGCAACAGAGCATTGCGTAGTCACAGTAAACAAAACAGCTTTTACAACGTCTCCCCTCTCAGCTTACCTACACTTTCAAATCCTGAGTACATGTGAAAGGCTCCAATTTTTTCAGTTCTGACTATAACCCTTGCATATTCTGTCAAAATCTTCTTTTTGCCACACCTCCAGAACCGGACCTGGTGTATCTACGGGTAAAAAAAGGAAAACAGCTACTCACAAGTTGCAAAATAAAAATACGTCTTGATTCTTAGTTTTAAGTTAATGCAAATGTGACACAATCTGTTATAAATCTTGTCTAGTGACCCTAAAAATAAAATACATTTGTTCTTAATCACATTTCTGTTTTCAGTCTTTTGTGGTACAAAGGTCACCTAGTTAGTTGATGTCAGACCCGAACAATTATTATAAAAAATTAAATATGGGTGCCTGAATAAACACTCTTTTGTTGTTGCTATTGTTGTTGTTTTGTCACACCCTTGGTGTGTTTTGCCTTTTTAAACCACTCAAGCTTCACTTGCATGTTTTGTGTTGCAAAACACATTTTAAGTATGTAAAAACTTTGTATCACAGAACTATTAAGTCGATCAGAACTGTGTGGTATAAACTGCTGGCTACTTGGAACCTGACTGAGGCCATCAAACTCACTTTGCTTGTGGCCAGACCTGTGGGGCTTGAACCCAGGTCTCAAGCTGAAACTATAGTATTATTTGTCAACAGTTCTCATGGGCAATGCAGTGTTAACTATTGAATATCCTGTATTTTCAAACTCCTGTAACCAGAGACTCCCAAAATAAATTTGGGGCTCAAGTGGCATGAGCCTTCCCAGCCCTTCCTGAATTCCAAGAGATAATCAGCTTTCCTCTGCACCACTGCACCGTGTCACTTGTATATATTTGGCATGTCCTTCCCTTCTGCTTTTAATAAACATCCTCCAGTCTCTAGCTGGTGCATACAGGAAATGGCCTGTTGGTTATTTCGCACAATTGATAAGACCCCTGGGACTTTTTCCCCATCATCTCTATTGTGCCGGCAGAATTAGATTCCCGAGCATTTTCTGCTGCAGTATCCATTTTATTGTCAGTGCGTAGGTGAAAGAAGTGCTGGAGAACAGGACAAAACCTCTCTCTGATAATGAAAGCAGAGCTCACGCTGAAGAGAATAATGCTATTCTATGACTACTGGTGGAATTCATTTTAATTTTTTTTTGTGCATTGTGACTTTTCCATTGGTTTCCATTTAGCCATCAAGGTAGCTTTTCAAGATCTAGGTTCCACGATCAAGGTAGACCCTATGGAAAGGCTAACAGACAGCTGAGAAGGGTATGTGGTCTACTGGTTAGAGCACTGAGCTGAAAAATAGGACACACCAAGTTTATATCCCAGCACATCCACTGGCTCACTGGGTGACCTCGAGCATTTCCCTTAATTGACCTCTTTTTGCTTTATAGTATATGGTTATCCATTGTGAAACATGGATTTATTTTCTAAGTAAAAAGCTGTTGTACTGCTGTTATTCTGTGGTTCAACAGCTTTTTAAATCAAAACATAAACTTGTGCCACTTGCTGTTTTATTTTCATTTTACACACACACACACACACACGTGTGCGAGCATACATGATCCTCCCCTAACATAAAGATCATCTGTTCTTTTATCATTTCATTTAAAAAAAAAAAAACAGAAACCCACGCCTCATCTGGGTGGGTTTTCAGCAGCTGGGTGAGGGTATGTTTCTGTGTTTTTTTTTTTTTATAATAAAAAAATCAAACCAAATATTTCTTGGGAAGAAAAAAAAAAGCAGCATTTTTTATTTTAAGTTTCAAACCATATACTGTACAAAATAACACATGGGAAACATATACAGCTCAGCTGTGTTTGCATCTGGGGGTTCTGATGACACCAGAGACCTCTCAAGCTTCGCTGCAGAGATCCCTATGATGTCATCAGAACCCCTCAATCGAAATAGCCTTATTGTACATGGTTGTCCGTACATTATTCTCTATATATTCTTAGCCATAAAACTGAGTTGCAGTAGGACCCTACAGTAAAGCAAGAGCTTGCATCTCAGTTCTTTTACTTAGCAAACACTCACAATGACCATGAAAGGCGAATGAAAGAGGCACAAAATGGAAGAGGAAAATTTATGAACAAGTGCAGACTTCTTGCATACTTTGCATCATTCAGGCAAACAAAATCCTTGTATCTTTGTGAAGAAATTAATTTATGGGCAGCCTGGCGGTTTGGCAGTAACGCTACCACCAGCTGCGCTGGTGACCTGAGTTTGGGAGCAGATGCAGGTTGCTGGGGACAGCTGGGGTGGGGGGATGGAGAGGTTTTAGCATCTGGAGGACTGCTCTTCTCTCCCAGGGAAGGGGAGATCCATCAGCCTGCTGTCGACCGCCACCAAGTGCCTATCTGCCCCAGCCCACACCACCACCTGTGACACTGGCCCACGTCTGGATATGGTCTCTAGTAGGCCTCCCCTTCTGTCCTTGCCACAGGGAGCAATCTGTGGGTGGATTCTGGACATGACAGTCACTGGGGAGGTGGAGGTCGGCTGAGGTAGTGCAGGGACGGTGCTGATAGCTCCTGTGCTGTGTGGAAGGAAACAAGTGGTATAGAAAAAAGAAACATTTAAATAAGTATTATGCCTGAATGATGGAAATTATGTACATGGAGTTTGCATTTATCCACAAACTTTCCTTAGAGAACTCTGTGAAACTTGCGTTTTTGTCTCTTGCATGTCTTGTGTTATCCTTAAGGTTTTTGAGTTTTTTTCTGTAAGGGTTGGACTGTCCTGGGTAAAGTAGATTGTAAAGGAATTATTCTGGAAAATCAGGAATATGGGACAAGCTTACTAAGTGTCTCCTGACATGCAGAGCATCTGGGATCAAGTTGCCTAGTTTTTATCCAATTCTGGAAAATCAACAACTGAACGAAAAACAATAATTTAAGAATATTTATATATGGCATTGATCAATGAAGCCATCTGATTGGCTGAAACAAGTCACTCGACCGTGTCATTTTTTCCATAATTACAGAGGTGCAGTTTTATATACACAGTACTGTTTGCTTGAAAAGTCATTTTATGAGGGCAGTAAGGCACCTTGGGTATGTGTAATTATGGCAAATAATATAAATTCTTGGGTGTGTTTAAAAGCACTCGGCTGTACTTTGTGCCTAATAACACCCTGAGGTGTGTGATTGTCCCATAATTACACACCCTGTTGTGTCTTATTGCTTATGTATATATTATACCGCATTATTGCTGCAATGGGTACAGCATTGTTCTGTGCAGTTGTGGTAGGTACCAAGTCAATACCGCTAATCAAAAACCATGCGGCAATAACCGTATTGTGTAAAGCACGCCTGCATTTAGAGCGAAAGGGGTATAATTGTAGTAGGGAAGTACTGCTACCCCTGTCATTTTACGCTCTTACAAGTAAGGGATCAAGTTGCTGTGTGTGGTGACTGGTAGAGTCGCTCCCGTGGAGGAGTGGCTAAGGCAACAGCACATGGCAGGGTGTGAAACCAGGGACCACAGTTTGGTTGCCCCCAGGTCTCCTGGTGTTGCAGCTTTTTAATTTTTTGTTTTTTTAAAGTTAAGTTTTCCCCCTTCTCAACTTTCGTCCCATCCCCAAAGTCCACACCCCCCTCGGAGTTTGTTATGTAAAGTCTGGAGAGTGTGGTGGGTGAAGCCCCCAACACGTCGGGAGGGTTGTGAAGGCAAAGCCCCCGGAAAAAAAAGAAAGTCCCATTGTTTTCATTGGGGTGCACTGCTTTGTTTTGGACTTTGTTTTTTCCAACCTTGTTCCAGGATCCGCTGTTTTGCCTGTGGCATTTATTGCCGCGCTGTTATTGTCAGCGCTGCTATGACCCCATGCCATTGTAGTATACTGCACTCCTGTTGCATGAACATGCAGTTAGTAAATGGTTCTTGTATCCAAAGAAAGGAAAGGAATTAGGGTTTTGATAACACCCTTCATATACAGGGTATCCCAAAGCACTTTACGAACCATGAATAGTTTCAAGAGTACAGGCAGGGAGCGACAGAGCGGTTAGATCTGGAAGGTTAAACAGAGAAAGAGTTTTAGTTGGAAGGTATACCTTATAAGCACAAGGTGGGGTGAAAATGAGTGTGGTTAAGGACAGTGCTCGGATGTTAAGCAAAAAGAAAGGGAGGGGAGAGAGAGGGAGGCCTTTATTCATAAACCATTGAGTTAATTAGTTTTATTTATGTGTTATTTTTGCCTCAAGAAGGGCCCACTGACCTATGACAGCTCATTTCCTGGTGTATTCTGGGAGTGGGTTACATTGGACCTATTTTACTGACAGTAAGAATGTTAGTAGGAGATAACCCATCCAGCTGCCCTTGTGAAAAGAAAAACACAGGGGGAAGTCCATTCCTAACAAGCTGCTGTATTCAGAAATAGGTTAGGAGAAATGAACCACTCACCACATAAATTTAAATGTTTCTGATTTAATTAACTGACTTAAAATAACAGTATCACATCACTCTGCTATAGTAGTTGCCAATGTTTCTAGGGGGTTTCTCTTCATCAAGGCAGATAACAGTGAACTTATGTGGGGCTGAGTGGCATGTCTGCTCAGTATATCCTTTTTAGAAATACTCTTATAGGTTCAAGCTTTTTTTCCCCTGTCTGGTGTGCCTTTATAAGGTTTAAAGTGTTCTATCAAGACACTTTCCAGGTCCCAAATCCTATAATGGGATCTTGAGCCAACAAGACACACTGTGTTAGATCACAGACCTGATGGCAACTTCTATAGCAGGCTGATGTGGCGCTGTTACTTTAAATCAGTCAATAAAATCAGAAAATTTTAAATTTATGTGGTGAGTAGATATATTAGCCAGGACACTGCAGAAAATCACTCACTCAAATGTCTTGGGATCTTTAACTTCCGCCTGTACAGTCACCAGAGATGGGCCGAAGGGACCTCAGTTTAACATGTCATCAGAGGGACGGCACCTCAACAGTGCAGTACCACCCTTCCCCCCCTTACTGCTGTGTCAGTATTGGGTATTAACCCAAGCTCCTGTTCTGGAATTAGAACCCATTGCCGTTCGAATCATGTGCCTCCCCCAGACATGAGCGCGTGACCTACTAAGCCAGTGACACTGAAGTATTATTGGCATTGGATTGAGACAGCTTGTGAACAGAACCTTGAGCTATGCTCTGATAGATCAAAAGTTTGTACTTCCAGTTCTGTATACAACTAATGAAATAGTCAAAACTCCAGATTACTAGTTCCATGAAAAGAACTGTATAGAATGTCACTTGTCCGTAAAAAGAAAACATTACCGATGAATTTTCACATGAACCTTTATCCAGGTAAAATTAAATAGGGATCTTTCGGAGGTATGAACATCATGTCTGAAAATAAGAACATTATAAACTACTGCCAAAACATCTTGTCTATTTTAAGTGTACACACGTGTGTACTAGGGTTGCTTGGAATCTGATTCATGGAATCGGATTCATCGGATTTCAAGTTTTTTCAGAATTCAGATTTTTAAAACTGAAGGCCAAAAGTCTTAATCCTGAAAAAGGGTTGGATGTGGAATCAGAATCTGACTGAAATCCAGTTCCGATTCAGCATCAGACTACTAGTTAAACCACACCCCCCACCTGGAATTAGGACCCCTAGCTAAAGACAAAGACCTGCCTCCTTGCCCCACCCTTGTGTCTCCCCTCTATTACATTAATGATGACTGCTGCACTGCAGGGATGGTAACTGGAAGGCAGTGGAGGCCTGAGGGGCCATGAATTACAGCTTCTTCCGAATGTAGTTACAGGTCCATCCAGGGCATACAGCAATAATTTCCCAGTTCATCTCCAAATAAACCTGAGTGATCAGGAATTCTACTGCAAATTTCTGAAATGTTACATAGCGTGTGCAGCTTTTTTTTTTTCTTTTTGTTAATCTCTTTATGCTCCCCCTTGCTGACCAGCCCCCATCCACCAGTCCTCCAGCCCTATCACCCCGGCATCCACTGGGACTTACCTCATGCTGCTTCAGAGGTGCCCAGCCAGCCAGGTGCGGAGCCTGTGAAGGACTGGTGTCATCCTATCGGTCGGCAACATTTTCTCCCCTGATTTTCCTTCCCCTGGTGCAGAGGTAATGTGTGCAATGATGCCAATGGTAGTGTCGCACACGCTCCCATGTGCACCATGCCAGATGTCTGCCCTGCCTCCACTCCCACCCCCCCGCTGGTAGCATCAGTGTGCCAACCCCCAGCTTCGCTAGGGGTCAGGCTAACACCAGCCACTGGTCCCCTTCCTCCCCTGGAGAGGAGAGCAGTCCTCTGGATGCTTGATCCTCTCCCTCCTCAGCCGGCCCCCAGCAACCCACTTGCACAGCGAGCATGGGTCACCAGCATGGAAGGAGGTGAGGCATCGGTGCCTCAGTCCTCACGCCACTGGGCCAGAGTGTGCAGCTTTGACAAGAGGGGGAAGTTGGTGGTGGTGCAGTGTAATTCTGTGCTACACTGATCTTTCTCCTCTAGAGGCTTGAGTTTAAATTTTACTCTAATGAGTTTGATGCTTTAAATCAAGATCCTAGCAGACAGTTTTCCACCTCACATTGTCATTATGAAGTAAGACGTGTGCTTCAGTCGTTACTGCCCCCCCCCCCCGCAAACAATTAGAGCCTAGGACTGAGCTGCCATTGAGATTTCCTGACCAGTATGAGTATGGGTTGGGGTTAACTAGCAGCACAATGTGATAGAAGTTATGCTTCACCCACCTGCAGTTAACCTAAAGTTTTAATAGAATGACATGGGGGAAGGTGGTATTGCCAGTGTTTCAGAGGATTCAGTTTTTTAGAGTAGGTGTTGCAGAACTATTGCAGAGTGCTCATTTGTGTCTATAGAGCTTTTTCTCCTCAGTGGCTTTAGTCGATAGGTGAGCTGTGGAGTCAGAAGCCTCTACGGACTTTGGTAACTTTAGAGGATGCAGGTTCTAGTCAGTTTGGTGCTAGTGATTGTAAGCTACGACTATGTGGGTTGGAGCTCCCAACTGCGCTATTAAAATAACAGGCTGCACTGGGCTCACTTGATGGCCCACAAGGTAGCGCATCCATCTCTTGGTTGGGCAATCCGAGTTTGGGAGTGGACTTGTGGAGCAAGGGTGGGCCGCTGAGGGGGCTGGGGTGGCACTGCCGTGTGGCAGTGCTCCCAACTGGGAGGGATGGTGCTGTAGTTATGACACTTCAGTGGGCCAGTGAGCTTGTCTCCTCTGCATGCTGTCGCGTGTGTATGCGAGGCCTGATGTGACACTCCCCAGGATCAGCGGGAAGTTGGAGGGTCTAGGGGCTTGGAGAGAAACACAAAACTCCATGTCTTCTGGGCCACCTGTGTGACACCACCGTTCCTCTCAGGCCCCGCTCTGTGTGCATCCCGACTGGTTCTGACAGTGGAGGGAACGGCAGATGGGGTTGGGAATTCAGTGGACGCTGCCTAGAAGCAAGGGGGAGGTAGCAGTCCAGAGATCAAAAAACTATATAGCGAAAAAAAGGAAAAAAAATTCCGATTTGCACTAAAAATATTTGCTGTAAATTTATTGTTGCAGGTGGATTACAGTCTGCAAATATAGTGAAAATAAACGAACAACGGATAGTTCATGTTTTACAGTATGTGATGCTTCAGTAAAAAGTACCAAGCTATCCAATGACTTCAGGCACATCATCAAAACTTACAAAACTGATACATTCTGGGGATGTCTCAACATTTTCCAGACTGGCATTTCTCTGTGGTCTAAAATTTGCATGTCAGATATTTTGACTACAGTACCTTGCCTATGTAGCTAAGATTATTTTGTAAAAGATGTGTCACTACAGGTAGGGTTATCACCGTTTAAAAAGCCTAAATCAGGATATTTCATACTGAAAACTGGTTTTTCGCAGGACAATATGTAACCTTGACCAACGCAACAGAATTCTTTTCTCTAAATATCAAAACTAAGACTATGTGTTTTTGTTTTACTTTATTAGCATTCATATTGGCCCCTATATTCAGAGCCGGATGGCTGTGCATGCAAACAGGTGCGCTGCGCGCAAAAATAGGGCCGGCCAGCTCTGGTGCCATATTCAAACAGATAGCGCGATCAGAACTGACTGCACTATCTGTTTGAATATCTGACTATGGTAGCGTGCTCCACAGCAAGCAGACGCCATGTGCAGGGCAGTGCTACCAGAGGACAGGACCAAATACCTCTCATAGGTGTAAAGCGCGGCATCAACTGGATAGCACCGCTACCCCTATGGACGATATCCAGTCCAAACATGCAGATGGACCCATTGGGCATGCACGGTACTAGCGGCCATTTGCATGCCCATTATGAGCTCATCTGCATGCCAGTGCTGCCGTGGAGTGCGTCGAGCCGGGTACCCCCCAGCTCCAATCCTTGTATCAATAACAAATCACCCTGGTAGTCTAGTGGTCCCCCCTTCCCGATATGTGTGTTAATGTAAATAATCCCTGATGCCGTGGTAGTCTAGTGGTCCCCTTCCCTGAGCCCCAGTCCGTCTGTCATACAATAATCCCCCATGTACGGTACTGTGTGTGTTCTGATACAGTTCAGTTGGCAGTGGCCCTGGCGTGTGAGGAGGTTGTGCTAGCCGCCGGCCCGTTGAGGGGAGTGGGTGGTGGGTCACTGCCTACCGGGGTGGGGGAGTGGGGAATTACTAGACTACCAGGGTTGTGGGGAATTCTTTATGCTGAATGGGATCGGGGCTCAGGAAGGGGGGACCACTAGACTACCAGGTCATCGGGGATTATTGTATAACAGACGGATCGGGGCTCTAGGAGGGAGGACCACTAGACTGCCAGGTCATTGGGGATTATTATATTAACACACAGATTGGGGCTCGGGGAGGGGGGACTACTAGACTACCAGGGCATTGAAGATTTTTATATTAACACACAGATCAGGGCTCGGGAAGGGGGGACCACTAGACTACCAGGTCAACAGGGATTATTGTATGACAGACAGATCGGGGCACGGGGAGTGGGGACCACTAGACTACTAGGTCATAGGGGATTACTGTATGACACACAGATTGGGGCTTGGGGAGGGGTCACCACTAGACTACCAGGTCATCGGGGATTATTGTGTGACAGAGATTATTCGAATTATTAGTTAATTATTTTATAATTGTAACCCCCCTGCAAATGGGGGTTCATAAAAGACTTCCAGGAGCTTGCTTGAATGCTCCAAGCCTGAATGGTGTTTGGCATTTAAGCCATTTATCAGTGAGTGTTTTTAGAACCTCTGGTACTGTCTCTTTAAGAGCTGTCTGCTTGCAGACATAATTAGTTTATATGGGGGGACTGTGTGCTTCTCTGAGTACCACTCGAGCTGCTGCCAATTCACTTAATTTTTGCAGTCACTAGGAGTGCAAATGGAACCTATCTGAAAGATGTAACTGTTTACCAGAAATTATTTAGAGTAATAATGAAATTACAGTTTGTCTAACCTGCTTTCTTTGCAGTCAGAACTGTGTCTGCTAGTTCCCCATTCTAGTTTTGAACTGCTGAACTGGACCAATCAGTGTGGGGTAAGCTAGCTCTAAAATGGTGCCTTGGACGAATCAGAACTTGGACTCTAATCTGAGCCAGCCACAAGAGGATTGTATGGGCAGTGACTCTGGGAGATGTAGTTTGGACTTCAGTGCCTTTTGGACCAGCAGCAGTCTGTGTAGTGACAGCCAATCCAGTCAAGAACTGGGAGGAACTCAAAGGAAGTGCCGGTTTTGTCGGTTGGAGTTTCAGTTGAGCTTTGGCAGTGAAGAAGGAAGGAGCCCTGTGCTTTTCAGTGTGCAGTTTTAGTCAAAAAACGTGTGTAAGGCCCAAGTTCGGTCTGCAGCTTGTTAGGACTGAATCAGTCACTGAAAAGAATCAAAGGATCTCTGAAGAGTAGAAACCAGGCTCACCCTGTAGAAGACTGGAGGAATTGCTGAAAAGTGCATTCGGTCTGTCAGGAACTGAATCTGCTGTGTGTTCTCCGGTATTGTGCAGTAATTGCGATCGGGATACAGATGCAGCCTGCCTGGTATAGTGCTTTCTTTTATATGGATGTGTGAAGAGGTTTGTGTACCTCAAGTGAGCCCTGCTGACATTGAAGGACCCTATCTTATTTGGAGGTCGTGAGTACTAATTCAGGGTCGCTCCTGTTGAATTGCCACATTAAATCCAAATGGAATTACTGTACTGCTGACTGTTTAATTCTCCTTTCTCTGTGTGAAAGGGCCCCTACCAGCTGCCACGGTTTGGACTAGCCACTAGGGCTTGGGTACCCAGGGACAGTAACTGATAGGGATAGGCCTGTGCACAGAGCCATGAAAGTTATTAGAGTGATAAGCTAATTAACCTGATTTCCCCTGTCTTGTTATATCTCCCTAAATAAATCAGAACTGCTTGTTTCAGCAAAGTTATACTGCCTGAGGTATTTGTCTATGTTAAAGTACTGTACTGTGATTGTTGCACTGTATCTCATTTCACAGGAGGTCCCAGTGCGGAACCAGACCTGGGGGTAAGTGTATACTGTGAAGGTAATTCTGATATATTGTGTGGGCCACTAGTGGGAAGAAAGGGGGGTTGCAGTGTCCCAGAGGGCTGTGACCAAGTTAGTTTAACTATTGCAAACCCTGACCTCTGGGTGGAGGCACCCGCCATTGGATCCAGGCCCCTCAACCTGTTAGTGGCAAATCAGGCAGGGGTAGTAGCCCCTGGGATAGTGCCATCTAGGGGTTACATAATTATTAATTAGTTCATTATTATTAGTCAAATGACTCATCCATTACTGACCCACTCTCGGTGGGCAGCGAATTCAACACCTTCTTCACCTCCTGTGCTTCTTCCCTTCTCTCATCTTTTCCACCAACTTCAACACCCCTTTCCTTCCCCCACAACCTGTTCAATTCTCCTTCTCTCCCATCACACCTGATGCCACCATCAATGCCCTACTAGCACTCAACCCACTCGAGTAAAAGCCCCGATGGGCTTGATCCTAAACTCTTACACCTGGCAGCCCCTTCCATTGGTATCCCCATCCCTGCCCTTTTAGATCTCTCCTTCTCCTCTGCCTCTGTCCCATCTGCCTGGAAGCATGCCACAGTCATTCCCCTCCCTAAAGGTGGTGATCCTTCTATTCTAGGTAACTATCATCCCATTTCTCTCCTCCCCATTCTTGCCAAACTCCAAGAACATCTGGTTCTATCTCAACTCTCCCCTTTCCTTGATTCTTCCTCCTTTTTTACCCCATACCAGTCAGGATTCTGCAAAAAACACTCCACCTCCTCTTCCCTCCTCCGACTAACTAATACCATTCTCACAGGGATGGATCAGGGCCAAGTCACATCAGCCATCTTTGTCGACTTGGTCAAAGCCTTCTACACCGTTGCCCATCTCCTTCTCCCATTTAAACTCTCTGCAGCAGGACCCTCCTCCTCAGCCACCAACTGGATCTGCTCCTACCTCATGGGTAGGTCCCAGTCAGTCCATTTGGGTACTCCTTTTCCCCCCTCCCAATCACCACTGGGGTATCTCAAGGCTCAGTCCTCGGTCCTATCTTATTCTTGGTCTTTCTAAATGACCTTTCTGCTGCCTGCACCTCAGCATCCGTTCACATGAATGCTGATGACAGAGTCCTGTTTGCCTCTGACCATTCCCATGCTGACCTGGTGACCAGGCTTCAGCGGGACTTTGGCAATGTCCAGCTCTGGTTCCGCTCAAATCAGCTGGCCCTTAACACCAAAAATACAGCCTCTATGACCTTTGGCACTCAGCAAAAGCTCTCTAGTATTGACAGTCCCCCCTCCTCCATACCCTAGATGGGTCCACCATTTAGAATATACTATCCTTCAAGTACCTCAGGGTCTGGCTTGACAACCACCTCGACTTCTCTGAACACGTTAACACCATGCGTAAAAAAATCCACCCTAATTTGGGAGCATTGCACCGCCACCACAGCTGCATCCTGCTCCCAACCCCTAGAGCTGTCATACAGAAAATGATCCTCCCCATATTAGACTATGGTGACATCTACCCTTTCCAGACTGGACTTTCTCTTTAATTCATTCTGTCGCTTTGCTTTAGACAGCCCTAAACATACTCATCACTGTACCCTTTATACATCCCTCTCCTTTCCCTCCTTTGAAGCTAAGCATATGGCACACTGCCTCTCATTTATTGCCAAGTATTGGTTTGGCTCCCTCCCTTCCTATCTGTCCTCTACCCTCTCCCTGCCTCGCCCCAACTCATATGCCCTCCGCAGCTCCTATTCCTGCTCCCTTGCACTCCCCCCAAGATCCTCCACTGCTGGCTACCTTCTTCTACCTCTTTCCTAAGCTCTGAAACTCCCTCCCTCTCCCAATCCGTTCAGCCACCTTTCCCTACTCTTTGTCCTTCCTCCTGCGTAACCTCTCCTCCCACACCTGCAGCTGTAACTTGTAACCTCACCTGATTTCTCCCCTATAGCCAATCTGTCTTCTCCCCAATCTCTTACCCTCCTTCCTTTCTGTATACCATCCCCTCTTCCCTGTTCCTTCTCCCCCTCCTCTCACAACGCTATCCCATTCCCTTCACTATCTCACCCTACCCCGTCCTCTCTGCCCACCTTTCACTACTCCACCCCTTCTCCTCCTCTTTCCTCCTCCACCTCCTCTTATAACCCTTTCCTTACTCCTAATCCTTCCGCTTATCTATCTCTCCCTCCCCACACCAAATCCACCTCTTATTCCTTGACTGTAACTCTGTTTCTGTGTTCCCCCTCAAGTCTGTTTTCTCCACACCCCCTTGCAACATGTATAGTTCTACTACTAGCCGGTGCTGGCACACATTCGGCTTGCAGCTATAATTTTCAGTGCAGTGGTGCCATCGTTTACAAGTTCTCACACTGTTTGATTATCTATTTATTCATTTGCATGGGTTAAATCCATGTACACAATTTACTGTACATAGCTGCTTTTGTAATTATTTCTCTGATGTTTACAGTTGTAACACGTTGTTTTCGACTCTGTGTATTTTCAAGTGTACTCCCCTTTCCCTTTCCCCCCAGGACGCATCTGGAAACAAGCTCTTGTTAGTTCAGTATGTCTTTCCTGGTGAAACTTTAAAAAAAAAAAAAAAATTATTGTATGACAGATGAATCGGGGCTCGGGGTGGGGGGGCCACTAGACTACCTGGGCATTGGGGATTATTGTATTAACACACAAATCAGGACTCAGGAAGGGGGGACAACTAAACTACCAGGGCATTGTGGATTTTTATATTAACACACAGATCGGGCCTCAGGAGGGAGGACCACTAGACTACCAGGTCAACAAGGATTACTGTACAACACATGGATCAGGGCTCAGGGAGTGGGGACCACTAGACTACCACGTCATCGAGGATTATTGTATGACACACAGATCGGGGCTTGGCGGGGGGGACCACTAGACTACCATGACATCAGGGATTTTTATATTAACACACAGCTCGGGGAAGAGGGACCCTAGACTACCAGGGCATCGGGGATTTTTATCTTAACATACAGATTGGGGCTAGGGAGGGACCGCTGAACCACCACGGTACCCAGCCCTTGACAGTGGCCAGATAGGTCTGCACACTGTTAAGGGCTGGGTTACAGAGGCTTTAAACTGTGCCACTGCTGGCGGCTGTTTAGCGCTTCTGAAACCTTTTAATATTGTGCTGCACCACATATGCATGGGGGAACCCTCATTCGTATAGGTTCAGCACAATATTGTGCATGATGACGCTGTTGGAGGTACACCATGCATGTGTGCCCTTTGAATATGGGCCTTCCACCGATAGCTGGCGCTATTCCCGGTTAGCGCGGCACAAACTGTCTCCTGCAATTTTGAAGTATCTTATCAAAGATTTCATAGTTTTCTGCAACTTGTAGAGGAAGGTAAGACATTTTTCTAGTTTAAGATCAGAGCATCTTGCATTTTTCCTGTTTTTTGGCAGGACACAGCACCCCCCCCCAAAAAAAAAACCCAGAACTGTCCTGGCTAAATCAGGAGAGGTGATAACCCTAATTACAGCATATTGTTTAACAATAGAGCTCATGTGTCTTTTTACTGATAGTGACGTCATGGAGGAGACTGTAACTATGCCCTGTTCAGTTAGAATCCCACAGAAGCCTCTCGGATCCCTCCAGCCAAACGTGAGACACAATCCCTTAAAATAATAGCAATAAAATTCAGGACACACCATAAACCCCTAGAGCTGGGTAAAAGTTTAAACAGCTGTGTAAATATGTTGAAATATGCAAGTGCATTGATACACATACAATAAGGTGTGTTTTTAATGGGACATCACACACTGATACCAGTTTCTGCCATAAAAACCACAATGTAGGGTACGCAGCAGAGGGAATTTGGGTAAGGTGTAGAGAGTCCCACCTATTGTAAGACAACTGCAGGGCTGACACTCACACACACATGCACACAAAGGGGAGCTGGGGAAATTAAGCCGGTCCCTTTGCCATTACAAACTTTTTCTTCCTGGACTATAAGACTGATGCCAACACAGAATGCTTTCCAGTGCAGATAATGGATAGTATTTGCTTCTAAGACACAGGCAGCCTGGTGTACAATATATGAGTGATACATTTAGTGCCTACGTGCTAGACTCGCATTAAGTAGCCGACATAAATGAACTGGAAATAGCCTTTTCTTCAGCAGGCCTGTTACAGAACATGCCCTTCAGATGCAAAAATAAATATGTGCCAGACCGTGTCAGTTCACATGGAGTAAGTGCAGCACTCCCCCCATGAGTCTAGCCTCCTCTATGACTACACTCTTTAGCACTTAAGACCAAAGAACTGCTGCCCATCAAGTTCTCGCCTCCTTGCATATAGTATTTGTTAATTATTTCACAGACTATTTCATCCTCTGTTCGCTATCTGATTTGCTCTACACCCTGTAGATCCTCAAGTTGTTCACTTAAACTTCTTGTCAACCTAGCCTGCTATAAACTATGTATCTGTATATTTTTACTTATGTAATCCCTGTTATTGTAATTATGTGACCTCTGTAACCTGATGCACTCATGTTTTTCTAAGACATGGAACCTCCTTGTATCTGTTTATGTACTTGTAACCATTGTAAATGATGTTATGCTCATGTATTACTACAACGTGGAACCTCTGTAAAAGAGCCTTTGGCTCAAAGGTACTTCCTAGAAATAAATGAAGTTGCATAAAGTTAAGCTGGCTTGTTTTCCCCATTCCTACTCCTAAGTTTACACTGGTGAATGAATAAATGTTTATCAGCAGGAAGATGGCAATCTGTGCTAGTCTTTGTATGAGACACAACTTACTTGATTTGTTTTCCCCCTCAAGAACAAGTCATAAAGGTACAAAGTCTTTCTAAAAAGGGTATCAGTACTGCAGAGCCACACCACATCTGATTAATGTTCAAGTGAACTAATTGCTTCACTCAGGAAACAAACCTGCCATTAGGAACATAGGAACTCAAGGATACTCAGACAAGAGAAGGCACAATAGCCCATCTTGTTTGTCTGCCATATTTCAATGGGAATACCCACTGATGCCCATTTGTTGCAGATGTTTGTGTAGACCTAACTTAAAACTGTTAACTGTTTTACTTTCTACCACTTCCATGGGTAAACCGTTCCAGGGTCTCACTACTCTCTGCGAGAACCATGCTTTCCTTCTTTCAGCTTTAAATTGAGTACCCCTAAGTTATAAGTTATAACACCTGGGGCCCGATTTTCAAAGGGCTGAGAGGGACACAAGGGGTTTGCATCCAAAGAGTTTGATGCAAGTGGTGACTTGCATCCCAACTTGCGTCAAACGTGATATTCGAAGGCAGACTGCATCCAGTTTTGATGCTGCTGCGGCAATGCCCCCTGCACCACAGGTTGCGGCACACAATCAGGTGTGGCTGCACCATGGTGGGGCTACAACATCCTCGTTTCCTGTCATTTCAGAGCCCCATCATGGACACAGCCAGGGCCATCTGTTAGACTGGCCAGGAGGTGGTCTAACTGGCATACACCAATGGGGTGAGGAGGGACAGGGTCCTGTAGGGGTGTACCAGAGGTAGGACATGTGGTGGGGTCATGGTAGAGGTGTTTGCAACCTGCCCCGGCATGGCACAGAGCACAGATGGTGCCAGCTTGGACTGGCATAATACAGACAGGGCACCCCTGTGTTCAGACAGTAGGGCACTGTAGCCCGCATGTCCCCCCCCATGCTATAGTGCCCCACCCAACTGTCAGGTAGCCCCAGTCACCCTGTCTCCAATGTTGCGGTGCCTCCTCCCCCCTGCACTCCCACTGTGCCCACACAGAATCACTACTTCAACACCAGGTGGTCTAGTGGCCCTCCAACCCTCCCCACCCAACAGACAATGGTCAACCACTCCTCTCCCCCCCCCCTCGTTCCCAACCCACATCTGCAACTGGCACTTCCCTCCTCACACCATCACCATCACAGCCAGTCACAGAATGTGCTCGCACAGACCATAAGAATACTGTGCACTTTGGTCTGTGCAAGCACATTCTGTGGCTGGCCATGGTGGTGTGAGGAAGGGAGTGCCAGTTGCAGATGGGGGTCAGGAATAGGAGGGGAGCAGGGTGGTTGACCATTGTCTGTCAGGTGGGGAGGATGGGGGCCATTAGAACACCAGGGAGTACGACCAGGAATTATTTGTATGTTCTTCCCACGATTGTGAAGGGGGAGCAACCATGTGGGATTGGTGGGGGTAACCATTGCCTCATAATGCCCGATTTCAGGCTTCCCGCTCCTTGGGGCACCGCAGCTTCCCCCTGCCCACCTCTCCTGGAATGCCTCACTGCCCTGCACCCAAGTCTCCCACTGCGCCTCACTTCCTGGTGTAGAGTCACATATTGCGGTTGGTCCGGAAGGTTTGCCGCAAGTAGCAAACCTCCTAAAATTGCTACTTTTGCCCTTGCCGCAGCTGCTTTGGATGTAGCCCCCTACTTTGCT
Organism: Neoceratodus forsteri; assembly: GCA_016271365.2. NCBI lineage: Eukaryota > Metazoa > Chordata > Ceratodontiformes > Ceratodontidae > Neoceratodus > Neoceratodus forsteri. The sequence continues at coordinate 1,407,563,691 of CM028131.1, read as the reverse complement.
GCAAGTTGCGTCCGACACAGGTGGCTTTGAATATCGGGCCCCTAGTCTCTCTTTTACTGTTTAAACATTCAATATTCAGATTTGTTCTTAGGTCCTTATTTGTCATGGTTTTAAAAAATTAATATCATGTCACCCCTAAGTCTCTTGTCTTCAGTTTGTACAGGCCCAATTTATCTAACCTCTCCTCATAACCCAATCCTTCTACTCCATTGATGATCCTTGTAGTTTTCCTCTGTACTCATTCTAACTTGTGTATGTTTGCTTTGTTTGATAGATTGCATAATGGTCCACAGTACTGCAGATGTGAACAGACAAGAGACCTATACAATAGCAACACCATCTCTCCATCCCTACATATTAGATTCTTCCTTATACAGCCCAAGATTTTATTACACTTTGAAACAATATTATGATAATGTTTGGAAAAGTTTTACTTGCTGTGTATTATAACTCCCAGATTTTTCTTATAGTCCGAAGTTCTTAGTTCTTTGCCACCCATGTAATATTTTGCCTGCATATTATTACAACCAGGGTGCATCACCATGCGCTTGTCAAGATTGAAGCACATTTTATTTGTTAGCGACCATGTGTATAAATTATTCAGATCATCCTGTAGCATTGTAATACCCCACTCAGTGTCCACAATACAGCCTATTATAGCATCATCTGCAAATATTGCTAACCATGTCCTTTACCAACTTGCATGTCCTTGATATATATGTTGAAAGGCGATGGTGTCAAAACCAACCCTTGAGGTACTCCAGTAGTCACTTTGGTTTCTGAAGATTCATAGCCATTTATTTTAACTGTCTGCACCCTGTTCTCTAACCAAGATTTAATCAATTTTGCTAACCTTGGGTTAAAATCACAACTCATCGTTTTTCTTATTACCTCAGCAGGGGGTACTTTATCAAAGGCTTTGCTGAGGTCTGGAAAACAATATCCACTGGCCTTCCTTGGTCAAGTTCCTCGATGACCTTACCAACTCTGAATCCATCATTCTAGGGGACTTCAATATCAATTGGTTGGCACCACCAACTGGCACATACAAGGACACTATAGCTGCACTGCATCTCACACAACTCGTTGACTCACCCACCAGAACAAATTACAAAACTGGATCTAGCACACTACTTGACTGGATCCTCACAAACCGCCCGAATCATATCTGCAAAGTGACAGTCCACCCAGACTCACTGACTGACCACTCTCCAGTAACCTGCAGCTGGACCAACAAATTCAATGCAACACCCCCCCAAATAATCTCTAATTGTAAACTAAAAAGGATCACTTGGAGTACCTTAAGGAGCAGCTACACAACACTGACTGGAACCCCCTTGACACAGCGGAGGATATGGATACTGCACTCGAGTACTTCATCAAACAATTCAGTGCTGCTTGTGACTGCCATGCCCCAGTGCAGAGGACAAAGATCCGTGGAAGATACAGCCCCTGGATCACACCAGACTTAATAGGCTGCATAAAAAACAGGGATGACTGGTGGCATAGGGCACAGAACTCTGGCAAGCAATCAGACTTCCAGGAATACAGAAGACTACGGAATGACTGCACCCGGACCATCCGCTCTGCCAAAAGTAAACATTTTAGGGAAGCATTACAAACATCATGGGGAAACAGCAAGTCTTTTTTGGAATAACCTAAAAGATGTAACAGGGAAAGTCAAGAAAGAGGCTCCACAAATGCTCAGCATCGATGGCGCCCCTACCCTTGACCTCCTGACTATTGCCAACACGTTTAACAAAGCGTTTGCTGACCTTAACAGTGTACTTCCGACAAATTTTTTTGAAGAAACCAACCCAAGCTCAAGCCAAAGTCTAGGGCCCACTCAGACATCCCCCCCTCCCTTCTATTTGAAATCTGTCAACTACAACCAAGCAAGAAAGTACATTCATAAGGTACTTGGAAAATCCAGGAAAAGCAGCGACACACTCAACTTCAAATTTATTTCCCTTGCACTTGATGAAATCCTAGCTCCCATTACTAAACTGCTGAACTTATCCCTGCAGCTGGCTCAATTCCCCCAAACTTGGAAGTCAGCCCTGGTAACTCCGGTGCACAAGAGCGGTGACCGGGCACTGCATGCCAAATACAGACCTATTTCTATCCTTTCACCACTGTCAAATGCGCTGGAGTGCATAGTCTCAGACCAGCTGGTTGAATACCTTAATAAATACAACATTCAGTGTCCAGAACAACATGGATTTCGGAAAGGGCACAGTACCTCCACAGCTCTTCTGGAGTTCACCAGCTGCATACACAGTTCCCTGGACCAGGGTGACCTTGTTGGCACGGCCTTTATTGATCTAACAACGGCCTTTGACACGGTCAGTCACTCCCTACTACAACAACTCACCTCGATAGGCCTCTCTAACCCTGCTACTAACTGGTTCAAAGCTATCTAGCTGATCATTACCAACAGGTAAAGATTGGAAACATCACATCTGGGCCCCTGATAGTTCATTGTGGTGTCCCCCAGGGGTCAATCCTAGGACCCCTCCTTTTCAGCATCTTTCTAAATAGCATACCTCGATCGTGTGACCAACGGATACTTCTCTATGCAGATGATGCTGTTATTTTTACTTCTCAACATGACCCTCACACCCTAAACTATCAGCTGCAACATGCTTTTAAACAAACTGAAGATTGGTTCAGAGCCCACAAGATGGTTCTGAACTATAAAAAGACAAAAGTAAAGCTTTTTAGCGGTGCTAGAAGCAAACACAAAGCAGCATCCCTTAACATCACTAACTGCGCAGGGGTTTCACTTGAACAAGTGTAGCAATTCAAATACCTGGGGGTTACGCTTGACTGTTCCCTCTCCTGTGCAGAACACATTGAGAATGTGGCCAGAACAGTCAACATAAGAACTGTGCTCCTGCACAGGCACAAGAAATGCCTAACACCTGAAGCCCTCCAAACCGCAATCCATAGCACAGTTGTCTCCATCATCGACTATGGATTGGTCATATACAGCTCAGCCACTCCTACCTCACTACGTAGGATAGCAGTAGCTCTAAACAAAGCCTGCAGACTGCTCACCAATTCCCCCCGACTAACGCACACATATGACCTTTATGAGCAAGCCGGGTGGCTACAACTTGAAAACAGCATACAATACCAAACCTGCCTCTTAGCTAAAAAATCACTACTCGGACTTCAGCCTCCTGGAGTCACAAGCCTATTAAGCTTAATTATGGGCCCACACCACACCAGAAACTCTGACCATCAGGTTCTCACCATCCTTCACTGCAGAACCTCCCAAGGGCAGAGGTCATATGCCTACCGGGAACCACTTTGGCTCAGTAACCTTGGCACTGAACATAACGCCACTCAGAGATTGGGGCTTTTCAAGACGAAGCTAAGACAACACCTATTGAAGAAAAACTCCTGTGACTGTACTTTCTAATTACTCCACACACACCCACTTCTGACCCCGGTCTTATCCACATTTCAAGTCATTACCATCTCCTCGCTACTCCTACTTTGTCCTTCTACCCTGAATTGTCCCCATTTTTGCCCTGCAATACCCTGTACTCTCCTCTCCCACCTCCCCCTAGATAGTCATCATGCCCCCCCCCCACTCAGTGCCCCCTACTCTCCTTTCTGGATAGCTGCTTACTGTCTTTTACCTGACAGTGCCACCTAGGCTGCTACTGTTACCTGAATTATCCTAGTGTTAAAATCATATCTGTTTCCTATTTACAATGTATTTTTGTCTATGTTTACTCGCCTAGCTAGTTACTCTTAAAAATCACAGTTGTAAGCTTTGCCCTGCAAATAATTCAATTTCTGTTTCACTTTCTGTCCTTCTGTCTCCTTGCTGCTTGACAATGCCACCTAGGCTGCTACTGCTACTGTTACCTGAATTATCCTACTGTTAAAATCATCTCTGTTTCCTATTTACAATGTATTTTTGTCTATGTTTACTCACCTAGCTAGATACTCTTAAAAATCACAGTTGTAAGCTTTGCCCTGCAAATAATTCAATTTCTGTTTCACTTTCTGTCCTTCTGTCTCCTTGTTGCTTGACAATGCCACCTAAGCTGCTACTGTTACCTGAATTATCCTAGTGTTAAAATCATCTCTGTTTCCTGTTTACAATGTATTTTTGTCTATGTTTACTCACCTAGCTAGATACTCTTAAAAATCACAGTTGTAAGCTTTGCCCTGCAAATAATTCAATTTCTGTTTCACTTTCTGTCCTTTTGTCTCCTTGCTGCTTGAATTTGTGTACCCACCCTCCGATCCCCCACCTCCAGCCTTTATGAAATACTCTCCCCCCCCTCGGCACCACCCCTAGCAATGTTCATCCTCCCCTCCCACTAATATTGCAACTCCTTTTAAAGATACAGAGTGCAGCTATTAGGCCTAACACTTGTCCTGTCTTCCCTTTAAAGACATCTTCCTATTTTCACCATCTGCTTGCCTATCAGCTTTGCTTAGCACCTGCTGTGCTATCTACTGTGCAGTTCCATACCTGGGCTTCCTCCCTTGCTACCCCGAATAATTTTCAAGTTGCCTTGGTACCCCCTGCCCTAGCTAAAATGCCCTATCTTAACCTACATTTTATATCTTAAAATAGATCCGCTGCACCTGATCGGGCTCCCAGTGAACGGCGCGGCTAATCCTGCCAGCTGCCCACACCTCCATCCTCCTGACGAACAGGACACCTTCAAATCTGGTTAAGTGTCCCGGCTGCTCCGGGGTAGCACTGTGCGGGTTTGATAGGCGGCCACCTGCTGCCACCCTCCTCTAATTGGACTGCTGCTCTGTGCTCGGCCACCGCTTTTGCCCTACCTTTTCTGTCGGATTATCAGTCTCTGGCTTCGCACTCTCTTTTTGACTTTTGCCAACATTACTTATCTGTCTAGTCTCCATTGGTTCCTTATAAAATTCCTCCACTGGGGTGCCTTCTAACATATCTTGAAAAGGTCTTCATTTCCTCACTGTAATCTTTACCACAAGTAGAGCCTCTGGCTGGTCTGCTTTCCTAATTAACCTTATGGAGCATTACTTTCTGCTTCTCTGATCCACTTCTTCTAAATAATTGCTGCTGGCAGGAAACACTCTGTTTTGCGGTTTCATTCTAATCGCCAAGAGTTAAAACGGTGTAACACGGTCACCCTTGGCAGTCTTAATTTTACGCACACTATCTCTTTATCCCAAAGAGCTAATCCTCTGTCTCAGTATACCACTAGCCTTCCTACCCAAGTCAAATAGTGACACTATGGCGAACTATAGTCTGCTATGGGCACTCCTGTCATTTGTCCTTTTACTCAGCCTGGATACTGCCACATGGGCTCTCCCATGTAACCAAATGTCAAAAGACTCATCAGAGGCTTACCACAACTATAGTTTCTCTAACTTGATTGCAGAGACAAAACCTGATCTTCAGCCTAACCCTATCCTCCTTGTTAGAGGCAGCATCTGTTACCCTCTGCATGCTAGGAGGAAGCTGCCACAGAGATGTGCTTTCACCTTAACCTGCCACTGTGCAAGGCTTTGGTTCCTAGCCATGATCATTATTCTGTTATCTGGGGAAGTCAAACTAAATCCAGGTCCACCTACCTGTTTCTTTTCCCCAAATGAGTTATCTGGCATGTCCAAGAAAGGGTTATTAATTGCCCATATCAATATCAGAAGTCTTACCTGTCACCAGGCAGAACTTAAGGCCTGGGTGAAACTCTACAATCCTGATTCACGATGAGAAGGTTGCGTCAGACGAATCTAATAGATTTCTTTGACTGGGTGACCAAAGTAGTAGACCAGGGAGGGGCTGTGGACATGGCTTACCTAGATTTTAGCAAGGCATTTGATACAGTCCCACACAAAAGATTAATACACAAGTTAGCCAGCCTTGGAGTGGGTCCCAAGGTGGTAGCCTGGATAAAAAATTGGGTTAGACAACAGGAGCGAGAGGGTAGTAGTAAATGGAGTCCACAGTGAAGAAAGGAGGGTTACTAGCGGGTACCGCAGGGTTCAGTACTGGGACTGGTCCTTTTAATGTCTTTATAAGTGACATTGCAGAGGAACTGGAAGGAAAAGTATGTCTCTTTGCAGATGACACAAAGATCTGCAACAGGGTTGATACACCAGATGGAGTGGAAAGGATGAGAAGGGACTTGGCAAGGTTGGAGAAATGGTCAAATGTATGGCAGCTCAGATTAATGATTCAATGCAAAGAAGTGCAAGGTAATGCACCTGGGAAACAAAACCCAGGGCAAGAGTACACAATGGGGGTGAGATACTGATAACAGTAAAAATGAAAAGGGACCTGGGAGTAATTATATCAGATGACCTAAAGGTGGGCAAGCAATGTGAGAAGGCAGTAAGGAAGGCTGGGGGGATATTGGGATGCATAGGGAGAGGCATCAATAGTAGAAAACAGGAAGTTGTTATCCCTCTGTACAGACAGTTGGTGAGACCCCATCTGAGTACTGTGTGCAGTTCTGGAGACCCCATCTCCGCAAAGACATAGACAGAGTGGAGGCTGTCCAGAGGAGGGCAACAAATGGTGCAGGGCTGCACCAGAAGACATACTAAGAAAGACTAAAAGAAGCTTAATATGTATACCCTTGAGGAAAGGAGGAGAGAGGAGACATGATATAAACTTTCAAGTACCTCAAGGGAATCAACAAAGTCCAAGAGGGTGGCATCTTTCAGAAAAGAGATGTGCAAGAACAGGGCACAATTTGAAGATAGAGGGGGACGTTCAGTGGTAATGTGGAGGAAGTATTTTTCACAGAGAGGTTGTGGATGCATGGAACAGCCTCCCTGAGGAGGTCGTGGAGTCAAGAACAGTGGGGGAATTCAAGAATGCATGGGACAGACATAAGGCAGTCCTAGTGGGGGGTAGGAGGAAGTAAGCTGTTGGTTAATTAGGATCTGCAGCTTATCTGTTAGGTAGGAAAATGGGCAGACTAGGTGGGCCAAGCGGTCCTTATCTGCCATCAGATTCTATGTTTCTATGATGTACTCTGTCTCACAGAAACTTGGCTAAAACCTGGTATACCTGATGACGTATGCTCCTTGCCTAACTATTCCCTGTTCCGGCGAGATAGATCCTCATCCAAGCGTGGAGGTGGAGTTGCCCTATTCTTCAAAAACCACCTCAAAATCTCCATTGTCCTGGCATCTGCCTCTCCCGCAGTGTGCGAATTCATACAGGCAACTATTGTATTGGGGAAAGAAGCTTCATATTATCTGTGCCTATAATCCCCCTGCTGGGGGAATAGTAAGTCTTCAAGAACTCCTTGACATCACCTCCCAGACTATAAATCATAATGAGGCTGTCATCCTAGGTGATCTTAACCTCATTTGGTTAGGGTCAGCTCAAATATCCTTGCAATCAGTCACGCTTAGTTATAATTTTCACCAGTTGATCTCTGAAGCAACTAGAGCCACGTCATCCCATCAAACGAGTACACACCTAGACTGGGTGACGGTTAACCATATGAAACATGTGTCGAAAGCAGGAATCCTTGTGGATGCACTAATGGACCAATCACCCACTTTTTGTATCCTATCTATGGTTGCGCCTCCGTCTCCTCCATCAAGACTAATCACGTTTACAAATCTAGCTCATATTGACCAGGATGCATTTCTCTATGATGTCTCCAATATTGACTGGACAGATATCTATCAAACAAAGAATGTGGAGGTTGCTCTACAGATGTTCATAAATTAATTTCTTACCATTCAATATAAACATACCCCCAAGATTACTAGGAGGGTCAGAGGAAAACAGACGAGGTGGCTGCATAAAGACCTCCTTGCTAATCTGCGCCGGAGGGACAAGCTCTGGATTCACTACAAACAAACTGGCCTACAGTCAGACCTTATTGTCTATTGTGAACTAAGGAACAGATGTAGGAGACAAGTTAGAGCTGCTAAAAGCAACTACTGCAAGGACCTTCTACAAAGCTCAGCCTGCGACCCGAGGAATTTCTGGACCCATGTCAAAACATTTCTGGGTACCTCGCAGTCAGTCACTCCTGATGAAATGATCATAAATGGGGCACATTGTAATGACCCTAGGACCATCTCAAACAGTTTTAACAATCTTTTCTCTGATCTGTCACACTATACCTTGGCTTTACAACCTAGTGGATCACACTCCAATCTACCTACCACACTACCATCAGACAACCATACTGCCCTATCGTATGATGCTCCTCCAGCGCCACCATTCTATTTCAAGGCTATATCAAGAGCGGAAGTTCTGAAATTACTAAGATCCATATCTGCCAATACCAGCTCTGGTTCTGACTCATTGGAACCTCGTCTTCTTAAGCTGGCTGCTCCTCTCATTGCCTCTCCGATTGCCAGAATCTACACTTTGTCTCTTATCCATAGCACCATGCCAGACCTATGGAAATCTGCAAGAGTAACGCCTGTCTTTAAAAAAGATGACCCAAAGGACATGGCCAATTATAGACCTATAACAATTCTCTCTGTCCTTAGCAAGATCCTAGAGAAAATAGTTACATCACAGACCATTGACTATTTTAAGCACTACAATCTCCTCTCAGACACCCAGCATGGTTTCAGAAAGGGTCATAGCACCACCACGGCTCTTCTTCAATTAACTACTGATATTCTGTCCAACATGGATTCTGGAAAACTCACAGGTGCCATCTTCATTCACCTCACTAAGGCTTTCGACCTTGTAGACCATCCTCTGCTTCTCTCCACCCTCCATGAATTCCATTTCTCTACCCCTGTTGTGGACTGGTTCTGTAGCTGCCTGTCAAACAGGTCACAAGCTGTCAAATTTAACTCCTCCCTGTCCAACACGTCTACTATCAACCTTGGGGTCCCCCAGGGCTCTATCCTTGGTCCCCTTCTGTTCTCAGTTTTTATCAACAATGCAGCTGAGGTCCTGGAATCCTGCTCAGCTATTCTCTATGCTGATGACTTGATCATCTATACTAGTTCTTGTAGTATTGCCTGCATAAACACATCGCTTACCTCAGACTTCAATAAGGTCTTAGACTGGCTACTAAACTGTAAGCTTGTACTAAATGAAAAGAAAATGAAAGCCATGCTCCTAGGTTCCGCATCGAAGATTAAGGCCTGTTCTAGTTTGCTGGAGGTTCTTCACCCAGGAGGAATTCCACTTGAAAATGTTACTTCCTTCAAGTGGAAGGTAGTCCTGAGGAATTCCACTTGAAAATGTTACTTCCTTCAAGGTGGAAGGTAGTCCTGCTAAATGCCAGGAGCTTGGGCAATAAAATGCCTGAGCTCCAGGCGATGTTAACTGAGGGAGCAGTGGATGTGGCAGCGGTCACTGAGACTTGGGCCACTGCAAGACATGACTGGGACCTGAACCTGGAGGGTTACACTATGTTCAGGAAGGACAGGGGAGAGGGAAGGGGAGGAGGGTAGCAATGATAGTAAAAACTGCATTGGCATAGGGGAGTTGAGGAGGCGGAGGGAACCGTGGAGGCGATTTGGGTCACCTTGATAACAAGGGGGCAAGAGAGTAAAATAGGAGTGGTGTATAGACCCCTGCCTGTGGCGGAGGAGCTGGAGGACAGTCTGGTGGCAGATGTTGAGAGACACTGCAGACTGGGCAGAGGAAAGGTGGTGGTGTTGGGGACTTAAACATGCCAGGAACAGACTGGGAGACTATGACATCCTCTGTGACCAGGGAACAGAGGTTGTTGGATGTCTTTCAAGAGCTGTTCCTAACTCAGCAGGTGAGGGAACCGACCAGGGAGGCACGGTACTGGATGTGGTCCTGGCAGACAGTGACCAGATTGGGGCCTGAGGAGGGGGACCCATTGGGCGGGAGTGACCATGCCACGGTCTGGTTCTGCCTGGACCTAGGAGGGTAGAAGGCTGCACAAAGACGGAAGTAACCGACTTCAGGGGTGGATTTTAAGGAAATGGGAAGGATCCTTAAGGAGCATTTGGATGGATTGGGTCAGACATGGACACTGATAGTAGGTGGGAAATCATCAGGAGAGGGTGCAGGATGCTACCAGCACCTGTGCAAGAGTAAGACGAAATGCGGTAGGGCCCAAAACCCTGTTGGTGGACCAGGGAAGTCCAGGAGGTGGCGGGAAAGAAAGCAGCCTATAAGAAATTCAAGTGCTCAAGGAGTGAAAGGGATCGAGGGAGTATGAGCTGTTGGCTGAAGGGCCACTAGAGTGGTGGAGGCTGCTAAGGCAAGGAAGCAGCAGAACCTGGCCAGGGAAATTAGGAGAGGAAAAAGGGTTCTTTAGATACATTGGGGAAAGACGAAGGGTGAAGGCGCAGATTAGCAGGATTAAATCAGGGAGAGATGGGCACAAGACCCAGAGGAGCAGGCTGGGTACTAAATGAGTACTTCACCTCAGTTTTCACCAGGAAATGGGATGCTGCATCATACATGGGAGGAGACAGAGATAATGAGGAGGGGGACCCTTACCAATCGGCAGGTCTGGGGAGAGGGGCATCACTGGCAGGTGGGGGAGGGCTAAGCAGGAGAAGAGGTACTGGAGTGAAATCACAGCAGAGAGAGTGAGGAAGCCCTCAGCTCCCTTAAGACGGAGAAAGCACGGGGCCGGATAAATTACATCCTAGAGTGCTGAAGGAACTTGCAGATGTCCTGGCGAAACCCTGGCAGAGCTTTTCACCATCTCTCTGAGGACAGGGTGGTGCCCCAAGACTGGAAGGTGGCGATGTAGTGCCTATCCACAAGGGGGATCAAGGAGGTGGCAGGGAACTACAGGCCTGTCAGCCTGACATCAGTGGTGGGCAAGGTGATGGAGGCATTGTCAAGGAGTGGCTAGGGGGGCCCTGGATAAGTCAGGGTGCCTGGACAATAGACAGCATGGATTCATCCGGGAAATCGTGTCAGACAAACCTGGTGGAGTTCTATGACTGGGTGACAAGTGCCTTGGACCTGGGTAGACCAGTGGATGTCCTCTTTCTGGACTTCAGCAGGCATTTGACTCTGTTCCTCATGAGGGCCTGTTGGATAAACTAGGAGAAATTGGGGTGGGAACCAGATGATCCGATGGATAGGCAATTGGCTCCAGGACCGGACCCAGAGGGTCTGAGTTGGTGGGACAGTCTCATCCCCAAGGAGGGTCATTAGTGGGGTCCCACAGGGATCAGTCCTGGGCCCCTTCTGTTCAATGCCTACGTTCTGACATAAGGACAGGAATCAGGAGTGAGATGAGTCTCTTTGCAGATGACTCGAAACTGGGGGCAGCGGTGGATGGGGAGGAGGGGAGGGTGGCCCTGCAGGGGGACCTGGAGGCTCTGGAAAGATGGTCTAGAAAGTGGAAGCAGAGGTTTAATGCAGGGAAATGCAAGGTACTCCACCTGGGGGCCAGAAACCCAGGCCAAGTGTACACCCTTGGGGGAATACTACAAGTCTCAATGGCTGAGAGGGACCTGGGGGTGGTGGTGGATGTCAAGATGAACAACTCTGAGACTTGTAGGAGGGCAGCAGCCAAGGCCAACAGGATGCTGGGATGCATCGCTAGGGGGATCACCTCCAGAAGGAGGGAAGTGATACTCCCTCTGTATAACTGCTTGGTGAGGCCGCACCTGGAGTACTGTGTGCAGTTTTGGAGGCCACACTTAAAGAGGGACATTAACCTCCTGGAGAGGGTCCAGAGGAGGGCAACCAAAATGATTTGGGGCTTGGGGGACAGGATCTATGAGGAGAGGCTCGAAGAGCTAAATATGTACACTTTGGAAGAGAGAAGGGACTGGGGGGACATGATAGAGGTCTTCAGGTACATGAAGAGGGTAAATAGGGGAGGAACAGTGAGGGTGCTTCGAAGGAAGGAGGAAGGGCCACTAGAGGGCATGGGTGAAGCTGGAGGGGGAAGATTCAGGGAGAAAGGAGGAGGTGCTACTTCACTGAGAGGTAGTAGAGCCATGGAATGCACTACCTAGGGGCTGGTGGAGGCAGAGACAGTGGAGGGGTTCAAGAGGGGGTGGGACAGGTACAGGGGAAGGGTTCAGGAAGCAAAATCCAATGCAGCAAGAATATCCGGAACTGGGAAGGGAGAAGCCAGAGAAGGCGAGGGGGACAGCAAGGTCAGCACCCAGGGTGGGGGCTGACCAAACGAGCAGACACGAAAGACCATTAGGCCTATTCTGCTGGCATTTTAGTATGTTAGTATGTTAGTAAGTACCTTGGGATCCTTCTGAACCAGTCCCTGGATTTTAATCTTCACATCCAGTCCTCGTGCAGAGCTGTAAACTCGAAACTGGGAGTCGCTTACAAAACGAGCTACATGCTTACACCCTCGGCAAAATTAGCAATTGCCCGAGGTATTCTGCTCCCAACTCTTACTTATGGTGCCTCTATTCTTACCTCTGCCCATAAAACCTCCCTACTAAAATGGGATGTAACTTATAACAATATATGCCGATTTGCCTCTTCGTTGTCTCTACTCAAACATCACTGCCTTCTTTATAAGGATCTGAATTGGCTCTCACCCTCTGCCAGTAGACAGTACTGCCTTGGATCACTAATGGACTCGATCATCCGGGGAAAAAACTCATCCCAGCTAGCAGCGTTGCTGGTCCCTCAACCATCCTCCCATGGCCTGAGATCAGCTGATAAATCCTTGCTCTATATTCCGAGATGTCAGATGACTAAAGGCACAGGGGCCTTCCAATTCTCTGCTCCCAGGCTATGGAATGCTCTTCCACTCAACCTCCAGCTGTCTCAGTCTCACTTTAGATTTAAAAGTGAATATCGTCGTTATCTATCTTTAGCTGATGCTTGTACATGCTTTGACCCAACCTGAAGCTCCTGAGACTTACCAGTAATGTCACCCCTGCTCTAATCCAGCTCCAAAACTTTCTCCTCCCCATAGTTTTCCTTCTCTTTGTAAATAACTTCTTGACTACTAGCTCTCTTCCTTCTCGCACCTTGTTGCTGACCATCCACTGTTGTTTTGCCAATTGCCACCCCTGACCTTCCTTCTGTCAGTCTTTCTTGTTATGTTTGAACATTCCTCACATTTCTCTCTATATAACCTTACTCTCTTATTAACCCTTTCACTCCACAGGCCGGGTCCATGGTTTCTGCACTTATTATATATCTTACTGCCATTATTTGTATAATGCTTGCCATTATTTTTTGTTGTTTCTACCCATTGTATTTTTGTAGCACTGCTGTACTGTTCCTCTATTTGTATTATTGTACCCACATTGCTGTTGTTCAACTGTTCTCTTTTTGTTGTACTCTCCCGGGTCGTGCCTGAAAATAGTCATTTTATGGCTAGCGCACCTACCCGGTTAACAAAAACTAAATAAATAAGTATGTATACCCACCCTTTATGACGTGGAACCTTTGTAAAAGAGCGGTCTCATACTCAAAGGTATTGTAATCCAAGATTGAATAAATAAGTAATAAATAAAAAAAAGTCCATCATATTTGTTGGACACAACCTGCCCGTGCTAAACCCATGCTGCGTAACATCCCATTTATTGTTTTAATCCATGAATTTGTTGATTCTCTCAGGCTTTCTTCAGAGTTTTCCTACCACTGAAGTCAAACTCACTGGTCTATAATTAGTTTTATCATTCTTTTTTCCCTTTTTCAAAAATTGGTGTAACAGCTGCTTTTTTTCCAGTCTAATGGGATTGCCTCATTTCTAAAGATATGTTAAATAATTTTGTTAATGGGTCAGCTAACACCATTCCCAGTTCCTTCAATTTCTTGGGGTGCAGACCATCAAGACCCTAGGCTTTATTCACATTTATGTTCTGTAGCAGGCTCAGAACCTTGTCTTTCTCTATCCTGCATATATTCTTAACATCAGGAATGTCTACCTTGGATAACTCTATAACCTGAAATACAGATAAAAAGAAAATATTTAGGATGCCTGCTATATCCCTCTCATCCTCAAACCTCATCCCATTTTCTATTGGTGGTCCTACTGTTCTGTTCCCACCTCTTTTAGATCTCACATAGTTTCAAAATGCCTTTGTATTATTTTTAGCGGTTTGTGCTATATCTAGTTCTTTCCTCCTTTTAGCATCTCTGATTTCCTTTTTACAGATCTTTGTCATGCTCTTGTATTGTTCCCATAGATTCAGGTCATTTGTTATTGTTGCCTTTTAAACAGTTTCCTCTTCTTATTTATTTGTGTTGTCAATCCTGTCTCTAACCATACTGGTATTCTCCCATCCTACTGTATTTTGCTACAGCCGGCACAAACCTCAACTCAAGTGATTTTAATTTGTTTATAAAGACCTTCCAGACACAGTACCATCCATATCCTTTCCTCCATTCTCAAGTTTGTAATTCCCATGGCCTCATAATTGGCTGTATTGTAGCATTTCCTTTTTGATAGTCCTGTATGTCTCATCTTTTCCCATTTTATGTTAAAAGATACCATAGAATGGTCACTATCTCCCAGTGGTTCCCCTAACCTCACATTTATACAAATCATCCCCAATATCAATCAGGACCATGTCTAAAGTGTTATTACCTCTTGTTGGTTATTGTACATATTGTTCCAGATTAAGGTGCAACAAATTGTTAGTCAAATGTTTATTTTGGCTACTACCCGCTTCTGCTGTTCTCCAGTCTACACCTGGAATGTTTAAGTCACCCATTAAAACAATATTATTCCTTCCCAGTTCTCCAACCATGTCAATTAATACTTTGTCCGAACTAGCTCTTTGGTTTGGTGGCCTGTAGTTTACTCCTAATATTATACAACATGAACTGGTTTTCCCTACTTTTGGCCAGATTGTTTCTGTTTTGTCCTGCTAGATTTGATTAGTTTCTTCTGTCCATAAGTGCTTAGCTATGTATACCGCTATGCCACCCACTTTCTGTTCCCTTCTATTCCATCTAAATAACTTGTACCTGTGTATTTCTTTGGTCTCGTTGTCATTCTCTGACCACCATGTTTCTGCTATACCAACTGCATCCAGTTTCTCCCTGTGTAGTACAAATTCTAGCTCACCAAATTTATTTCTAAATCTTGTAGGATTTATCGGTAGGCATATTATTCTTCCCTTATTAACTGAAATTTCCTTTCATTGTTCTAAGTCAGTTATTCCATGGTGACTGTTCTTATTAGTGTGCCCCTTCCCCCCAATTCCCCTCACCAATCAGTTTAAATTTCTGTCCAGATACTTGTTTAGATGGTCTCCTAACAGTCTGGACCCCTACCATTCCTTCTGTACAATTCTCTTTTATTATAAAATGTATACCAGTTGTCTGCAAAACTGACTCCCTCCCTGTTGACCCAAGTTCTTTGTCAGTTATTCATTTTCCTAATTGTCCTTGTCCTTCCAGCTCCCGCACTAGGAACAGGCAAAATTCATGGGATTGTAACTCTGCTCCCTTTTGTCTTTAACCTATCAACTATGCTCTCAAAGTCTTGTTTGATATCATCACTAGGTCTATACCCAGTATCATTTACACCTACATGTAACGCCACTGTGGGGGTTTATCCCAGTTCTTTTCAGTAAGTCATCTAAGTTGTCTTTTTTTATCTGCAATTTTTGCCCCTGGTAGGCAGCTCACTGTGGTCCTGTCTTTTCTCCCTTTACAGATGACTGCATCTGTGTATCTTATTATAGAGTCTTCTGTTGCCACAATTTCCATATTAGGTTCCCCCAGTGACCACTTGTTCTACATGCTCTAATTGCCCTTCCATCTCTGCTAGTGGTTAATATCTGTTAACTAATTAAATTGTGTTGTGTGCCTCAGCTCTCTGTCCCCTTTTCCTAGGTCCTCTCTTCTCTACTATTGTCCAAGATGGTAACTTGTCTCTTTCTTCTTCACTGTCAGCATCATTCAGACTTCTTTTCCTTTTTTTCACCCATGCCATCACCTTTCCTGTTTTGGCCACTACCATGAAAGGGCTCGACCTCGCAGCATATCCCTCCTGTCAACTTTTTAAACATGTTCACAAATGTTTCCAGATTTTGAATATTTTCATTTCCAGCTGATAGCTCTCTTAATGCTTTGATTTCTTCCTCCAGTGCACATAATGACCTCACTCCTTCCACTGACCTTACCCCATATAAACAGGCTGCAATTCATACATTCAGCAAGGATCTTAGCTGTAACAGTGGTTCCAGTGACTGCTTCCTTAGACATTTTTAACTGTCTTACTTTAGTATTAATACTGTGGGATAAATTCTGCCTGCAAGATCCAAGGTTTCTGGCACCTGTTGCGGCTCCGCCTGTGCTCTTCGACGCTCATAGGGGCCCCTTGATTTATACCCAGTAGCCTGGAAGTGACTGACCGGGGTTACATGCGGCCCTCTAGCCTGAATGCCAAATTAAGTGAAGTCTGATTCACCACTATACCCTCCTATTGCCAGCCATGTGAAGGGAGTTAAAAAAAGTGTCTTTACTTTTTGATTTCCCTGGTTATCGCTCTGACCCCTGGTTGTAGTTCTCATTACCACCACTTGAACTACAGCTCCCAGCAGCCCTTGCCTCCCAACGCGACCTGCACCAATCTGTTACCTATGAACGGTCAGAAATGCACCAAAAACTATAATTTCCAACAGTTTCCAACATTTAGCAGATGTGCTTACCTAGCAGGCTTGCCTGTGCTGTGTCCACCTTGCCCATGCTCACTGACATTCGCAGGGACCCCTTAATTTATACCCAGTAGCCCAGAAGTGACTGATTGGGGTTACTGTACATACGGTCCTCTAGCCCGAATGCCAAACAGTATGCTTATTTATGATGCTTGAATTACATACAAACATACGAACAAATGAAGAAGCCAGCAGAAGAAGGCCATTTGGTCTATCAAATCTGCTCGTATTGCAGGGTCCACAACTTGAGCTAATGTCCCTGCCCTCCCTCCCCACTCCTCCCATCCTCCCTACCCATGATCCTTACTTTCCCCCTATGCCTATCCCAGCCTCTCTTAAAGCTGCCCACTGTTTTCAACAAGATGGTCTCTTCTAGTAGTGCATTCCAAGTGTCCACCACCCTCTCTGTGAAGAAACGCTTCCTGACCGCCCTCCTAAACCTCCCACCCTCCAACTTAAGACTGTGCCCCTGTGTGTTATGGTTGCCACTCAGCTTAAAGAGAGTCTCCTTATCAACCTTATTTATCCCTTTCAAGTACTTGAAGGTCTCAATCATGTCCCTTCTCCCTCTCCTGTCTTCCAGGGAGTACATGTTCAGTGCCCTTAACCTCTCCTTGTGTAGGGTTGCCACCTATCCGGTTTTTGACCAGATAATCCATTTTTTAGGGTCCTTATCCAGTCATCTGGTTTTGATTTAATGCAGTCCAGTTTTTGGGCTATTTTGAGTGCTCATATACCCTTAAAACTGATGTATCAAATCATTCACTGTTTTGGCTGCAGTGCATGTTCAGTTTACAAAGAAATTCTGATGTCACAGTCATTCAGACCTGCCTTTGTTTGTAAAACCAGTCTGTCTGGGAGGTGTAAAGTATGGCCATTAAGATAATTAGCAGTGAATTAACCTAATCTTTTCTACTCTGAATTTTAAGTATGGTCTTTTACTGTTATGACAGGGCACGGCTTTTACACCTTTATATGTTCTCATGTGTTTCTTTTTGTTTGCCCTATATTCTGGTATGTTTTAGACCCATTTTTGTTAACTTACCTTTATTGCCTTTATCACATTTGCTCTCATTTTTGTATTACCTGAACATTCCATAATATTAGCTACACTTTTACAGATCATTCAGATAAACAGCATGGAATGGTATATCTGAAAGTGTGGAATGTATTAGAAATATGAAAAGAAACAGCACTAGCTGCTGAAGTAAAGGGGAACACAGTTCAGTATTAAATGTGCCACAAGCATCGATAATTAAATTATCAAAAATTGGTCAAAGCATCAGAATACATGACTGACGTGGAAAGGAAAATGGGAGAGTGTTTAACAGAGGGCTGAACAATAAGCTGTGGAAGAGCTTGGCACATCTAGCAGAACTGAGTTTGATTCCCACAACCGCCACTTGCATGCTGTATGACCCTGAGCAAGTCACTTAACCTTCCTGTGCTCCTGGGTCACTCCTGTAACATGGGCTATGTGGCCTATGGGAGTTAACCTGGTTGCCAAAGAATAACAATAAATAACTGAATAAATAAATCTTAATAAATAATAATCTAAAAATTATTTCCTATCACTAGTAATGTCTATTCCAACATTACAAATGGCTTTGGAGGAGGAGCGATGTACTCACCAGTCATAAAAAAAGGGGTGGAGCCAGAGGCAGAGTTTGGGGTATGGTTTAGCATCCGGTTTTTACCTCATCCAAAGGTGGTGACCCTACTCGTATGCCTTACCCTGCTGACCGGCTATCATCTTTGTAGCCCTCCTGTGGACCTTCTCCAGCAGCTTAATATCCTTTTTGAGGTGTGGGCACCAGTACTGAAGTCCAGATTCTAGATGCGGCCTTACCAGTGACCTGTACAAGGGCAGTATAACCTCATCTCTCCTACAACTGATCCCCCTAGATATGCATCCCAGCATTTTGTTTGCCTTTGCTGTTGCTTTCTTGCACTGCGTAGAGTGCTTCAGGTCACTAGTGATCATCACTCCCAGGTCCTTCTCCTCCTCTAATGCAGATACTCGGACTCCACCCAGGTAGTACTCTGTCCCAGGATTCTTGGCTCCAATATGCATAACTTTGCACTTCTTGGCATTGAAGCCAATCTGCCAGATCCTGGGCCACCTCCCCAGCTTTTCCAGATCTTCCAGTAGGTCCTGTATCCCTTCCACTCTCCCACACAGCTTGGTGTCAGCCATGAATAGGCACATTTTGCCCTTAATTTCATCCCCAATGTCATTGATGAAGACATTGAACAACACCAGCCCCAGCACCGTGCCCCGCGGGACCCCACTGGTTACCTCCCTGGTAAAATTATTATTGTATCAGGAGTGATAGTTGCTCCAGAAGGTACTGAACTTGGTTTCTGAAGTCTTATACTGGTTCTGGACACACTTGAGGCTCCATCATAAGATAAGGAATGTGGCTAGTTTTCCTTGGTATGAGATTCCCAGGAGAGCATTCTTTAAACACGAAGGAGTTGGCACCAGTGAACACCCCTTCCAGGGCTAAAAACAAGAATTCTGTGTAGGGACCTTAGTCACATCTCCTTAAATGAGACTTAAAAAAGCAGTGATTGGCAGCCAACCCTGGAAGTACCTTTTTTTTTTTCCTGCCAAGAGTGGTGGGGATGTGGAATGAATTGCAGGTGGATGTAATAGAGATAAAGGCAATCTATAATTTTAAATCAAAGCCCAACTGTTACAGGACAGCTAAGGGTACAGTACATCCAATTATGCCCTTGACACTAGTGAGGCATAGACGCAACAACCTGTGACTACTTCCATTTTTTTACCTAGGTTTCCTAGACTTTCAGCCTGTCGCTGAAGTACTGCAGCTCATGTGTGACCCAATCCAAGGTTGTGGCTATACTATGACTTGGCCTAAAATCAGATTGATACTAAACCATCAGGTCAATCCTGTAGCTGTGCTGACGCCGCTTTATCAAGAAACTTCACCAGAAAAGAAAAAGTTATAGACTGTGTAGTAACAAAGTGCCCAATCTCTCATAGACACCTCATACTGTGTCGCCGCTAGGGGCTTCTAGCTGCCTCAGCACATCTCACACAGTTTATAACCTGTTTTGCGGCTGTCACAGTGCAATGTAGTACTGTTATTGTTAGTATTTTAATCTCAGGCATTGCACTACAGTTCCTTTCAGCTCTCTCCTCCCATTTCTGACCCTCATCCCCCCCCTTCCAGTTTTTGCTTCCTGAACCCTTCCCTCTGTCTCAGTTCGGCAAAGACTTCTCTGCTCGCAGGGTGAATCTCTGTAGTGTCAGGCAGCATAGCATCTCATGTTTCCACTAGGGGAAGTTCTCCCCCCTGGCTGCACACCTACTGACCCTCCCCACTCCCTGTATATTGTAGATAATAACATATTTGTTCTGACACACTCTTGCCCCAAATCCTGCTCACTAATCTATTGCCTACAAGAATGGCAAGGGTGTATGTCGTTTTTTCATTACTGTTACCTATTCTCCTTCCACTTGTGGGACAGCAACTCAGTTTTCACGTGCTAAATGTTATTGGGCAAAATACAACTCTTCCCCTGAACGTTATGCTTCAGTTTGGAACACTGTCTAATTCACACTGCAGGAAAGCCATTCTCACCATTGCCACCTCTCAAATACTTTCGGTCAGTAGTACTGTCATTGTCCTGGCTCAGATACTTGCTTCTCCATTCAGGAGAAGGCACAACCCCTCCATATTTAATGTCAAATTCAGTGGGGCAGGACAAAACTCTGCCTCCTCGTCGCAACAAGAAATATCCTACTTATGCTGCTACTGTCACAAACTCGCTCAGCCGGTCAGCTTTCTATATATATATTCCATATAACACCTAGAGCAAAATCAAAGGATTCCCCCTGGGGATGCCATGAATAGCTAATTTAATTTCCTGGGATCAAAGCAAATTTAACATGCTAATTGAACCTCAGATCTCTGTAGTTTAAATACCTCCTGTCCTTTGAACTTACCCAACGGTGTAGACAGGCATACTCACTGTACACATTTGTGTTCAGTTTTGTTGAGTGCCGGACACAAACCATAAGCCACTCTGTTAATATTATCATTCTAATCTGTAGTATTTGGGTTAGTGTAGGCCACTGAGGAGTGTCCGATACATGTATAACCCTTTTAGAGAGTAGAGGAATCATCTGACAACAATCTGACTTGTTTGGAAGGGAGTGCCATTTTGGAAATGATGTGTACATTTTTTAATGTGGGGGGGTGTAACTGTTGGAGATTGTGTACAAAACAGAAATTTCTGGCTACACCCCTGAACTTACCCTTGGGGGGGTTTTGGATGTGTCAGTTCAGCAAGACTGTGGGTCTTCTGACTGTCCTTCCCATCACATATTTTATATGTAATACAAAAAAATTAGATACAGCACTCAGAGCTGGCTGTCTGCGTCACACCTCCCCACCTAGGCTGAATTTGGGGGATCTATCCCCTACATGGAATGAGCTTCCCAAATCAGTTCACTCCTCATAGACCCTAGACAGCCCATCGGAGTTCTGATTCTTGGCTCCGGCCCTATGTACAATTTTCAGATCATACCCTTGTAAAGCAAGACTCCATCTGAGCAGTCTGCCATTGTTTTTCCCCATCTGTGTCAGCCAAACCAGGGGGTTGTGGTCAGTCTGCACCACAAAAGGCTGCCCATGCAAGTATGGCTCCAACTTCTTTAGGGCCCACACTATGGCAAGACACTCCTTTTCCACAGTGGACTACGCTTGCTCCCTGGGAAGCAGTTTTTTACTCAGGTAGGCAATGGGGTGGTCCCTCCCTTCGCTGGATGTCTGGCTTAGTACTGCCCCAATACCCACATCTGAGGCGTCCGTCTGAACTATAAAAGTTTTGCTATAGTCTGGACTTGTCAAAATAGGAGCACTGCACAGTGCCTCCTTCAGTTTGGTAAAGGCTTCCTCACAGGCTGGGCTCCAGGTGATTTTCCTTGGCATTTTTTTCTTTATCAGGTCAGATAGAGGAGCAGCCAGGGCACTGTAATTAGGTACAAACTTTCTGTAGTACCCTGCTGTCCTTAGAAAGCTCCTGACCTGCTTCTGGGTATCTGGCCAGGGCGTTCTTCATTCCGAAAGGCATTAGTTTGAACTCAAATAAGCCTATCGGAGTGATGAAGGCCGACCTCTCCCTAGCTCTGTCAGTGCTACCTGCCAATACCCCTTTGTCAGGTCAATGGTCGTAAGGTAGGTTGCCCCCCCCCCCAACTTGTCCAGGAGTTCGTTCATCCGGGGCATCGGGTGGGCGTCTGACTTCGTGACTGTATTCAGTCCACGATAGTGTACACAGAAACGAGTTGAGCCATCTGACTTGGGTACAAGGACTACGGGTGAGGCCCAGGGACTGTGGGATCTCTGGATTACCCCTAAATCCAGCATCTCCTCCACTTCCCTCCTAATGTCCTTTTGGACAGCCCCTGACACCCGATATGCTGTCCGCCGTATGGGCGTCTGTGTCCCTGTCTCCACATCGTGTGTTGCTAAGGGGGTTAGTCCAGGCTTGGCGCTAATCAAGGGGGCAAAGTCTGCTAAAACCTCCCTCACTTTCTGGATCTGGTCTGGTGTCAGCTGGGGAGACAATTTTACTGCCTCCACAGAGGACTTCCGCTTACTCTCTTCCAGCAGGTCCAGAAGGGTTCTCCTTCGTCCGTCCCCTCCCCATGACTACACACTGTGAACACCATGTCAGCCCTATTTGCATATGGCTTCATCATGTTGACATGGTACATCCTTGCTGTCTGTCTATGGTCAGGTAACTCCACAATGTAGTTTACGTCATTTACGTTCCTAACCACTTTGTGAAGTCCTGCCCACTCAGCTTGCAGCTTGTCTTTCTGGACCGGAATAATCAATCAATCAATCAAAATCGTTATTTATTCAGGCGAACATCATTGAGCAAAGTTCATTTACAAGATGGACCTGATTGGTCTTAACAATATAAGGTTACAGTTTTACACAAAAAACAAGGTACTGATTGAATACAAATACAAAGATTTATAAATGAAACAGGTATACAAATATTTACATATGTACAAGGCAATGTGACATTGGATCTTGGTTATACTAAAATGAAAGAAACAAACAGTACTGGAGGGATAAGCTAGGGTGATGGGACTTTGGGGATCATTTTTGTAAAGGTAGGTTGGAGAAAAACTAGAAAACAAAATAGGGGCAGTGCAAAAGGGGTAGGGGAAAGAGGGTTGTGAGAGGACTAGGCCTTATGGAAGCAATTGCATGATTCTGGGAAGAGACTATGTACAGCTTTTGAAGGATGTTAATGGAATGAGGGTATCCAATTTCAAGGTCTTTTAAAGAGAATTCCAGATAAGTGCTAGAATAGCTGATTGCAGCCCTTCCATACCGGTGCAGGTAATAGGAATCTTCAGCATGATGAGTTTATTGATCCTTAGGGCGTAAGGCCTGGATATGATCTGGTTGAAACAATCTGAAATGTAGGATGGGAGTTTGTTTGTCAGAGCTTTGTAGATCCAGACAGCAGCATTTTTGTTTCTTCTATGGTGTAGGGATGTCCAACTGACTGCATTGTAGAGAGAGCAATGATGGGTGCTGAAGGGAAGATCTGTAATGAATCTGAGAGCTTTATGATACAAGGTGTCCAATTTATTTAAATGGGAGAGGGAACAGTGACCATGAAGGAAGTCAGCGTAATCAACGAGGGATAGGAATGATGCCAGGATTAATCTTTGTTTGGAGTCTCTGGTCAGGTAGTGTTTGATCCTATAAAATAGGCCAAGTCTCTGTCTAAGCTTTTTCAGGAGCTCTTCAATGTGGCTAGTATAGTCAAGTTTATTGTCAATCCAGACTCAAGATATTTGAATTTGTCCACATATTCCAGATTTTCACCAAGGATGGTAGATAATTGGGGGAGGGTGAATGATGGGACAGTGGAAGAGAAGCTCTTGGTGGCAAAGAACATAGCTTTCGTTTTCTTGGCATTTAATAGTAGTTTCTTTTCTAGTAATTTGTGCTGCAGGAGGGAGAACTCAGACTGTAAAAGTTCACAGGCTTTTGATGGTGAAGGATTATTGACATGTAGTACAGTATCATCTGCAAAGAGGTGAATATTAGATTGTGAGAGATTGGAGTCAATATTGTTGATGTAAATGGAAAAGAGGATGGGGCCCAAGATGGAACCTTGTGTACACCTCTTAGGAGTGGTTTAAGGCAGATAGGTCACCTTCATTTTTACCTGTTGTATTCTTCCGAGAGATAGCATCTGAACCATTTAAGAGAGAGTGAGTCAAGGCCTATGGAATTCAGAGAGGAGATTAGTAGTTCATGGTCCACAGTGTCAAAGGCTTTGCTTAGATCCAGAAACACAGCCCAGATGTTACTCTTTTTGTCTAAGTCAGTCTGCCAGTCATTTGTAACTTTTGCTAAGGCAGAGATGGTGCTGTGCATAGATCTAAACCCAGATTGAGCTGGGTTAAGGAGATTATTGGTATCAAGGTAGGCACTTAACTGGATGTTCACTAACTTTTCAAGCATTTTGGACAGTACTGGTAAGATGGATATGGGCCTATAATTGTTGAGGTCCATGGGATCACCTGCCTTAAATAGGGAAACACTTGAGCTGTCTTCCATATTGAGGGAATAGAACCAGTGGCTAGGGACAAATTGAAAGGTGAGTTAGGGGGCAGCTAATGCAATGCTACTTTTAGAAAGTAGGGATCCAGAGAGTCTGCACCTGCGCTTTTAGTTGTATCTAATTGGAATAGTTGGTCCTCTACTTCTTTTAGAGTATTGGCTTAAAGGAGAATGTGGAAGCAGCCTTTTGTCCCTCAGTAGATTGGAAGTTTAATGATGACCTCATTAGATTTGCAGGTGAGGAGTCGAAAGCTAGGCCAGCTGTAGTGAAATGATTGTTGAAGGCATTCAAGATTTCTGCTTGTCAGTGATTTCCACACTATTTAGGTGCACTTGGGTGGTAAGACAGGGTAGAAACTTGACCTAGGATCCCCTTTATGGTACCCCAGAATCTGGAAGGGTTGTGGTAGGAGGCATCAATTCAGCTGTGTAGAAGGCAGCCTTGGCATTTCTCACTTGTTTTGTGCAGGAGTTTCTGGCTTTTCTGAATTGAAGCCAGTCATTTGGATCCTTGGTCTTTCTTGCCCTTTTCAGAGTTTATCTCTGGCAAGCAGTGTGATTTAAGGTCAGCAGAGAACCAGCGACAAGATTTGAGCTTGGTTCTGACACTGGTGAGGGTGCATGTATATTGAGGGCACTTATGATAATATCGTTTAAGACCTGTAGAGCTGTCTCTATTGAAGCTGTGAGATAGAATTCTTGCCAGCGTGGGTATGGCACAGATCATGAAGATATCCTGTGATATTAAGGTTCTTTTTAGACCTTCTTGGAGAAATTTTGCAGGGTTGGGTGGCTTGATTGTTGATCTTATGCCAGCTATGGGACAGTGATCACTTATGTCACTGAATAGCACTCCAGCATGAGAATACAGATGAGGCTTATTAACCAACATAATGTCCAGTAGTGTGCTGTTGAATTTGTTCTTTGGATTAATCCTTGTTGGTTCTTTGATTAATTGAGTGAATCCATAAGTGTCACAAAAGGTTACTAGGGTGCAGATGCATTGGCTGTGAATTTAAATTCAGGTCACCTAAAATAACAGTGTCTTCAGGGCCTAGTTTAAGTATAGATCCCAGGTGGGATAGGAGCTTGAGGCCTGCTGAGGGGGGCCTATAGCAGCCAATCAATTGAAAAGATGACATGTTGGAAGGGTTATTTTAAGTGATAAACATTCAAATTCCTTCGGCTGTGATGTAATATTGAGGCAGGATGCAGAGATATTTGCTTTAACGTAGATGGCTACCCCACCGCCCCTGGATGGATGGTCAGATCTGAAGAGCTGATAGTTAGGAAGATTTATTTCACTATCATTTGTTGTAGATTTGAGCCATGTTTCGGAGATTACCAGAAAGTCAGGTAAGGTGTGTGCAACCCAGGCCTGTATTAGTGAGAACTTTTTTAGGAGGCTGCAGACGTTGATATGAAGAAAACTTAGGCCTTTTATGGAGGCTAATTCAGCTGGGGAGATAGAGCTTTCTGTGGGTCCAGGATTGATTTCAACAGTGCCAACACAGATCAACAGAAAGAAATTAGTTTAATGAGGGCACCAGTGATAGGAGTAGGGAGTAATCAAGGATACCCCAAGGATTTTCTCTTCCTGCTTGGGATCCAGTGTATAGAGGACGATGATCCTGCTGTATGATTATAAATTTTGTCATAAAGTACCAGCTTAATGGACAGGTATAGGGGATCATTATAGTGCCAA
Organism: Neoceratodus forsteri; assembly: GCA_016271365.2. Taxonomy (NCBI): domain Eukaryota; kingdom Metazoa; phylum Chordata; order Ceratodontiformes; family Ceratodontidae; genus Neoceratodus; species Neoceratodus forsteri. Next base: position 1,407,537,801 of record CM028131.1, on the reverse strand, counting down.
TAATGGAGCAGGGCTTGTGGAGTACAGAACTGGTTGTGAGCCTTTTTGTGTGATACCCCAAGGATTATAGTGCAGAAGCGGTAGTATATACTTGAGGAATTGAGGACATCCATTGGGGATAGCAGAGGGGCAAGCTTGAGTAGCACGCCCTAATCACCCAGGGCATGGGCTGCTTCAGTTTCCTCCTCTGGATACGAGGAAGGTGAGAGGCAAAGCAGCATTGGGAGGAACAGCAGCATGGTGGAGGGTAGCTAGGGTTAAAAATACTAAGGTGGTGTGAAGAAAGGAGCTGGGAATTGGCTAGGAGTTAGCTATTGGCGGAGATAAGAGATTCGGCGGGAAGGTGTATAAAGAAACACCAGGGAGGGAGGGGCTGGCAAAATTTTGCGGCTTTCCCGGACTCTTTCTGATTGTCTCTCCTGCCTCTGGTTCCCTTCTGGGCTGCCTGAGTGGCCTCGCCCTGCTGGCGGCTCGGAGCCCCTACGGTCTCTGGGTACCTCGAGGCAGGCCGGCTGGAAAGGAGGGAGAGGAGAGGCAGTCAGAAAAAGCACTAGATTGCAGCAATGTGCAACTGGTAGCTAAAAGATTTGCACAACAAAGACTGGGGGGGGTTAGGCGCCTGTCGTGCCTAGCCCTGCTGAAATCCACCAAGGACTGTAATCACAAAATCAGCAAGCAAGAAGGCATTTCACAAAATTATACAATAATAAAGGTAAAACAGCTCTTTTGGAGAATTTTACATTGAAAGAGCAGTAATCCCGGCCAGTCTTGAGGTGCAAGCAAAGCAAGTCAGCCGGGAGCGCACCAATCAGAGGCAAGGCTTAGCTGGTGGTCTCCTTCCGATTGGCTCTTGGCTGTCCGACCACCTTTCTGGCTGTCTCTCGGCCTCCTGGTTCCTTCTTGGCTGCGTGGTACGCCACCCGCCCGCTGGCTCGGAGCCCCTCGATCTCCTGGGTACTCGAGGGCAGGGCCGGCTTTCTGGCTGTCTCGGCCTCCTGGTTCCCTTCTCGGCTGCATGGTCACCGCCCCACCCGCTGGTGTCTTCCTGAGCCCCTACGGTCTCTGGGTACTCGAGGCAGGGCGGCTTTCTGTTCTCCGGCCTCCTGGTTCCCTTCTCGGCTGCCTGTCGCCGCCCGCTGGCGACTCGGAGCCTATGGTCTCTGGTATCGGCGGCAGGGCGGCTTTCTGGCTGTCTCTCCGGCCTCCTGGTTCCTTCTCGGTGCTGCGTGGCGCCCGTCCGCTGGGTCCGGAGCCCCTACGGTCTCTGGGTACTTTCGAGGCAGGGCCGGCTTTCTGGCTGTCTCTCCCGCCTCCTGGTTCCTTCTGGCTCTTGTGGTGGCCGCCCGCCAGCTGGCGGCTTGGAGCCCCTCTGTCTCTGGGTAGCTCGAGGCAGGGCCGGCTTTCTGGCTGTCTCTCCGGCCTCTGGTTCCCTTCTGAGCTTGGTCCTGCACGCCCGCCTGCTGGCTTGGAGCCCCTACGGTCTCTGGGTACTTGAGGGCAGGGCCGGCTGGAAAGGGACCATGATCCTGGTCCTGGAAATAAGGACCATGACTTCCTGACCCACCATGTATGAGCGAGCTTTGGCTCTGTGGTCGTACCGTACCTTTTGTTTCTGTTGGGCAGCTGCCAGGTTGCTCTGGGCTGTCCCCATAAGCTCCTTCAGCCTTTCCCTAAACCTTAGGACATAATCCACAATGGGAGTTCCCTGGGTGGCGTGCTTGCCTTCCCAGTCCTCCCAGATTAGGTCTAGAGGCCCCCGTACCCGGCGTCCATACAAGAGTTCGAAGGGGGAAAATCCTGTTGACTCTTGGGGCACCTTCCTGTATGCTAATAACAGGTGGGGAAGGTATTTCTCCCAGTCCCTGCCCTGCTGTTCAGCAAATGCCCGGAGCATTGACTCTAGGGTACCATTGAAGCATTCCACAAGCCCATTGGCTTGTGGGTGATACGGTGTCATGCATCTCTGCACCACCCCACACTTCTTCCATAGACATTTCATTAGGTCCGACATGAAGGAACCCCCTCGATCAGTGATTACCTCCTGCGGAAACCCAACATGGGAGAAAATCTCAAGTAAGACATCTGCCACTTTGTCTGTCCTCAGAGAGGATAGGGCGACTGCCTCTGGGTACCGGGTTGCATAATCCACCACAGTCAGGATGAATCTTTTTCCTGAGGAGCTGGGGGTATTTAAAGGCCCCACAATATCCATTCCCACCCTCTGGAATGGCTCCTCCACTATGGGCAATGGAATCAGGGTGGCTTAGGTTTTCTTGCCCGCCTTCCCTTTTTCTTGGCACCAGTGACAAGACCTGCAATACTCCTTCACCTGCTGGGTGAAGTCAGCTAGAAATTTGGGCTAACCGCTGTGTTGTGCATGCGATTCCCAGATGACCAGACAAGGGAATATCATGGGCAACCTTGAGCAACTGCTCACCATATCCCTGGGGAACGACAAGCTGCCTGCCTAGCATCCCTCCCTCTGTCTGTACTGCCTGTGTATACATAAGTCCATTTTCCCAATAAACCTTATGTCTGCAGTCACCTCCCTGTGCACCGTCCGACTCTGCCCAAGCCCTCAGCTTCTCTAAACTAGGGTCACTTCTCTGAGCAGCTGCGAACCCCGCATACCTTCCCAAGGCATGGGACAGGTACCCTTCCATCACTAAACTAGGGTCCCTTAGCACTCAACATCAGGGCCCTCAGGATCACCGCTGTCAATCCCTACCCTCTGACAAGGGGTCACCCTCCTTTTTGGAGTAACCTCTGTAGCTGGGTGATTACTTGCTACTGAAATTTCTACCCCTTTATCAGTCTCCCATCTGAGACACAGGCTGGGGAACCAGCCTCTCAGTATCTTCCCAATGGCTTCTGGGGGCTCAGAGACTCAGTAGCTTCCTGGCCTGGCCTCGGTAACTGCACATACCACCCTCTGCTGGAGATTGTTACCAGGATCACATCCACTGCTAATGTGTTAGCTACAGCCACCTGTTGCACAGTTCCCCCTGTTTCACCCCAGTCCAGGAAAACACTGGCCAGTGGCAATTTTTCTCTTCACCCACAAAGGTCCTGGCCACAGTCACGTATTTATTGGGTATAAAGGCGTGAGGGCTGTCAGATCCCTTTTACCAATGTCAGGGATGCCCCTGTGTCCCTTAACCCCTGCGTCTGTACACCATTTACCACGACTGGGTGCATGTGTTCCCTCATGTCCACTGGCATGCTTCCAGGGACACACAAACATCCCACTTCCTTTCTGGTACTACTTTGCATATTATTGCTTGCCCTTCTTGGACATTGTCTGGCAATGTTCCCAGTTTCTTTACATAACCAACAAACATTTCTTACTTCAGAGAAATCTTTTCTTTGAAACCTGGGGCTAACTGGTTTCGGTGGAGGCAGTGATGGTTTTAGCTGCCTTGAAGGCGCACTTTTCCCTTTCTGCGTTGCCACACTCACCCCATTCGCTCTCAGAGTAAGTCTGCTCTTGGCATAGCGGTCCGAGAGTTCAGCAGCCTCTTGCACTGTTTTTGGATCTCGGTCCTCTAACCAGGTTTTTAACTCTGCTGGGCATGCCCAATAAAACTGTTCTAATAAAATCACATTTTCAATTTTATCAACAGAGTTTGCCTCAATTCCTTCCCACCAATGTTTTAAAAACTGACATTGTTTCGTGGCTAGCTCCTCATAGCTCATATCAGGGCTTCTCCTGAGCTTACGGAATTTAGCTCTGTATGATTCAGCAGTTAATTCAAATTTTTTTAACAGGGCTGCTTTTAACTTGCTGTAATCATAACTGTCTTCATTGTCCATTTGACCCAGTGCATCCCGAGCTTTTCCGGTAAGTAGCAGGGATAGCTGGAAGCTCCAGGACTCTCTAGAAATTTTAGCCTGAATACAAACTTTTTCAAAAGAATTTAAAAAAGCATCCATATCTTCCCCTTCCTTAAACTCAGCTATTAATTTGGAGTTCAATTTGTAACCCAGTCCTGCAGTCCCAGTAAAACCCAAGTCACTTACCTGCTCTGGTGCCGCTGGTTGGAGTCGTAGCTTCTCCAGTTCTTGTTGCCACTGGCGCTCCTCTCTCCTCTCCTCTGCCTCTCTGCATTCTTACTCTCTCTTCTCCTCTGCCTCTCGCTGGTGCTAACGTTCCTCACGGTCCGCCTCCCTCTGTTGTCGCTCTGCCTCACGATCCGCCTCTCTCTGTTGTCGCTCTGCCTCACGATCCGCCCCTCTCTCTGTTGTCGCTCTGCCTCCAGTTCCATCCTGCGCAACTCAATTTGCAGTTTGAGTACCTCTGGATTCACGATACTGGTGACCATCCCCTGCTGCTGTGGCCCTTCACTGACAGTGGCCCTGCTGTCCGCCTCATCGGCTCGGGACCCCTCACTGGCCGCTAGCCCTTCCAGACTGGAGGTTTGGTCCCTTTCAGTCACGGTCTGTGACTGTTTTGCTCTATTATCTGCTACCATCAGGGCCTCTATGAGGTTCTGCTTACTGGCTTTCACCCCAAACAGGACTCCCCTGTCCCCGCACAACTGCTTTAAGAAATCTACAGTGTGCCTGCTGTAGTCGGAAGCCATTTTCTTCTTTGACTACGCTACTCTGACTGGCACTTTAGAAAAAAATTAAAATGGGTAGGAATTTAACTGTAAGTCAAGGAATATAGTTCTGTTTCCTTTTGAAATAAAATACTGCCTTTCTTTTTTTCAAGTGAGCTAAACAGTCTCAAGCTGACACACTGAACAATGAAGCTTATACCACCAAACCTTTTTGCCACCGCTGCCAACCAGTCTGTCAGAAACTCGCTCAGCCGGTCAGCCCTCTACTCCCAAAGTGCCAGCCTCTGAGCATATGATTTGTGTACAGTGAACAGAACAAGGTAACCCTCTTGTCTGTTTCATGGGTTCAAGTCACCTTAGTCTCAAGCTCTGGAGGGATTCAAACTGATAACCTCTTGTTAGCATACCCAATTATCAGGCCCAGATAATTCTGTCTTCGGGGGAGGGTCAGACATCTTTGCCTACGGGCACCCAACCAGGTCTTTCAAATGAACCCTTAGAACTCTATGCAAGACTTTAGGAACTCTATCCGTTTCCCAGTTTGGTATATCAATAAGCTTAAAATACAGTGTCACTTATAACCACTCTAAGCTTCCTACTTAAATAAAAGAAATGTCTGAGAGCACCCATGCTCGTGGTAAATATATCTTTACCTTAAATATCAAACAGAATAATAAATGCAGAACAAATATCCCAACATATACAATCTTAAAACAAAACAGGTTTTAAAGGTACAAATTAAGCTCTCTTAATCACATAATACTTCTCTCCTACAGTGCTGATGTTGTCCTTCTTCTCTCAGTCAGAAATATTGTCTTGTGTGTTTGTCAAGGTTCTTTTCAGCAATTACACAGTTCTGAGCTGGTCACAGAGTCACCAAACCTTGTTGTGTAAAAAATCTATATTTTATATAACACAGGATGTCTAAATAAAATATTTAAAAAACATAATAGGTGACCTCACTGGCTTTCCTCTCCTCAGGTTAACCAGACAAAACTGGTTTGTGCTCTGCTACACATACATCTCAAAAGTTCTTTGATCTAAGTCACTGTATTCAAAGCAAAAGTGTATTTGCCTCTTTAATCCTGTCTGGGCCTTGGAATCTACACCTCAAAGGTCTCTCTGATGTAATTCAAGGGTTTCCCGGGAATGTATATTTGGCCTTCCAAATTTGTCTGGGTCCTGTTTGGCCCAGCCATCAACCTCTTTGATAAAATGAGCTGGTTCCTGGAAGGTTATTCATAACCCATGCATGCTCTTTCCATATGACACCTTGAGCAAAATCAAAGGATTCCCTTGGGGATGCCATGAATGGCTAATTTCATTTCCTGGGATCAAAGCAAATTTAACATGCTAATTGAACCTCAGATCTCTGTAGTTTAAATACCTCCTGTCCTTTGAACTTATCCTTGTTTTTTTGGGGATGTGACAGTTAGGCAAGACTGTGGGTCTTCTGACTGCCCTTCCCATCACATATTTTATATGTCAAAAAAAAATTAGATACAGCACTCAGAGCTGGCTGTCTACATCACAGCTACTACTCTCAGGAGATATACATCCCAATCCTGGACTGCCTTCCTCGAAGCCTCTGCCAGGAAGAATCGATTGTGGCTTAAAAATTGCATCTATGAACATCTATAGCCTTCTTCCAAAACTACCCCAGTTCCAAGCATGGACACGTCTGCATTGCCCAGATATCATCTGTCTGACTGAGACCTGGCTAACTGCCAAAACAGAGGATAATGCAATAGCACTTCAGGGATATGGAATCTTTAGATGTGAGAGAGCAGGGAAAAGGGGCGCCTCATCTATGTCAAGGAATCCATCCTGGGGAGTATTCTACCCATGACCAGTGTCACTGGGGAATATGAGTTGCTAGCAGTTAAACTCCTTATAGGCAGGTAGCACAAGTCCCTCATATTGCCACAGTATACCTGCCTCCCCGTAAGGCTAAGCAGGGGCTTGGCTTAGTTATGGAAGCGATCTCTAAGATTAAAAGGAATAGTGAAGTTATCGTCACCGGTGACTTCAACATTAATTGACTCAGCAAGGAATCTGACCCTTTAAAGGACCAGATCGCTAGTGTATACCTTACCCAGGTGGTAACACAACACACCAGAATGAACTATAAGAGTGGTAATAGTACTCTTCTCGACTGGATCCTAACCAGCTGTCCCTCTAGGATCACTAATGTTGCAGTACCTTCAGACTCCCTTAGTGACCATTCCCCGATATTATGTAGATGGTCTAACAAACTTAAAAGGGATCCTTCCTCTACCGTTAAAAGCAGGGTAATCAAGAGAGGGCACCTTAAAGCTTTTTAAAGCAACTCTAGCTCAGGTTGATTGGTCACCTCTTGACGAGAAACAGGATTTATACCTTGCCATGAAATACTTCTCGGATAAGTTTAATGACATGTGCAACATCAATGCCCCATTTAGGAAAAGAAAAGTCAGAAGATCGTCCAATGGGTGTGTAACCCCCCTGCAAATGGGGGTTCCCAAAAGACTTCCAGGAGCTTGCTTGAATGCTCCAAGCCTGAATGGTGTTTGGCGTTTAAGCCATTTATCAGTGAGTGTTTTTAGAGCCTCTGGTACTGTCTCTTTAAGAGCTGTCTGCTTGCAGACATAATTAGTTTGTATGGGGGTGCTTCTCTGCTTGAGTACCACTCAAACTGCTGCCAATTCACTCCATTTTTGCAGTCACTAGGAGTGCAAAGGGAACCTATCTGAAAGGTGTAACTGTTTGCCAGAAATCATTTAGAGTAATAATGAAAATACATTTTGTCTAACCTGCTTTCTTTGCAGTCAGAACTGTGTTTGCTCTAGTTCCCCATTCTGGTTTTGAACTGCTGAACTGGACCAATCAGTGTGTGGGTAAGCTAGGTCTAAATGGTGCCTTGGACAAATCAGAACTTGACTCATAATCTGAGCCAGCCACAAGAGGATTGTATGGGCAGTGACTCTGGGAGATGTGAGTTTAGACTTGCCTTTTGGACCAACAGGAGCAGTCTATTGTGAGTGACAGCCAATCCAGTCAAGAACTGGGAGGAACTCAAAGGAAGTGCCCGGTTTGTCTGTTGGAGTTTCAGTTGAGCTCTGGCAGGAAGAAGGAAGGAGCCTGTGCTTTTTCAGTGTGCAGTTTTAGTCGGAAACGGTGTAAGGCCCAGAGTTCCGGTCTGCAGCTTGTGTAACTGCTTGTTAGGACTGAATCCATCCTGTGAAGAGAATCAAAGGATATCTGAAGAGTAGAAACCAGGCTCACCCTGTAGAAGACTGGAGAAATTGCTGAATTGCACTCGTCTGTCAGGAACTGAATCTGCTGTGTGTTCTCCGGTATTGTGCAGTAATTCGATCAGGATAGAGAAGCAGCCTGCCTGGTATAGTACTTTCTGTTTTACCATAAATGTGTGAAGAGGCTTGTGTACCTCAAGTGAATCCTGCTGCCATTAAAGGACTTTTGCCTGTTACTGTTCTTACCATAAATGTGTGAGAGGCTTGTTAGCTCAAGGAATCCTGCTGCCATTAAAGGACTTTTGCCTGTTGCAGTTTGCCATATAAATGTGTGAGGAGTCTCGTGGAGCTCAAGAGTAGCCCTGCTGACATTGAAGGACCCTATCTTGTTTGGAGGTCGTGAGTACTAATTCAGGGTCGCTTCCTGTTGAATTGCCACATTGAATCCAAAATGGAATCACTGTACTGCAGACTGTTTAAACTAATTTTTCTTTTCTCTGTGGGAAAGGCGCCCCTACCAGCTGCCACAGTTTGCACTAGCCACTAGGGCTTGGGTACCCAGGGACAGTAACTGGTAGGGATAGGCCTGTGCACAGAGCCATAGGTAGATGAGTAAAGTGATAAGCTAATTAACCTGATTTCCTGTCCTTGTTATATTCCCCAAATAAATCCGAGCTGCTTGTTTCAGCAAAGTTATACTGCCTGAGGTATTTGTCTCATGTTAAAGTATTGTACTGTGATTGTTGCACTGTATCTTATTTTACAGGAGGTCCCAGTGCTGAACCAGCCCTGGGGGTAAGTGTATACTGTGAAGGTAATTTGATATATTGTGTGGGCCACTAGTGGGAAGAAAGGGGTTGCAGTGTCCCAGAGGGCTGTGACCAAGTAAGTTTAACTATTGCAAACCCTGACCTCTGGGTGGAGGCACCTGCCATTGGATCCAGGCCCTCAACCTGTTAGTGGCAAATCAGGCAGGGGTAGTAGCCCCGGGATAGCGCCATCTAGGGGTTACATCTTGGAGGCTCACCGCTGGATTGTGTGTCCTCTAGTGGCCATATTTACAAACCACTGTTAAGGAAAAAATAAATAAATAAATGGGTACTCGACAGAAGTGGCTGTACAATCGCTGGTGGAGGGGTGTACTGGGAGGAGACCCAACTCTCAAAATGCTATGCTTATCCTGGACATCCCCTGGTATCAATACGGACACTGTGCAGGGAGTACTTTCCAAGGTGGAAGGTTTACAAAACCCTGTGGTGGTGGGTCGGCATGCTAATCTGCTCACCCACACTTTCCTGGCCCTAGTAGAGTTTAAGGATCCCATAGATAGCTCCAAAGTGCCACAGACCATTACCCCAGAGGGAGCCCTCACTGCTTGGAGAGTGATAACTAGGACAGTAAAGACCGGGGAATGAGCCCCCACCACTATCTGAAACTTTGAGGAGAAATTTGCTAAATGGTTGCTGGGGAAGGAAAACTGTGGAGGACTTGAAGAAACTATTCTTGCCACCTGGGGTGTTCCTCCCCAACACCCTCTCCCGCCCAGTACCTTAATGGTGGCTGAACCAATGCAGACTCCTATTTCTGCACCTGCCATTAGTCACGACTTCATCAAGGTTGAGGATCTTCTGGCACCTCCCACCCCCCAAGGGGAGGATGACTGGGAGACCTGGATAGACTATGTTGCCCCCAAGTGCTAGAATGGCAATGCTCGAAGCCGGAAAAGCTTAAAGAGGGTTAGTGAGAGCCTCCGAGGTCCTGCCCTGGCTACCATCCGTAGCAAACGGCCAGTAACCCTGAAGTGACTGCACAGGCCTATCTTGAGGCCCTGGAGAATGTGTATGGAGCCCAGATTCTGATGAAGACCTATGGTGGAGAGTAAGAGATGCACAACAGTACCAAGGGAGTTGTTGTCTGTGATGTATCTCGCTGGAAAAATTGTTGCAAGAATGCCTCAGAAAGGGTAGTTTGCCAGCGATTGAACTGGACCGAACCAGGCTGGACAGGATCCTTAAGTCTGCTCCCCTCTCAGAACTGCTGTTGCTTCAGTTAGCCTGGAAATCGACTGGAATCCCCACCCTCCTATGATGAGTTAATGAGAGAAATTCGAGGAGTTGAGAAAAGGCGACTGGAGGACCTGCACCAACCGCCGCGGCTACTGACCAAGTGACTGAGGGTGACCCATCAAGTGAAGTTCAGGGCAGAGATTGGCAGTAAATGAGTGCTCTGACAAGGAAAAAGATATGCCACAATGGGGCGTAACTGTTGAGAGAGATCCGGAATTCAAAAACAGTCCTTTATGAAGGCCACGCCTGCAAGTACGGGCCCTGACCTATATCCGATCAGCTATCTGCTATGGGGGTTGGGGTACCCACCCATGTATCTCCTGCTGATAACAGCTCCGAACTCGATTCCTTGACCATGGAAGTGGAGAAACTGACGAGATGTCTCCAAATGCTTATCACGCCGCAGACAGAGATGGCACCAAGGTTTCCAGTTAGTAATACCCCCGCCCTGGCTCCCAGTGTGGCGCCTCAGTCAGCTCAAACTCCAGAAAGTATGTTTTGCTATAATTGTGGGAAAGATGGGCACATGAAAAGGGAATGCCGATCCCCAAAAGACACTGACAAAGTTGCATATAGGCTACAAGGAGAGCTTCGGAGAACAAATCAGTGGTTAAGAGGTGCACGAAATGATCCCAGTGAGGGCACCAAAAATGCTAACTCACATCCTTTTGTGGCAAGGTCAGTTGCCCAGGCCCTCACTACCGCCTCTCAGACTGGTCCAGAATAGTGGGTCCCTCCATGGAGACCACTGTAAAGGTGAATGGAGTGTCTACAAGAGCTGTATTAGACAGTGGCTCCCAAGTGACAATTATGTTCCAGGATTGGTATCAGAAGCATTTGTCAGACGACCCTTACAACCATTAGAAGGACTGCATGTATGGGGTTAAGTGAGAAGGCCTACCCTCATTCCGGTATATCCGATTTTGGCTGTCTTTCCCCACCTCCGTGGCTGGAGTGGTCAACAAAGAGACCCTAGCCTTAGTGTGTCCCCACTGGACTGTATGATGGTGTCCCTTTGTTGATTGGAACAAATGCTCATATGTTCGGAAGGCTGGCACAGTTGTGTTATGAAAAAGGGGTCAAAAGACTAGTAGAGCTTTTAAGAGTTCCGCTTTAATTAAGAAGGCCTATGAGGCACAGAGAGATGCTGAAAAAATAGAACCAGAGGAACCGGTCGGAATTGTATGGAAGAAGGATCCTGAGTCACTGATCCTGGTGCCAAATGCCCAGTGTACCTTACAGGGAGAGGTCCGTATCAGAAAGGATGTTAAGAATAAAATATTAATGTTGGATGCACCAGGCGATGGAAAATTGCCAGAGGGACTGCTGGTCAAGCCTAGTATTTTGCCCGCTAGAGCCCATGCTTATGCCAGAAGGGTAATGGTCCAAGTTCATAATGTGTCTGAAAGAGACATTCGAGTAAATAGAGGTTGCATCCTGGCTAATGTGCATTGTGCAGACACTGCAGTGCTACCCAGCAGCAAGAGTTCAAGGAAGAATGACAGAGGAACACCTGACTTGTTTGATTTCGTGACTCCCGCTGCAGCTGAATGGAAAGTGAGGATCAGTGAGAAGCTTGCCCAGAGAGACCAGGTGTTTTCTTTAAAGGAATGGGATGTAGGATGCGGCAAGAGCTGAAGCACAATATCCGCTGCATGACCAAAGACCATTTCGTGAGAGGTCTCGACGCCTGGCACCTGCTGACATAGATGATGTGAGACGGCATCTGCAAGAGATGTTAGCTGCTGGTGTAATACAAGAATCCAGAAGCCCTTATGCTTCCCCCATTGTGGTAGTGAGGAAAAATAATGGAACAATAAGGATGTGTGTGGATTATCGCACCTTAAACCGGCGGACTATCCCTGATCAGTACACAATGCCCCGCATTCAGGATGCTTTGGACTGCCTAAACGGGAGCAAGTGGTTCTCTGTGCTGGATCTCTGCAGTGGGTACTACCAGATCCCGATGGCCCCAGAGGACCATGAGAAGACAGCCTTTATCTGTCCGCTTGGCTTCTAAGAATTCATGAGGATGCCTCAAGGGATTTCAGGTGCCCCAGCCACTTTTCAACGATTGATGGAGCATGCAGTGGGGGACATGAACTTACTAGAGTGCCTGGTATACCTAGATGATGTTATTGTGTTTGGCAGCTCACTGGAGGAACATGAGAGCAGATTATTTAAGGTATTGGACCGACTGGAGGACTTTGGCCTCAAACTGTCCATTGATAAGTGTCAATTCTTTCAAACATCAGTAAAGTATGTGGGACACATAGTATCCACCGAGGAATAGAGACCGACCCAAGTAAAGTTGAGGCCTTGACCACCTGGCCACAGCCAAAATCTAAAAGAACTGCAAAGATTCCTGGGATTCTGTGGTTATTATCGTGCTTCATCAAGGACTATTCAAGAGTGATCCGCCTTTACTTAACCTTACTTAGGGTATCCCCAACCAACAAAAATACCAAAGTCAGCGTCCCTCAAGACTGAAAGAGTGTATTTTCATCTGAGTGAAGTATTTGGGGCCCGCTGGACTCCTGATTGTGAGACTGCTTTTCATGAGATCATATATCAACTTACCCATGCTCCAGTGCTGGCCTATGCCGATCCAAGAAAACCTTACGCCCTGCACACTTGATGCTAGCTTGCAAGGGTTGGGGGCTGTGTTGTACCAAGAGCACGAGAATGGCCTGAGACCAGTGGCCTTTGCCAGTAGAAGCCTGACCCCATCCGAAAAGAACTATCCTGTACATAAGTTAGAGTTCCTAGCTTTGAAGTGGGCTATTGTTGACCAATTCCATGAGTACTTGTATGGGGCTAAAATACTAGTAAAAACTGACAATAATCCTTTGACCTATGTGCAGACCTCAGCTAAGTTGTATGCCACTGGCCATAGGTGGCTTTCTGCATTATCTACATATGACTATGCTCTTGAATACCGAGCAGGTCTGAACCACATAGATGCTGATGCTCTCTCCCGGAGGCCTGTTTCCCAGAATGATTGGGTCCGATTGGCAGAACCTGACATTCGGCACTCTGCCGGAAGTTTGACAGGGAGGAACAAATGTCCACGGACGTAGTGGACTGCATGGTGGATTGCTTTGGACCCTCTGAGAATTGCATACCTGCTGCTTATTGCCACTTTTCTGCAATAGACATTGTGCACTGCGTCAGCTGGACAATGACAGTATTCAGCTGGCTCAGTCTCGCGATCCCATGATCAAAGCAGCTTTAGAAGCCCTCTATGCAGGAAAAGATGTGTCCAAATTACGCTCCACTGATTTGAGAACTGCACTGTTATACAAAGAAGGTCCTAAGTTGAAACTGATCAATAAACTGTTATACAGAGAAACAGTAGACAGAGGGGACAAGTAGACAAACAACTAGTGCTGCCCACTGCCTTTCGAGACTCAGTATTGAGGTCCTCGCACAACCACATGGGGCACCTTGGTATAGACAGAACACTTGACTTGGTGGAGATCCAGATTCTATTGGCCTAAGATGGGGCTGATGTGAGCAACACATTTGAACTTGTAGTCGCTGCTTACAGAGGAAAGCTTTCTTCTAGAGGGCTGCCCCTTGTTAACATAACCACCAGTGCACCCATGGAGCTGGTCTGTATTGATTTTCTGAGTTTGGAGTCAGATCAAAGAAATATCAGCAATGTGCTGGTGGTCACTGACCATTTAACGAGATATGCCCAAGCTTTCCCCACCAAAGACCAGAAAGCATCCACTGTGGCCAAAGTACTTGTAGAAAACTTTTTTGTTCACTATGGGGCTCCACAAAGAATCCATTCTGATCAAGGGAGAGACTTTGAGAGTCGCCTGATCAAAGAGATGCTTTCTCTGTGGGGAGTGCGAAAGTCCAGAACCACTCCTACCACCCCCAGGGGACCCTCAGCCTGAACGCTTCAACCGCACTTTGCTAGATATGCTAGGCACCCTGCACCCAAAGGATGCCTCAGATGGAGCCAACAAATTAGCACCCTGGTACATGCTTATAACTGCACCAAAAGTGATGCCACTGGGTTCTCCCCTACCGCCTGATGTTTGGAAGAGAAGCTCGACTACCAGTAGATGTGTGTTTTGGGTCTCTCCTGATGGGGTTCAAGCTGACAACTATTTACAGTATGTGCAAAGTTAAAGACCCAGCTAACTCATGCGTACTCAACTGGCTCAAACCATGGCTGCCAAAAGAAATCTGGCCAACAAAGAAAGGTATGATAAAAAAGGTGAAAGCACAGAAACTCCAGGAGGAGATCGGGTATTGCTAAGAAATCTGGGACTGCATGGAAGCACAAGATTGCTGACAGATGGCACCATCTCTCTCATTGTAGTGGCAAACTAGATGATCTGCCAGTGTACAAAGTAAGGCCTGAGAATAATTCAAAAGATGTAAAACAATGCATAGAAATCATTTACTGCCCATTGACAAATTTAATTAAGTCTGAGTCCTAGAAGATGCCCCTTCTGGACCAGTGACTAGAGCTGCTGCAAGAAAAGATCAAGAAAGTCTGCACCTACAGAAGCAAAGTTAAAGTGTTCCCTCCACAAGTCCCAGTTGAGCATGACTGTCAGTCCATATCGGAAGAAAGTGAGAGTGACTTTGAATACTATCCTTCTTATAACTGAGTCAATTGTTTCGGGCAATCCCCTAGTCAATACTGGAGATGAAGCTGGCCTTCTGGACTGTCCAAGCCCTCAGCTTCGTCCCTGGAGCCAATGCTCCCAGAAAGTGAAGTGCAAAGCATCAGATCAGATGAAATGGAATCATTGTGCATGGTTGAACTGTTTGAGCTTAGGGAGGAAAATGATGGATTGGGTCAGACTGGTGATACACCAGAACAAGAAGAGTATTTTGAGTGCCCTGACAGTCCACTGCCAGTGTCCAAAGCCTCCATGCGAGCCAAATGTTGTGGACTCAGAAACTGTAACTCCTGGAGCTGAAAGTGCCCCAAGTTCTAGCCTCTCTACCCTATGGAGACTCCCTGACAAGTGAGGACAATGCTGAAAATGAGGCTCAGAGTGCAGAGACTGTAACAGTTCCCCCTAGAAAGACTGGTCAAGCTGTAAAGCCTGTGGTGCACCTCAGTTATGATTCCCTGGGCCGGCCAGTGGATCTGCCTCTCAATGTTGTCCATAAAGGAGTGCATGTGTCCCCGAGATCATTGCCCAAACTGAGCGTCAGTGCTAACTCCAAGTTACTTGTGTTGCCCTCTAAGTATGGTGCCCTTGCCCCATCCAGCCCCAAGGTAACTGATAGGAAGGGCCCTCTCTTCAGGTTTCATGTACAAGAGGTAATAACTTGAGTTATGGTACAATGTGTATGTAATACTGTGTAAAGAGGACGACTGCAATGTTTCAGAAATGTGTTCTTGGTAAAATGATATATTGACTGATGATTACATGTGTGAGCCTAATGCAAATGTATATGGTTGCAGTTGAAACTTATGGGTACTTGCTTGACGCGGACGCAAGCTTTCCCAGGCCAGGAAGGTGTAACCTCTCTGCAAATGGGGTTCCCAAAAGACTTCCAGGAGCTTGCTTGAATGCTCCAAGCCTGAATGGTGTTTGAGCTGTTGCCATTTATCAGTGAGTGTTTAGAGCCCTGGTACTGTCTCTTTAAGAGCTGTCTGCTTGCAGACATAATTAGTTTGTATGGGGGATCTGTTTGCTTCTCTGCTTGAGTACCACTCGAACTGCTGCCAATTCACTCCATTTTTGCAGTCACTAGGAGTGCAAAGGGAACCTATCTGAAAGGTGTAACTGTTTGCCAGAAATCATTTAGAGTAATAATGAAAATACATTTTGTCTAACCTGCTTTCTTTGCAGTCAGAACTGTGTTTGCCTAGTTCCCCATTCTGGTTTTGAACTGCTGAACTGGACCAATCAGTGTGGGGTAAGCTAGCTCTAAAATGGTGCCTTGGACAAATCAGAACTTGGACTCATAATCTGAGCCAGCCACAAGAGGATTGTATGGGCAGTGACTCTGGGAGATGTAGTTTAGACTTCGCCTTTTTGGACCAACAGGAGCAGTCTATTGTGAGTGACAGCCAATCCAGTCAAGAACTGGGAGGAACTCAAAGGAAGTGCCCGGTTTTGTCTGTTGGAGTTTCAGTTGAGCTCTGGCAGTGAAGAAGGAAGGAGCCCTGTGTTTTGTGTGCAGTTTTAGTCGGAAACGTGTGTAAGGCCCAGAGTTCCGGGTCTGCAGCTTGTGTAACTGCTTGTTAGGACTGAATCCTGTCCTGTGAAGAGAATCAAAGGATATCTGAAGAGTAGAAACCAGGCTCACCCTGTAGAAGACTGGAGAAATTGCTGAATTGCACTTGGTCTGTCAGGAACTGAATCTGCTGTGTGTTCTCCGGTATTGTGCAGTAATTACGATCGATAGAGAAGCAGCCTGCCTGGTATAGTACTTTCTGTTTTACCATATAAATGTGTGAAGAGGCTTGTGTACCTCAAGTGAATCCTGCTGCTATTAAAGGACTTTTGCCTGTTACTGTTCACCATAAATGTGTGAGGAGGTTGGTTAGCTCAAGTGAATCCTGCTGCCATTAAAGGACTTTTGCCTGTTGCAGTTTGCTATATAAATGTGTGAGGAGTCTCGTGGAGCTCCAAGAGTAGCCCTGCTGACATTGAAGGACCCTATCTTGTTTGGAGGTCGTGAGTACTAATTCAGGGTCGCCCCTGTTGAATTGCCACATTGAATCCAAATGGAATCACTGTACTGCTGACTGTTTAAACTAATTTTTTCTTTCTCTGTGAAAAGGGGCCCCTACCAGCTGCCACGGTTTGACTAGCCACTAGGGCTTGGGTACCAGGGACAGTAACTGGTAGGGATAGGCTTGCACAGAGCCATAGGTAGATGAGTAAAGTGATAAGCTAATTAACCTGATTTCCCTGTCCTTGTTATATTCCCTAAATAAATCCGAGCTGCTTGTTTCAGCAAAGTTATACTGCCTGAGGTATTTGTCTATGTTAAAGTATTGTACTGTGATTGTTGCACTGTATCTTATTTTACAGGAGGTCCCAGTGCCTGAACCAGCCCTGGGGGTAAGTGTATACTGTGAAGGTAATTCTGATATATTGTGTGGGCCACTAGTGGGAAGAAAGGGGGGTTGCGTTGCCCCATGGGCTGTGACCAAGTAAGTTTAACTATTGCAAACCCTGACCTCTGGGTGGAGGCACCCGCCATTGGATCCAGGCCCCTCAACCTGTTAGTGGCAAATCAGGCAGGGGTAGTAGCCCCTGGGATAGCGCCATCTAGGGGTTACAGGTGGATTACTCGGGATCTTCTAAATCTCATAAGGGAAAGGGACAATTTATGGTGCAAGGTAAGGATCTAAGGCAATCAGGTCGACTACCAGAACTACAGGGCAGCCAGAAATAGGTGTACATATCAAACCAGGCTTGCTAAAGCAAAATACTGTAAGGAACAGATGGACAGGAACTGGGGAAATGGAAAGAGATTCTAGGAAAACATAAAGGACCTGCTCGGGAAGGAAGACAGGAAACAACCTACGATGTTAAACATTTCCGGTGCCTCCATAGTTGATCCCCATGCCATCGCAGAATCGTTCAGTTCAGCTTTCACGGATCTAAGTTCCATTCTACCCCCTGGCTACATAAATCCCACTGTCCTTTCCCCAAAAACATCTGGTCCCAACTCCAATCACCCAAACTTCTATTTCAAATGTGTTACTCTCAAGGAAACCAGGACTTATATACAAAAGGTCCTAGGTAAGACAAGGCTTGGCTGTGATAAATTTGACATGAAGCTTGTGGCATTAGCTCTTGACAAACTCCTGATCCCCATCAACAAAATCTTCAATAAATCTCTTGCTTTGGCAAAATTCCCATCTGTCTGGAAGATGGCACTGGTGACCCCTGTATTCAAAAGTGGGGATCGATCCAGCCCTGCAAACTACCAGCCCATCCCAGTACTATCCCCCCTCCCTCTCAAAAGTGCTTGACAGGATTATAGCTGATCAGCTCACAGACTACCTCCAGAAGTATGATCTACAATGTCCCCAGCAGCACGGCTTGTGGAAGAGCCACAGCACAGAAACTATCTTAGTTGAATTTTCTGACTATGTCCATAAGGCTTTGGATGGTGGCAGATTAGTGGGATCTATATTTATAGATCTTACTTCGAGAGGGCTCTTGCAGTAGGTATTCACAGATAGGACTAAGCCACCAGGAGTCAGGACCCCATGGAAAACGTATAGCTAGCAGTCTCTGGTGGGGGGGCCACCCCCACATCAGGTGACCAGCGTCATACAACATCGGTATAACGGGGCGGTCCCCCATGCCCACCTTCCAGTTCTTTCCCACCATCGGCTTGTGAAAGTTCCTCACGGTAGAACAGCACTCATCAGGTACCTTCATTGGTTGTAAAGTTTTCAACTTTTTCAACCTTTTTTCCTGAATTTCTTATTTTTTCTCATACCAACTGGTATGTATGTCGTCCCCGACGCCTTCCGAATCGCATAAAAACAAGTGCGACTCGTGTGGTTCCCAGCTTCCACACAAGGATGGCCACTTCTTGTGCCTCTTCTGTCTAGGCCCAGACCACCCTGTGGAGAAGTGCCAGTACTGCCAGAAATTCAACTCGGCTACCCGCAAGGGAAGGCAGCAGTCCCTGGAAGCCCATCTCCTCAAAAAGAAAATGGCATCCATGGAGAAGGAGTTGAAGAAACTTAGGCAGGCGTCAACTTCCCCGGAAAGCCACAAAAAGAAGCGTGAGAAGTAGAAGCACTGGAAGTGGGATTCATCTTCCAAAGCAACCGTGACTTCTGCTGGAGTCGTGGCCTTACAGGTATCATCCCCTCCAGGGGATCGCTCCTTGATGGCTGTCTTGGGGGCTACCAAGAAGGTGACGTCCCTCCTGTTGGGCTCATGCTCAGGCCCGCCGGGAGCCTCCGGGGCAAAGGAGGCCTCCACTCCCGTCAAGGCCGTTCTTCCACCGCGGCCTTCCGGTCCGAGCTGGTCCAGTAAGTCGGACATCGGTCCCACTGACGCCCACCCGGACAGGGCTGCTAAGCCGCTCACCTCCTCGGGTGATCGCCCAGGCCACCCCCTTCCAACAAGGCCGCCACTTCTTCACGGTCTTCCTCGGACAGGGAGTCTGATAAGTCGGACGCCGCCTCCTCCGACTTCCGCCCGGACACTGCTGACATGACGGCCACTGGCTCCTCCGATGACTGCCCAGTCAACCTGCCTGTGTCAGACTCTATCATCATGCCTGATGCCCCAGGCTCTCTGCAGTGGATAACCCCGTTGCCTGCCAAGGTCCCTGCATCCCATTGGATCACACCCGGGGATTTCAACCCTTCTTCCCTGGTTGAGGCCGATGACCTTGAGACGCTGCCGTCAGGGGTCCCCCTCCTGACCTCTGACGCTGGACCTCGACACCAGACCAGCCAACCCGCCCGCCCTCTGGCATCCCTTGCCCGATGGAAGACCTGTTCCTCCATCAGCACCGTCGGACCTGTTTGTCAGTCTCCCTACGCTGGGCCCGATGCCTCCGATACTGATGCCTCCTCCGTTCGGTCCACCGGCAGGGCCTTTGCCAGGACCCTCTGCTCTGTCAGAGCCCCTGGTGCCAGGGTACCCGACACCGCAATACCCGGTGCTGCAGTACCCGGCTCCACAGTATCCGATGCCGCAGTACCTGACGCCGCATTACCCGGTGCTGCAGTACCCGACACCAGGCTTCCTGCCGTTGGGCTATGGATACTCTTATTATGGATATCCACACTACCCGTATCCGAGCCCCCCCCTCCTCCTCCTCCGCCACCCACTCCGCAGCTGCCAGTGGATCTGAAGGAGATCTTGGCTTCCTGGTGGGCTGAGACTAAGGCTCAGCTCACCAAGAAGATTGAGAGGTGTCTCCCGACGTCGGTCCCTACGCTGGACCCCCTACTCGGAGACAGGAGACCCTCCTCATTTACCAACGCAGAGGAGAACATTCTGGTGCCCAGGGTGGGAGGACATGCACCCCCGGGGGCTTCCCAGTAGGGTCGTTCCTTCCCCTCCCAGGGAGGAGTCTTCTTCTTCTTCTTCCTCAGAGCCATCTGACTCAGATTCGGAGTCCGACCGCTCTGATCATGGAGATGAGCCCCATACTCCAGAACGCCCAAGGCCGAGGGACCCTCTGAAGTCCCATCTGGAGGACCCTTGTTTTCTGGAGCTCTTGAGGAAGATCCAGGAGACACGCCAGTGGCAATCAGTGGAGACAGACCCACAGCGTAAGAAGCTCGCTGCTCATCTGGATCTGCCCTAGACCGCTCCCACACTGATTCCACCCTGGATAGAGCCTCACGACGATCTTGTTTCCACCATCTGGAAACAAGCATCCATGCTAGCCCCCCCTTCTGAGGAAGGCGGATAGGATATACCAGGCTCCAGGGTAAAGACTTCCTTAGTCTTCACCCCAAGGTGGATTCGGTTGTGATTAGCGCCACCCACAGCCGCTCCACCAACCCCAAACATCTGAGCTCGTCCCCGCCTGACAAGGAATCCTGACTTCTGGATCAGTACAGGAAGATTTACTCTTCTTCGACCCTAGGCATGAGGGGTCTCAACTACGTCGGCCACATGGGGGATTTCTAGAAGTCCATCCTTAGCCAGGTGGAATCCAAGCTGGACTCCCTGCCTGATTGACAAACTAAGCAGGAACTGGGAGACCTGGTCCATTCCGCTCATTTGGCCTGTAGGCACATGCTTCATGCCACCTACGATGTGGTGGACACAGCTGGCAGGAGCTCAGCTTTCACCACAGGTCTACGGCGTCATGCCTGGCTCCGTGTGTCAGGATTGGTCCCTGAAGTACAGTCCGCTGTACAGGATGCTCCCTTCAGGGGTTCAGTACTGTTTGGGGGTGATGTCAAGGACATCATAACCAAACTGCAGGAGAAGGGGACTGCACTAAAGTCAGTCCAGACTTTGTACAGGCCCCCTCAGGGGCAGCGATAGCCTTTCATCACCAAACCCAACAAAAACAAAAGCCCAATCAAGAAAAGCACGCCAACAAACATCGGGCCCCTCCAGTAACCAAGACTCCCCCCAGCAAAAAGTCTGCAGGAGCCTCGGCTGCTGTGCTGCCCCACACCTCCTGACTCCCTGCCTCTCCCTCTGCCTCTGGCCATTCTAGAGGAACCGGTAGGGGGGAGATTCTCCTCCCATCTGCCAGGTTGGGAGAGGATAACATTGGATACTTGGGTGCTCCAGCTAATATCTGCTGGACACTCGATAACGTTTCTACAGACACCTCCTTGAAAACCACCCCCTCAGTCATCTTACTCCCTGCAGCATCTTCTTCTGGTTCCAGAAGAAATCCTATCCCTTCTGTCGAAGGCGGCGATGGAGCCAGTCCCCTCTCATCTTTGGGGGATGGGTTACTATTCCCATTTCTTTCTAGTTCCAAAGAAGACGGGAGACTTGAGGCCAATCCTAGAACTTAGCTCCCTGAACATGTTCATCGAGTACAGATGCTTCAGAATGCTCTCCTTGCAGAGCCTTCTACAGTTACTCCGGCTGGGACAGTGGCTATGTGCTCTGGATATGCAGGATGCATACCTGCATATCCCCATATGCCCATCCCATCACAAATACCTCCATTTTTGTTTTCAGGGGGACCACTACCAGTTCAAGGCCCTCCCATTTGGCCTCTCCTCGGCTCCCCGGGTGTTTGCCAAATGCCTGTCGGTGGTAGCAGCCCACCTGCGTACCCAGGGCATGTAGGTCTTCCCATACCTGGACGATTGACTCCTGGTGGCCCCATCCAGGGAAGAACTCCTGCACTCCTTTCCTTACCCTGCAGGTTTTTACCAGCCTGGGTAATACCATCAACCAGACCAGGTCCCACTTGGTCCCTTGCCAATGCCTCCATTTTATAGGGCGATACTGGACACAACCACAGGCAAAGCCTTTTTGCCTCCGGACAGAGTTGAGACCCTTCAGAATCAGGCTTGTCTTCTGTCCAGTCACAGATGGGTCAGAGCCAGGTCAGTCCTCCACCTCCTCGGGCTCATGGCTACTGCCATTCTGACAGTTCCGTTCACTCGGCTTCATATGAGGATTTCTCAATGGATGCTTCGGTCATAATGGGACCAAACCATAAACAATCTAGACCAAGAGGTGCTAGTGTCAGATCCCATGAGCAGGGACTTGCACTGGTGGATGGTTCAGGAGAACCTGTGCCTAGGAATTCCATTCTGCATCGCTCCTCCTTCCCAGACGTTGACAACGGATGCATCAGGGGAGGGCTGGGGTGCCCACCTAGGGTCTCACAGGACTCAGGGCAGCAGGTCCCTGTTTGAGCAGAAACTGCACATAAATGTGCTCGAACAGAGGGCAGTCCTATATGCCTTACAGGCTGCTCTTCCCTTCATTCTTCCCGACATCTTCTCATTCAATCAGACAACATGTGTATAGTCTGGTACCTCAACAAACAGGGAGGAACACGTTCCTATCCCCTGTGCCGGGAGGCGATGAGAGTCTGGTATTGGGCAGCCCAGCACGACCTTCACCTGACCGCAGTTCACGTTCCGGGAGTAGAGAACACCCTGGCAGATGAACTCAGTCGATCCTCAGTCAGGACTCATGAATGGGAGTTAGATCAACAGGTCATAAATGACATCTTTGAGCAGTGGGGGACACCTCAGTTAGACCGCTTCGCCTCCCTCCAAAATGCAAAACTTCCCGCCTTTTGCTCACTTGCTCCAGGGCGAGACGTTTTCTGGTGGGACGCCTGTCTCTCTGTTGAGGACAGACTATTATGCCTTCCCAATTCCATTCCTTTGATTCCGAGGGTCCTGAACAAACTCAGATCAAAAGGGGCTCGAATGATTCTCATCGCCCCCTTCTGGCCCATGCAAGTTTGGTTCTCTCTTCTGCAACGGTTTTCAGAGGAACCTCCTCTTCCTCTGTCGTGCACTTGTTGTCCCTGGATCAGGGGATCCTTGTTCACCCAGGCCTCAAATCCCTTCATCTTCATGCGTGGCTCCTGCAGACGTAGCCAAAGCCCACTTCGGAGTCTCTCCCTTAGTAGCAGACATTTTGGTGGAGGTCAGGAAGCCTTCCACCAGGTCCACCTACGCTATGAAGTGGAAACGGTTTTTCATCTGGGCATGTTCTAAAGACTTAGAACCTTTCTTGTGCCCAGCCAACAAAGTCCTGGATTACATGCATCACTTCTTTGACCTGGGTCTCAGCCATTCCTCTTTAAAAGTCCATATGGCAGCTATTTCAGCCTACCATATTCCCTTTGAAGACAGGACTTTTGCTCAGTTGGAAGTCTCTAAGACTTTTCTTAAAGGGGTTCTCCACCTGAGACCCCCCCATCCGCATTTCTGCCCCTCCATGGGACTTGAATTTTATTCTACAGAAGCTCACACTGCCTCCTTTTGAGCCAGCAGCGGAAGCAGACTTAAAGTTCCTTTCTTGGAAGACACTCTTCCTAGTGGACATCACTTCTGCTCAGCGTATTTCCGAGTTTCAAGCCTTGATGTGTAAAATCCCGTATTTGATTTTCCATAAGGAACATGTGGCTCCACACCAACCCTAAGTTTCTTCCTAAGGTGGTGGCTGAATCTATGCTGAATCAATCCATTGAGTTACTGGCTTTCTTTACGCAATACTCCAATCAAGGGGAGTACCTCTTACATACTCTGGATGTACACAGAATCCTGAGATACTACACCAGTCGGACTAAGGATCTCAGGAACACTGATCAGCGTTTTGTTTCTTTCGCTCACAAATGAGAAGGCAGTGCTGTGTCCAAGCAATGCCTCTCCAAATGGTTGGCCAATTGTATCACTTTCTGTTACAACAAGTACAACAAGACCCTCCCGGGTCACGTCACAGATCACTGCATTAGGGGAGTAGCTGCCTCTGCTGCTTGTTTCAGGAACGTGTTTGAGGCAGACATCTGCGCAGCTGCAACCTGGACTTCGGACCGTACCTTTATAAAACACTACAGTTTGGACATCGCCTCTCGCTGTAGAGCAAGCTTCAGGTTGGCTGTTCTGCAGGGTCTCCTTTCATGAGACCTGTTCAGCCCCAAGGGATATATTGTGGATGACAATCCTCCTCCCGGTTTTCTCTTTGCTCCAGACTGCTTGGGACTCAGTCCTATCTGTGAATACCTACTGCAAGAGCCCTCTCGAAGTAAGATAGTACAGTTACGTAACAACTTATCATAACAGTAGATCTTCGAGAGAGATTCTTGCAGTAGGTATTGCCTTCTCGCCCTCCGTCCCCCTATGTCTCTCTTCTTCCTTTCTGTGGGGGCATATCCTCTTCTGTCTTGTCTTGCCAGTTTTGGCCTTTGTCGGGAAAGAACTGGAAGGCAGGCATGGAGGACCACCCTTTAATACCGAGATCGTATGACGCCGGTCACCTGACGTGGGGGTGGTCCCCCGCCAGAGACTGCTAGCTAGAAGTTTTCCATGGTGTCCTGATGCCTGGCGGCTTAGTCCTATCTGTGAATACCTACTGCAAGAGCCTCTCTCGAAGATCTACTGTTACGGGAAGTTCTTGCGTAACTGTACTATCTCACTAAAACCTTTGACACAGTCAACCACCCTCTCCTGACTGAGCAGCTGCTTTCTTTGGGGCTGGCTCCTGAGACAGTCCAACGATTCCAGGATTACCTATCCCACAGGAGCCAAAGCATCATAATAGGGGCGACTGCCTCCTCTGCTAAGGAAGTCACACTCAGGGTACTGCAAGGATCAATCCTGGGTCCCTTACTTTTTAGTTTTTTTTGAATAACCTTCCAGCTGCATGCAGGAGTAAAGTAATTCTGTATGCAGATGATGCAGTCATTCTTAGCAGTGGCTCCCAGCTTGACTTACTTCAAAAAGAACTACAGTACACCTTCTTCCAGCTTGAAGATTTTATTTATTTTTTTATTTATTAAATTCTCGGATTACAAATACCTTTGAGCAGAAACTGCTCGTTTACAAAGGTTCCACATCAAAGGATGAGGGTCAACATACATACAGAGGTAGTAAAAGAATGCACAATAAACAATCAAAACAACTAAAAGAAAAAAATAAAGATACTCAGTTATGACATACTTTGAGATAATATTCATATAACGAGCAGCTTGAGTAGGCAGCTGGCTGTGGTAACAATAAGAGATAGAGGGCACCATAGGCAGTTAGTATTGCAGGCGTGCAACCGGGAGAGGAAGTTGGCAGGCTAATGGGCCACTGTCCAATGGTGGTGGAAAATGTCTTGTACCAGTGGAGATACGAAGCAGGAAAGGAGTCACAAGGAAGGCCCAGTGCCAGAGGGAATGAGACTGGGAAAGGGCGGACTGTGAGACATGAGTGAGCTGGGAGGTGTTTAGAGAGATCTCTGTTCAGAGAAGCAGTCACATTGAGTGGTAGAGGTGAGGTAAAGTTTGAGATTCCTTTTGAAGGGTCCAAGTGTAGTAGAGGAAAGTACTTCTTTATTGAGGGAATTGAACAATTGAGCGGCTCTATAGATAAAGGCCCGCTGACCCATGGAGGTACGACATCTAGGAACCTGAAAGGTTAGAGACTGGGCACCACGTGTTTGTTGAGTGCCACTGTAGGTAGTAAGGAGTGAGCTAACACCAGGTGGCATGAGACCGAGGAGAATCTTTTTGGTAAGTAAGCAGGTCTGGTATTGTATTCTACTGAGTAGGGGTAGCCAGCTGGCCTGTGCATAGAGGTCACAGGTGTGAGTTTGTCGGGCCGCACCCATTAGTAGTCTACAGGCTTTGTTGAGAGAAACTGAGATCCCTGCGGAGGGCACTTGTTGAGGCAGAGCCATAGATGGCAAGGCAGTAGTCAGTGATAGAGGTGACAGAGCTGTAGATGGCTAGTTTAAGGGCATCCGCAGGCATACAGTGCTTGTGTTTGTGTAGTAGTCCAACTGTGAGATTACGGTCTTGGCAACAGTGTCAATATGCTGAGTGTAGGAGAGGGTACTATCCAGGGTAATACCAAGGTACTTGAACTCCTTGACATGTTCGAGTGGGTTCCCAGCGTGGTTCTTGATGGTGAGGGACAGAGAGTTGTGCCTGCTCCATCGGTTACAGAAGGACATGGCTTTAGTCTTGCTGTGGTTCAGGACAAGTTTATGAGAATGAACCAGTCTTCGATGCGCTTGAAGTCGAGCTGCAGCTGGGATTCAAGGACTGTAATGTCATGGTGGCTGGAAAACAGGACTGCATCGTCTCATGATAGTAATATTTTTGGTGGCAGGGACTGGGGAGATTGTTGATGAAGAGGGAGAAGAGTAGAGGGCCCAGAATAGACCTCTGGGGACTCCGGAGCGAACCGGTTTCTCATCCGAAGAGATCCCTGCAATCCTGACACGTTGGATCCGATTATCAAGCTAGCTGGTGAACCATGGAAGGGCATCGCTGGAGATCCCAATGGAGGACAGTTGCTTGAGCAGTAGGGGGTGGTTAACTTTGTCAAATGCCTTGGTAAGGTCTATAAATACTGCCCCTCCACAATTCCCTTTGTCAAGCGTGGCATGGATGAAGGTTGTAAATTCCAGTAGTGCAGTGGTGGTGCTGTGGCCTTTTCTGAAGCCATGCTGCTCTGGGCACTGTACATTGTACCTATCCAGGAATTCAATTAGTTGGTCCGACACTACTTGCTCCAGCGCTTTAGATAGTGGGGGGAGGAGTGAGATAGGTCTGTAATTGGTGTGGAGCGTCCTATCTCCGCTTTTGTGAACCGGTGTGACAGTGGCTTTCTTCCAGAGAGAGGGGAAATGGCCCAATCTAAGTGAGAGATTGAAGATCTTTGTAAGTGGTTCTAAGATTTCATCGAGGACTTGTGCCAGCAGTTTCAGGTCAAGGGAGTCACCACTGTACCCTTGTTTGCCGATGGCCTTTGAATGCATTTTCTAGCTACTTGTGGGACCTCCTTAAAAAAAAAAAACTTTGGGGTTGTAATGCCCTATTTGGGGGTAACTTGGGAGGAGCTGGAGGGGAGGTCATTAAAAATTTGGTGGAAGGACACTGTCCAGGTTTGTAAATGCATTATTAAAAGTGCTGGTGATGGTACCTAGGTTGAGTGTAGGAGTGCCATGAAGGTTGGAGCATAGTGGGTAGTGCTTTTAGATCCTTGCCTGTGAGTTCTTTTCATGTTGTTCCAGAATTTTTCCCTGGCCCCAAGAGTTGGTCAGAGCCTCTTTGTAATAGATGCATTTAGCATTCCGTATTTTTAGTGCAATCATTTCTGGCTGCTTTGTATATTGTATGTTTACTTGCGTCCGGAGTTGCACGAGCACAATGCCAGCGGTGGTCTCTGTGCTTGAGTAGAGTTAAAAGGTCAGTAGTAACCCAGGGGTTGGTCTGTCCTTTGACCTTCATCTTTTCACTGGTGCATAGATGTCACTGGCTTCATTGAAACGCTTGATAAATAGGTCCAGAGCTTTGTTGGTGTCACTGAGGAGTCAAGCACTGTCCAGTTCAGCCTGGTTAGATGGGATTTTAACAGCTGAGGTGCCCTTGTTTGATAACCCTGGCATAGATAAGCTTGGAGGGGCTTGTGGTATTTGTTTGACCAGGAGCAGATGACAGAGCAGTGGTCACTTATTGTATCCGGGAGTACAGAAACATTGGAGATGCATTCAGGGCGGTTAGATAGAATCCAGTCTAAGCGTAAGGGAGCCTGTCCTATAGTTACACCTAGTGGGGCATTGACCAGTTGAGTGAGGTGATGCGCTACGGCTGCATCCTATAGGTAGCAGCCTCAGTGGAGAGCAGTTAATGTTAAAATCACCCATGATTATCGTTTCAGAATTATGTTGCTGGACCCTAGATATTCCATGATGCTATGGAAGCCAGCGGCCTGGTCTCTTGGGGGTAGGTAAACTGAGGTGACAGTGAGTTCCTTGTTATGTGCACCAAGGAGGATTTTGATTGTGAGGACCTGAGAGGAGTTGCTCAGGCTAGGGGATGGGATGATGTGACCCATAAGTATCCTTAAGATAGATGGCGCAGCCCTCACCCCGTTTAGCAATCCTGTCTTGCCTGAAAATGCAGTAGCCAGGGATAGAGACTGAGGTATCAGGGATTTTAGGGTTTAGCCATGTTTTCACAACTGAGAGGACATCAGGGTTGTGCTGTAGGATCCATGTTTGGAGGGAATCAAGTTTGTTGAGGATGCTGCAGGGTTGATGGATGCCATGGTGAGTGTCCCTGTCCTTCTGATTGGTGCCACTGCTGGCTGCCCAGGTGGTCCTGGGTTGGGGTGAACATTCCTGAGAGCAGGAGCAGCATAAGGAGAATTTGTAGGAGAAAGGATTTCAGCATCTTGTAGATACCTGGTGGTTAAGTCATAAGCCAAAAGAAATTATCAACAGCTGAGGTCCAGTGTCACAGAATGTGTTAGAATTCCTGAAGGTGATGAACTGTGCCTGTGCTTATGCAGGATGTGAAATCCTTTTGTCTGCATGCTTCTTTCTCATTCAAAGAGGTTGTTGAAAAGCCCACATACAGATCATGGAGCAGGTCAGACGAAAATGTGGATTCAAGCAGGACCTAGAGTCATTGAGTTTGTCAGACTTAGTTGCTTCATTTATGTTTTGCTTGGGAAAGCTTCCAAAAAGTTGATTTTTAAATGAAAAATGCAGATACCTGGTGATGATGTTTTGCAGAAATCCAGTTCAGGAGACTTTCACAGATGTAGTGAGCAAGAATGGTGTAGTTACTCCAAGCAGAAAATCATGTAAATCCACAAAAACTAAGCTACAGACACAGACAAGCAGCCACCACATAGACCCAGGAGGCGGAGTTGGTTGGTTCAACTCTCGGAAATTGCTACTCAACTACAAGAAAACAAAACTATGCTGATATCAAGCCGCCAGCATAAGAAAATGTACCCATTACTGACCATTGTCAACAATAAGGCAGCTCCCCTTAAACTGGTACAATCATTCAGGTACCTTGAGGTCGCGATCGATGATACTCTCTCTTTCACACAGCGTATAGACCAGGTGGTAAAAGCTGTTAACTCCAAATTGGGTGCCCTTTATAGACACAAACAATACCTAACGCCCTCTGCTCTCCGACTATCTGTCTCTAGCTCAATTTTGTCAATAATTGATTATGGCCTGGTCATCTACAGTGCAGCCTCAGACTCAGTACTCAAGCAGATGGTCACTGCTCTCAACAAGGCCTGCAGACTCACCCCTTGGAACTGATAATCTAACACACTCTTGTTCGCTTTATGAACAAACTAATTGGCTAAGCTGAGTAATGGGATAAAGTTTCAGACATGTCTCTTGGGCAAAAAAACACTCCTAGGAAAAAAAACCTCCTTGCATCAAAGACATTCTATATGCAAGTCTGTCTAACTATTGGACTAGAGGTATGGCACAGTGTCCTCTGGAGGTCACCTTTAGAAGAACCTCTCTTGGACAACTGTCCTTTGCATATAGGGCTCCACTTTGGTTGAACGAGATCCCCCTCACAGATACTTAACCTCGGCAGCCTCCCTACCTTCAAAGCCGAACTGAAACGCCACCTTACCTTAACTGGACTCTGTGTCTGCAGGCTGGTGACCTGATCTTCATCCCTTGCTGCAGACTACACTTCTCAGCTCTCTCTACCTGATTCATTTGCTAGACGATGGAATTGCCTATCCCCCTCCTCTGACTTATGAGTTCCCTTAGCCCTTATTGCACTTAATCAACAATGGTTGCCCACACTTTTCCCTCTGCCTCACCTTCATACCCTTGATACACCCGCTCTCTTTCCCAAGTACCCCCACCTCCAACTCAACATCCTTGTGGTCCACCACCTCTGCCTTTGCTTTCACTCCTTTCTACCCCTAGCACTGTTTCCTACACTCTATGTGCCCTCACAGGTCCCCCCCCCTTCCTCTCCTCCCCCATACTTATTGCTACCCAGACAATGCCTGTTTACTGGCTGCTTTCCATAGTTACTAGTCTGCACTCTCTGTAAACTTATAGTATTGTAATCTGTGTCCAAAATGGTCCTTGTTATGCCTATGTATATGTTAATCCACAATTGCTATCACCTTCTACTTTGTACTGTATTGTTTTCTGCTGATGTGTGAACCTTTGAAAAAGAGCATCTTGCTCAAAGGTTATTTCCGAAGAATGAATAAATAAATAAATAAATCCTCAAAGGGCGCATGGCCCCTCTGCACATGCGGAGGGCTGGGAAAAGCCATGGAGTGCCCACTACATGCTGTCTGAACACCATTGGGGCACTCTGTGGCATCCACAGCCCTGGCTGCATGCCCCCTTCGTACCTGATACCGGCCATGTGCACAGCTATGCACTTAAGTGGGTCAGGGCAGGCATGGGGGTGAGACATACCTGCACCAATCTGTGGCACTGCTGCGGTGGTACATAATGAGAGCGGAGAGGACAAAAGCTACGTGACCCAAGAGGCTGCCATAGCACTCATGCACCCCCATCCACTTGTCATACTGGTCTGTACCTGGCCCAATCAGCCCTCCCTTCCTCCATTAACCCACAGCCCCAGGAGCAATGGTGTGGGGCTGGGGGTGTCACCAGTACTAAATGGTGTAACTTGCAAATGTGCATTTTGTATGTTGGGGATATCGCAGTCCACGGAGGACCGACATGGACTGCCATATCCCATGGTCCCCTGCTCAGCACAGAGCAGGGGATCCACCAGAACCCTGAGCAGGGCAGTTCCCCCACCCCACCTGCAGGGGTTGGGGGAACAGGGCTGTGGATCACACCTGTCCCTGCACGGTCCCAGGGTGCGTGGCTTCATGGCTGGAATACACTTGATTCGAGCATATCCTGGCTGCCTTTGTGGATCAGGCACATAGTACTGTGATGATGGGAGGAACTGAGGGGCCATCTTGTGTACCCTTCCTGCCACATGGCAATGGTTATACTCAACTGGAGTGTGGAAAGACAGCCAAACTTCCACATTTATCAGTTGGAATGCTACCCCTACTCATGCTGTGTAACTCTCAATGCAATTCTCCCTCTGTAATCTGTGTTGCCCCAATTTGCAAGTCTGAACAGTGGTAGCTTCCATAGTATCATTGGGTAGACTATGGCACGTTTACCACCCTTGGTGTGAATTAATATTTTCTAATAGTTCCTCTTATCCTCTCCCTCCATCCCTTCAGTTTGAATGCATGTCATCTGGTCTGTCATATACTCACCAGCTCAAGTATCTGTATTTATTCCACCCTGTCCGTCTTTTTTAGCATTCAGAACCAGTAGCAGCTACAGTCATTATTAATTACCAGGGCGTGGGAGCACAACAGCTGGCATCCAAGGCACCCATATATGCCCTGTTGTAGAGCCTCCACTATTTGGAACACTGTCAGTGTATCCAGTCTCATACTTTTTTCTCTAGGTTGAATAACTGGATTATGACCATTCTCTTCTCACAGCTCGTACCCCTTAAGCTGCTAATCAGCTTGGTGGCCCTACGGGACCCTCTCAGGGTCTTCCATGTCCTTTCTACTACAGTGATTAGAACTGGGTGCAGTACTACTAGACTGGACAGTAATTCCCTAAACTACTGGGTCAAGTTCATTAGTGCAGTGCAGCTGGGGAAGGATGGCATTGGGCATCAGTGCCACAGCAACCCCTACGGTGAGCTAATGGAGCTTTCTCCCTCCATAGCACATTAGTGCGCTTGGATGAGGCCCCTCAATGGGAAATACTCACATCAAAGGGGAAGGTAGGAACCAGGGAGAAGGCTGTGAGAAAACCCATGACTGTCTATATGATGGCCTGGACTCCAAAGACCTTCCCTGGGTCCTGGTGCCCACAAACAATGGATCCTAGTCCACACAGTGTACTGCCTCAGATAGTGGATGCCCCCCCCCCCCGAGCACCTGCCATGGAGGGAACAACCATGAGGGATGTTGGGGGAGTGGGGATTTGGGGAGGATGGGGTTAGTGGGTCAGTGCAGGGTACATGCCTGGGAACAGGGTATACCCTTGATCGACACTGCCGGGGAGGAAAAAAATATATGTTCAGGTGAGGTGTGTGATTGTCAGAAAATAATGGTCATGTGATTTGTTTTGACCAATGAGGTCACATGTTTTTCAGGCTCATTGTATACATTTCTCTATATTCACCTTAAAGGGAATATAAACCAGGCTTTTTTCACTCCTCTTAAAATAGGAAATTAGGGCATATTATCAATATGTTATATGTCCCAAATCCACTTTTCTTGTACAGTATTTGTTTGCATTGAAATTTACTTTTCCCTGTTTTTTATAGTCTCTTGTTGATGCTGCCTTTTTTCCTGTCCATTATCATTTTATTAATTATCAATCAGTTTCAGAAACTGGTGACATCGATTGAGTGAAAGCCTACAGTGACATTTTCACCACAGGACCCCACTCAACTAATGTCCTTAGGATCCAGAATTGATTGGTAATTAAAAAAATTAACATCAGTGCTGCTCCAGTGGTCAAGTGGCTTTGCGTCACACTGCAGTGCAGATGACCTGAGTTTGAGAACGAGCTCGGGTCACCACGTCAAGAGGCAGGCCAGGCTGATGTAGCTTTCATGTGGTAGCGTGCCTCAGTCAGGGAGAGTTGGCAGTGGGTGCTGGCACAACAGCGACCTCTACAGCTGGACCAGGGAGTTTGCTTTTTCCACAGGGGCGCTGTGTGCATGCAAGACCAATAGAGAAATTGCCCACATCATGGGGTGGAGGGAGGGTCATGAGAGAAAAACTGGGAAGGAACCCCCCACCGTCCAACTAATGATGGAAACACCTTAACAAGGTGTATCCCTGAGATGACAGCAGGGAGAGAGGGAAAACTCATAATTAAGGAAAAAATAAATAAAAAGAAAACAATAAACATCAGGTGGGGGAAAGGCAGCATCAGCAAGGGACTATAAAAAGGGAAAAAAATAAAGACTATTTCTAAATGAAAAAGAGGAGAGGGAATGTGGTTTTATATAGCAACTGCTGTTTTCATCACATAGGGAGATTCAGAGCACCAAGATAGATTAAAAAGAGCGAGAGAGAGATTAAAGGGAGGTTAAGTGACGTGCTCAGGTTCACACACTGAGTAGTGTAGTTGTGGGATTCAAACTAGGGTCTCCAGGTTTATAGTTCTGCACTCTAACCACCAGGCCAAACTGTCACGAACACAAAATTTGGCTGGTGCCACCAGTTGCTGATCCTGCAGTAACCACAATTTCTTTAAACACAACAAAACCAAAGAAACATGAAGAGCAAGAGAAAGTGGTGCTCCAAATTCAATGGAGCAGTGTCAGTGGCTCAGGCGGTTGCATGCTCACAGCTGGGGCCTGAAGAGTAGAAGGTTGTGGGTTCTAGTCCCACACCGTAGGAACTTGGACTAACACGCAGTACAGACACGGTAGTGTAGTGCATCACTTGGTGGGGGTGGTTCTGCACTGTTGAGGTGCTGTCCTTCACATGAGATATTAAACTGTGGTCCTCTTTGACCTTTTCTGGTGGCTGTCCAGGTGGAAATTAAAGTTACCGTGGCACTTAACATGGCGGGAGGAAGTTTACTGATGTCCTGGCCAACACTCCGGCTGTCAATAGAACAGGTCCATGTAACCCATCCTCCAGGATGCACCAGGAAATGTACCTTGCTTGGTCAACCATTTCAAATAAATGCAAACAACTGTTTCATTAAAAAAATGTGAAGACTTAAGAACAAAAAAACAATGCATTTCAAAACTGTAAACTCAGGCAGCAGATGCAAAAGCACGCATTTTGATTTATATCAAGTAGTTGGTGCCATGTACACTTTGAAATGGTTGCTCTCACTAGTTGCAGGGAAGAAAAATCTCAGGATGCCATTACAGTGTACAGAACATTGAAATGCAGTAATGGCTGTTTTCTTAGATCTTTGGTATTCTCTTTTTTTGGGGGGAGGGAGGAGGGAATAAAATCTAGGGCTCTTTTTCAGTCCCACTCCAAACACACACACACACCACTCCTGCCTGGTACATGCTGTGGGGGAACAAAAGTGAAGAATTTTGGAAAGTACTGAGGTCCATTAATGAATGGAGAAATGAATGGTGACCGCTTCGCCAAGCAGAGAGGCTCTCCAGCATTCTTTTATTTTATGACGTATCCTGGGGTGCCTCCATGGGTTTCAGTGAGAGACTGGAACTTTTTGTTCTGGCAAGGTTGCAGTATAGTTGCATCTTATGGGCCTGGTGTAAGAAGAAACCGTTTGCTGGGGTAGTAAGTATGCCTAAATTTCCAAGTATATTAGAAATGTGAAAGCCCAGTTTTATGTGCTGTACCATGTTCCTATACTTGTTTTCCTGGGGGTCATATCTGAAAATGGGACTTTGGTCCAGTGTACTCACCCGGTTATCAAATAACTAAAATAAAATAAAGAAATACATTTTACTTTAAAAGAATTCAGTGTCATTGCAGGCTGGTAAGTTTTCAGTTTTTCCTTTTTAAGCCCTCAACTGTTTCAAGTGCTTTGAAGTCCTTCATAGTTCCTCTGCGTATGTGTCTCCCTGCCATGCTAGATAAGATATTGCATCTGTTAGACTAAGCATTGTTAAAGGGCAGTCGCATGACTAGACTTTATGGAACAGAATGCCGAAAAGCCTCCTAATTGATATCTGCTGGGGAGCTGTAGGACAGAGCTGCTGAAATGGCCATACAGACAGCCTCTGTCTCTGACTGCCTGTGCACCAAGCAGAAATAAAGAGCATGACAAGGATTTGCCTTCCGGTTCTATTTATATGGGATCTATTAGTAGTCAGTGGGTAAGCCAAAAGCTCCATGAAGTGCATGCCTTCTTATGAGCTAACCATTTAATAGGTAATGCTCATGCAGTTTGTTATTAATCCCCTTGATGACATTAGCCATACTAAACAATCGTATATTTTCCAAATAAGGTGAAATATATTTACATTTATTTAACATATCCCAAAAGGGGATGGCTTTTGGTATATTTTAAATACATGGAATAATAAGAAAATATACACATTATATACAGGCAGTACATTAATATATATATATATATATATATATATATATATATATCATTCATGTACCCTTTTATATTTTGAGAATGTATTATCCCCATTTATGTCTGTAGCAGAGCTAAAGGAGGTGCTGAGGGGGTCAGTCGCCCCTCCTGTCTGCCCCAGTGTGAGTAGTGGTGCCCCTCCACCATTTTTATTCACTGTTTAGTGCCCATTATGGAGCCCATGATTGACTGAATGCCCCCGGCTCCCGAACCTGGCTCCGCCCCTGATTTGTGTCATACCTGTGAGTATATTAAAGGGCACCAATCTTAGTTATTTTTGTTTCCTGGGGACCTAGAATGAAAATATTGAAATATTCTCACTCTAGGTCCACAGTGAGAAAAATAAACCGCAGTAGATCTTCAATGTCTGGAGCCGGCAGTGCGAGCAGTACAGTTTCACTTTCGACACATTCGCCTGCCGGCTCCAGCTATAGCTCGCTCCTAGAACAATTCAATTCAAAAGCCTCCTCTGATTTACCTTTTTTCCCCAAACTCTTTAACTTTGTCCCGAACTCTGTCAACACTACGAACCTACGAACTACACTGTCACTCCCCATTCCTGAAACCTCCTAAACTGCCCCCGTCTTAACCTGCGCATATCATAAACCTCTCTCTCCGACCTTGTGGCACCAGTCTTCCCGCTCGAACTGCATGTTATATCACAAGGCACTCCACATACTAAAACAAGCAGGCTGTAAATGAATGTCAGTTGCTCTTCACCTCAAACCCGACAGCCTCTCACTTGCACCACAGAAGTCTTTTAAAACCTAACATAAACAATAAAAGCAAAAATGAAGGGAAAATAAAGGGCATGACATAAACTAAATATGCCATGTCCCTTCTGAGAGTATCTGTGTTACTGTCCCCTTGAGCAGTTTGACCTTTGACACCACTCTTGGCTATGCCACTCCTGATGTCGTAAACTGCATTTGGGGAAAAATCACAGATATTCTCAGTAGGGCCATGACATATATTGTAACAGTGTCAGTGGCTCAGTAGGTAGCACACTCGCCTCTGAGGCCGGGAGATCAGAGGGCTGTGGGTTCAGTTCCCACAACTGGCACTTGGGTTAATATCCCAGTACTGACACTGTAGTGCAGCATGAGAAGGGTGCTGCACTTCTGACGTGCCGTCTTTCGGATGAGATGTTAAACCGAGGTCCCATCTGTCTGGATTGGTGGTAGTTCAGGTGGAGGTTAAAGATCCCATGGCACTTATCGAAAAGAGTAGGGGAATTTCCCCGGTGTCCTGGCCAAATTTCCCTCATTCACTAAAAAATACCACTAACAGCTTATCTGGTTCAAGGTCAGGTGGCATTCATCTGTATCCCCCTTCCCCGGGTCGTGCCTGAAAATAGGCAGGATATGTCTAGTGCACTTATCCGGTCAACAAAAACTAAATAAATATCCCTTATATATTGTTCATATATACAAGATATATTTTCTCATTATTTCATATATTTAAAACAATCTTGAGATATTTAAAACATGTTTTACTATATTTTGGATACAACATGGTTTTTCAGTACAGGGGAGGGCACCAGGCATTTCTCTACAAAGTCTACATATTTGAAAAGGGACTACATACTGATCACTACAGACCCCTAAAATGTCCAGTAATGTGCCGGCCCAGTGGTACTGAGGATTGATGCGCTGGATGTCAACCTTGCTTCATGCCGATGATCCGTTTGAGAATGAGCATGGGATGCTGGGGGTCACCTAGAAAAGGAAGTGCCTGCTCTCCTTCCTGGGGAGAGAGGACTGCTAGTTTCACCGAAAGACTGCCACCAAGTGGAGGCCTGATGGTAGTGCAGGACGAGAGCGGCAGTAGTGGGAGGTGGTGCGGGACTCTGTAGTGGGCATGTGCTTCCACACGCACACACCAATGTGCACACCCCAGCAAGAGGACCATGGAGGAAAATGGCAGTGGGTCAGACATTGAAGATTCCCTGCTCACTGATCCCTCACCTGCCCCACCACCAGGATGCTGATGGCCAAAACTAGATAGCTGTACTTCGGGGGGGGGGACGTCCCCCCCCTCCTGATCCTGTCATGGGGGGAAGCTGTCGGGCTGCTCAGGCCAGTCAGCAAGTCCTGGGGCAGTTA
The DNA here is from genome assembly GCA_016271365.2 of Neoceratodus forsteri. Classification (NCBI taxonomy): domain Eukaryota; kingdom Metazoa; phylum Chordata; order Ceratodontiformes; family Ceratodontidae; genus Neoceratodus; species Neoceratodus forsteri. The sequence continues at coordinate 1,407,500,816 of CM028131.1, read as the reverse complement.
GGAATGGTGGGGGTGATGGAGGAGGAGGAGGATGGAGGGGAGCCTAGCCTGTCCTGGCCAAAGAAGTATAAACTAGGAGTGAGAAAAGGAAAAAATGTCCAGTATTATAAAGTTTCATATATGGCCCAAACACAAACATGAGTAGGTTCCATCATTTGTAGGATAATTTTTTAAACAAATGTAGTACCTCCAGATAGCTGCTCTGAAGGTTTTGTTTCCATATACATTAGGTTTATAATACCTTCTCTGTGTCACACCCCAAGTTCTGTCTGTGTCCTGTCAGATGTGACACTACTGCACAGTTTATTTTGTGCAGTGCATCCTCAATGCATGAGAGTACTGTCAGCTGTTATGTAAAGGGCCATGGATGTATTTACTTGTTTTCCCCATTTTCTCCCAACTCTGCACCTCTCATTGGTGCCGCTCGTGACCAAGCTGCCAGACTTGCCTGAGCACATCTTTCCCCATGTAGGAAACTAAGCCCCATGGCGTACCACAGGGGTGGCGTAGCAGCGGAGAACAGTGCTGCCCTCCCCTGGCTGGCAGCATTCATTATCCATAACCACCAGATCGTGGGAGACCTGCTCCCACTAGAACATGGATTGCTGACATGGTAGTGCTACAGGCTGCCTCTGGGCTGGCCGACAACCTCTGATTTGGGTGTTTATATAAACTGAATATATAATTTAGGAGATTTTTGAATTTATTGTTCTAGTTTCTGCAAATGCTTATGTAAATAATTGGAGTCTTCCACAATACTTTATTAAGACTCCACCTTAGTATTGTTAGACAGTCTACAAACTTTAAGAACTCCTCAGTAATACAGTATTGTAAATCAGTATTAAGACAAGTTGCCATGATGTGCATAACAGTACTGTATATACATAGTTTGTTAATTAAAAAGGGACTTCACAAGCTTCTCATATATCACCAGTGAATCCCCATAAAACATATATTTGCATGTACTCAAAATGTTAATGGAGTGCAGCTAGGTGCGATTTCATGGTCAGAGTTCAGTTGTTAATATTGCTGGTTAAAAGGGCTTGTAACTGCACAGAACAATCTAGTTCTATGTAGAAAGTGCCAAAGTACAAAGTTGCGGTTTACTCATGAATCAGTTCACAACCCAAAGGGCTCACTCGTGGCTCCAGGGACAGATTTATATGGAGCCAGCTTCAGCCTTGTTCCAGCCTCTTTTGAACCGCTGCTGGCGTCCCACAGTTCAGATATACACAGCAACGGTAGCAGCAGCTATCTGTTCAGCAAGAACAATGGTAGATACCAAACAGGTTCAGTTAAACATTAAACGCCAGCTGATGAGCTGTCAAAAACTCTCACTGTGGCCCATGGCTAAGCTTCAGTTCTTTCTGCACATGCCTGGTAGTTTTTAAAATCTGGAGGAGGGGGCATAATTTCCCACAGATGCAGTAGTGTTCATCCCATTCTTATCTACAAACTGCCAATTTTAAAACATTAGTATCTCCTCTACATTGGGAAACTGGATGTGAACTCTGGAAGAATGGCAGGTTGTGTGTGCATAGTTATCAACACGTGCAAAATTATGGATCCAGCTTCCAGCAAAAAATTAAATCATATCTGACATGCAGAGAGCACAATTACATAACATTTTCCAAAGATTTACACAGATACACAGAAATGTGATGGCAGAGAAAGGCACCACTGCCCAACATCCTACCTCCCTCCTTCCTTCTGTTATGCTTCCACCCTCTTTTCCCAACCCCTTAAATCTATCCCAAGCCCTCTTGAATCCCTCCACCATTTCAGCTGCCACTACCTCCTCCGGCAGCTTGTTCCAGGCCTCCACCACCCTCTCCATGAAAAACTGCCCCCTGACATTACCTCTGTATTGCCCACCTTCCAGTTTTTTTTTTAATTCAAGTTTATTGTCAATAAACAGGTACATCATTGTATACATTCTGCTAGTATCCATACTTCTCAGGTTACACATCAATTTTTGTTAATTCTTTTTTTCCCCCCTTTCTTTTTAAAATCAGGGAAACAGGATCTTCCATCCATTTCACTTAATCTTATCTGAGCAATGGCATAAATATTGCACTGTTGTTTCCTTTAACAATAAATGCATTTATTTCTCAGAGGTTCTAGGAAGTTAATCACCATCACCCCTCAACCCAGGCCAGAACACTGGTCTTCTCTCTGTTTTTGTGTTTTTTTTTTTAATGTCTGCCCTCTCAGGTCTACCCAGTAGTAATGGATCTCTCCTCCCTCGCCCCCACATCAACAGGTGGTCCAGCATGTATAGGTTCGTTTGCAGAGCGCCAATTCTCCCACCTAGTCCATCTTCTCAGATAAGTATGCGTTCGACTGTTGATTTTAAAAGTAAGTTCTTCCAGTTCCGCTATTGTACCCACTCTCTTTATCCACTCTTGTGTAGTGGGGGTGCTAGGGACCGCCATCTCTTCGTGACAGCTTTATGTGCTGCTGTTATTAGTATGGACCAGAGATATGTTGTGTCGATATCTTTTATTTCTTCAGGGGGGGAGCCCCAGGATCATTCTGGGCCAATCTAGCGGGGTCTGTACCTGAAATATGGTTTTAAGTGCCTCTGTTATTTCACCCCAGAAATTTGACAGGCCAGGGCGGACCAAAAAATGTGTATGTGGTTTGCTTCTGCTGACCCACACCTCCTCCAACATTGTGGCATATAATTTGGATTTATTTTATTTATTATGTAGGGGGTCAAGAAATATCAGACTTTAATTCGCCACGAGAATTCCTGCCAGTATAGTGATTGAGATGTTTTTTTAGTTAAGAAAAAAATTCGATCCCAGTTAAGTTCTTCTGCTTCCTGTGATGTTTCATCTCTCCATCTAGTTTTGATGTTGCGCAATGGGTCCCCTTTCAGTGTCGGTAGGGCTTTATAAAGGAAAGATATTAACCCTCTTTGTTTACTAGCCTTACAGCTATCCTGGATAGCCTCAAGAATTTGTTGGGCCCTATGTGCTTCTGAGTTTTTTTTCTTTAATGTGAGGATATAATTTCTAGCCTGCAAGTATCTAAACTGATCTGTATTTTGCAATCCAAATTTATTTTTGAGGGAATTGAAGTCTAGAAAGCCCTCTCCCTGCCAAAACTGTGCAAGAAATCTAAGACTTTTCTCCTCCCATATGCAGAATCCTCTATCTAAGCATCCTGGTTGAAACTCTGGGTCCCACACTAGCCTTTTTAGAGGCCAGATGGAGTTTCTAAGTTTATATTTCTGCCATATTCTGTGGACCGATTTTATTGTTTCTCTGACTGAGGTTAATTGGGGGTGGGGACATTTGTTCATATTGGAGATCAGTAATCTAGTTTCTAGGGGTTGTACTCTGGTCCCTCTCTCCTCTTCTTTTTCCATAAGTTGCCAGCCCATTGTGGTATTAGGGTTGGACCACATAATGGCATTTTTTAATTGGGCAGCCAAAAAGTAGTCCTCAAAATCAGGGAGGGATTGTCCACCCTTCTCTCGATGTGTTTAGAGAATTTTTAGATTTATTCTGTGCTTTTTAGAGCTCCAGATGAATTTAGAGACCTTCTTGTTCCATGCTTGAAAGATCGATTTATGTATGTGTAGTGGAATACATTGAAACAGGTACAGCTGGGAAGCATGTTCATTCTTATCGTAATAACCCTAGCATATGTCGGAAATTTCAGCAGGGACCATCTCTCAGAATCCTTTTGCAGGGTATCCACCAGGGGGGGCGTAGTTCGCTGCAAACAGCTGAGTGTATTGCTTTGTGATATAAGTGCCCAGGTATTTCATTTTGGCTGCCTTCCAATTCACTGGAAAAAGATTGCAAAGTTCTGGGCTAGGTTTGTAGAAAAACGTAAGCACCACTGTTTTATTTTTGTTGAGTGTATATCCTGAGCATTTGCCATATTCAGAGAGGATAGTCCAGACTTGTTTTATAGACCGTTGGGGTTGTGTAAGGGACAGGAGTACGTCATCCGTGTAAAGCGATATTTTTTTGTGTATATATCCCACCATCACCCCCTTGACTCCCTCCACTCTGCCTCTGCAAGCGGCACAATATCCCACCTTCCAGTTTGAGGCTATGTCCCCTCGTGTTCACTTCCTTCTTCAATCTGAACAAGCTGTTACCCTCTACCTTATTTATTCCCTTCAGATACTTAAAGGTCTCAATCATGTCCCCCCCCCCCCAATCTCCAGAGGGTACAAATTCAGCCCTCTCAATCTTCTCTCATAGGGTACATCCTGCATCCCTCGTACCATTTTGGTTGCCCTTCTCTGCACCCTCTCCATCAGCTCAACATCTCTTCGTAGGTGAGGCCTCCAGAACTGCACCCCATACTCCAGATGCAGAATAACCATGGTTCTGTATAATGGCATTAGCACCTCCTTCTTCCTACTATTAAAACCCCTCACAATGCAGGCCAACATTCCATTTGCCTTTCCCACTGCCCTGCTACACTGGCTGCCCACCTTGAGGTCACGCGATACCATAATCCCCAGGTCCTTTCTTTTCCTTCTCCTTAATCACCAGCCCCCCAAGGGAGTAAGTTTCCCTCCTATTCTTCCTCCCCAGGTGCATCAGCGAGCACTTTTGTGTATTAAACTTCACTTTCCAGGTGTCAGACCACCTCTCCAGCCTCTCCAGGTCCCACCTCATGGCTTGCACCTCACTAGGTGAATCTCCTATTGCAGACCTTTGTATTGTCTGTGAACAGGCACACCCATCCCTCCAGACCCTCCGCTAGGTCACTAACATAGATGTTAAAGAGTATTGGTCCTAGCACTGACCCCTGTGGCACCCCACTGGTCACCACCCATTCCCTAGAATGTGTCCCATTTACCACCACCGTCTGACTCCTTCCCTTCAACCAGTTTTCTACCCACCTGGTGATCCTGTTGTCCTCCCCAGTCTGTCCAGCTTATGTACCATTCCACCATGCGGAACAGTGTCGAAGGCCTTATTGAAATCCAGATAGGCCACGTCTACTCCTCCTCCCTGGTCCACTATCTGTGTTACCTCATCGAAAAACTCTATCAGGTTAGTCTGACAGGACCTTCCCTTGGTGAAGCCATGCTGCCTGTCATCCTGCATGCCATTCATCTCCAAGTATTCTATCAACCTATCTTAAATAGTGTTTCCATTACCTTCCCCACCACCGAAGTAAGACTAATAGGACGGTAGTTTTTGACCTCGTCCTTCTGCCCCCTTATGTAGTGCGACTACCTCTGCCCTCTTCCAGTCCATTGGCACCACCCCATGACCAAGGACAAGTTAAACAGCCTCGCTAGATGCGGCGCCAGTTCATCCTTCACCTCCTTGAGAAACCTTGGGTGTATTCCATCAGGCCCCATTGCCTTGTCTACCCTAAGTCTACCCAGCTCTTTCCTTACTCTTTCAGCAGTGAATTCTGCCACAGCCACCTGCCTGTGGCTATCACCCTCCCCACCCCATCCTTGTCCCCTACCCTGCCTTTCCTCCATGTAGATTGAGGTGGAATAGATTTGAGCTAACTAAGTCTTGCATTCATTTTTCCTTGGATATTTGAATGAAAACTGGATTTTTATTCTGTGGAGTTTGTCTATTCCTGATGCTTATTCCCTAGCTGAGGTTGCAATTCCCAGTTTGTGACATCGCCGCCATTTCCACAGAAACAGGTTGTGATGTCACAAGCAGAAGATTACAGAAACATGGACAATGATGGTAGAAAATACCAATGGCCGATCCAGTCTGCCCACAGACCCTAACAAACCCAGGACCTGTTGTGCATACAGGGTTCAAACCCACACCGGTATCTACCCCATGCTTCTGCCCTACCACATCACCCTGAGTAACTACAAAGCCCATCACTGTGTCCCAGCCATGTTTCAGACCATTGATAGTTTTGACGCCCACCACATCAGCTGGGAGATTGTTCTATGGCTCCACCACCCTTTCTGTAAAATAAAACTTTCTCACATCCCTCTTGAACCTCCCCCCTTGTCAGTTTCCACTCTTGCTCCCATTACTTCTTGATGCGCTACTTATGATAAATAGTTCCTCACAGTTTACCTTGTTCATTCCTTTCAGGAACTTGAAGGGCTCTGTTGTATCTCCCCTCTCTCGACTGGCCTCCAGCAAGTACATAACACAGAAACATAGAATTTGTTGGCTAATAAGGACTGTTTAGTCCACCCAGTCTGTCCATTTAACCCTACCTTCGGTATCCCCGCAGACCCTACATGATCTCCAGTTCTTCCACCTGCCTCTTGTTTCTTTTCCTCTAAAATTCCTTATGCCTATCCCAAGCTTTCTTGAATCCTTCCACTGTTTTCACTCTAACTCTCTTGGCTGGCAGCCTGTTGAAGGGATCCACCATTCTTTCTTTGAAGAAGAACTTTCTTATATTTTTCCTGGATGTACACTCCTTGAGCTTCATATCATGCCCCCTTGTTCTTGGACACATTCTCTTCTGAAAAATACTCCCCTCCTCCACCTTATTCACCCCATTTATGTATTTAAATGTCTCTATCATATCCCCTCCTTTCCTCAAGGGTGTACATATTGCGTTTCCTCAGTCTCTCCTCATAGGCCTTCTGTTGCAGACCCCTGCACCATTTTAGTTGTCCTCCTCTGGACTGCCTTCACTCTGTCTATGTCCTTCCATAGTTGTGGTCTCCAGAACTGTACACAATACTTCAGATGAGGTTTCACCAGTGACCTACACAGAGGTAACACAACTTTCCTACTCCTGCTGGTGATCCCCATCCTTATGCAACATGTTCAGTGCCTTGAGCTGATCCTTGTAAGAGTTGCCTGTTGGCACTGAATCATTTTGGTCACTCTACATCGCACTGTCTCTAGCCTGTCCTTACCTTTCCTTAGGTGAGGACTCCAGAACTAGGCACACTACTCCAGGTGGGGCCTTACCAATGATCTATAGAAAGATAGTAATACTGTGGTGGTGTGGTGAGTGCTGAAGTCCAGTTAAAGTAAAAGGGTGACTAGAGCTGACATGCTGTGATGACCCTGGTAAACTGCACACTGATTACCAACACAAGGGACCCACCCAGCAAGTGGAATGGTGGGAGAACACCTAGGTTCCAAGAAAGGTGGATTGAATCACCTGACAAAGACAGGCGGAAGTTGTGAATGAGCTTCAGATACTTTTTGAGTTAATTTTATGATCAGGGAAAGGAAGACATGGTCACAGGCAAGACAGGGTAGACCAGCACTTCTTACACTTCCTGTAAGAGGATAACTCTAAAATGAGAATTACTGTAACTGCTAAGCTATAAGAGCCTCTTAACACTGTAAGGATACTGTCAATTACTGTACAGGTTACACTACTCTGAACCTGAGGTGCACCTTTAACTAAGTGACTACTCCCCAGGAGTACTCCAGACCTGTTAACTACTGTGGTATACTGTAGGAAGAGTTTATGACTGATACAATCAACTGTTTGTGCACAGTTATTAATTTCTCTGTTGTCGTGGAGATTGTTCAGTTGTACAAAGGGAAAAGACAAACGGGGAACTGTTGCAAAGGGAACAAGCAGGCTGGCTGGCCAGCATGACTCTGAAAACTTCCTGTGGGACTAAAGGGATGCAGAGAGGATTTCTAAACAGACCATGGGTCCATCAGCCACACCCACCTCCCCAGGGTTGCTGGAAACCAGAAGCAAGCACAAGGATTCTCTCGGCTAAGAACCCACTGAGGGCTGCCGGAATCGAAGAACAAGTACAAAGGGTCCGACCACAGTCCACTGGTGAACAGCCAGGATGAACAATGAATGCAGAAGACCACCCTGCCACAGCCTGCTTGTGGACTGCCGGGTACAATAGATGCAGAAAACCACCCTGCCACAGCCTGCTTGTGGACTGCCGGGTACGACAGATGCAGAAAACCACCCTGCCACTGCCCACTTGTGGACTGCCGGGTACGACAGATGCAGAAAGCCACTTTCCATAGCCCAGTTGTGGACTGCCGGGTACAATAGATGCAGCAGACCACTCTGCTACAGCCCGCTTTGTGCACTGCTGGGTACGATAGATGCAGAAGACCACCCTGCTACAGTCCGCTTGTGGACTGCTGGGTATGATAGATGCAGAAGACCACCTGCCACAACCTGCTGTGGACTGCCAGGTACGATAGATGCAGATGACTACCCTGCCACAGCCCGCTTGTGGACTGCTGGGTACGATAGATGCAGAAGATGTTGGGAGGACCCCACAGAAACTGAGAACCAGAATGAAGAAATCTTCGTAAGTTGGGTGAATGACAGAATTCTGGGCACCAAGGCCAGATGAGCCAAGGACCAACATAAAACAATAAACAGGATGTTGGTTTGGGGAACTGGAACAGACGATCTTGAAGTAACTGTGATGACGAAGGCAAAAACAAGAAGACAGACAGTAGAATCTGCACTGGGCCAGGCCGTACACTGGGACTTTTAACGGAAAACAATGAATGTGATGTTGCAGGGGTACAGCCGTGGATGAGGCTCTTCAGGAGTCCTGTTGCAAACTGATTCTTTTTTTGTTCCAAATGTTTAACCAGGTGTGAGACACACTAAGCTGAAAGCTTGTTTACAGGTGCAACCTGGGAGCACAGGGAAGTTAAGTGACTTGCTCAGGGTCACACAGTATGCAAGTGGGGGCTGTGGGATTCAAACCCAGGTCTCCAGATTTGCAGCTCAGAGCCTTAAACCACTATGCTATACTGCCTCCCTAGATTCTGGAACACTCTTGCTGAACGCACTTCGAAGGCTGCTGAGGACTGATTCAGAAATACACTTGGCACAAGAGACTGGCACAGTGCAATGTAACTGCAATCCTGAGGCACTTACACAGTTCAGGAAACTTGCACAATTCCAGTAGTTCAGATAAATGTCACAGTTCGAACAGTCATGCTGAATATCACAGTTCCAACAGTGGTGGTCAATATCACAGTCTCTGTATGTCCAGACCACAGTAAATGAGCAGATACCTGGTTATGTCACTAGGGGCACTTCCTTAGTGGAGGCCCTTTCTGGCTGTAGGCTCGACTGCAGTGGGGTCCCTCTAACTACATGCTGGGTTACAACAACATTTGTCGATATGCATCCTCCTCCCACCATCTGAAACACCACTGCCTCCTCTACTCAGACCTGAGATGGCTGCCACCTAATGCATCTTGGTTTTACTCACTTAGCTCTACAATTGACAGTATTATAAGGTCACAAACTCCCAAGTCACTTGCCAGTCTTTTTCTCCAGCACATACCCTGCTATGGCTCACACTCAGCAGATAAGTCCCTTGTCAATGTCCCAAAACATAGTACCTCCAAACGTGCCAGTGCTTTTGCCTGTCAAGCTCCCCAATTCTGGAACTCTCTCCCCTTGACTGCCTGCCAGGCCCCCTCGCACAACACCTTTAAGAAAGAGCTTCGCAACTACCTCATCTCCTCCAACCAATGATAATGCTTCAAACCCCCTTAGCCCTTCCTCCTTACTTGCCTATCATCACCCTTTCTCCTTACCTCCTAAACCTTTCTGTCAACTCATGGCACTTATAGACTAGATGGAATTGTGCTAATCCTACCTCAGTTTACCTATTAGTCAAGGTTTCATATATTCTCGTGTACCCCCATCTGAATGTTTTCTCTGCTGGACAGTTTTGCCTTAACCTGGTTATTGTAACAAATTGTAAGTTCCTGATGTTATTACTTTGTATCTCCTTTGTTGACATCTTATTGCATTGATTTGTTTGCTGTTTTATTGTACTCTCCTGGGTCGTGTCTGAAAATAGTCATTTCCATAGCTAGCGCACTCACCCGGTTAACAAAAAAAAATTTAAATAAATAAATAAAATTAACTAAATCGGGCTCCCCTGGGGTGAGTCCTTATTCGAGCACTATCAACTCTCTATACTGGAGCCCCTCTAATGGTGCAGGATAGGCTAACCCTGTGGAAGACAAAATACTATGTCCCTTTTACTATAGGGCTAACTGTTAGACCCTGCCTGTGGGGTACACAATAGCTGGCTAATCTCCTTTAAGCTGTGGGGTACACTGGCTGGGTTACATGCTGGCTTGAATACTGTCTGGGCCCCTTTAATCTGGGCTTGGGCTTGAACTTGACTGGGTCCCTTAAAACTGTGGACCTAAACTTGGCTGGGCCCCTTTAAGCTGCAGGCCTAAACTGAACTGGGCCCCTTTAATCTGTGGGCCTAAATGTGGCTGGGTCCCTCTATGGCAGGGCTGGTGTTGCCTTCTTAGCACCTTCCAGAGGGGATGGCCTTTTAAATATTGCTTTTCTGCCATCAGGACCTTTTCTGCCTGGCCCCACCCTAACTCCACCTCCGGGGCCTACTTATGAATATTTAAATTACTTCTCCCCGGGCCTCTCTATTCTAAGCCATTTCAGTAAGCATGGATGTGCTTACTGAGTATTCACATATGCTAATGTGGTTCTCGGACCTGCCCACACTGTGGTGCTCAGCCGTTTAACACAGTGCCCTGTGTTGTAAAATTAATAATTTTTTTACTTTTTAAAATAACTTTCTGGTGGTCAGCACCTAGCTTGTGGTGCTACTGCCAACTCACCACCCTGGCCTGGGGTGAAGAAAACTGAATCAGGAGGTGGGAGGTGCTGGCAGTGGAAGGGATTCTCTGGCAGGCACTAATCGGGCAACAGGGGACCTCGCGACACCCAGCTCTCTTCCTCTGGATGCGTCTCTTCTCACACCAACGACGGTGGACTGGAGAACTCTTCAATTTATTTAAAACAAAAAATGGGGCTAAACCGAGTCCTTACCATGCACTGGACCGCTCCTCTTCTTGGGTGACCCAAGAGCACTTGACCGCTGGCTGGATGAGGGCCACTACAGACCAGGATTGCAAGCTGGGGAGCCGAGAAGTGCAGACAAGCCACCAGGACAGCTTCAGCCCACCAGGGTAAGTCCACACAGGTCCCCAAGTGCTTTCTGCATCCTCACTCCACCCAGGTCAGCTATAACTGACCTGGAAAAGAATCTCTTTTTTTTTTTTTAAAAGATTACTCTGGGTTCTGGAACGGAACCCCGAGCCTGTGCCACCAGCCACTGTTATTTTCTTTTTAAAAACCAACACATGCACTAGCCAGGGACAGCAGTCCCAGTGTGTGGGGGAACACAGCTCGCACTGCCTGCTTGGGGGGGCGGGTATTCTGCAGAACAGAGCAGGCAGCCAGGAAAAACTTTTTTTCACTTTTATGTACTCTGCAGCCTGGCAATTAGAGGGGGAGAACACTCTAATAGGGGGAACTTCTTCACGTTACCCCTTGTCTACCCACCTAAAAGGGGCATTTTGCTTATTTGTTTAATTTCCGCTGTGTCCCCAACATTGGGGTACTACAATACCTCCTTCCTTCTTTTTATGGCTCACCTAGGGAATGAAAAGGGAACAGATAAACAGGCTAAGGGCTTGAGCCATATGACGATGACAGCCCAAAACATTAGAAAAACAGCTCCTCCCCTCGGTGTGCTACAAACAACCACAACCCAGAAATGCAAAAAGAAAGAGCACCACCATACAGCCAGGAAAACAGAGAAGATTTATTTACTCATGATATCCAGAATAAAAGCCTTGCGGAACCAGTAGGAGTGTGTTGGTCTTTTTTCCGTTGTGCCCTACTCTCCCAGCACATATTATTCTGCGTATTGTTTAATACACACAGCACTTATATGAAAGGATATAGAGATGCAAATGTTCAAGAGGTTTTTGGCTTTTATTCTAGATATCATGGGTAAATCAGTCTCTGTTTTCCTAGCTGTATGGTGGTGCTTTTTCTTTTAGTGTTTCTCTGATGCACGATGAGTCTGGGCTACCACGAATTGCACTCTTTTGGACCATGGAGGATCCCCGGACACTTCCATACTTAACGGAATTCAGAGAAGCCAGCTGTGCCAATCTGCATTTGCAGAGGTCCACATGGGTCAGGGGCAGATCTGGGCCAGACACCAGACTTTGGCTATAGAGTAGATCTGCTGCTCCCATGGAGCAGGTGATTGTGGGATAGGGCTGTCCTCCAGGGACTATGTATAGCAGAGCCAGTGGGGCCTCTGGTCCCAGTGAAAACAGAGACATATCTGGAGGAGTCTGTTCCAGTACGGTTGAAAGGGATCTATACACAGATACACTCCTCTTATCAGATACTTTGTTTTATCTTTTATTTTGAGACTTTAAAACAAGGGAGAATAAATGTTCTGCCATACACTCATGTAGCAACATTTCGAAAAGTTCTCTTTTTTCAGGGTGTGCAGTAACTGACTTATTCTTCCAGTTTAATTCAGAAAACTGACAGCTTTTGGTATTCTTTGATACTGCCGATCACAGCATTCCTTTACTCTGCACATGACACTCTTATTCTTTGAAGAGTGTTACACATGCAGCTGTCCTGGAAACAGGCACATGCGGGGAAGCTCTAAAAAATGTAATATATTATTGATCGCTCTTGATCAATACCACCACAGAAACCCCCTTTACAGTTGTAGGAGTGGTCTCACTTGCATTCTTAGGGTATCAGAATTGCTCATCTTTGGTTTACAGTTCTTATACCCTAAGAATGTGCAAGTCCACTCTTCCTTATTATTATTTATTCGAATTTTGGATAAATACCTTTGAGCCAATGGCTCTTTTACAAAGGTTCCACGTCAGTATACAAAGAATAGAAGTACAGTTTGTGTGAGATTAGCAGGCAAGCAGTTTGAATACAAAATTCAGTACAGGGCATACATGGTCTAAAAGCTACAGGTAATATAAATAACAATTAGAACAACACAATCAAGTATACATTTAAGAATTATGAGTCACAACAAATAATATTTACATGAATTAAAGCTGCCAGAAGGGCATTGTCAAAGGGAAAGTTAGAGTGGAAAAACTGAGTTGCTGCCAATTGTGCCAGGTAGCGTAGGAAAGTGGAAGAGAGAGTGTGGGTGTAGAGGGTAACTGGGAGAGAGGTAGAAGGAGAGGTGGGTGGGAGGTAAGGATCGGGAGCAAGTGCAACATTGTGTGGGTGGGTGAGCAGATTAGAAAAGGGAGAAAGGAAGGGAGTTGAAGGAAGGTAAGAGGAGAAGGTGGTGGACCAGGGCTAGGGAGAGAGGCAGGGCTAGATATGGGAAGGGGGGAGGGTGGTGGCAGGCAGAGGTGGTGATAGTAGAGAGGTGCAAAGAACATAAGCGACTACCAGGGAGGTTAGGAGAAACAGTCACAGGTGGCTCTGGACACAAGCGTTTAATGTAGCTTGTGTTTGAATGAGCAGAGGGTGCCTAAGTTGGTGAGTTCACTGCCCAGGGAGTTAAACATCTTAGGGACTCTACCTGCAAAACACCGCTGGCCTTGTGTGGTGCGACAGCTGAGAACAGACAGAGAATAGTTATCAGAGCTTCTTGTGTAATGGGGGTGGTTAGCTGGACTTAAGAGAGACTGGACCCCAGGGGGCATGAGTCCCATCAATGACTTTTTTGCTAGGAGGCAGGTTTGGAAAGTAATCCTTCCCTGAGTTGTAGCCAGTTTGACTGTTCATAGAGGTCGCAGGTATGCGTGCAGTGGGCAGCACCAGTAAGGAGTCTGCAGGCCCTATTCAGTGCTGTAATGATTCGCTGTAGTGCTGTAGCTGTGGCTGCTCCATAGATAACAAGTCCATAATCAATGTTGGAGACAATAGAGCTGTGTATTGCTAGCTTAAGGGCATCAGATTTCAGGCAGTGTCTATGTTTAAAGAGAAGGCCTATACGGATATTTACAGATTTTTCAACTGAATCGATATGTCTGGAGAAGGACAGAGTAGGGTCCAGGTTTATACCAAGGTATTTGAAAGTCTGAGTCTGGTCCAGGGTCACACCCAAGCTGTTTTTGACAGCCAACTGTTGGTGTTTGTGTTTGTTATGTGTGCCATGGAACAGGATAGTCTTTGTTTTTTTGTAATTTAGCACTAGTTTCTGTGAGATGAACCAGGCCTCAACTTGCGTGAAACTTTCCTGCAGTTGTTTCTCCAAGAGGGAGGGGTCAGAATTCTTAGAGAAAATCACTGCGTCATCAGCATACAGAATAATGTTTTCATCCCAGACAGAAGGGAGATTGTTCAGGAAGATGCTGAAAAGAAGGGGTCCCAATATTGACCCTTGGGGAACACCAGCCTAGACAAGTAGTTTGGAGGAGAGGGAGTCACCAATATTAACTTGATGTGACCAGTTGGAGAGATAACTGTTGAACCATTGTAAAGTATCATGAGAGAGCCCTAAGCTGCCAAGTTGTTCCAGTAGTAATGGATGGTTGACTGTATCGAAGGCCTTTGAGAGGTCTGTAAAGGTGGCACCAGCAAGTTGTCCTTGGTCTAGTGCTAGATGAATGTGGCCTGTAAATTCAAGGAGGGCAGAGGCAGTGCTATGTCCTTTGCGAAAGCCATGTTGCTGTGGGCATTTTTTTTTTTATTTATTTAGTTGTTTAACCAGGTATAGCACACTAAGCTGAAAGCTTTTTTACAGGAGCGACCTGGGAGCACAAGGAGGTTAAGTGACTTGCTCAGGGTCACACAGTATGCAAGTGGAAGCTGTGGGATTCAAACCCAGGTCCGGTCTGCTGGATGTCACCAAATTTGCAGCTCAGAGCCTTAGACCACTGCGCTATACTGCCTCTAATTTGCAAGTTGTATTTCTCCAAGTACTCCACCAATTGGTCTGTGACAATTTTTTCAAGAGCTTTGGCTAAAGGGGGTAGGATGGAGATGGGCCTGTAGTTACAGTGTAATGTCCTATCCCCAGACTTGTGTATTGGGGTCACCAAGGCAGACTTCCACTTGAGCGGGAACTGGGAGAGCATGAGGGACTGGTTAATAATCTTGGTAAGAGGGTGCAGGACATCGTTAAGGGTGAGGGCAATGAGCTTCAAGTCAGGTGTGTCCCCACTTGATCTGGATTTTCCAAGCACCTTGAGGAGGTATTTTTTGGCATCCCTTTTGGTAACTGCCTTGAAATAGAAATGTGGATGATTTGTATCCTGAGTCTGTTGATATTGGGAGGCCGTGGTTTGGTTGGTGTCAAAGAAGTTAGAGGGAAACACATGGCTGAGGTCAGTGAATGCCAGATTGAAAGTATTGACAATTGTGGTGGGGTCCGGGGTGTTGCTGCCATCAACTTTTAGCATATTAGGAGTTGCTTTGGACTTTTTCCTTATAACTTCAGAGAGAATTTGCCAGAAATTCCTTCCATCCAACCATGAGTTTGATAGGGTGCTCCTATAATAGCTGGCTTTTTCAGTGTGGATAGCTCTGGTACAGGCATTCCTGGCGGCCCTGTATGCCTGAAAGTCTGCTTGGTTGCCAGAGGCTGTAGCCCATAGCCGGTCCTGAGCTTTTAGTTGGTCTAGGAGTTTGCCTGTGATCCAAGGGTTGTCAAGGCATTTAATTTTGTGTTTCTTAAAGGGGGCATGGATATCACATGCTGCATTGAACTTTGAGATGAAGTATTGAAGTGCAGCATCGACATCCAGTGCGGTGTCAATCGGTGACCAGTCTTGTTGTCACAGGAGTGCCTTAAGTGGTGCAAGGTGTCCCTTGATTAGCATCCGACTGTTGATAGTTTTTGTGGGGTGTTTATTGAATTTATTTGACCATATGCACTGGACTGGGGAATGGTCACTAATGGCATCAGGGAGAACTGTAGTGTGGCTGATATGGTCAGGGCAATTTGAGAGTACCCAGTCCAGTAAGGTATTGGTTCCTGTTCTATAGTTGATCCTAGTAGGTGAGGTAACTAGCTTTGTAAAATTTGCAGCTGCCAAGGCATCCTTGTAGTTGCTTGCACTGGGGGCAAGCAAGCTGACATTAAAATCCCCTAGTAATATAACTTCTGAGTTAAGCTTTAGACTACTGATGCAGGTAAGGAATGGGTTCAGGCTTGTTGTTGTAAGTTTGGGTGGAATATATACAGAGGCTTTTATCAGAGCTTTGTTATGGGCCCCAAGAATGACTTTAATAGCAAGGACCTGAAGCTCATCTCCATTAATGGGTAGAGTCAGGACATGCTCTGTCATAGAATCTTTAAGATAAAGGGCACAGCCACCCCCTTTTTTGGATAGTTGATCCTGCCAAAAGATAGTATACCCAGGTATTGCCACAGCAGTGTCAGGGATAATTGGAGACAACCAAGTTTCAACTACAGATAGTACATCTGGGCTATGTTGTACTGTCCAGGCAGTGAGGGCATCTAATTTTTTGGTAAGGCCGCAGATGTTGATGCTAGCTAGCGAGAGGGTCCCAGTTCTACAGACCGTAAAAGTGGTCTCAGTGGCAATATTAGCATAGAGTACCCGCCTTTTAAATGCAATCACTCGAATGAGATAGGGACTTATCCCAACAAAGTCTTGCTTCTCTAGTTTTAAAAGTTACACTTGGCTCTGTGGCCTTTGTGCACACACAGCACAGGTTGTGTAACATTTCACTTTGCACGTGCCTTTTAGAAAGAGATAGGGACCCAGCTCTGGGAGTTTACCTGAACACGGTGGCCAGACATACACCACAGATTCATTCTGAATGTCTGGAAACTAAAAGCTCCTGACAACCGATTGCCCAATTGGGAGGTATTTGTAACATGCAGCAGAGCTGAACCGGGCCCCCTCTGTTGGGTACTGAGCCACTTTCTAAACTCTGAAAATGTTTGGTTTTATCATCTATTTTTCTAATTAAATGGGGTATCTTAGGCACTGCAAGTAAATGTAAGATGCAAACAAGAAGCTAGTGTAGCAAATTTAAGTGGAATACTGCTATGAACGAGTCACCTGGGACCCTCCTCTATTGATTTTCCAGATGGGCCCCTGTGTCAACTTTCCAAGTGTGCCCCCTGTACCCCAGTCTGATCCTGACATGCAGTAAGATTGAGGTGTGCACTGTAACTAACCTGGCTTCCAGTATTTATTTATTTTACGAAGGATAGCCCAGCTGAGATGAAACATATTTTCTAACTACCTAGATTTAGTTCACTGTCCTTACTTAGGCAGGCTTTCACTGAGCATGCTCAGTCACCAGATCTGAACTGACTTCTCCTACCTCCCAGCCATGTGGTCCCCTGTCTCTACCCCTTTTCACTCTGATCTTTTTTTCTGCTGCAAGGCACAAGTGACCTCCCTGACAACTCCCATTAGTGATTAAGATTTATGCTAGTTTCAAGCAATTGTCAGGATTTTTTTCAAAGTTTGGCTTTATTTATTTAAACATCAGTTTAACAACCTTTGAGCCAGAGGCTCATTTACAAAGGTACCTCGTCACAGAGAGGACAAACAGTGCAAGCAACAAACATCAGATCAGACAAAAAATCGGAGTACAGATAGGAGTCAGTCAAAATTGCAGGCATATGTCAGGCACAATATACAATACGCTTACAGGTGAGTTTTGCATAGTAGACAGTATGCAGTAGATACATGAAGATTGATTCAGTAGGCAGATAAAGGTAAGGCTCGGTGGAGGACAACAGTAGAGGACAGTGGGGAAGAGAGTAGAAAATAAAGGTAGAGCTGGTCAGGAGGTCAGAGAGCTGCTCAGCGAGCTTTGTCTGGAAGAGTAGGAGGGGCATAGGGGCAGCTACAGCTGCGTGTAGAGAGCAGATGATTTCTAAGGCTATTTTTAAAACAAGATAACGAGGGGGCATCAGTGATTCCGACAGGGAGGGTGTTATACCAGCAGGGGGCTCTGTAGGGTAAGCCCTTTGACCTTGCGAGGTTCTCGCCCTCGGTATAACCAGTGCAGTTTTGCAGGAAATACGAGTATGCACTGTGGGGTTTGCTCGGTGGATAGTGGCTGACAGACCCGGAGGGGATAGACCAAGGAGAGATTTTTTAGTTAGTAGGCAGGTTTGGTACTTGAGGCGCTCATCAAGGTTGAATAGATTAGCCATGGAGTAAAGAAGGCAGGTATGGGTAAATCTAGGAGCCCCAGTTATGAGCCTGCAGGCCTTGTTTAAGGTGAGGCGGATCTTGTGCAGGGCAGTCTGGTCAGCTGCACCATACACAGGTAAGCCATAGTCTACTAGGGATAGAACTGAGGAAGTGACTGCAAGTCGGAGGGCATCCGTGGGGAGGCAGTTTTTATGGCGATAGAGGATACCCAGCCAAGTGTTAGAGGTTGAGGTAAGGGCAGAGATGTGGGCATGAAAAGAGAGGGCAGGGTCAAAGGTTATACCTAGGTATTTATAAGAGTGAACTAGTTCAATAGGGAGTTTGGAGGTGGAGTGGACAGAGAGAGGATAGTTACTGGATTTATTTTGGGGGTGGGCAAAGAGCATGGTTTTGATTTTCTTTAGATTAATTATGAGTCTGTGCTCAGACTCTTTACTCTTTTGACTTATTTCTTCATGCTCTCCTGAGGCCTGTGATCCATCATCCTGATTCACCATGTGTTAGAAGAGAAATCTGGGATTTAATAGATATTGTGTACAGTTACCTATGTTCTTGACTGATGGACAAAAGCCTACGTTTACTGCTTAGGCCGAACCATGGTGTGGCACATTTCTCCTGGTGTCAGGCCATGCATGCTTCAGACTACAAGGAGTGTAAGCAGTGGGTTCTGCAGGGCAAACCCATGAGGCACAAGCCATCCATGGCTGCAGGGTTGATGGCACAGTTGAGAGCCATGAAGGATGGAGGGCCAGTGAGGATGTGCTGATCCTAGATCTTCTGTTAGTGGAGGAGGAGGAGTACACGCTAGATCTCCTGACTCCTCATGAGGATGAGAGGTTTAAACATTTCCTTCTGTTTCTCCACTCCTTCAAAGATGAGCCTTTATATCAACAAAAACACAAAAGGAAGCATTGATGTCGGTCATGGGATAACTGCTGGTCAAGGGACTGCTCACGCTCTCTCTGACTGAAGGTCCACATGGTGGGTTGCTGTTGCCTTCAAAGGAAGGCTAGTCGCCAACAATTTGAAAGGGCAAGGTCAGCACAAAGGTGGTAGCAGTGGTTCTTCCAGAGAACATTCCACTGGGGCTGTCTTTTTAGGGGTAAAAATGATGGGTTGAAGGGCTCCATCTCCTCACTATCCTGAATCCTGTTGCAACTCCTGGTTCGGGGGCTGACTCCCATTTTCTGCCACAGTGGTCCACAGTCACCTCAGACATATGGATTATGGAAATGGTGGGATAGTGATTGTCTTTGGAATTTGAGACTTTAAGTCTCCCCCCCCCCAAAATCAGTCCAAAGCACCATTAGAGGATCTGGTATTGCTGAAGTCTCCACCCACACTGCCATGCAAAGTTGTCCATCTCATAGAGTGGCATGCAGTAGGGCCTGTCTCAGAAGAACAGGTTCAGCAAGGATTTATATTTTGATACTTTCTGGTACCATAACAGATGGGTGGGCTGATACCTCAGTCTTGATCTGTGAGTTCTGGACAAGTTCATTTACAGTCAGGACATTTCACATGATGTCTGCACCAGAACATTCTGTCCCTAGAGCCAGTGGTTTATTTCTGGTCCCTGGACCTCCAGGATGCATACTTCCACATTCCAGTACATTTGCTTGTCTGCGGTTCCTCTGCTTTCCAATGGATGGGACCCTGTATCAGTTCAGAGCCATGCCATTCAGCCTGTTGTCAGCATCCAGGGTGTTCATCAAGTGCCTGTGGTCATTTGGCCACATGAAAAGCACAAACGAAGTTGTAGGACAGAGATTACTCTGCCTCCGGCGATCCCCCTTAGCAACAGTTTTAATGCCCTCGACTGAGAAACACTCAAACTACTCAAGATCAAGATACTCCTACTGCACCCACCAATAAAATACAATGAACTAAGATAGTACCCGGTGACTCAATTATTAAAGATTGTGATTTCATAATATGTAAGAAAAAGAACTTCAGCACAATCGTATCCAGTCTTTCTGGAGCTTAACTATGAGATGTGCAAATGAAACTTCCTGGGATTCTAAAAAGCTGCGGCCCAAACCCTCTCATTACATTGTATCTTGGCACCAATAATATTGGTAAAGGCCACAAAAAAGACATTTGTTATGACCTGTTAGCCATGGGTTCAGACCAAAAAGTAAAGGTTGTGTTGCTTTCATCTCTGGCGTTTTGCCAGTCCCATGTGCTATTCTAAAAAAAAAACACTGTTTGTTGAATAAATTCGAGATTATGAAACTCTGATGTAAAAAAAAAAGGTATTGGTTTCATTGATACTTGGGATGATTTCGCAGGGAAAGACAATCTGTTCTACAAAGGTGGGCTTCATCTCCATAAGGAAGGTGCACACAAGCAAGACAATATAATCATCTCCAAAACAGATCCCCTCAATTTAAACTAAATACCAAATGGGTCAGGGTTATTAAACATACAACATGATGATATTACTTCTCCTTAAAAACGCTACAAGAAGCATAATAAAACTGTGTTTGATAAGAAAAATCAGGAAAATGAACTAAACTCCATACTATTTAATGTAAGGAGTCCAAACAATAAAATGCAAGACTTGGAAATCATTATTGCAGACAAGCATAGTGATATAATCTTTATATTTTAGACCTGGTGAATACAAGATGATACCTGGGGCCAAAACATACAATGGTATTATCTACAACGGCAGGATAGAGTACATAAAACGGGAGGTGAGCATGCTATATATACATATAATGTATGGTAGAACGCTGTTAACCTTAGGAAATCATCATTTCCTAAGGTTGTTAACCTATCGATCTGACGTAGAAATGTTGTTAACCTATCGCTGCTATGTCACTTCGATAGGTTAACAACAACGATTGGTCTGCGCATGTGCGCACTTTTTTTTTTACATGGAGAACCGACGGATGAAAGCAGCGGTTAGGGAAGAACTGAACGACTGCCGTGGTGACTATTTTTCAAAAAGTAAGCAGCGGTTTTACTTTTTACTTGGGACCATACACTATAAAAAATAATGTATGGTCCCTCTATCGGCAACCGGTCACTGTTAACCGTCTCGAGGTTGCCATGGCGACGTAAACCTCTCGAGCTTCACTCTCAAGGTCTACATGGTCGCCCTGGCAACCTCTCGACAGTTAACTGACCGGTTACCGATAGAGGACCATACATTATCCTCTATATTGTAGATAAATTAACAGTTATAGATATAAAGAATTCCACATCTAAAACTGATTCCTTAGGGAATAAATTAATAAACAAAAAGTCAGCAGGACGAATATTTGGTCTATATTATAGACCACCAGATACAAACCCGGATCTAAACTACCAGACATAGAAATATCTAAAGAATTTGAGAATGCAACTGATCTTGGCAAGGTAGTAATCACTGGTGACTTTAACTGTCTGAACATAAACTGGAAAGATAACACTGCAAGGAGCAGAACTGGCCAAGAATAAGTGGATATCTGTACCCAGCTCAATTTATATCAAATGGTCAGACAACTGGCACTAAAAGATAATAAACTTGACCTAGTCCTTAAATCCGAAAACAGTCTTGTATCCAAATGTACAGCAGAAGCACCAGTTGCTGACAGTACCATAATACGATTTATTTTTCTATTAACACAGCAGTATCTAGGACAACAAGCATCACTAAAGTATATCGATATCATACTGCCAATATTCGACAGATCCAAAATGAAGCAGAAGAAACAGACTGGTGGAAGGAAACTCCTATTGGTAGAGGAAACTTGGAACAAAATCGAGACATATATTATCAATACGTGTGATCAAAACATTAAAAAAAGTTAAGAAATATAATAACAAAAGTCTAAAACCAAAATGGTATAATAAATCTGTAAAAAGAATAATAAAGAAAAAGACAAGACTGAAGACTGTACAACAAATGTCTGAAATCCAGATCCTGCGATGACTGGATCAAATGTAAAGAGGTACTCAGATAGTGCACAAACAAAATTTACAAAATTCAAAAAACAAGCTTAAGTAGAATTAGCAAAAAAATGCAAATAAACACAACACAAAAGATTCTACAGTTGCATTAACTCATTAAAAAAGAATAACAAAAGAATAGTACCAATTAATAAAAATGGCAAAACAGATTAAAAAGTTACTTTGGTTCAGTTTTTAGAAATCACCCGAGACAAAAAACAATTATAAATACATAACTTGAGCAACCAATTGTGATTCAGGATAGCGAAACAGAAATGAAAATAAAAAATGTAAGGGTTCACAGCTCTCTGGGCCCGGGCAAAATCTCAGCTAAAATGCTGAAACTCATGAGTAAAAGCATCGTAAAACCATTAACCATTCTGTATAATTAATCCATAGAAGCAGGTGAAGTCCCCAATGACTGGAGAGTAGCAGAAGTCATCCCAATTTTCAAACAAGCATTTGTCAATGCCAAATGTTGTCTTGCTGGCATTGGCATTGGTAGTGCAGAAGTTAAGAGAGATGCAGTGAAGTATTGAACTGACACCAACCCCACCCACCCTGCAGAGACTGACAGGCATTGAGGTGTGCCTTTGGGTTAATAGCCATAACGTTCCATAATTCTTTCACCTCCACCTACCTGCGACACCGACAAGTGTTGGGTGTGCCTTAGGTCTTCAGGTATTATATGCTCACCCCATTCCATAAGGAAATACACTGAGATAGGTGCAGTATAGAGAATGGGGTGAACTTTGGGGTCGAAGAGTCCAAGGCACACCTCGATGCCTGTCACTGGCTGCAGGGTGGGGGTGGAATGGCATGAGCATTACAGCCAACAATCCCAAGTCACAACCCTGATGCCTGTCATTGTCTCTACAGGGTGGGGCATTATGGTTGGAAACCCTAATGCCCCGGGCTTTGTTGGTATTTTCACTCCAAATTTTCAACATGGGCTTTTTGTGAGCCCACCTCATGAAGAGTGGCACTATCAGTACGTTAACCAAAAGGTGATTTTGCACAGCGACTGCGCATTTGGCGCCACAGGTGCGAAAACACATTTTGGGCAGGATGTGAAAAATGACAGCTGGTACTGTTCATGAGGAGGTGTAAAAAAATGGTAATGTTGAAAATCTGGAGTGAAAATATAAAACATTGATGAAGTCACAAGCGTGCATACAAACTGTGCAATGCACACCTGTAAGGCAATTATTTGGGGAATTTTTTTAACCAAATTTTCAACACAGGCATTTTGGGACCTCTGCTCATGAACAGTGGCACTGTGACTTTGTTAATCTGTCCTGAACATTGATTTCCCACAGCGACCGCACCATTGTGTGCCAAATGTGCAAAAACACATTTCGGTGCAGGACATGACAAATTACAGCTATACTGTTCATAAGGAGGTGTGAAAAAATGGCAATGTTCAAAATCTGGAGTGAAAATATTAAAAATTGTCGGAGTTACGAGCATGCGTGGAACCTGCACAATGCACTCTTGTAACATAGTCATTTTTTGGGAAATTTTTCATCAAATTTGCAACATAGGCTTTTTGGGAGCCCACCTCATGAACAGTGGCACTGTCATTTCGTTAATCAGTCCCGAAAGGTGATTCCGTGCAGCAACCGCGAAATGACTTTTCGGGACCGAATAACGAAATGACAGTGACTGTGTTCATGAGGAGGGGTCCCAAGAAACCCATGTTGAAAATGTGGGACCAAAACTCCCAAAAATGACTGAGAAATCAACCTAAATTGAAACCCCCCATTCAGTGCCATTGTAGGACTAACCATCATTTCTTCAGTTTGCGGTCAGCTTTTGAAGAGTGCAGACGTGTTCCCGGTCCACTGAAGATCGCTGCTCCTGACCTCCACAGGTAAGTATTGGTGAGGGGGGTGAGGGGAGGTGGGGTGTGCAGAGGGAGGGTGCGGGTTGGGGGGGGCTGGTGGCAACGACGAGGGACCATTTTCTTTTTTTTTTCAGGTTAAAAAAAAAAGACGTTGTGGGTCTGTTTTCTTTTTTACAGGGAAACTATGGATTTCGGCACACTGGGGTGTGCTCCCAGTGTGCCAGACTACTTGGGAGGAGAATCAATGCTGACCCAGGGTTTGGGCACCCCGAGGTCAGAGGATATGTGGGGGGGTGCATCTGACACCTGGAGTGGGTATTCCAGTGTCGGAATCACCACAGCAGGTTTTGGCACACTGGCGTGGGCTCCCAGTGTGCCACATTAAAGGATGGCGGTGTACAGGCTGACATGGGGATTAAGCATCCTGATGTCGGCAGCCGGGGGGGGGGTCTGCCGGCACGATTGAGCATGCTTAGAGTAAAAGTGCCTTCGGGCACTGAATACTCCCAGCCCGTACGGAGCTTAGGCTTTGGCCTGCTCCGCATGGGTGGGAGAAACTTTCGAGCCAGAGACAGCAGGACGTGGAGGAGGCAGATGAGGAAAATGCCTCCTCCCACCTTTCAGGCAGGGACCGGTGGAGTGGTGAGGTGGAGAAGTCATAACGCAAACAGCTGTTTGCTGTCCTGCCGCTGCCATGTTTATTGAAATGTTTCATCAGGAAAGGCACGTATGGGAGGCATGTCATCTGTGCTGCTGCATGGTGAGCTTATCTCTGATTGCAGCAGCACATTTCTTTCAGGTTGGTGGCACTTTAAATAATTCTTGTGTCAGCACTAGCATGCTGGCTAATTGGGGAATGAGGGCCGCACCTACTAAAGCATGCCCTGTATTCGCCAACACTGACACACCTCTTCATTTCTCATACTTCCACAAGATGTTGCTTGCATATGCTCAAGAGAACATTAAAAAGGTAGCAAAAGTGAAATTCAAAATGATCATCCAATAAATCTCACTTCCCTACCCAGAAAAATAATGGATTACATTTTAGTTGACAGGGTTAAGGAACATCTCACAAACACTGACAATAATTATGAGCAGTGTGGACTTACTACAGGAAGATCATGCATAACAAATCTCTGTTTTTATGAGAAGGTAAGCAAAGCTCTTGACAATAGCAACCCAGTATACATTATGTGAACTTTTGTAAGGCATTTCAGAGGTCAAAATTAGCACTGGCCCACTAGCAGTAGATTTTGTATCGGACTAGTAAGATTTTCCTTTAACGAGCCCTCTGGGCTTGTACTGGAGAAGGTAACATTTTAGTAAGTACATTAGCAAGGCCGCTAGAAAAGTCTGTGGGGCTAGTGGATTTTCCCAGTCACTAGCCTTGCTGACTAGTGGCTGCAACATTTAATTTCAATCCCTGCATATGACATCGTACCACATTGGGCCATAACCAACAAAATGGTCAGACTAGAAATTAATGCACACACATCATAAACGGAGTTAGTAACTGGCTTCGTAACAGAACACAAGTGGGAGCAATAAATGATCACCACTGAAATCATGGAGTAGTCACAAGTGGGGTGCCTCAAAGGCCTTTACTAGGTCCTGTTATAGTCTCATTGTTCATTGCAGACATTAACTCAAAAGTACTTCGTTGGACTTTAAAATACACTGATGATAGTCAACTTGGGTGGGGGGCTTGCAGCAGAAGGGAACAAATCAGCACATTACGAATCGACCTGGACAAAATTGTCAAATGAGCATACAGATGGGATATGTCCTTTATCCTGAGTAAATGCAGTGTAATGCACCTGGGCACAAACAACCCCCAGCAACAATACATCCTGAGTGATACAGCCCTAAAATCAGTAACTGATGAATGAGTCCTGGGAATTATGATTTCAGATTCATTTCAGTTTCACACACAAGATATATCACTAATTTCCAAAGCTAACAAAATATTATGGTCAATCAAAAGCACATGAAAAGCGGGGAACTCAAGATTTTCCCACCCATCTATAGATCATACTCTTTGCCTCATCTGGACTACACAAGTTAGGTTTGGAACCCTTACACTAGCAAATACAGGAATAATATAGAACGCATTCAACAGAGGGCAACCAAAACCATTAGTGGACTAAAAAACAAAGAAAATCACTCCAATACTGCTGGGTTAAATAACCTTAAACTAGTGCCATTGCCTGTCAGGTGCCTAAGGGGAGACCTCCTATTACTATATGATGTATTGCAAGATCCGTACCTCATGACTGAGATGAACTTGTAAGTATCATAAACACAAGAAGCCACCCTGTACAGCTACAGGGAATACCCTTCAACTCGACAGTCAGAAGATCATTCTTCACACAGAGATTAGTAGAACCATGGAATCAGCTACCTGAAAATGTAGTTATAAGTGAAAATAAGAATGAGTTTAAAAAGAAGCTAGATGAATACCTAGTGGGTACAAATCCAGTTACAAACTACAGTTAAAAAGGATGAAGCTATCAGTGGGCTCACAGCATTCTCAGCTTTCAGTCTTCCTACTATGAATTCTAGTATAAGGTATTTCCATATCTCAATGTCTAGCTCATTGAGGGGAGCTTGTTGTGTGATGTGGAACAGTCCAAGGAACTGGCCATCCAGATCTTCTGGGATCTCAGTCAGATGGTTAACCTCTGCAAGTCTGCGTTCACCCTGAAGCTAATGATCCCTTGTCATTGGAGTGGAACTAGACTCCCACCATTCCAGAGCTCATCTTTCCCCAGATAGGGTGGAGGACCAGTCCTCCTTTCCTTGATCATTTTGGGTTGGGCAATCTGGTCCAGCCTGAGGTTTCCTCTATCTTCTGGATTTCATGTCTTCTACAACGGCCATGATACCCTAGTAGGAAAAGGGGCATCAGTAGTACCAGTCATACACACCCCTGAACCACCCAGTTCTGGTGACCCAGCTGATGCTCAATGCCATCAGCTGCTGGCCTTTCCCTTCAAACCTCTCAGAGGATATCCCATTTGTCTTTGTGAGGCCATTGCTCACCTTGATGACAGATGCACCTTTGGCAGGCTGTGGCGTACGTCTGCTGGATCACAGAGTACACGGATTCTGGTCCTCAAGTGAGACTTAACTTCACTTCAACCTCTTGGAACTCTACGTGGTTTGCTTGGTACTGGCAAAGTTCACACCACTGGATTCCCAATCTGGTTGTTCAACTTAACACAGAAAACACAACCACTATGTTCTATCTTAATGAACAGGGCAGCACACGTTCCCTTCTCTTGTGTCAAGAGACATGACCCATGGCTCATTTCCTGCAGACAGATCTGGTGGAGGTCCGTGTCGCAGGAGTGGTTAATGCTCTCTGTCATATGGGAGAAGTGTCGCACAAGAGGTCCCTGAACCCAGAAGTGGTATCCCAGGTGTTCACTCTGTAAGTCAGTGGATCTGTTTGCTTTCTGGGAAAAGAGGAAGATGAATGTTATGTATCTCTCCCTCTCAGCAGAGCACCCAGCCAGGGCATGCATTTTCCTCAGTCCTAGGGTCAGGGCATCCTGTATGCCTCCCCTACATTTCCTCTGGTCCTCAAGGTGATCCTCAAGGTGTGAAGAGACAGGACATCCGTGATCATGGTCATGCTGGACTGGTCTTGCCAGTTTTGATACTAGGATTTTCTGTCTCTGCAGTAGACATCTGTTGCTGCTTCCACTGTGGTGTGGTCTGGGGGGACAATCGGGCATCCAGACTTTCAATTCCTGCACTTAACCACCTGGTTTCTGGGAGTCTTGAGTTCCAGTCACTTGGGCTTTGTGAAGATGTCCTCAGTGCTGCAGGCATCTCAGAAAAGTCGACTCACAAGGCATACACTCGCAAATGGAAGAGGTTGTTGTATTGGTTCGAGGAACATGAATTAATGCCTCATTCTGCTCAATATCACACATACTTGACTACCTCTGGTCCCTGTCCCAGGCAGTGTTATGAACCATGTCCCTTGAGGTGCATCTTGCTGCCATTTCAGCATACCGTGCCAAGGCAGTGTTGCCAGTAGTGGCACAGAACAACATGGTCAGTTGTTTCTTTAAAGGGCTGGACCACCTGTCCACTTCAGTCTGGGAAGCATCTCCACTATGGGACTTACCACTGGTGCTGTCACAGCTAGTGGGTAAACCATCTGTGCCTAGTGTGATCGCTTACATTTATCATGGAAGACCATGTTTATGGTCACCATCACCTCAGCCAGATGGGTGAGTGAGCTCCAGGCTCTATCTGTATAGTTTCTATATCTGCTCTTCCATAAGGACAAGGTTGTCCTATGCCCTCATGTGAAATTCCTGCCCAAGCTAGTCTCTGAGTGTCACTTTAATCAGGCACTCATTACCTGACCTTCTTTCTGATGCTTCACCCTTCCGAGGTCAAATGAACACACCACACACTCAATGTACATGGGACTCTGCTCTTCTACTGGGAGTGTATGGTAGAATTTCACAGTGAGGCTAACCAGCTGTTTGTCACAAAAGCTGAAACTACCCCACCCTGGACAGACTAGCAGCAAAGCAGATGAATACCTGATGAATAACCACCTGCCTCACTCTGTGCTTTAGGTTGGCTTGGGAGGAGCCACCTGTGGGGTTGAAGGCTCTCTCCACCAGACATACTGCTGTATCTGTTGCTGCTTCCAGGCCAGGTAAATTCCTATTTTTTTGTGTGTATTTTATTTATGTGGTTTTCCAAGCAAAACTTACAAATTCCCACAGAGGGATAACAGCAGTACAATTAACTGGCAATACAAGTATCTTACACGGGAATCTGATAGGACAACCCCCTCTTGAGTTACAGCATAAGGAGGCAGACTAAGAATCATTTACGTAACAACAAACTTCTGAAACGCAAGCAGCCAGGGAAGGGTAAGGGAAATCAAAAAAAGGCTGGGAATCCAACATTCCTGTTCACCAAAGTGACTAACCAGTCAAGTGATTTTCCCAGTGCATCAGGAAGAATAAAAGCAAAATACGTATATCCCCAACTCCCAGGGCCAATACCACAACTGGACATATTAAAGCATAACAAGAAGCTGTCTTAGCTTGAAAGTCAATAAGCAATGGAACAAAATATAATCATACGTGGTAACCATTTGCTAGTAACAATTCCAGTAAAATAACATAGAGTGTAAGATAACAAAACCTGCATTTAACATATAAACAGGCCACACTCCAGCCAAGCAGTAAATAAACAGTGTGCAAGACAGAAGGCTGGACAATATGGCTCCGTTATAAAAACAGAGCCTAACCCATGGCAGAAATAACATAGAACTTGAACAATGGGCAAGTAGAGAAGGGATCACATAATGAACTGCTGCATGATCCGTACACATAGAATGGGGAAGGGGGCATGACACGTGAAGAAGACTAGAAATCTGCCAGAGTAAGCAAGTAATAATTGACAGTCTGAGTCATCAAACCCCCAGAGCCCATACCCATAGAATCCCAGTAGGTACCAAGATCCCAAACCAACACAAGTGTTCTACCCCATGTTACAGTATAGAGCGTGAATTTCATATATCAATAGAAATGCAAGATAAAAGTTCCCATGAAAGCTCACAGGTCAGTGTTCATAGTCCCATAGAAACAAACACTTCCAGGCTATGGTGGATGAATCTTCTCTCTCCGTTCCTTCCTCCAAATCCACCTCGATCCATCAAACAAGTTTATTGGCCTCCTTGGGGTCTGAGAACAAATACTGATGTCCATTCCAAACAAGTCTGAGCTTAGCAGGTAGCAGCAATTGGTGTTGAATGCGGGACTTGTATAACTGGCCCCTCACCCCATCAAAAGCTTTATGATGATGGCGAGTACTGTAGGGGGGAGATCAGTGAACAGCTGTAAAGTGTCTTCATCATATTTTAAAGTACCCTTACATGAAGCCAATCTAAATTCCTATTTTTTAAATATTAAAGTCAAATGCGTGCACATTCATCTCCCATTACAGTATCAACTTGCTCAGTTGTCATGATGCCACTGTTGGATCCTCAGTCCTCCAGTCTCTTTATACCTAATTTGGGGTACATGTCTTGCCCCATCCACCTGAGGACTGCTAGGAGTTTGCTTCAGTGTGGACAGTGAACAGAATCTAGGTAGTTATAAATAGATGTTACTTACCTGTAACCATATTTCTACTACAGTTATTCAGTTCACATCCACGCGATCCACTTAACCTCCCCTGGCAAGACTTGAATCAGATTTCTGTCCGGTCGTGCAGACCTTAGTGCGAAAGGGAGGTGGAGTCAGTGAACCACATGGTTGGGTGGTAGGAGGAGCCAAACTTGAAGACTGTTCTGGTGACTGCACATGCTTGTTGGAAGACTGCCTAAGTGTGGATATGAACTGAATACTAGCAGTAGAACTATGGTTACAAGTAAGCAGCCTCTATATGTTTACTAGGGTCCTGCTTCTACTCATTTCCACAGCTTGGTGTGCTGGAGCACTGAGAGGTTAAATGACTTGCTCAAGGTTACGCAGTGAATATTTGGTTCTGCTGGGGTTTGAACCTGTGAGCTCCTGGTTCCTAAGCAGGTGCTCAAACCATTAGACATCTCTGCTTGCTGTTTATACCAATGCTAATTTGCTTCAATATATGTCTGTAAATAGAGATATGAATAGAGGTGGGTGAAGTACATCCACTACACTTAGTGTTGTTTTCACAGCAAAGTTAAAAAAAAAAGATGTGCATAGATTCACTCTTTGTGAAAGTGCAAGTCCATGGAAAAGACTCCATGAAGTTTAGCCTTGGCAAAGGGCCAACTTTATGAACCAAAAACTTTGCTGGTGAAGTCTGCTGTGCAATGTGTAGTGGGTGACGGAAAAAAAAAAAAAAAATACCCCCCATTCTTGTAGCACTTCAAACCCCACCCTCACCCAAGTTCCATTGATGAAAAATATAGTTGCCCTCCCTTCCCCCAGCTCTCATATCACCCAGATTCCCATACTCCTCCCCCACAGTTGCAGTGCATAATTTCAGTAACCCCCTTCCTCAACGAACGTAGGAATCCTAAACTCCACTTTCCCAGATGTCCCAGTACTGAACAATCTCCCTTCCCCTTAACCCACATAACACCCCAGCCTCCCCCTCTTGGGCACACTGACTGAAAAAAAAAAACAGAAGACAAGCCTGGAGGTGGTGATTGGCACAGCCCCTCTCACACTATGTTGATAAGCATTCTCTAAATGAAAGAGAGAGTGAAAGCGTGCTTAAATGCTACGAGCATACTTTTGCTCTTATTCATTCAGACAGTGGCTGACCGAGGCAGTGTGAGGAAGGCTGTGCCAGTCACCATCTCCAGACTTGAATCCTTTTTTTTTTTAAAGTAAGCACACCCAAAGGAGTGGAGGAGGATTCACAAATGCAATGGTTTGGTCTATGGTGGATGGCTGAGGTGCTGGGTGGGTTTGTTCCAGTTCATTCCTTAGTCCTCACTCCTCACACTCACATGTCTTAGGGAGTGGCACAGTTGGACTCCACAGACCATAACAGAGAGAGAGGGAGGGAGGGAGGAAGTGGGCGGATTGGTAGGGCAAATGCATGGGCACGCCTTGGGTCAGTGGGCATGTAGTGGCAGGCACAGTCACCAGTGGACCAGATGAGCAAGATTATGGCTGGCAGCTGATGGTGCATCTTTGTTTCAGGTTTGGATGGGGCCGTGAGTGAGACTGAGATGCCGCAGCAGAATCCAGAGCCCCGCGGCACCAAAATTGTTTGTCACAGTGGGGGGGGGGGGTGGAATGTGCTACTAGCATGGGGAGTGGGGTCTCTGATTCAGTTGTGAGTGAGGGGGCAGCAGGGTCATGCTGGGGACTTTTATAGTTCAGTAGCCTGGTTAGAGGAGTTTTACAAAGTACTGAACTCTGATGCGGAATTGGGAGTTTCAGTTCTGATTCTTATACAGATTCTGATTCCTTAACTGGCATTGTAATGGAACTAGATTCAGAATTGGAATTTCCAAAATCTGACAGCCAACAAAATCATCCGATTCAGAGCATTCCTGATTATGACTGTCCCTAAAGTGCCAATCACCATCTGCCAGATTAGTCCCCAGTGACGTCACAGTGAGCGGGGTCACAGTAATGATGACTTATGAAGAGGAATAAGATTAATGTCATCTAAGTTTCCAGGTGAAGTTCTGTTCTATATAGCATGCCTACTACTGTCAGGTAGAAAACCTAATGAGTCAAAGGAGAAAGAAAAATGCTTCAGAAATGAAAAGTATCTACTAGCTATTTTTAAAAATTAATATAATTTTCTTATTGCTATTTTTGGTGCCATTAGCTCTTTAACTTCCTGCCCCCTCGCTGGGCCTACAATCATGGCTGTGAGTAGATTGGGATGATGATGTGTTGTTGTTGATCACCTAAACGTGCTAGCAACAGGATCCCGCCCTCCCCGATATACTGTATCAGCTTGGGGCATAATACTAAATACTGTACAGTGTGCACAGCTGAAAAGAGATTAAAGAGCTAGTGTACAGACTAAAACTAATATTAGTTTTTTAAAAGCAGTCATCCTTCACCCTTTATATATAAGGTCCTTTTTCTTTTCCCTTTGGTTCATTAGAAGATGGTTTACCTGACGTTAGTAGGTGTGAAGTGTAGAACAGCACTCTGCCTGGCAGCTAACATATCTAGTTCTGTTCCACCCATTACTTCATCAGCATTGTGACCTCACTGACCATGACATCACTGCTGCTTAGCAACAACCACTTACTACCTGCCAGGTCAGTCACCTGTGATGTAACAGTCAGCGAGATCACAGTGCTGATGGTGTTGAGGGGGGAATATAGACAGAGATGTCAGCTGCCAATTTCACACATCCAGCACAGTATTATCACGTAGAAAAAGTTCTAATGAGCAAAAGGCAAAATAAAAACACTTTAGAAATAAAAAGTTAAAACTGGCTGCTTCTTCAAATTTTTATCATTCTCCTGTCTGCCTGTTTTGGTTCCCCTAGCTCTTCAAAGCGGGAGTGTTTAGAAAGGGGAAATCTTATCTGTAGGTATGTATATAGGGGAACAGTTATCTGCAGGAAGTGGAACACTACTATAGTATTTGATAAAGGTGCCCGAGAAGCAGAAACGGTCATACCGTTTTTTAACAAGAGGTGGGACTGAGTTCCTGTGATTGTCAGCCCAATGTAACCCCTGCATCTTAAGACTGACCACAGGAGTTCAGCCACAGTTTTGTCAAGAACATTTTAAAAGTTTACTACCCCAACAAAGACACTCCGAGTAAAATCCTTTACTTCTGTGGGTGTCTGTCAATACATCCTTTATTATTTTGTTTTCAGTGGCCTCTAGAAGGGAAGGGATCATATTTTGGCCTGGAGGAGGGGGGCTAGCCCATCCCTTCCACTTCCCTGTTTGCCAGCCCTGCACCCGAGAACATCAGCACATCTTACTAGAGAAAGGATGGGGGCAGGCCCCGTAGAAGTCTATGGGGCCACTTTTCTTTGCTTTTTCTTAATGTT
This sequence comes from Neoceratodus forsteri, assembly GCA_016271365.2. Lineage (NCBI taxonomy): Eukaryota > Metazoa > Chordata > Ceratodontiformes > Ceratodontidae > Neoceratodus > Neoceratodus forsteri. Next base: position 1,407,467,639 of record CM028131.1, on the reverse strand, counting down.
AGAATATCTTTTGGTCTAATTGAAAGACGCTGCATGACTTACAAGGACAAAAGAGATTCTAACATTTAAAAAAAGTGAAGTAAAATGGCCCCATAGATTTCAGTGGTGTGCACCTCTACACGCTCCTTGGTAAGACATCATGACGCGCCCAAGCGTGGGTGCAGGAACGGCAAACGGGGAAGTGGAAAGGATAAGCTGACTACCTCCTCTGGGCCAAAATACAGTATGATTTCTTCGCTTCCAGTGAGCACTGGAAATAAAATTATAAATGATTCACTGCTAGAGTCCCACAGAGGTAAGGGAGTTTACTTGGAGTGCCTTTACTATATATAAACAAACCTAAACATTTCCTCTAAAGAGCAACTCTGCACTTCAGCATGTACTTCCATAAACATAATGTAACATAATTTAAGGTTGGAAGGGAGGTCCATCAAGCCCACTCCTTCCCCCCCCGCTTCATAAGCAGTATGCTGTATTTCAGCTTTAGTAATTCACTACACATTGTTTTAATTCTCAGGTTTCCTTTCCAGGGTTTATAGTACATCTTGGCAGCCTGTTTATGAAGTTTGTACATAAAAAGTATTTGACTGTCTCCAGCTGACATCACAGTGCCTTTGTTTATGACATGCTAATGCTTACTGTGACAACACACTGTGATGCCACAAACAGCAGTTATGAAATCAGCTGCCGACAGTCAGGGCTGTTTTGAAAGGCACACTGAAAGGACTGCATTATCTCTGGACCAACAGGAATAAGTAAAAATAAAATACTAGAAAACTCCAAGTTTAGCATATTTACTGTAAATCTCCTAGTTTTTAGCTTTTCATTTCAGTAGCTACTTGCTCTCCATGGACTCCTAGGGGATGTTTTTTTACTGTAGAGCCACATACTATACAGAAGTAATTTAGCACTGCTGCTTTTTTATGTTGGCTCGTGCAGCCAACGTACTGCAGTAGTAGCAGATTTGGAGGTGCGGTCACTGTGGGTGAATGCAGGGCACGCATCAGTAGGTGCATCCCTCATTCCCCAATAAGGCAGCTGCAGGCGCCGACACCCTCAACATGTAAACTGGCCACCAGATCTAAGGAAAGGTCCACTGCAATGAGAGCCAAGCTTCTCACGCAGCAGCATGCTTTTCCTGGTGACCAGTTTTATATAAAACTATGGCGGCATGCCACATGAGTGCCCGACCACTTCATTTGCTGACAGAAGCCAGCCACTCCCGTCGGCATAATGCAACCCCCATTTAACATGTGTTCTGAGGGGTGCCCAATCCCTCTGGCAACATGTCCTCCTTTCCCAGTTTAATTTGCCGACGGGGGAGCCCACTCCCCATCTGCATAATGTCTCCCCCCATTTGTTGTGTGCCGACGGGGGTGCCCAATCTCCCGTCAGCTATAGAACCTCCCCAAAAACAAACACTCAGGTGGCACGCTGGGAGCCCACCCCCAGCATACCAAATGCCCCTGTAAAAGAAAAACCATGCCGCAATTTTTTTTTTTTTAAACCTGCAAAGCAGAAAACGGTCCCTTGTCGACTCCGGTGGCCCTCCCGCAGCCCTTGCCCACCCTGCCTCCCCACTCCCCCTCACCCCATACTTACCACCTGAGCACGGCGTGACAATCTTTGGTGCACCGGGAACACGTCTACACTCTTCAAAGCCTACCGCAAACTGAAGAAATGCTGGAAAGCTGTATAATGGCATGATTAGGGTGTTTTCAACTTTGGTGCACATCTCGAGCATTTTTGGGAATTTTGGCACCAAATTGTCAACATGGGGTTACTGGGACCCCTCCTCGTGAATTCAGTCACTGTCATGGTGTTATTTGGTCCCGAAAGGTGATTTCATGATCACTGCGCAGAATCACCTTTCAGGAGTGATTAAAGAAATGACAGTGCCGCTGTTCATGAGGTGGGCTCTCAAAAAGCCTATGTTGCAAATTTGGTGAAAAAATTAAAAAAATGGCTGTTTCATGAGTGTGCGTTGCGCAGTTTCCACGCACGATCGTAACTTTGTGAATTTGTAATATTTGCACTACAAATTTTCGACATTGGCATTTTTCCACACTTCCTTGTGAACAGTACAGCTGTCATTTTACATATCCTGGCAAAAATGTGTTTTCACACGTCCGGCGCAGAATAGCGCGGTCACTGTGCGAAATCAGTTTTCAGGACAGTTTGAGACAATGACGGTGCCACTGTTCATGAGCAGAGGTCCTAAAATGCCTATGTTGAAAATTTGGTGACGAAAGTCCATAAAATGACTGTGTTACAAGTGTGCGTTGCACAGTTTCCAAGCACCCTTGTAACGTCGCAAATTTGCAATATTTTCATGCCAGATTTTCAACACTGTCATTTTTTCACATCTCCGTATGAACAGTACAACTGTCATTTTTCATATCCTGCCCAAAATGTGTTTTCACACCTGTGGCACAGAATGGCGTGGTCACTGTGGGAAATCAACTTTTGGGACAGAGTAACACAATCACAGTGCCACTGTTCATGAGGGGTGGTCCCAAAATGCCTATGTTGAAAATGTGTCTCTTCAGGGTGGGGGTGAGGTAGTCATCAGTTCAATACTTCACTGTCATTCTATGCATCTCTAACTCCTGCACTACCAATGCCAATGCCAGCGAGACAACATTCGGCATTGACAAATGCTTGTTTATTTAGGGATTTTCATCAAATACATGACAAAAAAAAGTCTGTAAAAGTAGTATATGTCATATATTGTCTAATGGCTTGTAACTTAATTGAGGGCTGATGAGTCACTTTCCCTGCTGTTGCCATGTGTTGACAGAGTAAACTCTTTAAACACACACACACTCACACACACAAAAAAAAAAACACATTTGATAAGTATTTCAGAACTCATTGCTGTCAGTGCCCCTACATTTGCGACGAGGTGCCTTTGTAAATGAGTCTATGACTCAAAGGTTGTAAACCCAATTTGTAATGAATAAATAAAAAGCCACATTTGGAATACACATGACATTTACTGACCACATCAGTCTTTATTGCATTTTCACTTTTAAAATCTTTAATTCTGTAAGGTTCTCTAAGAACTCTCTTTGAGACTTTACCCCAGAACATACAGTAGTTAAGACATTCTCGCCTAGGCTGGTGTGCTGTTGGCCATGCTCTTAAATAGCTGACAGGTAGATATTTGCCTGAATACTTAGTTCCTCTTATCCACTGCACCAAGAATTCTGTTTCACTGCTTAAGCACTGTATGTCCCTTCTACCGACCAACTGGGAAGGTGCCAATTAAACTATGTTACAAAACTTAGAGAGTTACAGTACCAGAGTGGCAGGATGGTAGAGGTTAGGAACTCTTGACTGTAGGTTTCCTAGTGCTTTTGCTGTGTTCTTGAACCCTGACCTTACTGTAACATATTTGTTGTGTTTTTGCAGTGGAATCTTTATGTGGCTACCTGTTATATTGTATGACACATTTTTGCTATACAAATAGATATCTTTTTTTTTTTTTTTTTTATTCTACAATTTTTTGACAGGAAAGATGCACTAAGCTGAGGCTTGTTTCCATGTGCATCCTGGGAGCACAGGGAAGTTAAGTGACTTGCTTGTGGTTATACAGTATGCAAGAAGTGACTTGCTAATGGTCACACAGTATGCAGGTGGTGGCTGTGGGCTTCAGACCCAGTTCTGCAGGTTTGCAACTCAGTGCTGTTAAAGAGCAGCTGACACATTCATAAGAACTTTAGCAAAACATAATATTCAGGCACAGTTCAGTTTGAATTTCACGTTAGTTCTGTATTTCTCATCCCCATTATTTATCACTGAGGTCATTTGCATTAAAACAGGATCTTTGTTCCTGAAGAGTTCATCTACTCCTGTTGCTTTCTCCCTACCGGAGGTCATAATGCACTGCTTGTGACATCACAGTTACTCCCATGGCAATGGAGTGTGATGTCACAACAGAGGATTATGAACTGAAGTAGGGAATAAGCTACAGAGGCAGATGAACTCAAAGGGATAAATATCCAGTATTCATGTAAATTTCATCAGTAATACATAACGGGTGAGAGAAATCCATAGAATATATATGGAATAGCCGGATCAGTGGTGCTGAGGGTTGAGGTGCTGGATGCCACACCTCGTGCTATGCCAGCGACCTGGGTTCAGGAATGACCTCTGGTCATCAGGTTCCCGGCATGGGGGGGGGCGGAGCAGGATCGAGTATGCCGATGGGCAGTTCTCCTCTCCCGAGGGTGGTGAGGGTGGTTGGCGCCCCCCCCCCCGTAGTTCTGCTTCACAGGGTGGAGGTCTGGTGGGTAGCATAGGCAGAGAGGGGGTGGCAAAACAGTTACGAGAGGTGGAAGAAGCTTAGCTGGCACGATGGGGTGTGTAGTGTGCCTCCACACATTTGCACGGCCGTGTGCCGGGGCCTGGGGGTCAAGGGAGAAAACAAGTAAAATACCTATGTGTACCCATCACCAATTGGCAGGAGTAGACAACAGGGACCAAAGAGATATATATGAAGAATATATATGGAATGCAAGCTGATTTGAACTTAAGCATTATCGTTTTCAAAGTTTTCTTTGCAGCGTCAGCAGCTCTTTAACTACTATGCTATACTGTCTTCCATTTTACTCTGTGTACCCTATTTTTCAGGCCTTTTGGTTTTTTTTAATTGATTTACCCTGGGTAGCCCAGCTGAGATGCAATTTCTTGTTTCCAGTGGGGTTCTGCCACGACCCATTTCCACAGCTGGGTGGACTGTAGCACTGGGAGGTTAAGTGACTTGTCCATGGCTACACAGTGAGTATTTTTTTTGTAAATTATTTTTATTGGTTTATAAAAGATTAACTTTTAAAAACAATATATCTGGAGTGGATATGGGGTAAACATACTTGCTCACATGCTTACATTAGGGTAGTGCATACCTAATCAGTGCTTCACTTCATTGGGGGGATCAAAAAATACAAAATACAAGTATATGTTCACATATAGTTAAAGCCTCAATATCATAGCATGAATGAATCTTCTAAATGTAGATGAAACACAAGATTTATCAGCTCACTGTTGCGGCTTTATCTTGTCTCCATACAGGTGATATTTCTTGAATTGCATTTGTAGTGCAGCACTGATCTTTCAAGTGGTCTGCTCCAGTGCTGACCCCACATCCCAAGCTGATCTAGTGCCGCATCTGTACAGCCCCTCTCAGCACCAATGTAAGCCGCGCTGGAGAGGGCCTGTGAGTAGGTGGGGCTGTCGACTGTTCAGTGGCATCAGGTGACGTTAAATGGCAGTGAAGCAGTAGTCCAACAAAACATAACCACCTTTGCCGTATTCCCAGCATTTGACTACTTACTGTCCAGGATGTGAAAAGCATGAAAATAAAAGAACTTTACTTTGCACAGGAACCGAGGATTCAACGGAGTCCCTGGTTTCTGTGCCAAGTCCTTTTCATGCTTTTCAGAGTAGAGGCTTTTTTTGTATGAGACTAGTCTAGGAGCTGCAGTGCAACACCACTGATTTCTGTATATGGTTCCTAACTCTGTGTGCTGCAAAATGCATTCAGGCTTCCCCCTCCCGATTTTAGGTCTTCAAAAAGGAAGAAGACGCTGGGATGTCTCTTGTGCATCATAGTGAACAGTGCAGCCTGTCTATGTGGCTGCCCACACTGCTAATTCCCAAATGCCATCCCAACCCTGCAGCAGCTCCTGGAGAGGCAAGAGGAATGATTTACCATAATCGGGTAATTGTCCACACAGCAACATTTGCCCTCAAGCAACCCAAGCACTAGGGTTACTGCAGTGCAAATGTGACCGTGTAAACTGGCCTTTAAAATAAGGTCTTTGTATACCTGGCTTAACTCCCCTGAGACACTAAATAGCCTGCAGAGAAAATACAGCATGTTAAACATATATATAAAAAAGACATAAATTGATTCCCAAACATTCAAACCACAACTGCAGATCATGCTATCCTAGATTAACAGCTCAATTTGATAAGTGATCAGTGAAACAAGATAAATTGCTCCATCGAAAAAAAATGCCCAACTGATACAGACATAAACAGGTTCTATAATAAACCTTCAACCGTTATAAAGTTTACCTTGTGGATTGAAAGGACCTGCATGTAGCTCCAACTTCTGGAAAATTCCCCATGGTGCTTTTCTGTTGAGCTTCCACTGGAGCTGCTGACATAAGGCCCTCACAGCCAGAGCTAGATCAGGAGATATTTCCTGGAAGGGGGTGTACTCCTCCCCAACAAACAAAAGCAACAGATTTGTTAGGGGACCATGTTCTTGCAGTGGCCCCACACTCATGAATCTAAAACATATGATCATAATTCACTTGACACATGGGAGTTATAGAATATGGAAGAGGGGGGTCCAGCGGGGATGCTGCCTCTTGGTGGGCACCATAAGTAAGAAACTCCCATCTCAGCTCGTACTTAAATGTTTCCCATCAGGGACTGTACCCCACAGACACATGTAGCATCCCCATTTAGTCACTGCCACAAACAAATTTCACTGCTCCCCCTTCACCAACACAGAACAGGCGAATTACGGAAGAATTACAGAACCTGATTATTGTTTGATATCTGAGTTGCACTTCTGAGTAGGGTCCTGCGTACCAAAGTTCTGGTTAATCTTACTGAATAATACACTTGCCTCCTGGGGAATATTTATGCATGTATTGCTTGCCTGAATAAACTATTTTGAGATGACCTGGGTAGTGGAGTTTGTGCGATACTCTGAGGGATCGGAGTTCCAACCACAAGAAACATAGAAACATAGAATTTGACGGCAGATAAGGACCGCTTGGCCCACCCAGTCTGCCCATTTCCCTACCTACTGGATAAGCTGCAGATCCTAGTTAACCAGCAGCCTACTTCTTCCTACCCCAACCCCCCAGAACTGCCTTGTGACTATCCCATGCATGCTTGAATTCCACCACTGATTTTGACTCCACAACCTTCCTCCGAAGGCCGCTCCATGCATCCACAACCCTCTCTGTAAAAAATACTTCCTTAAATTACCTCTGAGCTGCCCCCTCTATCTTCAAATTGTGCCCTCTTGTTCTTGCACACCTCTTTTTGAAAGATGCCACCCTCTTGGACTTTGTTGATTCCTTGAGGTACTTGAGCGTTTCTATCATGTCCCCCTCTCCTTCTTTCCTCGAGGCTATACATATTAAGCTCCTTAAGTCTCTCTTCATATGTCTTCCTGCAGACCCTGCACCATTTTAGTTGCCCTCCTCTGGACAGCTTCCATCCTGTCTATGTCTTTTGGAGATTGGGTCTCCAGAACTGCACACAGTACTCGATGGGGTCTCACCAGCTGTCTGTACAGAGGATAATAACTTCCTGTTTTCTACTGGTGATGCCTCTCCTATGCATCCCAGTATCCCCAGCCTCCTTGCTGCCCTCTCACATTGCTTGCCCGTCTTTAGGTCATCTGATATGACTACCCCCAGGTCCCTTTCCATTTTTGTTGTTGTTAGTATCTCACCCCATTGTGTACTCTTCCCTGGGTTTTGTTTCCCAGGTGCATTACCTGCACTTCTTAGCATTGAATCTAAGCTGCCATACATTTGACCATTCCTCTAACCTTGCCAAATCCTTCTCATCCTTTCCACCCACCCACCTGCATCAACTCTGTTGCAGATCTTAGTGTCATCTGCAAAGAGACATACTTTCCTTCCAGTCCTTCTGCAATGTCGCTTATAAAGACATTGAAGAGGACCGGTCCTAATACTGAACCCTGCGGTACCCCACTAGTAACCCTCCTTTCTTCTGAGTGGACTCCATTTACTATTACTCTCTGTGTCCTATTCTCCAGCCAGTTCTTTACCCAGGCTGTCATCTTGGGACCCACTCCCAGGCTGGCTAACTTGTATATTAATCTTTTGTGTGGGACTGTGTCAAATGCCTTGCTAAAGTCTAGGTAGGCCATGTCCACAGCCCCTCCCTGATCTACTACTTTGGTCACCCAGTCAAAGAAATCTATCAGATTCATCTGGCATGACCTTCCCGCTGTGAATCCATGCTGCCTAGGGTCCTGTGCCCTCTGGCCTCTAGATACTGACAATTCTTTCCTTTAGAAGTGATTCCATCATTTTCCTATCACTGAGGTTAAACTAACAGGTCTATAGTTTCCTGCTTCTGCCTTGCTCCCACTTTTGTGAAAGGAATCACATCTGCCCTCCTCCAGTCCTCGGGTACCACCCCATCCTCCCATGATTTGTTAAAGGGTAGTCAGTGGTGTCACTAGTTCTACCCTTAGTTCTTTTGAATTCTGGGATGAATCCCATCAGGCCCCATTGCTTTGTCCACCTTCAGTTCTAAGATTCTTTCAGAACCCTTTGTTCTGTAAATAGGCGTATCAACTTCTGTATCCAGAGTGTTACTACTGTTTGTTTTATGTACCTCCCCCTTCCTTTGTAAATATTGAGCAAAATATTTGTTTAGTATCTCTGCCTTTTCACAGTCTCCCTCTGCCCACCCTCCCTCCCTTTATTAAGCCTCACTATCCCTCCTTGGTCTTCCTTTCGCCTCCCTGATGTACCTATAAAAGGTTTTATCCCCTTCTTAACTGAGTTGGCTATCTTTTCTCGGTTTGGGCCTTTGTGTTCTGACTGCCTTCCCAGCCTCCTTTTGCTTTTAACTGATACAGTTCTCTGTCCTGCTCCTTCTGCATTCCTTGTACTTCCTGAATGCTTTCTTTTCTCTTGAACCTTCACTGCCACTTCCTTTGAGAACCATAGTGGTTTCTTACATCGTCTTGTTTTGTTTATTTGCTTCACACAAGGCTGTTACCTCTGTGATGGCAGTTTTTATTATTCCCCATTGTTCTTCCACCCTCCTTCCTGCCCATTTGCTAGTGCTTCCTTTAGGCACTCACCCATTTTGGCAAAGTCAGCCTCCTAAAGTCCAGTACTTTTAGTCTTTGTATGGCTTGACTCTATTGCTGTGTTTATTGGAACCATACTGTTCGATGGTCGCTAGTTCCTGATGGCTACCCACTTCTACATCTGTAATCCTCTCACCATCTCCATTTGAGAGAATCAAGTCTAATATTGCTCCCTCGAGTGGGCTCCAGTACTAGTTGTCTAAGGCATGCCCCTGTAGGGCATCTAGAATAACCCCACTCTTCAAGTGGCAGCTGCAACTGCACTCCAGTTAACATCTGGCATATTCAGATCACCCATCAGCAATATCTCCCCTTTTTCTGCCATTCTAAGTATACTTTCTATCATTTCCCTGTCCATTTCCTCCCCCTGAGAAGGGGGTCTGTATACAACCCCTGTGCGTATTGTGGTGCCATTGCCTGTCTCCAAATTTACCCACAGTGCTTCTTCTCCTCCCTGTGTACCTTTTTGTTCTGTTGCTTTTATTCCTTCCCTTATATAAAGAACTACTCCTCCTCCTCTTTTACCCTCCCTGTCCCTCCTGTACACAGTGTATCCTGGTATGTTTATGTCCCAGTCATGGTTTTGTGTGTACCATGTTTCTGTGACTGCCACGATATCCAGATGTTCTTCCTCCATCAAGGCCACTAATTCAGGAAGCTTGTTACCCAGACTACGGGCATTAGTACTCATTGCTCTCCATTTTTGATGGCTTTACCTTCCAGTGCAGCATCCCCACTGACCGTTCTACCTCTGTCTTTTCTCATTTAGTACCCTGTTTTGTAGGAGAGGCTGGGATTTTCCTGCTGCTTGTCAGTGCCTCCCCCTTTGACTAGTTTAAAAGCTTGCCAATGAAGCATTTAAACCGATTGCTCAAAAGACTTGTTCCCTTCCTGGACAGATGCAGACCATCCTGCCAGTATAGGCTGGTGTCCCTCCAGGTGGAACCCCAGTCCCCAATGAAGCCAAATCCCTGTGCTCTGCACCATTTTTTCAACCATTCATTAAACTGCATGGTGCCAATTACCCTCGCATCCCCCATGCTTTTGACAGGCAGCACCTCTGAGAAGGATACTGTGTGTGCTACTCGTCTTAGGTCCCTCCCCAACTCTGCAATGTCCTCCTGCACTGCTCTAATTTCATGATGAGCCAAGTCATTTGTCCCTAGGTGGACAATTAAGGAGTCAAAGAAATGTTCTCCTCCCCTGTGTGGCTGAACTAAGGTCTGGGTACAGAAAGAGTTTGCCGCTGTCTTCCATAGTGAGTGGGCCCCTTCTCCTGGCTGTGATTAAAACATCATTCCGCATATGGCTGCCATTGAAAACCACATGTAGAGTCTGAGGATTGTGATCATCACACCACTTGCTTGGGGTGATACGGTATGCCCTCTGTATTCCCGGTTCTTGCTCCAGCTGCAACAGATTTCTTAATCAAGGTCCTACAAAAGTACTGGTGTTGGTTCCTTCTGAAATCCTCTGGTACACCAAGGATCCTGAGGTTGTAGGATCATGTCACAGTTTCTGGAGTCTCCAGCTGATACTTCAGGACCCGATCTTCCTTAACAAGGCTTGCAGAGGTGGTAGCAGCTCAGAGCACAGACCCTGGCAGTCTCTGTGGCTCATGTGAGGGTCACCTGGGACTGCATTTCACACACCAACAGGCTCAAGTAGAATTCCTCCACTTTATGATCTAAAGCAGTGAATATTTGTCCAGTGTCTGGATGGCGGGCATTATATCCTGCAGGATGATTGTCTGTTCACCGTGCTCCCTTGCTGAGCCTACTGTGTTGCCAGTCACACACGGGCCTGCTGTTGCCTGCCCTCTTCTGCTTCCATCTTCTGCCAAATTTTGTTTTTTTTGGGGGCATACCCAAGCACTCTTAAATCTCTCTTATCTCTGCTGGTGAGTAAACCGAAACGTATTTTATCACCTTTAGTCAAAAGAACCACGAAAATCAAGATTTTAAACTTAAATTAATATAATTTCTGTCTGAGCCCTGGGAGGACAAGTAAGTGCTATGAAGGCAGAATGAAGGAGCAAGCCATATTTCTGTCACGGGAGACTTGGCCAGTTCCCGGGGGTGGGGAGGTGGGGATTAATATGTTGGTCGATTTGGGTATTAGTAAGTCATCTAAAAAAAGTTATATTTTTTGGGCTGTGCTGAGTTGACAGTCTGGCATTTTAGATGACTGTAGGCCAAACAACTAAAACATCTCTAATAGGTTTGACTCCAAACTATGAGAAAAGGTAACAAAAAGAGCCTATTTTTTTTTTTTTTATAAACCTGCAAAGTATAGTCGATAAATAAAAAATCTGTTTAAAACTTATGAGCGGAGAAAAAACATATAGAAAAGTTTCTGTATATCTGCTCATTTTTATAATAGCCTTAAGATACTCCTGGGAGTTGGTTTACTAGCAGCTAATGCAACCCCAGGTGCATGAAGCACTTGGCTATGCCTTGAGGCCTCATAATCCACCTGAGGGTTGGATTAACTACTGATTAAGTGGTTAACCAACCCCCGGTCATACCTAAGAGCTCAAACAATGAGTTCAAATACGGCTGAGAGTTGTGATAAAAACCTAGGGGTAGCCTTTTTCTAATTAAGCTCTCCTTTAATTTTTCCAAATCTAATCAAATTACTAAAACTGATTGGGAAAAAACATGGGAAAAGGGGCCCCATACAAGGCAGGAGAAAAAGTACAGTCAAAAATGGATTTAAAATGTATACGTATGCAGGCCTGTCGGCACACCAGCAGCATAACTGCACACAACACTGGGGACCCAGGTTCAGGAACAAGCCTGGGTCATTGAGACAGAACAGGGGGAGGAGAACTGAACATCCCAGAGGAGATTGTCCTCCTCTGGGGGAAGCAGTCATTGCCTCCACTGCAGTGCTGCATCTAGGTGACCATGGGTGGCATCGCAGCGATAGGTGGGCAGGAAAGGGAGGCAGTTGACTGCTTTCGTGGATGACATGCCAGTGTGTGGTTTCCTGCTTGCACCCTTGTATGCCAGTGAACTGTAGGGGCAAACCAAGATGAAAATGTCCCCAGTGCCTGAGGTAAAGGACCTTGGTATAGCCAGGCCCCATATGTATGTCAGTCTTCTGCCACCTGACTAGACCTAGAATTTCGGGGTATATCCCTTACCTGCCTGCTTTCAACTCCCTCCCCTCAGATTCCATGAAGGAGCAGTGGTTAATGTCGAGATACGACTGTGTCAGTATGTGTCCTGGCATCCGAGAGAGCATGTGCTGAAGAATAAAGGGTCGTAAATTGTAAGTGAAAAACAGAACATGTGTGTTATGAAACTGTCATCGTCTTGTGAACTGCTGCTTTGATGTAGTTGCATGCATGGGAGAAAAAGCTGGTGAATGGGATGCAGTTTCTTGTTAAGATGGTGCCAGCTACAGTAGCTGGAATATATTGCTTCAAAGATGTCAGTTATACTGTAATTGCAGTGCTCCAGGGTTAAAGTGTCTGGGAGAATTTAGTGCTCAAATTCACAGTGCCTCACCGTCTTCGTCCTGATATCCCATTTTAGACATGCCTTTTATGCATCCAGTCTGTAAGAACAATTGGTAACCTGATGTTACTGATAAGAACTTGTGCAAAAATCCCATAAATCACTCCGTGCCCCTTTTATCAAAGTGAGTGTTGCGCCATAAATGAAGGAAGTTTGCCGGGGCAGGAAATTTAGAGACGCTTAGACAGATTTTCTTATTTCCATTTTAATCAAATCAGTTTTGGCTTATGGCCACGTGCTAACAATGGAAATACATTCTTTTGCCACAAAAATTAAGACATGAAGGGAAAGCCCTACAGTTTCTGTGTGCATAATGGCTCCTCAGTATTGTCTCTGGCCAGATGCTGTATCTCTTTAAAGAGCCTTATCTGGGAGCTGGCCCAGAGTTGTGTCAGGCTAAAGCCTCCCACACCACAGCATCAATCTGGGTTCAGGAATGGAGCAGGGTCACTGGGGACTGGCTGCGGGAAGGAGAATCGAGGATCCACTGATGACTCTCCTCCAGTGTGGGGGATGGGGGCAGAGCATATCACTGCTTTGTCGCCACCTTGTGGAGGCTAGGTAGTATGGCAGTGACTACTCCTGACTGGCCGGACACAGACAAAGCCTGTGTGTGGCATCTTTACAATGCATGCCCACATCACTGCACGTGTGCCTGCCTGGGAAAGGGGAATGAAAACAGATAAAAGAACCCTGACTGGCAGGATGGTAGAGGGCAGTCCACAGGCTCTGCACCAGCACCTGAGGCACCCACTCTCCCATGGCGGTTCAAGCAGATGGGTAAGTCCTGAGTTGGTGGGTGAAGGGTTGGTGGTCGCCATCACGTTAGGAAGCACAGGAGGCAGAAACAGAAGTTGGATAAAAAAAAGAGTCTCATCTGAAACTCCATAGAAAATATTCAAAAGCAGGATTTGAGCTCAGGTCACTTGCATTAGGAGGCAGGCCAAGCTGGCACGGCTGCCCACAGCAGCTAGCTTCCTTGCAGAGGCACATTTGTGCATGCTTGAGATCAGTAAACTGCTGTGTTCATGCCATGTGGGAGGATGGGGAGGGTAAAGTTCATGCTGCAGCTGGGACAATGGTTGGCAGTTCTTGTGGGCCATGCACCACTGATGCCTACTGGAGTAATGATGGAGCTAGCAAAGGATTGGGCTGGGAGATGCCACTGATGTGTGGTCACCCACACAAGTTAAGGTACTGGCTCACCACCCAGAGCAAGCCACTGAGCGATACACTGCCCTGCCCTCACCTGGGATGAGAGCATCCTCGCAGATGCTCTGTGGCGCTCCCTGGTGGCCTCCATTCCTGTTGTCCTGGGTTTTGTATGGAAACCTGAGTCACCAGCATGCCAAGCGGGCCTTTAATCATTATAGTTACTGTCTGCTGCCCCCTCTTAATTGATGCAGTATCCTTTTTATACTGCAGCGACCAGCATTTATACCATACTCCAGGAGTGCTTAACCAATCCCTATAAAATGGCAGAATCACATCACTTACATGACATGTTAGGCCCCTTGTAATGCAGTCCAACATGCGATTTTTCTCACCCACAGACATTGCAGACAGCTATAACAGCTTCAACATCTAATTAATAATGACATGTACAGTAGGTCTGTTTTATTGTCTGTTGCAGCTAGTTATTTACAATTTAAAAGAACGCCTATCCTGAACATTTTGGGCCTAAGTGTAGATCCTTACATATACTTATGTTGAGATTAATTTGCCCCTTGTCCCACTCCATCAGTGGGTCAAAGTCCCGTTGCAGACTGTCTTCCTCTTCACGGGTGGCAGTTTCCTTCCTTCATCGGAGGCAGTATAGCGCAGTGGTTTATGGCTCTGAGCTGTAAACCTGGAGATGGGGGTTTGAATCCCACAGCCCTCACTTGCATACTGTGTGACCCTGACCTAGTCACCTACCGTTCTTGTGCTCCCAGGTCACATCTGGGAATGAGCTTTAGCTTAGTGTGCCTTTCCTGGTTAAACAATTTCCTCTTTCACTTCACTGGTGTTGAAAATCCTCATAAACTTTGTGACTCTGCACATTTAATTAACGACTTGAAAATCCTGCCTCCATGTCATAAAGAAATGTGTTGCAGCAGGACCCCACTTGAAAATGAGATGTTGCATCTCTGCATCTCAGCTAAGCTGTTCTAAATAAATAAATTGTCAAAAAACAAAACAAACAAACAAAAAAAAAAACACTGACCTATTAGAAACCCAGCCAGTGAGATCATAATAAGCTTAAGACATTTAAGTACTTCTGAGGTTGCAGATAACCCACGGTCACTTTAACTAAATCAGCCTTCCTAGTCCTCCAAGTCAACAAAGCAGTTTCTCTAGACAGTCTTTTTCCAGATCAAGCCTGTGTTAACAGCATCCTGCAGTTCACCAAAACTTTGTCTTGCCGTCCACCATAATGCTTAGTTTGGCAAGGAAGACCGTGTTTTTATCAGAATCGCAAGCTTGTTTTCATTGGTGAGTACTGCAACTTGGCTTAGAATAAAAGGATCCAAGGGATGCTAGGGGTCTGCCAACCTCTGCTTCACCACTCTGCCATCCTGACTGAAGGGTAAAACTGTGCTGCTGTGCATTTAGGACCTGATCCATAACAGTGTTGGAACCTCTTTCACATGTGCAGAGGGGCCACAGAAGCCATGGAGTGCTCCCTCCACACATGCAGAGCACCCTATGACACCCACAGTGGAATATCTGCTGTCTCTCCATAACCGATCTCCCTGCTTGAGCCACTGAAGGTTCTCCACCGGGTAGAAAAGGTGTGGCAGTTGCCAGCACTATGTAAGGGGGGACCCCTCCCATAGCACTTATGTGCTCCCCCCAAGCAGGAGCACATCAGCTATTTGTGATGCCCAGTTTTTCTCTGGTCTGTAACCTCCAGCTTTCTAAGGAGACAAGGAAGGATGTGGGGCTCATAAATTCATTTTTTGGGGAATTGGGTGTATATGGCAGTTCTTGGAAGACTGCAATATCCCGCAATCTCATATAAACTTCCACTGGTCAGGCTTCCTTCACATATAACCCCCAACCCCCACCCCAAGTGTGGTCTGGCCTAGCTCTGCCCCATGTGCCTCCTTCTCTCCCTCTTCCCTGAAGACCTCACCCCAAGGGCACATCACTCATGCCTGTTCCTACTCCTAACCTATCTCACACTCCTCTATCAATTTCTTTTTTTTTTCTATATAGATTTTTATACCCACGAGTTTTTTCCCCATTTTCTCCCTCCTCAACTCAGTCACACACACATATATGGAGGCACACGCACACCCTGTCACCGAGGCAGCCTTCCGCTACCTGCCGCCTACACTGTCCATCGGACCTCCACCCGATGGCAGTGGAACTCTGGGGGGGGTGATGAAGATCCTCCCCGGGAGAGGAGAGCTGCCATTGTGGCTACTCAATCCTGCTCCCTTCCTTCCTCCCTCCCTCCCCCCGGCCGGCTCTCCGATGACCCTGGCTCGTTCCTGAACCCGGGTCACCAGCGTGGTGCGAGGTAAGGTGTCCAGCACCTCAGCCCTCTGTGCCACTGGGCCAGCGGTCCTCTGTCAATTTCTCCCAGCTCTCTCTCCATTCCTTTGTTTTTAATCTCTCTCTCTCTCTCTCCCCTTCTGCTTTTCCTTTTCAGCCTTCTTTGCACCGTCACTTCCACCTTTTCCTTACTGCCTCTCCCTTACTTGCATGAAGTTTGCTGGACAGTGTAGCTTCTTATATAGACATGCTTAGGAAACAAGTGGGAACGGGAAGGGTTTGGTATTATATAGGTAGGGTGCAGTGATGTTTTGGAGGGTACTGACTGAGGTTGTCTGGTAGGTAGTATGATAATGCTCATGAAACATGACTGTAACTTTAAGTTGCACTATCTCGGCCCCCGCATAAGGGTTTACCACCCTTTCAGGGTGCTGTAAAGACACAGGAACCCTCTTGAGGAGGGTTCCATCCTCTAGAGGTCTTGTGGGGACAAAATCCCCTTAGACCAAAGGTGCTTTACAGAAGAAGGCCCAAACCTAAGAAAAAGGAGGTGCAGGAGGGGAGGATGGTGGCAGCACCGAAACTGGGCATCCATAGGTTGCTTAGGGATGCACAGTTTAAGTACTACATGGTGGGGGACTTCGCAAGTGCTGCCTGTTACCCCACCAAACCACAGCCAAAGCCTGTCCCTGGAGGATTTACATCCAGTTTTGAGGCCTTAATGCCTCTATTCTGTTACACTCCAGGTGGCCTGAAGAAATCCACTTTCTTACTTGTCGGAGTCATGGAGGCTGACTCTGTATTTCTTCAACCTTTTTTCTGAAAGGTTTGTTTCCTGTTATATGCTAGCTAAAAAATATATTTTTAAGTCAGATCATTGTATTAATTTAAAGCAGTAATGCAATGAAAAATGCTTTTCCAAAAAGCTAGTTTCAGCTAACATTAATAAAAATATTAGCATGTGTCAAATCTACTTGATCCTAACTCATACTAGATCTGTAATGGTATTTCTAAGTCAAAGGTGGCGGTCATCTTTTTTCTTGAACATTTATAAAACACTCAGATTTTGGTGGAGCTCAAAAATTGTTACCACTAAATAAAACTGAAAGATACCTGGAATCTCTTATAGTGAAAAAGGTAGGGTCAAATTCTTTGCCCAATTTTGTTGCACTGCTGCAAAATATTAGCATACTTGTTAAATCTACTTTAAATATGATTTCTATTTAGTGCACAATATCTATTATTATTTCTTGAATCCTAACATTTGTGTGTCCACAATGTCATTTTTAAGCCAAAGGAAGTGACCATCTTTTTTCTTGAGAAAAGAATCATTTAAAACATTATAAAAGCTACTTACGTTCTTGTAGAATGGGAACATTTCACGCGCAAATGAAGGTCGATATGTCTGGAATCAAAATGCCAAAATCATTTGAATCCCAAACCACTTGAGGGCTAATCACCTGGTTCTGGTGTTCATTCTGGCAGTGAGGAAAGGTGATTGATCGAAATACCAACGTATTACATGGCCATTACTCTAGTTCAATGGGTTAAATTCTGAGCCCTACCAGGGTCTCCCGCTTGATATGGTATTGTTGTGCCCTGGCTTATGACTCTGAATTTTACCCCACTACAAACTGATCATACTTTTCGGAGGCGGGCATATCTGTGACTTACATATTTATACCAATTTTTAGATGAAAATGGAGTTTCCCCTTCCAACATTTCAATGATACAGTACTTATGGCCTGACAGGCAGAGAACGCTTTCAGAACCTTCATATGTGAATTTATCTCCTACACAGGATGCAGGGAGGTTCCAAACTTCCAGATCCTCCCCCTTCTGTTGAAAGAATTTTTGGGCATGTTGAAAGGGTAGCAATGGCCAGATCTAACTGGCCACTTATATAAAGCTTTACAATCTCTGTGGCAATATAATTCACAAACAGTGCTAATAAGTGGAATCAGGAATGACAGACCTCCCGTATGCATGCCAGTTGGACTTAATATGCCCTGCCTGCACAGCTTCAAATACTTGGTGCGAATTTTTGTGGAAATGTCAAATTAGATATTTTCATACTGCATGGATTCAGACAAAGTATATGGGAGATGACTGTAATTTTTGATGGTGGAAGCGTGGAGCTCAAGGTGCTGATCAGGCACATACATTTTGGAGTTGCCAAGTCTTATCTGGGTTCTGGAACTCTCTAGCACGGCAATTTGAATTATGATCCCTAGATCCAACTGTTATTTCCCCCTCAGTCGTCCTCCTGTCCATTACCCCTGAAAGAGTTCATTTGGGAGTTTGTACTCTGGCACCATTTTTTGATCTTAGTAGCAAAAAAGGATATTACCGCCCTTGCTTATAGTTTTACCCCCCAGAGATGGATCACTGGCAGTCAGTTGTGGTAAGAATGTATAAATTTGAAAAACTGACATGAGAATCCAGGAGGCAGTTATCCACATTTCAAGAACTCCAGCAAAGATAGAGTATACATTACATGATGATAGGCCCAGGGGTTGTACCTTGAACAGATAACGAGTTTTTTATCTACTAACTTGACTGCTATCTCTGTTGCATTTATTAGATGTCCTGGATCTGATAGTCAAAGGTTAATGCTGTTACAAACGTGGTTAGTGCCAGTGCTAACCTAGGTTTGCACTAGCACACCAGGCAGGGTAACATTTAGGGGCCCCTGGAGCACTTCCCAAGCCTGGCAACTATACTGCTGCACCTGTGCAAATGAGGGGGTCTCCTCATTCATACCGGCTCAGCAGTATGTTCAAAGGTATGCGGCAGGGGTAAACTTCCCCCAGAGCAGTGCTGTTTGCCACCACCAAAAATCACATCTTAATTGGGTACTAAGCGTGTTCCCCCACCCGCTGAAGGCAGTGCAGCTGTACTGCAGCTGTCTAACCCTGTGCCAGGCAGCTTCACCGATCACCGTGTCTACAGCATATCACTATGCCCTGGTGGTCTAGTGGTTCCCCAACCCCACGATTGTTCATCTTACCAGTCTCCCTTGGTGGCATAGTCACCCACTCGAACAACCACACACCGACCCAGCCCCGCAAACCCCCCCCCCGATTTCCAGTGTCCATGAAAGTGGCACTTAGCTCACCTCCTTTGCTGTCCGCTGCCTGACAGCCACAGAATGGGATTACGTACATGAGGGTGGGGGGGGGTCTATGTACAGATGGGGGGATGGGTCACTATACCACCAGGGAATATTGGTAAGATGAGTGGTCGGGGTGTGGGGAACCACTGTGCCATCAGGGAATACTGGTAAGATGAGTGATCAGGGGGTTTCGGGAACTGCTATACCACCAGTGAATACTGATAAGATGTGATCAGTGGGTGGAGGGGAACCACTAGGCCACCATGGAATAGTGTTTCACAGACAAAGGGCTGCTAAGGGGCTGTTGCACCAACATGCAAATGAGCCCATAATGGGCATGCAGATGGCCCCTTAGTGCCTTGCATGCTCAATGGGCTCATTTTTATGTTTGGGCTGATTATGACCCACAGGAGACCTGGTGCTGTATCATTTCAGGCAACTCTGTCTTCTGTGGGCCACAACCTTGGTCCATGTCAGCACAGCACAGATCCACTTAGCCCTGCGCCAGCATGGCCCGATGTTCAGTCTGGTAACGTCATTTCTTCGGTGACCACTATCCATCTGAATATCACTCAGAGCCGGTCATGAGCATTTGTGCCCGGCTCTGAATATGGAGCCCATTATGTCTGATGCTATACCCCTTTCTTTATTTACTTAATCTGATATGCCAACTCAACCAAAACTTTGTATTTGCTTTCATGACTTGATATAGGTTGACTCTGCAAACAAAATTGTAAGCTTCTGCTCTGTTGTCACTATACCAAAAATGTTTTCAATAAAAATTAAAGAAGAAATACCATAATTGCTGCAGCAGCAAAAACAGATATAAGTGCCATCCACAGAGATGTGGAAAGAACAATGTAAATTACCCCAGCACATGTAATTTATTACCTATCAACTCCAGTTGTAAAAAGAGCAATAGAATTAAGAAATGACAACTGAGAAGCCAGTCATTTCCAAGGGTTAACAACTGGTTGAGGGATGGGTGGCCCATGGTGCAGCCAAAGGCCACCTCCTTCCAGTGGGTCTTTAATCCAAGGAAATGATGGGTTTTGAGGTTGTTATTGTGATTATAAGTCTAAACGCAATGACAGCTTTCATTTTTGCATTTTTTTTGTTTTAGCTGTGTCTCACAAGCCGTGTGTGCCACACAGTGTCAGTTGGCAGCTGGATCGGTCATTTCTCAGATGTTAATGACAAATCCAGTAGCCAATCAGGAGCCTGCTCATAAATAATTCATTAGACTTATAATAGTAAATAGACACCATTTTTTCAATTCCTTGAGGAGGAGGAGGAGGAGGCAGGGATCCCAGTTCTTGACTACTTAATGGTTTTAAATTTCGGTAATGATGTCATTGGAAGGCAGTATGTATAACACAACATGAAAGGGGTGACTCCAATTGATCTGACCCAAATCCAGTAAAAGTATTAAATTAATTCCTTGTTTCTCTTCTGTGTAAAATGTATCTCAACAAAACATAAAATAAGACGAATTGTGCATTCCTATTTTATGCATGTGTGTTGTTTTTTTGACAAAATTACAATAAACATCTAGTTTAAGAAAGGGTCAGATTTTTGGTCATAGCACAATAATAAATGGGCCTACTATAGGAAAACCTTAGACCCCAGTGCATTGATGGCTTATAAAAAAGCCAGAAATAATTGTAAAAATATTGTCTGTAAGGCAAAAAGGGAATATTATAAGGCACAACAGATGAATTTTGCTCACAATTCATGTAATTTGTGACGGATGATCAGCGATCTTACTGGTGAAGTGAGAGAGGATGAATCTTCCTCTGTTTACTCAAATGGTATTACTATAAGTGCCACTCCTATAGTAGCCCAAAAATGTAATGAATGTTTCAATGATTTGTCTTCATACAAGACATTGAGAGATAAACATACCTATAATGTTGATTTTCTCTTGAATTTATGCACTCACCCTAAATTTCACTTTAAAATACCCACCCCTGAATTGGTTTTGAGTTATTTGGATGGATTGTATCTATGGCCATCTAAAGGAATTCATGGTCTGGATTTCAAGATTATCAAAATGGCAAAGGATAGTATTGTTTTTCCTCTTACTAAATTGTTGAACTACTCACTGTGTCAAGGAGTTTATCCTGTGACATGGAAACAAGCCAACGTACGTCCTATTTATAAATCGGGTTCTAAGCAGATGGTCACTAACTATAGAACATCTTCTTGTTGGCTCCCATGTCAAAATTTTGTGAATGAATTATTATGGATCAAATGGTAGAATTCTTTTCCAAATATGATTTGTTAACTCACGTACAGCATGTTTGCGTGCATTGCATAACACTGAGACTGCCTTGGTGAGGTTCACGCACCATATCTGTCAGGCCACTGATGCTGGGAATATGGTGGCCTCTGAGTTTGTGGATCTCACCAAGGCATTCGACTTAGTTGATCATAGCTTACTTCTCCAGTCATTGTCTCATTGTAATTTTTCCCAGGATGTTATCAAATGGTTTGGGAACTATCTCTCAGGCCGTGAGCACAGAACTATCAGTCAGGCAAGTTGTTTTGGTTTTCTCAAGGTGAGGTGTGGTGTTCTGCAGGGTTTCTTGTTGGGTCACATACTTCCCCCTTTTAGATGATCCTCCATCGTTGCGCAGATGATGTGGTCATTTTCAAAGGTGGGAAGGATTTAGGGGCCTTAAATGACATTCTTCAAAAAGGGTCTATTAATTTACAGCATTGGTTTAATGCCTGAGGGACGGTCCGAAATATTAAGAAAACAAAAAGTATGTTTTTAGCAGCACAAAAAAGATAGATAATAGTGAATTTCTGTTACAAGCTCTTGACAGTGAAACTATTGAAACAGTTAACCAATTTAGATACTTGGGAGTTATGTTAGACAGTGCCTTAACTTTTGAACCCCATGTTGATTGTATGATAAAAACAATACATCAACACTTGGGCTCCTTATATAGAGTACAAAACAATCTCTTACCTGAGACTCTTGCCCTTATGGCGAAGAGCCTATTGCTGTCAGTTTTAGACTATGGTCTAATAATTTACTCTGGTGTGAGGAGTGTGGTCCTAAACAGGATGAAAGTAGTTTACAATGCAGTTTGCCGCTTCATAACAGGCCTTCCGTTTATAACACATCATTGCTTACTGTACCAGGCTGTACAGTTACCCTCATTGGATAACCAAGCAAAGAGAAAAAGCTTAGTCTTTCTTCCATAAGGTCATCCTGGCTAAGGTCCCATGTTCAACAGTATTATTTTCACTACAACATAAATCTCATTGTATTAGAACGCAGGATTTAACATTGTTTAACATCCCTTTTGGAAATACTTGAGTTTACCACAGTTAGTCAAGTCTATCAGATCTAGTCCTGTTTTTAAGAAACATTTGTCAAGTATTTTAGGTGCTCACTCTATATGCTGTTGTAAATAATTTTCATATTTATATGTTGTATGTATTGCATGTTATTGCTTGTTATTTTGTAAATGCTAGTCACACTTGAAAAAGGGCAATGTTGCTCAATGTGCTTTTCCAAGGTAAATAATAAAATGAAACAAAATGAAATATATATTCATTGCAAAAAAACTATGTTAATGCAGTTATTAGTGTTGAGGAACCCTAAGTGCACAAAGTAGGGAAATGAAAAAATATTCAGGTTTTTGGTCTCTTGAGTTTTGGCGAATCAGTGGTGGGGTGTTCCTTTGGGTTGTCAGTCATAATGTCCACCCTTCCCTCATGCCATAGCCTCCTGTCTGAAGCACAAGGTACAGCTCAAGGCCAGTGCCTCATAGTAATAACACTCTTTAGAGGTAGATACGTATGGTTCGCCACATGCTGCCAACACAATCAGTTGCAGCTTTCTTCCGAGAAGACATGAGATGATGCCTGACCTTGTTTGCTCAGGGAAGAGGTGGGCATTAGGGTTGACAACCCCAAGGAACACTCCACTAATGATTTGCTAAAACTCTAATGTTTTTCATTTCCCTACTTTATGCGCTTTGTGTTCTTCAACCCGAAGGTCTGCATTAATGTAGTTTTTTGCAATGAAATTCCGTTTTTTTTGTGATAGTGGAATGGCATCCTCATTTGTGCAGGTCCCAAAGGGACCTGCGCAAAATGAAATAAACAAAATAGTGGAGATATGTTTAGCCTTGCTTCACAAACCAACTAACAAGTGAAAGTATCTTAATACTTGTAACTGCACCATAACATTGTACCATCCCAGCTTAGATACAGTACTACTAATAATAAAGATTTCTTACCTGGGTCCTGGGGCTTGTGGGGTGCCTGCGCAAAATTAAATAAAATAGTGGAGATATTTTTAGTCCTGTTTCACAAACCGACTAACAAGTGAAAGTGTCTTAATATTTGTAGTTGCACCATCAGAGATAAATCACTGGCTAGCCTCTCAGAAACTCTCACCTCAAACTATGGTGCTGCTTACAATTGGTTCCTGGAAAATAGACTCCTAGTTAATGCTAACAAAACCAAGGCCATGCTTCTGGAGTCCAAACCAAAGCTAGCCAAATTAGCTAACATCTCACCCACCTTAAGTGTAGTATCTCCAGGTGCCCCCCCCCCCTCAAAATGGTATCCTCCTTCAAATACCTGGGCGTAACCCTTGATCCAGTGCTGACCTTCTCCACTCACATTGAAAACACCACAAAGCGCATCAACCAAAAATTGGCGGTAGGATACCGTCTGATACACTACCTGACTCCTGAGGTCCATCTTCCTATAGCCCAGGGCAATCTCCTTCTGCTGATGGACAACTGTGCCCCCATCTACACGTAGACCTCCTTCTATCAACTCACCAGGCTGACCATCACATACAAAAACATCTGTAGATTTCCATTGTTGGCACCCTGCTCTACCCACCACTGCTCCCTATACCAAACTTTAGCCTGGCTCCCCCCCCCCACCAGGCTCATGGTGAATACTTCCTTAGCTGTATAATAGACAACACTATCAGAAGCAGGGACCTAGCCCCCTTTTTCTCCCTGCTCAAAACAAGAGACTGCCCCGGCAACCTTCGAAGCTCCTCCTGTCTCCTGGATACTCCTCAGATCTCCACTTGTCTTGGTAGCAAAGCCTTCTCTTCAGCTGCCCCTAAACTATGGAACACGCTACCCTCCTCCCTTCACTTCCTTGTCTCACACCTCACTTTTAAATTCCACTATAAAGAGGCCTTGCTGGTGGCTGCCACTTGCTCCTGCCCCCCCCCCAAACATGCTCACTAAATCGCTGGGGTCCCTAGTAATTCAGGAACACTATTGTATAGTGTCCTACAGATGAATAACTTGGTTACTGTCTTGAGCTACTCTGCCTAGCAACTTATATGGTGCTCTGTATTGTCTGTGCACTTCAAATTGATTGATGGATCTTACTGTACAAATGTGTACTGTGGTTTTAAATTATGCTGTACTTGTAACCTTCATCTGTATTTCTTAAATTGTAATGTACTCCTGTTCTCTGTACTTTGGATTTCTGCTGTACTGTATTTGTACCATGTACTCTTTTGTAATCCTTGTGCCATCTCTATGGCCCGGGTCATGCCAGAAAATGGTCCATTGGATTAGTGCACCCACCCGATTAACAAATACATAAATAAATAAAATTACACTGTACCATCCTAGCTTAGCTACAGTACTAATAATAAAGATTTCTTACTTGGGTCCTGGGGTTTGTAGAGTGGGGCTTGCTTGACTTGAGGGAACATCCAGTTGTACCTGTAAAATAAGAATAGCAATGGGGTAACAAAGGATCTGCAGCTGTTTAGTAACTAACTGGGACAAACAAGATACTCTTAAACACAAAACAACACTTATCTGATACACGTGGTCAGTGTCCAACTCCTGGGCTGACATTTTTTAGTGCCGTCAACTTTATTCCACTGAACCTGCAGACATAAAATGCAAAATGAGTTAGAATGATTAACAAAAATATTGATCAGCTGTGTCAGGTGAAAAAGGATTGTATTTTTTTTTGGGGGGGTTAAAGTGGGTTGATCAGGAGGGTAGTTGCTGGTACCATGTCAGTGACCTGGGTTCAGGACTGATTTGGGTCACTCATGGAGGCCAGCATGGGAGGTACAGACAGGATTTAGTATCCCTGGGCCCACTCTCCTCTTGGGGGGGCAAGCTGCTCCACTCATCAACTGCCACCAGGACAAGATGAGGCCACCACCTTTCGCACACTCTGCAGCATCGACAGGGTGACGGATGGCAAAGTCCTGACAGTCAAAGAGAGGGGACAGATGTCCATCCCCCACCTATTCCCATCATGGGGAATCTGTTGGGGGGGGCACCAAAGGTACAAGGTGAGATACTGAGATGGAGGGTGATGCGTCTGGGTGGCTAACAGCAGTAAAGGGCCTGTTGTTGGTGCTGGACCTGCAGCGGCCTGACCTTCATCATGTCAGGTACACTTTCCCAATTTTTCTTCTTAACCTACTTATCCTGATGCAGTGCATTGGCCCATCAGGCTTCAACATGCATATCAACCCTTTGTGAAGGAATGCTCCCCAGCCTGCCACAAGGTGTCATCTGTGTGCCACAACACGGCTGTGTCCCTCCCCAGGTTGGGACCAGTGCAGCACACCGTAGTGCCTTTCTCACTGCTTTGCCATATTCAGTGGGTCACTGAGCTCACACCCGAACTCTGGTCACTGGTACAGGTAGGCAGTGCGGTCCCAACTGAGCCAATGGCTGTCCCTGCAAACAGTGTTACTTCATAATTCTTTTTGGTGACATTTTGACTCCAAATTCTCAACATAGTATTTTTATGATCCCTCCTTCTGAACATGATAGGTGTTATTTATAAAATACTGGACAAAATGTAATTGCGCTCCCAAAGTGCAAAATCCCATTTTGGCTAGGATTTGAAACATGACAACTGTCAGGTTCACGAGGTGGTGTGAAAAAATGGCTGTTTTGACAATATGGGGTTAAAATATTGAAAATCACCAAACTTATGAATACGTGTAGGGAAATTACAGCATACCTTCATAACTTTGTTCTTTTTAATTTTGACCCCAAATTCTCAACAGTCTTCTTATGACCCCACCTCACAAAACTAGTAGGTGACAATTTTCAAATCCCAGTCAAAATGTCATTTCATGCCACAAGTGCGAAAACATATTTTGGCCAGGATTTGAAAAATGACAGCTGTCATATTCATGAAGTGGTGTGAAAAATGGCTCTTTTGAAAATTTGGGGTCAAATGTTGAAAATTATCAAAGTTATGAGAGAGCGTAGAAAGATTTCTATGGATCTTCATAACTTTGTTGATTTTTAATATTGTTATACCAAATTTTCAGCATAGCCTTCTTATGACCCTACCTCATGAACCTGTGAAGTAAAAATTTTCAAATCCCACCCAAAAGGTGGTTTCATGCAACAACTGCGAAATCACCTATCAGTCCAAGTTTGAGTAATTTTACCACCCTTGTTCATGACATGGGTCCCAAAAAGGCCATGTTGAAAATCTGGGCAAAAAATATTTGAAAATGACCAAGTTATGGGTTCAGTGAAAGACGTTATATGGCACTTACCCATTTTCCTCATTTCCTGGCCCGGCACTGAAGAGCGAAGACGTGTCTCTGGCCATGAGAGGATTACTGCATTGGACCTCCACTCAGAAAGTATAGGGTAAGGGGGGGTTGGAGTGGTGGGTGCTGAGTGGGAGGGTCAAGATGTGGGGTGGGGATGGTGGCAGACAATGAGGGACTGTTTTCTTTATTTCAGGGATTCAAAAAAACATAATGGGATGTTTTTTTTTACTTTAGGTACTGTGCCTCCAACACTGGGGATTGGGCACCTCAGTGTTGGCAAGTTATTTGGGAGCACCGGGGTTGGGCACCCCCATGTCCCAAACTGTTGGAAGCAATCATGGGATTGGAATATGCCAACACTGGGGATTGGGCACCCTGGTGTTGGCAGGTTAATGTGGCAGTGAGTGGGGAGGGGTGGGCAAAAATAAAATGGAAAGGGGGTTGAGAAGAATAGTCAGTGGGGGTAGGCACCCGGATGTCGGTAAATGTAAAAAATCTACAGATATGTAGCTGGCACTGGGCATTGAGCACCCTGGTGTCCAGTTAAAATCTATGAGGCCACTCAAGCAGTTAATGGTGGCTGCCACTCCTAAACAACAACAAAGTCATGCACAGCACCTTCAACAGGGGTGGGCTGTGCACTGGCACATAGCTTCATCCCTGTTGAATGAAAATGGCACAATAGTATACACAGACAGGGAGCTGGCCCTGACAACTGATAAAGGAGAGCAGTTTTGTAAATGGCCATATGACTTCTTGTGGTCGTAAAAATTTAGTTATCCTTAGAAGGCTGATTTTTTTTTTTTAAACTCCACATGCTCAGAAATGGAAAGTTTTTTTCTTAAATATTTTTAAAACTACATAAGTTTGGGAGATAAAAAGAACAAAAGCGAGTACCTTGGACCAGGCTCTATCAAACCTGCATTTTTTAGGTTTCTAATCCTCATAGATTTTTAGTTACAGATGAGAAAAAAAGATTGTACTTTGTATGATTTTTTGTGTTTTGTGCCCCTCCTTAACTTTCCACCCTTGAACCAATTGCCATGCAGTTTTCAGGATCCAGAGATCCTGGCATCATCTCTGTACATTCCAAACATAAAGTAAATTGGTTGAATGGGGGCAAAGTTATTGAGCTGCACATACTGGGGATTAACATTAGAGTGCTTACACAACCCTGCTATACAGGTGTGATGGCACCTGGATACTATATTTATGCAGCATGCATGGATGCAAAAGCCACTGCATCATTCTTGTTATCTGAGCTACTGTTGTATAAATGAAATTTAGACTTCTAGTTAACATGTCATCAGCCTCCACACCTGCCTGCCTGCTAACCGGCACTACTTATCCACTGGCAACCACTTTCAGCTTTCTGCACTGTCTACCAGCATAAAGCTCAAGCAGTTTACTAAAATTTACTTTAAACAGCAGGGAAATACACTTGACTCTCTTGAATCTCTTCCTGATTTTTGCAATAGCTTCCTAATTTCTCTTTTCCTTTTGTTTTCCTGATAGTCCGCCAAAGCGGTTTGTTAGACTTCCGAACCCCACCCAAGCCCACTCACTCAACATCCTCCATTTCTCCCAAGATGTGCCCTAAAGCTTTATTACTATCCAGCCAGCTCAAAAAAAAGCACACCGAAATATGACTAAGCACAGCATTCTTGCTGCCATGCCCAGAGCTCCATGTCAAGCAACTACGCTCTCGCTAAAACTGTCTGCCATGTTTTCCTGAATTTTTTGAGAGCTCACTCATTTCCACCAATGAAATGCAATGCTGTAGCATCACAGCACGGCCACAGATGGGGTGTCCATAGCCTCAGCCCTAGCAATGAAGTGCATTAGCACTTTTTTACAAAATAAACCCACCAATGAAACTAAAAAAAAAAAAGCAAAAAACAGTTAAAAAAATATAAATGATCACACAAGATCCTTAAATGTTGCAGAAGTGAAATATATGTAGGGGATATGGAATGGGCTAACTCAAAATACTCAAGTTTACTTCATATGTGAGGAGCAGGATTATAACTCATGAGTGGCAGAGCCACAATTGAGTTGTGAAAAGTCCTGCCCCCTCACAAATGGAGATCAGTTGTCTATTTTTTTAATTTGCTGTACTTTTTCTCCCCCAATGGACTGGCCCCCATCAACCCTGCCCCGTGCCCAGCCCCATCATCCACCATCCCCAGGACTTACTTCACGCGGTGTTCCTCCCTGACTTCCCCCCCGGGTGGAGCCTTCAGGAGGGGGGGGGGCTCTGCCTCCCAGTGGTCACCAAACTCAATTTCCGGGGCTGCCAAGAGCCGGAGGTGCAGTGTGAGGCAGCGGCATCCTGATTGGCCCAAGATTTTCTCGTTTTTTCTTCCCTGGGAGGTGAGACATGCAATGACGTCGGGGCACATACACCCCGACATCTGCCTTACCTACATTAGATGCTAGCGCTAGCTGTCGGCCCCCTGGCTTCCACCAGGGGTCAGTTATGCCGGGAACCTCCCGAGGAGGAGAGCAGTCTGTGGGATGCTCAGTCCTCCTCCCCCTGGCAGGCCCTCTGATGCCCAGGCTCACTTTTGAACCAAGGTCATTAGCGCCGCAAGTGGTAACCCTACCACTGCGCTGGCGGACTGGCCTTGATAAATTGCCTATTTTGAATCAGGCTATTGTATATTTGATATATACAACAGTAGTTTACAAGTTACAGCTTTCAGATCTGCAGTTTGAAGATTTTGCTGTTTTTTTTATTTCAACAGCTGGCTTCAGTGCTGCACTTAGCATTGTGATGTCATCAGCATTGTGAAAGCTGCTCTCTGATTGGTTCAGTATCCCACTGTGATGACAGTAACCTTAAAAATATGTATTGAGACAACAGTAACAGCAATATTTTTGATATGTTGCTGTTACCGATGGCACTAGCTAAGATATATTTTTTATCTTGTCATTTTTCCCCTCCCTTCTGGGGTGTGTGTGTGTAAGCAATAACACACAATGAGATGTGGGTTAGTGTGTGATAAATGCATGACTAGGGGCATAATGAGGCATGTGGCTGCAGGCCGAGTGCCTTACTGCACCTAGAAGTGCATTTATCGCACACTAACCCACTCCCCAGAGTGTGTTATTGCTCTTATAAAATGGGTATATGTTGAGAAACTGTGGTATTTAAAAAAAAAATTGGTAGAATTAAAAAATGTTATTTCATTTGAAATAGTCCCTCTGCTTTCCCTAAGAGTGCTGTTGTATCTGGTGCTGTCACTAGGGGGTGCAGTGCTATGCTGCAGCATGATTAATACAGCTGTCGGTTTTCTGCCTTAAGCTGCCAGCAAGACCGTGATTTCCTTAAGGTCTTGCCAGCAGCATGTTACCATCTGCGGTAGTTCATTTCAGCAAACTCCCAGCGGTCTCGCTCTACTTGCAGGTGGGGAGGGAGTTTCTGGAGTTCATGATACATACGGCTCAGGTGGGGGAGGGAGCGGCTCGGGAGGGACATCGAGAGAAATTTTATCAGCAGAAACAACACCTTTTAAATGTTGCGTTTTTGTTATTTTGTTGTTGTCGTGGCTTCTTATTTCTCTCACTAAATGGAAAAAAATGGTTCACAAGGACTGGCATTGTGGGGCATGGATCTGTTGTGTACTGTGGGCACAGATCCTGGCACTTGTTTTGTACTGTGCATATAAGGAAAAAAGACTCAGTCAATCACAACACAGAACTGTTCCTACCATTTTGTGAATATATATATATATATATATATAGAGAGAGAGAGAGAGAGACAGTATGTATATACAGTAAATCAAACAATACAAAAAATAATTTATAGCAAAATAATGTCTTATGCAGATAGATGTACTTCTCTGGTATAAAATGCCCAATTCCCTGAAATTCTGTGATTTGTATCAGGAGAATTTTAACATTTTCTCTGGTGAACACTGTAAATCAGTGACCCTTACTGTTAGATGTCCTTCTCTTTAGAAAACGACCTGTACTGTTGCAACCCCCTCCACCGTGTCTCCCCAATTACTTGACCTTTGTGGATTTTTTCAGACGGCATCTCTCTCTCTGTCTCCCCCAGCTTGTGAATGTTATTCCTGAGGCTCATCTCTTAAACTTCCACAGCCGAGTTGCTGTGCGGAATGCGTGGTAGATAGGGGCCTATTCATGGACAGAACCTGTGAAAGACTTCCAGAGTTTTTAGCCTAGAGGTCTTCAAAGTCACCCGGCCTAGATCAGATAATCAAGTTACAAAGGGTTGCTTGTTTGAAGGTTTGATTTGCGCACTAGGCATGTTAAAACTGCGCTTTGATTTTTCTTTTTTATTCAGGTATGCAGCTTGTGTCTTTTGCTTTGTGGTTTCCTTTATATTTGTTTTCGTTTGAGGTCTCATTGATGCCTCCCTCTGCTTGGGCTGGATCTTAGGGAACCTTTGACACTCTTTGAAGTTGGTACTTACAAATTCGGAACCTGCAAGACAGACGTTGTTTATAGGCATTGCAAACCTGCAAGACAGACATTTGTTGCTGTATTTTGTTTGTTGTCCAAATTGCAAATCTGAACCTGCTGTGGCACATGGCCGAGATCATATGGCTGCACCAACTCAGATGCCATTCCTCAGTCCTTGGCAACAAAATTATCAGCTCAGCAGACATTTATAGGAAGTTGTGTCTGTCATAATTAACATACTTTATATTGTTTGTTTTCCTGGATTTGAAAGCCAGTGGGCACAACAGATAGCTCTATAATGTATTTATTAAATAGTTATTTATTTCAAAAGTATTACCAGGACTGACATACTGAGCTGGTAACAAATCATTTCCAGTTGCATCCTGAGGGTTGGGGGGAAGGGAAGAGTAAAACAAATACAAAGTACAATACAAAAACAGTAAATACAATAATGTGCATGCACACTTTATGCACTTACTAACTGGCTACCTTTACTCAGCAGAATAAAGCTCCAGTCCTGTTTGCTAATGAAAAAGGCACTCTTGGGCCTAACACCCCCTGCTTTAACAAATTGCTTCTGCAGCATCTCCAGCCAGTCCAACAGAAGGAACTTGGTCAGGAATGCCCTTAAGCCTCCTTTCCGGTATACTCAGCTGGGCAAGTGGTCATTTGCTGTCAGGGCCGGTAAATGGGCAAACAAATTGCCTGATACTCTGCTAAATCCCCCAAGTTTAATCAGTTTAAGAGATCTTTGCCATTTGACTTTGCAGTCCAATGCAGTTCTAACCATTAAACAGTTTTATATGGTTTCTCTCTGTATATAACTTGTAACTTTTTATACGATGATCTGTATGGATTTCTTTTCAAAACTGTAAGTAATTGTTCTGCTTAAAGTTCTTTGAATCTGACTCGACTGCTTTTCTTCTGGAACAGCTTATTATACTTTTGTTGTTCTTTGTGATTATGTATTTGACATGGAACCTTTGTAAATGAGCATGTGTGCTCAAAGGTAATCTCCGAAGTTTTCAATAAATAAAATAAATGTATTAGTAAGACCAACAAAATGAACAATTGCATATGCAATGCTTCTATGTAGTAAATGCACGCTACTATAAAGCGCAGAAGAACAATATGCAATATGCAGTTTGCAACAATGGAGTACTGAGTACAGGGTGGGGGACTGGAAAAAAAACTGGGGAGGGGTGAAGGCAGGCCGCATTAGTGTAAGTGCAAGGTGACAAAGGAGCAGGGGTTGGAGGATGGCAGATAAAAACCCAGGACCTAGTGTCAGGGCAACTGCAGAAGTGAGTAGTGAACTCGTGGAGGAGTGATTTCAATGAGTGAATGGATGGAGCACAGCAGATGGAAGGGGGAGAGAGCCCTGGAGTTTAAGGAAGTGGAAGGAAAAGGTACCTTGGCCAGCAGAGGATTTCATTGGGGTAGAGCAAGAGCCAGAGTTACAGGGGGAGTAAGAGGTAGTGGGGGGAGGGAGGAAAGAGGCAAGGTAAGAGGGGGAGGGAGCCAAACCAGAATTTGGAGATCAAGGAAGCATAGTGTGCAAGGTGCCTGGTAATGGGGTAGGGAGGGAGAGGAAGTTGTACAATAAACAGTGGTGGATGCGAGGGGGACTGCCCAGGGCAGATCAGTAGGAATGAAAGGGGGTCCAGTCTGGCAAGGGTGGACTTGGGATCAGCACTGTAAACCGTGTCACCATAGCTGAAGATGGGGAGTACCATCTTCGAGACGATCTCCGTGCAGGCAGGAAGCGGAGTACTGCCCTTATTCCTGTAAAGCACACTAAGTTTGGGGTGTAATTTCTGGTGGATGGTGTCCACTTGCTGAAAGAGATTGGGGCAACTGTCCAGCCAGATCCCGAGGAGACATTCAGGGGAAAGGGGTTAACATTACAAGCCTCTGCCTAGTGTCAAAGGTCATAGAAACTGTTTTCCTGGCACAGAGGGACAACTGATTGGCTAGGAACCAGTTCTATATGTTGTTATAGTACTATGTCATCTGCATACATATGAATGGACGCAGACAAGCAGGCAGTGGGGAGGTCATTTAGAAAAACTGAGGAAAGATTTGGGCCAAGAACAGATGCTTGGGGCCCATCTGAACAGAATGGGAGTGGACGGATAGGGAATCTCCAGTCCAGATAGTTTGAGACTTGCCCTCAGCAAGAGCAGAACCATCCAACTGAGGAGGTGGAGAGCCCCGCTGTTGACAAAGATGGCTGAGGTGACCAGGCCCTAATCCATGCCAGATAGGATGGTGTCAGTGAGCTGGAGGAGGCAGGTGGAGGTGGAGTGGGACTTCCTAAAGCCAGACTGGATAGGAATGAAGAAAGAGGATGGAGAGTTTGGAGAGATTAAGTTGTCCCTGGAGTTTAGCCAGGGTGGGAAGGAGGGAATAGGGCAATAGTTACCAGGTGAGGAGGGGTCACCTGTTTGGCTAGGGGGATAATATATACAATACTGTACAACATTCATGAATTATGACATTACTTGATAAATCATTCCTTCATTTTTAGGAAACCTGAAAATTATTTTTTTCCTTCATTTATTATCTATTACTAGCCACCTGCATTATGCCCCACTTCTTCAGGCCTTCAAATGGAGACCCCCACTGCACAACAGGCTCACTTCCCACTTCCTGCACCACCTCCAGATCCCCTTGATCCACCATCACATTGTGCAAGTTTGGCTTGACCCACCAGAGGGTTCCCTGTCACCACCAGGTTGAAGTGAAGAGTGTCAGTAGGAGGGACAGGCAGAGGGGCGCATATAGCCAGTGTGCTGGAGGGTGAGGTAATGGTAGGGAGTGTGCAAGCCATCATCCAGAACACATGGGGCCCATTTTCATGTGTTCTGGTGTTCCCTTCTAGCTCCCTCAAATGTGTGCTTGTACAGCTTCTTGGAGGGGCAGGTTGTCTGGCAGCATGTGGCTGTCCTTGTTGCCAAGGACAAATTATAGGAAATTGTACTAGTGAGGAAAAGACAACATGAACAAGGGGGGGGTCCTAGGAAAGGAAACAAAATAAGATTTGTTAAAAATGTATGCAGGTGTTCAGTATGGAGACTAAAGAGATTGCCCACGAACTCACAGTTCAGGTCCCGTCAGAAGAGATAAAAGACATCCAGCCTAGTAGCACCGGCTGGTAGAACATCTCTCCACAATGTGGGATACCCAGGATCGAATCTCAGTCCAAACTTCCCACCCTAGAGTGGTGGAGTCTGGGTGCAATGTAGAGTCATCACATGCTGACCCTGAGGGAAGAGAGCCCACTGCATTGGGCACCTCCTACAGCACTGAAGGTGGCAGTGGCATCATTTACACTATATGTGTGACCGTATGACATCAGCCACCCACCAATAAGATGGTACCACAGACAGCCATTTGGTGATGCCAGGGAGGTAGTAAGGCTTAGTGATGGAAAAAAGACATTACAAACCTGACAGACTGTTGGGGACCACCCAATGTCAGGAGCCAGGAATGCATGATGGTCCTCCACACCACCTTATGTGACACCCTGGCAGCTGAAAAGCTTTCAGTGACCATCAGGGCCCCACTGTGTAGGGGTAGGCCATTGGGTACTAGCAGAGGATAGCAAGGATCTTAACTGTAGCCACCTGAGACAAGTAATATGTGAAAGGGGAAGTTGGAGGTGGTACCCGAGAGGAAGAGATGGAGGGTTTGTCATGGCTGGAATAAGGGAAAGAATATATTGTGAAACAGAAGGGGAATGCTAAGCTTGTGTTGCTTTTAAAACTTTTAAAAGACAGGTATCTGCCTCCTTAAAACTATTTCTCTTGACTCATTCTATCTTGTGTGGCCATTTTGGGTCAGGTTAAGCAATGGATGGTTCTGACGCCATATGGCACTACTGGTAAGAATGGTCTGAGTGTGGTTGTACTTTTAGATTGAATTTTGGTAAGGGAATAATGCAAGTTTGTAAAGTGTCTGCGGTGTGCTGTATCCCCCTGGCCACCAGGACGCTTAAGAAAATATGTTGTTTACATCTCATTGAGTATTGCCTGAGAAGATTTGCTTTTAAAAAAACAAAGAAACCTGGGGCAATAGAAGTGCATACGTGGGGCCCTATGTGATTGTCCTTGGTTGTGAGCCCTAGTAACAGACTGTCAGTTGTGTGCTTCATGTTTCGAGTCAGGAGGTCTGGGGAGATGATCAAATTGCTGGACTCAGTCACAGGTGATCTGATGACTGCTGCATGTTGCTGTCGAATAACACATATTGTTGCAGATTGGCTGTTTCAGGTGTCCTAGCAGCGGTGAGTGAAAGATCATGTTTTTTTTGGGAGGGGGTGGTGGGTGGTGGGTGTCGGAAGACAACCTGTCCATCATATATATGCATGCTATGTCTATGCATCTTTTCTCAGGCAAATATGGAAACATTCAGTAGGGCACCACCTTCTACCCTTGGATATTCAAATGAACTGAATTTGCTTATTTGCTGCAGATTGAGCCCTGTTTACTGCCTGATTTGAATGAAAGATCTTTAGATACCAGGCCTAGCCCACCCCCACCCCGGAATAGAAGCCGGTATCTACATGGAAAACATATGCTTAATGAACACCCTGGATCCATAACATCATGGAAATTGACAGAAACTTTGTTCCAAGAGTTGGCCACTGTTGAGACCCTAAGTCTGAGTACAAATCACGAAGCTGAGGAGTATACCTTCCCCTGTAAAGGAAACGAAGATAATAAGACAAAATGTGCATACAGTTTAAATAAAAAAATAAAGGACGCCAGCCACACATACTCATCCCCTACCTCACTTCCCTTAGAATAAAAAAGTATTAGCTCCCCTTCTGTCCTCCCAAATTACCTAAATATTATAGAAAAAATGGAGATAAAGGGAATTTAAAGAATGAAAATGTATTGCCTGATATTATTGAGTTGGATACTATGTTTAAATGTCACGTATATGCATATTGTATACATGTAACCCATTTTGACCGGGTATTATTGTGAAGGCAATGGCGAATAATGAATTGTAATAAAAATTTACATTAAAAAAAGGGAAAACATTGTCTTGGTCCTCCTGATGCATTCAGGGTGACAAATCTATTTACAGGTAACTCATGTGTTTATCCATTCCAAACAGAGAAGGCTTCCTTTAGATTACACCATAAACAGAAAGACAGCTGTGCTATATAAAGGAGGAACACACACACACACACACACACACACACACACACACACACACACACTCTTCATTAATGAACACAGCATAATTAGAGCTCCTAAATCCAGGTGCAAAGAGAAGCTTAAGAGTAATAGGCTTCTCGCAGCACCCATCTGATTATGTGAGGGAGTGAATGAATGAATAACTCATACTGTGCCTTGCTTGGCAGCTCTGTGTCTGATTTATGCACATAACTGGCATTAAAAACTTACCAGACTGTGTTGCTGGCATACTGTTGCAGTGTCTGTGCAGTGGACTGCTGTGAGTCTGCAGCCTTATATCACTTGTTGGTACGGTGCCTTGAGTTCACAGAGCAACGCATTCTGCTTGGGGTAGTGGATCATTCTGGGGGGCGTGGTTGGAGGCATACTACAGCAAACATTTCCTCTTTGCAAGCAGTTGCCCAGTGAATGTGCTATATTAGGTCAAGTGACCCACTACTGACTCTGGACGTAGCTGTGGAAGAGCTCACACTTCGGATAAACCAATTGTGATTAAGATTTGGAAATGCTGCACAGCCCACCCTCACTGAAGACAGGCTGCATCTAATTGCCTCAAATCATCCAGATGAAATTCCCAGAGATTTGGGCCAGAATCCTAGCCTGGTTACAGATGGTTTACCCATCTGTAGTTCACACCTGCTTCTCTACCACTCATAGCAAGAATGGTAGTTTACTCACCTGGTAAAGGTGATTGTGTTACTGTATGTCCATGGCACCTCTGATTCATTACCTTAGGGTTATGTACGCCTGATAGGCTGCTTGTTGCACATGTGACCTAAGTTTCGGATTTCGGTCTTCCACCAAACCCCTTCCCCTCCTGGGTGTCTTCAGTTTCTATGCTTCCATAGCTGTAAAATAAATGGTTATGTATATGCACAGACAGTAATCATAATCTCAGAATCATGGTTAGTTTCTAAGACTATTTTATTCCGTTATCATAATACATTTTGTAATTCTTGTACGTCTTGTGCCACTTTAATTTTAAAAGTTACTGGTTGCTTTATCATGCTCCCTAGGGTGGGATGATGTGCCATGGATATACAGTAACACAAATCACCTTTACCAGTTGAGTAAACTACCATTGTGTTGTCTGTATATCCATGGCACCTCCGATCCATTACCTTAGGGTGATTCAAAAGCAGTGCCTTACTAATATGAGAGGGGAGAGCAAGATGTGGTATTGTGTTTATATTGTGTACCAATGTTCATGAATCTCTTAAATGTCCTTCATTGTGGTTGTCATTAGGACTTTATGTCCAAAGGAATTCTTGGCTGTAATATCTGTGTCCAATCTATAGTGTCTTGTGAAAGTATGTATAGTGGACTGGTTAGCCACTGCGCAAGTCTCCTGTGCCATGGCAGAGTTTCACTCTGCCCAGGATGTAGCTATTGCTTTCAATAAGTGGGCCTTGATTCCCATTGGTGGGACCTTATTACTTGACTTGTATTATTCTGTAATAGTCCTCTTTAACCACGTCGCTATTATGGCCTTGGCTGCTGCTGATCCTTTCTTGTGTCCTGACGTTATGATGAATAGTCTCTCTGTATTTCGGATGTTTGAGTTTCTGTCGATATATTCTGTAAGTGTTTTTTGACATTCAGTGTGTGAAGTTTTCTTTCCCGGCTGTCTTTATGGTCCTCTTAAAAGGTGGGTAGTTGAATTGGTTGACTGTTGTGGAAGGTAGAGTCGATCTTGGGAATAAATGAGGGTACCGTATGAAGCGTCACACCCTGTTGTGTAAAGGTTGTGAATGGCTCCTTGCATGAGAGTGTAGTCAACTCTCTGATGCGGTGGGCTGAGCATATTGCTACTAAGAATGCTGCTTTTAGCCCTACCCAGTAATCAGTGATGTGTGTCAGAGGTTCGAATGGTGGGTTGGTAATGGCATTCAGTACCAGAATCAAGTCCCATGGTGGAACACCATGTCTTATGCGTTGTCTTATGTTGCTTGCCGCTTTTAAGAATCATAAGACATCTGGGTGTGAACCTGGATACATGCCCCTCGATCGTACCTACTGCCGCCCCGATGGCAGATAGTTGTACCCTTAATGAAGATGGTGCTAGTCCCTTTTCCAGGCCCTGTTGCAGATATAGCAGAATGTCTGCCATGGAGATTTGTAATGGGCATATATGCCTGCCTTCGCACCATGTTCTGAATATGTTCCACTGTCTTGAATAAGTTGAAGTTGTTGTAGCCCTGCGGGATTGTAGCATAGTATCTATTACTGTAGTGTGGTATCCTGCATTCAGCAATCTCTCCCTTTCAGGAGCCAGGTCGTGAGTTGTAGGTTGCCTGGACTCGGGTCTGTTATTGGTCCCTGTATGAGGATGTTCGGCCTGTATGGTAATCTCAGGCTGTCCATTGCCATTGCTTTGATGGTGGCGAACCATGCCCTCCTTGGTCAGTATGGTGCTACTAGTATTATTATCCTGCGTGACCGACGGACCTTTCCTAGTACCTGTGGTATTAGTGGGAACAGCGGGAACACATATGAGTAGTCGTGTGTCCATGGGAGTGATAGTGCATCTATTCCCTGGGATTGGG
The DNA here is from genome assembly GCA_016271365.2 of Neoceratodus forsteri. Taxonomy (NCBI): domain Eukaryota; kingdom Metazoa; phylum Chordata; order Ceratodontiformes; family Ceratodontidae; genus Neoceratodus; species Neoceratodus forsteri. Next base: position 1,407,428,897 of record CM028131.1, on the reverse strand, counting down.
GTTCTCAGAACCTGGAGAAGAATCCATCCGCTTGTTTGTTGCTGTAGGTAGCCATAAGATCCATGGCTACATTCCCCCATTTGTGTTGTATCAGTTGGAATATTGTTGGGTGTAACTGCCGCTTCTCCCGGGTGTATTTGCTCCCTGCTGAGCCAATCTGCTGTTGTGTTTAGTTTGCCTGCCAGATGTATGGCTCTCAGGTGTTGTAGGTGAGCTTGTGCCCATGTCATAATAAACTTTGTTTCCCGGAGTATCCTCTTGCTCTTGGTACCGCCCTGCTTTGATAGGTATGCTACTGTGGCTCTGTTGTCTGATCTGATTAGTATTGTCTTCCCCTGAATCTGTGTCCTGAATGAAAGTAGTGCGTGGTGCACCACTCTTACTTTCAATACGTTGATTGGTAGTTTCTTTTCTATAGGGGACCAAGTGCCCTGTGCTGTGTTGTGTCCCATTGACGCTCCCCATCCCCATAGGCTTGCATCTGAGTCTATTGTGACCTCGCGTACTATCTCCAGAGGCATTCCTCTCTTCCGGGTTCTCCATGCATGTCCACCACAGTAGTGATGTCCTTGTCTTGCTGTCCAGTGTTAGCGTGTGATGCAAGTTTTCATCTGACGGTAAACCGTACTGTAATAGGAGGGTCTGTAGTGACCGCATATGCCATCGTGCCCATGGTATCAGGACTATGCATGATGACATGCACCCTAGGACTGTTGACACAAGGGCTATTGTTGGTGCTGCTGATTTGAATAGTTTGTTTGTGACTGCTATGAGATTCAGTATTCTGGTTTGTGTTGGTCGTACGAGTCCTTCTTTTGTATTTATGTCTGCTCCCAGATGTTCTATGCATTGTGATGGTGTTAGACAGCTCTTTTTGTCATTTATCACCCATCCATGCTCTTGTAGGGTGTGCATTGTTTGGTTGGTGGCCCTTCTTGCCTCTATGGTGACCTGGCTCAAATTAGCCAGTCATCCAGGTAAGGGGTAATGTGGATTCCTTGCTCTCTGAGTTTTGCTGCAAGTACGATTGACACTTGGGTGAATACTCTTGGTGCAGATGCTAGAACAAATGGTAGAGATCTGTACTGGAAGTGTTGTTCCAGTATCTGAAACTGTAGATATTTTCTGTGAACGCATCTCATGGGGATGTGTAGATAGGCATCCTTGAGGTCTATGGATGCTAGGTAGTCGCTGGGTCTTATTGCCCTTAGTATGGAGCGTATGGTCTCCATCTTGAATGTCTTGTGTGTGATATACTTGTTGACTACCTTGAGATCGAGGACTGGTCTGAGGTCTCCTGTCTTCTTTGGTACCAGGAAGAATATTGAGTAAATTCCCCTTCCTGTCTCTGCTTGCAGTACTGGCTGTATCGCTTATGATGTTATATGGGAGTCTAGTATGTCCTGTACCTGTTTTGTTGACCACTTCTTTTTGCTATTGGGGAAATTATCCAGTGTTCTCTAAGAGGTAGTTCTCGGAATTCGATGGAGTATCTCTTTGTGACAACCTCGTTGACCCACCTGTCCGAGGTTGTGTTTGCCCATGTTCTGTTGAATAGTTGAAGTCTGACCCCTAGGGGTATGTAACAATGGAAGCTGGTGGGGGCTTTGTCTGGCATAGTCATTGAGTTGGTCTTCTGGTATTCCTGCTTCTGTTAGTAGTGAATTTTCCCCCTTGTGTGTGCCCCTCTGCTCTGGTATGATGGAGCTCCCTTGCTTGGGTAGGTACTCTGTTGGCCATACCCTCATTGGTATGTGGTACGTTTGCGCCAAAAGGACTGATTGTATCATCTGTCTCCCCTGAGTCTTTGTCCATAAGGTCTAGCCCTGTGTGAAGGTAGGTAGCCGGAGTCTCTGTCGGTGTCTTGGTCCTTTCCCTGTCCCCTTCGTCTGAGGAACTCTTGTAGTCCGTCTCCGAATACTGTTTCTCCCTAGAAAGGAAGTTTGTGTAGTCTCACCTTGGATTCATTATCCACATCCTGTAGTTTCAGCCACAGTGCTCTCCTGGCCCTGTTGGTGATTGTTGCTGACCTGGTATTGATCTTCAAGGAGTCCACCAACATATCTCCCAGGTACTTAGCTGCCTGTAGGGAGTATTGCAGTAGCTCCGCCTCATGACAGTTTGGTGCTAGTTTCTTCTCAATTTCCTCTAGCCATTGGATCAGTGCCCTGGACCTGTAGAAGGCTGTGGTAGAGGTTCCCACTATTTGGCCTGAAAATTCATAAATCTTCTTTAGCAACTCCTCCATTTTTTTGTCCACAGGATCCCATAGTGCCGCTGTCCCTCCAGCGGGAGGTACCGTTCTCTTGTTCAATTCTGCTATTTTTGGGTCTATTTTGGGGGCGAAGAACTATGCCTTTACCTTATTGTCCTGTAATGGATACATTCTGTCGAGTGCTCTCTTTTCTGGAAGTCTGGTCAGGTCGGGTGATGCCCATTCCTTTACTATTATGTCGTTGAGGGCTGGGCATACAAGAAAGTAATTCTGTTGTCTGGGCGGCATCTGGAGCATTGGGTCCAGGTCACTCTCTGGGGCTGGTTGGGATATCTTGAACCCCAGTGTGGTGCGTATCCACTTTATGAGGTCTGATATATTGTCTATGGGGAATAGCTTTGAAGTTATGAAAGGAGTTTCCATCTCTGTGTGTGTGTTGTCAGGTATAAGGTCCTGGTCGGGCTCGTGTTCACTATTAATTGGACTGCCTAAATCCTCTTCTTCCCCGATCTAGTTCATCTCCCTGGGATTCCTCTGATTCATCAGGGTTAAGATGTTGTGGTGTCTGTCCATGGTGTGGCAACTGTGCCGTATCCTGCCTGGGTGCCTTGTGTGTGTGGGCTTCACTGGTGGATGGTTTGGGATTATTTAGTGACATCATGCATTCCAGCACCTTTAACATAAAGGACTGTTGACTTTCCATCATTGCCACCGTGGCTGTCTGGAGAGCCACTGTAGCTGGATTGATCTGCCAGTCCTGCCTTGGAGTGTTTTGTGTATCCATGCCCTGAGAGGAATTCTCCCCTTCACATGGCAGGCAGTATATTCCCTTCTGATGGGGTAGCATGGGAGCCTTGCATGACAAGCATTCCTTGATTATGGACATCTGTAAAACTGATATTGTGTATTTTAGTTGCCTACCGGAATTCTGCTGAGCATAGTTAATAGCATGCAGTGCCCCCTTTATTATGACATATTTGCATATTCATCCAGTGGCACGTCTTATGTATGCCTCTTAATGAGCCTATCTGCAACCCAAAGACAGACTGCACTGTGGTGCACTGTATTATAATGCACTCCACATTGGCCCTTTGCTATTGTTTTATAGCCAGACTTGCTCTATCCCTATTATTCCACAGATGCCATGTTTCGAGGTAACGCATTTAAATTCGGTAGATGAATGCCCCTTTTAAACATTTTCAATTTGTGTGTAATTCCCCTTTAAGTAATATTTTCCTCCTGTCTGTGAGTACTGAAGGATGCCAGTTTCAAAATGGTGGAGGGATATGCTGTTGCGCATGCGCTGGAGTCATGCATGTGCAGAGGCTAGTTTTCAGTTTTTCAAGATGGTGAAGTGCGGCTTAGTGCGCCTGTGTGAGAGAACCTCAAGGAAGAAGAAAGAGGAAGGGCAGCTGTGTTTGGCCTTGTCTGGCCTGCCGAGATCGGGAGGGGGGGTGCGTAGTCATTTTAAGGACCCCACAATGGGCAAACATCGCGATCAGCGAGGAAATATCTCCCGTTAGCTGGGGATGCTCATGAAGGAGACGCCAGGTCTGGTAAGGCTCACTGGGGCATTGCTCTAATAATCGCTGGAATGTTTATGCCTTGTAACCTCTGTGCCTCTGAGTTTTGCGAGGTATTGGATGGCTTTTTCTGTTTGTGTGGCAGCTGCATATACTCCGCTATATGAGGGGAGCGTATCGCTGTTTGCTGGTGCCAGATAGGTAGTGTGTTCACTCCGCTATGTAAGGGCAGCATAGTACACATAGAGAAGTGGCAGATAAGACAGGAATGTTGCAGTGCTGTCCTGGAGGGAGTCACTATGTGAGGGACTCCACTCAACAGGACCTACGCTGGTTAGGTGCTAAATTTAAAGTCCCTACTGATCTTACGCTTTTGCTCTGGGGCTGTGTAATAGACACAACGCAATAGACCCATTCCTTTCTGCATAGTTGTATTAAATTTACTTGGCTACATTGTTAGTGCTGGTATGAAGTTACTTGGCTACATTGCTAGTGTTGGTTTGAAGTTAAAAATCCTTGTTCTTATATATGTTCCACATAGCTTGCCAAATAAGTGTATATATGCATATATATCTCAACTGTCTGTGCCAAATAATCTCTTTGTATATAAAAAATGTAATTACCTTGTTTGGTAGTTGGTTGCTTGTACTGGAGCTTGGCGAGTGTGCTGCTAGCCTATTGATGCCCCATAAAAACTGAAGATACCCAGGAGGGGAAGGGGCTTGGTGGGGACCGAAATCCGAAACTTAGGTCACATGTGCATCAAGCAGTCTGTGAGGCGTACATAACCCTAAGGTAATGAATCGGAGGTGCCATGGATATGCAGACAACACAATGGCACAGAGTCCTGTTTCACTCCACAATGTAACAGGAGGCAGTATAGTCAGTTGTTTAAGGCTCTGAGCTGGGTTTGAATCCCACAGCCCCCACTTGCATACTGTGTGACCCTTAGCAAGTCACTTAACTTCCTTGTGCTCCCAGGTTGCACCTGTAAATAAACTGTCAGCTTAGTATGTCTCTCCTGGTTAAAACAAACAAAAAAATAAATAAATGACAGAACACGGTAAGCGAGCTCAGAGTGGAGAAAGAAAACATAAAAATTAAAAGAAAGATACAGTACAGTAATGATGTCCTGTTCTTTAACTGATAGTGTAACATAGGCTGCCAAGTGGCTTGGGAGTGGTACTTGATGACGGGCTGACCCTTTGCTATCAGGTGTCGGCAGTGGTAAAGTTTGCATGTTACCATCTCGGGAACATTGCCAGGGTGAAACACCTTGTTCCATCTAGCGATTTATCTGTGTTGGTCCATGCCTTCATGACCTCTCGCCTTGACTATTGTAACTCCCTGTACCTGGGGCTTCCTGGGGTTGATATCTGCTGCTTGCAGCTAGTGCAGAACGCTGATGCTAGGTTGTTGACAGGGGTGTCAAGAAGGACACACATTACCCCTGTATTGTGCAATCTGCACTGGCTGCCAATACAGTGGTGGATCACCTTTAAAGTAGGTTTTTGACCTACAAAGCCCAGCACGGACTTGTCCCCGAATACTTGAAAGAGCTTCTGATTCCCTACAGTCCTGTACAACAGCTCCGTTCGGCTGTCGAGGGGTTGCTGGAGATTCCGAGGATTATTTTAAAATCTTCTGGGGCTCTGGCTTTTATGTTTGTAGCCCCAACCCTCTGGAATTCTCTACCCTGTCAGCTTCGGGAATGCACAACGGTGGGGATTTTTAAACGGGAAGTTAAGACCCATCTGTGGAAACAAACTTTTATGGGTTGATGTTTGTATCATTCTGATTTTTATATATGTATTTATTTCCATGATTTTATTGTTCAATCTGTACAGCGCCTTGGTGCTTGAAAGGCACTTAATAAATAAAGTTTTATTATTATTATTATCCAGAATGTGTAGTTGGCATAACTTAGCAAAGTAAGAAAATGGCTGAGTCATGGCACGAGGGTGTAGTGTATAGTACCTAATGACTTGCAGAGTGAAAATCCTGTTTCCTGTTCTTTCATTAGGTGTGCACATCATAGATCTGTAAAACTGAGCCTTAAATAGCAACTAGCTTCAAAAATAAAAGTCTACAAACAATATATAATATAAAAGGCTACAAACAAAAATATAATATAAAAGGCTACAAAAATTATATACTATAAAAGGCTACAAACTATATATAATATAAAAGGTTACAAACAATATATAATATAAAAGGCTACAAACTATATATAATATAAAAGGCTGCAAACAATACATGATATAAAAGGCTAAAAACTATAATATAAAAGGCTACAAACTATAATATAAAAGGCTACAAACGATATATAATATGAAAGGTTACAAACAATATATAATATGAAAGGCTACAAACAATATATAATATAAAAGGCTACAAACTATGTATAATATGAAAGGCTACAAACAATATATAATCTAAAAGGCTACAAACTATAATATAAAAGGCTACAAACAATATATAAAATAAAAGGCTACAAACAAACTATAATACAAAAGGCTACAAACAATATATAAAATAAAAAGCTACAAACTAAATATAATGGCTTTTTGAAAATACCTGCTATTGCCTGCCCAGCAATGCAGTGGTAGTACTATCATGGGTGACATGAGTGACCCGGGTTTGTATGCAAGCCTGGGTTGATGGGGGCCAGCTTGAGGGGGAAGAGGATTGGGCATCCCACAGGGTGTTCGCTTCTCCAAGTATGCCATGCTGCGATGCCACCATGTGGTTGACCTTGCGGGGGGGTGGGGTGCAGACAGAAGTCACAGTGAGTCGGCAGATGCCTCCTGATGGCAGACTGAGCATGCTCTGTGTGCATGTGCCACTGCTGTCCTAGCACCTGAGGCATCGAGGGGAGCAAGAGGACTGAAAAATCTAAATTCAGCCCCACCACAGCAGGATGAAGCAACGGCCCTCTGCAGGCTCCATACCACCTACTGGGCAGCCACCTTCAGCCAAGTATGCTGTCTGAAAGATCTTGAGGAACCCCAACAGCCCCACAATAGGGGGTAAGCTGTGGAGGAATAGATGTAAGGGAGCAGTCCCAGACACCACAAATAATGGGATTGGGGGGTGGACTGTTTAAAGGGACAGGTCGTGTAGTGGATGGAATAAAAAAAAAAAAAAATAAAAATTATGCCGTAGGCACACACAGCAGTAATAGATTGGGAACTGTCTTGCTTCAATGATGTCATCACATCACCTATGAAGTTTAGCACCATTTCATGTTCAGGACTCAGCGTGATTTCCAATCACAAATGGACTTTGTTTACATTTTTCAGTTGCCATAAAACAGAGTAAACATAAGGATTTCAACATAAATATGCTAATAACTCAACTAGGCTTAGTCTGTTGGAAGGTCCTGGGATTCATTTTTAAAAAGACAATGCAGCTAAAATTGGGACTTTGGTATCCTTTCACTTTAGCACTTCTATGTTTGTTTGTTTTGTCCTGTTATTGGTCCACTAAATAATTCAGATAATGCAGTGCTTAGGTTTCCAAAATGTGTTTAAAACCCTAGAAATGAAAACTAAAAATAAAAAAAAAAATTATTCTCCAATGAGTAGTAATGGCACAAACATTATATTTATGAAAGTGCACACACTGCAATGCAGAGTCACGTTTTAAAGGGGAGCAGTAGAATTGCAGCATTCCCATTACACCCTTCATATGTTTCGGGCTTTTTCCAAAGATCCTCCAGCCTTTATCATGAAGTGCTGCTTGACCGGCTGCAGTTTTGGTGTTGTCTATTTGGTACAGTCATCCAATGGTTTAGGTCATACCTGACAGGCAGGGTGCAGAGGGTGGTGATGGGACTTCCCTCATCTAACCCGAAGCCCCTGATCTGTGGAGTCCTGCAGGGGTCAGTCTTGTCACCCTTGTTGTTCATTGTATACATGCTGCCACTGGGGGACATCATCAGGCGTAATGGGCTGGGTTTTCATTACTGTGCTGATGGTACCCAGCTATACCTGTCCTGTGCACCGGGTAGCCAGATGGCAGATTCTGTGCTTAACATTCTGTGCTCAGCCAGCCTGGTGACGCTGAGTGTTGAGGTGCTGGATGCCTTACCTCGTGGCATGCCAGTGACCTGGGTTTGGGAATGGCCCCGGGTCGTTGGAAGTCGGCAGTGGGGAGCTGGATAGAGCTGGCCAGGCAGGCTCTCTCTCTGGGAGGTGATGTGTCATCCCTCAGCCAATGGCAGCACCTAGTGGAGGCTAGGGGTGGCACAGGCTTAGAGGGTGCTGGGACGCTAGGCCATGGGGTGGGGGAAAGGGGTCATGATTGGGGCTGTAGGTGTATGCGCTCCTACTCCTGGGGCCCCTGGAAAGAAAAAAAACAGAAGAAGAAAATGCCATTGGCAGGATGATGACCGACTCTCTGCAGGCTCCGCTCCCTGGCAAGGCACAAGGTATGTGCTGGCTATTCCGAGTGATGGAGCTGGGGGGAGGTTGGTCGGATGGGGCTGATGGGGGTGCGTAAAGAGAGATAAAAAAAAACCTGCCCGGCTGAAATCCAGGCTTGGATGTCTCATAACTGGTTAAAACTCAACCCAGACAAGACTGAAGTGCTGATGGTGGAGTCAGGTCATAATGGTGGGGATGAGACATGGTGGGATCCCCTCAATCTTGCTCTGCGGGGACCTCTGGCCCCATCTGAGCAGGTCCAGGATCTGGGCAAGATCCTTGGTGATGGCCTGACCTTTGCTGCTCAAGTGTCGACCATCGTTAAGAGTGGATTTTACCATCTGAGGAATATTGCCTGGATCCGATATTTTCTACAACCTGAGGACCTGACCTCACTGGTACATGCTTTTGTCATGTCTAGACTGGACTACAGCAATTCCCTCTACCTGGGGCTTTCTGGAGGTAACTTCCGCTGGGTGCAGCTGGTGCAGAACACAGCGGCTCAACTATTGTCAGGCATACAAAGATTTGATCATATAACGCCCATACTCCGTGAACTGCACTGGCTGCCAGTCAGATGGAGGATTATCTTCAAGGTCGGATTACTGACCTATAAGGCTCTACACGGTTGGGGACCAGTCTACCTGCAAGATCTCCTCATGCCCTACTGCCTGTCCCAGACTCTGTTCCACAGAGGGTTGCCTCCTCAGTGTTCCTAGGGTGAGGTTGTGGAACTCTGGCAATCGAATCTTTTCAGTGGCCACGCCCACCCTTTGGAACTCTCTTCCTCAACAACTGCAGGAGGCACCCTCGGTGGAATCCTTTAAAAAGGGATTAAAAATCTTGCTATTTCACCAGGCATTCAGTGGTTTTTAATTATTATGTTGTATGATGATTGTTTTTTTTTTTTATACATTGCTGTTTTGTTCTGTATTAAATTATTTATTTTAATGTCGTACTGTGTTTTTAAATTGTATTGTAAAGTGCTCTAAGTCCCCGGAGAGGGGCGCTATATAAATAAAATATTTATGTATCTATCTATCTATCTATCTATCTATCTATCTATCTATCTATCTATCGATGTCAGGCTGACTGGTCTATATTTGCCAGTCTCCTCCCTGCTAGCACTTTTGTGAAGTGGAACTACATCTGCCATCCTCCAGTCCTCTGGAACCACTTCTGTTTCCAGTAAGCTGTTAAACAGGACTGTCAAAGGTGCAGCTAATTCCTCTCAGAGCTCGCTCAACACTACAGGATGTACCCTGTCTGGTCTCATTGATTTGTCCACTTTCAAATTACTGAGTCTGTTAGGACTCTCCTCTGAAAAAGGACTTGTTTTCACCTCCCTCCCTTCAGAGTTCCTTTTGCTTTTTTGTGGCCCTTCCCCATCTCCTTCCACAGTGAACACTGAACAAAAGTATTTATTCAGGATGTCTGCCCTTTTCTGGTCCCCTTCTGCATCCCCCCTCCGCCATCTTTTTAGCCTTATAATCCCTCCTCTAGTCTTCCTGTTTTCACTTACATTCCTAAAAAATGTCTTGTCCTCTTTTGTTACCAGTTGGTCTATTCTTTTTTCAAGTTTGTGTCTTCGTATTCCTTACTGTTTTCCCAGCTTCTCACTGTTTCTCCTGATACACATCCCAATCCTCCTCCCTCGGCATCTCCTTATAGGTTCTGAATGCCACCAGGACATTAAGGAAATCAGTTTTGACCAGGCAATCAATATTCAGGAAATCAGTATTAACCAAGAAATAATATTCACATCACAGGGGGAACCATGTAACAAAATAAGTGCACCAAAAAATTGGACTGCTGTACCACCTGGGTGATTTTCTAACCCTGGATTCATGACTTGCCATAGCAAACAGTACCTTGTTCCCTTTACTGCTGTTTGGTGTCACTGTACTTCAGTCCTTCAGGAGTTCTGAGACTAACAGGCTGAAGGCTTTCTATAACATTAGTCACTTTGCATCTGGGGCCCCTCCCAGGAAACATCACGTTGAGGTTCTCTCTTCCTTAAATTGGCCTTCCCTGGAAAGGAGGATGCCATACCCCCTGTTATACCTGCTGTTTAAACTGACCAAAATGTATGCTTCACCAAGTCTAAATAGTTTATTAGTTCCTAAATCTGAGAGTCATTCATTCCGATCCTCAAACTGTAATCTGCCTGAAGTACCATGTGTAACAGGTCTTTTGCCTATTCTGCCCTATATCACTGGAATTCTTTACCAACAGAGCTACCGAATTCCTCTTCCTTTGAAGACCCTTCTACTGGGGTGCAGTCACTGTACTTGTTACTGCTGACCGGTTGCCACATCCTGAGTACTTCCTTCATGTTGTTCTAAGAGAATTTTCCTCTGTTTGCTGTTGACTTGCACAAGTTATTTTACCGTACCATGTGGTAATTTATCTGCATTGCACTGTGTGCTGTATGTATTATGTTATTCCAACCCCTTGTATAAAGTTGTATGCCTTGTACGTGTACTGTCTATATACTCACCAGCAATCAATTCAGTTCCTTGTAATTGTATGCTTTGTACTTGTACTGTCCAAACCCATCTCACTGGGCCCACCAGCTTACCAAAATTCAGTAACATAAATATACATACATAAAATATTATACAAATGCACTACACCACAAGGAATAATTTCTAAACAAAATTAAAAAAATAAAAAAAGGAGAAGAAATATCACAAGGCAACAGTATGGGAAAACCAAAAAAGGGACCAGAAAATGTCTTTAAATGAAAAATACAAAACCACATGGAAGACAGTAGATTAAATGAAATCTTAATTTATAAACTCCAAAGAACTCATGTCCATTATTTGAAGCAGTCAGCAAAGAATACCTTTATGAAGAATTAATGACAGTGTGCTTAGTAAGGATATATACCTTAAAATGAAGGTTTGGACTTAGAGGTACTTCAGTAGTCATTGTGTTTGCTTTGGTTTCTTTACTTACTTCTTCATAATTTTATTTTAATTTTTTCAACTACAAGCAAAAAAGAAACCAATGGAATTCTTGTGTTATGAAGTCAGGAAATCTTTACTAGCAAGGCTGGCAGTGTATTTCAGTGGGAAAATGCAAATCTTTTTTTCAGATTTTTGTAGAGAAGTAAAACTTTCTTCCACTAAAATAGTATAGATGTAGTAGACATATGTAATTTTTCATAGCATGTGATCTATTGTTATGATTTAGCAGGTGATATTTTCTTGCTAACCAGATTTTACTTGGGAAGCAGAAAAGAGGAGTCGATTACTGTTTCAGAAAATGGAAAAATTGTACAGGTGGACTACAACAGTACGATATATAAAAGGCAAAGTTTGTTGCTGAAAGAAGTACCTATTTCTTTTGAAAAATTAAGAACAACAGCCCACATTTTCAAAGGAGGCGCAAAATGGAGATGCACCATGCATCCCAGAAAATGAGCAGAACCACGATATTCAGAAGGGAGAGATGTGTCATGCATCTCTGGATGAACCAGCATGCATCTATAATGTATGCAGCGCATGCAGAGGGGGCGTTCCCATGAATGTGCAGCGTATCCCTATATTCAGCCCAAATGTGTGGCGCATCTGCTGTGCATCTCACAGATGAGCCACTCAAAGTTGGGCATGGAAAAGGCATGCCTAAATGGCCAGCCACCCACAGGCAGGCCACAGAACTGCAGGCAAGCCATCCGAAGACAGCCCCTTGGAGGTGCACCAGGACATGCTCCAGGCACCCACACACAGGAGTCATGCCAGGATGGAGGAACCCTGAGCCACAGGTGCCATGCCACCACTGGCACCATCCAGGGAGCAACCCCCCACACTGCATCCTGGACATAGACTCCTAGCAGCCACATGTCAGTGCTGTTGTGTGACCCCTGGCTGCACTAGCAGGGTGGACAGCCACACTGCAGTACATGTACCAGGGGCCATGGCCAGTACCCATGCAGCCTGCAGGGTGCCACCTGGCATAGGCTTGCACCCAGGGTGGCATCTGTGGCAACATGCCCATGTTGTCCAGTGGTACTAGTGGCCACATGGTATGGGCCAGGGACCATCCAGTGGCACACATGTATGGTGGTACCCCATGGGTGCACACAGGTGGGACCCACCCACCCAGATACCTGGTCACTGTCTGCACACTGCCATCCTTTGCAGTGCCCACCAGGTACCTCCCATACCTGAGTGTGTGGGGCACTGCAGGTGACTGTATGCAGCAAATGGAGCTAGTGTATCACATGCAAGTGGTAGCCCAAGCAACCTGTGTCACCCTATGCATGCCCTGTTGCATGTCTAGGTGGCCTCTGTGGCCACTGTCCAGGTGGGCCTCCTGTACCCCTGTCTGACTCTGTACATTACTATGGGGTGTAGCACTGTATCCAGGCCAATGCAGTCCACCCTCCTACACACAAACATTCCATCACACCTGCCTGCTAGGCAGCAGTTCCTCCTGTTCACCTTTGTTGAGTGGTGGGGCAGCCCTGAAAAGCTGGAACTGAGCATGCCCAGGGTATGCAAATGGCCTGAATACATTCCAGTAATAAAATGCAAATGTGGGAGATGGGCTTGGAATGTACAGTGAGGTCATTTGCATATCCTAGCTGAATATTGCAACTTTGCGCACCACGCAAGTGGCTTTGCATTGCACATTTCCCCATGCTCTGCATAGGGCACAGGTCACCTGCTGCACTGCACTGCGCTGTGCAGCTCTCACTGCGTGACTGCGCATCTTTGGGATATTCAGCCGGACATGCACAAGCGCATCTTCTGAATATCTCATTTGTTTGGGCTGGCATGTCTCAGATGCATGGTGCAGGCACTTGCATGATTTTGCAGGGGACTTTTGAATATGGGGGTCAAAAGCTTTAGTTTGTCACTGAATACATTGGACTGTTAGGTAGTTGGCAGTTTCAGACATCACAATATCAGAATTCTTTTTTGTACTAGCAGTGTGAAAAGCAAAGGTGAACATCCATTTGTTTCATTGCACAAATATTTTATTAGAAAAAAAGGAAAGTAATTACTAATACACTAAAACAATGAGTAAAACAGTCAGTTGTCTATTTTATTAGGCATGAACACATAAAGCTCAAAGGAAAGTGGCGTTTCAGCTTGAATTTTACTGAAGATAGTCAGGGCTGGTTTTTCGTTGCGGAGAAGACTTAGTACCATTTCCGGAAAGGATATTTCAGAGGCCCATTTACCGCCAAGGTGCGCGCCAGCCATGCACTTGCATTGAAGCGCATGGTGCCGCTACTGCATCTAACAGTAAATGGAGCCTCCTGCGCCTGCAGCGCCCAGGTAGCGGACTTTAAAACTAAATTAAACCACTTTCCCGCGGCAGAAAAGCTGCTTTTTCGACTGTGTCTAAACCGGAGGGTAAGGTTTGCGGGGCTCTGCAAACCACAGCTTTCCTTTAATGACTCATGGTTATGAGAAATTTCACCCTCTGCTCTGTACCTTATGACAATCTGCTCTGAAAATGTTTTTTTTTTTTCATGAACTCTGCACTAAGTTTACCGGACGTTTGTTCTTGTTCTTCTGGTAGGATAAGTTAATAGACCCCTCAATAGTGGTGCACAGAACCTAATACCGGAAAGCTTTCTTTTGAAGTGAGGAGGCACATCTTGCTTGCCATAAATAATATTTCAGGATTGTAAAGATTACTGCTAAATTATTTGTAACCATACTTCCCCCATATCAGAGGGAAAAGTTCCAGAACTATGATTTGGTATGAAAAACTAGCAAAAAAGGGTTCTGTCCGTCTATTTGTTAAAAACTTCCAACATTATCTGCATAGGGGCATTCTAAAAACATGTGATATTGAGTTTTAAGAACTGTTTCACATCCTATTCTGGGACAGTTTCTCTGTCTTCCACATGTTTTTGTTTCATAGAATCCTTCACCCCTAGGTGACCGTGGCAACTAATCCATGATGCATGTAAGTCCCACATTGGGGGAGGGAGTTGCTCATTTCACCAGATGTTCAAGAAGTGCTAATTCTTGTCCCTCCAGACAGTGCCTGAAGTGTAGGTCTACAGAGCAAAAAGTGAACTGTAGATCGGTATAGATCTGTTTCTTGTTGGAAACCCTGACAACTTCTGGGAGTATTTTCCATTCTTTACTTTAAGCAGAGCTTCCTTAATATTATACACAAGGTTAGTTATCCCAGGAAGGTGAAGCCTTACCTGTTCCCAGCTTGTTGAAAGGGTTTCAATTAGTTTTGTTGTTTTTTTTTGTTTGTTTTTTACCAAGGGGCACCAGTACTTATCAGAGTTCACCCATTCATTCACTCATTCATTCATAAAACTTTATTTTTATACATGCACTGTACATACTGGTAGGATACAAAATCCTGTTTTCAACTGTAGACCTGTGTGAAATACATGTGTATAGTAAAACAGATAATTAAAACATACAGACAACATGGTTTACAAACTACTGTACAACACTATATCACAGTTTACAAGTTACATGATTCATTAATTGTTTCTTGAAATAGAGTATGGAATTCTTATCTCGAATATTGAGAGGAATATGATTCTAGTTTTAACCACACATGCCTGGAGGCTAATGTCTCCAAACCTTGCTTTGGTTCTTGGACACAGAAAGCCTTGATTTTCTGTTTGTCTACATTGGTAACATAGATTATGTTTACTCTCACATTGTGCAACATGGGTTGGAAATTTGACATCATGAAAATAGAAAAATAGAAGGAAATGGCCATTCTTATGCCTTCCTCTTTAACACTTTAGTAGGTAATTTCCCTTTTAATTGGGTTTAATCTATGTCCCCAAAAGAACATACATTAAATGCAAAGTATTTGGGGTTCTAAACAAACTGGTAATGGGTACAGGTAACTAACAAAGAGTAACAAATTAATCAGAAGTGTTTTCTCTAAAAAGACTCTTCTTTTTTGAAATTTTCCAGTTTTTCCAAAGCTGAATCGTCGAGAAGGCAATTGCAATATACCCTTACCAATTTAATTTGGCCATATCTGGGTCTAGGCCACAAAATTTTAATAATGGTACCCAGAATTTTAACCCCTGCTGAAGTCGAAATGCAGTTTCTCTTGTGCCCAGTGCCAATTCCTGTACTTTTCCCATAGTTGATAAGAGAGCAAGAGATTGCTTTGTGTGACGCAAATTCCTGTTGGAGTTCCTGTCCTCGATTTTAGGAGTTCAAAAAAAGGCACACATCATCTGCGTAAGCTAATATCTTAATCTTGGCATACCAGGAAGGGGTACTAAACTTGCTATTCTAGTATGGAGTTGGATATTTCAGAGTAAAGGATCAAGGCAGAAAATATATAAGATGGGATTATGGGGACATCCTTGGCATACCCCTCTATGTACTTGTGCCAGAGAACAAAGCCACTCATTCATAAGTGGCGGAAGCTTAACATTTGTATACCGTGCATGTATCCACCGCATAGATCCCTATGGTAACCCATACTTATTTAATACTACAAAAATGGAGTAATGCGAAATTCTGTTGAAGCTTTTTGCTGCTCGACTGAGAGAATATACCCATTTATTTCTCCTGTATTCCTGCATTCCATATGTTCTCTTATAATAAACAAATGATCCTGTATTTTCCTTTCGGGCACAGAGCAGGATTGCCATTGAGAAATTAGACTTGTAGTAATGCTAGCCAACCTGGTCAACCATATTTTTGATAGTATCTTTATGTCAACATTCATTAGACTAATTGGTCTCCAATTATTCAAATCATGTTCATCTCCTCTTTCATATAGGAATTTTAATATAGCTGTTTACATAGATTCGGAAACTTCACCTGATGCTAAAATATATGAATAAAGATCTTGCAGTATTGGGCTTAGGAGGGCTGAAATGTTTTTATAAAATTCCTGGTGGCAGGCTGTCTGTACCAGAAACCATGTTTGTTTTTAAGGATAAATTGCAAACAGTATTTCTTCATTTGTGTTAGGTCTAGTCAGATACAACTGGTCAGTATCAGACAACACAAAATCCATAGTATGGGACAAAACATTATCAGTCTCATTTCCTGTTATGAGGTGTGGGGTTGAAAACAATTTAGCTGTATGGGCTTTCATTGCCTCTTGTTATGTCGTGTTCATTTTTACTAATATTTCCCAGGGTACTTTTCAACCCACCATGAAAAGTGTGGGATACTCTATTCCGGCAACTATGGAAAACATCAAAGGATTGTCTTGTTCCTGGTGTTCTAAACTGCATTTCCATATTAAGGGAGGAAACTCTGTCATTTTGCAGTTGCTATATCTCTAATTTAATTTTCCAGATTTGAGCTGACAAATCCCAGAGGCCCTGCTGTGTTTTATCTGTAAGGCTATCTAACTGCATCCTTTAGCCCAGGTATTATTTGTATTCCTTTGTGGCCTTTGAAGTGGTTAGACTCTGGAAAAACTATTTAAAATCCTATTTTGAATCTTCTCACCACAAAGCCACATTATTATGTGCTTCTAAAACCAAAACTCTAGAGATTAATAATTTTTCCCATTTTACCCATAGTTCTTCACTCTACAGCACTGAGGTGTTCATCTGTCCAAAATCCCTTGCCCCTAGTAGAAGAGGTACATAATTCACATGTACATCTAAGAAATAAGTAGTCTCATGTTTCAGTTGATTGGGTACTGTCTTGGGTAGGGTTCCCTGACTGGGATACATAGAGAATAATGGATGGGGAAGGGTTTGATATGAGAATTTAATGCACACCCGAGTTGTGGGATGCTACATAAACCCCGAGGGTGAAGCCCAAGGGGTTTATCAAAGCATCCCACAATGAAGGTGTGCATTAAATTCTCATACGAAACACCCTCCCCATCTTTTATTTTTCATAATAATAGGCCAGCAATTTTTCTTCAGCAGTTTGTGAGGCTGCCTGGTCCTTCTACATACAGAATGTTGGCCAATGAGGCAGCAGCATAGTTTGATTGGCATGGCTCATGAATGTCATAACAACCAGCCGGTTGTTATGGAAAATATCAACCTGGTCAGTACATTGAGAGAAATTGCTGACCAGTTATTATAAATAGATAATCGATTTGGGTGAGTAGTGATCCCCTAATATGTGTATGGCCACCAAGTTGAAGCATTACTCTATATGCATCCTTTAACCAAGCCAGAGACAGTAAGTACATCCTGTAAACAAATTCAAATCGCGGTAGACTTATTTTATCCTGTAATGAGGAAGAGAACAGTTAATATTACCTCCCAATAACACTGTTTTAGAGGTAAAATCAGTTTGAATAACCTTTGTCTGAGGAGCATAAATACATATTACCCAAAGATCATACCCTCTGTAGACATATCTAGTAACAGTGCCCTCCTCGAGACAAATGTCTACCAACTTTATGACTTTCCAGTCCTAGTCCCGTAAAAGGATACCTACAGTACTCCATTACATGCCTCTAAATCACAGACCAGCTGTCCATTGTTTTTGGATGAGAGCAAGTTCAAATTTGGTTTTGAGTCTGGTACCCCTGAAGTAGTATAATACCATGGGGGAGGGACTGTAAAATAATTGATTTTATAGGATTTGGTACTCCTCATATTTACACTCATTATCGACAATGAGCATAGAGCCATAAAAAGAAAAATGTGAAAAAACATGAAAAATTAAAAGAGATGGGGTATTTTATTTAAAATGAATAGATATGAACAAAAAACATATTCTCCATTATATACAACAGAATTTCAAAACACTTTCAGAAAAAGGAGCAACTAAAAAAAAGAAGTATCAATACCATAAACCATAAAAAAAGATAGTCATGCTCAAGTTGTTCAAAGAAAAAATTCAAGTTTGTCAAAGGAAATCTGTTAAAGAGCCACTGACACCTGAAAGAAAACTTTGAAAAACATAATTTAGCACAATTTTGTTAGCGTTCCATGTATTTTCTGTATATTTCTCCACCCCATTATTTATTACTGAGAAAATATGCATTAATATATGATCTTTGTCCTGTAGAGTTCCCTAAGAGCTCACCTGCCTTTATAGCTTACTCCCTACTTCAAGTCATATTCCTCTGTTGTGACATCACAATCTGTTGCCATGGGAGTAACTGTGATGTCTCAAGTTGTGCATTATGACCTTAGGTAGGGAATAACAAATGGGAGTGGATGAACTCTTCAGGAGCAAAGACTCTGTTTTCATGCAGATTACCTCAGTAATAAATAATGGGGATGAGAAATACAGAATTAATGTGAAATACAAGCTGAACTGTATCTAAATATTATGTTTTGTTCAAGTTCTCCTGAAGGTGTCAGTTGCTCTTTAAAAAATGACACCACTTATAGATGGTTTATCTGATGTATATTTTCCCTGTATTGTTTCCCTCTTGTGAATACTTGAACCTGGATGCTTGTTTTTGTTTTGGAAGTACTATTATTCCTGTATTGTAATGTATTGTTTAAAATGTAACTGTCGTTGTATGAATTATTGTTTCTCCTTGTAAATGAGCCTACTCAGTGGTGCATTTTCCTGGTAGAATAAAATTTGAATTGAACTTCCTCAGTAACTTAATATGAAAAAAGGAAGGAATAAATCCAGACATGCTCTGTAACCCCTACCCCAGAAAAGAACAGTATTTCCACAGATTTTACAGTTTGTCTTGCAAACTTCCTTTCATCTGAGTCATATACTTTTTGTAAAGAGATGGTAACATTTCTAATAATCTCTTGATGAGTAGCTTTTTCCTGTTGTAAGACCCAGACACATCTAGCCTGCCGCAAATAGTATTTTAAGACCGCAAACACTGTTTGTAAAGTGTCTTGGTTATATTTTCCCTGGGGCTTGAAAAAATACTATCAAAATTTGGTATGAGATTTGGGAATATTTAGGTTCATTCCTGTCCCTGGCCAACTGAGTCCAAAACTGAGCTGCTTGTGGGCAGTCAAGATACGATGTTCTGTGGTTTCTAAAACAGTGCTATATGGGCCAGATATTCAAAACTTTGCCCCGGGGCTAAATTAACACTGCCCGGTGGGCAAACTTAGCCCAGAGCAAAAAGCAAGCTATATTCAAAAGGAATAGCTGGGGGCAAACAGCTTCTGAATATAGCATGGGAATGAGGCTGGGCAAACTTAGCCCTGGAATAAGATAGCTCTGAATATAACAACCAAGAAGTGCAAACCACAACAGCAACACAGTGCACAGCAACGTGAAGGTAGGTAGAGGTGAACTATGTGGCCAGTGTGTGTGCCAGCAAATGTGTGGACCCAGTACAGCTGCAGGCAGCAGCACGTGTGAAAGTACAGTGCTCAAAACTGTATGATATCCCCTGAACTGTTTGCGCAGCGCTAACATGTTTGTGCGGGTTTAGCGCAGAGCTAAACCATTTGCCTGGTGCTAAACTTTGCCATATTCAAATGTGACATGCAAATAAGCCTACTTAGTTTCTGGACAAAGATCCGGATTAGCAACTCTTTATGTCCTGATTTGCATGCAGTTTGCCCAGCATTACTGCAGGGTCCCACAGCTCCATCTGTAGGTCAGTCTGGAAGTACAGGGGCTGGCCAGGTCCAACAGCAGCTCCACCTGTAGGTCAGTCTGGCAGTGCATGATGATAGCTGTAAGCTACATGTAAACAGTACAGCATAGCATAGAATATTGTACCCCAGGGGACAACACAGCATAGGCACGGACGGTGGTGGTGCTGCATGCAAATGTCACACTGTAGATCATGCTATAGTGCACAGCAGACACTACAGTAGCAAGGGGGCCAGTAGTGTGTGGACACAGCACTGCCTATGGTGTGTAGGGCAGTGATGATGACTGCACTATACACAGTGACAGGCCCAACATGCAAGTGTTTACTGACAGTGGACATTACTGTTATGCTGTTGTGTGACCCACAGATGCTGCATCTCTAGCATGGGATACTCACAGTGACATATACATGTCCGGCTGTGTGTGTGCTGTGGCAGTTGTACAGCTGTGCGGTATGTGGCCGGGGGGGGGGATATATGATCAGAAAGGCACACTGGTGTTGGGGTATTCTCAATACTGGCCCATGTGCACTGCGTGATGTGTCCCAGCATTATGGCCACACCTGGTCTCTGGTGTAGCCTGGCCACCCGTACACTCTCCCCTCAACATCCACCATGCCCACAGTGCTGCATGTGTGTGCTGGCATCTGTTGGTGTCCACGGTAAAGTGGATTGTAGGCGTGTGCTATATGGCCGCACTGCCATGGTGTCCACTAGTGGCTGGGTCACCACTTACTGCCTGGCATGGCTGGGACTGGTGGCAGATGATGGCATCACTGTGATGCCATCTGTGAGCAGCATGTTGTCTCTTTGTCTGGCTTTGTCTACGTGTCATATTGTTTTGTTAGGATCACGCAAAGCCATGCAAAAGCCGCGCAAAGCCAGAATGTTGTGCAAAGCTGATTGCCCAGGGTTAAGACTACTTTTTCTTGGGTGGTAATGTGCTTTGCGCTAAGTGTCACGCTACGTCACGCAAAACCACTTTGTGTAGCACTAGTCGCAGAATATAGCATTGCACTGACACGCCCCCTCATTTTGCCCCTTGCACACATTATGTTTTGTCCGGCGCTAATGCAGTTTGCGCACGCTATTTGGCCTTTTGAATATAGCAGACCCATGCTAATCCCATGCTAAACCTGTGCAAACAGTTTGTGCCCAGCGCAGAGTTTTGAATATCTGGCCCTATGTCTCTTGGGGAAGAAATATATCCGTCAACTGCTGTTTGTGTGTGTTTTTCACATGAAGCCTAACATGACTACTAAGCCAAATGAAATCCCATGAAAATTTGGGGATTCTTGGGTTTACCAGTTGTGCTAAGACTAAAACTGCCTTTAGGGTACATGGGGGAAGCAGTAGTCTATATGGAATGCTGAGTTCATAAAATATGCATAAAGGACTTTTCTGGACAGGGTCATAACCTATGGCTAAGGCAAGCCTCATTTTGTTTATCTTTTGAAAGGATAGTGTCACATAATTGGGCACAAAATGGAACCTGGGAGGGTCTGGATTTGGTTTTCTGTCCACCTTGACAAGTATGGATCCAGCCATTCTGTTTGTTAAAAGGAGCCATACCTGATTTCCAGGTCTCGGAGCCAAGCAAATGTTACTGAAAAGAAAAATGCCATAATAAAAAATAAAATGGATTTATCATTCCTAACCTACCCTGTGCTACAGGTCGATATGTAATTTCCGTTCCCACAGGGTTTAAGCATCTATCTGCTCCACGTGCTTGGAAAAATATACTATACAGAGTAGTTTCCAGTGTCAAGGGGGATAGAATGTAGCTCACCTGTAAGCAACAGGGGGTCAGTAATGTTTTTATTAAAAGAATTCTCTTCAGTTTGGCTATTTATCTTCCTTTCAGAGGTGGGGAGTATCCTGTGTGCACTGGTCTATAAACAATCCTCTCAGTTTTTAAGAGCCATATCACACTTACCAAACCATACCTAGTATCCTAATATCATCTGAGTTGGAATGCTTGCTATCAAGCTCCTTTGGGGTGTTGCAGTAGCACCTAAAACACAACTAATGCTTTTGTGATAGTTTGTCTTAGAACCTGATACTGCAGAGTACTGAGCCACAGTAGCTTGTATTGCAGTCTCTGAGGAGTCGTCCACTACACACAGTACCTCATCATCTGCATACGCTAAAACTTTTGTTTGGAGAACTTCAGGAAACAGAGTATTAGCTACAATTCTATTATACCTTTCTATATGCCTCAGAAAAGGTCCAAAGATGATATATAATAAAGAACTCAAGGAGCAGCCCTGTTGGACACCTCTCCATATTGGGAGTGGTTGTCCAAGTCATCAGTTCATATTCAGGACTACTACAGCAGTAGTGTAAAAATGGACAACCATTGTCCATAAGCTTCAGGTATACCATATGCCCTAAGTGCTGAGAACATGTACTTGTGTGACAATCTGTTGAATGCCTCTTCTTAATCAAGGCTTAAAATATACCCATTCAGATGTCATAAATTCCCCTGAACAAAGATTTTTCTTAGTATTTTCAGGTTATCTTGAATTTTTCAGGTTGGTACAGAGCATGTTGGGTATGTTCCTATTAGATGTTCTGTGACTCTTGCTAGTCTCACAGATAACGTTTTTGCAGGATTTTAAAATCTGAGTTCAGTAGGCTATTGGTCTCCAGTTAATCAGAATATTTTTCTGCCCTTTTTTATATAGTATACTGGCACGGTATTGCCACTTTAGTTAGTGTTGCATGGCCACTTCTATGTTAAAGCCAACATTTTGCACTGTAATAACTTTGCAACCATTTGACCATTTTGCACAAAATTTTTCACGTGCCATCAGGTACCATAGATCTCTTGATGTGGCAAGTTTCGTTCTGTCGGATGTGCGGTTGCGGAGTGTCAAAAAATGTGAAAATTACCATTTCGGTGCAAATCCTTTGCCATTTTGCATCTCTGAAATGGCTTGGGGGACTGGTCTGAAATTGTTAGGATATATGAGGTCTGGGTCGCAGATGTGCCTTTTGAAGGTTTGGTGTAAAAATATTAATCTGTTCAAAAGTTATTAAAGTTGTAAGTTTCCAATTATAGCCTATGGGAAAGAATATATGTTCCATGTGAAAGCAGGTTTTGCTACTGCGAAAACACTTTTTGCTGCCGCCATCTTGTTTTCAGTTAGCGACAGGGAAAAAACACTGTAATTAAAAAAATACTGCCCCTTGGTAAACACCAACAGTTGTGTTTACCTAATCAGGGTCTGCAGAAAAGGATTCTGGCCTTAGTTTTTTTAAATAGTAGCCAGAAATATGTTTTTTCAGTTGGCCATTGGTAGTGTCACAAATTTGCGGCACTATTTTTGCAAAACTGACACAAATTGCAGTGGTTTTCTTGCAACTAACGGTACTGTTATGTGAAAACTGCCGCAGTTTGCGGCACTGCTTGAACTTTAAAAAAAACACATCAGTCCCTCTGAACAATCTAAATCTTTCCTTACCATTTTTAAAAAACATGAGGCCAGAATCAGACTCCTCAGCCCCTCTTTTAGGTAAACACCTGTTGGCGTTTACATAAAGAAAAAAAAAATTTTTCCCCGTTTTAGTGAGTTTGAGTTTAAGGGGAAGGGGGCAGAGGAATGTTAATTAATATAAAAATATGTTTTGCTGACAGCGGGGTGCCCAATTCTGCTGCCAACACTGCAAGCCCCACCCCACCAGTATGGGACACTGGCGAGCCCACTCCCAGTGTCCCGAAAAATGTTTGTTCTGAACTTGCTGACAGCGGGGTTCCCAGTCCCACTGTCGGCACTGTAAGCCCCCTACCAGCAGTGTGGGACACTGGGGAGCCCACCTCCAGTGTCCCCAAAGATGGTCAAGTTTAACCTGTAAAAAAGAAAACTGTCCCCAAACGTCTTTTTTTTTAATCCGGGAAAAAAGAAAATGTCCCCTCATTGTCTCCCCACCGACCACCTCCCCACATCCCGACCCTCTCACTGAGCACCCACCACCCCACTCACCTCTTTGAAGCCGAATCATGAACTGAAGAATCAAGGTAAGTGCTGAGTAATGGCTGTTAGTGGCACTTTGAACTTATGTTGATATCACACTCATTTTAAGGTATTTTTTCCCCAAATTTTCAATATAGGCTTTTTGGGATGCCACCTCATGAACACTGTCACTGTTGTTTTGTTAATCGGGCCCGGAAAGTGATTTCACGGTCACTGTGCGAAATCACCTTTTGGGACTGAGTAACGAAATGACAGTGCCAGTGTTCATGAGGTGGGGTGTCAAAAAACCAATGTTGAAAATTTGAGCTAATCTCAAAAAACGCCTAAGTTACGTGCGTTCGTTGAAATGTTTCTATGTACACATGCAACTTTGCAATTTTTAATATTTTGACTCCAAATTTTCAACATAGACATTCTTTCACACCAGTAAAACACAAAAGAAAGCAGAGCACACACAAACCTCGTGGAAATGATACCAGGAGCATCAGCCTCTTAAAAAATCCAAATAATTTATTGTTTACATATACTCAAGGCTGTTGTTGAGTGTATGTAAACAATATATTATTTGGGTTTTATAAGAGGCTGGTGCTCCTAGTATAATTTCCATGAGGTTTGTGTGTGCTCTGCTTTTTTTGTGTTTTAATAGTTCATTTTTAGCATAGCAGCACCACTATCCTTGTGCGCATACCCGGTGTGAATTGGTTTCATTATTTCGCACCACCTCATGAACAGTACAGCTGTCATTTCTCACGTCCTGCCCGAAACATGTTTCCGCACCTGTGGCACAGAATTATGTTTTACCATGGATTAAGACATTTTCACCTATGGGGTTTATGAGGTGGGACGATAAGAAGACTATGTTGAAAATTTGGGGTCAAAATATGAAAAAAATGACAAAGTTGTGACCATTCATTGCAATTTCACTACACCTGTTCGTAACTACAGAAATTTTCAATATTTTGACTACAGATTTACAACATAGCCTTCTTATTACCCCACCTCATGTATGTCACAGCTGTAATTTTTCAAATACTGGCCAAAATGTGTTTCCACACCTGTGGTGTGGAATGGCATTGCAGTTTCATAGAATTATGTTTGGGCGGGAATTTGTACATTTTCTGTACAAGGTACATGTCCTGGGGTAATCGGATGGCTATGGCGATAATTTGCTCAGGCATCTACAGAGGGATGGGTGTGCAGGGTCCAAAGGATCCTGCGCTCCCACATTAACATAAGGGAAATCATGGCGCATGCTCATGCCCTGCGCTTCAACAGGGAGACGAAAGTTAATTACAATGTCTCTACACTTATGGATAGATTGTCCCTGCGCTCCCAGAAAATAACTACGGCTATGGTGATACTTTCTCAAAAAGTAAGGAAATTTATTGTAAAAACCTCTGTTAATGCATCAGTTAGCGTTCCTATTACATCGACATAAGTATGGAAATTTATCTCAGAGGTTTATTGGGTATTCTGGGTGCCAGATCTCATTTCCTGCCTTAATGTTCGACCTCAGTTGTATTGGTACTTATTCATTTCTGATTTTACCACCCTAGTTTGGGAACTTTAATCTGTGTGTTCTGTTTTAGTTTTTGATATTAATTTTTGAAACTATGCCTGTAGGTCCAGATATTTCAGATAATTGCCGATTTCCCCCACAGATGTCTGAAAGAAGTGGGTAACATCATGCTACAGTTCTTCTCACCACTCCGTAATGGAGTCATATAAACATAATACTAAGTGACGTGCTTTCCATAAGGCAATCCACTTTTTATGTGTTGTTGGGTTTTTCAAGGTGGCAATGTTCAGTCTCCATACATTTTTTTTGTTCAAAGGGGTAATTGACCAGGAGAAAGTGCATTGCACAGCCACATAGTCTGAAAATTCCCTACCCCATGTTTTGGCTGAAACAATGTGTACAGACTAAGACGTTAAATCAATTCTTGTGGAATGGGAACCCCTAAAATAGGTACTTTCCCCCGGCTTTATGTACAGTACATGCCTATAAGCATTAGTCAATCTAGCTGTGAAAATAACGCTTCTCAAAGTATTAGCGTCACAGAACATCTTAGCTGTATACAATTCTGTCAGTGTGAACCATACTACAGTTAAAATCTCCTCCATCAAATTAATATTCAGGCCATATACAAAAACAACTGAATTTCTTGGAAAAGGGTTATATACAGTTCCGGCAGTGTGGGAGGGACACATTAAAGCAGTTTGAGGAGATAGCAGACTTCAAATTAAACATTGCCAAAATGGAAGTTCTAGCTTTTCATTTTAGATCGTCAGCACATCTTAAACTGAATTATCCACTGAAGTGGTCCCGCACTCTTATAAAATACCTAGGCATTTACCTTCCCAAGGATATTAATAAAGTAGATCTTGTCAATTACGAACCCACAACTATAGTAATACAGGAGGATCTGGAAAGGTGGGGTAGGATCCCTCTTTCATTTAATCAGAGGATAGAAGTCATATGAATGAATATGCTACCCTGGCTACTCTACCTCTTTCAGATGTTCTGGGGTTTCTGTTCATCTCCCATCTGGCTGCATGGTCAAGGGTGATAGCCAACTTTATATGGCGAGGTCAGCGCCTGTGTGTTCACCTGTCAGTGCTTCATCTGTCAGCGGCGGGAGGAGGGGTCAATTTGCTGAATTTGGAAATGTGCACCAGGGCTGACATGCTCTGTATTGTGTTCTTATGGCTACTTCCTACCTATAACTCTCCGTGAAAAATTTTTGAATCTACCTTTAATGATTTGCACGATATCAACCCCATTCACTTTGCCCTTTGAGAGAGAGAGAGAGAGAGAGAAGGAGAGAAAGAGAGAACATGCGCTGGCGTATTTCTATAAATTTACAGGCAATGCCTTGAGAATCTGGTATCATTTGAATAATCATAAAAGATTTGAAATTATTTTTTACTACTTCAAATTGCCAGCTGCAGAGGGTGATTTCCTACCGGCTCAGATGGATCTTACCTTTTCTCATTGGAGACATCAGGGCCTGCAATTTTATTTTCAGTTCCTTGACAAAACAGGGGTAATTCCATTTGAATCTGTCCGAGAGATTTACAACTTAACAGGTAGGGAACATTGCAGATATTTACAGGTCAGGAGATTCCTGTATCACAAATGGAGGCACCTTACTAAGCTCCCTGACCTGAAACCCTTATTATTATTACAGCTTCTGATGGATGTTCTGGATGACAAACCCTGGGGTCATC
Organism: Neoceratodus forsteri; assembly: GCA_016271365.2. NCBI lineage: Eukaryota > Metazoa > Chordata > Ceratodontiformes > Ceratodontidae > Neoceratodus > Neoceratodus forsteri. The sequence goes on along the minus strand of CM028131.1, from coordinate 1,407,402,045 downwards.
TAATAGATCATATCTATAGCATTCTTCAAGATACTCTGGGGGACTCAACACTAACTATACTAGCAAAATGGAATGAGGAACTAGATCTGGCAGTTCCATATGAGACATGGTTGAAGTTTGCTCTCCTCTCTGTTAAAATTACCCTGTCTAATATGTGGAGAGAGTTTGTATTCTGGACTCCGGCACTCCTAGTTAATATTCTGCTTTCCACTTATGGAGAATGTTGGACGGGTTGCAGAACTAACCCAGTTAACCATAGTCATTTGTTCTGGCTGTGTCCATGGTTATCAGGGTTTTGGTAATCACTTCACTGGGAAATAGAGGAATGCCTAGGAGAATGTATTGAACCAACGCCTGGTTTGGTTCTCCTCTCTGTTCTTTCACACCATTGTCCATGTGGGCATATTAGTTGTATATTGTGTGATGATTGTAAGTGATGCTTCTTTTAATAAAAATCTAAATTTAAAAAAAGAAAAGGGTTGTACAGAGGGCAAACATTTGGGGTGTATACATATTAATGATCCTAAGCTGGATGTCAAGGTATGATGCATCCAGTAACAGAGCCCTTCAAGGGTGGATATCTACCAGTCTGAAAACAGTAAAAGCCTCATCATTCAAAAGAATGCTCACCCCGTCACACAGATCCATGCCCAATGACCAGAGTGTTTTATGCCAAAGTTAACTTTTTGATGCTTGTGCCAATTCAAAAGATGTTTTAATAGGGTGTCTTGTAATAATGTTACTGTGACAGGACTGCAGGATGGCAAAAGCTGTCACATTTTTTATTACTTTTTATGCTTTTGACATTGATTGATGTCATTTCCAAAGAGCTAGTCATAAGCAAAAGGGGAAAAAAACACCAAAACAAGCATGTAGGCTATTTATCTCCAGACCTAGTTGTCCATCACATCTGCTTGGAGGCTTACAAAGAGGATAGGACTGAGGACGCCTGTGAATCCTTGTCCTCCCCTTGAGTGTCCCCAACACCATTGTTTTTATTTATTTATTTTGTGGCTGTGGGATTCAAACCCAGTTCTCTAGGTTTGTAGCTCAGAACTCTTAATCACTACACTATGTTGCCTTCCAAAGGTGTTTATCTGGAGCAATGGCACTATGCCTGTTCCTTGTTGGAACTACAGATGGTCGAAGTTGGGAAACTTCACTCCGTGAATTAATCCACAACTTTAGCGCAATTCACAGATTAATTCATGGACGTGAAGTGTGAAGTTCCACCTGTGAAGTGTGAATTTTTGCCCGCCAGCAGAGCAGTTTCCCCGTGAATAGCAGAAGTTTGCCATTTGCAGGCAAAAATTCTGCTGTTCATGGGTGAAATTCCGCCATTCGCAAGCAAGATTCTGCACTTGCAGTGAAATTCTGCCAAAAAAAAAAAAAAATGGCATAGTACCATAGGCAAATTTTGAGCCTATTAGTAAATCTTTGTGAATCGCTCCATGGAGGCAAATTTGCTAACTTCATCGGAACTTCACTGGTGAATTTAAACTTTGCAGCGTCTCTAAATGGCACTAAGGCAGGGGTGCAACTAAGGCAGGGGGCCAACCTGTTGCCTCTGGTTATCTATTTCTGGGTAATTTTGTCTTACTGACTTTTACTTTCAAATCCTCCTCTGGGAGAGGGGTGGGATTTCAGATGTCACCTCAAGTGGAACATCCACCTCTGGGAGAGGTTCTGATACTATCTGGGTATCTCCTCAGTAGTTGTACCACTGGTTTCAGCAGGTTGCAGATCTGGAGTAAGTACAGGAGGGACTTCACTCTCCTCCTTATGCTCTGAACCTGTAGCTGAAACACTGCAGGTCAATGGTGGTGCCTCAGACTGTGTGTAGGGGTGGGGGATGATCCTTAGCAACAGGGCGCGTGTCAGAAACCCCTGTACCAGGAGTTAGTTGCAGGGATGCCATCTGCCTTTCTGATGATTGGGCTGCTCCCTTTTGCTGTGCATGGGTAACTAAGCTTTCCTGAGGCAGGGTGTCTGCCCTATTCTGCGAGGTTGATGCTCAATGCCCATAACCTTGCCCTTTACCTCCATATACTGTAGGTTACAATAAAAGGTATTTGTGCACCTTGCAATCCATGCCCATATTCCAAGCAAAGATTTTATCTCACATTGTCACAGGCACTGCTCAAATGAGCTCTCAAGCCACACCTGTTGCAGGACTTTGGCTGGCCCTGATAAAAAAAAGAGCACCTCTGTCCCTGTCCCAAAAAAAGCTACAGGGAAGATGCATCACACCTGCATTTGACAAGTTCAGTTTAACCTGTGTCTCTCCTGTCCAAATGTGCTCAGAGTCTGTTTGGGCTTATCCATCACCTCACGCCTTTGTTTCAACCAAAAAAGAATGTCTGAAATATTAGCACCCCAGTATTTAAAAAACATGTTTATTGCCCTGATAGCCAGTCTAGTGAGAGTTACAGCAACAAAAGGAGTCCATAAAAGGTGTTTCTTTTAGCTGGATGTATTGTACCCAAAATCTGTCCAAACCAGCAATAGTCTTGAAACTTGTATCATAATTCGCATCCCCTATGTCAATTAATGCATAAATTTCCAAAGCAAAAAATTTAAAGTTTTTTTGTTAAAGTTCTTGTGACATACATCCTGTCTTGGGGGTCCAATCCACCTTTATATAAGAGTCAACCACATTCTTCCTAGGAGCAGAATCTCCTTTATTTGCAAATAAGTCTGCTATTCTGAAATCTGGATTTGGGGGTCTATCAAGGTAGCATCCCAGTGTCTGTATAGTTTTTTAGCTGGCCCAGTTCTTATCAGGTTCAGGCTTTCTGCTGATACAACCCTGAGGGCCCATGTCTAGGGGATTCAGCTAGAGAGGGAGCTGACACTCCTGTTCTGTGGGCATTATTCAGAGTTATATCCGAGTTATTACTGAAACAGACAGCATCCGCTTTGTTTGCATATTGCCTTAGTTACTACAGTGACACTATCAGCAAGGGCAGACTTTGTGTGCGTGGCAGGGGCCTGAAGATGTATGGAGCATTCCCCTTGTAATTGGAGGCTGGGGCAGACTGTATTAGAAGTACTGAAGACTTCAAGTTCGTGAGTCCCTCTTTGCCATCAGCTGGTACAGTTTCCGCACGTACGGCAGTTGGCACCATTTTCCGCTCCTCATCCCCTTCCCCCAGTTGACAGTCAGTAACATCAGTGTCCGACACACTCATCGGCTCTGTTGCTGACTCATAGAAACATAGAATTTGACGGCAGATAAGGACCCCTTGGCCCACCTAGTCTGCCCATTTCCCTACCTAATGGATAAGCTGCAGATCCTAGTTAACCAACGGCCTGCTTCCTCCTGCCCCCACTAGAACTGCCTTATGTCTGTCTCATGCATTGTTGAATTCCCCCACTGTTTTTGACTCCACTACTACCTCAGGAAGGCTGTTCCATGTATCCACAACCCTCTCCATGAAAAAATACTTCCTCACATTACCACTGAGCCATCCCCCCTCTATCATCAAATTGTGCCCCCTTGTTCTTGCACATCTCTTTTTTCTGAAATATGCTACCCTCTTGGACTTTGTTGATTCCCTTGAGGTACTTGAAAGTTTCTATCATGTCCCCCCTCTCCCTCCTTTCCTCGAGGCTATACATATTAAGCTCCTTTAATCTCTCTTCATATGTCTTTTGGTGCAAACCCTGCACCATTTTATTTGCCCTTCTCTGGACAGCCTCCATCTTGTCTATGTCCTTGCAGAGATGGGGTCTCCAGAACTGCACGCACAAACTCCAGATGGAGTCTCACCAACTGTCTGTACAGAGGGATAACAACTTCCTGTTTCCTACTGGTGATGCCTCTCCCTATGCATCCCAGTATCCCGCCAGCCCTCCTTACTGCCTTCTCACGTTGCTTACCCACCTTTAGGTCATCTGATATGACTACCCTAGGTCCCTTTCCATTTTGTTGTTAGTATCCCACCCCATTGTGTACTCTTCCCCAGGGTTTCTGTTTTCCAGGTGGATTACTTTGCACTTCTTTGCACTGAATCTAAGCTGCCATACATTTTACCATTCCTCCAACCTTGCCAAATCCCTTCTCATCCTTTCCACCCCACCTTCTGTATCAACCCTGTTGCATATCTTTGTGTCATCTGCAAAGAGACATACTTTTCCTTCCAGTCCCTCCACAATGTAACTTATAAAGACATTAAAGAGGACCAGTCCCAGTACTGAACCCTGCAGTACTCCACTAGTAACCCCCCCTTTCATCAGAGTGGACTCAGTTTACTATTACCCTCTGTGTCCTGTTGTCCAGCCAGTTTTATTACCCAGGCTACCACCTTATGATCCACTCCAATGCTGGCTAACTTGTAAATTAATCTTTTGAGTGGGGCTTTGTCAGATGCCTTGCTAAAGTCTAAGTAGTCCATATCCACAGCCCCTCCCTGGTCTACTACTTTGGTCACCCAGTCAAAGAAATCTATTAAATTTGTCTGACACGACCTTCCTGCTGTGAATCCATGCTGCCTTGGGTCCATTGCCCTACTGGCCTCTAGGTATTCAACAATTCTTTCCTTCAGAAGTGATTCCATCATTTTCCCTATCACTGAGGACAAACTCACAGGTCTGTAGTTTTCTGCCTCTGCCTTGCTCCCACTTTTGTGAAGTGGAATCACATCCATCCTCCTCCAGTCCTCAGGTACCACCCCATCCTCCCACAAATTGTTAAAGAGGGTAGTCCGTGGTATCACTAGTTCTACCCTTAGTTCTTTTAGAATTCTAGGGTGAATCCCTTCAGGCCCCATTGCTTTGTCCACCTTCAGTTTTAAGAGTTCTTTCAGAACCCTTTCTTCTGTGAATGGACTGGTATCAGCCCCCCTAACCAGAGTGTTTCTATTGTTTGGTTTAGGTACCTTCCCCTCTTCTTTTGTGAATACTGAGAAGTATTCGTTTAGTATCCCTGCTTTTTCACTGTCACCCTCTGCGCACTACTCTTCCCCTTTATTAAGCCTCAGTATCCCTCCCTTGGTCTTTCTTCACTCCCTAATGTACCTATAAAAGGTTTTATCCCCCTTCTTAACAGAGTTGGCTGTCTTTTCCTCAGTCTGGGCCTTTGCTATTCTGACTGCCTTCCCTGCCTCCTTCTGCTTTAACTGATATTGTTCTCTGTCCTGCTCTGTGTTTCTTACAGTTCTCTCCCATGTAGGGTCACCAGGAATTCTCTGTTCTTCTCTCAAATTTTGGAACAGATGGTCCTTCTTTTTAGGTAACACCTGGCGGAACTCCTTGTGGCAGTGCTGTACCACTGTGTCAGCTGAAACCGGGACACATGTGCCATTGTGATTTCTTTTCCAGCCAGCATCCTTCAGTGCTTTTTCTGATGACCAAGTGGTATGACTAGGTATCTCCAATTTATCTTGGGAGTTAGTTGTTGGAAGGTAGGCTCCCTCATCGACATTTGCTGCATAGGTGCTTTTCTGAGACTCAGTGATTTCCTGCTGAGCATTGCGACAGATTGCTCAGCTGTTTTTGACAGTGCCAAGTCTGTCAGTAGCTCAGCTGACACATACGTGGCTTTCTTTTCTTGGTGCTGGCTAAGGAGGCAGTCCCTCTCCAGGAGATACCTGACTTTCTCCTCAGCCATCATGTCCATCAAATGCTGCATTTTCTCATTCATTGCAGCCTTCAGCTTCCGTTCTTCTACACACAGAGCTGCATCCTAAAGCTGTAAATCACTGTCACCATTATTCTGGCAGAATGTTCAAACTCCTAATTTTCCAGGCTAGTATCAGCTTACATCAAAGTCTCGTAATCGACCTCACTCATGGCAGTGGCAGGGACAGAGGTCTGTTGCCCCTGCCAAAGCACCATCCTCTCCTCCTCCACCTGGGTTGGCCATTTTTGCTGGATGCCAAAGTGAACAGCAGCTCTCCCTACCAAAGAGTAGTGCTATTTTTATTGAAAATGTATTATATGTAAAACTAAAGAACTTTCACAGTGACAACAACATATATACCAAACAGTAGCGGTGTTTATTAGGGAAAGAGAAATCAAACAATAATAAACATCACAAAATAATACATAAGTTAGTACAGTTCCTCCAAAAAAACAACAACACAGGAACGCTAACAACTAAAACATAATGTCGGAAGCCTTTGACAAGTTGCTTAATACAGCTGTATGGTAAACAGAAAGGGAGGGGAAAAAAAGAAAAGAAAACATCAAGACTTTTGACATCATTTCCACTTACATTTTGTGGGGGGGGGGTTATATAATTGTAGTATATAATTCTAAGACCTGACCCAAATTGCCCCATCTGAAACTACTTCAAGTAACTGGCATATCTGAGTTCGTCATCCAGGGCACATTTTTCCAAGCTGCAGATAGGTTTCTTCTAGTCATTTGTTTAGATTCTGTATAATATATAGCCTGTAGTTCCATAGTCATCTTGTTGATCAATTCTATATGTAGGATCAACTTCTGCAATGTAAAAAGACTTCTAACATTCAAATACATTTTATAACACGGAGGACCATATGTAATGTGCTTTTATGCTGCTTATTTGACAAATTGTATATTGTCCAAACATCAATGCTTCATAGGTTACTGAGACAAACCAGGGTTCCTCTCACTCTTTAGAGACAGCAGCCCAAAAACCAGTTATATAAGAACGTGTGCGAAGAACAAGATGATCAGTAGTTTCCACTTCCCGAGTGCACTGTGCTCTACTACACATTCGATCCTCCAATTGCTTGTGTTTTTGGTTTGATTTCACCTTCATTTTGGCATGACAGCTCAACCAATGAAGATCCCACATTTTATCTGGAATTCTCTTTTCTTTTAACAGATGTAAAAGAGATGTAAGGTGTTGGGAAGGGCATGGGGGAATGTAGTTTCTTCCTAAAAGTGTTGTACTTGAATCCAATAATATATTTCTTTTCTATGTTTGATTAATACCATCTGACATGTAACTTTCCAGATTTTTAGTTTTTTTTTTTTGCAATTCACTTTTACTTTTCTCCCCCTCGAGCCGCCTGCCGCCTTCATCTGCTCGTTCACGGCTCCTCGACTTCTGTCCCCAAGCTACTTTCCCCGATGCCCGTGGCTTACCCCCCATGGTGGGGGCCCGCGACACGGCAGGGGATGCGCCGGGCACTGTAGAATAGGTCGGGGTTGGCCTGAGGACACATCGGAAGCTGCGGTGGGCTTCATACATGGCGGCAGGCGCTCGGTGTTTTTCCGGTTCCAGGAGGCGGGCCACGCCTCCCGACGCTGTACGCCACCACCGCCCGCCTCAGGAACACGTAAGTGTCGGATGCTTGGGCACACCCGCCTCTGCCAGGGGTCCCCAGCACCGATCACTGCCCGCATCCTACTCCCCGGCCGGCGTTCGGCCCACCCGGGTCCATTCTCGGACCCGGGTCGCCGGTGTCGCAAGCGGAAATCCCACCGCTGCGCCAGTGGGCCGGCCCCCCAGATTTTTAGTTTTAAAAATGCTTCTCTAATATATTGTGGAATAGTTATGGACCGTCTTAAAGGTCCAATTTGTCCCTGTTCCCATTGATAAAACCACTGAGTACAGGAGTAAAATAAAAAAGCAGTCCACCCTTGACCAGTGTAAACTAAGAAAGGTTTCAGATTTGTGCTAAAAATGATGCTCTAGAAAAATGTGATGGGGTTTACCATTCCTAAACCTCTCTCTGCTTCCCCAGACTGCTTGAAAAAATATGCTATGTAGAATGGGTTCTAACGCTTTTGGTGGTGGAAATACGTAACTAATATAAAGGAAGAGTGGTACCAGATATGATTTGATGAGATGTATCCTTTTCTTTTTACAGAGTTGCCATCTATTCCACTGTGCTACCATTTGTTTACCCTGATGGATTTTGGGTTCCCAATTCAAAGTATCTAAGTTTACAAGGACATAAGTGATACCCAAATTGCGTATAGGGTCTTCTGTTATCTGGATGCCTGCAGTAGTAGTCAGGCCAGAATATTCTTGGTTTAATTGTCTGCCTAAATATTTTGCTAAGTTTAAAGTGGCCCCCAGAATAAGAGCCCTAGGTAATACAGATCTGGACAGCTGCTTCGGCAAAATGTTGATCTTGTACCAGGATGCAGAGGTCATCTGCATACGCTATTGCTGTGTGTGGTGTTGAAATCTCAGTAGTATTTATCCACTGTAGATTGGGAGAATAATAATTTAACAGCCGTAAAAGTGGATCCATGCAGAAAGCATAAAGCAGTAGGCTCAGGTGGCATCCTTGTCTGATCCCCCTGAGTACCGGGAGCATAGGCCCCTCCCATCCATTAATGATAGATGTGACAGTGGCCACTTTATATAGGCCCTGGATCTAACTAATAAATTTCAAGGATATTCCATATGTCTGGAGGACTGACCAGAGGAAACCATGATTCACTGAGTCGAACACTTTCTGTTGGTCTAAAGATGAAACAGATCCTGCCAGTATTCCTCTTTTGCCTTGTTCATATAATTCTCGTAACAAAATCAGGTGGTCAGCAATCTTCCTACCTGGAATTGAGCAGGTCTGAGCTGGTGAGATCAGCTGTTGTGCTACTTTCAAGAGTCTGGTATTTAAGATTTTGGTCAGTATCTTAAAATTGGTGTTAAGGAGACATATAGGCCTCCAGCTGTGGATCTCATACTTATTTCCTTTCTTGTAACGATATTAGATGGCCATTTGTCATCCTAAGGGAGGGAGGGAGACTGATTACTGAATATACACGTAAAAGCACTGGCTAATTCTATGGCCAGTTCTTTTGCTAGGAATGTATACAGCTCTCCAGTTAGCTCATCTCCACCTGGCACCTTATCTGTTGGTAGAGTATGTATAGCAGTTTGTTTCCTCTGGAAGAATGTTTTGTCCTAATTGAGCAGTATTTTCCACTGGGCAGGTAAGGTAGTGTGTCCAAGATTAAAGGAAAAACTCATCAGAATTAGTAAACTGTGTCTGTAGTGGCCTCAAAAGCTGTAGGGTATGCTGTGTAATAATAGTTCTTATTTCCTGTATGCCTGTACATAATACATGATTATTATCCCACAAGCCATCCATATGTTTCTGTTTATTCCTATTATTGCAACTTTCATATGGGTAAATTTGTTTCTTTTTTTTTTCCCGCGTCCCAGATCTTTGCAGGTGTTGTAGATTCTGCACCTTTTGCGCATGATAGTTAGTAATTTGTTTCTTAATATTATGTATCTGTGCATTAAAATTCTGTCCAGTAGTGGAGGAAAGGGGTAAAAGTTTCCGTAATTGCTTTCTGTTTTGTAGGTATTGGAAATATGTATAATTTCTAAGTGATTTACTTTGGGTTTTTAAGAGGTTTGTAATATCTACAATGTTATCCTCCCACCAGAGGATTGGGTTATCATACATAATATAAGCTGATTTCCTCACTGCTACAAAAATTTGTAGAGTTTGTGTAGTCTCAGTTCTATCTAACAGGGACAGGCTAAATGTCCAGGTTCCTGGTCCGTGGGGGGGAGGGATATTAATGTTACCCAATTGTAGGTGTAGAATATTGTGATCAGAGAATTCCATCACCAATATTCGTGCTGCCTGTATATGCAGTGAAGGTGTGATAAAGAAATAATCTATTCTTGTGGCCAGAGGCCTTTTATGAAACATGGGGTCAGGTGTCCCTACCTCAGACATGTATGCATCTAATAGGTTGGTGGTTTGTATCATACGTTTTAGGAAGGCCATATCACAGTAGATCTTTTTATGTTTGCTTGCACGCATGTGCAAGAAACATAGTGCCATCATCTGAGTTTTTCAGAGGTGTGTCAGCATCTTCCAATTCAGTCAGTGTGTTTGCAGGCGTGGTCACAATTCTCCAATCACTGCTGGAGCTGTCTATGACAGCAGTTGAAAATGCAGTGGCATACAGTTGAAAGGGAGAGCTACGCTTCAGTGAGCAGCCCCCCCCCCCACACACACAGATCAACTGTGTCAGTTACCTGATAGGACGGTGTAGTCTTGTCTAGCTTAGAGAGACAAGCCACACATCATTACTTTAATAAACTGTTCCCTGCCAGTGCAGGACTACCAGAATGTGTGGGTGCCTAGCAGTCCTTACACACGCCAGCTCTCCAAAGCACACCTTCATGGACTCCATGGGTTCTAATCCTCCAGAAAAAAAATACCTCAGCATTTGATGTGAAAACTCAGACTTCGTTGTATGTGTAATTCCAAGTGTTTTCTCTTACTAGACTCTGTCAATGTGAACTCCCCGCTGCTACAACCTATGCAAACGAACTTGAGCATACTGTACTACCTGCAGCTGAAGCAAAGAACACCCAGAATGCACAAAGGAGAACACACTGCTATGCCTTTCAGCAGCAGCCAGTGGGGGAAGTTTTCATGACTGAAGCACTTTAATGCACCTTTTAGTGCTGTCATATACACACCCCTGTGTGGTAATTCACTAAACTGCACACTTAGTCTGGTAATGCAGCTTCAAAATATTTTTTTTTTTCTCTGAATTGCCATGAGCTGGCATTTAGATAGAATCACACAGCTCTTTCTCAAATCAGATGCTCAATGAAGTCACATCACCTTGTAACCCTAAGCATCTTAGGGTTGGACATGTGCCCTAACAAAATAGCGAAAACTAGGTATAGAAAAAGAAAACACAAATTCAACCATAGCTCACAATCGAATTCACCCTTTTCTCCGGCGAATCTGAAGCTGCCTAACAGCCCACCCCTGGGTGCTCATGCACTCCTTCCACCCGCACAACATATGGCTGACGGGGGTGCTGTTGCATTTTATTTCATAATTTCCTGATCTCGTTGCTGTCACCATACTGATACAGTAATTCTTTCTATGGCTCGAAAACTGCTTGACATTAGCTGAATTATAAATGGCATCCCTGTTTGACGCTGTGGTGCGGAATATGGTGGTACTCAAATTTTAAGCCAAGTATTACGTGCAGATATGTTGTTATTGACTCATGTCACTTACCATTTTATACATCTATTGATTTTTTCGATTCACTTTTGCTGACAAATGTTGATTGCAGGATTCTGGTGTCACAATTCAGTTCAGCGACGTGTAACATCTTAGTGCAGATGCTAAGTAACTGTTTTAAAATGCTGAAAAAGTTAACAGCCATGAAAATGCATGAACTTCTTTCTCCAGTGTCTGGAGCTGTAGTGGTGTTATTGGCAAGTGCATGTCCCTTTGCTCCAGATCTTTCAGTGAGATGTCTATTCTGTGCAGTGGACAGTGGCTGAATGTTATCAACTGACAGTTTCATTTCATTACCAAGAGATAAATATTCAGGGCTTTGCAAATGCAACTTTGCTGGTAGCACAGTTTCATGCCCCCAAGTGTCTGTCATCAGTTAGTGGTTATATCTTAACCGATGATCACAAAAAGAATGAAAAAGATTTGCCGCTGAGTAATGTAAATGCCAATCCACCTAAGCACCTTTAAGCTGCAAACAGAATTTGAACGTATAGGGATTCTGAACCAGTGTATTACTCTGTGGCACAGCAATGGTTAATAAGTTTAAGCACATTCTCAGGACATTGTTTCACTTGCCCCCTCTCCCCACTACGATCCTGGTCACCTGAAATAAACCTGACATTTTAGTATCTGTTTTACATCTTGGCTCGTTAGGCAATCAACGCTATATGAACATAAACGGACATATAAATGGGGACTATAAGAACATGGTCACCTGAAATAAACCTGACATTTTAGTATCTGTTTTACATCTTGGCTCAGTTAGGCAATCAGCACTGTAAGAACTTATATGGACATATAAATGGGGACTATAAGAACATGCCATGGGTGCTTGTGCCTTAGTCCAGCAGTGCAACATCGGCCTGAAGCTCGGTTAGGGCTTACTGTCTACCACTTTGTTCACCCCCCCCATGTACTTGCACCATTTCACATCCTCCCTTGATCTACATGAGTGGATCCCTCATTCATATGTCACATATGCACGCACAAAAAAAAAAAACCCGGTCTTCAAAAATTAAGATACATTTATTATGTTTGTTATGTTTGCTTCCACGCATGTGCAAGAAGCATAGTGCAATCATCCGAGATCTCGGAGGTGTGTCACTCCCCCCCTTCCAATTCAGTCAGTGTGTTGGCAGGCGCAGCCCCTGTAAGCCAATGCATGCTGGAGCTGTCTGTGACAAGCTCCAAAATGCAGTGGCATACAGTTCAAAGGGGGAGCTACGCTTCCGTAAGCAGCGATAAGATATCGCTTGCTCATGCGTAGCTCCCACACACACACACACACACACACACACACACATATACACACGCAGGCATGCGCGCCCCCACACGCACGCACACACTGTATAGCCGATGGGGGTGCCCAATCCCCCATCGGCTGTGCCGCGCCCCCACCTCCAAAGTTTCAAATGCCACGCTGGGTGCCTCACCCCAGCATGGCAACTCATGATATAGCCAACGGGGGGTGCCCAATCCCCTGTCGGCTCCACTGTCCTCACCCCCCTGAGTACTGGGTGCCATGCTGGGAGCCCACCCCAGCGTGACAATTGATGCTTTGGGCAACGGGGGTGCCCAATCCCCCGTCGGCTGAACACCAACCCAGCATGGCAAATGTCCTGCGTCGTCATTGGAAACAAAAAGAACACCTGTAAAGAAAAAACGGTCCCACGAGGTCTCCTGGCCCCTCCCACAACCTGCACCCACCCACTGCTGACCTCCCCACACCCTCACCCCACACTTACCTCTGGACCTCGGCGCTATGATCTTCAGTGGACCGGGAACACGTCTGCACTCTTCAAAGCCGATCGTGAACTGAGGAAATGCCGGTAAGCTGTATAATGGGCTAGATAGGGGGTTTTCAACTTTGTTGCATATCTCAGGCATTTTTTGGAATTTTTGCACCAAATTTTCAACATGGGGTTTTTGGGACCCCTTCTCATGAATGATGTCACTATCATGGCGTTATTTGGGCCCGAAGGGTGATTTCGCAGTCACTGCGCAAAATCACCTTTCTGGACCAATTAACGAAATGACACTGCCAGTGTTCATAATGTGGGCTCTCAAGAAACCTATTTTGAAAATTTGGTGGAAAATTTCAAAAAACGACTGTTTTACGAGCGTGCATTGCGCAGTTCCTACGCATGCTCATATGTTTGCAAATTTTCAATATTTTCACTCCAGATTTTCAACATTGCCATTTTACCACACCTTCTTATAAGTAGTACAGCTGTCATTTTTCACATCTCACCCAAAACGTGTTTCTGCCCATGTAGTGCACAATGGCGCAGTCGATGTGCTAAATCAATGTACGGGACAAATTAAGAAAATTACAGTGACAATGTTCATGAGCAGAGGTCTTAAAATGGCTATGTTGAAAATTTGGTGAAAAAATTCCAAAAAATGACTGTTTTACGAGCGTGCGTTGTGCAGTTCCTACATACGCTTGTAAGTTCGCGAATTTTCAATATTTACACTCCAGATTTTCAACATTGCATTTTACCACACCTCTTTATGAGCAGTAGAGCTGTCATTTTTCACATCTTGCCCAAAATGTGTTTCTGCCCATGTAACGCACAATGGTGCAGTCGATGTGCGAAATCAATGTATGGGACACATTAAGAAAATCACAGTGACACTGTTCATGAGCAGAGGTCTTAAAATGGCTAAGTTGAAAATTTGGTGAAAACATTCCTAAAAATGACTGTTTTACAAGCATGCATTGCGCAGTTCCTATGCATGCTCATAAGTTTGCAAGTTTAATATTTTCACTCCAGATTTTCAACATAGAAACATAGACTTTGACGGCAGATAAGGACCGCTAGGCCCATCTAGTCTGCCCATTTCCCTACCTACAGGATAGGCCGCAGATCCTAGTTAACCAACAGCCTATTTCTTCCCTACCCCCACAAGAATTGCCTTATGTCTGTCCGTGCATTCTTGAATTCTCCACAGTTTTAGACCCCACAACCTCCTCAGGAAGGCTGTTCCATGCATCCACTACCCTCTCTGTGAAATACTTCCTCACATTGTCCTGAACACCCCTCCTTCTATCTTTAAATTGTGTCCCCTTGTTCTTGCATGTCTCTTTTTCTGAAAGATGCTACCCTCTTGGACTTTGTTGATTCCACTGAGGTACTTAAAAGTTTCTATCATGTCCCCCTCTTCTTTCCTCAAGGGTATACATATTAAGCTCCTTTAGTCTCTCCTCATACAGCTTCTCTTGCAGACCCTGCACCATTTTAGTTGCCCTCCTCTGGACTGCCTCTATCCTGTCTATGTCCTTGCGGAGATGGGGTCTCCAGAACTGGACATAGTACTCCAGATGGGGTCTCACCAACTGTCTGTACAGAGGGATAACAACTTCCTGTTTTCTGCTGATGATGCCTCTCCCTATATATCCCAGTATACCCCCAGCCCTCCCTACTGCCTTCTCACATTGCTTGCTAACCTTAAGGTCATCTGATATGATTACTCCCAGGTCCCTTTTTTTTGTTGTTGTTACTACCTCCCCACCCATTGTGTATTCTTCCCTGGGTTCTTGTTTCCCAGGTGCATTATTTTGCACTTCTTTGCATTGAATCCTAGCTGCTACTTTGACCATTCCTCCAACTGTGCCAAGTCCCTTTTCATTCTTTCCACGCCCTTGTGGGTACAACCCTGTTGCAGATCTTTGTGTCATCTGCAAAAGGCATACTTTTCTTCCAGTCCCTCTGCAATGTCACTGATGAAGACATTAAAAGGACTGGACCCAATACTGGACCCTGCAATTCCCTACTAGTAACCCTCCTTTCTTCAGAGGGACTCCATTTACAATTACCTTCTGTGTCCTGTTGTCCAGCCAATGTTTTACCCAGGCTACCACCCTGGGTCCCACTCTCAGGCTGGTTAATTTGACTATTAATCTTTGTGTGGGACTGTGTCAAATGCCTTGCTAAAGTCTAGGCAGGCCATGTCCACAGCCCTCCCTGGTCTACTACTTTGGTCACCCAGTCAAAGAAATCTATTAGATTCGTCTGACATGACCTTCCGCTGTGAACCCATGCTGCCTTGGGTCCCAGCCCACAGGCCTCTAGGTACTCAACTATTCTTTCCTTCAGAGTGACTCCATCACTTTCCCTACCACAGAGGTCAGACTGACAGGTCTGTGGTTTGCTGCCTCTGTCTTGGTCCCACTTTTGTGAAGGGGAATCACATCCGCCTTCCTCCAGTCCTTGGGTTCCACACCATCCTCCCATGATTTATTAAAAAGAGTAGCCAGTGGTTTCACTAGTTCCTCCCTTAATTCTTTTAGAATTCTGGGGTGAATTCCATCAGGACCCATTGCTTTGTCCACCTTCAGTTTTAGGAGTTCTTGCAGAACCCTTTCTTCTGTGAAAGGACTGGGATTGACTCCCTCTATCAAGAGTGCTTCTGTTAATTGGATTAGGCACTTCCCCCTCCTCTTTTGTGAATACTGAGCAGAAATATTCGCTCAGTATTCTTGCTTTCTCACTGTCCCCCTCTGCCCACCCACCGTTCATTCTATTCAGCCTCACTATCCTTCCTTTGTCTTTCTACGCCGCTGATGTACCTATAAAAGGTTTTTATCCTTCTTAACTGAGTTTGCTATCTTTCCTCAGTTTGGGCCTTTGCTATTCTGACTTCCTCCCTGCTTTTTCTGCCTTAACTGGTACAGCTCCTCTGTCCTGCTCCTTCTGTGTTTCCTTATACTCCGGAATGCTATCTTTTTTCTTCCTGACTTTCACAGCCACCTCTTTTGAGAACCATAGTGGCTTTTTCTTTCGTTTTGATTTGTTTATTTGCTTCACACAAAGGCTTGTTGCCTCTGTGATGGCAGTTTTGATAATTCCCCATTGTTGATCCACACCACCTTCTAGCCTGTTTGCTAGTGCTTTTCTGAGGCACTCTCCCATCTTGCCAAAGTCAGCCCTTCTAAAGTCCAGTACCCTCACTTTTGTATGGCTTGACTCTGTAACTGAGTTTAACGTGAACCACACTGTTTGATGGTCACTTGTCCCCAGATGGCAACCCACTTCTAAATCTGAGATCCTCTCACTGCCCCCATTTGAGAGTATGAGGTCTAAGATTGCTCCCTCACAGTGGGTTCGAAACTAGCTGTCTAATGCCTGCCACCCTGTAGGGCATCAAGAATGGCCCTGCTCTTGGATGTGGCTGCAGCAAATGTGCTCCAGTTAACATCTGGCATATTCAGATCTATCATCAACAGTATCTCCCCTTTCTCTGCCATTCTAAGAATGCCTTCTATCATATCCTTGTCCATTCCTTCCCCCTGACATGGGGGTCTGTACACAACCCATGTGCGGATTGTGGTGCCCTTTCCAGTCTCCAAGGTGACCCACAGTGCCTCCTCTCCTCCCTGTTTACTCTTTTGTTCAGTTGCTTTTATCCCTTCCTTTACATAGAGAGCTACTCCTCCCCCTCTTTTCCCCGTCTGTCTCTCCTGTAGGTTATGTACCCTGGTATGTTAACATCCCAGTCATGGTTCTCTATGTACCATGTTTCTGTGACTGCTATGATATCCAGGCATCCCTCTTCTATTAAGGCCATGAGCTCAGGGAGCTTGTTGCCCAGACTACGGGCATTGGTACTCATTACCCTCCATTTCCTGATGGCCTTACTCCCTTTTGCCCCATCCCTGTCCTCCTTGCCTTTGTCACTTTCTCCATTTACCCCTGCCCTTCTCCCTATCGACACCTCTATGTTGGCTGCCACACACTTACTACTGTGATTATTTGGGGGCTAGGATTTTCTTGCACCTTCCAGTGCCTCTCCCTTGGCTAGTTTAAAAGTTTCACAATGAAGCTTTTAAACCTATCACCAGGATCCTGGTTCCCCTCCCGGACAGATGCAGCCCATCATGCCAGTATAGGCTTGCATCACTCCAGGTGGACCCCAGTCCCCAATGAAGCCAAATCCCTGAGCTCCACAGCAGTTTTCAACCACTGATTGAATCCCATGGTGTGGAACACCCTAGCCTCTCCTATGCCATAGATGGGTAGCACCTCTGAGAAGGTTACCGCATGCATGCATTTGGACCAAGGCCCTCCCCAATTCCACACAACTCTTCCTGCACTTCTCTAATCCTTTCTTAGCCAGGTTATTTGTCCCTAGGTGGACAATGACATCCAGCTCCCTTTCCTGTGCAGCTGCTCGCAATCCTGAGGATCTGCCTCCTGTCCCTCCAAGCCATGGCGCAGGCAGGCACCTTACCTCCCTCTCCCCTTCCTCCCACAGTTCTACCTTCCTAACAATGGAGTCCCCCACCAGGAGTTGTTTCCTTCCCCTGCAGGGTCCCCTGCCACCCTCCTGTGGGTCTCCTTTGTGGAGGTTCCACCATCCTCCTTGGTCTCCACTGTGGGTGCCTCCACAGAGGAACCACACTTTGCCAGAATGGCATAGGAATTGTGGAGAGGTACACAACTGCAGGGATGCAATCGTTCCACCACCCTCACCTCCCTGAGCCCACTGTGGTCCAACCACTCCTCTTTCTTGGCAACCTCTGAGGCAATGGCAGTGGCACTGGTGGTCCCTGGATGGAAGAGGAGGTCCCACAAATCCTGGCCAACTCAGCCTGGAGATGAGCAACCTCCTCCCTCAGCCCAGAGAGGTGCCTGCAGATGGGACAACACCGCATCCTTCAGAACATTGCCATTTTATTACACTTCCTTATAAACAGTACAGCTGCCATTTTTCATATGCCGCCCAAAATGTGTTTTCGCACATGTAGCGCACAATGGTGCTGTTGGTGTGCAAAAGCAATGTTTGGGACAATTAAGAAAATCACAGTTACACTGTTCATGAGCAGAGGTCTTAAAATGGCAATGTTAAAAATTTGCTGACAAAAGTCCATAAAATGACTGTGTTACGAGTGAGCATTGTGCAGTTTCCACGCACCCTCGTAAGTTCACGACTTTGTAATATTTTAAGTCCAGATTTTCACCAGTGGCATTTTTCCACACTGCCTTATTTACAGTATAGCTGTCATTTTTCACAGCATGGCCGAAGTGTGTGTTCACACTTTCAGCGCAGAGATGCGTGGTCGCTGTGGGAAATTATTGTTCAGGACAGATAAAGAAAATCACAGTGACACTGTTCTTGATTCGAGGCAACAAAATGCCTTAGTTGAAAATCTGCTGTAAAAAAATCCCCAACCTAATTATATTACGGGTATGCGTTGCACAGTTTCTATGTACGCTCGTGACTTCATTTTTTTAAATATTTTTACTGCAGATTGGCAACATTTCCATTTTTTACACCTCCCCATGAACAGTACAGCGTGTCATTTTTACATCCTGTTTGGAATGTTTTGCACTTGTGGTGCTAAATGTCAGAAATCACTGTGCACAAGAAGCTTTTGGCTAAGAAACTGATATTCCCCTGTTCATGAGGTGGGGTCACAAAACCATGTTGAACATCTGGAGTGAAAATACCAAATAGCCTGAGGTATTAGGTTTCCAACCATAACGCTTAACCCTGTAGAGAATGACAGGCATCACGGGTGTGACTTGGGATTCTTGCCTGTAATGCTCATACTATTCCACACCCTGCAGCCAGTGAGTAGCATCGAGGTATGCCTTGGACTCTTCGGCCCCAAAGTTCATACCATTCTCCTATATCGACTCTATCTCACTGTATTTCCTAATGGAATGGGTGCGCATAAGGACCAAAGACCCATGAACACCGTGACACTTGCCAGTGTCTGCAGGGTGGGGTGTACTGAAATGGCATGGCCATTATGCCTGACGACCCAAAGGCACACCCCAATGCCTGTCACTCTCTGCAGGGTGGTGGTGGGGTTGGCTTCAGTTCAATACTTCACTGCCATTACTATTGCGCAACTCTGTAACTTCTACACTACCACTGCCAATGTCAACAAGCAAACATTCGGCATTGACAAATGCTTGTTTGTTCTAGCAGCCTTTCCCCTATCTGTTAAGGAAATACTACAGTTAAAATCTCCCCCAAAGACACCATTCTGGACAGAATATAAATAAGGCTGAACTACCTGAAAACATTTAGTCCTCTCCGCCTTTGTTTGGGCAGCATATATGTTGATCAGGCAGAATAATACATTTTAGATTTTTACACCTAATATGAGGACCCTACCTGGGACTAAATCAACTAATTTAATATGCTGTATTGAGACGTTAAAGAATAGAATGGCTACACCTAAACAGGTATCCTGGCCTATGGACCAATATGAAAGTCCTACATGTCCGACTCATTGGGTTATGACTTGGTGTAAATCAATGGTAGTATGCAGTCTGGCATCTTATAGGAAAAAATATCTTCATGCAATGATTGTAAATGGGAAAATGCAGCCATTTTTTTCCTAGAGTTCTTAATACTATTAACATTGCTGGTGTATAGAGGGATGGTAGGTTTCACTTGCTAAATGTTAGAGAAGTGGTTTCCTTCATCTGTCATTCAGGGTGGTTTCTTCTTAGCACTTCTAGTTAATCTAGTGTGCTTTTGTTTGCTTTGGATGCCAGCTGCACTTCGGTCTGGGCAGAAGCGTCAAAATGGGGATCCTCTCTATTAGAAGTTACATCTGGCAAGGAGGAACAGACAGAGGAGTCGTCGGACTCATTCCCCGAGGTCCCCTACAGCTTTAATCAGGGCTTCAAATCTGTTTGTAAAGGGGAGCTCTGATGTTTTGGACACTTTAGGGAGAGGTTGTGACCATGTTTGTCTGCATCTAGTGGCTGTCTTGCTTTTTCCTGAATCTCTGGATGGTTTGGGGGGGGGGGGAGAGCATATCACTTGAGTCGGATGGGTTAGGTTCCTGTGGCATCTTAGTAGCATCTACCATTTCTGAGTCTTTTGGGGAAATGGCGACCTCATCCTGCTATACAGCTTCTGGCGGGGGGGGGGGCAGGCTAGCCCTTTCATCCTCCTCTACTGGCTCTAATCTGACAACAGGAGGAGAGGGAGGTGCTGCCCTGTTCTTATTTCTCTGTGCTATTGCAATTAATAACCTCTGCTCCTCACTGTCAGTTTGATTAGGCTAGTTATGTGCCGCCCAAGGACAGGTATGGTAAGTGTGACCTTTGGCTTCACACAGGTTACATGTTTGTACACTTCTGCACTGGCTACTAGTGTGACCTAGCTTGTTACATAAGGTACATGTTAACCTGTTACAAAGGCTGTTTATATGCCCAGTAGCTCCACATTGGTAACAAGCCTTGGGTTGTCCTGCATAAAACAGACACCCCTATCCCTCCCCAAAAAGAAACAGTTGGGTAGGTACTGGAGACCAGCCTCAGTGGTGTTTAACACTACTCTTATCCTCCATCCTCCAGTCCAGATTCATTAATCGCCAACAAGCATTTGTCAATGCCAAATGTTGTTTGCTTGTATGTGCTGTGTAGGTATTTGAAAGTCAGTAGAGTGCAAATATTGAAAATTTGCAAACTTACGGGTGTGCGTAGGAACTGCACAATGCATGCTCGTGAAACAGTAATTTCCAGGAAGTTTGTGACCAAATTTTCAACATAGCCATTTTAAGACCTCTGCTCATGAACAGTGTCACTGTGATTTTCTTAATGTGTCCCATACATTGATTTCTCACACCGACTGCACCATTGTGTGCTAGATGGGCGAAAGCACGTTTTGGGCAAGATGTGAAAAATGACAGCTGTACTGATCATAAGGAGGTGTGGTAAAAAGACAATTTTGAAAATCTGGAGTGAAAATATTGAAAATTTACAAACTTACGAGCGTGTGTAGGAACTGCACAATGCAGGCTCATAAAACAGTCATTTTCAGGAATTTTTCCACCACATTTTCAACATAGTCATTTTAAGACCTCTGCTCATGAATAGTGTCACTGTGATTTTCTTAATGTACCCCATACAGTGATTTTGCAAACCCGACTGCCATTGTGTGCTACATATACGGAAACACGTTTTAGGCGAGATGTGAAAATAACAGCTGTACTGCTCATAAGGAGGTGTGGTAAAATGACAATGTTGAAAATCTGGATTGAAAATGTGAAAATTTGTGAACTTACAAGTGTCTTTAGGAACTGCCATGCTTGCTTACACTCAATAAAACAGCCATTTTTGAGATTTTCCACCAAATTTTCAACATAGACTTTTTGAGAGCCCACCTTATGAATACTGGCAGTGTTGTTTCGTTAATCAGTGCTGAAAGGTGATTTCGCACAGTGGCTACAAAATCACCCTTCTGGCCTGATTAATACCATGACAGTAAGAGCATTCATGAGAAGGGGTCCCAAAAACCCCATGTTGAAAATTTGGTGCAAAAATTCAAAAAAATGGCTGAGATATGCAGCAAAGTTGAAAAACCCCTATTTATTACATTATACAGCTTACCGGCATTTCCTTAGTTTGCGGTCGGCATTGAAGAGTGCAGAGGTGTTTCCCCAGTCCACCGAGATCATCGCGCCGGAGTCGAAGGTAAGTATGGGGTATAGAGGTGTGTGGGGAGGAGCAGGGTGCGCAGTGGGTGGGCATGGGTGGGGCCCAGACAGTAGGTACCCGTTTTCTGTTGCAAGGTTGTTTTTTGTAAAAAACAAAAAAACAGACAATGACGTGGGACGTTTGCCACGATGGGGTGGGCTCCCAGCATGGCACAAGGGGGCTATTGAAGACAGAGTCAGCAGACCAAGTTGGTTAAATATTGGTAGCAGTATTAGTGTCCCATCTTAGGCCGGATACCAGGGTATCTGTTTCAGCCATTCCCGACGTGGTCCCTATATTATTCTGTGAGAGACTGCCATTAAAAATAAAAAGAGGTGCACTGCTGGTACTTGCTGTGAATGTAAAGGTTTTCTGCAAGCTCGGCGCCATCTTCCATATATCACCCTGCTAAATCCTGTAGCTGAGACTGAGATTGCTCCAGTGTGTGTTCTGCAGCTGCACAAGAGATTTGCAGCTGGGACCGTGCAGCTGGAGAATCCTGTGATGCTAGGCCTGGCTGCTGTTTCCGTTGTAGCACTATTGCCTGTTGAAGTTCCTGCTGTCTCTGAAGCATTTTTCTTTGGCCAGAAGAAGCACCTGCAGTTCTTCTGGTGGTGTAGGAAGTTCGGTAGGTGTCTGGGAGATATCTGGTAGTGTCTCCATGGTTACCAGGGCCTGAACCTCAGAGGGTAAATCCCGATCTTATTTTTGTACTGTTTGCTGCTGAATAAGTCCTTCTGTAGTCTATTCTTGAACATCTTCCATAGATACTTGGGAGGCAGTATAGCACAGTAGTTTAAGATTCTGAGCTGCACATCTGGAGACCTGGGTTTGAACCCACAGCTACAACTTGCATACTGTGTGACCCTGAGCAAATCATTTAACTTTCCCTGTGCCCCAAGGTTGCACCTGTAAACAACCTTTCGGCTTAGTGTGTCTATCCTGGTTAAACAATTGGGGGTGGGGGGGATACTGCTGCATCGAAAAAATGATCTGTCTCAATTACTGAAGAACCAGATGAGGAGACCGTGTCCTCCACCTCCTGTGTGTCCCTTCTCTCTGAGGTGAGCAGGGGAATTTCCCCGATATCCTGGCTAAATTTCCCCAATTCACTACAGTTTGACCAACAGCTTAATCTGGTTCAGTTTCAGGTAGTTTGCATCAGTACTTTATTATGCCCCCTCCTCCCCTACCTGAGATGAGGCTGAAAATAAGTAGTATTTTCAAGTTCCTCTCCTAGTAAATAAAGACTCAATAAAGAAATATATTAATTTATGGTTTGAGGAGTAATAATGCAATACTTTCTGATTTTCTGAGTTATTTTACCTTATTTGGTAAATGAACATTCAGCTATCTTGCCCCTGTGCTCCGGAACAAGCTATTGAACACTCTCAAGCTAGGGACTTTGGTTAGCAGCAGTATGTTTGCAGTAAATCATTACTGAACAGCCACTGTATAGACGGTTGTAACAGTCATTAGACAGGACAGATACTTGTAGTTGCCATTAGGTCATGGCTATGGTATGATTACTGTACATCTGAACTATTTTACGGCATGCTGTGTATGTTCCTAGCTCTGTCCTTCATCTATCTGCTTTGTGCTCGTGTTTCATATCACTTACAAGGCTGGATGCCCTTGGCTGTTTACCGTATATATTGCAATTGGGGTAATTTTAAGGTGTGTGTAATCTGCTCTGTGTTAGATCTTACTCTTATGATCTGTATGTATTGCTCTGTGTCCAGTTACTAAGTTCAGTACATACTGCTCTCTATCTGTATCTTTGGCTGTCATAACCAGGATTTGCTTGTAAATGAGCATCTTTAAAACCTGCTTTGCATGTAGGCACACACACACACACACTCTGCACCATTATAGATGCTCCAACCAGTGGCATTATCAATTGCAGTTAGTCAGTATCTTCTGACATTGTTACTGCTTTAGGGTTGGACTGCAGCACGGGGTGAGGAGGGTGGCCTGTAAAGTTGATACTGGGGCTCACCTGAAAAATCAGTAAGGTGGGAGTCCAGAGGCAACAAACTTATATCATCATTCCAGGTTAATGTGGTACACTGGTTCTGTATTAACATTTTGGTGATCAGAAAAACAACAACATTGATTTAGAAAATAAATGAAAAATGCAATAGGATTTTAAGTGTTTGGAAGGTGGGAAGGTGCCCAACGGAAAGAGGCCTACCTGGAAATTTCCAGTACAAAAGTAATATGATGCTGGAGAAATCTTCGCAGGGCATAATAAAGTCCCAATTTTAGGCCTAAAGCAGGTCCAGTTAGGAATGGGAACGCTGACTTTGAATCTCCTGACTTTTTGTCGCTGAGTATGCCATTCCTAATCTTACTGTAATCCGAACATACAAACATATGAAATTTGCCAGCAGATAAAGGCCTAGATGTCTATCAAGTCTGCCTAAATGTGTAGCTAGCACCCCTTATTCTGCAGCTGCCCCTCCCTTCCACCTTTCCTCTTCATTAACCTTCCCCCTTGCCTGTTCCATCCCCTTTTGAAGCAGTCCACTGTTCTACTGGATACCACTTCTGCGGGTAATGCATTCCACCCAGCCACCACCCTCTCTGTAAAAAAAGTGTCTCCTCATCTCCCTCCTGAACCTTCCTCCCTCCAGTCTCATATCATGGTCACTGGTGTCCTTCCCCTCCCTTACTTACAGCCCCTCTGTACCTGTCTTGTTTATTCCTTTCATATACTTAAAGGTTTCAGTCATGTCCCCCTGTCCCTCCTCTCCCCCAGTGAGTACATATTCAACTCCCTCAGCCTCCTCCCGTATGATAAGTCCCCCAGCCCCTTGATCATCTTTGTCACCCTGTGCTGCACCCCCTCCAGTAACTTAATGTCCCTCTTCAGATACGGACGCCAGTACTGCACGCAGTACTCCAGGTGTGGTCTAACTAATGACCTATACAGTGGCAGAATCACCTCCTCCCTCCTCCTCGAGGATATACCCCTTGCAGTACAACCCAGCATTTTGTTGGCCTTTGCAGCTGCCTGCCGAGTTGTTCATTGACCCTGTAATGAGCACCCCCAGATCCTTCTCCTCCTCTGTCTAGGCTAGCTGCACCCCCCAGCTGGTAACTCCTCCTTGGGTTCTTCATCCCAAAATGCAGCACCTTGCACTTTTTGGCATTAAAGCCCAGTTGCCAGGTGTCTGACCAGGTTTCAAGCTTTGCCAGATCATCCTGCAACTCCTGCCATCCCTCTAGGTCATCCACCACCGCTCCTACCTTGGTACCATCAGCAAATAGACTGATCTTGCTCTTGATGTCTCATGATATGTCTGCAAGAATATCCCAAACAACACTGGTCCCAACACCAAGCCCTGTGGAAAACCACTCATCACTACCCTTGGGTGTGAGGGCTCCCCACCCACCACCACCACCCTGTGTTTCCTTCCCTGAAGCCAGTTTCCTACCCATCTCACCAGCTTTGCATCCGCCCCTGTGTCTACTAACTTACTTCCCAGCCTTCTGTACGGCACTGAGTCAAATGTCTTACTGAAGTCCAGATACAGGACATCCACTGCATGGCCCCTGTCCAGTTGCCTAGTTACCCAGTCATAGAACTCCACCAGGTTGGTTTGGCAGGATCTACCCCATATGAAGCCATGCTGTCTGCTGTCCTGTAGTCCTTTGGCCTCTAGGAGGGCCACCAGCCTCTCCTTCAGGATAGTCTTCATTAGCTTACCCACGATGGATGTGAGGCTCACTGGTCTGTAGTTTCCCGGTTCATCCTTGGGGCTAATCTTGAGGAGGGGTACCACATGAGCCAGTCCTGAGGTACACACCCCAAATGTAGTGAAGCATTAAATAGGTCTGCCAAAGGTCCTGCAAGGACCTCTGCCAGCTCCTTCAGTACCCTGGGGTGGATGCCGTCTGAGCCTGGTGCCTTGTCCACCCTCACTGACTTCAAACCTTGTCAAACTCTGCCCTCCATGGTTTCCCCATCTGTCATTCCCCCCCCCCCGTTTCTGCCATTTCTCCCCTTGGGTGTCACCCCCCCCTTCTCTTTAGTAAATACTGAGCAGAAGTATTCATTTTGTGCTTCTGCCTTATCGCACCCTGCTTCCACCCAGCCCTCCTTCTTGCAGTGGAATACTAAACCAAGGCAGCAATCAGTACACACAAGAAGTAAAAGGAACAGTTTCTACCAATTGGTGAGAGTGGTGAGGTGGCCTAATTATTCCTTTAGGCTATTATGAAAAACAGTTATTAAGCCAGCTTTCTGGTCCTGACTGACAGGAGATTGCTTTGGCACTCTGGCGACCTGGGTTCATGCTCCAAGTGTCAGGAACGGAGACTGACAGGGAAGGTTCAATGTGTCCTATGGATGCTCGCCATCAGGGGAGGAGGGTACTCATAGTACTACTCTGTAGCAGCTCCTGGAAGTGGCTAGTGGAAGTGCATTGACAGTGTGGGTGGCTACATATTGCCAAACACATCCCAGGCCAGATGCAGTGTACTGGAGATTAGAGGCAGAGCAGGGAGAAAAGACAGAAATGCTGCAGTGGTACTCTGATGATGGCCCTGCTGTCCCTTCAATGCCACAGACCCCTTGACCCACCAGCATAAGGAGCCCAGTACCTAGATCCATAATGGTCTCTCCTCCTCCTCCAGATCATGAAGAGGCCTTGGGTGGGGTCAACCTGGCCAATATGAAACAGATAGTGAGGTGATATTCAGGAGGTGCACCTTGACGATGATTGGAAGGGTCCCTTGACAGGGATAAGTTGTCCCGGGATGGCAGTTGCAGATCTAGGAAAGGACTCTGAAGCTGTCAGCAATGGGTGAATCTTGTGGGTAGTGGGTGTGGCACTGAGAGCCTGAAGGAGTGGTGTGCCAGGTGGCACAAGAGATGGAGAAATACAGCAGGCAAAAAGAAAACATTTATAAAATGAGTGGGGAATGTCCTGCATCACTGTTGACCGAAAGAGTTCTGAAGCCATGCCCTTGAAGCATGACAGTGAATGTTTCAGGACTTATTTAGCCACAAGGATGCAGCATGTCCAGGTATCAGTGCCTCCCAAAAACAGTTCAAAAACAAATTCTCTATCAGCCATGTTGGTACAGGAGAAAACCTGCCTGATCCCTGTCCCCACCACTCAGGAAAGATATTATATTCCTAACAAATATTAGTAATCAAATGCTTAACCCTACACCTATGTAAAGATCCCAGTATGTTTTAAATAGAAAAATCTGTACTTATCTTGAAATTCCTGCAACTGTCCAGAGATCTTCCTGAGAAAAATGCAGTCTTCTAAAGCCAGCCATTTTTTCCACCACTACACCCCATAACCCCACCACACAAGTCTACCAACCTGGAGGTTGTGTTTTAAATGCCCCCAGTTCTGGGGTAAACAACAGAAAGCAACCAGAACTCTTGCTCTCTTTTTTTCATTGTACAGCACCTGCAGCTTCTCAGAGATGAAATGATCACCCATGGCCTCCAGCAAAATGGCACAAGACTGCCCACAGAAACTATTAGCTTTATTTTAAATCCCTGCTGTTTCTCTCAAAGACGGCAGTGGTGGGCAGATTTTAAGCTTGGGGAAAGAGCACATACAAATGACCTTGCTCGATTATAACACTGACCATGAGGAGATCACTACAGACATGTGAACAAAAGTCACAGCCATGGGGTCACAACAACGCTGTCTCCTGCTGACCTGATCTCACCATACACACTTCAGCAGGACGTTAACTACATAATGGACACTGCTGGCTGAGCCTCCCCTCAAGTTTGATACAAATAACCACAACAGCTAAAAATGCCACATATATTTTTACTTACAAAACCCTACTTACTCTAATAGCTACAGTACACCAAAGACTGGCAGACATCCAACTTTTCAGACAACGAGCCACTCCACGTAATCCCTGTTTTTACACACAAAACCCAGAAGTTACACCACCAAGTCTCCACTTCATTAACATTACTTTTTTAATTTCTGTTTGTCACTGACCTCTGACCATCTAGCACCTGCAGCAACCTTCTAACCCCATCCCCCCAGCCTTCTATCCGAGCAGTCTCCATGACGTATTTCTCACGGTGAGATCATTGGGGTCACTCATATCCCTCTGGAAACTCTGAATTCATTGCTTTTGGCAGTGACTAGATGCATGGGGTCCAAGAGTACTGTACTGTGCTATCATTTTCAGGGCCCGAACTTTTCTACTACCCCTTCCCCGCACCTCTCAGGACAATGGCAGCAGGGCTTCCAACACCCTTTCCAGCTGTTTCAGCCTACAGTGTCACATGTGGTTACTCAGGTGGTAGCTGTGTGGCAGTCACCCTCCCTCCCCAGAGAAGAGATGCCTCTTCTGGGATACTTAATCCTCCTTCTCCCACTAGACCTCTGTCTGCCTAGACTCATTCCCGTATCCATGTCTCTTGTAAACATTACATTTACACCCTATCCAGAAATAAACAAACTTAAAACCTATAAAAAAACTGGGCAAAAGCTATTTACATTTCTTTCTTCATAGGAATTTATATTTCAGACGTTCAACGTATACCAGCTAACTTAGCTAGCTCCACCTTGAGGCAGGTCAACTGTGGGGAGACTACTTTATTCTTACTATAAGACAATTTTAGTAAAGCCCTTTTATTTTAAAACTTTTAGAATTTTTTTCTAACAGTTTATGAAACCCATTTTCTAAAAGCAGTAAGACACTCCAGGCTATGGTTGTTATGTGATTCACTTCCAGATGCTGAAGGTACTTGGCCTCCAGCCTTATGCCTCACTACACATCTGGGCATGTTATTATCATATTAACAAACACTCTGGGCTGGCTCAGTGGCATGGAGGACTGAGGTGCTGTGCGTCTTACCTGCCACCACACCAGCGACCTGGGTTTGAGAACAGGCTTGGGTCACTGGGAGCTGACTGGGAAAGAGAGGATTGAATGTCCCGGGGACTGCTTTCCTCTCCTAGGTAAGGGAGGACTTGTTGATCCACTGTAGACTGCCACCAGGTGAAGGCCTGGTGGCAGAGCACATAGGAAGGCATGAAGGGAGGGGCTGCAGGTATGATGCAATGAGTGTGTGCCTCAATACATCATGCACTGTCATCCACTTGCTGCAGCAGGGCTGGGGACAGAAAAGTGAAAATAGGCTAATTGGGCTTTGTAAAGTTGTGCCCACCAGCCAGTGACCTGCACCACCACCCGAGGATCCAGTCCGCGATCTGGGTGTATGTTTCCAGGAGCAAGGGAAAACAGACATCCCCCTCCTGGCTCGTCACAGGGGGACTCTTTGGGTCAGGTAAGTCCTCTGTGAGGTAGCATCCAGTCAGGAGGTGGCAGGGACAGGGCTGATAGCCTGCCTGCACAGATTGGGAAGATAAAAACACACATATATATATATATATATATATATATATATATATATATATATATATATATATATTACGTCACCATACGCGTTACCGTTTGCACTTGTGTTTGCATTACAGTTACTGTTACTATGTAACAAAAATCACGTGGTGGGAATCCGGGGCCTGAAGGGCTCGTGCTCCCACCACCACATTCCATTCACTATTTATAGTCCTCATTCTCAAAAAGAAGGGAAATTCATGGCAAAAACTCTGTTTAATACATCAGTTAGGGTTGTTCCACAGCAACAAAAGTGAGGAAATTCAATGTTAGGGTTGAACCTCCCCCCTTGCACCCCCCACCCCATCCCCCCAGCCGGCATTGGGGTGTACGTTGGGATCATCGGTCCTAACTCTCGCCCCATTCTCCTGTACTTCACCACCTCAGGTTGTTTACACATGTGATGGGGTGAGAGTTAGAACCGGACGACCCCAATGCACACCCCGATGCTGGTTTGGGGGTGGGGCTGCAAGGGGAGTTTCAACCCTAACATCGAATTTCCTCACTTTTGCTGCCATGGAACAACCCTAACTGATGCATTAAATGGAGTTTTTGCCATGATTATTATGGTAGCACGTAGTGCTACCATAGTTAGGGTTGAGGAGCCATTTCTATGTTAAACTCCCAAAATTTTGCACCTTAATAACTTTGGTAAACCATTTGACAGATTTGCCTGAAATTTGGAATACACTATCAAGAACCATAGGCCTTGGGATCTGCCAAGTTTCAGTACCAGTCGGATATCTGACTGCGAGGTTATTAAAGCGTGATCTGTGCACCACGTTTATGCTTTTTCTGGAATTCTACGGTCGTGCCTACAGGTCGTACAGTTTGGCGCGACCGCCCGAAATTCAGGGAATGCAGCCGGGCTGCCGATGTGTCTTTGAAGATTTTGTGGAAAATATTTAACGGTTCAAAAGTTATTCAAAAACAGTTTCCTAATAAGTCAATGGGAAAAGTTAACAAAAAGTTTGACAGTGTCGAAAATGCATTTTACTTTCACTAAATGGGCCTGTTACTTTCGCAAAATCGGCCATTTTTTTCAGCTGAGTGATCAGAGAAATGGTTGGCATTTAAATTTGGGACCCTCTAGCAACCTAATTCTTTTGTATTCACCTAGTCTGACCCTGAGGATACTTGCCATGTCTTTATTTTGTGTTAAAACACTCAGAAATATGTTTTAAAATTTCTGGAAAAGTGCTTTATAAATTACTTCGTGCTCACGAAAGTTCAAGTTTTTCATGCAAGCTTTGTAAATTGTGACAGTAGTTTTCCATCTGTGGGAAAGTGACAGCGATTCTTTGGCACTGCGCTGCAAAATAACCGTCAGGAGTTTTGGGCTGAAATTTGGAGGGAACGGAGCCGACATCTCACAGATGTGCATTTCAGTAGTTTTGCGAAAAAATATCACAGGGCGGCAAAGTTACAGCACTCCAAAGTTGACAGTTTTTCCCATAGGATAACATTACGGCGCCCGACGCATTACAGAAATCATTTGGATCCCTGCTGCAAAATAACGGTTTGGTCTTTTTTCCTGAAATTTGGAGGGAAGACAGCCAACAGCCCACAGATGTGCCTTCCAGTGGTTTGGTGAAAAACATTGCAGGAAGCAAAGTTATGGTGCTCGAACTTTTCTTTTTTCCCATAGGATAACATTCGATTACGCCCCGCGCCTTTCAGAGACCCGTATCGAAGCAGTCACGAGATATGGACTTTTCATCGAAGGAAAATTTCTTAGCCCCCTTTCAAATTAGCCAGGACAGTTGTAAATAATATGACTTTTACATTTTTTTTTCTCCGTCGTACGGATCTTGTGATGAAAACGTGTTGGGGCGTGTTGCCGTCACTCGAGCTTGAACTTCTGTTTGTGTGCTAGTTTTATGATATTTTAACTTATTATCTTAGCCCATTTTAGACTTTGCGAACTCTTGGGCTTGTATTGTTTTGGCAGGACAAATCGTGAGGATTAGTGGTTTGGGGCTCTCCGGCTTTCCGTTGTTACGGACCTGCAGCGGCGTCTTTGGAGTCTCTACAAGGAACTGTTTGGCAGAGTTACGTCGGAGGATCTCTTTTTTTTTTTTTCATTTCTGCCCTAACCAGCGGTAGTTTTTCGGGTTTCCCGACCGGTCTCACTTTAGCGGAGGAACGTCGGAGGGGTTTTCTTGCTTCCGCCCCCTCCCTTCAGTTTCAGTTTCTGGACGCGTCCGAGAAAGAGAGTGGGAAGTCTTCCGGCCTGAAAGATCACTTAATTTTATTTTCTGGGACTGTTTGTTGGTCTCCTCCTGGACACCGTCTGGAAGGCTTGTGGAGTTCCGGATTTGGTCTGGGTCAGACGGCTTTAGACTTTTCTGTCGGTTGCTTTCCGCGATTAATTTAGCGGATTTATTTCGCTGGGATTTAGGGCCCGAAGAGCCTACTACTTCCACGTCGCTCTGAATTGTGATGAGGATTGGATGGAGTTACATAGGATGGGTTTGCCCTCTCTTCCTTTTTACTAATATTTAATCTGACACTATCTGACTTGGTCTAGTTTATGATCAGCTTAGTTTTCAGAGTGCTGGAAGGCCCTGACTGAGCAAGGTTTAACTTGGTTGTGTAACTCTGTCTGTTAGTTAAATTCCTGATAGGTGTCCTGACCTGGAGCTTTTGCTACCCTGCAGGGGTTTGGGGGGTATTTTTTGGTCAGGGAGCTGGCTGGAGTACCCCACCCCCCTTGAGTCTTGAGGACTGCCACTTTCGTGGTACTCTTCAAGACCCTTTGGTAAGGGTAATTTTGGACTCCTTTGGGGATTACCTATTCGGGAGAATTATGGGCATGAGTTAAACCGATTTTCTGACCAAAATTCTACAGACTCTCGAATTATTCTTGTGAATCTTGGACTCTTCCTGCTTTATTCCATTTGTTCCTGCCTGATATGGACATACAATTTTTGACTTTGTATTGGTTTGATTTGTTTTATTTTTGAGTTTTTTTCTGATTACGGCTCTTGGACACGGGGGGTGAGAGGTCTTTGTGTCCTTTAGCCTTTTTTAGTTTTGTTTTATTTTTTCCTTTGTGAGGCTAGAACAAATTTCATCTTCCCCTAGTTGTGAGAGAACCTGTGTGGAGTTCTGTTCTTGGCCCTTTGCTGTTTATCCTATAAGGGCTAGGCAGTGAGAGTGCCTTGTCCCTTTCCTCTCCCGGTGGTGAGAGCAATCCGGGGGGGGGGGGTAACTGATTAGGTTTTTTTTTTTTTTTTTTTCTCTTTTAAGTTTATTCTTATGTTGTTGTTTAAATTGATTTTTAATTAGTTTGTTGTGGGTTTTGGTTTTTATTTAAGTTTTAACATGTGTTGGCCTTTAGCTCCCACGGTGGTGCGCTACTCATCCTCCTCTCTTCGTGCCCTCCACCCCTTTGTCACTCCTCCTCTACTTTTTGATACTTACCAGCGCTGTAGGGCTCTGGGTATTGTCCGTAGGAGGGGGGGTTGTCGAACAGGGATGGATGAATGAGCGGGTCCATCGTATCGGGGTAGTCAGGTCCAGGAGGCGCCCTGGGGCGAAATGGAATCCAGATCGAGGTTCTCCTTGTCTGGTAGCCATACCCAAGGGCCCCACAGAAACTAGTGGGCAGATAGGCTTGACAACCCCTGAAGTTTGTCCAACTCGGGTGGTGTTATGCAATGCCAGGTCTGTTAGGAATAAGACCGCTATTATTGCCGATCTTGTTGGTTCGGCTGACCTGGCTTGCATCACCGAGACCTGGCTGGATGAAAACTCTGGCCCCACTTTAGAGGCCATGATTCCGGCCGGGTACTCGGTGATACACCGCCCGAGATTGGACCGCAGGGGCGGGGGGGTTGCAGTCTGTTTCAAGACGGAATTGGGTCTCACGAATGTGGTAGTCGGTGAGACTGGGTCTTTCGAGTGTACAGTCGTGGCAGGTGTAGGCTTTCAATCATCCTCATCTCCCGTCCACCCGGTGATGGAGACGCTACAGCAGGAAGTAGCAGACTTCCTCATCGACATAAATGCTTGAGTCCCCAGGTTGATGGTCCTGGTGACTTCAACGCCTGGGTCGATGATGAACTCTCAAATTTGGGTAACGACTTCCTCCAATTGATGTTTTCTATGGGCCTTACACAGGTGGTTTCCACTGCAACGCACAAATCTGGACACTCTTTAGATCTAGTCTTCCTTCTAGGGATTAACGCATCTGACATGGGGGTGGAACCAGTCGCCTGGTCTGATCACCACATCGTGAGGTTCAATTTTTGCACCCCCCTAAGAAGACCAGCCCCTGCGGAGATGGTCAGATACCACCCATTACGGAATGTTACTCCACAAGGTCTAGCGGTGGTCCTTGACCTCTCATCCTTCAGTTCGGTGAGCAGTGGTCCAGAAGCATTAGTGTCGGCCTATAATAAGGCCGTCACGATGGCACTGGATTCCATTGCTCCTGTTCGTGAGCGCCCCAGATCCCTTCGCCCTGGAGCCCCATGGTTTGATGGGACCCTGAGGGAGATGCGGAGACAGGGGCGAAGGTAAGAGCGTCGCTGGCGCAGGTCCGCCCTTGATGCCGACCACTCTAAATTGATGGAACATTATGTTAACTATCAATCTGCAATCACCCATAAGAAGGCAGAATTCCTGTCCAGGGAGATTGCAGTTGCTCAGAATCGACTGGCTCAGCTGTTCCGAACGGTAGACAGACTGTGCAACCCAGCCTGCCTGCATGTTCCGGAAAGCTTTTTCAGTTAGAGTAGCTGACGAGCTCGCTTATACTTTTGCAACTAAAGTGGCCACATCAGGAAGAACCTGGGTCCTGCAAGCTCTATGGGTGAAGCCTCTGGTCAGCATGAGATGACAGTGCCCCATTTCTCCTGGAGTTCCTTTCGACGGACCTGAGTTCGTGGACATTATGAGGATCATCCATTCTATGCGCCCCCAAGCTGTGGATTGGACCCCTGGTCCGACTCCCTTATTTTGGGTTGTTTGGAGACCATTGGTCCGGTCCTGGCAAATAGTCTGGTGCTCCTTGGAATTGGGTGAGTTTCCTGTTCCTTGAAAGAGGCTATGGTAACTCCTCTCTTGAAAAAGCTTCCTTGGACCCGACTTTATTCTAGCTATCGACCTATCTCTAACCTCCCTTTATTGGGAAGGTTATCGAGAAGGTCAGTGGCAGTCAATTGGATGACCATTTAACCATCCATAATGTCTACGAATCCTTCCAGTCAGGCTTCCGTAAAAGACATAGCACCGAGACTGCGCTGGTTCGGGTGTTAAATGATCTTCTGATGGCGAGGGATCAGAAGAGACGCTCCATTCTTGTTCTTCTTGATCTCTCTGCAGCCTTTGACACAGTGGACCACATGGTGCTGTTAGCTCGTCTGGGGCATATTTGTGGAATGTCTGGAACCGTTCTGCAATGGTTCACGTCATTCCTTACTGGGAGATCACAGAGAGTTGTGTCAGGGATTTTTTCCTCTGACCCAATCCCTCTGTTGTGTGGAGTGCCCCAGGGATCCGTGCTATCGCCCATGTTGTTTGCAGTGTACATGCTGCCCCACAGAGGTATCATTAGACGATATGGGCTGAGGTTTCACTGCTATGCGGATGACACCCAGCTCTATCTGTCCTTTGCACCCGACCAGGATGGAGCTCTCTCGGTGTTTAACAGCTGTCTGAGGGAGATCCAAGACTGGATGGATTCTAGTTGGCTAAAGTTGAACTCGGAGAAAACAGAGGTGCTGGTGGTGGATCTGGTGGTCGGGTGGTGAGGCCGGATATCGGTGCTCCGTCTGGAATTATTCTCGGTGGAGTACCCTTACCGTCCTCAGAACAGGTGCGTGAGCTCTGATTTATTCTTGACGATAAGCTGACTCTCAAAGCTCAGGTGTCAGCTGTTGTCAAGACTTCCTTTATCATCTCAGGAACATTGCCAGGGTGAAGCATCTTGTTCCGTCTGACTCCCTGCCTACTTTGGTTCATGCCTTTGTATCTTCACGCTTAGACTACTGCAATGCCCTGTACCTTGGGCTTTCTGGGGTTGAAATCCGTCGCCTGCAGCTGGTGCAGAACGCTGCAGCCGGGGTTTTGACTGGGACAAGTCGTTTCTGTCACATCACTCCCGTGCTGCGCGAACTGCACTGGCTGCCTGTGCGGTGGCGGATCACCTTTAAAATCATTTTATTGACTTTCAAAGCCCTTCACGACCAGGGTCCAGCCTACCTGAAAGACCTCCTGGTGCCTTACTGCCCTGACCGATCCTCCGCTCGGCCAACATGGGGTTGTTAGAGATCCCAAGAGTGAGTCTGAAATCTTCTGGCAGCAGAGCATTTTCATTTGCTGCACCCACTCTTTGGAACTCTCTACCATGTCGGCTACGGCAGTGCACCTACGTGGAACTCTTTAAAAAAGAGCTGAAAACTTACCTGTGGAGCATGGCTTTTTAGATAATTAATTATTTATTAACACTCTGGATTTTATTATTACATATTTTATCTTGTGGTATGCTGATTTTATGTTTAGGTTTGTGTATGTAATGTTTGAATTGTTAAATTGTTCAGCACCTTGATATGTTGAAAGGTGCTATATAAATAAAATTATTATTATTATTATTATTATTAATGTATTTAGTATTCAAGATCTCATTTTCTGCTCGATACTCATTATTATGCATACATTATTTGTACTCACTGTCTTTCTTTATGCAGGTTTTGGGGAAAACCAGCTCAGCCTTACATTACTGTTACTGTTGCCCTTTCCAATTTGGCGTGTCCGAATTCTGCTTCACTTACCATTGACATCTGGCGCCACCATGTGCTATCCTTTGAGTTTTCATTTGCGCTATGCTTTCTGTTATTTTTGCCATTTCTGTCTACAGTACTGTTTATCTTTCTGTTTCACTTTACGCACCATGCCCATTGACATTTCTGTTTGCAGGCACCATGTTATTATGTGACAACACATCATGAGGCAGAGCATTCCCGTCTACGCCGCCATGTGCGTTACCCTTTCTGTTCTCATTCGTGCTTGTGTTACCATGTGTGCCACTGTTAGCATTTCTGTTTGCATTGCTGTCCCTGTTAGTATGCCACAAGACATCATGTGGTGGGAGCGCGGGGCCCGAAGGGAATGTCTTTTAGTATTGATTTAACTCACAATGGGGTAAGTGTACTAGGACAGCAGGGGTTATCCACTATCACTGACTCTGTGACAACACATCACGTGGCAGAGCATTCCCGTCTACGCCACCATGTGCGTTACCCTTTCTGTTCTCATTCACGCTTAGTGTAATATGTGCGCCACTGTTAGCATTTCTGTTTAGCTTGCATTATGTGGGCTCTCGCTCTCCAGCATTACATTCACTATTTCTCATTATCATTCTCAAAAAGAAGGGAAATTAGAGGCAAAAAACTCCATTTAATGCATTAGTTAGGTTGTTCCACAGCGACAAAAGTGAGGAAATTCACTGTTAGGTTGAAAACCCCAACCGCATTGGGGTGTGCATTGGGATGGTGGGTCCTAACTCTCACCCCATTCTCCTATACTTCTGCTGCTTTACACATGTCATGGGGTAAGAGTTAGGGCTGATGATCCCAATGCACACCCCAATGCCACCACGTGCGTCATCCTTTGCATTTTCATTTGCACTTGCGTTTCTGTTACTTTTCTGCCATTTGTGTCTACCATACTGTTTCTCTTTCTGTTTCACTTTGCGTCACCATGCCCATTGATATTTCTGTTTGCAGGCAGCATGTTACTATGTGACAACACATCACGTGGCAGACCATTCCCGCTCTACGCCACCATGTACATTACCCTTTCTGTTCTCATTCGCAGGTGTTACCATGTGCGCCACTGTTAGCATTTCTGTTTGCATTGCTCTTCCTGTTACTATGCTACAAGACATCATGTGGTGGGAATGTGGGGTCCTTTACTCTTGTCCCTCTTTGTATTACGTGCTGAGTGCGGGCCCTATGTGCGTTATCCTTTATGCTTATTTGTGCTTGCATTTCTGTTATTTTTTGCCATGTGTGTCTACAGTACTGTTTCTCTTTCTGTTTCACTTTGTGTCACCATTCCCATTGACATTTCCATTTGCAGGCACCATGTTACTATGTGACAACACATCACGTGGCAGGCTGTTCCGTCTATGCCACCATGTGCATTGCCCTTTCTGTTGTCATTTGCACTTGCGTTACCATGTGCACCACTGTTAGCGCTTCTGTTTGTGTTGCTCTTCTGTTACTATGCCACAAGGCGTCATGTGGCAGGAGTACAGAGCCCTTTGGGCCCCGTGGTCCGTTGCTGCATTATGTGCCGGGAGCGTGGGGCCCTATGTGCATTATCCTTTGCGTCTTCATTTGCGCTTGCGTTTCTGTTACTTTTTTGCCATTTGTGTGTACCGTACTGTTTCTCTTTCTGTTTCACTTTGCGCCCCATGCCCATTGACATTTCCATTTACAGGCACCATGTTACTGTGTGACAAGACATCACGTGGCACACC
The DNA here is from genome assembly GCA_016271365.2 of Neoceratodus forsteri. Taxonomy (NCBI): domain Eukaryota; kingdom Metazoa; phylum Chordata; order Ceratodontiformes; family Ceratodontidae; genus Neoceratodus; species Neoceratodus forsteri. Next base: position 1,407,364,747 of record CM028131.1, on the reverse strand, counting down.
GTTCCCATCTACGCCACCATGTGCGTTACCCTTTCTGTTCTCATTCGCGCTTGTGTTACCATGTGTGCCACTGTTAGCATTTCTGTTTGCGTTGCTGCTCCTGTTACTATGCCACAAGACATCATGTGGCGGGAGCGTGGGGCCCACCACATTACATTCACTATTTCTCATTATCATTCTCAAAAAGAAGGGAAATTAGAGGCAAAAAACTCCATTTAATGCATTAGTTAGGGTTGTTCCACAGCGACAAAAGTGAGGAAATTCGCTGTTAGGGTTGAAAACCTTAACTCTGAATTCACCCCCCAGCACCACACACACACATTCAAGTATGGGGGAGGACCAAGTCAACACAACCAATGACAGACATCCAGCAGCAGGTGACAGAAATAACAAACAATTGTCTAAATGTACTACGAGACATCCACACCCACCTGACCAGGTACTGCATGCTCAGTGGAGATCAACAGCAAAACTGAGTCCATGTACACCAAATGTACACATCCCTGATTGCAGCTGCACACAACGTACCACACTTAGTAGTTGCATGGCCTTACCTACCGATACCCCACACCACACCACAACTGGTACTGTTCCGTTATTCAATATAAATGCTGAAGGTGCATGATGACAGTTGTAGAAAGGTTTTAACACTAGTGAGTATACATTAATTAAGAGAAGCACATAAATTAACTACAAGACACTAGCATGCTCAAGATAAAAGTAGTGATACATTTAGTAGGTGATTTACATAGTAGTACATTTACTGCAGTGGTTTACTCAACATAGAGAGGTTGATGTAAACGTATGGAAAAGCACTGCCTGTTCAACGCTGTGAAATTTGTACTGCCAATATCACATGCATTCTTACTGATGAAGGAGTACTGCTGATGTACATACATCGACCTTCAGTGTGTTTCAATACTAAAGATGCAGTAAGTATTCTTTGTAAGAAACATTGTAATTGCGTGGATCAGGCCAAGCAACTTCTAAATATCATAGCACTACTGAGCCAACAATGATGTACCTGTATCGAGATGTATATAGGATAGAGTTTCCTGTAGGCACTTACTGAGTATGTTGTACCTGATAAAGACAATCTCATTGCATCTGTGATGACTAACTTATTCAAATAGTAATACATTTACTATTGTTGCAATGAGTGATCTATGCCACTTATGGACACAGTGTAATTTTTTTTAGCAGTTGTTTCATACTCAGGCTGTATGCCTACTGTTTGGGTTTGCCACACTTCTGTCACTGATGCTATCAAAGCGATAACTATGTTAATTGTGGTACAACAGGAATCAAGTAGGTATGGTGTGATATAAACAGAATGTCTTTTAGTATTGATTTAACTCATAATGGGGTAAGTCTACTAGGACAGCAGGGTTATCTCTATCACTGACTCTGTCAGTTATAAGCACACTAGGGTTTCGATGACTGTAATGATCAAGTTACACTGTTCATCTTCATGAGTTCATATTCACAGCCATTCTCCAGTAACTAGACAGTGTATGGTGTAACTGGGTGGGACACTGTGTTGCAAAGCTGCTGCAGTGCCTAGAAGAGGGAGAGTATCTACTCATAAAGACAATTCAGCAATAGGCATGACCAACAGTTATGTTAAATGTCTGTTAATCACCCTGTAGGGTTTAATGTTGAATGAGGCATAGCCGAGTGCCACATGTCGCTAGACAGTGATAAACTGACCATTAACATAATACCTGGGAGTGGCTTATTGCTATCGTAATAAAACTGTTTTTTAAACACTAAACCATGTTCATCATATGGTTAGGCTCTACATGTATGTTAATAAAAACTAAACATAAGGCTGTTACAATGTTTACAGTCAATTAGAAAGCTGCATTTCTCAAACCCTTGTTATAATCAGAGTTATAAAATGGGTAAGAGAGAACTTGCGTCCTGATTGGCCAACAGGTACCAGTAGCCATGTCCTTATCACCGGATATACATGGTAACTGGCACTTGTTGTGCCAAGCAAGACACAGTGCAGCCAGAAATCCATGCGTGACACTTCAGAAAAAAACATTTTCTGCTGAAGTGCTGTACTCCCGTTCTACCCCCACCCTCCCTGACACAACACCAAAGTTCTTTCCCAAAACGACTACATGTTCCCGTTCAACTAAAATACAAAATTAATTTAAAAAACACCAACCTCCGCTGCACAAAACGGCTTCAGTGCACACAAGCTTTTTGGAAGCCACACTGCTGATTTCTCTCTTGTGCAGCAGCTTTCTCCCGCCCCTTGCAATGACTGCGAAATAGACCCCTGACTTTGGCACCCATAGCTCATCATAAAAAAAAAAGAAAATATTCCTAAAATGCATGATCACTCCAAAACAAATGTTTCACTCCCTCTCACATTCTAAAACAAATAAAAATACTCGTAGAAAGAACTGCCAAAGGTTGTCCCTTCACAAACGCCGGCCAGGGAGTCACTAAGTGGCATAGTCGCTGGCTGCTCACAAGAAACGCCTCTGCCTCCATAAACACAGTCGCAGAGGTCAAAACTGACTAGAAAAGCCAACAATCCCTAACTAATTTCTTCACAGTGTATACATACTACTTTTCTTTACCAGGCAACATGACCTGCATGTATATGAGGTTATTTTTCCAGTCATGGTCACTGCAGTTAGTGAGACGTACTGTAAGGGAAGAAGCTCTGTACTGTGGCAATAGAGCGGCATGAGCATTCCCCGTAAAACCACAGATGTTTTATTTTTAAACTCACTGTCATAAACTGCTGAAATCTTTTATAGTGGCTTTCTTTGAAAGCCACACTCATTTAGTCGGGAGACCCACTGTAAGGGATGATGCTCTGTACTGCTTTGCATTGACATACACAAGTGCTCCCTGTAAAACTGGCTTTGTCTATTTTTAAACGCACAATCAGAAACTGTGAGGGTGGTGATGACCTAATCAGAGCAGTGTAGGTGTCTCCCTCTACTGGCAAGAAGAGCTAAATACAACACAGGACAGTACATAAGAGGGACTATTTTTAGCCTTGTGTAACCCCTAGATGGCGCTATCCCAGGGGCTACTACCCCTGCCTGATTTGCCACTAACAGGTTGAGGGGCCTGGATCCAATGGCGGGTGCCTCCACCCAGAGGTCAGGGTTTGCAATAGTTAAACTAACTTGGTCACAGCCCTCTGGGACACTGCAACCCCTTTCTTCCACTAGTGGCCCACACAATATATCAGAATTACCTTCACAGTATACACTTACCCCGGTCTGGTTCCGCACTGGGACCTCCTGTGAAATGAGATACAGTGCAACAATCACAGTACAGTACTTTAACATAGACAAATACCTCAGGCAGTATAACTTTGCTGAAACAAGCAGCTCTGATTTATTTAGGGGATATAACAAGGACAGGGGAAATCAGGTTAATTAGCTTATCACTCTAATAATCTCATTTATGGCTCTGTGCACAGGCCTATCCTTATCAGTTACTGTCCCTGGGTACCCAAGCCCTAGTGGCTAGTCCAAACCGTGGCAGCTGGTAGGGGCCCTTTCACACAGAGAAAAGGAGAATTAAACAGTCAGCAGTACAGTAATTCCATTTGGATTTAATGTGGCAATTCAACAGGGAGCGACCCTGAATTAGTACTCACGACCTCCAAATAAGATAGGGTCCTTCAATGTCAGCAGGGCTCACTTGAGGTACACAAACCTCTTCACACATCCATATAAAAGAAAGCACTATACCAGGCAGGCTGCATCTGTATCCCGATCGCAATTACTGCACAATACCCGGGAGAACACACAGCAGATTCAGTTCCTGACAGACCGAGTGCAATTTTCAGCAATTCTTCCAGTCTTCTACAGGGTGAGCCTGTTTTCTACTCTTCAGAGATCCTTTGATTCTTTTCACAGGAAGGATTCAGTCCTAACAAGCTGTTACACAAGCTGCAGACCGAACTCTGGGCCTTACACACGCTTTTGACTAAAACTGCACATTGAAAAGCACAGGGCTCCTTCCTTCTTCACTGCCAAAGCTCAACTGAAACTCCAACTGACAAAACCGGGCACTTCCTTTGAGTTCCTCCCAGTTCTTGACTGGATTGGCTGTCACTCACAATAGACTGCTGCTGTTGGTCCAAAAGGCACTGAAGTCTAAACTACATCTCCCAGAGTCACTGCCCATACAATCCTCTTGTGGCTGGCTCAGATTATGAGTCCAAGTTCTGATTCGTCCAAGGCACCATTTAGAGCTAGCTTACCCCACACTGATTGGTCCAGTTCAGCAGTTCAAAACTAGAATGGGGAACTAGCAGACACAGTTCTGACTGCAAAGAAAGCAGGTTAGACAAACTGTAATTTCATTATTACTCTAAATAATTTCTGGCAAACAGTTACATCTTTCAGATAGGTTCCCTTGCACTCTAGTGACTGCAAAAATGAAGTGAATTGGCAGCAGCTTGAGTGGTACTCAATCAAAGAAACACACAGTCCCCATACAACTAATTATGTCTGCAAGCAGACAGCTCTTAAAGAGACAGTACCAGAGGTTCTAAAAACACTCACTGATAAATGGCTTAAATGCCAAACACCATTCAGGCTTGGAGCATTCAAGCAAGCTCCTGGAAGTCTTTTGGGAACCCCCATTTGCAGGGGGTTACACCCTTCCTGGCCTGGGAAAGCTTGCGTCGCGTCAAAGCACTCATAAGTTTCAACTGCAACCATATACATTTGCATTAGGCTCGCATATGTAATCATCAGTCAATATATCATTTTACCAAGAACACATTTCTGAAACATTGCAGTACGTCCTCTTTACACAGTATTACATACACATTGTACCATAACTCAAGTTATTACCTCTTGTACATGAAACCTGGAAGAGAGGGGCCCTTCCCTATCAGTTACCTTGGGGCTGGATGGGGCAAGGGCACCATACTTAGAGGGCAACACAAGTAACTTGGAGTTAGCACTGATGCTCAGTTTGGGCAATGAGCTGGGACACATACACTCCTTTATGGACAACATTGAGAGGCAAGTCCACAGGCCTCCCAAGTGAATCATAACTGAGGTGCACCACAGGCTTTACAGCTCGACCAGTCTTTCTAGGGGAACTGTTATAGTCTCTGCACCTGAGCCTCATTTTCAGCATTGTCCTCACTTGTCAGGGGAGTCTCCATGGGGGTAGAGAGGCTAGAACTTGGGGCACTTTCAGCTCCAGGAGTTACAGTTTCTGAGTCCACAACATTTGGCTCGCATGGAGAGCTGGACACTGGCAGTGGACTGTCAGGGCACTCAAAATACTCTTCTTGTTCGGTGTATCACCAGTCTGCCCCAATCTATCATTTTCCTCCCTGAAAGCTCAAACAGTTCAACCATGCACAATGATTCCATTTCATCTGATCTGATGCTTTGCACTTCACTTTCTGAGCATTGGCTCAGGGATGAAGCTGGGGCTTAGACAGTCCAGAAGGCCCAGCTTTGTCTCCACTATTGACTAGGGATTGCCCCGAAACAATTGACTCAGTTCGTAAGAAGGATAGTATTCAAAGTCACTCTCACTTTCTTCCGATATGGACTGACAGTCATGCTCAACTGGGACTCTGTGGAGGGAACACTTTAACTTTGCTTCTGTAGGTGCAGACTTTCTTGATCTTTCTTAGCAGCAGCTCTAGTCACTGGTCCGAGGGGCATCTTCTAGGGGCTCAGACTCAATTAAGATTTGTCCAATGGGCAGTAAATGATTTCTATGCATTGTTTTACATCTTTTGAATTATTCTCAGGCCTTACTTTGTACACTGGCAGATCATCTAGTTTGCCCACTACAATGTGAGGGAGATGGTGCCATCTGTCAGCAATCTTGTGCTTGCCATGCAGTCCCAGATTTCTTAGCAATACCATCTCCCTCCTGGAGTTCCTGTGCTTTCACCTTTTATCATACCTTTCTTTGTTGGCCAGATTTCTTTTGGCAGCCATGGTTTGAGCCAGTTGGTACGCATGAGTTAGCTGGCCTTTAACTTTTGCACATACTGTAAATAGTTGTCAGCTTGAACCCCATCAGAGAGACCCCAAAACACACATCTACTGGTAGTCGAGCTTCTCTTCCAAACATCAGGCGGTAGGGGAGAATCCAGTGGCATCACTTTGGTGCAGTTATAAGCATGTACCAGGGTGCTAATTTGTTGGCTCCATCTAGGCTTGTCCTTTGGGTGCAGGGTGCTAGCATATCTAGCAAAGTGCGGTTGAAACGCTCAGGCTGTGGGTTTCCCTGGGGGTGATAAGGAGTGGTTCTGGACTTTCGCACTCCCCACAGAGAAAGCATCTCTTTGATCAGATGACTCTCAAAGTCTCTCCCTTGATCAGAATGGATTCTTTGTGGAGCCCCATAGTGAACAAAAAAGTTTTCTACAAGTACTTTGGCCACAGTGGATGCTTTCTGGTCTTTGGTGGGGAAAGCTTGGGCATATCTCGTGAAATGGTCAGTGACCACCAGCACATTACTGATATTTCTTTGATCTGACTCCAAACTCAGAAAAATCAATACAGACCAGCTCCATGGGTGCACTGGTGGTGATGTTAACAAGGGGCAGCCCTCTGGGGCAAAGCTTTCCTCTGTAAGCAGCGACTACAGGTTCGAATGTGTGCTCCACATCAGCCCCCATCTTAGGCCAATAGAATCTGGATCTCACCAAGTCAAGTGTTCTGTCTATACCAAGGTGCCCCATGTGGTTGTGCAAGGACCTCAGTACTGAGTCTCGAAGGCAGTGAGCAGCACTAGTTGTTGTTTGTCTACTTGTCCCCTCTGTCTACTGTTTCTCTGTATAACAGTTTATTGATCAGTTTCAACTTAGGACCTTCTTTGTATAACAGTGCAGTTCTCAAATCAGTGGAGCGAATTTGGACACATCTTTTCCTGCATAGAGGGCTTCTAAAGCTGCTTTGATCATGGGATCACGGATTGAGCCATCGAATACTGTCATTGTCCAGCTGAGGCAGTGCACCAATGTCTATTGCAGAAAAGTGGCAATAAGCAGCAGGTATGCAATTCTCAGGCTCCCAAGCAATCCACCATGCAGTCCACTGCGTCCGTGGACATTTGTTCCTCCCTGTCAAACTTCCGCAGAGTGCCCGAATGTCAGGTTCTGCCAATCGGACCCAATCATTCTGGGGAACAGGCCTCGGGAGAGAGCATCAGCATCTATGTGGTTCAGACCTGCTCGGTATTCGGAGCATAGTCATATGTAGATAATGCAGAAAGCCACCTATGGCCAGTGGCATCCAACTTAGCTGAGGTCTGCACATAGGTCAAAGGATTATTGTCAGTTTTTACTAGTATTTTAGCCCCATACAAGTACTCATGGAATTGGTCAACAATAGCCCACTTCAAAGCTAGGAACTCTAACTTATGTACAGGATAGTTCTTTTCGGATGGGGTCAGGCTTCCACTGGCAAAAGCCACTGGTCTCAGGCCATTCTCGTGCTCTTGGTACAACACAGCCCCCAACCCTTGCAAGCTAGCATCAGTGTGCAGGCGGCAGGTTTTCTTGGATCGGCATAGGCCAGCACTGGAGCATGGGTAAGTTGATATATGATCTCATGAAAAGCTGTCTCACAATCAGGAGTCCAGCGGGCCCCAAATACTTCACTGGATGAAAATACACTCTTTCAGTCTTGAGGGCGCTGACTTTTGGTATTTTTGTGGGTTTGGGGATACCCTTGAGTAAGGTTAAGTAAAGGCGGATCACTCTTGAATAGTCCTTGATGAAGCGCCGATAATAACCACAGAATCCCAGGAATCTTTGCAGTTCTTTAGATTTTGGGTCAGGCCAGGTGGTCAAGGCCTCAACTTTACTTGGGTCGGCTCTATTCCTCGGTGGATACTATGTGTCCCACATACTTTACTGATGTTTGAAAGAATTGACACTTATCAATGGACAGTTTAAGGCCAAAGTCCTCCAGTCGGTCCAATACCTTAAATAATCTGCTCTCATGTTCCTCCAGTGAGCTGCCAAACACAATAACATCATCTAGGTATACCAGGCACTCTAGTAAGTTCATGTCCCCACTGCACGCTCCATCAATCGTTGAAAAGTGGCTGGGGCACCTGAAATCCTTGAGGCATCCTCTTGAATTCATAGAACCAAGCGGACAGATAAGGCCGTCTTCTCACGGTCCTCTGGGGCCATCGGGATCTGGTAGTACCCACCGCGGAGATCCAGCACAGAGAACCACTTGCTCCTGCTTAGGCAGTCCAAAGCATCCTGAATGCGGGGCATTGTGTACTGATCAGGGATAGTCCATGGTTTAGGTGCGATAATCCACACACATCCTTACTGTTCCATTCTTTTTCCTCACTACCACAATGGGGAAGCATAAGGGCTTCTGGATTCTTATTACACCAGCAGCTAACATCTCTTGCAGATGCCTGTCACATCATCTATGTCAGCAGGTGCCAGGCGGTCGAGACCTCTCAATGAAATGGTCTTTCGTCATGCAGTCGGATATTGTGCTCAGCTCCTTAACGCATCCTACATCCCATTCCTTTAAAGAAACACCTGGTCTCTCTGGGCAAGCTTCTCACTGATCCTTACTTTCCATTCAGCTGGCAGCGGGAGTTGCGAAATCAAACAAGTCAGCGTTACTCTGTCATTCTTCCTTGAACTCTTGCTGCTGGGTAGCACTGCAGTGTCTGCACAATGCACATTAGCCAGGATGCAACCTCTGTTTACTCGAATGTCTCTTTCAGACACATTATGAACTTGGACCATTACCCTTCTGGCATAAGCATGGGCTCTAGCGGGCAAAATACTAGGCTTGACCAGCAGTCCTCTGGCAATTTTCCATCGCCTGGTGCATCCAACATTAATATTTTATTCTAACATCCTTTCTGATAATGGACCTCTCCCTGTAAGGTACACTGGGCATTTGGCGCCAGGATCAGAGACTCAGGATCCTTCTTCCATACAATTCCGACCGGGTTCCTCTGGCTCTGTTTTTCAGCATCTCTGTGCCTCATAGGCCTTCTTAATTAAAGCCGGAACTCTTAAAGCTCTACTAGTCTTTGACCCTGTTTTTCATAACACAACTGTGCCAGCCTTCCGAACATATGAGCATTTGTTCCAATTCAACAAAGGGACACCATCATACAGTCCAGTGGGGGACACACTAAGGCTAGGGTCTCTACTTGTTCGCCACTCCAGCCACGGAGGTGGGGAAAGACAGCCAAATTCGGATATACCGGAATAGGGTAGGCCTTCACTTAACCCCCATACATGCAGTCCTTCTAATGGTTGTAAGGGTACGTCCTGACAAATGCTTCTGATACCAATCCTGGAACATAATTGTCACTTGGGAGCCACTGTCTAATACAGCTCTTGTAGACACTCCATTCACCTTACAGTGGTCTCCATGGAGGGACCCACTATTCTGGACCAGTCTGGAGAGGCGGTAGTGGGGGCCTGGGCAACTGACCTTGCCACAAAAGGACGTGAATTAGCATTTTTGGTGCCCTCACTGGGATCATGTCGTGCACCTCTTAACCACTGATTTCTTCTCCGAAGGTCTCCTTGTAGCCTATATGCAACTTTGTCAGTGTCTTTTGGGACTGGCATTCCTTTTCATGTGCCCATCTTTCCCACAATTATAGCAAAACATACTTTCTGGAGTTTGAGCTGGCCGGGCGCCACACTGGGAGCCAGGGCGGGGTATTACTAACTGGAAACCTGGGTGCCATCTCTGTCTGGCGTGATAAGCATTTGGCGACATCTCGTCAGTTTCTCCCTTCCATGGTCAAGGAATTGAGTTTGGGCTGTTATCAGCAGGAGATACATGGGTGGGTACCCCACCCCCATAGCAGATGCAGTCGGATATAGGTCAGGGCCCGTACTTGCAGGCTTGACCTTCATAAAGGGACTGTTTTTGAATTCCGGATCTCTCTAACAGTTCGCCCCATTGTGGCATATCTTTTCCTTGTCAGAGCACTCATTGACTGTCAACCTCTGTCCCTGAACTTCACTTGATGGGTCACCCTCAGTCACTCGGGTCGTAGCCACAGCTGTTGGTGCAGGTACCTCCGAGGTCGCTTTTCTCAACTCCTCAATTTCTCTCATTAACTCATCATAGGAGGTGGGGATTCCAGTCGATTTGCCAGGCGTGAACTGAAGCAACAGCAGTTCTGAGAAGGGGCAGACTTAAGGATTCTGTCCAGTCTGGTTCGGTCCAGTTCAATCGCTGGCAAACCACCCTTTCTGAGGCATTCTTGCAACAATTTTTCCAGCCGAGAGACATACACAGACAACAACTCCCTTGGTACTGTTGTGCATTTCTTACTCTCCACCATAGGTCCTCATCAGAATCTGGGCTCCATACACATTCTCCAAGGCCTCAAGATAGGCCTGTGCAGTCGCTTCAGGGTTACTGGCCCGTTTAGCACGGATGGTAGCCAGGGCAGGACCTCGGAGGCTCTCACTAACCCTCTTTCGCTTTTCGCCTTCCGAGCATTGCCATTCTAGCACTTGGGGGGCAACATAGTCTATCCAGGTCTCCCAGTCATCCTCCTCTTGGGGGGTGGGAAGGGTGCCAGAGAAGATCCTCAACCTTCGGTAAGAGTCGTGACTAATGGCAGGTGCAGAAATAGGAGTCTGCATTGGTTCAGCCACCATTACAGGCACTGGAGCAGGAGAGGTGTTGGGGAGGAACACCCCAGGTGGCAAGAATAGTTTCTTCAAGTCCTCCACAGTTTTCCTCTCTCCCAGCAACCATTCAGCAAATTTCTCCTCAAAAGTTTCAGATAGTGGTGGGGCTGATTCCCCGGTCTTTTCTGTCCTTAGTTATCACTCTCCAAGCAGTGAGGGCTCCTCTGGGGTAATGGTCTGTGGCACTTTGGAGCTATCTATGGGATCCTTAAACTCTACTAGGGCCAGGAAAGTGTGGGTGAGCAGATTAGCATGCCGACCCACCACCACAGGGTTTTGTAAACCTTCCACCTTGGAAAGTACTCCTGTACAGTGTCCGTATTGATACCCAGGGGATGTCCAGGATAAGCATAGCATTTTGGGTGTCGATCTCCTCCCAGTACACCACTCCACCAGCCGGTGCACAGCCACTTCTGTCGGGTACCCATTTTTCTTAACAGTGGTTCAGTAATATGGCCACTAGAGACACACAATCCCAGCGGTGAGCCTCCAAGATGTAACCCCAGATGGCGCATCCCAGGGGCTACTACCCCTGCCTGATTTGCCACTAACAGGTTGAGGGGCCTGGATCCAATGGCGGGTGCCTCCACCCAGAGGTCAGGGTTTGCAATAGTTAAACTAACTTGGTCACAGCCCTCTGGGACACTGTAACCCCCTTCTTCCCACTAGTGGCCCACACAATATATCAGAATTACCTTCACAGTATACACTTACCCCGGGTCTGGTTCCGCACTGGGACCTTCTGTGAAATGAGATACAGTGCAACAATCACAGTACAGTACTTTAACATAGACAAATACTCAGGCAGTATAACTTTGCTGAAACAAGCAGCTCTGATTTATTTAGGGGATATAACAAGGACAGGGGAAATCAGGTTAATTAGCTTATCACTCTAATAATTCATCTATGGCTCTGTGCACAGGCCTATCCTATCAGTTACTGTCCCTGGGTACCCAAGCCTAGTGGCTAGTCCAACCAGTGGCAGCTGGTAGGGGCCTTTCACACAGAGAAAGGAGAATTAAACAGTCAGCAGTACAGTAATTCCATTTGGATTTAATGTGGCAATTCAACAGGGAGCGACCCTGAATTAGTACTCACGACCTCCAAATAAGATAGGGTCCTTCAATGTCAGCAGGGCTCACTTGAGGTACACAAACCTCTTCACACATCCATATAAAAGAAAGCACTATACCAGGCAGGCTGCATCTGTATCCCGATCGCAATTACTGCACAATACCCGGGAGAACACACAGCAGATTCAGTTCCTGACAGACCGAGTGCAATTTTCAGCAATTCTTCCAGTCTTCTACAGGGTGAGCCTGTTTTCTACTCTTCAGAGATCCTTTGATTCTTTTCACAGGAAGGATTCAGTCCTAACAAGCTGTTACACAAGCTGCAGACCGGAACTCTGGGCCTTACACACGTTTTTTGACTAAAACTGCACACTGAAAAAGCACAGGGCTCCTTCCTTCTTCACTGCCAAAGCTCAACTGAAACTCCAACTGACAAAACCGGGCACTTCCTTTGAGTTCCTCCCAGTTCTTGACTGGATTGGCTGTCACTCACAATAGACTGCTGCTGTTGGTCCAAAAAGGCACTGAAGTCTAAACTACATCTCCCAGAGTCACTGCCCATACAATCCTCTTGTGGCTGGCTCAGATTATGAGTCCAAGTTCTGATTCGTCCAAGGCACCATTTTAGAGCTAGCTTACCCACACTGATTGGTCCAGTTCAGCAGTTCAAAACTAGAATGGGAACTAGCAGACACAGTTCTGACTGCAAAGAAAGCAGGTTAGACAAACTGTAATTTCATTATTACTCTAAATAATTTCTGGCAAACAGTTACATCTTTCAGATAGGTTCCTTTGCACTCCTAGTGACTGCAAAATGAAGTGAATTGGCAGCAGCTTGAGTGGTACTCAATCAAAGAAACACACGTCCCCCATACAAACTAATTATGTCTGCAAGCAGACAGCTCTTAAGAGACAGTACCAGAGGTTCTAAAACACTCACTGATAAATGGCTAAATGCCAAACACCATTCAGGCTTGGAGCATTCAAGCAAGCTCCTGAAGTCTTTTGGGAACCCCATTTGCAGGGGGTTACACTTGCAACTAGAAAAATGTATTTTTTCATTTTGACAGCTTTTTCTTTTTAATTTTTATTTCTGCTTGGGGACCCATTTTATAAGTGGAATAAGAGACTCGGTGTGGTTTATGGCCTGATAAGAGCACTTCCCAGGTGCTAAGGCACTCGGCACTGCGCGCCGTGGCTCATCGCACCTGGGGCGTGTTTTATCCGGCCATAAACCACAATTTTGTTGTGTCTTATTCTTACATATTATACCTGTACAACTCCTTGGTTTTGCTGAACTCTGTTGCTCAGGTGGCCCACCACATGTGGTGTGGTCTGGTGGGGCATCGGTAGGTAAGGCCATGCAACTACTAAGTGTGGTACGCTGTGTGCAGCTGCAATCAGGGATGTGTACGCTTGGTGCATATGGCCTCAGTTTTGTTGTTGATCTCACTGAGCATGCAGTGCCTGGTCAGGTGGGTGGGGATGTCTCAGTACATTTAGACAATTGTTTGTTATTTCTGTCACCTGCTGCTGGATGTCTGTCATTGGTTGTGTTGACTTGGTCCTCCCCACACTTGAATGTGTGTGTGTGGTGCTGGGGTGACTGGAGTTAGGTTTTCAACCCTAACAGCTGAATTTCTCACACTTGTCGCTGTGGAACAACCCTAACTAATGCATTAAACTGAGTTTTTGCCTCATATATATATATATGTATGTATGTGTGTGTGTGTGTGTGTGTGTGTGTGATGTATGTATATATATATATATATATATATATATACATATATATATATATATATATACCCAGTTGTACTATATCTTATTACATTTTGCCATGCAAGTCTGCTTCCCAACTGATTCTAGTTTCAGTTTCCCTGGCCTTCCCACCTTAGGATCACACTTCAGCCTTCCCACCTCCCCCAATGTCCCCAGATATTCATGTTCTTAATTGCAATTTCAAGTGCCATGCATCTACTTGCTTCAAGCTGAGATAGATGTCTACTTTATTTGCTTCTGGCCTTGTCCTCCTGTGGGGGCTTAACAGGTGTCCTCAGGCACGCAGACAGTCAAACAGGTCAGTCTCCCCTTTTTATGTCCTCCTACAGGACACGATCTGCAAGACCACCTGAGGGGGGACACCTTGGACTGGAGGATTTACCCTCTGTTCTCAGGTATGGGGCACTTGGGAACTGTAAGAGAACATGATTGGCCAGTGCTAGCCTTTGGGCAAAGCATTCCTCTCCCCTCAGGTGAGAGGCTGGAAGGGGGTCAGTTGTATTGTCCCAGTGGATCATGGCTTTAGAACCTAATATAGATTTACAGTTTATCACAAACAGTGTTTTCTTTCTAGGCAGAAATGAAAAGCCAGCCAAAACTGAAATGTGTTTGACTATGTATAATGGTAATAAACATACATATGGCAGTATTATTTATTTCTTCATTTCAAAATGTTACCAGAAAAGACATACTTAGCCGATAATCTCTCATTTCCAGATACATGGGGGGATAAGGAAGACAATACAATAAGATGAAATAATTAAATAGCACATTTAAAGATATGCATCATCATAGTCACTGCCAAGCAATACGTGTATCAAAAAGGAGCAAAGAGGCCCAGTGGCTCTGAGGACTTAGGCGCTGGATACCTTACCTCATGCCACCGACCCGTGTCTGGAAATGAGCACAGGCCACTGGGGTCGGTAGGAGAAGGAGAAGGATCGAAGCGCCCATTGACTGCTCTCCTTCTCCAGGGAGGGAGGGAGGGAGGACACCAGCACTCTGTGCACTGCTGGCTCATAGCGGAGGCTGGAAGTATTAGATCTAGAAATACAGATGTATTCTCACCACTTTACAGGGCATATATTAGACCACAGCTGGATTTTGTTACTTACTGGGTGCTCCTACAAACTCTACAGCATAAACCAGGTTGAGAAGCTGTAAAGAGAACCCACCAAACCTGTTATCTCCATTTCAAACAAAACATACGAAGAAAGTCTGTCATTCCTGAACCTAATGACACTAACTGTCAGGAGGTTATGTGCAACCTCCTTTTAATGTTCAGCATCATCTGTGATCCATACTTGATGTGCAGACTTAATTTGAATTTAAACCTAACCTGGCAGACACTAGGGACACCTTACAAATATCTGGAAATAAATCCAGAACTTCAAAAGGCAATTTTTCTATACCCAGCATATAGTAAATCCTTTGAACGCAGATAGTTTGGGGAAGGGGGATCCTGAGTAAATCAAGGCACTATATCCAGAAGAAAAAACTTGTATCTTCCTTTGCTCATATTTCCAGTTGTAAAGGGATTTTCCCAAATCCAGAAAAATGCTTCCAAATGTAATATTTGTGTATAATATAGATTTATCTCATTAATGTTCTATATTTAATTTACAGATTCTTTATTGCTAGGGGATTTTCTACGACGATCAGATCTGAGTCCCCCAGATCTCCTCTCATCCTCCTTTTTTTTTTTTTCCAAAATGTTCTGTTTGATATAATCACAGCAACAGATTGTGATATCATGAACAGTGCATTATGAAGGTTAACCAGGAGGGTAAGAGGAAATCTGGGGGACTCAGATCCTGTCTGCATGCAGAAGTCCCTAACTGTAAAGAAAGAGGGACATTAATACAGAACATTAATGAAATGTAAGCTGTACTGTCTAAATATTATACTTTGAAATGTTATTTTGGATATTGGAAAATTGCTTTTATGGGGAATGACCACATAGCTGGCAGCCCCCCGGTGTGCACTGTCAGTGTATTAAAACAATGTTTTCCTTACTTTTCTGCCATGTAATCTACTTTACCTGTTTGATGCTGCAGTGTTCCCCACCCCAACATTTTTCCCAGTCAGCTGTTCAGGCAGCCTCCCAGAAGCCCTCTCGGCTGATATCATGATTGGGGATCAACCGCTGGATATTCACAATGTGGAAATGCAATACAGAGTAGTTAAAATCCCAGCCTCACCAGTAGGCAGCCCTGCAGTAATCTGAATACTAAGTATAGTATAGGCCATGGGATCTATACATAAAATCAGGATTACTGCAGGACAGTGGACTGGCGAGTCAGAGCTTGTAACTGGTTCATAATGTATTTACTTTTACTGACTCTTCTACGGCTGATCCCTGATCATGTCATCAGCCATGGGGATTCTGGGAGGTTGCCTGAGTGGCATCCTGGGGAAAATGAAAATGTGTAATACACTGACAGTTCACAAAATTTACAAGTGAAATCAAAGGTCGCCTCTACACCATTGGTGTGGAGCAGATACATGGATGTTCTCTTTAAAATATCACCTAAAATATGTAATAACTATGATAAGGTTTTGTGTGATAAATATGAAAACATGGAATTGTTTGTGATTTGTTTGGCCTAGTATATCCTCAGAGAAAGATAGGACTGACAAAAAAATTATATAAAAAAAAAACCAAAACACATGCATCTGTTGTCTATGGCTCCTGACCTTCATGTTAGTATAACCTTTATTGTACTTTATTTAATAACAGTCATGTTACAGGACAAATTAAGAAATATTTTCCTGCATTTAAGGTCAGTGATTCCAGATGAACATAAAGCAATTTGCCAGCTGTCTAAATGGGCCACCAGTTCTTTAAGGAACTGTACTTTAGGGCACAGTTTGTGAATGGCCCATTTACTGCCACAAAAATAGCAGTCACAGTATTTGGTTTATTCCTGAAAAAGGCTTGGGTTTGGGTTGGAGAAGGGAGGATTTAGTATCAGTTCAAAGCATGGAGACAGCTGTTTTTACACTCGAGTACCCTCAACTCACTGCAGAACTGAGGAAGTACAGTGGCATACCATGTTAAACCACTGTCACGGTTATTATGGGAGAGAAATTATCCGTATCATGGGAATTTAGTCCCAGTGTTATACCATGGCATCCCGAGGAGCCAGAATGGAAGGAATTTACACCACACCCTGCAAAACTGCATTTTAATGACAGCAGTAAAAGTACTGATTGTTGATTTTGCTCATAATAAGCTTATAAGTATTTTAATGAGTTTAAGATGGTGTCTACTGCCCAAGTGTTATGTATGTGATGCCTTTTTGTTAAAAAAGTGAAAAAGAAACCAGCAGAAAGCACTGAGAAATGTGGATTATTTTTAAACTCAATATGACTAGAACCAGTTCAAAGGAACACCTAGGACTTGTCAATATACAGTAGGGGTGTACAGCATGTATGCAATATATTAGACACCCTTCCCCCTATCCTTCATTTTCAAAGCATGCTGTCAACACCTTTTGCCCCTGAAATATGTTCTCCTGCCGCAGCATACTTTATTTTAATTGCAAAAGTCCAGTACCTGGAGTATGGAGATGGTAGTGGGGCTCCATTATGTAAAAGTGGGGCCACACTCGTATGCTTCAATACAAAAGTATTGACATACATGGTGAGTCGCTGCACCTTTATAGATAATGGAACCCCATAGCATCTGCCATAATTCTGGGTAGCAGACTTTTTGCAATTAAAATAAAGCATGTTGTGGTGCGAGAAAAATGCCACAATATGCTCAGAAGGCTTAACTGGAGGGTAAGCCTTGTAGGGGCAGGAGGCCGGCACGATGACAGCTTCCCCTTTAAATATAGTGCCAACAGTGGTACAAACAGTAGTAACATTAACAAGTAGAAATATTCAACAATTTGTACATGTACATGAGATAGAGAAACATCATACAACTTAGGGCATAATCAACATTCAGACTTGGTTACACAGGGTTCAGAGAAACCTTGAGAGCGTGACATAGGATTAACCCCTGCCTGCTAGGCAGGGGGTTATATATAGTTACACGTGCCAGTGGCAAGGAATAGGTCCTTGTACTGTTTTTTAAACTGCAAGAGGGGTGTGCAGAACAGAAGTCCTGTTGGAAGATTGTTTCATTTATGTGCAGCTGCATATGAGAAAGATCTCTTTCCAACTGCTAAAATGAGTTTTAGGTATATTTAGTAACGGTTGGTGAAATGTTCTAAGGGACCTGGTGAATGGTTTCCGGGTTATTAGACTAGACAGGCTTGGAGGAGAGGGAAGGGGAGGTGAATTAATTTGAAGGTGGTACACAGCAAGGGGTAGTCCAACTTCACCTCACAACCTGGCCAATTTAAGGTACTGAGCACAGCACAGTAGTGAGTTTGAGCCAGGGCTGAAGCTGCAAATCTGGCACTACGGAGATATGCTCACCTAAGTCTGTTCAGAATAGATGGCTTCACTGTGGAAAGCAAGGATGCACCATAGAGGACACCTGGGAGTAGGGTTGCAGTAGAGATGGTCTTTCTGGATTGGGAAGTGAGGTAGGAGGTGGTACAGTATAGTAACCCTAGTTTCTAGTGAGTTGATTTTATAATTTTATTGGTATGGGTCTCGAAGAATAGGTTTTCGTCTAGGGTGACACCCAGGTATTTAAAGTTTTTGACATATTCCAGCATCACCCGTGCTGATGTTTTAACAACCAAAGGCAGTTGGTTATCAAGTTTCTAGGCGGTTTGGTGGAATAACATGGTTTGAGTCTTTTTAGTGTTAAGTACTAACAGATTGGTTTTGAACCAGGCCTCCAAAACCTGAAAATCACTCTCGAGGTTGGCGTTTATGACATTGATCTCTAGCAGACCTGTATAGAGCAGCATCACCAGCATATCACTGAACTGCTGCAGCCCCACAGTTGAGTGGGAGTTCACTGACAAAATGGAGAATAGGAGTGGTCCTAATATGGAGCCCTGTGAAACACCCGTCGGTTATGGGAGCGAGGGAGGATGTGGCGTGGCACCAGACTATTTTATACACTGGAGCCTGCTGGTTAAGTAGTTGGCTAGCAAGGACTGGGATGCAAGGTCACTGCTTGCACCAGCAACTACACTGCCTACACAAGCTATCATACTGCTCATGCAGGCATTTCTAGGAATCACACATGCAGCTGCACTTTTTGCACAGTCAGCTATGCTTGCACTTACAGACTCACTACTTACACCAAGGACAGTGCTGGTCACACAACTCTGATACCCAGCAGGCCAGCCTTGCCGTATTCAACCCTCATGGCACAAGTGATGCAGGAGGAGGTCCCTCACCAGCAGACGAGGCAAATGAAACAGTGCTGAGGCAAACCCCATGGATTTGCATAAGTGCATTCTGGGGCTTTTGGCTAATTTGGCTGGCAAATGTGTCTGCCTCAACTATGTAAAGGCCAGTGCAGGTGAGCAGGTTCTTCCACAGTCTAAAAGCCCATGCAAGACTTTTACAGATGAGGTATTGGGCTTATCAGTGGGTGTCAGCAGTATGGCGACATCTGTGTCTGTCTGTCCTATCTTAAATCAAGGCAGCAGCCATTTCTTGGAACCTTTAGGCAGAAACTGATGCCACGGTTTAGCAAGCTGTGCTTAATATAACACAGCTGGTCCAACCATGACATCACCTTTGTAGTGTACACTGCTTGGTGTCCATGTAAGAAGTATTACATAGGGAAAATGATCAGGGCTCTAAAGAAAAGAATTCAAGAGCATGTCAGAGCAATTATTAATCAAGATGACTAAAAATGCACTGGGGTTTCATTTTAAATATCATCACGGTTCAAGAATAAATTACTTAAAATTCATGGGTATTGAACATGTACCACCCTTACCTAGAAGGGGTAATCGGAAAGATTTGCTGTTACAGAAAGAAACAAAATGGATAGTTTTATTAAATACAGTACCGCCCAAAGGATTAAATGAAGAGGTTGATTTTCAGCCATATTTATAAATTGCATATGATTAAATATAATATGCACTTTCTTTAACAGCGGTGTCCATTTGTAACATTGATTTAATAATGGTGGAACCCAGACATGATTAAGCAGGCTTCAGAATAGCTTCCTATAAGTTTAAGGTTGAAAATTTAGAAGGAAAAAAATCTATTAGCTAGCTAGAAAGTATTTGTTGGATTTGAATGTTTTTTGCACATCTTTTTATATACACAGAATATGAAATCCATGTAACTGTTGTAATACAAATATATTATGGTAACTTGTATTTAAGGTGTATAGCTTTAAGATGGCACTATAAATGTAATGTCTGTTTGTCCTTCTGTGTGGCTATGCCCCTGAGGAAGTCCCACATGGTAGAATTCGTGCTGGGGACTTTTTCTCAGTGTTTTTCTTGTGTCCTGAATAAACTCACCTGAAGTGATATGTGAGTGTCATAGTTTCCTCTTTTGAGTGCCACCTTTGCGTTTCTTCATGACATCACTTTCTGTTTTTTTGCTGCCCAGCTGAGATGCGACGTGTTGTCAAGGTCAACCAATGTGTAAGTGACTGTGATGAGATTCGAACCTAGGATCTACTGGTTCCCAGGCCTGTACTCTAACCAGTAATCTACACTGTTTGCATGATGTCTTAAGCCACCCTTAGGACTGCTGCTTACTGTATTTGGTTCACTAGGACATGTGTTTAATTCAGTTTAGTGGACTCTTTAGTTTCTCTTTAGCTTTTGAACCCACATTCTAAAAGGGTCATTTTCACATAAGATATACCTGTCATTTTCTTTTATGACAATTAAGCCTTCCACAAAATGTATGATAAAAAAAAAAAAACAAGTTAAGATGATACATGACCATGCTTTCTACCACCTGCATCAATTTCTGGCTTTTAATCATAAACGGGTTCAAATCGTCATGGTTTAGACAATTTAAACAAAATATTCCCCTCAAGGTTGGGCTGCTGGGACATTTTGGAAGGCCTTTGAACAGTAGACCTATGATGGCCTTTAGTGCTTTGTTAGGTGACCAGAAGGGGGAAGCAAACCCTGCACCAGGTACAATAAAATGTACGTATTAAAAAAAAAATGTTGTTTGAACATCCCACTTGTGAGAAAACAAGAGTGGGCTATCATCTCTTGGGTTTGCACTCAACTCTGTATGATTGCAAATGTTAGATTTGGCTAACCCACATAGAAATCATTTGAGATCCCATATTTGCAGTTTGGAGTTAGTCCCCTCCAAAGTCCCTTCTGATAGCATTATTGTGCAGGATGCCCAAAGTGGGATATATTCGTAAAAGCACAGTGCACACTGTGAGCAAGAATGAATATGCCCCCAGAGTGCAAAGCAAAACACTAACAGGTTTGTGCAGTCACAAAGCACAACACCCAGTTGGCCAATGAAGGGACTGACACTGGACAGAGGACACGCATGACAGTGGCAAAGTATCAGCACATCCCAAATGTGTTAGTGCTGTTGCGCAAATGTGCTATATTTGAAAGTCCACACACAAATGAGACCATTCCCCATTCAGAGCACCAAAGAGTCATTACCAGCTCATTATGCCTCCCTTTCAGGCTCATTAATAGGACTTTGCACCTTGGATTGCGGGCCGGCTGAACCAAAGCCCGGTATTAACATCTGTCTGTTGGAGTTGGAGTACAACACAGTACTAAGTAGCACTGTATGTCAGATGCTTTTGTGTTGTGGTCGGAGTGCAGTTCATGCCTTTGAATCCTTTATGTTTGTCGGTAGAGCTAGTGTGACTGGGGTGTGTGGTACCATATCCCCATAACTTGCACATTAGAACATGCACAATAGTTTGTCCAGCTCCTTGTCACACAAACATCCTACCTGCAGTAAGGACTGTCACGTAAGAAATTACTTCTGTGCCTTTCCCTGCATTCAGAGCCTCAGACGTCATGTATGGACTGTTTAAAAATGTCCTGTGTGCTAGGTTAAAACATGCCTTTCAAATGTGGTAATTTGCGGAGAACAAAGCTACCCTCAGTGCCTTCAAAATGCTTTGAATGCAACTTAGCACATTACATGCTCACCCCATTCATTTGCATGTGTGCAGTCCCTAATTTTGTCCTACCACATAACTGAATTTGCACCACACAAACAGATGCTTTGAATATAGGAAGCACCGCACTAAGTTCTGACTCAAGGCACAAACCTCAGTTGCATGGCACAAAGTCATCTTGTGAAGTGCTGAAACTTTGACTGCCTACCCTGTGATTTTTAAACAAGAACACCTTTGTTTTAGATTTACAGTTTTTTTTTTCACCTTGCCCAAAGGGTGGCCCAGGTAGAACCTCCTTCCAGTGTGTCTATCCCCTTCCTGTCCCAGTAACTGCTCCATGATTTTCCTCTCTATCCCATGTGCATCCAGTGACCCTCTGTTGCCTAATCAGCTTTCCTCGTACAGCAGAGCCCAAGTGACTTCCAGTACCAGTCAGGAGTTGAATTATTTTAGGAGAGCCAAGGACAGAGCAGAGAGTGGATTGGCACTTGTGGGGAGGGGGCCTTCATCTGCCTGCTGAGTCCGGTGTACTGTTCCCTCAAATTATCTTCTATTTTCCCAATGCCATTAGTTGAGTTGCTGTCACATCACTCCTGATGCACATCCACTTCAACAGTATTCCCCCTCCATGGGTTCACTTCGCACTGAAAACCCCAGCCCCATGGCCCACTAGGGAGTAATCGGGTAGCAGGATCAGCACCCCTCCCTCCCTCCTTCCTTCCTTCCTCAGAGTTGTTGATCATTCTCATGGAGGTTCACCACTCCTCTGCTGGGCCATTCCCGTCATTCCACCCACAGGGAGCTAACCCCAGATTGCTGGGATGACAGGTGGCCACATGCTGCCTGGTACCATGGAGTCAGCCTTAAATGTGAACATGTTAAAAAGTGCAGTCCTCATCCAGCCTGCTGGCACTGCACATAGCGGCCGGTGATGCCATGTATGAGACCTCTCCTGAGTCCACAGTGTGAGCCTAAATCCTTTTACAAGGCCAGGTTTCGGATGGGAGAGGTACCCCTTTAGTAGTACAAGGGGGGGGTTGGACTTTCAGTAATGTGACAACTTCCTGTCCTCCTCCTCCTTCTGAAGGGTTGGCATTAGTGAGATGGCCTGTCCAGAGAAAAGATGGAGTAAATTACAAGGACAGAAAATCAGGGCAGGTGTGGTGTGGTAGAAGCCTGCGAACCCATGTCCCAGAGACCCATTAGTGCCCACAAGAAACATTTAATCCCTGTTCTGGATCATGGGAGGAGTTAGAGGAAGCCCTGTGGAGGTGAGTTTTCAGGGTGTTTGGGGGTATGCAGAAGAGGTGAGGGTACCCAATGATCATGTTGTTTTTAAACTTGCTTTATTAATGTACATTGCAAAATGACATTCGTACAAGTTGTATAGTAGGCATACATCAACAGTAGTTGATACAATGCAGTTGAAGACCTTATGATAGCAGTACAATACGCTATTTATTTTTTACAAAAAATAACCTACCTAATACAAACAGCAGAATGAGGAACTGCCAATGAATACTTCATCTCTTAGTGTGGTACTAGTATATCCAACATAAATAACCTACCTAATACAAGCAGCAGAATGAGGAACTGACAATGAATACTTAATCTCCGAGTTTGATACTAGTATATCCAACATAAATAACCTACCTAATACAAACAGCAGAATGAGGAACTGCCAATGAATACTTCATCTCTTAGTTTGATACTAGTATATCCAACATAAATAACCTACCTAATATAAACAGCAGAATGAGGAACTGCCAATGAATGCTTCATCTCCGAGTTTGGTACTGGTACAGGTATATCCAATGATGTTGTGATGGGATTGAGGATCCAAGTAGCAACCTCCCCCCAGATAAGAATAAGCAAAAAATGTAAAATTACCATCACCACACATGAACACACACACACACATATACCGGGGCATATTCAGCATTAAAAGCTGCTAGAACAGGCCATTAGATGGGCCAATGGTAATGCATCGCCAGACAGTGCTTTTGTGACCCAGGTTTGCGAGCGAGCTTGTATGTTGTCATGCAGGAGGCCAAGGCTGAGAGAGAGAGAGAGAGAGAGAGAGAGAGAGAGAGCTGACAATGGCAGAATGTCCCACCCTGGAGAGGGCTGGCAGAAGATTATGCCACTACAGCGACCCTCTGTGGTGGAGCAGGGAGCTTCTGCAAGTAGTACACTGTGCTTTTACACATGTCTGCAGTGGGAAGGGAACTCAGCACCGTCAGGGTGGTGAGAAAGAACACAGTCAATGTTTAATCAAAGGAAAATGGTGACTGACAGAAAGATGGCATCAGCATTCTCAGACCCCATTCTCCCTGCTTGCTGTACATGTCAGATGGTGCCATGTGTGAAGAGGTGCCCTCCTTGGCAAGTAGGTGGGGGATCTCAGAGCAACGTAATGGGACTGTTGGAGGCAGGGGATGGCTGCCAAGGAACCTAATTGGGGGGGGGGGGGTGGCGGCTGTGCCAGAGGATAAAAACCTATGGTATATATAACAAAACAAAAAAAATCTGTTACAACAGCTTAAACATTAAAGTTCATAATGTTGGCTGCCATCTTAATGGCCACATTTGCGGATCCAGTTTGTGTGTTTCATCAAAAAGGCATCTACTCATGTCAGAATGACACAATAAAAATCACTTTCTTATGGCTTTAAATATTCTTATTTGAAACAATAAATGTTTCCAGGAGCAGCAGCAGAAATTGCTTGGCCATTTGCATTAATTCCTTCCGTTGATTACACTTGTACACCAAGCAGCATCCGGAAAACAGAACTTTGCTGACCTCTGCTGGTAGAGTTGATAAATGCCATTAGACATGGCTAATAAACAATATAAAATACTATGTAATTTGAAATTGTCAGGGTTCTACCAAAACTGAAGAAGGCTGATCATGTATGCTGTGCTTCTGTCCCCAGCCCAGAGTGATAGCCACCAGCAGTGCTGACATAAAACTGGAGAGGGTTCTAGTATTTTCTGTAAACCATGACCCAGTATGTATGCTTAACAGTTATGACAGATTGTTTTCTCAAGCACTGACCAAGGGGCAGACCTTCTTTCTCAGCATATCTCCAGAATCGAGCAACTCAGCACTCAGCATAACGGGTTTGAATCCCAATTCTCCTAATGTTCTTTACGATCAAATTTCACCCAAGTAGGGAGCCATGGTGGTGCAGTGTTGAAAAGGAAATCTACTCTAAACAGAGTGAAGTGCCAGCCCATCAGTGCAGTGGTTGGATTTCCGCCATGACGCCAGTGACCCAGGTTCAGGAGCGGACTCTGGTCGCTGGCTGGCAGCTCGCCCGATCTGGGGGGACTGATACCCACAATTTGCCTGTACTGCAAGCCCTGTAGGGGATAGGTGGCCAGAGCGCGAGTGGACATTGGCGCATTACGCCTTGACATTGGGGCTGCACTGCATACGGGAGAAAAACAAGGAAAAATGCCTGCCAGTGCCAGGAAGACAGACTGCCTGGAGCATGCCTCCAATGTGCCCCTGCTCACCCTGCCACCTCCAGACTGACAAACTGAAAAGCTTAGGGTGTAGTGCCCCACCTCATCCCCACCTGTAGGTAAACCAAAGGTCCATGGGGTCCTGGAGGTAAGTGAAGATACAGCGGAGGCAGGAAGATGACTTCTTGGCAGCCCCAAAGGGTTGGGGCTGGCAGGACATAAGGGAGTAGAGAAACTGCAATTTCAAAAAAAAAAACAGAGTGAAGTGCAAGAAATAATTTGCTGTTGTTGTAGTAGTACACTATTCCTGAAGGACACTGAGCCCAGATCAGTGCTTGCAGCAAACTCCGTCTGGGTCAACAGTTTAGAATACATTGTACAAACTGGGCACACAGTGACCTGACTCAAAATAAGTCATTTATTATCACTTGTGAGAAGGCAAGACTTGCATAACTCAGTAGTAGCACTACCCCTTGCAACACTGGTGACCTGGGTTTGAGTAGGGCCAGATTAGCAATAGGGCACACCGCGCAGTTGCCCATGTCCTGAATTTGAGGGGCCCCAGAGTTTCTGGGGCTTTTTCCCATGCTCGGTTTTAAAAAATGTAATAGCTGTGTGCTTGTCAGTGTTGGTCATCTGCAGGCTGGGGGGGGGGGGGACCTGATCCTTTATTTATTAGCTTTTGGTAACCGGGTAAGTGCATTAGGCAAACAATCCTGCCTATTTTCAAGCACGACCCGGGAGAGTACAAGACAATGAGCCACAAATTACAGTGAAACATCAAGACATGATAACAATAAAGATAAGACAGGATCGATTGCAAGCAGTCACATAACATATTCAGGTACAATCCGGTGGAGTACAAGACAAAGGTGCAACAGATTAGAGTGATACATCATGACATAATGACATTAAAGTAAAACAATGGATAGCAGGCAGGATATACCCGGTATACATAGAGGTAGGACAACAATTTAGTACTCCAGCATATCAAAATCAAAGCTTTAATGTTGCCGCAACTAGAGGGGGTCCAGGCAGCAGGCCGGTAGTCCCCGGCTGTATTATGAGCATCGGCAGTGACCAAGAGTGGTTAGGTAAGAGAACAATGAGTTTTTGAAAACCCGGTGGGAAGGG
Source organism: Neoceratodus forsteri (assembly GCA_016271365.2). Taxonomy (NCBI): domain Eukaryota; kingdom Metazoa; phylum Chordata; order Ceratodontiformes; family Ceratodontidae; genus Neoceratodus; species Neoceratodus forsteri. The sequence continues at coordinate 1,407,338,610 of CM028131.1, read as the reverse complement.
GCAGTTTTGATCTGAAGGGGGAGAGAGTTCCAGAACCACGGAGCGAAGTACGAGAAGGCCTGTTCGCCCATTTTTGAGGCGCAAGGTCTGCATGAGAGCAGGGGTGAGGTGGAGCTGTGCTGAGTTGCTGATATGTTCACACATTGAAATGAGTAATTCTGCTGCAGACAACCTGATCGTCCGTGCACAGTAGGAACTACCTCCGCTGATCGGACTGTCTCCAGCATAATTACCTCCCTGGCACCAAAACCAACCCCCTGCCCAACGGCACTTCACACCTTTCTGGGCCAGTTGTTTAGCAGCACTTTGAACTCTGCCACTGGCACCTTCTTCCATTTGTTAAATATCTCATTCACTTCTCTTTTGTAATAAGTTACAACAAAAGAGCAGTGATGAGATATAAAATACAGTCCTGCACATGCTGCTCCCCTAGTCCCATTGCCAGTGACCCACCATGACCTTAATAGCAAGCTGATCTCAGCTCTTCTCAGAAGGGAAGTCTATTCCGAAGAGTCTCTCATCTGCGCCTGCTGCCTTTGCCTTCTTGCTGCGGTTGCCAGCCTGACTCGCTCTTCCAATGGCTCCAGCCCACACCATCCCATGGCTTCTTACTGTCGCCTGCAATACACCACCCACTGCCTGGGAACCTAAGAGGTGTGTGTGTGTGTGTGGGGGGGGGATTGACTGAGTATAATCAACAAGGCATTTGTTGTTTTAATTAAATAAATGTATAAATGCACTTGGTGTATGTGTTTATAAGGGACGTACATGTGCCCCTGAATCATGCAAGATGAAATACAATGGTTTAATGAAAAAGTTAAATTTGACACTTTTCAGCAAGTTGACTTCTATGTTTGTATGCCTGGTGGTGGCTCTCTGTAGGCAATAAGGTACAAATTGGCATCAGAAAAATCAAGGGGGTGTAGGAAGCAGATCACAGTTGTGTACCTCCATGACTTTTCATTAATTGCTGCTTTTTATTCGTTTGTGCATGCTGCTTTTCCTTGATTTCAGTAACAAGGGGTGCGAGCTCTGGTGATAGATCCCAAGAAAACAGCTAAGAAATGGAGAACCCAGACATAGGCAATGGAACCGGGGGAGGGGGGTGAAAGGGGCGGTAGCCCCTCCACTTTTTGTTTTTGTATGGCAAAAACTAGTATAGTAAATGCCCTTTGTGTGCTCTTCTGATTCTTAGCCCCCTCCTCTTTTACTATCTTCCTGCACCCTTGACCCCAGAGGAGACTGTACCTGGGTTTAGAGAGGAAGGGGTGAGTAAGGAACAGCAAGGAAAAGCATAGTGCAAGGTAAGGCAAACCCCCAAACTGTTGACAACTTGCCAGTTTAACAGGACAAATAAAGCTGGAGAGTAGACAGTTAACTGGAGAAGCCCATGTGACACAGTATAGTCTAACAAGTGCCAACAAGAGGCTGTCGGGTCTCTTAACTACCATCCTTTGTTCTGCCTGAAGTTACAGTAGGATTTATAACTTTTTTCAGGTCACAAACATTTTTGAAATATCCCCTGCCTTTTCCGTTACTCAAAAAATCATGTGTGTATGGAGTCACTGAAAATTGTGGTGGGTGCCCGGGGTGGGTCGTGGCAGGTTACCTTCTCCTGATGGTTTTGGAGCAGGTGTACATTTGTCACTGCATTCCCTTTTCCTACTTAGGTGAGACAATCAAAAAATTTCAGTCAGAAATCTCGACCTGGGACTACCGCAGTGTGTGATATGATGTAAACAGTCCCTGTCTGATCCCCCAAGAACTGTAAACATAAAATATGATTATTTGATTTAGTGTGAGATGTGCCACAAAATGCTAATAATTTCTCCTAATAAATAATTACTTTGACGATTTCCTCCTATAGAGGAACACTTATTCAGTGGGGACTGCCTGGGGATGTGCTGCTGTGTCTGTCTAGTGCACTCTGTTTGCATTTACTCACTATGATTTTCGAAAATAGCTCAGTTAAACAGATAATGTCAGATGGACTTTATCACAAGATGGTTTGCAGCTGCATGTTTTAGAGTATCCACTGCACTTGGTGGATGAACGCTTCCAGATATGAATGTGAGGTTTACTCCCCAGATATACCTTACTTCCTCTGTTTTGTGCAGACAGCCAACAGGTCAGTAAAGTGCAAACATACTGTAAGTAATTTTGTCACATTTGGGCTCATTGTTGTAATAACATATATCCAACATTTTAAAAAGTTTGAGACTTAGCAGTGCTCCTCTCTCCCTGTGTGCATAGCATGGTTGAACAGGCTTGCAGGCTTTCCTAAAGCTAGTGTTATTGTTGTTAAATATCTATCAGCAGCAAAACTTTTTTCCCCCCAGTGCCTTAAAAGAGATAGGAAATAATTTATTAATGTTTTTACCATTTAATAAATTAGAAATAGTCAACAACAGCCTGTGTGTGTCTTTTTTTTTATTATCGATATTTACAGTGCATTTTTATGCTGTATATTGTTTATATTGCTGGGAGCACCATTGACTTATGAATTTATTTTCCCAGTATCGTAGTCAAGCTATTGGCACATTTGAAATGTTGACATCACAGACTCCCAATTCCCCATAAAGATAACGTGTGCACTGAACTGAAACTTTTCAGACAGTTATTAACAATACACAAAATGCGGCGCTGGACTCTAAACCTCAGACAGCATTATTGTGCAATATAAAAATGCTGAGTACTCCTCCTGAAATTTGTAGAAGCTGCAGACTCAAAAATATTATTGTCCCCCCACACCCATCAGCAGGTTGCCTTGCAAATTCTGGAATGCTTACCACAAACAGTGTATTATTTATTTATTTTTGTACAGAAACCTTACTTCTTCTGGTGTCCAGTCAGTGTACACTGTTCCTCTTGTTTGGTGTAACAGCCTCCCCGTCTCCCCACGGGAACTTTGGCCTACATCCAGCCTCTGCCTTGGGCGAAAGTTTGCCCTGCTGGTTTTCTGTGCTCCTTGCCATGCTGTGTATTACTTATGACTGGAAAGCAGAAGTCTAAAAGTGACGGCTAGTCCTTGGATCACTGATGCAGTAGAAATGGTGGTGCATGTTACCCCACCCCTCACTGTTTGAATATCTCTGGGGGCCGGAGGGTGAGAAACTGCTTCTTTTCCAGCCATTGAAAAAAGTCAGTATGTTGTGTTTCCCAGACCCAATCTTCAAGAGTTTATGGTGGGTCGAAATAAACTGTCTTTAATAGGTCACTCACTGCATGTGACATGGGTGCTCTGAGGCACCTGCCAACTTGTCCTGTGCTGACCGATTGTAATGCAGTACAGGAGGTGCCAGGGGAGTGAAGGCAGGCAGACGAAAAATAAATGATGTTGGCAGAATGGGGCTAGAGGTAAGCTAAGCTCCCACGGTGGGGGGGGTGTTACACAAAACATGAGAGTAGGTGTACACTGACAGGACGCCAGAATAAGTAAGGTTTCTGTACAAAAAAAAAATACACAGTTTGTGATAAGCAATCTGGAATTTGTAAGGCAACCTGCTGATGGGGAGTGGGAAGGGGCGATGATCATGAACAGTGATACTTTTGAGTCTGCAGCTTTACAGATTTCAGGAGGAGTTTTCAGTATTTTTACATTGCACAGTAGTTACTGTCTGAGGGTTGAGAGTCCAGCCAGAGGGAGTAAATTTAGTGTCAAGGTTGGGGGGACAATGTTGCTCTCAACCAGCCTTGGATTGTGAGTGCTTAGCTACAAACCAAAAAGTAAATCATCTATGGAACAATACCATTATTTTTATCAACATACGTTTGAAAGCTAATACATACAGGGAAAACACTGAGGACACTGCGGGACACCGTATGCTGACTGGCACAGCCCACCTGTCACTTCCTTGGTGAGCCGCCAAATGGGAAGACATGGAGCTTGCATCCAATGTACAGTACAGGTTGCATGTCCATCCCCTGTATTGTACAGGGAGTGCGGACTGTGTACTATACAGGGTGCGTGGTCCCTGTACAGTACACAGGCTGTACTCTCTCTGTACAGTACATGATCCATCTGCACTCCCCGTACAATACAGGAGATACATGCGTGCCATGTAATGTACATTGGACATGTGCTCCATGTGTTCCCATTCGGTGGCCAACTGAGGAGGTGAGAGCTGGGCTGTGCTGGTTGCTGTATGGTCTCCTGCCACACCAGCCCATTAGATAAGGGTGGGTTGGTCATCAATTGAACCCATGTTTTAAACCCCCTAGTGCTGTCACTGGCTGCTTGCTCCTTTTTACTGTGTTTAAAGCAGCAGTTACTACGGCTTTAAACATATTCTGGAAGTAGAAACAGCTATGTATAGAAACTTTCAAATACCTCAAGGGAATAAACAAAGTCCAAGAGGGAAGCATCTTCCAGAAAAAAAGATGTGCAAGAAAAAGGTGCCACAATTTGAAGATAGAGGGGAGACAGCTCAGGGGCAACGCGAGGAATTATTTTTTCACGGAGAGGGTGGTGGAGGCATGGAACTGCCTTCCTGAGGAGGTCGTAGAGTCAAAAAACAGTGGGGGAATTCAAGAATGCATGGGACAGACATAAGGCAATTATAGTGGTGAGTTGAGGAGGAGTTGGTTAGATGAATTTGCAGCTTATCCAATAGGCAGGTGTAACCCCTAGATGGCTATCCCAGGGGCTACTACCCTGCCTGATTTGCCACTAACAGGTTGAGGGGCCTGGATCCAATGGCGGGTGCCTCCACCCAGAGGTCAGGGTTTGCAATAGTTAAACTAACTTGGTCACAGCCCTCTGGGACACTGCAACCCCCTTTCTTCCCACTCAGTGGCCCACACAATATATCAGAATTACCTTCACAGTATACACTTACCCCAGGTCTAGTTCCGGCACTGGGACCTCCTGTGAAATGAGATACAGTGCAACAGTCACAGTACAGTACTTTAACATAGACAAATACCTCAGGCAGTATAACTTTGCTGAAACAAGCAGCTCTGATTTATTTAGGGGATATAACAAGGACAGGGGAAATCAGGTTAATTAGCTTATCACTCTAATAATCTATTTATGGCTCTGTGCACAGGCCTATCCCTATCAGTTACTGTCCCTGGGTACCCAAGCCCTAGTGGCTAGTCCAAACCGTGGCAGCTGGTAGGGGCCCTTTCACACAGAGAAAAGGAGAATTAAACAGTCAGCAGTACAGTAATTCCATTTGGATTTAATGTGGCAATTCAACAGGGAGCAACCCTGAATTAGTACTCACGACCTCCAAATAAGATAGGGTCTTTCATGTCAGCAGGGCTCACTTGAGGTACACAACCTCTTCACATCCATATAAAAGAGCACTATATTCAGGCAGGCTGCATCTGTATCCCATCGCAATTACTGCAATACCCGGGAGAACACATAGCAGATTCAGTTCCTGACAGACCTAGTGCAATTTTCAGCAATTCTTCAGTCTTCTACAGGTGAGCCTGGTCACTCTCAGAGATCCTGATTCTTTTCACAGACGGCTTCAGTCCTAACAAGCTGTAACCGAACCTGGGCCTACACACGTTTTTGATCAAACTGCACACTGAAAGCACAGGGCTCCTTCCTCTTCACTGCCAAAGCTCAACTGAACTCCAACCGACAAACTGGGCACTTCCTTGAGTTCTCCCAGTTCTTGACTGGATTGGCTGTCACCACAATAGACTGCTGTTGGTCCAAAAGGCACTGAAGTCTAAACTACATCTCCCAGAGTCACTGCCCATACAATCCTCTTGTGGCTGGCCCAGATTATGAGTCCAGTTCGATTCGTCCAAGCACCATTTGTTAGCTTCACACTGATTGGTCCAGTTCAGGTTCAAACCAGAATGGGAACTAGCACACAGTTTGACTGCAAAGAAAGTATAGACAACTGTAACCTCATCATACTCTAACAATTTCTGCAAACAGTTGCATCTTCACATAGGTTCCCTTGCACTCCTAGTGACTGCAAAATGAAGTGAATTGGCAGCAGCTCGAGGGTACTCAATCAAGAAACACAGTCCTTATACAACTAATTATGTCTGCAAGCAGACAGCCTTAAAGAGACAGTACCAGAGTTCTAAAACACCCTGATAAATGGCTAAATTTGCAAACACCATTCAGGCTTGAGCATTCAAGCAAGCTCTGGAAGTCTTTTGGAACCCCATTTGCAGGGGTTAATCTTCCTGGTTTGGGAAAGCTTACTCCACAAGGGCAATTTCACAAGTTTCAACTGTAACCATATATATTTGTATTAGGCTCGCATATGTAATCATCAGTCAATATATCATTTTACCAAGAACACATTTAAACATTGGGTATCGTCACTTTACACATATTATTATAATATTGTACCATAACCTGTTATTACCTCTTGTACATGAAACTGAAGAGAGGGGCCTCATCAGTTACCTGGGGCTGGATGGGCAAGGCACCATACTTAGAGGGCAACAAGTAACTTGAGTTAGCACTGATGCTCAGTTGGGCAGTGAGCTCAGACCCATATACACCCTTTATGGACAACATTGAGGCAATCCACAGGCCTCCCAAGGAATTATAACTGAGGTGCACCACAGGCTTTACAGCTCGACCAGTCTTCTAGGGGAACTGTTTAAGTCTCTGCACCTTGTTTCATTTTCAGCATTGTCCTCACTTGTCAGGGGAGTCCATGGGGTAGAGATGTGAACTTGGGGCACTTTCAGCTCCAGGAGTTGCAGTTTCTTGAGTCCACAACATTTGGCTCATGGAGAGCTGACACTGGGTGGACTGTCAGGGCACTCAAAATACTCTTCTTGTTCGGTGTATCACTGTCTGCCCCAATCTATCATTTTCCCTGAAACCTCAAACAGTTCAACCATGCACAATGATTCCATTTCATCTGATCTGATGCTTGACTTCACTTCTGGGGCAATGGCTCCGGGATGAAGCTGGGGCTAGACAGTCCAGAAGGCCCAGCTTGTCTCCTATTGACTTGGATTGCCCTTGACTCTGAGTTGTCTGTGAAGGATAGTATTCAAAGTCACCTCTCTCCATGGACTGACAGTCATGCTCAACTGGGACTTGTGGAGGGAACACTTTAACTTTGGTTCTGTGGGTACACTTTCTTGACCTTTTCTACAGCAGCCTGGTCACTGGTCCAGAGGCATCTTCTAGGGCCTGACTCACTAAGATTTGTCCAATGGGCAGTAATGATTTATGCATTGTTTTACATCTTGAATTATTCAGGCTACTGTACACTGGCAGATCATCTAGTTTGCCCATCATAATGAGGGGATGGTGCATCTGTCAGCAATCTTGTGCTTGCAGCAGTCCCAGATTTCTAGCAATAATCTCCTCCTGAGTTCCTGTGCCACCTTTTATCATACCTTTTGTTGGCTAGATTTCTTTTGGCAGCCACGTTTGAGCTAGTTGTAACATGAGTTAGCTGGGCCTTTAACTTTGCACATACTGTAAATAGTTGTCAGTTTGAACCCCATCAGGAGAGTCCAAACACATATCTACTGGTAGTCGAGCTTCTTCCAAACATCAGGTTTAGGGGGAATCCAGTGGCATCACTTTTGGTGCAGTTATACATGTACCAGGGTGTTGATTTGTTGTTCCATCTAGGCTTGTCCTTTGGGTAGGTGCCTACATATCTAGCAAAGTGCAGTTGAAATGTCAGGCTGTGGTCCCCTGGGGTGGTAAGGAGTGGTTCTGGATTCTCGATCTCTACAGAGAAAGCATCTCGATCAGACTAATTTCAAAGTCTCTCTCCTTTATCGGATTCTTTTGTGAGCCCCATAGTGAACAAAAAGTTTCTACAAGTACTTTTGGCCACAGTGGATGTTTCTGGTCTTGTGGTGCTTGGGTATATCTCGTGAAATGTCAGACCACCAGCAATACTTACTGATATTTTCTTTGATCTGACCCAACTCAGAAAATCACAGCCAGCCCATGGGTCCACTGGTGGTGATGTTAATAGGGGGTAGCCCTCTGGGGCAAAGCTTCTGTAAGTGCGACTATAAGTTGGCTGTGTTGCTCCACATCAGCCCCCATTTAGGCCAATAGAATCTGGATCTCACCAAGTCATGTTCTGTTATACCAAGGTGCCCCATGTTGTGCAAGGACCTCGTACTGAGTCTCGAAAAGTGCAGCACTGTTGTTGTTTGTCTACTTGTCCCCTTGTCTACTGTTTCTCTGTATACTAGTTATTGATCAGTTTCAACTTGGGACCTTCTTGTATAACAGGCTTCTAAATCAGTGGAGTTAATTTTATGTATCTTTCTGTATAGGGCTTCTAAACTGCTTTGATCATGGGATCGCTGGGTTGGGCTCAGAATACTGTATTGTCCAGCTGAGGCAGTGCACCAATGTCATTGCAGAAAAGCAATAAGCAGCAGGCATGCAATTCCTCAGAGGCTCCCAAGCACCACCACATGCAGTCCACTGCGCCCTCGGTGACATTTGTTCCCTCCCGTCAAACTTCCGCAGAGTGTCTGAACGTCAGGTTCGCTAATCGGACCCAATCATTTGGGAACAGGCCTCCGGGAGAGTATCACATCTATGTGGTCAGACCTGTCGGTATTCGAGAGCATAGTCATGTAGATAATGCAGTCACCCATGCAGTGTATCCAACTTGTTGAGGTCTGTACATATCGTGGATTATTGCTGCCTTTACTAGTATTTTAGCCCCATACAGTACCTGGAATTGGTCAACAGTCTACTTCAAAGTTAGAACTCTTAACTTATGTACAGATAGTTCTTCGGATGGGGTCAGGCTTCTACCGCAAAGGCCACTGGTCTCAGGCCATTCGTTTGCACAAACACAGCCCCCAACCCTTGTAAGCTAGCATCAGTGCAGGACGTAAGGTTTCTGATCAGCATAGGCCAGCATTGAGCATGTGTTGATATATGATCTCATGAAAGGCTCACACCAGAGTCCGCGGGGTCCCAAATACCACTCGGATGAAAATACACCTTTTCAGCTCTGAGGACGCTGACTTTGCAGTTTTCAGGGTTGAGGATGATACCCTTATAGGTAAGTAAGGGTGATCACCTTGAATAGTCCTTGATGGGGTTTCGATAATAACCACAGAATCCCAGGAATCTTTGCAGTCTTTAGATTTTGGCTGGCCAGGTGGTCATGTCCTCAACTTTATTTGGTCGGTCTCTATTCCTCGTGGATACCATTGTCCCATATACTTTACTGATGTTTGAAAGAATTGACACTTATCAATGGACAGTTTAACAAAGTCCTCCAGTCGGTCCAATACCTAAATAATCTGCCTCATGTTCCTCCAGTGAGCTGCCAAACACAATAACATCATCTAGGTATACCAGGCACTCTAGTAAGTTCATGTCCCCACTGCACGCCCATCAATCGTTGAAAAGTGGCTGGGGCACCTGAAACGTTTGAGGCATCCTCATGAATTCATAGAAGCTCTTTGACAGATAAAGGCCGCTTCTCACGGTCCTCTGGGGCCATCGGGATCTGTAGTACCCACTGCGGAGATCCAGCACAGAGAACCACTTGTTCTCGCTTGGCAGTCCAAAGTATCCTGAATGCGGGCATTGTGTACTGAGTCAGGATATCCGGCGTTTAAGGTGCGATAATCCCACACACATCCTTACTGTTCCATTCTTTTCCTCACTACTACAATGGGGAAGCATAAGGCTTGGTTCTTGTATTACACCAGCAGCTAACATCTCTTTGCAGATGCCGCCTCACATCATCTATGTCGGGGCAGTGCCAGGCGTCGAGATCCTCTCATAATGAAATGGTCTTTCGTCATGCAGTCGATATTGTCAGCCCTTGCACGCATCCTACATCCCATTCCTTTAAAGAAAATGACTGGTCTCTGGGCAAGCTTCACCGATCCTTACTTTCCATTCAGCTGGCAGCGGGAGTCGCCGAAATCAAACAAGTTGTGCGTTACTCTGTCATTCTTCCTTGAACTCTTTGCTGCTGGGTAGACTGCAGTGTCTGCTGAGTGCACATTAGCCAGGATGCAACTCTGTTTACTCAGATGTCCTTTCAGACACATTATGAACTTGGATCCATTACCTTCTGGCATAAGCATGGGCCTAGCGGGCAAATACTAGGCTGACCAGCAGTCCCTCTGTCAATTTTCCATCGCTTGCATCCAACATTAATATTTTATTCTTAACATCCTTTCTGATACGGACCTCTCCTGTAAGGTACACTGGGCATTTGGGCCAGGATCAGAGACTCAGGATCCTTCTTCCGCTACAATTTCCAAGCCGGTTCCTCTTGGTTCTGTTTTTTTCAGCATCCTCTTGTGCCTCAGGCTCTCTCTTAATTAAAGCCGAACTCTTAAAAACTCTACTAGTCTTTGACCCCTGTTTTCATAATAATCCTGCCAGCCTTCTGAACATGTGAGCATTTGTTCCAATCAACAAAGGACACCATCATACAGTCCAGTGGGGGACACTAAGGCTAGGTCTCTACTTGTTCGGCCCACTCTGAGCCACGGAGGTGGGAAGACAGCCAATCAGATATCTCGAATAGGGTAGGCCTTTCTACCTAACCCCATACATGCAGTCCTTTCTAATGGTTGTAAGGGTAATGTTTGACAAATGCTTCTGATACCAATCCTGGAACATAATTGTCACTTTGGGAGCCATCATCTAATACAGCTCTTGTAGACACCCATTCACCTTTACAGTGGTCTCCATGGAGGGACCCACTATTCTGGACCAGTCTGAGAGGCGGTAGTGGGGGCCTGGGCAGCTGACTTTGCCACAAAAGAGCGTGAATTAGCATTTTTGGTGCCCTCACTGATCAATGTCGTGCACCTCTTAACCACTGATTTCTTCTCTGAAGCTCTCCTTGTAGCCTATATGCAACTTTTGTCAGTGTCTTTTGGGGACTGGCATTCCCTTTCATGTGCCCATCTTTCCCACAATTATAGCAAAACATACTCTGGAGTTTGAGCTGTAGGCCACATCAGAGCCAGGGCTGGGGTATTACTTAATCTGGAAACCTGGGTGCCAAATTTGTCTGCTGTGATAAGCATTTGGAGACATCTCGTCAGTTTCTCCACTCCATGGTCAAGAATCTGAGTTTGGAGCTGTTATCAGCAGGAGATACATGGTGGGTACCCCACCCCCATAGCAGATGCCTGATGGGATGAGGTCAGGGTCCGTGCTTGCAGGCGGCCTCACAAAGCGGACTGTTTTTGAATTCGGATTCTCTCAACAGTTCAGCCCCATTGTGTATATCTTTTTCCTTGTCAGAGCACTCATTGACTGTCAACCTCTGCCCTGAACTTCACTTGATGGGTGTACACCCTCAGTCTCTGAGTCAGTAGCACAGCTGTTGGTGCAGGTACCTCCCGAGGTCGCCTTTCTCAACTCCTCGATTTCTCATTAACTCATCATAGGAGGGTGGGATTCCAGTCGACGCACAGGCGAATTGAAGCTAAACAGCAGTTCTGGAGAAGGGGGGTAGACTTATGATTCTGTCCAGTCTGGTTCCCGGTCCAGTTCAATCGCCGCAAACTACCCTTTCGAAGGCATTCTTGCAACAATTTTTCCAGCCAGAGACATACACATGACAACAACTCCCTTGGTACTGTTGTGCATTTCTTACTTCACCAGGTCCCTCATCAGAATCTGGGCTCCCACACATTCTCCAAGGCCCTCCAGATAGGCCCTGTGCAGTCGCTTCAGGGTTACTGGCCCGTTTAGCTTACGGATGGTAGCCAGGGCAGGACCTCTGAGGCTCTCACTAACCCTCTTTAGGCTTTTACTTGCTTCGAGCATTGCCATTCTAGCACTTGGGGGCAACATAGTCTATCCAGGTCTTCCCAGTCATCCTCCCCTTGGGGGGTGGGAGGTGCTAGAGAAGATCCTCAACCTTCTGTAAGAGTCGTGACTAATGGCAGGTGCAGAAATAGGAGTCTGCATTGGTTCAGCCACCACGGGCACTGGAGCAGGAGAGGGTGTTAGAGGAACAATTTCAAGTGGCAAGAATAGTTTCTTCAAGTCCTCCACAGTTTTCCCTCCTCAGCAACCATTCAGCAAATTTCCTCAAAAGTTTCAGATAGTGGTGGGGCTGATTCCCCCGGCTTATCACTGTCCTAGTTATCACTCTCCAAGCAGTGAGGGCTCCTGGGGTAATGGTCTGTGGCACTTTGGAGCTATCTATGGGATCCTTAAACTCTACTTAGGCCAGGAAAGTGTGGGGTGAGCAGATTAGCATGCCACCCACCACAGGGTTTTTGTAAACCTTCCACCTTGGAAAGTACTCTGCACAGTGTCCAGATGATACCCAGGGGAGTCCAGGATAAGCATTTGGGGCCGACTCTCCCAGTACACCACTCCACCCAGCCGGTGCACACAGCCACTTATCGGGCACCCATTTTTCTCTTAATATGTTCAGAATATGGCCACTAGAGGACACACAATCCCAGCGGTGAGCTCCAAGATGTAACCCCTAGATGGCGCTATCCCAGGGCTACTACCCTGCCTGATTTGCCACTAACAGGTTGAGGGGCCTGGATCCAATGGCGGGTGCCCCCCCAGAGGTCAGGGTTTGCAATAGTTAAACTAATCTTGGTCACAGCCCTCTGGGACACTGCAACCCCCTCTTCCCCACCAGTGGCCCACAACATATATCAGAAATTACCTTCACAGTATACACCTTGGCCCCAGGTCTCAGTTCGCACTGGGACCTCCCCAGAAAATGAGATACAGTGCAACAGTCACAGTACAGTACTTTAACATAGACAAATACCTCAGGCAGTATAACTTTGCTGAAACAAGCAGCTCTGATTTATTTAGGGATATAACAAGGACAGGGGGAAATCAGGTTAATTGCAATATCACTCTAATAATCTACTCTATGGCTCTGTGCACAGGCCTATCCTATCAGTTACTGTCCCTGGGTACCCAAGCCTAGTGGCTAGTCCAAACCGTGGCAGCTGGTAGGGGCCCTTTCACACAGAGAAAAGGAGAATTAAACAGCAGTAGCAGCAGTAATTCCATTTGACTTTACTGTGGCACCAACAGGAGGACCCTGAATTATACCACGACCTCCAAATAAGATAGGGTCCTTCAATGTCAGCAGGGCTCACTTGAGGTACACAAACCTCTCTCACATCCATATAAAAGAAAGCACTATACTAGGCAGGCTGCATCTGTATCCCGATCGCAATTACTGCACAATACCCGGAGAACACAAGCAGATTCAGTTCCTGACAGACCGAGTGCAATTTTCAGCAATTCTTCAGTCTTCTACAGGGTGAGCCTGGTTTCTACTCTTCAGAGATCCTTTGATTCTTTTCACAGGACGGATTCAGTCCTAACAAGCTGCAGACCGAACTCTGGCCTTACACACGTTTTTGACTAAAACTGCACACTGAAAAGCACAGGGTCCTTCCTTCTTCACTGCCAAAGCTCAACTGAACTCCAACCGACAAAACCGGCACTTCCTTGAGTTCCTCCCAGTTCTTGACTGGATTGGCTGTCACTCACAATAGACTGCTGCTGTTGGTCCAAAAAGGCACTGAAGTCTAAACTACATCTCCCAGAGTCACTGCCCATACAATCCTCTTGTGGCTGGCTCAGATTATGAGTCCAAGTTCTGATTCAGTCCAAGGCACCATTTTAGAGCTAGCTTCCCCACCATTGATTGGTCCAGTTCAGCAGTTCAAAACCAGAATGGGGAACTAGCACACACAGTTCTGACTGCAAAGAAAGCAGGTTAGACAAACTAACCTCATCACTACTCTAAATAATTTCTGGCAAACAGTTACATCTTTCACATAGGTTCCTTTGCACTCCTAGTGACTGCAAAATGAAGTGAATTGGCAGCAGCTCAGATGGTACTCAATCAAAGAAACACACAGTCCCCACATACAACCAATTATGTCTGCAAGCAGACAGCTCTTAAAGAACAGTACCAGAGGTTCTAAAAACACTCACTGATAAATGGCTTAAATGCCAAACACCATTCAGGCTTGGAGCATTCAAGCAAGCTCCTGGAAGTCTTTTGGGAACCCCAATTTGCAGGGGGGTTACACTAGAATCTGCAACCTATGCAATAGGTGGGGAAATGGGCAGACTAGGTGGGCAAGCAGTCCTTATCTGAGTGTCAAAATTTATGTTTCTGTGTTTCACCTACACTGGGCAGTTTTTTTTGTTTGCAAAACAAAAAACAAAATACCCCCACCTTTCAAGCCGTCCAGCAGTGTCCACACCACTTCATCCACAGTCCACTCACCTGCAGGGTTTATTTAATTTTAATTGCTTTACCTCTGGTAACATAGCACAGAAGAAAACACTGGAGCTGCATGTGAGGCTAACCATATAACTGCCCGGCCCCCTCCCCACACACCCACCACCCAGCCAGCACAGCACATTACAGTAGCCCCTACCAAAGCAGACATAATCAGGTTCAGTCTGCTGTACCAATCTGCTTAGACAACAAAGTTGTTGAAGGTCTTGATAGCTTAATAACAGTTTGCTGACAGTGATCACATCACTGCGTAATGTTTCGAGGACCACAACAGCGCAACATAAAGATTTAGTGTTTAGGGGTCACTGCCATCACACCTCCAAATTATAGATCCTTAACTCCAGAGGAGTAGATGTCAGGGAGAGCGGTGAACACTGGCAGTCGGTGTCTCGGACATTCACTGCGACAATCCATTCCGAATGTGGTTGGCAAATGGGTTGTGTCACTGTGAGGGGTTTGTTGTAACTGCATCAGTGTTACAACGGTAGACTGGCTCAGTCAGAGTCAGAAGGCACACAGGAGGATACTAGACAGCACAGCATTGACTGACTAAAGACAGTAGACAGGACCAACACAGCACAACAGTGAAGACTACCAATAAACATAATAATTAAAATTAAACACCACCTACCTTGCTTCTTGCACACTAGAGCTATGTTAGCTCAAGTTCAGAAGCTAATCATGCTGTTTTTCTGTGCTGGTGGTCACTGGTAGAGGCATAGAGCCACTGTCCCACTCCCATCTGGACACACTACACTACAGGAAGAGAGAGAATACCTTGCAGACTGCAGCAGACTTCTTTCCCAGGCACTCCTGACCCTGACTGGCACCAAATTAAATGGCCAGTAGTGTGGTTCCTGCCACCTCAGAACCGCCCTGACTATGCAGACTGAATTCCTTCCACCACCTCCTCTGTTTATTGCAGCAGTTTTATGCATAGCATCCACCATTATTGCATAAACATTATACCATGAACATTTTTTCCACTAACAACTACTGCTGCTTTAAAGGTACTTTTTGTGATGGTGTGCGGCACTGTGCGTGGGGATGGGAACATTGCTTTCTGATCATCAGACGTGAATGGGATTGAGTCAGACAGCACTGCAACTCCACTTCTGTGAAGGTGGGGTTGGGATAGGCAGTCAGTATCAGCTGTGTACCTCTACCAGGGACCGCCACCATGTACTATGCGCCTGTCAGTTAGTCAGGGGTTTATTAGTTATTTACTTATACTCAAACATATTCTCAATGCTGTATGTACATTAGTTGAAAATCTATAACCAGGCCCTATAATCTGATTCCTTATTTTATGCTAAAAGGCCGGGGTGCTGTACTATAATTTTCTCCTTACATTCAGTAATAGTGGTGGTGGGGATTTTTTCTCCTGACCAACATATACTGTCTAGTATTATGGCCTGGTTTCCAAACCCTGGTTGCCAGTAATGCATGGCTATGCTGAGAGCTGCCACTCTTCAGAGTACACTGCAGCCGCATAACTTCAAGCATTCTGTTTATTTATTTATTTCAAAGTTCTACCAGGAAAGACATGCTGAGCTGAATAGCAGCTCATTTCCAGATGCATCCAGGGGAGGTTAGGAGACAAGGGGGAAGAAAATATAATATAATGGTGAGCGGTAGACTATATAGTGAGAAGAAGAAGGAAGCATAATAAACAAGCAGATTATAGCAATATAAGCAATTTAGCATTTACAATTTTACATATACAGTTGAATTTACAAGTTGTGGATAGCTGTTTGTAGAGAGGCCTAACAGACGCCCAGCAAGGGGCCAAAGTGCCTAGGCATATTACAGCCAAATGCAGAGGGGTACATAGTTGGGATATAATAATTGGCCAGAGAGGGCTTGAGCACTGAGGTCATGGTGTGGGAGGGGTATAGGTTAGGGGGAGGCAATAGGGAGAGGGGGGGTATAGGTCAGGGTGAGAAAAGAGGGGAATAGGGAGGGGGCATGGGGAAAGAAATCAGGAGCAGTTGCAGATGGGTGAGTAAAACTTACAGAGAAGATGGGAGAGGGAATGAAAAGACGTGGCAGAGTGGGTGGTTAGAGGGAGGGAGTTCCACAGTTTAGGGAGATGATAGGAGAAAGCTGCCTGACCTGTAGTTGACCTAGGTGGGAGAGAGAGAGGCAGTGATAGTTATAGTTTCGTAAGGAGTGGAGGGGAGAGGATGAGAGGAGTGAGGAGAGATAGGAGGGAAGAGAACTAAGACAGTGTTTGGTCAGGAACGAGAAGCAGTGAGTAAGACGTCTGGCCTTAAGGGAGGGGAGTGAGAGGGGAAGAGTAGAGGGAGCAGCAGTGGGTGTGGAGGGGGAAGTCAGGAGCAAAGCAGCAGAATGAGTGGAAAAGGTGGGTCTAGTCTGGCCAGTGTAGACTTAGAAGCAGTGCTGTACACTGTGTCTCCGTAGTCAAAGATGGGGAGAATCATTCTCTATAATATGGCTCTGCGAGCAGGCAAAGGGGATACATCCACGGTTATGATACAAAGCCCCTAGTTTTGGGTGTAATGTTTTCTGGATTACCTCAACATGAGCTGAGAAGTCATGGTGCCAGTCTAGCCATACCCCCAGGCACTTGAAGGATGGGACATCTTCAAGGGGGGACCCATCAAGGGTGTGAAAGAAAGGGGCGGTTGTAAGTCTGGAGAGTTTTTGCCTGGTTTCAAAGATCATGGAGACCATCTTCTTTGCATTTTGGGCCAACTGATTTGAATGGAACCAGCACTGGACGTTGTCAAAGTCCAGTTGATCCCCCCCCAAATGCATTTTAAGGCATTGAAAACTGTTCAGCTTTCAGGGGCATAGGTGGCCCCTGAACTTCTGGCGTGTTGATGAAGTCACAGGGGAGCTCCAGAATTACAAACTGCCCATGGCCTCACAACTTCTTAATCTGAACCTGGGTTTGAGAGCAGACTCTGGTTATCAATGACAGTTGCTGTAAGAAGGATTGAGCTTCCTGCCAATTGCTTACCTTTCTTGGGGTGGAGGGATGTGAACCCTGCAGTTTGCTTGCCATCTAGTGGGGGCCAGTTGCTATCATAGTCATGGTCTCCAAAATAAGGGAGGGGCACCTCAAGATACTGGCACATTCATACAGTAGTGTGATGTGTGCATCATGATATAGTCTGCATCCATGTGGGGAGAAAACAGAAAAGACCCTGGTTCATGAAGGGTAAGGCCAGCACCCCACGCAGGGTCATGCACGACTGATATGGCACATCTGCCACCACTGTCAGCTGGTTGGTGCTGTCAAGTGGGGGTAAATCAAAGGAATGGAGAAAAAGGTTTATTTCAAAAAAGACAGCCGGTCCAGTGGCACAGAGGGCTGAGGTGCTGTGCACCTTACCTCCTACCACGCCAGCGACCCAAGTTCGGGAATGAGCTTAGGTTGAGGGGGGGAGGATCAGGCATGTTGACTCAGCCCTTGGCTGCCACCAGGTGAAGGCCTGAGGATAGCACCCGGCAGTTGAGCGATATTGAAGGGAGGGGCAAAGTTCATGGTAGTATGTATGCTTCCCAAAGATGGTCATTGTCACAGACTTTATGAATGCCTGCCTCCCTGCCTACTTCCATCCTGCACCACCACCTTGTCCACAGGCCCACTTGGATATGACTCACCTGGAGCAGCCCTCCTATTCTGGGACTCTCATGGGGAGGTCCATGGGGTGCCGGGCATGGTAAGTCCGGGAGGTTGATGCTGGACGGGGAAGGCCTGGACAGCACTGAATGCCCACATGCATTGGCTTTTTGAAAGAAAAAGCTTTATGGAAAAAAGGACGCACTCAATCCTCATGTATGCCACTCCAGGATTGATGTTTGCCAGTTATGTGCTGCAAATCTCTAAGGTCTAGAGAGTTGGTAAAGGAGGCAGTACAGAATGGTCACTTTATACCCATACCACTGCACCACCAGCCAGAAGTGCCATGCACAAACCTGGGAGCATGCCACTGGGAGAGGGAGAGTCCCCAGTATAACAAAGGTGAAATTAAAAATTTCAGTCCAACTGTTATTGAGTACAACCTGAACTTGCACCCACTAACATCCCAGAATGCATCCTTGACTGCAGCTTAGCATGGCAAAATGGCATTCCTGGAGTATGTTGGTCCGTCCAACACAGCACCATAGTGATAACACCAGACTACACAGGCCTCTAAACAAAGGTGTATTTCCTCCCTAACCACTCCCTTATGTTAAGGGCCATAATGGCTAGTGGTCCCCCAGTCCTGCTCAGCCAGTCACCAATATCTCTGGTAGTGCAGTGGTCCCCCTCACAGTACCCCAGATGACTTCTGCTTGGTTGCCTGTTGTGCTTGGTCTCCTCTGTGTTTTTGTTTTTTTTTTTAGTCAAGAAAAGGCACACTGAGCCAAATCTCATTCCCAGATGGGTCATGGAGCACAGGGAGGTTAAGAGACTTGCTCAAGGTCACATAGTATGCAAGCAGAAGTTGTTTTGAACCCAGATCTGCTGAGTCTCCAGGTTCACAGCTCAGTGCTTTAACACTCAAAGCTATATAGCCAGCCTGCTAACACAGTTGTAGTGATACTACTTGCAACACTGATGGCCTGGATTCACAAGCAAACCCACAGTGTCAGAAGGCAGGTGAGGGGGGGAGAGAATCAAGCATCCTAAGGGCCGCTGTCTAGAGAGTGAGGAAGTGAATAGTGCTTGAATGACACCTGGTGGAAGCTGGGGGTCTGATAGCTGGAGCTCACATGATCGGGGAGATGTGGCAGGTGTCAGCATGTGCTCCACTACCTCATCGCATGCCATGCCTTCCCGGGGTCGAAACAGGGAAAATGCCAGGCTGTGTAGGATGTCGCCCACCTCACACTACAGGCCCCGCACTGTTGAACTCTGGTGTTCCCCGGCCACTGACCTTAACGTCTGATGGGGGAATGGAGCCCCCCACTGAAGTCCCTATCCTGGGGGTAAGCCAGGGAGGAAAACCAGGAGAGGTAAGTCCCAGGATAAAGGATGACTGGGCTGGGTGCGAGGTAGACTCGATGGGGGCCGATCTTGGTGTGGGAGGAAAAAGCATACTAAATAATAATTAAAAAAACACTCAACGCTGTACTGACTGTTACTGATCCAGGGATGGTGCAGTGCCACACAACAATGATTGTGAGGGCAGTGACCTTTGTGGGCACTTGGAAGGGGCTGCAGCTCCTGCAGAGCATGGCCCAATGGGTAACAAAGCACTGACTGACACCAAATGATCCCTGTAAGCACTTAGTGATGGTGAAGGTAGCTAAGAATGGTCACCTAAATATATTTTTTTATTACATTTTTCTAGCTAATATTACCAGCATGGTTTACATTGCTGGCAGTGTGTTTAACACAGCTTTATATGGCACCTTGTCTCTTGGCGTAACCACACTATTATGGCCTGTGTTTTGGTAAACCATTGTTAACCAGTGTTATTGCATGGATACAGTGCTATCGGTTTTGATGTTAACACACAAATAAGGCACCCGGGCCCAGATATTCAAACTGCGCCATTCTGAGGCATGAAGCCCTCGCTGCTCAAAATAGTTGCGCGAGGGTGGTCAGCGATATTCAAAGGAGTTGGCGCCGTTGAGCAACCCTTGAATACCCCCAGCCACAGCCACTGTGCATGGCGCAGTGGAACTTGCGCCACCTAAGCTGCCAGAGTTGAGCATTAAACTTGCGGTATGCAAGTACCATTGCGCCATGCGCAAATTTCCGATATTCAAAAGGTGACATGCAAATGGACCATAATTTATACAAGGCGCCAAGGGGTGCCATTGCATCTATTTATGGCCCCATTTGCATCTCACCAATAACATGAACTAGATGCGCCGATCCCGAGGACTTGCGCCTGGCGCCCTGCCAGGCAGCAACCCGTCGAGACCAGCCTTTCCTACCAGCTTCAATCGTGAGCAGTATCTCTGTCTATACATTCCCACCGCCACACACATCTCTGAAACCCGATGTTAGGCATAAAGTAACATATTCCCCCGCCACATCTCCCGATGCCCGATCGCGGGCAGAGCGATATATCAACCATCGCTGACCACCCTCGCGCAACTATTTTGAGCAGCGCAGGGCTTCATGCCTCAGAATGCTGCAGTTTGAATATCTGGGCCCGGGTGCCTTATTTGTGTGTTAACATCAAAACCGATAGCACTGTATCCATGCAATAACACTGGTTAACAATGGTTTACCAAAACACAGGCCATAATAGTGTGGTTACGCCAAGAGACAAGGTGCCATATAAAGCTGTGTTAAACACACTGCCAGCAATGTAAACCATGCTGGTAATATTAGCTAGAAAAATGTAATAAAAAAATATATTTAGGTGACCATTCTTAGCTACCTTCACCATCACTAAGTGCTTACAGGGATCATTTGGTGCTCAGTCAGTGCTTTGTTACCCATTGGGCCATGCTCTGCAGGAGCTGCAGCCCTTCAAGTGCCCACAAAGGTCACTGCCTCACAATCATTGTTGTGTGGCACTGCACCATCCCTGGATCAGTAACAGTCAGTACAGCGTTGAGTGTTTTTAATTATTATTTAGTATGCTTTTCCTCCACACCAGATCGGCCCCATCGAGGTCTACCTGCTCCCAGCCCAGTCATCCTTTATCCTGGGACTTACCTCTCCTGGTTTTCCTCCTGGCTTACCCCAGGATAGGGACTTCAGTGGGGGCTCCATTCCCCCATCAGACGTTAGGTCAGTGGCCGGGAACACCAGAGTTCAACAGTGCGGGCCTGTAGTGTGAGTGGCGACATCCTACACAGCCTGGCATTTTCCCTGTTTCGACCCCGGGAAGGCATGGCATGCGATGAGGTAGTGGAGCACATGCTGACACCTGCCACATCTCCCCGATCATGTGAGCTCCAGCTATCAGACCCCCAGCTTCCACCAGGTGTCATTCAAGCACTATTCACTTCCTCACTCTCTAGACAGCGGCCCTTAGGATGCTTGATTCTCTCCCCCCCTCACCTGCCTTCTGACACTGTGGGTTTGCTTGTGAATCCAGGCCATCAGTGTTGCAAGTAGTATCACTACAACTGTGTTAGCAGGCTGGCTATATAGCTTTGAGTGTTAAAGCACTGAGCTGTGAACCTGGAGACTCAGCAGATCTGGGTTCAAAACAACTTCTGCTTGCATACTATGTGACCTTGAGCAAGTCTCTTAACCTCCCTGTGCTCCATGACCCATCTGGGAATGAGATTTGGCTCAGTGTGCCTTTCTTGACTAAAAAAAAAACAAAACACAGAGGAGACCAAGCACACAGGCAGCCAAGCAGAAGTCATCTGGGGTACTGTGAGGGGGACCACTGCACTACCAGAGATATTGGTGACTGGCTGAGCAGGACTGGGGACCACTAGCCATTATGGCCCTTAACATAAGGAGTGGTTAGGAGGAAATACACCTTTGTTTAGGAGGCCTGTGTAGTCTGGTGTTATCACTATGGTGCTGTGTTGGACGGACCAACATACTCCAGGAATGCCATTTTGCCATGCTAAGCTGCAGTCAAGGATGCATTCTGGGATGTTAGTGGTGCAAGTTCAGGTTGTACTCAAACAGTTGGACTGAAATTTTTAATTTCACCTTTGTTATACTAGGGACTCTCCTCTCCCAGTGGCATGCTCCCAGGTTTGTGCATGGCACTTCTGGCTGGTGGTGCAGTGGTATGGGTATAAAGTGACCATTCTGTACTGCCTCCTTTACCAACTCTCTAGACCTTAGAGATTTGCAGCACATAACTGGCAAACATCAATCCTGGAGTGGCATACATGAGGATTGAGTGCGTCCTTTTTTCCATAAAGCTTTTTCTTTCAAAAAGCCAATGCATGTGGGCATTCAGTGCTGTCCAGGCCTTCCCCGTCCAGCATCAACCTCCCGGACTTACCATGCCCGAAGTACCCCCATGGACTTCCCCCATGAGAGTCCCAGGAATAGGAGGGCTGCCCCCCCCCCCAGGTGAGTCATATCCAGAAGTGGGCCTGTGGACAAGGTGGTGGTGCAGGATGGAAGTAGGCAGGGAGGCAGGCATTCATAAAGTCTGTGACAATGACCATCTTTGGAAGCATACACATGCTACATGAACTTTGGCCCCTCCCTTCAATATCGCTCAACTGCCGGTGCTATCCTCAGGCCTTCACCTGGTGGCAGCCAAGGGCTGAGTCAACATGCCTGATCCTCCCCCCCTCAACCTAAGCTCATTCCCGAACTTGGGTCGCTGGCGTGGTAGGAGGTAAGGTGCACAGCACCTCAGCCCTCTGTGCCACTGGACCGGCTGTCTTTTTTGAAATAAACCTTTTCTCCATTCCTTTGATTTACCCCACTTGACAGCACCAACCAGCTGACAGTGGTGGCAGATGTGCCATATCAGTCGGGCATGACCCTAGCGTGGGGTGCTGGCCTTCACCTTCATGAACCAGGGTCTTTTCTGTTTTCTCCCCACATGGATGCAGACTATATCATGATGCACACATCACACTACTGTATGAATGTGCCAGTATCTTGAGGTGCCCCTCCCTTATTTTGGAGACCATGACTATGATAGCAACTGGCCCCCACTAGATGGCAAGCAAACTGCAGGGTTCACATCCCTCCCACCCCAAGAGAAGGTAAGCAATTGGCAGGAAGCTCAATCCTTCTTACAGCAACTGTCCATTGATAACCAGAGTCTGCTCTCAAACCCAGGTTCAGATTAAGAAGTTGTGAGGCCATGGGCAGTTTGTAATTCTGGAGCTCCCCTGTGACTTCATCAACACGCCAGAAGTTCAGGGGCCACCTATGCCCCTGAAAGCTGAACAGTTTTCAATGCCTTAAAATGCATTTGGGGGGGGATCAACTGGACTTTGACAACGTCCAGTGCTGGTTCCATTCAAATCAGTTGGCCCAAAATGCAAAGAAGATGGTCTCCATGATCTTTGAAACCAGGCAAAACTCTCCAGACTTACAACCGCCCCTTCTTTCACACCCTTGATGGGTCCCCTCTGAAGATGTCCCATCCTTCAAGTGCCTGGGGGGCGGCTAGACTGGCACCATGACTTCTCAGCTCATGTTGAGGTAATCCAGAAAACATTACACCCAAAACTAGGGGCTTTGTATCATAACCGTGGATGTATCCTCTTTGCCTGCTCGCAGAGCCATATTATAGAGAATGATTCTCCCATCTTTGACTACGGAGACACAGTGTACAGCACTGCTTCTAAGTCTACACTGGCCAGACTAGACCCACCTTTTCCACTCATTCTGCTGCTTTGCTCCTGACTTCCCCTCCACACCCACTGCTGCCCTCTACTCTTCCCTCTCACTCCCTCCCTTAAGGCCAGACGTCCTTACTCACTGCTTCTTGCTCCTGACCAAACACTGTCTTAGTTCTCTTCCTCCTCATCTCTCCTCACCTCTCATCCTCTCCCTCCACTCCTACGAAACTATAACTATCACTGCCTCTCTCTCTCCCCACCTAGGTCAACTACAGGTCAGGCAGCTTTCTCCTATCATCTCCCTAAACTGTGGAACTCCCTCCCTCTAACCACCCACTCTGCCACGTCTTTTCATTCCCTCTCCCATCTTCTCTGTAAGTTTTACTCACCCATCTGCAACTGCTCCTGATTTCTTTCCCCATGCCCCCTCCCTATTCCCCTCTTTTCTCACCCTGACCTATACCCCCCCTCTCCCTATTGCCTCCCCCTAACCTATACCCCTCCCACACCATGACCTCAGTGCTCAAGCCCTCTCTGGCCAATTATTATATCCCAACTATGTACCCCTCTGCATTTGGCTGTAATATGCCTAGGCACTTTGGCCCCTTGCTGGGCGTCTGTTAGGCCTCTCTACAAACAGCTATCCACAACTTGTAAATTCAACTGTATATGTAAAATTGTAAATGCTAAATTGCTTATATTGCTATAATCTGCTTGTTTATTATGCTTCCTTCTTCTTCTCACTATATAGTCTACCGCTCACCATTATATTATATTTTCTTCCCCCTTGTCTCCTAACCCTTCCCCTGGATGCATCTGGAAATGAGCTGCTATTCAGCTCAGCATGTCTTTCCTGGTAGAACTTTTGAAATAAATAAATAAACAGAATGCTTGAAGTTGTACGGCTGCAGTGTACTCTGAAAGAGTGGCAGCTCTCAGCATAGCCATGCATTACTGGCAACCAGGGTTTGGAAACCAGGCCATAATACTAGACAGTATGTTGGTCAGGAGAAAAAATCCCACCACCACTATTCTGAATGTAAGGAGAAAATTATGGTACAGCACTTCGGCCTTTTAGCATAAAATAAGGAATCAGATTATAGGGCCTGGTTATAGATTTTCAACTAATGTACATACAGCATTGAGAATATGTTTGAGTATAAGTAAATAACTAATAAACCCCTGACTAACTGACAGGCGCATAGTACATGGTGGCGGTCCCTGGTAGAGGTACACAGCTGATACTGACTGCCTATCCCAACCCCACCTTCACAGAAGTGGAGTTGCAGTGCTGTCTGACTCAATCCCATTCACGTCTGATGATCAGAAAGCAATGTTCCCATCCCCACACGCACAGTGCCGCACACCATCACAAAAAAGTACCTTTAAAGCAGCAGTAGTTGTTAGTGGAAAAAAATGTTCATGGTATAATGTTTATGCAATAATGGTGGATGCTATGCATAAAACTGCTGCAATAAACAGAGGAGGTGGTGGAAGGGAATTCCAGTCTGCATAGTCAGGGCGGTTCTGAGGTGGCAGGAACCACACTACTGGCCATTTAATTTGGTGCCAGTCAGGGTCAGGGAGTGCCTGGGAAAAGAAGTCTGCTGCAGTCTGCAAGGTATTCTCTCTCTTCCTGTAGTGTAGTGTGTCCAGATAGGAGTGGGACAGTGGCTCTATGCCTCTACCAGTGACCACCAGCACAGAAAAACAGCATGATTAGCTTCTGAACTTGAGCTAACATAGCTCTAGTGTGCAAGAAGGCAAGGGTAGGTGGTGTTTAATTTTAATTATTATGTTTATTGGTAGTCTTCACTGTTGTGCTGTGTTGGTCCTGTCTACTGTCTTTAGTCAGTCAATGCTGTGCTGTCTAGTATCCCTCCTGTGTGCCTTCTGACTCTGACTGAGCCAGTCTACCGTTGTAACACTGATGCAGTTACAACAAACCCCTCACAGTGACACAACCCATTTGCCAACCACATTGCGGAATGGATTGTCGCAGTGAATGTCCGAGACACCGACTGCCAGTGTTCACCGCTCTCCCCTGACATCTACTCCCTCTGGAGTTAAGGATCTATAATTTCGGGAGGTGTGATGGCAGTGACCCCACAAACACTAAATCTTATGTTGCGCTGTTGTGGTCCTCGAAACATTACCGCAGTGATGTGATCACTGTCAGCAAACTGTTGTCGCTATCAAGACCTTCAACAACTTTGTTGTCTAAGCAGATTGGTACAGCAGACTGAACCTGATTATGTCTGCTTTGGTAGGGGCTACTGTAATGTGCTGTGCTGGCTGGGTGGGTGGGTGTGTGGGGAGGGGCGGGCAGTTATAGTTAGCCTACATGCAGCTCCAGTGTTTTCTTTCTGTGCTATGTTACCAGAGGTAAAGCAATTAAAATTAAATAAACCCTGCAGGTGAGTGGACTGTGGATGAAGTGGTGTGGACACTGCTGGACGGCTTGAAAGGTGGGGGTATTTTGTTTTTTGTTTTGCAAACAAAAAAAACTGCCCAGTGTAGGTGAAACACAGAAACATAAATTTTGACACTCAGATAAGGACTGCTTGCCCACCTAGTCTGCCCATTTCCCCACCTATTGCATAGGTTGCAGATTCTAGTTAATCAACATCCTACTTCCTCCAACTCACCACTATAATTGCCTTATGTCTGTCCCATGCATTCTTGAATTCCCCCACTGTTTTTTGACTCTACGACCTCCTCAGGAAGGCAGTTCCATGCCTCCACCACCCTCTCCGTGAAAAAATAATTCCTCGCGTTGCCCCTGAGCTGTCTCCCCTCTATCTTCAAATTGTGGCACCTTTTTCTTGCACATCTTTTTTTCTGGAAGATGCTTCCTCTTGACTTTGTTTATTCCCTTGAGGTATTTGAAAGTTTCTATACATAGCTGTTTCTACTTCCAGAATATGTTTAAAAGTCAGTAGTAACTGCTGCTTTAAACACAGTAAAAAGGAGCAAGCAGCCAGTGACAGCACTAGGGGGTTTAAAACATGGGTTCAATTGATGACCAACCCACCCTTATCTAATGGGCTGGTGTGGCAGGAGACCATACAGCAACCAGCACAGCCCAGCTCTCACCTCCTCAGTTGGCCACCGAATGGGAACACATGGAGCACATGTCCAATGTACATTACATGGCACGCATGTATCTCCTGTATTGTACGGGGAGTGCAGATGGATCATGTACTGTACAGAGAGAGTACAGCCTGTGTACTGTACAGGGACCACGCACCTGTATAGTACAAGTCCCACTCCCTGTACAATACAGGGGATGGACATGCAACCTGTACTGTACATTGGATGCAAGCTCCATGTCTTCCCATTTGGCGGCTCACCAAGGAAGTGACAGGTGGGCTGTGCCAGTCAGCATACGGTGTCCCGCAGTGTCCTCAGTGTTTTCCCTGTATGTATTAGCTTTCAAACGTATGTTGATAAAAATAATGGTATTGTTCCATAGATGATTTACTTTTTGGTTTGTAGCACAGCACTCACAATCCAAGGCTGGTTGAGAGCAACATTGTCCCCCCCCAACCTTGACACTAAATTTACTCCTCTGGCTGGACTCTCAACCCTCAGACAGTAACTACTGTGCAATGTAAAAATACTGAAAACTCCTCCTGAAATCTGTAAAAGCTGCAGACTCAAAAAGTATCACTGTTCAGCGATCGGCCCCCCTTCCCACTCCCCATCAGCAGGTTGCCTTACAAATTCCAGATTGCTTATCACAAACTGTGTATTTTTTTTTTGTACAGAAACCTTACTTATTCTGGCGTCCTGTCAGTGTACACCTACTCTCATGTTTTGTGTAACACCCCCCCCCACCGTGGGAGCTTAGCTTACCTCTAGCCCCATTCTGCCAACATCATTTATTTTTCGCCTGCCTGCCTTCACCCCTGGCACCTCCTGTACTGCATTACAATCGGTCAGCACAGGACAAGTTGGCAGGTGCCTCAGAGCACCCATGTCACATGCAGTGAGTGACCTATTAAAGACAGTTTATTTCACCCACCATAAACTCTTGAAGATTGGGTCTGGGAAACACAACATACTGACTTTTTCAATGGCTGGAAAGAAGCAGTTTCTCACCCTCCGCCCCTAGAGATATTCAAACAGTGAGGGGTGGGGTAACATGCACCACCATTTCTACTGCATCAGTGATCCAAGGACTAGTCATTATTAGACTTCTGCTTTCCAGTCATAAGTAATACACAGCATGGCAAGGAGCACAGAAACCAGCAGGGCAAACTTTCGCCCAAGGCAGAGGCTGGATGTAGCCAAAGTTCCTGTGGGGAGACGGGGAGGCTGTTACACCAAACAAGAGGAACAGTGTACACTGACTGGACACCAGAAGAAGTAAGGTTTCTGTACAAAATAAATAAATAATACACTGTTTGTGGTAAGCATTCCAGAATTTGCAAGGCAACCTGCTGATGGGTGTGGGGGGACAATAATATTTTTGAGTCTGCAGCTTCTACAAATTTCAGGAGGAGTACTCAGCATTTTTATATTGCACAATAATGCTGTCTGAGGTTTAGGAGTCCAGCGCTCGCATTTTGTGTATTGTTCAATAACTGTCTGAAAAAGTTTCAGTTCAGTGCACACGTTATCTTTATGGGGAATTGGGAGTCTGTGATGTCAACATTTCAAAATGTGCCATGCGCTGACTACGATACTGGGAAAATAAATCTGAGAAGTCAATGGTGCTCCCAGCAATATAAACAATATACAGCATAAAAATGCACTGTAAATATCGATAATAAAAAAAAAGACACACACAGGCTGTTGTTGACTATTTCTAATTTATTAAATGGTAAAAACATTAATAAATTATTTCCTATCTCTTTTAAGGCACTGGGGGGAAAAAAGTTTTGCTGCTGATAGATATTTAACAACAATAACACTAGCTTTAGGAAAGCCTGCAAGCCTGTTCAACCATGCTATGCACACAGGAGAGAGGAGCACTGCTAAGTCTCAAACTTTTTAAAATGTTGGATATATGTTATTACAACAATGAGCCCAAATGTGACAAAATTACTTACAGTATGTTTGCACTTTGACCTGTTGGCTGTCTGCACAAAACAGAGGAAGAAGGTATATCTGGGGAGTAAACCTCACATTCATATCTGGAAGCGTTCATCCACCAAGTGCAGTGGATACTCTAAAAACATGCAGCTGCAAACCATCTTGTGATAAAGTCCATCTGACATTATCTGTTTAACTGAGCTATTTTCGAAAATCATAGTGAGTAAATGCAAACAGAGTGCACTAGACAGACACAGCAGCACATCCCCCAGGCAGTCCCCACTGAATAAGTGTTCCCTCTATAGGAGGAAATCGTCAAAGTAATTATTTATTAGGAGAAATTATTAGCATTTTTGTGGCACATCTCACACTAAATCAAATAATCATATTTTATGTTTACAGTTCTTGGGGGATCAGACAGGGACTGTTTACATCATATCACACACTGCGGTAGTCCCAGGTCGAGATTTCTGACTGAAATTTTTTGATTGTCTCACCTAAGTAGGAAAAGGGAATGCAGTGACAAATGTACACCTGCTCCAAAACCATCAGGAGAAGGTAACCTGCCACGACTCAATTCTGGCACCCACCACAATTTTCAGTGACTCCTACACACATGATTTTTGAGTAACGGAAAAGGCAGGGATATTTCAAAATGTTTGTGACCTGAAAAAGTTATAAATCCTACTGTAACTTCAGGCAGAACAAAGGATGGTAGTTAAGAGACCTGACAGCCTCTTGTTGGCACTTGTTAGACTATACTGTGTCACATGGGCTCTCCAGTTAACTGTCTACTCTCCAGCTTTATTTGTCCTGTTAAACTGGCAAGTTGTCAACAGTTTGGGGTTTGCCTTACCTTGCACTATGCTTTTCCTTGCTGTTCCTTACTCACCCTTCCTCTCTAAACCCAGGTACAGTCTCCTCTGGGGTCAAGGGTGCAGGAAGATAGTAAAAGAGGGAGGGCTAAGAATCAGAAAGAGCACACAAAGGGCATTTACTATACTAGTTTTGCCATACAAACAAAAGTGGAGGGCTACCGCCTTTTCACCCTCCCCGGTTCCATTGCTTCTATGTCTGGTTCTCCATTTCTTAGCTGTTTTCTTGGGATCTATCACCAGAGCTCGCACCCTTGTTACTGAAATCAAGGAAAGCAGCATGCACAAACGAATAAAAGCAGCAATTAATGAAAAGTCATGGAGGTACACAACTGTGATCTGCTTCCTACAACCCCCCCCCCTTGATTTTTCTGATGCCAATTTGTACCTTATTGCCTACAGAGAGCCACCACCAGGCATACAAACATAGAAGTCAACTTGCTGAAAAGTGTCAAATTTAACTTTTCATTAAACCATTGTATTTCATCTTGCATGATTCAGGGGCACATGTACGTCCCTTATAAACACATACACCAAGTGCATTTATACATTTATTTAATTAAAACAACAAATGCCTTGTTGATTATACTCAGTCAATCCCCCCCCCACACACACACACACACCTCTTAGGTTCCCAGGCAGTGGGTGGTGTATTGCAGGCGACAGTAAGAAGCCATGGGATGGTGTGGGCTGGAGCCATTGGAAGAGCGAGTCAGGCTGGCAACCGCAGCAAGAAGGCAAAGGCAGCAGGCGCAGATGAGAGACTCTTCGGAATAGACTTCCCTTCTGAGAAGAGCTGAGATCAGCTTGCTATTAAGGTCATGGTGGGTCACTGGCAATGGGACTAGGGGAGCAGCATGCAGGATCAGTATTTATATCTCATCACTGCTCTTTTGTTGTAACTTATTACAAAAGAGAAGTGAATGAGATATTTAACAAATGGAAGAAGGTGCCAGTGGCAGAGTTCAAAGTGCTGCTAAACAACTGGCCCAGAAAGGTGTGAAGTGCCGTGGCAGGGGTTGGTTTTGGTGCCAGGGAGGTAATTATGCTGGAGACAGTCCGATCAGCGGAGGTAGTTCCTACTGTGCACGGACGATCAGGTTGTCTGCAGCAGAATTACTCATTTCAATGTGTGAACATATCAGCAACTCAGCACAGCTCCACCTCACCCCTGCTCTCATGCAGACCTTGCGCCTCAAAAATGGGCGAACAGGCCTTCTCGTACTTCGCTCCGTGGTTCTGGAACTCTCTCCCCCTTCAGATCAAAACTGCCCCTTCCCACCGGGTTTTCAAAAACTCATTGTTCTTTACCTAACCACTCTTGGTCACTGCCGATGTTCATATACAGCGGGGACTACTGCCTGCTGCCTGGACCCCTCTAGTTGCGGCAACATTAAAGCTTTGATTTTGATATGCTGGAGTACTAAATTGTTGTCCTACCTCTATGTATACCGGGTATATCCTGCCTGCTATCCATTGTTTTACTTTAATGTCATTATGTCATGATGTATCACTCTAATCTGTTGCACCTTTGTCTTGTACTCCACCGGATTGTACCTGAATATGTTATGTGACTGCTTGCAATCGATCCTGTCTTATCTTTATTGTTATCATGTCTTGATGTTTCACTGTAATTTGTGGCTCATTGTCTTGTACTCTCCCGGGTCGTGCTTGAAAATAGGCAGGATTGTTTGCCTAATGCACTTACCCGGTTACCAAAAGCTAATAAATAAAGGATCAGGTCCCCCCAGCCTGCAGATGACCAACACTGACAAGCACACAGCTATTACATTTTTTTAAAACCGAGCATGGGGGAAAAAGCCCCAGAAACTCTGGGGGCCCCCCTCAAATTCAGGACATGGGCAACTGCGCAGTGTGCCCTATTGCTAATCTGGCCCTACTCAAACCCAGGTCACCAGTGTTGCAAGGGGTAGTGCTACTACTGAGTTATGCAAGTCTTGCCTTCTCACAAGTGATAATAAATGACTTATTTTGAGTCAGGTCACTGTGTGCCCAGTTTGTACAATG
Organism: Neoceratodus forsteri; assembly: GCA_016271365.2. NCBI lineage: Eukaryota > Metazoa > Chordata > Ceratodontiformes > Ceratodontidae > Neoceratodus > Neoceratodus forsteri. The sequence continues at coordinate 1,407,307,253 of CM028131.1, read as the reverse complement.
TATTCTAAACTGTTGACCCAGACGGAGTTTGCTGCAAGCACTGAATCTGGGCTCAGTGTCCTTCAGGAATAGTGTACTACTACAACAACAGCAAATTATTTCTTGCACTTCACTCTGTTTTTTTTTTTGAAATTGCAGTTTCTCTACTCCCTTATGTCCTGCCAGCCCCAACCCTTTGGGGCTGCCAAGGAGTCATCTTCCTGCCTCCCGCTGTATCTTCACTTACCTCCAGGACCCCATGGACCTTTGGTTTACCTACCGAGTGGGGATGAGGTGGGGCACTACACCCTAAGCTTTTCAGTTTGTCAGTCTGGAGGTGGCAGGGTGAGCAGGGGCACATTGGAGGCATGCTCCAGGCAGTCTGTCTTCCTGGCACTGGCAGGCATTTTTCCTTGTTTTTCTCCCCGTATGCAGTGCAGCCCCAATGTCAAGGCGTAATGCGCCAATGTCCACTGCGCACTCTGGCCACCTATCCCCTACAGGGCTTGCAGTACAGGCAAATTGTGGGTATCAGTCCCCCCCCCCCCCCCCAGATCGGCGAGCTGCCAGCCAGCGACCAGAGTCCGCTCCTGAACCTGGGTCACTGGCGTCGCAAGCGGAAATCCAACCACTGCACTGATGGGCTGGCACTTCACTCTGTTTAGAGTAGATTTCCTTTTCCAACACTGCACCACCATGGCTCCCTACTTGGGTGAAATTTGATCGTAAAGAACATTAGGAGAATTGGGATTCAAACCCGTTATGCTGAGTGCTGAGTTGCTCGATTCTGGAGATATGCTGAGAAAGAAGGTCTGCCCCCTTGGTCAGTGCTTGAGAAAACAATCTGTCATAACTGTTAAGCATACATACTGGGTCATGGTTTACAGAAAATACTAGAACCCTCTCCAGTTTTATGTCAGCACTGCTGGTGGCTATCACTCTGGGCTGGGGACAGAAGCACAGCATACATGATCAGCCTTCTTCAGTTTTGGTAGAACCCTGACAATTTCAAATTACATAGTATTTTATATTGTTTATTAGCCATGTCTAATGGCATTTATCAACTCTACCAGCAGAGGTCAGCAAAGTTCTGTTTTCCGGATGCTGCTTGGTGTACAAGTGTAATCAACGGAAGGAATTAATGCAAATGGCCAAGCAATTTCTGCTGCTGCTCCTGGAAACATTTATTGTTTCAAATAAGAATATTTAAAGCCATAAGAAAGTGATTTTATTGTGTCATTCTGACATGAGTAGATGCCTTTTGATGAAACACACAAACTGGATCCGCAAATGTGACTATTAAGATGGCAGCCAACATTATGAACTTTAATGTTTAAGCTGTTGTAACAGATTTTTTTGTTTTGTTATATATACCATAGGTTTTATCCTCTGGCACAGCCGCCACCCCAATTAGGTTCCTTGGCAGCCATCCCTGCCTCCAACAGTCCCATTACGTTGCTCTGAGATCCCCACCTACTCTGCCAGGAGGGCACCTCTTCACACATGGCACCATCTGACATGTACAGCAAGCAGGAGAATGGGGTCTGAGAATGCTGATGCCATCTTTCTGTCAGTCACCATTTTCCTTTGATTAAACATTGACTGTGTTCTTTCTCACCACCCTGACGGTGCTGAGTTCCTTCCCACTGCAGACATGTGTAAAAGCACAGTGTACTACTTGCAGAAGCTCCCTGCTCCACCACAGAGGGTCGCTGTAGTGGCATAATCTTCTGCCAGCCCTCTCAGGGTGGGACATTCTGCCATTGTCAGCTCTCTCTCTCTCTCTCTCTCTCTCTCTCTCAGCCTTGGCCTCCTGCATGACAACATACAAGCTCGCTCGCAAACCTGGGTCACAAAAGCACTGTCTGGCGATGCATTACCATTGGCCCATCTAATGGCCTGTTCTAGCAGCTTTTAATGCTGATATGCCCCGGTATATATGTGTGTGTGTGTTCATGTGTGGTGATGGTAATTTTACATTTTTTGCTTATTCTTATCTGGGGAGGTTGCTACTTGGATCCTCAATCCCATCACAACATCATTGGATATACCTGTACCAGTACCAAACTCGGAGATGAAGCATTCATTGGCAGTTCCTCATTCTGCTGTTTATATTAGGTAGGTTATTTATGTTGGATATACTAGTATCAAACTAAGAGATGAAGTATTCATTGGCAGTTCCTCATTCTGCTGTTTGTATTAGGTAGGTTATTTATGTTGGATATACTAGTATCAAACTCGGAGATTAAGTATTCATTGTCAGTTCCTCATTCTGCTGCTTGTATTAGGTAGGTTATTTATGTTGGATATACTAGTACCACACTAAGAGATGAAGTATTCATTGGCAGTTCCTCATTCTGCTGTTTGTATTAGGTAGGTTATTTTTTGTAAAAAATAAATAGCGTATTGTACTGCTATCATAAGGTCTTCAACTGCATTGTATCAACTACTGTTGATGTATGCCTACTATACAACTTGTACGAATGTCATTTTTGCAATGTACATTAATAAAGCAAGTTTAAAAACAACATGATCATTGGGTACCCTCACCTCTTCTGCATACCCCCCAAACACCCCTGAAAACTCACCTCCACAGGGGGCTTCCTCTAACTCCTCCCCATGATCCAGAACAGGGATTAAATGTTTCTTGTGGGCACTAATGGGTCTCTGGGACATGGGTTGCGCAGGCTTCATCACACCACACCTGCCCTGATTTTCTGTCCTTGTAATTTACTCCATCTTTTCTCTGGACAGGCCATCTCACTAATGCCAACCCTTCAGAAGGAGGAGGAGGACAGGAAGTTGTCACATTACTGAAAGGTCAACCCCTTGTACTACAAGGTACCTCCCATCCAAACCTGGCCTTGTAAAAGGATTTAGGCTCACACTGTGGACTCAGGAGAGGTCTCATACATGGCATCACCGGCCGCTATGTGCAGTGCCAGCAGGCTGGATGAGGACTGCACTTTTTAACATGTTCACATTTAAGGCTGACTCCATGGTACCAGGCAGCATGTGGCCACCTGTCATCCCAGCAATCTGGGGTTAGCTCCCTGTGGGTGGAATGACGGGAATGGCCCAGCAGAGGAGTGGTGAACCTCCATGAGAATGATCAACAACTCTGAGGAAGGAAGGAAGGAGGGAGGGAGGGGTGCTGATCCTGCTACCCGATTACTCCCTAGTGGGCCATGGGGCTGGGGTTTTCAGTGCGAAGTGAACCCATGGAGGGGGAATACTGTTGAAGTGGATGTGCATCAGGAGTGATGTGACAGCAACTCAACTAATGGCATTGGGAAAATAGAAGATAATTTGAGGGAACAGTACACCGGACTCAGCAGGCAGATGAAGGCCCCTCCCCACAAGTGCCAATCCACTCTGCTCTGTCCTTGGCTCTCCTAAAATAATTCAACTCCTGACTGGTACTGGAAGTCACTTGGGCTCTGCTGTACGAGGAAAGCTGATTAGGCAACAGAGGGTCACTGGATGCACATGGGATAGAGAGGAAAATCATGGAGCAGTTACTGGGACAGGAAGGGATAGACACACTGGAAGGAGGTTCACCCTGGGCCACCCTTTGGGCAAGGTGAAAAAAAAACTGTAAATCTAAAACAAAGGTGTTCTTGTTTAAAAATCACAGGGTAGGCAGTCAAAGTTTCAGCACTTCACAAGATGACTTTGTGCCATGCAACTGAGGTTTGTGCCTTGAGTCAGAACTTAGTGCGGTGCTTCCTATATTCAAAGCATCTGTTTGTGTGGTGCAAATTCAGTTATGTGGTAGGACAAAATTAGGGACTGCACACATGCAAATGAATGGGGTGAGCATGTAATGTGCTAAGTTGCATTCAAAGCATTTTGAAGGCACTGAGGGTAGCTTTGTTCTCCGCAAATTACCACATTTGAAAGGCATGTTTTAACCTAGCACACAGGACATTTTTAAACAGTCCATACATGACGTCTGAGGCTCTGAATGCAGGGAAAGGCACAGAAGTAATTTCTTGTGACAGTCCTTACTGCAGGTAGGATGTTTGTGTGACAAGGAGCTGGACAAACTATTGTGCATGTTCTAATGTGCAGTTATGGGGATATGGTACCACACACCCCAGTCACACTAGCTCTACCGACAAACATAAAGGATTCAAAGGCATGAACTGCACTCCGACCACAACACAAAAGCATCTGACATACAGTGCTACTTAGTACTGTGTTGTACTCCAACTCCAACAGACAGATGTTAATACCGGGCTTTGGTTCAGCCGGCCCGCAATCCAAGGTGCAAAGTCCTATTAATGAGCCTGAAAGGGAGGCATAATGAGCTGGTAATGACTCTTTGGTGCTCTGAATGGGGAATGGTCTCATTTGTGTGTGGACTTTCAAATATAGCACATTTGCGCAACAGCACTAACACATTTGGGATGTGCTGATACTTTGCCACTGGCCTGCGTGTCCTCTGTCCAGTGTCAGTCCCTTCATTGGCCAACTGGGTGTTGTGCTTTGTGACTGCACAAACCTGTTAGTGTTTTGCTTTGCACTCTGGGGGCATATTCATTCTTGCTCACAGTGTGCACTGTGCTTTTACGAATATATCCCACTTTGGGCATCCTGCACAATAATGCTATCAGAAGGGACTTTGGAGGGGACTAACTCCAAACTGCAAATATGGGATCTCAAATGATTTCTATGTGGGTTAGCCAAATCTAACATTTGCAATCATACAGAGTTGAGTGCAAACCCAAGAGATGATAGCCCACTCTTGTTTTCTCACAAGTGGGATGTTCAAACAACATTTTTTTTTTAATACGTACATTTTATTGTACCTGGTGCAGGGTTTGCTTCCCCCTTCTGGTCACCTAACAAAGCACTAAAGGCCATCATAGGTCTACTGTTCAAAGGCCTTCCAAAATGTCCCAGCAGCCCAACCTGAGGGGAATATTTTGTTTAAATTGTCTCAAACCATGACGATTTGAACCGTTTATGATTAAAAGCCAGAAATTGATGCAGGTGGTAGAAAGCATGGTCATGTATCATCTTAACTTGTTTTTTTTTTATCATACATTTTGTGGAAGGCTTAATTGTCATAAAGAAAATGACAGGTATATCTTATGAAAATGACCCTTTTAGAATGTGGGTTCAAAAGCTAAAGAGAAACTAAAGAGTCCACTAAACTGAATTAAACACATGTCCTAGTGAACCAAATACAGTAAGCAGCAGTCCTAAGGGTGGCTTAAGACATCATGCAAACAGTGTAGATTACTGGTTAGAGTACAGGCCTGGGAACCAGTAGATCCTAGGTTCGAATCTCATCACAGTCACTTACACATTGGTTGACCTTGACAACACGCGCATCTCAGCTGGGCAGCAAAAACAGAAAGTGATGTCATGAAGAAACGCAAAGGTGGCACTCCAAAAGAGGAAACTATGACACTCACATATCACTTCAGGTGAGTTTATTCAGGACACAAGAAAACACTGAGAAAAGTCCCCAGCACTTCTACCATGTGGGACTTCCTCAGGGGCATAGCCACACAGAAGGACAAACAGACATTACATTTATAGTGCCATCTTAAAGCTATACACCTTAAATACAAGTTACCATAATATATTTGTATTACAACAGTTACATGGATTTCATATTCTGTGTATATAAAAAGATGTGCAAAAAACATTCAAATCCAACAAATACTTTCTAGCTAGCTAATAGATTTTTTTCCTTCTAAATTTTCAACCTTAAACTTATAGGAAGCTATTCTGAAGCCTGCTTAATCATGTCTGGGTTCCACCATTATTAAATCAATGTTACAAATGGACACCGCTGTTAAAGAAAGTGCATATTATATTTAATCATATGCAATTTATAAATATGGCTGAAAATCAACCTCTTCATTTAATCCTTTGGGCGGTACTGTATTTAATAAAACTATCCATTTTGTTTCTTTCTGTAACAGCAAATCTTTCCGATTACCCTTCTAGGTAAGGGTGGTACATGTTCAATACCCATGAATTTTAAGTAATTTATTCTTGAAACCGTGATGATATTTAAAATGAAACCCCAGTGCATTTTAGTCATCTTGATTAATAATTGCTCTGACATGCTCTTGAATTCTTTTCTTTAGAGCCCTGATCATTTCCCTATGTAATACTTCTTACATGGACACCAAGCAGTGTACACTACAAAGGTGATGTCATGGTTGGACCAGCTGTGTTATATTAAGCACAGCTTATAAACCGTGGCATCAGTTTCTGCCTAAAGGTTCCAAGAAATGGCTGCTGCCTTGATTTAAGATAGGACAGACAGACACAGATGTCGCCATACTGCTGACACCCACTGATAAGCCCAATACCTCATCTGTAAAAGTCTTGCATGGGCTTTTAGACTGTGGAAGAACCTGCTCACCTGCACTGGCCTTTACATAGTTGAGGCAGACACATTTGCCAGCCAAATTAGCCAAAAGCCCCCAGAATGCACTTATGCAAATCCATGGGGTTTGCCTCAGCACTGTTTCATTTGCCTGCTTCTGCTGGTGACAGGGACCTCCTCCTGCATCACTTGTGCCATGAGGGTTGAATACGGCAAGGCTGGCCTGCTGGGTATCAGAGTTGTGTGACCAGCACTGTCCTTGGTGTAAGTAGTGAGTCTGTAAGTGCAAGCATAGCTGACTGTGCAAAAAGTGCAGCTGCATGTGTGATTCCTAGAAATGCCTGCATGAGCAGTATGATAGCTTGTGTAAGCAGTGTAGTTGCTGGTGCAAGCAGTGACCTTGCATCCCAGTCCTTGCTAGCCAACTACTTAACCAGCAGGCTCCAGTGTATAAAATAGTCTGGTGCCACGCCACATCCTCCCTCGCTCCCATAACCGACGGGTGTTTCACAGGGCTCCATATTAGGACCACTCCTATTCTCCATTTTTGTCAGTGAACTCCCACTCAACTGTGGGGCTGCAGCAGTTCAGTGATATGCTGGTGATGCTGCTCTATACAGGTCTGCTAGAGAGATCAATGTCATAAACGCCAACCTCGAGAGTGATTTTCAGGTTTTGGAGGCCTGGTTCAAAACCAATCTGTTAGTACTTAACACTAAAAAGACTCAAACCATGTTATTCCACCAAACCGCCTAGAAACTTGATAACCAACTGCCTTTGGTTGTTAAAACATCAGCACGGGTGATGCTGGAATATGTCAAAAACTTTAAATACCTGGGTGTCACCCTAGACGAAAACCTATTCTTCGAGACCCATACCAATAAAATTATAAAATCAACTCACTAGAAACTAGGGTTACTATACTGTACCACCTCCTACCTCACTTCCCAATCCAGAAAGACCATCTCTACTGCAACCCTACTCCCAGGTGTCCTCTATGGTGCATCCTTGCTTTCCACAGTGAAGCCATCTATTCTGAACAGACTTAGGTGAGCATATCTCCGTAGTGCCAGATTTGCAGCTTCAGCCCTGGCTCAAACTCACTACTGTGCTGTGCTCAGTACCTTAAATTGGCCAGGTTGTGAGGTGAAGTTGGACTACCCCTTGCTGTGTACCACCTTCAAATTAATTCACCTCCCTTCCCTCTCCAAGCCTGTCTAGTCTAATAACCCGAAACCATTCACCAGGTCCCTTAGAACATTTCACCAACTTACTAAATATACCTAAAACTCATTTTAGCAGTTGGAAAGAGATCTTTCTCATATGCAGCTGCACATAAATGAAACAATCTTCCAACAGGACTTCTGTTCTGCACACCCCTCTTGCAGTTTAAAAAACAGTACAAGGACCTATTCCTTGCCACTGGCACGTGTAACTATATATAACCCCCTGCCTAGCAGGCAGGGGTTAATCCTATGTCACGCTCTCAAGGTTTCTCTGAACCCTGTGTAACCAAGTCTGAATGTTGATTATGCCCTAAGTTGTATGATGTTTCTCTATCTCATGTACATGTACAAATTGTTGAATATTTCTACTTGTTAATGTTACTACTGTTTGTACCACTGTTCTCTATATTTAAAGGGAAGCTGTCATCGTGCGGCCTCCTGCCCCTACAAGGCTTACCCTCCAGTTAAACCTTCTGAGCATATTGTGGCATTTTTCTCGCATCACAACATGCTTTATTTTAATTGCAAAAAGTCTGCTACCCAGAATTATGGCAGATGCTATGGGGTTCCATTATCTATAAAGGTGCAGCGACTCACCATGTATGTCAATACTTTTGTATTGAAGCATACGGTGTGGCACCACACTTTTACACATAATGGAGCCCCACTACCATCTGCCATACTTCCAGGTACTGGACTTTTTGCAATTAAAATAAAGTATGCTGCGGCAGGAGAACATATTTCAGGGGCAAAAGGTGTTGACAGCATGCTTTGAAAATGAAGGATAGGGGGAAGGGTGTCTAATATATTGCATACATGCTGTACACCCCTACTGTATATTGACAAGTCCTAGGTGTTCCTTTGAACTGGTTCTAGTCATATTGAGTTTAAAATAATCCACATTTCTCAGTGCTTTCTGCTGGTTTCTTTTCACTTTTTAACAAAAGGCATCACATACATAACACTTGGGCAGTAGACACCATCTTAAACTCATTAAAATACTTATAAGCTTATTATGAGCAAAATCAACAATCAGTACTTTTACTGCTGTCATTAAAATGCAGTTTTGCAGGGTGTGATTGTAAATTCCTTCCATTCTGGCTCCTCGGGATGCCATGGTATAACACTGGGACTAAATTCCCATGATCATGGATAATTTCTCTCCCATAATAACTGGACAGTGGTTTAACATGGTATGCCACTGTACTTCCTCAGTTCTGCAGTGAGTTGAGGGTACTCGAGTGTAAAACAGCTGTCTCCATGCTTTGAACTGATACTAAATCCTCCTTCTCCAACCCAAACCCAAGCCTTTTTCAGGAATAAACCAAATACTGTGACTGCTATTTTTGTGGCAGTAAATGGGCCATTATCAAACTGTACCTAGTACAGTTCCTTAAAGAACTGTGGCCCATTTAGACAGCTGGCAAATTGCTTTATGTTCATCTGGAATCACTGACCTTAAATGCAGGAAAATATTTCTTAATTTGTCCTGTAACATGACTGTTATTAAATAAAGTACAATAAAGGTTATACTAACATGAAGGTCAGGAGCCATAGACAACAGATGCATGTGTTTTGGTTTTTTTTTTATATAATTTTTTTGTCAGTCCTATCTTTCTCTGAGGATATACTAGGCCAAACAAATCACAAACAATTCCATGTTTTCATATTTATCACACAAAACCTTATCATAGTTATTACATATTTTGAGTGATATTTTTAAAGAGAAACATCCATGTATCTGCTCCACACCAATGGTGTAGGGCGACCTTTGATTTGCACTTGTAAATTTTGTGAACTGTCAGTGTATTACACATTTTCATTTTCCCCAGGATGCCACTCAGGCAACCTCCCAGAATCCCCATGGCTGATGACATGATCAGGGATCAGCCGTAGAAGAGTCAGTAAAAGTAAATACATTATGAACCAGTTACAAGCTCTGACTCGCCAGTCCACTGTCCTGCAGTAATCCTGATTTTATGTATAGATCCCATGGCCTATACTATACTTAGTATTCAGATTACTGCAGGGCTGCCTACTGGTGAGGCTGGGATTTTAACTACTCTGTATTGCATTTCCACATTGTGAATATCCAGCGGTTGATCCCCAATCATGATATCAGCCAAGAGGGCTTCTGGGAGGCTGCCTGAACAGCTGACTGGGAAAAATGTTGGGGTGGGGAACACTGCAGCATCAAACAGGTAAAGTAGATTACATGGCAGAAAAGTAAGAAAACATTGTTTTAATACACTGACAGTGCACACCGGGGGGCTGCCAGCTATGTGGTCATTCCCCATAAAGCAATTTCCAATATCCAAAATAACATTTCAAAGTATAATATTTAGACAGTACAGCTTACATTTCATTAATGTTCTGTATTAATGTCCCTCTTTCTTTACAGTTAGGACTTCTGCATGTAGAGATATCTGAGTCCCCCAGATTTCTCTTACCTCCTGGTTAACCTTCATAATGCACTGTTCATGATATCACAATCTGTTGCTGTGATTATATCAAACAGAACATTTTGGAAAAAAAAAAGGAGGATGAGAGGAGATCTGGGGACTCAGATCTGATCGTCGAGAAAATCCCCAGCAATAAAGAATCTGTAAATTAAATATAGAACATTAATGAGATAAATCTATATTATACACAAATATTACATTTGGAAGCATTTTTCTGGATTTGGAAAATCCTTTACAACTGGAAATATGAGCAAAGGAAGATACAAGTTTTTTCTTCTGGATATAGTGCCTTGATTTACTCAGGATCCCCCTTCCCCAAACTATCTGCGTTCAAAGGATTTACTATATGCTGGGTATAGAAAAATTGCCTTTTTGAAGTTCTGGATTTATTTCCAGATATTTGTAAGGGGTGTCCCCTAGTGTCTGCCAGGTTAGGTTTAAATTCCAAATTAAGTCTGCACATCAAGTATGGATCACAGATGATGCTGAACATTAAAAGGAGGTTGCCACATAACCTCCTGACAGTTAGTGTCATTAGGTTCAGGAATGACAGACTTTCTTCGTATGTTTTGTTTGAAATGGAGATAACAGGTTTGGTGGGTTCTCTTTACAGCTTCTCAACCTGGTTTATGCTGTAGAGTTTGTAGGAGCACCGAAAGTAAGTAACAAAATCCAGCTGTGGTCTAATATATGCCCTGTAAAGTGGTGAGAATACATCTGTATTTCTAGATCTAATACTTCCAGCCTCCGCTATGAGCCAGCAGTGCACAGAGTGCTGGTGTCCTCCCTCCCTCCCTCCCTGGAGAAGGAGAGCAGTCCAATGGACGCTCGATCCTTCTCCTTCTCCCCTGCCGACCCCCAGTGGCCTGTGCTCATTCCCGAACACGGGTCGGTGGCATGAGGTAAGGTATCCAGCGCCTAAGTCCTCAGAGCCACTGGGCCTCTTTGCTCCTTTTTTGATACACGGTATTGCTTGGCAGTGACTATGATGATGCATATCTTTAAATGTGCTATTTAATTATTTCATCTTATTGTATTGTCTTCCTTATCCCCCCATGTATCTGGAAATGAGAGATTATCGGCTAAGTATGTCTTTTCTGGTAACATTTTTGAAATGAAGAAATAAATAATACTGCCATATGTATGTTTATTACCATTATACATAGTCAAACACATTTCAGTTTTGGCTGGCTTTTCATTTCTGCCTAGAAAGAAAAACACTGTTTGTGATAAACTGTAAATCTATATTAGGTTCTAAAGCCATGATCCACTGGGACAATACAACTGACCCCCTCCCAGCCTCTCACCTGAGGGGAGAGGAATGCTTTGCCCAAAGGCTAGCACTGGCCAATCATGTTCTCTTACAGTTCCCAAGTGCCCCATACCTGAGAACAGAGGGTAAATCCTCCAGTCCAAGGTGTCCCCCCTCAGGTGGTCTTGCAGATCGTGTCCTGTAGGAGGACATAAAAGGGAGACTGACCTGTTTGACTGTTCATGGTTGAGGACACCTGTTAAGCCCCACAGGAGGACAAGGCCAGAAGCAAATAAAGTAGACATCTATCTCAGCTTGAAGCAAGTAGATGCATGGCACTTGAAATTGCAATTAAGAACATGAATATCTGGGGACATTGGGGGAGGTGGGAAGGCTGAAGTGTGATCCTAAGGTGGGAAGGCCAGGGAAACTGAAACTAGAATCAGTTGGGAAGCAGACTTGCATGGCAAAAATGTAATAAGATATAGTACAACTGGGTATATATATATATATATATATATATATATATATATATATATATACACACACACACACACACACACACACACACACACATACATACATATATATATTAGAGGCAAAAACTCAGTTTAATGCATTAGTTAGGGTTGTTCCACAGCGACAAGTGATGAGGAGGTCGGCTGTTAGGGTTGAAAACCTAACTCCAGTCCCCCCCAGCACCACACACACACATTCAAGTGTGGGGAGGACCAAGTCAACACAACCAATGACAGACATCCAGCAGCAGGTGACAGAAATAACAAACAATTGTCTAAATGTACTCGAGACATCCCCACCCACCTGACCAGGCACTGCATGCTCAGTGGAGATCAACAGCAAAACTGAGGCCATGTACACCAAACGTACACATCCCTGATTGCAGCTGCACAACGTACTCACACTTAGTAGTTGCATGGCCTTACCTACCGATGCCCCACACCAGACCACACCACATGTGGTGGGCCACCTGAGCAACAGAGTTCAGCAAAACCAAGGAGTTGTACAGGTATAATATGTAAGGAATAAGACACAACAAGGTGTGGTTTATGGCCGGATAAGAGCACGCCCCAGGTGCGTGCATGAGGCACGAGGCGCTTGCGCCGAGTGTCTTTAGCACCTGGGAAGTGCTCTTATCAGGCCATAAACCACACCTCGGAGTCTCTTATTCCACTTATAAAATGGGTCCCCCAAGCAGAAATAAAAAATTAAAAAAGGAAAAAGCTGTCAAAATGAAAAAAATACATTTTTCTAGTTGCAAGTGTAACCCCCCTGCAAATGGGGGTTCCCAAAAGACTTCCAGGAGCTTGCTTGAATGCTCCAAGCCTGAATGGTGTTTGGCATTTAAGCCATTTATCAGTGAGTGTTTTTAGAACCTCTGGTACTGTCTCTTTAAGAGCTGTCTGCTTGCAGACATAATTAGTTTGTATGGGGGACTGTGTGTTTCTTTGATTGAGTACCACTCAAGCTGCTGCCAATTCACTTCATTTTGCAGTCACTAGGAGTGCAAAGGAACCTATCTGAAAGATGTAACTGTTTGCCAGAAATTATTTAGAGTAATAATGAAATTACAGTTTGTCTAACCTGCTTTTTGCAGTCAGAACTGTGTCTGCTAGTTCCCATTCTAGTTTTGAACTGCTGAACTGGACCAATCAGTGTGGGGTAAGCTAGCTCTAAAATGGTGCCTTGACGAATCAGAACTTGGACTCATAATCTGAGCCAGCCACAAGAGGATTGTATGGGCAGTGACTCTGGGAGATGTAGTTTAGACTTCAGTGCCTTTTGGACCAACAGCAGCAGTCTATTGTGAGTGACAGCCAATCCAGTCAAGAACTGGGAGGAACTCAAAGGAAGTGCCCGGTTTTGTCAGTTGGAGTTTCAGTTGAGCTTTGGCAGTGAAGAAGGAAGGAGCCTTGTGCTTTTTCAGTGTGCAGTTTTAGTCAAAACGTGTGTAAGGCCCAGAGTTCCGGTCTGCAGCTTGTGTAACAGCTTGTTAGGACTGAATCCTTCCTGTGAAAAGAATCAAAGGATCTCTGAAGAGTAGAAAACAGGCTCACCCTGTAGAAGACTGGAAGAATTGCTGAAAATTGCACTCGGTCTGTCAGGAACTGAATCTGCTGTGTGTTCTCCGGGTATTGTGCAGTAATGCGATCGGGATACAGATGCAGCCTGCCTGGTATAGTGCTTTCTTTTATATGGATGTGTGAAGAGGTTTGTGTACCTCAAGTGAGCCCTGCTGACATTGAAGGACCCTATCTTATTTGAGGTCGTGAGTACTAATTCAGGGTCGCTTCCCTGTTGAATTGCCACATTAAATCCAAATGGAATTACTGTACTGCTGACTGTTTAATTCTCCTTTCTCTGTGTGAAAGGCCCTACCAGCTGCCACGTGCTTGGACTTAGCCACTAGGGCTTGGGTACCCAGGGACAGTAACTGATAGGATAGGCCTGTGCACAGAGCCATAGGTAGATTATTAGAGTGATAAGCTAATTAACCTGATTTCCCTGTCCTTGTTATATCCCCTAAATAAATCAGAGCTGCTTGTTTCAGCAAGTTATACTGCCTGAGGTATTTGTCTATGTTAAAGTACTGTACTGTGATTGTTGCACTGTATCTCATTTCACAGAAGGTCCCAGTGCGGAACCAGACCCGGGGTAAGTGTATACTGTGAAGGTAATTTGATATATTGTGTGGGCCACTAGTGGGAAGAAGGGGTTACAGTGTCCCAGAGGGCTGTGACCAAGTTAGTTTAACTATTGCAAACCCTGACCTCTGGGTGGAGGCACCCGCCATTGGATCCAGGCCCCTCAACCTGTTAGTGGCAAATCAGGCAGGGGTAGTAGCCCCTGGGATGGCGCCATCTAGGGTTACATCTTGGAGGCTCACCGCTGGGATTGTGTGTCTCTAGTGGCCATATTCTGAACCACTGTTAAGAAAAAATGGGTACCCGACAGAAGTGGCTGTGCACCGGCTGGTGGAGTGGTGTACTGGGAGGAGATCGACACCCAAAATGCTATGCTTATCCTGGACATCCCTGGGTATCAATACGGACACTGTACAGGAGTACTTTCCAAGGTGGAAGGTTTACAAACCCTGTGGTGGTGGGTCGGCATGCTAATCTGCTCACCCACACTTTCCTGGCCCTAGTAGAGTTTAAGGATCCCATAGATAGCTCCAAAGTGCCACAGACCATTACCCCAGAGGGAGCCCTCACTGCTTGGAGAGTGATAACTAAGGACAGAAAGACCGGGGAATCAGCCCCACCACTATCTGAAACTTTTGAGGAGAAATTTGCTGAATGGTTGCTGGGAGAGGGAAACTGTGGAGGACTTGAAGAAACTATTCTTGCCACCTGGGGTGTTCCTCCCCAACACCTCTCCTGCTCCAGTGCCTGTAATGGTGGCTGAACCAATGCAGACTCCTATTTCTGCACCTGCCATTAGTCACGACTCTTACCAAGGTTGAGGATCTTCTCTGGCACCTCCCACCCCCAAGAGGAGGATGACTGGGAGACCTGATAGACTATGTTGCCCCAAGTGCTAGAATGGCAATGCTCGGAAGGCGAAAAGCGAAAGAGGGTTAGTGAGAGCCTCCGAGGTCCTGCCCTGGCTACCATCCGTGCTAAACGGGCCAGTAACCCTGAAGCGACTGCACAGGCCTATCTTGAGGCCTTGGAGAATGTGTATGGGAGCCCAGATTCTGATGAGGACCTATGGTGGAGAGTAAGAAATGCACAACAGTACCAAGGGGAGTTGTTGTCTGTGTATGTCTCTCGGCTGGAAAAATTGTTGCAAGAATGCCTCAGAAAGGGTGGTTTCCAGCGATTGAACTGGACCGAACCAGACTGGACAGAATCCTTAAGTCTGCCCCTTCTCAGAACTGCTGTTGCTTCAGTTCACGCCTGGCAAATCGACCGGAATCCCCACCCTCCTATGATGAGTTAATGAGAGAAATTCAGGAGTTGAGAAAGGCGACCTCGGAGGTACCTGCACCAACAGCTGTGGCTACGACCCGAGTGACTGAGGGTGACCCATCAAGTGAAGTTCAGGGACAGAGGTTGACAGTCAATGAGTGCTCTGACAAGGAAAAAGATATGCCACAATGGGGCGAACTGTTGAGAGAGATCCGGGAATTCAAAAACAGTCCCTTTATGAAGGTCAAGCCTGCAAGTACGGGCCCTGACCTATATCCGACTGCATCTGCTATGGGGGTGGGGGTACCCACCCATGTATCTCCTGCTGATAACAGCTCCAAACTCAATTCCTTGACCATGGAAGTGGAGAAACTGACGAGATGTCGCCAAATGCTTATCACGTCGCAGACAGAGATGGCACCCAGGTTTCCAGTTAGTAATACCCCGCCCTGGCTCCCAGTGTGGTGCCGGCCAGCTCAAACTCCAGAAAGTATGTTTTGCTATAATTGTGGGAAAGATGGGCACATGAAAAGGGAATGCCAGTCCCCAAAGACACTGACAAAGTTGCATATAGGCTCAAGGAGACCTTCGAGAAGAAATCAGTGGTTAAGAGGTGCCGCGACATGATCCCAGTGAGGGCACCAAAAATGCTAATTCGTCCTTTTGTGGCAAGGTCAGTTGCCCAGGCCCCCACTACCGCTCTCCAGACTGGTCCAGAATAGTGGGTCCTCCATGGAGACCACTGTAAAGGTGAATGGAGTGTCTACAAGAGCTGTATTAGACAGTGGCTCCTAAGTGACAATTATGTTCCAGGATTGGTATCAGAAGCATTTGTCAGGCGTACCCTTACAACCATTAGAAGGACTGCATGTATGGGGGTTAAGTGAGAGGCCCCCTATTCGGGTATATCCGAATTTGGCTGTCTTTCCCCACCTCCGTGGCTGGGTGGCGAACAAGTAGAGACCCTAGCCTTAGTGTGTCCCCCACTGGACTGTATGATGGTGTCCCTTTGTTGATTGGAACAAATGCTCATATGTTCGGAAGGCTGGCACAGTTGTGTTATGAAAACAGGGTCAAAGACTAGTAGAGCTTTAAGAGTTCGGCTTTAATTAAGAAGGCCTATGAGGCACAGAGATGCTGAAAAACAGAGCCAGAGGAACCGGTCGGAATTGTATGGAAGAAGGATCCTGAGTCTCTGATCCTGGCGCCAAATGCAGGTGTACCTTACAGGGAGAGGTCCGTATCAGAAAGGATGTTAGAATAAAATATTAATGTTGGATGCACCAGGCGATGGAAAGTGCCAGAGGACTGCTGGTCAAGCCTAGTATTTTGCCCGCTAGAGCCCATGCTTATGCCAGAAGGGTAATGGTCCAAGTTCATAATGTGTCTGAAAGAGACATTCGAGTAAACAGAGGTTGCATCCTGGCTAATGTGCATTGTGCAGACACTGCAGTGCTACCCAGCAGCAAGAGTTCAAGGAAGAATGACAGAGTAACGCTGACTTGTTTGATTTGCAACCCCCGCTGCCAGCTGAATGGAAAGTAAGGATCAGTGAGAAGCTTGCCCAGAGAGACCAGGTGTTTCTTTTAAAGGAATGGGATGTAGGATGCGTGCAAGGAGCTGAGCACAATATCCGACTGCATGACGAAAGACCATTTCATTGAGAGGTCTCGACGCCTGGCACCTGCTGACATAGATGATGTGAGACGCATCTGCAAGAGATGTTAGCTGCTGGTGTAATACAAGAATCCAGAAGCCCTTATGCTTCCCCATTGTGGTAGTGAGGAAAAGAATGGAACAGTAAGGATATGTGTGGATTATCGCACCTTAAACCCGCGGACTATCCCTGATCAGTACACAATGCCCCGCATTCAGGATGCTTTGGACTGCCTAAACGGGAGCAAGTGGTTCTCTGTGCTGGATCTCCGCGGTGGGTACTACCAGATCCGATGGCCCCAGAGGACCGTGAGAAGACGGCCTTATCTGTCCGCTTGGTTCTATGAATTCAAGAGGATGCCTCAAGGGATTTCAGGTGCCCCAGCCACTTTTCAACGATTGATGGAGCGTGCAGTGGGGACATGAACTTACTAGAGTGCCTGGTATACCTAGATGATGTTATTGTGTTTGGCAGCTCACTGGAGGAACATGAGAGCAGATTATTTAAGGTATTGGACCGACTGGAGGACTTTGGCCTTAAACTGTCCATTGATAAGTGTCAATTCTTTCAAACATCAGTAAAGTATGTGGGACACATAGTATCCACGAGGGAATAGAGACCGACCCAAGTAAAGTTGAGGCCTTGACCACCTGGCCACAGCCAAAAATCTAAAGAACTGCAAAGATTCCTGGGATTCTGTGGTTATTATCAGCGCTTCATCAAGGACTATTCAAGGTGATCCGCCTTTACTTAACCTTACTCAAAGTATCCCCAACCCACAAAAATACCAAAAGTCAGCGTCCCTCAAGACTGAAAGAGTATTTTCATCCGAGTGAAGTATTTGGGGCCCGCTGGACTCCTGATTTGAGACAGCTTTTCATGAGATCATATATCAACTTACCCATGCTCCAGTGCTGGCCTATGCCGATCAAAGAAAACCACGTCCTGCACACTGATGCTAGCTTGCAAGGGTTGGGGCTGTGTTGTACCAAGAGCACGAGAATGGCCTGAGACCAGTGGCTTTTGCCAGTAGAAGCCTGACCCCATCCGAAAAGAACTATCCTGTACATGAGTTAGAGTTCCTAGCTTTGAAGTGGGCTATTGTTGACCAATTCCATGAGTACTTGTATGGGGCTAAAATACTAGTAAAACTGACAATAATCCTTTGACCTATGTGCAGACCTCAGCTAAGTTGGATGCCACTGGCCATAGGTGGCTTTCTGCATTATCTACATATGACTATGCTCTCGAATACCCGGCAGGTCTGAACCACATAGATGCTGATGCTCTCTCCCGAGGCCTGTTCCCCAGAATGATTGGGTCCGATTGGCAGAACCTGACATTCGGGCACTCGCCGGAAGTTTGACAGGGAGGAACAAATGTCCACGGACGCAGTGGACTGCATGGTGGATTGCTTGGGAGCCTCTGAGAATTGCATACCTGCTTATTGCCACTTTTCTGCAATAGACATTGGTGCACTGCCTCAGCTGGACAATGACAGTATTCGATGGCTCAATCCGTGATCCCATGATCAAAGCAGCTTTAGAAGCCCTCTATGCAGGAAAAGATGTGTCCAAATTCGCTCCACTGATTTGAGAACTGCACTGTTATACAAAGAAGGTCCTAAGTTGAAACTGATCAATAAACTGTTATACAGAGAAACAGTAGACAGAGGGGGACAAGTAGACAAACAACAACTAGTGCTGCTCACTGCCTTTCGAGACTCAGTACTGAGGTCCTTGCACAACCACATGGGGCACCTTGGTATAGACAGAACACTTGACTTGGTGAGATCCAGATTCTATTGGCCTAAGATGGGGGCTGATGTGGAGCAACACATTCGAACTTGTAGTCGCTGCTTACAGAGGAAAGCTTTGCCCCAGAGGGCTTCCGCCCCTTGTTAACATCACCACCAGTGCACCCATGGAGCTGGTCTGTATTGATTTTCTGAGTTTGGAGTCAGATCAAAGAAATATCAGTAATGTGCTGGTGGTCACTGACCATTTCACAGATATGCCCAAGCTTTCCCACCAAAGACCAGAAAGCATCCACTGTGGCCAAAGTACTTGTAGAAAACTTTTTGTTCACTATGGGGCTCCAAAGAATCCATTCTGATCAAGGGAGAGACTTTGAGAGTCATCTGATCAAAGAGATGCTTTCTCTGTGGGGAGTGCGAAAGTCCAGAACCACTCCTTATCACCCCCAGGGGGACCCACAGCCTGAACGTTTCAACCGCACTTTGCTAGATATGCTAGGCACCCTGCACCCAAAGGACAAGCCTAGATGGAGCCAACAAATTAGCACCCTGGTACATGCTTATAACTGCACCAAAAGTGATGCCACTGGATTCTCCCCCTACCGCCTGATGTTTGGAAGAGAAGCTCGACTACCAGTAGATGTGTGTTTTGGGGTCTCTCCTGATGGGGTTCAAGCTGACAACTATTTACAGTATGTGCAAAAGTTAAAGGCCCAGCTAACTCATGCGTACCAACTGGCTCAAACCATGGCTGCAAAGAAATCTGGCCAACAAAGAAAGGTATGATAAAAGGTGAAAGCACAGGAACTCCAGGAGGGAGATCGGGTATTGCTAAGAAATCTGGGACTGCATGGCAAGCACAAGATTGCTGACAGATGGCACCATCTCCCTCACATTGTAGTGGGCAAACTAGATGATCTGCCAGTGTACAAAGTAAGGCCTGAGAATAATTCAAAAGATGTAAAACAATGCATAGAAATCATTTACTGCCCATTGGACAAATCTTAATTGAGTCTGAGCCCCTAGAAGATGCCCCTGGACCAGTGACTAGAGCTGCTAAGAAAAGATCAAGAAAGTCTGCACCTACAGAAGCAAAGTTAAAGTGTTCCCTCCACAAGTCCCAGTTGAGCATGACTGTCAGTCCATATCGGAAGAAAGTGAGAGTGACTTTGAATACTATCCTTCTTACGAACTGAGTCAATTGTTTCGGGCAATCCCTAGTCAATAGTGGAGACAAAGCTGGGCCTTCTGGACTGTCTAAGCCCCCAGCTTCATCCCTGGAGCCAATGCTCCAGAAAGTGAAGTGCAAAGCATCAGATCAGATGAAATGGAATCATTGTGCATGGTTGAACTGTTTGAGCTTTCAGGGAGGAAAATGATAGATTGGGGCAGACTGGTGATACACCGAACAAGAAGAGTATTTTGAGTGCCCTGACAGTCCACTGCCAGTGTCCAAAGCTCTCCATGCGAGCCAAATGTTGTGGACTCAGAAACTGTAACTCCTGGAGCTGAAAGTGCCCCAAGTTCTAGCCTCCTCTACCCCATGGAGACTCCCCTGACAAGTGAGGACAATGCTGAAAATGAGGCTCAGGTGCAGAGACTATAACAGTTCCCCCTAGAAAGACTGGTCGAGCTGTAAAGCCTGTGGTGCACCTCAGTTATGATTCACTTGGGAGGCCTGTGGACTTGCCTCTCAATGTTGTCCATAAAGGAGTGTATGTGTCCCAGCTCATTGCCCAAACTGAGCATCAGTGCTAACTCCAAGTTACTTGTGTTGCCCTCTAAGTATGGTGCCCTTGCCCCATCCAGCCCCAAGGTAACTGATAGGGAAGGGCCCCTCTCTTCCAGGTTTCATGTACAAGAGGTAATAACTTGAGTTATGGTACAATGTGTATGTAATACTGTGTAAAGAGTGATACTGCAATGTTTCAGAAATGTGTTCTTGGTAAAATGATATATTGACTGATGATTACATATGAGAGCCTAATGCAAATGTATATGGTTGCAGTTGAAACTTATAGGTGCCTTGCTGACGCGACGCCAAGCTTTCCCAGGCCAGGAAGGGTGTAACCCCCTGCAAATGGGGGTTCCCAAAAGACTTCCAGGAGCTTGCTTGAATGCTCCAAGCCTGAATGGTGTTTGGCATTTAAGCCATTTATCAGTGAGTGTTTTTAGAACCTCTGGTACTGTCTCTTTAAGAGCTGTCTGCTTGCAGACATAATTAATTGTATGGGGACTGTGTGTTTCTTTGATTGAGTACCACTCAAGCTGCTGCCAATTCACTTCATTTTGCAGTCACTAGAGTGCAAAGGAACCTATCTGAAAGATGTAACTGTTTGCCAGAAATTATTTAGAGTAATAATGAAATTACAGTTTGTCTAACCTGCTTTCTTTGCAGTCAGAACTGTGTCTGCTAGTTCCCCATTCTAGTTTTGAACTGCTGAACTGGACCAATCAGTGTGGGGTAAGCTAGCTCTAAAATGGTGCCTTGGACGAATCAGAACTTGGACTCATAATCTGAGCCAGCCACAAGAGGATTGTATGGGCAGTGACTCTGGGAGATGTAGTTTAGACTTCAGTGCCTTTTGGACCAACAGCAGCAGTCTATTGTGAGTGACAGCCAATCCAGTCAAGAACTGGGAGGAACTCAAAGGAAGTGCCGGTTTTGTCAGTTGGAGTTTCAGTTGAGCTTTGGCAGTGAAGAAGGAAGGAGCCCTGTGCTTTTCAATGTGCAGTTTTAGTCAAAACGTGTGTAAGGCCCAGAGTTCCGGTCTGCAGCTTGTGTAACAGCTTGTTAGGACTGAATCCTTCCTGTGAAAAGAATCAAAGGATCTCTGAAGAGTAGAAAACAGGCTCACCCTGTAGAAGACTGGAAGAATTGCTGAAAATTGCACTCGGTCTGTCAGGAACTGAATCTGCTGTGTGTTCTCCCGGGTATTGTGCAGTAATTGCGATCGGGATACAGATGCAGCCTGCC
The DNA here is from genome assembly GCA_016271365.2 of Neoceratodus forsteri. Lineage (NCBI taxonomy): Eukaryota > Metazoa > Chordata > Ceratodontiformes > Ceratodontidae > Neoceratodus > Neoceratodus forsteri. Next base: position 1,407,285,657 of record CM028131.1, on the reverse strand, counting down.
TGGTATAGTGCTTTCTTTTATATGGATGTGTGAAGAGGTTTGTGTACCTCAAGTGAGCCCTGCTGACATTGAAGGACCCTATCTTATTTGGAGGTCGTGAGTACTAATTCAGGGTCGCTCCCTGTTGAATTGCCACATTAAATCCAAATGGAATTACTGTACTGCTGACTGTTTAATTCTCCTTTTCTCTGTGTGAAAGGGCCCCTACCAGCTGCCACGGTTTGGACTAGCCACTAGGGCTTGGGTACCCAGGGACAGTAACTGATAAGGATAGGCCTGTGCACAGAGCCATAAATGAGATTATTAGAGTGATAAGCTAATTAACCTGATTTCCCCTGTCCTTGTTATATCCCCTAAATAAATCAGAGCTGCTTGTTTCAGCAAAGTTATACTGCCTGAGGTATTTGTCTATGTTAAAGTACTGTACTGTGATTGTTGCACTGTATCTCATTTCACAGGAGGTCCCAGTGCGGAACCAGACCGGGGTAAGTGTATACTGTGAAGGTAATTCTGATATATTGTGTGGGCCACTAGGGAAGAAAGGGGTTGCAGTGTCCCAGAGGGCTGTGACCAAGTTAGTTTAACTATTGCAAACCCTGACCTCTGGTGGAGGCACCCGCCATTGGATCCAGGCCCCTCAACCTGTTAGTGGCAAATCAGGCAGGGGTAGTAGCCCCTGGGATAGCGCCATCTAGGGGTTACACAAGGCTAAAAATAGTCCCTCTTATGTACTGTCCTGTGTTGTATTTAGCTCTTCTTGCCAGTAGAGGGAGACACCTACACTGCTCTGATTAGGTCATCACCACCCTCACAGTTTCTGATTGTGCGTTTAAAAAAATGACAAAGCCAGTTTTACAGGGAGCACTTGTGTATGTCAGTAGCCAAAGCAGTACAGAGCATCATCCCTTACAGTGGGTCTCCCGACTAAATGAGTGTGGCTTTCAAAAGAAAGCCACTATAAAAGATTTCAGCAGTTTATGACAGTGAGTTTAAAAATAAAACATCTGTGGTTTTACGGGGAATGCTCATGCCGCTCTATTGCCACAGTACAGAGCTTCTTCCCTTACAGTACGTCTCACTAACTGCAGTGACCATGACTGGAAAAATAACCTCATATACATGCAGGTCATGTTGCCTGGTAAAGAAAAGTAGTATGTATACACTGTGAAGAAATTAGTTAGGGATTGTTGGCTTTCTAGTCAGTTTTGACCTCTGCGACTGTGTTTATGGAGGCAGAGGCGTTTCTTGTGAGCAGCCAGCGACTATGCCACTAGTGACTCCTGGTCAAGGCTTTTAGAAGGGACAACCTTTGGCAGTTCTTTCACGGTATTTTATTTGTTTTAGAATGTGAGAGGAGGAAACATTTGTTTTGGAGTGATCATGCATTTTAGGAATATTTTCTTTTTTTTATGATGAGCTATGGGTGCCAAAGTCAGGGTCTATTTGTAGTCATTGCAAGCGGAGAAAGCTGCTGCACAAGAGAGAAATCAGCAGTGTGGCTTCAAAAGCTTGTGTGCACTGAAGCCGTTTTGTGCAGCGGAGGTTGGTGTTTTAAATTAATTTTGTATTTTAGTTGAGCAGGGAACATGTAGTCGTTTTGGGGAAAGAACTTTGGTGTTGTGTCAGGGAGGGTGGGGTAGAGCAGGGTACAGCACTTCAGCAGAAAATGTTTTTCTGAAGTGTCACGCATGATTTCTGGCTGCACTGTGTCTTGCTTGGCACAACAAGTGCCAGTTAACATGTATATCCGGTGATAAGGACATGCTACTGGTACCTGTTGGCCAATCAGGACTAAGTTCTCTCTTACCCATTTTATAACTCTGATTATAACAAGGGTTTGAGAAATGCAGCTTTCTAATTGACTGTAAACATTGTAACAGCCTTATGTTTAGTTTTTATTAACATACATGTAGAGCCTAACCATATGATGAACATGGTTTAGTGTTTAAAAAACAGTTTTATTACGATAGCAATAAGCCACTCCCAGGTATTATGTTAATGGTCAGTTTATCACTGTCTAGCGACATGTGGCACTCGGCTATGCCTCATTCAACATTAAACCCCTACAGGGTGATTAACAGACCATTTAACATAACTGTTGGTCATGCCTTATTGCTGAATTGTCTTTATGAGTAGATACTCTCCCTCTTCTAGGCACTGCAGCAGCTTTGCAACACAGTGTCCCACCCAGTTACACCATACACTGTCTAGTTACTGGAGAATGGCTGTGAATATGAACTCATGAAGATGAACAGTGTAACTTGATCATTACAGTCATCGAAACCCTAGTGTGCTTATAACTGACAGAGTCAGTGATAGAGATAACCCTGCTGTCCTAGTAGACTTACCCCATTATGAGTTAAATCAATACTAAAAGACATTCTGTTTATATCTACCCATACCTACTTGATTCCTGTTGTACCACAATTAACATAGTTATCGCTTTGATAGCATCAGTGACAGAAGTGTGGCAAACCCAAACAGTAGGCATACAGCCTGAGTATGAAACAACTGCTAAAAAAAATTACACTGTGTCCATAAGTGGCATAGATCACTCATTGCAACAATAGTAAATGTATTACTATTTGAATAAGTTAGTCATCACAGATGCAATGAGATTGTCTTTATCAGGTACAACATACTCAGTAAGTGCCTACAGGAAACTCTATCCTATATACATCTCCGATACAGGTACATCATTGTTGGCTCAGTAGTGCTATGATATTTAGAAGTTGCTTGGCCTGATCCACGCAATTACAATGTTTCTTACAAAGAATACTTACTGCATCTTTAGTATTGAAACACACTGAAGGTCGATGTATGTACATCAGCAGTACTCCTTCATCAGTAAGAATGCATGTGATATTGGCAGTACAAATTTCACAGCGTTGAACAGGCAGTGCTTTTCCATACGTTTACATCAACCTCTCTATGTTGAGTAAACCACTGCAGTAAATGTACTACTATGTAAATCACCTACTAAATGTATCACTACTTTTATCTTGAGCATGCTAGTGTCTTGTAGTTAATTTATGTGCTTCTCTTAATTAATGTATACTCACTAGTGTTAAAACCTTTCTACAACTGTCATCATGCACCTTCAGCATTTATATTGAATAACGGAACAGTACCAGTTGTGGTGTGGTGTGGGGTATCGGTAGGTAAGGCCATGCAACTACTAAGTGTGAGTGCGTTGTGTGTAGCCGCAATCGGGATGTGTACATTTGGTGTACATGGACTCAGTTTTGCTGTTGATCTCCACTGAGCATGCAGTACCTGGTCAGGTGGGTGTGGATGTCCGTAGTACATTTAGACAATTGTTTGTTATTTCTGTCACCTGCTGCTGGATGTCTGTCATTGGTTGTGTTGACTTGGTCCTCCCCATACTTGAATGTGTGTGTGTGGTGCTGGGGGGTGAATTCAGAGTTAAGGTTTTCAACCCTAACAGCAATTTCCTCACTTTTGTCGCTATGGAACAACCTAACTAATGCATTAAATGGAGTTTTGCCTCTAATTTCCCTTCTTTTGAGAATGATAATGAGAAATAGTGAATGTAATGTGGTGGAGCCCCACGCTCCGCCACATGATGTCTTATAGCATAGTAACAGGAGCAGCAACGCATAAACAGAAATGCTAACAGTGGCACACATGGTAACACAAGCGCCAATGAGAACAGAAAGGGTAACGCACATGGTGGCGTAGATGGGAACGGTGTGCCACGTGATGTCTTGTCACACAGTAACATGGTGCCTGTAAATGGAAATGTCAATGGGCATGGGGACGCAAAGTGAAACAGAAAGAGAAACAGTACGGTACACACAAATGGCAAAAAAGTAACAGAAACGCAAGCGCAAATGAAGACGCAAAGGATAATGCACATAGGGCCCCACGCTCCCGGCACATAATGCAGCAGCAGGAGCACGGGGCCCAAAGGGCCCTGCACTCCTGCCACATGACGTCTTGTGGCATAGTAACAGAAGAGCAACACAAACAGAAGCGCTAACAGTGGTGCACATGGTAACGCAAGTGCAAATGACAACAGAAAGGGCAATGCACATGGTGGCATAGACGGGAACAGCCTGCCACGTGATGTGTTGTCACATAGTAACATGGTGCCTGCAAATGGAAATGTCAATGGGAATGGTGACACAAAGTGAAACAGAAAGAGAAACAGTACTGTAGACACACATGGCAAAAAATAACAGAAATGCAAGCACAAATGAAAACGCAAAGGATAACGCACATAGGGCCCCGCACTCCCAGCACGTAATACAGCAGCGGGAGCGCGGGGCCCAAAGGAACCCCACATTCCCACCACATGATGTCTTGTGGCATAGTAACAGGAAGAGCAATGCAAACAGAAATGCTAACAGTGGCGCACATGGTAACACAAGCGCGAATGAGAACAGAAAGGGTAATGTACATGGTGGCGTAGACGGGAATGGTCTGCCACGTGATGTGTTGTCACATAGTAACATGCTGCCTGCAAACAGAAATATCAATGGGCATGGTGACGCAAAGTGAAACAGAAAGAGAAACAGTATGGTAGACACAAATGGCAGAAAAGTAACAGAAACGCGCAAGTGCAAATGAAAATGCAAAGGATGACGCACGTGGTGGCATTGGGGTGTGCATTGGGATCATCAGCCCTAACTCTTACCCCATGACATGTGTAAAGCAGCAGAAGTATAGGAGAATGGGGTGAGAGTTAGGACCCACCATCCCAATGCACACCCCAATGCCGGTTGGGGGGTTTTCAACCCTAACAGTGAATTTCCTCACTTTTGTCGCTGTGGAACAACCCTAACTAATGCATTAAATGGAGTTTTTTGCCTCTAATTTCCCTTCTTTTTGAGAATGATAATGAGAAATAGTGAATGTAATGCTGGAGCGCGGGGCCCACCGCATAATGCAACGCAAACAGAAATGCTAACAGTGGCGCACATGGTAACCCAAGCGTGAATGAGAACAGAAAGGGTAACGCACATGGTGGCGTAGACGGGAATGCTCTGCCACGTGATGTGTTGTCACAGAGTCAGTGATAGTGGATAACCCCTGCTGTCCTAGTACACTTACCCCATTGTGAGTTAAATCAATACTAAAAGACATTCCCTTCGGGCCCCGCGCTCCCACCACATGATGTCTTGTGGCATACTAACAGGGACAGCAATGCAAACAGAAATGCTAACAGTGGCACACATGGTAACACAAGCGCGAATGAGAACAGAAAGGGTAGCACACATGGCGGCGTGAGGCGAGAATGCTCTGCCTCATGATGTGTTGTCACATAATAACATGGTGCCTGCAAACAGAAATGTCAATGGGCATGGTGGCGTAAGTGAAACAGAAAGATAAACAGTACTGTAGACAGAAATGGCAAAAAATAACAGAAGCATAGCGCAAATGAAAACTCAAAGGATAGCACATGGTGGCGCAGATGTCAATGGTAAGTGAAGCAGAATTACGGACACGCCAAGTGGAAAGGGCAACAGTAACAGTAATGTAAGCGCACAGGCTGGTTTTCCCCAAAACCTGCATAAAGAAAGACAGTGAGTACAAATAATGTATGCATAATAATGAGTATCAGGCAGCAGAAAATGAGATCTTGGAATACTAAATACATTAATAATAATAATAATAATAATAATTTTATTTATATAGCACCTTTCAACATATCAAGGTGCTGAACAATTTAACAATTCAAACATTACATACACAAACCTAAACATAAAGCTCTGCACCAATGGGCATGCAGCCCTCACCGACAGTCAGTCGGCGGGCGGCAGGCGGTGGGATGCTGCCGGCGCCAGGGGTGGAGCGGGTGGAGGCTTCGGGGTGGGTGGGGAGGACACTAGACACCAGGAGATGTTTGGGGGTTGTAACTTGACATTCTGCCCACGATCGGGCATTACGGTCCACTGGACCACCAGGGAGATATTCGGGTTGGGGGGCTTTTATATCTCTGCCCGCGATCGGGCACGGGGTTGATATAACGTCGCCCGGGCGATCGGGCACGGGAGATGTATGGGGTTGTTACTTTATGCCCGCGATAGGGCTTCGGGAGATGTGCGGGGCTCATGTTACTTTATGCCCGCGATCGGGCTGGTGGGGGGCATAGGGATCGAGTTGGGGCCAGCCAGGGTGGTAGCTGCTGTGTTGGCGCCTGCAATACAGCAGCTCACCTGTGGGTGGCCCTCAACTTGATCCTTTTTTTGGCTCAGGTTGTGCAGGCGCAGGTTGGGGTTGCACGATGCATAACTCTGCACAACCCGACTGAATATCAGGGTTGCGCAGTTTATGCATGGTTCCTCCCTCCTGTTGAGCATGAATTCATTTGCATTGCGCTGATGCGCAACCTGTTGTCAGTGGCGTAATTGCCTCCTGTTGAATATCGCAGAATGGCGCAATGTAGGACTTGCGCATGCACAACCCTGTTGCGCATGGCGGAACCCTTTTGAATATCTGGGCCCCAGTGTTTATTTTATTAATTAGACCTTGTTCAGAGATATTAAATGCAGAATTATGTGTTTAAGACCTTTTCTACCCTCCCCCACTTTATTATTATGGGACGGCCTGTAGGGTTGACATTGCGCCTTTAAAGGGAATGCAAACCATCTTTTTTTTTACATTTTGTAATATAATTTGAAATTTGTGCATATGTGACATCTGTTAAATGCCCCAATGTGCTGTTTTGTGTATCTTTTTTGCCCTCCTCTAGGGTCCCTTTCCGATGCTGACTTTGTCCCTCCAAATATTTAATTTTTTAATGATCAGTTCTGGAAACTAGTGACATAGGCTGAGTGGAAACCCTGCACAGAAAGCTTCACTCCGATCTTCTACTCTACTGATGTCACTTGGCCCTGGAACTCAATAATTAAAAAAATAAATATACGGGGCAGGTAAGGGTAGCATTACCAAAGAACTCTAAATAAGGAAAAAAAATAGAACTATTAAAAAAAAAATATTAACCAATACATAGCGGTATTAAACTGCAAAAGAACCCCGGAGCAAATGCACTGGGGCATGGGTCATCCTGGAGCATATTGTCCATACAGCCAAATTTTAAAGATAACTCAGATTGTACAGACTGACTTCATACATGTCCAAATTTTCAGTTATATATAAAAAATGCAAAACCACAGTGTTTATGTTCCAGTTTAAGGAAAGACATACATTAAATGAGTTTTGTCCTACAACTGGAAATCAACATCATTTTACAGTATCCATAGATGCTACCCTGGGACTGCATTGCTCTACTATTAGCTTACAGTAGTATATGATTGTCCTCATTCCTCTGATGAAATTTACATCACATACAGAGGACCCACCCCCATGCTTGCTGATGAGTTTTGGCTGACAGACTGCCTGCAGGTGTAACTGCCTCTCGGCTAGGGAACCGACATGCACTTGCCTGCAGTCACTTCCGTTGCAGATGCCCCAGGTCCCCTTGGGTGTGTGGGAAGCCAGCACAGGAAAGACAGGCATTTCAGTGCAGCGCTAATCAATCTGCTGGTACTAAGCTGTTTCCCTTTCTACTTTCTAGGACGTGCCTGACTATAACTCTGTGCAAGAGCTGACGTACCTGGACATGGTGATCTCAGAGACGCTGCGTATGTACCCTCCTGCATTACGGTAGGTACTTTCACACAACTTGTTGTTTCATACAGAGTTCAGTATAGTACACTTAATTCAAACATCTTGCTCTAAATTCTTTTCATATTGAAAAATCTTATCTGGTTCATTCAGTATTGGAAAAAGAAAAATGTTATCTATTTATGATTTTTGACCAGGAAGGGCATACTGAGTTGTGACAGCTCATTTCCACATGCATCCTGGGGGTGGGTTGCATGGATCTACTCTATTGATGGGGAATGTTGGCCAGGACACTGAGGAAAATCCCATACTAGAATAAGTGCCATAGGATTTATTTATGTATGTCTTTGGTGACCGGGTAGGTGTGCTGATCCAAGGATCCAAGGGACCATTTTCAGGCACGACCCAAAACAGAATACAGGAGGAGTAACATGACCACAAGCAGGCCATTAACAATGAGGTACAGGGACTTACAGTACAGAGGGTATTAACAAAACTGAGAATACAATAAGGTACAAGGTGAAGTTGTAGGCTAACAACAAGTCCATACACTTCATCAAAGGCACATGGAGAACAAAATACAATATGGTGACAAATTACCAAGTAAACCACATAAAGTGCAATTTCAAAAAGGCACGCCAATAACAAAATTAACAACCAGGTGGATATTCAAAATTCAGTGTGACAGTCCACAATAAGCAAATTGCAATGGAGTAGACTATAGGGAAGGGAGAGAGGGCCAGGTAGGGGTAGGAGAGAAGCTGGCGAGAAAGGGGTGTCCCAAGTGTGGGTAGACCCCACAAAAGGTGTGTGTTTGTGGGGGGGGGTCATCCCAGCTTACACAGATGGACAGTGGCATTTGGCTTCCAGCAGTAGCCAATCTTTAAAGTGGTTTTTGAAGGATAAGTGGGAGGAGGACGAGTGGAGCAATATAGGGAGCTTGTTCCGCCGGGGGGGGGGGCAGAGATGGAAAAGGCTTTGCTGCCCATGGTAGTGGAGATTCCGAGAACTACCAAGAGAGGATGGATGATTCACGGAGGCACCTAGTAGCCACTTTACCCATGAGTAGGAATGAATAAGGGGACAGCGGACCATCTCTGAGTGAAGTGTCTATTAGGCAGCCCAAGGCATAGTCAAAGAGTCCTTGAAGTGGGAGCCAACCAAATGATTTGTATAAGTCTCGATGATGGGTAGAAAAGGGTATGAGGAGGACGAAGCAGCAGATGCTGTTGTAAACTGATGTCAGCCTGGAGCACAGGGCTGATGACACAGGGGAATTTATGGGATAGCAGTAATCAATAAGGGATAGAATGTTGCCTTACGCTGTTGCTAGGCTTGCCTCATGAGACAGGATATGTCTTAGCTGTAGGCGGCTCCTAATTTCTGGTTAACTGTACACATGGAAATAATAACATGATCAGTGAATGTAAGGGAGGGGTCCAGGGTGATGCCCAAGTATTTGAAACTAGAGACATTTTCGAGGAGGGGGCAGCAGGTGTAAGTACAAGTAGCGAGGACTCCACTTTGGTGACCTTAGTGAGGAACGGTTTTGAGCCAAATAACTTTGATTTTGTTTTTTTTCATTTACCAGGAGCTTTTGGGAAGTAAACCAATTGTAGGCAGCTTCATCATTAAGGGTAAGGGTGGAGGAGATGTTTGCAAGTGACTTGTCACTATGGTATAGAACAAGGTCATCTGCATAGGAGTCCACTGATAAATATGGAAAACAGTAAAGAGCCAAGGATGGAGACTTGGGGGACCTCAGTAGAGACAGGCAGGGCAGGAGAGGATGCAGCCCCAGTGGTAACTGACAGGGACGTGCCCTCAAGATAGCTCCAAAACCATGAGGAAGTCTCAGAGGAGCAGCCAAGGCGGTGAGAGTAGAGTGTAGGAGAGGATGTTCAACTAGGTCAAATGCCTTAGTCAGATCCACGAATACAGCATCTGTGGCCTTACCTGAATCCATGTTTCTGAGGACATGGTCAGTGAAATGGGCTATGGCTGATGTGGTGCTGTGGAGCTTACAGAAACTGTGCAGCTGGGGGCACAGCAGTGAATATTTTCCAAGGTGCTCAGAAAGCTGAGAGTGCACAATTCTCTCTAATAGCTTGATCAGGTGGGGGAGGAGGGAGATGGGCCTGTAGTTATTGGTAGAATGGGGCTCACCTGCTTTAAAGATAGGAACAGCATTAACATGCTTCCAGGAATCAGGCATGGTGGACATGGAGAGGGCAAGGTTGAAAAGGAAGGTGAGGGGTTTGATGATTGCAGGAGAGATGAGCTTAAGGAAGGAGGGGAACAACCCATCACTGCCAGGGCTACCTCTGGTAGGGGAGGGACTTTAAGAGCTTGGAGGTAGTTTCTGGGTCTGTGGCTCTAGAGTAGGAGGGGGGGCAGGGAGGCAGTCTTGCCTGACTGCTAGAGTTAGATTGTGACTTGGGGGGAAGTCTACTGAGGTGGACAGAGGTCAGTAAATTTTTTGTTAAAGCTCTGTGCAATCTCAGCAGGGTCAATCAGAGGGCCTGATGGGGAGGTGAGTTGTGTGACTTGGGTGTGATTTTTCAGATTGAGTGAGGACCCTATCGAGGCCCAAAAACGCAGCAGATTGCTGAGGTTGTTCATTTGTAGGTTGAGGTAGAAGTCGCGCTTTAGTGTTTTGGCCATTTGCTTGCAGGTGTTGCATAGACACCTGTAAGCATTCCAGAGTTGGGGGGAAGGGGACACTTTGTAAGCCTTCGACTGGCTGTCCATCTCTTTCATTAGGGCCAGTAGGTCCTTGGATATCCAATGGGTGTAGCCTCCCCTCACCCTATGAGTGGTGAGTGGGAAGTGGAGGTCTTGTACCCAAAGGAGGGTATTGGTGAAGAACGTAACTGCCGATGACACATTGTCAATGAGGTAAAGGGCAGACCATTTTAATGCTCTTACATCATCGAGAAGCCTGGTGAGGTCTGGGCAGTTAAGATTTCTGAAAGAGAAGTATTTGGGAGGAGGGCGTTTAATTTTAGTGGCCAGAATGATGTATGTAGGGGAGTGGTCACTTATAGAATCTGTCAGGACACTCGCCTGAAGGACCATGTCCACCTGATTTGTGGCCACCCAGTCGAGTAAGGAGTGGTTTAGTGTATGGGCATTATGTGTGGTGGGGGCAGAGATGACTTGTTTGAGGTTGTGGGGATTTTAGTAGATTAGCATAGTCAGGCTCCTGGGTGCCTAACCAGTTGAGGTTGAAATCTCCAACTAATATAGTGTTCCTAGCTGGAGTTGTTAGCCCTAGACCATCCAGTATGTTAGATAAGTCTGGGATACCTCCGGTAGGGGAGTTGTAGCAGCACCCCAGGCATATTTTTTTTTTAGAGGAGCCCATGGTTAGTTCAACAACGAGCCATTCGCTGGGAGAGAGGGGATCTTTAACTTCCACCTTAACAGCCACCAGAGACAGGCAGAGAGGATTTCTCAGTTTTATGTCTCATCCAAAGGATGGCACCTCAACAGTGCTGTGTGCAGCCTAGTGCTACATTGCAGTGTCAGTATTGGGTATGGGCACTCTCTTTTCTCTTGGTATAATGAAATTGGCACCCCACGTATTGTGGGACTCAAGTAAGTTAATAATAACCAGACTTCATCTCAGTAAATTTGAGTTAGTTACTCTACAGGCAGCAGGTAGGATACTGAGCAGAAAGTTTAAACTGAGGTGTTTAAAAAGTAAAGGAGAGCCGGCCCGCCGGCACAGCAGTTGGATTTCCGCTTGTGACGCCAGTGATCCGGGTTCGGGAACGAGCCCAGGTCGCTGGAGGGCTGGCCGGGGGGAGAAGGATTGAGCATCCCATGGACAGCTCTCCTTCTCTGGGGGGAGGGTAGGGGACTGGTCCAGCACCTGCTGGCTCCTAGCGGAGGCTGGGAGTAGTGCAGGACGCATGGCCCAGTGCTAACTGGGGGAGGAGCGGACATCGGCGTATACCGTGACGTCACTACGCTGCCCCCAACAGAACATGGGAAAATGGCTGGGAGTTCGCCGGATGATGGCCTCTGGATCCTCTGCATCCCCCAGGGAGCCATTCCTCGCAGGTACCCAGCAGCGTCCTGCAGCCTAATATGTAAGTGCTAGTGTTCCCCCTCTCCACTGGTGCATTCCCCCTCGGAGGAGGGGGATCCACCCAACGAAGGGAAATGCTGGGATACTGCGGGAAGGGCTGCTATGGGGGACCCGCGGGGGAGTCAGGACTCGAGAGGGGATGGCAGAAGCAGGAAGGACCCTAGCAGAGCCCGAAGGAGTGGCAGGCACCCGAGCAGGAGTGAGGGGATAAAACAGATTACTCAAAAAAAAAAAAAAAAGTAAAGGAGAACATGAATAAGCTGCTCCAATAAAGTTTTTTTTTTGTTTTGTTTTACTTTACTTGACTGTTAGTAAACTTTATTTTCATCTGTCTGATTCTTCAGCCAGCCATTTCTCACGCAGACGCACTCAAGTCACATCCCAGTGTCTACTGTGGCTGATGTCAGCCATGAGATATTCAACTGCATAGAACACGTGCAAGAGCTTCATAAAGCACCGATTAGTTCTTTGCTGGATCTGTTGTACTCCCGAGGGTAAGTATGGGTCTAGCAACTCTGAGAACAATGGATCAGAGCTTTATAAAGCTACTGCATATGTTCAGTGCAATTGACTCTCCTGCAGCTGAATTCCTGATGTACATAGCAAAGGATTCTGGGATGCAACCTGAGCACCGCTGTGTATGAAATGGCTGGGCTGAGGAATGGCAGAAGCAAACAGATAAAAATAAAGTTTACTCACAGTCAAAGGTAAAGAATTTGTTCTAACCAAAGATTTCTTAATCGGGGAAAGTCCCAGACATAGGTATGGAGATCGGTGCATGCACATTCCCCTTTAAATAATAAAGCAAACTGATACATAGCAGTTCTGTTGACTAAACAAGTGTATTATTTCATGCATTGTCTTATATTGTACAGGTGTTTGAAAAAAAATTATATACTGTAATCATGTATAGTTATGCAATAAAAACATTCATCTACTGTAATCCTATATAATCATGTACTACTAAAAGTTTTGTATACTGTAATGATATATAATTATGTAAAAAAAATAGTTTATATACTGTAATCAAATACAATCATGTAATCATAAAAAGGTTTATGTACCATAATCGTTTACAGTCATGTAATAATAAAACAGTTTACATACTGTAATCATATATAATTATATAATAATAAAACAGTGCATATCTTGTAATCATATATAATCATGCGATAGACGTTGATATACTATAATCTTATATAATCATGCAATAAAAAAGTTTATATACTGTAATCGTATACATGCTTGTAATAACATTTATATAGTGTAATTCTATATAATCATGTAATAAAAACGTTATATACTGAAATCATATATAAATGTGTAATAATAAAGTCAAATAGGTGATACTGTATACTCTTCTCTCCCAATCCTCTCTGGTGTCCCCCAGGGCTCCATCCATGGCCCTATCTTCTTTTCCCTTTTTATAAATAACCTCCCTTCAGTCTGCAGGTCCACTAAAATCCACATGTACACTGATGCTACTATATTCTCTTCCTCTCTGGGCCTTCTGTAAATAGCATACAGGCCCCACTCCAGGACAGTTTCAGTAGAGTCCAGTCCTGGTTCAAGGACAACAAACTTAAACTCAGTGTTAAAAAAACAGTGGCCGTGACTTGTGGCACTAGACATACGCTATCTACCCTGCAGCAACCTCCAACCTTTACCACCTTGGATGGATCCAACCATGAGAATGTCTTGGCTTTTAAGTACCTGGAGGTTTGGCTGGACACAAACCTGGATTTCTCCTCATATATGAATGACATATGCACTGAGCTTCACCCCAAGGGGTGCCCTCTATCAACACAAATCCAGCCTCCCCCCTCCCTACCCACTGGGAGCTTGTCACCAGAATGATCCTACCCACCTTCGATTACGCCAGTGTGGTGTATGGCACTGCCTGTCAGACTTCCCTAGGCAGACTTGATATCCTGTTAATCTCCTTCTGCAGGTTTGCTACAGCCCTACTCCCCCTCACCACTGCCTTCTATATTCTGCCCTATCAATGGCTCCCTTGCCTCACAGGAGAATGGTCCACTGTGCTTCCTTCATAGATATATTCTGGTTTGGCTCCCTCCCCTCCTATCTCTCCTCCCATCTCTACCAAGCTGTCACCTCATATTACTCTCTTCGCCACTGAGACTCTCATACCTTCTCTATATCTCACCCACAATCTGCCTCTTGTCAGTCTGCCTTTTCCTTCCATTTCCCTTCTCTCTGGAACAAACTCCCCTCTGACCTCCGCCAATGCTCCTCTCCCTTTCCAGTCAAAAAACTCCTTAGACTCCTTCCCCATCAGCAATGCCCTCAATGTCCCCAACTTCACACCGCCTTCATATTCTTTATACTTCCTCCTGTCCCACTTGCATCCGGTTGGGGTGCTTATTTTCCTCGTTTTTGCATGTCTGTGAAACTCAACTCCTCATTATAATGTGATCCTGTATGTAACATGCCATTTGCTGTACTATTTCTGTTGTTGTTGCTTATTGTTCTTACAGATGTTTGGGCCTGTAACCCCTGCTCATTGTTTTTGTTTCCTTAGCTTGATTTCTTTTTGACTTGCTACTGTATTTACTTCTCCTCATGTTCCCTTGCCCCCGGGTCGCACCCGGAACCGAACATTGGCTCATGGTGCTTTTCCCGGTTATCAACTTATAAATAAATATATACTGTAATCATGTACAAGCATGTAATAAACTGTTTATATACTGTGATCATATACAATCTTGTTTTAACAAAAAGTAAATATACAGTAATCATATATAATCATGTATTAAAAAAGTTTATGCATTGCAGTTGTATATAATCATGTAATAACAACTGACTAGGTGTGATTCTAACCAGTTTGCAGAAGCTGTATGTTGCTGTTGTACACAGGCATGACATTACAAATACTGTTACACATGGTTGTGATGTCATATTCATGTATAACAGAATTTTTGGAATGTTAAGCAAATGCTGCCTTTTTTTATCCCTCATCCTTTCCCACAAATGTAACATTAAATGCTCCCCCAAAGCCACCCAGCAGTGGATCCCAGACCTGCTGGGTTCTCTCAATATAATTTTGTAACATTTTGTTTGGGATTTTTTTCAAACCCTGAAAAAAAAATACCACTTTGTAAACCATGGGGGTAAACCTTTTTTGTTTTATACACCACTGGTTTGTGATGCAAATGAGGTCAGAAAAAGGATATCCTGTTCCTTTTGAGGAATGGTGACTGGCGCAGGCCCGCCTGTCACCACCTCATCCAGCCACTGTCTGATCAAATGGGGAGCAGCACTCACAAAGTAAAAGAAGTGGCACTGCCTCCCATTCTTTTCGATGTTGGCCAGCTAACGTGGTCAGAGGTGGGTCTGTCTTAATTGCTCACTGTGCCTCAGCTGGAATTGGCTATCCTTTTTCTGTTGGGGTCGGTTAGTGTAGCATAAAGGGGTGGAGTGAGGATGGGTGTTGCGGTGGGTGTGGTGGGGGTATCTTCCAATTATGGTACGATATCTAGGGGGAGGTTTGTAATGAGACTGGGTTTGCGATCAGGTGTGGGGGTAGGGTTCTTTAGTCCTGGGTAGTGAGGGGGGAGGGTGGTGGGTGCTGCTGCAGTGGGTTTGGGGAGGGGAGGGCTGTTGTTAATTAAAACTGAGTAGGTTTCTGCGGGGAGAGGAAGGGGATAGAGTGCTGTAAGAGGGCGAGGGAAGGGAAACTTTAAAATAAACATGGAAAAAGGCACTCTGCAAAGTGGTACTTCATGTGTAAAATGCCACTTCACGGAGTCGTTGCCTGATAAAGGACTACACGAAGTGACAGTGCTCATAGTCTTCAACTGAGCACTACACGAAGTGCCGGTAGCCTGTTAACGCAGCGAGTCTTTTTGAGCGCTGTAATTTGGGCAAAGTCAAAGTAGCACAAGTAAAGTGGGCTATGTGCGATTAATAGCACAGTGTAATTCAGCAACCATGTTCTGTACAGATTTGGCAGAGTTTGTGAAGGTTCGTTGGTCGGGCCAGTTCTGAGCTGGCTATCTGGTGTAGTGGCTATAATCACTGCCTTTGAGTCAGGCGACCCAGGTTCGGGGCTGACTGCGAGCATACTGTTTTTTTTTTTGTTTAAACTATGTTGTATTATGTTTTGGATTTGACCTACCATTCCCCCACCCTCTGGACATTTTTCTCCCCCTGCCTGTAGGTTGCCACCTCCCCAACATTCTCCCCTTGCCAACACCTGTCTCCTGATGTAGCCCCCCCCTCTTCTGAGTTTATCCCTCTCCCCAGTACCCCCAGCTGATTAAATTAAATATGGGTGGTGGTGGGGGATTAGCCAATTAAGTGTATAGTGTCCCTGATGGTCGAATTCAGCGCAGGTAGCTGGTAATGAGTGGCGCTGTAGTGCACATCGCTGTTTTGCTTTCCAGCAATATGCACTTGTTGTTTTGGTTGGCACTGTTATGCTGGTGCTGTTTTGACATAGAACCCGAAGGGCCACAATAAGTAGCAACACTTCACGTAGTGCTCCACACAGTGAAGTTAATACGCATTGCATGCACCAACATAGGACGTACCTGGCAACGAACTATCAAAGCTCAGTGTACCTTTCTTGTTCAAAAATGATGAATTATGAATAAAAATAAAAGTACCACTGTTGTATTTGTTAGACCCCCCCGCACCCCAGTGAGTTTATTTAAAGACTATTAATTATGGAATTGGAACCAATATTTAAAGGAAAGCTATCCAAAACATGGGCTACTGGACAGCTTACCCTCCGGTTTAGATTTTAACAGCAAGAATGGCATTTTTCTCGTGCAGCAACTTGCTGTATTTTAATTTTAAAAACTCCAGAACCCATAAGTATGGAAGAGGCAGGGGATGCTCCATTTGCTGAAAAGGTGCAGCAACGCACCGCTCACTTCAGTACTTTTGTATTGAAGCAAGCCAAAGGCCATCGCACCTTTTCAGCAAATGGAGCATCCCCTGCCTCTTCCATACTTCTGGATTCCAGAGTTTTTAAAATTAAAATACAGAAAGTTGTGGCATGGCATGAGAAAAATACCACTCTTGCTGTTAAAATCTAAATGGATGGTAAGCTGTCAGGGGACAGGAGCCCACATTTTTAACAGCTTTCCTTTAAAAAACAGTTTGAAGGAAATGTGAACATTTTGGGGAAATGTGGACACATTCTGTTTTATATTAGTTTAAGTATCTAACTTCCTGTTTCTCTTTGTTACTATGCACATTAACATGAATACAGGATCACTGCCCCAAGACCTTTCTGCACTGGCTGCTTGTCTACCTCTGACATCACAGTCAGTTGCTGCGGAGGCGCTTATAGTGCCATAAACCAAGGATTGTAGTGTCAGCAGTAGACAGGCTGCCAGACCAAATGAAGTGTAATGAACAATTATCCTGTTTCCATGTTTATTTGCCTGTTTACAAGGAAACAGTAGACATTAAACACAGAGGATATGCGAAAGATTAGCTGAAATGCACCTATAAATCAGGTTTTTCACCAATTCAAATGGTTCCTCTGTGGAATCAGGGGCTCTTTAAGGTTTACTCTTTATTGTATGGGTGTACATTGTGGTGTATGTGTTGGGTGTCTATGCCTGTCTGGGTGGAGGCACAGCTTTATAGTAGTGAGTGACGGCTAGTGATAATAGTTTCTGGCTAATTCTGTTTTTCTAACTGCACAAACCTCACAGAGGGCCCCTTCCTGCAAATCAGCAAATCCCTTAATGACACCATATGAGCTGGTTATTCATTTCCTAGAGTGAGAAAAATGATTCCACTTGTCACGTTTTGTCCTTTTCCCCCACCTCTTTTTTTTTCTGCAGGTTTGCACGACAGAGTGTGAGAGACTGCCATGTGAATGGGCAATTTATTCCAGCTGACACCGTGGTTGAGGTCCCTGTGGGGTCTCTGCACTATGACCCGGAGTTCTGGCCAGAACCAGAGAAGTTCATCCCTGAGAGGTAGGCTGGCCAAAGAGATCTATTATTAGTCAGTAAGTCGAATTAATATTTATGAGGCAAACACACTCACTGATTGGCTGCTGTACTGGATGTTAATCCCATAGAAATGCTGGTAATGTTCAGAGTGGTGCGCACATTTGTACACTTTAAAAATGCAGATCTTCTTCCGGGGTATCACGGTCATCAGGTTACACTGTAGGAACCTTCACCGTCAGTGACGGGGAATCCACACAGAAGATTTTCAACAGTACAACTGGGGCCGCCCACACCATCGACGTCAGTCAGCATCTCCAACCCTATATAGGTGTAGGTGGCCCCACTCCCTCCTCAGTTCTTTCCCACGATTGACTCACTTGCAAGGGTCTCCGTGGAAATTCCATCACAGTTTTTGTGCCTTTTTTCAGCCTATGATTTTTTTTCACTTACTTTGTTAAATCTCTTAAGAGATTTTTTTTTTGTTTTGTTTATGTTGAGAGTTAATCCTTTCTCGTCTCTTTTCCGGTGCTGCCGCTGTGGAAAGAAGACTGGCTCTACAGATGAACTTTCTGTTTGTGTCTGCTGTCTTGGGCCTGACCATGAAGTCTCTGACTGTGAGCTCTGCCAGAAGTTTAATCAAACCACCCTTCAGCGACGCAAAAAGGCTCTCAAGAAATTTCTGATGGAACAACAGGTAGCCAGCTCTGGGCAGGGATCCTCCGGGGCCCCGGCCTTCCAGTCACCGACTTGATCTTTGAGCTCCCAGGCCTTCAACTCATGAGACAAGTCCTTACGGAAAAGTCACAAAAAAGTCCAAGATTGCGACCGTCCTCCTCCCCCAACCTGGCATTGATCTCACTCCCCGTCGGCCTCTGCTTCTTCTGGGGGATTTATGTTGGCTGTGGCCACTCCGATGAAGAGAACTGCTGTCCAGGTCTCTGTGCCTACCAGACCCATACCAACAGCACCTCCGACCAGTTCAAAGGGTGCCCAGCCCTCGACTTCCAGATCATTGGATCCTTTGTCATCGACTACTTCATCATTGTCGACTTTCTCGTCGAGGTCTGCCCCTTCGCCAATCAGGGCTACAGGGTCATCGGGCACTTGGGACATGGCAGGTGAGTTGTTGACACCTGTACCATCAAACCCCTCTCTGTCGCCATCCACCATTGATCTGAATGAAGTACTGGTAAAGTTCACAAATGTTCTCGTTCAGCAGCTTGGTACCTTGAATAGACCCTTTTTGCCAGTGCTATCAACGGCAGCTTCATTGTTGACGCCTGTTCATTGATCCTGAGAGTCTCCTCATGGGCCGCTGCTGGTGCACCCGACACCAGTCTCATAGGTAGAAGAGGTCAACATTGAGGAAGAGTATCACCCTGACCTCATTCTTCCTGATGAGGCAGAGGAAGAAGAGGGAGAGATCTTTCTTTCTGACAAGTCCACTACCTCCTCTGTCAGTGAGGACTCTGTGAAGCATACTGTCAGGCCCCCGAGGACCCCATATTTTTTAATGTGATGAAGCAGCTGTCCTCCACCATGGACTTCCACACTGAGAAAGAGAATGTCACCAGGAAAGATCTGGTGGACTTCTGGAGATTCCAGAATCTCCCCCAAAGATCATTTCTCCAGTGCTCCCAGCATTGAAGAATGTCGCCACAGCAGCCTGGCACAGACTAGACATGGTGCCTTCTATGCCATGCAGGGTGGACAGGCTTTATCACACCCCTCAGGGTCTTCCTTATTTTGCTGCCCAGGCTGAAACTGACTCAGTTGTCATCAAGGCAGCTCATGACAGATCTAAGGTACCTAAACACCTTAGTTCCCTTCCCCCAGACAAGGAATCTTGTAGGATTGACCTTTGGGGGAAAAAGGGTTTATGCCTCCTCCACCTTAGGCCTGAGGATTGCAAACTATCTGTCACACATGATCAAGTAACGGAATACCAACTGGAAGAAGGGCAAGGCTACAGCTCAGGCCCTTCCTGATGGCACACAAAAGCAGGAATTGCTCCAGTGTTTCCAGGTGGCTGAGGATGTCAGTAAACACCTCCTCAGAGTACTGTATGACATGACTGATACCATTGCCAGAGCAGCTGCCACTGATACATGTCTATGTAGGCAGTCCTGCTTCAGGGTTTCTAGGTTTGCAGTGGATGGTGGTTGGAGGTCAGTTCTCCCTCCAGCTGAATCAGTGGAGGACCATAAATTCAGATGCATGGATTCTGCCAATCATAGAAAAGGGTCACACCCTGGAGCTTATCCAGCAGCATCCAAGCACCCCCACTCCACCATCCAACCCCAACCCCGGGTCACTTGTCTGAAAATAGTTTCTTCTGTGCAAGAAGGCCATCGAGCTAGTGCCCAGGCAACAGAAAAAACAGAGGTTTTATTCCAGGTTTTTCCTGTTCCCTCCAAAAGACCAGAGATCTGAGGCCCGTCCTAGATCTAAACGGCTTCAATATGTTTGCCTAGTACAAAAAGTTCTGGATGGTAAATTTGCCAGGCCTAATGCCACTGCTCAAGACTGGGGGCTGACTTTGTTCACTGGACATGCAGGATGCCTACCTGCACATCTTGGTCTTTCTTCTGCACTGGAAATTTCTTCATTTCACCTTTCAAGTCGAGCATTATCAGTTCAAAGTGCCGCCCTTTGGCTTATCCTCTGCATCGTGAGTCTGTACTAAGTGCTTGGCAGAGGTCATAGCAG
The DNA here is from genome assembly GCA_016271365.2 of Neoceratodus forsteri. NCBI lineage: Eukaryota > Metazoa > Chordata > Ceratodontiformes > Ceratodontidae > Neoceratodus > Neoceratodus forsteri. The sequence goes on along the minus strand of CM028131.1, from coordinate 1,407,265,323 downwards.
TTCTCAGAAGAGAGGGACTGTATGTCTTCCCTTACCTGAATGATTGGCTTCTCAAGGCCCAGACACAGGGAACAGCTTTTGCTGAATCTGGAGTGCACTCTCCAGCTCTTCCACTCTCTGGGCATTATGGTCACCCTGCCCAAGTTGGTTCTAGTACCATCCCAAAGGCTGCAATATATAGGGGTGGTCCTGGACTCTGCGCAGAGGAAGGCCTTCCTACCCCAAACCAGGGTGGAGTGCCTCATAGCCCAAGTTCAGGAAGTTGCTCAGAGTCGGTACATTCCTGCCAGGGTGTATCTTAGGTTGTTGGGCCTAATGGCAGCAGCCATTCCCACCGTTCCGCTAGCCAGGCTTTATATGCATACCCTTCAGCGGACTCTCAGGGTACAATGGGACTAGCGCATAGATGAGTTGGACCAACCGGTCCTGGTTTCTTCTCCAGTACGCAAGGTAGTGCAGTGGTGGATGGATCACTTGAATCTACTTCAAGGTTTTCCCTTCCAGATTTCCTCCCCGCATCAGATCTTAACCACAGATGCTTTGGGTCTGGGCCGGGGAGCACACATGGGTCCCTTACAAACCCAGGGCTTCTGTTCCCAGTGGGAAGCCACCCTGCATATCAGTGTCCTGGATATGAGAGCGTTGCTGTACACCATGCAGGCCATTCAAGAGCATCTTGCTTCGGGCCAACTGCTGGTGCAGTTGGACAGTTATTTTGTTTTTCACATTTTTAGTGCTTTTTCCCCCCATTTTTTCACCCTGCCCCTTCTCAGGCACACACGTGCACGTGTGGAGGCACGCACATGCCGCATTCCAAGATGCCTTTCCGGCTTGCCTCCCCCTCCCACCTACGCTGTCACCGGACCTCCACCCGGTGGCAGCGGAACTACAGGAGGGGGGTGATAACCAGCTTTGGAGAGGAGAGCTGCCATTAGGCAGCTCAATCCCACTCTGTCCTTCCCCCCATGCTGGCACCCCGACAACCCAAGGTCGTTCCTGAACCCGGGCCACTGGCATAGCGTGAGGTAAGGCATAGCACCTCAGCCCTCAGTGCAGTCAGGCCAGTGTTTGTAATTTACATTTTTAGTGCTTTTTCCCATGGTTTTTTTGCCCTGCTCCTTCTCAGGTGCACATGTGCCCATGTGGAGGCATGCACACACTGCGTTCCAAGATGCCTTCCTGGCTTGCTGCCCCCTCCTGCCTACACCAGCAGTCAGACAATTTGAGTGTAGTCTACTACATCAACAAACAGGGTGGGACTCACTCATACTCTTTTGCAGGGAGGCCATGAGAGTGTGATGCTGAGCGCAGGAGCACCGTCTGACACTCTTTGCAGTCCATGTGCCAGGCATCCTGAACACCCTGGCAGACAGTCTCACATGGACCCAGTCCAGTATGCATGAATGGGAACTTGTCTCATCAGTTGTGAAAGATCTGTTTGACAAATGGGGTCGTCCAGAGTTGGACCTTTTTGTGTCCCCACGCAACACAAAATGGCCCAATTTCTGTTTGCTAGATCCAGGGCCTGGAGTTTTTGGGTGAGATGCATTGTCCCACTCTTGAAGCGGGAGGTTTCTTTATGCATTCCCTCTGTTTCCTCTGATTCAGAGGGTGCTGATCAAGCTGCAGATGGAGGAGGCCAGCATGATTCTGGTGGCTCCATTCTGGCCTCGCTAGATATGGTGCCCTCTACTTCAGCAGCTGGCAGAGGAGCCTCTGGTCTCTCTTTCTCTCTGCAGGAATCTGATGATTCAGGATCATGGGACCCTGGTGCATCACAATATCAGGTCCCTTAGAATGTAGCCATTACCAGGTTCAGGGTCTCTAACAGGGTGGCGGATGTCCTGGTGGCCGCCCGGAAGCCTTCTGCTCACACCACATATGTCATGAAGTGGAAGCGGTTTGCCATCTGGGCTGCCAGACATGCCCTGGACCCTTTCACCTGTTCAGTGAATCATATCCTGGACTGCCTGCTCTCTTTGTCTGACTCGGGCCTACAGTATTCCTCACTCAGGGTCCACCTTTTAACTATTTCTGCCTTTCATGAGCCTGTGGGTGACTGCACAATTGCTCAGCTGGATGTCTCTTGTACTTTCCTCAAAGGCATCCTGCACCTGAAATGCCCAATCTGTTCCCCTGTCCCAGCTTGGGACTTCAATTTTATTTTGGAGAAGTTCACCCTGTCTCCTTTTGAGCCAATCGTGACTTGCAATTTGCACTCTCTCTCACGGAAAGTGCCATTTTTAGTTGCAGTTACTTCTGCTCGAAGAATTTCAGAGCTTCAGGCCTTCTGGAGCGAGAAGCCTTATTTGATTTTTCACAAAGACAGGGTGCCTTTGTGCACAAATCCTAAGTTTCTGCCCAAGGTGGTTTCTGAGTTCACACTAAATCAGTCTGTCCACCTTTCTGTTTATTTTCTTGAGTGTGCCAGTCCAGGGAAAGCACTGCTCCATATGTTAGATGTGCACAGAATTTTGAAGTATTATCTGCTTCGGACTAGAGTCCAGAAAGTCAAAGCATTGTTTGTTTCCTTCACCCCAGGTAGAGAGGGCACTTCAGTTTCTAAGCAGTGTTTATCCAAATGGTTGGCAAATTGCATTGTGTTCTGCTGCAGTAAGTATGACAGATAACTGCCTGGTGCTGTCAAAGCTCATTCCACCAGAGGCGTGGCTACCTCGGTGGCTTGTTTCAAAGGAGTCTCAGCCACTGACATTTGTGCAGCTGCCACCTGGAGTACTGTCCACACTTGCACCAAGCATTACAGTCTGGACATTGCCTCAGGAACCCATGCAGGATTTGTCAGGGCTGTGCTACAAGGACTCCTGTCTTAAGTTTATGGAGATCCAACCTCCCAGATTGTCTGTTTTCCACTTGTCACTGCTTGGTACTTGTTCCTACAACGTAACCTGATGACTGAGATACCCACGAAGAAGATATAACAGTTACAAAAGAACTTACCGTAACAATGGATCTTCATGGGGATCTCAGTCATGAAGTATGATTTCCCTCCCACCATACCCTTCTTTCGAGTTCCTGTCTAGGAACTGGCTATTTCGTGTATCCAGTCTTTTTGCATTAAGGCTGGGTACCTCTTTCGCCCCCGGTTCCTCAGGCGAGAACCTTGCACCCTTCTGCCTCCGGGGAGAAGAACTGAGAGGGAGCAGGGCCGCCTACGTCTATATAGGGTTGGTGAGTCAGCTGATGTCGATGGCATGGGATGTCCCAGTTGTACTGCTGAAAATCTTCCATGTGGATTCCCCTTAACCGATGATGAAGGTTCCAACAGTGCAACCTGATGACTGAGATTCCCTCGACGATCTACTGTTATTGTAAATTCTTACGTAATTGTTCTTTTTCTCCATTACTACTGCAATTAGATATATAACTTCAATAACGACCTCGCAGCTGATCATTTCTCAGAGATTAATGACTGGCTAGAGGGGGTTGGCCTGTGGCTGCACCTCAAGCAACTCTCCACCCCCCCCCAGCCAGCTGTAAGTCTCCAGGCAATGACCAGCTGTTTGGTCATCATTGCTTAAGGCCTAATTAAATGTTTACAACCAAACAGAAGTAGCAGCCCCACAAAGGTGGGTGGGGGCGCACATGCACACAGTGTACAAACTAATCATACCCAGAGCCAAAGAGCGTCAACAACAACCACAAGCTACTACAGCATATGTCTGAAAATGCTTGCTATAATATACAGTGCAGAAATAAGGTGCATACATGTGCATTTACTTACAGGCTAAACACCTTTAGTTGGTGGCAGGTAGGCCATATCATCACACCTGACGTTTCTCCCAGGGACGTCTTGGCTTCATCAGAGAGGGGCTGGCAACAATACTGACTTAGTTAACAAGATAGCCATTAAAGAGATACTACCCAATGACACGCAAAGTGCCATAGTTTATAAGTGATAATTAAAAAAAACTGGCAAGTTTACTTGTCACAAACTTCATTTACAACAGATAGTTTTCATACCAAACTTCAAAAAAGGCTTTTGACATGAGCTGTCGAGGATCTGGTTTGGGTTCCTGACACATTCCAGCATTTCTTGCTTGGGGCCTGGGTGGAAAGGATCTGGCCTAGAAAAAGAGCAGAAGTGTTTCAATGCATGGTGCTAGCAGCTCTTGAGACGTATTTGTTTCTGATCCTGGAGGACTTTGCTACCCAGTGGAGAGAATGGGAATTTAAGTTCTGCAAGACATGTTGCATAGCTTGTTACCTTACTTATTCTCATAGAAAGTTCGGGTTGCCTTATACAGGACTATTTGACAGGTTGATAGATGCTACCTGATACTGTTTGGCAAATGGTCTGACCAGGTGCTTTATGTTAAGTTGATTGTAATACTGTTTTTGCATGTTGTTCATGTCTGTACTGAGCAGTAAAGCAGAGTTTAAAAAAAAGGCTTTTATACAATATTGCTAAATATAAATATACTGTATAGCAACAATTCTAAATGGTTACATAAATATAAATTTATAGCGCCTCAGTGATGCCTTATCCAGTTTGTGTTTATTTCAGCCTCTGGAAACCAAGTATGTGACCGAGCATGTTCTTTTGGTACACCTGGTAGAAGCGACACTATAGGAAAAGGAAAATGAACAACCATATGTTAGTATTTGTTTCCAAAGTTTTGAACAAACACTTCGATCTTCAAAGTGACACTATTTTAACTGGAGATGCAACATTTTTAAAAAGCTACTAAATCTATACTATTATTTAGTCCTCTCCCTTCCCGCGCACCTATCCTGAAGATCCAGTAACTTTCCTTATGACCAATCAATCCTTCCCAATCTCCCCACCCCCTTGGACCCAAAGACACTTTCTCCATTGCAGTAAAACGTACGTCATGTTCTCCACCCCCAGCCGATTTCAAATGCTGCACTGTAGCATACACTATGTTATGACTTGGTATGGTGTGTGTATATGTTCACCCACATGGACTTTGAAAGCCTGTGTACAGCAGCCAATATAAAAAGCATCACAGTTACAACTTAGAAGGTAGACTATGCCACGTGTGTCCCAGTTAATAAATTCTTTAATCTTGTACTGTTCCCCAGTGGTGGGATTTGAGGATGCATCAGTCACTGTTATATATCTATACATCTGCCACACCTTCAGGAACCAGCTGATAAGGGTAGCAGCCAAGAGTTTGTTTTTTTTTCTTTCAGAGCTGCTGTGTAGCTGGAAACCACTCTCTTATGGTGGGTCTTCTGAATACTATCTTAGGGCCTGCTGCTACATGCTCCCGTAACCCTTGATCTGCTTTCAGAATATCCCAATTGTCCTGGATAGTATTTCACACAGCATCTGCTTGGTCACTATAAGTAGTAACAAAAACACAGTGCTAATCCCAGTTGCTGCTTGTTTTTTGTTCAGGCACCAACATGTTCTGTCTTGGAATATTAACCCAATCAGGAAGCTCCATTTCGAAAACTTATTTATGTATTTCAGAAATTTTACCAGGAAAGACGTACTGAGCTGATAACAGTTCATTTCCAGATGCATCCTGAGGGGTAGAGGTGTGGAGGATAGCACAAGAGAGGAGAAGCATTGCAGAAATAACAGTCTTAGCAGTAGTAGTAATTTATTTTTTCCGCACCCAGTCTCGGAGGCTCTTGGCGCTGTACATAAAAATAAGCCAGGGAGCATAAAATAAAACACAAGTAAAATTATATATGACTTAAAATACAAATCTGTCAGCATAAATAACTAAAACCAAGACTAATGGTGGCTAACTCGGATCGAATGCTTGATTGAGCAGGTAGGTCTTTAGGCCTTCACCGAGTGGGCCTCCCTCAGAGATCTGGACAACAAGCTCCACAGGGCTGGACCAACATCTCAAAAAGTACAGTTCCCTGATGTTTTAAGCCTGGCCCTAGGAACTGCAAGGCTGTAGTTGTACAAGCAGTACAGTACTGTCAAAAGGAGCATAACCTTTAAATGTTGCAAGGCAAAACAGTACAGGAAGGTAGATGCAGTGTTTGGATCAGCAAGGGGAAATAATTACCTCGATAGGCAGATATGGTGGAGAACAATATGACCAGAGGAAAATGACTGGGGGGAAGGAGATCCGATAAGGTCAGCGGTCATGGACAGTTACAAGTGGGAGTAGAAAAGTCACAAAGAAGAGACAAAGAGAGAAAGGAGAGGAGGTAGAGTGGATTTATTGGGGAAGCAGAGTTTAGGAAAGCAATATGACAACTTGACCAACAGTAGATTTCCTGGATGGAATAGAAAGGGAATGGAAAACATTTTATTTATTTCCCTTTTACCAGGAAGATGGACTGAATCAGAAACTGATCCATTTCCAGCCACGCCTGGGGGAAGAGTTCAACTTAGGAAGTAAAATGTTACATAAAAACACAATAAAAATCTTACATAAAACACTGTATTTATCTGATACACAATTTAAACAGCATTTCCACAGTTACACACAAAATTTGTCCACAAAATCTTACTTTTTTGTAAACTTTTACATAATGCAGAAACACTGAAACTTGTCATACGGAGCTATAGGAACAGTTATTGACAGATTTTCCCATTTTCTGCCATTTGATATTCACATGCGTAGCTCTGTATTCGTGTAGAGTTGGACTGGGGGTAAAGAAGTTACAAGGATAGAACTTCTGGTAAATGCCACCCTCTTCGGCGGCTATGGTGTTGACAAGGCGTTGAACACCAAGAGAGACAGACACAGCTCACCAGTGGCTGTTATTTAAACCAGTTCAAGTACGTAACTGAAAAGGGATTTTAGGTCCCTACAGGATGCCCCTTCCCTTGACCCTCACTGCTGTAATTTAGCTGATAGCAATAATACAAAGTCAGAGGTGAACTGGAACTTTAAACGTCGAAAAATAACTCAAATTTGCTAAACAGTGCAGTGCCAATAATATCCCTTCCCTCTGCATTTAAAAAAATTATTTGAGGATATACAGACAGGGGTGGAGGTGATCAACAGAGGGTCACCCAAGGACAGTACTAATATAAGTGCTTACCTTGCGGTCGGCGCTATTACACAGTAGTAGACCCACCAAATTATTTAAGTACACAAGTATAGAAGGTTCCTTGAGGCTTCACCACAACCATACCTCCTTTTTACTGTCTTTTGGTTCTCCCAGTTACATAGAAACATAGAATCTGATGGCAGATAAGGACCGCTTGACCCACCTAGTCTGCCCATTTCCCTACCTAACGGATAAGCTGCAGATCCTAGTTAACCAACCACCTACTTTCTCCTACCCCCCCCACTAGAACTGCCTTATGTCTGTCCCATGCATTCTTGAATTCCCCCACTGTTTTTGATTCTACGACCTCCTCAGGAAGGCTGTTCCATGCATCTACAACTCTCTTTGTGAAGAAATACTTCCTCACATTACCTCTGAGCTGTCCCCTCTCTGTATTCAAATTGTGCCCCCTTGTGCTTGCACATCTGTTTTCTTGAAAGATGCTACCCTCTTGGACTTTGTTGATTCCCTTGAGGTATTTGAAAGTTTCTATCATGTTCCCCCTCTCCCTGCTTTCCTCAAGGCTATACATCTTAGGCTCCTTTAGTCTTCCTTCATATGTCTTCAGGTGCAGACCCTGCACCATTTTGGTTGCCCTCCTCTGTACAGTCTCCACCCTGTCTACTGTATGTCTTTGCGGAGATGGGGTCTCCAGAACTGTACACAGTACTCCAGATGTGGTCTTACCAACTGTCTGTACTGAGGGCCAACAACTTCCTGTTTTCTACTGGTGATGCCTCTCCCTATGCATCCCAGTATCCCCCCAGCCCTCCTTTCTGCCTTCTCACATTGCTGACCCACCTTTAGGTCTTCTCATATGACTACCCCCAGGTCCCTTTCCATTTTTGTTGTTGTCAGACCTCATTGTGTGCTCTTAAGCCTGGGTTTTTGTTTCCCAGGTGCATTACTTTGCACTTCTTTGCGTTGAATCTAAGCTGCCATACATTTGACCATTCCTCCAACCTTGCCAAATCCATTTTCATCCTTTCCACCCCACCTTGCATATCAACCCTGTTGCAGATCTTTGTGTAATCTGCAAAGAGACATACTTTTCTTTCCAGTCTCTCTGCAATGTCACTTATAAAGACATTAAAAAAGGCCGGCTCTAGTACTGGACCCTGTGGTACCTCACTAGTAACCCCCTCTTTCTTCACTGTGGACTCCATTTACTATTACCCTCTGTGTCCTGTTGTCCAGCCAGTGTTTTACCCAGGCTACCACCCTGGGACCCACTCCCAGGCTGGCTGATTTGTTTATTAATCTTTTGTGTGGGACCGTGTCAAATGCCTTGCTAAAGTCTAGATAGGCCATGTCCACAGCCCCTCCTTGGTCTACTACTTTGATCACCCAGTCAAAGAAATCAATTAAATTTGTCTGACATGACCTTCCTGCTGTGGATCCATGCTGCCTTGGGTCCTGTGTCCCACTGGCCTCTAGGCGCTCAACAGTTCTTTCCTTCAGAAGTGATTCCATCATTTTCCCTACCACTGAGATCAAACTGACAGGTCTATAGTTTCCTGCCTCTGTCTTGCTCCCACTTTTGTGCATGGGAATCACATCCACCCTCCTCCAGTCCACATGTACCACACCATCCTCCCATGGCTTACTAAAAAGGGTAGCCAGTTGTGTTACTAGTTCTTCCCTTAGTTATTTTAGAATTCTGGGGTGAATCCCATGAGGCCCCTTTGCTTTATCCATCTTCAGTTTTAAGAGTTCTTTCAGAACCCTTTCTCTGTGAAAGGACTAATATCAACCCCCTATCCAGAGTGCTTCTATTGACTAGATTAGGTATCTTCCCCCCCACTCTTCCATTGTGAATACTGAGCAGAAAGTGTTCATTCAGTATCCCTGCTTTTTCAATGTCGCTCTCTGCCCATCCATCTTCCTCTTTATTCAGCCTCAGTATCCCTGCCTTAATCTTTCTTTGCTCCCCAATGTACCTATAAAAATTTTTATCCCTCTTCTTAACTGAGTTGGCTATATTTTCCTCAGTTTGAGCCTTTGCTATTCTGACTGCCTTTCCCGCTTCCTTCTGCTTTAACTGGTACAGTTCTCTGTCCTGCTCCTTCTGTGTTTCCTTATACTTCATGAATGCTGTCTTTTTCTCCCTAACCTTCCCCACCACTTCTTTTGAGAACCATAATGTTTTTGTTCTTTCATTTTGATTTGTTTATTTGCTTCTCACAAAGGCTTGTTGCCTCTGTGATGGTGGTTTTGATGTTTCCCCATTGTTGCTCCACCCCACTTTCTTGCCTGTTTGCTAGTGCTTTTTTGAGGCACTCTCCCATTTTGACAAAATCAGCCCTCCTGAAGTCCAGTACCTTCACTTTTGTATGGCTTGACCCTACAGCTAAGTTTATCGTGAACCACACTGTTTGGTGGTTGCTTGTTCCAAGATGGCTACCCACTTCAAGATCGGAGAGCCTCTCTCCGTCCCCATTTGAGAGTACCAAGTCTAAGATTGCTCCCTCCTGAGTGCGTTCCAAAACTAGCTGTCTGAGGCATGCCCCCTGTAGGGCATCGAGAATGGCCCTGCTCTTGGATGTGACTGCAGCAGAGGTGCTCCAGTTAACATCTGGTATATTCAGGTCCCCCATCAGCAATATCTCCCCTTTCTCTGTCATCCTAAGGATGCCTTCTATCATTTCCTTGTCCATTTCCTCCCCCAGAAAAGGGGGTCTGTATAAACCCCTGTGCGGATTGTGGTGCCATTTCCAGTCTCCAGGGTGACCCACAGTGCCTCCTCTCCTCCCTGTTTACCCTTTAGTTCTGTTGCTTTGATCCCTTCCCTTACATAGAGAGCTACTCCTCCTCTGCTTCTTCCCTCCCTGTCCCTCCTGTAGATTGTATACCCTGGTATGCTGACATCCCAGTCATGGTTCTCTGTGTACCATGTTTCTGTGACTGCCACAATATCCAGGCATCCCTCTTCCATCAAGGCCACCATTTCAGGGAACTTTTTACCTAGACTACAGGCATTGGTACTCATTACCCTCCATTTTTTATGGCTTTATTTCTTTTTGCCCTATCCCTGTCCTTACTGCCTTTGTCTTTTTCTCCATTTACCCCTGCCCTTCTCCCTATCGACTGCTCTGTCTTGGTGTTTACCTCACTAACTACCCTGATGTTTTTTTTTGGGATGGGGGCTAGGATTTCCCTTCTCCTTTTCAATGCCCCCCTCCTTGGCTAGTTTAAATGCTTGCCAATGAAGAATTTAAACCTATCACCTAGGATCCTGGTTCCCCTCCTGGATGGATGCAGACCATCGCACCAGTATAGGCCTGCCTCCCTCCAGGTGGAGCCCCAGTCCCCAATGAAGTCAAATCCCTGAGCTCTGCACCAGTTTTTCAACCAATCATTGAATCCAATTATGTGGAGTACCCTAGCTTCATCCATGCCACAGACAGGTAGCACTTCCGAGAAAGTTACCATGTGTGTTACTTGTCTAAGGCCCCTCCCCAGCTCCACAAACTCCTGTTGCACTGCTCTGATCCCATTCTCAGCCAGGTAATTTGTCCCTAGGTGGATAATGACATCCAGCTCACTCCCACTTGCAGCTGCTCCCACAATCCTGAGGATTTGTTTCCTGTCCCTCCAAGCCGTGGCGCGGGCAGGCACCCTACCTCCCTTTCCCCTCCCTCCCCCAGTTCTACCCACCAACAATTGAGTCCCCCACCAGGAGTTGTTTCCTTCCCCTGTGGGTCCTGTGCCACCCTCCTGTGGGTCTCCACTGTGGAGGTTCCTAGCATCCTCCTTGGTCTTCACTGTGGGTGCCTCCATAGAGGAAGCATGCTCCACCAGAGTGGCGAATGAATTGTGGAGAGGCACAACTGGAGAGATGCGCCTCTGTTCCACCACCCTCAGCCTCCCTGAGCCCACCGTGGTCCAGCCACTCCTCTTTCTTGGCAACGTCTGAGGTAGTGGCGGTGGCCTGGGTGGTTCCCTGGGTGAGGGAGCAGGTTTCCTGAATCCCTGCCAAGTCAGCATGGAGATGAACAATCTCCTCCCTCAGACCAGAGAGGTGCCTGCAAATAGGGCAGCAACGCAGTCTCCAGAATGTCTCCGGGAAGACTGCTGCTCCACAGCCAGTGCATTGCACCACTCCCCACATGTCTGTGTCCCTTCCTGCTACAGATGCTTTTCTTTTTTTTTTTTGTTCTTGTTTTAATGTGTGCAAACTTGTGAGTATCTCTACCCCCTTTTCAGTGTGCTGTGCCTTTAAGGATATGAACAGGTGTATGTAGTTAGCAGTTTTGGGGAAGTGATGTCAGAACCCCTGCTATAAAGGAAGTTATGCACTTGGGGTAAGTGGGGTGAGGAACAGGGTGGCTGGGAGTAAACTTGTGTCCTCCAGAAACAATCAACTGACATCACACTACCATTGGCAGCACTGAAGCCAGCAGTTGAAATCAAAGAGAAACAGTAAAATATTCACACAAACCACTGAATGAAAAGCTATAGCTAGTATAGTTGACTGATGTTGTGCAAACCAAATACACATTGACCTGACTCAAAATACACAGTTTATTATCACTTGTGATAGGTTGGGATCTTCATAATTCACTCGTGGGTCTGCTGCTGATGAGTTATGGTCCTTCCCTTTCACACTTAAAGATAAATTGCTTTCACACCTGGCCATTGCATATCCGTCTTTCGGATGAGACGTTAAACCGAGGTCCCATCTGCCTGGATTGGTGGTAGTTCAGGTGGATGTTAAAGATCCCATGGCACTTATCGAAAAGAGTAGGGGAATTTCCCCGGTGTCCTGGCCAAATTTCCCTCATTCACTAAAAATACCACCAACAGCTTAATCTGGTTCAAGGTCAGTTGGCATTCATCTTTATCCCCCCTCCCCCGGGTCGTGCCTGAAAATAGGCAGGATTTGTCTAGTGCACTTACCCGGTCAACAAAAGCTAAATAAATAAATAAATAAATATCCCTGGTTTCTTTACCCAAGGTATTCCCTCCCCTCCCCCCGATATGGTATTGTGGTATATACAGGGGATTTGCAATGGCCTGACTCAGAATATGCAGTTTATCTTCAGGTGTGAGAGGGCTGGACCATAACTCATGAGTGGTAGAGCCATGAGTGAATTATGAAAGTCCTGCTTCCTCACAAGTGATGATAAACTGCCTGTTTTGAGTCATGTCATTGTATATTTGGTACCTCTCTCTCTATCTATCGAGAATAAATGATGGGTCGGTGTGGTGTATAGGGACATAAATCCATCAAGAGGTGCTAATGAAGTCAGTAAGCTACGAGCCTGAAGGGTGAGTGGCATTATGACCTCAGTAGCACCACAGATGGATTTATATCCCTATACACCACACTGACCTGCCGTTGGTTTTATATAATACATGGGGATGGTGCTTTTTTTGTACCTGAAGGCTGTTTTTTTGTCAGGGGCCTTACTAGGTAAAGCTGTATTTTTGTCAGGGGGCTTATTAGGTGTGCTAATTAGCATGGGGATTTCTGAATTGGTTCAACTGGTGTGTTAATTGATATGTTTATTGGTTTAATTGGTCATTAAGTTGTTTGTTTTGGTGGTCATAATATTGGTCTGTGTTTTTTTTTTTCTCCCTGTGGTATATAGCCTTAATTTTTGAAGGATTCAGCTTTAATTGTTCGGAATATAGGATTACTTGGTGTGGTATACAGGGAAATACACGATAATAAGCTCCTATGGGAACCCTGTGTGTGTGTGTGTATGTGTATGTATGTGTATATATATATATATATATATATATATTAAAAAACTTCATTAATGCTCCAGTTAGAGTCAAAGTGACAAAAATTGGGAAATGAGGCGTTAGGGTTTTCCTAACACCCCATCCTCCCAAACCAGGCAGGACAGCAGGTGTGGGGTGTGCCTATTTTTTATTTTTATTTTATTTTTTATCAGAAGGTGATTGGGCCCAGCCCTTTTTCAGTCACACCTGACAATAAATACAAATACAAAATACAAAGACTGACAAATAACAATTACAGACATGTTTGCATAATAAAATATATCAGTAGTACTTCAGACATAATCATTTATCACTTGTGAGAGGCTGGGATCTTCATAATTCGCTTCTCAAGCCTAATGGTCACCCCATTCCATCTGTAAATAAGGTCAGATGTGTAGACTTTATGAAACTGGGTGAGCGTTAGGCTTGAGAAACCCAAGGCACACCCCACACCTGCTCTCCTGCCTGGTTTGGGCTGGTGGGGTGTTAGGGAAACCCTAATGCCTGATTTCCCAACTTTTGTCACTTTGACCCTAACTCGAGCATTAGCGAAGTTTTTTCCAACTTATTATCTTACTTTTGGAGATAGTATAATAGTATCTTTATTTTACTGTGGGAGTGCAGGGTCCTATGGACCCTGTGCTCCCATTCCCTGCATAGATGCATATATGTATGTTGCCGTGGAAGCACAGGGCTCTCCGGGTCCTGTGCTTCCATTTATAGTACAACAGTGACTCAATTGTCAGCATAGCCATCTTATTACCCCACATCATGTACCCGGTACAGAAAGTTTTCAAATCCTTGCCAAAACATAATTCTGTGCAACTGCAATGCCAATCCGTGCTACAGGTGCAAAAACACATTTTGGCCAGGATTTGAAAAATGACAGCTGTTACATACATGAGGTGGGGTAATAAGAAGGCTATGTTAAAAATCTGGGGTAAAAATATTTAACATTTCCGAAGTTACAAATGTGCATAGCAAAATTGCAATGAATGGTCATAACTCTGGCATTTTTTTCATGTTCTGATCCCAAATGTTCAACATAGTCTTCTTATGACCCCACCACATAAACCCCGTAGGTGAAAATGTTCAAATCCATACCAAAATGCTATTCTGCGCCACAGGTGCGAAAACACATTTTGGACAGGATGTGAAAAATGACAGCTGTATTGTTCATAAGGTGGTGTGAAAAAATGACTACGTTAAAAATTTGGAGTCAAAATATTGAAACTTACCAAAGTTATGTGCATACATAGAAAAATTCCAATGAATGCATGTAAGTCGGCCATTTTTAAGAATTTTTTCAGCAGATTTTCAAAATGGCCTTTTTGGGACCCCACCTCGTGAACACTGGTGGTGAAATTTCATTATTCAGTTCCGAAAGCTGATTTTGCACAGCAACTGCGAAATCACCTTCTGGGCTCGATTAACAAAATGACAGTTGCAGTGTTCATGAGATGGGGTCCTAAATGTTGAAAATTTAGTGATAAAATATCCCCAAAAGGCAAAGTTGTGAACGTAAGTTCAAAGCGCCATTGAAAATACATTATAGGGCACTTACCTTTTTTCCTCAGTTCACTGTTCAGCTTTGAAGAGTGCAGACATGTCCTGGTCCACAGAAAATGACAGCATATGACCTCTTGGGGTAAGTATAGGGCAAGGGAGGGTAGTGGGATGCTGGGTGCTCAGTGAGAGGGCTGGGATGGGGAGGAGGATGGCGATGATGATGAGGGACTGTTTTCTTTATTTCAGGTTTTTAAAAAAAGATGTCGGGGAACAGTTTTCTTTTTTGCAGGTACATATAAAATATAAATCTATTTCAGGACACTGGGGGTGGACTCTCCAGTGTCCCACTCTGCTGGGGGGGGGAATTGTGAATGCTGACACGGGGATTGGGCCCCCCAATGTTGTCAAACATCATTACAGCAACTGGCTGCGGGGGACGGTGGGAGGCATCTGACACTGGAGGTGGGAATCCCGGTGTCGGATTATATAAATATATGTTTAAAAAAAAAAAAACAGGGACACAAGGAAGGGTGCCACGAGACACCATGTAAATACATTACAACACAGGGAACTTCAAGATAAAGGATCCTTTTTCATGATTTGTGATACGAAAAAGGATTCTTTTTAATCACATGCAGTCACGAAAAAGGATTCCTGACAGTAAATAAAACACATTTCTGGGACATATCTCTAACCTTGAAGTGCAGATTGCACTGAAGGAGGTCCCGATCAGGTGTGGTGGTCTCGCTACAGGATGTCATTTTTGTGGCTTTTGTATATTTTTTTTAAACAGAAAACAAGATGGCGGCTGGCGAAAAAGGATTTTTCTCTCATGAAAAAGGATTTTATTCTTATGAAAAAGGAATGAGTCTCATGTGACAGAGTCCTTTTTTGCAAGATCAAATCCTTTGTCGAACTTTCTCCCTCTATCCTGAAAAGTGATCTTCCCATTGAAAACAATGGGAAATTTAAAATTGAATAACTTTACAACAGATTAATATTTTATCACAAAACAAAGCATGCCTGTTCAGTTACCCAAGCTGTTTCTACTATAAAAAATCACACCAAAATGCCACAGCATCTGGATGCAAGGTGATGAGGAAAAAACTGCAAAAAGTGGTGATTTTATGACTTTTTGCACTGTCCGTATCTCAGAATCTGCACATCCAACCAGAACGAAGCTTGCCACATCAAGAGATATATCCCATGGGACAGTGTATGCCAAATTTTGTGCAAATCCATTGATCGGTTGCAAAGTTATTCAAGTGCAAATTTTGAGATTTAACATTAAACATGCTACTCAACCGTAACTATAGGGGCGCTACTGCGCCCCATAAGATTATATATGTAACCCCTAGGTGGCACTATCTCAAGGGCTAGTACTCCTGCCTGCTTAACTACTAACAGGTTGAGGGGCCTAGGTCCAATGGCGGGTGCCTCCACCCAGAGGTCAGGGTTTGCAGTAGTTAAACTAACTTGGTCACAGCCCTCTGGGACACTGTAACCCCTCTTTCTTCCCACTAGTGGCCCACACAATGCATCAGGAATATCTTCACAATGTACACTTACCCCCAGGGCTGGCTCTGTCGACTGGACTCTGGGGACCCCCTGTAAAACAAGATGACACAGTGCAAAAGCCACAGTACAATACTTTAACATAAATGAATACCTCAGTCAGTGTAATTTTGCTGAAACAAACAGATCTGATTTATTTAAGGAGCTGTAACAAGGACAGGGAAATCAGGTTAATTAGGTTAAACACATTAATAATCACAGTACTGTCGCATATTCAAAGCCCCAAATTGTCACTTTCACTGGGTACCCAGGATGGGGGGCTAGCCAGGATCGGTGCAGCTGGTTGGGGCCCTGTGATGGAAAAACACTGCACAATACCCAAATTGTAATCCGGGCGGTTGGCTCAGTTCGTGAAGATGAAAAAAAAAATAAAAAATTAGATGACACACTTGCAATTCGATAAACAGATGGCGAGGAGCTACCTGCTTTGTACTCACAAACTCAATGCTGGGAACTGGATGGAAGGCAGATTGTCCTGGATTGCCAGGAGGAGCAGACCCTGTGGACAAGGTCCTTGTGACTGGACCCCACTGCAGTTTAGAGCAAATGGATGTAGCCTGGATTAAGCTGGGGTTTACTTCCAATTTCATGCACTCAATTCACTGTACAGGGGAGTTGAAACATGATTCCCCACAAGCATTACACACATTTATATGTAAAAGGAAAGTACTATACCAGGCAGGCTGCTTCTCTATCCCGATCGCAATTACTGCACAATACCCGGGAGAACACACAGCAGATTCAGTTCCTGACAGACCGAGTGTGATTCAGCAATTTCTCCAGTTTTCTACAGGGTGAGCCTGGTTTCTACTCTTCAGATCTCCTTGATTCTCTTCACAGGTCTGATTCAGTTCAAACAGGCGCTTGCACAAGCTGCAGACCGAAACTTAGGGCCTTACACTTGATTCCCATGCTAAAACTACACACCAAAGAAGCACACAGCTCCTTGTCTCTTCACTGCCCAAACTGATATGATCTTTCCAGTAGACAGAGCCGGGCATTTCCTTTGAGTTCCTCACAGTTCAGTTGGCTGGTCTGGCTGTCACTCACAATAAACTCCCCCTGTTGTTGCAAAAAGGCGCCAAAGTCCAAACTACAATTCCCATAGGCATCTGCCATACAGTCCCATTGTGGTTGGCTCAACTTAAGAGTCCAAGTTCTGATTTGCCAGCAGCAGGCTCCATTTTAAAGGTCCCCCCACAGTGATTGGTCCAGTTTAGCAGTTCAAAACCAGAATAGAGGGCTAGGCAAAACAGTTCAGACTGCAAAGGAAAGCAGGTTAGACAAACTGTATTTTCATTATTACTCAATGATTTTGGGCAAACAGTTACATCTTTGAAAAGTGCTCACTCTGCCCACTTAGCGACGGCAGAAATGGAGCAATTTGGCAGCAGCTCAAGTGGGACTCAAGCAGGGAAACACACAGTCCCCCTCATACAAACTAATTATGTCTGCAAGCAGACAGCTCTTAAAGAGACGGTACCAGAGGCTCTAAAAGCACTCACAGATAAACGGCTTAAACGCCAAACACCATTCAGGCTTGGAGCATTCAAGCAAGCTCCTGGAAGACTTTTTGGGAACCCCCATTTGCAGGGGGGTTACACACACACACACACATATATATATATAAAATCAGTAGTTTGCTAGTTACTAGTTATAGGTTCTAAATCTGCCATTTGTTAGAAGATTTAACTGTTTTTCTTCACTTTCAACAGCTGGCTTCTGTTCTACACTAGGTAATGGTGATGTCATCAGCTTTCTAAAAGCTGCTCTCTGATTGGTTCAGTATCCCACTGTGATGACAGTGACCTTCAAAATAGTCACTGTGACAACGGTAACAACAATATATTTGTCATGTTACTGTTACTGATATGGCTAGCCATGATATCTCTTTATATACAACAAGAGGGAGATTAAAATGACAAGACAAAAAGATGTCTTGGCTAGTGACATCAGTAACAGCAACATATCAAAAATATACTGTTGTTACCATTGTCACAATGGATATTTTTAAGGTATCTGTCATCACAGAGGAATACTGAAGCAGTCAGAGAGCAGCTTTCATAATGCTGATGATATCACAATGCTTAGTGCAGCACTGAAGCCAGCTGTTGAAATCAAAGAAAAACAGCTAATTCTTTAAACAAACAGCAGACTTTACAAGCTACAACAAATAAACTACTGTTGTATACAGTATATCAAACATGCAATGGCCTGACTCAGAATAGGTGTTTTTGTCATCATTTGTGAGGGGCAGAACTTTTCATAACTCACTGGCGGCTCTGCAACTCGTGAGTTATGGTCCTGTCCCCCTCACACTTGAAGATGAATTGCATATTTTGAATCAAGCCATTGCGTATCCCCTAGTTATCTTGTCATTTTACCCCCCTTTACTGTTGTTGTATAGAATGTGTTTTCTGAAAGGAGATCTAGACAGTAACTTTCATGTTGAACATTATTTTGGGCTTCAGATCCGTACCCTTCAGTGTCAGAAAAAACAGTTTCAGGAATGACTGATTGTAGTTTTGAGGCAAAATCCGAGACATCCCCATAAATCGGAGATAGTTTAGAAGTTTGATACATACAAATGGCAACCTGTGATCCTGCCACGTGTGTGTGCAACTTGCTTGCAGATAAAACTCTTTGGATTTTTTAATTGATAATCATTATTTATCCAGTGACGGATCAGTTCTGGACTTGGTGGTATTTTGTTAATTTTGTTAATTATTGACTGTTCTTCCAAAAGAACCCAAAGCATGCAGGTGAGAAGTTACTGAGTAAATGTCCAGTTATTTGCTTTCTTTCATTTGCTTGTGAACATTTTACACTGGCAGCTCAAGTATTAGAGACTCTTTAGCCCAGTGTACACTGCAGCATTTGCACTGCAGCAACCCGAGCACTCGGGTCGCTGTAGTGCAAATGCCACCATGTGGACACTTACCAGATCGTTGTAAGCTGGTCCTTACTCCACTCCCACAGTCCCGGAAAGTCTGGGAATGCATTCCGGAGCAAGCGGTTTAAGTGGCCGTGTGGACAGGCTGCACTGCTCACTCCCACACATCAGACCCTGTGGGTGTCTTTTGGCTTTTATTAGTCAACCACCCTTTGACTCCCAGCCCCTCTCCAGCGCATCTTGCATCAACACTGAGAGGGGCTGTGTAGACGCAGAAGCCAAGCATCTCCTTGGATCGGGGCAGTACTTCAACACTTCACAGAAGGAGCGAAGTCATTCGTGTAAACATAACTTTTGTCAGCTGCAAAATAGTTCCTGATGCATTCTGACCACACTAAAATCCAAAAGGAAAATGCGTCCTTCTGACTGGTTGGGATCATCTATAAATTTCCGTGGGATGCCTGTTATTTAATTATTTTTATTTATTTATTTAAGATTTGGTAACCAGGATAGGCACACTGAGCTAGGGCTTGTTTCTAGGTGCAACCCGGGGAACAGGATGCAACAGAGAGTGAAACAGCAGTAACAAAGGGCCATGATATGAAAATAGAGGGGGTAGACTTAGGGGGTAACATGAGAAAGTATTTTTCACAGAAAGGGTGGTGGATCCATGGAACACCCTCCCGGCAGAGATTGTAGGGGCAAAAATGGCAGGAGAGATCAAAAATGCATGAGACAGCCGGTTCAGTGGCGCTGAGGGTTGAGGCTTTGGATGCCACACCTCACGTCACGCCGGTGACCCAGGTTTGGGAACGACTTCAGGTCGTCGGGGTGCCATCACAGGGGGAGTGGAAGCAGGATCGAGCAGTACTCTTCTCTCCTGAGGGGGGGATCACACTCCCACAGTTCTGCCGTCACCGGGTGGAGGTCCAGTGGCGGTGCAGGTGGGTCGGGTGACCGGTAGGGTGGTGCGTCCTGCAGTGCATGGCATGCGCATGCCTCCATATGCGTGTGCTCATGCCAAGGACGCAAGGGTGGGGGGACAAAAGAATGCTAGTGATAGGAAAGAGAGGATTAGCTGCAGATCATTTGAGATCTGCGGTATATGAAACAGGTAGGGAAAATGGGGAGACTAGGTGGGCCAAGAGGTCCCTATCTGTCGTCAAATTTAATGTTTCTATGACAACAGTAGGTGCATGAATAAATGCAATAAAATCACAGTACAAGTAGTGAGTTTCACAGAAATGCAAAAGTAGTATTAGATTTCCTTTCTTTTGAGTGCCCTTCCCTGAAGGCTCAGGGTGCCCTTACAAAATATAAAAATTGACAGCATATAAACGTAATCAAACAACAATATAAAATAAGTATAAAATACATCCTTTAGTACATAAATAGACCCTAATAATCTAAAACACTAAAATTAGCCGGCCTGGTGGCACTGAGGCTTGAGGTGCTGGCCGCCACACCTTGCGTCACACCAGTGACCGGAGTTTATTAACGAGCTTGGATGGTTTAGGGTCAGCTGGGATGGAGGAAGATTGAGCATCACAGGACTGCTCTCCTCCTCGGGGAGGTGGGGTGGGATAACTGCAGCGTGCTGCTGGCTCTGGTGGCAACTAGTGGTTGGTGCAAATGGTGGTTTGCAGTGGTGATGGCATGGACGGCATCGGTCATGTGGTGCGTAGAAGCGCACACAGCAGCATCATTGATGCCATTGTATGTTCGTGCCAGGGGATGGGGAACCTGTACACAAGAAAATCCTCTGGCGTGCCACTTGAAGTCTGGTCCACTGGCTCCACACCACTCCGACTCAAGATGCTGCTCCCCAGATCCTGACCCCCAGCTTCCGCAGTGGTGGGGTAAGTACCCGCCATGATGCAACCATGTGAGGAACGAGGGAGGAGGAGGGTTGAGCATAGATACTGGGAGTGGCACGGGGGCCGTGGAACCAGATGGATGGGGGGAACCAAAGGCAACACCCCCCAGCCGAGGAAGGCATAAAAATACATAACAAAAAAACCCCAAAAAACACTAAAACTGCTTATCATATTCAGTTATTACATTAGACTCCAAAAGCTTGTTCAAAGAAGAAAGATTTAAATTTTTTTAAATATCTCTAGGGAGGAAGCCTCCCGCAGGTGCCCTGGCAATGAGTTCCAGAGGATCGGCATGGCCGCTTAAAAAGCCCGATCCCCGGAAGACTTTAATTTTGCTCTGAGGACCTCCATCAGGGCTTCCCCTGCTGATCAGAGAGAATGTCTAGGGTGTAGGGATGCAGAAGCTCCCTCAGGTAACCCAGCCCCAGCCCGTGCAGGGCATTATAGGTCAACAGACCTGTTCTGAAGGAGATGCACCAGCGCAATGGCAGCCAGTGCAGTTCGCGCAACACTGGCATAATATGACAGGCCTCAGAAAACCCATCAGTAACCAGGCTGCATTATTCTACAACAGCTGCTGCTGCTGCTGCATCACACCCCCTCTGACCCCAAGGTAGAAGGCATTACAGCAGTCGAGCCTCGAGGTAACAAACGCATGTACTAGTGTGGCCAGATCATCGGGGGGGGATAAGGAATTTAATTTGGGTGATTTTTTGCAGATGATAAAACCCATTCCAAATAGCTACTGACACCTGAGCATCAAGTGTCAGCTCATCGTCCAAATTTCTCACTTTGGTGGGGGTCGCTAGTTTGACCGAGCCAATAAAAAGCCCTAAATCTTCTCCAGAGGCCCCCAGTCCCCCACTCTGACCCGGCTCAACCACCAGTACTTCAGTCTTCCCCAGGTTGAGTCCCAACCAATTAGATGACATCCACGTCCAGATCGTGGTCAAGCACTTATTCAGCATGTTGACCACATCTGATCTTCCCACTGCAAAGGACAGGTAGAGCTGGGTATCATCGCATAGCAATGAAACCCAAGCCCAAACTGTCTTATGACCTCACCCAGGGGCAGCTTATACTCTGTGAATAACATGGGGGAGAGGACAGAACCTTGGGGCACTTCACAGGACAGGGCCACCAGGCTTGAAGAATAATTCCCCAGAACCACCCTTTGAGACCTGCCCTGGATGAAGGACTCAAACCAGCTGATGACCTTTCCAGTGAGTATGACATACTCCCTCTCAGCCTGTCCAACATCACCCCATGATTCACAGATTGCTCTTCCCTATCCCTCACCCTGATCAGGTCATTTAGCACCTGTACTAATTTGGTCTCCGTGATGTGCATAGCCATAAATCTGGACTGGAGTGGCTCATAAATCTGGAAGTCCATGAGGAGACTCTCAAACTGCTCCGCAACCACCTTCTCAAGAACCTTCCCTAAAAAGGGAAGGTTCAAGACAGGTTGATAATTTGCTAAGATGTCAGGGTCCAAAGATGGTTTCTTCAACAGGGGCTTCACCAGAGCCTGTTTAAGAGGCTCAGGGAAAACCCCAGTCGCTAAAGAGCACCTGACAATCTTGGCAAAAACCAGGCCAAGAGCTCCAACACAATCAACAAGTAATCATGTTGGGCCTGGGTCCAGGCTGCAGAAAGTTGATTTAAGCCTCAGGATCGCCCCACAGACATCTGCCATCATCATCAGTTGGAACATTCCCAAGGGAGATCGAATGCACCCGTTCCCTCGAGGTCCAACCCTGTCAGATGGTAGCAAACCAACTGGAGAAATCCCAGCCCTAACAGAGGACACCCTGTCTGAGAAGAACCGAGTGAACTCCTCACATTTCTGAGCTGAAAATGCTCTAATGGGTTCCAGACAGGCCAGATGTAAAAGCCTGTCCACAACCTGAAAGAGCTCAGCTGGTCAAGTCTTCCCAGCTGCAATCCTCCTAGACATAAAAATTGCCTTTTTTTGGGTGATTGCATTCTGATACTCATCATAATGAGCCTTCAGAACCAGTCTGTTCTCTTGGATCCTTGTTTTCTTCCAATGCCTCTCTAACCTCCACCCCCAGTTTTCAATGCTCTCAGCTCATCATCAAACCAAGGCGAGCCAAGAGAAACCAGCGGGTGTACACGAGCCAGCTCCAAAAGGTCCAAGACCCCTGTGACAGCCCTAGTACAGGCTGCCATGGCCTCCTCCAAATCCTCTGCACAACTCTCCAGCACTAACGAAATGTCCAGCTCCACCAACTGTCCCTCAAGCTGTAGCCCTTTTAAAGAGTGCAACTGTACCATTTCCAAAGGGGAAGGAACAATAGAGTGGACTCTGAAGCTGAACCTAATGGTGCAGTGATCTGACCAAACGACCGGATCAGTCTCAAGGGTCTCAAGCCCCAGGAAGAAAACCAGGTCGAGAGTGTGTGTCCAAAGTGGTGGGTCCCGGCTATGGTTACAAGAGTTAAGCCAAGGGCCTCCATGTTGGACAGGAAGTCCCCGGCCCCAGACAAAGCCTTGCTGTACACCCAGGTGTTGAAATCATCCACAACAAGCCATCTCAGCGATTCCAACACCCTCTCGGTGACAAAGGCCGTCACCTCCTGTAGGAAATCCCTGTTCCAACTAGGTGGATAGTGGACAAGGAGCACCCTAAAATACATCCCCGGACCCCCACTGACTGCCACACACTTAAAAGACCGGATGTTCCCCACCTGGTGCACCGTCAGGCCCAGCTCCGACCTAAAACAAATGCCCCTGCCCCCCTGCATTCCTTCCTCGGGCAGTGAACCACAGAAAAAATCACCAGGACTGACGCCTTCAACACAGGGCTGGAGACACCTTCCTGCCACGTCTCCACAATGCATGCCAGGCCAACCGATGCCACAAGATCCGCCATTATGGTGGCCTTGTTCACCATTGACCTGGCATTGCACAGCACTGCCCGAAGAGGATGACAGGAGGAGGCTGGTCCCTCAGCTACCTGCCCCCTCGGTCTGGAAGGTTCCTTGGTCAGAGAGACAAGGCTTAGGGGACCCAACTCTGTCTGCCTCCTCGTCCCAGGGCATCTCCTGGTCCCCACAAGCCCAGTTGGTCTCCCTCCAATCTCCTATAAATCCTCCCCTGCCCCTCCTTGCAGTTCCCAACTCCCTGCCTCGCTGACGAACTGTGGGCAGAAGGGGTGGGTCATAGAAGGGGCGCAAGGCCTTCAGGAGAGAAGGGGAAAACAAAGCCCAGGGGGCCACACTAAAAAAAACATTACTAATGCTTTTCAGTAATCTACTACTCCTCACTAACTTTCCAACCAATAGTACACACGATTTAAAAATCCCAGTCCACTCCATCAGCACTCACACAGTCTCTCACACTCCCCTCACTCACTCCAACTTCACCATATAAATCCACAGACTGACAACCCCCGAGCACCCTTAAAACTATATCAGTATCACCCAACAGAATTTAATAGATTAATTAAAGGGAGTCCAAAGTCCAGGGAGCGGCAACCAGAGTTCATATACAGGTTTTAGGTCACATGAAAGGTCTCTGTAATCAAGGATACACCTCTCCTCTCTTTCGAGGTGTTTCACCCCAGACACACAGTTCAGTCCCTTGGTAGTAAAATGGCCCCGAACAGACCTCAATGTGTCGGTTCACAGGGGGAAAGTCAGCACCCGGGCATGGTTCAAAGACAGCAGTACCGGGTCTCTCACCCTCCTAAACTGCAACAACTGAGGCAGTCCCGATTCCAGGCCACACTAATGGCTCTCTCACGGCCCGATGCTCACCTTCAGGTTCGATCTCAGAATCTCAAACAGTGCTCCACTTGTCCAGCTCAGCAAAAGATAAAACAGAGTATAACTTATGTTGACGCAGGAAGTCCCAGTTCTAGTTCACATCAAAGGCCCTCTCCTGGCCCTGTGCTCACCTCCTGGCTCAGTCCTCTGATCCAGAGATAGTTACTTCACCATGCAGGGCTAAGCAGAAGCCTGACAATCCTCCTCAGCAGTCCTGACTCCAAAACAAGTACTGCCACAGGCCACAGTTGTCCCAGCTCTCTCCCCGACAGTCCTCAGGGAGTGCGCTTGGCAAAATGCAGTCCACCAGAACTCTCCACCACATTCAGTCCTCCGGCTGCTGCCCGCTGCCAAATGCCAAACTGGCCAACATCCTGCCTCTGCTACTCTGTTGGCCACACACTCCATGGACCTCTAGTTGGGATCCAGTAATGGCAGCACCGCTGGCACCTCCAGAATTTGCTCCTGCTCCTCACTGCCCGGGTAAGTGAATCTCCGGGAAGCCACTCTTTGCAAACTGAGTCCTCACTAAAAATAATAAAATGAATCTCCTGCCACTAAGTCACTGCTTTCCCTCACTAGCACTCCCATCTAAGCCTATCCGCTAGCTAAAAATACAAACTAATGACAAAGAAAAATACAATAAAGCAAACAAAAGGCAAGAAAATTACTAAAATACATGGACTCCCTAATAGACTAACGATGAGCAGCCCAGCATGGCCGCCAGTGTACACAGCAATAGCACTCATCCTCCCTGTAATGAGTGTGCCTCCAAAAACAATGTAAAAAAATATACATGTATGTTGGTTATGGGGTAGTCCGGTCGAGAGCGAAGGGAGAGCACTGCCAGTGTACTGCATGTTAAGATATTTCTACAAAACCATTGAGGCATAACATCAGATTACAGAGGACACTGAATTGTAAGCTATACAGTTGAGTAGGTAAAAATGGGTACAACCTGTAAAATAGCAGAGTGAAAGGACATGGGTTGTATTGTGGAGAGAAGAGAAAGAAATCTACTGCAGGTGTATTCTTTTGAGAAGTGTGCCAGTGGGAGTGGTTTGAGAGAGTGCAGGAAGGAACAGGGGTAGATGGGGAGAAGAAGGCTGCTGCACGGTACTTGAGGTTGGATATAGAAAACAGACTGGCCTCTGCAGATTTGCTGTAAGGGATATGAAAGGAACAAGCAACAGATAAACTAAGGGAGTAGGAGGAGGGGATGGCAGGTTCAGGAGAGAGGAGAGGTATGTAGGAACAGTGGCAAGCCAGTAGCTGGCCATGATTCAGGAGGTTAGTTAGTCTGTGAAAACATCCCACACAGTGACATGCAGCCTGTCCGTTAATTAACTAAGCGATTCTAATAGTATAACTGAAGCTGTCATGATTCTGCTGATGTGGCGTAGACTTCAAGGTACTGATTCATACATGTGGCTCTGAAAACCGGTCACTGATTAATGAGCAGTGCTTCTGCTGTTGTACATGTGTCTAGTGCCCGTGTTTAACAGAGGCCAACCAGTGAACTGTTACAACATGAGATTTAAAGAGCAAGTATCAACAAAAGAAAAGGCATCACATGATTACATTCACAACAGTTATGTTTTAATGATTTCTACTTTTTTTTTGTCAATCTAGTAAATGTTTTAGACATTGTAGTACTCGGGAGTCATTCCACTGTGTCTTTTGGAAAAGTATCTGCCCATCCCCTACTGACATTACATGTGCTGTTAGTCACATAACAATGTTCTGTTATAGTAAGCACTAAGTTGTCGTAAAGAAAGGCACTGTGAGGTCGGTTGGGGGCAGTAAAATGTTTTTTTATACTGTATAGAGCTCTTTTGGGCATGCCACCAAGCTGTAAATATAACCTGGAAAAGAAAACTGAAAATTAAAAACAAAAGTATTTTCTTTTAAACTGTAATGGTTTAAAAAGTATGTTTATAAAAGTGAATACTGAAGTGCATAGCTGTTCCTTAAAGCCACTCTTCTCTTTCCTCTGATATGTTTATGCAGTCAGTGCTCGAGTATGTGGGCTGAATCATATTTTAGACCTTAATAAATACATAATAAAAAGGGCAATTTATTCCACATCCGGTACTGTGTTTATTTATTTTATCTGAAAATTGTTGACTGGGAAAGGCATACTGAGTCAAGGCTCGTTTCCAGGTGCAACCCGGGGAAAGGGAGAGGTGGATACAGCATAAATAGTACACACACGTTTTGCATTTACAATAAACTGCATGCCGAGACATGTAAAAAACTGGAGTTATGCAAGAGTAAGTGCAAATAAGCACTTGAGGTATTAATAGAGGATTTTTTTTTCAGCAACTTAAAAATATTCAAGTTATTCCACACCCTATACAATAAAATTATTCAAGTGAGTCCACACCCTATACACTAAAAATATTCACGTGATTCCACGTCCTGTACAATACAAACTACAGTGATTCCACTCACTATAAAATAACTATTAAGTTGTTTATTTAGTTTTTGTTTACCAATTAGGTGTGTGAGACAAATACAATGCCTGTTTTCAGGCATGACTCGAGAAAAGTACAAACAATAAGTAAACATCGGTACCGAGGAACATTCATACATAGAACAATCTTACATATATCAGCAAAGGACAGATACTGTAATACTGAAGTGCAGAACACTTGTGTGCAAAATTTTAAAACATCTATAGGTTACGACTGAGATGGCATACAAAGGCACAAAAGGCACAATATAAGTGACAGTACAGAAGTGAATTACAGGAGCACGTACAGTATCCAATGTCACGGGAAACATACAAAGCTCATTCTTGAACACTGGGTGAGTCTGAGAGTTTCTAAGGTTGGACAGAAATTAGTTCCAGAACTTAGGGGCAAAGACTCCCATTTTATGTAGTACATTAAGGCACTACCAGAAACGATATATCAATGGATCATAACGTGTAAGCCTGATCAGGTTGTTTGACCATACTAGCAACAGGTGAACTTGTTATGATAATTTGGCCAGTGGTGCAGCCATTGATGAAGAGGCAACGTGAGGTTGGAGAAAGCCAGCCTAGGCTCGAATAAAGTGAGCAGCGGTGAGTCAGCCTGGACACAGAGAGGGCAAAGCGACAGATATTATTGTAGCAGGTATTCCATTTATTTAAATCACATTTGTTTGCTTCAGCGTGAGATACCCAACCATAGGTGGGGCTTGGCTGCAGGACAGCCGGAGCTATAGCCAGTCTAGCAGCTGGAGTCAGAGCATACCTGACTTTGTACGCAAGTCCTAGCTTCGAATTTACAGCCTTGCAAGCTACTAATACAGTATGTGCAGACTAAAATCAAGGGCAGAATCCAGGGTGATACCAAGGTATCTGAAAGCAGTAAGGGGATAGCCATCAGAACAGTAAATAGTTAGGGCAGAGGAACATGCCCTAAGTCTGGGTACAGAACCGAAGAGCAGGGAGTAGGTTTTCTTAACGTTCAGAAGAAGCCTATTTTGAGTTAGCCAAGACTGAACACTCCCAACGTCCACATTAAGCGTCAGGTTGATTTCAGATATATTCTCACAGTTTGTTTACACTATATCTCCTACATAGAGCAGGGTGGGGCAGGAGGCAGTGGATCAGGGCAAATTATTGATAAACATGATAAAGAGCAGTGGACCAAGTATAGATCCTTATGGAACACCAATGTTAATGGTGGAGAGGTCTGATCTGGCTTGGTCAGGATTTACAAACTGCTGTCACTCAGTAAGATAGCTCAAAAACCAGGTAACAGCAGAGGATGAAAAACCAAGGGTATACAGTTTGGATGTGAGTAAGGAGTGGTCCACAAGGTCAAAAGCCTTGGTTCGGTCAATGAAGGCTGCCCTTGTGAGCATACCCCTATCCATAGCAACTTTAACAGTGTGGGCAAACTGGGTAAGGACAGTAGATGTGCTATGAGCTTGCCTGAAACCATGTTGTGCTGGGCGTAATAGATTATACTTTTGAAGGTGCTCAGTTACCTGCAAGGCCACATGTTTCTCCATTAATTTTATCAAGCAGAGACAGGATTGCCATAGGATGGTAGTAATCCGCACACGTTGGGTCACGTTTTTTGTATACTGGCACAGCTTTGCCAACCTTCCACAGCCTAGGCACTACCCCAAGGAGAGGGATAGGTTAAATAATCTAGTTACTGGAACAGCTAGCTATGGAGCAGCAATCCTAAGTAGCTTAGGTACAAGGCTATCATTACCAGCACTACTACAAGTAGATATAGATCCCATAAGGTGTAGTACCTGGCCTTGAGTGACAGCCGTGGCCCGTGAGATAGAAGGGAGGGGAGGCTGGTTGCTCTACAGGGGGGTTCTGGTCTGTGATGCCACAGGACATATTTATGTACTTGGAGAGATCTGAGAAATGAGAATTAAAAGCATTTGTAATGGTCACAGCATTATTGCAATTTGTACCATCCAGCATCATATTGGATATTGTAGGGCTTGCACCCTTCCCTATGAAACCCTTACTGTGACTCCAACACCTGTGGGAGTCACCTACAGGGGACTAAAGAAGTTGTGTACAGTAATTACTTTTAGCAACCTGTATAGCTTTTTTACGTTAATTTCCGTGCCTTCCAAAGGCCATCCGGTCGGAGACTAAATCTGAAATTTTAAATCCAGCCGAACATTTATCCCTAGATTTAAGAGATGCAAGCAGTTCACTGTGCAATCATCTAGTGGCTGCTTCTCTAATCCTGTGCCTTATTTGGGAAATATGCTTGTCCTATAGGGGCTGAAGCATAGAAACAAAGTAATTCAAGGCAATGTCTGCACTGGGTGTATGATGTAGGGGAGACCAATCTATCTGATGTAAATCCACAGTATGTGCACCAAGGTTTATTATAGAAAATTCCCTAAACACTATTTTTTAGGAGGCAATACCTGGCCTCTGGCTTTCAAAATGCAAATAATTGGTGAATGATCACCAATGGAGTTGGGCAATATGCCAGATGTAATGATCCTGTCCTTTCCATTGGTAAGGATGCAGTCAGTAAGGGACTGGTGATTACTCTTCACTGAGACTGTAGTAGGAAAAGTGATCAGCTGAGACAAATGGAGCTTTCCAAGCAGAGTCAAACAAACTTGTTCTGTTTCCAAGCCAATCTAGGCTTAAATCACCTGTAAAGAGAATTTCAATATTTCTAGGGATGTGGATATGATCTTCTATCCACAATTTCTGGCAGTTACCTTTCCCTTTAAGACAGGCTGGAACGTCTTCAAGCTGGCTCCTCCCACCCACCCGGGTGGTAACTCGCTTGGCTCCACCCTGTGGCACCAGATCTTTCTTTCTTTCTGCTGGAAGAAGCAGGTTCCGACCTTACTGCTCTTGGGCTGAGAAGCCCCTTTGCTGTAAATCTTTGGATTTCTTTCCATACCTTTAAAAAAATTATCTTTAGGCTACTCTTCATGCCGACCAACATGGACGACAAGAAGTCTGCTCCCTCTGGTGTTCCAGAAATGTGTTTTCGGGCAGATGTCCTGGATGGATTAACACACCATGTGCATGTATTGCCTGGGCCACGAGCACGATCCCCAGGCTTCCAACTTCTGTCATACCTTCCATCTGTCATTCTCAAGGACCGCCGTGCCCACTTGCTTTTGGGCTGTCTGAGTGAACGGTACCAGCTGGTCAAATCAAAGGATGCCCATCTGGTGGGCTCCGCAGCTGCGGGGTCCACTGAAGAACTAGCGGCTTTCGAGGAGGGGCGGCCCAGGCTGCAGCTCAGTCTTCCTCAGATTTGGCCTTTTTCTAACTCTCTTTGGGCACCTCCTTTATGGGGGCATTAAACAATCTGTGCCAGGCTCTCCCTACTCATGGTCAGGGCCCCTCTTCAGCACACAAATTTAAATCCAAAAAAGAGGTAAAAATCCAGTATTGCCATCGATTGTGGGATCAGGAACGCTCTCAGGCTTCCAATTCCTGCGATTCTCCAGATCTCACTTCAGTCAGATCCACGGCCCAGGCCGCTGGCTCCACAGTACCCCCGTCAAACCAGTTGGTCGAGACACAGGTCAATCTTCCAGCCAAGATTTTTCTCGAATCAGTCAATACATTGTCTCCCAAGGAGACCAGCACTTCTCTGTCCAGGACTCCTTGTCCTGACTCAGACCCAGGGAGGGACAGATCAGTCCACTGACCTGCTGCCTCTTATCAACCAGGAACCAGAAGTGCCTCAGCCCTTGCTGACACCCTCTGAGGCCCTCCGCTGGTACCCCCCAGCAGTTGAGGTCCCAGTCTCTTTCCCATGGGTGGAGCAGCTCACATCAACATCAGCGCTCTCACTGTCTGTGCTTGAGAAAGTGGCACTGTCGCTACTCTTTGTCCTCATCCTCCTTGAGTGAGGTGAGGCTTTGGCACAAGTTGCTTCGCTGCTACAAGGACCTAATCTGGCAACAGCTGGTACTCACCGGTATGAAGCCAGTTCCAGCTTCTACCCCAGCCATTACCTGGCTTTCAACACATAGCCCGATGCCTTCTCTGCCCCCGCAGGAGCAGACCCATAAAACAGTCCCAGCTGTGCCTCCCTCTGCGTCTCCCCTGACCCCGGTGGAGCCATCCCCAAAGCAGCCAATATCCGGTGCCCTGACTAAGGAGTCTCGGCCGGCTTTGGGTCTTCCCCATTGGCTGTCGGTCCGGTCACCCACGACCATCCATGGAGGGTCAGTGGGGATTCAGGTGGTCGACCCCTCTTGGATGACTCCTTGGAGTCGGTGGGTTCCTCCTTGCATTCTCATCCAGTGGACACGGAGTCGGCTAGGGGTCTCTCTACAGATGAAGTCCCTACCTCCTTCATGGGCTTTCTCCATCTTATCTTGGAATCCACGAGTCTTAAGATGGAGCCCGTTCTGAAGCAGGCTTGGTACCCACTTACCGAGATCTTGGACTGGGGTGATTCCCCTGGGGAAGCTTCCTGGTAGCAGAGGTCATTCTTGGCTCTGCTTTGCAGCTCTGGCAGTGCCCCACCTCCTGCCTAGTGCTGTTGGCTCAGATGGCCCACAAGTATGCAGTTCCCACCAATTTCTTTTTGGGGTTCACAGAACATCCCCTTGGCTGAGGGCTTGGTGGCAGATTCTGTGTTTTGGCGCTCAGGCAATGTAGGAGACGCTGACAAACCTCCTGACAAAGAGTCCAAGAAATTGGACCATTCAGCGAAAAAGGTATACGCTGCCTCTTCACTTGGCCCTCCTGATGGCCCACTTCTCTCATTCCCTGTTGGACACTCTGAATGAGGTGCTCCCTCATCTTCCAGCAGACCTCTTGACCACGGTCAAGCAGGTCTAGGACCAGAATCAGGCTGTGGCAAAACAGCAGCTTCAGACAGCCATGGAGATTGGGGACTCCTGTGTCTGCTCTGTGGTGGCTGCAGTGACCATGTGGCAGACACCCAGCACAAGTTGGCAGATGTCCCCTTCCTGGGCACCTACTTGTTTGAGCCTGGGGTCTAGGAGCGTCTCACCCACATTGAAAAGTCCAGCGCCACCTTGGACTCTGTGACATCCGTCCAGAGGGATCCCAAGGCCTCTAAACATAGAAACATGAAAATATAGACTTTGACAGCAGATAAGGACTGATTGGCCCACCTAGTCTGCCCATTTCCCTACCTGTTGGATAAGCTGCAGATCCTAGTTAACCAACAGCCTACTTCTTCCTACCCCACCATAAGAATTGCTTTTTGTCTGTCCCATGCATTCTTGAATTCCCCCACTGCTTTTGACCCCACAACCTCCTCAGGAAGACCATTCCATGCATCCACCACCCTCTCTGTGAAAAAATACTTCCTCACATTGCCCCTGAGATGTCCCCCCTCTGTCTTCAAATTGTGTCCCCTTGTTCCTGCACATTTCTTTTTCTGAAAGTTGCTACCCTCTTGGACTTTGTTGATTCCCTTGAGGTACTTAAAAGTTTCTGCCATGTCCCCCCCCTCCCTCCTTTCCTCAAGGGTATACATATTAAGCTCCTTTAGTCTCTCTTCATATGGCTTGCATTGCAGACCCTGCACCATTTTAGTTGCCCTCCTCTGGACTGCCTCCATCCTGTCTATGTCCTTGCAGAGATGGTGTCTCCAGAACTGCACGCAGTACTTCAGGTGAGGTCTCACCAACTGTCTGTACAGAGAGATAACAACTTCCTGTTTTCTACTGGTGATGCCTCTCCCTATAAATCCCAGTATTCCCCCAGCCATCCCTACTGCCTTCTCACATTGCTTGCTAACCTTTAGGTCATCTGATATGAGTACACCCAGGTCCCTTTCCATTTTTGTTGTTGTTGTTACTACCTCCCCCCCATTGTGTACTCTTCCCCTGGGTTTTTGTTTCCCAGGTGCATTACTTTGCACTTCTTTGCATTGAATCTAAGCTACAATACTTCTGATCATTCCTCCAACCTTGCCAAGTCCCTGCTCATCCTTTCCACCACCCCTTGTGTATCAACCCTGTTGCAGATCTTTGTGTCATCTGCAAAGAGGCATACTTTTCCTTCCAGTCCCTCTGCAAAGGAACAGCAAAAGAAGAAAGACAAAGAACCTCTGTGCGCAAACACTGAGGCAAGGGTTACCCCAAAGGGCATTTGGCTGGGAAGCCAAGTTTCAAGAAAATACAAAATCACACATGCCCACACAATGCAAAGCATCATGGACTGCATATGCAAATCACCACAGAATGTTATGCTGGTTCAACTTTAAGCAGAATTGCATGGTGCCGAAAGGCCTCTCACACAGTTTGCAAAGGGTGCTAACAGATGACATAGACACGCGTTTCGTCCTACCAGGACTCATCAGTATGTCTCGTCTGTTTGACACCCCAGCAAAAGAAGAAGCCCTTTCAGTCCACCTCCACTCCTGTGGCCAAACCAGCCCAGTCACAAGCTGGGCAGCAGGCTTAGGCCTGATGACCTTGGCCCAAGTCAGTGGCCTCAGTCATCCGCAAGCCTGGAGGACGAGGCCCCGGTGGTTCCTCAGCCAGGCCCTCCTCCACCTCCAAGTCTGCCTAGTGATGGGATGGGGGTGCCTCCCCCATGCCTGTCACACCACCCCTGGGTCCTCCCGTGGGAGGCTGGCTCCGCCACTTCCTTTCCGCCTGGTCCGCTGTCACCACAGACAGGTGAGTTCTCAAAGTGGTTGGTCAAGGTCTGCCTCTGGAATTCAGGCAGTACCTGCCTTGCCGAGCCCGTGCCCCATGGGAGGACATGGTATCTGCAGACATTCTATCAGCCCTTCAGGACGACATTACCTAGCTCCTCCGCAAGGAGATTGTGGTTCCAGTCATGGACCCTCCAGAACACCCAGGGTTTGTCTCCAGGTACTTCCTGGTACCAAAACGGATGGGGGGGGGCTGGCACCCCATCTTAGATCTGTATGACCTGAACAAGTTCATCAGGTCGTACATCTTCAGAATGGTAACTCTGTTTCAGATCATACCATCTCTGGAGCAAAACATGTGGTTCTATTTATTTATTTATTTTATTCTAGGATTACAAATACCTTTGAGCCAGGCTCTTTTACAAAAGTTCCACGTCAATTAGGGAAACAATACAAACATGACAAACTTTGAAATAGGCAGTTCAAGCAATTGAATACATGCATTTGAGGGGGGAGTAGGTACAGGACAGGAATTTGTATAAACAATGCAGTGCATGGGATTCTAAGCAGACTTATGCAGACTGCATACATACAGTAGAGGGAAGGAAAGGTACCAGGGCAAGGGTTAACAGGGAAAGTTGTAGGATTGAGGGGACAACAAAACAGAGGAGCAGCCGAGGGCATTGTCAAGCTTGAAGTGCAAAAGCCAGAGAGGGGAGGTGGTAGGGGGGAGGGGAAGGGTGTCAGGGAGAGGGAGAGGTAAGTGCTAGAGGGGACAGCAGATTAGGAGTGACAGTCACAGGAGCTGGAGGTAGAGAGGTGGAGGCGAAGGTTGGTTTTGAACTGTCCAAGTCTTTGCAGCGAGGTGAGGTTCTGCTCCCTGGATCTACAGGACATGTTCTTTCATGTCCAGATCCGTCCGTCACATCGGTGGTTCCTCCACTTCTGAGCGGAGGGAACATTCTACAAGTTCCAGGCCATGTCATTCTGCCTGTCCTCTGCCCCCAGGGTCTTCACCAAGTGTACTGCAGTGGTGGCAGCCCATCTGAGGTGCAGAGGGGTCCAGGTCTACCCCTTTCTGGATGACTGGCTGATCACGGGTTCCTCCAAGCAGGAGGTGGAGCGGTCCAGGGACCTGGTCTACCAGGCCTGCGTCTCTCTTGGCCTCCTGGTCAATGAGGCCAAGTCAGAACTCATGCTCTCACAGGTGATCAGCTTCATTGGGGTAGAGATCGACTCTTGTAGAGCCAGGGCTCAGCTCCCAGCAGACAGGGCAGAGGCTCTGTCCTCCTTTGCCTGATCATTTCAGGTTGGGCAATTGTGCTCTGCCCGGGACTTCCTGCACCTTCTGGGTTACATGGCAGCCTGCACCAGCGTAGTCCATTGGGCTTACTGGAGAATGCATTCTCTGCAGTGGGAGCTGCCACGCCAATAGTCCCAGTGCAGGGGTCACTTCAACCAGCTGGTCATCGTGACCAGCTGTTGTGGGACACCCTCCAGTGGTGGTTAGTTCTGACACATCTGCAGGAAGGGATCCCATTTGTCCACCCAGAGCCGACAGTCATCCTGACAACGGATGCCTCTCCTATACACTGGGGTGCTCACCTGGAGGAACACAGAGTCCATAGCCTCTGGACACCAAGGAGTCCCAGTGCCACATCAACCTGCTGGAGCTCCGAGCAGTTTGGCTGGTGCTGACTGCCTTTGCTCCTCACATTCGGAGTCGGGTGATCCAAGCCCAGACAGACATCACCACAACCATATACAACCTCAACAAACAGGGTGGGATGCACTCTCTGCCTTTGTGCAAGGAAGCTCTCCGCATGTGGACTCTCATGCGCAGCCTGGAGGCTGATTTCCTGGCCATCCATATGGCTGGTGTCTCCAACCAGCTGTTGGATGTTCTCAGCTGTGTGGGCAAGGCATCTCATGATCTCTAAGCCCAGAGGTAGTGCGCAGTCTGTTCGCCCCAGTGGGGGCAGCCCTCTGGTGGACCTGTTTGCCTCCAGGGAGAACACAAAACTGAGGCTGTATTGTTCCACCCCCCCCCAGCAGGGAACTCTGCAGGGGGATACCTTCTTGAGGCCCTGGACCACAGACCTCCTCTGTGCCTTCCTTCTGTTTCTCTTGATCCAAAAAGTCTTGCTCAAAGCGAGGAGAGACAAGGCAGAGGTGATCCTGGTGCCTCCAGACTGGCCACGCCAGTTCTGGTACCCTGATTTCCTCAGCTTCAGCAGCAGGTTCCCAAGGATTCTTCTTCTATGCCTGGACCTGCTTTCTATCAATCAGGGGAAGGTATTCAATCCAGACTTTAAATCCCGGAACCTGACAGCTTGGTTCCTGAGTGGCTAGAGTTCCAGGCTTTGGGTCTTTCCGCAAATGTCCTCAATGTTGCTTGAGGTGTCTTGGAAGGACCTGACCAGGAAATGCTATGCCTTCAAATGGAAGTTCTCCATTTAGTGTCAGAGCAAGGGGCTAGACCCTCAGTCCTGCCCATTGGATAGCATCCTTGACTGCCTGTGGTCCCTCTCTCAGTCAGGCCTTAGGTCGATGACCCTCAAGGTGCATCTGGAGCCATCTCTGCCTACTGGGCATGGGCTGGTCAGCAGTCGATGGCACATGAAAAGGTGGTCTGGTGGTTTTTTAAAGGCCTTGACCACATTTCTCCTCTGGTGCGTGAACCACCACCACCTTGGGATCTGTTGCTGGTTTTGGCAAAGCTCATGGACAAGCCATTCAAACTGATGCAAAGGTGTGATATGTCTCACCTGTCATGGAAAACCACCTTCCTTGTGGCTATCACATCAGCCAGAAGGATCAGTGAGCTCCATGCACTTTCAGTGGAGTCTCCTTACCTGGTCTTCCACAGGAAAAAGGTCGTCCTTCACCCCAACCTGAAGTTCCTCCCGAAGGTTGTGTCGGATTTCCACCTTAACCAGGTGATTAATCTCCCGGTGTACTTCACCAACTAGTGCACTTCCCCGGTAAATAAAACCTAAATAAATAAATCACACCTTGGAGACTGAGCACAGGCTCCATACTTTAGACCTGCAGTGAGCGCTCGCCTATTACAAGGAGCGCATGGCT